>OX371179.1:908974-3470313 GCA_947310635.1 Leptodirus hochenwartii
GATTTATTGAAATTTTTAAAATTAGTATTTTAAATAATCTTTTATGGTGCCATATGTTGAAGTTTTTATTTAATTTTCCTTATTTTCTTTTTGATACTCTAAATTTTCTTAAACTAAATTTACATTCCCTTTTTACATCTTACTAAATTTCGAACTATTTTATACTTTCACATTACTTTTTTAAAATAATAGAAAATTGTACGCCAAATTTGAAATTCGTGATTTTAAGATTTATTGAAATTTTTTGAAATAATTGAAGTTTTCAGTATTTTAAAATTTATATTTTATGGTACCATATGTTGAAATTTTTATTTAATTTTTTTCATACCGCTAAGTGTAGAAAAAATAAGATTTTCTAGATATTTTCTGATACTCTAAATTTTCATAAACTAAATTTACATCCCCTTTTGGTTGATACCTTCTAAAAATTAAAAAAAAAAAAACTTAACTTACATTTTAATATAACCCACTAAATTGCAAAAGAATTTATAATTTCAAATTACTTTTTTTTTAATAATAAAAAATTGTACGCCAAATTCGAAATTCGTGATTTAAGATTTATTGAAAATTTCCGAAATATTTGAGGCTTTCGGTATTTTTTAATTTATGGTATCATATGTTGAAATTTTTATTTAATTTTCGTCATGCCGCTAAGTGTAGAAAAAATAAGATTTTCTAGATATTTTCTGATACTCTAAATTTTCATAAACTAAATTTACATCCCCTTTTGGTTGATACTTTCTAAAAATAAAACACCTTTACTTACATCTTAACATAACATCTTAACATCTAAACACTTAACATCTAAATTGCCAAATATTTTATACTTTCACAGATTTTTTTTAAAATTTTTCACTGATACATCCAACAAAAAAATCCACACCACATTAAAAACGTTACTCTCCATCTACCAAAATGTCATTTTCATTACTCTTTTATGAAACACCACCTCAATTTTTATTTACTTTTCCAAAAAACTTCACTTCAGTTCACGTTTACAAAACACCACTAAACAATAATCCTTATTACACCTTAACATCTCTTCACAATCCATAACAAGTTCATATCTGGTAATCCAAAATTCGAGTCTTAAAATTACCAAAATTTACAGCAACATCGCGACGCAGAACTGTTGCAGTGGCAAGTACTACTTCCGAGGAAGAGGGTACCATTGCCGCCACTTCTTAGTCGCTCGATAGTTGGCACTCTTAAAGCGGAAGTAGGAGGTCACGTGTGTCAGTCGCTCTCATACCAGTGTATTGTCTGTTATAGATATACAGGGTGCAGAAATTAAGGGATGTTGTGCACTTACAAAGTTATAATTATTATTATTAATTTAATCTCGATATTTGCATTTTTATTATTTAATTATTCTGACTGGAATGACGTCCGATTAAACGAATTTTACTATTGTATAATTAATTAAATTGTACGACTTAAAAATATAACGAATTTGTCCCCGTTGCGTTGTCTATTTTTTTCTTCTGCCTACGTTTTTTATTCCTCGACTTGTCTGTTGCTGCTTTAAAAAAAAAATTACTATTCGTTGAATTTTTCTTGGCATCAGTTAAACTATATCGTATTTCGTTTTCATCATGTACAAGTACGATAATTACTTGGACAAAGAGATGGATACAAAAAGCAATATAACATAACGTTGGTACCATTGTATTGTCCGGTATAATGGCGTGTGAGCCAACGGCTGTACCTCTATGATGGGACATGAGCAGACAGTGGCGGGGTCGCATGTGCGTAACCGTGCGGAACAGGTGTAACGATGATGAGGTAGGTGCTTCACAAATGAGCATATATAGAACGTATTGTGATTGCGCGGGATGTTGTAAATATTTTTTTTAACGAAATTAGGCACAGTTCCCTTTTTATTCAACATGTTTAGGATATGAGAAGGCTCCAAAAATGTACCGTCTCTGTCACCGCCGTTTTTTTTTACGTCGAACTTTTTCAACTTCCAATTAAACGGGAAATCACTAAAAATGACGTCTATGTTGTTTTTGACACTTTTAAATTTTAACCAAAATCGACCAAAAACTGAAATTTTTCTAAATTTTGTTCTAACCCCCTTTGCACCATTTTCGTCGATTTTTTTCAATTTACAATTAAACGGGAAATCACTAAAAATGACGTCTATGTTGTTTTTGACACTTTAAATTTTAACCAAAATCGACCAACTGAAATTTGTCTAAATTTTTTTCTAACCCCCTTTGCGCCCTTTTCGACGATTTTCTCAACTTTTTCCGATTGTACCTTCTGGTTATCACTAAAAATTATTTCTAGGACCATTTATCGAAATTTTTTATCGAAAATCGACCAAAAATCGAAAATTTTCTAAAGGTACCCCCCTTGCAACTTTTTCCAATTGAACCAGAACGCACTTAAAACGTTAGCTAGGACCATTTATAGACGTTTTAGGCCATTCGGCACTTTTTAATTTTTCAAAACTTTTTGTTAAAACGAAAAAAAGTCGAAAATGTGACAATATGAAAAATTTCGATATTTTGTCTATTTTTTATTAAATTGCAACACGCATCGTTTTTGTTTGTATTTTGCATTTAACTTAAGATTTTTTATATATTTTTATTAAAACGCGCTTTGCACATTTGTATTAACCTTAGTTCATTAAATTACAATAATTAATTTAGTAAATAACTTTTCAGTGAGCCACTGTTACGAAATAATTAGATAGAATGTACCATAATATTGTATAATCAACTCTTAAATAAAACATGCTAAAACAAATCTACACCGAGTTTCAAAAATACAAAAAAAAAAATTGAACATGTAGAATATTTTTACCAATAAAATATTTCATAGTTAATTATAATGCACGTAAAATCGAACAAAAAAATGTCTTTTTATTGACTTTTAATTACATATACTATAGGCTATATAGTAGTTTTGTAAGCAACTGCGTGAATTTGCTTGTATTTTTAAATTGGCGCAGTCGTTTGGATAGGACAAATATCTCCTAATAATTTATAAAAATAGAATACAAAAAATATGATTTCATTATTTTTAACGAGTAAATTGCAGTTGCTTACAAAATCTGGCATAAAACTATTTGCTTAATAATATTTTATGATAAAATAACATTTTTATCAAACAATCGCAAAATTTCCAATCGCATTTATTACGCATTTTTTAAGCTCGTACAATTGAAGAAAAAAAATTGTTCGAATTAATAAATTCTATTTGCAGGAAAAAAAAATACAATTAATTTAAAGCACTCAACAAAATACGACTACAAAAATATTTTTAAATTTAATAGAAAAGTAAAAATAAAAATCTCCACGGTGTAGTTAAATTTTCGCTAATAATTTTACGTTTCTACGCACTTATTAAGTCTCGAAAAATGTCGTAAAATCATCATGTATCTTACAAAAAAAACAAACACAAAATCCTTTTATATTGCAGCAAGAAGATGCACGTTATGTAGAAACGTTGCGCGCGCTCACGTCCACGTGGCAGTGACCGCCTGCTAGCTGAGCATCGCGCGGATTTCCTTGTGCATGTGACAGAGGAAATCCACGTAGCTGGCGGTATTATCGTGGCCCTGGTCCTCCACTAGGAAGTGCCTAAAGACCGGCTCGAGCTTCTCTCGTTGCCTAACTAACGTTAACTGCAACATACGACAGATCGGAATTGTGTACAAGTCATTTACTAGACTTGTTTTTCACAAGGAATATTTGTTACTTACTCAATTTTTTTAAATAAATACAAGAAACTATCTATCGTAACTAATAACATCAGATTCTGTCATTAGCAAATCTAAACTGTAGTCTAATATTATAATATTTAAACGTTTACCACAAAAGTCGCTCTTATTTAATTAATACTCCCGACCTTTCTGTAAAAAAAATCTGCACTCAAAATATACTGTTTTTTTTTACATAAAATTTGCCTGTTTAACTTCTTTTAAAATATAATAATATAATTATTGCACTTACAAAGATGGCACGCACAAATTCCGCACGTGACACTTCAAACAAATGATCAACTTACCCGCATATATCTATGTCGCTGCCGACGAATATTATTTATAAGGGAATGCACGGCCTTCGAGTACGGATTATCCAATTGCGGCAATTCGGCTGTTTCCGTGTTCACCTGAACAGCTGACGGAACTCCGAACACCTGCTGGATGAAGTCCTGGTAAGCGGCTAGACCGATCCACATGAACATGTGAATACCATTCTCTAAAATGAAATAAAATACCGGTTAAAAAAATTAAATATTCAAAATTTCTTCATGTTTTGCGTATTTTCACCCAATATATAAACGCCTTGATCGGTTAACTTTGCTATACTGCAACGAATCGAACCAGGCACGACCATTTCGCCGTTCTCATTCACAGTCATCTCGTGGAGCGGCAAAAGACGCGGATAGAAATAATTTACGGACGTTGGAACGTCCATTGTCATAACCGCTTGCATTACGAACGATCTGCAAGCGAGAAATATGTTTCTTGGAAATATTTAATCAATATTTTTTTGAAGAGTTAAAAAAAAATAGATGATAAAAAAATACTTTTTTTATAAACGTCATTTTTTTTTTAACACAAAAGTCGCTCTTATTTAATTAAAACGCCCGACCTTTCGATAAAAAAATATCCACTCAAAATATAACTAGAAAATTTTGAGCAGTTTCAGCATTAAATAAACTATTATTTATAATTTTGGATGAAATTAAATATAATAATAGTCTAATTTGTATTTTTCTACGTTCAAAATGAATTTATAGTCATATTAAAAAAATAAGCATTAAATACACTATTTGGTATAATTTTGAATGAAATTTAATATAATAGTACCCTAGTTTGTCTTTTTTTACGTTCAAAATTAAGTTAAGTTCATATTAAAAGATTAAGCATTAAATACACTGTTTTATATAATTTTGGATGAAATTGAATGTAATAATAGCCTAATTTGTATTTTTTACGGTCAAAATGAAGTTGTCATATTAAAAAATAAAAAGAGTTTTTATATAGAGAAGTAGAAAAGAAATTATAGAAATAGGAAATTTTTTTAGACATTATATAACAGAAATTTTTATATAGGCAACCCATATCGCATAAAAAAGGGAACATTTCAACTTTCAAGTTAAGGCCCTTTTAGGCGTGATTTAATAATAACGCCAAAGATTAAAAAAGAAAGTGTTTTTATTACAAATAAAAAAAATATTACTCACCGATCATCCAGCGTCATATCCGCGCCGCCGCTGATCGCATCGCTCTTCAGCAAGCAATTGACGTACAGTGGCAACAATTTCATACATTCCGGCAGTATTAATTGTCCGGCGCTACTCGGATTCGCGCAATTCTTCCGATAATTGGCTAACATTTGCGCGGCACGATTTATCACGGCATCCTTCACAGCCTTCGGATTGTTCTCCATTAGTTTCCAGACAGACTAATCAAAAAAGCATCGACAAATCAACAATCGATTAGGAATTGTTCGTTTCAATAGTATTTACTTGTTTCCCGAAGAAATTGACGATGGTATCTAAGTCACAGCTGCGGTACAGATCGGACATTTGCGAGCAAGTTTTCAGCGCCTGGTTTATAATGCGCAAGCGTCGAATTCCGGAACAGGACGTGTACAAGACGGCCACTTGAACGTACACACCATCTTCTTCCGATAGCTTGTCGTCGTGTTTGATTTCAACGGCGATTGCTTTATCGCTATCTGCGAATAATATAATTTGGACTGTTTAATTTATATAAGAAAAAATATATTGAAAAATCTTACCAACGGCAGCCAATTCGATGTCTGTTGTGTTGGACATGAAGAAGTGGCCGTAGAAGTCGGTAGGTCGAACGCCGGTGGATGTGCGCACGCGCATTATCGAGTCAAATGCGATTGGCCTACTGATGTTTGTGATGACGTCGTTTAGTAATCTGGTGCCATCTAAATCGGCCTGGAAAATAAATAAATGCGATTTTTTTAAATTGCCTAAGTATAAACCGTGTTAGAAATAAATTTTAGTGATTAATTTTTTTTTTGAAACATTACACAGGGTTATGCCCTTTGAAAAATTTCCAATATTGGTCGATTTTGATAATATTAAAAATTTCCAAAACAACATAAAATGATTATAAATCATTTTTAGCGATTTTCGATTCAATCGGAAAAAGTTGAAAAAAAAAAATCGTGGAAGAAATTGCAAAGGGGATTTCACTTTTTGTCGATTTTGGACAATGCTTAAATGCTTAAAATAGACTAAAATTACTAAAAATGGTCTTTTTTAGCGAGTTTAGATAATCATTCTGAAAAAGAAAATCGCCGAAGATTTTTCCAGGATTAAACATATTAAGGAAGAATCTCTATTTTAATAAAAAATAAATAAAAAGTGTTGAAAATGTCCGAAAACGACTAAAATTGGTCTAAGCGTAATAACAATACAATTGTAAATTCATATTACGACAATTTAAACGAACAAAAATACCGTAATTATGTAATTTAGTTAAAATAAAACTATAGAAGTGAAGTCAACTAACAGATTTACACGACTGAAGAAAATCCTAGTCACTGAAGCCATTTCTCTACTCTTGCAGAATATTTAAATTATAAATTTATATGAGCATTAAAGCATTTTTATACCACATTAAATATAAGCAAATCAACTTTTGTAAAGAACATGACACATTGTAATTTTTTTTAATTACAATAAACACTATAAACTATATATTGCTCACTTGAAAGTATGTATATTTAAAGACTTCGCCGCCGGTCAAGCGAGCGACCTGGCCGATCGTTGCGATGTCGATATAAGCGTTGTTGAACAGGTACAGGTCGACGCTGCAGCCTGCGGCCACGCAATCCTGGCCGAGCTGGTTGTATACCGTTGATTGTGGCGTGAGGACGGTGCGCTCCTTGTCGGTGCCGAGCAGTTTGCGCTCGTCGCGGTTTTTTAGTTTGCCGGGCGCTTCGGCTGTCGGTAACGTGGAATGGAAGACAAGTAACTTGCCGACGCATTCGGATGCCTAATGGGATTTTTTTTTTTATTAATATAAGATACGTATAAATCAACATTTAATTTTCTTGATTTGACTGCTGCTAAACAATCATAGAAAGGTATAAAGCAGCGAGCCCATAATACACAATATAGATTAATCGATTAAATAATTGGAAAATGATTCGATTTTTTTATAAAAATCATTTCGAGAGGATTTTTCATAAATGGTAGATGGATTTGTTTAGTTTGTAATTTTTTTTACATAAATTTTAAAGAAATTTGTTTTTAAAATAAATTTTAAAGAATTTTGTGAATTAAGAAATTTCTTTAAAAAATTGTAAATTTACAATTTTTAACCACTGTTAGTCATTTTTTTTATTACTTTGGTGAATATTAATAAATGCACAGTTTTAATTTGTTTTTGTGAATTTTGAATATATATTTTTCAAATTTTGAAAGAAATTTTACTATAACATTTATTTTGCCTATATATACATAGTGAACAAATATTTTTTATTTAAAAATATAAATACAATGAAATTTGAGCAATTTCTTTACCAATTTTGTATTTTCAATTCAATTTACGAATTCATTAAATAAATAAACATTTCTTTCCAAAAAAAATTTAAAAAAATTATTACTTCCAGCACTTACCTTCAAAGCTTCGAGCCCAGCCGTAATCGCTGGCAAAAAAATCGTCTCACATTCCTTCGTCTCGACAAACATATTCGGAATCTGTTCCATCAGCGAATCAATAACCGCCTCCGATTCCTCCGGCGTACACAAAAACCCATCCAAGAGCGGCATAAACATCTCATGCGTATCCCCAACGACCAACATCTGCGGCGCTGCTAAATTCCCCTACAAAATCCCCATTGAAAAACAAATTGAACTAGATACAATCAAATCCATCCATTCCAATCTCACTTTGATATTATAAAAATGCACGTCGCGATCGTACGTGATAAAACCGACGCGCATCCTACTCCGGTCCTGTCCTTGGTCTATCGGCAGATTCTTAAGGATCTGTTTCATTTCCGCGCAGATTAAGTGAACTAAACCGGACTTGACGCTGTTATAACTAACGTCCACGACGAAGACAAACGCCGGCGGTTTGGGGAACGTGTTGTTTCTGCAATAATCGACGGTGGCGGTCAGTTCGTAGGTGCCCAAGACCAGCTCGGGTCGTTCCATGCGATCCATGCGCATGCCCGTATGGTCCAGATGTTGGAAATATTCCGTTGGGACTGGAGAAAAATAACAATTGCTCGCTTATTTCGCCATACTATTTATGTAGATTATAATTTTTGTTGGGAGTTTTTCACAATATAACTGTTATTTACATTGATAAATAAAAATTAAAACCAAAAATTTCAGTTGAAATTTGTTTCCAATATTTTCTAAATAAATACGAACAAGTTACTCGTATACCGACCAATTCGTGGGAATGGAACTCGGTCGTTAAGTGAGGAGCATCTGTATAAAATTATTATTTTTTGTATAAAAAAATACAAGCACTGACCTTCAGTGCTCGCTCTGCAGAAGACGCAAACAAATCGTCTGCCCGAATCTATAAATTGCATATACGGCCCCATATATGCCTTACATCTGATGCACCTAACTGGCCCCAGTGCCCCAAAATCGACACACGGTGGGGTGTATTCCCCCGGCATTGTCCGAGCCATCGGGCTAATCACCTGAAAATATATTGGTGTTTTTCTACGATTTCTAATCAATAATTAATTAAAAATCGTATGAAAACATTCTAGCAAATATTTTACACCGTAAAAACGAATTTTCTATAATTAAATAAATAGTATAGAATCAAGATAATTTGTAATGAATCAAGACATAGGCAAATTACGGACAAGAATATCAGATATCATTTATTTATACATCGTTGGTGATATATTTTATTATTCAACAATTTATAAATCAAAGATTAAAAATTGCTGTTGTTTTGACTTTCTATACACTTATTCTTGTTTCAGTATTATTATTTTTTGATTAGTTGGAAAAAATAGATAATAGAAAAGAAACTTTTATAAATGTGAAATTTTCTTATAAACCGAAGGTTTTTTTGAAAAAAAAAATTCTTTTGTGTTTATAAACATTTAGAAATTTACTTAAAAATATTAAAAACCTTTTTTTGACGTGTTGAAAGCAAATAACTAATAATATATATTTTTATAGTTGTCAGAATTTTTTACACTAAATTTGGTTATATGTTGGCAATGTTGAAGAATATTTTTTAGAAATACCAAAGCAAATGGCACGGATGTCTGCTTCATCAAATCGTTACTGACGGGGACATTGTACATGGTGCTGCGGATGAACCGTGGACTGGCGTAGCCCTGGTCCATCGCAGTGAAGGTGGTCGTGACTAAAGGTGGCACGAGACCTTTTTGATTCGCGTAAAACTTGCCAGAGCGGAGTGACTGATCATCTTCGGTCACTTGGATCTGAAGATCAATAATCGACTCGTACAGTTTTTGAGCCACATGGTATATATCGTGGTAGATTTTATAATTTTAATAAAAATCATTATGAATTAATAAAAAATCATAAAATCTTGTAAATTACAAAAAAATTTACGATTAGAAACGATTATTTTCTGATGTTTGAAATTTTTATACATCCTAATATCATCATACGAGTTTTTAAAATTCAAATTTACCTATCTTGAATTGATTGTTTTATTTTTTAATATGACAATTTTTGTGTTGTAAATTATAAAATTACAAAATAATATAAAATTATCTTGCACATACATCATTTAAAAATATCAGTAAAAAAAATTGAAGTCGTAACGATCGTTAGTGTTTCTTTTCTAAAAATAAGTTAATATTACAACTGCACAAACTTATTTCAAACTTTCACCTCATTAACCTTCTTGCCATCTTTCTGTAACCTTACAGTGAACAAAAAAGGAAACCATCAACTAACCTGACTGGGCATCTGATCCGGATCTAATCTCTTCTGCTGTTGTTGCAGATATCCCATACCGGGCGCCTGTTGTTGCGCGCCAGAGTACCCACCCTGAGGCTGCTGCGGGTACCCACCTTGAGGCTGCTGAGGGTACCCACCACCACCACCAGCTTGCGGTGACATAGCACCAGGCGGACGTCCCTGGCCGGGCAACGGCGGCACACCACCAGCATATTGCTGCTGGTGGTGTTGAGCCATCGGGGCACCTTGCCCTTGTTGCTGCGGATGATAGCCAGAGGCGCCAGGCAACGGTTGCTGATGTTGACTGCCGTTCATGTGGTAGTTCGGGCCGCCTTGTAGAGGCGGTGGTGGCGGTTGCATCTGGGGGGGCATATGTGGTAGACCACTTAGACTCGGACCGCTCACGGTCATCGGGGTGCCATTTATATTGGGGGGCTGCTGGGGATATTGACGGGGCGGGCCTTGAGGAGGACCGCTCAAGTTTATATTTTGCATGGGGCCGGATAATGAGTCGTGTGGAGGTGGTTGATTGAAACCTATTGAAGATTATAGCAACAATGTATTTGTATTTTTAATTTGTATAAAAAAAAAAAAATCAATCACGAGTACCTTGTTGCATTTGCGGACCAGCCATTCCGGGTCCACCAGATTGCTTCATAGATGGCATAGGCGCCATACCACCTCTGGGTGGTCCGCCCACAGAAGAAATGGGTGGTGGCGCCGCTCCTCCTCCACCCAAAACCGGCGGAGGCATTCCAGATAATTGCACCGCTCCAAATTGATGTCCAGCAGAGATTGGCACAACTCTAGACGGTCCAGAAGGTAGCCCATGAGGCATTTGAGATGATTGCTGTTGTTGCTGTTGTTGGATGGACATTGGAGGTTGTCCAGTCAGCATTGGTTGTCCAGTTGACATTGGAGGTTGTCTAGTTGGCATTGCAAGTTGTCCAGCCGCCATTGGAGGTTGTCCAGTCGCCATTGCAAGTTGTCCAGCTGGCATTGGAGGCGTTTGCTGGTGTTGTTGTCCAGGTACGGGAGGTCTTCGTTGTTGCGGAGGTTGCGCGAACATTGGGGGAGGTCCAGCGTCCGGTATAGATTGTTGCGGTGGTTGAGGTGAAGCTGCGAAAATCGATTGAATGGTTTGAGGAGTTGGTGCAGGACCATTTTCCAATTGAATTGGTGGCCCAGGCGTTGGTCCAGATATAGTTGATGTTGAAGCTGGCGGTTGGCCAGAGATTGGTGGTGATGGAGGAGGAGGCTGTAATATTTTTTTTTCGCTGTATGTAGATTTTTTTTGAACATCGAAAATAAAACTCACAAATATTTATTATAAAAATCTTGTAGAATTTCGAGGATATTGGTATAAAAATTTAAAAATATTACAAGTAATATTATTGTGGAAGAGAAATAAAAGTACATACTCAAAAATCTTATAAAACAGATTATACAATTTATATAGTTTATTAGATATAAATGTTTATTTATTTATAAATTATTTGGCGGAGAGATGATTAAAATTAAACTTTAGAATCGAATTGTTTCTCATTCGTATTCTAAGAATTCTTGTTCAGGTACTTTTATTTCTCTTCCCTAATATGGAATATCACAACATGACGGCAAAATCTATAACCTATTTAATATTATTATGATTCTAAAATTATTATTTTTTAATACAGATGCCTGGGAATAAGTTTGGCCTAAAACAGATCATTTGAAGTAATTATTTTGAATTAACTCGTTTATTTTGTTAGAAAAACGTAAACGAAATATAAAACTCTTATAAATAAAGAAGAAATTAAAGGTTAAGAATCTAGAAAATTACCAAAGTAAGGTAAATTTTATTTCTCTCTCTATATATATG
Source organism: Leptodirus hochenwartii (assembly GCA_947310635.1). Lineage (NCBI taxonomy): Eukaryota > Metazoa > Arthropoda > Insecta > Coleoptera > Leiodidae > Leptodirus > Leptodirus hochenwartii. The sequence continues at coordinate 920,757 of OX371179.1, forward strand.
TATTTATGTATATACTATGTATTTTTTTAAACAAGTATAATATAAAAAAAATTGTGTTTATGTAAAAATAATTTAAATTTGGTTGGAAGAAGTTGAAAATACAAACTAAAGAAATGGAGAAATCGTAGGAATAAAAGATCAGTTTTTGTAATTATTAGTGTCATTCTTTTGTAGAAATGACTAAATCAAAGAGTTATATTGCTTTTTTACTTAAAACTTCTGTAAAAATTAAAATTCGCATCTCAATGGCAATAATATATATAAAAAAATTAACATTCATACTACAAATATTTAATAGTTATTGTTTTATTAAACAAAGTGAAAATACAATTATTTATCGCTTACGTGTAACGCTTTTTATATTATAATAACCATAAATAATTCAAATAACCATACGAAATGAAATGAAAATTCAACAAAAATTCGAAAAAACTCATAAAAATATCACAAAAAAAAACACTAATAAAAAATCTTAGAAAATTGTTAATTTTTTGACTTTATTAAAAATATTTTTTATGTATTTTAGCACTTACCATTCCTTGTGGATCACCAGGAAATTGTGGCACTCCAAAGGGCATGTGCTCTGCTTGAACCGGCCCTGGCCTAGAAGAAAACGCCTGCGAAGGGAAATTGGGCCCGGCCCTGGCCTGGCTAACATTCACGCCACCTAGCGGCGTTGATACACCGGGCGCCATATTGGCCTGACTCATTGGCGGCGGTGGTAAAGCGCCATCCTATATCCAATAGACCATTTAGCGATTTAATAAATTAAATAATTAAAAACAAATATTTATATTTTCTTAATAAAAAATACATCTTGTTTTTAAGTAAAAAATACAATATTAAATATATATATATATATTTATTTAAAATAACCATGTTGACCATATATATATTTTTTTAAATAAAAAAATATATATATTCCGTTTCAATAAGATTTTCTGACAAAATTAACTAAGTTAACCAACGTATTAAATCGGACAATGTTCTCACTCGTATTTCCTAACCTGCAATTGTTGTCTGGGCGAATTAATAGCACGTACAGGTCCGGCCAAGCTCGCGCCCAACATTTTCACGTCAGTTAAGTGGGCGGAATGTTTGTTAGGCGAATTTTGTTCTGGTTGTTGTAGCGCGGCACCGTTTTGCGTTTGTCGGTAATTATTGTCACTTTGATTATTCGCTTGGGCTACGAACGGGTGCGGTAACTGTCCGGGCGGCAGTTGACTTGCGGGCGGTCGATTGTTCGCGGGCGGCATGAACTTGTTCGTGATTTGCTGGGGTTCGATGTACGATTGTTGCGGTGGTATCGGTCCGAGGGGCACCGTTTGAAAACCGCTCGGTGATCTGATTTAAAAAACAAGTCTTTTTAAGTGTGTAAATATTTAAAAACAAGCAATCTTTGTTTAATAAAAAATACAATATAATATAGATTATCACCCAAATACCGTAACAAGCATTAAGTAGCTAGATGTACATTTCAAGCGCTATGCGCCCATCTTCAGTAGCACAAGTTAAAACTAAATAAAATACCTGTCACGATTCGTGATTGATAAACTATCAATAGCTTGTTACGGTATTTGGGTGATATTCTATATTATAATTTAACACCGTAGTGATAATTAAAAAAAAAAAACAATATTTTTTTAATAAAAAATACAATATTTTTTAATAAAAAATACAATATTTTTTTAATAAAAAAAACACAATATTCTATTTTTTAAACGTCAGCATTTTTTTTTATAAACCGAATAATTCTTTTTAGAAAAAAAATTATTTTGTATTTATAAACATTTAGAAATATTATATTATTATTTTGCCAATTATACAACTAGAATATTTAAATCAATTGCATTTTTTTCTAGGGCAACCCTTCGTTTAATCGTGTACTTTCAGTTGCCTATATTAATTTGCTGGCTATTCTCAGCCAGAATCGTACCGATTTTTTTCAGCCCAATCAATTCTAGACATTTTTTTACAACTTACAGCGATGGTAAGCCCGGACCAGATGGCACTGGCGATATTTTCGACGTCGCCGAGTAATTTTGCATCAATGGGGCGACGCCCGCGGGCGGAGGCCCATAGGACTGCTGTTGCATAAACTGTTGGTTCATGATTGTACAGCTGCTGTATGAAGAGAAATAAACACACGGTCATTGTGCATATGCTACGAGGTCAAGCAGAACGATATAAACGACTAATTTTTTTGGTTGTTTAGTTATTCAATATCGAGTATTACAAGCAACTTTCACTTACGCTGCTCTTAAAATAACGTATAAAATCAACGTTGAACACGTACGATTATAACTCGAGCACGCATAATTTGATTAATATCGCATAAAATCGCGCTGTTTTTTTCGGGAATTTATACGCAATTGTCTGGCCAAGTGTTTATTTGGCACGTTTTAACTACTTACGTGATTTAAATCAAGCGAAAACTATTGAAAATTAAATATTTTCAGCATAACTTGCGAGACGACACTTTCAGCCTGTGCCACGTAAGGCCGAGCTGCGCATGTTCTGGTTACGTCCACGTCAGTTTTACACTAAAACTGCAACTTCCGTGTGTTTTCGAGATTTTCAATAGTACAAAATGCTCGCGCAATGTACAGAAAGTGGCTTATTATAATATTAATATGCTTTCTAGTAATTTACATATATAACCCTGGAAGACACGCCGCTTACTATTACGAATACGTGCCGGATTCGCAGATATTGCACGAACTCGTTCCGAATAATAACTTAATAGATGGCGAAGGTGAACGTTGTTCTTACGCACCGATTATTGATTATAATGAAGGAACTGACGCACGCGATGTGGCCCAGTCTCGGATATATCACAATGTTTTATCAGGTATGTAGAACGATTTAATTCACGCGAGCTATTTGCGTGGCAAAAAGTATCTTTGTTTTGAAAATGGCCAGCTCATATGTTTTTGACGTTTCGTGTACATTTGTCATGTTACTATATCAGTGCTGCCAATTTGAAATCGAACAGTTCGAATATCGTATACCAATCTTGATTCTATTATACCTAAACCTTTATTATACCGAAAATCCGCACAATATATGTGTAAAACACATAATATTAATTGTCTAATAATTTTTTTTTTTAATTGTGTTTTAGGCGGGGAATATTGTCCATCTTCATGCCATTCTTCGTACAAATCGGCGATAATTATAGTTTATAGAGATAGAGAGGAGCAATTGAACATATTTCTGAACTATATGCATCATTTTTTACAAGAACAAAAATTGTGTTACCGAATTTTCATTGTAGAACAATATAATAATAAGCCGTTTAATCGAGCCAAGTTATTCAATATAGGAGCCACCGTGGCAATAAGCTTAAATTACACGTGTTTAATTTTGCAAGATGTTGATTTGCTGCCTTTGAACAGTGCTAATTTATACGCCTGTTCGAAGAAGCCAAGACACATGTCGAGCTGTTTAGATACATTTAGGTATTTAAAATGATCATATAAAATTTAACGGTTGAAAAAATATTCATTTTAAGGTTCAATTTACCTTATAAAGGCATATTTGGCGGAGCAATAGCGATACTTGCCGAACAATTTCAACGAGTGAATGGATTTTCGAATTTATACGATGGATGGGGCGGAGAGGATGATGATTTACTTAAGTAATTAAAAACAACTATCATGTTATATTGAATTAACATTTTTTTTTTGTAATTTTCAGAAGATTACAGACCAATGAAATGGATATAATTCGATTTTCGCCCGGTGTTAGCAGATATACAATGTTACATCACAAAAGACAAGAACCCAAGTTAGTAAATATTTATAATAAAATTATTTATCTCGAATTTTTTGGTCTTTCTTTTTTTTTAGTGCACATCGACATGAACTGTTGCATAATGCTCTACCTCGGATGTTGCACGATGGTTTGAATTCTTTACAAAGAGATTACAAAATTAAAATAGTCCCTCTTTATACTCATATTTTAGCGCTGTGGTAAAATGAACAAACTGATATTTATAATCCTCTATGTGATTTATCTTTCATTTCGTTTTTATTTTTATTTTTTATTAAAAATAAAGAATGTATTACATTTTGAAAATGAAAGATACTATCGAACAATTAATAAATGTATTATTTATTTTTATAAAAAGAAATTGCTCCTAAAGCCTTATTTATTAAGTTTTATTTTTCAGGACTCGCGTATAAAATATTTTGCAATTCAAAATTCGTTTTCAATAGTTTTTAACAAAATCTATTTTAAATCCTAACGTGTGACAAGTTTATTTCGTCTGTATTTCTACTTGTTATTTGTAAATTGTGTGTAATGAATTTGCAACCGACAGCTAAAGAAAGTATATAAATGGGAACAAGTTTGTGGGTTGTTCCCATACAGCCTGAACTGCAATAAAAAAGAATTACATTTGAAATGCTTTTGGGAAATATGCCAAATGCGTGCAAAATATCGTATTATATAGGCAACCAAAGTGTCACTGATTCGAGCGTTTGAGCTACATACATGACTTAAGGCGCCTACATACTAACAAAAATGGAACGAAAATGGATATATATCATAAATAATAATTATTACAACTGATATTGTTCAAATCTAGGCACAGACTTTATAAATATATACGGCACCATAGGTGGTCCTTACATTCTGCTGTATTTGGAAACGTAGATTGAATTTATATTCCGATGTAAACTCATTCAAATCGTGCGCCTTGTTTAAATTTGTATAGTTCAGTGTTAAATTAGAATTAATTCGACTCTTTCAGCACATTTCTATTGAGCATTGACATTTGTAAGAACGAAGATTTTCAAATGTACTTTGCAAATGCGTTAATGAATAGAAAACACCTTGCCTGAAGAATTCAATGCGTATCTTAATGTAGGCGTCATTTTGTAAAGCGATAGCGAGGAATGATGAATTGATTTTGTTTATTCTTAAGTGGGATCTTGAGGAATATTTTTGCTTAATAAGTGGTCAAGTGTTTGGAAGGAAATTTTGTTTGGATTGAATATTGCAAAATTATTGAACTTTACTCTTTGTATTATTTAGAGATAAATAAATGCAGATGCTAAAAAGTCTGGATTTGGATAATTTTAAGATAAAATTAATCGACCATCGATATAAAATTTAAAAAAAATTGTTTGTCGCTATGATAATTTTAAGAAGCAGTAGCGTAACAATTTTTGCTCATTAAAAATATTATAAAAAATAATAATCAAATTACAACACCGGGCAATTTTTAATTCATTTAATATGGCAAAATTAAATTAAAAATAGAAAAATTAAAAAATAAAAAAAATAAAAAAATTAATAGCCGCTGCTTTATAGAAAAACACGTCAAAAATTAATTAAACAATTACACTCGAAAATACCTATTTAAACTTTGATATATTTCCAATTTACATGTATTTCTAATTAAAAATAAATCGCATACTTTAGATACGTAAAATGTTTTTTTTATCAACCGCTAATCATCAAAGATAAAATAATTTGCGATTAATCCGATTGTTGGATAAATATATAAAATTCACGACGCAAATAATTGATATTCTCGAAAGTATTTGCGCGAAAGAAAAGTCGAAAAAAACAATTAAAAATGATCGCGCTGGCGTTTTTATTTGCAATTTTAGGGGTGGGATTTGCTACACCAACGGTACGAATATATTATTGCAAAATTTAATAGGTTTTTTTTTACAATTAAATTTGTTTCGAGTGATTAAAAACGTCATTTTTTGATTTGCGTTTTAATTTCTACGGCTACGATTTTTATTACGTTTAAAAAAAATTTTTTTGCAGTCCAGAGTTATATCTGGTGCTGAAGCCAGTGTTGGCCAACTGCCATGGATGGTATCAATCGAAGCAAAACACATCATCGGGTACACTCTTTGCGGCGGTTCTTTACTAAATAACGAGTGGATCTTAACATCAGCCAGTTGCGTTGCGAGGTACTAAAAAAAAATTTTTTTTAATCCAGCTCTGATATTTACCAGGAATATTGTTTTGAAAAACAATTTTTTTTTTATAAAAAAAAATATGTTTGCATACAAAAAATATACTTCCATTAAAAAAATCGAAAAAACAAATGTCTGCTTGATACGCCGCTTAAAATAATAAAAAATACTATACCGGGTGCGTTTTTTTTAGTGGGATAACTTGGGAGGTTCATGTGGGTGGCATCACCACGAATTTGATCGAATTTGGCAGAGTGACGATGACTGCCAGAGCGGTCTTAAATCACCCCTCATATAATAGCGTCACGAAAAATTACGATCTTGCGCTGATACATTTACCCAAGCCGGTCGAATTAAATAATAGAATCAAACCGATTGCTTTGCCGAAGAAGGGAGTTACAGTTGGCAGTTTGGACATGGTGAATGTTGCAGGATGGGGGGCGACACGTTCTGGTAATAAAAACAAAAAAAAAACGCTTTTTGTTAAAAACAAAATTTTTACTATAAAACCAAATTTTATGCTAAAATATTCACATAACGTAAAATTTCCTCACCCGAATTATTTTTCAAAAATTTTATGAAAATATGTTTGGTGCTTTTGTTTTAATTTGAAAAATTCCAGCTTTAATTGATTTTATTTTGCAAACAAATTTTGCGATTTTTCAGGATTTTTTTATCAAAATTTGCTCAATAAGAATTGTCTCTTTAATTAGATCCATCGATTTTTTTTTTCTTGAAATAAATTCCAAGATTTTTTCAGGATTTAAAATAAAATATGTGTGTCGTTAAGTTTATTTTCGATTTTCAAAAAAAAGGAACAGAAGAAAAAAATTCAGATATTTTTTTTGAGGGACAAGAGAAAGAAAAATATATTTTTTAACATGCACATTTTTTCATTTGCATTTAATTGGGCAAAGAAATTTATTATTACAGAATTATGAAGGATTTTTATAAAATATGTTTGTAGGATTAAAATGCAAAAAAAAATACAAAATATAAAATAAAAAATACGAACAAAAAAAACTTTTTATGCAAATTCACGAATTTATGAAATTTTTTGAAATGTGTATTTTTCGCGGTGTTAGATTTTTTGAAGAATTTATTGGGATTAAAAAATTTTTTTGTTAGGTGGTGGAAATAGCAATAAGTTGCATTATATCGACTTAAGCTCAATTTCCAATACAAATTGTCAACACTTTTATGGCAAAGAAGAAATTATTGCGTCGACAGTTTGTGCAACCGGATTTCTTGAAGAGACCCCTTGCGAGGTAAATAAAAAAAAAAATTTCAGCTTTTTTTGTTAAATTAAAACTAAAAAACTTTCTTAATTTAGATTTTTATAAAAAAAAAGAACTACTAACATTAATTAATTTAAAAAAAATATATAGTGCCTTCATTATTTAAAAAACCGAAAATTAAGAAACAAAAACTAAACACAGATTTTTTTTACTTAAAAATCGTAAATATATAAACCGTCGCTTATTTGAGAGCTTAATACAAAAAATTTTTTTTTTTCTAGGGTGACCAAGGAGGTCCTTTGTATACAACAAATGCTGAAGGGAAATCCACAATAGTTGGTGTCTTCAGTTTTTGCCACAAAAATGGCTGCGACGCTCACAAACCGACTGTTTACGTCCGTACCGAGCCATTTTTGACTTGGATTCAAGATATTACTGGAATCGTACCATCAGCGTAAAAAATTAAAACAATTATTTATTTTTGAAAAATATTTCGATTGAGGAAATTTTAAATTATACTCATTTGTATTTTTGAATAAAATTTTGTTTTAGAGTGTATATTAATTTTTAACACATGTACCGTCGTTAATACTTGATCAAATGGTATAACGTGTAATCGAGAAAAAAAAAGTACATTAAAAAAAAAATCAAACGTGCCTTTTCAAGCAAAAAAAATTCAAAAAATGCCTTTTCAAGTATTTTAATTTTCTTTTCAAGCATTTTCTTTTCAAGTAATTTTTTTTTTATTCGCGAAGATAATGATAAGCATTCCAATCTGAAAATTTAATTTCAAGACATGTCTCGTTAGAAAGAAAAATGCAAATTAATTGAAATTATCGAATTTATCAATTTAAAAGTGTTTTAATGTAGCTTTCTATGTGAGATAAGCCATGATATCGACCACGGTATCTTTTTAATCAATCTGCTAAACTATTACCGAAGAGTGGCGTGTAAACATCAAGTTTTAGACAAGCCAGAGGAATATACAAAGAAGTCAAACAAATCAATTAAACATTAAAATATCGTTTATACGCCGATATTTAACAAAATATTTATGAATGTGTGGAATTAAAAAAAAAATATGTCGAATGTTACGTTTTGAAGAAGTCTGCAAATTATAATTTTGCCAAGAATTGTTTGTACAGGGTGATTTGATCAGAAACGATTTTTCTGATGATTTGTTACATTTTTCTTAATTTTTTTTATGTGACTTAATTGTTAGTAATTACATCATTTATTAAAAAAGCCCCAAAATACTAGTATTTAATTAATTAATCAACAACAATTTTGCGAAGAAATTGTTTGTACAGGGTGATTTTATAAGAAATGATTTTTCTCATGATTTATCTTAAAAATTCTCTTTTTTTAAATGTGACTTAATTGTTAGTAATTACATTATTTATTTTAAAAAGCCCAAAAATACTAGTATTTAATTAATTAATCAACAATAATTTTGCGAAGAAATTGTTTGTACAGGGTGATTTTATAAATAATGATTTTTCTGATGATTTAATCTTAAAAATTCTCTTTTTTTAAATGTGACTTAATTGTTAGTAATTACATTATTTATTTTAAAAAGCCCAAAAATACTAGTATTTAATTAATTAATCAATAATAATTTTGCGAAGAAATTGTTTGTACAGGGTGATTTTATAAATAATGATTTTTCTGATGATTTAATCTTAAAAATTCTCTTTTTTTAAATGTGACTTAATTGTTAGTAATTACATTATTTATTTTAAAAAGCCCAAAAATACTAGTATTTAATTAATTAATCAATAATAATTTTGCGATGAAATTGTTTGTACAGGGTGATTTTATAAATAATGATTTTTCTGATGATTTAATCTTAAAAATTCTCTTTTTTTAAATGTGACTTAATTGTTAGTAATTACATTATTTATTTTAAAAAGCCCAAAAATACTAGTATTTAATTAATTAATCAATAATAATTTTGCGAAGAAATTGTTTGTACAGGGTGATTTTATAAATAATGATTTTTCTGATGATTTAATCTTAAAAATTCTCTTTTTTTAAATGTGACTTAATTGTTAGTAATTACATTATTTATTTTAAAAAGCCCAAAAATACTAGTATTTAATTAATTAATCAACAATAATTTTGCGAAGAAATTGTTTGTACAGGGTGATTTTATAAATAATGATTTTTCTGATGATTTAATCTTAAAAATTCTCTTTTTTTAAATGTGACTTAATTGTTAGTAATTACATTATTTATTTTAAAAAGCCCAAAAATACTAGTATTTAATTAATTAATCAACAATAATTTTGCGAAGAAATTGTTTGTACAGGGTGATTTTATAAGAAACGATTTTTCTGATGATTTGCTGTAGAGAAAAAAAAGTTTCATTTGGACAATCTAAAATTTAGATTCATTGGGATTTTATGCCTAGATATTTACGATTATAAATTTCGATTTTATTGAAGAGGTCCTGCCCTGTACGTTCTGTTAATTACTATTCTTATAACAACAAGGGGAAATCTGAAGGTAGCGTGGTAACTAATCTTCGCGCAGGAAATGTCCGCACCAACTGACGGTTCATTGTTAATATTTGGTCTGTGTTGCGGGAAAGGATCACATCCTTACATCCTTATATCATTACGTATAGACACCGGCCAGTTTGTGTCCTTAGTTTTATGTTAACTCGATGAAAAGTAAGTTCATTTCATCGTCAGTGCTTAAACAACGAAGAGGCCTGGGATTGTAGTTAATTTTTGACGATTTTTTCTGTAAAAAAAAAAAGATTTATTATAAAATAAAATGTAATTAAGAATAATTTTAATGTTGGATAAAAAATTGCATAAAATTTTGTAAGACAGTTTAATAAAATTATAAGATAATTTTGTGCGGGGGGAAAATGTGGGTGTGAAAAATCCATTAGCTAATGACGATTCGTTTTGCAAATGCAAGAAGAAATTGTGATTTTTTTTTTATATTGCACAAAGGCAAAGAGAAACATTGTACAGGGATATACAAAGTTAAAAATTAATTAGTCTTAATTAAATATATCCAATTTTTCTATAAATTAATTTGAAGATTTCTTGACGATTTTTATCAAAATTTGTTTGGTGCTTATTAAAATTTAAAAATTCCAGCTAATAGTAAAAAACTAACTTGGAGATTTTTCAGAAGTTTTTATGAAAATTTGATTGCCGTTATTAATAATTGAAAGGTTTCTCTTTAATAAGCTGCATCGATTTTTATTCTTGAAATAAATTCAAAGATTTGATTAGAATTAAAAAAAAAATTGTGTTGTTTATTTATTTTCGTTTTTCAAAAAAATTAAATGAAGAAATAATAATAAGATATTACTTTTTAGGACATTTTTTTTTAAATGCACATTTTTCTCTTGCTTTTAAATCTTTTTTTCTGCGGAAATATAAAGAATTTTACAGGATTTTTTAAAATGTTTGTTGATGATTTTTTTAGATTTTTTATTTAGATTTATTATTTATTTAGAATTATTATTTATTATTTAGATTTTTTCAGAAATTCCAAAAAATCATATAATCCTTTTTTCTTTAAATATATAATCAATATCTCCAAAGTTCGTAGGGATTTTTAAAAAATATATAAGTTTTATTTTAAATTATAAAAAAAGATTCGCGAATAGAAAAAAAAATTACATATCAATTTTTTTAAGCAATATCGTTAGAAAAATCAGATAACAATTTTTTTCTTTAAATATTAAATCAATATCTTCAAAGTTCTTCGGGATTTTTATGAAAATATATAAGATTTATTTTAAATTATAAAAAAAGATTCAGGAATAGAAAAAAAAAATTACATATCAATTTTTTTAAGCAATATCTTTAGAAAAATCAGATAACAATTTTTCTTTCTTTAAATATTAAATGAATATCTTCAAAGTTCTTCGGGATTTTTATGAAAATATATAAGATTTATTTTAAATTATAAAAAAAGATTCACGAATAGAAAAAAAAAATTACATATCAATTTTTTTGAGCAATATCTTTAGAAAAATCAGATAACCATTTTTCTTTCTTTAAATATTAAATCAATATCTTCAAAGTTCTTCGGGATTTTTATGAAAATATATAAGATTTATTTTAAATTATAAAAAAAGATTCACGAATAGAAAAAAAAAATTACATATCAATTTTTTTGAGCAATATCTTTAGAAAAATCAGATAACCATTTTTCTTTCTTTAAATATTAAATCAATATCTTCAAAGTTCTTCGGGATTTTTATGAAAATATATAAGATTTATTTTAAATTATTAAAAAAGATTCACGAATAGAAAAAAAAAATTACATATCAATTTTTTTGAGCAATATCTTTAGAAAAATCAGATAACCATTTTTCTTTCTTTAAATATTAAATGAATATCTTCAAAGTTCTTCGGGATTTTTATGAAAATATATAAGATTTATTTTAAATTATTAAAAAAGATTCACGAATAGAAAAAAAAAATTACATATCAATTTTTTTGAGCAATATCTTTAGAAAAATCAGATAACCATTTTTCTTTCTTTAAATATTAAATGAATATCTTCAAAGTTCTTCGGGATTTTTATGAAAATATATAAGATTTATTTTAAATTATAAAAAAAGATTCACGAATAGAAAAAAAAAATTACATATCAATTTTTTTGAGCAATATCTTTAGAAAAATCAGATAACCATTTTTCTTTCTTTAAATATTAAATCAATATCTTCAAAGTTCTTCGGGATTTTTATGAAAATATATAAGATTTATTTTAAATTATTAAAAAAGATTCACGAATAGAAAAAAAAAATTACATATCAATTTTTTTGAGCAATATCTTTAGAAAAATCAGATAACCATTTTTCTTTCTTTAAATATTAAATGAATATCTTCAAAGTTCTTCGGGATTTTTATGAAAATATATAAGATTTATTTTAAATTATAAAAAAAGATTCACGAATAGAAAAAAAAAATTACATATCAATTTTTTTGAGCAATATCTTTAGAAAAATCAGATAACCATTTTTCTTTCTTTAAATATTAAATCAATATCTTCAAAGTTCTTCGGGATTTTTATGAAAATATATAAGATTTATTTTAAATTATTAAAAAAGATTCACGAATAGAAAAAAAAAATTACATATCAATTTTTTTGAGCAATATCTTTAGAAAAATCAGATAACCATTTTTCTTTCTTTAAATATTAAATCAATATCTTCAAAGTTCTTCGGGATTTTTATGAAAATATATAAGATTTATTTTAAATTATTAAAAAAGATTCACGAATAGAAAAAAAAAAATACGCATCAATTTTTTTAAGTAATATCTTTCGAAAAATTACATAAATTTTTTTTTCTTTTAATATTAAATCAATATCTTCAAAGTTCTTCGGGATTTTTATGAAAATATATAAGATTTATTTTAAATTATTAAAAAAGATTCACGAATAGAAAAAAAAAATTACGCATCAATTTTTTAAGTAATATCTTTCGAAAAATTACATAAATTTTTTTTTCTTTTAATATTAAATCAATATCTTCAAAGTATTTCGGGATTTTTATGAAAATATATAAGATTTATTTTAAATTATTAAAAAAGATTCACGAATAGAAAAAAAAAATTACATATCAATTTTTTTAAGTAATATCTTTCGAAAAATTACATAAATTTTTTTTTCTTTTAATATAAATCAATATCTTCAAAGTTCTTCGGGATTTTTATAAAAAAAATGTAACTATTCGATTTTCCAATAACAACAAAAAATGCAGACGCAGGAAATTTCGTCAGCTGCATTCGCTTTTGGACATAGAAAACAAGATTAGACAATTCACGATCGCATGTTGAACACCAAAGAACCAAAGTTGTTCACCATCACCTACCTCGCGGATAATTGGTTATTTTCACCAATCTTTCCAATCACGCAACCAACCATTTCGCGGTGTTTTCCTCTTTTTTTTGGCCAAATGCGCTCGTCATATACCTAGTGATGTACTATAGTTTGTCCCACCGTCTAGATAATAAATCAAATCAATTACGCAGAGGTGTAATAAGATTGCCAAAAAAATTTGTAATCTTGTAATTAAATTAAACAAATTAAACAATTTTGTAATTAAACAACATTTTCTAATTAAATTGGTATTTGAACAAAAAAAACGCAATTTTTGCCAGATCTTGACGAAGCTATTTTTTTGTGGACATTATAATTTTAAGATCAACGTAAAATGGAATAAAAAAATTTTTTTTGGGCAAACATATTTTTTTTTGTATTCAATGGAGTTACAAGTAATAATATTTCGCAAAAAAAAATTTTTTTATTTCATATACTATAAAATATAGTAAAATAAAAAAATCGGTTGTTTGTTCAAAAACAAAATTTAGAAGAATTCATTTTTGTTTCACTAGTTTGTTCTAACACGAAAATATTTGTGTTGTAACTCTAAAAAATTAATTGTAGGAGAAATTGTATGTGAAAATTAAAATTAATTAATCATATGATTATAAAAAAATATTATTTGGCATGATAATAATTAATATCTATATTATGTAAAGATTATTTATTTCTATAGACTCGTTGAATGTACACCTGCTTAAAAACGTTTTTGTCGATTTTGCGTGAAAAAACTTTAGTGAAAAAACTCGAAATAATAAAAAATATATATATATATTTAAGGAAATAAAGTAAAACTGGAAATATGTGAAAATCAGTAAATGATGATAAAATGAAAGGAGGAATAAATATTTTAAAAAAACAGCAATTGGAAAAAATTCCAATGGTAATTTAATTTTTTTAATGCAAAATTTTCACATTTTCGAAAGTCAGTTTATAATATTTCTATATAAGATTTGATCTCAGAATTTTTATTTCGATGTGAAATGAATATTTCCAAAGTTTGTATTAAAAAATTGCAGCCACATTTAGAGTTGCACCCCTATTTGTCTATATATGCGATATCTACAGCACAAGAACTGTTATCTACAACAATACCCTCAAATTGACGACGAAACAACAAGAGGATTCAGGCACGCCAACTAATGGTGCTTAGAATGATTCATCAGTCTTTACTTGAGCAAAAAACACAGAACCGTACTCGATTTATTTCACTACACTAGTCGACTCGACACCACACATCCTAAATAACATTGAACACGCGAAAAATTGAACATTTATTTATCAAAATATTTTTTTATTGCATAAATCATACGAAGGGGTCCAAATGTATTTTTATAAAATATACATTTTTTTTTTGTTACGGTAGAAATATAATTTAAAAAAATAATTGACATCTCTCAGATTTTAGGGGAATAAAAATCGCATACGAAAGATTTAAAAAAAAAACTATTTGTATATTTATTTAAGGATTATTTTAGTGTCTTTTTAGTTGGATTATATATTTCGACTGGAAGCAATTTTTTTTTCGATTTTTTAAAAATAAATCCAACAAGTTGATCAATTCAAAATTGCGAATTTTTGACAAGCGATTTTTTTAAATACAAAAATCTGGCAGAAGACAAGCTTTTTTAATTATTCACATTGACTTTCGATGTGTCAATTTTTTTCCAATCATCAAACGAAATGAATCTAAACAGTTACAATATGATGGAACAATCCTACCAAATTCTCCCGACTGAAGACATGTTACCAAACGACAACATCCAGCTATCATCCAGCTTCAGTGAGAACACCTCTGGTTCCGAACTAAAATACTTCTTAAGCAATATACTAAGCGACGAAGACGTGGCAGATCTCGAAGCGAAATATACACCAAACATTTGCGAGTATTGTTCAAAAGTAACTCCAAAAATACCTCATCGAATTCCCTTCGATGACCAAAACCATTTTTCTTAAAGGAGAATTTGCGCAACTCCAATTTGAGCTGCTGCGCGAAGCAAGAACTGGACAAATACATCAAGGACGTCGAGTCGAAGCAACTGGAGGATCGAATTTCGACGTATTTTTTGTTACGTCCGCGAAGGATTAATGCCGTCTCGCAAGCGGAAATAGAAGAAATGAAACGGTTTATTATGGAGGAGAATTACCGTCGAGGTATGAATATTAATGTACCATCGTCTGTGGAGATGAATGGAGGAGGTTTGATCGGCGATGAATCGGAGATTGCGATTAAATTGAATAAAGGAAGCAAGAAAACGTTTCGGAGGATTAAGAAGAAAATGGACAAGATTAAGATTTTTTGGCCGCAACTTTTCGATTCGCAAATGGATCCGATTAATGTATGGGGTAATATGATTGAAGATTTTGGTAAGAAGAAAGAAATTAGATAAATACGTTGTTGAAGTAGTTAATCAAGAGAATAAATTTGTTTAATCTAAACTTTAAATTAATTGGATTTTTTTTGAATTTTGTAAAAAGCAGTTTGTATATTTGGTATCGGTAATTTTTTATACCTATTAGAAATTTATAAAAAAAAAAGCGTTTGTTCGATGGCAAATAATAAAATGTATTAAAAAAAAAATTACCATAAAAAAAAATAGGCTCCTAATATTTTTTTGTTATAAAAACGAAAGTCGCTGAATTATTTTGATATATCTACGTTCAAGAATAAAACTACATTTTTTAAATTTTATTTCGTATTATCCCGTATAATAAAATCACGAGGGATATTTTTTTTGTAAAATCGTATAAAAAGGTTAGCATTTTCTTCAATGAACAGACAATAAAATTTTCTAGTAAAAATACAATTGGAATTGAAAATTAAAACCAACGAAAAAAACAATATTTTTATTCATTTGCAATTTTTTTTTTAGGAAATTTTTCATATATCAAACAGATACATTTAATTAAAAAAAAACTGCAAAAGCGCAAAGATTCTTTTTAAATAAAGCTTCTATTTAATCTTGAAACTAGATTGAGTTGAATTTTAGACGTGCAATTTTAAACTTAGATTAACTAAACTTTTTATATAAAGTCGACTGTAAATTATTTAGTTTGTTTGAGTAAAAGATCGTTTTCAAATGAAAAGTGAATAATGTAGTCGATTTAACTTGAATGGTACATAAATTTTGGTTATATCGCCTGTCCCAAAATTGAAGAGGCGAATGTATAATTTATTTTCCAATTAAACGAAAGTTGCAATTTTTCGTTTTATAAAATTTTATTTATTTTTTTATTTTTTATTTTATAAAAGAGTATTGATTTAAACTTTTAAGCAAGAAAATTTTAAATTTTAATTTTTAATTTTAAAGCTTTTAGAATAAATTTTAGATTTAAACATTTTTTTTTGTACTATATAAAATGGAAATTTGTATTATTGAAAGTGAAAAATTTAGACTTTTTGAAATTTAAAATTTCTGGATACGTTTTAAGATATTTAATAATAAAAATTTTATTCTACAAAATAATTTAAATTATTATAGTTTTGCGAAACAAAAATAAAAATTTATTTTTTTCGACTATCTGATTTTAATTATTTTAGATTTATACAATTTTTGACTACATTTTTGTAAATATAACAAGAAAATTCGCATTATATTTCACAAAATTATTGATTTTTTAAATTTTGTTAATCCGAACATTTTACTGTTTTGGATATTTTGTATTTATGACCACGTGTTTGCTTAAAAAAAAAAAATTGTAAAATTGCCGAAATTAAAAATTTTACTATTTAAAAAAATTTGTATTTTAAGATATAAAAATAATATAGACTCTCAAAATTGATTTCTCGATTTTTTTGCTAAATTTTAGAAAATTTGATTCATATTTTAGAAAATACACGAATTTTTCAACCTATATTTTTGATTTTCGTATTTTTTTTTTACAACAATTTCTAGTTTTATTTTTGAAGGTATTATAACACTACAATTTTTATAAAAAAAAATATTTGTGTTGTTGAAATATTAAAATATCTTTAATAAAATAAAATTGTATCTCACGAGATATTTTGCATTTCTGACCACGTGTTTGCTATCAAAAAAAAAAAAATTGGTATTATATATTGCAAAATAACTGAAATTTTAAAATTTTATTATCTAAAAAATTTAGGCTTTTCGAATCTAAAAAAAATATAAATTCAGAATTGATTTCTCGATTTTTTGCTAAATAGCAAGATAATTTTAATTGAATTTTACCAGACTTTTAACAATCTAAAAATTTTAGAATCCTACAGTTTTTGAATTTCAATTTTTAGAAAATTTGAATCATATTTTAGAAAATACACGAATTTTTTCAACCTATATTTTTAATTTTCGTATTTTTTTAAATAAACATTTTTTTTTATAATCATATTTTTTTCAGGCATATCTTCCATATTATAGCACTACATTTTTTACAAAAAATTTTTGTTCTTTTTACCAGGACATTCACCAAAGTCCTGATAAATTCATATAAACTCGCGATTTCAAATAACGGTCACTCCCACAGCTCACCACCAATTATGGAACACCCTGTACACGCCGAAAACTGCACCGAAATTTGCATTTTTCAACAACAATTTGCGAATTCAAACACTCGAAGCTAACGAGACATCGCCAGAGTATTTATCGCCAAAGTTCGCTATTGCTGTCTTTGTGTTCATCGGACGGAGGTGACTTTATAATTGAAATTCCTAAATGTTTTGGTGCGTTCTTTGCGCCACCGCCACCGCCGCCGATGGCCGATGATAATGATGATACGGCATGCATAGAAAATTAGCTTCGCGCCGCGGGCCTTAATTCGAAATGAGGCCCCGACGAAACTTTATTCAATTAGAAAGAGTCTGATTACGTGCGGCGTTTATAACCTGAGTTAGATCGCGAAAATTCGGCTAATAATTTCGCGGAAGGAAACGAATTTATTGCGCATTGCCGTGGGATGATTCCGTGCGAAAATAAATTTGAATTTGATCGAGGTTATTTCGATTCTTTGTGTTGAACTTTTGACTGTTTAAATGGATTTTTTTTTGTAAAATGATTCAAGCGAAACTTTTGTTTAATGTCAAAATTTGATTAAAGTGAATTATTATAAGTTTTTGTAAATTTATGTAAGCAAATTTCAATAAGATATTGTTTTGAAATGATTTTTTTTTTTCTTCTGACAATTTTAGATTTTTTGTTTTTTTGATTTTTAGATTTTTAGATTTTTAGATTTTTAAATTTTTAGATATTTAGACATACAACAAAAAAATCGGATTCTTAGATTTTTAGATTTATAAATTTTTGGATTTTTAGATTTTTAGATATTTAGACATACAACAAAAAAAGCTGAGTTTTAGATTTTTAGATTTTTAGATATACAACAAAAAAATCGGATTCTTAGATTTTTAGATTTATAAATTTTTGGATTTTTAGATATTTAGATATACAACAAAAAAATCGGATTCTTAGATTTTTAGATTTATAAATTTTTGGATTTTTAGATTTTTCAATATTTTAATTTTTAGATTTTTATAAAACAGAAGACAAAAAAAATCATTATATATTACAAATTAACTGAAACTTTTATACTTTAACAACAAAAATATTATGATTTTTAATTTTAATTTATTAATAAAATTGAGTAAATTTTGAGTTGGAATTTTGACTATTTAAATGGAATTTTTATAAAAAGGATTAAGCGAAACTTGTAACTTTTGTTTAATATCAAAATTTGATTAAAGTGAATTATTAGGATTATTATTAGTTTTTGTAAATTTTTAAAAGCAAATTTTAATAAAATATTGTTTTCTGACAATTTTAGATTTTTGTTTTTTTGATTTTTAGATTTTTAGATATTTAAACATACGAAAAAAAAAATCGGAGTTTTAGATTTTTAGATATTTAGATATACAACAAAAAATTGGATTCTTAGATTTTTAGATTTATAAATTTTTGGATTTTTAGATTTTTCAATATTTTAATTTTTAGATTTTTATAAAACAGAAGACAAAAAAAATCATTATATATTACAAATTAACTGAAACTTTTATACTTTAGCAACAAAAATATTATGATTTTTAATTTTAATTTATTAATAAAATTGAGTAAATTTTGAGTTGGAATTTTGACTATTTAAATGGAATTTTTATAAAAAGGATTAAGCGAAACTTGTAACTTTTGTTTAATATCAAAATTTGATTAAAGTGAATTATTAGGATTATTATTAGTTTTTGTAAATTTTTATAAGCAAATTTTAATAAAATATTGTTTTCTGACAATTTTAGATTTTTGTTTTTTTGATTTTTAGATTTTTAGATATTTAAACATACGAAAAAAAAAATCGGAGTTTTAGATTTTTAGATATTTAGATATACAATAAAAAAATTGGATTCTTAGATTTTTAGATTTATAAATTTTTGGATTTTTAGATTTTTCAATATTTTAATTTTTAGATTTTTATAAAACAGAAG
Source organism: Leptodirus hochenwartii (assembly GCA_947310635.1). Lineage (NCBI taxonomy): Eukaryota > Metazoa > Arthropoda > Insecta > Coleoptera > Leiodidae > Leptodirus > Leptodirus hochenwartii. The sequence goes on from OX371179.1 coordinate 940,226, forward strand.
ACAAAAAAAATCATTATATATTACAAATTAACTGAAACTTTTATACTTTAACAACAAAAATATTATGATTTTTAATTTTAATTTATTAATAAAATTGAGTAAATTTTGAGTTGGAATTTTGACTATTTAAATGGAATTTTTATAAAAAGGATTAAGCGAAACTTGTAACTTTTGTTTAATATCAAAATTTGATTAAAGTGAATTATTAGGATTATTATTAGTTTTTGTAAATTTTTATAAGCAAATTTTAATAAAATATTGTTTTCTGACAATTTTAGATTTTTGTTTTTTTGATTTTTAGATTTTTAGATATTTAAACATACGAAAAAAAAAATCGGAGTTTTAGATTTTTAGATATTTAGATATACAACAAAAAAATTGGATTCTTAGATTTTTAGATTTATAAATTTTTGGATTTTTAGATTTTTCAATATTTTAATTTTTAGATTTTTATAAAACAGAAGACAAAAAAAATCATTATATATTACAAATTAACTGAAACTTTTATACTTTAACAACAAAAATATTATGATTTTTAATTTTAATTTATTAATAAAATTGAGTAAATTTTGAGTTGGAATTTTGACTATTTAAATGGAATTTTTATAAAAAGGATTAAGCGAAACTTGTAACTTTTGTTTAATATCAAAATTTGATTAAAGTGAATTATTAGGATTATTATTAGTTTTTGTAAATTTTTATAAGCAAATTTTAATAAAATATTGTTTTCTGACAATTTTAGATTTTTGTTTTTTTGATTTTTAGATTTTTAGATATTTAAACATACGAAAAAAAAAATCGGAGTTTTAGATTTTTAGATTTTTAGATATACAACAAAAAAATCGGATTCTTAGATTTTTAGATTTATAAATTTTTGGATTTTTAGATATTTAGATATACAACAAAAAAATCGGATTCTTAGATTTTTATATTTATAAATTTTTGGATTTTTAGATTTTTAGATATTTACACATACAACAAAAAAAAATCAGAGTTTTAGATTTGTAGATATACAACAAAAAAATCGGATACTTAGATTTTTAGATTTATAAATTTTTGGATTTTTAGATTTTTCAATATTTTAATTTTTAGATTTTTATAAAACAGAAGACAAAAAAAATCATTATATATTACAAATTAACTGAAACTTTTATACTTTAGCAACAAAAATATTATGATTTATAATTTTAATTTATTAATAAAATTGAGTAAATTTTGAGTTGGAATTTTGACTATTTAAATGGAATTTTTATAAAAAGGATTAAGCGAAACTTGTAACTTTTGTTTAATATCAAAATTTGATTAAAGTGAATTATTAGGATTATTATTAGTTTTTGTAAATTTTTATAAGCAAATTTTAATAAAATATTGTTTTCTGACAATTTTAGATTTTTGTTTTTTTGATTTTTAGATTTTTAGATATTTAAACATACGAAAAAAAAAATCGGAGTTTTAGATTTTTAGATATTTAGATATACAACAAAAAAATTGGATTCTTAGATTTTTAGATTTATAAATTTTTGGATTTTTAGATTTTTCAATATTTTAATTTTTAGATTTTTATAAAACAGAAGACAAAAAAAATCATTATATATTACAAATTAACTGAAACTTTTATACTTTAGCAACAAAAATATTATGATTTATAATTTTAATTTATTAATAAAATTGAGTAAATTTGGAGTTGGAATTTTGAATATTTAAATAGATTTTTTTATAAAAAGATTTAAGCGAAACTTGTACCTTTTGTTTAATGTCAAAATTTGATTAAAGTAAATTATTAAGATTATTATTAGTTTTTGTAAATTTATATAAGCAAATTTTAATAAAATATTGTTTTCTGACAATTTTAGATTTTTGTTTTTTTGATTTTTAGATTTTTATATTTTTAGATTTTTCGATTTTTAGATATTTAAACATACAACAAAAAAATCGGAGTTTTAGATTTTTAGATATTTAGATATACAACAAAAAAATCGGACTCTTAGATTTTTAGATTTATAAATTTTTGGATTTTTAGATTTTTCAATATTTTAATTTTTAGATATTTTGACATACGACAAAAAAAATCATTATATATTACAAATTAACTGAAACTTTTATACGTTAGGAACAAAAATATTTTGATTTTTAATTTTAATTTATTAATAAAAATGAGTAAATTTGGAGTTGGAATTTTTTTTGGAATATTATTTGGAATATATTATGCTACATTTTTTAAAAAAAAAAAACTTATTTTATTCTTATCTAATTTTATTTAATGCCTAAAAAATGAATTTCAACAAACAAAAAAATGAATATTTGTTATTTATGTTATAACGGTAAAAAAAAAGAAAAAGAAAAAAAAAGGCAAAAAAGAAATAAGATTTCATTTTGCGGAAAATGAATATTTTTTCAATTTTTTTTTAAATATCTATAAACCTACTATCCATTTAATTACAGATTTATGGCATTTTTTCATGTAACGATGGCATTAAGCACAAATCTGCTTAGTCGATACAAAATACAAAAGGTCAAAGGATAATGGAAAATCGATGTATTTGTCAGGAAAACAATAAAGCACTTCCTTTCGGCCCTTTCAGAAAACCAATGATGTATTTGTAAACATTCACGAAGGACCAAATTACAAACGTATACATTACAAAAGAGTCCACGGACACTTCCATTAGGAAGTTTCATTAAAATTCCATTAGAAGTATCGAAAAATTGTAATTTTGCAACTTTACAATAAAATCTAAACCGACTGAGGATTATTGAAGAAAAATCGAAATAATAATATACCGGGTGTTGCGTGGATATTTTTCTATAAACAAGTAAACGTTCTTTTATCAAAAAAAAAATCACGCGATCAAGTATCATGATATGAGCGCACAAGAAGGACTATTAAGGATAATGGATATATATTTCAAGAACCTGAGATACTTATACACCTGCGCCTACAGCTCCAGATCCGGCTTATATAAAAAAAATTTTTTTTCGACATTAAGGAACCGGTTTAACAAAACAATGCCAAGATCATTTCTTTTGAATCAATAATTTTTTTTACAAAATAGTCGTAATACTTTTAACGCATTAAAAAAAGTTTATATTAGCTAATAACAGATTTTGACGGTATTAGCTTGTCAGTTACTTAAAAAAAAAATCGTTATGGCTTAAAATCGCTTTTTTTTGCAAACAAAAAATTTTTTTTACATCGACGGTACAAAAAAATGTTTTATGAATTAATATTTTTTCAAACTACTGCCATAAAAAAAATAGAGATAACATTAAAAAATACCCAAGTTAAAAATACATTAAAATATATATTTTTCCCAACTAGTGCTACCTTAATAATACGATTTTTTAAATAAATAAAAAAATTACGTACGAAAAATCGAAGGTAATCGAATAAATAAAACTTCAAAAATTATACACTGCGATTTTTTTTTCAATTAAAAAAACCTTTTTTTCGATAAAGATGATTAAATACGTTGAAGCCTGGGTAGGTTTTAATATCCGAAACTTCGTTGTGGATGAAGAAACGATATTTGTTTGCGAAAGGACAACTCTGCCTTTTACCGAGAAAAAAGCCAGGGGTTTGAAAAAATGCCGACATAAAAATAAGGGTTAGAGGGTGAGGGGCGCTGAAGAGATGCGTGTGAACTCTAATGTCGTGTTTCGGCATGTTTCATCTGTTCTGCTTTCTTTCTTTCTTCCCTTACAATCGCATTATATATATAAAAGATATATAAACAAAAAGTATCGCTCTTCTAGAATAGACAGAAATAGGCGAATTCGTGTCTGGCCATTTCCGCCGGTAATAAATCCTCTTCCTCTTCAGATCGGATAATTTATTTTCCGTATGAAAAATTACGATATACCGTCAGATAAAATTCTGTCATTTACCAACGTTCAATCCATTTATTTCGCAGTCAATGAATTGAAAAATTTTTTGACATCAAATTTTTGTTTTTCGAAATTTGCTAATTTTTTTTTACAAATGAATCCAATTATCGATAATAAAAAGCGAAAGATGAACGTATGGGAAGAGGCCGTATTCTCAGACACGGGGGTATTTAAAATCCATATTTGTATTTTTTTTTAACAAAATAATGCAGTTTTAAATTTCAAATAAAAATCGGATATTTTTGTGAATTTATTTATTTATTTTGGTTGAGTTTAAATTTTTATTTTGCAATAAAATTTTTTAAAATATATAGAAAATATATAAAAAAAAAAATCAATAACAAATTTTCATAAATAAAAAATTCTTTCATTAAATGAAATGAGTTAAAAATGTTAAACTGTAAAATAATAAATTTGAAAAATCGTCGCGTAAAATAGAATGTTTTTTAAAAAAATTATGAACCTGAAATTTTGAAGAAAAATACTTAAAAAGTAAAAAAAAAAAAAATACGTCTTGCAAAAATATATATACCGCAAATTTTTGAAAAATGGAAATGGCAAAATTTATAAAATACCTTTATAAAATAAAATAAGTATTTAACAAAAATATAAACCAAAAATTGTTGAAAAATACAAATTATAGAGCGTAAAAAATTGAAAAATCATATCAATAAATCTAAAAATAAAAAATAAATTTTAAACAGTTTTTCAAAATTTAATTAATTTTTCTTTTGAATGAAGTATCTATCATAATTAATTATCACGAAAAGAGGTCGTATTCTCAAACACGGGGGTATTATGAGCGTATCGTTTAAAATTCATATAATATGTAAAAAAAATGACAAAATAATGGAGCGTAAATTTTTAAATAAAACTCTGATATTTTTCTAGAACGCTAAAATGACAGTGTTGGTAATTTTTGAGGGGTGAATTTATTTTGGTCCAGTTTATATTTCTATTTTGAAATAAAAAATATTAAAATATGTGGAAAATATATAAAAAAATGTCAATAACAAATTTTCATAAATAAAAATGCTTTCATTAAATGAAATGAGTTAAAAAAATTTAAATATATAAACTGTAAAATAATAAATTTGAAAAATCGTCGCGTAAAATAGAATGTTTTTTAAAAAAATTATGAACCTGAAATTTTGAAGAAAAAAACTTAAAAAGTAAAAAAAAAAACTACGGCTTGCAAAAATATATATACCGCAAAATTTTGAAAAATGGAAGTGGCAAAATTTATAAAATCCCTTTATAAAATGAAATACGTATTTAACAAAAATATAAACCAAAAATTGTTGAAAAATACGAATTATAAAGCGTAAAAAATTGAAAAATCATATCAATAAATCTAAAAATAACAAATAAATTTTAAACAGTTTTTCAAAATTTAATTAAATTTTCTTTTGAATGAAGTATCTATCATAATTAATTATCACGAAAAGAGGTCGTATTCTCAAACACGGGGGTATTATGAGCGTATTGTTTAAAATTCATCTAATATGTAAAAAAATGTCAAAATAATGGAGCGTAAATTTTTAAATAAAACTCGGATATTTTTCTATAACGCTAAAATGACAGTGTTGGGGTTTCGGGGGGTGAATTTATTTTGGTCGAGGTTAAATATTACGCCGAGTATAAATCATATTTACAAACCACGGAAGTTTTAACCGTGCAAATGTTGATATTACACAAGTATTATGATTTCAAGCATTTTCCATGATGGGAAATGCTGGAAAGCGCTCAAAAAGGCTTCAGCATTCGCCGTACTGCATTTACCATTCAATTACTCAAATTTTCGGTGGGTTTGTCGTAGTTTTTCATAACGAAAACTCGAGAATTTCGTACAAAGAAAATTTCGAATTTCGTACTTAAAAAAAATGAACTAATTATGTGGCGATTGGAAAAAAAAATGCAAATCAGTTATTGAATAAGCTCACGCTTATTTCGGGCTTATATAAAAAAATAAATTAATAACTGGAAAAAAAAGATGCGCGCTCATATCGAAATATGGTACGGAAAGTCATTGAAACTTGTAAGTGTTTATTATGGACGTTTATAAAAGGAAAAAATGCCGGGGCGTTTAATATTCGTGTATCTTAAGTTGCCTAGTTTAATTGACAATACACTTCGTGAAATGCTGAAGAGGAAATGTATTTTTAATGTTCCGCCGAGGGAACTTTTTGTAGATTCACTAATAAAATGATAAAACAAAATAAATTAGCCAAATTTAAGACGAATTAGAGATATATGAACAAATGAATATTTCATTTGTTCAAATATTGAGAAATAAAAAAATAATAATCATTGCATTTTTTACACTCTGGCAATTTATGAAACTTTTTGCAATTTCCGGACATTTGTCGTGTAGATTCGCGATTGCATTGTCCGTTGGAAGAATGCGAACTTTTCGTTTTATAATAAAGAGAGCTGCTTGTTGGAGGACAGACGAAGGAAGCTTCTGCTGGACTTTCGGGTTTTGCTATCAGAACTAATTAGATAATTACTGGGAAACTTCCTTGAAACACGACAATAGGATCAAACGAATTCTCTTATAAAATCGCAAGATTGCGCGGATGCAATCTATTGCAGGGCCACGTTGTTTTGTCCGTGAGTTTTGTCAAATAATTGCGGATAATTAAGAAACTATCAATGGTTCATTGTTAATTATTTTAGTTGGATTGGTAATTATGATTGATGGTAACAGTTAATTTAGTATAAATTGAATAAAAAGATCCATTTTGATTATACTTGATTGTTTGTGGACTTTGTACTGAGTTTTTGTTTTTTTTTAATTTTTTTTTTAATAACTTAATTAATTTTTTAATATAAAAAAAATTAGTTATTTTTTTATTTTTTTTATTTTTAGTACTTTTATATTTAGAAACTTTCTGATCTATAATTTGTACATAAAAGATATTTTTTTAAGGCTGCATATTTTAATTTCCTAATTTTTGAATCGAAAATTTTAAGCTTCTAATTTGGATTACTATTATTTAACATTTTTTATTAAATTTTTTATAAAATAAATTTGAAAAAAAATTGGCTTTATTATAAAAACAAATATTTTAAAAACAGCAAGATCAAAATTTCCTAAATAAAAATGGCATAAATTAAAAATGCCTTCATTAAATGAAATGCTGGCTAAAATTTTGTAAAATATAAACTATAAAAATAAAAAATTTGCGCAAAATAAAATATGTTATATAAAAAATTTTGAAAAGAAAACTTGAAAAGTTAAAATATAAAACAAAATATGGGTTACAAAAATTTATAAACAGCAAAACATTGAAAAATAAAAATGGCAAAAATAAAAAATGCCTTTATAAAATGAAATATGTATTATAAAAAATATATAAAGCAAAAATTTTTGAAAATTACAAATTATTATATCAATTATAAATCTAAAAATGAAACTAAAAATATTTCCATAAACCGAAATATATATAATACTAGAAAATGTGAAGTAACCCTTAAAATTTTCAAATTTTCATAAAATGTAATTGGAAAATAAAAAATAAATCTTTTTATTCAGTACCGTACTCGCTAATATTTTTATAAGGTCTTTTATTTCGCACAAAATTTGCAATTTAAACAATCCGTCGCATTTATCGACTTAATTTAATTACGCTGTACACACAGCAATATTTCAGCTGGCTTAGATTTTTTTTCATCAATAACGATAATAAATTGATTAGAATTAGAAAGGATATTAATCTGCGCGTCTGCGGGATCCGCTGGACGAGCAACTAGCGAAATATGATTAATAGTGCGTTTCTATAGCATTTCGAATTATGTCGGCACCTCCAGAAGAAGAATTGATTAATGAAGAGCCGATATATGGATCTACAGTCAGCCCATCCTAGGCCAAAGCTTCCTGCTACTCGCACGTGCGCGATTTATTAATTACACTTTCCGATTATTAAAGAATTTACCCAATGAAATACCTCTTGCGTTTGACTATAAAAAAAGCTATGATCATTTTTAACCTATAAGAAAAAAAATTTTTTCGAATGATTTTTTTAGACAAAACTTCAATTTTCGTGGTTCATTTTTTTTTTAAATTAAAATATGTATTAATATTTATTTAAACTAGCCTGCCGATTTTTAAAGAATTTCCGCAATGAAATACCTCTTGTGCTTGACTATAAAAAAAATTCTCTATGAAAAAAAAAATGTTTCGAATGATTTTGTTAGACAAAACTTCAATTTTCGTGGTTAATTTTTTTTTTAAATTAAAATATGTATTAATATTTATTTAAACTAGCCTGCCGATTTTTAAAGAATTTCCGCAATGAAATACCTCTTGTGTTTGACTATAAAAAAAATTCTCTATGAAAAAAGAAAATGTTTCGAATGATTTTGTTAGACAAAACTTCAATTTTCGTGGTTAATTTTTTTTTTTAAATTAAAATATGTATTAATATTTATTTAAACTAGCCTGCCGATTTTTAAAGAATTTCCGCAATGAAATACCTCTTGTGTTTGACTATAAAAAAAATTCTCTATGAAAAAAGAAAATGTTTCGAATGATTTTGTTAGACAAAACTTCAATTTTCGTGGTTACATTTTTTTTTTAAATTAAAATATGTATTAATATTTACTTAAACTAGCCTGCCGATTTTTAAAGAATTTCCGCAATGAAATACCTCTTGTGTTTGACTATAAAAAAAATTCTCTATGAAAAAAAAAAGGTTTCGAATGATTTTGTTAGACAAAACTTCAATTTTCGTGGTTACATTTTTTTAAAAATTAAAATATGTATTAATATTTATTTAAACTAGCCTGCCGATTTTTAAAGAATTTCCGCAAAGAAATACCTCTTGTGTTTGACTATAAAAAAAATTCTCTATGAAAAAAAAATGTTTCGAATGATTTTGTTACACAAAACTTCAATTTTCGTGGTTAATTTTTTTTTTAAATTAAAATATGTATTAATATTTATTTAAACTAGCCTGCCGATTTTTAAAGAATTTCCGCAATGAAATACCTCTTGTGTTTGACTATAAAAAAAATTCTCTATGAAAAAAGAAAATGTTTCGAATGATTTTGTTAGACAAAACTTCAATTTTCGTGGTTACATTTTTTTTTAAATTAAAATATGTATTAATATTTATTTAAACTAGCCTGCCGATTTTTAAAGAATTTCCGCAAAGAAATACCTCTTGTGTTTGACTATAAAAAAAATTCTCTATGAAAAAAGAAAATGTTTCGAATGATTTTTTTAGACAAAACTTCAATTTTCGTGGTTACATTTTTTTAAAAATTAAAATATGTATTAATATTTATTTAAACTAGCCTGCCGATTTTTAAAGAATTTCCGCAATGAAATACCTCTTGTGTTTGACTATAAAAAAAATTCTCTATGAAAAAAAAAATGTTTCGAATGATTTTGTTACACAAAACTTCAATTTTCGTGGTTAATTTTTTTTTTAAATTAAAATATGTATTAATATTTATTTAAACTAGCCTGCCGATTTTTAAAGAATTTCCGCAATGAAATACCTCTTGTGTTTGACTATAAAAAAAATTCTCTATGAAAAAAGAAAATGTTTCGAATGATTTTGTTAGACAAAACTTCAATTTTCGTGGTTACATTTTTTTTTAAATTAAAATATGTATTAATATTTATTTAAACTAGCCTGCCGATTTTTAAAGAATTTCCGCAAAGAAATACCTCTTGTGTTTGACTATAAAAAAAATTCTCTATGAAAAAAAAAATGTTTCGAATGATTTTGTTAGACAAAACTTCAATTTTCGTCGTTAATTTTTTTTTTAAATTAAAATATGTATTAATATTTATTTAAACTAGCTTGCCGATTTTTAAAGAATTTCCGCAAAGAAATACCTCTTGTGTTTGACTATAAAAAAAATTCTCTATGAAAAAAGAAAATGTTTCGAATGATTTTGTTAGACAAAACTTCAATTTTAGTGGTTACATTTTTTTAAAAATTAAAATATGTATTAATATTTATTTAAACTAGCCTGCCGATTTTTAAAGAATTTCCGCAATGAAATACCTCTTGTGTTTGACTATAAAAAAAATTCTCTATGAAAAAAGAAAATGTTTCGAATGATTTTGTTAGACAAAACTTCAATTTTCGTGGTTACATTTTTTTAAAAATTAAAATATGTATTAATATTTATTTAAACTAGCCTGCCGATTTTTAAAGAATTTCCGCAAAGAAATACCTCTTGTGTTTGACTATAAAAAAAATTCTCTATGAAAAAAAAATGTTTCGAATGATTTTGTTACACAAAACTTCAATTTTCGTGGTTAATTTTTTTTTTAAATTAAAATATGTATTAATATTTATTTAAACTAGCCTGCCGATTTTTAAAGAATTTCCGCAAAGAAATACCTCTTGTGTTTGACTATAAAAAAAATTCTCTATGAAAAAAGAAAATGTTTCGAATGATTTTGTTAGACAAAACTTCAATTTTCGTGGTTACATTTTTTTTTAAATTAAAATATGTATTAATATTTATTTAAACTAGCCTGCCGATTTTTAAAGAATTTCCGCAAAGAAATACCTCTTGTGTTTGACTATAAAAAAAATTCTCTATGAAAAAAGAAAATGTTTCGAATGATTTTGTTAGACAAAACTTCAATTTTCGTGGTTAAATTTTTTTAAAAATTAAAATATGTAGTTTTTTATTATATATGTATTTATTAAAACTAGCCTGCCGATTTTTAAAGAATTTCCGTAATTAAATACCTCTTGTGTTTGACTATAAAAAAATCTATAAAAGATTTTCTTTATGAAAAAAAATATATATTTCGAATGATTTTTGTAGACAAAACTGCAATTTTCGTTGTTAAATTTTTTTTTTAAATTAAAATATATATTAATATTTATTAAAACTAGCTTGCCGATTTTTAAAGAATTTCTGCAATGAAAAACAATAAAACAATCTATGAAAAATTTTACCCTATGACAAATAAATATTTTTTCGAATGATTTTTGTAGACAAAACTTCAATTTTCGTGGTTAAATTTTTTTTTTTTTATTAAAATATATATTAATATTTATTAAAACTAGCTTTAAGAAAAATAAAATATGTTACAGCAACAAAATTATACATCCATTTTTTGTATTTTTAATAAACAATTTTTAATAATTTGTTAATGAAAGTTACTGGTTTAAAAAAAAAATTAATCGCAAAAAATATATTTTTTTACTAAAAATAGCCTTAAGAATAATAAAATATGTTATATTTAACAGCAACAAAATTGTACATCAATTTTTTGTATTTTTAATGAACAATTTTTTAATGATTTTAAGGCAAAATTTGTATAATGTAAAGTTGCTGGTTTAAAAAAAAATGAACCACAAAAATTATATTTTTTTACTAAAAATAGCTTTATGAAAAATAAAATGTTATATTTAACAGCAACAAAATTGTACATCAATTTTTTGTATTTTTAATGATTTTTAGACAAAACTTGTATAATGAAAAGTTAATGATTAAAAAAATAAATTTTTTTTTTACTAAATAGCTTCAAGAAAATCAAAATATGTTATATAGCAGTAAAAAAATTAAAAAAAAATTTTTTAGACAAAACATTTATTGTTATATGATATGATGTTATTTTTTAATAAATAAAATATTTTTTTATATATTTTTTACTAAAAATAGCTTCAAGAACCATAAAATATGTTATATTTAACGGCAACAAAATTTTATTATTAATTTTTTAATGATTTCTTAGGCGAAACTTGTATTGTATATAAACAATTTAAAATTTATGATTTAAAAAATAATAATTACAAAATATATATTTTTTTTACTAATAATAGTTGCAATAAAAAAATTTAATAATTTGTAACCATTTTTTTAGACAAAACATGCATTGCTATTATTTAATGCTGTTAGTTAAAAAAAAATATTTTTAATATATTTTTTTACTAAAAATAGCTTCAAGAACAATAACAATATTATATTTAACAAAAGTAAAATTTTACAACATTTTTTTTGTATATTAAATAATATTAAAAAAAAAATTTTTTTTTTAAAATTATTTCTATATAACTAAAATAACCAAAATCTGCACATAGAAGAAGAAAAATTTAATAAAATCTGGGACTATAATGAAGACAATTTCCGTGTCTTTTATTTCCAGTAGAAAATGCGTTGATTGTTACGCATACTCGGAGGATATTTAATATTAAACGCCGGCAGTTCGTTAACACATCTCATCCGGTTAATCTTAAATTCCGGGAAAGGAACGCACATTCATACATAATATATCTTTAGACGGTATAAAGACAAAGAAAGGCCCGGGAGGAAAAGACATTGGAAACGGAAAACTCAAGCAGATTTAGATTTGAATTAATTATATGCCCGCGAATTTAAAATAATATGGTACGAGATTTTCTCTGCGCCAACGAGACATTTTTCAGATACATGCAATTTTTGTTGTTGTAAATTTTATAGTTTGAAAAATGAAAATATATTATTTCAATCACTTAAAATTTCATATACTAAATGAACTATTTTTCTTTAATATATGCATAATTAAATATTAATTCGAGTAATTAAAAACACATGATTTAATTGTACAACTAATTTAAATTTTATTATTTTTTTTTAGTTATAATTTTTTATATTTAGTTAGTTATAATTTAATTTTCTGACGGGATATTTTGAGAAGTATTATATTCTTGCAAATTTTGTAGATATTAATTTTTTTATTTGCGTAATTTGACCTTCTGATTTTTAAGAAAATCTTGATTAATACACAAATTTCATTTAACATTAATTGAAAAATTCTTACGGACAAATTAATGAGATTTTTATTTTTTTTTACATATATAACTTGTACTTGGATTTCTTCAGAATTAATTTAAAATAATATATATTTTTTAAAAAATGTTTGGTTTACTTTTTTTTTATAATACATATTTTATTTAAAATATTTTTGTTTAATTTTAATTTAATTTTTGTCAGTTTAATTTTTCAAAAATTTCAGGTTCATAATTTCTTATATAACATATTTCATTTTATGAAAGCATTAGTGGCGCAGTACCGTCTGTAGGAATAATTGCTAAGGGGCCTCCTTAATCTCCCTAAAAAAGAAATAAATTTTCTAACTGAAAAGAAATTTATTTAAAATTATTCGGGAATATCTTTGAACATTTTATACAAAAAAAAATTACGTTACAGGGTGTTGCCTCCAAATATCCTTGCGCGCAAATTGTCGACGTAATAATATCGTCCTTTCCGTAATAATTTGTTATTTTTATTTTTGTTCTTGATATTTTTTTGTTAAATTTTTTTTTTATGTTAAAATTGTTAAAAAATAGAATTCCAAATTAGAAGTTTAAAATTTTCGACAAAATAAAAACTTAAACTCTACAGGGATTTTTTAAATCAAAATTAATTATTTATATCATTTAATTTTACCTAACTTAAAACAAGTAGCTCATTCAAATGTTGAAAAATATTTTTATAAATAATTCAGCGTCACTAAAAAACGTACAAATTAATTAGATTAATTTTATAAATATTTTTTACAAGCGTAATTACTTGAATTTATCTATAATTTAAATTAAATAAAAATCAATCAATCAAAAACACTTAATAAAATAAATTGATAACAATTTGTAGAAATCTCAAGATAAGAACAATTTGAAAAAACAACACGATTGTTAATAAAAAAATTAATTAGAAGCCAATACCATAAATAGGTAGAAACAGTTAGAAAAATTATTTAAAAATTAATAAAACGTAGTCGATATTTTAAAAATGAAGTGCATAATTTTATTCGTTTCCATTTTTGCGTTTTCTAACGCAGTTTTCCTTCCAGAAAATGAAAAACCTGGTAAGAATAAATTTCGAAATAACTAAAAAAAAATTCTACATAAGGCCTTACAAAACACCCGTTAATTGAAGTTAGAAATTTTTTTTTTTTTAAATAAAAATCAGTTGAAATTAAATTTCTCAAAATTTCAGGCGAAAAAATATTTCAAGGCGCCGAAGCTAAGCTAGGTCAATTTCCCTGGATGGTCTGGATCGAATCCAAGCACATCATTGGTGCAGATCAATGCGGGGGCGCATTGATAACACGCGAATGGGTCCTCACCTCAGCCTCCTGCATTAAAGAGTAACATTTTCTTCAAGAAAAAATTATTATTTTTTCTATCAGCCAATATCGACTTTTTGTAGCGGCTTAAATTACGAACTACACTTCGGAGGAGTTACCACCAATTTGATAGAATCAGGTCGACTATCGATGAAGACCAAAAACGCTATACCTCATCCACAATTCGATCAGGCGACTATGAATTACGATTTAGCGTTAATTCACTTGCCGAAGAATGTTACGCTTAGTGCTAGAGTCCAACCGATTGCGCTGCCTAAGAAAGGCCAACTCACTGGCATTACGTCAGTTTATACCATGGGCTGGGGCAAGACGAAAGAAGGTAACGAATGAAGACGTGCAAAAAACATTTTTTTGATAATTTTTTAATAAGGTGGTGGAAATGCTAGTAGATTGAAATACGTCCAATTGAGCAGCATTTTGAATATCAGTTGCCAGAATTATTACGGAAAGGACGAAATTATTACGTCGTCAATTTGCGCGCAAGGATATTTGGGGGCAACACCCTGTAACGTAGGTTTTTTTTTGTATAAAATTTTTAAAGATAATAGAATTTTAATAAATTTCTTTTCGGTGATTACATTTTTTTTTTTAGGGAGATGACGGAGGCCCTTTAGCAATTATTCCTACAGACGGTACTGCGCCACTGTTAGTAGGGATTTATTCGTTCCATCACAAGACGGGTTGTGCAACTGATAAGCCATCAGTTTATGTTCGAATGGAACCTTTGCTAACTTGGATTAATGCACAAATTACAGTCGCTTGAAATTTTGTGAATTTGTGAATTTTCAAATTGTTTTCTAAAAAATTTGATTTATGTGAAACAAACGTTTTATGCAATTGATTGAAAAATAAATTTTTATTTTTTATTATTCGTATCGGTGTTAATTTTCTAGCCCAACGAAATAATATGTAATTATAAAATTAAGATATCGTATAAAAAGTAGATATTAATAAAATATTATTAAAAGTAGTTTTAAATTATTGAATTATTTTTTGAACTACTTAAAAATTTATTGAATTTATATAATTTAACAATCGCTACGTAAAATTAAAAAAATAGTAATAGGAAAAAATACTATTTCGCAAAAAACAACAAAATACCGAAGTTTAATTTTCTAGATTTAACATTAAGATACTAAAAACTGATTAAAAATTTTTTTTTTTTATATTTTGATTTTCTAATTAATCTAATCTCTAAACAGCTCAGCTATGGATTGGTACAAAATTTTGTTTTTCAAACCCATTTCTTTTTATCCTCGAGATAAAATTTATTTAATTTCGAAAACGAAGTATCGAAATATTTTCTAGGGAGTGATAATAAATTTTTTTTTTATTGCATTTTAATAAGTAGATTCGATTAGTACTTTGGTTCATAAATAAAGTTGATCAAAATGAAAATTTTTGAAATTTTTGTTGTAGTTCTGGTTTTTGTTAGTTTTGCAGATTCGAAGGTAAGTTGAAATTTTTTTAAATATTTTGTACACAAGTCAATTTGTGATATTTATAAATTTTGTACTGTAGAACTGATTATATAAAAAGAATTTTTTTTTTTAGATTAATGTTGGTGAATTTATTGCAGGTAAATGAATTTTTGGATATTTAATCATAGATATATTTATTAAAGTATTGATATTAATTAATTTTTTTTTTAAACGAATATTAAAATTCGATAAATTTTTATTTTTCCAAATTTTATGTTTTATATTTTTTCATAATTTACTTGAGGTTTTTACTTTTACTATTTTCTTTTTCGAAGTTTTGAAAATAATACAATAAATAAATTACAAAACCAGAATTAAAAAAACATAAGAATTTAAAAATTTTCCCTATAAAATAAAGTATGTAGTTTTTTTTAAATAAAAAAAAGTATGTAGTTTTCCTATAAAAAAAATAACAAGGCCAAAAACTAAAAAGGATTTCATAAAATTAAATATATATAATAAAAAAATAAAAAAAATAAAAAATCATGCTTTAAAGTTTACAGTGATATAAAAAATATAAAAATTAAAATCTCAAAATTTTGATTAGTAAAAATTACAAAAACTAAATTTAATAAAATAACGAAATGTTTGTAAAAAAAAGGACACATTTTGCAGCTTCATTGCCAATTTTTTATAATTTTTAGATAAAACAGAACAAAAAATTATATCAGGCTATTATGCAGAAGTGGGTGAAATTCCATGGATGGTTGCTATTGAAGCTAAATTACTCATTGGACATGATTTTTGTGGTGGGGCCTTAATTTCTGCAGAATGGGTTTTAACATCGGCAAATTGTATTTCGAGGTATTATTTTTTAAACGTGATATAATTACATAAATCGACAACACCCTGTACAATATAAATTTAATTTTTTATTACTGTAAAAATAATTTACTAATCTCCTCCCTTTTTATTTTTCCATATATTTTAAATATTCTAATACAAATTAATTAAAAAAAAAAATTTAGAGGAATAAAGTACGTTCTACAATTTGGCGGCATCACAACAAATCTCATTGAGATTGGACGTGTTGAAATGACAAGTCGTACGGCTTTAGTCCATTCGAAATTTGATCCACTGACAATGAACTTCGATGTGGCTTTAATCAAGCTGCCGAAGAAGTTAACTTTCAACGATAGAATTCGAGCAATTGCGTTGCCAGAACGAGGAATTGTTATCAGTAATTTGGTTATGGTGAATGTGGCTGGATGGGGGGCTACAAAACTAGGTGATTTTTTTTTTTATAAAATTTGTATTGACGGTAATCAATGTTAAAATTGTCAAAAATTTGAAGAAGAAATTTTTTTTTAAGTATATTTTATTTTATATATTTCAACTGGTCGAAGAAAGAATACTTATTTGTTGAAAAAAATTAATCGTATAAAAAAATACTTGAAATAATTTAAAAAAATATTTAATTTAGTTCATAAGAAGTTTTTCTTACAAAAATTAAAAATTAGAAAGTCATCCGTTGTTTAGCGAAAATTTGCAAAAAAAATCAAATTAATTATTAGCCGAAAACTTAAAAATATTAAATTATTCGATAATTTTTTTTTGAAAAATCCACTGTGTTTATAAAATGATTCTATAAATTAATAAATTCCTGGAATTTGCGAATGAATTGATTTGATAAATAGAAATTCAATGGAATTTGATAATAAATCAGAATTTGTCAAAATTTATTGCTATATTGATCAGGATAAAAAAATATTTTAAACCTTTTATCAAAATCTTGATAAAATTTTGAAAAAGTACACTGATTATAAATTTTCCATACACTTGGGGAATATTTTGCTAATTATTGATGATTAATTTCTATTGAAAAAAATTTTTTTTTTAAAAAAATAATATAAAAATCAAAAATTATTTATAGCTTTAAATAAAAATAAATAAATACTTTTATAAGCATTTGTAAATTATTTTCAAAGAATTAATGTTTTTAATAAAAAAAAATGTAGGTGGCGGTATCAGCAGCAAATTACGTCACATTGATTTAAGCACAATTTCTAACTTAAATTGCCAAAAAGACTACGGAAAAGAAGAAATAATAGCATCGACGCTTTGCGCCACCGGATTTTTAGATGCAACAGCCTGTGATGTAAGATTTTAAAATTTTATAAAAAAAAATAATATCAAAATCATTTGTGATTTTTCGTCAAAAATATGTATACGCATATACAATTAGTTTTTGTATTTTTTTAATTTAATAATTTTTTAGGGTGATCAGGGAGGTCCATTATATACCAAAAATGCTGAAGGAAAGTCCACACTAGTAGGAATTTTCAGTTTTTACCATAAGAATGGTTGTGGCTCCCATAAACCATCAGGTTATGTAAGAACAGAACCATTATTATCGTGGATTTCTTCAGTTACTGGAATTGATGTTTAATAATGTTTAATTTAATTATTTTAATACACCATCTTATTAAGCACACTGTTAGCTTTCTAGTGATATAAAAAACACTATCGTGCTACTAATATTAAGAAAGATATACAATTTTTGGTGAAGTTATCATATTTAGTTTTTTCAAATAAAAATATATATATTATAAAAAAAAATTGTTAATAAATTCTTTTCTAAAGAGTTGATATAAAAAAAAAATTCCTATTAAATTATAGTCAAATTACTAAGATTTACTAAATTCAATCTTACTGCCTTTTTCTGTAGCGCAAATTATTTACGCAACGATCTTCAGCTTAAGACATAATAGCACAAAATGCAGTAGAGCGCAAATGAAACCTTCAGTTTTATGGAGATAATTGAAAAACCGAAAAAGATATTTGAAAATTTCTTCGACTTTTTCAACAGCCTTAAATTACACACGAAAAAAAGAAAAAAATTGTCGAAAAATATACAGTGTGAATAAAACTTCCGAATTAAATAAAAAAAAATGCATTAACGAAAAATAATAACATAAAAATTCATATAAATCAAAATTGCATTAAAAAAAGAAGTTTGTCATAAAAATATACTTCCGAATTAAATTTTAAAAAAATCTTTCACGAAAAATAATAATATAAAAATTATATTGCTTGATACAACTCAAAAATTCATAAAAAAAAAGTTTGTCATAAAAATGTATTTACGAATTAAATTAAAAAAAATTCTTTCACGAAAAATAATAACATAAAAATTATATTGCTTCATATAAATCAAAAATGCATAAAAAAAAATTGTCATCAAAATATACAGTGTTACTTCCGAATTAAATTAAAAAAAATTCGCGCACGAAAAATAATAACAAAAAAATTATATCGCTTTACGTAGATCAAAAATGCATAAAACAAAAAAACGGTGGTCACAAAAAATATACTGGACCCTACAAAAATTGAATATATATCAAAATTTTGGTTATTTCTTTGTAGGGCTTGTTCGGGAGCGCCCAGTATGGTGGCGCATTTACACTGGACCATGTCAATGTCACCTATATTGACTGTGGAATGTACATTAGCGCATCACACAATCACGCAATCTAGTGGCAGTTAGAACTAGAATAGTATATCACATTACAACTTGTATCAAGTGCAATACGTGTAATGTAATCTGCTTGTTGGACTGTGGACTGCGAGCGGCAATTGTATAAACAATTAACTACTGCGCCAGATTTCGAATTGTGGAGAGTCTACATGGCGGCAACACTGTACGAACATTTCAAATGTATACGTCGAATATCGTAATTTATTATGAAAAAAATATGTTGTTAAAAAAAAATTGAACACCCTGTATATTACAGACATCATATATATATATTTTTATTCGGAAGACGTTTTGTTTGGTGTTGAAAAAAATTTTTGTGACTCGGTGTGATTCACGCTGTATATGTGCTTGTGTGCAGTGCACTATATTGAGTGGGTAGGAAGGATTGTACATGACTGATGGGTGGTATATTCTATCACATGGCTAAGCTATTAACTATTGTAAATTTATATGTTAGCGTTAGTGCGAAAAAAATTGCTTAAGTAATTTTACCACTTTTTTTATAGTACGTAAATTTCTTGTTTTTTTTAAATATAAAATTTATTTGTTATTTTTTTTTTTGACAGATGGTAAAAATAATGGATGCAGCATATATTATATAATTTAAAAATAATACCCAGTGATATATGCAAATATTTTTCATGGATCAGTGGTTATATATAATTTTTTTTTTTGTTGATTCAAGAAACATTTTTTGTATATCCATAAAAAAAATTCACAAAAATTTGGAGAAATTAATATTTTTTTTTATATGATTAAAATCAATTTAATTCTTTCAGATCGCGTAAATTTAAATTTTTCGAAATTAAGAATAAACGCTCCAATAATTCAAATAATAAAATATGAACTTTTCTTTTGTAGATTGAAGAAACATTTTTTATATATCCATAAAAAAATTCACAAAAATCTAGAAATAATTTTTTTTTTTAAATGATTAAAATCAATTTAATTCATGCAGATCGCTTAAATTTTTTTTTTTCGAAATTAAGAATAAACGCTCCAATATTCAAATAATAAAATATTAATTTTTCTTTTGTAGATTGCAGAAACATTTTTTATATATCCATAAAAAAATTCACAAAAATCTAGAAATAACTTTTTTTTTTTAAATGATTAAAATCAATTTATTTCTTGCAGATGGCTTAAATTAAATTTTTCGAAATTAAGAATAAACGCTCAAATAATTCAAATAATAAAATATTAATTTTTCTTTTGTAGATTCAAGAAACATTTTTTTATATATCTAGAAAAAAATTCACAAAAAATTTAGAAACTTTTAATGATTGAAATCAATTTATTTTTTTCAGATCGCTTAAATTTATTTTTTTTGAAATTAGGAATTGAAATAATAAAATATTAATTTTTCTTTTGTAGATTCAAGAAACATTTTTTATATATCCAAAAAAAAAATTACAAAACAATTAGAAACGTAAAAAAAATTTAAATGATTAAATTTGTTTTTTCAGGCCGCTTAAATTTTTGGATTTAATAAAAAAATTTCGAATTTAAGAATATTCCATTCATTCAAATAATAAAATATAAATTTTTCTTTTGTGGATTCAAGAAACATTTTTTATATATCCCGAAAAAAATTCACAAAAAAATTAGAAATTTGAATGATGAAGTAAATTTATTTTTTTCAGATCGCTTAAATTAAATTTTTTTGAAATTTGAAATAAAAAATGCTCCATTCATTCAAATGATAAAATATTAATTTTTTTTTGGTAGATTCAAAAAACATATTCTACATGTCCATAAAAAAAGATTTATGAAAATCTACAGCAATTGAAAAATTTGGTCGAATTTAAGTTAATTACAAAAATGTTAAATTTAATTATTATTTAAAAAAAAAAAAATTGTTATAGTAAAACACGTAACAAAATTTTATTTTTATATAGGTTATGTTTGAATAATATTTTTTTAAAACGGTTATGTAATAACAAGAAAATCATTTTTAAAACAATCCAACAAACAAAAAAAATTAAACCAAAAAATAAATCGTTTTCCAAATGCGTTTTCTTATATTTTTATATATAATACCCAATATTTTTATTTATTTATTGTACCAATTATTTATTTTCAAACACACCACGTATAAATACAATCAACATTTAATGTAAAAAATATTTATTATCGCTTACATCCTTAGCCGCCGCCAAAATAAACTTATCCCATTTTGGTACAGCAACTGATTCATTTTTAAATCTTATAGGCTTTACGGTGGATCAAGAAGAGCTACGTGAAGTGGATTGGATCTGATCTTTGGCTATACCCTTCCCATACTATAGCCCATAATATTTTCTAACCACATCCCCACCTGGGCATAAAATTCCACCCTTTCTGCCACCCCCAGATCATATGAAGTTTCTTTTGTGTCTGTTTTCATCTTAACCATTGTCTATATATATATATGATATATATATGCAATGGTTTTATATATATATATTTGCTAAAGCAGTGGTACCAATTTTTTTTTAATCAATTTGGAATTTTTAATTTTTGTTTATAATATATTTGATGGTTTGAAGAAATTTTTTTTAATGATGGTTCTTTGAAACAAAACAATTTTTTTTAGGTAAACTAGAGGGTCGAGGTAATTCGTATGTGCTAAAAAAGATTGTCTTAGAAGTGATTAAATAAAAAATCAAAAAAAATTTACGTAAAAAATGTTTTTTGTTCCTTCTGGAGCTTTTGCAGAGGATCGTAGCGGATATAGACAATGGGGAAAGTTCATCTTTCACTCGTCCGTGTGTGAGAAGAGGGTTATTTTGGGGGTTGACGGACCGTACAGACAAGTGGACACCAAATCCGACTTGACAGTGCTTTGGCCTGGGCCCAGACGAGGCGCAATGTTCTTAAAAGTTAATTAATAGAGATGTAACTAACCAGAAAACTTATTTTCCGAGGGGCTACAACGTGCTCCTTCAGGGCTCCGTGATAAATTTACGGCCGCACAATACCGAAACGAAGCGAAAAATTACACAGAGAAATTTTCCGGAGAAAGCTCAAGAATTCGGTTTTGTAACTGCGAAAAGGCTTTGTGAATTGAAATGGGTTTTTAAGCTCGTAAAATTGTTTTTTTGAAGAAATTTAATTTTGTCTTGATCATTTTCTTAAATAAAAGAATATTTTAATACACAATTAATATCCTTCCTGAAAAAATACATTTTTTCCTTGGCTTTTGATATATATTTTTTTTAAACAAAAATTAGTATGTGCTAAAAAAGATTATTTTAGAAGTGATTTAATAAAAAATAAAAAATAAATTAAGTAAAAAAACGTTTTTTTGTGCATTCTGGAGCTTCTGGAGAAATACATAAGAATTTTTTTTCATTTGAAATTTTTTTTAACAATATCAACATAAATTAATTACGATTTTATTGGTTTTTAGGAACACGTGCAGCATAAAATATTGTAATTTGGACATTTGCAAACATTCGCAGAAAGGAACAAAAACATTTGAACGGTTAAATAAACAAAATGCAAATTGGAATTTTTAAAATAGCGAAAAAAACCATTTTAGGAATGAAAGTTGTTATTGGAGAAAGAAGAAAGAAGTTCGCGCCCTCGTAATAAGTAGAGGGATGCAACTTGAAATAATTGATTTTATTAATTAAAATTAATTTTGCGGGTGGAATTTGGTACGAAAGAAATTTTTGTTAGTATATATTTTTAAACTAACAATTTTTTTTTTTATAAAATGATTTGTACGTCTTTTATCGACATATTGATATATAAAAATAAAAATAAGCAAATTTTTGCTTTGAACAAAATTTATGTTATTTCTTGATAAAACAATTTCAAGTTATAATTGCGATTGCGAATGCATTTTCTTTAGCTTTTATAAAACTGTTTAAAACATGCCACAAAAGTTTCCTACCTTGCTGTAGTTGTTAATGGTAAAATTCTTTTATTTTTTACGTGCATACAAAAATTCACAAGTCCTAATTCACATTGCGCCGAATATTTTTTACAACTTAAAAAAGCGCCAAACATTTTTTTTTTTGTATATAAAATTTGTACAAGGGATTCTTTAATTTGACAAACATATACAAGGCTGAAATTTAGCACCGTGCTAGATCCGATACTGTAGTTTAAAAAAAAATGGACACTGATTTTTTTTTACAATGAAATTCGGAGAAAATTTTTTTTTCCTTCTGTGGCAAGTAGAAAAATGTTTAGTAAGAAAAATGCAACGTGACAGTTAAATATAATGTTTTTTTTTTGATTTTTTTGCGTTTTTAGTTTACTGATACATATAGTATAAAAAAATAAAAATTTGAATTATTTTTGTCCTATTGTTGTAATAAATTTCCATTTTTTTCAAAAAAAAAAAATCACTATTTTGTTTCAAATCCAATTTGTTTTTTAATGTGCAAAATTTATGTTTTGAGCACTTATTTTTAACACTTCTAATTATAATACTAAATTATAGACTTATATACAATTATTTACAAAAATTAAACCACCAAATGTTATTAAAAAACAGTAGATTTAATTAAATTAATTTACACCAATATATTTTGCAGATTGCAAATATTTTTGTAAAGGTAAGGTACTATAGGCAACCAAATAAACAGAAAAAAGAATTTTGCTTGTAAAAAAATAAATAACTTTGAAAATTTAAGGAATAATATATTATTGTTTAATCGGAATGAAAAAATTAACATTTTATCACACATTTATGTCTTTTGACGAGCGTTGCGAGTTATGTTAAATACAGACGAGCTCAAAAACCAAAACAAATCCGAGTGAATTTTCTTGTAAAAATTAAAAAAATTAAATAATACTATATTCTTTTTACTAGAAGCAGATATAATTTTTTTACCAAATCAGGTCAGGTCTGAGAATTTTTTTTTTCAAGATCACGTATACATTTTTATTGTATAATAAGATTTTGGCTATTTTTAAAAATTTAATTTATTAAAATAATACATTATTTTTATTATGTATAAATGCGATTTTTTCTGTACTTCTGATGTACGAGCGTAGCGAGTACTGTTAAATACAGACGAGTTTCAAATTCAAACGCACTCGAAAAGAAACTTTCTATTTTTGTTCAAATTAATTAATTAATTTTTTTTTTTTATTAATGACCACATAAATTTTATATTGCAAATTAAATATTTTAACAGTATTGTTAAAAAAACATGGGAAATAAATAAATTCTATTAAAATAAATAACTGAATTCTTATCAGGTGGTTTGTAAAAATATAATGTAACATTTTAGTAGATTTGAAGAATAAAAAATATCATTTTTGTTTTCGTTGTAGCAAATATCGAAAAACTGCCTTTTCGGCGTAATAAAAGGTCCAGTTTATATCTACAATTGCATCGTTTCTGGTGTTAATTAAATTCCGCGATCGTTGCGAAAAGCTAGAATGATGAATTTTGTAAAAAAAAAATAACAGCAACAGCAAGAGTGTTTTTTTTGCATTTCGGTGCCAGTTACTGTTTTTTTTTTCTGTAAATATTGTAGAGTTTTTAGAGGACTCGTTAAAGATTCTTTGCATTTTATTTGTAAACTATTTCATTGTATAATTATTCGATAAAGTAATAAAGTAAATTTTCTAAAAATGATATATTTTTTATATTGTATGAGATTTTTAAATTGTTTAATTTTTAAATCGATTTTTTTTCAAAAATAAGGAGGAATAAAAAAATAAATAAAAATATGCGCGAGTTAAATACAAATTTTTGGGAATATCATTAAAAATATGAATTTTTTACATGGAGCTTTTTCAATTTTGATAAATTTGTAGTTACGTTATAAAAAAAATCGGCAATTAAAAATTAATAAAAATCTGTGCTACACCATTTTGAGAAATTCATTAAAAAAAAAGGATATATTTTAAATTGTCTTCAAGATATGTAATTTTTGCTTTTTTAAACAAACGAGTTATAAAAAATACATAAAAATTTGCGTGATCTAAACGAACATTTGAGAAAAATTTAAGTAATTTTTTTAAAATTATTTCGAAATTTTTTTTTAAGTGTCTTCAATATTGGTCGACTAAATATAATGGTTAAAATAACGAAATTTTTTTTATAAAAATAATAATCCAAATTATTGCTTGAATAAAGAAAAAAAAAGTATTTAAAAAACCATTTAAATTGAAAATTAAAATAAATTTAAAATAAATTCCAAGAATCTTCAAGCTCAAACACGTTTAAATAAACATAAAAAAAAAATTAATCCCCCCCCAAAAAAAAAAATCTTTACATTTAACATTTTCCACTTCATAATTTATTATTACGTGAAACTTTTCTTGTAATGACTTCTTGTTTATCACCCCATAAGAACAAGGACCCTGATACGGTTTCAACTTCCTTTTTAAAATATTTTCTTCTCTCTTCGGCCTACATATACACAATGTTGCGGTTTCATTTTTTCATGGTATATGCCCCCCCGAGCCGTTCTTCGGCCGTAACGTAAGAATTATGACAGTTTTATCAAGACGGCGAATATGTTGAACAGTTGAAAGTTAAAACTTTAACTATGGCGTCGGTACAATGGCCGATTATGTGTGTGTGTGTGTGTGAGGGGGGGATATCCCCCGATGGTTTGGTTTTTTTTAATAAGAAAATGTTTTAGTTGAAAGACAAAAGAAATGTAATTTACTAAAAGGATCCCAAAAAAATGGAGTGCAAGTTTATAGCGAAATTTGAAGAAATTGAGAGTTTATTGAGAAAAAAAATTTTTAGTTTAAAGAAATTCTTCTGATTGGTTCATGTATGTATTTTTTTTTGTACTGCGAAAATTTGTATTTGAATAAATGCAATGTTAAAGTGATGTTTGCAAACTTTTGCATTAAAATTAGTCGTGCTTTTGGGATTGTTCTAATTGTAATTATATGTATAATAAATTTAAATCCAATAAAATTTCTTCTTGTGTAATGTACACGGAAGAGCCAGGCACGTTTTTAATTAAGTTTAAATATTGGGACACAATCGTGCTGCCGTTTCTGCTAATATCCGCTTTATGGGACCTTCCAAAAGAATCGAAAATAAAAGGAAATGTTTTATTCGTTTTTGATAATATTTTTTCGTTAGATATACATAATTGGCCAGATCGTGAATAAACTTAAGTAATTGTATCATTTTTTTCACGCAAAAAAAACAATTTTTTTCACGCAAAAAAAGTATTTTTTATCATGAATTCAAAAATCCAAATTTTCGATTCGAAAACAAGTTTCTCTTTCAAAATTTTAAACATTCGTACAAGAAAAATCAGTACACATTTCATTGATTATTTTTTAATTTTATAAACACTAGATGTGGGAGACATTATTTTTTTTCTTACGAGATATCATTTAATTACAAATATATATTTTTCTTTAATAAAAAGGATTTTTTAACGTTTTTGAAAACAAGTTTTTCTTTCAAAAATTTAAACATTCGTGCAAAAAAAATCTGTACATATTTCTTTGATTATATTTTTAATTTTATAAGTCCCAGCTGTGGGACATTTTTTTTTATTACGATACATCATTTAGTTACTAAAATATTTTCAAAAAAAAATTTTTCTACAATGAAAACTATTTTTTATCATTTTTGTAACAATAAAGAAAAATCAAATTTCGTTTCGAAAACAAGTTTCTCCTCCAAATTTTTAAATATTCGTGCAAAAAAAATCTGTACACATTTCTTTGATTAAATTTTTAATTTTATAAGTCCCAGCTGTGGGACATTTTTTTTTATTACGATACATCATTTAGTTACTAAAATATTTTCAAAAAAAATTTTTTCTTCAATGAAAACTATTTTTTATCATTTTTGTAACAATAAAGAAAAATCAAATTTCGTTTCGAAAACAAGTTTCTCCTTCAAATTTTTAAATATTCGTGAAAAAAAATCTGTACACATTTCTTTGATTAAATTTGTAATTTTATAAGTCCCAGCTGTGGGACATTTTTTTTTATTACGATACATCATTTAGTTACTAAAATATTTTGAAAAAAAAATTTTTCCTCAATGAAAACTATTTTTTATCATTTTTGCAACAATAAAGAAAAATCAAATTTCGTTTCGAAAACAAGTTTCTCCTTCAAATTTTTAAATATTCGTGCAAAAAAAATCTGTACACATTTCTTTGATTAAATTTTTAATTTTAAATGTCCCAGCTGTGGGACTTTTTTTTTTCTTACGATACATCATTTAGTTACTAAAATATTTTGAAAAAAAAATTTTCCTCAATGAAAACCATTTTTTATCATTTTTGCAACGACAAAGAAAAATAAATTTTCGTTCACAAAAAAAAAATCAAAAATTTCTCTCTCAAAATATTAAACATTCGTGCACTTCACATCCACGCACGACGCAACTTCCACATGCACAAAACAAAGGACTACGTGCGGCCAAAGAGTGGTAGCTGGCCAGAGTCCACACATGGCCACAAAAGGTTGGGCCAGACGGTCATATGCCCGGACACGTTATCCCGAACGTGCAAACATATACATACGCACTTGCATGCGGCATTAGTGCATTATCCCTGCCAGTTATGATGTTGTCCGAATTCACGTACGTTTGTTCGTGCTACGTACACGGGGTACGCGTCACGTCACCGTAACGTTAGGATCGGCGAGCGTGAACGTGATGAGCATCGCTCATAAGTCCAAGTGAAGCGCACACAAAACTCGCCTCGTGTGTGAGTGTGCGCTTTAGATGGACTAGTTGGGTTGTTAAAAGTGGATGAATTAGGTGTATTAGGGGTGGGTTTCGGTGAGGGCGGGTGCACGACCCACCCTCACCAATATGATTTGAGGTTGCGACCGGAGATTGGGACGGTTTTGTTTTTATGGCGCGATGGGTGATTTTAGTTTTTGGTGGCTGATGAAAATTGAAGTTTGAAAAATATGATTGGTTCGACGATTTAATTGTTTTGACGCGAAATTTTTTTTGACTGGAGTATTTATTTTTTTATATATAGAAAATAATCTTAAGATTCTAAATCTGCAAGTAGCTTTGCTGTAGTTTGGAAGATATCGTTGAAAAATTGAAAATTGAAAAAATGGTATTTAATTATTCAAATTCAATTCAAATTCAAACCCATTCAAATTATTTAGTACAATTTTTAAATTTGCAAAAGTCAGTTTGTGATATTTTCTAACAAGATTTGATTAAAAAATTTAGAATCTGCAAGTGATTTTGATTATATCGAAAGTTACGAATATTACAAGTTTCCTCATAAGTCAAAAAATTAATACACAATTGCAATTTGTCATACGAATTTTTTTAAATTTAAATAATATTATTAAAATTCCATTTAACGATTATCAATTGTTCAAAAAAATGTATGCAATAACTTATGAAAGTATTTTTTTTAAAGTTCTCTAAAAATCAGCATTTAGATCCGATATGGCAACGCTGGATGGGACAGTTGCTATAGCACATGCGCACCGTGCATATAAGACATTTAAATACGACCTACGTCATTATAGGGACATTTATATTGAGTAAAATATTACGCACATTGCCTACCGTAAAAATATCTAATTTCTCTAATTGAAAAAAAATATTTATTACAAAAATTATACATATTTTTCTAAATTTGTGCATATTTTTTAATTTCATCAAATTTGAACAATTTTTTTAAGTTATTTTCTGTTAGTTTTGAACCAATAATTTCTTCATAAGTGAAAAAATTAATACACAAATTCAATTTGTCATTCGAATTTTTTTAAATTTAAATAGTATTATTAAAATTCTATTTAAACGATTATTAAACAATTATTGTTCAAACAAATGTATGTAATAACGTATGAAATTATATATTTTTAAATACTTTAAAAATCTGCATTTAGATTCGATATGGCAACGCTGGATGGGACAGTTGCTATGACACATGCGCACCGTGTACATTAGACATTTAAATATGACATACGTCATCTTAGGGACATTTATATTGATTAAAATATTACACACGTTGTATACAATAAAAATATTAAATTCACTATTTGAAAAAAAAAAATCAATAACAAAAACTATACATATTTTTCTAAATTTGTACATATTTTTTTTAATTTCATAAAATTTGAACAGTTTTTTTAGGTTATTTTGTGTTAGTTTCGAAGCAATAATTTCTTCATAAGTGAAAAAATTAATACACAAATTCAATTTGTCATACGAAATTTTTTAAATTTAAATAATATTATTAAAATTCCATTTAAACGATCATCAAACAATTATTGTTCAAAAAAATGTATGCAATAACGTATACAAGTATTTTTTTAAAGTTCTTTAAAACTCAGCATTTAGATTCGATATGGCAACGCTGGATGGGACAGTTGCTACGACACATGCGCACCGTGCACATTAGACATTTAAAAACTACACACGTCATTATAGTGGAATAAAATATAGTGGGCAATTAGAAACATTTTTTAAATATAAAAAAGTACAATTTTTATTTCCACGCGACGAATTGATTGAATGAGACAATTTCTAAATAAAAAAATCATTTCAAGCCTGTTAATCTACACAGTTGGTTCCCGTAGGATCCCAACCAACATCTAGTACACTGTCCAGTGTTGCATTGTTTCACTAGACGTGACATGACAACGCTAATTGTTACAACGGGACATTTCTGTCCCATTCCATCTCAGTCCTTCCTATATCTATTGTTCACGGTAAATAGTTTAGAGAATTATAGGTACGTACCATAGATATCAGAGGCTATTAGTTCGATATCCCAGTAAGGACGAAAACAATATTAATTAATTAAATTAATCGTAATTAATTTACGAAAATTGCATTCGCGATTTTTACGATGAAGGCAAATTATTTTTTATACATTCAACAAATTATTTATCGTCGTATAAATATAACTTAAAGTAACTGAAAGCATTAACCAGCCAGATGCGCATTTCTCGGGCTGTGCTTCCATCTGCAGTAGCACAAAATAAAAACGAAATAAAAACCTCTGTTGAAAAAAAATTAATATCGCTAAATCGATTCTTACGAAAACCACATTTAATTCATTAAAAAAAAATTAAAAATGAATTAAAAAAAAATGGAAATGAATCTGTAGATATTACGCTGGCCCAAAAAAAATTCTAATCTAAAATTAAAATTACGTATCAAGAAAAAAATGGGTCATAATGTTGATGATGTTCTAAAAAAATTCCTCTTGAGCAATCTCTGCACATTTCTGCAGCACGCACATCGATACAGTTGTATATGTGTCAGTCACTTCACTGTATGTGATGGCAGTGTCCTGTCAGTGACTGTGTGCTAACAATATGACGTTGAAGTGCTTGAATTGCATATGTATTACTGGTGGCATAATCGAAGTACTCGGGAAGGTAATATCTATGGAAGTTCATTGAATTTCGTCCTATTTAAGTGATCCTCGTGCGGTTATGAATTAATTTAATAGATTTTGAAATGTGTCAATTTGATGACGTGACTGTTGAGTTGTTTGAGCTGAAGAGTTATGGAAGAAATGTATATTAAGGAAATTATGGTGTGGAGAAATGAATGCTGTTGTTATAAATTTGTGGACTTTATCGTATCTGAAAATAAAAATTTGCAAGTTTTATAATTGTAAAAAATTAAAGGAAAACGCCAAAGTAGAAGAAAAAAATTAAGAAAAAACAACGACGAACGATAAAGGAAATTTTTATAATTTAATAAATGTATATTTAATAGAGGCAGTAATTTAGTAATTTAATAAACGATTATAAATATAATTTATTTATATAATTAAGTATTTCATAATTGGATTATTATACCAGATGAGTTATGAAATTGGAAAAAGGCAATGAAGGGATTTTTTTAACGATTTTTAAAAATGATTTTTCAATAATTTATTTATCTACCAACTAATTATATAGTTTTTAAATTTTTAGTCCTTGCAGGAGGGCTCTAATGTTCATTAATAATTCGATGTGGTTGCTTAATTATGGAAAATATTTAGTTGTTTGTTTAAATCGAATATCGCGAAAATATAATCAATAAATATTTTCCATCATGAACAAAAATATATTTACATCGAACGCGATTTTTCAGAAAAATTTATTGCAGAAAAAAAAATGGGTAGGTGAACTTTTTTGCATTTTTTTAATTACATGACGAGCAATTACTTAATATTAAATTAATTGATTTATAAAACAATTTTCTTCTTCTTTAATTTAATTTAAAAAAAATTAAATTACAACATTAAAAATATATAGGAAAAAATGACACGAAAATTTAATAAAAACAGAAATAATAAAAATAACGGGGGGGGGATTCAGTAAATGAGAACATAACAATTATTAATAAATCAATAATTTTTTTCACTACAATATTTATGCAAATAACGATAATTTACAATTCATGATGAGAATATACAGGATGAGTAATAAAGTTGGAGATTGATGAAGGATTTTTCATCCATTTAAAAATTTAATTTAATTTAATTAATTAAATGATTTAAAATTCTTAACTTATTGAAATTTTTTTTAAATATCAATTAGCAATTATTGTGCAAACAAATATTTCTATACTAAAAAAGAAAAAAAATCTTATAAAACGATTTTTTCTTTTAATACACAGTATTATAATTTTTTATTGAAACTATTTATCGATTGCTTATTTTCAATTTAAAAAAATCCTTTTTACTGTGCCCTTGATGTTAAATCTAAAGTGCCTTGAAATCGCGAATGTCTTGCAACTGACATAATTTAATTTAATTTAGTTTAACTTAATTTAATTTAATTTAGTTTAACTTAATTTAATTTAATTTAATTTAATACATCAGTTCAGAAAAAAATATTTACCCATAAACATGAAAGTGGTTAATCAAATTCTACAACTTAGCGAAAGAGATATTGAAGATGTACGAAATATTTACGGTAAAATTGAAGAAGATGTAAAAAAGGACGTGAAGATTTTAAAAATGTGGATGGAAAAGCAACCCCATTTACCTCAAAATTATGGTGAGATCAGGTTAATTTGAAAAACAAAAAAAACTTTGGATAAACACGTTTTTTTAGATTATCTTAATTAAAATTCTGTTTATTGAGAGTTTAAGTAAAAGTAAAAAAAAACAAAATGTATCATTGATAAGCCTGATGGTTTGTAAATAGCTTAAATTTTTTTATTATTTTTTTATTTAACTCTAGCTGTTTTTAAAAAATAATCAAAATTTTGGCATGTTTAAAATTTTTTTTAGAAATTCCGATGTGCAGATGAAAATCGCCTGGAGAGAATGTTAACGCGAAATAAATTTCGAATGGAGCAATGCAAATGTCAAATTGACAGTTATTTTACATTACGGGGGATGTATCTCGAATATTTAGTTAACGCAAATACACATTTGAACGGTTTTGAAAAAGTACGAAAAGCCATGAAGGTAGATTTCAGAAAAATTTTTTTTTTGAAAAATTCAAAACGACGCGATTTAATAAAAAATTTCCATTTTTTTTTTTTAGTATATACGTGCCCATGCCTTATTTAATCGATAAAAAAGAAAGAGTGATAATAGCGTCATTATTCCCCAATAGTGTGCATTTATATAATACGAGAGATCATTTTGAATACGTCTTGGCAGTTACGAACTTGGAATTTAGTCACGATTACGCAGCAGCCACCCGGTATATTATGGATTTTAAAATTTATACGGTCGCGCACGGGACAAAGCTCGTATTAATGCATATCGTCAAAGGAATGGCTTTATATCAAGTAATTTTTTTTTGCAATTTCAAATTTTGGTCGCTTAAAAATTTCTAATTTTTTTAGTCAGCGTACAGTGAGCGCGTTAGTGTCGTAGTTTTTTAAACGCCCCGAAATATGTCGATATATTGCTAGCTATGTTCAAAATTGCTTTGAAACCGAAGCTTTTTAATAAAGTACGTTATATATAAATTAAAAAATATTTTTTCAACGGTTATTAATATTTTAGATAAGGATTAATAAAAATTTACATGAATTATACGAAAATATCGATAAAAAATATTTGCCAATAGATTATGGTGGTGAACAAAAGTCTATTAAAGAAATCCACGGTAAGATTTTTTTGCAAAAAAAATATTTACAGCGTTAAATCGTGCAATTAATGATTTTCACAGGTTTTTCTTATTTGTTATTTTTAGTGATCGTTATAGTTACATAATACGAGCCGATTGTGATAAATTTGTCGACTTTTTTATATTTATAAATTTTAGATCGAATGGGTGTAATGTGGAAAGAAGAAATAGATTTTCTTGCGGAAAATGCAAAATTGGTATCAAATGAAAATTCACGAATTAGAGGGTCGTACAAAAATGAGCTATTCGGTCTGCAGGGAACATTCAGAAAATTGAATTTGAATTAAAATATCAATTTAAACATTTGAACATTTGTAAATGTTAAATATATTGTATCGTGCAAAAACCCATTAAGTCCATATTATTGATGTTGGTGAAAATGCATTTTAATCTTTATTGTCCTGTGTAATTTTTTATTTTTTTAAATAGTCATGAAGCTTTGGGAACGTCTAGACACTAATACTTTTTGAATTATTTCGTATTTCTGTGAAACGAACTTATTGGTAAAAATAATTCGAAGATTGTTAAAAGTTGACTTAACGGTTTTTTTTTGCATTAAGCCCATAATATATTCATTATTGATTTTTATATTTTTTTATACATACGAAATACAAAAATATTATAATTAAAATTAGTCCTTGATTGATCGGTTAAATTTATTGGGAATAAAAAAGGTTATTTGGGAGGCCGAATTAAACTTTGTCCGGACTATTATTTCCATGTAAAGTTTATAATTTTTATGAGGTTCAAAATATTTAATTTTTATTTTCCGATGATAACAAAATATGTAAAATTAAATAATTTATCGAAAAATTTATTACTATAATCACAAATAAATTTTATGTATTTGCAATATTAAAATTAAAACGAAAAGAAATTTGGTTGTTTTATTAAATTCTTAATCAAAATATTTTTTTAATGACTTTTTACTACAATTTTATTGGAAAAAAAGTGGCGTATAGTAAAAATATAAATGGAAACCACACGAAAAGCGAAAATAGCAATAATTAAAGAAATTTATATAATTTAATAATTATGAAAATGAAAAAACTTTAATAAATCAATAAATTGCCAGTTAAATTATTTTTGCGTAAATAAATTATAAACAATAACAATTTTTTTCTATTTCATAGTTAGAATATACGGGGTGAGTAATAAAATTGGTGATACGATAAAAAGAACGATTTTCAACGATTCAAAAATTAAATAAATTAAATCACGTTACGTCGATAAATTTGATTTAAGTTGTTAAAATTTAGTTAAAATTAACGTTGATTTTTAAGTCACTGCTGGAAAGTTCAAATATCGATTAGCAATATCATAATATTGATAATTTGCGTAATATTGCAAAAGCAATTTTTTTTTTTTTTTAATATAATATAAAACTCTAAAAATATTAGAAATATTTGAACGGAAACTGCGCTGAATTATCGATTAATTAATTAAATTGTTTCGAACATATTTTGTCCTTGATAAAAAATGGTATAAATAGAATTTAAAGGCGTTATTCAGTTATGCTAAATTCATTTGTAATCGCGATCGGTTTGGAGCTGCTATTAATTAATTAATTAATTCAATAAAATATAATTAGCTGTGAACATGAAAGTGGTTAATCAAATTCTACAACTTGGCGCAAAAGATATTGAAGATGTACGAAATATTTACGGTAAAACTGAAGAGGATGTAAAAAATGACGTGAAGATTTTAAAAGTGTGGATGGACAAGCAACCGCATTTACCTCGAAATTATGGTGAGATCAATTAAAAAATTAAAAATTTCGCGATGATTTTGGTTTATTATTAAATGGTGTTATTTAAAATCTAGTTAAACTTGAGTTGGTCAAAATCAAAACGGTTCAATTGGGCGGTACAATAAAAATTGATTTCTTTGTTTTAAAATGACTGAAAATGTGGAAAATAATTTTTTAAATTCGATATGCAGATGAAAATCGCCTGGAGAGAATGTTAATGCGTAACAAATTTCGAATGGAGCAATGCAAATATAAAATTGACAGTTATTTTACGTTACGGGGGATGTATCCGGAATTTTTAGAATGTGCAAATGCACATTTGGAGGGTTTTGAAAAAATACGAAAGGCCATGTAGGTACATTTAAAAAAAAATACTTTAAATTTTCTTAATTGTAATTTAAATTTTGCCAAGTATATAAAAAATTAAAATTTTAAATTTTGTATATTTTTATAAATAATTTGATCAATTTGTAAATTTAACAGGCTTATCACTTATGCTTTTTCAGAAATGAAATAATAAATTAAATCAAAATTTGCTGATTTTTTTTGTAGGATGTACGTGCCCATGTCTTGTTTAACCGACAAAAAAGAAAGGGTGATAGTAATGTCCTTATCTGCTGAAAATGTGCGCTTATATAATATAAAAGAGCATTTTGAATACATTTTGGCTTTGACGGATGTCGAATTTAGTCACGATTACGCAGCGGCCACCCGGTATATTGTGGATTTTAAAGAAATGACCGTCGCTCATATTATAAAGTTAGAATTGAATCAAATCATTAACGGAATGGCTTTATATCAAGTAATATTTTTTAATTCGACAATTTGTTCGTGATATAAGAATTTTTTCGAAAATTTAATTTTTTAGTCAGCCTACAGCGAACGAATTAGTACCATAGATTTTATCAACGCTCCAAAATATATCGATATTTTTTTAGCGATATTCAAAGTAGCTATGAAACCTAAACTTTTTGATAAAGTAAGAAAAATTTTTTTTTATATTAAAAATCTGTGACTTGAGTTATTTATATTTTAGATTAGGATTTACAAAAGTTTAGAGGAATTATACAAAAATATCGATAAAAAATATTTGCCAGTAGATTATGGCGGTGAACAAAAATCAATGAAAGAAATCCACGGTAAGATTTTTTTTTTTTTGGAAAAATTGTAATCGATATTTTTCTGTAAAATTTCAAATTTGTGATTTTTATGATTTATGATTTTTATGATTTATGATTTTTATGATTTATGATTTTCTTAATAAATAATTATTTTTACATGATAGAAAAAAAATTTTTCCAGACATTAAAAAAATATTATTTATAAATTTTAGATAAAATGGGCGAAATGTGGAAAGAAGAAATGGATTTACTAGCGGAAAATGCAAAATTGGTGTCAAATGAAAATTTACGGATTGGAGAGTCGTACAAAAATGATTTATTCGGTCTGCAGGGGACATTCAGAAAATTAAATTTGGATTAAAAAATCAATTTGAATATTTCAACTTTTTTTTTGCAAATTTGCAAATATGTCTTATGTTCCTTTTTATCACAATCTGAGACTTCCATAAATATTTAAAGATTAATAAAAATTCGGAAAAAAAGTAAAATTAAAATCAGTCCTGGCGTTATTTGTTAAATTTATTGCGAACAAGAAAAGTATATTTGAAAGGCTGAACTTTGTCCGGACTATTATTTGCATGGAGAGGATGTACTTGTTATATGTTGTAATTAAATTTTTTTAATTAATTTTTTTCGCGGTCGAATTGTTCTTAATTTTGCGATGATTACGATTTTTGTAAAATTTAAATAATTTATTGAAAAAATTTTTTACTAAAAATAAAATAAGCTATTATATTATTAAATTCTTAATTAAAATATTTTTTATCGACATTTTTTTTCAATATTATTGAAACAAAATAAAAAAATAATTGCAAAATAGTAAAAATATGCGATACGAAAAGTGCAAACAAAAATTATATAATTTTTTATATTTTTATATATAAAATTTAAATAATTTTTGAAAAAAAAATTGACTAAAAATAAAAAAATAAAAAAGCTATTATATTATTAAATTCTTAATTAAAATATTGTTTTTGATTTTTTTCTTTAATATTATTGAAACAAAATAAAAAATTAATTGCAAAATAGTAAAAATACGCGATACGAAAAGTGCGAACAAAAATTATATAATTTTGAAATTATGAAAATAAAAAATTTTAATAAATCAATGGCCTAAATTATTTATGCGTAAATTAAGTGTATGTAAAAAAGATTATTACTATTTCATAGATAGAATATACAGGATGAGTAATAAAATTGGTGATAGGTAAAAACTACGATTTAAAAAAATTCAAAAATTAAATAAATTACAATACATTGCCAAATTTAAATTGAATTGCTACCATTTACTTAAAATTAATAATGGGAGCTGTAATTTAATCGATTAGCAATTTAATAACAATATTCATAATTTGCTCATTAATTACTAAAAAAAATCTTTTCTAAAAGAATTTATTTGTTATATTGATATTTTTTAATGTATTGTTTCCAACCAAAAAATTGTAAAAGAACAATTTTTTTTATTTCTATGAGAAAAAATGTAAATAATGATACGTTGTAATGTGAAAGTCGCGTAAAATATTTTTTCTTAAATTGTAAAATTTTTTTAAATGCGTAAATTATTTCTAAAACGATGAAGTAGAACAAAATTATCATTTTCCGCTGGCATTTTATATAGGAAAAATGTTCTATTATAATTTAAAATTTATAACGCACTTTGGCTATAAAATACTTAAGTTATAAAACTCAATAAATTTGATATATTCAAGCGATAAAAATAATAAATCAGATTTATTTTATAAAATATTTCATTGCGCGCCTTAAAAAATTTTTTAGTACACGTTGGTTTAAAATATCTTCGTACAGTATAAAAATACGGAATTTTTGATAAAATTATAAATAATCTTTAATTATTGTTTAAGTAGGATAATTGCAAAATGCTTTTAACAAAAGTAATTCTCAAAAAAAAATTGATTCACCAATTTTAAATTTTAATTTCATAATCTACATACAGATAAAGCAAATCATGATGTATTAAAAATTATGAAATTTATGCTCGAACATCGTGAGTGCGATTTTTAATAAAACAAAAAATATTTCTTCTAAAATTAATTAATTTAGTTAGTTAGAGAGTCCGCAATCCTAAAGATTGGTTGGAAACAGCACGCCATGCCGATCTATCCTGAGCTAATCCCTTCATCTCCCTATAGCTATTCATCTCAACGTCTTCAACTATCTGACTCACATACTCCAATCTAGGCCTACCTACCCCTCTCTTTCCCTCCACTCTACCTTCTATGATCAATTGCACAATCCCCCCATGTCTAAGGATATGCCCTACTAATCTGTCTCTCCTACGCTGTAACACTCTCCAGATACTTCTCTTCTCCCCTACTAACTCTAGTACAGCTTCATTTGTTACTTTATCTTCCCAACCAATCCTCATCATCCTCCTATAACACCACATTTCAAGTGCTTCTAATCTACGCTTCTCTTCCTTTCCTATAGTCCACGCCTCACACCCGTACAGTGCTACACTCCAAACATATACCTTCAGTAATCTTTTTCTAATACCCAAGTCAATATTTGATCTTAAAATCTGTTCTTTTTCTACGAATGCCTTCCTACCCTGTGCTATCCTACACTTTATATCTACCTTGCTTCGATTATCTTTTGTGATTCTACTGCCTAAATAACAAAAATCTGACACTTCTTCGATTCTATTATCTCCTATTGAGATCCTCATTTTTCTACTGCATTCCTTTTTGTCACACCTCATCACTTTAGTTTTACCTATATTTATTTTCATGTTAAAATCCCTAGTCAATACTGCCTGCATACCATTCAATACCCTTTCTAAATTCTTTTCGCTTTCTTCCAATATAGCTATATCGTCGGCGAATCTCAGCATATATATTTTTTTCTCCCTGTACATTCACACCTACACTATACTCTTCTTTTACTTTGTTTATTGCATCTTCTATATATAGATTAAATAATAACGGTGAGAGTGTACATCCCTGCCGAACTCCCTTCCTTATTTTTGCTACCTCTTCTTCCCCCTCAATTCTAACTAAGGCAGTTTGGTGTTTATATAAATTAAAAATTATTCTCCTATCCTTATAATCTATACCCGTTTCTTTTAAAATTCTAAACATTATGTCCCAATCTACATTATCAAATGCCTTTTCTAAGTCTACAAAAGCTATGCAAGTTACCTTTCCTACCCTCTTTCTTTTTTCTACTACCGTTCTTAGTGCTAGAATCGCCTCTCTCGTCCCTCTGTTTTTCCTAAAACCAAACTGATCTTCTCCTAGCCTTTCCTCTACTTTATTTTCTAATCTCCTATAAATAATCTTTAACAATATCTTCGATGCATGTGATAGTAGGCTAATGGTCCTATAGTTCTCACACAAATTAGCTCCTATTTTCTTCGGCATTGTTACTATTCTACTACGCTGAAAATCCTGTGGTACTTCTCCCTTCTCATATATTTTACAAACTAACCTGTATAATCGCTCCTGCATTTTTTCCCCTGCGTGTTTTATTAATTCGGCTGGTATCATATCACTCCCCGCTGCTTTGTTATTCCGTAAATCATTTAATGCTCTATGAAACTCTGACCTAAGTATGCTAGGACCTAAGTCATCCTCATCTATCTGTTCCACATTTTCTAGCTCCTCCATGTCCTGCCTACCTTTATATAAATCTTCAAGATACTCCTTCCATCTTCTAGCTTTTTCCTTATTTTCTGTGAGTTCCTTACCCTGCTTATCACATATAATGTTACCCTTTGGTTTTACTTTAGAAAATTGTGACTTAATTTTCCTGTAGCCCAAATCTACTTTACCTCTTCTCATATCCTCCTCAATATCCTCACAGTTTCCTTTTATCCACTCTTCTTTCGCTAGCTTGCATTTCCTATTAATTAAGTTCCTTAGTTCCTTATATTTTTTCTGTCCTGCTTCTGTGTTTCCTATTTTAATTTTCCTTCTTGCTTCTATCATTTCCACTATTTCTTCCGTGATCCATTCCCTCCTACCTGTCCTTTTCTTTGTGCCTAATACTTCATTTGCTGCTGTAGTTAGCCCATTTCTGATTTCCCTCCATTCGCAATCTATGTCGTTCCTAGATGTTCCATTAGCCATGATTTCTACTTTCTGCTTGTACTTTTCACATACATCAGCTAATTTTAATCTATCGACATCTACTCTGACCTGTTTGGACTTCTGTAATTTCTTGAATTTGACCTCTGAGTCCAGGACTACTAAATTATGGTCACTATCAATATCTGCTCCAGGGTAACTCTTACAATTCTTAATCTGGTTCCTAAACCTCTCTTTAACCAGTATGTAATCTATCTGATACCTCCCTATATCTCCTGGCATTTTCCACGTATATATCCTGCGTTTGTGATTCTGAAAAAGCGTGTTTGCTACCACTAGCTTATTCCTAATACAAAACTCTACCAATCTATCCCCTCTATCATTACGTGTTCCTATTCCATATTCTCCTACTATTGGAACTTCCTTTCCCTTACCTACTACGGTAAGGGAAAGGAATTTAGTATTTAATATTTTTATATCGTCTTTTAAAGCCTCAACTTTTCGTTGGTTTTTTTTTTAAAGCTAGCCTTAAAGTAAAATATATACAAATCTTTGTATATATTTTTAATTTTAAATTTTTTTTATTAGTTAAAAAAAAATTAAATAAAAAAAAAAATTTCTTTTATTAGTTAAAAAATGTAAATTAATGCCCAAAAATCAAACCATGATATCACACAACAAAATTAAATTAAAAAAATTAAAAAATTACAAATATCTTGTATTAAATACATCAAGGAACGACAAAAATTAATTTTCTTTTTAAATTTCGCACCAGAATTTCGCAAATTCTATAAAAAAAAAATTGAAAATCATTTTTTAATTTCCGTCTGAAGTAATTTTGTCCGTCCGGACAAGAATATTTCAATCTTCACCCGAAATGAAGGCAAATGCTCGAATTCTTAAATATATTTTCATTTGTAAATTATTATCATATAATGACTAAATAGTTTTTTTGAAACATTCTGTATAAAAAAAAATTATTACATAATTTTATCGACATATATTATATATATCAAATTTTTATTATTAATAAATAATATATATTTTTTAAATACTCTGTATATAGCAATTTTTTATAACCTAGCAGATTTTTATAAAACGTTGCTATTAACCAGAGTATTTCAATTTATTTTTTGGATATATTTTTCAAAATGAATAAAATATATTCATCCTGGCACATGTTCATCAAAAACAACTCGTAATTTAATTATTTCGCGATGTAAATACATTTTTTGGCTTTATAAATTTTTCGAATTCAATCAAATCCGTACAGTCGGTGGAGGTTATGTTTCAGGAATTTCTGGATGAATTTGAATATCCTACGAGCGTTCATTTCATATTATTCGTACGTTTTTATATGCATATAAATATCGGGCGCTTTCAGTCCAGATTTTTTGGAATTCATTTAACGTTTATTTTTATGATCAAACGATCTTTTTATAAATATTTTTTTGGAACTACTGATGATTTTTGTCCGCAAAAATGCGGAAATTTTTACTGTGCAGTAAAATATTTGCAAATCGTTTTTTTGTACTATTTTTATCATTGATTAAAATTTTTTTTCTATTGGCTTATTGATTAAATTCGTAAATATTGTATGTATATTTTATAATTGTATATTATAATTAGTTAATTTTTTATTAAAAAAATATACGTTACAACAAAAAATTCTAATGCATTTAATTTTGAACCAAACTATTTTTTGTAAATAATTTCGTTCCGAAAAAATTATTCTTGTGAAGCATAAATATTTTTCTCAACTAATTTGGTTATTAAAAAATTTTTTTAAAGTTTTTTTTAAAACTTTTCTTATTAATTACGAAAAGTAGTTAATTTCTACATTTAAAGAATGAGTGTTTCTATTTTATAACGTGTATTAAAAATATGTTTAAAAAATTACCATTGAATTTTTGGTTGAACCAAAATTTAAAAAATATTGCCAAAAAAATTCTAATGCAATTCAATATGAAAAAAAAAAAATTTTGGCATGACAAGTTACTATCAACTGCATTCTGCAAATATTTTAACTAATGCTTTTTTTTATCACGAAAATATAAAAATATTTATTATCAGAGTGAAATATCAATATTTTTCTCAAATATTTTCGCTAGGGATTAATGATTTTTTTAATCTTTTACCTCTTACTAAATAAATTCGAAAAGTTGTTCATTTCTGCAATTAATTAAATAAACAGCTTTTTTATGCATTTCTGGTTTAAAAAAAAATTATCAAAATTTTTTATTACATTTAGAATTACCTGGAATTTCTTAGAAATTAAAAAAATATATATTAAAGCAATTAATTTAGGCTTAAAAAAAATTAAATTACCAAAAATTCGCATTTAATTTGACACGCAGTTGAAGAATGACATCATTAATTGACCATCGTCAATTGAAAAGGTCAGAAATTTTTATTTCAAGAAAATATGGAAATATTGGTTCTCTGAGTAAAATATGAATATTTTTC
Organism: Leptodirus hochenwartii; assembly: GCA_947310635.1. Classification (NCBI taxonomy): domain Eukaryota; kingdom Metazoa; phylum Arthropoda; class Insecta; order Coleoptera; family Leiodidae; genus Leptodirus; species Leptodirus hochenwartii. The sequence continues at coordinate 982,574 of OX371179.1, forward strand.
CCAAATATTTTCGCTAGGGATTAATGAATTTTCTAATTTTTTACCTCTTACTAAATAAATTCGAAAAGTTGTTCATTTCTGCAATTAATTAAATAAACAGCTGTTTTATGCATTTCTGGTATAAAAAAAAATTATCCAATTTTTTTATTACATTTAGAATTACCTAAATTTTTTTAGAAATTAAAAAAAACATATATTAAAGGAATTAATTTAGGCTTAAGAAAATTTAAATTGCGAAAATTCGCATTTAATTTGACACGCAGTTGAAGAATTACATCATTAATTGACCATCGTCAATTGAAAAGGTCAGAAATTTTTATTTCCAGAAAATATAGAAATATTGGTTCTCTGAGTAAAATATAAATATTTTTCCCAAATATTTTCGCTAGGGATTAATGAATTTTCTAATTTTTTACCTCTTACTAAATAAATTCCAAAAGTTGTTCATTTCTGCAATTAATTAAATAAACAGCTTTTTTACGCATTTCTGGTTTAAAAAAAAAATTATCCAATTTTTATTACATTTAGAATTACCTACATTTTTTTATAAATTAAAAAAACATATATTAAAGCAATTAATTTAGACTTAAAAAAATTTAAATTACCAAAAATTCGCATTTAATTGGACACGCAGTTGAAGAATTACATCATTAATTGACCATCGTCAATTGAAAAGGTCAGAAATTTTTATTTCAAGAAAATATGGAAATATTGGTTCTCTGAGTAAAATATAAATATTTTTCTGAAATATTTTCGCTAGGGATTAATGATTTCTTAAATATTTTACCTTTTACTAAATAAATTCAAAAAGTTGTTGATTTCTGCAATTAATTAAATAAACCACTTTTTTATGCATTTCCGGTTTAAAAAAAAATGATCAATTTTTTTTATAACATTAAGAATTACATAGAATTTCATATAAATTCCAAAAAAAAAATTTAATGCAATTAATTTAGGCCTAAACCATTTAAATTGCGAAACTAAAAACGTGTGTTTTTCACGCAGATTTCAGAGCTGAATTTAATTCTTTAGCACATCAGTACCGGACATGAAATGACCATAATAACGATCGCAGAATTTAATACAAACATTAATGACATTTTGATGAAGTGCAATTTTCGAAATGTGAGGCTACATAATTGAAAAGTAAAATTAATTACCAAATTCCGATAAAATCTATATTACATTAAATCGAAGAATTGAATATAAGAAATTTGTTTGAATGAAATATGAAAAAAAAATCGTTTTTTTTTTCAAAGGTATGTCAAAAGTATGTAATAAATTTTTTTTCCAAACAAATTTCGAATCAAATTAACGTAATATTTCTAATGCACGTCAAACATCAAAATGTTAATTTCACGCTAATTATGTGAAATAATGGTTTTTCTTCATTATTACGGTATATTCAATCTAGATTCTATTGTTCTTTATATTCTCAAAGAGTTTCCGAACCGTTCATTCTTTCAAATGCACAGAATAAAACAATCTACCACAGATATACTCAAAATAAAGTATTTTTTTGGGTCAGCTTAATCAAGTGCTTAAAATTTTAGTATATAATAAAAAAAAATTTTTTTTTGCAAAGTTGAATTATAGTATAAAGTGATTTTTAAAATTCGATTATATTTAATTTTTTTTGCATGAAAAATAATTTATTTTAGGCTATTTAGATGCGTATAGAATTTTAGTTAATTATTTTTGAATTAAAAAATTTAGAAAAAAACGATTCTATTAGTTTGTACATAAAATTCAAATTAATTGGGAAAAACTAATAAAATAAGCATTCGAATATGTAATTAATTTTTTTTTTTTAATATAAAGAGGGTTGAATTGAACAGATAATTTTGCATGGAAAAATATCCAGAAAGGTTGGTTTTGGTTTCATTGAAGGAATTCTGACAAGATCTGAAAAGCTATTTCATCAGTAAAGTGAAGCCAAAACAATGGCTGGGCTAGTATATACAGGGTCGTTCAGTAAAAAAATTTTTTTCATGAAATTTTTTCAAACAAAATAATAATCAATCGTTGTAAAATCACCTTTTTGTATTTATTGAATGGAATTTTTTTTTTATCTTAATTTTCAATGAGAAAAAAAATAATTGTTGACTTCATCGCCCGCTATATAAAAAAAAAAATTTAAATGAACAATTTTTTTTAGTATAAATCTAATAAAACGAGAATTTTAAAAGGATAAATTTGTTGAAATAAAAAATTTTCTATATGAAAACTTTATGAAAAAATTTATACTGTCCATTAATTATGACGTCATTTTTTGATAGAGTGGTCTTTTCTTAATAGAATCAAAATATATTACACAAATTCAATCAAAAGAATTTTTTTTAAAATTATTGTAATGGTTTTTGCAAGATTTTTTTTATTGCTGCTAATCTAGTACGATTTTTTTTTGGAAAAACGATTCAAGTCCAAATTGGACGAATTCTTTTTTGGAAAAAAGATTCAAGTGCAAAATATTTTTTATTAAATTTCAATTTTCAACCTGAAGTGAATTTATATTAAAGGAAAAGTCGATATTAAAGTTTTTGTAAAGAAAATTCAATTTTTTCAAGTTTAAAAAATTAAACAATCAATAATGTAATAATATTATTGTAAATAATATTTATATAAAATATAAAAAATATTGTTCTAAAGTCAATTTGGGATTTATTTCGCACTAAATATAATCGAGTTTGAATTAAGTCTTCAAAAGCTACCGTACAGAAAATAATTCTAATTAAACGAAATTTTTTTTACACCCCCTGTATATATATCTGCATGGCAATTTATGTTGCTTATCTTCTGTATCAATTCAGGGGTGTGGAAAGCAAAATTTAATTACAATAATTGTATTTAATATCACCGAAAGTCTATCAACGAGCAGAAAAGCAAACCACCATAAAGTTTCTGAAAAGACACGTTAAAGATAATTTAAAAGGCAATTTACACTACACTGGTTCTTTAATTTAATAATTTAACGGTGCGTTTATCCTAATCTAAATTTTCCAGAAGAAAAATGGTTTATTTTGAGTCAAAAAAAAATTTTTCATTGAAAAATGTGAGAAAATAATTTTTTATGGTATATTTAAAGTTGACTTAAATTCAGATTTTGACGGTACTAGCTGCATTTTTTTATATCTCAAAATTCGGCGTTCTTTTTTGGTTAAAATAATTTCCAAAAAATTGCCAAAAACTAACACACGATCGAAAAAAATCTCAAACTCGCTTAAAAACACTTTAAATGTAAAAAAATTATAACATTGTACCAAAATAAATTTTGACTCAAAAATTACAAAACACTTTCGAAATTAAAAATGAAAACTGTATACTTTTGGACATAAAATACATCAAATCTTTGATTAAAATTTTTTAGGAATCCTGCTTTAATCAATAATTATTATCTTAACATTTTTTATTCAAAATATATCTTAATTTATTTTTAATTAATAGTTGAAAAATAGTTTTGTATATCAAATTATTTAATACGCAAAAAAAACCATTTTAACTGCCTTTAACTATACCCACATAATAATTTGTTTTACATAAAAAAAAAAAAAAATGATGTTCCTCATATATAAAAAAAAATGCCGTTTTTTTTTTTCGGAGAAAGAAATTTTTCGTTTGTAAATAGCTCACTTCTTGTATCAAGAAAAAAAAAAAAAAACTAGAGAACCAGCTTCTACGTTCTTTCAAAATGCCACTTAATTTTTTAATTTTCTCGTCCAGAAGACCCTCCTTCCTGACGCCCAAAAAAAGCACTAGTTCAGCGCTGAAGACGCGCTCAGAGCGCACTGTGCAGAGTGAAACCACCCCCGCCACCGCGAGCCGAAGAGCGTCGGTGGCGTCTGCCAGCACCTGGCCGACGCCGACGCCGGCGTCGCGACGCTCATGTGCATTCGGTCCGTGCTACGGGTCGGTTCGCGTTAAAGCCACGGATCAAACGGTGCGTAGAAAAGGCATTGAAGACGCGAATTGAAATGTGATGTTTAAGGGTTGAGGGTGTAAGCTGAAGGGTTGAAATTTGATGTGGATTTTGGTGGTGTTAATACGTGAATTGTTGCGGGATATGAAGATGGTGGTGCGAATTGTGTGCGTGAAATAAATGCGTTTTTAAGTGATTCGGAAAAAATATTGTTGGAATAGGTAATTTTTCGTTGTCTGGAAGTGTTTTGTTTTTGGTGGTGAAAATAAGTTTTGTGCAAAAAATTTGGTAGAACCACAACAGCGGCTATATATTTAACCATTCAAAATTTTTTTACTTTTTTAAATTTTGTGAAATTTTGTAAAATAATGATTTTTTTTGATTTCTTTTATGTTAAAGTACGTCAACAATAAAACCAGATTGTACGAGGCTTTATAAAATTTCGTTTGATTTAATTTAAACATATAAATTTAATAAAAATCATAAAAATATTAAAAAATATTAATATTCGATTATTGCAGTGTATAAGGATTTTCGTGTAAAAATTCACAAATTCTTCCCTTTTTTAATTCGAACATATTGAAGAAAAAAACAATGTTTTGGTTGGTATAAAAATATAATTGTATTTTTATGTTTTTATTTGATCTTTGATCATTGTTATAAGTTGTGTTAATATAAATTTTGGAAAAAAATTATCGAAGAAGGTTAAATTAATTTTTTTTTAAATTATAAAGATTTTTTTTCGTTTTAATTTCTTCGTGATTTTTAAAGGTATTGGTGATTTTTAATTAATTGATTTTTAGGTGATTTAGGTAAAGGTGATATTTAATTAATTTTTAAAAATAAAATAAAATTTCAGTTAATAGGAAAAACACTTTTCATGGCTATCTTTTGATAGGAATTTTTATGAAGATATGAGAAAAATGTACGTATTTTAGAAAAATATTATTTCTGGATAGTACATGATTAAAAAAATATTTTTTTCTAACCGCTGACGAATAAAATTTCTTGCGTTTCACATCTACTCATATAATTTTTTTAAAAGCTACAGTAAAACTGAAGAGAAATTCATAAATAAATTGAAACATGTTTTTTTTTCCATTTTCCATACGATATTTAAATATGAAAATTTAGCATAAAGAATCGTATGGAGAAAATAAAAATTTTTGAAGAGACAAGAGCATTTTGTGAAAAAATACGAAAAAAATTCTTTTAAGTATTTGAAAGTTCAGTAAAAATAAAAATACTATGGTCATGCTTTGAAAAATACAATAAATATACAAATTTATGAAGAAAAAAATTATTTAAATTTAGAAAAAAAATGTATTCGCAAATCCGATGATTTTGCGATTAAAAAAATATTTTTGAAAATTTATTTTTTTTAGTTTTAGATACCAACAAAAATAAACACCTAGTGCGAGCGTCTAAACAGCAACTAGAAAATCTATTTCCCCGCTCTTTATCGCATTAATGCATATGCCGACGATAATCGCACGCTTACATTAAATAAACCGAATCATTCATTAAATTTCCTACGCGATAACTGGCCGTACAATTTCAAGTTATTTTAATTCAATGCGCAAAGTGATTGCCCAAGCTAGATAATATATCCATATACACTTAGACGTTCTTGCTGGTATAGTCTGTCTGGACATTATTGGTTTCGACTTATCGCCACCTAATCGGTGGCGAAAGGAATTAATTTTTTTAATATCCACAGTAGATGAAAATCAAATTTTTGTACACAGAAAAGTTTTCTTAAAATAGTCAAATAATGCCAACAATGTATAATTTATCGAATCACCCTGTATATATTTTTAAAATAAATTCGTCTTATATTTTATAATATTCGTTAGTTCGTCGATAATAAATTCGCAATTGAATAGTAGACATTTTTTTAATATTCTAAGTACCCATATAGTGTACAATTTAGCGGCAACGTACGATGGGTTGCATACAATATTGCGATGAGCCAAGACCGAGTATATTCGGACAGAATGTACGCGAAGATTGTTTCCTGCGCTTTTCAAATTACTTCGTTCCGTACCGACCGCAATTATTTATACACGCACGTACTTTGACGTTTACTCATAGACTTAATAATACCATCCACTGTGTATATATATACGTGTATGTAACAATCCGCGATAAATGCCTAAATACCCGGTGTCACGTACTACCAATTCCAAGACCGAACTTTCAACTCCCGGCAACCTTATTTACAATTTACCAACTTCTATATTTGGGATAATTCGGAATAATTGAATGGAATTTCAGTTTGTCGAAAATTTTTTTTTATGAATTCTAGTTCGATGAAGAATTTTTATTAAATTTTTTGTAAAAACTTTTTCCTGTAAGATTTTTTTTTTTTGTAAAAATCTATATTTTTTTTATAAATTAACGCCTAACATTTTTTTTTTTTATAATTTCTAAAGATTTTGATTAATATATTAAGGATGTATAAAAAAAAATTCATTTTGAATTTGAAGGATGTATCAATTTCATTATATTAGTTAATAGTTTAAAAATTTAATGTTACTAGTCTTTTTATTTTTTAAAAATAAATTGAAAATTTTAAATTTATCAAAAAACCCCACTCGGTTTGCTCAGGTCTATATCAACCCCCAGAAAAATTGCATCGACCCCTAGGGGGCATATATTGCCCCCCCCCCCCATATATATTATAAAAGAAAATATTACAAATAATATTTAATACGTTTTTTTTTTTGTAATTTTTTAATTGACCCCTGCAGATTTTTTTTTTGTACATATTTCTCATAATTTTGCGTACCTAATAAATGAAGTAAATTTAAATTTTTTAAAAATTTTTTTAAATGATTTCTTCGCTTCGATGTTTGCTATAGTTAAAAAATGTTACTAAATTTTTTTTTTATATTCTTAGATCATTCTAATTAAGAATTGAAAATTAGGTGAAATTTTCGATTCTCTGAATAAAATTATAAAATATTTTTTAATACCCTGTGCAATAAAAAAGGAATATACACTTAAGTCAATTAATATCTTATTGATAAAAATTAATGACTATTGTAAAAATATAATTCATTTTTGAAAAAAAAAATCAAATACATCAATTATGATAAAATAAATAAAAGCAAAAAAAAAATTTCTATATATCGACCCCCAGAAAAATTCCATTGACCCCTAGGGGGTATATATTGCCCCCCCCCCCCATATATATTATAAAAGAAAATATTACAAATAATATTTAATACGTTTTTTTTTTTGTAATTTTTTAATTGACCCCTTCAGATTTTTTTTTTGTACATATTTCTCATAATTTTGCGTACCTAATAAATGAAGTAAATTTAAATTTTTTTAAAATTTTTTTAAATGATTTCTTCGCTTCGATGTTTGTTATAGTTAAAAAATGTTACTAAATTTTTTTTTTATATTCTTAGATAATTCTAATTAAGAATTGAAAATTAGGTGAAATTTTCGATTCTCTGAATAAAATTATAAAATATTTTTTAATACCCTGTGCAATAAAAAAGGAATATACACTTAAGTCAATTAATATCTTATTGATAAAAATTAATGACTATTGTAAAAATATAATTCATTTTTGAAAAAAAAAATCAAATACATCAATTACGATAAAATAAATAAAAGCAAAAAAAAAATTTTCTATATATCGACCACCAGAAAATTTCATCGACCTCTAGGGAGTATATATTGGCCCTCCCCATATATATTATAAAAGAAAATATTACAAATAATATTTAATACGTTTTTTTTTTGTATTTTTTTAATTGACCCCTTTAGATTTTTTTTTTGTACATTTTCTCATAATTTTGCATACATAATAAATGAAGTGAATTAAAAAAATATTTAATTTTTTTTAAATGATTTGTTCGCTTTGATGTTTGCTATAGTTAAAAAATGTTACTAAAATTTTTTTTTATATTCTTAGATAATTAATATACTAATTACAAATTGAAAATTAGGTGAAATTTTCGACTTTCTGAAGTGTACAAATAAAATATTTTTTAATATAAAAAATGAATAAACACTTAATCTCTGATTGACAAAAATAAATGACTATTCTAAAAATATATTTAATTTTTGAAAAAAAAATCAAATACATCAATTACGATAAAATTAATAAAAGTAAAAAAATATTTCTTTAGGAAATCTCAAATACCAAAAAAACGATTAGCAATTTTTTCTGCAAAAAAAAGTTTAATGTTTTAAAAATGTTTAAAAAAATATGTGTTACATAATTGATAACTTTCTAATTATTAATTGAAAATTATGTGAAATTTCCGACTCCCTGGAGAATTCAAATAAAATTACAAAATATTTTTTAATACTTTCTCCTGTCGTATGTTTTTATGAAAAAATTGTATTTTCACATTTCGGAGGATATAAAAATACGATAGGGCAATAAAAAATGAATATACACTTAAGTCAATCAATCTTGTAAAGATAAAAATTAATGACCATTCTAAAAATATATTTCATTTTTGAAAAAAAATGCAAATAAATAAAAGCAAAAAAAAATTCTTTAGGAAATCTCAAATCCCCCAAAAAATTAGCAAATTTTCTTGGACAGTATTACGTGCAGCTAAAATCAAGTAAGTTTTTCGAAACTAAAAATTAATAAAAATCGATGAGATATGAAAAAAGTAAGAATTGAGCAAAAATTTTTTTTTTAATTATATGTGTATTTTTTATTTATTTTTCATAGATGAACGTATATAGTTAATATAAAATAATTTTTTTTTGCAAAATTAGTGTTCTTGTGCCGGAAATAAAAATCAAGTTAGACTCGGTGTTGTATTTCGTGTAAAATAAGGACCTGCGTAATTTTTTTTCTGTGTTGTGAAAGTGCTGTACAAATTTCAAAAAATCTAATGACGGTGAAAGAAGATGAACATCTGCGAAGGTAGGTCAAAAAAAATTCGCGATAAAAATTTTTTCTTTGCGAAAAATAAATTCGTTTGCATATAATAAGATTCTGCTGTTAAAATAAAATGATTTATGGATTTATTGATTAGTTTTTGTAAATATCTTATAATGCAAATAAACTAATTATTACGCATGACAAGAAGACGTATCTTCGCGTCGATTTTACACGAGCTCAAACTCGGTCGTAATACAGTGTTGCCATTATACACTTTTTACGAGCTTCATAATAAAAAAAACTGTTGATTTCTATTGTGTTTCTGGGGGGCGGGTGGGCGGCGGGGGTACGATCATAAATCAGCGAATGGGCACCAGTAAAGTTTAATGGCGTCCCGAGGGAATAACGGCAACGATCCAGCCCGGAGGAGAGAGCGAATGTGAGAGTAAAGTGCGTTTTGCTCGAACCTGTATTACCATCGAGTTTCCATTCATAAAATAACAGTAATTTGATCAGCCGCTGTTCCATTAGCATTATATTTTGTCCTTCCTGTTTGGCAATCACTTAGGATAAGTGTTTAATGCGAATTTTATTTTTTGAGTGACATTACAGCGTTTAATTTATTAATTGATCAATTCGAGTTTTGAAGATTTTATTGCCGAAAAAGCTGAAATTAATATATTTTTAATTTTTTTAAGTAAACAACGAGTTTTTTTTTAAATATAATAAGCAAAAAATTTTTTTATAATCGTATAAAAAAGTAATCGTAAATTAATTTATATTAAGGAGTGGATTCCTAAAATGTTATTGTACGAATTTGGTCATAGATGGAGCTAGGTTACATATGTATTTTAATAAGTCAACGATTTTTTTTAGATAAAATACAAATTTGTCGAAAATTGTGTCAAAAATATTAAATTTCCTTTTGAAAAATATTTCGTAATTTCTGAGTCAACAAATTTTTTGATATGCTTTCAGTGGAAAATGAAAATTTGTTATGCAGTCGTTTAAAATATTCCAATTACGGGTTAAGTTAATTTTGTCAATAGTTCAGTAGTGTAATTTTTTTGTCAAAGTGTCAAAGTAGAAATTCTTATTACAAAAGATGCAAATTTATTTTTATTTTTTAAAGCAACGGTCAAAGCGAATATCATCAAAATCTATCATTATTGGTTTTCTAAAAAATTTGACATGCTCACGATTTTTTTTTTTGTAAAAAATATTTTCATTTAAAAATATATAAATTTCTTTATGCAAAATTAACATAGCAAACATTAAATTTAAACCACAAAAGTCATAATAAATACTTGATTACAAAAAAAAAAATGCAAACTGTAAAAAAAAAGTTACGACTACTTTAGCCTTAAAATTTTATATCTTCATTTTTTGGGTGGGAAAAAATTGGGCAATTAAAAATATACCAATTTCTTTAAGCAAAATGAACATAGCAAATAATAAATTTACACCACAAAAATCATAATAAATTCATGATTACAAAAAAAAAAATGCAAACTGTAAAAAAATAATTTAAGATTATTTTAGCCTTAAGATTTTATATCTTCATTTTTTTGAGGAAAAAAAATTGGTCACTAAAAAATATACCAATTTCTTTAAGCAAAATTAACATAGCCGTCATTAAATTTACACCAGAAGAATCATTATAAATTCTTGATTACCAAAAAAAAATGCAAAATCTAACAAAAAAAGTTGAGACTATTTTAGCCTTAAGATTTTATATCTTCATTTTTTGGGGGGAAAAAAATTGGGCAATTAAAAATATACCAATTTCTTTAAGCAAAATTAACATAGCAAATAATAAATTTACATTACAAAAATCATAATAAATTCTTAATTACAAAAAAAAAATGCAAACTGTAAAAAAATAATTTAAGATTATTTTAGCCTTAAGATTTTATATCTTCATTTTTTGGAGGAAAAAAAATTGGTCACTAAAAAATATACCAATTTCTTTAAGCAAAATTAACATAGCCGTCATTAAATTTACACCAGAAGAATCATTATAAATTCTTGATTACCAAAAAAAAATGCAAAATCTAACAAAAAAAGTTGAGACTATTTTAGCCTTAAGATTTTATATCTTCATTTTTTGGGGGGAAAAAAATTGGGCAATTAAAAATATACCAATTTCTTTAAGCAAAGTTAACATAGCAAATAATAAATTTACACCACAAAAATCATAATAAATTCATGATTACAAAAAAAAATATGCAAACTGTAAAAAAATAATTTAAGATTATTTTAGCCTTAAGATTTTATATCTTCATTTTTTGGAGGAAAAAAAATTGGTCACTAAAAAATATACCAATTTCTTTAAGCAAAATTAACATAGCCGTCATTAAATTTACACCAGAAGAATCATAATAAATTCTTGATTACCAAAAAAAAATGCAAAATCTAACAAAAAAAGGTGAGACTATTTTAGCCATAAGATTTTATATCTTCATTTTTTGGGGGGAAAAAAATTGGGCAATTAAAAATATACCAATTTCTTTAAGCAAAATTAACATAGCAAATAATAAATTTACATTACAAAAATCATAATAAATTCTTAATTACAAAAAAAAAATGCAAACTGTAAAAAAATAATTTAAGATTATTTTAGCCTTAAGATTTTATATCTTCATTTTTTGGAGGAAAAAAAATTGGTCACTAAAAAATATACCAATTTCTTTAAGCAAAATTAACATAGCCGTCATTAAATTTACACCAGAAGAATCATTATAAATTCTTGATTACAAAAAAAAAATGCAAAATCTAACAAAAAAAGGTGAGACTATTTTAGCCATAAGATTTTATATTTTCATTTTTTGGGGGGGAAAAAATTGGGCAATTAAAAATATACCAATTTCTTTAAGCAAAATTAACATAGCCAATAATAAATTTACACCACAAAAATCATAATAAATTCATGATTACAAAAAAAAAATGCAAAATCTAACAAAAAAAGGTGAGACTATTTTAGCCATAAGATTTTATATCTTCATTTTTGGGGGGGGGGGGAAATTGGGCAATTAAAAATATACCAATTTCTTTAAGCAAAATTAACATAGCCAATAATAAATTTACACCACAAAAATCATAATAAATTCATGATTACAAAAAAAAAATGCAAACTGTAAAAAAATAATTTAAGATTATTTTAGCCTTAAGATTTTATATCTTCATTTTTTGGGGGGAAAAAAATTGGGCAATTAAAAATATACCAATTTCTTTAAGCAAAATTAACATAGCCGTCATTAAATTTACACCAGAAGAATCATTATAAATTCTTGATTACAAAAAAAAAATGCAAAATCTAACAAAAAAAGGTGAGACTATTTTAGCCATAAGATTTTATATCTTCATTTTTTGGGGGGGAAAAAATTGGGCAATTAAAAATATACCAATTTCTTTAAGCAAAATTAACATAGCCAATAATAAATTTACACCACAAAAATCATAATAAATTCTTGATTACAAAAAAAAAATGCAAAATCTAACAAAAAAAGGTGAGACTATTTTAGCCATAAGATTTTATATCTTCATTTTGGGGGGGGGGGGGGGGGAAATTGGGCAATTAAAAATATACCAATTTCTTTAAGCAAAATTAACATAGCCAATAATAAATTTACACCACAAAAATCATAATAAATTCATGATTACAAAAAAAAAATGCAAACTGTAAAAAAATAATTTAAGATTATTTTAGCCTTAAGATTTTATATCTTCATTTTTTGGGGGGAAAAAAATTGGGCAATTAAAAATATACCAATTTCTTTAAGCAAAATTAACATAGCCAATAATAAATTTACACCACAAAAATCATAATAAATTCATGATTACAAAAAAAAAAATGCAAACTGTAAAAAAATAATTTAAGATTATTTTAGCCTTAAGATTTTATATCTTCACTTTTTTTGGGAAAAACTTTGTAACTTAAAAATAACATAGCAAAGCAACTCTTTAAATTTAAACCACCAAAACTATGATATAAATATGCATTTCGCAAAAAAAAAAGGGAAAATAAAAAAATCAAATAATCCTTAATTTGACGAATCTAACAGAATTTTTTTTTCATATCGATGCGCTGCACGTACATCGATGGCTATCTGTAGCCAAACCCACCGCAAGTCTTTCGTAATATAATTTATTTCATTTTTATTGAATTTCGTGCATCACATGTTCAGAAATCGAATAAATAATGTGCGCTGATTGGATTGATTTCGATCGTGATTTCGATGGACATGCCAGTTTAAAATCCATATTGGAAATCCTTGTAACAATTCCCCATATTATAATATAAAATATCAAATCATTTTTGGCTAACATCGTCCAATATATAACGAAATGTGCCGTTATTTCTGATTTACGGATTAAATTTGAATAGTCCACGATCGCATTTCGAATATAATACAATATACATTATTATTATTGCGATAGTTATTAGCATATAAACTACACGAAATATAATGTAAAATAAATTTAATCTGCAAAAAAATATTCGTGCTGCAATATTTTAATGAAAATGGATACGCTCTGGATTAATTGTTGTCTAATATGCTCGAATGGTTTATTTTAATAATAATTCGCTATTTTGTTCGTAATTCAGTACGAAATTATATATTTCGCGAAATTTAATAAATTCGCGAAATTTAATAAATTCGCGATATTATTACAAAATACGATTGGCGAATATTTGTTCTAAAATTAATTTTTGATCCATTAAAAGGTTTTACAAAGAATTTTTTTTTTCCTATTCCTAGAATACATTAAAACAATCATCGGAGAATTAGGTGCCGTTTATTTTTTTGAAAAAAACGTTAAAAAAATCAATATTTTTAAGGTAGGCAATTTGACCCAATGTAAATTTAACTGCGATGACGTAGGTGGTATTTTAAATGTGTCATATGTCATAGCAAAAGTCACATCGACCGTTGTCATATCGAGTCGAAATGTTGGTATTAAAAAAAAATTTTTTTTAGAAATTATTACTTGTCTATAATAAAAAATAATCAAAATAAAAATGGTAATAAATTAATAAACCATTTGAATTTTTTTACGGCCTTGCAAGAAACTAATTTTTGTAACGAAATTGTGTCGAATCAAAATGATTTTTCATGAAATAATTAAAGTAGATTGATAATGGGATTTTTATAAATTTTTTTATAACAAATGCAAAAATGACTTTTGGACTTTTAGAGAGTTTTAGAAAAAAAAAATCAATTCACTCAATATTAATTTTCAGTTTCTGTTTTTTTACTTTATAATTGCTTTAATTTAATTAAAATTTCTCCAGGTCTTTAACCAGTCGATATTTTTTTTTTATATACATTTTTTAACCATATCGATGTTACAATAGCGCTACAAAAAAATTATTTCTGAAGCTATCCCATTCCAGAAAATTACAAAAATTATTAAAACACTCGATGTGGTTTGTAGAATAATTTTATTAACTCGATCGCGTGTTTGGAATTGTTGTTGAGTCCTTAAATAAGAAATATCCTTAACTGGCTATCTCGTCATGGGATCTGACACAATAATATGTCCAGCCGAAGAGAGACCATTGTTATATAATTCTGTGAGCTTTGCAGAGGTTTAAATGCAAGCTGCGCTGCGATATTTTAATTTTTTTTTTTTGGTTTTTTTTTGCCAAGGAAAATAAGTGTGAATAAGAAAAATTTGGGTAAGGAAAATTCGTTTGCAGTTGTTAAAAATTGAGCAAAATTGAGTGTGTAAACAATTTATATAAAGTCATAAATTTTTGTAAAAATGGAAAATGTAAAAGTTGCCAAAAAAAAATTAATATCATTAGAATAATATTTGCAATTGATTGCAAAAAAAATTTTTTTAATACAAATTAGGCGATATTATAAAATATTAATAAATCATGGTTGAGAAATATGATTTTGTAATTTTTTTTTTTAGTATACAAAATATTGTTAATTAGTAGACAAAATATTGTAAAATGTTCTTCGAAATATATTTATTAATAAATTTTAAAATAAAATAAATGCGGTAAAATAATTTTTGAAAAATCATCAGCACCACAACAAATAATGATAATTTTTATTAATAAATTTCAGTATAAAACTAGACATTTCAACTAATAATGAAAAATCACCAGGGTAAAGATTTATATAATATTTATAAAATATATAAACGATAGTAAATATTTTTGATTTTTTTAATCAAGCCATTTTTCGTATAAATTCTTGTATTATATCAAATAAAAAAAAAAATCACCAGCGCAAACTTTTTTTAAAAATATATTTAATAGAAAATATCTGTGACTTTTGTAGTTTAATTGACAATTGTTAATTTTTATTAATAAATTTATTAATAAAATAAAAAAATCTGAAATAACATGGCGAAAAATCATTACAAGAATTTATAATAAATAATTAATACTTTCGTATAAAATATTTTTTAAGCAAAATTATATAAAAAAATTAGAAAAATAGAAAAATAAACATCCCGGTGAAAAACGAATTGTCAATTAGTAACTCTACCGACAGGAGCTTTTTTTGTTTTTAATAAAAAACAACAATTCAACAAAGTGAACAAAAAATTTACAAAAAAAATAAATTGCCTGATTCGACGTTTTATCGACTTCAATTTAAAAATCAAGCATCATTTTCTCCCCAAACGCATTTTCCTACTTCATATATTTTTTTTCTTTTCGTCGATTACACTGTCACGTGATATATAAATACACCAACCCTTATATTCGAACATAATTGCTCTCGAGGGCCCGATTATGTTATGGCGAAAAGAAGACAGTCATTAAATTTTTCCACTTGCACAACTGCAAATATATCTATTTGTTTATCACCTGTGAATATATACACCCGGTGTGCCATTTAAACAAAAATTCCCAGCGAGATGTGTAAAAAGTTTTGATTAGCGTGCGTTTTTGTTTTTTTTAAATAAACCAAATTTAAAATTTAAGATATAGACTCTATAGACCGCTCTGGCCTATAGAGCGGTCCCTATACAGGGATCCCGGTCTATAGGAAAGATTCAGGCTAACCCACGGTATTAGGGGGATCAGGCTGAATCGGTGGGGCGACGGCTAAAATATGCACTCATTGGTCGGTGCAAGGCAAGGAGAAACCAGCACTGTACCCTTCTCAAGCGTACAACATGAAATGTCGATTATCTTTAATATATTACCCCAGATGAGTAGAGCCAATGGCTCAGAATCTCATCCTGCTACTTCGGTAGCAGGCAAGCCCTCGGATTCTGGGGCGGGCAAGAAATCGTCTTCGTCGAAAATTCTACGAGTCGGAGCGTGGAATGTACGCAGTCTTAATAGGATAGGAAAGTTAGAGAACTTGAAATTAGAAATGGAGAGAATTAAACTAGATATTGTAGGGATTAGTGAAGTTAGGGGGAAAGATCAAGTAGATACGTGGTCAGGAGAATATAGATTAATAACCACAGCATCAGATAATGGGCATACCGGTGTAGGTTTTATAATGAATAGAAAGTTGGGATGTAGAATAAAGAGTTATTGCCAAGTTAGTGATAGAATTATAACTATTAGATTAGACACGAAGCCAACGGACACAGTTATAGTGCAAGTATATATGCCAACTTCAAGTCACGATGATGAGGAGGTAGAATCCATTTATGAGGAGATTGAATCTAGGTTAGCAAACGTTAAAGGACAGGATAATCTAATTGTAATCGGAGATTGGAATGCCGTAGTAGGTAAGGGAAAGGAAGTTCCAATAGTAGGAGAATATGGAATAGGAACACGTAATGATAGAGGGGATAGATTGGTAGAGTTTTGTATTAGGAATAAGCTAGTGGTAGCAAACACGCTTTTTCAGAATCACAAACGCAGGATATATACGTGGAAAATGCCAGGAGATATAGGGAGGTATCAGATAGATTACATACTGGTTAAAGAGAGGTTTAGGAACCAGATTAAGAATTGTAAGAGTTACCCTGGAGCAGATATTGATAGTGACCATAATTTAGTAGTCCTGGACTCAGAGGTCAAATTCAAGAAATTACAGAAGTCCAAACAGGTCAGAGTAGATGTCGATAGGTTAAAATTAGCTGATGTATGTGAAAAGTACAAGCAGAAAGTAGAAATCATGGCTAATGGAACATCTAGGAACGACATAGATTGCGAATGGAGGGAAATCAGAAATGGGCTAACTACAGCAGCAAATGAAGTATTAGGCACAAAGAAAAGGGCATGTAGGAGGGAATGGATCACGGAAGAAATAGTTGAAATGATAGAAGCAAGAAGGAAAATTAAAATAGGAAACACAGAAGCAGGACAGAAAAAATATAAGGAACTAAGGAACTTAATTAATAGGAAATGCAAGCTAGCGAAAGAAGAGTGGATAAAAGGAAATTGTGAGGATATTGAGGAGGATATGAGAAGAGGTAAAGTAGATTTGGGCTACAGGAAAATTAAGTCACATTTTTCTAAAGTAAAACCAAAGGGTAACATATGTGATAAGCAGGGTAAGGAACTCACAGAAAATAAGGAAAAAGCTAGAAGATGGAAGGAGTATCTTGAAGATTTATATAAAGGTAGGCAGGACATGGAGGAGCTAGAAAATGTGGAACAGATAGATGAGGATGACTTAGGTCCTAGCATACTTAGTTCAGAGTTTCATAGAGCATTAAATGATTTACGGAATAACAAAGCAGAGGGGATTGATATGATACCAGCCGAATTAATAAAACACGCAGGGGAAAAAATGCAGGAGCGATTATACAGGTTAGTTTGTAAAATATATGAGAAGGGAGAAGTACCACAGGATTTTCAGCGTAGTAGAATAGTAACAATGCCGAAGAAAATAGGAGCTAAATTGTGTGAGAACTATAGGACCATTAGCCTACTATCACATGCATCGAAGATATTGTTAAAGATTATTTATAGGAGATTAGAAAATAAAGTAGAGGAAAGGCTAGGAGAAGATCAGTTTGGTTTTAGGAAAAACAGAGGGACGAGAGAGGCGATTCTAGCACTAAGAACGGTAGTAGAAAAAAGAAATAGGATAGGAAAGGTAACTTGCATAGCTTTTGTAGATTTAGAAAAGGCATTTGATAATGTAGATTGGGACATAATGTTTAGAATTTTAAAAGAAACGGGTATAGATTATAAGGATAGGAGAATAATTTCTAATTTATATAAACACCAAACTGCCTTAGTTAGAATTGAGGGGGAAGAAGAGGTAGCAAAAATAGGGAAGGGAGTTCGGCAGGGATGTACACTCTCACCGTTATTATTTAATCTATATATAGAAGATGCAATAAACAAAGTAAAAGAAGAGTATAGTGTAGGTGTGAATGTACAGGGAGAGAAAATATATATGTTGAGATTCGCCGACGATATAGCTATATTAGAAGAAAGCGAAAAAAATTTAGAAAGGGTATTGAATGGTATGCAGGCAGTATTGACTAGGGATTTTAACATGAAAATAAATATAGGTAAAACTAAAGTGATGAGGTGTGACAAAAAGGAATGCAGTAGAAAAATGAAGATCTCAATAGGAGATAATAGAATCGAAGAAGTGTCAGATTTTTGTTATTTAGGCAGTAGAATCACAAAAGATAATCGAAGCAAAGTAGATATAAAGTGTAGGATAGCACAGGGTAGGAAGGCATTCGTAGAAAAAGAACAGATTTTAAGATCAAATATTGACTTGGGTATTAGAAAAAGATTACTGAAGGTATATGTTTGGAGTGTAGCACTGTACGGGTGTGAGGCGTGGACTATAGGAAAGGAAGAGAAGCGTAGATTACAAGCATTAGAAATGTGGTGTTATAGGAGGATGATGAGGATTGGTTGGGAAGATAAAGTAACAAATGAAGCTGTACTAGAGTTAGTAGGGGAGAAGAGAAGTATCTGGAGAGTGTTACAGCGTAGGAGAGACAGATTAGTAGGGCATATTCTTAGGCATGGGGGGATTATGCAATTGATCATAGAAGGTAGAGTGGAGGGAAAGAGAGGGGTAGGTAGGCCTAGATTGGAGTATGTGAGTCAGATAGCTGAAGACGTTGAGATGAATAGCTATAGGGAGATGAAGGGATTAGCTCAGGATAGATCGGCATGGCGTGCTGTTTCCAACCAATCTTTAGGATTGCGGACTGTTTAACTTAATAAAATTTAAAAAATTTAAAATTTTTTAAATTTTAAATAAAAATTTAAAGTTTAAAATTGACATTTTGTCAATTAAAATCGTAATTTTTAAATCCGAAAAAAATTCACGGAAAATTCTAGTAATATATTTAATAAAACTGCACTAATCCTTAAAAAATGCGATTTGATTTTATTGCGGAAAATTAACATTGCTGGCAATGTTAATTTTTATAAATAAATAAATAAATAAATAAATTATTTATTATATGCTCTTTCTATTGTATTTTTATTACAATAATGATATTAAAAGAAAATTTTCTTTTAATTTTTTTTACCATTTCTCGTATGAAATCTGGTCCATCTAATGATGAGGGGGATGATAAGGCACATTACCAATGTCTATAAATATAAAAATCTTCGAGCATCAAAATCACCTGCGAAATTCTTCGTTCTTTTATTACGTCAGATTTTCTATCTAATGTGAATCTCTTTAAAGATAGAAAACTTTCGTGCGCGTGAAAGCTATAGTATATAAAGGGTGGCTCTATAATCTAGATTTATCAATATTTAGGAATTTTTGGTTTTTGAAAAGTATTTATTTTATTTTATATCGTTTTGAATATTTTTAGATTTTTTACTAAAATCGACCAAAAATCGACTTTTTCTATTTTTACCAGTTGATAAGGAAGTTAATATTTTTTACTAATTTTCCGCTGTTTTGTGTATTTTAAAACTTTGAATAAAAACATATTTTTAATCGCATTAAAATTAATCCCACACAAAAGCAATATTTTTCACACAGGATCAATTTTTTTTTTCACACTGCTCAATTTTTTTTGAATAACAAGTATATCGTCTCAAGACGAAAAAAAAATCGATTTATAATTTTTTTGTCGCATCTTCGATTTTCGATATTTTCTATGCCAAAGAATTAAACAAAAAAATATTTGAACAAAAACTTTTTTTTGCCTTCAAATAAACACAATCGTTTTTCAAAATCACATATCCAATATTTGACAAATTATTCTTGCTAAAAGACAAATATGTCGATTCAAGCCAAAAAATTTCGATTCTTTTTTCAATTCCTCGATTTATTATAAATTTCTTGTCAAAAAAACTTCAGTATTAAAAATAAATAATTTAAAATAAACACACATTAATTTATTTTTCAATATCGCATATCCAATCTTGGATATGTTGTTTTTTTTGGCTATAATTTTTTTTATAGTAATATAAAAAATATAAATAATTTTTTTTATTTATCGAGTATTAAAACAAAATGCTTGAGAGTTCGAAAAATATTAGAAAAAAAAATATTTATGATAGCAACGGTTGATTTAACAACAAAAAAAACCCACGACTAATTTTTAACAATTTTGTTTTAATTTTGCAAACAAAAAAAAAAACTAAACTATCTTCCAGGTATATGTGAGCTTTTAATAAAGTTCTTGCAATAGCTAGCCGTATTTTCAAAAATTCTCAATATCTGGGAGGACTAGGACTATTATTGTCCTCCCAGTTGATCCAGGACTATTATTGTTATTAGAAATTCCCGCGGGAGCGAACAGGATATGTAACCGCTTGTGCTTATGGTAAACTTTTTAGTTAGCCAAGTCTTTTATTTGATAGCTGGACCATTTATCCTGGGGGAATACTTTTTGTGCCTTGGACGTGCCGCAGTGCGAAGATGAGAAATGCGCTCCCCTTTTCCTACAAATCTTCACGAAGCTCGAGCATTTAGACAAATTTTTCTGATACAAACAAAACCCGAAATCAGCTGACACATATTTTTTATTTTTGTATTATTGTTGATATTTTATTATAAATACATTTGCGTATATCAGTTTTTTTTTATTTTTCTAATTTTTTTTTGCAATCAAATTCTTGAATTAAAATTCAAATTAAATGTTTTACAAAAAATTCTACTGTATTTTTTACAGATATTTTTTCATGATTGCAATTATGATTATTTTTTGGCAAAATAATTCTGATTTATTTGCAGAATTTTAGATAGACATTTCGGAAAATCTTGTGTGAAAAAAAAGTTTGTTCTTCTGATTTTTTTTGCAATCAAATTTTTAAATTAAAATTCTAATTAAATGTTTTACAAAAAATTCTACTCGATTTTTTCATGATGCAATTATGATTATTTTTTGGCAAAATTATTTACCTCTAATTATTCTGATTTATTTGCAGAATTTTACATAGAAAATTCGGAAAAATCTTGTGCGAAAAAAAAGTTTGTTTTTCTGATTCTAGTTTTGATTTTTTTGCAATCAAATTTTTAAATTAAAATTCTAATTAAATGTTTTACAAAAAATTCTACTCGATTTTTTCATGATGCAATTATGATTATTTTTTGGCAAAATTATTTACCTCTAATTATTCTGATTTATTTGCAGAATTTTACATAGAAAATTCGGAAAAATCTTGTGCGAAAAAAAGTTTGTTTTTCTGATTCTAGTTTTGATTTTTTTGCAATCAAATTTTTAAATTAAAATTCTAATTAAATGTTTTACAAAAAATGCTACTCGATTTTTTCATGATGCAATTATGATTATTTTTTGGCAAAATTATTTACCTCTAATTATTCTGATTTATTTGCAGAATTTTACATAGAAAATTCGGAAAAATCTTGTGCGAAAAAAAAGTTTGTTTTTCTGATTCTAGTTTTGATTTTTTTGCAATCAAATTTTTATATTAAAATTCTAATTAAATGTTTTACAAAAAATTTTACTCGATTTTTTCATGATGCAATTATGATTATTTTTTGGCAAAATTATTTACCTCTAATTATTCTGATTTATTTGCAGAATTTTACATAGAAAATTCGGAAAAATCTTGTGCGAAAAAAGTTTGTTTTTCTGATTCTAGTTTTGATTTTTTTGCAATCAAATTTTTATATTAAAATTCTAATTAAATGTTTTACAAAAAATTTTACTCGATTTTTTCATGATGCAATTATGATTATTTTTTGGCAAAATTATTTACCTCTAATTATTCTGATTATTTGCAGAATTTTACATAGAAAATTCGGAAAAATCTTGTGCGAAAAAAAAGTTTGTTTTTCTGATTCTAGTTTTGATTTTTTTGCAATCAAATTTTTAAATTAAAATTCTAATTAAATGTTTTACAAAAATTTTACTGTATTTTTTCATGATTATTTTTTGGCGAAATAATTTACTTCTAATTCAGATTTATTTCAAGAATTTTACATAAAAAATTCGGAAAATCATGTAAAGACTATATTCTTTTATTATAAATTGTTAAAGAATTTTTATAAAATTTAAAAAAATAAACCATAATAGTTGCTATTTTTAAATTAACAGAATTCTTTAAAAAAAAAGATTACTATTTAGTTTCTTAATATATTTTACCTTTAAAAAACAAAATTTCAAATGAAAATAAACTTTATATGAAAAATTAAATCTAAAGTCATTTTTATTTTTTATATTTTGCAAAATAAAAATCATTCCAGAATTCTTGATTAAAAAAATTGTCAATGCTAATTTTTATTTTCCCATTATAGTATCATTTTTAAATGTACTAATTCATTACAAATTGTTTATAATTTTTAAGAATTTGCTTACAAATATTGAAAAATATATAAAAATAATTTCAATTTTTGTAGATTTTTTACTTGTATATTTTTTAAATCAAATTGTACGTAAAAAAAATCTTATTTTATAATTTTCAAAAATTATTTTTTTCTCAACAAAATGTGCAAAATAATCCGAAGTCGAAAAAATCCCGAAAATTTTATTGATTTTTATTTTATTGAAACGTAACCAAAAATATATTATAATAGTTTTTACAAAAGCCATTTATAAAATAATTTTTTTGATCACAATGCAAAATTCTTCAGATTTTCTTCAGAATAATTTGAACATAGAATTTAATATATCATTAAAATTTGTCCTATTTTTTTATGAAATTGTTTAAGACTACCACAGAAGAGTGTTTTAATTTTTTTTACCTTTTTCTATTTTTTAAATATTCAAATTCAATTTTTCCAACACAAAACCGAGTTTAGAGTTATGACGGCTATAGTTTCGCTTTTCCGAAGAACGAGTGCTTTCGTAGTTGCGGAAAGCATGAGGAACGAGCGGGTAGCGCCAACAGCTTTGTTATAAGGAAAATAAAAGAAAAACACCCTCAAGTGGCCATCGAGGTGCTCTGTTCAGGTGCATCATGCTCAGCTGCATCAGATTTTGTATTTTATTGTTGAAGAAGTAACAAAATGATTTTTCGTGCAAAATTTATTACGATTTTCTTTTTTTGCGGAAATAAAAATGTATGTATATATTTTCAACAAAAATCATTTGGAAAATTTATAAAGTATGAAAATTTGTAAACATGTTCACTTTTATCAAAACAAAAAATTTAACGAAAAAGATAATAAATTTATTTTTGTTCAACAAAAATCCTTTAGAAAATTTGGATTTTTACATTTAGTAAAAAAAAAAATTGAACTTGTATAAAAAAAAATACATTTTCAATAAAATCTTTAGAGAATTTATAGAATTTTCTGTTTTATCAAAATAAAAAACTAAATTTATGTTTTCACGAAAAATATATATAGTTGGGAAGTTTTTCTCTTTTACCAAAATGAAAAAATTGACAAAAATTATGATTAGATATTTTTTGTAATAATTATAAAATCTACTAAGAATTTTTCTGTTTAATTGATTTAAAAAAATCGTCAAAAAATGTAGCTTATATATTTCCAAAATAAAACTGATTTAGAAAATTTATAAAGCTGGAAAATTAAACAAAATTTCTCGTTGACAAATAAATTTTTTTTTAATATAAAATAAAATTCATATATTTTCAATATGAAAGATCACTAAAATTTTAAAAAAAAACTAGGTAAATCTACTTCCGTTTTGGCCAAAATAAAAAATATAGCAAAAAAGAAAACTTATATCTTTCAAAATAAAATTCGTTTGTCTATATTAAATAATTAATATTTTATTAAGATTCGTTATTTATATATAATATTATTATTTATTATTAATAAAAAATCTGAACAAAATAATTAAGAAAACTTATAAATTTAGAAACATTCTAAATTTTTCCTCTTTATTATTAAAACAAAAAAATTCAAGAAAAAATTAACGTTATATATTTTCAACAAAAATCACTTTGACCCATTTCATTTGCCCAACCAACAATATAAAGAAACAAAATTAATTTTCACCTGAAATCCGTACAAAAATTAATTAAAAAGCATTCGAAAACACGAAAAAAAAAACATCATCTAATTTAATGTTTCTATGCAAAACGCTGCCATTCGACCGGAAAAACTTTCTTTCCTTTTTCTCCCAGTGACATATTTAAAGAAAAATTGTACGTACGCATATTTACATCCACATGTTGCGAACAATATCAACTTCTGCAAAAGTAACGCGTATATTCAATTACGGGACTTGGCATTTTTGTTTACCACCGATGCTGTGCGCCCTCGACAAAAATATTTCATTTGACATTTTCAAAGCTACCTTCCAGCGCAGGTAAATGCTTCGAGTCCGCACTCAATTTACGGAATTTTAACGCAATTTTGTATATCACCGAAACCAGAAAATCGCCGAAACCATAAAAAAAATTGGCGGCACTTCGAGCAAATTTTATTAAAAAAATCGATATTTTTTTTTGTGACAAGAAAAGGGCACCAACCATAAACAGAGCATCGCATTATGATCCATATAATATTGAACCAATTTGCCACGTACATTTAAAAAAATGTATTAACGTACACAGTGAAATGACTTCGCATGTATATATTTTTTTAATATTTACTTTTCCGGCCTGAGTATTTGGAAGTCGTTTGTTTTTCGCGTCGCAAAAAAATATGTATAAAAGCTGAAGATAATCTCTTTAAAATTGCGTACAATAAGATACAAGGAACAAAACAAAATGTGCAAATTATAGCCGTATTTTTCGTGCAGCTTTGTCGAAAATTTCCCGGAATGAAAATTCGCAATTATTTTTAATTATTTAATTATTATTATTTCAATGATTACTTAGTGTTCAAGTGGTTTAAAAAAATTGGCAGTGTGATATGTTAAAAAGAAATTATTTGTGAGCGACGATGTTGAAAAATATTATATTTTTTAGTTAGCTGAATAATAATTTTTTTTTAAACAGTTGCTCGGTTATAAAATAATGTAATAATTCGAAAATTGTTAGAAGTTTTATTGTTTAAAATATATCGTAGAAAAACTGAGAATTAAAAAATGAGAAGGGTTGCGCTTTAGATTTAGTTTTTTTTGAAAAATTTCACATTTTCGCAAGATATTTTCCAATAGGATTTGATCCTAGAATTTAGAATCTACAAATAATTTGGTTGGGAAATGAATATTTCAAAAATATGGATTTTTGAAGTCAGCAGACGAAGTACCGTCTGAAAAAATTCAATTTTGAAATCACGTGACAAATTGATCTATTAAGGGTATTTTCTATTAAGGAATTTTCTGAAAATTGATGCAAGAATTTTTGTTGTAGGACTAATAGTTTGGGAGATATCGTCAAAAAATTGAACATTGAAAAATGGGAAGCCTAGGGCCTTTGAAATTTTTCAAAAAATTTCCAAGTTTGCACAAATCTCTTTGTTACATTTCTGAATATTATTTAATCCAAGGATTTCTAATCTGCAAGTGATTTTGATGCGAGATGAATATTTATAAAGTTACGAATTTTTGAAGCGAGCAGTTAGAAACATTTTTACGCGGAAGTCCCATAACAAATATTTAATTTTTAAAATCATGTTAGAAATTGGTCGAATCGTAAATTTTCTAATAGGGTGGCATCTCAGAATTCATAATTTGCAAGAAATTTTACTGTAGGACTAACAGTTTGGAAGATATCGTCAAAAAATTGAACATTGAAAAATGGGAAGGAGTAACATTTTTACACGTAAGTCCCATAAAAAAATTTCAATTTTTAAATCACGCGAGATATTGATCGTATGGTAAATTTTCTAATAATGTAGCATCTCAGAATTCATAATTTGCAAGAAATTTTACTATAGGACTAACAGTTTGGAAGATATCGTCAAAAAATTGAACATTGAAAAATGGGAAGGAGTAACATTTTTACACGTAAGTCCCATAAAAAAATTTCAATTTTTAAATCACGCGAGATATTGATCGTATGGTAAATTTTCTAATAATGTAGCATCTCAGAATTCATAATTTGCAAGAAATTTTACTATAGGACTAACAGTTTGGAAGATATCGTCAAAAAATTGAACATTGAAAAATGGGAAGGAGTAACATTTTTACACGGAAGTCCCATAAAAAAATTTCAATTTTTAAATCACGCGAGATATTGATCGTATGGTAAATTTCCTAATAGGGTAGCATCTCAGAATTCAAAATTAGCAAGAAAATTTACTGTAGGACTAATAGTTTTGAAGATATCGTCAAAAATTGAAAAATGGGAAGCCTAGGCCCTTAAATTTCCACATCATCAAAAATCTCTCCATTAAATTTTCTAATACTATATAATCAATGATATAGAATCTTCTGGTGATTTTGTCGCACGGTGAATATTTTTTAAAAAGCAACTTTTTGAAGTTTCCAAAAATTGTCGACTTCCTAAATAAAAAAAATTTCATTTTCATATTGCAAAAAAGCTACAAACAAAACAAAAACGCACCTCCATCCACCAATAGAACCTACTCATTCGAAGCTACGCTACAAGAAAACAACACCTTCGAACAACGTTTCCCTACAATTCACCCGCGAAGAAGAACACGTGTAGTTACGACTAGACGCGAAGCATTCTTCCTCAGCGTCGAAGATATTCGAGTTGGATAAGGTGGCACTACTGTGATCGGTGTACCGTACACGTCAGCAAAGTTTTAAAACTTCGATTGAATATCCGGCGTTATATTCTGTAGGTACAGTTTCAATGTTTCTTCCGTTGTTCGGGGCTTCGTTCGGTTCGTTTCATTTGCCGGTGTGTCTTTCGGTCGGGAACGTTCAGTTGGAAAACGCAGGCGGGCGACAGTTAATTTATGTGCATGTAAAGTCGGTATTTTAAACTAAACGCACGGTAAAATGGTATAATTCCGATGGATAATAACGTTTTCGAATACATATGCTCGAATATAAATTTTTGTTGGGAAAATAAAATAATGTTATATCGAAGTATTTATACCCTTTTTTTCCATCGATTTTTTTTTTGGATGAATTTATTTAGTTTTCTGTCTAGAACCGACTTTTTTAGAAATCATTTTTGTAGAAATAAAAATAAAATTTGTTTTTATTTCTTACGATTTTTTCATTAAAACAAATATTATATATAGAGATTTTTCCAGGGGTTACATATAAAAAAAATTTCTAATCGCAATTTTATATCAATATTTTTACTATATATGAAAAAAAAATTTTTTTTAATAAAATTTGCCATTTTTCTTATATTAATATATTTTTTAAACTAAAATTGTATGTCAAAAACTTAATCTAATTGCAATTGAATTTTTTAACTAATTCTTTAACATAATTTTTTTGCAAAATGTTTAATTGTTGATTTGCATTCTTGTTTGTACTTCTTAATATTAATTAAAAAAAAAATTTCGTGTCCGGGAATTTTTCATAAAAATTTGCATTTTTTTTTAAAACGATAATGATTTATGTTCATATTATATTTTTTATATTTTTTATTTATATTTCATATTATATTATATTTTCATCTTCTTTCTTCATCTTCATCTTCTTTAAATTTTAGTTATATCTGTTTCATTTTAATTTGCCATAATTTGTTTTTTCGTCGACAAAGTGTGCAAAATAATTGTAATTTTTTATTGACAAAATCCCGAAAATTTTAATGATTTTATGGAAATATATCTAAAAATATTTAATAATTTTTTTTTCAATGAACCAATTTTTATCATCTTATAAAATGATTTTTAGGTATAATGAAAACTTGAATAAAACATACAATTTCAAATCATTTTTTTTCGAATTTTACATTAAAAAATCTAATCAAAATATTACATTTTTTTTTGTAAAAATGTGCAGAATTCTTAGAAAGGATTTTTTTTAGCAAAATGTTTAATTATTGATTTCCATTCTTGTTTGTCTTGTTGATATTAATTTAAAAAAAATTAGCATCGTCCGGGAATTTTTCATAAAAATTTACATTTTTTTTTTAAACGATAATGATTTATTTTCATATTATATATTATATTTTCTTTCCTCATCTTCATCTTCTTTAAATTTTAGTTATATTCGAGTTCATTTATAATTTTCTATAATTTGCGTTTTCGTCAACAAAATGTAATTTTTCATTGACAAAATCCCGAAAATTTTAACGATTTTTATGGAAATATATCTAAAAATATCTAATATATATTTTTTTCAATAAATCAATTTTTATCATCTTATAAAATGATTTTTAGGTATAATGAATACTTGAAAAAACATACAATTTCAAATTAATTTTTTTATAAGTTTTTTAAATATCTTTTTTAGAATTTTACAATTAAAAAAAAGACTTATTTAAAAAATCTAATCAAAATGTTACATTTTTTTTTGTAAAAACGCGCAAGAATTCTTAGAAAAGATTGTTAAGAAGAAAAATATGTGAAAATGTAATAACAAAAAATGATCATCGTCAAAATTTGAACTTTTCCAAAATATAAAATTTTTCAAAGCATTTTTAGATATTTGAATCTACTTACATTTAATTATAAATTTTTTTTTCGTATTTTATGACTTTGCTAATTACTTTATGCCACAAGAAATTTATGGTATCAAAAATTTAAATTGAATTAATTAGATTTTGCAAATTTTTTAAGATTCGCCAAAAAAATTTAATAATTTAGTAAATTTTAAATAATAAAATAAAATAAAATAAAATACCGAGTAATTTTTAATGTAACAAAACATTAATCACTTTAATTGAGAAAAATGTCTTTAAAAATCAACATAAAATTTCATTTAGCTCTTAAACATGGAAATATTAAAAAAAAAATATTATCATCACACCTACACCAGTGGCGGCGAATTCTTTTAATACACATCCCAAAAAAAAATTAAAACTCAAATTCCTGACGCACCAAACAATTTTTTACACATAGCAAAAAACTAATCATTCCAAAATTTTATTCGGAAAAATCTATTTAAATGTCACATAACCAAAAAAGGCCTATAATACACCAAGCTTGTAATATGTGAGCAAATTTTTCATTGTGCGTAAATATAAAATGAAATACATTACAACCGGAATTGTGTTGCGGCAGTTTCGATTTCAGTTTTTTTCAGGTTTTTTTTTTTCAGCAATTTTACAAGCAATCTAGAGCAGGAGTAAATAAAGAATGCACCGTGTGGATCCGTCGCGGCGCTATAAATTGTCGTGTCTGAAAACTGTGTGACATCAGCAAACAAAACACGATCGGATTCGGCAAATAATCTGTTTATAAAACGATATCGCAAAAATAAAAGGACGAATTTATTCGTAGGATGTAAGTTCGGTTCGTCCATTCTAACAGATGTTGATTTTTTTTAAATATTCGATGTTAAAGAGCTAGCGAAGAATTTTTTAACAATTTTCAAGACCATATAGTTATAGAAGGTAGTGCAAAAGGAAAATTGCTATATTAAAATTTGTAAGCCAAAGATTTGATTAATTTACTTTAAGGTATATATTTTTCAAATCGGTCCAAAAGTCACAGGGATATTTTGAAATTTTTTTGTTATTTAAATTACGCCTGAGATGAATGACATCCTGGGCTGAAATTCTATAAACAGTATTAAGTGACCATCTGATATAGCTGAAATATATTTTTGCGGACTTCGCCTCAAGCAAACAATTTCAATTTTGATTCTTCACTAGATTTTCACAATGGTCATTAGTGTTACGATTTTTCCTAAAAAGGAATTTTTTTTTAAACATTTTGGGTATATGCTCTAATTTTTAAAAGCAATGCATATTACTATAAGCAAAGTTATGTATTTAATTTTTTATAAAAAAAATTATTTTTTTAAATAATGATATACTTTAGTCGATTTTTTAAATAATTTCGAAGTTATTTTTTGTAGTATATGATTTTATTAAAAAATTGCTTTAATAAAAAGCCTTTTTGAATATTTAAACTAAAACTTCAGTCATTTAATAAGCAAACTCTAAAAAATAGAATTTTTTAATCCTTGTTAGGATCCTTAGGAATTTTTATAAAAATTGAAAAAATATATAAGTCTATATGTAATATAAATAAAAATATATAAATATAAGTAAAAATATAAGTCTTTATTGAAAAAAAAAATGTTTAGTGCTTTTTTTACACACTAATATTTTTAGTCGATTTTTTAAAATAATTTTCGAGGTATTAAATTTATCTTTGCATTACATATTTTTACTGAAAAATTAAAATTGTATCTAAAAGAAGCGTTTAAAGTAAACTTGATTTTTCTTTAAAAAAATTGAATCAAAAGTCTTAATATTTTTTATTTATATTAAAAATTATTATGATTATTAAAAAATCTAAGTAAATTGCAATTAAGTTCTAAGAAAAAAGAGTTCATAAAAAATATTTTACTCAACTTTCGTTTTCAAAATATATTAAAATTTATTTTTAAAGACTACAATACATGCTCTACAAAAAAAAAAATTAAATAAAAATCCATACGCCATATTACGGGTACCATATCAAATTTCCAGCAAAAATAATTTTTTTCCAGCAAAAAAAAAACCTTTCTCACCTCGCGCAAATATGTCCAACATTAACTTTTACATCGGCCAGTCCCGAATGAGTTAGAAATAGAGTTATACAAAAAAAAATTTAAATAAAAATCCATACGCCATATTACGGGTACCATATCAAAGTTTCAGCAAAAATAATTTTTTTCCAGCAAAAAAAAAAACCTTTCTCACCTCGCGCAAATATGTCCAACATTAACTTTTACATCGGCCAGTCCCGAATGAGTTAGAAATAGAATTAGACAAAAAAAAATTTAAATAAAAATCCATACGCCATATTACGGGTACCATATCAAATTTCCAGCAAAAAAAATTTTTTCCAGCAAAAAAAAAAGCTTTCTCACCCCGCGCAAATATTTCCAACATTAACTTTTACATCGGCCAGTCCCGAATGAGTTAGAAATAGAATTAGACAAAAAAAAATTTAAATAAAAATCCATACGCCATATCATGGGTACCATATCAAATTTCCAGCAAAAAAAATTTTTTTCCCGCAAAAAAAAAGCTTTCTCACCCCGCGCAAATATGTCCAACATTAACTTTTACATCGGCCAGTCCCGAATGAGTTAGAAATAGAGTTAGACAAAAAAAAAATTTAAATAAAAATCCATACGTTATATTACGGGTACCATATCAAAGTACCAGCAAAAAAAAATTTTTTCCAGCAAAAAAAAAAGCTTTCTCACCCCGCGCAAATATGTCCAACATTAACTTGTACATCGGCCAGTCCCGAATGAGTTAAAAATAGAGTTAGACAAAAAAAAATTTAAATAAAAATCCATACGCCATATTACGGGTACCATATCAAATTCCCAGCAAAAAAAAATTTTTCCAGC
The DNA here is from genome assembly GCA_947310635.1 of Leptodirus hochenwartii. Lineage (NCBI taxonomy): Eukaryota > Metazoa > Arthropoda > Insecta > Coleoptera > Leiodidae > Leptodirus > Leptodirus hochenwartii. The sequence goes on from OX371179.1 coordinate 1,014,004, forward strand.
AAAAAAAAAACCTTTCTCACCTCGCGCAAATATGTCCAACATTAACTTTTACATCGGCCAGTCCCGAATGAGTTAGAAATAGAATTAGACAAAAAAAAATTTAAATAAAAATCCATACGCCATATTACGGGTACCATATCAAATTTGCAGCAAAAAAAATTTTTTTCCAGCAAAAAAAAAACCTTTCTCACCCCGCGCAAATATGTCCAACATTTACTTTTACATCGGCCAGTCCCGAACGATTTCTAACTCGTTTGGGATAGAATGATAGAATGTCGGAATGCAAATATTCGGGGGGATGAAATTCGACGTTGCCCACGTATATATAACGTCATGTTACGTCTATGTAAATCCGATTTCAAAACCGTTCACAAGAGATACATGGTCGAGTATTGACGAAATACTTTAATACATTTATTTCCATCCTGGTTCCAAGTGAGTGATTCCATTTTATAGCTGAACTACTATCAGGAGAAGCTGTCGTTTGCCAGTCGTTGATAAATCAGGACCGGACTCGAAAAAAAACGTTTTTTTAGCACATTATTTTTGTTTGTATCGTGCGAGACGCCAGAAAAATTGTAATTACTTCGACAAATAAAAAAAGATATATGGATAAAAAAATTTCAATTAATTATACTATATATATCACCCAAATACTGCAACTCAAAGCAGTAACTAGCTAGATGCGCATTTTGAAGGCCGTGCCCCCATCTTCACTAGCACAAAATAAAAAATAAATAAAATCACGAATCAAAATCGTGATTGATATACTTTATATATTTTATATATATATATATATAGTTTATATATTTATATATATATAAAATTAAAAGTTATAAAATTAACTATCGAGGACTCAACTTTTTCAAAGAAAAATTTGTGTTTTACACCGGGTGATTTGAAAAAGTGGCCTATATACGTTTCTGGTATAACATGGAGCGTACCTCTTCTGCACGGTGCAGAAGAACTTTTCTGTGTCAATAAATGCGATTTTATTGAAGCATGGCACGAAGAGAATATATTCACTATTTCATTATTTCGTATTTCTATTCGCAACATGCAAGCGAGCCTCGTGCATATTATGCGTTCGAATTCTATACGTTCAACGAAATGGTTATAGTTCGATATTTATATCGAAAAAAGAAACAAAAAATGTTCAACACTAAAAGAACAGCGCACAAATAGTGCACATTCTCAATTTACCGCTTTTCAGAAACTGAACATTGTAGTATGATAAACAAAACATATTCAAAATCACCAACAAATTTTTTTTTTGGCAAAACTCAAATTAAATTAAATTTCACCCAAGTAAAACAATTCCAAGTCGAAAAAATTAAATATATATATATATATCATAAAGTTTTTGTAGATTTATACACATTTAAAATTTTATTCAAGCCTTAGAACTATTTTTTTTATAATCTTTAGCATTTGCTTTTTTTATATTTAAAACCTAAACTAAGATCGCTTGTAAAAATTTGACCAGGCCTTAAAATACGACTACAATTCAATACCTCACGAATCGACATATAGGCAACCTAATATACAATCGCCATTCAAAATGGCGTGACTAATCTCTTACGTAACAGTTCCAAACAGGTACAAATAGTCCTTCAACTGTTTCTTTAAATACTACTTTTAGTAAATTATATAAATTTTTTTAAGAAAAAAATATATTGGCAGGCGTAAAAAGATATTTTATTTCGGATGTCAAATTTTACAATGTAAATTCATTGTAAAAATTGGAAAGATTATCATAATTAAAATAAATATATATATTTTTTATTATCCAAATATACATTTCTTCCGAATATCATACTAAATAATAATTTTTTTTTTAATTAAAAAATTATGTTAATATTATCTTCAAAGTGGCTTAATTAAAATAATTATTTCCATTATGAAATCGGTAGAAAAATTGAAAAAGCGGGTTAGAAGATTTTTTCATTTTTGAATGTTAAGTTCGATCAAATGTGAGTTTTTGAGGTGATAAAAATTATTATTTTTGCCTTAAAAGGCAGCACAAATCAAGCGAGCAATTATTTGCGCATTCAATGCCGAATGTTAACTGCCAACGATGTTTATTATCAACTGGAAGCGTTTCAAAGAAGCAATCCACCTGTTCCTGGTGACTCCTGAAAGTCCATTCGGCCCATCAGTTATTTATACTGACTTAAAAGGCTTTCTGTGCACTCGAATTCTCATCCTGTCGTTACATTCAACATCTCTTTGTGTATGTGTTTGTACATAAAGCGAGTATCCTCCGAATTTACCGTCCTCTTCGGACACTAGCGCCAGAGCAAACTCTTCGCTCAAAGGTTAGTTGGTACAACAGGATTTGGCCTAGATTCGGCCCATATATAATTTAAGTAGGTGCGGGTGATGGATGATGAATGTATGTTTGCTGTCTGGATGTTAAGAATTTTTTTTTTTAAAGAACAAGCACTTAAACGTTAGGATAAATGGTCATCACGTGAACAAATCGACAAATTTTTTTAACGATACTTTAAACGTGAGGAAAAATGGTCATCACGTGACAAATCGAAATTTTTTTTTTACGAAGTTTTTAAGGTTTCTATTTTTGATTAGCATATACAAAAAAAAATTCCCTAGATTTTTTAATTTACATTTTTTCCCCATTTTCTTATACAATGTATATTTGCATTTTGAGGAAATCCAACGCAAATAAAACCAATAGATAAATGTATTTTTAAAAGATTTATGGTTTTCTTATTTGTCGGCTAGAAAACAAGCGGTTTTTTATGCGATAATAACGGGTTTATATATTCTATTATAAACTATTTTCTTCAGCTGTTTGGCTTCGTCAGTTGAAGAGGATGCCATTTTGTGTACACATACATCGAGTACTTTTTTTTTCTACTGTCCAAAATCTCTTTCCAATCAATTTCGTTATAATTTTTTTTAATAGAAATATTATTTTTTAATAAAGAAATTCTATTATTTTGCGAAAATAAATTCTTTCGAAATTTACCACTCTTTTTTAAATACATAAATCATTTTTTTAAATAAATAAATTCTATTATTTTGGGAAAATAAATCATTCGAAATTTACCATTTTTTTAAAATTATAAATCATTTTTTATAAATAAAACAATTCTGTTATTTTGAGAAAATACATTTGTTCGAAATTTACCAATTTTTTTAGAATAATTTTCTACAAGTAGTAATTTTTTTGCGATAGTATTGCAATTAGATAAAATATTTTGACAAAAAAATCCGACTTTTTTCGAAGTGGATAGAATTTGTTTTAATTGGCAGATTTCTTTTTTTTTTTGCAAATAGGAACGACAAAAGAATTTTGTTGTTGATGGATGTACACAGTCGCTTATGTGAAATCTGCGCCTTTTGAGGGGCCAAAAAAAAATCTAAGACGACCATAACAATAATATTCAAGTTTTAAGGGAATGAAGGATTTCTAAATTTCTAAGGAAATCTAGATTTGAATCAATTAGGCCAGTGTTGCCGTGCCTTTTCATGTGTGGAAGTATATTGACAACGTGCTTAAGAAGTGAAAATCTTTTCGGTGATGTTAAAAAACTGTAAATCCTTACAGGAACTCAACACTTTGAAAAAATCATTTTTTTTGATAGGAGTAAAAAATCTATAAATTTGAAGAAACAATTTTTTGAGCCTAAAAGTGATTGCAAAATATGACACATCAAAAAAAAAAATATATGAAGACACGAAAATTTAAAATAATCTAGTAAAATTTGCACATTATTTTTAAATATAAATTAATATTTTTTTTTGAAAAATCAAATTTTATTGCACATAAATTTGAAAAATTAATTTAGAGCCTGAAAAATATGTATTAACTACCTTCTAGTAAAATTTATAAAATTCTAAAATAAATATATATATTTTTTTTATGTGATTAAACAAAAAATCGGAAAAATGAATTTTTGATGCAAGAAGCGATGATTTTTTTCAAATGCGAAAGTTATCGATTACAAATGGATTTCTTTTGTAAATTATTTTTAATACTAAAATTAATTCGTTTTTGAAAATGATTTTACCGAACCAAAAATCGAAAAACGAATAAAATAATTTTGAAGTTAAAAAAAACTTTTTTTGGTCAAGTTTTTAGATTGCGAAATTTAACAAATTATATATATAATTTTTTTTTGACGAAAATTACATGCGCTTTTATTAAAATTTGTGCATAATTTTTTAATGTAAAATCAGACAAAAACGGATTTGATCGAACATAAAATGTGATTTTAAAAATTATCACTACGGTGTTAAATTATAATATAGAATATCACCCAAATACGGCATTTGGGTGATATTCTATATTATAAAATGTGACGTGAATTTTTGAACGGAAAAAAAAAATTTTTCATACGAAAAGTGCTGATTTAAAATTATTTAAACTTTGGTAATTATACAAAACAAATTCCAATTAAAAATATCTGATGTAAAATAATCGTAGAGGACATATTTGTCTCTTACAGTGCCCAGGACAAGATGAATGAATGGTGCTGAATAAACACAGTGAAAGAAATGAGACCTTCTGCAAATAAATCAGGTACATTTCTTTTTATTTAACTGTACAAATGTAAACTAAATTCCCCGCTATATATCCGCTTCAATTCTCGCTTCGAAAATGCATCCTACATTCGTATAAAATAATATATTTCCAGGATAATCTTACGCTTGATCGAACTCGATTTTACAACTAAAAAAATTTGCCCAAAAAAAAATTTTTTTTTTATACAATCAACTTTTCATTATAAAAAATTATAAAAATATTAATATAGCGAAAAATAAATTAAGTATGCTTCGAAAAATGCGCTGACGCAATAAAGGAAGAGTTTAGGGAATATATTTTTATTTGCGCGAGTTGGGAACAATAAAATGGTCGTATTTGAAAATGCCTTTTGTTCGTTTGCTCGTTTGGCAATTATTCGAAATTCCATATTATATTATAATTATGTTGCAGAGTTCTCTCAAACGAAACTAACTTTCAGCGCCCGTTATTTGTAAATTATTTTAAACAACGAAGCATGCTGAGCGTAGAAATATATTTTGTCCATTTTTGTCCATGGAATGAAATTATCCGAAATTATTGTAGAAATTATAGAATTTCATTCGTAAATTTTATCGAAAATTTATATAATTTTATATTATTTGCATGTACGTTAAAATTATTTCAAATTCATTTATTAAAACAGAAAATCCGTAGGAAGGATTAAATTTAAAATGACTATTTTTCGAAGGATGTAAAATACATTTTTCATGATTTTGTGAAGATTTGATATAAAGAATTTTTAGAAAATTCTAAAAACTCGCACAGATTTTTTTTCTATTATTCGTAATGGCTTGAGAAATATCTTAAAAAGTTTTTAACTAAAAAAAAATTAGAGGAAGGACTAACTTAGAAATTATTGATTCTTTTAAATGATATTATAAAAATTGGCTTCTTTGCGATAATTTTTTTTATGAATAAAAAAGTTTTTATTGCGTCAGAGCAATATTTGCGTACTTGCAGAATTTAGTGTATATATTTTTTATATTTATCAAAAACAATAAAGAAAAACTCGTACATTCAAAAATTTCAAAAGAAAAATCCTCAGGATTTTTTAACGAATTTTGATATTTTTTATTTCAGAAAGAAGTTAATATAAATTATTTTATTAGTTTAGAAAAATAAAAGCTAAAGGAAACATTCGTTGATTATAAAGGTTGTGTGATTTTTAAAATGGCATAGAAAAAAATTATTTACAATATTTGCAACGGCCTGAAAAACATCTAGAAATAAAATTCTTAAAAAAATTTTTTTGAGGAAGGACTAAATTAAAAATCAGCAACTTGCCAACAATTATTGATTTTTTTTCATGATATTATAAAAATTTGCTTCACTGTGATGATTTTTTTTATAAATAATTTTTTTTTATTACGTCACAGCAATATTTGCGCACTTGCATAATTTAGTGTAAATTTTTTTAAATCTAGAAAAAAATATCTAAAAAAAGCATACTTCTAATAAAAAGTAAAAAAAATAAAAAAGCATACTTCTAAAAAAATCATAATTCTAATAAAAAATTAATTTCTGTATAAGAAAATTCATTTAAATTCAAATAGTTTAGGCAAATAGTAAAAAAAAACATTTTTTGTTAATTTTTATTACTTAGTATAAAAACATGTTGATTTAAAAAAGTGGACATAGCCAAAAAAAAATTCCATTCATTGAAAATTATTATATTTCAAAGAAAACATTTTTTAATGCTTCGATTTGTTGCTACCCTTAAATAATACATATATATTTATAACGTAAACGTTACATTTGAGTCCTTTCAATCAATTCGGACATTTTAATACAATACTCGGCAAAATACATTTCGTCGCCACAGCGCTTTTTAATTACTCACACTTCCTCAAGCTTTCTACCTACCCATTAAAACCTACCTTCATTCACCCAACAATTTTGCATACCCATTCATGTAATAAAAAAATCCCCGCGCGCAAACAAGAAAAAAACTAAATTAAAAAGCGATATAAACAGTCAAGTCTTTGCCAGGAGTAGAATTATCCTTAAATGCCATCATGCGCGGTGATTTTATTTTAATACGAAATTTTCTCGAAAAAAATTTGTACGCGCCTTTAAACCATTTTAAATTATGCAATAATATTGAATATACGTAATAATATTGCAAGTTAATTTAAATATTTTTTACATATGAAAAATTCGGCAAAATAGATTAAAATTTATTGTTACTGTAGTACATGCAAAGTTTTTAATTTTTTTTAATCGAATTTAGTTTAAAAAAAAATTTTTACGTATGAATGTTAATACAGTTTTAATACATTTTTTTTTTTAAATTGGCGTAGAATTTTTTCGGATAAAAAATAATTTTTAAATATGAGTCAATATATTTCTTATTATAGTCTATGTAATTTTTTTTTAATTTTTTTTTAAATTAATTGATATACAAAAATTTTGTATAAAAAACTTTTTACATAGTATAAATCAATACGATAAAAAAAATGCCTAAATTATAAATATATATTTTTTTTATATGAATCAATATAGTAAAATTGAAGATAAATATTTTTGGTAAAAAAAAATTTTTATATAAAAATCCATTTATTTAATACGCGCAAAATTAATTTTATTTTATTTATTGTAAAACAAATTTTCGCATAAGTTGGTAAAATAAAACCGAAATGAAGCTTCAATGCGGGGACTTGGTTGTGGCATTTTACCACCCGCAATGAGAATGAAGAATGGGAAAATGGGCGCAGAATGAAGAGGCGCATTTATTAGCCGCGGTATAAATTTAAGTGGAAATATGGCTGAATGGAAAGTCGTATATGAAAACAGTTTAATTTTTCGACGCTGTTGTCTTTTCGTCCGCGCTCAGATCGTAAACAAGATCATTATACAAGACGAGGATGTTTAATTTTTGGTAATTTATATTTTATTTACTACCGTCTGCTTTTTCGGGAAAATATTGCCAGGTGAAAACAAGTACTTTATATTAAGAAAAAGTACTACTGAAATTTTTAAGAATATTATTATCGTTACGCTACGTGAAAAAAAAATTTCTTTAAAATTGTTTAATAAAACTTTTTTTTTTTGATTTAATAATTTTATAAAATGCTGCATTTTAGATCCATATATATAAAAAAAAATTTCATCCTCAAACAGGTGGTTTAACCATAAATATTTTTTGCGTGATATATTTAGCATTTTCATGAAAACAATTTTTTTTAAATACATATAAAAAAAATTCTAGTTATATTATATTTTACAATATAATTTTTTGGTAATTATATTTTGTTTAATTTTTTATATATCATTTTTAAGTTGAAGGAGACTTATTAATTATAAAATATGAAATATTGTAAAGCTACAGTTTTTAGAAAATTAATATTCGAATATATAAAAATTTATTCCTAGATCTACAAAAAAAAAATTAATATTTACTAAAAAAAATTTTTTGGGCTCGGTAATTACATTCTTCAAAATGATGCATTGAAAAATATAATTCTTTTAATAATTTTATAAAATGCTGCATTTTAGTTCTATACATAAAAAAAAAAATTAATCCTCAAACAGGTGGTTTAAGGATAAATTATTATTGTTGAAGATCAAATGGAAATAAAGCAAAATATTTTTTGCGTGAAATATTTAGCATTTTCACGAAAACGTTCAAAAAATTTTTTTAATACAAATAAAAAAATCCAGTTATATTATATTTTACAATATAATTTTTTGGTAATTATATTTTGTTTAATTTTTTATATATAATTTTTAAGTTGAAGGAGACTTATTAATTATAAAATATGAAATATTGTAAAGCTACAGTTTTTAGAAAATTAATATTCGAATATATAAAAATATATTCCTAGATCTACAAAAAAAAAATTAATATTTACTAAAAAAAATTTTTTGGGCTCGGTAATTACATTCTTCAAAATGATGCATTGAAAAATATAATTCTTTTAATAATTTTATAAAATGCTGCATTTTAGTTCTATACATAAAAAAAAAAATTAATCCTCAAACTGGTGGTTTAAGGATAAATTATTATTGTTGAAGATCAAATGGAAATAAAGCAAAATATTTTTGTGCGTGAAATATTTAGCATTTTCACGAAAACTTTCAAAAAATTTTTTTAATACATATAAAAAAATCCAGTTATATTATATTTTACAATATAATTTTTTGGTAATTATATTTTGTTTAATTTTTTATATATAATTTTTAAGTTGAAGGAGACTTATTAATTATAAAATATGAAATATTGTAAAGCTACAGTTTTTAGAAAATTAATATTCGAATATATAAAAATATATTCCTAGATCTACAAAAAAAAAATTAATATTTACTAAAAAAAATTTTTTGGGCTCGGTAATTACATTCTTCAAAATGATGCATTGAAAAATATATAATTCTTTTAATAATTTTATAAAATGCTGCATTTTAGTTCTATACATAAAAAAAAAAATTAATCCTCAAACAGGTGGTTTAAGGATAAATTATTATTGTTGAAGATCAAATGGAAATAAAGCAAAATATTTTTTGCGTGAAATATTTAGCATTTTCACGAAAACGTTCAAAAAATTTTTTTAATACAAATAAAAAAATCCAGTTATATTATATTTTACAATATAATTTTTTGGTAATTATATTTTGTTTAATTTTTTATATATCGTTTTTAAGTTGAAGGAGACTTATTAATTATAAAATATGAAATATTGTAAAGCTACAGTTTTTAGAAAATTAATATTCGAATATATAAAAATTTTTTCCTAGATCTACAAAAAAAAAATTTAATATTTACTAAAAAAATTTTTTTGGGCTCGGTAATTACATTCTTCAAAATGATGCATTGAAAAATATATAATTCTTTTAATAATTTTATAAAATGCTGCATTTTAGTTCTATACATAAAAAAAAAAATTAATCCTCAAACTGGTGGTTTAAGGATAAATTATTATTGTTGAAGATCAAATGGAAATAAAGCAAAATATTTTTTGCGTGAAATATTTAGCATTTTCACGAAAACTTTCAAAAAATTTTTTTAATACATATTAAAAAAATCCAGTTATATTATATTTTACAATATAATTTTTTGGTAATTATATTTTGTTTAATTTTTTATATATCGTTTTTAAGTTGAAGGAGACTTATTAATTATAAAATATGAAATATTGTAAAGCTACAGTTTTTAGAAAATTAATATTCGAATATATAAAAATTTATTCCTAATCTACCTAAAAAAAATTAATATTTACTAAAAAAAATTTTTTGGGCTCGGTAATTACATTCTTCAAAATGATGCATTGAAAAATATATAATTCTTTTAATAATATTATAAAATGCTGCATTTTAGATCTATACATAAAAAAAAAAATTAATCCTCAAACAGGTGGTTTAAGGATAAATTATTATTGTTGAAGATCAAATGGAAATAAAGCAAAATATTTTTTGCGTGAAATATTTAGCATTTTCACGAAAACTTTCAAAAAATTTTTTTAATACATATAAAAAAATCCAGTTATATTATATTTTACAATATAATTTTTTGGTAATTATATTTTGTTTAATTTTTTATATATAGTTTTTAAGTTGAAGGAGACTTATTAATTATAAAATATTAAATATTGTAAAGTTACAGTTTTTAGAAAATTAATTTTCTAAATTTTTTGCATTTTCACGAAAACAATTCTTTTTAATACATATAAAAAAAATTATATTTTACAATATAATTTTTTGGTAATTATATTTTGTTTAGGCTCAGAATTATTTTTTTCTATATCGTTTTTAATTTGAAGGAGACTTATTAATTATAAAATAAGAAATATTATAAAGCTACAGTTTTTAGAAAATTAAAATTCGAAAATGAAAAAATTTATTCCTAGATCTACAAAAAAAAATTTAATATTTACTAAAAAAAATTGTTTGGGCTCGGTAATTACATTCTTCAAAATGACGCATAGAAAAAAAAAATTTTTTTTAATACACGGCCACGGCTTTTTTAAGGACAATTTATTCGTGGCCTTTTTCGAGGACCCAAATAATTGAACGCACCACTTCATGAGCAACGTTTTTTCGTCGTCAGCTCGCCACAAAAATAAACTTCCTCGTATCATTCATTACTAAAATTGGATTGCCGTTCTTTAAACATGTCTCGAGGCGGACTTGCACTTTGTTTTCGGCGATAATGTCTTCATTTCTTCTGTTGCGTGTTTTTCTTTTTTTTTGCTGCCAAAAAGCGCCAGCCGAAGATATACGACCGCAGATTTATTTAATAAAACATACGCGGCTTGTTTTTAAAAATGCATGATAACGCACCGGGGTGGCACGTGCCCACCCCCGGCCATGGTTGCCATATTTGTCAGTATATTTATCACTTTTATGCGGACTATAAAAATATATTACACGCTGCTTATGGAATAAATTTGTAGTTGTGTTGAAGAAACAATTTCCGAAATATAACGCGAAATAATTTGCAGAAAATATTATTTTCTTGGTGTAAAATACACTATCACATGCAGGCAACCAAAGAATCAACAATAAAATAAATCACTTGTCAAAAAAAAAAAAAAAATCGAGATTCCCAATATTTCTTACATTTTTCAAAACATAATTCGAATACCTATCACTTATTATAATTTTTTTTTAAAGAATTTATTCATTCTAAAAAATAATCCCGAACAACAAAGAGCGAATTACTTGGCGCAGTCGTGCGGATATTCATTATCAATTTTCGTCAAATTTACCCCCAAATAACAAACTCATTGTACCCGACAATTACGCATCGGAGTTCTTAATATTGTTGCGTTTTAATGGCTTACCTTTGTCTAGAAAATACCAAAACAGGTCCGTATTTACAAATAATCATCAAAAAATCGTGTAAAGTATTACAGCAATTTTTTGTTAAGGATTTCGTAAGAGATTTTTGTATTTTAAAATATTATTTAGTCGTTTACTATTGTAAAGAAAATGCCTGAGCAGGCCCGTATTAATAACAATCTCCAACAGATTGCTTTAGAAAAAATCTTTTTAATTTATTGATTTATGATTTATCAAAGAATTATTTTTATCCACAAATTTTTTTTTAATTGTTTACTTTGATTATAAAATGCCAAAACAGGTCCGTATTTACTAATAATCATCAAAAAATCGTATAGGGAAATTACATCCATTTTTTGATTAAGGATTTCGCAAGAGATTTTTGTATTTTAAAATATTATTTAGTCGTTTACTTTTGTAAAGAAAATGCCTGAGCAGGCCCGTATTAATAACAATCTCCAACAGATCGCTTTAGAAAAAATCTTTTTAATTTATTGATTAATGATTTATCAAAGAATTTTTTTTTTATCCACAAATTTTTTTTAAATTGTTTACTTTGATTATAAAATGCCAAAACAGGTCCGTATTTACTAATAATCATCAAAAAATCGTATAAGGAAATTACATCCATTTTTTGATTAAGGATTTCGCAAGAGTTTTTTGTATTTTAAAATATTATTTAGTCGTTTACTTTTGTAAAGAAAATGCCTGAGCAGGCCCGTATTAATAACAATCTCCAACAGATTGCTTCAGAATTTTTTTTTAAAATTTATTGATTAATGATTTATCAAAGAATTAATTTTTTTTATCTACCAAATTTTTTTTAAATTGTTTACTTTGACTATAAAATGCCAAAACAGGTCCGTATTTACTAATAATCATCAAAAAATTGTATAAGGAAATTACATCCATTTTTTGATTAAGGATTTCGTAAGAGATTTTTGTATTTTAAAATATTATTTAGTCGTTTACTATTGTAAAGAAAATGCCTGAGCAGGCCCGTATTAATAACAATCTCCAACAGATTGCTTTAGAAAAATCTTTTTAATTTATTGATTTATGATTTATCAAAGAATTAAGTTTTTATCTACAAAAAATTTTTTTAATGGTTTACTTTGATTGGAAAATGCCAAAACAGGTCCGTATTTACTAATAATCATCAAAAAATCGTATAAGGAAATTACATCAATTTTTTGATTACGGATTTCGCAAGAGATTTTTGTATTTTAAAATATTATTTAGTCGTTTACTTTTGTAAAGAAACTGCCTGAGCAGGCCCGTATTAATAACAATCTCCAACAGATTGCTTTAGAAAAAATCTTTTTAATTTATTGATTTATGATTTATCAAAGAATTAAGTTTTTATCTACAAAAAAATTTTTTAATGGTTTACTTTGATTGGAAAATACCAAAACAGGTCCGTATTTACTAATAATCATCAAAAAATTGTATAAGGAAATTACATCAATTTTTTGATTACGGATTTCGCAAGAGATTTTTGTATTTTAAAATATTATTTAGTCGTTTACTTTTGTAAAGAAAATGCCCGAGCAGGCCCGTATTAATAACAATCTCCAACAGATTGCTTCAGAAAAAATCTTTTTAATTTATTGATTAATGATTTATCAAATAATTTTTTTTTTATCCACAAAATTTTTTTTAATTCTTTACTTTGACTATAAAATGCCAAAACAGGTCCGTATTTACTAATAATCATCAAAAAATCGTATAAGGAAATTACATCCATTTTTTGATTACGGATTTCGCAAGAGATTTTTGTATTTTAAAATATTATTTAGTCGTTTACTTTTGTAATGAAAATGCCCGAGCAGGCCCGTATTAATAACAATCTCCAACAGATTGCTTCAGAAAAAAACTTTTTAATTTATTGATTAATGATTTATGAAAGAATTGATTTTTTACGTCCAAAAAAAAATGTATTGGTTTATTTTTGACTAGAATATGGCAAAAAAGAGAAATTTATGTGGATTTATAAATTGGTCCGGTCCTGTCCTGACAATGTACTCTATTTGTGTCTAATGCAAACTGTTGTATTGTATCCAGTGACGAAGCAAGTTCAAATTTAATCAGGGCGCAGATTATAAAGTCCTTTGTAATTGTCCTTAGAGATTACGGATTGTTTTCGGCAAGGAGTGGGGCAAATTATTAATCGCGAATTTGCGGCGTATAGCAAATTCGCGGTTTTTGCCATTTTCTATTGTCTGACGTCCTGACAAAGGCTCCAGCTATAAACAGGGTGTTACGATACTTGATTAAAATTTGAATGCATTTTTTTCGAAAACAAAAATTACAATTTTAACAATTTTTTTTATCAAGTGATGTAAAAAAATCGCAGTTTTTTAATTATTGTTCTTTCGAAATGTGGTTTAAAAAAAAAATCGCAAATCTTATTCAATGATTAGAATATAACAACAAAATTTCTACAAAAATAAAAAATTTCTTAATAAATGATCCTTTTGAAATTTATTGTTTTTCTATTATTTTGAAATTCGACATCCAAAAATTCAAAGATAAAATTATTCTATTACTAAAAAAAATCAAACAAAATTTATTCAAAAATTATTTGAAGTGAATTTTTCAAATCTTGTCGGTTTTCAATTATTCCAAGAAAATAAAAAATAATTTTTTTTGTCTTCCTTAACCGTGACAAAAATATTTATTTAAAAAAATGACAATTTTCTGAAGTGAAATTTTCAAAATTTATTGTTTCCAAATTCGACTTTCAAAAAATCAAAAATCAAATTGTTAATGCAGTGATAAAAAAAAAAAAAAATTGCTGTAGCGAAATTCTCAAAATTTGCTTCTTTTCTATTAATTACATTTTTATTTTGAAATTTGACTGTCTAAAAATGAATTTTACAAAAATTTGCTGCTCTTCAACTAACCTTAGAAATGTTCCAAAAAAAAAAATATCAAATATTTCGTTATCCTTTTCTAGGATAATTTTGTAAATAAAATCAATAATAGAAAAAATATCATCCTTTCTAATCCTGCAGTTAAAAGCTATTTTCGAAGGGTTTTCCCTGGAGTTTTCAGCACTTCTTGTTACAGAGCGGTCATAAATCAATCACACTAGGTATATATACCTACAAAAACAAAACGAAACTGTACCGGGTGAACCAACTAAGAGAATGACGGATGGTACAACAACGCTGAATGTAATTAGTAAATGCTTTCGCTGCTTTTTATTTAATTAATTTTATTTATTACTAAGTGGGATGTGAAATTTAAATATAGTCGCCGGTCGCTGGTACTTGATAAAACGTGTGTTTTTTATAGTTGTAGGAAAATTGTAAAATTTATTTTTCAGGTAAAATTGCGCTAATAATTACGAAATTGCGAAATATTGAAAATAATTGATTAAAAAAAATCCATTATTTCTTCAATTATTTCTGCAATTAAATCGACGACAAACTATATTCGTTTTAAATTGATATTTCACTTCTTTTTTTCCAAAAACATTTTTTTGCGAAAATAATCTTTGAAATTGTAGAAGATTTATTGATTTAAAAATATATTTTTTTAAGGCAATATCTAAAAAGTATTTAAAAATTTGAATGTAATTTCATAAAAAAAAATCGTAAAGCAATATTTTTAATAAATCAGTTGATTTTTTCACAATTTTTTTTAATCGCCGTCTAAGCTATTATATATATTTTTTTTCGTCATTAGTACTCGATAACTATCTTAATATCTTCAGAAAATTGTTGACTTGTCAAAAATTTTATTTATTTTTCTGTGTAAATATTTCTAATTTTGTAATTAATTTGTAAGTATCTAAAATTTAGGAAATATTTTATTTAAAAAAATTCCAGTGTTGACTTTTTTAATTATATTTGCAGTAAAATGACGAAAAAACTAGAAGTCAATTGCGAATATTTTTTTTATAATTTTTTTTTCCTATATTGACTTTTTGCCAATTTTTTAAAACTTTCCTTAAAGTCGGCTTATAAGCTATATTTTGTATTTTTTTTTAAATTTTATTCTCTATAAATAAAAACTTGCTTTCTGCGAAATATATTTTTTTCATATTAATTTCTATCAATTTTTTCCTTTTTTTATTTTCTCAATTAAATAGTATGATTTTTATTTAATTAATATAATTATAAATAAAAGTAAATTTTTTTTGTCGGGACAAAATTTTGAAGTACCAAAAATTTCTTATATCCGTAATTTAGTAAAAAAAATTGAAGTATCAAAAATATTTTGCTAAACAAAATATTTCAAAGGCCAATTTTTTAATTACGTCAATTATGTTACTCTATCTTCTATTATTGTAAAATATTTCCGATAAAAAATATTTTTTTTTGTTTGTAAATTCATAAGAAATTTTCCAAAATTTAAAACCATGTAAAACATTTACTTAAAAAAATAATTTGTCTAATATTTAGCATTTAAAAAAATATAAAAAAAAAAATTGTAATCAACTATGCTACTGTTTTTTTCTTTAGTTTTTGCAATTTAGTATATATATATATACGGGGTGGAACATGGTAAATGAAATAATAAATAATAAACTAACGAAAAATTGCAACACTTTGCCAATAAAAAATTATTTAATACAATATGAAAAATGTATTAAACATTTTGTTGTTTGATAAGAAGAATATATGTACAGGGTGGAGGTTATAATTAATGCCAGGCAAAAAAAATTATAGTGTGTAACTATATACAGGATCAAATAAAATAATGACAAAAATATATATAAAAATTTTTAACCTTATGTTTTTACGAGTAATTCCGAAGGAGAATGTTTACTATTTCCGATTCCGAAACATATAACAGAGTTCACCAACAATCTGGCAATTTTATTTTTATTTATTTTCTTTATAATGGTCTTAAGCCGTAGTTCAATAAGTAAAGTACGCTTTTAGCAGGACAATCCCGATTTTCGGTACTTTGTCCCGCTTAAAGACAAAAATCATTATTTCCATGCTGACTAAAAAAGTTTACCATTTACCCGAATAAAAAAAAATCTGTGGAACGGCTCGACAGATTTCAATGATTTTGGTGTTATATTAAAGCGATTAAGTCTATTTTTGCCCATTTTATTCAAAAATTAAGTGTATTTGCTAAATTGGCAGGAAATTGAAAATTAAGAATGACTAATTTTCCCTCTACATTCGTGTAGACTTGTATATCATTATCAAAGGCTTAGCGACCATTTGTCATGTACAATCGAGTCAATGAAATAGACAATAATTGTGGCTTAAAGTTTCTGACTTAAAATTATTTTAGGCGAGACCTGGCGATGCTATATATATATAAAAAAATATTTTTTAAATACATTTCTTATATTAAAATTTTTTAAATATTTTATTTTGACTTTTGTCATATATTTTATAGCAAATTATGTTGGATTTATGAATTACAAAATAAATACACATTGGAGCGTCCTCAAACAATCGGTCAATAATTGTATTTTCTTTTTTTAGTTTTTAAACTATGCGTTTATGTCTGATTTGCCATATTCTTGGCAGTAGGTGTACTAGTGTATAGATAAAATTCGGATAATAAAAACGCGTTCGTTTATAACGAATACTCCAACTAGAGCGAGAACTTTCTCAGAAAACGGCGAAAGTCTCGCTTCAACCAACGCAATCAACTTTTTCGAGTTTATATTCTTCACTTCAACTTATCGTTCAGGGTGCCATTGAAACTGCCCATATAAAATAGCATGTGCAAAGATGGGATTGCATTCACGTAACCATGTAGTTAGACTTGAATTTCTCGCCGCGTTCGTCGAGAATAAATAGTGTGTAATCTGTGTGTGTGTTTATCGTCGTTGTCGCACACACATCTAATATAAAAATATGTAGATGGCGATACCAACACGATCAGCAACTGTGAATTAATACGCGATGTTAATTGCGTGTGCAATTTCAAAGGCAGCATTTAGAAACATTTTTATATGGACTGTCTGTCCATGCTAAGATTATAAATTTTTATTAAACGTGAAAAAATTATTGAATGGCACATTTTCTAATGAGAAATGATAATTTTGATGAAAATCGACATCTGCTCTTTTTCGATAATTTTTCGATAATTTTGATGAAAATCGACCTCTGTTCTTTTTCGATCATTTTTCGATAATTTTGATGAAAATCAACCTCTGTTCTTTTTCGATCATTTTTTCGCAGTTTAACCGCAAAGTTCTCGAGAAACTAAGGAAAGGAGTTCTTCAGGGGATTGTTCATAAGGAGTTTTTCCCCCCATAGGCAAAATGTCAATCAGCAGTTTTACTTAACTTTAACTTAACATTGACTTAACTAAAGACGCATTTATCAATTTTTTTTTCAAACAGAAACATCCCTTCATCGAGTGGATTTAAAAAAATAAATTGAAGAAAATTAATCATAAAATTGATTTAACTAAAGACGCATTTATCATTTTTTTGTTGAAAAAAAACATCCCTTAATCAAGTATATTTAAAAGATGTAATTAAAGAAATTTAATCGTAAAATTGACTAAATTTATCATTTAAAGACGCATTCATTAATTTAAAAAAATAAATAAAATCTCTTCATCGAGTACGTTTAAAAATTTTAATTGAAAAAAATTAATCATAAAATTGACTTACCTAAAGACGCATATATATATTTAAAAAAAATTAAAATTCCTTCATCGAGTATATTTAAAAGATTAAATTGAAGAAAATATTCTTGGTAACTCAAAAATCGTTTCGAATATTTCATTGAAAATTTGGACCGGTTTTAATACGAAATACACACAAACGGCAGCGTCAAAGATTGCGCATCCCCCAAAAAAAATAAAAATCCGTGTACTTTTAAGATGCACGCTGAAGATTGGGCGCAATAGCGTTGCTTTTAGCTCGTTCAAACGCTACTTATATAAACTGTTATTGAAGCGGCGGTAGATCGGTGGCTGCAAGCCCTTAAGATGTAGACACATCCATATACAGTGTGTTCGATTATATCACCCCACAAATTAACAATATTTTTTATAGAAGCGTCTTGCAATTGCCACGTTTTAAATAATCGTAAAGTTTTTAAACGAAACGTTCTTATCGATTGGCAGCGAACACTCTGTATATAGTCATCGTCATTAGGTATTATTACACGGGGGCTTATGTGCAAAAATCGCTGTAGGTCCGCAATTTGAAATAACGGACTGGCTGATTTTTTTTTATTATTTGCCTAGTGTAAAATATTTTTTTTTTATATATACAAAATTGTGAGGTGTTTTTATTTGACTTTTTTACTACCACTGCTTTTTAAAAAACCTCTACCTACATTTCAACAATAAAAACAATTTTTGTTTTTTTAAATTACACGCGCTTTATTTGTAAACAAATCACTTCGGGCCTGCAATATGAAATAATCGACCAACAAATTTTTTTTTGCAATTTTTTTATTTTTCACCTACTGCGTACGAGTTTTGTATACAAATATTACACCATGTAATTTTTTTTTTATACAAAATCGTCGTGTTTTTTTTAATTTTCTTTTCAACTACCGCAACTTTGTAAACGGAAACTAAACCAACATTTCTACAACAAAAAAAAATTTCTTTCAAAAAAAAAATTGTGCACTACTCAGTGCAACTCTTACGCATCCATCAAGAACTTATACCATCCAACAATCAACTACCTGCCTCACATAAAAAAAATGCTCAAACAACTATACGCTTTTCTGTATATCTTGACCCAGCTCATACCGTAATAGTGGTCCCTCAGCACCCTTACTCACCGTGATCCATCACCCTGTGACTTCTTCTTTTAGTCCAAATTCAAAATCAACTCGAGGCACATCATTTTGGCACTAGAAACGTCATTTAGAAAACCTAGACGGACCAACTTCGTTCGATCCCACTCAACGACTACGAGCAGTGGGTCTTCGACGCTGCGTGGCCTCAGAAGGTAACTATTTTGAAGGTTGAATTGTAAATATAAAATAAATTGTTGATATCACATCCAGATTGCTTTTATCACCACTGACGGTCACCTCCGCATTATATTTACCACACATACAACCGAAATTATTCTCCGTTATAAGTGTATTATCAGAAAGTAATATTGTTTCTTTATTTAATAACTGAACTGCATTATTTGCATTTTGAATGCCAATGACATGAAATGGGCTCACCGATGAACTGCAATCCTTTGTAGTTTTGAGATCAATTTGTTGAGTTTAAAATGTCCAAACTCTTCCGAATGCATTTACTTATCACTTGCAATGTATTGGCGCACAAAGTATATATACAGTAATGCTTCGATTACAAATTAATTGCAATTTAGCAGGCAGAATATCACAAAAGATTCGCACGTCCGTAACGCTCCTCAATACAAATTGAACTGTCGACAAAAATCCGGCTATTGTGAGCAACGAAAACCCACGCAGTAAATGCTATCTTATCTGTAACGTTCGTAAGAAAATGTTTATTACGATTCGTTAGCGTTAATTTACTGTGCCTTCAAAGTTGAAGTATATTTCATTGCCTGATTTAATACTGTAATTTTTCAGTGTATATAAAAGGAAAAAAGTTTAGCTATTAATATACAATTTTTGGGTAGATGTTATTTTTATAGAACAGCAATTTTCCAAGGAAAAATTATTTTTTTACAAGAAAAAATATTTCTAGTTCCAAAATTTATTTGGATTTAATTAGGTGCATTCAATATATATATATAAGGTTTTTTTAACATTAATCGATATTTTGTTAGATATTTTGCACACCTTCAAAAGTACTAAAAACATGTAAAATAATTTAATTAATATTTAAAAATATTTTTGTGAATAAAGTATTTTTATTTTACTATTCATTTTATTTTATTATTTATAATTTTTTATTTTTATAAATATTATATTTTATATTTAAATTTATATTTTATAATTTTATTATTTTACTATTAATTTAATTTTATTATTTTTAATTTTTTATATTTATAAATACTATATTTTATATTTAAATTTATATTTTATAATTTTATTATTTTACTAATAATTTTATTTTATTATTTATAATTTTTTATGTTTATAAATATTATATTTTATATTTAAATTTATATTTTATAATTTTATTATTTTACTATTAATTTTATTTTATTATTTTAAATTTTTTATATATATAAATATTATATTTTATATTTAAATTTATATTTTATAATTTTATTATTTTACTATTAATATATTTGTTATACCGATTCTCAAGTAAGTATAATTTTTGTAGAACGGTTTTTTCAAAGAAAAATTAATTTGCTACAAGTAAAAAAAATGTTCTAGTTCCAAAATTAATTAGAGTATAATTAGGTGCCTACAAAATATATAAAAAAATTTTAACAAATTAAATCATCAATCGATATTTTGCATACCTTCAAAAGTACTAAAAACAAGCAAAATAATTTAATTAATATTTTAAAAAATTAAAAATTTGCACTATTAAGTATTTTTCGAAGGATTGTTATTATTTAAAAATATTTTTGTGAATAAGGTATTTTTATTTTACTATTAATTTTATTTTATTATTTTTAATTTTTTATATTTATAAATATTATATTTTATATTTAAATTTATATTTTATAATTTTATTATTTTACTATTAATATATTTGTTATACCGATTCTCAAGTAAGTATAATTTTTGTAGAATGGTTTCTTCAAAGAAAAATTAATTTGCTACAAGTAAAAAAAATGTTCTAGTTCCAAAATTAATTAGAGTATAATTAGGTGCCTACAAAATATATAAAAAATTTTTAACAAATTAAATCATCAATCGATATTTTGCATACCTTCAAAAGTACTAAAAACAAGCAAAATAATTTAATTAATATTTTAAAAAATTAAAAATTTGCACTATTAAGTATTTTTCGAAGGATTGTTATTATTTAAAAATATTTTTGTGAATAAGGTATTTTTATTTTACTATTCATTTTATTTTATTATTTATAATTTTTTATATTTATAAATATTATATTTTATATTTAAATTTATATTTTATAATTTTATTATTTTACTATTAATATATTTGTTATACCGATTCTCAAGTAAGTATAATTTTTGTAGAACGGTTTTTTCAAAGAAAAATTAATTTGCTACAAGTAAAATAATGAAAAAAAATAATACATTTTTATTTTTCGAAAAAAATCCATATATTATTATTTACATTTTTTTTTAATCGTAATTTTTATATCTTCCAATCTTCTACAAACGTCGCCTCAACTCGAATGCTTTGTTTAATTGATTATGGCATTTAAAAAAATTATTTCGATTTAAAAAAAATACAATTTAATGAAATATTTATTATATCTTAAAAAAAAATTGAAAATTAAATTTTTGTTTGCATGTGCAGCTTGGGTAGGTGAGATTGAGCGCACCAACAAATATTTCGGATTATATTGTGTTTTATTACCAAACACGTTTCTGTATTATTAAAGGATTCATATACTTCCTTCTTGTAGGTATGTAATATATAACGTACGTGCAACGTACAGAATACATACCAAATAGAAACCAAACTATATTATACCATACCAAACCTGACAAGGAAATTTAACATCAAAATTTAAAAAAAAATAAAAAAAATTTTTTTCAATTTGCACTTGATTTTTTTCTTATTAAAAAATTTAATTTGTAATTTTTAGCTTGGTTTTTTGCAAATATATTTAAATCATTATATGGTCATGAAGTGAAATTTTTTTTTGATTTTATTAATAGATGAAGATTAATTAAACCTTTTTGGAATAGCATAGCAGGTTTTTAATTTTTTTAAATTTTTTATTTTACTTCAAAAAAAAATAATTGGCATAAATATACTCGAGTAGAAAATTGTATGTTTTTTTATTTTTTTTCGTCATTCTGATTGAATTAAATTTTTGAAATGATTTCAATTTTTAATAAGTTAAAAATATGACTGAGAAATTTCTTTTTTATTGCAAATAGTATTTGATGAAACCTTAAAAATATTTTTTATATCCTTTATGTATTTTCTATTTATATCTTATATATTATATTTATATTTATATCTATTTATATATTTTCGTTTGTAGAAAAAATTATTATACAAGGTGTAACAAAATTGTCGTAATTCTTATAAACTTACAATTTAATAATTTTGAAATGTAAATCGATTTGTCGACATTGTTTTATTTAAAAAAAAAAATTTCTAATTGACATAACTATACTTATGATAAAGCACGTTTAAAATTACCATTAATTCTTTTTACTAATTTTTTTACAAATTTTTAAATCCATATATAATATCAGTTGATTACAATCTTGCAAAGAAAAAATTCAAAAATTTTTTTAGTATAAAAAAATATATAAACCGAAATGGAGATGTTTCTTGAGGTTGGTATTTTTTTTTAGTATTTCATTTGTATCTTTATATACCCTCAGCATAAAAAAACAAAAAAAAAATCAATGGCTGCAGATTTTTTATTGAAGTATGGAAATTCAGTTTGATTTGAGGGTAGATTTTTTTCAAATATAACTAAATTTTAATATATTTTATTAAATAAATATATAGTTTATATTTTATTAAAATTAAATTTTATGATAAAACATGGTCGAAAAATTGCCATAATTTTTTTATATATTTTTATATCCGAAGACATTTTTTTTTTTAAATTTGTTCATATAAAAGATTATTTCTATTTAAAAATTACCCTTATAATAAAATATGATTAAAAAAGACCTAAAAAAAATTTTTTTTAAGTCATAACCAATTTCATAGTACATTACTCGATAATAATCTTGCAAAAAAATAATAAAAAAGACATTTTCCTCGTTACAAAAATATATTTGCAATTTTCTTTTGTAAATCAAGTTCTTGAGGTGGTCATTCCAAACCTCCAACACAATTCTTGTGACAGGTTCAGGCAAACGTTGCTGCGGGGGGCGGGGTGGGGGGGGCGGGGGGGCAACTCGGTCTGGTCATATCATAAATATTTCTGGTACATACGAACGTCATAAAATATGTATAAATATTGAAACTAGCAATTCTGTATGCATTTTACAACAAGTTTACTGTACACCCAGCGGTTGGAAACTTTTTGTTGACACGGGCCGGTCATATTTTTAAAATATTTCGATGTAAACTTAAACGGAAATTGCGATTACAGCGTGACATTTTATGACAGCGAATCGAAGTTACGTCGAGAGTTTTTAGGGATATTTTTTATTTTACAAATATTTTTACAATAGCAAAAATAAATAGAAACAACGTCTAATTTTAACAAAACAAAAAATAATACTGCAATTTTTTTTATTAAATTTTTGTTTTAAAAATGTCCATGAATCCTAATTTTGCACACCTAATAGATTATTTAATTTTCTTCAAAAAAAATTTTTTTTATATTATTTCGACGAATATCAATTTGAATAATAAAGACACGGAGATTTTGGAGCGTTTATTTTTCATCGAAAATTGCAATTATTTTATTCCAACAATATCGTTTTCTTTTGCAGGAATTCATACGTCAATTAACTCGATAAAATTTTTTTTAATATATTATTTTATTAATATATAATAGCATTTTTTTTTTAAACATTGAACAATTTGAACATGTCCAATAATTAAAAAATCGTAATTTAAGAATGTTTTCTTTAAAATATTTTTTTATGACATTTTTAAATACACAGTTAGAAATGTGTTGATATTTTTTTAAATAGTATGCAAGTTTGCCATGTCCTAGAAAGGAAATCAATAATAAAATAAGGCCAAAATAAAAATTATTCATTTAAAAAAATTAATTAAAATTTTTTTAAATACATGAAAAACTTTTTTGTGAAGATGTTGGGACATGTTCTGTTTATGAGTTAAATATTTAAAAAATTTTGGGAAAAATTTTTTAAATGATAAAAATATTAAAAAATGTATTTGAGTGCTAGTTGTTTTTTTTGGAAATAATCTTTTCGGGAAAATACGTTTGAGTTTGAACATGTTCTTTTAGGAATGGGTTCTAAATGTCTGCAAAATCCACACGAAATCAAATATGTCGCGCTTTGTTTTACACTTCAAACTTTGTTTGGAATGTATATACAGGGTGTACAAATATTTCGCAATTTTTTTGTTTTTAAATTCACTCTTACTGCTAAAAGTTCG
Source organism: Leptodirus hochenwartii (assembly GCA_947310635.1). Classification (NCBI taxonomy): domain Eukaryota; kingdom Metazoa; phylum Arthropoda; class Insecta; order Coleoptera; family Leiodidae; genus Leptodirus; species Leptodirus hochenwartii. The sequence goes on from OX371179.1 coordinate 1,038,412, forward strand.
ATTTGAGATTTTTGACAATTTTCTTATATAGTATATAACTTGAAAAAATTGCAAAAATTGAATTTTTACTCACGGTAATTTTTACATTTGTTTTTGTCAGTTGTAAGTAATTTTTTAAACATTATTTTTCTGTTCGCGAATTTTCTGAAATATCAACAATAAAAATTACATATTCAAAATGACTATATGCGAAAAAAAAAATGCTCACCCGGTATATGTGCGATGTGCGTGCAATCGCATTGTAGAAATAAAATTTCATGTCAATGTTCCATAATTTATTGTGAGTTGAGAGTGAATATTACCTACCCACCAATTTTTCCGAGAGATAACAAAGAGTTACAAAAGAAATTTATTTTTTATAAATATATTACAAATTAAAAAAAATACCACCAAATCCAATTTAATCTCATTTTGGAACAATTAGAACTATTGGACGTCTCTGTGATTTTTTTACGATTTTGCCATTTTTTTTTGACATTTTCGACAAATTTTCTAAAATTGACAAATTTTTACATATTATTTTATTTTAGTATCTTCTTAAAGAATATTTAAAATTCATGAGACTTTGTTAAAATAACTTCAATGCGTCACTGTTCATACACCCTGTATATATTTATATATACAGGATACTATATATATTTAGTACGTAATAAATTGTATAAATATTTATAAATTCAAAGTTTTGTTGACATTATATTATTCGATTAGCAAAAAAATTAAATACATTTTTTGTTTTGTTTTATATTTCTGCTAATTATTGCTAAGATTTTTTTAATTTTGCAGAAAAAAAAGGATTATCAAAAAAATGTTGAAAAAAGTTTTTGTTGATTTTCTTCAATATAAAAATGCTACCGAGTTTTGGAAAAGTCGACTTTCCAATTGTCACATTTTTTTAATATTTTTGGTTTAACTACCTCTTTACAAAAAAAATGCAATAAAAAAAATTTCTGCTACTTATTGCTACTATATTTTTAAATTTTGCAGAAAAAAAGAAGTTGAAAATGAAAAAAAAGTTTTTGTACAAAATTACTTCAATATGAAAATGCAACAGACGTTTGGAAAAGTCGACCTTCCGATTGTAATTTTTTTTAAATATTTTTAAGACACGTTTTTATTTAAATTATTTATAAAAAAATAAAAAAAATTGTATAAATATTTATAAATTCAAAATTTTGTTGAAATTAAGTTGGATTATAAAGAAAAAAAATAAAAATAAAATTGCTGTTGATATTTCTGCTACTCATTGCTAATAATTTTGAAAATTTGCAGAAAAAAAGAAGTTGAAAATCAAAAAAATGTTGAAAAAAGTTTTTGTTGATATTTCTTCAATATAAAATTGCAACAGACGTTTGGAAAAGTTGACCTATCGACTGTAATTTTTTTTAAATATTTTTAACACACGTTTTTATTTTAACTTTTTATAAAAATATTTAAAAAAATTTATAAATATTTATAAAATCAAAATTTTGTTGAAATTAAATTGGATTATCAAGAATTAAATTTAAAAAAAATTTCTGTAGATATTTCTGCTACTTATTGCCAATAATTTTTTAATTTGCAGAAAAAAAGAAGTGCAAATCAACAAAATGTTGAAAATTTTTTTGTATAAAATTACTTCAATATAAAATTGCAACAGATGTTTGGAAAAGTCGACCTTTCAATTGTAATTTTTTTTAAATACTTTTAACACGTTTTTATTTAAACTTTTTATAAAAATATTTAAAAAATTGTATAAATATTTATAAAATCAAAGTTTTGTTGAAATTAAGTTGGATTATCAAGAATTAAATTTAAAAACAATTTCTGTAGATATTTCTGCTACTTATTGCCAATAATTTTTAAAATTTGCAGAAAAAAAGAAGTAGAAAATCAAAAAAATGTTGAAAAAAGTTTTTGTTGATATTTCTTCAATATAAAATTGCAACAGACGTTTGGAAAAGTCGACCTTTCGATTGTAATTTTTTTTAAATATTTTTAAGACACGTTTTTATTTTAACTATTTATAAAAACATTAAAAAAAATGTATAAATATTTAGAAATTCAAAATTTTGTTGAAATTAAGTTGGATTATCAAGAATTAAATTTAAAAAAAAAATCTGCTACTTATTGCCAATATTTTTTTAAATTTTGCAGAAAAAAACAATATTGAAAAAAGTTTTTGTTGATATATCTTCAATATAAAATTGCAACAGAGGTTTGGAAAAGTCGACTTTCCAATTGTCACATTTTTTAAATATTTTTGGTTTAACTACCTCTTTACAAAAAAAAATGCAATAAAAAAAATTTCTGCTACTTATTGCCAATAATTTTTAAATTTTGCAGAAAAAAAAGAAGTTGAAAATCAAAAAAAGGTTTTGTACAAAATTACATCAATATGAAAATGCAACAGACGTTTGGAAAAGTCGACCTTCCGATTGTAATTTTTTTTAAATATTTTTAAGACACGTTTTTATTTAAATTATTTATAAAAAAATAAAAAAAATTGTATAAATATTTATAAATTCAAAATTTTGTTGAAATTAAGTTGGATTATAAAGAAAAAAAATAAAAATAAAATTGCTGTTGATATTTCTGCTACTCATTGCTAATAATTTTGAAAATTTGCAGAAAAAAAGAAGTTGAAAATCAAAAAAATGTTGAAAAAAGTTTTTGTTGATATTTCTTCAATATAAAATTGCAACAGACGTTTGGAAAAGTCGACCTTTCGACTGTAATTTTTTTTAAATATTTTTAACACACGTTTTTATTTTAACTTTTTATAAAAATATTTAAAAAAATTTATAAATATTTATAAAATCAAAATTTTGTTGAAATTAAATTGGATTATCAAGAATTAAATTTAAAAAAAATTTCTGTAGATATTTCTGCTACTTATTGCCAATAATTTTTTAATTTGCAGAAAAAAAGAAGTGCAAATCAACAAAATGTTGAAAATTTTTTTGTATAAAATTACTTCAATATAAAATTGCAACAGATGTTTGGAAAAGTCGACCTTTCAATTGTAATTTTTTTTAAATACTTTTAACACGTTTTTATTTAAACTTTTTATAAAAATATTTAAAAAATTGTATAAATATTTATAAAATCAAAGTTTTGTTGAAATTAAGTTGGATTATCAAGAATTAAATTTAAAAACAATTTCTGTAGATATTTCTGCTACTTATTGCCAATAATTTTTAAAATTTGCAGAAAAAAAGAAGTAGAAAATCAAAAAAATGTTGAAAAAAGTTTTTGTTGATATTTCTTCAATATAAAATTGCAACAGACGTTTGGAAAAGTCGACCTTTCGATTGTAATTTTTTTTAAATATTTTTAAGACACGTTTTTATTTTAACTATTTATAAAAACATTAAAAAAAAATGTATAAATATTTAGAAATTCAAAATTTTGTTGAAATTAAGTTGGATTATCAAGAATTAAATTAAAAAAAAAATCTGCTACTTATTGCCAATATTTTTTTAAATTTTGCAGAAAAAAACAATATTGAAAAAAGTTTTTGTTGATATATCTTCAATATAAAATTGCAACAGAGGTTTGGAAAAGTCGTCTGTCATTTTTTAAAAGCATTTTTAAGACAATTAAAGAGATATTTTTAATATTTTTTGTTTTAACTATTTATAAAAAAAATTGCAATAAAAAATATTTCTATACAAAAAAAGTTGTTCGTTAAATCAAATAGAAATAAAATAAGTCATTTTCAAATAATTAATTAATTCAAGATAATATGGACAATTCGCATTTGTTGGAGGTCCTTGCGCATCGCTAATGAAGAGATGTTAAAAAACCGCGTTCAAAACCGAAACTATATTTTATTGGCTTCGCGTTCGCGAGTGAAGCGGGCAATTATGCAGATTGAATCACCTTCATCTAAATATGATAACAATTTCGGGGGAAAGTGGGCAAGTTTCCCGGTTTGAAATCAAGTCGTAAAACGAACAGTTCAAAGCTCACCACTTCTTTCCACTTGCGTTTCAGTAATAAAATTTTCCAGTCTGTTAAGCGACAATCAAGCGTTTTCGTGCTGCCATATTTAACTTTTGCAATAGCGTTCCACATTGCGAACTATTTAAATTATTGTCTTCTGTCTTTAGAAGAGGTTGGAAATGGAGTTGAAAATTGAAAGAATAAGATCGATTGTTCGCGAAAAGTGATTTTCAGAAAGATTCAAATCAAACATATTCCACAACTAATTTTTGTATAAAAAAATAAAATAAAAATATATCCTAATTCGCAGATTATATTTAAAAAATTAATAGTTCTTCATTTTCCTTTAAAAAAAAATGCGAAGATAAAAAAATGTAGAAATAAAAAAAGGCATTTTGCATTTGTTCAAATCTCATGCCTTCATTATTTTTTAATCTTCATCATTCATCTTCATCATCTTCATCTTCACATTTTTTATTATTTTTTATTTAAAAGATATTAAAGCATGTACTTTTATTGCAGGATTATAACAGAATTTTAATTTTTTTCAAGAAATTTTTTTTTGTAAACAAAACTTGTTAAAAATCAATTTTGACATTTTACTTTTTATTAAAAATTATTAAAAAGGCACTTTAAGGTTATATAAAAAAAAATTATTCGTATTTATTTGTAATAACAAAAAAAAAACTTTAAAAAACAGGCAAAGAATGAGACTTTTATTTTTATTACAATCGTTTGCTAATATTTTTTACATTTTTTTTAAATTTATAATCTGGAATAAAAAAAAATCGAGAGTAGGGACAAAATTTGCATAATGCAAAATGCCATTATTCAAATCTCTGGCGGTGGTTCAAATTTATATATATACAGGGTGTACCTTTTTTTACAAAAAAAAATATCAAACACTATTTTTAGAGTTGACAATTTCTTTTTTTGTTTATAGCAAACTTTTTTTTTTTAATAATTTTGCAATTCGATTTTGTGGACATGTTTTATATCAATTTAACAATAATTTTTGTCAAAGAAATAAAACATATTGCACTTAGTAAATTATCAATTTAAATTTTTATTTAATTTTTTTAACGTTATTTTATTATTTTATTATTTACGTTATTTCATTTCTTATCTAACTAACTTTGCTAGAATAATAAATTGATTAAAACAAAATTATTTTACAGAACGATTGTTTAATTAATTTTACAAATCCGTAAAATCTAATTACTAAAATTATATTAAAAAAAATTGTATATATTTTTGATTTTGAAATTTCTACTCGATGAAACTAAAAAAAATCAAAAAATAATAAAAACATGTTTTATCAAATGTTAGATTATTATCGATATTTATTGAATTATAAAAAAAATTGTATATATTTTTGTCAATTTGAAAATAAAATAAATTAAAAAATATGTCTTAGCAAATTTTTTGATTTATTAAAGAAAAGTTGGTTATAAGAAAAATAAAATTATAAAAAAATTGTATATTTTTTTCAATTTGAAAATAAAAAAAATAAAAAAAGCATGTCTTAGTAAATTTCAACTTATTATCTATATTTATTGAATTTTTAGCAAATTTTTTGAATCTTATTGAATTTATTGAATTATAAGAAAAGTACGTTATAAGAAAAATAAAATTATAAAAAAATTGCATTTTGAATTTGTCAATTTGAAGAAAAAAAAGAATAATAATAAAACATGTCTTAGCAAATTTCAACTTATTATAAATATTTATTGAATTTTTAGCAAATTTTTTGAATTTTATTGAATTTATTGAATTATAAAAAAGTACGTTATAAGAAAAATAAAATTATAAAAAAATTGCATGTATTTTTATCAATTTGAAAATAAAAAAAAATAAAAAAAAACATGTCTTAGCAAATTTCAACTTATTATAGATATTTAATGAATTTTTAGGTAATTTTATGAATTTTATTGAATTTATTGAATTATAAAAAAGTACGTTATAAAAAAATTGCATGTATTATTGTCAACTGGAAAAAAAAAATTAAAAAAAACGTGTCTTAACAAATTTCAACTTAATATCGATATTTATTGAATTATAAAAAAAAAGTTTATTATCGAAAAACGAACTTGTTGGACGATATTAGAATTTTGTTAATTTATTGAAATTTGATAAATTTATTAAAATTGTACGTACTTTTGTTATTTTAAGAAAATTTAAAAAAACATGTCTTAGCAAATTTCAACTTATTATCGACATTTATTGAATTTTTAGTAAATTTTTTGAATTTTATTGAATTTATTGAATTATAAAAGAAGTACGTTTTAAGAAAAATAAAATTATAAAAAAATTGCATTTTGAATTTGTCAATTTGAAAAAAAAAAAAAAATAAAAATAATAAAAAACATGTCTTAGCAAATTTCAAGTTATTATCGACATTTATTGAATTTTTAGCAAACTTTTTGAATTTTATTGAATTTATTGAATTATAAAAGAAGTACGTTTTAGGAAAAATAAAATTATAAAAAAATTGCATGTATTTTCGTCAAATTGAAATAAAAAAAACAAAAAAAAACACGCCTTAGCAAATTTCAAAGTATCATCGATATTTATTGAATTATAAAAAAAAGTTTATTATCAGAAAAAAACTATTTTGTTGGACGATATTCGAATTTCATAAATTTATCGAAATTTCGACGGATTTCTTCGATATCCTGTACAATAGAAGTTGGTCGTAGTATAGACTTTGCATATAGACATGCCGCTCATGATTTTATTATCTTTCAGTGAGTCTGACAACCTTTTGACTTAATGTCAAGTAGTGTCTGATGGGCATGTAATATTCTGGCGTGGCTAAACGTCAGACCTGAAACCTCAGAAACTGAAAGAGGTACAGCGGCAGCTCTCACTTCGTGTAATATTGATTTATATGGCCGAGAGCGTATTTTCTACATCGCAATACACTGGCTCAAATCTAGCCAAAGAGAATGCTCACACAAAACACTCGCTGAAGATAACATATTCTGCAATAGTCTGCGCAAAATTATTGTCAAACACTAGTCAGTCAAACGCGATGGTATTTACGTTTGTTGACTATTTGACGTGCGCTAACAAATCAAAGAATTTGCGTGGATGTCAATTCGAATGATATTTCCTGGAAATTTATACGATAGCCAGAGCATTTATATTCGTTTTCTTCGTTATGTTGATTTTCGTAATTGTTCAAAACTTTTCAAGGACTTATTGAACGTCATCTAGCGACTAAAATAAATAAAATCCAGGCGGGTGATTAAAAATTCTTGCATTTTAAAGTTTTAATTCGATGCATCAAAGATTAGTAGAAAACAATTAAATAACTGAGCGGAGGACGGATAAAAGCAGATTTTGATTTTTTTATAGAAAAAATTTATGTCCAAAGCAAAAAATTGTAGTTCATTTTTGTTTAAATCAATAAAAAACGTTTATTTAATATCATTGCACGCTATGGCACTAATCCTACTACCATAATTTTCGAATTATTTTTTTAACAACGACTTGCTTCATTGTTTTACGCTGTATATATATTTTTACTCCTTCGAATTTACGCATGTGTCTTTTTGGTTGCGTTTCATAAAATTCTCTCTTTTTTTTTGTAGTTAAGCAATCATCCATCCATCTCGCCTTATTTCTACGCAAAAATGTGCTCAGAATATATATTGAAGAACAAAGGTTATGACACACATCCTTGCCGTACTCCTCTTTGGATAGTTCTTCTACACCTTTGTTTCGATTGGTATAAAAGTACATCTCAAAATCACTCTTGAGGAATTATGCTGTGTAAATGTATAAATGTTGCTGAAGAGTTTTTTTAGAACCACCATATTTTCCTCATCTAAGAGTTTTATAACTTCTGCGCATAACTTATCTGTGTCCACATCGAAATTTTTAGTACGTTCTTATTACCTCATTATTCAAAATAACTGAAGAGATGTTGAATTCGATTCTACATTTTCAAAGATTTCTTTTTGGTAGTTTTTCCAGTGTTTCTTCAACTCTTCTTCGCGGTAGTAAATTGTTTTTAACATACTCTTATTTTTGCAAACGATTTTTTTTACAATCAGCAAAATGATCATTTCTTCTCCGCGCAATTCTTCAATTTCCTCACGCGCTCGTCCACTTCTCATCCAAGCTTCTTCAACTACTCTAAATTCTCTTCATTTTTATTATCCTATATTCCTCCACGAGCTCTATGAAAAGGAGTAATTCATTTTCGTTCAATTGGTATAAAAGCACATCTCAAAATCACTCTTGAGGAAGTATGCTGTGTAAATGTATAAATGTTGCTGAAGAGTTTTTTTAGAACCATCATATTTTCCTCATCTAAGAGTTTTATAGCTTCTGCGCATAACTTATCTGTGTCCACATCGAAATTTTTAGTACGTTCTTATTACCCCATTATTCAAAATAACTGAAGAGATGTCGAATTCGATTCTGCATTTTCAAAGATTTTTTGTTGGTAGTTTTTCCAGTTTCTTCAGCTCTTCTTCGCGATAGTCAATTGTTTTTAACATACTCTTATTTTTGCCAACGATTTTTTTTACAATCAGCAAAATGATCATTTCTTCTCCGCGCAATTCTTCAATTTCCTCACGCGCTCGTCCACTTCTCATCCAAGCCTCTTCGGCTACTCCAAATTCTCTTCATTTTTATTATCCTACTTGCCTCCACGAGCTCTAAAAAAAGGAGTAATTCATTTCGGTACAATTTTTATATATCCAACTCCTTGAAGCTCAATTTTACTAAAAGCTTCTTTCAATCGCGTTTGAACATTCCAACGTTACCATCCATTTAAATCAAAAATAAAACCTCTTCAGCGAATCTCTCACAAACCCAACGTAACTCCCCCAAAAAAATGCACATCTTCACGTAAACGCACAATGACTTCGAGGGTGAACACCCGAAGCCCCAAACACTGAGAAATGCTCGGTCAACAACATCCACCGCCCCCAATTTCCTCTTCTCCAGGAAATGTATGCAACCTTAGAATACGTGCGTGTTATCTAACAGCAACTGCTATAACTGAAGAGATGATAGGGCGAGGGCTATTCATCGGAAAGATTCCGATTAATGGCACATTGAGCTGTACAAGAAACCTCCGTCAAAGTCCAACTGGACCTGCCCATGCCACGTGTACAATGAAGATACCGGATGAAAACATTTCGACAATATTTCCGCCAAAAAAACGGGTCAATGTTTCGTTAGATTTAGGCAACAGATCTGCAAATAGCACGCTTTTGCGTAAATCATAAAATTACGTAACAACCGTTATTATCTTCAGGCGAAGAACACCTTCGGTGTATGAGACACCGGAACGCCCCCTGTGCACTTACATCGGAACTAATCCATTGCTGGGTCCTCGTACGGTAATTTACTATAACTGAAGTCACAAAGTCCATTCTGCGCGAATAAATGTTCTTCCGTGTATAAACCGGCGCCTAATTTCGAGATTATTTTCACCCCGATCTTTTCTCTGTTTATCCCTATATGTGTGTTGAGAAAATATATACAGGGTGGATTCTTATTGGGGTATTAAAGGCGTGGGCTTGAAGAAAAATATAAATCGCCACGGTACGTTTGGACGGCACAGAAGAGCGTTTTTTGGTCGTTCTTCTTCGTGCACCCTCGAGGTTCGTTTGGGGGTTGTTAGAGGTGCACACGTCATCCGCAGATGATTCAGTGATTTATCGAACGAGGGTGTGCAAAAACTTTTATTTAATAATGTCATTAGTGCATTCATAAAAGTTGCTTAATTCGTGTTCTTTTTTTTTTTAACTCTGAATGAAATAGATAATGGAATTTGTTAAATTTTGGATTTAACTTAAATTCGTTTTAATTTTTATTTCTTTTTTAATAAACTCGTACTTAATGAAATAGACAATGGAATTTGTTAAATTTTGGATTTAAATTAAATTCGTTTTAATTTTTATTTGTTTTTTAATAAACTCGTACTTAATGAAATAGACAATGGAATTTGTTAAATTTCAGATTTTAATTAAATTCGTGATAATTTTTATTTATTTTTTAATAAACTCGTACTTAATGAAATAGAAAATGGAATTTGTTAAATTTTTGATTTAAATTAAATTCGTTTTAATTTTTATTTGTTTTTTAATAAACTCGTACTTAATGAAATAGAAAATGGAATTTGTTAAATTTTTGATTTAAATTAAATTCGTGTTAATTTTTATTTGTTTTTTAATAAACTCGTACTTAATGAAATAGGCAATGGAATTTGTTAAATTTCAGATTTTATTTAAATTCGTGTTAATTTTTATTTATTTTTTAAAAAGCTCGTAACGAAATGGACAATGGAATTTGTAAAATTTCAGATTTTATTTAAATTCAATTTAGGAATTTTAAATATTCGTAAAGAATAAAATTATGATTTATGATTTTGTTTCCAAAATTGTCAAAAAAAAATTATTTAAAAATGACAATGAACTTCATTTCTTAAAGACTTAAAGATAAAATTTTAAAGGCATTTAGAAGACAATTATTTCATATAATTTTCATTCATATATAAATGTCATAAAAAAGATTATTTTTAAAACAACATAAAAATATTTTTAAGCACTCTCAATTTTGTTTTTCATAATACCGAAACGAAATTAGAAAAAAAAAATTTTTTAATCCAATTTTCTCAATTAACAACTAATTCTCGTTAATTCGTTGTGCAAAAAAAATTTGCGACATCAAAAAAATATTATTCTATAAAAAAATTGACTTTTTAATTCACCTACGGTTATTTATATATACTTATTTTATTGTTTAATTATATTTTAAAAAATTTATGGAAAGCGAAAATTCAATCCGAATATTTGATCAAATTTACTCATAACAAAACTTTTGAAATTTCGCAGAAAAAAATAGCCTTAATAAGCGAAAAATTTTACGAAATTTCTTGTAAATTCCAGCAGTGTAAAAACAAACACCATCTACAGGGTATATAAAAATATATAATACCACTATCATGCTGTTTTTATTTTTATTTTATTCTTATAAAAAGCTAACATCTTGTGACGGAATATTTCATCAAATTTACAACTTTTGTCGCGAGTTAAGAAAATTGTACGAAACTTTTATTCACCATTTCTCAATATATCGCACAAACTTACTACTTCTTTCGCAGTTTGAAGCCACATTCGTTTTCTTTCCTTTCTGCAACTTATATCTTCCAGCTAGCAAGTTGTGTAATGTATTATTAGACATCGTTCTACTTTTCCGTATATAGATTTGCAACATGGAGCGTCGTGAAAGGAAAATTTGCGACGTTCAAGATTTACCTAGGAATCATAAACTTATAAATATTTTGCAAAATGTTATTATTCCAAGAAATTTTATGGAAAACCCGGTATTAATATTTATTTAGTTAATATTTATATATTAACTATTTTTTATAAATTTCTAAGCGAATATTTTTTTTTGTAATATTTCTTCCTTTATTGCATTTTTCATTTTTTCAAATTTTTTTTTACATTTTTTTTTCATTATTTTAAGCTGCACATATTTTTATATTAATCCTTTTAAGGTTGCTATCTAAAATTTTCTTTGTTGTCAGTAATTAAAAAAAAAACCTACATAATGAAGCGAAATTTCATTACGTACCATTTGTTTAATTTTTATTCTTTTCCAACTTTAAATTTAGCTTCTTATTTTAGTTGATAGAATATTTTTGTTTTATTAAATAAAAAAGAAATAAAAATTTTGTTTTATATTTTTTTGGTATTGTTTGGTAATTATTTTGCAAAATGTTACTATTCCAAGAAAATTTATGGAAAACCCGGTATTAATATTTATTTAGTTAATATTTATATATTAACTATTTTTTATAAATTTCTAAGCGAATAATTTTTTTTGTAATATTTGTTCCTTTATTGCATTTTTCATTTTTTTTTACATTTTTTTTTCATTATTTTAAGCTGTACATATTTTTATATTAATCCTTTTAAGGTTGCTATCTAAAATTTTCTTTGTTGTCAGTAATTAAAAAAAAAACCTACATAATGAAGCGAAATTTCATTACGTACCATTTGTTTAATTTTTATTGTTTTCCAACTTTAATTTTTGCTTCTTATTTTAGTTGATAGAATATTTTTGTTTTATTAAATAAAAAAGAAATAAAAATTTTGTTTTATATATTTTTGGTATTGTTTGGTAATTATTTTGCAAAATGTTATTATTCGAAGAAAATTTATGGTAAACCCGGTATTAATATTTATTTAGTTAATATTTATATATTAACTATTTTTTATAAATTTCTAAGCGAATAATTTTTTTTTGTAATATTTGTTCCTTTATTGCATTTTTCATTTTTTTTTACAATTTTTTTTCATTATTTTAAGCTGTACATATTTTTATATTAATCCTTTTAAGGTTGCTATCTAAAATTTTCTTTGTTGTCAGTAATTAAAAAAAAAACCTACATAATGAAGCGAAATTTCATTACGTACCATTTGTTTAATTTTTATTGTTTTCCAACTTTAATTTTTGCTTCTTATTTTAGTTGATAGAATATTTTTGTTTTATTAAATAAAAAAGAAATAAAAATTTTGTTTTATATATTTTTGGTATTGTATGGTAATTATTTTGCAAAATGTTATTATTCGAAGAAAATTTATGGTAAACCCGGTATTAATATTTATTTAGTTAATATTTATATATTAACTATTTTTTATAAATTTCTAAGCGAATAATTTTTTTTGTAATATTTGTTCCTTTATTGCATTTTTCATTTTTTTTTACATTTTTTTTTCATTATTTTAAGCTGTACATATTTTTATATTAATCCTTTTAAGGTTGCTATCTAAAATTTTCTTTGTTGTCAGTAATTAAAAAAAAAACCTACATAATGAAGCGAAATTTCATTACGTACCATTTGTTTAATTTTTATTGTTTTCCAACTTTAATTTTTGCTTCTTATTTTAGTTGATAGAATATTTTTGTTTTATTAAATAAAAAAGAAATAAAAATTTCGTTTTATTATTTTTTGGTATTGTTTGGTAATTATTTTGCAAAATGTTATTATTCGAAGAAAATTTATGGAAAACCCGGTATTAATATGTATATATGAACTATTTTTTATAAATTTCTAAGCGTATATATATTTTTGTAATATTTGTTCCTTTATTGCATTTTTCAACTTTTCAAATTTTTTTCATTGTTTTAATGTGTACATATTTTTATATTAATCCTTTTAATGTGCACGTTTGGTTGCATATCTAAAAAAAAATTATTTTCAGTAATTAAAAAAAACCTACATAATGAAGCGAAATTTCGTTACGTACCATTTTTTAAAATTTTTATTGTTTTCCAACTATAATTTTTTGGGTTGCATCTTTTCTCTTTTAAGAGCTTACAAAAAATCACGGGTTAATTAATTACCCGATTAATTAATTAATTATTAGTCGATCGTAAATTACAAAAAAAAAAAATCAAAAAACTTGTTTTATTTCATCAAATTTTAGGCTTGAAAAAAAAACTTGTGACCTAAAAATTTCTTTTATATCAAAATGATTTAACGTTAATGTTTCACGTTATAAAAAATGATTTTAAAGCGTGAGGAACTCGTCCACGAAAATAACAGAAGAGCTAAAGCGTGAAAAACAGTTGAAAGAATCTCGTACAATAAATTAAGCGAGTGCCATTACTTGAACCGCCCCTGAAGGAGTGGAAAACTCGGTTTACGGTTATCCTTATTCCTGGGCCCACGAATTACTTCTATAAAAAAAAAAACCTTATTGGAAATTAATAACCGCCATAAAGTTCAGATTCGAGATGGTGCATGTTGCTTAATTTTATTGCCCAAGTTTTCCGCAGAATAGAGATTCGAAAAGTTTTCTAATTTAAGTGCGGAACATTGACCCGTAAGAAGAAAATTTATTTACGTCATAAACGGATTTTAAGGATCGTAATAAAATATTCTTGTGACGCGATAGAAAAAAAAAATTCATGTACCAAAAAGATCACTAGCAAGTCGTAAAAAGAGTTTCAAAAAAATTTGAACTCACATCCTTTATGGAAACGATAATTTGAAATAAGAAAAAAATTCTTTTGATTTTGAATTTTTAATATTATTCAATTTCTGGCAGATTTTCGAATAAAAATTTCTATCTCGTCAATTTAATCCTTATAGTTTTTAATATAAAATTTGACAAAATTTTGACAAATTCCTACAATCACATCTTGCATAGAAACACTAATTTAAAATAAGAAAAAAATTGGAATTTTTAACTTTTTGCCACTTTCGAAAAACTTAAAAAAAAATCTTATGGATTAATTCATCCTATTTTTAATATTTTTGCAATTTTTGATAATCTATTGAATAAAAATTTCGATCTCACAATTTAATCCCTTTAATTTTTAATATAAAATAATAATAAAATTTGAAGTCACATCTTACATTTTAAACACCAATTTAAAATAAGAAAAAAATTCTTTTGAATTTGAATTTTGAATATTATTCAATTTCTGGCAAATTTTCCAATAAAAATTTCGATTTAATACTTATAATTTTTAATATAAATTTAGTTTCGAAAACAATTTGAAATAACATCCTGCATGGAAACGCCAATTTAAGATAAGGAACAAATTATTTTGATTTTGATTTTGAATTTTACATTTTTTGCAATTTCTGACAAATTATTGAAGAAAAAATTGATCTCATCAATTAATCCTTATAATTTTTAATGTAAAATTAGTTTTGAAAAAAAATTGAAATCACATCCTGCATGGAAACGCCAATTTGAGATAAGCAAAAAATTATTTTGATTTTGAATTTTACATTTTTTGCAATTTCTGACAACTTATTGAATAAAAATTTGATGTCATCAATTAATATTATAATTTTTAATATAAAATTAGTTTCGAAATAAAATTGAAATCACATCCTGCATGGAAACGCCAATTTAAGATAAGCAAAAAAATATTTTTATTTTGAATTTTACATTTTTTGCAATTTCTGACAACTTATTGAATAAAAATTTGATGTCATCAATTAATATTATAATTTTTAATATAAAATTAGTTTCGAAAAAAAATTGAAATCACATCCTGCATAGAAACGCCAATTTAAGATAAGCAAAAAAATATTTTTATTTTGAATTTTACATTTTTTGCAATTTCTGACAACTTATTGAATAAAAATTTGATGTCATCAATTAATATTATAATTTTTAATATAAAATTAGTTTCGAAAAAAAATTGAAATCACATCCTGCATAGAAACGCCAATTTAAGATAAGCAAAAAATTATTTTGATTTTGAATTTTACAAATTTTTGCAATTTCTGACAAATTATTGAAGAAAAATTGATCTCATCCTTATAATTTTTAATATAAAATTAGTTTCGAAAAAAAATTGAAATCACATCCTGCATGGAAACGCCAATTTGAGATAAGCAAAAAATTATTTTGATTTTGAATTTTACATATTTTTGCAATTTCTGACAAATTATTGAAGAAAAATGTGATCTCATCAATTATAATTTTATTTTTATAATAACCTTATAATTTTTGCATATTTGAATATCTTGCATAAAAACACTAAATTAAACTCAGAATTTTTTCAATTTAAAAATTTTTGACACTTTCCACACACTTTTCAAAAAATCTTATCGATTTAATTCATCCAATTTTTCAATGCATATAAAAAATTGTACGTTTCAAAAATGATTTCAACAAAAAAAAAAAAATTTTCTCTTCACCAATAAGCCCGCTCAAAATTTCTCCTAGAAGAAAATTCAAATTCAAACAATTTCAAATACGCAAACTTCTCTCTTTCGCACGACATAATTCAACATGTCTAACTTCTGCACACTCTTCCGTCTTCTCATACATTATAAGGGCTAAAAACATGACACGAAAAATCCCCAACTACGCTTCTTCAGCGCAGAATAAAAACAAAAACACGCTCAAATGGTTATCCCCCCCCCCCAAAAAAAAACACACACAGTCTATTAACTTTTATAAATTCCATTAAAAACTTTTTTTATACGCTCCGAAATGTTCGGAATGGCAACATTTTATGATATTATGTAAATGTGTTTGATATGTTGCATATATACGCTTATTGCGGCCAATATTTATGCAAAAACAAAGTTATTGTTTCCGCGAATGCACGTTTATGCAAACAAACATTTAATGGATTTTAAATTAGACACACAATTCGCAAATACATTGTAATAATGGCAAATAATTCGAGCGAGTCCTTGCGAAATTTAACCCAAAAACAAAAATTCAGTTGGAAATGTAACTGCTGTTTATATTGTCCACGCCTCACTGCCGTACAAAGCCACATGCCTTCTAAACTTGCGATTGACAAAAAAAGCTTTTTTTTTGCTATAAATTTTCGCAACACGATCGAATTTAGCAGAAAATTAGCGCGATGGAAAAAAAAAATCGCCGAAAGCAATAAAACTAGAATGATTTATCGCCATCCTTGAGTAGGACCACCCCTATACGCCATGGCGTAAAGGGATGGTGTGTGTGTGTGTGTTTTTTTTTTGGATATGCTAACCTATCGAATTATGTACGAATTAGGGTGCGCAGAGGGGCGCAAGAGTGAATAAAGCGTACGAAGATGTTGAGCTGAGCGAGACGAGGGCTGGGCTGTATGATCTCGTTTATTACCGATCCTTGATCCTTGATCCTGAATCCGCCTAGCGGTGCCTGCTGACATTAATTCGTCTTATATTACAGGACTATATGGCACACCGTTGTAGCGCAAATTTTTCGATTTTTCTTGATGGTAAGAAATGGACAAGAGATGAAAATATAATGTAAGATTGTAAATTTTTTTTTTGGACTTTTTTTTTTAATTTTTAGTTTAATAATTAACACAATATCTACAGGATTAATCATACTACTAGATGAGTCATACTCCAAGATTAATCCTTATCATTTTTTATATAAAAATAAATAATTTTAATATAAAATAACAAAAGAATTCGTTTGGTTTTGAATTTTTTATATTCTGCAATTTTTTTTACACATTTTCGAATAAAAATTTCGATCTCATCAATAGTTTTTAATATAAAATTCGTTTTTTTTTTTTAATTAGAAACATTTCTGCCACTTTCGAAAAACTTTTCAAAAAAAAATTTCAATTTTACGATTTAAGTCATCCTATTTTTAATATTTTTGCAATTTATGACAATTTATTGAATAAAAATTTCGATCTCATCAATTTAATCCTTAAATTTTTAATATAAAATTTTGTTTTTTTATTGTTTATTTTTTATTTTTTAAATTGTTTCCAAAACATTTAAAGTCGCATCTTGCATGGAATTTAAAATAAGAAAAAAATTCTTTTGAATTTGAATTTTTAATAATCTGCATTTTTTTTTACAAATTTTCGAATAAAAATTTCGATCTCATCAATTTAATCCTTATAATTTTTAATATAAAATTAGTTTCCAAAAAAATTGAAATCACATCTTTTACGGAAACGTCAATTTAAAATAAGAAAGTAAAAAAAACATTTGCATTTTGAATTTTTAATATTTTTCAATTTCTAACTATTTTCGAATAAAAATTTTGAACTCGCCAATTTAATCCTTAAACATTTTTATATAAAATTAGTTTCGAAACATTTTTTAAGTCACATCTTGCTTAGAAACACCAATTTAAAACTTCGTTTGATTTTGAATTTTTAATATTTTTGCAATTTTTGACAAAATTTTGAATAAAAATTTCGATCCCACCTTATAATTTTTTTTTTTTAATTAGTTTTTTAAAAATCCTGAAATCACATCTTGCATAGAATTTAAAATAAGAATTTTTTTTTTCATTTTGAAATTTTAATATTTCTTATATTGCTAGATTAATCATAGTACAAGATTAATCATAGTACAAAATTAATCATACTACAAGATTAATCATACTACAATATTAATCATAGTACAAGATTAATCATACTACAAGATTAATCATAGTACAAGATTAATCATACTACAAGATTAATCATACTACAAGATTAATCATAGTACAAGATTAATCATACAACAAGATTAATCATACTACAATATTAATCATACTACAAGATTAATTGTACTACAAGATTAATCATACTACAAGATTAATCATAGTACAAGATTAATCATACTACAAGATTAATCATAGTACAAGATTAATCATACTAAAAGATTAATCATACTACAAGATTAATTGTACTACAAGATTAATCATACTACAAGATTAATCATAGTACAAGATTAATCATACTACAAGATTAATCATAGTACAAGATTAATCATACTACAAGATTAATCATACTACAAGATTAATCATAGTACAAGATTAATCATACAACAAGATTAATCATACTACAATATTAATCATACTACAAGATTAATTGTACTACAAGATTAATCATACTACAAGATTAATCATAGTACAAGATTAATCACACTACAAGATTAATCATAGTACAAGATTAATCATACTAAAAGATTAATCATACTACAAGATTAATTGTACTACAAGATTAATCATACTACAAGATTAATCATACTACAATATTAATCATAGTACAAGATTAATCATACTACAAGATCAATCATAGTACAAGATTAATCATACTACAAGATTAATCATAGTACAAGATTAATCATACTACAAGATTAATTATAGTACAAGATTAATCATACTACAAGATTAATTATAGTACAAGATTAATCATACTACAAGATTAATCATAGTACAAGATTAATCATACTAAAAGATTAATCATACTACAAGATTAATTGTACTACAAGATTAATCATACTACAAGATTAATCATACTACAATATTAATCATAGTACAAGATTAATCATACTACAAGATTAATCATAGTACAAGATTAATCATACAACAAGATTAATCATAGTACAAGATTAATCATACTACAAGATTAATTATAGTACAAGATTAATCATACTACAGGATTAATTATAGTACAAGATTAATCATACTACAAAATTAATCATACTACAAGATTAATTATAGCACAAGATTAATCATAGTACAAGATTTATCATACTACAAAATTAATCATACTACAAGACTAATTATAGTACAAGATTAATCATACTACAAGATTAATCATAATACAAGATTAATCATACAACAAGATTAATCATAGTACAAGATTAATCATACTAAAAGATTAATCATACTACAAGATTAATTGTACAAAAATATCATATAGAAAAATCGATCAATTTTACACATTCTTTGATAATGGTGCTTCCGGAAATATTTCGAAATTATTTTAATCCAGCAGATGAATCAATCAGGATTGCGGAGTCAAGGATGTATTTTCGCGTAATGGCGCAGCAGATGGAGCTACTGGCGTGTTTTTTCCGTAGAAGGATTTAAAATGCAACACTGTAGCCTCGCTACATGTAGCGCCCTGCCTCCCCCGTCGGGGTTTAATTTTTTACCGGGATTACTTGACTTTATACGGGAACATATCACACATTGCTTTGTGAAAACAGGACCGGAGCAACAAAAATATATAAAAAAAATTTCCAGAGAAATTATATATATTTTTTTTTAGTTTATTTGATTTGCAATGGAAATTAAAATCTATACTATTCAAAAAAATTATTTAAAGAATGGCATCTGGTGTATCAAATCCAACTTATTTGGGGATAAGATAAAGATTACAAATGCTATGATTTATTTTCGGGTCGAGAGCGCGTCAGGCAACCCATTGTGCACATATGCACGGCCGGCTGCATGCCATTGCGCGGCACGGCTCACTTGTCCATTATCGTGATTAATCCGCCCTGTAATCAATCCAATAATAATATTGCCGAACATTATCCATTCAATATTCTTTCGCGCACACAAAAAGAATACACGATACGCTTTATTATACGCCACCATGTATAATAAATCGAGAATGTTTGTTTGATTATTATTTTTTTCAAGCCAGAAATATCTACAATTTTTGTACCGAGCAATTTTTTGGGGAAGGTAGATCAATTCTGTGGAAACGATTTTCAAAAAAAAATATTTTAACATTCGCCTCGACAATTTAATAAAATTTCCCGAAAAAGAAAAACTAATTTCGTCGAAATCTATTTAAAAAAAAAATAATTCTTATACGCAAATCGTCAAAAAAATCTTCGTAATCAACATACAAGTCGACATATTTAACATAAACAATATACAGGGTGTCCAAAATAATTATTTATTAAAAAATCGTTTAAAATTTAATTTTACAACCAAATCTTAAACTGCCAAAAAATATTATGCGCACATTTTGTGGTCAAATTTTTTTCTGCACAGTTTGTATATTGGCCTGCACATGTCTGTGTAGCGTAGGCACTAAAAAACGGCACTCCTTTTATTGTATATAAGCAGCGAGATGTAAGACAGAAGAAAGGGTGAGCCAATATGACGAAGGGTTGTTTTGTCGGGAGGAGTAAATGAAGCTATCAAAAATATATATGACGTTTGTTATATAAAAAATTAGTGACACAACAAAAAATATTTCTCCAATTATTTTCATAAAGAGACGTGGTAAGTAAATTAATAAAAAAAAAAAATTATTCATTACTTTTTTCGAAATTTTGAGGCCGAAAAAATTTTTTTTTTTATAAAATACACACGTTAAAAATTCTGAAAAATCTTCATATATATAGTTTAAGTTGTGTCACTTTTTGTGGTGTATGACATGACAATGTGGTGCCCAAATTAAACAATACAAGACAGCACTTTGTTGTGTTCGAGTAATAATCAGAAGACCCGCTTCCTGTCTGTCCTTTGTTCAGCGGGAGTAATAAAAAGTTTTTTTCAGACAGACAGACAGACACAAAGGACAGTCATCAACAGACAGAGTATAAGAGGAATATAGCAATGATGATATTTGTATGTTTAGTATGACCTAGTTGATTTGGTTTTGGCTTTTTAGTCCCATCATATAATAGATGAGTAAATAATATATGCAACCCAGAATGCATTGGTGTTAAATTATATATGGATGGACAGAACGGTACTTGGGATGTTTAAAAAAAAAATTTACTACTACTTATTTGATTCAATAAGAATAATTGTTATTTTTTACTATTCGGGTATTATAAAATATTAAAAAATAAATATTTTACAAATAATACAGGGTGATTACACAAATTTTATGTAGTTGTAATTATTTGACTATTTAAAAGAATGGATATTTAGAAGGATATTAAAAGAAAGAATAATCGTTGGTAAATTTTGAAATTTTTTTTATATATATCTTTAGTTTAGCATATATTTTATCCTACGTATTAAGTGCGGCCCTGTCGAGACTTGCAATCGTAATATACAGGATAGACAAGTTATACATTTAAATTTGATTAAATTAAGCGTTCATGAAAATTCAATAAATTCTTCAAAATATCATTTATTTTATCATTTAGTTGAACATATTTTGTTATAAATTGTCCGATACAAATTTCGATAAAATAACATGAAAAAAACATTAGAAAAAAAATCAATAAATTGTTAGTTTCATTAAAATAGCTAAAGAATATCATCATAATCGTATAAATTTTTAATTTAGATTTTGTCATCCTGTTAGTTAAAGAGTCCGCAATCCTAAAGATTGGTTGGAAACAGCACGCCATGCCGATCTATCCTGAGCTAATCCCTTCATCTCCCTATAGCTATTCATCTCAACGTCTTCAACTATCTGACTCACATACTCCAATCTAGGCCTACCTACCCCTCTCTTTCGCTCCACTCTACCTTCTATGATCAATTGCATAATCCCCCCATGCCTAAGAATATGCCCTACTAATCTGTCTCTCCTACGCTGTAACACTCTCCAGATACTTCTCTTCTCCCCTACTAACTCTAGTACAGCTTCATTTGTTACTTTATCTTCCCAACCAATCCTCATCATCCTCCTATAACACCACATTTCAAGTGCTTCTAATCTACGCTTCTCTTCCTTTCCTATAGTCCACGCCTCACACCCGTACAGTGCTACACTCCAAACATATACCTTCAGTAATCTTTTTCTAATACCCAAGTCAATATTTGATCTTAAAATCTGTTCTTTTTCTACGAATGCCTTCCTACCCTGTGCTATCCTACACTTTATATCTACCTTGCTTCGATTATCTTTTGTGATTCTACTGCCTAAATAACAAAAATCTGACACTTCTTCGATTCTATTATCTCCTATTGAGATCCTCATTTTTCTACTGCATTCCTTTTTGTCACACCTCATCACTTTAGTTTTACCTATATTTATTTTCATGTTAAAATCCCTAGTCAATACTGCCTGCATACCATTCAGTACCCTTTCTAAATTCTTTTCGCTTTCTTCCAATATAGCTATATCGTCGGCGAATCTCAGCATATATATTTTCTCTCCCTGTACATTCACACCTACACTATACTCTTCTTTTACTTTGTTTATTGCATCTTCTATATATAGATTAAATAATAACGGTGAGAGTGTACATCCCTGCCGAACTCCCTTCCTTATTTTTGCTACCTCTTCTTCCCCCTCAATTCTAACTAAGGCAGTTTGGTGTTTATATAAATTAAAAATTATTCTCCTATCCTTATAATCTATACCCGTTTCTTTTAAAATTCTAAACATTATGTCCCAATCTACATTATCAAATGCCTTTTCTAAGTCTACAAAAGCGATGCAAGTTACCTTTCCTACCCTCTTTCTTTTTTCTACTACCGTTCTTAGTGCTAGAATCGCCTCTCTCGTCCCTCTGTTTTTCCTAAAACCAAACTGATCTTCTCCTAGCCTTTCCTCTACTTTATTTTCTAATCTCCTATAAATAATCTTTAACAATATCTTCGATGCATGTGATAGTAGGCTAATGGTCCTATAGTTCTCACACAAATTAGCTCCTATTTTCTTCGGCATTGTTACTATTCTACTACGCTGAAAATCCTGTGGTACTTCTCCCTTCTCATATATTTTACAAACTAACCTGTATAATCGCTCCTGCATTTTTTCCCCTGCGTGTTTTATTAATTCGGCTGGTATCATATCAATCCCCGCTGCTTTGTTATTCCGTAAATCATTTAATGCTCTATGAAACTCTGACCTAAGTATGCTAGGACCTAAGTCATCCTCATCTATCTGTTCCACATTTTCTAGCTCCTCCATGTCCTGCCTACCTTTATATAAATCTTCAAGATACTCCTTCCATCTTCTAGCTTTTTCCTTATTTTCTGTGAGTTCCTTACCCTGCTTATCACATATAATGTTACCCTTTGGTTTTACTTTAGAAAAATGTGACTTAATTTTCCTGTAGCCCAAATCTACTTTACCTCTTCTCATATCCTCCTCAATATCCTCACAATTTCCTTTTATCCACTCTTCTTTCGCTAGCTTGCATTTCCTATTAATTAAGTTCCTTAGTTCCTTATATTTTTTCTGTCCTGCTTCTGTGTTTCCTATTTTAATTTTCCTTCTTGCTTCTATCATTTCAACTATTTCTTCCGTGATCCATTCCCTCCTACCTGCCCTTTTCTTTGTGCCTAATACTTCATTTGCTGCTGTAGTTAGCCCATTTCTGATTTCCCTCCATTCGCAATCTATGTCGTTCCTAGATGTTCCATTAGCCATGATTTCTACTTTCTGCTTGTACTTTTCATATACATCAGCTAATTTTAACCTATCGACATCTACTCTGACCTGTATATTGTAAAATTCATAACTAAAGTAACTATACAAAAAAATTAAAAAACGTATTTAGAAATGATTTTTTGTTTTGTTTATATAATAAGAAATAATAAAATTAAATGAGAAATTTAAAATTTTGAACACTTTATTTCGACGAAATTTGCAATTTTGAAGATTAAACACGATTTAATGAAAAATATATTAAATTACATATAAATGCAACGATTTCTTTTATAAAATCGTGATTATTATTTGACTAATTACAATTAGCGTGTGTATTTTTAATTCGTACATATAAATTAAGATTTTACAAGGAATGTATATTTTATAAAATCGCATTTCTGCGCAGTTTATTTAAAAAATAATAATTTTTAAACCTGTTATATACATTATCACTGCGTGTGTATTAAATTCTCTCATTTTTCTTCGGCACGCAACGCTCATAAGGGCAATAAAAAAATTTCATACTCCAAAGAACAAAAAAAAAAAAAAAACAGCGCCGCAATAAAATAAAAGAAAATCATAAATTGCGTGATTTATTAAATATGAAAATATTTTTTGTCCGATTTTACGTTAGACTCCAATTTTTCGGCATTATAAAAGAAATGAAAAATCTTCACTACGAAAAAAAAAATTTTTTTCAACAATAAAACTGATTATTATAAAATAATTTCTAAATATGAATTGAGGAATATAACAAAAAAAGTTGTTTGATCATTTTTTTTCACAGCGCAGTAACTTCCTTTATTTATAAGGGAAATAAAAGGGGCAAAAAAAAAATGAACCACACGCAACATTTCTCTTCATCAATGAACCAGTTGCCTTAACATAATGTTAATTAACTGTGAATTCTTAACGACAAGAGCTTCTGGATTACAAATGTAAATGTAAATATCGTGCATGTTCTTTGTGTAAACGAAATCAATGTGTTTATTGTAAATATTTATAGAAAAATCGATCGATTCTTCTGAAAAAAAGAACGCAAAACTAGTAGATTTTTGGAAAATATACGTTAAGTCAATAAAAAAAATTTTTTTTTGTTAATTCGAGTACTCGGACGATCGCTAGTTCGAATCCTGTAGCTTGAACATTTTTAGTTAAAAAAAAATATATATATATTATTATTTTTTTAATTCCGACAATTGATATAAATTAAATTATGAAGGGTAATTTGAAAGTCCTGACCTGATTGATGATTTATAAAATTATATATGTATTGAGCTATGTTTGTGAGTTACATAACAAATATTTGCAAAAAAAGCGAGGTGTTAAATAAAATTATATTTAGAGCTCTGTAAAATTTGACATGCAAACGTCGTTTGTAATTATGATATTAAATTGCAGGTAAAATGCAATTATTGCATAAGATTTTGAAGAAAACATTATTTTTCGTTATTAAATGAAGAAGAGTAGTTGGTAAATTTTTTTAAGAGATTTTTTTTTTTTTTTTTTTCAAACGTATTAAAGTGGTATTTTTTGCGTCAATAATTGATTTGATAAATATCGGCCTAGGTAAATTTAATCAAAAATTGTTCAAAATATTCCAACTTAGTTTGGTGGTCTCAAAATTGAAAAGAATTTTTTTTTTACAAAATAAAAAATTTAATCTTGAGATTTAAAAATATATCGTCATTAATTAATTAAAACCTTTCTCAAATCATAATTAAACTTTTACGCGTTTATGACCGTTTAATTTTTTGGACTCAAAATATAACGTTTTGATGAACAAATTAGCATCACGAATATTTTTTAGAATATAGTACTAAAAAAAAGAACATATTCTAAATTTGCAAGAGTTCATAAAAAAATATATTTTAATTTTTTTCTGCTATTTTTCTTCATATGAACAAACTTTTTTAGCTTTTCCATATTTTCAATAAACCACGTGTTTCAGGAAAAAAAATGACCCACCGCCCCCCTTAAAATATTTTTTTAACGCAAAGCAAAAATACAATTTTAACAATAGTAAAAAAAATAATATGACAAAAAAATCAACTATAAGAAATTTTGTTAAACGAAATCGTAGATTTTAAATTATTGTTAAAAAAAAAATGAAAATAAATTCGTTTTTTAATAAATTTACATTTAAAACAAAGCATTTTTTTTAAACAAATAGAAATTTTTTTTTCGCCATACCGAGCATTTAAAATACATTTCGAATATTTTTTCAAATATTTTAAACAAATATCGCCCAGGTAAATTTTATACAAAATTGTTCAAAATATTCCAACTTAGTTTTGTGGTCTCAAAATTGAAAAGGAATTTGATGTCTCAAAATATAATGTTTTTATGACCAAATTAACATCGCGAAATTTTTTTAGAATATAGTACTAAAAAAAGAACATATTCTGAATTTGCAAGAGTTCATAAAAAAAAATTATTTAAATTTTTTTCTGCTATTTTTCTTCATATGAACAAACTTTTTTTGCTTTTCCATATTTTCAATAAACCACGTGTTTCAGGAAAAAAAATACGACCCACCGCCCTCCTTAAAATATTTTTTTAACGCAAAGCAAAAATATTATTATAACAATAGTAAAAAAAATAATATGACAAAAAAATCTACCATAAGAAATTTTGTTAACCGAAATCGTACATTTTAAATTATTGTTAAAAAAAATATGAAAAAAAAATCGTTTTTTAATAAATTTACATTTAAAACAAAGCATTTTTTTTTAAACAAATAGAAATTTATTTTTTTCCATACCGAGCATTTAAAGTACATTTAGAATATTTTTTCAAATATTTTAAACAAATATCGCCCAGGTAAATTTTATACAAAATTGTTCAAAATATTCCAACTTAGTTTTGTGGTTTCAAAATTGAAAAGAAATTTTAACAAAATAAAAAGTTCAATCTTGAGATTTAAAAAATATATCGCCATAATCGCTCATTAATTAATTAAAATAAAACCTTTCTCAAGTCTTGATTAAAATTTTACTTGATAAAAATATTATTTTAAAATAGTAAACAAAATAATATGACAAAAAAAAAATTTAAGCAACTATAAGAAATTTTGTTTAAAAAAACATGTGAAATAAATTCGTTTTCTGATAAATTTACATTTTTAAATACAGCGAACATTTTTAAACAAATTTTTTTTGGCATATCGAACATTTAAAATACATTTAAAAATATATAAACCAAAAAAAAATTTTTTTAGACAACTAAATAGATATTTCTAAATATACTCTGCGTTTAGAAAAATACAGTTTCCATATTACAATTTTTTTTTACTATTTTTCAAATTTTGCTCCATCGAAAAAATCAATTTAACAACTTCCTCAACATACCATTTAGAATAATAAAGAAAAAAGCGCAACCGCGCGTAAAAGCATTAACGCGCGCTTGAAAAATTCAATTCAGCGTCTCCCCTTTTCAAAAATCTTCTACATATTTATCTCCATCAACGAGTTTTATCTCGGCAAAGAACTGTATTACTTTTGTGGCGGAATACATTTACCTCCTCATCTTGCGAATGCCGTATTTCACCGCGCGTTTACTTGACGAGACATACAAGAATATATATAACAATGCTCTTCACAACATGTGCGAGAAGGTCTTCATCCTTCGCGAGAGAAGAATGCAAGGATCCAGCAGTGGCTTTCTTCAGCTGCTCTACATCAGCTGCGATTGTCAGATTTTCTACGTCCAAAAATACGTCACACTTCACTAACCCAAACACATCCGTTTTTCTGCTTGTGCCTTTCAAGTAGAAAACGGTGGAGGGTTTATTTTCTTACAACAGGGACTCTCAAAATTGATTATGCCATTAAAAAATTTTTTTTTTTAAACTGATAATTTTTTGTTGTTCTAATAGCAAAATAGCAAAAAATGTATTTTTTTAAATACATTAATAATTTCGAAAAAATCTTCTTTATTGTAATATTTTCAATAAAAAAATTTTTTTGTGTAAATTTTTGTTTAAATGGTTGAAAACTTCTGTTGTATTGTTTTTTTTTTTTGCGTTTATACATGAAAATTTTTTTGTTATAAGATTTTAGTGGGCAACCAGAACAAAAAAAAATGGAAAAATATAATAAAAATATTTCCTTAATAGAAAATTTATTTTTGGAATCTAAATAATAAATTTCAATAGAAAAACCTAATTTTCATTAAAAAAAAATGTAGAAATAATTGTTCGTATTTAATTTAGAGAGTAATTTAATTTTGGTAATTTGGTAATTTAATTTTAGTAATTTTAGACACTCGGTATGTATTCAGTTAGGATGATAATATGTAAAAATTATATCAGGACCGGTTTAGCACATAAAAGCATCAATAATAAAAACAAAACTCGAAAATTATATTTAGTAGCTCACAAAATGTTAAATAAAAAATATTTAGATTATCGAGAAATAAATTTTTGTTTTAAAAATGTTTAAAAAAAAAAAAATTACGACGGTCTGGAAAAAATAGTGAATAATTCTATCAAATCGTAAAAAATATATGATTGAATGCTCTGAATAATAGAACTTTTTTTTTTGTTTGTTTTCGTTCTAAAAAACATTCTTAAAGAACTTTATAATAAAAAAATTCCAAAAAAAAAAATTTCATATTTACTTTAGAAAGCCTGTAATTTTAAACACTCAGTATGAATATAGTAACCCTGTCAGGTTAAGAACATGTAACACTTCAATATCAGATCCGGTTTAGCACATAAAACGTTTTTAGGACTAAAATGATTTATTTAAAAGTATTAAAAGTATTAAAAAAGTATTAAAAAAGTATTCGTAATAAAATTTGTTTGGTATAAAATAACCTTCACTAAAGATAAAAACAATAGCGAATAAAACGTATATCAGGACCGGTTTAACACACAAAAGCAAAAATAAAAAATTAATAAATCATTCTTAGCAACTTCACAAACCATTAAATAAAAATAGCTTCGAAAAATATTAAATAAAATTCAGATTACCCGCAAAGAATTTTTTTTAAAGAAAAATCCTTAGATTGCTCAGGTCAGGTCAGGTCAGGTCAAGTCAGGTCAGGTATGGTCAGGTCAATAAATCATATTTAGCAATTCACAAACCATTAAATAAAAGTACCATTGAAAAATATTAAATAAAGGTCAGATTACTCCCAAAAAATTTTTTTAAAGAAAAATTCTTTGATTGCTCAGGTCAGGTCAGATCAGGTGAAGTCAGGTCAGGTATGGTCAGGTCAATAAATCATATATAGCAATTCACAAACCATTAAATAAAAGTACCATTGAAAAATATAAAATAAAATTCAGATTAACCCCAAAAAAATTTTTTTAAAGAAAAATCCTTAGATTGCACAGGTCAGGTCAGGTCAGATCAGGTCAGGGCAAGTCAGGTCAGGTATGGTCAGGTCAATAATTCATATTTAGCAATTCACAAACCATTAAATAAAAGTACCATTGAAAAATATTAAATAAAATTCAGATTAACCCCAAAAAAAATGTTTTAAAGAAAAATTCTTTGATTGCTCAGGTCAGGTCAGATCAGGTGAAGTCAGGTCAGGTATGGTCAGGTCAATAAATCATATATAGCAATTCACAAACCATTAAATAAAAGTACCATTGAAAAATATAAAATAAAATTCAGATTAACCCCAAAAAATTTTTTTTAAAGAAAAATCCTTAGATTGCACAGGTCAGGTCAGGTCAGATCAGGTCAGGGCAAGTCAGGTCAGGTATGGTCAGGTCAATAATTCATATTTAGCAATTCACAAACCATTAAATAAAAGTACCATTGAAAAATATTAAATAAAATTCAGATTAACCCCAAAAAAAATGTTTTAAAGAAAAATTCTTTGATTGCTCAGGTCAGGTCAGGTCAGGTGAAGTCAGGTCAGGTATGGTCAGGTCAATAAATCATATATAGCAATTCACAAACCATTAAATAAAAGTACCATTGAAAAATATTAAATAAAAGTCAGATTACTCCCAAAAAATTTTTTTTAAGAAAAATCCTTTGATTGCTCAGGTCAGGTCAGGTCAGGTGAAGTCAGGTCAGGTATGGTCAGGTCAATAAATCATATATAGCAATTCATAAACCATTAAATAAAAGTACCATTGAAAAATATTAAATAAAATTCGGATTAACCCCAAAAAAAATTTTTTTTTAGGAAAAATCCTTAGATTGGTCAGCAATTAAGTTGGTGGTTGGAAAACGAAATCCGATCCTGATATCTAGGCATATCTAGTTGCATTAGTGAAAAGCGCCGCACTAAAAAGTCCGAGAAAGTTTCGGTCATTTCATATTTCAGCTTTTGTTTGATTAGTTAGAGGAAACGTTATCCTTGGCCATAAGCCATGTTCCCGGCCCGATCCTTCGGGAATCCGCAAATTTATAACTTCAAATAGAAAATGCGTATACATATACATATGTACCGCGAGATATCAGAAGAAGGCACATAAAATAAGAACCGTCTGCAATAACTGTTTTATTTCCAAATAAATTATAATTGGAGGTCCTTAAAAGGAACTGATATTGGAAGTTGTCTGAAGGAACAAGACGCTTTTTTATTAGTTCGAAATGTACAATATAGGAATAATCCTGAAGGGATATTGATATGTTTTCGTGTCACACAGGGTGTTCAATTTTTAATACATTTTTTTTTTTTAAATTTGTATTTGTATGCACGAGCGAAGCGAGTCCGTTAAAAACAGACGAGCGCGATAAGCACTTTTAGTCAGAGTAAAATACACCATTTTTTTCATCATGTACTAAATTAGCTACAAAAGTAATTTTATGTTATAAAATAATTGTTTAAAAAAAAAAAACATTTTTATAGTGGAGTAATATCACAAAAATGAACTAATTCTTTATAGAGTAACAATACATTTGCATGTATGTGTTATTGCTGCGAGTTGTTTTTCTGAAAAGAGGTAATTTTGGTAAGAGGTACTCTGGTGAGGCGAAGATATGCAAAACAATATCTTATAATAATACGCCATCATCGTATCTTCCGATGAAAGCCCAATAAAATAGGAACACATTTTCGCTACGAAGCTGAGCGCATTATGAATATGGAAAATAACGTTACGCGAAAAACAGAATATGTTTATTTTCGTACGCAAACGCCATTCGTGTAGAGCTGCTTAAAATATGTATGGGTATTTTTTGAATTTTATATAGTTGTGAAAATATTTTGTTTGTGTATGGTGTTTTTTTTTAAAATTTTTTTTTTGCTATAAAAAGCAATTGTATGAGGTAAAATTAGTTTGGATGGATCATTAGTCAAGTTTTTCATTAAAAATCTTATATATAAAAATATTAACGCACAATTTTTTTTTTAACAAGAACTAATGATTAAATATATGTGAACCAACCTTAACAATTTTCATTTTTATATAAAAATAATAATGAAAAGAAATATATTATAGTAAAAATTAATGAAATATATCAATTTTATAATTTTAAAATATCAAATATTACCATTAAAAAAATATGGCTTCATTTTTATTAATATGAATTTTGTTTTTAGTAATATTATAATTTTTTAGATATAACAAACAAAAAATGTGATTTTTTTTTAATACAAATTTTCTACCATTAAATTGCAATATTAAAAAACAAAAAATAAAAATTTAAATTTTTTTAAATTATTGAAATGCAAGCCTGTCTATGAGACCAGCTTATCATAAATCTGAAAAATTATATATTATATAAAAATATAATTTAAGTATATATAAAATATTAACGTAAAAATTTTTTTTAATAAAAACGAATGAAATATATGTGGACCAACCTTAACAATTTTCATTTTATTTAAGAAAAATGAAAAATAATATATTATGATAAAAATTAATGACATATATCTACCATTAAAAAAATATGTCATTATTTTTACTAATATGAATTTTATTTTTAAAAATATTATAAATTTTTAGATATATCAATCAAAAAATGGTATTAAAAAAATATAATAATCCAAAAATACATTTTCTTTGGCAAATATTTATTTGCAAATAGAAATTTTCGTCCAGTAAATTACAATATTAAAAAAATTAAAATTAAAATTTTAAAACTTAAAAAATTATTCAAATGAAAGCCTGTCTATGAGACCAGCTAATCATAAATCTGAAAAATTATATATTATATAAAAATATAAATTAAGTATATATAAAATATTAACGTAAAATTTTTTTTTTAAGAAAAGTAATGGACCAACCTTAACAATTTATGTCTTATATTAACAAATATGTCTTCATTTTTATTAATATAAATTTTATTTTTAATAATATGTATTATATTTTTATATCAAAAAATGTGAATTAAAAAAAAAATACATTTTCTTTGGCAAATATTTATTTGCAGTTAGAAAATATCTTCCCTTGAAATGCAAAATTAAAAAAAAAATTAAAATTTTTTAAAAAATCATGTGCTGTGTACGCGATATATTTTTTGTATAAACTAAAATCTAGAGGTTGATTTAAATCGATGGCCGTTATTTGCATAATAAATTACTAAATAATAGTTTTATTCGATTACCCTGTTCATTATTTAGAGTAACTGATATATTATGAATTTGTCAATCAACATAATTAACTATACACCGGGTGAGAAAAATAAAATAAAAATTGTGAAAATGAAATGATTAAACATTTTTTTTTTTAATCTAATCAATGACAATGTTTGTAATTATTATTACTAATTAAAAAATTCTAAAAAATATTGCCCATATCATTGTATAAAATTATATACCGTGCGAGACAATAATTTTTAATTGCCAAATTGAGTTGGAAAAACTTTATATTTTTATATATGCGTCGAAATTGTTTAAAATTGTTTTTTTTTTAATACTATCTACAATATTTTAAAGTCTATTTCTTTATATTAATAAATTATATACAGTGTGAGAAAATATGTATTTGTAAATTATAGAAATTAACTGAAAAAATCTTTTTTTTTTAAATACTTCCAACAGTATTTAAAAAATATTATTTAATAGTTCAATTAATTATATACAGTGTGAGAAAATATTTTTTAGTGGTAAAAATAAACTAAAAAAATCATTTTCTGATTATATATAATCCATCAATATTA
The DNA here is from genome assembly GCA_947310635.1 of Leptodirus hochenwartii. Taxonomy (NCBI): domain Eukaryota; kingdom Metazoa; phylum Arthropoda; class Insecta; order Coleoptera; family Leiodidae; genus Leptodirus; species Leptodirus hochenwartii. Next base: position 1,070,979 of record OX371179.1, read on the forward strand.
ATAGTAAAATATTTTAACAAAAATATTATATTATTTCTTAAGGAAAACCAAAAGATTCTTCTTTATATACATTTTTCCTTTATCGTTAACAATATCACTTCCGTCATCATCATCATAATTATCGTTTGGATATAGTTGAATATGACATTTACGTGAAAGGAAAACGCGGCATAATTGAAGCCTTTATTTTTTCTTTTGATTTATAAAAATAAATCCGTGGAGGAATCGTGAATGAGGAATATAGACGTACTAATTGTAATCTGTGAAAATCACATGGAACATGAAGACATCCATTCTTCTTGTCACTGTTAAAGATTGCGCTAATTGGGGACGGATTGAAGAAGTAGAGTCCCTAGGAAAAAAGGGCTCACTATGTGATAAAAGTCACTAGGAAAAAAGGGCCCTTAAGTAGTTAAAAAAATTGAAGAATTCTAAATATTATTTTGATCTGCGGTTGTTTGTAAAATTTTTAATTGTAGGGTTGAGGATTTTTCAAAATTTTGTAGAAAATGAATTTTTTTATTAAAATATCAAATTTATATTTTTTTAGAACATTTTTCAATATTATTGGCGAAAATTAAAATATAAAATTGTAAAAAAAAAATTAAATTGATTGCAAAATTAAATAATTTAAGGTACATGATTTTTTTTTGTATTGTAATAAAAGTAAATAAAATATAGAAATAATAAAATATTGAAAATTGAAATAAAACCAAGTTTTTCGCGAAATGTAGAAATTAAAGTTTTTTTATATTAGCAAAAATTGAATTATTGGAAACTGAAAAATATTTTAATTTGAAAAATTTATAATGGCAAAATATGAAAAATGGAAAAACCACGAAAAATTAAATTAGGGCGTGAAATTTTTTTTATTCGCAACTATTTAAGATATAATTGAAAATTCGGTAAATTACCAACTATTTAAAATGTTAAAAATTAAATTAAAAAATGAAATAGTAGTTGTGTAAAAATATAAAATGTGCAAAAAATATATATAAATCAAAAAATCTGCCCTTTTTAAAAATTGCCGTATCATTGAGCCCTATTATTCAAGCGAGCTCTTTAACTGCATAGCAAGTGTAGGTATGTTAGGAAGTTCCCTGACCGAATTTCGGGAATCTTTATTACATTACGAGCTCCCCCGAGGTATGGGGGGGGGGACGTCGCAAAGAACAAGGTATAATTAGACGAAGGTACATTTTACACAGGCCATCAAACATCCGAGAAAAAAATTACGTCACGGACGACGTCCCCATTAAAAAAATTAGAAAAGTCTTCATTCATCGAATATACCATAAAAGATTTATAATAATTTCAAATTAATTCGAATAATCGTTTTATATAATGTATTTTTTTTATTCGAAGGACTCTCGTTGTAAATTAATTACTCGTTTTGTTCCAGTCAATTATTAGGGCCACATTTGACTGCGCTGCAGTGGATTAAACACTGCAGGTTTTTTTTAAATTGTTATTGTGAAAATTTTGAAAAAACAATTAAGTCGATACGTAAAATAATTGCACATCCAGTATATATAGGATATATTTCCGAATATAAATTCATGGAATTTATATTATATATTGAAATATTTATATTACTGTGCTATGATTTTACTAAAAATGTCGCGTAAAAAAGTGTAGAGATCATTTTGGAGTTTGCACTGCAAGGCGGTGAAATAGGGCCCTACGGAGGCGGCCTGAAGGAGCCGAAGGATCGCGGTGAAACCGGTTAGCAGCGACCGACCGACCGACCGGAAGTGACCCAATATTTATATCACTCAGCCTATAGTAAATCATAAATATTCGGACCAACGTTTCGGTCGCTGTGGCGCTCTTCGCTGTGCAATATTATTGCGTGATACGGTTCGCCGCAAGGCGTATTGACCCATATATTTCATATCCCGCGATCGTAGATGTGGTTTCTGGGTGTTTGGATCGCGAAAAAATATTTTTTTTTTTTATAAAAAGCGGTTGTTATATGAAATTTTATAGATACGTTGAAATAGAAAGGTGTTGTATGTGGATATAAATTTTTTTAAATTTTTAAATTGGTTGGCTTAATAAGATCTTCATATACCTAGATGACGGAAGTTTAAAAAAAAAATTTTTTTTTGTATGATTACTATAAAATGTTTTTTTTTACTATAAAATGATTAGTAAAAATAATGTTGAAAAAGGTGGATATGTACTTATTTTTTGATGAAAACTTTTTTTAAAATTCGATACTTGGTTGGTTAATTAGATCCTTATGTATATAACTAAAGATTCAAAATGAAAAAAAAACGGACAATTAATTATTTTGCGATATATTTGAGAATGAACGCGGGGGTATTTATTTAATTTTTTTAATAAAAACCTAAAAAAGTTTCGTTTTATGAATATAGATAATTTAAATTATATAGATCACTATAGTCTAAAAAAAAATATTTTAAATAGTCACAATGATTTTTTTTTTATCTATTATGAAAAAGTAGGCGAATTCATATTTATTTATATATATTTTTTTAAGAAACATTTTTATCTTGAAATTTGGCTAGCTTTATTGAAAAAAAAAACATAAAATTCTGAGAGAAACAATTTTTTTTAATTAAAAATTAAATCAGAATAAAATATTGCACTTAAGTTTGAATACAAATTTTTTATTGTGGTTCAATCGATATAAGGATTTTTTCTAATTTTTTAAAAAGCATCTCCATTAACTTGATAAAACTTTCTGTAATTTTTTCCGATTTTTTTAACTAATTGAAATTCACACATTGTGAAAAATGTACACGTCAAACCACGCCCTTATAATGTTAAACGAAAAATCATCAAGGATTAATCGAAATGTTTAAATAGTCTAATAAAAACAAATAAAAATCGAGGACGAATAAAATAAACAATATTTTTTTTTAAGACATTAATTTGTTAAAATTTTGAATCATATATTTGAAATAATATTATCACCCAAAAGTAGCTAGATGCGCATTTCGAAGACAATTCCTCCATCTTCAGTAGCACATTTAAGTTCTTAAATATATTTGAAAATTTCATAATTTAAATCGAGGAGAATTTGATGATAAAAAATAATTATTTCAATAATTTTTTAAAAAATCGTAACAATACTATTGGAAAATTTTGCCCAAAAAATCGCGATAAATAAAAAATAATAAATAAATTTACAAAAATGTATCCTAAAACAGTACACAAAGTCTTTAGAATGTAGAAGGTTTTAATAAATTAAAAATTTCGTGGAAATTATGTAGACCAGCGAGTGTATATAAGCACATAGAATGCTGAATAGACTAGAATAGAATAATAGAATTGAATTGTTATTTCGTTTGGCCAATTTCGGTTGTAGTATTGATTTAATGAGATTGAATGCTTGAAACAATATTGCATAATGTAGGAGTGTAACTAAATATATGATAGCATGAATTGATTTATTCCAAAAAAAATTTCAACTATTCATATATACAATTTCCTATTGTAAAAACACCCTGTATTCCATTTAAAAGCGACTATCAAAATATTTCGAACATATTCTTGGATAATTCGATGTTTGTATCGTCAAATATTTTCCCAGTCCTGAATAAATAATTAAACATTATTAATATACTACGTTTCAAATAATTCTTCTTGTAAACGAATCTGCAGATTATTATACCAACTATTTAGAAAAATCGAAAACGTAGTAAAGGGCGAGTTTAAGAAGAGAAGAGAAAATGTCCTTAATTAGGTCCTGCTTCAATTAGACGTATATAATTTTTATTATAAAAAAAATCGTATGTATTTGTTCTAAAAGAATTTTTTGTACTAAATGTGTGTTAAAAATGTAAAACAAATTTTGAATGGTGCGAAAGAATAAAAAATAAGCGCTGGATTAAGCCCTAGTTAAGTTAGGCTTAAGAGAAGTATGTTGTTATGTAGAATACTGCGGGGGGTTGTTTTAATTAAGTCAGCGTCTTGGAAAAAATTGCTGATTGAATAATTTCGATTGGTTCTTAAATTAAGAGAAAACTGATATTTTTTGGCAATTTTTATATACACAAAAAAATATAAGTCGATTTTGCATTGGAGTTTTATTTTTTGATTCGCAAATGTTTGATATTTCATGTATTTCATAATTCATAATTTTATCATCCCTTATTTTTATTTCTAGCTTTGCTTTTTTCTTCACCACTTTCGTCTTGAAAAATATTTATTTTTATATTCCAAACCGTAGTCAAATTTATTTATTACTTTTGTTTTGTCTTCTAATAAAATATGTAAAGAAAAAATAATAAGGGTCAAACGGTACATCCCTGTCCAGCTCCTTTACATATTCTCGCAAAAAATACAACAAATGCAACAAAATGTTGGTCCATCAATAATTAGAGCTAATCAAGAAATTTAAACTGAAGAAAAAACTCAACAGCGAATTTAATTTTGAAAATAATAATAAACATTTTTTTCGGCAAAAAAAAATTAATTTTTCGATAAATACGATAAATTTTTTATATAATATAATTTTATATAATATAAATATATATTTTTTATATTATATATTTAATTTATTATTTTATTACTTAATTTCCAACTTATAATGAAAATTTAATTAAAAAAAAATTGTGGATTACATTTTTACCAAGTCTCACTAAAAAAATTCTTAATAAAAATTGTAGTAAAAAAAAACACCCAACACTTTTCAAGACTAAAACAAACAAAAATTTATTTAAAAAATCTCAACAACGAATTTTTACCGCAAGGTATTTAAAGAATTTGATTTATTAAAAATTTTTCTCTTTAAATTTATTGGATTAAAAAAATGATCACGAATGTAATGCGATCTGAAGATGAAAAATATAATTATAGTATTAAAATATTTTTTGTATATGTTGAAAAGTTAATATAAAGACATAAATAAGACAAATTTTTTTGGCAAAATTAATTTGTGGAATTTGATATTAATAATTAATGTTTGAATAGAGATGGGAGTTTGGCTTTTGAAATGCGCATATAGTACTATTTTAATATTTTGGGTTACGGCACTGGCGTGATTTTTTTTTTATAAAATTCAATTTTTTTTTACGAATGAGATGATTTTCGAATAATTAATAATTAAGACAAAATTACAGGAAAAATATATAACTGAAAAAATTGAATATATAATATGGTGATCAAAATTAGATTTGAAAAAAAATTATATTAGTTTGAAGTTTATATTCTTCAAAATATTCGCAAAATGTAAATACTGAATTGAATTTTTTCGAAATTAAATTATAATAAATGAAAAAAATTCTAACAAAATAACTTCATGAGCGAATAAAAGATTTTTTATAAACTTCAACAATTATTGATTGGATTTAATAATTAATTTTTCAACAAAAAAAAATGAACAAGAAATAATTCGTTTATATGACCGACTCAAGAATTTTTTTTGATGTGTATATTTGTTGATTGGATTTTCATTTTTTTTCCAAAATGAGAAAATAACGTACTAAATTTAAAAAAATAATAACGAATTTCTGTGTTCATTCGAATTATGTACTTGTATGATTTTTATACACCCTGTAGATATTTTTTCAAAAATTTCCTAACAGTACTTAGTTTGTTAAAAAATAAGTTTGCTCAAGAATTTAAAATATTTTTTCCAAAAAAAAAAACCAATAATAATAGTAATTTTTAGAGGATTGGATTAATCTTGCAAAAAAAAAATATTTTTTAAAATTTCTGGTAAAAGCAGGTGTTAGTAAATAAAATTTCTGAATATTTTGAAAATTACAAAATTAATTTTACAAAAAAAATTGTAAAAATCTACTTATAAAACCACCTCCGCATTGTAAATTTGAACTATTTTATTATAATTCTCCTAATTAGTTGCTTACTCTTGCACGTATATCTCTTCATCCGACGTATAAAATCTCTTTGATGAAGAATTTGTTAATTAGCTATAAACTGCAGTTTAAAGTTAATTACTGTGTTATTTTTCCTTTAATCTTCTTCGAACGAATGAATTTTTCAAATTATTTTCACGTGGTACATTTTAAATGATTTTTTCTTCTGTCGTTTATTATAATTAAAAATATTGTTTTATAAAGGTATAAAAAAAAAAAAGAATCATAATTTTGCGCTTTATAAAAAATAAAAATATTTAAAAATTTGCAAATAATATTTATCGAATTATTATAAAAAAAATTTTAACTACCATTAAATTTATTCAAAAAAAATTCATAACTTGCTAGAAATTTCATCTCGAAAAAAATCAGTATCGATTATTTATTAAAAACATTTTGAAAGAAAATGTACACAAAATGGAAAATGTTTGATATCAGGTCCGTAGTAAGTTACTTTTATTTAAAAAAACCTGTCGAACTTTCCATTTTTTCGGAAAAAAAATCGAGCAAATATACAAGATATTTTTGACAAAAATATTGGTAAAAATTATTCACATATGTCCTCTTTGCAAATTCTTACAATAAACGTTAGTTTAAAAATACATATTCAATTTTTTTTTGAAATTATTTCACAAATCGACAATTTTTCTTCCATATAATATAAAAAAAACGTTTCAATATACAGAGTGAAAAGTTATTTAAAAACCTTCCAAAACAAAACCGAAATTTATTTCCTCAAACTTTGGAAATAAGGACACCAGATTGTATATACAATAAAATACCAAAGCAAAGACAAAATTGCGCGTTATTACAAAGTTTATTTATTATTTCCCAATTAATTCTGCGTTTAATTATAAATCAACAGCTGTAATATTATCCAGAAACTTACTGGTTGCAATATCAGAAACAAACGCCGCGGCGAAGAGGATCAATTCGAACACTAGTCCTAGAGGAGGAGGACGAGGAGGACAGATCAGTGAGGCGCGGAGAAACAGACACAAACGGATGAAATTAGCGCCATAAAACAGGCAGAATAAACGTCTAGCGTGGATAAACATTATTCCTCGTCCTTCGCAGGACTCCTTTGTATATACAGTCCAATCTTCCATTGTTAAATCCGCTCCACCAATATTTGCTGTGCCTTATTATGATTTGCGCTGCCGCTTAAATCTATGTATAGATATATTCGTCTGGTATGTCCCGAATGAACCCGGAATTTTGGAAAGTCCAGATTTATCCCTTTTTTTTTAATAGCACGAGTCAGGTGAAATGGTTTGATAAGATTTTGTTGTTTTGGTAATTTTCTGCAATGTCTGGATTTATTTTTATTTTTGGCAAATAGGATTGATTGTGAAGCGGATGAAAGATCCTTCAGTTGTCCTTGTAATTGGCCATGTAAAGAATGTGATATTTTATATTAAGAAATATCGAAAGAGAATTTTTAAAAATGATTTTCTGGTGATTTTTTGTTAATAGGAATGATTTCGGGGTTCGAAATATGCAAATATTTTTCTATGGGATTAACATATTGATAGATATCGGCAAAAAACTGGAAATAAAAAAATTTTTTTTTTTGGCGAAATTTAAAACGTTTGTTTATGCCAAATTCTTTTAATGTTTGAACCGAAGGCTTAGAATCTGCAAGCGATTTTGATTGATAGATTTCTTAGGTTTGTTGATATATTTTTACGAACATTTATTAAATTTTTTTGCGTTAAATTCGTAAGTTTTTAAAATAAACCAAAAAAAAATGTAAATTGAATTACTTCATAGATATCGCCAAAAAATTGAAAATTGACCCTTTAGTTTTTTTTTGGCAAAATTTTTGAACGTCTATTTATGGCAATTTCTTTTAGTATTTGATTATTTAAATTACATAGATCAGTAGTCAAAAAAAATTTTTTTTTTAAAAGTCAATGATTTTTTTTTAGATTTATTATGATTTATATTTATTTATATATATTATTTTAGGAAACTTATTTTTTTTAACTTGAGATTTGGCTAGCTTAATAAGACCTTCATTGAAATAAAAAAATTATATAAAATTCTGAGAGAAACAATTTTTTTTAACTAAAAATTAAATCAGAATAAAATATTGCACTTAAGTTTGAATACAATTTTTTTTTGTGGTTCAATCGATATCAGGATTTTTTCTAATTTTTTAAAAAGCATCTCCATTAACAGGCGCTGTTGATAAAACTTTCTGTAATTTTTTCCGATTTTTTTAACTAAATGAAATTCACACATTGTGAAAAATGTATACGTCAAACCACGCCCTTATAATGTTAAAGGAAAAATCATCAAGGATTAATCGAATTTTTTAAAAAGTCTAATAAAAACAAATAAAAACCGAGAAGGATGAATAAAAAATAAACAAGCTTTTTTTAAAAGATTAATTTGTTAAATTACAAATTATATATTGGAAAATTTTATAATTTAAAACGACGAATATTTTATGTTAAAATAATTATTTTTAACAATTTTTAAATGCGATTATAAATATTTTTCCAAAAAATCGCGATAAATAAAAAAAAAAAATCTGAAGAAAATATCACTATTTATAATTTTTCCGATTTTTTTAAATAATTGAAATTAACAAATTATGAAAATTTTACACGTCAAACCACGCCCTTATATTGTTAAAGGAAAAATCATCAAGGATTAATCGAAATTTTGAGAAAATTTTATAAAAAGAAATAAAAATCGAGAAGAACGATTAAATAATAAACAATAATTTTTTTTAAGAGATATTAATTTGTTAAAATTTCGAATCATATATTTGAAATAATTAAGTAACTCAAAGCAGTAAGTAGCTAGAGACGCATTTCGAAAACTATGCCTCTATCTTCAGTAGCACATTTAAAAAAAAATATATATTTGATGAAAATTTCATAATTTAAATCGAGGAGAATTTTATGATAAAAAATAACAATTTCCAACAATTTAAAAAAAATTCGTAACAAGGCGATTAAAAATATTTTTCCAAAAAATCGCGATAAATAAAATCTTATTTTACGATAAATTTAACATAAATTTTACGAACATTCAGTAAATTTTTTTTTTGATTTTGGGCGTGATTTTGATTGAAGGATTTCTTAAGGTATTTAACATATTATATTTTTACGTAAAAAAATTGTTTCCTAAATTCGCAAGTTTTTGAAATAAACCTAGAAAAAAACTAAATTAAATTACTTGATAGATATCATCAAAAAACTGAAAATTAAAAAGGGCCTCCCCATGGATTTTTGGTATCAGTTACGAACAAATCAAAAATGATTCAAATTTCAGTTCCCAAATTTATTTGACTTGCATCGCACTATACCAACATTCAGTTGTTTCAAGCTTCAAAACGAATTTCGAGCTCTAGTTGCAGAAATGCATTGGGCAGGATGTCTCTTTGGCAATTCAGTTTTGATCATGAAGTGCGGAAATGGTTAAAGGTACAACGACCAAAATTCAATATATACAGAGGCTTTAATAAAAGGAAATTAACTAAAAATCCGCCCCAAGCTCAATGTTACAAACCTGCAAAATCCGCAGTCCATTAATCAATCTACTCTTCAATCATTTATCAGCCCACAAGTTATCGGCGATGCCAAACATTTGGGAAAAATATGTTTTCTTTCTGGCAAACTTTTGCGCACGTGACACGTCCCTGTATACTCATTCGGAACCATCATGAATGTAATCCGAGTTATTGGGTGGCGGGAGGCGGCATTTCAGTCTTCAGCCCTCCGATCTGGTAGGCGTATGTTAGTTGCTGATCCATCAGACGTCAGGCGAACATAAGCCATCCATAAGCTTATATATCCACTCTTTGTGCTCGTGGCTAAGGCCTTTTGGAAACACCACACATGCATTTCGATTTTGCTTCCGTACCAAAAAGGCGCGAATTTACAATCGTCGATATATACGTCGTTTCTTCAAAAACAATCTTAAGACAATGTTAAAGGACAAACAAATTGGTACTTCAATGGGCAGTGATAGGACATGCTTCGGCTGATTATTTGAAGAGGAACTTATTGATCGAATCGACTCTTCAGAGCCAGGTATTAGAAAAATAGGATTAGCTTGGTTATGAAATGTGCAATTTCTGAAGACGATGGTTGAGACACACTTAAACGGGATTAGCCGAAGACTCCGCTTGAAATGTATGTACAAAGGTTGTCGGAAGAGATATACAGAGATATACCGAAATTTTTGTACTGCGCAAGTAAACGTGTGTCCCAAGATAAAATAATTAAGTGCTTTATCATTTTATTTATAAAGTCGCTTTGAAAAAAAGTGGTATTTAATTTGATCCATAAACAAGTATAAATCTGGATAATTTAAATTCCTTCTTTTACGATGGTTTGATAATTCTTTATTGAGACATTGCAAAAAGCTGGACGTCAGATCAATTTCCCAATTTTAGCTTTACAGCAAAAATCAGAAAAATGTATCCCAGAAGAATTCCAATTGTTTTGTCCATAAACGAATTAAAATCTTTAGAAATTTCAAGTTTCTCCTTAGACGATGGTTTAATAATTACTTTATAAAAACTGCATTGAAGTGGTATAAAAAAACAAAAAACAAAAGAATGTGTCCCAAAAACAAATGTCCAACACCTCCTCTTACACCAACATTATAATCATTTGAATTTGCTTATTTTTTAAACTTCCACAAGAATAATAAAATGTGTCCCGAAAGAATTCCAATTGCTTTATCCAAAAACGAATTGAAATCTTTAGAAATTTCAAGTTTCTCCTTACACGATGGTTTGATAATTACTTTATAAAAAATGCATTGAAGTGGTACAAAGAAATATCTAAAAAAAACAAAAAATCAAAAGAATGTGTCCCAAAAACAGATTCCAACACCTCCTCTTCCACCAACATTATAATCATTTGAATTTGCTTATTTTTTAAACTTCCTCAAGAATAATAAAATGTGTCCCAAAAGAATTCCGATTGCTTTATCCAAAAACGAGTTGAAATCTTTAGAAATTTCAAGTTTCTCCTTACACGATGGTTTGATAATTACTTTATAAAAACTGCATTGAAGTGGTACGAAGAAATATATCCAAAAAAAAACAAAAAATGAAAAGAATGTGTCCCAAAAACAGATTACAACACCTCCTCTTCCACCAACATTATAATCATTTGAATTTGCTTAGTTTTTAAACTTCCACACGAATAATAAAATGTGTCCCAAAAGAATTCCAATTGCTTTATCCAAAAACGAATTGAAATCTTTAGAAATTTCAAGTTTCTCCTTACACGATGGTTTGATAATTACTTTATAAAAACTGCATTGAAGTGGTATAAAAAAAACAAAAAAACAAAAGAATGTGTCCCAAAAACAAATGTCCAACACCTCCTCTTACACCAACATTATAATCATTTGAATTTGCTTATTTTTTAAACTTCCACACGAATAATAAAATGCATCCCAAAAGAATTCCAATTGCTTTATCCAAAAACGAGTTGAAATCTTTAGAAATTTCAAGTTTCTCCTTACACGATGGTTTGATAATTACTTTATAAAAAATGCATTGAAGTGGTACAAACAAATATATCCAAAAAAACAAAAAATCAAAAGAATGTGCGCCAAAAACAAATGTCCAACACCTCCTCTTACACCAACGTTACGATAGTTTCAATTTGCTTACTTTTTAAACTTCCACACGAATAATAAAATAGATTATAGCATCTCGAGATCCTGTATCATATAACCTACTATCAACAGATCCCATGTCCTCTCCACTGTCCCGTTGTCCCTTGCGGGAAAACAATATCCAGGGCATCGATGATATTGAGCTCGAGGATTTCCAACCACTCTACCAAGATTTTAGACTATACAGTTTACGCTGCAGAGGCGCAGAATTTCGGGAATAACTTCAGAGGGTTCAAAAAATTTCTTGGTCGTTTGAGATTTTTGCATGTTTTTTTTGGGCAAAAATCTTACATTATGTGTCAAAAAATTAACAAATTTTCTCAACCACTCCACCTAGATTTTCGCCAACCCGGTTTACTCCGCAGAGTATTTCTTCAGAGGAATTCAAGAAATTTACTAATTCGTTGGTTGTTTGACATTTTTCCATTGTTTTTTTTGGGCAAAAATCGTACATTGATAAGAGATGTAAAGTGACATCGATAGAAATTGTCATGTCGTTGATTGTGTATCAAAAAAATAATTTTGCAATTTGTGTTTTAAGCCCGCCAAAAAAAAACTTTTTGTAATTTTCAAACTGGATGGATGAACTGAAGAAACTTTCCATGATTTTATGGTATTGTTCTACAGCACTGACCAGTGTGTGTGTGTATAAATATGACGTGGAGCGTTTCGATAGATTGCGGTTCAATATGGAACTATTGGCGCTGCCGTCGCTGCGGCACAGCAGCGCCATTTTGTCGATAAGTGCATATCGTATGTAATGGCCGATTGAGCTGCTCTGTGATTTGAGTCGGGACATCTATATGGCTTACTTATTCAATGGTTATATTTATACAAAGGTGCACGTATACAGGGTAAAACGAATCAGGACTAAAGCGTACGATAATAGAAAAGTGTTCGAATTGATCAAACTGTTGTTGTATTTAAAAAATTGGAGGTTTTTAAATTATATTTATATAAAATGAATATATTTTTGTAGTAATAAAAAAATTTTGAGTGAGTGAAAAATGTGACAGCTGTCACCGTTGATATCTGTGGTTTTAGTTGATATCTTTAGTTTTGTTGGGCAAATTTTCGTTTGAAATTAATCGATGTATACGTCAATTCGTGTTATCCTGTATTTATAAAAGTATTGCTGCTAGTTGGATAGACGATAGTCTATGTAATAGAAAGAGAAAATGTATTTGAAATCCTACTTGGAGTGCTTAAGTTACATTGGGTTGAAAATGCAGTATGTAAAAAAAATATTGACTGAAATGAATATGGGCTTTAACAAGATGGGTTAAAAATAAATTTAATAATTAATTTTTACCAATTGTTTTTTTCGTTCTGTGTACTTTGAATACGAAATTTATACTTAAAATAAATAAAATTCGTTCAAAAATTATTATTCATTAATAGTTGTTTTGTGGGTTTAATTACAATTAAATTTTTTATTGCAAAATAAATTAAAAAAAAAACACATGACCTGATTATTATTAAAATTGCAAAATTCCAGAAAGCAAATTTAATAACGATTATTTGACGGTTTATAATTTTATAATTTCGAAAAATTTCTGAAACATGATAACAAATGTCAAATAATAATAAAAAAAATTAGTAAAGATAAAAAAAATTATTTCAACTTAGGTGAAAAATAAATTTTCGCCTACCGGTTGAATGTTTTTTTTTCTACAAAAAAAATAATGTAACATAATTTCCAAACGTGGACAATTATTGAATAATTTCTACATGAATAATAAAGCGTCCAAATACATTATTTAGCTATTAATAGAATAAACTCGGGATATTACGACCAATTTTAATTATTTTTATTAATAATTCAGGGGGTTGTTTATGCGACGGAATATATTTAAATCAGGGCGTAACGCATTGCCCGTATTTACTCTGGAGCTGCCAAAAGAATGTTTTCTGCGCTGCACATGCGATTATTTATTCTTGTAAATAAGAGATGCGCAAAAAGACGAAATTCTAGATGAAATAAGAATACTATATACTCTGTAGGTATAAAATATAATATGCGCGTATAAAAAACAGCGGCGGTGCGAGGAAGAATTTTTTTCCAATTTTTATTAAGATCAAAATTGGTATTTTCTTTCAGCAAAACTTCTAACTAGAAAATTAATATTTTTTTGTGTATTACGAAATTTAACAAAAAAATTAAGGGTATCCTCTTAATCCGTATTTTTTTATTAAGCTGTATATTGCCAATAAAAATTTTTTTTTGATCAGGATCTTTTTATTTTCAATTTTTTTCTTAGCTGCCAAAGTTTAGTCAATCAAAATAATATACATAATAAACTAAGCCGACCTTCTCATATAAAAGGACCCTAGGCAGGCCCGTACCAAATAATATCTATAAATAAATCAAAGTTCAAATTTTGAATAAATTAATGCGGAGCGAAAAAAAAATACGAAGAAATTTTATTTATTGGAGTCAATTGAAGGATTATTTGAATGTTTTTTAAAAATAATTTAAAAATTTGAAAACGTATAAATTATATAAAAATTTAAAAACGTGAAAAAAATTTAAAGAAATTACCAAAGTAATAAAGAGGAAACTATATATTTAAAAAAATTGGAATAAAACGGGACCTAATGTGCATTAGAACTGAACGATTGTAATATTTACAATATAATATAAAAATTTTGAAAACGTGAAAATAATTAAAAAAAATGAAAACGCGAAAAAAATTAAAAAAAATTACCAAAGTAATAAAGAGGAAACTATACAATTAGAAAAATTGGGATAAAACGGGGCCTAATGTGCATTAGACTTGATATAATTAACGATTGTAATATTTACAAAATAATTAAAAAATTTGAAAACGCGAAAAAAAATTTTTTTTTCTACAAAAGTAGCAAGAGGAAACTATATATTTACAAAAATTGGGATAAAACGGGGCTTAATGTGCATTAGACATTAGATAATTGAACGACTGTAATATTTACAAAATAATTTAAAAATGTGAAAACGTGAAAATAATTAAATAAGTGTGAAAACGCGAAAATAATTTAAATTTTTTACCAAAGTAATAAAGAGGAAACTATATATAAAAAAGGGATAAAATGGGGCCTAATGTGCATTAGACATTAGATAATTGAACGACTGTAATATTTACAAAATAATTTAAAAATGTGAAAACGTGAAAATGATTAAAAAAATGTGAAAACGCGAAAATAATTTAAAATTTTTACCAAAGTAATAAAGAGGAAACTATATATAAAAAAGGGATAAAATGGGGCCTAATGTGCATTAGACATTAGATAATTGAACGACTGTAATATTTACAAAATAATTTAAAAATTTGAAAACCTGAAAATAAGTAAAAATTCTTAAAACAAGGAAATTATTTAAAAAAATTCGCAAATAAAGAGGAAACTGTATATGTTTAAACTTTATATGTATAGGAAATTATATATTTAAAAAAAATTGATAAAACGGGGCCTAATGCACATTAGGCCCCGTTCAGATAATAGAAAAAAAAAATTAAAAAATTCGTAGGATTGAGAGAACGGATTTGTTGGTGTGGCGGTCCGGTCCTGTACGATGGGATGAAAGAGCACAGGGTGAAATAGCGCAGGGCCCTAACATATATACGGCAGAAATTTGCACAATAACGAGCTGGCATAGTGTTTTTACGAAAGTAGCGAATGCAGAGGGCGCATGACCCATTTGTGAGTAGTCCATCATAAAGTCCCGACATAAACATGTTCCTTCTTCATCCTGGCACATGTATAATCAAACACATCATTCCTATTTCATGCTAGCTTATATACGGTCTTTCGCTGCTGTCCCGGATCTTTTATTGGAAATTTAATTGAAAAATATTTTTTTCAATTTTTTACGTATTTCGCTTATACAAGAGGCAATAAAAAATAGGAAACTAGAATTTTTTTTCATTATTTCTACATTGACATCCCTTTTTTGTAACTGTAGTTTATATTGATATACTAAGAGAAAATAAATATGAAAGTTCGTAATTCGAAATTTTTTTTGGAATTTTTATTTTTATACGAACATCTTTTTTTCTAGCAGTTTATAAAAATTGCAAAAAATACCCATGACGCAATTTTAACGAATCATTATTTAAAAATTATTTAATTACAGAAAAAATCAATTTTATGACGAATTAAAACACAAAAACGTTGAGGTAAATACGCAAAAATAATCCGCGCCCTTTTTTGGGTACGAAAATATGTATCCTGAAAATATTTAATCCAATAAAATCCACGAATTTGTATTGTAAATATGCTAACAAAAATTTCTATACACGACAAAAAAAAATCTTCATTCTTTTGCCAAAATTCAATTAAAAATTCCATCTAAAGCAAAAAGTGTTTCATTTAATAAATTCAACAAATTATATAGGGAATTTTTGAAAAATAATGAAATTTTTTTTTTAATATGCTTTCTTAATAGGCTTTCTTACAAAAAAAAACTTCATATATGTACATATAGATAAATGATGTTTTTTTTCAGTAAGCCAACTTTTTTTGTTGAAGCAATTTTTGAACTAAATACAAAATTTATTCTGAAGATAGGGGGTCTAATTTCCGCGCTGTTATCTTGTCTTCTTTGCTAATGTTCTTTTAATTTTTACCCATTCGGATGATAAATGGGTCAGCGAAATTGTACGTCCTAAAACGAGGTGACTGTAATAATAATTGCGCATTATTGAGCTTTGTTCGAAAATTTCAGTTTTTATTTTACATTACAAAAATGAAAAAAAATTAAATTTTTTGGCTTTAGTTTAGTTGATATAAATTGGAATGGTAACGAAATATTGTTGAAAAAATTTTAATTCGAAAATTTAATATTATTAGCTTAAGAATTCGGATATATAGTTTTATAAAAAAAATTAATTTACGAGATTTTTTAGTTTTTGTGATAATGTATTCTAATATAAAATTCTGT
Source organism: Leptodirus hochenwartii (assembly GCA_947310635.1). NCBI lineage: Eukaryota > Metazoa > Arthropoda > Insecta > Coleoptera > Leiodidae > Leptodirus > Leptodirus hochenwartii. Next base: position 1,087,404 of record OX371179.1, read on the forward strand.
CGCAATTTTTTAAAAAAATCCTTTAGGTTTGGATTTTTTTTAAATAGTAAGATGTTTAAATAAAAATTAAAAAAGTAACGAAATCCAAATTTTCGAAAATTTCTACATACTGTAATATCATTAAAAATATTCGTAGTATTAAAAACATGTTCTTAAAAATATCGTTATTTTTAATAAAAAATTTAAATAGTAAGTTTGCTCGAGTAAAATTTAAAATTTTTTCATATTTAAAAATATCCGTACTATCAAAAAAATATTTAGAAAAATTCTTAATAATTGTTATTTTTATTTTTGATAGTTGATTTTTACAAAAAAATTATAATTAAAAAATGAGTAAATGTTAGACTTTATAGAGGGTAGAATAGAAATTTCTGTATTAACCCTAAAAATATTTCAAAATATAAAAGTATCAAATCAAATTCGATTTTAGAAATACATTTAGAAATTTATAAATGTATAGAAATTTGGTAAATAAAATTCTTACATACGTCAAGATTTATTGAAATTGATAAAATTTACTCGTACGAGATGAGAAAAGAGAATAAATCTTATAGCGTTCAAAAATAGTGCCACAACTCAAATTTAAACACGTTCCTTTTCAAGGAGAATCTTTGTGAAAAAAAAACACGTTTCGGTGCATCTACAGGGTGTTTCCAGATAGAAAATTGAAGATAAAAAATAATATTTTTTTTTTAATTAGTTCTAAATTTTTAATCATACGTTTAAATAATTTAAATAAATAAATAAATAATCAAAAATAAATTATTGAAGAGTCCAAAATTTAATGGAATATTCTTTATCCTTCAAGTAATCATTTTCTATCAATTATATTTGAAGGATAAAAATTTCAAATTTTTATTTCTAATTTCTAATTTGATTTCCCGTATACTAATTTTCTTTTTAAATAATAATCTTGATCATTTTTTAAAATATTAATTGCCGAACAAAAATTCAAAAAAAATCCACGTCATTATTAAAAAAATCTATAAATAAAACAGAAACGAGATATAAAATCGAGAAATTTTAAGATAAAATAAAATACATTTTTTGAATTAGTTCTAAATTTTTGATCATACGTTTAAATAATTTAAATAAATTAATAAATAATCAAAAACAACTTATTGAAGAGTCCAAAATTTTCTGGAAAATTGTTTATTCTTTAAGAAATCATTTTTTATAAATTATATTTGAAGGATAAAAATTTCAAATTTTTATTTCTAATTTCTAATTTAATTTCCCGTTTACTAATTTTTTTTTTAATAATAATCTTGATCATTTTTTAAAACATTAATTGCCGAACAAAAATTCTAAAAAAAATCCACGTCATTATTAAAAAATCTATAAATAAAACAGAAACGAGATATATAAACAATCGAGAAAATTTAAGACAAAATAAAATACTTTTTTTTGAATTAGTTCTAATTTTTTGATGATACGTTTAAATAATTTAAATAAATTAATAAATAATCAAAAACAAATTATTGAAGAGTCCAAAATTTTATGGAAAATTGTTTATTCTTTAAGAAATCATTTTCTATAAATTATATTTGAAGGATAAAAATTTCAAATTTTTATTTCTAATTTATAATTTAATTTCCCGTTTACTAATTTTTTTTTTAAATAATGATCTTGATCATTTTTGAAAACATTAATTTCCGGGCAAAAATTCCAAAAAAAATCCACGTCATTATTAAAAAATCTATAAATAAAACAAAAGCGAGGTATATAAACAATCGACAAAATTTAAGATAAAACATTTTTTTTCAATTAGTTCTAAATTTTGGTCACACGTTTAAATAATTTAAATAAATTAATAAATAATCAAAAATAAATGATTGAAGAGTCCAAAATTTCATGGAATATTCTTTATCCTTCAACTAATCATTTTCTATAAATTAAATTTGAAGGATAAAATCATGCCGCTTGTTACGATTTCTTTTTAAATAATATCCTTGATCCTTTTTTTAAATATTAATTTCCGAACAAGAATACAAAAGAAAATCACGTCATTATTTACGATCATTTTAATAACACCCTGTATACTGAACATATCCTTATATATCTGTGAATCATTTTGCACTCTTGGTGGTTCCTGAATCCCAATTCCCGTGCAGAATCCCAGGGAAAGGGTGCTGGTGGTAAAGGCGATGGGTGAGGAAGAGGGTAAATTGTCGGTTTTGCATTCATACTCACTCCTGAGGAAAAACAACGACCCAGCATCTGCATTACGATACACTGCGTTTCGGTCTCTTGGAGCTCTTCGAGCAACGAGAGAAAATCCCAGATGTTAGAAACGGCGAAACAAATATATTCTGCACGGGTATGTATGTGGTCCGTGTATGTGTATTAGCGACAGTGTTGCCACGTATGTGATATACAAGTTGCATATAGTCAATTGGGGATTCGGTGGCAGAAAATAAATATTTTGTTGAAAAAGAAAGGATGGAAGAAAAATAATGGTACTGACTTAGATTGAGGTTTAGATTGAATAGTTGCTGTTAAAAGGAAGCTGAGATGGATTAATAACACATAACCTCAAATGTATCTTCCAAAACCGAAAAATGGTTTTTCGCAAAATGATTTTTCCTTAATATTCAGCGCGATGTTTAAATAAATGCAATTTGTTTTCAGTTTGAAAATTTGGAAAGTTTATCGAAAAATTGGCTATTAAATAGAAGTTCAAATCGTCAAAAAAAATTACATATTGGAAAGCCATGGTGAAGCTTTGTTAATAAAAAAAAATTGGGATAAAATTTCTGTAACAGTGAATTTTTGTGCATCAAGCAAACAATTTTTTTTGTGCGAGTATATATGCTTTTTTGTAAAAGCTGGCAACTGAGCATATAAAATAGTTCTTGACGAATAGCTTCCCTTGTGCTTGTTATTTCAATGTTTTCGCCAAATATATTTCCTTTGTGTCCAATGCGATGTTTAAATAAATAATATTTGTTTTCATTTTGATAGTCTATTTGAAATTTTGCTGTTACAACGAAAAAAAGTTAGGTTAGAATTTAATATATCAAAAAATCAAAGAAATCATCACATCTTGGCTATAATGAAATTTTTTTTTTTTTATATTTGACAAGATTTTCTTCGACTATTTATTTTGAGAATGCATTTTTTGTGCTTTTATAATAAATTTTGAAGCAATAATATTTTTTTTTAATTGTTGCTTTCTTATTTCAACGTTTTTTTTTCAAAATATTTTCCCTTTATATCCACAGCGATTTTTAATAAATAAAATTAATTTTCATTTTAAAAGTCCATTGAAAATTTGCAGATTTATTAATATTCTAATTGTAGCTTCGATTGATTTTTATTTTTTACAATTCCTTATTTTTTATAAGGAAATGTTCTAATTTTTTTTCAACGAAATTTCTAATAAAAAAAAAAATAGTGTACAAACTTGAACTAAAATGAAAATTTCGAAAGAAAAAAAAGCGTCCGAAAAGTTCCTAATTTTGCTGTTACAGCGAAACAAAGTCAAGTTAGAGATTTATATCAAAAAATCAAAGAAATCATCACATCTTGGATAAAAAAATTTTTTTTTTTTAATATTTGAGATGATTTTCTTCGACTATTTATTTTGAGAATGCATTTTTTGTGCTTTTATAATAAATTTTGAAGCAATAATATTTTTTTTTAATTGTTGCTTTCTTATTTCAACGTTTTTTTTCAAAATATTTTCCCTTTATATCCACAGCGATTTTTAATAAATAAAATTAATTTTCATTTTAAAAGTCCATTGAAAATTTGCAGATTTATTAATATTCTAATTGTAGCTTCGATTGATTTTTATTTTTTACAATTCATTATTTTATATAAGGAAATGTTCTAATTTTTTTTCAACGAAATTTCTTATAAAAAAAAAAATAGTGTACAAACTTGAACTAAAATGAAAATTTCGAAAGAAAAAAATATCTGAAGAGTCCTTAAAATTATTTTGCCAAAACGAAACATGTCCACGCGTACAATTAACTTATTCACCCAACGCTGTTTTATTTATGCATGTAAAAGCATTTCGCGTCCTTTTTTTTCTGCAAAGTCGCGCGACACCATTTCGAGGAATAACAATTTGATTATTTATTCATTCTGCTGTGAAAGAATCCAAGTAGGTAACAAGTTGGCGAAGTAACAACTGCACGTTGCGCAGGATTTCAATGTATATTCCAATAATCGGCCCCCGGAAACTCGTCCTGAGCAAGGACGAATGGGTCCTTGTATCCTGACGCAACACCGAATTGCAAACATTTTTTATTATATCGCGAATAATCTGATGGGATATAAAAAATTGTTGAAAAGTCACGAACAGTTTTTGCGAATAACAATCGACTTATAAAAAATTTAGTAGTTTCCAAAAATTTCACAAAAAATATATAGTTTTTTTATTTGTATCAAACTTATTTTTGATGCTTCAAAACGAAAAATAAATCCAAACAATATAAATGACACATATCGTTCCAATACGCTCGGAAAATTTCAATAATAGAAAAACGGGTAAATTTAATAAAAAATTCGATTTTTTTTTTACTTTTGTAGTAAAGTATGAGCGTAATAATAGAGTAAGTCATAAATCATATTTTTATAGTGTCTGAAAAAACAAAAGTCGAAGGTTGAAAAACAGAACCATAATTTAAATGGCACTATATATAATCAGTAGTTACCGGAAATGTCGATAGGGGTCTCAAGATAATGTATATAATAATAAAAGCTTGTGAAGTTTGTCGTAAAATGACTGTTATATTGATTATCATTTAGACGGGCAAAGTAATACAATAAAAGAAATATAAATTGACCGGAGAAATCGGAAGTATTTTTATGAATGTCCAATTATTGTTCGAATGTTTATTTAATTGTGTAGGTATATAAATCGAGCAAATTTATGGTATTTTTTAATATATCTTTTTTAGCACTGAATATAATTATCAAAATAATATTAGAAAAAAATTAAATTATTCATTGATTTTTTATGCGTAAATTTTTATATGTTGTGAATAAATTTTTAGTTGAAAGAAATCGAGAATTTTTGATCTTGAAACAAAATTGAATGTTTAAAAAATAGAAATTTTCACTATGAAAAATACAAAAAAAAAACTTGGAATTAGGCAATTTGAAATTAGAATTTAGATAAATTATAAATTAAAAAATATCCACAAAAAAATGTAGAATTAAACAATTTGAAATTAGATAAATTAAAAATGAAAAAATATCCCGTTTTTATAATCTAGAAATTTTTTGACAAACAAAGCGCGATAATGTAAATTTTACACTCAGCCGTTGCAAATATCCTAACGTACGTTTTAAGGCTTGGCCAAATTTTTCTGATTGCATTCTTTCATTTTTTGGCAGTTTTAAAGTAGACATTTTTTTTTTAATAAACAAAAGCACATTTAAGATTTTTTTAAAGTTTCTAACGTGGCGAATACCTTCAAATTCTGTAATTACTTAATCCAAACCTGTCTTAATGTAAATATAAAATATTACGTCTTTATGACTTTTCGGTATTAAAAAAAAATCTCAATTCAAAATATACCAGATTTCTTTTCCTCTATTTGAGGCAGATCGCCCTCTTAATAAACATTATATTAGTATAATATAGGTTCATAATTCAACTTCGATAGTTTCTGAAAGTAAATTAATTTTTTTTCTTCAAAATTTCAAAATAAGCCCACATATAGGAATATACAACGTGGCTCAAAAAATCATTATTTAATATATAAAGTACGCAAGATGTGGATTTTTTATTTCGTCGAGTCGAAAATATCAATATACAAAAAAATTAAACACCCTGTATACTGAAATATTAACTATTGATTTTTTGTGTATACACGATGTGATTTTTCTTTTACAGAAGCAACAATGTTTCGATGTACAGGCAAAAATATGATTTAATTAAAAAATTCGACATCCTGTATATAAAAAATGTAAATCGACCGTTAAATTTTAAAACAAACACAAGGTATGTAACTAAAAATTATTCAATTAATCAGAATTCCAATTATTGACAGAAGTTACATTAATTTATCGATAAATTTCTTTATTTGAAATTCGAATAGGATTTTTTTGTGCCCGATTGTGCACGACGAAACTGTTCTTGTAAACGTCAACCCCTAAAGTATATACTACCCTCTGCGGCGAGTGGTGGTAAATGTCATTGTACACTGAAATGTCGCCTTTCAGAGCGAATGAAAATGTGATCGGATAAGCGAAACGATTTTTGGATTGGGGATGTTATTTGAAATCAACCCTTAAATGGCACGTTCGGTAAACGTTTAATGGATGTAGGTGGCGAATTCTTTAATTAATATTCTTTTGCGTTTGTTAGAAATTTTTTACAACAATTTTTGCCGTATAGTTTGTCAAATAATTGAAATATTAGAAGAATTTGTATTTTTTTTTTGAAATTTTTTCAGTAAAATTTTCATATTGTCGAAGGACAATTGAAATATTTTTTTGTAGTATTTGAATGAAGGATTTGGATTTTGTTGAAGTGATTTTGTTGGAAAATTAATATTTCGAAATATATCGAATTTTCAATGAGCAGTTGAAAATATTTTTTAATTGAAGTCCTTGTAAAAAATTTTTTATTGGATTTGAAAAATCGTTTGACTATTTTCAATGATTGAATGGGACATTTTCTTATAGAAAATGATCTGAGGATTCTAAAGCTGCAAGTAGCATTAAAATATCGCAAGAAAAGGAACTAAAAAAATTGAAATTTTCAAATATTTCCTTTACAAAAACCGATATATTTTCGCGACCTTTCTTCAGCTCCATACAAAAAAGAAAATAATATGTCATATATGCGACATATTTGTCGACTAACACAACAAAGTATTTTTTTTTCCATTTGAAAACAGTTTAAGGATAATATTGGAAAAAGTGAAAAAAAAACAATTTAGTTTCAGATCACGATGAAAAGACAATGAAAATATGACATTGTGGTGGAAATTTGGTTTCCTTCATTTATTGACGGGTTAGCTAAATACTATATATTGCATTGGATATAAAACAAGGCCTGGACAAACTTGAAAAAAGAATAGAAACATTTTCCCAATAATTGCCATTAAAACCCTGAAATTGAGGTTAAAGGAATTTTTAATTTTTACAGAAAAAGTCATGATACTTTTGGACTTTCTTTCTGGTCATTTTGATGGTTGAAATTCATTCAATTTTTCTTAGAATGCGTTTTTTTAAACTGCATAAAATCTATAAAAAAAAATCTTAGTAAGTACAAAATAAAAAAATCATATAAAATCTATAGAAGCAATAAAAAAATTTTTTTTTTGAAAAATAATACATTCGAAACTGTATTTAAACGCTGTAAAAAAAATTCTTAAATTTCTAGCGAGTTTTATAGAAATTGTAGAATAAATTAAATAATAAAATTAGATTTTGCAAATATAGAAAAACACAAAGAAATCGAAAGTGTATATTATTCGTTCTTTTTTTTAATTGAGTGCAGATGCGAGCTAAAATTGCGAAATGCGCATTTAGATCAAAACGCCTCGATTTTCACATTTTTCGAAGTAATCCTGAACACGAATCGCATTGTATACCGATTTTTTTCCGATAATGTTACCTGTAAACGGTTCTTTCTCTACCACACCGTTGCCCTTATGTTGGCAGCCATCACGAGTCTCATTACCACAAAATACAAGCGAGCGCGAACGCTTCCAGCAACATCTGCACGATATAAACTTAAAGTCAAATGCGCAAAACCAATCTCATCAGTGTAGCAAATTCACGCAACAAAATGGTTTTATAAACGGCAATTGCGCGACGTCGGCTATTCGACGTCGGTGGCGGCGTCGCGACGCCCGCCCGTGTTGCCGCCGCCGCCGCCGATATATTGAAAAATCTGCCGCGAAATTATTTTCTATAAATAAATATTGACGCGAGAGCTGCTTGAGAGAAAAAGGAAAAAAAACCGGCGATAAGCTCTTTTATCCAAATGGGGGGGAGGGGGGTGTATACAGGGTGAACTGTTTATTAACGCGATATGAATTAGCGTTCGTTGGGTTTTTAGATTCAAAAAATATTACGTTGTTTGATTTGATTTTTTATTTTTACACACCCTGTATATGCCATTTAAGCGTGTACTATCAATTTACAACTAGATATATGTTCGTCCAAGCTGGTTTAAATTTTTTTAATTTTTTTTATTGTCTTGACGAGACAATAATTAATATTCTAAAAAAATACAAATATATATTTAGAATTAAACAAAAAAAAATTGTTTTATTTATATTTAATATTTTCCATATTATTTGGCGCTGTCCTTTTGAGCATGGTGTAAGTGTCTGATCGAAATGAAGGGGGGGTGTATACAGGGTGAGTTGTTTATTAACGCGATATAAATTAGCGTTAGGTGGGTTTTTAGATTCAAAAAATATTACGTTGTTTGATTTGATTTTTTATTTTTACACACCCTGTATATACCATTTAAGCGTGTACTATCAATTTACAACTAGATATATGTTCGTCCAAGCTGGTTTAAATTTTTTTAATTTTTTTTATTGTCTTGACGAGACAATAATTAATATTCTTAAAAAATACAAATATATATTTAGAATTAAACAAAAAAAAATTGTTTTATTTATATTTAATATTTTCCATATTATTTGGCGCTGTCCTTTTGAGCATGGTGTAAGTGTCTAATCGAAATGAAGGGGGGGGGTGTATACAGGGTGAGCTGTTTATTAACGCGATATAAATTAGCGTTAGGTGGTTTTTAGATTCAAAAAATATTACGTAGTTTGATTTGATTTTTGATTTTTACACACCCTGTATATACCATTTAAGCGCGTAATATCAGTTTACAACTAGATATATGTTCGTTCAAGCTGGTTTAAATTTAAAAAAAAAAAATTATTGTCTTGACGAGACAATAATTAATATTTTTAAAAAATACAAATATATATTTAGAATTAAACAAAAAAAAATTGTTTTATTTATATTTAATATTTTCCATATTATTTGGCGCTGTCCTTTTGAGCATGGTGTAAGTGTCTAATCGAAATGAAGGGGGGGTGTATACAGGGTGAGCTGTTTATTAACGCGATATAAATTAGCGTTAGGTGGGTTTTTAGATTAAAAAAATATTACGTTGTTTGATTTGATTTTTTATTTTTACACACCCTGTATATACCATTTAAGCGTGTACTATCAATTTACAACTAGATATATGTTCGTCCAAGCTGGTTTAAATTTTTTTATTTTTTTTATTGTCTTGACGAGACAATAATTAATATTCTAAAAAAATACAAATATATATTTAGAATTAAACAAAAAAAAATTGTTTTATTTATATTTAATATTTTCCATATTATTTGGCGCTGTCCTTTTGAGCATGGTGTAAGTGTCTAGTCGAAATGAGGGGGGGTGTATACAGGGTGAGCTGTTTATTAACGCAATATAAATTAGCGTTAGGTGGGTTTTTAGATTCAAAAAATATTACGTAGTTTGATTTGATTTTTGATTTTTACACACCCTGTATATACCATTTAAGCGCGTAATATCAGTTTACAACTAGATATATGTTCGTTCAAGCTGGTTTAAATTTAAAAAAAAAAATTTATTGTCTTGACGAGACAATAATTAATATTCTTAAAAAATACAAAATATATATTTAGAATTAAACAAAAAAAAATTGTTTTATTTATATTTAATATTTTCCATATTATTTGGCGCTGTCCTTTTGAGCATGGTGTAAGTGTCTAATCGAAATGAAGGGGGGGTGTATACAGGGTGAGCTGTTTATTAACGCAATATAAATTAGCGTTAGGTGGGTTTTTAGATTCAAAAAATATTACGTTGTTTGATTTGATTTTTTATTTTTACACACCCTGTATATACCATTTAAGCGCGTAATATCAGTTTACAACTAGATATATGTTCGTTCAAGCTGGTTTAAATTAAAAAAAAAAAATTTATTGTCTTGACGAGACAATAATTAATATTCTTAAAAAATACAAAATATATATTTAGAATTAAACAAAAAAAAAATTTTTTTTTTATATTTAATATTTTCCACATTACTTGGCGCTTTCCTCTTGAGCACGGTGCAAGTACCTTCAGGTACAATATGGCATATATAATCTTCTGACTGCTCAGGTTTATGAAAGCACGTTATGTAAATATGTTACAAAAATCAGTACTTCGATTAAAATGCCATCTCGTGCAAATTAAATTTAACACATATGTGCGTTAAATTTTGTTGTTGCTTTTTTTATTTTTCTTGTATTTTTTAACATTTCCAGTTCGTAAAAAATCATTTGGTATACGAAATTTTTTTTTTACAAAATTTCGGTGATTATTTTAATTATTGATCTTTTTTGATTATAAAGATCCTAAAAACACTTTACCGATACTGATCTTATTAGTAAAAAAAAAACGATTTTTTGAAAAATGGCTGCTGTACATCGTCAAAAAAAAATTAAGTAAAAAATAAAATTGTAAACTCGAGTATATTAATAAACGGCTCAAATTTTTTCTTGAAATCCTGTAGAATTCCACAACACAGAGTAGGTACAAGCACATATATAAGCGAATTACATTTCGATATTATTAAATTACTAATTATGTTTCAAACATATGATTTGCCGAAATATTAATTATTGGCTAAATCTGTATGGCTGATTAACAGAAATTTCATTACATTCCGAACGATATTATATAAACAATCAGCGCAAAAATTAATTGTACAAATACAAATCGGTAATTCGTATTGGCAATTGAAATTTCATTCCGTTGCCAAATTCATTTGCGAAATGTAAATAATCCTAAGCTTACTAGCCAAATTAAGCTTCGTAAACAATTATCAGAGGATATTGTTTATCTAGACTCAATTACAAAAAAAATATTGATATATAATTTTTTTAAATCAATATGGGCTTGCTTATAAAAAAAAAAATTTTTTTCGCTATTTTTTTATAACGTTTTGAATTATGTAAACCAATTTGATATATTTAAAAATATTTGTATATGTTGAAAATTACAAAAAAAAATTGCTGGCTGGCGAAATATTTATATTAAATTTACGCATATTTTAAGCAATAATAAAATGGAATTAAATTTTTTTTTAAATTGTCAAATATAACCCGTTTATTTTCGGACTGGCGAAAAATATATATAATTCAAAATATTGTATATACATTTTTATTTTAATATTTTTGCAATTTTCGGATATGTTTTAAATTAAAGCGAAATATAACCGCAAAATTTCACATTTCAATAGAACGTAAAAATAAATAGTAAAACCGCTGAAAAATAGCGAAAAGAATTTTTTTAATACCCCGCAAAAATCAACGAAGCAGAACAAGCTAAAATCAACACCCAGTGTGGGTTTACAAAAATATTTCTAAAAAAAATTTAATGAAATTGCGTTGTTTCCAGAAAACTGGGCAATGTTTAAAAATCCAAAGTACGTGCGAATATTTTTTTTATTATTTTTTCTCTTATTTTGATTTTTAAATTAGGCATTATTTTAGAGTAATTAAAGCAGGTGCGTAGATAAAATATATAATGTTACGTGGAGACAGGTCCGGCTTTTTATTATTGTTTAATTAATCAGAAAAATAAGAATTGTTGATTTATTTTGAAAAAGAATTTTGTAGTGAATTAATTTATACAAAAATATATATATACTAAAAAATAAAGCACAATTATATAAAAAAAAAAATGCTTTACATTTCAATATTGATTTCCCATTGAAAAAGTATTGTTTGGGCTTGTAAATGTAAAAAAAATGGCTTACTAAAAATTGGGCTTGGAAATCTACTGATTCGGTCCTGTTTTAGTTGCGATTGCAGGTGGATATGGTGCAATATAGATGTGAATCGTTTGAGAAATAAAAAGGGAGTATATTAGCGTCGTTTTATCAAAGCTTTTATATATTTACTTTGAACTGGAAAATTAGAACTTAATTAAATTTTACGAATCTGCTGTTCATTTGAATATGCGGTTTTAATATTAAATGGTTGGTTGGTTTGTTGATTAAATGAAGTAATTAAAATATAATTATATTAGGGAGTAATGAAGAAAAGAATTTTTTTTTTTTGTACGGCTCTATTTTGTTTAAAAGCATAATAAAGTAAAGCTATTAATAATTTAAATACGTTTTTAATAAGAATAATGGAAAAAAATGTTTGATTGAAAAAAATTTAGATATATTTTAAATTAAGCTGTTCAGAAACGCCATAATAAAAAATTCGAAAAGAATTTTTTTTAAGTCAAAAATGTTGTTTTTTCCGATTGGCGTTTTTTTTTTGCTAATTCAACAATAATCTATTAACTTTTTAAAAAAATTGTTCATTCTTAATATTGTTATAAAATACGATAATTAATTTAATTGTTCGCAAATTTTTAATAATTCAATGTTTTATCAATTTTGGAAATGCATATCGCAGATTTGAGCGGAAAGTGCTGAGCGTGAAGTTTTATTTGAAACAAAAATTGTTGAGCAGATAAAAGGTTTTTTTTCTTCATCATAATTAAGTATCATAAATAATTTGTTTTAAAATTGATTTTGTTTTAATGATTTATAGAAATTTTTAATTATATTAGGGAGTAGTGAAGAATAGAATTTTTTTTTTTTTGTAGAACTCTTTTTTGTTAAAAAGCAATTAATAATTTCAATAATTTTTTAATAAGAATAATGGGAAAAAAAAGTTTTATTGTAAGTAATATGTTATATAAAAAATTTAGATATATTTTAAATTAAGCTGTTTAGAAACGCCATAATAAAAAAATTCCAAAAGAAATTTTTTTTAAGTCAAAAATATCATTTTCTCCGATTGGTGTTTTTTTTGCTAATTCTCGAACAATCTAAATTTAAAAAAAAAAATGTTCATTCTTAATATTATTATAAAATACGATAATTAATTTAATTGTTGGCAAATAAATGAAATTATTTTTATTTTTTATTAGGATAATGTAATTTTTTCGATTGGTACTAAATATCTTATAGAGATAAAATGTGGGAATTTTTTTTGTGCAAATTATATTTTTCTTAGATTTGCTTTTATTTTGTTAGGTATTGTGGAAAAAAGTGCAAAAAAAACAATGTTTACTTAATTTTACATAAACATAGAAAACTTCAAAAAACAGCAAAAAGAAATTTAGTTTTAGAAAAAAAAAATTTTTATTGTAAAGAAACATGTTATATATAAAAAGTTTAGAAGATTTCAAATGGATCTTTAGAGAAATTTAATAAAAATTAAATAAAAATAAATGATGAAATTAAGAAATTTCGAAAGAAATTTCTTCTCTTAAATTTATGATTATTACTTCAATATTTTGAGGAAAAAATTGCGCATTCGCAATTTTTCGAGTATCCATCTTCATTATATTCAATCTCATCATCTCTTCGTTCATAATTCACATCTTTCGCCTATTTTATTCCTCCTTCATTCAATATTTAACAAAACGACAATTCACGTTATTCGAAAAACGCCAAAATCACTTCCACGAAAGTAATTCCCCCTTTTGTTCGTTGCACTGAGCATTTGCCCAAAATGCAATTGTATCAGCAAATCAAAATTTCATTGTAAGCATTATCGCAGGTTCTAAAGCCGAATGCCAAAGTGGCATAAAGCTCGAGGTTTGTATTTGCTCGTATTTACCAAAGTTGATGAACTTTATAGTACCCATAATGACGTTTTTCAGTGTTGTTGTACAATGACTCTACTTAACATAACTATACCTATTTATACCGTATACACTATCATATTTAGTTCGTAAAACAATATATAGTTGCTTAATGTTCTTGCCTGGCAATATTAAACTCATACAGGGTACATTTTCGACTAAAATTGAATATATCGTTTTTTGTGTCGAAATGTAAATAATTTTTTTTTGCTTTTGAAAAATGGAACTACCTTTTAAATCGGAAATGAATTTTTTTTTATATATATAAAAATTGCGTGAATTTATTATTCATTTGTTTAATTTACAATTTTTTTAATTTTTCTTGAATTTTGTAAAAAAAAAACCGTTCTTCTACATCGGCGCTTAGCGTCTCGACAAGCCTTTATATTTTAGAAAATTATTTACTTAATTACCATAACTCCATAAAAAAGAATTTTATGAAATTGTACACAATTTTTTTATATATTTTTTGGCGTCGAAATATAAATTTAATGTTTTTTTTGCTTTTGAAAAATGGAACTACCAAATCACACTTTTAAATCATTAATTTTAATTTTTTTATATATGTATATATAAAATGCGTGAATTTGCTTAATTTATAATGTTCTAATTTTTCTTGAATTTTTTAAAAACCCCGTTTTTCTATCTCGGCGCTTAGCGTCTCGACAAGCATCTATATTTTAAAAAAATATTTACATATTTACCATAAATAGATAAAAAAGAATTTTATACCGAATTTTTTACAATTTTTTTGGCGTCGAAATATAAATTTATATTTATTTTGCTTTTGATAAAATGGAACTACCAAATCACACCTTTAAATCAAAATTTTTTTTTTTATATATATATAAATTGCGTGAATTTATTTGCTTAATTTACAATTTTCTAATTTTTCTTGAATTTTTTAAAAAACCCGTTTTTCTATCTCGGCGCTTAGCGTCTCAGCAAGCATTTTAGAAAATTATTTACTTAATTACCATAAATCGATAAAAAAAGAATTTTAGAAAATTGTAACAAATGTTTTACATTTTTTTTGCGTTGAAATTTGAATAAAAATTTTTTTTTTGCTTTTATGTGAAATTTCCATATTTTTATAAAAAAAAATTGCGCGAATTTATTATTCAATAATATCGTTTGATTAATTTACAATTTTCTAATTTTTCTTGAATTTTTTTATAAACCATAAAATACTAGGCATTTAAAAAAAAAATCCATTCTTCTACCTCGGCGCTTAGCGTCTCGACAAATATTTATATGTAAAAAAACAAATTACTTAATTAACATAAATCGATAAAAAACGAACTTTACACCTACGAAATTTTAAATTTTAAGACGCTACACCCTGTGTATTATTACGTACAATTTTCGTCCTTTAGACGTTAGAGTCCTGCGCTAGGATAACAGTTATTATGATTGATTATATTGAACAACTCTTTGCCAGAGCATACTAATTTTAAATAATATTTCAGCTAACTTTACATAAAAGTAAATATAATATTATTAATGCATAATACATCGATAAAATTATTATTTTCACAATATGAAAATTGATTGTTATCCGACATTTTACAAAATGGCTAATAAAAATTATAATTTTCTTTTATTAAAGAATTTTCAAAATTTCACTGTATGCTGCAGAACACCCTGTATATAACTAGTGCATTTTTACACTAGAACAAAATTTGTAATTAGTTAATTCACCACTAGAAGCAGCACATATCGGTAGTTCAAATAAAACTTTTGTTTTTTTTCAAAAAAGTTTTGTTTTTTATTTAAGGTGACGAAATTTTTTTCGACTTCTCACTATGTGCAAAATTTTTTATATTTTAAGTATTGTAAAACTATATAAACAATTTTAATACTGATTACATTCTGATTTTTTTTTTTGAAAAAAACAATTTTACATTACACACATTTTTTTTTATTAAAAATTCTCCTAAAAAAAATCTTCAAATATATTTTCTGAATCGTATTTTTTTTGCGTTTAGCACGCAATAAAATATTTATTTTGCAATAAAAATTATGTCACATTGTAAAAATTATGTTACGTGTAAAACAATCTGGTTGGAAAAAAATAAAAAAATAAAAAATAAAAATAAAATAAAGCTAGCGAGTTGTAACTTGTAAGTGCCTTGTAAATGCATTTATATTAACATCTGGAAGGGTGCAGAAAACAATCGGAAGAACTATATTCGTTCTCTGCATCCACTCGAGGAAATTGGATAAAAAAATTATCGAAATAATTTCAAACGAAAAAAAAACCAAGTGTGAACTTGATCAAAAAAAAATGTAAAAAAAATTCTACGATAGGAATATTTCGATAGACAATTGCGATTGGACAATTTTGTAAATTCTAAAAATTGAATTTCTAAAATTCGTCGAAATTCTTGGATGTAATCAAAAATAATATAATCTTATTATAGAAATAAAATTTGTAAAATTAAAATTAAAGTAAAATTTGATCTTAGTATGGAATATCACAAAAATACCTAAGTTTAATTATTTTAATAACACCGTAGTGATATTTTTTCAATTTGAAATCAGAAAATTTACGACTGCATAAAATGTGACATCTAAATAAAAATTTATAAGTCGAAATTGCATCGCTTTTACAAAAGAATTCGCTTAGACAATAAAAAATGACACTTGAAACTTGTTTTTACTTCTAATAAAATAATTTTAACATTCGAAAGTGGTATGAATTTAAAAATTCCAAAATGTGACATCTAAAAAAAAATTTGTAAATCGAAATTCCATCGCTTTTACAAAAGAATTCGCTTAGACAATGAAAAATTACACTTGAAACTTGTTTTAACTTCTAATAAAATAATTTTAACATTCGAAAGTAGTATAAATTAAAAAATTCGAAAATGTGACATCTAAAAAAAAATTTGTAAATCGAAATTCCATCGCTTTTACAAAAGAATTCGCTTAGACAATGAAAAATTACACTTGAAACTTGTTTTAACTTCTAATCAAATATTTTTATCATTCGAAAATAGTATAAATTAAAAAATTCCAAAATGTGACATCTAAAAAAAAATTTATAAATCGAAATTCCATCGCTTTTACAAAAGAATTTGATAAATTCTCTTAGACTATCAAAAATGGCACTTGAAAAATATTTTAACTTGTAATCAAATAATTTTAACATTCAAAAATAATATAAATTTAAAAATTCCAAAATGTGACATCTAAAAAAAAATTTATAAATCGAAATTCCATCGCTTTTACAAAAGAATTTGATAAATTCTCTTAGACTATCAAAAATGGCACTTGAAAAATATTTTAACTTGTAATCAAATAATTTTAACATTCAAAAATAATATAAATTTAAAAATTCCAAAATGTGACATCTAAAAAAAAATTTATAAATCGAAATTCCATCGCTTTTACAAAAGAATTTGATAAATTCTCTTAGACTATCAAAAATGGCACTTGAAAAATATTTTAACTGGTAATCAAATAATTTTAACATTCAAAAATAATATAAATTTAAAAATTCCAAATTGTGACATCTAAAAAAAAATTTATAAATCGAAATTCCATCGCTTTTACAAAAGAATTTGATAAATTCTCTTAGACTATCAAAAATGGCACTTGAAAAATATTTTAACTTGTAATCAAATAATTTTAACATTCAAAAATAATATAAATTTAAAAATTCCAAAATGTGACATCTAAAAAAAAATTTATAAATCGAAATTCCATCGCTTTTACAAAAGAATTTGATAAATTCTCTTAGACTATCAAAAATGGCACTTGAAAAATGTTTTAACTTGTAATCAAATAATTTTAACTTTCGAAAGTAGTATAAATTTAAAAATTCGAAAATTTGACATCTAAAAAAAAATTTATAAATCGAAATTCCATCGCTTTTACAAAAGAATTTGATAAATTCTCTTATTAGACTATGAAAAATGGCACTTGAAAAATATTTTAACTTGTAATCAAATAATTTTAACATTCGAAAATAATATATATATAAAAATTCTAAAATGTGACATCTAAAAAAAATTTTATAAATCGAAATTCCATCGCTTTTACAAAAGAATTTGCTAAATTCGCTTAGACTATGAAAAATGGCACTTGAAAAATGTTTTAACTTGTAATCAAATAATTTTAACTTTCGAAAATAATATAAATTTAAAAATTCCAAAATGTGACATCTAAAAAAAAATTTATAAATCGAAATTCCATCGCTTTTACAAAAGAATTTGATAAATTCTCTTAGACTATCAAAAATGGCACTTGAAAAATATTTTAACTTGTAATCAAATAATTTTAACATTCAAAAATAATATAAATTTAAAAATTCCAAAATGTGACATCTAAAAAAAAATTTATAAATCGAAATTCCATCGCTTTTACAAAAGAATTTGATAAATTCGCTTAGACTATGAAAAATGGCACTTGAAAAATGTTTTAACTTCTGATAAAAAATTTTAACAATCGAAAGTTGTATAAATTTAAAAATTCCAAAATGTGACATCTAAAAAAAATTTATAAATCGAAATTCCAACGCTTTTACAAAAGAATTTGCTAAATTCGCTTAGACTATGAAAAATGGCACTTGAAAAATGTTTTAACTTGTAATCAAATAATTTTAACTTTCGAAAGTGGTATGAATTTAAAGATTGCAAAATGTGACATCTAAAAAAAAATTTGTAAATCGAAATTGCATCGCTTTTACAAAAGAATTCGCTTAGACAATGAAAAATTACACTTGAAACTTGTTTTAACTTCTAATAAAATAATTTTAACATTCGAAAGTGGTATAAATTTAAAAATTCCAAAATGTGACAGCTAGATAAAACTTCGGTAAATTCGCGTATGTTACCAGTTTGAACATGTAATCCTCGACAGTATCAAAAAAACTTCTTTTGCTGGAACAATGGATCACGAAATATAATCGCGGCTTCCCCGTCCTATACTAATGACCCTGTATAGCGGTGCACCATGCCCATAAATTATTTTCAGGCCGGACGGAAAAGCCGAAGTTAATCGCAGGTGTTTTGGCGCCCCCGGTCCCTCGTCCCTCTGGAGACGTGAAATTTGATATATGACGCGAAGGCATCATGCTTTGAGTTAAAATAAATTGGTCGAAATTATCGTGGAAAAATATATTTCGTGTTATGTTTTATATAGACATATGCGCATTTCGATAGAGGGATTCCATCTTTAGTTTCGGACAATTTTTTTTTATAGATTAATGTGTTAGTATATGCGAAGGTTCGCGTTTGAAATTGGCGCGGTTTTTTTTTTTTTTTGTATTGTCTACTTTCACATTTTCCAGTGCGGAAAATCGAAATGCAACGTCATGCAAAAAAGGCATAAATAAAGAAAGATTCGTATCGCGTAGGGAGTTGGGTGATGGACACGATTTTCTATTGTATAAAGGATGTATCAAAAAAAAATAGAAAATTTGTTTGAAAACCAAAAAAAAATTGTTTATTGTGTAGATTTTATATATTTTTCATGCATTTTATTTATTTTATTTTATTCCATTTTTTTTTTTTTGTTTCAGTTGCTGCGATTTGAAAACAATTTCTTTTCCAAAATATATCGTAGTAATTATTAATATTTTTTTATACCAGACCGGATCTGATTTAATTATCGGTTAATAGATGGAAAAATCGTCCCTTTTCGAATTTTTATATTATTTTGAAAAGTTTGGAATAATATATCCAGGTGATGATTAACAAAGAAAGATCAAAAAATTTTTTTTGGGAAATATGAAATTCTAAGTAGGTCGATTTATATTTTTTTTTTTATAAATGGTTAGAACACGAAAGAACTAATCCCAGCGAATTATTTTTTTATATATTTTTTTTAAATTTTTTTTATTTTCCGCAATTTGGCAAAATATATCCAAGTCGTTATTTACAAGAAATAGTTTTTTAATAATTCCGAAAAAAATTTAAATTCTAATAAGGTCGAGCAAAGAGAAAATTTATTACAAGGGGTTAATATATAAAAAAAATTACACCCTTCGAATTTTTCGACACAATTTTGAATTATGTATCCTAGTGATTATTAAAAAATAAATTAGAACATATTTTCTAAATATCTTCGTGAAATAGCAAAAAAAAATCTAAGAGGGTACATTTTAAAAATATGTTTAGAAAAAGAATCCATGAAAAAAAAATCGACCCCCTTCGAATTTTTATATTGATTCAAAATCGTTAAAAAAAATTTCGTAATATAATATAAACATTCTTAGCAAAAATATTTGTTACATGTACTCAATATATTTAAAAATGATTTTTAAGCAAAACTTTTTTTTCCTCAATTTTTTTTACGCTGTATGTTAACAACTGGTAGATATTCCACTACGTATACACCCACCAAAGGGACTTTAGCATATATTTGAGCCGAATTCGAGCTGCTTCTGCAGAGGATTTTTATTCTTTTGAAATAAGTACACAACTTTCTCTATTTCCTGCGTATTCATCGCGATAAGCTGATAAATACTCGGAATTAGAAAAAAAGGAAATTGGAGTTCACGCAATTTCCTGCTTGGGTACTATAAATTTTTTCAAGTAAAAAAAAAATACAATAAATTGCAAATTTCAATATTTAAAGCGCGAAATTCAAAATAATTTAATTCCACAAGAATTATCGACGTTGATATTTCATAAAATTTTTGAAGCAAATACAAAATTTTCTATAAATTAATTAAATAAAATCAGTCTAGCATTTTTTTAAATAAATTATTTATGATACTGACGTACAAGGTGATCAAGAAAAAAAAAAGAACAAATTTGCTTTTATCTAATTTTCACATAAAAAATTCCCACATTTGGCATTCGGCTTTAGAACCTGCGATAATGCTTACAATGAAATTTTGATTTGCTGATACAATTGCATTTTGGGCAAATGCTCAGTGCAACGAATAAAAGGGGGAATTACTTTCGTGGAAGTGATTTTGGCGTTTTTCGAATAACGTGAATTGTCGTTTTGTTAAATATTGGATGAAGGAGGAATAAAATAGGCGAAAGATGTGAATTATGAACGAAGAGATGATGAGATTGAATATAATGAAGATGGATACTCGAAAAATTGCGAATGTGCAATTTTTTCCTCAAAATATTGAAGTTAGTTAAAGAGTCCGCAATCCTAAAGATTGGTTGGAAACAGCACGCCATGCCGATCTATCCTGAGCTAATCCCTTCATCTCCCTATAGCTATTCATCTCAACGTCTTCAACTATCTGACTCACATACTCCAATCTAGGCCTACCTACCCCTCTCATTCCCTCCACTCTACCTTCTATGATCAATTGCATAATCCCCCCATGCCTAAGAATATGCCCTACTAATCTGTCTCTCCTACGCTGTAACACTCTCCAAATACTTCTCTTCTCCCCTACTAACTCTAGTACAGCTTCATTTGTTACTTTATCTTCCCAACCAATCCTCATCATCCTCCTATAACACCACATTTCAAGTGCTTCTAATCTACGCTTCTCTTCCTTTCCTATAGTCCACGCCTCACACCCGTACAGTGCTACACTCCAAACATATACCTTCAGTAATCTTTTTCTAATACCCAAGTCAATATTTGATCTTAAAATCTGTTCTTTTTCTACGAATGCCTTCCTACCCTGTGCTATCCTACACTTTATATCTACCTTGCTTCGATTATCTTTTGTGATTCTACTGCCTAAATAACAAAAATCTGACACTTCTTCGATTCTATTATCTCCTATTGTGATCCTCATTTTTCTACTGCATTCCTTTTTGTCACACCTCATCACTTTAGTTTTACCTATATTTATTTTCATGTTAAAATCCCTAGTCAATACTGCCTGCATACCATTCAATACCCTTTCTAAATTCTTTTCGCTTTCTTCCAATATAGCTATATCGTCGGCGAATCTCAGCATATATATTTTCTCTCCCTGTACATTCACACCTACACTATACTCTTCTTTTACTTTGTTTATTGCATCTTCTATATATAGATTAAATAATAACGGTGAAAGTGTACATCCCTGCCGAACTCCCTTCCCTATTTTTGCTACCTCTTCTTCCCCCTCAATTCTAACTAAGGCAGTTTGGTGTTTATATAAATTAAAAATTATTCTCCTATCCTTATAATCTATACCCGTTTCTTTTAAAATTCTAAACATTATGTCCCAATCTACATTGTCAAATGCCTTTTCTAAGTCTATAAAAGCTATGCAAGTTACCTTTCCTACCCTCTTTCTTTTTTCTACTACCGTTCTTAGTGCTAGAATCGCCTCTCTCGTCCCTCTGTTTTTCCTAAAACCAAACTGATCTTCTCCTAGCCTTTCCTCTACTTTATTTTCTAATCTCCTATAAATAATCTTTAACAATATCTTCGATGCATGTGATAGTAGGCTAATGGTCCTATAGTTCTCACACAAATTAGCTCCTATTTTCTTCGGCATTGTTACTATTGAAGTAATAATCATAAATTTAAGAGAATAAATTTCTTTCGAAATTTCTTAATTTCATCATTTATTTTTTATGAAATTTCTTTTTCATGAAAGTTTTTATGTACAACATTTTTATTTACAATATATTTTTTTCTTTCTAAAACTAAATAAGGTTAAATTTATTTTTGCTGTTTTTTTTTAAAGTTTTCTGTTTATGTAAAATGAAGTTTCTTTTGCACTTTTTTTCACAATATACTAGCAAAATAAAAGCAAATCGAAGAAAAATATTATTTTCACAAAAAAAATCCCACATTTTATCTCTATAAAATATTTAGTACCAATCGAAAAAAATACATTATCCTAATAAAAAATTTAAATAATTTCATTTATTTGCGTACAATTAAATTAATTATCATATTTTATCCTAATATTAAGAATGAACAATTTTTTTTTTTTATTATTAAAATCTATTAAAACATCTATTAAGATTGTTCGTGAATTAGCAAAAAAAAACGCCAATCGGAGAAAATGATATTTTTGAATTAAAAAAAATTTCTTTTGGAATTTTTTATTATGGCATTTTTTGAATAACGTGAATAGTCGTTTTCTTAAATATTGGATGAAGGAGGAATAAAATAGGCGAAAGATGTGAATTATGAAAGAAGAGATGATGAGATTGAATAAAATGAAGATGGATACCCGAAAAATAGCGAATGTGCATTTTTTTGCTAAAATATTCAAGTAATAATCATAAATTTAAGAGAAAATTTTTCTTTCGAAATTTCTTAATTTCATGATTTATTTTTATTTATTTTTTATGAAATTTCTCTAAAGACCGTTTGATATCTTCTAAACTTTTTATATATAACATTTTTATTTACAATTAAAAATTTTTTTTTCTAAAACTAAATTTATTTTTGCTGTTTTTTGAAGTTTTCTATGTTTATGTAAAATGAAGTAAACATTGTTTTTTTTTGCACTTTTTTTCACAATACCTAGCAAAATAAAAGCAAATCTAAGAAAAATATAATTTTCATAAAAAAAAAATCCCACATTTTATCTTTATAAGATATTTAGTACCAATCAAAAAAATTACATTATCCTAATAAAAAAATTAAAAAATTTCATTTATTTGCGAACAATTAAATTAATTATCATATATATAATAATATTATATATATTTAAATTATTATATATATAATAATATTAAGAATGAACATTTTTTTTTTAAATTTATATTCGTGAATTAGCAAAAGAAAACGCCAATCCGAGAAAACAATATTTTTGACTTAAAAAAATTTTCTTTTGCAATTTTTTATTATGGCAATTTTTAACAGCTTAATTTAAAATATATCTAAATTTTTTATATAACACATTACTTACAATAAAACATTTTTTCCCATTATTCTTATTAAAAAAATATTTAAATTATTAATTGCTTTTCAACAATAGAGCTCTAAAAAAAAAATTCTATTCTTCACTACTCCCTAATATAATTAAATTTTTCTATAAATCAATAAAACAAAATCAATTTTAAAACAAATTATTTATGATACTTAATTATGACGAAGAAAAAAAAAGCTTTTATCTGCTCAACAATTTTTGTTTCAAATAAAACTTCACGCGCAGCACTTTCGGCTCAAATCTGCGATATGCATTTCCAAAATTGATAAAACATCGAATTATTAATAAAACACCTCACATTTGGATTCAACAACAATTATGGCAATCCATTCGATTTATAAATTTTTAGTCAATTATTAATTGTGTAGAAGTGTATTGTTTGAAAGCAACGTCGAAAATGTCGCAACATTACTTTAAAATGACAAAAAAAAATTTGAGCAGCGAAATATCGCAAAAAAATTGTGGGCTGACAGATTTTTAAAATGCAATTATTATTTTTTATATATACCAGCTATGTACAAATTAAATTTTAAAAAAAAATGTTGACATTTCGCGGATATTGGATAAGTTTTGATATATTTTATAAATACATGCGAATTTTTTCTGATAATTTAATTTACAAAAAAAATGTATACTTTCGGAACAGTACAAACAAATTTTCGACTATTTCTTCGTTATTTGTTAACGGATTTGAAATCTGACAGATTTTTAAAATGCTATTTTGATTTTTTAATATACCAGGTATGTACAAATTAAATAAAAAAAAAATATGTTGAGATTTCGCGGATATTGGATGAGTTTTGATATATTTTATAAATATATGCGAATTTTTTCTGATAATTTTATTTGCAAAAAAAATGTAGATCTTTCGAAACCGTAGAAACAAATTTTCGACTATTTATTCGTTATTTGTTAAGGGATTTGAAATCTGATAGATTTTTAAAATGCAATTTTGATTTTTTTATTTACCAGGTATGTACAAATTAAATAAAAATTTAAATTGTTGAAATTTCGCAGATATTGGATGAGTTTTGGTATATTTTGTAAATATATGCGAATTTTTTCTGATCATTTTATTTAGAAAAAAAAATGTATATCTTTCGGAACAGTACAAACAAATTTTCGACTATTTATTCGTTATTTGTTAATGGATTTGAAATCTGACAGATTTTTAAAATGCTATTTTGATTTTTTAATATACCAGGTATGTACAAATTAAATTTAAAAAAAATATGTTGAGATTTCGCGGATATTGGATGAGTTTTGATATATTTTATAAATATATGCGAATTTTTTCTGATAATTTTATTTGCAAAAAAATGTAGATCTTTCGAAACCGTAGAAACAAATTTTCGACTATTTATTCGTTATTTGTTAAGGGATTTGAAATCTGATAGATTTTTAAAATGCAATTTTGATTTTTTTATTTACCAGGTATGTACAAATTAAATAAAAATTTAAATTGTTGAAATTTCGCAGATATTGGATGAGTTTTGGTATATTTTGTAAATATATGCGAATTTTTTCTGATCATTTTATTTAGAAAAAAAAATGTATATCTTTCGGAACAGTACAAACAAATTTTCGACTATTTATTCGTTATTTGTTAATGGATTTGAAATCTGACAGATTTTTAAAATGCTATTTTGATTTTTTAATATACCAGGTATGTACAAATTAAATTAAAAAAAAATATGTTGAGATTTCGCGGATATTGGATGAGTTTTGATATATTTTATAAATATATGCGAATTTTTTCTGATAATTTTATTTGCAAAAAAAAATGTAGATCTTTCGAAACCGTAGAAACAAATTTTCGACTATTTATTCGTTATTTGTTAAGGGATTTGAAATCTGATAGATTTTTAAAATGCAATTTTGATTTTTTTATTTACCAGGTATGTACAAATTAAATAAAAATTTAAATTGTTGAAATTTCGCAGATATTGGATGAGTTTTGGTATATTTTATAAATACATGCGAATTTTTTCTGATAATTTAATTTACAAAAAAAATATATATCTTTCGGAACAGTACAAACAAATTTTCGACTATTTCTTCGTCATTTGTTAATGGATTTGAAATCTGACAGATTTTTAAAATGCTATTTTGATTTTTTTATATACCAGGTATGTACAAATTAAATAAAAAATTTAAATGTTCAGATTTCGCGGATATTGGATGAGTTTTGATATATTTTATAAATACATGCGAATTTTTTCTGATAATTTTATTTGCAAAAAAAATGTAGATCTTTCGAAACCGTAGAAACAAATTTTCGACTATTTATTCGTTATTTGTTAAGGGATTTGAAATCTGATAGATTTTTAAAATGCAATTTTGATTTTTTTATTTACCAGGTATGTACAAATTAAATAAAAATTTAAATTGTTGAAATTTCGCAGATATTGGATGAGTTTTGGTATATTTTGTAAATATATGCGAATTTTTTCTGATAATTTTATTTGCAAAAAATGTAGATCTTTCGGAACAATACAAACAAATTTTCGACTATTTCTTCGTTATTTGTTAATAGATTTGAAATCTGACAGATTTTTAAAATGCTATTTAGATTTTTTAATATAACAGGTACGTACAAATAAAAAATAAAAAAATATGTTGAGATTTCGCGGATATTGGATGAGTTTTGATATATTTTGTAAATACATGCGAATTTTTTCTGATAATTTTGTTTACAAAAAAATGTATATCGTACGGAACCGTACAAACAATTTTACGACTATTTCTTCGTTAAGGGATGTGAAATCTCCTTTTTTTTTTAATTCTCTTTTAAATTAACAACGTACTCACGATTTTAATGCCGTTATAACTTTAAGCGTTTTGAGTTGGGTTATATAAAGCCAATCCCTCTATTGATTAAATCATAAATACTACCGCATGCTTATAAAATCGAAATTACATGTGTGCATGTGTGGTTTTCACTGCAAGAACCACGATCAAAGAAAGCAGCGAAAAAATCCCGCGAAAACCAATTTTCGGACGATTTACGCGAAGAGATTTTTTTCAATTTCAAAATAAGTTGTTCGAACTTTAATACGATTTTAAAAAATACTGGACTGAAAATATTTACTTTCCAACGACGTTGTAAAATCACATTTTCTTCATTCGACTTAAATTTTAAATGAAATGTCAATTTTTTAAATGCTGATATTTTTTCATTCCACGATTAAAAAAATGGCAAAATTCTAACATTTATAACACGTTTAGATTATTGTCAAAATTTCGAAGAAAAATTTTTATATTATAAACTTAGCTTAGAATTTTTTGTTATACTGTATACATAAATCAATATTTCATACAATAAATTAAAATTATCTATAAAAATTCTACGAATAGCATTTATCAAATTCGTTTTCTTCAATTTGAAAATATTTACTCATATAATGGGATTTTACAAAAATATTATTTTTTACGTAATCGCTCAATTTATTGAAAAAAGAAAATTAACTTTAGTTACAAGGATATTTAACGTGCATAAAAAATGGCAACATTGCTTGCGAGATAAAGTCAAATTGGGAGTAATTTAAATATGAAATCTATATAAAAAAAAATGTAATTTAAAAAATTCATGTCAATTTGAACAACTTGAGACTAAATCTAAATTTTACAGATTTTTTATTAGCAAAAAATAAAAATAAAAATAAAAGCTAATGATCTAATTGTTTAACGCTAACGTGTGACGCTAACGATACTAGAAAAAGCCGTTTTGTCAATTTTTATAACCCATCTAACTTAAAAAAAAAATTCATTTGCACTAGAATTTGATATACGTCATAAAAGGTAGCGAAATAATTTTAATACCATTATAAATTTCTTCATATCTTCTAATAATACTATCAAATGACTTACTTCTACAAAAGCAGCGAATGGATAAGCCATTCTTCTCAAATACCGTAATTTATTTCCGCCTGCATTTATCATTTTCTTGCAGCGCGAATGAATAAGATGGTCGGCTTGTGCTGCCTTCTCACCAATCTCCCCGGGATTGTTTCCTCTGCCATGGTTGCCGCGTGTACGGGCTACAATATATATATCCGCAGTCCGTGCAGCTAATTTCGCGACTATATTACGAATTTAAGACGCGGAAATTTAACAATTCCCAGGAGATTTCCGCTGCGTTAATTCGCGTATTTTACCTGCGGTACAATTTCGTACTAAAATATTTAAAGTGTGGACGATGTGCTTAATTAAGAAGTTTGCGAAAATTTAGTCGGCCGCAATTATAAGCCGTAATTGTGTTATAAACCTGATTAAAAGCCACATTAGCGAAGTTACGGTGCCAAGAAGATGAAAACTATTCGATTATGTGTTTAGAACAAAATCGTGTAAAAGATTGGCGAAGAAATCGTAAATCGTAAGAAAATGATTAACCAATCGTAAATTTGTTGACGAGCGAATTTTTTGCACGAGTCAACCAATTATGCGCATTTTTTTTGCGAAGTTACAGAAATTTGAAATAAACTGTAATATATAAATCGAATATGTTTTTTATTTATTAATATCTTGTTTGCGCGTATTAAAAAATATTTTTTTTAATGGAAATTATTAACGGAAATGTGCAAAGTCAAAAGGAAGTGTAAATTTGTTTACGAGCGAATTTTTTTAACGAGTCAAAAAATTATGCGCTTTTTTTTTGCGAAGTAACAGAAAATTGAAATAAACTGAAATATATAAATCAAATATATTTGCTATTAAAATCTTGTTTGGGGGTGTTAAAAAATTTTTTTTATGGAAAAATATACGTTATATATGGTGGAAATTTATTGTTAATTTTTCTTGTTTTGTATATATCTAAAAAAAAAAATTTATTTGATGAAATTTTTTAACAAAAATATGCAAAATATTGACGAGTCAACAAATTATGCGCTTTTTTTTTGCGAAGTAACAGAAAATTGAAATAAACTGAAATATATAAATCAAATATATTTGCTATTAAAATCTTGTTTGGGCGTATTAAAAAATTTTTTTTTTTATGGTAATATATACTTTATATATGCTGGAAATTTATTGTTAATTTTTCTTGTTTTGTATATATCTAAAAAAAAAAATTTATTTGATGAAATTTTTTAACAAAAATATGCAAAATATTGACGAGTCAACAAATTATGTGCATTTTTTTTGCGAAGTAACAGAAAATTGAAATAAACTGAAATATATAAATCAAATATATTTGCTATTAAAATCTTGTTTGGGGGTGTTAAAAATTTTTTTTTATGGAAAAATATACGTTATATATGGTGGAAATTTATTGTTAATTTTTCTTGTTTTGTATATATCTAAAAAAAAAATTTATTTGATGAAATTTTTTAACAAAAATATGCAAAATATTGACGAGTCAACAAATTATGTGCATTTTTTTTGCGAAGTAACAGAAAATTGAAATAAACTGAAATATATAAATCAAATATATTTGCTATTAAAATCTTGTTTGGGGGTGTTAAAAAATTTTTTTTATGGAAAAATATACGTTATATATGGTGGAAATTTATTGTTAATTTTTCTTGTTTTGTATATATCTAAAAAAAAAATTTATTTGATGAAATTTTTTAACAAAAATATGCAAAATATTGACGAGTCAACAAATTATGTGCATTTTTTTTGCGAAGTAACAGAAAATTGAAATAAACTGAAATATATAAATCAAATATATTTGCTATTAAAATCTTGTTTGGGGTGTTAAAAAATTTTTTTTATGGAAAAATATACGTTATATATGGTGGAAATTTATTGTTAATTTTTCTTGTTTTGTATATATCTAAAAAAAAAAATTTATTTGATGAAATTTTTTAACAAAAATATGCAAAATATTGACGAGTCAACAAATTATGCGCTTTTTTTTTGCGAAGTAACAGAAAATTGAAATAAACTGAAATATATAAATCAAATATATTTGCTATTAAAATCTTGTTTGGGCGTATTAAAAAAATTTTTTTTTTATGGTAATATATACTTTATATATGCTGGAAATTTATTGTTCATTTTTCTTGTTAGTATATATCGAAAAAAATTTTTTTTTTTGATGAAATTTATTAACAAAAATATGCAAATCAAAAGGAAACGTAAACTTGTTTACGAGCGAAATTTTTTAACGGGTCAAAAAATTATGCGCATTTTTTTTGCGAAGTAACATAAAATTGAAATAAACTGAAATATATAAATCAAAGATGTTTGATATTAAAATCGTGTTTGGGCGTATTAAAAAATTTTTTTTTATGGAAATATCTACGTTATATATGGTGGAAATTTATTGTTCATTTTTTTTGTTGGTATATATCGAAAAAATTTTTTTTTTGATGAAATATATTAACAAAAATATGCAAATCATCACGATAGAATTTTATTATTAATTTCTCCTATTTGTATACCAAAAAAAAATTTTTTTATAAGAAATTTGAATAGAAATATATAAATCATACATAGAAGAATTTTATTAGAATTTTCTACTGCTTGTATATATATATAAAAAAAAATTTTTTTTATGGATTTTCTAACAGAAATAAAAAAAATGGCAAAATTTGATTGTTAATTTATCCAGCTTGTCTACTATTGAAATTTATTGTTAAATTTTCTTATTAGTATATATCAAAAAAATATATTTTTTTTGATGAAATTTATTAACAAAAATATGCAAAATAATGATGAGTCAACAAAATATGCGCAATTTTTTTGCGAAGTAACAGAAAATTGAAATAAACTGAAATATATAAATCAAATATATTTGCTATTAAAACCTTGTTTGCGCGTATTAAAAAATTTTTTTTTTATGGAAATATATATGTTATATATGGTGGAAATTTATTATTAATTTTTCTTGTTAGTATATATCAAAAAAATAATTTTTTTGATGAAATTTATTAACAAAAATATGCATATCATACACGATCGAATTTTATTATTAATTTCTCCTAATTTGTATACCAAAAAAAATTTTTTTTGTAAGAAATTTGAATACAAATATATAAATCATAAATGGCAGAATTTTATTAAAATTTTCTACTACTTGTATATATTAAAAAAAAAAAGTGTATGGATTTTCTAACAGAAATAAAAAAATAGCAAAATTTGATAGTTAATTTATCCAGCTTGTATACTATAAGAAAAAAAATTTTTTTTTGTACGAAACTTATTAAAAGAAATCTAAAAATCATATATAGCATAATTTTGTTTTTGATGTTATGTTTTCATTTTTTAAAAAATGTCCAGAAAACATGATAAAGAATCGAATATTATAAATAAAAGGGTTGAAGAAAATTTGAATTATATTATACGAACAATATAAGGGCTTTGTACAGATATATCTTGAAAAGGAGCAAGGAATTTCGGAAATCCTGTCGATGTCCTTTCCTTATCCCTTCGTCCTTGTTGTAAATACAATACAAGGCCCTTCATTAACACAGCACCGTACCTTCGTCCCAAATGTATAAATTACCTTAAATATAAAGCAACCGCAAAAAAATTGTAAGGATCGCAAAAAAAATCCTCGAATGAAAATTTTATTTGAAAATATCAACTAGTAAAGCGATTTATTAAGCATAATTTGTTTAAATAACTAAATGCAGTTTTATGAATTCGAGTATCGAAAAGTTTTAACAGAAAAAATTTTTTCGTCGTAAAACTTTCGTTATTTTCTTTTGTGTATAGTTCATGAACCGTACCTTTAAATATCTCACAATAAAATCGAATGAAGAGGAGGAGAATAAAGAGGAGCGTGCAAAGGTGCACATGCAAAGGGAAAACAATTCCCATTGAAGCGCAGCGACAGAAGAAAACGTAAACAGTGGCCGTCGGAAATTCGTGTTCAGAAATTTAAACGCGGATAATAGATACACTGAATTAAATATGCGCTTCCGAAGACGGGTACGGAAATATATGCCGTCTAATTCGCAAGATATAACTCGGGCAAGAGAGTAATTGATTGTTTGTGAACAGGCAGAGAAGCAGGACTCGCTTAAAACTTTCTAATTTGTATCGTCGATTGTAAATGGTCTTCCCAGCTTCGGGATTGTGATCATGGAATGAAAATATTTGACCGGCAATAACAGATCCGGAATTTAGAATTTTTTTTTATAGCTATTTATGCACCATGTTGCGAATTATACGTGTTTCAATAAGTGGAGTTTTTCGAATTTTTGTATAAATAATTAATACAAAATATTGTATTAAATATTTTATTGTATATTTTATTTTATTTTATTTTATTTTATTTTATTTTATATATTTTTTTATTAAAAAAAATATATATATTGAAATGAGAATCGAAGAATTGGATTTTCAAAAAAAAATGGTAGAAAATTTAATTTACTTTATTTTACATATTTTCTTTATTAAAAAATATATATATATTGAAATGAGAATCGAAGAATTCGATTTTCAAATAAAAATGGTAACAAATTTTATTTATTTTATTTTATTTTATTTTATTTTATTTTATTTTATTTTATATTTTTTTTTAATAAAAAAAATATATATATCGAAATGAGAATCGAAGAATTGGATTTTCAAAAAATATTGGTAGAAAATTTAATTTAATTTAATTTTATATATTTTCTTTATTAAAAACGATTTATATATTGAAATGAGAATCGAAGAATTGGATTTTCAAAAAAAAATGGTAGAAAATTTAATTTACTTTATTTTACATATTTTCTTTATTAAAAAATATATCTATATTGAAATGAGAAGCGAAGAATTGGATTTTCAAAAAAAAATGGTAACAATTTTTATTTATTTTATTTTATTTTATTTTATTTTATTTTATATATTTTTTTATTAAAAAAATAATATATTGAAATGAGAATCGAAGAATTGGATTTTCAAAAAATACCGGTAGAAAATTTAATTTAATTTTATTTTACATATTTTCTTTATTAAAAAATATATATATATTGTAATGAGAATCGAAGAATTGGATTTTCAAAAAAAAATGGTAGAAAATTTTATTTAATTTATTTTATATATTTTCTTTATTAAAAAAAATATATATATATTAAAATGAGAAGCGAAGAATTCGATTTTCAAAAAAAAATGGTAACAATTTTTATTTATTTTCTTTTATCTTATTTTATTTTATTTTATTTTATATATTTTTTTATTAAAAAAAAATTATATATTGAAATGAGAATCGAAGAATTGGATTTTCAAACAAATTGGTGGCAAATTTTATTTATTTTATTTTATATTACATATTTTTTTTTATTAAAAAAAATTATATATTGAAATGAGAATCGAAGAATTGGATTTTCATAAAAAAATTGATAGAAATTTTATTTTATTTTATTTTATTTTATTTTATTTCATTTTATTTTATTTTATTTTATATATTTTCTTATTAAAAAAAAATTTTATATTGAAATGAGAATCGAAGAATTGGATTTTCAAACAAATTGGTGGCAAATTTTATTTATTTTATTTTATATTACATATTTTTTTTTATTAAAAAAAATTATATATTGAAATGAGAATCGAAGAATTGGATTTTCATAAAAAAATTGATAGAAATTTTATTTTATTTTATTTTATTTTATTTTATTTCATTTTATTTTATTTTATATATTTTCTTATTAAAAAAAAATTTTATATTGAAATGAGAATCGAAGAATTGGATTTTCAAACAAATTGGTGGCAAATTTTATTTATTTTATTTTATTTTATTTTATTTCATTTTATTTTATTTTATTTTATATATTTTCTTATTAAAAAAAAAATTTATATTGAAATGAGAATCGAAGAATTGGATTTTCAAACAAATTGGTGGCAAATTTTATTTATTTTATTTTATTTTATTTTATTTTATATTAGATATTTTTTTTTAATAAAAAAAATATATATATTGAAATGAGAATCGAAGAATTGGATTTTCAAAAAATATTGGTAGAAAATTTAATTTAATTTAATTTTATATATTTTCTTTATTAAAAACGATTTATATATTGAAATGAGAATCGAAGAATTGGATTTTCAAAAAAAAATGGTAGAAAATTTAATTTACTTTATTTTAAATATTAAATAATAATAAAAAAATATATATATATAGAAATGAGAATCGAAGAATTGGATTTTCAAAAAAAATTGTAGAAAAAATATTTTATGGAACGTACGGACCTGCATATTTGTACATGTATATCCACGGGCTAAAAGTGTAAAAATGATAAATTAAATGTACCCGTGTCCAAAGCAAACTTTTCGCACAAAAAAAAGTTTCATTGTCAGTAATGAAGAGATTTTTTTGCCCAGCAATATGTAATTAAGAAGGATAATCGAATTTGTATTCTAATTATTAAAAATTATAACAAGACTTTTTGTTCTTTCAGAGTTTGCAAAGTTTTATTGAATAGTCTATAAAAGAAAATTTATTTTTTGTGAGAAAATGAAATTTTATATATATAATTTTTATTAATAAGGTGTATTGTAATTTTCTTAAGTTTTTGTACAAGAGAATTAAAAAAAAAATCGAAAAACCTCAAAAATTTACGAAACCTTTGCCAAATTCACGGAATTCAAAAATTGTTGAAAGAAAATTTCAAAAAACCCAAGAAATCTTAAAAAATCGAAAGATATCGTAAAATCCACGTAATTGAAAAAAAAAGAATGAAATCAAATAAATTTCAAAAAGTCAAAGGATTGCAAAAGGCTAAAAAAAATGCGAAAAAATCAAGAGGTTTCCAAATTCTTGAACGGAATTCAAAAAACCTTAAGAAATCTCAAAAAAATCAAGAAACTTGGAACAACTTATTGAATTTAAAATCATAAAATTTATAGGTAAAATGAGGTTCTTTACAATGTTGCCAAGTAAGTATTTTTTTATTAATAAGTCAAATTTTCTTATGTTTTATTGAAGAGAATTTAAAAAGCTTCAAAAAATGAAGAGGCTTTGCAAAATTCACGGAATTCAAAAATTGTTGAACGAAATTAAGGAAATTTTAAAAAACCCAAGAAATTTTAAAAATTCGAAAGATATCGTAAAATCTACGTAATTGAAAAAAATGAATGATATCAAATTAATTTCAAAAATTCAAAGGATTGCAAAAAGCTCAAAAAACTGCGAAAAAAACAAGGAATCCAAAAAACCTTATGAGATCTCAAAAAATTCAAGAAACTAGGAATTTAAAATGATAAAATTTATTTTCCTACCCTAGATCAAATAAACATTTGCATAGATGAGAAAAATTAGCGATTTAAAAATTCACACTCCCTTAAAAAATACAATTTTCTAATCACAATTTAACTAAAACACAATCCAACAAAATTCAACTAATTTAGACAGCTTAATCAAATTTTCCGCGGTACTTTACAGTGTTGCCAAGTAAGTTGCCCAAACAAATAAGACTAAGTGCTGGCAAATATGATTAAATAAGAAGGATATGCACTCGCGACATCAGCAACAGAAGCAGCACCGCAGCCATCTAGTGCCAGTCGCGACAACTAACGCAATTATGCATTTCCCTGTACAAATTTGTTTTTTCGCCGCGAATAAACCGCTTTGTTTACTAAAAGCATTGTCTGAGCCCGATGTACTTAATATTCACGTCACCGTCACGGTGAGTCCCCAATAATCGTTCTATACACTTTGACTGGGACACGTCCCGCGGGATTCGCGGTATACAGGGTGTCCAAATCCATCGCACACGTATTTTTCAATTTATTTGAGAAATTTTGTCAGAGAAGAAGCCAATTTTATTTTTATTGAAAAATTAACGATATCGAACATTTGTTCGTTACTTCGATGGTGAAATAAAAAATGAACACCAGAGAATTTAATAAATTACTTGCGGTTAAAAAATGTATATATAATGGATTGGATTAAAACGATTTTTCGTATATTTTCTCTGCAAGTAAATTTTAAAAAAATATTCCAAGTGATAAAAGGTAGGAATGGGATATATTCGTAGTGAATGTGATTTCAACATTCTAAATCTGCAAGTAGCTTTGCTGTAGCTTTGCAAGATATCGACGAAAAACTGAAAATTGAAAAAATGACATGGAATTGATTTTTTTGGCGAAATTTTTCT
This sequence comes from Leptodirus hochenwartii, assembly GCA_947310635.1. Classification (NCBI taxonomy): domain Eukaryota; kingdom Metazoa; phylum Arthropoda; class Insecta; order Coleoptera; family Leiodidae; genus Leptodirus; species Leptodirus hochenwartii. The sequence goes on from OX371179.1 coordinate 1,122,891, forward strand.
TTTTTTTAATTTTTACATTTACATTTATATATTAAGAATTTAGCATCTGCAAGTGATTTTGATGAACATTTAGTATTTCAAAAGATACAGATTTTCAAAATGAGCTGGTTTTTGCTAACATTTCAATCGATACAGATTTTTGAAGAGAATAGTAAAAAAATTTTTTTTTTTTAAATTATTATTTTACACGAATAAATGATTATTTGGCACACAATCTAATAGGAAATGACAAACTGTTTAAATCTACAAGCAATTAATCTATAAGACTACCAATTTGGAAGATATCGCCAAAAAACTGCAAATTGAAAAATCAGAAGGGCCCCCCCTTTGATTTTTTTTTTTTTGTAAAATTTGCACATTTTCAAGAGTCCATGAAATTTGATCTCAGAATTTTGAATATGCAAGAAATTTTGATGGCAGATGAATTTTTCAATCGATCCAGATTTTTGAAGAGTAGTAAAAATTTTTTTTACATAGGACGTTCAAGAAAATTTTAATTTTACACGAATAAATAATTATTTGGCACACAATCTAATAGGAAATGACAAACTGTCTAAATCTACAAGCAATTAATCTATAAGACTACAAATTTGGAAGATATCGCCAAAAAAACTGCAAATTGAAAAACCAAATGGTTCCCCCTTTGATTTATTTTTTTTGGTAAAATTTTCACATTTTCAAGAGTCCATGAAATTTTTTAATAGAATTTGATCTCAGAATTTTGAATATGCGAGAGATTTTGATGGCAGATGAATATTTCAATCGATACAGATTTTTGTAGAGAATAGTAAAATTTTTTTTTACATTGGACGTCCAAATAAATTTTAATTTTACACGAATAAATGATTATTTGGCACACAATCTAATAGGAAATAAAAAACAGTTGAAATCTACAAGCAATTTATCTATAAGACTAGCAATTTGGAAGATATCCTTAAAAAAACTGAAAACTGAAAAAAAATGAGAAAGGTGAATTTTTTCTAAGACAAATTTTCAGTTTTTGAATGTGTGATGTGAGGTTCTTTTATGGAACCTCTCCCAAATGACTGCCTTAACAAAAATGAGTATTATTTTTCTTTGGTCTCATTTTTTTTCGGTTGATTTCTATAAATACTCGAGCATGGGACTATATTGTAGCTATGCATGACTCGTGCGTGCATTTGGGAATCCTCCGGATGGGATATAAAATATTTGCATCGGCAAGCTGCGGCCGCACGGAACAATGTCCGGCATAAATACAAGGTCCAGGTATTTTTGCTGAATAAATATTCCCGATTCATAAGCCTACACAGCTTCATGGCTCCGGCTGGACGTGTTTACCGAAACCGAAATACAACTCGGCATCCGAAAAACTGTCCTCCACGTTATGTATATAGTGCCCATTTGGGATATACACAAAAAGTTAACAATACAAATAGAATATTCGACGGAGCATGTCTCCTCAAGCGTAAAGATTTTTTCTCGTTTTGTATAGCCAACGTAAATATGGATATACAGATATCTGTAATAAAATTTTTTTTTAAGAAGAATAAGTCGATTTTCAACATATCTTGATTATATATCAAACAATTTTCTGAATTATCATCAAGAAATTTATTAGAAATAAAGTTCCTCATCATGCGTAAAGATTTTTTCTGGTTATGTATAACAAAAGTAGATATCGATATACAGATATATGAAAAAAAAATTTTTTTAAGAAGAATAAGTCGTTTTTAAACATATCTTGATTATATATCAAACAATTTTCTGAATAATTGACGAGAAATTTATTAAAAACAAAGCTCTTCATCATGCGTAAAGAATTTTTCTCGTTTTGTATAACCAAAGTAGATATCGATATACAGATATATGAAAAAAAAAATTTTTTAAGAAGAATAAGTCGTTTTTCAACATATCTTGATTATATATCAAACAATTTTCTGAATTATCATCAAGAAATTTATTAGAAATAAAGTTCCTCATCATGCGTAAAGATTTTTTCTGGTTATGTATAACAAAAGTAGATATCGATATACAGATATATGAAAAAAAATTTTTTTTAAGAAGAATAAGTCGTTTTTAAACATATCTTGATTATATATCAAACAATTTTCTGAATTATCATCAAGAAATTTATTAGAAATAAAGTTCCTCATCATGCGTAAAGATTTTTTCTGGTTATGTATAACAAAAGTAGATATCGATATACAGATATATGAAAAAAAAATTTTTTTAAGAAGAATAAGTCGTTTTTCAAGATATCTTGATTATATATCAAACAATTTTCTGAATAATTGACGAGAAATTTATTAAAAACAAAGCTCTTCATCATGCGTAAAGAATTTTTCTCGTTTTGTATAACCAAAGTAGATATCGATATACAGATATATGAAAAAAAAAATTTTTTAAGAAGAATAAGTCGTTTTTAAACATATCTTCATTATATATCAAACAATTTTCTGAATAATTGACGAGAAATTTATTAAAAACAAAGCTCTTCATCATGCGTCAAGAATTTTTCTCGTTTTGTATAACCAAAGTAGATATCGATATACAGATATATGAAAAAAAAATTTTTTTAAGAAGAATAAGTCGTTTTTCAAGATATCTTGATTATATATCAAACAATTTTCTGAATAATTGACGAGAAATTTATTAAAAACAAAGCTCTTCATCATGCGTAAAGAATTTTTCTCGTTTTGTATAACCAAAGTAGATATCGATATACAGATATATGAAAAAAAAAATTTTTTAAGAAGAATAAGTCATTTTTAAACATATCTTCATTATATATCAAACAATTTTCTGAATAATTGACGAGAAATTTATTAAAAACAAAGCTCTTCATCATGCGTCAAGAATTTTTCTCGTTTTGTATAACAAAAGTAGATATCGATATACAGATATATGAAAAAAAAAATTTTTTAAGAAGAATAAGTCGTTTTTCAAGATATCTTGATTATATATCAAACAATTTTCTGAATAATTGACGAGAAATTTATTAAAAACAAAGCTCTTCATCATGCGTAAAGAATTTTTCTCGTTTTGTATAACCAAAGTAGATATCGATATACAGATATATGAAAAAAAAAATTTTTTAAGAAGAATAAGTCGTTTTTAAACATATCTTCATTATATATCAAACAATTTTCTGAATAATTGACGAGAAATTTATTAAAAACAAAGCTCTTCATCATGCGTCAAGAATTTTTCTCGTTTTGTATAACCAAAGTAGATATCGATATACAGATATATGAAAAAAAAATTTTTTTAAGAAGAATAAGTCGTTTTTCAAGATATCTTCATTATATATCAAACAATTTTCTGAATTATCATCAAGAAATTTATTAGAAATAAAGTTCCTCATCATGCGTAAAGATTTTTTCTAGTTTTGTATAGCCAACGTAAATATGGATATACAGATATCTGTAAAAAAAATTTTTTTTAAGAAGAATATGTCGTTTTTCATCATATCTTGATTATATATCAAAAAAATTTCTAAATAATTATTAAGAAATTTATTAAACACAAAGTTCCTCATCATACGTAAAGATTTTTCTCGTTTTGTATAGCCAAAGTAAATAAGGATATACAGATAAAAGTAAAAAAATTTTTTTTTAATAATAATACGTCGTTTTTCAACATATCTTAATTATATATCAAACAAATTTCTGATTATTCATCAAGAAATTGACATAAAAAAAAAAATTTTTCATCAGAACTGCATAAAACTAGTTACTAAAACGAAAAATCTTTTTTCTGTTTAAAAAAAATCAGCATTTTTCGTATTAATTAGTTTTAGGCCTTTTCAGGAATCGCCTGAAATTAATTTTCAATGCCTTTGATATCCCGCATATTTTTTTTGGGGGCGGGGGGAATCGGAAAAATTCAAAACCAGGAAAAAATAGCTGAAATTGAACGATACACGTTATTTATATAGTCTGCATTTTCAATTAAAACAGGATTTATCATATCCCATGCTTTACGCACATATACATACAGCCTAACCAAAAAAACACCAAGATCACCACGAAAATCTATTAATTAATTAATGAAAATTCATTAAAAAAATATTACTCGAAAGTAGTATTTATAAAAATTCGGTCCAAAAAAAAAGATTCTAAACGTGTGAAATTTTAACACATGCTCAAAGGGTAAATACTCTTAATTTTTTTTTTATAAAATTGAAAAGTTTCACATGAGACGTCCATATAAAAATATTTGTACTGTTCAATTCGAATTTTTGTATTTGTCTTGCAGAATTTTGAAATTTGCATTTCACATCAAAAATCACTCACATGATGCGAGTATTTAAAAAAAACTGCACTCAAATGTTTGAAAATATTTTTTAAACGGCGCTCAAGCGTTAAATAAAGCAATTTTTACTTACGCTCAAAAATACAAAAATTCTCAGCTTTTCATTATCGTATTTTTCTAATTTTCTATTTTTTTCCCATATTTACTCTTCCTAATTTTCCTATATATATATTTTTTTCATACCAAATTGATTATTCTTTCGAATTTTGTTTGTTTTCATATTACAAAATTATTTAAATACTATCTTCAATGGGCACAATTAAAATAATTATTTCGTTCGTTTTTAAGAAAGATTGCAAAGTCCAAAAAAAAAGATACTAAACGTTTGAAATTTTAACACAAGCTCAAAGGGTAAATACTCTTAATTTTTTTATTGTAAAATTGAAAAGTTTCACATGAGACGTCCATTAAAAATATTTTTACTGTTCAATTCGAATTTCTGTATTTGTCTTGCAAATTTGCATTTCACATCAAAAATCACCCTCAATTTTGAGAGCAAATGCTATTAGAAAATACCGCGAAAAAATGTGAAAATTTCGACAAAAAAAAATTCAAAAAGTACCCTTATCATTTCCCCCGAATTTCTTACAAAAAAACATAATATATCCCGCTATAATATATCCCACAAATTGCCTATTCTGAAGAATCTTTGCAATGACAGAATTGCGCATTTCTACCATTACGCTCATATTTCTGCAGAAGATATACCGTCGAGTATTGAAGCTTGATTCTACACGAACAGACCACTACAATGTACGCCAGTGACCATATGTCCGATGCTACATTTCCTGCTAATTATCAATTAATATTTTTTAACAATATGCACTCAGCTATCCTACACTCCGTGCACTACCGAAAGAGCACAAGTCTATATTTGGCGCGAATACCGCAATTACGTATTTATATCGGCGGGCATGTACATAAAATTTTTTTTTTAAATTAAATAATTAAATAATTAAATAATTTAAAAAAAATTGTAACACATTTTTTGGAAAATACACAGAAAATTATTAATATTTGCATCTAAACGATGCAATTTATATAGTTTTAAATTCGAGGATATATTAATCAAAATTTTGGGGGGGCGATTTCAAAAAATTTAATTTCGTTGATCGATGACGTTGGCTCGAAACCTTTTGAAACGAGTAAATTTTTTATTTAGGCCTATTTAGCCAATTTTTTTTTTCCACCCGTAGATAATCGGGAATAATTTTATTATACAATCTTGACACTAAAAGAATTATTTCTAAATCTCTTGTTTTTAACAACCAGATGCGCATTTCGAAGGCTACACTTCCATCTGTATAATTACAGTTATTATTTACAAAAAAATTGTAACATATTTTTTGGAAAATACACAGAAAATTATTAATATTTGCGTCTAAACGATGCAATTTATGTAGTTTTAAATTCGACGATATATTAATCAAAATTTTGGGGGGCGATTTCAAAAAATTTAATTTCGTTGATCGATGACGTTGGCTCGAATCCTTTTGAAATGAGTAAATTTTTTATTTAGGCCTATTTAGCCTATTTTTTTTTTCCACCCGCAGATAATCGGGAATAATTTTATTATACAATCTTGAGACTAAAAGAATTATTTCTAAATCTCTTATTTTTAACAACCAGATGCGCATTTCGAAGGTTAGACTTCCATTGGTACAATTTCAGTTATTATTTACAACTTCCACAACTTCATTTTTCATTTTGATTTATCATTTCTACAAAAATTTCATCTTTACAAAAATGAAAAATTTTAGCCAAGCCATTTTTTAATTTATTGAAATTTTTAACTCACAAATTTCCATTTTTTATCTACCAATATCGATTGTATATAGTTTTTTTATCTTGCGCTACTGAAGATGGGGGCATAGCCTTCGAAATGCGCATGACGCTTTGAGTGATAATTTAAACAATTGTTGTTTTTTTCTCAAAAAATTATCAATATTCCAAATAGAATAAAGATAAAGTGAATTTGTACAGAAATTAAATCAACACTTTTTTACGTATTTTGGTATTATCATAAAATTTCGACGAATCAATAAATAAAAAGACAAAAAAATATATATAGAAAAATCAACAAAATATTTGGTCATATTTTTACAAGCAGTCCATTAAAGAATTTGTATAATTCACGATCGTTGATTCTTAAAAAAAATTTTTTTTTTATATATCAACGAATATTGAATTAATTCGTTAATTCTTCGATGGACTTGCGGACTCTTTTGTTTCAATCGTCACTTACTACTTCGCTGAATATAGACCATTTGTCATTTCGAAAGTCCCCCAGGAATACGAGAATAAATCCTGGATTGTGTGGATTTCTATTCTGAAAAATAAAAAATATATTTGTTAAAAAGACGAAACAATTTCAAATAGTTATTTATAAAAGCGAAGTTAGTACATTAAATTATCTTCAATTATGAAAGGTATCTAAAATGTCGAAAATATTAACAATACTAATCTTTATTGGTTATTCCAAATAAAAAAAAAAAAATTTTTTTATTGCTCACCTCTTGTTAATTCGCTCAAACAAATTAATCGTAAAAATTACAAAAAAGTTGAAACATCAAAATATGCTTTCGGTCAAAAATTGATACAAATCGTCCGAAATTCGAAAGAAACCAATACCGACTTTAAATCGAAAATTACACGCGATTTTTTACTTATTTTTTTACAAAAATCGCGAAAATTTTACACAAAAATCGCAACTCAACGAATATTTAACACCGACTAAATAGTTAGCCCACGCAATATCATACAATTCGTGAACAGAAACAAGTCATTGTTTATGTTATCGTTGGCTCAATCGCGGAGGAATATTATCACGTGCAGATAACGATTATTTCGTTTAAATCCGATCCGAGCGGATTTTTATCGCGAAATTCTACCACTCCGAGGAAAAAAGATCTTGCGTAGTTTGCGACAATCGATTTATTTATAATGTCATATGTATTATCATAAATGCCATTTTTCTTTGCCAAATACAATTTGGACCGTAATGAAATTAGAGATGATGAGATGGGACAAATTGCCAATTACAATTCGGATCGTATTGAAATTAGAGATGATGAGATGGGACAAATTGCCAAATACAATTCGGATCGTATTGAAATTACAGATGGTTTTAAATTGATAATTTTGTAAAATTCAATCAGCTACCATCTGATTGACTGCCAGCACATTGTGGGACAGGCTTTTAGATATGCCGAGTTTAAATTCTATATCCATATGAAATGGGTTATGCTAGATGACGAGAGTGGCTTTTTACTGGGGCCTGTGAATTAATGATAGGCTTTGGAATAATTATGGTAATTAGCATGAAAGGAAATCGGAAAGTTGTGCGTAAAGCGACGCTGCTCTTAGCGGAGCCACCGAGGAATTTTGCCAAATTGTTGATGATTTGCACGGCTAAATGCCTCTTCAAATTAAATATAATAATTTTATATTTTAATTATTATTGAAAAAAATATTAAATTACAATTTTAAAATAACCAATTTTTTGCAGACCAAACAACTTTAACAATTTTTAATTAGCATTTTTTGCAGAAAAAAAATTTTTTAGCCAACGAATTTGTACAATGTAAATAATTGCTTATCGTAGATTGTATTTTTTTTTGGTATTTTATAATACGGTATTATTGTAAAAGTGTAATTAATAAAAATTGTAATATTTAGAGCTTTGTATAAATGTAATTTTTAAATGTATTTCCCCGTAAATTCAACAAATTGTACAAGCCATTATTTGGGTGATTTGTAATTAAATTTGCGCGTATTTTTTTTGGTAACATTGAAGAACAAGGAGAGCATATACAGGGTGGGTTAAACCGAATTTATAGGGTAATAACTATTAGGGGCAAATAAACGGAAATACCGGCACGTATAAATTAGCGAATATAAATCTACATCGCGACATAACATAGAAGAAGAATGTAAAGGTAAAATATATCGCACGGGCGCCAAATTGGATTCATGTTGAAATTTGTGTCTTGCGTGTGAAGCGAAATCTCGCCAGTACAGGCGCAGTGAACATGGAATTTCTTCTTTTTTATTTCCAAACTGATTTATCGGTTGATGTGCCGCGATGTCATTAAATAATACCACTAAAAAGATGTCCAGACAAATTTTTTAATTGAATTGCTACACATACAATTGCTACATTTTTGGTATTTATGTATGCGAATTTTAACAAAATTTGAAAGTGATGTCATCCAAAAGGACTGATTTGTCAATATTTTGGTCAACTGGAAGTAAAAAGATGAATTTTTGATAAAATAAATATATGTTAATATATTATTTATTTGCTTAAGGAAGAAATGTTTATTAAAGCGATTTTTTTATTTTTTTGCGATTTTTTTTTTATAGAACATTTATATATAAAATGAAGTAGTGGAATAATTTATTAATACTTTACTGTGTTTTTTTGTATGAGCATTTAATATTTGAATTTTATTAGATTTTTTTTAAAATATGTTTTCATTTGTAGTATTCTGCGCGAAAATGTGAAAAAAAAAATTGCAAGTACAAAATTTTGTTGGGCCATCAAAAATATTTGCTTTTGTTGGTTCTATATTATTTTTTATTTTATTGAAGAATTGTTTATGAAATTATTTTATTTTTAAAATTATAATCGTCTAGTAAAACAGTTTTTGATAAATATATTTAATAAAAATATATTAATTTCTTATTTATTTGCTTAATGAAACTTTTTTATTATTATTTTTGCGAAGCAAACGTTAGAATAATTTTTTTTTAGAATATTTGTACATAAAATGAAATAGTGAAATAATTTATTAATACCTTACTGCGTTTTCTTGTATGAGTATTTAATTTTTTGAATTTTATTAGAAAATTCAATAATTTTTAAATATATTTTCACTTGCCTTATTCTGAAGCGAAAATTAGAAAAAAAATTGCAACTACAAAATTTTGTAAGGGTCATCAAAAATATTATTTTTTTTTACTTCTATGTTATTTTTTATTTTATTGAAGAATTGTTTATGATAAAAAAATTTTTTAAAATTATATTCGTCTAGTCTAGAATTATTACTTTTTAAATATTTATTAATAAAATATGTTGCAATGAAATATTTGACTAAAATTTTTTTCTATTTTTATATGTGCACTAATTCTATAGATTTTCAAAAAAAAAAAAATTCTTTCATATACAACATTTATAAGTAATTTTTTTTTAAATTGATTTTTCATTTTCATCAAATTTACGGATTTAAATGATTACAAAAAAAAATCGTATGAAGCATATTAGCATTTAATTTTTGGAATTTTATTAGAAAATTAAAAAAAATTAAATATACTATCATTTTCAGTATTCTGCCGCGAAAAAAAATGCAACTACAAAATTTTGTTGGGTCATCAAAAATATTAGTTTTTTTTTGTTGTATATTATTTTTATTTTATTGAAGAATTGTTTATGTAAAAATAAAAATTTTAAATCATCATTACCGGTATTTGTACACAAAAATTATTTGTCCAATCCGCATTTTTATATTTTTTATTCATGAATTCTTTTTAGTTCTTAAAAACTGTTCTAAATATTTTTTAAAAATTAAATTTTACTATTAAATTAAATTTAAAAAATTTTAAAGTAAAATTTACGTATTTAGTATTGCTTTATATGAAATAATTTTTTCTTTTTATTATAATCGTCTAATAAAACATCAGAATTAATTAAATTTTTTATTTTTAATAAAAAATGTTGCAATGAAATATTTGACTAAAAATTTATTTCTATTTTTTACACATGCATTAAATTTATAGATTTTCTAAAAAAAAATGAAAAAAAATTAAATTTTCTTTCATTTACAGCATTTATATGTAAAATAGATTTTCCAATTTCATCAAATTTACGGACATAAATAATTACAAAAAAAAATTTCATTAGCGATATTTGTACACAAAAATGATTTGTCCCATCCGCATTTTTATATTTTTTATACCGACATTTTTTCAACATATCAATTGTACTTCTATGCGGTTTAAGCAACGATTATTAAACACTTTCCACATGATAAATATGTCCATTTTCTGAAGCTGCTAGCATAATATATATTGTTGAACAACAAGCGACTTCCCATCGTACGTTTAACAACATCCTTAGCTATTGTGCTCGTCCTGGCATCTGTCCAGGACATGCCACGACCAGCTAAGGACACGTGCACAGAGGCTATGCGAACCTATACACAAGTCCTTATGCAAGTCAACAGGATGTGTATTACCAGGAACGTTCAGGTTGTCGTGTGAAATGTGTTTATTGAAGAGGTAGCTTCTGTGCGGAATGCAAAAGAAATGCTGGTTTTCAAGCAAGGAATAATTGTGTAATAATTTTGCGCTTGGAATTTTTTTTAATTTTTTTTTTAAGTGTGTTGTAATGTTGATAGCTGAAGAAAGCTTGCTTTTAATAAAAAAAAATTTTTGAACGTATGAAAATTGTCAATATTTCATTGAATGTCAATTTTAATATTTTTTAATTTCGCAAAAATAATTTAATTACAAAAGTATAACATATAAAAATTTGCAATGTGAATAGTATTAGAAGAAAAAATTGTTTTTTTTTAAAGTGATTTGAATGTTGATAAAAGCTTGCTTTTAATAAAAAAATTTTTTTGAAGGTATGAAAATTATCAATATTTCATTGAATGTCAATTTTAATATTTTTCATTTTCGCAAAAATACTTAAATTACAAAAGTATAACGTATAAAAGATTTGCAATGTGAGTATTAGAAGAAAAAATTGTTTTTTTAAAGTGATTTGTAATGTAGATAAAAGCTTGCTTTTAATTACAAAAAAAATTTTAACGTATAAAAATTGTCAATATTTCAATGAATGTCAATTTTAATATTTTTTAATTACGCAAAAATAATTAAATTACAAAAGTATAACGTATAAAAATTTGCAATGTGAGTATTAGAAGAAAAAATTGTTTTTTTAAAGTGATTTGTAATGTAGATAAAAGCTTGCTTTTAATTACAAAAAAAATTTTAACGTATAAAAATTGTCAATATTTCAATGAATGTCAATTTTAATATTTTTTAATTTCGCAAAAATACTTAAATTACAAAAGTATAACGTATAAAAGATTTGCAATGTGGGTATTAGAAGAAAAAATTGTTTTTTAAAAAGTGATTTGTAATGTTGATAAAAGCTTGCTTTTAATTAAAAAAAAAATTTTGAACGTATGAAAATTGTCAATATTTTATTGAATGTCAATTTTAATATTTTTCATTTTCGCAAAAATTATTAAATTACAAATGTATAACGTATAAAAGATTTGCAATGTGATTATTAGAAGAAAAAATGGTAAAAAGTAAAAAAAATTCTCATGTACGTACGAAACAAATCAATTGATTAAATATTCACATTTATATCACTCGTAAATTTTTTTTAAGGATTTAGTTGGCAAGTATTTGTTTGTCAAAAACATTACAAGATTATGCTGAAATTGAGTTTTTTTTTATGGCAAAAAAGAATTTGAATACAGGATTGTCTTGTATTTTTTTAAAAGCTTCTTCAGCTTAAGTGGAAGTTGGTTTAAAAAAACATTCCGATTTTATGAGTAATTGGAATTTTCGTCTATACTAACACATTTAAATTTTTTTTTATAGAAGTGTGATTTTGAGTCTGAAGGTAGTAAAAAATTTTTTTTAGATATATTTGAGAATTTTTAATTTAAACCCTTCTTGCTGTGTGTTAAAAATATTACTTCCTCACTACATATTTAAAAGAAATTTCTGTAAAAAAAATTTTTAGAAGTGTGTTTTTGAATCTGGAGGTAGTAAAAAAATTGTATTAGATTTGTTTGAGTATTTTGAATTAAACCCTTCTTGCTGTGTGTTAAAAATATTACTTCCTCACTACATATATAAAAGAAATTTCTGTAAAAAAATTTTTTAGAAGTGTGTTTTTGAATCTGGAGGTAGTAAAAAAATTTTTTTAGATTTGTTTGAAAATTTTAAATTAAACCCTTCTTGCTGTGTGTTAAAAATATTACTTCCTCACTACATATATAAAAGAAATTTCTGTAAAAAAAATTTTTAGAAGTGTGTTTTTGAATCTGGAGGTAGTAAAAAAATTGTATTAGATTTGTTTGAGTATTTTGAATTAAACCCTTCTTGCTGTGTGTTAAAAATATTACTTCCTCACTACATATATAAAAGAAATTTCTGTAAAAAAAATTTTTAGAAGTGTGTTTTTGAATCTGGAGGTAGTAAAAAAATTTTTTTAGATTTGTTTGAAAATTTTAAATTAAACCCTTCTTGCTGTGTGTTAAAAATATTACTTCCTCACTACATATATAAAAGAAATTTCTGTAAAAAAATTTTTTAGAAGTGTGTTTTTGAATCTGGAGGTAGTAAAAAAATTTTTTTAGATTTGTTTGAAAATTTTAAATTAAACCCTTCTTGCTGTGTGTTAAAAATATTACTTCCTCACTACATATATAAAAGAAATTTCTGTAAAAAAATTTTTTAGAAGTGTGTTTTTGAATCTGGAGGTAGTAAAAAAATTTTTTTAGATTTGTTTGAAAATTTTAAATTAAACCCTTCTTGCTGTGTGTTAAAAATATTACTTCCTCACTACATATATAAAAGAAATTTCTGTAAAAAAAATTTTTAGAAGTGTGTTTTTGAATCTGGAGGTAGTAAAAAATTTTTTTTAGATTTGTTTGAAAATTTTAAATTAAACCCTTCTTGCTGTGTGTTAAAAATATTACTTCCTCACTACATATATAAAAGAAATTTCTGTAAAAAAAATTTTTAGAAGTGTGTTTTTGAATTTGGAGGTAGTAAAAAATTTTTTTTAGATTTGTTTGAGAATTTTGAATCAAACCCTTCTTGCTGTGTGTTAAAAATATTACCTCCCCACTACATATATAGGAAAAATTTCTGTTAAAAAAATTTTTAGAAGTGTGTTTTTGAATTTGGAGGTAGTAAAAAATTTTTTTTAGATATGTTTGAGAATTTTGAATTCTTGCTGTGTGTTAAAAATATTACCTCCCCACTACATATATAGGAAAAATTTCTGTAAAAAAATTTTTTGACTTAAAGTATATGTTTATAACATATTAATAATTAAAAAAATTTATTAAAAAAAGGCGAAAAACAGAGAATCGGATTTATTGAAGAAAACATCTTGAAGAAAAAAATTATTCCTTTCGGAAAATTAAAATACTTAAATAATCAATTATTTTAAGATGGACATTTATATTGAAAAAAATCGAAATTTATCGATATATCGATATATATATATATAATCGAATATACACGTAAAAAAAGCCAATTTTCAATAAATTTTCGTTTTAGTTTTTCTAATGCATAAAAAAAAATTTTTTTTACGGCCAGAAAGGATTACATAACTGGATCAAATAAAACGAAACTTTGCACATCAATAGATAGACGTATTGATTCTTTGCGAACAGTTTAAATAAACGAAGGAAATCAATCAAGGCAAAACCACAAACCAAATTGAGGGTTTGTAATTTGCCTATCGGACCTATATCTCTTCTTCGTCGGTATATACAAGATATTGATTCAGTATCATTTTCTGTAACAATGGAACATGGAAATCGTCATCCATCGTTAAAGCTCCTTTCACATTGATCAAATGTTCCTGCAATTTTGAGGACAAATTGCGTCCTATTTTAAGCCCAATTAAATTGGTAATTTTACAATCTTCTGTTGCTCAATCAATTTGTTCTTCAGCTGTGGTGCCGCAAAAAAAAATTGATGAAACTTTGGGGAGGCGTAGAAAATTGTAAACCACAAGTGCCGGTTGGTGGACGTGTTTTTTTTAGATTACGTTGTCTTGTAAATTCGAAGGATCAATTTAAAACCGAAATTTTTTGGACGAAATATTGACTTTATGGCATTTATTTCAGCCTGTGAGGGAAATCACATTGCACCTTCAACCCTCGCATTTGGAACACTTTGTATAATATCACGCTCCCGATTTCGTCCTTGCCCAGCCGTTTCTTATCCACTTAGTCCATCCTGGCTCTTCCTAGTCAAAAGCTCGGTTTAACGTTTAAAAAAATCCCCATCCACAAATTTATTTATTCCAGCAAAACTGAACAGTACCAAAATCTTTAAAAAAAAATTTTTTTTTGCTTTGAAGTACGTAAATTTTATAAACGCAATAAAATTTGCGATCATTTTACGTTTGGGGGGGCGACAATGGACGGGATCTTGACCAAGTTTGGACAATTTATCTGTCCGCACTCGTTGTACGTATGCGTGGCTGGTTGCCTAATCAACAATTGCTACAAAAGAATTGCGTAGGCGCGTAAAAAAGAAGCCACTTTGGAAATAACCAAAAACCAGTTACTGCCAATGGAAAACGAACACAACTCAAAATGTTTACAGGAAAATCAAGGTTTTGTTATCGAAAAAATTAAAATAGACTTTGAAATTTCGATTTCAAACTTACATTTGAATTTTTTACAATTTGTTCATTTAAGGCATGGCCAAACAACAGTGGATTAACAACAAGCTGTGTATTTTTCAATTTATATCTCATGGCTATTATTTATAAAGAAATAATGCAAATTTTTAATTGTGGTGGTATCGCTTTACGAATTTTTTGTTGTAAAATTCAGTAATTTAAGTAATTGTGTACTTTTAAAACAACACGTTTTGTCTTCATTTCAAAAACACAATATTAACAATGCATTAGTAACATCTTTGGTGTTATGTTACTTTTAGACTGAGAAATTAAAATAACTAAAAATCTCGTTGTATTGCATCGAAAAAAAATAAATATTTCAACGGTGGACAAACCAACATATTTATTTTTCAATAAATATTAGAAGCATTTGAACATTTTAATGTGCAGATACAACATAAACGTAACTTTTGTATTTTTTTGACTTGTGTTGGTATTCCATTTATAGTGCGATGTGGGTTTTCAAAATAAAATTGAAAAAATCAAAACTAAAATCTCGAAGGGATTTGCCAACTTGTAAAATTTGATTATCACGAATTTTAATATAGAATATCACCCAAAAATTTTTTTTTTAAATCACAAATTTTGGCAGGAAAAAAAAAACGTGTAATTTGATAAATTGCAGAGGATGGAGGATGTTCTGCCTAACTATGTGTATGTTTTCCAATGGAAGGACATTGGATCTACCTTAATACATCGTGCGTTACAAGTAAGGAAGACATCTTCAGCAACGTTGGTGTACGTAGTGTACGCATCGGTGGGCTTCAAATCCAGAGCGGTTCTTTGGAAAACTTGCAGAAGTTTGCCAAACGATTTGACATCAAAAAAAAATTTTTTTTTTGCCTAATCCAAGCTTTTTTCAAACGTACAAGCCTGACAAAGTTTGATTGATTGAAACGAATCGACAGAAAGAACAAATATAAAAAGACACGTTCGATTTAAATAAAATACAATAATCCGTCTGGATGGTAAAGACAACTCTGCAGGAGCATATTCTGGGGCATTAGGAAGCGAACTTATCGGAGCATGAATGCACTAGGAGCGAGCGTCGATATGGGCGTCGGGACGCCCGATCTATAAGGACGGGTGCAGACGCATTAAGGGCGCGCCAGACCCTCGAAAAATTCCACGCTTAAGGTGATGTTTGGTACCAAAGGGAGCAGGAAATGTAGTAAATTTATGTAAACATTGGGCTTGTTCCGAATGAGACGTACGAGGCCTCTCGACAGCGTCAGAAGAGCGTCGAGTGTGGGTGTAAAAGAGCGATGTCTTCGGCAGAAAAAAAATTTTTGATTTCGCGAATTTTGGGACTCGCCAGTCCGAATTTTTGCCGTTTAAATAAATGATTTTAGTAGAATGGGACAATTTTATTAAAGAACTACTAAAAATAATGGAAAAAAAATTATTTTTTTATAAAAAAATGCGTGCGAAGAATGAGTTCAAATTTCCACCGAGTGAAAAAAAAATACAAAACGAAATGAAGTAACATTTGATGAATAGGTTTTAAAAAAAATTTTTTTGATGTCGCGAATTTTGGGACTCGCCAGTCCGAATTTTTGCCGTTTAAATAAACGATTTTAGTAGAATGGGACAATTTTATTAAAGAACTACTAAAAATAATGGAAAAAATTTTTTTTTTATAAAAAAATGCGTGCGAAGAATGAGTTCAATTTTTCCACCGAGTGAAAAAAAAATACAAAACGAAATGAAGTAACATTTGATGAATAGGTTTTAAAAAAAATTTTTTTGATGTCGCGAATTTTGGGACTCGCCAGTCCGAATTTTTGCCGTTTAAATAAACGATTTTAGTAGAATGGGACAATTTTATTAAAGAACTACTAAAAATAATGGAAAAAATAATTTTTTTTTTATAAAAAAATGCGTGCGAAGAATGAGTTCAATTTTTCCACCGAGTGAAAAAAAAATACAAAACGAAATGAAGTAACATTTGATGAATTGGTTTTAAAAAAAATTTTTTTGATGTGAATTTTGGGACTCGCCAGTCCGAATTTTTGCCGTTTAAATAAACGATTTTAGTAGAATGGGACAATTTTATTAAAGAACTACTAAAAATAATGGAAAAAAAAAATTTTTTTTAATAAAAAAATGCGTGTGAAGAATGAGTTCAATTTTCCACCGAGTGAAAAAAAAATACAAAACGAAATGAAGTAACATTTGATGAATTGGTTTTAAAAAAAAATTTTTTGATGTCGCGAATTTTGGGACTCGCCATTCTGAATTTTTACCGTTTAAATAAACGATTTTAGTAGAATGGGACAATTTTATTAAAGAACTACTAAAAATAATGGAAAAAAAAAATTTTTTTTAATAAAAAAATGCGTGTGAAGAATGAGTTCAATTTTTCCACCGAGTGAAAAAAAAATACAAAACGAAATGAAGTAACATTTGATGAATTGGGTAAAAAAAAATTATTTTTTTAAAATTCTTTTAGTTTTAGATAATGCGAAGAGAAAACGTGGTTGGCCAAATATGGTAAAATGACACCCTACAGGGTATATAAACTGAGAATTGAATTGCAAGAAAAATTCTTTGGGTTGGCAAAAACAATTAGAAAATTTCAACCCGCGGCAGTTTTTGAATAAATGTTTGGACAGCCCTGATGTGTGATATAACGCATAGCCACTTTTACCAAGCAATCCTAAAATATATATCTATATCGTGCGACAATAACATACATTTCTGCACATAGTTTTCCATATCCTGAAAGTAGGAAAATCGGAAAATTGTGGTGATACGATTTTCTAAAATCGGCACGTTTTCAATATAAAATTCATACGTATAAAAGTATGTGAATCTGGCAACATGGCTCTAAATTTTCGATCTATAAATTTATATATTTTTATCGCTATTTATGTATTTATTTCAACAAAACAACAACCGACGAAAAAAATTTTCTAACGCATTTTCTTTGGTGTTAATTAAATTAATTATACACCGAGTGAAATTATTAATTCACAGCATCGTACATAGTACAAAAAAAAAACAAATTTCAGTTAAACTTTAGAGCGAATGTCATATGCAATGGGCACGATGTTTCGAAAAAATTAAATAATTTTTTCAACTAGTTCCGCGCAAATTCCAACTTTTAATTGGCATTTTAATTGGCTATTAAAATTTGCGGTAGTCTTCCGTCATGCACGAATTTAATAAACGATTTTGTAATAGACAAAATAAAATACAACGGCCGAATAATAGATAAATTTACTTATCGAAATATTTCAGCAATAGAATATCAATAACCAAATTTCCAATAACCAAATAGTTGGGAAATTGAATATCAATTAAAATGATACATGTATTTGATTTGCGTAATTAATATTGTAATAAAAATAAATATATTGTCGATGCGTGTATAAATATTAGTAAAATAAAAAAAAATTGGTTAGTTCAATTTTTATTATTACAAAAAAACCGTATGAAAATCGGAGAAGAAATTCGAAATTCGAAAAAATATTTTCGTCCTCGAAAAAAATAAACGGCTATTAAATGACCTAATTTTATGAACTATTTAAAGACAGTGACAATATTATTTGACCTATTCATATTATGTCATATGTCAGTGCAGTTCGTTTTGAACTACGAAAATAATACGCGATATAAAATAAAATGAAAATAGTGCAAATAAAAAAATAAATTTCGAATTGACTCCATAATATATACAGGATCAATAATTCGTCAAAATTTTGATAGAATAAAACATAAACAATTTTTTGTAGTATCAAAATGACCATTTTTTGTACGAATATAAATTCATATAGTACCCTGACAATAAAAAAAAACTGCTGATTTATAGACAGAATTGAAGCACGCAAAAAACTGACGCAATTTAACAGGAAGTGACAACATTCTGTCACAATATGAACTACGTCAGTGTAGCTCGTTTGATTTTTTTATTTGTTTTCTAATAAAAATACATAATACATGATTAAATGAAAATAATTCGAAGTAAAAATACAATGTCGATTTGACTTTGTTTGTTATATACAGGATGTCGATATTATTTGATCAGCAGTTGTCAATTTTTTTTTGCGAACGAGGAAAATTGGAAATGCACAAATTGATAAAACAAATGTATTTATCGTTAACCCTGTATAGTACGTCGGTAAATAAAGTATTGATATATGACAATGTTTCGGACCGGTAATACATCGTCAGTACGTCATTGCAAGTTCAATAAACACTAATTGATTATTGCCAGAGAATTGGACAGTTCTACGTACAGTTATATGTCTGTGTGTTATATACCGGGTGCGCGAATTATTTCGATTCACCAGAAAAAAAAAGGTTTTTTTCGTCGTCAGAACTGCGAAATGAAAAAAACGAAACTTGTTACTATAACATATTTTTAAAAATATATTTGAATAAAAAAATTACATAAGTTTAATATTTTTTTTTTGGAAATTACGACTTTTTAAGCCTGGAATAAATTTTTTTTTGGATCGCAGTGTATACGCTATATGTGTGTATATCTCTAAATAGGAAATTCGATGGTGAAAAACAATATGCTCGAATATACCAACTCGGAAAATGGTATATACAATACACTAATGGAATAAAATCGAATGCCATTATAGGATTCTGCATTTTATTGACATTTGAATAAAGTTCGGCGGGTCTCAAAGGGTTTAAGGGAGCAAGTTTGCATTTGATTATAGAGCAAAGTTGGAAAGAATAAACGGTTTTGTTTATTACAACTTATAAACTCGTTAAAAACAACCCGAAAGATGGTTAAAAATATTTGCAAAGGCATATTAAAAGTTTTTTTCGAGACAAATAAATCATTAGCAATTTTTTTTTTATATTTCGAGCTATAAAAAAATCTAAAATTGATTTTTTTACGTTGGCAATTAATTATATG
This sequence comes from Leptodirus hochenwartii, assembly GCA_947310635.1. Taxonomy (NCBI): domain Eukaryota; kingdom Metazoa; phylum Arthropoda; class Insecta; order Coleoptera; family Leiodidae; genus Leptodirus; species Leptodirus hochenwartii. Next base: position 1,142,522 of record OX371179.1, read on the forward strand.
TTAGTTAAAAAATTAATTAATTTTCCCTAATGTTTCTAGCAATGGCATATTAAAAGTTTTTTTCGAGACAAATAAATCATTAGCAATTTTTTAAAAATATTTTAAGCTATAAAAAAATCTAAAATTGATTTTTTTTACGTTGGCAATTAATTATGTTAGTTAAAAAATTAATTAATTTTCCCTAATGTTTCTAGCAATGGCATATTAAAAGTTTTTTTCGAGACAAATAAATCATTAGAAATTTTTTTTTTATATTTCGAGCTATAAAAAAATCTAAAATTGATTTTTTTACGTTGGCAATTAATTATATGTTAGTTAAAAAATTAATTAATTTTCCCTAATGTTTCTAGCAATGGCATATTAAAAGTTTTTTTCGAGACAAATAAATCATTAGCAATTTTTTAAAAATATTTTAAGCTATAAAAAAATCTAAAATTGATTTTTTTTACGTTGGCAATTAATTATGTTAGTTAAAAAATTAATTAATTTTCCCTAATGTTTCTAGCAATGGCATATTAAAAGTTTTTTTCGAGACAAATAAATCATTAGAAATTTTTTTTAAATATTTCGAGCTATAAAAAAATCTAAAATTGATTTTTTTTACGTCGGCAATTAATTATATGTTAGTTAAAAAAATAATTAATTTTCCCTAATGTTTCTAGCAATGGCATATTAAAAGTTTTTTTCGAGACAAATAAATCATTAGCAATTTTTTTAAAATATTTTGAGCTATAAAAAAATCTAAAATTGATTTTTTTTACGTTGGCAATTAATTATATGTTAGTTAAAAAATTAATTAATTTTCCCTAATGTTTCTAGCAATGGCATATTAAAAGTTTTTTTCGAGACAAATAAATCATTAGCAATTTTTTTTTAATATTTCGAGCTATAAAAAAATCTAAAATTGATTTTTTTTACGTCGGCAATTAATTATATGTTAGTTAAAAAATTAATTAATTTTCCCTAATGTTTCTAGCAATGGCATATTAAATTTTTTTTTCGAGACAAATAAATCATTAGCAATTTTTTAAAATATTTCGAGCTATAAAAAAATCTAAAATTGATTTTTTTTACGTTGGCAATTAATTATATGTTAGTTAAAAAATTAATTAATTTTCCCTAATGTTTCTAGCAATGGCATATTAAAAGTTTTTTTCGAGACAAATAAATCATTAGCAATTTTTTTTTTATATTTCGAGCTATAAAAAAATCTAAAATTGATTTTTTTTACGTTGGCAATTAATTATATGTTAGTTAAAAAATTAATTAATTTTCCCTAATGTTTCAACTTGTTTAACTAACCCTAAAAATTCATTTTTTATATTTAAATTAAATGTTTTTTAAATTTAAATTCATTTATCGCCTTCTATTTTTTTTATATACATATAGATTTTTATTCTAAATTCTGATCCCTATCTTAAAAAAATAATTGTATTATTAACGAACCTGAACATATTTTTAGGTAAATATTCTTTAAACATTATTAATTTCTTTAAAAACACATTTAAATTTATTTTTTGTTATATCTCAAGAATTTTTGGCAAAATCGGTTTTTCGCGCAACAAATGCATATTATTTGCAGGCAAACAAATACAATTTTAATTACAAGTAAAATTCGGGTAAGGATACAATAAATAAAGGCAAACGACTAATTAAAACCACGCGGTCATTTTTAGAAACTAATTAGGGGTTGTAGCTGATTTATATTCCGCCCTAATTATAAGGGCTTTATATATCCCGATGTTGATTGTATATAATTATATAACGAAATGAAGGGTTAGTCAAGATTGCAAAAAAAATTTTTTTAATATTAGTCGATTGCTTCATTATGTCATTTTAAGTAGAAAACACAAATTTTAATTGGTTATTTTAAAAATATATTTAGAACGGTTTTTAAAAACTAAAAAGAATTCATGAATAAAAACTATAAAAATGCGGGTTGGAAAAATTGTTTTTGTGTACAAATATCGCTAATGAAATTTTTTTTGTAATTATTTAAATCCGTAAATTTTATGAAAATGAAAAATCATTTTTAAAAATTTATATTGGAAAGAAAATTTAATTTTTTTTCTATTTTTTTTAGAAAATCTATATAATTCAATGCGAATATAAAAAATAGAATTATAAATTATAAATTTTAGTCAAACATTTCATTGTTACGTTTTTTAGAAATAAAAATTAAATTTATTCTGATGTTTTATTAGACGATTATAATCTAAAAAATTAAATTATTTCATAAACAATTCTTCAATAAAATAAAAAAATAATATAGAACTAAAAAAACCTAATATTTTTGATGACGCAACAAAATTTTGTAGTTGCAATTGTTTTTCTTCACATTTTCGCGTCAGAATACGTCAGTGAAAGTATATTTAAAAATTTTTGAATTTTCTAATAAAATTCCAAAAATTAAATGCTCATATGCTTCATACGATTTTTTTTGTAATTATTTATATCCGTAAAATTGATGAAAATGAAAAATCAATTTAAAAAAATTACATATAAATGCTGTAAATGAAAGAAAAATTTTTTTTTTAAAGAAAATCTATAAAATTCAATGCACATATAAAAATAGAAACAAAATTTTAGTCAAATATTTTATTGCAACATTTTTTATTAATAAATATTTAAAAAATAATAATTCTGATGTTCTTTTAGAAGAATGTAATTAAAAAATATCTTCTTTCATAAACAATTCTTCGATAAAATAAAATAGAACTAAAAAAAACTAATATTTTTGATGACCCAACAAAATTTTGTAGTTGCAATTTTTTTTTCTTCACATTTTCGCCTCAGAATACTGCAAATGAAAACAAATTAAAAAAAAATTCTAAAAAAATTCAAAAAATTAAATGCTCATACAAAAAAATGCAGTAAAGTATTAATAAATTATTCCACTACTTCGTTTTATAAATGTTTTATAAAAAAAAAAAATCCTAACGTTTTGCTTCGCAAAAAAAATAATAAAAAAATTGCTTATAAACATTTTTCTTTCTTAGGCAAATAAATAAGAAATTAACATATATTTTTTTTATCAAAAATTCATCATTTCACCTCCAGTCCAGAAATATTGACCAAAAACCAATTTTGTTAAATCGAATTTTGTTAAAATTTGCATATACATATAAATACTAAAAATCAAGCATAAAATATTTTTTTTTACAGCACACATAAAATTCAAAAATATATTCCAACAAATTTTATATCACCACACATCATTGAAACGGCGCTGGTTGACATATCCGATATATTTCATCAAAGCTGGAAAATTCGATTTTACTCAGTTTCGATATAGATAGCGGAATCTATTGCGCACGCTTTTCCAAATTTCATATCACATTAAAATATGAATTTATCGCTATTACATTGTGCAGTTATGAATATATCTATCTCCCACATATTATGCTATTTTACGGCAAAGTCCTTCGGCCAAATTCAATAACGTCCAATAACATTTTGTCATTCCCGAAATGTTTCACGCAACGTCAGACGTATCCATGAATTTTTTTTTTTTTATAGACCTTTCCAGTCTATAAAATAAGCATTCGCGTTTATACGAAATTGACTGTTAAGAGGAATGTGCTCTTTTCGACATGTAAAAATTATTTCAATTTTTTTCTTGACGGATGATTTTTTTTTTGCAAAAATACAATATTAGATTTTTTTTTTTTTAGAAAAACATTGCGACAACAATTCCTCAAAACGAAGTAATTTGGCCAACAATATTTTTTACACAAGCAAGACGTATTTTCATCTTCATTTGCTCTTTGACAGTATTTTTGGATTGCAAAATTTCGAATTTGGAAATATTTCGATGTATATATTTAAGTTATTTTATTTAAATATTTTTCATTTAATTTTTTTTCAATAACTATTATATTATAATAAAAATTTATATATCCACAATTTTGGTCGCTCTATAAAAAAAAAATCAAAAAAAAACATGCAATAATTTAAAATGTATCGAAAATTTAATTTTATGCTTCTTGAATTTTTTAGAATTAGTTAGTTAAAGAGTCCGCAATCCTAAAGATTGGTTGGAAACAGCACGCCATGCCGATCTATCCTGAGCTAATCCCTTCATCTCCCTATAGCTATTCATCTCAACGTCTTCAACTACCTGACTCACATATTCCAATCTAGGCCTACCTACCCCTCTCTTTCCCTCCACTCTACCTTCTATGATCAATTGCATAATCCCCCATGCCTAAGAATATGCCCTACTAATCTGTCTCTCCTACGTTGTAACACTCTCCAAATACTTCTCTTCTCCCCTACTAACTCTAGTACAGCTTCATTTGTTACTTTATCTTCCCAACCAATCCTCATCATCCTCCTATAACACCACATTTCAAGTGCTTCTAATCTACGCTTCTCTTCCTTTCCTATAGTCCACGCCTCACACCCGTACAGTGCTACACTCCAAACATATACCTTCAGTAATCTTTTTCTAATACCCAAGTCAATATTTGATCTTAAAATCTGTTCTTTTTCTACGAATGCCTTCCTACCCTGTGCTATCCTACACTTTATATCTACCTTGCTTCGATTATCTTTTGTGATTCTACTGCCTAAATAACAAAAATCTGACACTTCTTCGATTCTATTATCTCCTATTGTGATCCTCATTTTTCTACTGCATTCCTTTTTGTCACACCTCATCACTTTAGTTTTACCTATATTTATTTTCATGTTAAAATCCCTAGTCAATACTGCCTGCATACCATTCAATACCCTTTCTAATTTCTTTTCGCTTTCTTCCAATATAGCTATATCGTCGGCGAATCTCAGCATATATATTTTCTCTCCCTGTACATTCACACCTACACTATACTCTTCTTTTACTTTGTTTATTGCATCTTCTATATATAGATTAAATAATAACGGTGAGAGTGTACATCCCTGCCGAACTCCCTTCCCTATTTTTGCTACCTCTTCTTCCCCCTCAATTCTAACTAAGGCAGTTTGGTGTTTATATAAATTAAAAATTATTCTCCTATCCTTATAATCTATACCCGTTTCTTTTAAAATTCTAAACATTATGTCCCAATCTACATTGTCAAATGCCTTTTCTAAGTCTACAAAAGCTATGCAAGTTACCTTTCCTACCCTATTTCTTTTTTCTACTACCGTTCTTAGTGCTAGAATCGCCTCCCTCGTCCCTCTGTTTTTCCTAAAACCAAACTGATCTTCTCCTAGCCTTTCCTCTACTTTATTTTCTAATCTCCTATAAATAATCTTTAACAATATCTTCGATGCATGTGATAGTAGGCTAATGGTCCTATAGTTCTCACACAAATTAGCTCCTATTTTCTTCGGCATTGTTACTATTCTACTACGCTGAAAATCCTGTGGTACTTCTCCCTTCTCATATATTTTACAAACTAACCTGTATAATCGCTCCTGCATTTTTTCCCCTGCGTGTTTTATTAATTCGGCTGGTATCATATCAATCCCCGCTGCTTTGTTATTCCGTAAATCATTTAATGCTCTATGAAACTCTGACCTAAGTATGCTAGGACCTAAGTCATCCTCATCTATCTGTTCCACATTTTCTAGCTCCTCCATGTCCTGCCTACCTTTATATAAATCTTCAAGATACTCCTTCCATCTTCTAGCTTTTTCCTTATTTTCTGTGAGTTCCTTACCCTGCTTATCACATATAATGTTACCCTTTGGTTTTACTTTAGAAAAATGTGACTTAATTTTCCTGTAGCCCAAATCTACTTTACCTCTTCTCATATCCTCCTCAATATCCTCACAATTTCCTTTTATCCACTCTTCTTTCGCTAGCTTGCATTTCCTATTAATTAAGTTCCTTAGTTCCTTATATTTTTTCTGTCCTGCTTCTGTGTTTCCAATTTTAATTTTCCTTCTTGCTTCTATCATTTTAACTATTTCTTCCGTGATCCATTCCCTCCTACCTGCCCTTTTCTTTGTGCCTAATACTTCATTTGCTGCTGTAGTTAACCCATTAGAATTGACTAGAAGAATTTCTTTTTATTAAAAAATACAATATCGTTTTAACAAAATTTTCATATTTTATTGACTTACTAGGATATATATTTTCTATATACATAAAATTTTTTTTTTTTTTCCAAAAAATTTGACAATGATTTTAAAAAAAATGTTTGCAAATGAGTCTATAATAATTAATTTTAAAAAAATCGATCGCTTTATACGATAAAATAAAGTAAAAAAAAAATACAAAAAAGCTTGGGAAATTTAAATTTAAATTTTACTTTTATACTACCCCATTTTTTGGATAACTAAAAAAGAAACAATATGTAAAAAAACAATTCAATCATAAAATATATTATTTTATATATTTTCATTGCTTTTTCAGGTTTTTTTCAGGTTTTCTTTCCATTCTATTATGTGTATAGATTTTTAAATTTTTCTAAAATATTCACAAAATTTTCTAATAATGTGACAAATTTTTCCAAAACAAATTACAAAAAAAAAATATTATTTGTCAATAAATTTAAAGAATCACTAAAAATTTAAAAAGTCTATAATAATTAATTTAAAAAATTTCGATCGCTTTATACGATAAAATAAAGTTTAAAAAAATACAAAAAAGCTTGGGAAATTTACTTTTATACTACCCCATTTTTGGATAACTAAAAAAGAAACAAAATAACTAAAAAAAACAATTCAATCATAAAATTTTATATATTTTCATTGCATCTATGTTTTTTCTACTATTCTATTATGTGTATATATATTTTTATTTTTCTAAAATATCCACAAAATTTTCTAATAATGTGACAATTTTTTCTAAAACAAATTACAAAAAAAAAAAAATGTTTGTCAATAAATTTAAATTCTATAAAATTAATTAAAAAAATTCGATCGCTTTATACGATAAAATAAAGTAAAAAAAAAATACAAAAAAGGTTGTGAAATTTAAATTAAAAATTTACTTTTATACTACCTCGTTTTTTGGATAACTAAAAAACAATTGTTTAATTCAATCGTAAAATATATTATTTTATATATTTTCATTGCATCTATATTTTTTCTATTATGTGTATATATTTGTTAAGTTTTCTAAAATATCCACAAAATTTTCTAATAATGTGACAAATTTTTCCAGAACAAATAACAAAAAAAAAAATTGTTTGTCAATAAATTTAAAGAATCACTTAAAAAAATTAAATTTCAGTCGTTCAATTTAATAAAATAAATTGATAAGAATATATTAAATTAAATATATTAAATATTAAATATTTTTAATATTTATATTAATTATTTAATATAATTTTTAAATTTTTTAAATAATTATTAAATTATTTTAATTATAATAATTATTAAAAATATTTAATATTTAATATATTAAAAAAAATTAAATATATTAATTAAAAATAATATTTTATATTCTCAAAAAAAATGTCTTCTTATGCGACAAATAAAAAAATAAAAAATTTCAATAAATTAACAAAATCGCTTTAAAAAATTCAGTACATTTCAACAAAAAAAAAATCAATTTAATTAAATTGCTCGATAAATTCTTCAAACATTTCGAAACATATGTTTCGCTTCCATAAAAAAAAAGTAGGTACAAGCACAATTTAAAAAAATCTCGAAAAAAATACGAAAAACAGCTCAAATTAATCGACTATAAAAACCTGTTCAAGAAACAGCTTAAATTGATCGCATTCGTTTTCGAAAAGGGACCGGGCGCAGAACTAAATACGACATCGATCCACATTTACATTATTCGGACGCGAACTAATTAAAGCCAGTGAATTGTAACGAATTATATCGAACGGAAGTGCGATTGTAATTACACAGCGTAAATTCGCTATGTGTTAATTCTCTTCGCGGAGTAAAACTATCACCATTATATGTAAATGCACTTCTACATATGATCCACTTGCATCCAAACTATTAACTCAAACCTAAGAACGTTTAACAATCGTTAGTTTACTTACGTACTAATGTAGATTGTAATTAGAGCGCATCTATTCGTGTAAAACGTAAAAATGCAGACATTTCAAAAAATTGATAGGCTTCAGTCAATAAACATAATTTAAAAAAAAGAAAAAAACATCTAGCTTCCAAATACAAATAATAACATTAAAAAAAAATTATAAATTTTTTTTCTGGTAGATTTCGTTATGAAATCTATCCTTGAACGTGAATAATAATATAATAACTAAAGATTCTGAGAGGGTTTTTTTTTGCTTGAGCAAATTCTGGAGTCCAGACGAGAAAAATCTCTTTACGAAAACACATCAAAGGTTTTCTATAAATGCATCTTTTTTTGCAGTTGAAAAATACCTTTTGTACCAAATGCCCCCCAAAAGGGGCTCGCTATAATTTAATAACTTTTAGCCGGGCCCAATATCGTCCGACGATTTTAATACGATCAGAAGGAAATATAGCTCAAGAAGCTGGAAAAATTTATATTGCAGCTTTTTGTATGTATTTTAAAATATGTAATAGATATATGTATATATAGTGTGTCCGAAAATTTTTGGTTTTATTTTATATAATTTTTTATAATAAAATTTTTTTTTTTACAATTGGATGTTGAATTTATTACCGACGAACTAAAAAGCATTATAAAAATATATGAAATTTTTTTTATAAATAATACAGTTTGATTATACAAATTTTGTATTATTTTAAGAAAAAGAAAAATCGTTTTTCAATTTTTAATTTTTTTAGTACATAACTTTAGTTTATCAACGTATTAAGTGCGGTCCTGTAGAGACTTACAATCGCAATATACAGGATAGACAAGTTTGAAATTTATTTTTAACGTTAAATACAACTTTTCAAAAAAATCCACTCTATAAATTTTTTTCTGCATATATAGTATAAATATTTTCGACGAAAATTTAAAAAAAAATATTGTTTTTTTAAAAATTGATAACCATTTTTTTTTTAAGAAATTAGTCTTGGAATATCTTGTAAAATTTAGCTAAATATATATATTTTTTTATTATACTTATTCTATAATGTTCATTCTAAGAAAAAATTAAAAATTCCACAATTTTTTAATTTTTAGCTATTCTCATATTTTCTAATCTCGAAGAGACAAGATCATAGCGAATTTTAAGAATACAATTAAACAACCCCTTAATATAAATTTGGAACAAACAAAAAACAATTTTGAACGAAAATATTTAAAAAAAAATTGTTGCAAGAAAATTAAGAAGAACATTTTTTAAGATACGAGTTCTTGGAATATATTATAAAAATGTAGCTAAATATGTTTTTTCTTTTAATCACATTCTATACGAATTTTGATTAAAAAAAATAACTAGCGTTAATTTCGTTACGATTTTCCGTTTTTCGGCAACATTTTGTAGAAAAAATCAAAAACTTTGCATTTTTTTGCTATAAAAATTATTTTTGCTTTAAGGTATATATTTTTTTGAATAGTTAGTTTTTTTTTTATATAAAACAAAAAATTAGCATTTGTTAATTTATTAAAAATACTATTTAGTATTTTTGTAAATAAATATTTTATAATCGTGTTTTGATAAAGCGTGGAATTTTTATTTAAAAATTAGACCCTATTTTTTTTTTTTTAGCTCAAATCGTTATAAAATATCATAAAGAGTAGGGGACTTACCCTTAGCAATTTTCAGTTTTTTTTTTTGGTAAAAATTCTTACAGATTTTTAATTCGAAGATAATTTCGTATTAGAAATTTTTTAATTATCACATGGAATTAAAATAAAAAAATCTTTGGTAGATCATTGTCTTAATATCAAAAAGTTTCAAATTTAAAATATCTATTTCTCATCAAAATCTGAATCCTCGAATCAAAACCTTTTAGAAAATGTAGAAAATATTAAAAAACCGTGCAGATTATACCAAAAAAAAAAAATCCAACCCTTCACACCGTTCTCATTTCCCAATTTCCAGTTTTTTTTATCCATGTCTAAAACTTACGCCACTTAAATTTAAAGCTACGGCAAATTAAAATTTTTTTTACTTGATTTCCTGTTAGAAACAATCCATTCATCACGTGAACATAAAATTTAAAATTTCGAAAATGGGGAAAGCCATTTAAAAATGCAACGCACTGAAATTTTCCACCTTTCAATAAGTCGTAAAAAAAAACGATTTTTTAAAAAAAATTATATTACCCAATCCTTTTCATTATATTAGCAACTGTCATTAATAAATATTATACTATCTTAATCATTTCATAAAAATCAACCCCTCCCATTCAATTACCATATAATATACAGGACCATTTCGCATTTAAACAAAATATTTTTCTAAGCGAATAAAAAATTTATTTGTAATGTTTTCGATTAGATTTTTTTTTTTGGATGAACATCTGCTGTTTTGGTAAAGCCGAAGCTTTAAATAAGGCCGTTGCTTATTCCACAATAATATTTTTACTAATTTTTTTAAATCGAAAAATTCTACGATCCGCATTTTGCTGCCGAAAATTATTATTTTTTTAATTATTACGACAAAATGTTAGCTTTGTACGTAATTTATTATACGCTTCTAATGGACAAATATAGATGGACATTCTTTGTTTTTTTTATTGTTTCAGCTGGGATTTGTGTCCATATGTATTTCTCTTTCATAAAAAATAATACAATGTTGCGGAGTCCACATGTTGCAGTCAATTTAGATATTTTTCGATTAAGGCTATACATTTTTTATTGACTGACAATATTTGCCGAGGCATTCTCAAATTAAATACACACAATGTCCATGTACGACCAGAGGGAAACAACTCAAACATTTGCAACGTTTTATTTAGATAATAAATTATATATTGTCTTCGGAATGGAGTCAAATTTTTGGTGAAATAGTTGTTTATTTAGTTGTTTATAAAAAATTGTCTAATTATTTTCGTTAAAAAAGTACACTAACATAAAACATTATATTGATGTAAAAAAAAATTTTTTTCATTATAAAGTCATGTCCATCTTCGATGAACTTACAAACCTTTTAAAAACAATAAAAAAAAAATTTCTACAAAATAAACAAACATGCGATATTACGATTTGCGTGTGTTCGCGTTTTCTTCTTCGAATATAGAAAATACATTTTTTAATTATACGTCAACTGAAACATTATATTGCTTTTAACATGTGCCTTCATAAATGCAGATCCGATACGTAATTGGAAATTCGATCCGTCTATATACGGGAAATGTGTTCATATATGTTCGGGAAAAATCTCCGGCCGTTCTAATTGAAATGTGCCCAATCGGCAGGATGCAGATATTTCCTGGATGTTGGACATATTGTAGAAAAAATATTATTTTCAGATTGAAATTTTTCATTCTGAGATTTTTCTAGCTTAAATGGATGTTTTTTAGACAATTTTTTTAGTAGATATAATTTTTTTTTGGTAGTATTTCTTTTCAGAATTAAATTAACTAAATATGGTACCTACTAAATATTGTATCCTTTAGATATAAATTTAATGAAAATAGTTACTTGTGTAGAAAAAAAATATTTTCAGAAAGAAATTTTTCATTCTGAGATTTTTCTAGCTTAAATGGATGTTTTTTAGACAATTTTCTTCGTATATATAATTTTTTTAGGTAGTATTTCTTTTCAGAATTAAATTAACTAAATAGTACCTACTAAATATTGTATCCTTTAGATATAAATTTAATGAAAATAGTTACTTGTATAGAAAAAAAATATTTTCAGACTGAAATTTTTCATTCTGAGATTTTTCTAGCTTAAATGGATGTTTTTTAGACAATTTTTTTAGTAGATATAATTTTTTTTTGGTAGTATTTCTTTTCAGAATTAAATTAACTAAATATGGTACCTACTAAATATTGTATCCTTTAGATATAAATTTAATGAAAATAGTTACTTGTGTAGAAAAAAAATATTTTCAGACTGAAATTTTTCGTTCTGAGATTTTTCTAGCTTAAATGGATGTTTTTTAGACAATTTTCTTCGTATATATAATTTGTTTAGGCAGTATTTCTTTTCAGAATTAAATTAACTAAATAGTACCTACTAAATATTGTATCCTTTAGATATAAATTTAATGAAAATAGTTACTTGTGTAGAAAAAAAATATTTTCAGAAAGAAATTTTTCATTCTGAGATTTTTCCAGCTTAAATGGATGTTTTTTAGACAATTTTCTTCGTATATATAATTTTTTTAGGTAGTATTTCTTTTCAGAATTAAATTAACTAAATAGTACCTACTAAATATTGTATCCTTTAGATATAAATTTAATGAAAATAGTTACTTGTGTAGAAAAAAAATATTTTCAGAAAGAAATTTTTCATTCTGAGATTTTTCTAGCTTAAATGGATGTTTTTTAGACAATTTTCTTCGTATATATAATTTTTTAGGTAGTATTTCTTTTCAGAATTAAATTAACTAAATAGTACCTACTAAATATTGTATCCTTTAGATATAAATTTAATGAAAATAGTTACTTGTGTAGAAAAAAAATATTTTCAGAAAGAAATTTTTCATTCTGAGATTTTTCTAGCTTAAATGGATGTTTTTTAGACAATTTTCTTCGTATATATAATTTTTTTAGGTAGTATTTCTTTTCAGAATTAAATTAACTAAATAGTACCTACTAAATATTGTATCCTTTAGATATAAATTTAATGAAAATAGTTACTTGTGTAGAAAAAAAATATTTTCAGAAAGAAATTTTTCATTCTGAGATTTTTCCAGCTTAAATGGATGTTTTTTAGACAATTTTCTTCGTATATATAATTTTTTTAGGTAGTATTTCTTTTCAGAATTAAATTAACTAAATAGTACCTACTAAATATTGTATCCTTTAGATATAAATTTAATGAAAATAGTTACTTGTGTAGAAAAAAAATATTTTCAGAAAGAAATTTTTCATTCTGAGATTTTTCTAGCTTAAATGGATGTTTTTTAGACAATTTTCTTCGTATATATAATTTTTTTAGGTAGTATTTCTTTTCAGAATTAAATTAACTAAATAGTACCTACTAAATATTGTATCCTTTAGATATAAATTTAATGAAAATAGTTACTTGTGTAGAAAAAAAATATTTTCAGAAAGAAATTTTTCATTCTGAGATTTTTCCAGCTTAAATGGATGTTTTTTAGACAATTTTCTTCGTATATATAATTTTTTTAGGTAGTATTTCTTTTCAGAATTAAATTAACTAAATAGTACCTACTAAATATTGTATCCTTTAGATATAAATTTAATGAAAATAGTTACTTGTGTAGAAAAAAAATATTTTCAGAAAGAAATTTTTCATTCTGAGATTTTTCTAGCTTAAATGGATGTTTTTTAGACAATTTTCTTCGTATATATAATTTTTTTAGGTAGTATTTCTTTTCAGAATTAAATTAACTAAATAGTACCTACTAAATATTGTATCCTTTAGATATAAATTTAATGAAAATAGTTACTTGTATAGAAAAAAAATATTTTCAGACTGAAATTTTTCATTCTGAGATTTTTCTAGCTTAAATGGATGTTTTTTAGACAATTTTTTTAGTAGATATAATTTTTTTTTGGTAGTATTTCTTTTCAGAATTAAATTAACTAAATATGGTACCTACTAAATATTGTATCCTTTAGATATAAATTTAATGAAAATAGTTACTTGTGTAGAAAAAAAATATTTTCAGACTGAAATTTTTCGTTCTGAGATTTTTCTAGCTTAAATGGATGTTTTTTAGACAATTTTCTTCGTATATATAATTTGTTTAGGCAGTATTTCTTTTCAGAATTAAATTAACTAAATAGTACCTACTAAATATTGTATCCTTTAGATATAAATTTAATGAAAATAGTTACTTGTGTAGAAAAAAAATATTTTCAGAAAGAAATTTTTCATTCTGAGATTTTTCCAGCTTAAATGGATGTTTTTTAGACAATTTTCTTCGTATATATAATTTTTTTAGGTAGTATTTCTTTTCAGAATTAAATTAACTAAATAGTACCTACTAAATATTGTATCCTTTAGATATAAATTTAATGAAAATAGTTACTTGTGTAGAAAAAAAATATTTTCAGAAAGAAATTTTTCATTCTGAGATTTTTCTAGCTTAAATGGATGTTTTTTAGACAATTTTTTTAGTAGATATAATTTTTTTTTGGTAGTATTTCTTTTCAGAATTAAATTAACTAAATATGGTACCTACTAAATATTGTATCCTTTAGATATAAATTTAATGAAAATAGTTACTTGTGTAGAAAAAAAATATTTTCAGACTGAAATTTTTCGTTCTGAGATTTTTCTAGCTTAAATGGATGTTTTTTAGACAATTTTTTTAGTAGATATAATTTTTTTTTGGTAGTATTTCTTTTCAGAATTAAATTAACTAAATATGGTACCTACTAAATATTGTATCCTTTAGATATAAATTTAATGAAAATAGTTACTTGTGTAGAAAAAAAATATTTTCAGAAAGAAATTTTTCATTCTGAGATTTTTCTAGCTTAAATGGATGTTTTTTAGACAATTTTTTTAGTAGATATAATTTTTTTTTGGTAGTATTTCTTTTCAGAATTAAATTAACTAAATATGGTACCTACTAAATATTGTATCCTTTAGATATAAATTTAATGAAAATAGTTACTTGTGTAGAAAAAAAATATTTTCAGACTGAAATTTTTCATTCTGAGATTTTTCTAGCTTAAATGGATGTTTTTTAGACAATTTTTTTAGTAGATATAATTTTTTTTTGGTAGTATTTCTTTTCAGAATTAAATTAACTAAATATGGTACCTACTAAATATTGTATCCTTTAGATATAAATTTAATGAAAATAGTTACTTGTGTAGAAAAAAAATATTTTCAGACTGAAATTTTTCGTTCTGAGATTTTTCTAGCTTAAATGGATGTTTTTTAGACAATTTTCTTCGTATATATAATTTGTTTAGGCAGTATTTCTTTTCAGAATTAAATTAACTAAATAGTACCTACTAAATATTGTATCCTTTAGATATAAATTTAATGAAAATAGTTACTTGTGTAGAAAAAAAATATTTTCAGAAAGAAATTTTTCATTCTGAGATTTTTCCAGCTTAAATGGATGTTTTTTAGACAATTTTCTTCGTATATATAATTTTTTTAGGTAGTATTTCTTTTCAGAATTAAATTAACTAAATAGTACCTACTAAATATTGTATCCTTTAGATATAAATTTAATGAAAATAGTTACTTGTGTAGAAAAAAAATATTTTCAGAAAGAAATTTTTCATTCTGAGATTTTTCTAGCTTAAATGGATGTTTTTTAGACAATTTTCTTCGTATATATAATTTTTTTAGGTAGTATTTCTTTTCAGAATTAAATTAACTAAATAGTACCTACTAAATATTGTATCCTTTAGATATAAATTTAATGAAAATAGTTACTTGTGTAGAAAAAAAATATTTTCAGAAAGAAATTTTTCATTCTGAGATTTTTCTAGCTTAAATGGATGTTTTTTAGACAATTTTCTTCGTATATATAATTTTTTTAGGTAGTATTTCTTTTCAGAATTAAATTAACTAAATAGTACCTACTAAATATTGTATCCTTTAGATATAAATTTAATGAAAATAGTTACTTGTATAGAAAAAAAATATTTTCAGACTGAAATTTTTCATTCTGAGATTTTTCTAGCTTAAATGGATGTTTTTTAGACAATTTTTTTAGTAGATATAATTTTTTTTTGGTAGTATTTCTTTTCAGAATTAAATTAACTAAATATGGTACCTACTAAATATTGTATCCTTTAGATATAAATTTAATGAAAATAGTTACTTGTGTAGAAAAAAAATATTTTCAGACTGAAATTTTTCGTTCTGAGATTTTTCTAGCTTAAATGGATGTTTTTTAGACAATTTTCTTCGTATATATAATTTGTTTAGGCAGTATTTCTTTTCAGAATTAAATTAACTAAATAGTACCTACTAAATATTGTATCCTTTAGATATAAATTTAATGAAAATAGTTACTTGTGTAGAAAAAAAATATTTTCAGAAAGAAATTTTTCATTCTGAGATTTTTCCAGCTTAAATGGATGTTTTTTAGACAATTTTCTTCGTATATATAATTTTTTTAGGTAGTATTTCTTTTCAGAATTAAATTAACTAAATAGTACCTACTAAATATTGTATCCTTTAGATATAAATTTAATGAAAATAGTTACTTGTGTAGAAAAAAAATATTTTCAGAAAGAAATTTTTCATTCTGAGATTTTTCTAGCTTAAATGGATGTTTTTTAGACAATTTTCTTCGTATATATAATTTTTTTAGGTAGTATTTCTTTTCAGAATTAAATTAACTAAATAGTACCTACTAAATATTGTATCCTTTAGATATAAATTTAATGAAAATAGTTACTTGTATAGAAAAAAAATATTTTCAGACTGAAATTTTTCATTCTGAGATTTTTCTAGCTTAAATGGATGTTTTTTAGACAATTTTTTTAGTAGATATAATTTTTTTTTGGTAGTATTTCTTTTCAGAATTAAATTAACTAAATATTGTATCCTTAGATATAAATTTAATAAAAATAGTTACTTGTGTAAATTATACATGGAATTTTTGCAATTTTCAATATACAGGATAAACTAAATTTTAATTTTCTTTACAACAATATAGGAATATTCATAGCGAAATAAAATAAAATTTTAAGAAGATATTTTTACTTACTTTTAGTAAAACTAAGAATATTCGTTCAATCTCACAATTTTATTTTATATTTTTATTATAATCAGATTATAAAATATTTAAATAGAAAAATTTATTAAATTTTCATGGACATTTAATTTAATGTAAAATATAATAAATCTGGACTATCCTGTATACTGTGATCGTAAGTCTAGACAGGACCGTATTTAATACGTTGAATGAATATTTGCCAAACTACTTAAAATTCGTATAGAAACTCAATTTATATCAAATTTTAATTTCATCGCTCAAAATTAAAAAAAAACATGATTTCAAAATTTTTAGATATTTGAAGAACCATTATTTTTTGATTTTTATCAAAATACTTTTGCGTCTAAGATTTTTCAACATTGCATATACACCTAACAAATTTTTCAATTTTTTTTTCGATTTTAAATTAAATTTCGATATAAAAAAGCAATAAAAAATCGAACAAATTAATCCTTACCATTTCAAACTCAAGAGCGAACAGTTTAATGGCAGATATAAAAACATTGAAGTTTACTGCAGTGAATCGGCTTTGTTCGCAAAGTCCTGAAGAGTAGCCAAAAAAGTTTCGAACTGAAGGTATAGGACCACGGAGGGCGTTTGTGTTTGATTTTCGGTTTGCTGAAGAGATATGATAAAGTTGTTTAATACGGTTTCCGTGTGGGAGGATTTAACTACAAGTACAGTACCGTACTGACATAAAGTTGGCTTTTGCACTATATGTCCGGGCCCATAACACACGCCCGTAATTAGAACAACAACAACAACAAAATACCGTAATTCAAATTTGATAGATGACTGTTTTATTTAAAAAATGATGTATTTAAAAAAGCTTTAGTAAATTGAGTGGGCAATTAGAAAATTTCGAAGACGGTTCTGTATGACGGAAAAGTCCCGCATAAAAGCCGCACTGCATAATTTTAAACGTCCTAAGCTAAGTTAAGCTGAGGTCACTGAATGGCATTAAAGCCCAAATGAAAATGTGTTTATGTTTATGTACGAAAAAGGTTTTATTGAAACTTTTGTAAAAACGTTACGAAGAAAAGTTTAAGCACGAATTTAGAAATGCAAAATTTTTTAATTGTTAAATATAATATATTATTGCATAGCAAGTGATTTATTTAATTTAAAAAATACTATTTTAGATAATAATCATAATAAACAAAAAAAACATATATTTGTGGCCCCGAATTTTTTTTTATATTCATTAAAACATTTTAAATCCTCACTCGAAAAATAGACTAATTTGTATTGGACAAATTATTTTTCATCCACAAATTCATTTACTAAAAATCAAATTCCAATCTAAACTAATCGAAAAAAATAATCTAAATTAATCGAAAAAAAAAATCGCCTAGAATGTTTTTGGCGATTTTTCATTATTTGCTTATTTGCTACATCAAAAAAAAATTTTTCTCTGCTTCTTGCTACATCAAAAAAATTTTACCCTATAAAAAAAAATCCGCACAGGCATTTTTGTTATAAATAAATTTTAACAATAAAAAAAATTTTAATTTCAGACGCCAGAGGTGGATTAAACGAAAATAATTTTTATAGTACACAATATTTTGTAGGATGTAGAAATTTATTTTCTAAAAATTATATTTTAATTTAAGCTGTTTAACTAATTAATTAAAAATAGATTTAATCAATCGATTCAAAATAAAAAATCGCTCAATTTCGAATGTTTTTCGATGTTTTTCCATGTCAAAAAACAATCGTGTTTTTTATTTAAAAAAAATTATTGTATAAAAAAATTATCGCACAGGCCCTGAGAACAGATATTTACATAGCCCTCAAAAAATTTGAAATTCATGCTCACAAGTACAGTAAAAAAAAAATTATTTAGAAATTTAATTCACCCCTAAAGTATTGAACTATTTAGTTTAGAAAATAAATCGATTCAGGAACGGAAAATAATTGCTTTCTTTCATTCCTTTTAATACTGAATATTTCAACATGTCATATTAATTTTTTTTTGATAAAAAAAATAATCGTTTTTTGATAAAAATAAATAAAAAATAAAAAATTTGATAAACGGCAATATATTTTTTTTAACTTTATACATTAAATATTTTAGGTCTTCCTACAATATAATACCAAAAAAATACTTCACTTACATTTTTCACGATCATTCCCTACTTAGATATTTTTTCACTCGATTTTGAGGGCCCAAAAAATTACCCTACCAATCTTACAGCTATTATGCCCCTGGCAATGAATTTAAAAAAAAACTTCATGCGAAAAAAAACGATTTAATCAACACATGGTCAGCGAATAGACACAAATCAACACAACCAAACTAATCGAACATTTTGTAAATTAAACAATTACAGCCGTCCCAATTAAAAGCTGATGTATCAATTTCCACAAATGGAATTAATATCATGTCACTTTGGATTTCCAGCGCTCAAATTCTGTTCAACCATTTAATTTCATTAATTATTGAATTACGCTATATATATTCGCCTAACCGTCAACTTTCAATTTAAATATACATAATTCGCCATAGATATGTATAGAGTACCGTGGTACAATGAACAATCACTTGACACTTTAAAAAAAAATTTTTTTTGGTGGTATGTTCAAAAAAAATATTTTTAATTTCGATATTTTTTTAACAATCACTTTTCACAATTTCTATACTCTGCCTAAAGTTGAAAATGAGCATAAAATATAAAATATTAAAATAATAAAATATTAAAATAATAAAATATTTAAAAAAATATTTATTTGTTGGAAAGTTCAAAAAAAAAAAAATTTTAAGTTCGATATTTTTTTAACAATCACTTCACAATTTCTAAACTCTGCCTAAAGTTGAAAATGAACATAAAATATATACGAAAAATAGTAATATAAAAATTATTTTAATATTTTATTCTTATTGAGTTTTGCCAAAATTAAATTATATGTATAAAAAATTGTTAATGTCTATTTTTAATTGTGAAAATATTTTCTATTCGCAATTTTACTTTAAAATGATGTGAGGAAGCAATATTTTGTTTCCGAAGTAAATTTTGTAAAGTTTCCGAAGATACCCGAAGGATATTAGAGATGGGTGCATAAATAAATTTAATGCTAGTATAAAAAAAACAAGTAAAATAAATTTATATACAGAACGTGACATTCGTACAAAAACTGTATACGAATGCAGAAAAATGGTAGTTTTGGAAAAATTGATTTTTATTTGAAAAAATAGTCCTTCATCCAAAAATTCTGCTCAACCATTTAATTTAATTAATTAATGAATTACGCTATATATAGTTTGCCCAACCGAATATGCACTCTATTATATATTGAATAAACTCAACTTTCAATTTAAATACACATAATTCGCTATAGATATGTATAGAGTGCTAAGGTACAAAGAACAAAGTTTAAAAAAATTTATGTTGTTGAAAAGTAAAAAAAAAAATTTAATTAATTTTTCTCAATTTCTAAAGTCTGCCCTAAAGTTTGCACAATATTAGCTTTGAAGAATATTTCAAATTAAAATATTTCAAAGGATTATTTTTGTATATTGTTGCATTTTCCATTAATATTTTACGACTATCTGTGTATATTATATTTATGTCTATTCGAGTGTTGTGTGTGGTCTCTATTAGAATGCAAATAGAATATATCGAATACTAACAAAGCCTAAATTATTCGAGTAGAATAAAATTGTCTGCTCATCAATATTTCGGATGAATAAAATATATAGAAATTCAGCCATTCATAATTTAATAAATAAATAGAAAAATTCATAATGAATAAAATACGTTTTTTTTTTTAAATATTGTAAAATATAAATTTACGATTATAAAATTAATCATTTTTCTTAATCACCCATTAGAATTAACTTGAATTAATTAGAAATAGAATAATAAAATAAATAGAATTAATTAGAATTAATCACCCAAATAAAAATAAAAATTAAATTAATTACATTTTAAAATTATCACCGTACTGATAGTAAAAAAAAAAAATCTTAATGATTATTTAAAAATAAAATAAGATTTAGACAATTCAAAACTATTACAATATTTCTAGATGTTTGAAAAATATGTATACAAAATTAACAAAAATTCAATATTTAACAATAAAATATGACCCAATATTTTAATATAGACTATAATTAAGGGTACATTTTGTTTATTTATTAAAAAAAAAATACTTTATTATATGAAATCGCGAATATTTTTGAAAATGTCTTGAAGAGGCAAATTTTGCATTTTCAGTGTATTATGAGCCACCTGGTATAAGAACAAATGGGTAATGCAGTAGTTTAGTTTAGTTCTTTGCTTTGGCCGGAGTATAAAACGGAATTAGAAATTTAGTTTTAAAAGTTTCAGTCAGAAGCAGATGTTTAAGTTTCACTGTAAAGAAATTGTGTTTGTAGAACTTACGCGCGTGTGTGAAATCTTTTTTTAAAAAGTAAATTGAGCTTGGATTATTTTTGAATGTATAAGAAAATTGGTGGACGTTCCGAAATATTTGTAATAAAAAAGAAAAATATTAGTATTTAAAACAATTTGAAATTTTTTGAAATTTCAAATTCAAATTTTTGTTTGAAATTTTATTAGATATTTTTTTTGAGATAAAAAAAAACATCGAGCATTAATTGGATGAAACAATCGAGCAATATTTTGAAATATTTTGCCATTCAAAAAAAAAACTTGAGTTGAATTTAAAAAATATTCACTGGATTCCTTTTAACATGGCTAAAGTAACTTTTTCTTCGGTTTGCTTTCTTTGTTCTATGTTTCATAATTCTAAAAAGCTTTCTATTCAATAATTTTTTTTTTAAACCCAAGAAATTGCTTTTACATATTAAATAATTAAATTTTTCCAAAATCGATTCGATTGCATTTTATAATTTAATTCAAATCGAATTTAAATTGAAGCAAATAACAAATTTTTCAAAAATATATTTTTTCAAATAATATCTCTAAAAAGCTACAGGATACATTTTTTTTGCAATTATTAAAAAAAAATTAAATATTTCGATATATCGTTAGTTGAAAATTCAAAATTAAACATACGATGAATATTTTTACGAAAGCGTATTAATCGAAATTAATTTCGAATACAAAAAAATCGAAAAATATGCCAGTGCAAAATTTCAAAAGTTAGTCACGAATTTCGAAATTTCTTGATTCCCCGGGTATATATCTTGAATATATTCATGCAAGTTTGCTTGGGTACACTGAAACTGAAATATAGTTTCGCTTTGGCGACCGTTTCTAGTGCGCTACTGAAATTTTTAGCAGTTTCCCCCCGAACTTTTCGCTTTCGTCGACTCAAATCGCTCCCGATTCTAAATAATATATTTACGTACTTAGGGGGCACATTTACTACCCCATGAATATTTACAATCATGTCAATGATTTCAAATGCGATGATTTTCAGTATAAAAATTTCAGTGGCAAAAATTACCAAATATAAAAATATATATAAATATAATAAATATAAAAATATAAAGCTAGTAAATAGAAAAAACGAGAAAAATGATGAAAGTATTTTTTTCTCTCAAAAATGTTAAGTGTGGAGAAAAAAAGTTGTAATTATTCTTTTTAGGATGATTAGAGATTAGAACATTTTAAATTTTTTTAACGTACGGTATAAAAATTGCAAATGATAATTAAATGAAGGTGAAATGAAGAAAATGATTTTTTTGAAAAAGTTAAATATGAAGAGAAGAAAAATTGAATGCTTCATCGATAAGTAAAAGCAAAATAAATTCATGAAAGTATTTTTTTTTTCGAAAATGTTAAGTGTGGAGAAAAAAGTTGTAATTATTTTTTTAAGCTGATAGACATCAGAATTATTATTTTTTCTTAACGTACGGTATAAAAATTGCTAATGATTGCTTCATTGATAATTAAAAGCAAGGTGAAATGAAGAAACTTACTTTTTTGAAAAAGTTAAGTATTTTTTTTTCAAAAATGATGGGTTTGGAAAAAAATTTACTTATTTTTCAAAGCAAATATATACAAAAAAAAAATTATAAACAACCAGGACAAATTTACAAATAAAATGAAGCAAAATGATGAAAATTATTTTTCTCTCGAAATATTTGACGTGGAGAAAAAAAGTTGTCTATGCATGTTTTAAGTTAGTTAGATATTAATAAAAAAAAAATGTTTGTTACAATCATCGCAAAAATTCTAAATAAATTCTTCATTATTAAATAAAAACCAAAGTAAATTGATTCAAGTGATTTTTTTTAACATTAGTGTAAGAAAAAAAAAATTGCCTTAACATTTTTTAAAGTAACTAGAAACCACAAAAAAAGTGGATTTCTTAACATTTTTATTAAGGTATATTTACAACAAAAAACATGGAAGTATTTTTTTATAACGAAGAATTTTGTTAAAAAATTCGGAACAGAACAAAAAAAAATAGTTAAACAAAAGAGTCGCAACTTACAAATTTATGTTTATGCAGAAAAGTGGACTTAATAAATATGGACTGACGAGTCCATATTTAATTTAGAATATCTGGTGAGATTTTTCTGTATGGAAAAGCGGCCATACATATACAGGCAATCACAAAAATCAAGCATAAAATTCAAATTTAAATTCAGGCAAAAAATGTGAATTAATTAATTAATTTGGCCATCTTTTGATAATATATTTAACTATATTTCTTCAACCACCTAACCCTCAACTAACCTCAAAATTTTTTTAAATGTCACGTGACGACTCATTCAAAAGCTTATAAAAAAAAACTGCATATTTCTGTAACAATTTAGATGTACGATTCGTTCGTTTTTACTTCGTAACAAACAGACGACTTACGGGACACCCTGTATATATATAATGATGCAGTTATTTGGCCGGGGAATTCGCTCGAGTCATTTGCATTTTGCATCGCGCATTACCTAATTTAATTCCATCGTTATGGAGTGAATCTTGCCAGGTGGTAATTGCGCTTATATTCGTGTTAAAATTCCCATCGAATTATAAATAATTTTGTATTAATATATATTTATTTCGAAACGAATTCTTCGATCGAATTAAAATGAAATATTTGATTTAGTGAAGGGAAAAACAAACAACTGTTTTTAAATTTTAAATAATCATTCTTAATAAAACTAATAAAATAATTTTTGTATGAAAATTGTATTTCGATTTTTTTTTGTCGTAGTTTTAAATTAAACGGAATTTTAGTCAGAAATTTGTAAACGATTCTTTTTGGTGCTAGTAAAAAAATTTTTTTTTGGGGGGTTTTAGTACCAACTATTTTTTCGCCCCTAGATAATCAGGGTTAATTTTATTATACGCTCCTGAGTCAGCAAAAATAATATATTGAAATATATCGATTTTTTTGAAATTTAAATTCAATTTTTATTTAAAAAAAAACCATTTGAAATAGTTATTTATAAAAGCAAAGAATTTTTTTTTTTGTACATTCATTTATTTATGAAAGGTATCTAAAATTTCGAAAAATTATAATTTGAAATTAACTATTTTTTTTTAATATAATAATTAATCTAAAATTATTTTTAAAACATTATTAGAATTCTAAGCTAGTCATAAAAAAAAATTGATGAGATGGGACACATTCTAATTATCGCATAAAATATTTTCTTTCCCAACAATAAAATGGATTGAAAATTTCAATACAAAATATGAAATTAGAGATGATGAGATGCGACAAATTATCAATATAAAATTTAGTAGTATATATTATTTGCATGATTCAAGATAATTATATTTTCTCTATCTTTTTAATTCTTAAAAATTTGTATTGAACATATACAAAAAAAATCGATCATCATATAAGGCAAGAAAGAAGTAATGAAAATATTTTTTTTTCCTCACTCACTTAGTTCGGTCCTGATTTGATCACATATTATATTATAAACCGTATGCGAAAATGCTTTCTCCTGTTTAGTTGGAAGCTTTCAGAAACGACCGCAAGTATGTGTGCATATGTGTGAAGTAAGTACACTAGCAGCTTAACCTCAAATGTTGCCATCAGCAGAATATATAGTGCACCAAATGAGTAGAGCGCGTTTTGTATTTTACGCACCCCCCCTATATATTAATGCGTTTTTATTACGGTATAAGCTGGGTCAAGATGTACAGAAAAGCGTATAGTTGTTTGAGCTTTTTGTTATGTCAGGCAGGTAGGTGATTGTTGGACGTTATAAGTTCTTGATGGATGCGTAAGAGCTTCACTGAGCAGTGCACAATTTTTTTTTTGAAAAAAAAATTTGTTGTTGTACAAATGTTGGTTTAAATTCAATTTACAAAGTTGTGGTAGTTAAAAAGTAAAATAAAAAAAATATGTCGATTTTGTATTAAAAAAAAAATTACTTTGTGTAATATTTGTATAAAAAACTCTTACGCAGTAGGTGAAGAATAAAAAAATTCCAAAAAAAAATTTGTTGTTCGATTATTTCATATTGCAGACCTAAAGTGATTTTTACAAATAAACCGCATGTAAATTTTTTTTTTAAATTGTTTTTATTGTTGAAATGAAGCTAAAGGTTTTTTAAAAAGCAGTGGTAGTAAAAAAGTAAAATAAAAAAACCTCACGACTTTGTATAAAAAAAAATATTTTACACTAGGCAAATAATAAAAAAAAATCAGCCAGTCCGTTATTTCAAATTGCGGACCTACAGCGATTTTTGCACATAAGCCCCCGTGTAATAATACCTAATGACGATGACTATATACAGAGTGTTCGGTGCCAATCGATAAGAACGTTTCGTTTAAAAACTTTACGTTTATTTAAAACGTGGCAATTACAAGATGCTTCTATAAAAAGTATTGTTAATTTGTGGGGTGATATAATCGAACACACTGTATATGGATTTGTCTACATCTTAAGGGCTTGCAGCCACCGATCTACCGCCGCTTCAATAACAGTTTATATAAGTAGCGTTTGAACGAGCTAAAAGCAACGTTATTGCGCCCAATCTTCAGCGTGCATCTTAAGTACACGGATTTTTTTTTTTTGGGGGGAATGCGCAATATTTGACGCTTCCGTTTGTGTGTATTTCGTATTAAAACCGGTCCAGATTTTCAATGAAATATTCGAAACGATTTTTGAGTTACCAAGAATATTTTCTTCAATTTAATCTTTTAAATATACTCGATGAAGGAATTTTTATTTTTTTTAAATATATATATGCGTCTTTAGGTAAGTCAATTTTATGATTAATTTTTTTCAATTAAAATTTTTAAACGTACTCGATGAAGAGATTTTATTAATTTTTTAAAATTGATAAATGCGTCTTTAATTGATAAATTAATAAATTAAGTCAATTTTATGATTAAATTTCTTTAATTACATCTTTTAAATATACTTGATAAGGGCATGTTTTTTTTTCAACAAAAAAAAAATGATAAATGCGTCTTTACTTGAACCAATTTTATGATTAATTTTCTTCAATTTATTTTTTTAAATCCACTCGATGAAGGAATGTTTTTTATTGAAAAAAAAAATTGATAAATGCGTCTTTTGTTAAGTCAATTTTATGATTAATTTTCTTCATTCAATTCAATCTTTTAAATCCACTCGATGAAGGGATGCTGTTTTTTGAAAAAAAAATTGATAAATGCGTCTTTTTTCAGTCAATTTTATGATTAATTTTCTTCAATTCAATCCTTTAAATCCACTCGATAAAGGGATGTTTTTTTAAACAAAAAAAAAATTGATAAAAGCGTCTTTAGTTAAATCAATTTTATGATTAATTTTCTTCAATTCAATTTTTTAAATCCACTCGATGAAGGGATATTGTATTTTGAAAAAAAAATTGATAAATGCGTCTTTAGTTAAGTTAACACAGCTAACAATAGATGGCGTTGAACGGTGCCATAAATTTCCAACTCAAATTTTTTGCATCTAAATTCGAAAAGTGCGGTATCCCCTTAACTTAAAGTTATTTGTTACTACAAATTGAAATAAAAATTTATAAAAAAAAAAAATAAGAATTTCTAAATTTTCTTACTTAAATGATAAATTCAAATACATATACCGTGTGTAATTTTGAACAATCTGCTAATTTGAAATTAGCGCATACACAATTTAAAATGTAATTTAAACTTGTAAGTCCAGCTGGAAATGCAATTTGCACTTGTCACACGTTAGTCTTGCATATGTAGATAAATCTTATAATTTGTATATCTATATTAAGCTGGATTTCAGGTCAGGACCTCATAAAAATCAAATCAATTTTTTTTTTGCGATATTATGTAATACCCTGTATAGAGCGAGTTCATTTTCGCACTCGCGCAAAAATGGTAGGTTATTAATTCACCACTAGTAGCAGCACCTGCAGCTAAATAAGCACTAGACATATATTTAAAAATGTTTTTTAAAAGATACCCAACAATTTTTTCATTCTTTTTTTAAATACAAAACATTTTTTATATAATATTAAATTACATAATTCAGAAATTATTTATACATTTAATTATTTTTAATTTTTCGGATATTTAATAAATTTAATCAATTTAAAAATATTTATTAAATAAATTTATTATTTTAAATTATTTATTTTATTTTATATATTTTATTAAAAATATTTATTAACGAATAAATGCTCCGCACATGCGAATAATTTCAACAAAAAAAAATGTACCAATCTGTAGAATTTTCTGAAAAAAATAACGTAAAAAAAAAAATAATAATAATAATACAAATATAGTAGAGGACCCCTGCTTTGGACGATACAGAGTTAGCCATTTTTTGTTTTGTATTTAAGCTTAATTGACCATTAAATTTTGTTGCGTTTAAAAAATAAATTTTATATAAAAAAATTATAATATGGAATATCATATTTATATTAAAATATTTGAACAGCGTGGTGAAAATTTTTTAAATAAAACATGACTTAAACAGTCCGATCCTGGTATCGTGTGGAAGTAATTAGAACATCCTACGAGTAAATCTGCGAGTGTTCTTATATACACTACCACGCCGTTGAGGAAATGGCAACGTCGCCTGTGCGGGGCTAGAGTGGGAAGGTGGGAAGTGGCGGGCGGCGTGTGGGCGGCGTGGGCGGCGTGGGCGAGGGCGGAAAGTGCACGTAGCAGTTCCACAGACACGGCCGTAGGTAATTAGCCCGGGCAGTGTCATTAAAAGTTATTATACACGATAATAACCGTGTATATAAAAAGCTTACACGACAATGCCGTACTTCATACATTTCCTGTTTCATATGGCGATATTTGGCGGTGTATTCTCGTTTGTTTGCTGCGGGGGCGGTATTAAGAATATTTGTTTCCAAAAAAAAAATTTATTTTTTTATTACACACCGATGCGTATATACAATTTAATATTGTATTGTTATAATTGGAGGAACGAATGCGTTTAATTCATTTTTTTTTAATAAAAAATTGCTTGGGATGAATTTTTTTTTTATTTAATTCGAGCTGAGTAAAATTTTGCGACTAAAAAATGAATACTAAAACTTTTTTGATTAATTAATCAACTGTTTGTGACTAAAATCGTCAATTATGGTGTGTGGTACTGACGATGACGGTGTGACCATCGAAATGCACATGTAGTTATCGAATTGGAGAAGAAATTCGATTCCAAGAAACGTAGGAAAAATTAGCTAAAATCGGTTTTTTTTATGGTTTGACCTGACCTGAATCTAGATTGAAATGTATTGGGGAAAGATTGAAGAAGTACTCGAAAATATATTTTTTTAAATAAAAATTATTTTGGATGAATTTTTTTTAATTTGAGCTGAGTGCTTTCGCGACTTAAATATTTATATTAAAACTAAAAAAAAAAAAATTATTTTGTACACAGAAGTAATTAATTAAGGAATTAATTTTGTGCACAGAATTAATTCTGTACACAGAAAAAATGCGAATATTTATAATAATTTAAAATATTTAAAATCAGGGTAATGAAGTAATTAAGAAAAAATTTAAGTTACGCATTCACAATATTTTTCTTTCGAAAAAAACGAAAGTTTTAACAACTTTACTTATAGCTGAGTAATTTTGCGACTAAAAAAATTATATTAAAACTTTTTTAATATTTTTTTAATATAATTTCAAATTATAATTATGTACACAGAAAAAATGCGAATTTAAAATAATCACTTTAAAATCACGATAATTATTTTTAAAATATAAAAAATAAAATAATTTAGAAAAATTTTAAGTTACGCATTCGCAATATTTTTCTTTCGAAAAAAATAATTTTTTAACAAGTAATTTTGCGAATAAAAAAATAATATATAAACTTTTTTATTTTTTTGCTTAATTTTAAATTATAATTCTGTACACAGAAAAAATGCGAATTTAAAATAATCACTTTAAAATCACGATAATTATTTTCAAAATATAAAAAATAAAATAATTTAGAAAAATTTTAAGTTACGCATTCGCAATATTTTTCTTTCGAAAAAAATAATTTTTTAACAAGTAATTTTGCGAATAAAAAAATAATATATAAACTTTTTTATTTTTTTGCTTAATTTTAAATTATAATTCTGTACACAGAAAAAATGCGAATTTAAAATAATCACTTTAAAATCACGATAATTATTTTCAAAATATTTAAAATAAAATAATTTAGAAAAATTTTAAGTTACGCATTCGCAATATTTTTTCTTTCGAAAAAACTAAATTTTTAACGAGTAATTTTGCGAATAAAAAAATAATATATAAACTTTTTTTATTTTTTTGCATAATTTTAAATTATAATTCTGTGCACAGAAAAAATGCGAATTAAAATAAGCGCACCTTAAAATCACGATAATTATTTTTAAAATATTTAAAATAAAATAATTTAGAAAAATTTTAAGTTACGCATTCACAAAATTTTTTTTTCGAAAAAGAAAAATTTTTCACGACTTTTCTTATAATACGCACACAACAATTCCATCTCAAAAATATTAAGAAATCACCGCAATCCTCTTACCACTTCAATATTCCCCCCCATAAACCCCCTAAATTTAAATTTCCATCCTCCAACCTCAAAAAAAAAAAGAAAAACACAAGACTTTTTACCAAGCGGACCATTGAAATTTTTTACTATTATTTTCGAAATTATCATTTTTAAGGTAATTGCAAACCAATTATTTATATATAACAAATAATTAGTTTCAAAATTGCACCGGGCAAAAATTAAATATCAAATCAAACCGATTTAGAAAAAAAAATGCCCAAACTAAATTAATAAATTTCGCGAATTTTTTAAATAAATATACCGAGTGTGAAAACTGCAATTTAAAAAATTAAATTTAGTGATTGAAAAAATATAAATATACTATACAAGAAATTAATATAAAAAAAAAATGATATACTGAGTGAAAACTGCAATAAAAAAATTCCTTATGATTCTAAAAATGTAGTACCATATAAATATTAATTATTTTAGGCAACATATATTGTTATATAACTATTATACCAAATGGCTCAAAATAATTCTAGTCATATATATGATAATATTATTGCATATAATATATTATTATCTATATTAATATAGTTATTATCTACAGCGCATTACATAATAGAGATATGTATCTTTAGCTCAAAATACGCCACGTATTTGGATAATATCCTTCAATGTATTCTAACTTGAGCTATATCTCAAATATCAGTCGATTTAGGATAAGATTTTTTTTTCACTCGGTATATATTTTTTTAGAAAATATTTTTTAATGGTCTATTTGAAGAAAATATATAATTTATTTGTCTTCGCTAAATAATCGGTAAATATTTTTGGTATAATGCTAAAACGAGATATGTCAAAAAATAGACAAAAGGAGGGTTTAAAAAATTGATTGCGAAATTTTTTTTTAAATAAACCAAAAAAAAATGTGTCAAAAAAAATTAATATCCAGATGTTTTCATGGCGAAAAGAATGTGAAAAAATCAATAAAAAAAAATAAGTGTACATTCCATAGAAAATATAATTAAGTTTAGGACGTAATGTGCGTTCAATTTGTGTATTTAATTTATTATAAACGAAGGTAAATTGCTGCCATTAGCAGAGAAAATATAAACTGGTAAGTCCATGTTCGTGCGTCATCAATAATTCATCCCCGAA
The DNA here is from genome assembly GCA_947310635.1 of Leptodirus hochenwartii. Taxonomy (NCBI): domain Eukaryota; kingdom Metazoa; phylum Arthropoda; class Insecta; order Coleoptera; family Leiodidae; genus Leptodirus; species Leptodirus hochenwartii. Next base: position 1,173,148 of record OX371179.1, read on the forward strand.
ATGGAATGATACAAAATAACATCAGCTATTCAAATAGTTCAATAAAATGTATTATGCAATACATAAGTAATAAATTGATTTTGCGATCGTATTTAAATTTAATTAATTTTTAAATCGAATTTAATCGCTTTGATGTACATGAATTGCTTTGTGCGATTGAATTTATATGTCACCCGGTATAATTGTTGAATATTTTGAAGGATATTTACGATTTTTCGATTTTTTGAACTTAAACGATTTTTTTAAGCAAGAAACTGTTGATTAAAAAAATTGAAAAAAAGAACGGTTTTGAGAAACAAATTTTGTTTGTTCCTTTTAATAAAAAAAAAATTTTTTTTTACGTGGTAGAGAATACTGAAGAGGTTGTTAGATTAGAGTCGCGTGTGAAACATTCGATAATTCTCGTTGGATTGTAATCGGGAAAGTTTCTAATTGAATCAAATTGAGGCGAAGTTCGGAAAAGGTATTAAAAATTTAATAACAATCAATGGAAATGGCGCTCGGGTAATTGAAGCGCGTCCATTATGCACGAGTTTATATTATTTAAGAAAGTTCGATGGCGTGGTAATTATTTGGATAGCGCTAAATAATCATAACACCTTCAAATTGTGGAAGTAATAATGGAAGATGTGTCGCAGTCAAAGTTTTCAACTTAAATATTTTACGCTTCTACCGAGAATTATGTATTATATATACGGGGTGACCCAAATACTAGCCCATGATAATTAGGCATGCGCGTTACGTAATTAAAATTATTTCGCGAAGAAACCGTCAAAAAGTTTCAGTTGTTTTGTGTAATAAATATACAATGGATATGGTGTGGATGAGCCTGATTTTTTTTTAACTGCAAAAAATCGAAATTTTGTGAATTATGTAATTTTGTGAATTTTAGTGGCTAATAAACGATTTTTTTTTATTAAAAAATACATCAATCTGTCAATTTTTTTTTTAGATCACAAATAAAATAGAATCCTACGATTTTTTTTATTAAATTCTAGTATCTCTTAATTTATATGTTTTTTTAATGAAAAATAATCACTTTTACCAAATTTTAAAATTTTCATTTGATCAATACAACAAAATAGATATGTTGTAGACGAGCCTTTAGGTAATTTGCACGTTGTTAATTAAGGATTTTTTTTAACCTTTGAAATCGGAATTTAAGGCATTATTTTTCACGACAAAACGTGCGGTGTTTTTATTATTAAAAAATACTCTGAAAATTTTCAACTCAAAACTCAAAGTTTCAACTTAAATATTTTACGCTTCTACCGAGAATTATGTATTATATACACGGGGTGACCCAAATACTAGCCCATGATAATTAGGCATGCGCGTTACGTAATTAAAATTATTTCGCGAAGAAACCATCGAAATGTTTCAGTTGTTTTGTGTAATAGATGTAAAATGGATATGGTGTGGATGAGCCTGATTTTTTTTTAACTGCAAAAAATCGAAATTTTGTGAATTATGTAATTTTGTGAATTTTAGTGGCTAATAAACGATTTTTTTTTATTAAAAAATACATCAAGCTGTCAATTTTTTTTTTAGATCACAAATAAAATAGAATCCTACGATTTTTTTTTATTAAATTCTAGTATCTCTTAATTTATATGTTTTTTTAATGAAAAATAATCACTTTTACCAAATTTTAAAATTTTCATTTGATCAATACAACAAAATAGATATGTTGTAGACGAGCCTTTAGCTAATTTGCACGTTGTTAATTAAGGATTTTTTTTAACCTTTGAAATCGGAATTTAAGGCATTATTTTTCACGACAAAACGTGCGGTGTTTTTATTATTAAAAAATACTCTGAAAATTTTCAACTCAAAACTCAAAGTTTCAACTTAAATATTTTACGCTTCTACCGAGAATTATGTATTATATATACGGGGTGACCCAAATACTAGCCCATGATAATTAGGCATGCGCGTTACGTAATTAAAATTATTTCGCGAAGAAACCATCGAAATGTTTCAGTTGTTTTGTGTAATAGATGTAAAATGGATATGGTGTGGATGAGCCTGATTTTTTTTTAACTGCAAAAAATCGAAATTTTGTGAATTACGTAATTTTGTGAATTTTAGTGGCTAATAAACGATTTTTTTTTATTAAAAAATACATCAAGCTGTCAATTTTTTTTTTAGATCACAAATAAAATAGAATCCTACGATTTTTTTTTATTAAATTCTAGTATCTCTTAATTTATATGTTTTTTTAATGAAAAATAATCACTTTTACCAAATTTTAAAATTTTCATTTGATCAATACAACAAAATAGATATGTTGTAGACGAGCCTTTAGCTAATTTGCACGTTGTTAATTAAGGATTTTTTTTAACCTTTGAAATCGGAATTTAAGGCATTATTTTTCACGACAAAACGTGCGGTGTTTTTATTATTAAAAAATACTCTGAAAATTTTCAACTCAAAACTCAAAGTTTCAACTTAAATATTTTACGCTTCTACCGAGAATTATGTATTATATATACGGGGTGACCCAAATACTAGCCCATGATAATTAGGCATGCGCGTTACGTAATTAAAATTATTTCGCGAAGAAACCATCGAAATGTTTCAGTTGTTTTGTGTAATAGATGTAAAATGGATATGGTGTGGATGAGCCTGATTTTTTTTTAACTGCAAAAAATCGAAATTTTGTGAATTATGTAATTTTGTGAATTTTAGTGGCTAATAAACGATTTTTTTTTATTAAAAAATACATCAAGCTGTCAATTTTTTTTTTAGATCACAAATAAAATAGAATCCTACGATTTTTTTTTATTAAATTCTAGTATCTCTTAATTTATATGTTTTTTTAATGAAAAATAATCACTTTTACCAAATTTTAAAATTTTCATTTGATCAATACAACAAAATAGATATGTTGTAGACGAGCCTTTAGCTAATTTGCACGTTGTTAATTAAGGATTTTTTTTAACCTTTGAAATCGGAATTTAAGGCATTATTTTTCACGACAAAACGTGCGGTGTTTTTATTATTAAAAAATACTCTGAAAATTTTCAACTCAAAACTCAAAGTTTCAACTTAAATATTTTACGCTTCTACCGAGAATTATGTATTATATATACGGGGTGACCCAAATACTAGCCCATGATAATTAGGCATGCGCGTTACGTAATTAAAATTATTTCGCGAAGAAACCATCGAAATGTTTCAGTTGTTTTGTGTAATAGATGTAAAATGGATATGGTGTGGATGAGCCTGATTTTTTTTTAACTGCAAAAAATCGAAATTTTGTGAATTACGTAATTTTGTGAATTTTAGTGGCTAATAAACGATTTTTTTTTATTAAAAAATACATCAAGCTGTCAATTTTTTTTTTAGATCACAAATAAAATAGAATCCTACGATTTTTTTTTATTAAATTCTAGTATCTCTTAATTTATATGTTTTTTTAATGAAAAATAATCACTTTTACCAAATTTTAAAATTTTCATTTGATCAATACAACAAAATAGATATGTTGTAGACGAGCCTTTAGCTAATTTGCACGTTGTTAATTAAGGATTTTTTTTAACCTTTGAAATCGGAATTTAAGGCATTATTTTTCACGACAAAACGTGCGGTGTTTTTATTATTAAAAAATACTCTGAAAATTTTCAACTCAAAACTCAAAGTTTCAACTTAAATATTTTACGCTTCTACCGAGAATTATGTATTATATATACGGGGTGACCCAAATACTAGCCCATGATAATTAGGCATGCGCGTTACGTAATTAAAATTATTTCGCGAAGAAACCATCGAAATGTTTCAGTTGTTTTGTGTAATAGATGTAAAATGGATATGGTGTGGATGAGCCTGATTTTTTTTTAACTGCAAAAAATCGAAATTTTGTGAATTATGTAATTTTGTGAATTTTAGTGGCTAATAAACGATTTTTTTTTATTAAAAAATACATCAAGCTGTCAATTTTTTTTTTAGATCACAAATAAAATAGAATCCTACGATTTTTTTTTATTAAATTCTAGTATCTCTTAATTTATATGTTTTTTTAATGAAAAATAATCACTTTTACCAAATTTTAAAATTTTCATTTGATCAATACAACAAAATAGATATGTTGTAGACGAGCCTTTAGCTAATTTGCACGTTGTTAATTAAGGATTTTTTTTAACCTTTGAAATCGGAATTTAAGGCATTATTTTTCACGACAAAACGTGCGGTGTTTTTATTATTAAAAAATACTCTGAAAATTTTCAACTCAAAACTCAAAGTTTCAACTTAAATATTTTACGCTTCTACCGAGAATTATGTATTATATATACGGGGTGACCCAAATACTAGCCCATGATAATTAGGCATGCGCGTTACGTAATTAAAATTATTTCGCGAAGAAACCATCGAAATGTTTCAGTTGTTTTGTGTAATAGATGTAAAATGGATATGGTGTGGATGAGCCTGATTTTTTTTTAACTGCAAAAAATCGAAATTTTGTGAATTACGTAATTTTGTGAATTTTAGTGGCTAATAAACGATTTTTTTTTATTAAAAAATACATCAAGCTGTCAATTTTTTTTTTAGATCACAAATAAAATAGAATCCTACGATTTTTTTTTATTAAATTCTAGTATCTCTTAATTTATATGTTTTTTTAATGAAAAATAATCACTTTTACCAAATTTTAAAATTTTCATTTGATCAATACAACAAAATAGATATGTTGTAGACGAGCCTTTAGCTAATTTGCACGTTGTTAATTAAGGATTTTTTTTAACCTTTGAAATCGGAATTTAAGGCATTATTTTTCACGACAAAACGTGCGGTGTTTTTATTATTAAAAAATACTCTGAAAATTTTCAACTCAAAACTCAAAGTTTCAACTTAAATATTTTACGCTTCTACCGAGAATTATGTATTATATATACGGGGTGACCCAAATACTAGCCCATGATAATTAGGCATGCGCGTTACGTAATTAAAATTATTTCGCGAAGAAACCATCGAAATGTTTCAGTTGTTTTGTGTAATAGATGTAAAATGGATATGGTGTGGATGAGCCTGATTTTTTTTTAACTGCAAAAAATCGAAATTTTGTGAATTATGTAATTTTGTGAATTTTAGTGGCTAATAAACGATTTTTTTTTATTAAAAAATACATCAAGCTGTCAATTTTTTTTTTAGATCACAAATAAAATAGAATCCTACGATTTTTTTTTATTAAATTCTAGTATCTCTTAATTTATATGTTTTTTTAATGAAAAATAATCACTTTTACCAAATTTTAAAATTTTCATTTGATCAATACAACAAAATAGATATGTTGTAGACGAGCCTTTAGCTAATTTGCACGTTGTTAATTAAGGATTTTTTTTAACCATTGAAATCGGAATTTAAGGCATTATTTTTCACGACAAAACGTGCGGTGTTTTTATTATTAAAAAATACTCTGAAAATTTTCAACTCAAAACTCAAAGTTTCAACTTAAATATTTTACGCTTCTACCGAGAATTATGTATTATATATACGGGGTGACCCAAATACTAGCCCATGATAATTAGGCATGCGCGTTACGTAATTAAAATTATTTCGCGAAGAAACCATCGAAATGTTTCAGTTGTTTTGTGTAATAGATGTAAAATGGATATGGTGTGGATGAGCCTGATTTTTTGCAAAAAACTGCAAAAAATCGAAATTTTGTGAATTATTTTAGTAGCTAATAAACGATTTTTTTAAATTAAAAAACACATCAATCTGTCAATTTTTTTTTTAGATCACAAATACAATAGAATCCTACGATTTTTTATTAAATTCTTTTATCTGTTAATTTTTATGTTTTTTTTTATTAAAAAAAATATATACTATATTCATTTTTACCAAATTTGAAAATTTTCGAGTCTTTTGCTAATTTCCACGTCATTAATTAAGGATTTTTTTTTACCTTCGCAATCAGAAGTTACGAAAATATTTTTCACCACAAAACGTACGGTGTTTTTATTATAAAAAAATTTCGTCAAACTAAAAATTTTCTATTTGACACATACATGTAAATGAATTCGATGTTGACGTGTCTTTTTTTATAGAAAAAAAATTTTTTTTTTAGCACCGCTAATCGAAATTTATTCGCAAATAAAAAGGAACTGCACAAAAAACATCGAATTCCACAAATTCGTTTTTTGTTTTTTATTAATACACTGTTTGCGCATTTTCGGAATCATATTACGAAATCGCATTAAAAATAATTGACATTTTAATCGAGAGCGGAAAATTCATACCGCTTTTAAAATATCCTCCGCCAATTCCGATCATCTAAACTTCACTGCAGCATTTTGCCATTTCAATTCATCTATAATGCACTTTATAAATATATTGCATAGCGTCATTAAGGCACTGACAAAACGCTACCTCTACAATATACAGGGTGTCACACCAACAAATCCTTCCAACCATTTCATTAACCCCATCAACAAAATTACCCAACAAAATGCGATCAAAAAAAAAATTGTTTTCTCCTAAAATTCGCAAAAACATATAAACACCCGGTATATGAGCATATTCAGTATGGCAATTTCCGGACTTTAATATTCCTTCGCCAGTTGGATGGCTGCGGAATTTTGGCGGGTGTTTGCGGGGGCGGCGGCGGGGGGGCGTTCTTCGCCGCCCCCGAACACTGTGCATATTGCCCCACTCAATTTAAATATTCAATTAAAGTGCGAAGGTGAAGGCGAACGTACAGGAAAGAAGGACAAGCGGAGGAGCGAAAGGCAACCCAGCCAAGGATCGCAGAATTGTTTAGTCACGTGTACAAGTCTTTCAGTGGCTTGTGAGCCGTTTTTTCTGGGTATTTCTTAAGGGTAGCAGGTTCGTTAGTTGTTGAAAAGGTACGGTGCAGAGTGACTGGTAAATATATTAAGTTGTTTGCATAAAAATGAGAATTTAAAAATATATGACCGTATTTAAAAAAATTATTCTTCTTAAGTTTTGCTACAATTAAATTATATTTCGTAAAAAAAAATTTATTTCTATTTTTAATTGCGAAAATATTTTCCAATCGCGATTTTGCTTTAAAATGATGTGACGAAGGAATATTTTGTCCGAGTGAAGTTAGCTACCGTTTTCCGAAGATACCCGATTGATAAGTAGAAACGAGTGCAGATATAAATATAAATATAATGCTATACGTATAAAAAAAACCAATATATAAAATAAATGAACAAGAAAATTGTGGTTTTGGAAAAATTGTTTTTTATTTTTTTTAATAGTCCTTCATCATATCGCCTTGATTTTTTTATTTTTTATTTTTATTATTTATATGCATGTAAACATATATCGATTTATTCTGTATGCTCCCATCTCTAATGTCATTCGGGTTTCTTCGGAAAATCGTGGTTAGAACAAATCGTACATAACTTCACACTAACGTTTAAATTTAAAATGTATACACCCTGTATATTATATGCAGCAGTAGCACAAAAAAAGTTTATTTCATATTTAAATTATTTAACGAGATTTTGTAGAATATGTGTACAAAAAAAATGTATATAATATTTATCAAATTTTCTATTTTTTGCAGGTACTGATCGATTAAATGACAGCCAACTGACAGAAATTTCAGAATTTTTCTAGAAATAGAAAATCGATACGTAAGTCAATATAATTACTAAAACATTGATAAAAATCTACTAAAATAAATAATAAATATTGAAAGTACACACAAAATAATGATCAGTTTTTTAGTATAAAAATTGTGTTTGTACAAATTTTTGTATGCAGTGGATAAATTGTCATATGAAAATGTTTTTGACAATGGATGATCAAAATATTTTTTCCAATATGTTGAAAAATGCAAAAATATTTGTTATTTTTTATCGATATATTTTTTTGTGTAATAGTTCTGCATATATAAATTTTCGTATATAGTTGACAAAATGTCAAATTAAAATGCCTTATAAAAACGGGTGGCCAAAATATATTCTTCTAATAATTGAAAAATATAAATAACTTAATTATTTTGACCAGAAACTAAAAAAAATATTTTTGATAACGATAGCCAAAATATTTTTTTCTAATAAGTTTAAATGTACAAAAAAAAATACAATTATTTTTTGTCGCTATATTTTTTTGTGTAAAAATTCTGCATGTATAAATTTTCGTATATAGTTGACAAAATGTCAAATAAAATGCATTTTAGAAATAAATGACTAAAATATATTTTTTTAATATATTCAAAAGTAACAAAAAAATACAATTATTTTTTCTTGTTATTTTTTTGTCGCTATATTTTTTTGTGTAAAAATTCTACATGTATAAATTTTCGTATGTCTAGACAAAATGTCAAATTAAAATGCCTTTAAAAACGGGTGGACAAAATATATTCTTCTAATAGTTGAAAAATATAAATAAGTTAATTACTTTTACAAGAAACTAAATTTTGCCTTGAAAGTTATTTTTGATAACGATAGATAAAATATTTTTTTCTAATATATTGAAAAGCACAAATTATTTTTGTTCTTTGTTATTTTTGTTGCTATATGTGTATATATAAAAATTCTTTATCTATAAATTTTTGTATATAGTTGATAAAACGTCAAATAAAAATGCCTTTTAAAAATAGATCGCCAAAATATATTTTTTTAATATGTTTAAATGTACAAAAAAAATACAATAATTTTTTGTCGCTATATTACTTTGTGTAAAAATTCTGCATGTATAAAATTTTCGTATATAGTTGACAAAATGTCAAATAAATGCATTTTAGAAATAAATGGCTAAAATATATTTTTTTAATATATTGAAAAGTAACAAAAAAATACAATTTTTTTTTTCTTGTTATTTTTTGTCGCTATATTTTTTTGTGTAAAAATTCTACATGTATAAAGTTTCGCATGACTAGACAAAATGTCAAATTAAAATGACTTTAAAAACGGGTGGCCAAAATATATTCTTCTAATAGTTGAAAAATATAAATAAGTTAATTACTTTTACAAGAAACTAAATTTTGCCTTGAAATTTATTTTTGATAACGATAGCCAAAATATTTTTTTCTAATAAGTTTAAATGTACAAAAAAAAATACAATTATTTTTTGTCGCTATATTTTTTTGTGTAAAAATTCTGCATGTATAAATTTTCGTATATAGTTGACAAAATGTCAAATAAAATGCATTTTAGAAATAAATGATAAATATATTTTTTTAATATATTCAAAAGTAACAAAAAAATACAATTATTTTTTCTTGTTATTTTTTTGTCGCTATATTTTTTTGTGTAAAAATTCTACATGTATAAATTTTCGTATGTCTAGACAAAATGTCAAATTAAAATGCCTTTAAAAACGGGTGGACAAAATATATTCTTCTAATAGTTGAAAAATATAAATAAGTTAATTACTTTTACAAGAAACTAAATTTTGCCTTGAAAGTTATTTTTGATAACGATAGACAAAATATTTTTTTCTAATATATTGAAAAGCACAAATTATTTTTGTTCTTTGTTATTTTTGTTGCTATATGTGTATATATAAAAATTCTTTATGTATAAATTTTTGTATATAGTTGATAAAACGTCAAATAAAAATGCCTTTTAAAAATAGATGGCCAAAATATTTTTTTTTAATATGTTGAAGAGTACAAAAAAAATACAATTATTTTTTGTCGCTATATTTTTTCGTGCAAAAATTCTGCATGTATAAAATTTTCGTATATAGTTGACAAAATGTCAAATAAATGCATTTTAGAAATAAATGGCTAAAATATATTTTTTTAATATATTGAAAAGTAACAAAAAAATACAATTTTTTTTTTCTTGTTATTTTTTGTCGCTATATTTTTTTGTGTAAAAATTCTACATGTATAAAGTTTCGCATGACTAGACAAAATGTCAAATTAAAATGCCTTTAAAAACGGGTGGACAAAATATATTCTTCTAATAGTTGAAAAATATAAATAAGTTAATTACTTTTACAAGAAACTAAATTTTGCCTTGAAAGTTATTTTTGATAACGATAGACAAAATATTTTTTTCTAATATATTGAAAAGCACAAATTATTTTTGTTCTTTGTTATTTTTGTTGCTATATGTGTATATATAAAAATTCTTTATGTATAAATTTTTGTATATAGTTGATAAAACGTCAAATAAAAATGCCTTTTAAAAATAGATGGCCAAAATATTTTTTTTTAATATGTTGAAGAGTACAAAAAAAATACAATTATTTTTTGTCGCTATATTTGTTCGTGTAAAAATTCTGCATGTATAAAATTTTCGTATATAGTTGACAAAATGTCAAATAAATGCATTTTAGAAATAAATGGCTAAAATATATTTTTTTAATATATTGAAAAGTAACAAAAAAATACAATTTTTTTTTTCTTGTTATTTTTTGTCGCTATATTTTTTTGTGTAAAAATTCTACATGTATAAAGTTTCGCATGACTAAACAAAATGTCAAATTAAAATGCCTTTAAAAACGGGTGGCCAAAATATATTCTTCTAATAGTTGAAAAATATAAATAAGTTAATTACTTTTACAAGAAACTAAATTTTGCCTTGAAATTTATTTTTGATAACGATAGCCAAAATATTTTTTTCTAATAAGTTTAAATGTACAAAAAAAATACAATTATTTTTTGTCGCTATATTTTTTTGTGTAAAAATTCTGCATGTATAAATTTTCGTATATAGTTGACAAAATGTCAAATAAAATGCATTTTAGAAATAAATGACTAAAATATATTTTTTTAATATATTCAAAAGTAACAAAAAAATACAATTATTTTTTCTTGTTATTTTTTTGTCGCTATATTTTTTTGTGTAAAAATTCTACATGTATAAATTTTCGTATGACTAGACAAAATGTCAAATTAAAATGCCTTTAAAAACGGGTGGACAAAATATATTCTTCTAATAGTTGAAAAATATAAATAAGTTAATTACTTTTACAAGAAACTAAATTTTGCCTTGAAAGTTATTTTTGATAACGATAGACAAAATATTTTTTTCTAATATATTGAAAAGCACAAATTATTTTTGTTCTTTGTTATTTTTGTTGCTATATGTGTATATATAAAAATTCTTTATGTATAAATTTTTGTATATAGTTGATAAAACGTCAAATAAAAATGCCTTTTAAAAATAGATGGCCAAAATATTTTTTTTTAATATGTTGAAGAGTACAAAAAAAATACAATTATTTTTTGTCGCTATATTTGTTCGTGTAAAAATTCTGCATGTATAAAATTTTCGTATATAGTTGACAAAATGTCAAATAAATGCATTTTAGAAATAAATGGCTAAAATATATTTTTTTAATATATTGAAAAGTAACAAAAAAATACAATTTTTTTTTTCTTGTTATTTTTTGTCGCTATATTTTTTTGTGTAAAAATTCTACATGTATAAAGTTTCGCATGACTAAACAAAATGTCAAATTAAAATGCCTTTAAAAACGGGTGGCCAAAATATATTCTTCTAATAGTTGAAAAATATAAATAAGTTAATTACTTTTACAAGAAACTAAATTTTGCCTTGAAAGTTATTTTTGATAACGATAGACAAAATATTTTTTTCTAATATATTGAAAAGCACAAATTATTTTTGTTCTTTGTTATTTTTGTTGCTATATGTGTATATATAAAAATTCTTTATGTATAAATTTTTGTATATAGTTGATAAAATGTCAAATAAAAATGCCTTTTAAAAATAGATGGCCAAAATATTTTTTTTTAATATGTTGAAGAGTACAAAAAAAATACAATTATTTTTTGTCGCTATATTTGTTCGTGTAAAAATTCTGCATGTATAAAATTTTCGTATATAGTTGACAAAATGTCAAATAAATGCATTTTAGAAATAAATGGCTAAAATATATTTTTTTAATATATTGAAAAGTAACAAAAAAATACAATTTTTTTTTTCTTGTTATTTTTTGTAGCTATATTTTTTTGTGTAAAAATTCTGCATGTATAAATTTTCGTATATAGTTGACAAAATGTCAAATAAAATTGCATTTTAGAAATAAATGATAAAAATATTTTTTTAATATATTCAAAAGTAACAAAAAAATACAATTATTTTTTCTTGTTATTTTTTGTCGCTATATTTTTTTGTGTAAAAATTCTACATGTATAAATTTTCGTATGTCTAGACAAAATGTCAAATTAAAATGCCTTTAAAAACGGGTGGCCAAAATATATTCTTCTAATAGTTGAAAAATATAAATAAGTTAATTACTTTTACAAGAAACTAAATTTTGCCTTGAAAGTTATTTTTGATAACGATAGACAAAATATTTTTTTCTAATATATTGAAAAGCACAAATTATTTTTGTTCTTTGTTATTTTTGTTGCTATATGTGTATATATAAAAATTCTTTATGTATAAATTTTTGTATATAGTTGATAAAACGTCAAATAAAAATGCCTTTGAAAAATAGATGGCCAAAATATTTTTTTTTAATATGTTGAAGAGTACAAAAAAATACAATTATTTTTTGTCGCTATATTTTTTCGTGCAAAAATTCTGCATGTATAAAATTTTCGTATATAGTTGACAAAATGTCAAATAAATGCATTTTAGAAATAAATGGCTAAAATATATTTTTTTAATATATTGAAAAGTAACAAAAAAATACAATTTTTTTTTTCTTGTTATTTTTTGTCGCTATATTTTTTTGTGTAAAAATTCTACATGTATAAAGTTTCGTATGACTAGACAAAATGTCAAATTAAAATGACTTTAAAAACGGGTGGTCAAAATATATTCTTCTAATAGTTGAAAAATATAAATAAGTTAATTACTTTTACAAGAAACTAAATTTTGCCTTGAAAGTTATTTTTGATAACGATAGACAAAATATTTTTTTCTAATATATTGAAAAGCACAAATTATTTTTGTTCTTTGTTATTTTTGTTGCTATATGTGTATATATAAAAATTCTTTATGTATAAATTTTTGTATATAGTTGATAAAACGTCAAATAAAAATGCCTTTTAAAAATAGATGGCCAAAATATTTTTTTTTAATATGTTGAAGAGTACAAAAAAAATACAATTATTTTTTGTCGCTATATTTGTTCGTGTAAAAATTCTGCATGTATAAATTTTCGTATATAGTTGACAAAATATCAAATTAAAATGCCTTATAAACTGGTGGCCAAAATATATACATCTAATTCTTGATAAATATAAATAAGTTGATTATTTGTATTAGAAACAAAATTTTGCTAAGTACTATCAATAATTAATATAGTCGCGAATTCTGTTGATATATTTAACATAAACAGCTTCTCTTAATTTCGCTCATTATGTAAATTTTCGTACATCGATACGCGTTTGAGTTTACGCTAGTTTCCCGCTCCACCCGTATATTATTAACAACGGTAATTAATAATTGATGAGCAAATGTAGATTGCAGTTTAATCACGCTATGTATTATTAATCAGCCGCAGCCTGCATATGCACTTTTCTAGACTATATGCATACACATGTACACGATGCTTTCACTGGTTGCCTATATAATTACTGTCAATAATAATTATTAATGCAAATACAAAAGTAAAATGACCTAAAAGAATTAAATAAATATTAATATCGCATTTAACGATTTAGAATGAATAGAAAAACGATTTAGAAAATAGAAAAAAAATATTGACACGTAATAAAATTTGAAATTAAAATTCGGTGTAGGGAAATTTACGATTAATAATCGGATAATGCGAACGTGGCAAAGTAAACGTGAAAATCAAATTACTATACGTTTAGCTTAAGCTAGCTAAAATCTAAAATTGAATGGAAAGGGTGGTCAGCTTACCTAAGATAATATTTCACAGGATAATAATTAATCCTTTTATTACCTCGTATCGATATTACACAGCCTCGGCCATTTATTATTCAATTTTAAGATTTTTTGGGGACTGGCTATTTTTTTTTTGCAAATTCTAGGCTAATTTGAAATTAAATTTTTGCTCGGTTGTAGCATTGTGTGGCTGTGAGGTATGGACATTATGGGTAGATGAAGATGTACATTTTTGAAATGTGGTGCTATAGGAATGTTATGAAAAGTAAAAATAAAATAAAAAGAATCAGAAATTTTTTGGAGATACTTAAGATATGGAAATGTCGTGAAAAAATGGTAGATGAAAATGGTAAAAAATAAGAGATGAAGATAGAACTTTTTGGAATGTGGTGCCACAAAAATACGATGAAAATGGAGTAGAAATAGGTAGAGAAAGTGAATATATAAAAATAAAACAAGAAATTATTTTAGTGACGAAGATTTTGGAAATGCGACATATATTTTAATTTTTGAAATGTGGTGCTATAGTGTATTATGAAAAATGAGTGGTGGATATTAGTAGAAACGTAAAAATTTAAAAAAAAACGATCAGAAATTTTTTGGAGATGAAGGTAGATATAAGATATGGAAAAATGATGAAAAAATGGTGGATAAAAAATGTAAAAAATAATAAATAATAAGAAATATATTTGGAGATAAAGATAAAAGTAAGATATAACCTTTTGGAATATGGTGCCACAAAAATACGATGAAAACTTAGTAGAAATGGGTAGAGAAAGTGAATATTAAAAAAAATCAAAAAAATATTTTAGTGACGAAAATTTTGGAAGGGCGACATATATTTTAATTTTTGAAATGTAGTGCTATAGGTGTATAATGAAAAATTAGTGGTTGAAATGAGTTGAAAAGTAAAAAAATTATAAAAAAATATAAAAAGACTATCAAAAAATGGTTGGGGATGAAGGTAGACATAAGATATGGAAAAGTGATGAAAAAATGGTAGATAAAAAATGTAAAAAATAATAAATAATAAGAAATATATTTGGAGATGAAGATAAAAGTAAGATATAACCTTTTGGAATATGGTGCCACAAAAATACGATGAAAATTTAGTAGAAATGGGTAGAGAAAGTGATTGTAAAAAAAAAAAATTAAGACGAAGAAGTGACGAAGATTTTGGAAATTATTTTAGTGACGAAGATTTTGGAAATGGGACATATATTTTAATTTTTGAAATGTGGTACTATAGGTGCATGATGAAAAATTAGTGGTGGAAATGAGAATTTTTTTGGACATGAAGATATGGAAAAGTGCTGAATAAATAGTGGAAAAGAAGGTAAAAAATAAGAGATGTAGATAGAAGTAAGATGTATCTTTTTGGAATGTGGTGCTACAAAATGTGGTGGAAAATGAGTGGTAAAAAAGGGTAGAAAAAATTTAAATAAAATAAAAATTTATTGGGGATGAAAATAGATATATCATATAAAAATATATATAAGATAAAAATAAAGATGAAGGTAGACATAAAATATGGAAAAGTGATGAAAAAATAATGGAAAAGACAGTAAAAAATAAGAGATGTGGATAGAAGTAAGATGTACCTTTTTGGAATGTGGTGCTACAGCATGTGGTGGAAAATGAGTGGTAAGAAAGGGTAGAAAAAATTAAAATTAAAAAAAAATTATTGGGGATGAAAATAGATATATAATATAAAAATACATATAAGATAAAAATAAAGATGAAGGTAGACATAAAATATGGAAAAGTGATGAAAAAATAATGGAAAAGAAAGTAAAAAATAAGAGATGTGGATAGAAGTAAGATGTACCTTTTTGGAATGTGGTGCTACAGAATGTGATGAAAAATGAGTGGTAAAAAAGGGTAGAAAAAATTAAAATTAAAAAAAAAATTATTGGGGATGAAAATAGATATATAATATAAAAATACATATAAGATAAAAATAAAGATGAAAGTAGACATAAAATATGGAAAAGTGATGAAAAAATAATGGAAAAGAAAGTAAAAAATAAGAGATGTGGATAGAAGTAAGATGTACCTTTTTGGAATGTGGTGCTACAGCATGTGATGAAAAATGAGTGGTAAAAAAGGGTAGAAAAAATTGAAATTAAAAAAAAAATTATTGGAGATGAAAGTAGATATAATATAGAATTAGATATAAGATAAAAATATAAGATAAAAAGATATAAGGTAAAAAAAAACAAAAAATGAAGAGTGAGGATATTATTTTGATCTGGCGCCGAAATAAGCGCAAAATGCATTGATATATAAAATCCAAGAAGTTGGTTATACATGGCCATTATACACCTGCACATATATAGATTACGAATATGGATATCTGCATTAATACCCTTTCATACAGCCGGTAAAATATTAGAGTCTGCTATAAAACACGGGAATATTATGGTTTTTCAAAAAAAAAAACGGAAAATAGAAGCTACAGGAATAGTAACATAATTCACATTTTATGTATTTTATGTTCAGAATACGTAGATATAGTTATATATATATCATATTGATACGATTTTTATGACAGAATTTTTATTTTTATTCAAAATAATACATATGTCGATGTTGAATATACAATGGAGTTGTTTTCAAAAATTTGTGAAATTTCAGAGGCTGTAAAAATTTTTTTTTTATAAATGAATATCGACTAAAATTGGCTGCTTGGAAGAATAATGTTTGAGCTTTGAAATAAAATAAAAAATGTCTGCGTAAAAATATAAAAACTATTTTTTTCGCTATAAAAATATAAAAACTATATTTTTTCGCATAAAAATGTAAAAACTATTTTTTATAAATGTACGTTGCTTGTATTTATCTAATGGTGTATATTTTTTATATGGATAAAACCAGCAGCCATGTCATTAGTTGAATGCATTTGTAAGACATTTCTTATTTAATCTCAAGAATTGCATTTTTGTGCAGACACTTTTATGAAAGCTCAGCTTTATCAGATTTGAATCCGACGACACTAATCGGAGTAAATGCGAGAAAACACCGTGTATATTGTTACGGAATGAATGGAATTTTCGTAACATGAAAATTGTGCGTTGTGTGGAAATTAAAAAAATAATCGATTTTTATCGATAAAAAAATTAGATATATTTGCGTGAAATATGATTTTTTATTTTTTTTGAAAATATTGTTAAGTTAGTAGAATGTTCAAGAATTTTTTTATAAAAATAAATAAAATGTTTCGTTTCGTTTTGTTGTGAGTGACAATGGAACGTTTTAAGATTTTATTCTATCAAGAAATTTAAAAAAAATTTCGATTGTTCTTCATTTCGATTAATTTTTTGTAAAAATAATTTTTTTTCAAAATCGGTTAGTGAATTTTTCGAAAGTTGGCCAATTTTTATCTACGTAATATATATATAGAAAAATAAAAGTATATACAAAGTATTTTTAAAAGGTGATATAATACTGGAAGATTAAAAAAAAATTATTTAATATATTAATTACAAAATAAAATTTATGCAATTTTAAAGCGTATACTATGAAATAACTGAAATATTTTTTGGGTTAAAAAAAAAAAGGAGACATTTTAGTTTTTCAAAAACCAACATTTTATTAAAAAAATCACGACCATTATAAAAATTATTTTTGGTTTCCCCAAAAAATTCAAAAATCTAAAGAAAGTTTCGATTATACTCTACGAAATATTTTACATAAACATTTCAATTAATTTAATTATCTATTGAACCGGATATTGCAAATGCCAGTCATTTACCATTTAATCCAGCCAATCAACTTCGAACGCTTAATTACCTCCGACAATTTGATTGATCTTACTAAATAAAAAAACAAATTGCTAATCGATACATATACTTCGGAAATATCCTTCGTGTATTAATATACCGGGTGTTATATATTTACGAGAATTTTTTTTTTCAAAAAATTATTTATAAATAATAATATATTTTGAGATAAATAATTTATTGGTTTAGATTTTCTATTACTGTTAAATGAAAAAAAAATTTTTTTAACAATAAATAATAATTGTAACCAAAAATTATTTTTTTTTTACCAGAAATATTTTTTTTGATCATTTTTTTTGTAATAAAAAATATTTGCAACAAATAATTTTCTATTAGCAAATTTTTTGTCGTGAAAAATACAGTTTTAGTCCGCGAAGCACGAAAATGTCTAAAAACTGTGCCCATTTTTTGCACAAATATTATTTAAAAAAATATATATATATATATTTCGAAATAAATAATTTATTGGTTTAGATTTTCTATTACTGTTAGTTGGAAAAAAATATTTTTTAACAATAATAATTTTAACCAAAAATAATTTTTTTTTTGTCCATACATTTTTTTTTTGATCATTTTTTTCGTGATAAAAAATATTTGCAACAAATAATTTTCTATTAGCAAATTTTTTGTCGTGAAAAATACAGTTTTAGTCCGCCAAGGACGAAAATGTCTAAAAACGCTTGCATTCGTTGAAAGTGATCGTTTCTAGCTTTCTGACGTTAATAAATTTATTTTCAGAGATAAAAATTATTTTTTTGTCGTGAAAAATACAGTTTTAGTACGCGAAGCACAAGAATGTCTAAAATTATTTTTTTAATTACTATAAAATTATTTTTCTCCCAAGTAAACATCATCAAAAATCTTCATCACTAAATCGTTGCTTGCAAAGACAATAACCCAACTAATCCCCCCATTAAAGATCTCCCGAAGGATCAGTTATATCCTCGATGGTCGATTCGATTAGAGCGGTTAGAGAATTTTGTAATCCGAAGATATAAATTTTCGCAGAAGCTTCTATTTAATATAGAGCTTAGGTAATCTGCACAATATACGATCGGGGGAGCGTTCCCCAGTTCCCCAGTTCCCCAGATCCCTAGATCCTTAGATTTCGGGCCTCCTCGATTCGCTTAACTTCTGGGAATAACATATCCAAACGTAAGCCGAAGACCTCAAACTTGCTGGCTATAATAATGTCGAAAGTTGCACTTGTTCCAACGTATTGAGCTTGTGTATTGATATACAGGGTGTTCGTTTATACATGAGCAAGGACGAATAATTAGTGAATGACGGGTTTTGTGATTTTAGTTCATAGTAGAAGAGAAGAAGTAAAAAAAATTTTAAAAAACAGATTGATGAAAAACGTAAGAACAAAAAATGTAATTAGGTATAGAAAAAAAATTGTATATTGACAAATTGAACTGGTATGTATTGCCTATTAAAAATAGGAATAAATTTTAATATACAATTCGAAAAATTGTATATATTTAAAATAATAAAATTCTAGAAAAAAACTAACTGAATTTTATGTTATTTTTAATTTGTGTTATTTTATATTTGCATGAAATTTGTCCAAATAATTTTTTTTTTAAGCACCGTATTAATAACAGCACCTATTGCAGAAGAGCAGAGTTCATATAAAAATACAGATTTAAAAAATTCTGTCTATTTGAAAAAATATATTGAAAAATGAACGAGGAGTTGAATATTAGCATTTTAAAATTGCGTGAAATTTTTCCGAAGCATCCTGTATATAAAAGTTGCTACTGAAGAATAACAGACATCTTATAAAAACTACAGAATTAAAAAATTCTGTCTATTTGAAAAAATAAATGGAAAAATGAACGAGGAGTTGAATATTAGCAGTTTAAAATGGCGTGATTATCTTTCAAAATTATTTTTTCTGAAGCATCCTGTATATAAAAGTTGCTACTGAAGAATAACAGAGATCTTATAAAAACTACAGATTTTAAAAATTCTGTCTATTTGAAAAAATAAATTGAAAAATGAACGAGGAGCTGAGTATTAGCATTTTAAAATTGCGTGAAATTTTTCGAAATAATTTTTTCTGATGCATCCTGTATATAAAAGCTGCTACTGAAGAATAACAGACATCTTATAAAAACTACAGAATTAAAAATTCTGTCTATTTGAAAAAATAAATGGAAAAATGAACGAGGAGTTGAATATTAGCAGTTTAAAATTGCGTGATTATCTTTCCAAATTATTTTTTCTGAAGCATCCTGTATATAAAAGTTGCTACTGAAGAATAACAGAGATCTTATAAAAACTGCAGATTTTAAAAATTCTGTCTATTTGAAAAAATAAATTGAAAAATGAACGAGGAGCTGAGTATTAGCATTTTAAAATTGCGTGAAATTTTTCGAAATAAAATTTTCTGATGCATCCTGTATATAAAAGCTGCTACTGAAGAATAATAGACATCTTATAAAAACTACAGAATTAAAAAATTCTGTCTATTTGAAAAAATAAATGGAAAAATGAACGAGGAGTTGAATATTAGCAGTTTAAAATGGCGTGATTATCTTTCAAAATTATTTTTTCTGAAGCATTCTGTATATAAAAGTTGCTACTGAAGAATAACAGAGATCTTATAAAAACTGCAGATTTTAAAAATTCTGTCTATTTGAAAAAATAAATTGAAAAATGAACGAGGAGCTGAGTATTAGCATTTTAAAATTGCGTGAAATTTTTCGAAATAAAATTTTCTGATGCATCCTGTATATAAAAGCTGCTACTGAAGAATAACAGACATCTTATAAAAACTACAGAATTAAAAAATTCTGTCTATTTGAAAAAATAAATGGAAAAATGAACGAGGAGTTGAATATTAGCAGTTTAAAATTGCGTGATTATCTTTCCAAATTATTTTTTCTGAAGCATCCTGTATATAAAAGTTGCTACTGAAGAATAACAGAGATCTTATAAAAACTGCAGATTTTAAAAATTCTGTCTATTTGAAAAAATAAATTGAAAAATGAACGAGGAGCTGAGTATTAGCATTTTAAAATTGCGTGAAATTTTTCGAAATAAAATTTTCTGATGCATCCTGTATATAAAAGCTGCTACTGAAGAATAACAGACATCTTATAAAAACTACAGAATTAAAAAATTCTGTCTATTTGAAAAAATAAATGGAAAAATGAACGAGGAGTTGAATATTAGCAGTTTAAAATTGCGTGATTATCTTTCCAAATTATTTTTTCTGAAGCATCCTATATATAAAAGTTGCTACTGAAGAATAACAGAGATCTTATAAAAACTGCAGATTTTAAAAATTCTGTCTATTTGAAAAATAAATTGAAAAATGAACGAGGAGCTGAGTATTAGCATTTTAAAATTGCGTGAAATTTTTCGAAATAAAATTTTCTGATGCATCCTGTATATAAAAGTTGCTACTGAAGAATAACAGACATCTTATAAAAACTACAGAATTAAAAAATTCTGTCTATTTGAAAAAATAAATGGAAAAATGAACGAGGAGTTGAATATTAGCAGTTTAAAATTGCGTGATTATCTTTCCAAATTATTTTTTCTGAAGCATCCTGTATATAAAAGTTGCTACTGAAGAATAACAGAGATCTTATAAAAACTGCAGATTTTAAAAATTCTGTCTATTTGAAAAAATAAATTGAAAAATGAACGAGGAGCTGAGTATTAGCATTTTAAAATTGCGTGAAATTTTTCGAAATATTTTTTTCTGATGCATCCTGTATATAAAAGTTGCTACTGAAGAATAACAGACATCTTATAAAAACTACAGATTATAAAAATTCTGCGATTTAAAAAATAAAAATAAATGAAACTAATACATGAATGAATAAAAAAAAATTTAAACATTAAAACTAATACTGTCATTTTAAAATCGCATGAAATATTCTATATAACTTTTTTTTTCCGAAACATGCTAAAGAGTTTTTATAAACTGATCTAACATGAAAAGACTTGAGTTAAAAAAAAATTGAAAAATCCAAAAATCACTGAACTTTAAAAAACTACTCAGTTTGCAATTTTCATGACTGAAATTTATATCGCTTGCAGTTTTGTAGAAATATTTCTACATTTCGTCCATATTAAAGGTCGTGAAAATATAAAATTCAATATATTTTTATAGCAACTATAAAATTCTGCTTGTCCCAAAAAAAAATGTCCATAAGTTAATTTTATACCTATTTAAAATCGCTTCGGCACGTGATTTATTGATTTAGTTATAAATTCAGCAACATCCAACAAATAAAACAAAAATTCCCTGCTCAAATTTGTAGTTTTACATTACTCTTGTAAAAGGAAACTGTGAGGATATTGAGGAGGATATGAGAAGAGGTAAAGTAGATTTGGGCTACAGGAAAATTAAGTCACATTTTTCTAAAGTAAAACCAAAGGGTAACATTATATGTGATAAGCAGGGTAAGGAACTCACAGAAAATAAGGAAAAAGCTAGAAGATGGAAGGAGTATCTTGAAGATTTATATAAAGGTAGGCAAGACATGGAGGAGCTAGAAAGTGTGGAACAGATAGATGAGGATGACTTAGGTCCTAGCATACTTAGGTCAGAGTTTCATAGAGCATTAAATGATTTACGGAATAACAAAGCAGAGGGGATTGATATGATACCAGCCGAATTAATAAAACACGCAGGGGAAAAAATGCAGGAGCGATTATACAGGTTAGTTTGTAAAATATATGAGAAGGGAGAAGTACCACAGGATTTTCAGCGTAGTAGAATAGTAACAATGCCAAAGAAAATAGGAGCTAATTTGTGTGAGAACTATAGGACCATTAGCCTACTATCACATGCATCGAAGATATTGTTAAAGATTATTTATAGGAGATTAGAAAATAAAGTAGAGGAAAGGCTAGGAGAAGATCAGTTTGGTTTTAGGAAAAACAGAGGGACGAGAGAGGCGATTCTAGCACTAAGAACGGTAGTAGAAAAAAGAAAGAGGGTAGGAAAGGTAACTTGCATAGCTTTTGTAGATTTAGAAAAGGCATTTGATAATGTAGATTGGGACATAATGTTTAGAATTTTAAAAGAAACGGGTATAGATTATAAGGATAGGAGAATAATTTTTAATTTATATAAACACCAAACTGCCTTAGTTAGAATTGAGGGGGAAGAAGAGGTAGCAAAAATAGGGAAGGGAGTTCGGCAGGGATGTACACTCTCACCGTTATTATTTAATCTATATATAGAAGATGCAATAAACAAAGTAAAAGAAGAGTATAGTGTAGGTGTGAATGTACAGAGAGAGAAAATATATATGCTGAGATTCGCCGACGATATAGCTATATTGGAAGAAAGCGAAAAGAATTTAGAAAGGGTATTGAATGGTATGCAGGCAGTATTGACTAGGGATTTTAACATGAAAATAAATATAGGTAAAACTAAAGTGATGAGGTGTGACAAAAAGGAATGCAGCAGAAAAATGAGGATCACAATAGGAGATAATAGAATCGAAGAAGTGTCAGATTTTTGTTATTTAGGCAGTAGAATCACAAAAGATAATCGAAGCAAGGTAGATATAAAGTGTAGGATAGCACAGGGTAGGAAGGCATTCGTAGAAAAAGAACAGATTTTAAGATCAAATATTGACTTGGGTATTAGAAAAAGATTACTGAAGGTATATGTTTGGAGTGTAGCACTGTACGGGTGTGAGGCGTGGACTATAGGAAAGGAAGAGAAGCGTAGATTAGAAGCACTTGAAATGTGGTGTTATAGGAGGATGATGAGGATTGGTTGGGAAGATAAAGTAACAAATGAAGCTGTACTAGAGTTAGTAGGGGAGAAGAGAAGTATTTGGAGAGTGTTACAGCGTAGGAGAGACAGATTAGTAGGGCATATTCTTAGGCATGGGGGGATTATGCAATTGATCATAGAAGGTAGAGTGGAGGGATAGAGAGGGGTAGGTAGGCCTAGATTGGAGTATGTGAGTCAGATAGTTGAAGACGTTGAGATGAATAGCTATAGGGAGATGAAGGGATTAGCTCAGGATAGATCGGCATGGCGTGCTGTTTCCAACCAATCTTTAGGATTGCGGACTCTTTAACTAACTTGTAGAAATAAAATTTTAATTCGAAGCTGAAGAAGCAACCAGTTCAATAGCGAATTGAAGAAATAAAATTTTCGATGTCCAATTTTATTTATTATATAAAATATCGCTTATTAATTAAATTAGTTAGTTCCTCGCAGCGGTATTATTTTATTTTAATTAGGGAATCAAAATTTAAATCGTGATCGAATTAAAAAAAAATTATTGTATCGCAAAATATTTTTTTAAAGATTTTCGAAAATTTGTTTGTTGTAGGAAATTAATTTTATGAGATTTTTCTGATTGATCGACAGAATGAGAAAATTTAATTTTAAGTGGTATTTTTTTTTAGTGGGGAATAAACCGACTATAATATGAACATTTTTTAATGGGAAATTTCTGAGGAACGGACATCGTAAAATTTATCACTAGCAATTTCTATAAGCCACGTTGGGAAAAATAGTGGTGTAAATAAAGAACGGTTTGAAAACGAATGAATTGAAAATGTATGGCAATGGAGCTGTGATTCGGTTTTACTAACCATTTCCATTCCATGAAATAATCGTAAATTGAATTTCGGGATTTAAACAATTTGTTCTGGAAGAAATAAGCAATCGGATGAAATTTTATTTTGGACAAAAAGTGAACTTTTGTTACGAATCAATTCGATTAATTTTTAGAAGAATTTCTTGCAGAGAAATTTGTCGAAAAAAAATGGAGATTGATGAAGAATAAATAAATTTTTTAGAAAAAAATTTTTTTTAACCAAATAAGAAAACTATTAGACACTTATTTTAATTTAGAAAAAAAAAACCTCATTACTTTTTTAACGATTAATTAAATTGAAGCAAAATGGACGATGAAGCAACAAATTTTATATTAGAAAAAAAGTTGTTTGTCGAAAATCAACAAAAAAAAGGGATCCAATTTTTAGAACAATTGTTAACTAATTTTAAAAATTGCAAAAATTTATAGGGTATTTTAAACGCACTGTAGCTCAAGAAAAAAAAATAAAAAAAATTACTTTATTGGCGAAAAGCTAAAATTAGAGAAAAATTAATTTGCATTCCAAATTAAGCGATTATATATATATATAAAAAAATATATATGGTCGGAAAATGTTTCTACAAAATCATGCGATTTATTAACTAGAGTTTAGTTTGCGCCGAGATTTAAATTGAATTTTCCAAGAACCATATTAAAATAAAAAACCGAACGGACGCACAAGAAGCTAATACATTTACGAATATTATTTTTCCTACGCTCTGAAAAGTGCTTTAAAATTTACCAATGTACAGTTTAATTTGCTAGCTAAATGAAATTTGATTTTTCCTACTTTAAATTTTACATTATATAATTTATAGATTAAATATAACTTGAAGTAGGCTTATTAATTCAAAAAAAAATATTTGCGTCGTTTAATTAGTAATTTTGTGTTTTTCCTGCATTTGACGGGAAATAAAGAATTCGCTGGAATTGCTGCGGTATTAATAAATACACTGCGAATTTAAATTTTAATTGCGAAAATGCACGTTGCTACGTTCAAAGGAAATGGCGCAAATACGAAATTAGTCGTTTGTGGGAATAAAAATATCACTAGTTTATTTTCCTGCGAAGTTATTCAAAGAAATGTCTGTGTTAGAAATTTTTTATTTTGACAAAATGCTGACCTAAGCAATAAATATAAAATATATTTTCGTATTGAGAAAGCATGGTATTATTTTTTTAATCGCTACGTAAATAAAGCACTGGACAAACCAACGATTATTCAAGAAAATATTAAAATTGTTATCGTAGAATTTTAGTAGCTTTGTATAAATAAATATAGGGAGCTTGGACGTATAAATGTACGTCCATTGAATTGCTAAAGTTAAGTAAGCACTGAAAATGCGCAGAGAAAAAAAAACAGTTGCAACGAATAGTACGGATTAGATTATTCAGGAATACAATTTTGAAATTTGTTTGGAAGAAGAGTGAAATTTGTAGATGCAATTTTGAATATATAAATGCACGATATTTTAAAGAATTTTTTTTTTAAATATAAGTTCAAATGTTGGACAATTCAAGTGTATATAAGATTATTAATATTTGAAATTTTTATATATTTTTTCTGTACTTGTATGGGAAATAGATTGCTGTAACAATTAAAAAAAAAAGATTTATATAACATTTCCATTGAATATGTCTCAAAATCTGGTTAATTCAGGCAGAATAATATTTAAAAAATTAAATCTAAAAAAAAATTGTTTAAGGGCGGCAGTTAATAAAGCAACCCTTCATAATATTTTTTCTAAATATTTTATTATAATTTTTTAATAGATATTTCAGCTGATAAAAAAATGAATTTACGATTTTCAACGATTTTTGATCAAATAAGTGGTCAAAAAATTATAAAGCGTTCGTTTTTAATAATTATTTTTTTGATAAGCATACTGGTAGTGCAGTGGTGTAGATTTATCAGTCAGCTGTTGCAAACTTAGCCAATTTTTCAACGGTATGTTATTTTTAGCAAAGTCTGAAAGTATATTTAAAAAATGGCAAAAAAGGGGCTCAATTTTGAGTTTAAAAAAAAACTGATATGGCTATCACCTTTGAAATCCATCATTACTTAATATTAACTTTTCTTAATGTGCGTTCAAATTTTTATTACCAATTTTTTTGTAAAAAAAGTACTTGACGCGAAATAAACCATGCTTTTTATAACATGCTGAAGAAAAAAATCGTCAAGGATGAATCGATAAAAGTAAAATAGTAAAAAAAATAAATTGGGAAGGCTGAGTGAATTTTAAAAGAAAAGAAAATTATACAGGGTATTCATATATCAAAATTCCTAAATTAAATAGCCGAAAGTAATCGTATTGCAAATTGATGAGAATTTGATCGAAGAAAATATATTTCCAACTATTTTGATATATATTATATATATATATTGTATTAATAAATATATATATTGATACAATATATCAAAATATATTTTGACACCAATTTTTTATAATTAACACGAATAGAAGAAAATAAGAAAATTTCTTCACAAAAAATACGCATAAACAATTTTTTAAATAATATCCTCTGTGGTTTCGGTAAATTAAAAAAATTGCGATTTAAAGCTTTCCCAATATAAATACGCCCAAAAAACATTTCTTCAAAAAATTTTTTTAAACCGCTCCCTTAAGTTCAAATAGTAAATACTTACAAAAAAAAAAAATTGGACATAATCCAGACAAAATCGATCTAGAATTTCCTTTTGAATTCCCGGTAGAATTCAGCGGTATTTATATACCGCTGACTAACGTAAAAACAACAGAAATACAGGCCAAAAACTCCTCTAATACACTCGAAACTTACACAGGCATTCAGAACGTGAGCTCTTCTGTCAATAGAAACGAATTCTTTGTGCATGTAACAAGACGATGATACTCTTAAGCGCTCGGGAAATGGAAAAACAGTTTCTGTTTCAGAAGCTGGGCACATTTACCCATCCGCTATTGGAGGATACACATTAATTTCTTCAGCTCCTTGCAGAAGAGAAAATTTGTACAAGAATGGAATTACTAAAATAAAATAAAAAAAATTTTTTGTTTGTTGTTGATTTGAATAGTGAAAGCTCAGTGGTGGTGTTCCCTCAAATCTTGAGCAACGATCTGGATCTGAAGAATTCCTCGATCTGGCGAATTACCTTGTTGAATAGAGTAAATCTGAAAAAACGTCTTACTTCGGACGTTTACGACGAAGGTGCGCGTACTTGTATATATTCTAGCTAGTTAGTTTTTTGTGGAAAGGATCGATTTTCGCTCGAATACGCTCCGCTGTCATTTAAACCTTTCAATTCCCAACTCGCATTTCGCTATTTAAACCGTAAATCACAAATCCACCCCTAAATACGGAGCGACGACAAAAATTGCCACGTGTAAAGCGCAAATGAAAATGACAAGAAAACATCCTATTCGAATATAAAATGCGAAAAGAAAACGATTAGTACTAAAATGTACAATCGAATTTTAAGTAAAATGTACAATAAAATATAATATGCCTATTAGAATAAAATAACGGTTCAGAAAAAAAATTTTTAGATAATATTTTTTTTATATTCCGCATGGAACACCCTATATATACTCGTATAAAGACATAAGTTTCAATTAATGGATATTATATTTATTTTATGAAATGCAACTGAACATTTGAAGTTTTATGACAATTTTCAAGTTATCAGCGATTTAATACGTTGGTATTTTGCACAAACCTTTCATTACAATAGCCCAGATTTTATAAAAGAAAATTTTCAAGAATGAAAATTTTTAAACAATTGTTGCAAAATACGCTATAATTTTTTTTTAATACAAATTTGAATTTTTACTTTTTTCAGGATCTCTATTCTCATTTAAATTTGTTTTTAGAAAATTGCTCGTTTTGTTTTTTTTTAATTTTTTTAAATAATCGTTATAAAATACACTATACATATATGTATTAAAAGAAAAAATTTAACAAATTTTATTTTTACTTTTTTAGGAACTTGCTTCTTTTAATTTTCTTTATTTGTAATAATTTTTACAAAATATTTTTTTATATAATTTAAATTTAAGTTTTGATACTTAATTGAAATCTTTTATTCTTATATTGGAATTTTAAAAAATTGACTCTCAATTTTCATATTTTTTAAATAATTGTTACAAAACACACTACAAAAAAAAAAATTGTATCATTTTTACAAATTTCAATTTTGTCTTTTTTTGGAATCTCTAACCTCTTGTTCATTTTTTTAGAAAATTGCCCGTTTTGGTTTTTTTTACTTTTTAAAATAATCGTTAGAAAATACACCATAAAAATTTTAACAAATTTGTATTTTGACTTTATTCGAAATTTCTAATCTCATAGTTGGATTTTAGAAAATTGCTTGTTTTAATTTTCCTTTTTTATAAAGAATTTTTACAAAATACGCTATAATTTTTTTATTATCTAAATTTTGATTCTTTCTGGAAATCTTTAATGTCATATTGGAATTTTAAAAAATTGCCTCTCAATTTTCATATTTTTTAAATAATTGTTACAAAATACACTACAAAAAATTTTTTAGTACAATTTTTACAAATTTCAATTTTGACTTATTTTTAGAATCTCTAATCTCATGTTAATTTTTTTTTTAATTGCTCGTTTTGGTTTTTTATTTATTAAAATCATCGTTAGAAAATGCAACATAAAAATTTTAACAAATTTGTATTTTGACTTTATTCGAAATTTCTAATCTCATAGTTGGATTTTAGAAAATTGCTTGTTTTAATTTTCCTTTTTTTTAAATAATTTTTACAAAATACGCTATATGTTTTAAAATTTAATTTTGATTATTTTTGGAAATCTTTAATGTCATATTGGAATTTTAAAAAATTGCTTGTCAATTTTCATATTTTTTAAATAATTGTTACACTACAAAAAAAATTTTTAATACAATTTTAGAAATTTCAATTCTTTTTGGAATCTTTATTCTGACGAGATTAAAAAAAAAAATAGCTATTTTTTAATAATTAACATTCATCATCTATTCTACAAAATTAATAATTTCATACAAACAGTTAAATAAAAATTTATAATCACCAAATAATAACTTTTAATTTTTTTAATTTCAATTTTTAATTCACTCAAATCAGGTCAGTACAAATTAATCCAATAAAAAAAAATTATCATCCAAATTGTAAGTTTCTTTCATTCATAACGCGATTTTAGATTGAATCACTTTTTTCGCAATTAATATTCATATCAGATCCTCGAGCTCTTAAAAGACGTCTTCGACGTCGATTCTTCATTATGCTGCGCGCAAAAACTCATTAAAGTATTCAATAAAAAACTAAAACTGAAATATCGCTGCAAAAGCGCACTATATATATTAAAAAAAACATTAACATCAATCTCTTCAGAGACCGCAAATGTTAAAATGCATCTACCGGGTGATCCAAAATATTCCACAAAAATAATTTTACATTACACAAAAATAAATATCGCTTACGAATAAAAAAAAAATGTTTTCGCATCGTTTGAATTTGTATAAGAAATAATTAAAAAATACGAGGGTGAAAATTATTTGATCACTAGCAATTAGTTAGTTAGTTTATTGCTACACGCTGTATATAAATCGCTTATCCTCTTTCATAGTGTCTAGTCCTCGCCCAGGTAGTTACAAAGCAAAATTATAACAATTAACCTTAGAGGCTGATTACTGAAACCATGGAGGACTTACAAGAAGAAACAGTGCCGTATTTGATTTTTTTATTATTAAATTATATATTGCACGCAATATTCTTAATACACCTCCCAAAGCAATACAGCTATTCAAAATGTTATTTAAATTGTCCACGGCTCACAATCGTCCAATGCGTCAAAAATGAAGAGAAAATCAGTTGCGTTGTAAGCGAATGATTTTTTTTCTCGTATTATTTCGACCCTGGCTGTTGAGGATAAATAGAACGAGAGGGTGAGGGCGTCGTGCAGATATTTTAAGAGAAAACTTTCCATTAGGGCGGGGAGTTAGAGCCTCGACCTGAAGGCTGTGATGAACAAAAGATGTATTGTAGAATACTACAAAGTACAAACTAAGTTTTAATATCATTTGCGCCGTTGAAGTCTATCTTTGTGTCTCAATTCCATCCACCCCCCGAAATGTCTGATGATGTCTTGAGCGAAATATAAGGTGACGGCAGAAACGCACGTTATCGATGGTGGAAAATGTAGATGAGGTTTCGTTTGAGGTTGCGACAGATGAAAAAAAAAATTTCATTGGGTTGATATAGCGGAAAATATGGTAATTAAAAATGAGTTTTTTTCGCAAAAAAATTCGCAATTTTAAACGTAAATAAAGATTTAGCAACATTTTGCCTGAAATTTGGTTGAACGGACCTGGAAGTTTTAACGAAAAATTATGTAATTTTAAATAATTTTTTTTCATGAATTGAAATATATAAAAGTGCTTACGAAAAAAAATCGCAATTTTATTACTAAATTTATTTTTATTACGATTTGCTCAATACGTTAAAGGGGCATATAAATTTAAACCAAATTTATTTAAAAAAAAATCCATATTTACGCAAAATAATTTAATTAAAATTTTTTTTTCTTCAACGTCAGATTGCGATTTTTTCAAATGGAAAATCACAGCCTTAAATAAATTTAGAACCAAGATTTTATGATAATTTTTTTTTTACCGCTTTGGGTAAAGTCAAATTTGGGAATCAATTTCCGATACTGGCAAAAAAAATTTCACAATCGCAGCATTTAAAATTCGACAAATTTTAATTCAAAACCAAATTTCGCAAAAATCAATAATTTGAGTCACTATTAAAAATACTTTCACCAAAGAAAGCCCTGATTTTAATATTTTGGTTTTTTTTAATTCAAAAACGTTGCTTTGAATAAATATAAAAAAAGAAAATAATTAAAAATTCACCAAAAATTTGTCCAGAAATTTATTTAGTACGTTAGGGCACTAGGAAAATTTAAACTTACATTTCGCAAAAAAAAAATTTCGGTCATAGAAACATTTTCATAAAAAAACAAAACAGATTTTCAATGGTCAAATTTCTAGTGTCAAAAAATACTATATTACTTATTAAAAAATCATTTTGCTTTAAATTTATTCAGTGCTTTTGAGACGTCTGGAAAATTTAAAAAGAAATTTAGAAATTTAAAAATTTACGCAGTAGTCTCAAAAACAAATTTGACTTGAAAAAAATATACCGTGTCATGCATTTTTATAATAAAATTTCACCAAAATTTTGTACGAAATTTATTTAGAAACTTGAAGACGCTTAGAAAATTTTAACTCAAATTTTGAAAAGAAATTTCCCATTTTAATATAAGTCAGGCTCATAGAATTTTTCTCAAATATTAATCACATTATAGGTAATTTTATTTTATTTTTCCGTCAAAATATACTGTTTCTAAAAAAAAATTAATATGATTTTTTTTTAATACAAAATATAAAATTCAAGAAAATTTCGATTGAAGTTTGATTCGTTGGAGGTGTTTAAAAAAATTCAAAATCAAATTTAGGAAAAAAAATCTTATTAGAATAAAAATCAGAAATTTGCTAAAATAAGCATGTTTTATAATAAAAAAAAATTTTTTTTATTAAAAATATACCGTATTTCTTATGAAACAAAAAAAAAAGTTACAACTTGAATTTTTTTTAGTGCGTTAAGAACCGTTTCAAGGAAAGAACTGAAATATTTACAAATTTCACATTTTCAAACGCACATTTTGCGCTACCCGCTATATATACTTCTTCACACAAAATAAGCTCAAGACCCTGTTGAAAATTATTAGCTCAGAGTTCGCGTAAACTTAGATCAGTCTTCCATTGTTTTCGCCTAACCTATTGATGAGAATATAATTAATAATTTTCGTTAATTCCAAACACATTCCACTTTCGATTTAAATGCCCCTGCGTCTCCTCTTCTGCATTTTCTTATTCTTCGCACTCTTCTACAAACTATGAATTATTCATACACCCTTAATTAAATTTGCCGCACGAATTACCAAAGGGCTTTTATTAAAAATAAGCCTAATCATTCGACGGACGACTCGATTTTCTTCTTTATTAAAGTTAATAAAATGAAAAATTGTCTTTTTTACACATTTGTTTCTTTCAGCGGTTGCCAGTGTTAAAATTTTTTTGTTACTATAATCTAGTGTACAAATTATTTTAGTTTTCCCTACAAAAATTTTATTCCACAAAAAAACGTTTTATCTATAACAAAAAGGATGATTAAGAGAATTATTATATTTACAAAAAATTACGAGAATCGATTTAAGAGCGTGACTAATTAAGAATTACGCCAATCAGTTTTCATTTAGCGTAGCCGCAAAATTTCGATTTGCAACGCGAGCTGAGATTTGTACAATAGTGTTGCATGTTACGAATCGACCAGTGTTGGTCGGTAGAAAAGGAAACTGCACGTACAGCGAATAATCGTATATGAATCGGAATGGATGTTGTTTGTACAAGCTTTTAATTGCTACCTGCTGACAGTTTGATCGAAACCAATATCAAACAACGATATGCAACCGCACTGACAGCTAATTGACAGCTCTACAGGACGACTCGCTTTGACAGTTTACATCGAACTGTATAACTACAGTTAGATTTTTGTATATTTTAATTTTGGTAAAATGTTGCAATTTTTTTTTTATAGCTGACTAAGTAATTTATTTTATTTTATTGCAGTTAAGCGCCATCTACATTTCAAGTGGGATATCCCGAATTTACGATTTCTTTTTTATAACTGTTCTAGAACTGTTGGTGCAATATTTATTGTAATTTTGCTAAAAAGTATAAAATTTCGATTTTTAACTTAAAAACTGTTTTGTAATTTTATACTCGAGAAATTTTTTGATAAAAATAGTGCAGTGATGTAAATGTGACAATCAGCTGTTCAAAACTTTTCAACTTAGTTATTAAGGCCTCGGCAAATTTTTTTGATGGTGTCTTTAATTTTTGGCAGACTTTCAAAGTAGAAAAAGTTTTTGACGAAAAAGAAGCACAGTTTTGAGATTAGAAAAAAAAAACTAATACCATGTAATTTTATAATTACCTAATCAGAACCTCGCTTAATATATTACGGTAAAATTTGTATTAAAAAACTTTGCTATTCAAAAATATTTGATGTCATTTTTATTGATAAGTATAAAATTTCGATTTTTAAATTAAAAACGGTTTTGCATTTTCTACTCGAGAAATTTTTTGATAAAAATAGTGCAGTGATGTAAATGTGACAATCAGCTGTTCAAAACTTTTCAACTTAGTTATTAAGGCCTCGGCAAATTTTTTTGATGGTGTCTTTAATTTTTGGCAGACTTTCAATGTAGAAAAAGTTTTTGACGAAAAAGAAGCACAGTTTTGAGATTAGAAAAAAAAAACTAATACCATGTAATTTTATAATTACCTAATCAGAACCTCGCTTAATATATTACTGTAAAATTTGTATTAAAAAACTTTGCTATTCAAAAATATTTGATGCCATTTTTATTGATAAGTATAAAATTTCGATTTTTAACTTAAAAAGTGTTTTGTAATTTTCTACTCGAGAAATTTTTTGATAAAAATATTGCAGTGATGTAAATTTGACAATCAGCTGTTCAAAACTTTTCAACTTAGTTATTAAGGCCTCGGCAAATTTTTTTGATGGTATCTTTAATTTTTGGCAGACTTTCAATGTAGAAAAAGTTTTTGACGAAAAAGAAGCACCGTTTTGAGATTAAAAAAAAAACTAATACCATGAAATTTTATAATTACCTAATCAGAACCTCGCATAATATATTACGGTAAAATTTGTATTAAAAAACTTTGCTATTCAAAAATATTTGATGCCATTTTTATTGATAAGTATAAAATTTCGATTTTTAACTTAAAAAGTGTTTTGTAATTTTCTACTCGAGAAATTTTTTGATAAAAATAGTGCAGTGATGTAAATTTGACAATCAGCTGTTCAAAACTTTTCAACTTAGTTATTAAGGCATCGGCAAATTTTTTTGATGGTGTCTTTAATTTTTGGCAGACTTTCAAAGTAGAAAAAAATTTTGACGAAAAAGAAGCACAATTTCGATTATTTTAAAAAAAATTAACTAAAATAGCTTATACCATGAAATTTTACGGTTACCCAACCAAAACCTTTCTTAATACGTTAGCGTAAAATTTGTATTGAAAAACTTTGCTATTCAAAAATTATTTCAAAAAAAATAACAATACTTCATATTTATGTATTCGATTCATATTATGACGGAGAGATTCAGTTTGAACTCCCCAAACAGGACCGGATTTAAATATAAAATCAATTTTTATCAACAAATTAGATTTATAATATATTAGCGGGTAATTAAAAAAAATTTAAACATAAACAAAAATGCAAAAAATGAGTTTTTTGTTCTGGATGAAGATGGTTTTAATTTATTTAATTAAACAAACTAATTAGAGAATTGATGAGATAGTGAAATAAATTATAGTTTAACGAGCTTAGGCAATGATTATTTTGGGTGACTGAAGATAGTTTAGTTTGGATTTAGTTTGCGGTTTGCTAGTTGCTGTAAATTGTGAAATAAGATGATCATATATTGGCACTAGGTGAAGAAGCATCAAGAACTACGCAAGGGTGATCTCAAAGTTGGAAATTTGGTAAGAGTAGGTTTATTGATGGACTTGATGAGGCAATTAAAATTTAAAATTCGTTTACGCAGCTAAAGACAATAAAATATAGCGTTTTTTAAAAGTACAAAATTGTAGTTAGAAATTAACTTGGTATGTGTAAAAAAAAAATGATTTTACTTTGATATGGTATATTTCTTAACAGACAATGATTTGAGAATTTAAAAAATGTTAGTAGTTCGCTGTAGGCCTTATCAGATTATATGTCGTTCAAAAAATTGAAAAATTCAAACGGGGGGGCTAATTATGAAATTTTGACAATACTAATAAAATTTTATCTCAGAATTTTAGTGATTTAGGAAAATGAATATATCAAAAGATACGGATTTTCAAAACCAGCCAATAGAAATATTTTTAAATAGAAAATTTAATTGTCAAAAACAATCTACAATTAGTTGTCAAATAGAAAAAAATATTCAAAAAACCGTACATGCGACAAAATCAACTTAACCAAAATCTCACCCTAAACGAACATTCCATTTCTGACACGTTGCCATTTCAGTAGATGGCAGTTCTAGCGCTTTATGAAAGCCGATATGCAAATTAACAACTGTATATCGCGGAATTATGTAGTTTGGTTGCTTATATTGGTAGTACACGCCATAGATAAAGGCACTGAATATATAAAGCCGAATCTGCGCTGAGCGCTCCAGATCTGAATAGCCGAAAACTTTACGCTACATTAATCTATAAAATATAATGCAGCTTTGACGACGAATACGCAACTTTAGATTAGTTTAGAAGATATATACACTAACATGCCACAAAGATATTTGAATTTCGTGTGAGAGAAGCCAACAGAAATGAGTTTATATGTAAGAAAGGAAAAAAATTATTCAGTCCACGTTTTTGGTCAATATCTACCTTTTTTTCAAATTATTTATTCTGAATAATTTTTTTACTGCGAAAAATTTTAATATATAGTGTAAAAGACAATTATGTATCTATATATCGTAATTATGCCATGAAAAAAAAATTTTTGATAGGCACTTTTCGATTGTTCAAAAAAATTTATCTTTTAATATTAAAATTCAGCTTTTAAAACGCAATCGGTTTTTATATAATTTTGATTTTTTTTACAATAATTGGACGCTTTAAAGTTGCGCGTATATTAATTTGTCAAAATCTCCAGCGAGCAATTAAAAAAAAAAATTTTATTCAGTCCATGTTTTTGGTCACTCTAGCTTTTTTCAAATTATTTATTCTAAACATTTTTTTTTACTATAAAAATTTCTAATATATAGTGTAAAAGACAATTATGTATTTATATATCGAATTATGCTATGAAAAAAAAATTTTTGACAGGCACTTTTTGATTGTTCAAAAAATTTTATCTTTTAATATTAAAATTCAGCTTTTAGAACACAATCGGTTTTTATTCAATGTTTATAATTTTGCTTTTTTTTACAACAATTAGACGCTTTAAAGTTGCGCATAATAATTTGACAAAATCTCCAGCAGCAATTTTAAGAAAAATATATTATTTAGTCCATGTTTTTGGCCAATCTACCTTTTTTTCAAATTATTAATTCTGAATATTTTTTTTACTGCAATTTTTTTTAATACACAGGTATAAAAGACAATTATATATTTATATTTTGTAATTATAGTATTTAAAAAATTTTTTGATACTCACTTTTCGATTGTTAACAAAATTTTATCTTTTAATATTAAAATTCATCTTTTAGAACACAATCGGTTTTTATTTAATTTTGCTTCTTTTTACAACAATTAGACGCTTTAAAGTTGCGCATATATTAATTTGTCAAAATATCCAGCGAGCAATTTAAAAAAAAAATTTTTTTTCTAATATTTACGCAATTGATTAATAAAGTTAGAAACCAACAAAAATTAGTTATATGTCAGAATAAAGTATTTTTTTTATTCGATCCATGTTTTTGGTCACTTTTTTCAAATTATTGAGTCAAAATAAGTTTTTTACTGCAAATTTTTTAATACACAGGTATAAAAGACAATTATATATTTATATTTTGTAATTATAGTATTTAAAAAAATTTTTGATAGCCACTTTTCGATTGTTAACAAAATTTTGTGTTTTAATATTAAAATTCATCTTTTAGAACACAATCGGTTTTTATTTAATTTTGCTTCTTTTTACAACAATTAGACGCTTTAAAGTTGCGTATATATTAATTTGACAAAATCTCCAGCGATCAATTAAAAAAATTATATTTTTTTCTAATATTTACGCAATTGATTAATAAAGTTAGAAACCAACAAAAATTAGTTATATGTAAGAATAAAATATTTTTTTTATTCGGTCCATGTTTTTGGTCACTTTTTTCTAATTATTGATTCAAAATAAGTTTTTTATTGCAATTTTTTTTAATACACAGGTATAAAAGACAATTATATATTTATATTTTGTAATTATAGTATTTAAAAAATTTTTTGATAGTCACTTTTCGATTGTTAACAAAATTTTATGTTTTAATATTAAAATTCATCTTTTAGAACACAATCGGTTTTTATTTAATTTTCCTTTTTTTTACAACAATTAGACGCTTTAAAGTTGCGTATATATTAATTTGTCAAAATATCCAGCGAGCAATTAAGAAAAAAATTTTTTTCTAATATTTACGCGATTAATTAATAAAGTTAGAAACCAACAGAATTGAGTTTATATGTAAGAAAAATATATTTATTTTATTCGGTCCATGTTTTTGGTCACTTTTTTCTAATTATTTAATCTGAATAATTTTTTTACTGCGAAAAATTTTAACACATATTGTAAAATACAATTATACATTTATATTTCGTAATTATAGTATTTAAAAAATTTTTTGATAGTCACTTTACGATTGTTAACAAAAAAAATTAATGTTAAAATTCGTCTGTTAGAACAGGATCAGTTCTTATTCAATATTTACAACTTAGCTTTTTTACAACGATTTTTTATTAATTTGTCCAAACCTCAAACTAACCATCAAAACGAATAATTTCCAAAAAAAAAATTTTTCTTCGGATATTTACTCGATTGATATTAAATACAGTCATTTTTTATTAATTTGTCCAAATCTCCAAATTTCCTAATCTTTTTAAAAATTGCTCTTCTAAACGAGCAATTTCCAAAAAAAAATTTTTTTTGATATATACACGATTGATATTAAATTCGGATAATAAATAGAGTAACAAAAGCATTTCTAGACGACCGTTATCGAACATTTCAAACATTCAAATGTAAATGCGCACAATTGAACGGCGATAATTTATGAAAATGATTTCGGGGCTTTGCCAGCACGTGTGGTAACATTATGGTCATTAAATTATTGTCACGACCAATAATAACGATGGATTTGCAATAAATATGATCGTCTGCACAATGGTTGGGCTCACAGCGTTTAATATATGATTAACCAGCTCATGATATTCATCATCAATCGAAACACGTTTTCTAGCAATTATCGCAAATAACATAAATTCTCTGTGCGTACTAATTACTGTTATTTAGCAAAACATATTTTGCGCACAAATTTTATAAGTACCTAACGATAGAATTTATATTTTTGAAAATAATTTTTTTTTAGTATTCGTACTTTTTTTTTCAATGTAAAGCGCAAATATGTAAAATTCGGCGAATGTGAAATTTCGGAGTTTTTAATTTGCGATAAATATTTTCCATGGCGGGATATAAAATTCCATATTGCAATATTTTAATTAAAATTAAACAGAGAATATAATTTTTTATCATGCACCAACTTGGACAATAACCGCGATGGAAAATGCCGCAGAAAGAATTTATGACCGTTGTGAAGAGAATATAGATTAGTAATCCGTTTATAAATTTTTTTAAATAAAATTTATCATCACGCTTAATCTCGGGTTAAATCCACAAATTTATATTTAAAAAATAAAATTATTTCCAATTTATCAACTCAAAAACAAAATCATAGTGCAAGTTCGTATTTCAAACCGATAAGTCAAAATTAATTAAATAAATATTTTAATATTTTTTAAAATTATAATAATAATATAATTTTTAATAATTTATAAAAAAAAAAGAATTGTTACTTTGTACTTTTTGTACTTTTTTTGTAAATTTTTGTAAATTTGTACTTTTGAAGGTGTATAAATTAATTTATTACGCTTTGGAGTATTTCTGCAAAATATGTACAAAAAAACTTAGGTTACATTTTCGAATAAAATAAATTATTTACATTTTAGTTAAATTCATAAAATAGAAAAAAATTTGATGCATCAAATTCTTTTGCTTCTTCAGAGTAGTAATTATGGATGGTAGAGAAAATAAGTCTCAAAAAATATCTTAAAAACTATAAAGGAATTTGGGAAATAGATTTTTTTTAAATTATGGTTAATTGCATAAAAAATAAAAACTTCAATGAATCAGATTTTTTTGTTTATAAAAAATATATATATATGTGAAATAATGTCAAAAAAATTGCAAAAGGATTTTACATTTTTCTTTACACTTAAATAATTATTTTTCTATTTTTAAGAAACAGTAAAATTCATAGTTTTTGAGAAGTTGATTTTTTAAAATTATTATTAAAGTTAAAGAGTCCGCAATCCTAAAGATTGGTTGGAAACAGCACGCCATGCCGATCTATCCTGAGCTAATCCCTTCATCTCCCTATAGCTATTCATCTCAACGTCTTCAACTATCTGACTCACATACTCCAATCTAGGCCTACCTACCCCTCTCTTTCCCTCCACTCTACCTTCTATGATCAATTGCATAATCCCCCCATGTCTAAGAATATGCCCTACTAATCTGTCTCTCCTACGCTGTAACACTCTCCAAATACTTCTCTTCTCCCCTACTAACTCTAGTACAGCTTCATTTGTTACTTTATCTTCCCAACCAATCCTCATCATCCTCCTATAACACCACATTTCAAGTGCTTCTAATCTACGCTTCTCTTCCTTTCCTATAGTCCACGCCTCACACCCGTACAGTACTACACTCCAAACATATACCTTCAGTAATCTTTTTCTAATACCCAAGTCAATATTTGATCTTAAAATCTGTTCTTTTTCTACGAATGCCTTCCTACCCTGTGCTATCCTACACTTTATATCTACCTTGCTTCGATTATCTTTTGTGATTCTACTGCCTAAATAACAAAAATCTGACACTTCTTCGATTCTATTATCTCCTATTGTGATCCTCATTTTTCTACTGCATTCCTTTTTGTCACACCTCATCACTTTAGTTTTACCTATATTTATTTTCATGTTAAAATCCCTAGTCAATACTGCCTGCATACCATTCAATACCCTTTCTAAATTCTTTTCGCTTTCTTCCAATATAGCTATAT
The DNA here is from genome assembly GCA_947310635.1 of Leptodirus hochenwartii. Taxonomy (NCBI): domain Eukaryota; kingdom Metazoa; phylum Arthropoda; class Insecta; order Coleoptera; family Leiodidae; genus Leptodirus; species Leptodirus hochenwartii. Next base: position 1,213,219 of record OX371179.1, read on the forward strand.
CGTCGGCGAATCTCAGCATATATATTTTCTCTCCCTGTACATTCACACCTACACTATACTCTTCTTTTACTTTGTTTATTGCATCTTCTATATATAGATTAAATAATAACGGTGAGAGTGTACATCCCTGCCGAACTCCCTTCCCTATTTTTGCTACCTCTTCTTCCCTCTCAATTCTAACTAAGGCAGTTTGGTGTTTATATAAATTAAAAATTATTCTCCTATCCTTATAATCTATACCCGTTTCTTTTAAAATTCTAAACATTATGTCCCAATCTACATTGTCAAATACCTTTTCTAAGTCTACAAAAGCTATGCAAGTTACCTTTCCTACCCTATTTCTTTTTTCTACTACCGTTCTTAGTGCTAGAATCGCCTCCCTCGTCCCTCTGTTTTTCCTAAAACCAAACTGATCTTCTCCTAGCCTTTCCTCTACTTTATTTTCTAATCTCCTATAAATAATCTTTAACAATATCTTCGATGCATGTGATAGTAGGCTAATGGTCCTATAGTTCTCACACAAATTAGCTCCTATTTTCTTCGGCATTGTTACTATTCTACTACGCTGAAAATCCTGTGGTACTTCTCCCTTCTCATATATTTTACAAACTAACCTGTATAATCGCTCCTGCATTTTTTCCCCTGCGTGTTTTATTAATTCGGCTGGTATCATATCAATCCCCGCTGCTTTGTTATTCCGTAAATCATTTAATGCTCTATGAAACTCTGACCTAAGTATGCTAGGACCTAAGTCATCCTCATCTATCTGTTCCACATTTTCTAGCTCCTCCATGTCCTGCCTACCTTTATATAAATCTTCAAGATACTCCTTCCATCTTCTAGCTTTTTCCTTATTTTCTGTGAGTTCCTTACCCTGCTTATCACATATAATGTTACCCTTTGGTTTTACTTTAGAAAAATGTGACTTAATTTTCCTGTAGCCCAAATCTACTTTACCTCTTCTCATATCCTCCTCAATATCCTCACAATTTCCTTTTATCCACTCTTCTTTCGCTAGCTTGCATTTCCTATTAATTAAGTTCCTTAGTTCCTTATATTTTTTCTGTCCTGCTTCTGTTTATTATTAATTAAATTAAATTAATTAAATTATTATTAATTACGTAAAAAATAAAAACGCTGATGAATCAGATTTTTTTGTTTCTAAGAAATATATATATATAACAGATAATGTCAAAAAAATGCAAAAGGATTTTATATTTTTCTTTAAACTTAAAAGTTGATTTTCTATTTAAAAAAACCGTAAAATTCATAGTTTTTGAGAAGCTGATTTTTTAAAATTATTATTAATTGCGTATTTGATGAATTAGATTTTTTTGTTTATAAAAAATATATAATAACAGATAATGTAAAAAAAAATGCAAAAGGATTTTTCTTTAAACTTAAAAATTTATTTTTCTATTTTTAAGAAACAGTAAAATTCATAGTTTTTGAGAAGCTGATTTTTTAAAATTATTATTAACTGCGTAAAAAATAAGAACTTCGATGAATCAGATTTTTTTGTTTATAATATATGAAATAATGTCAAAAAAAATTGCAACAGGATTTTATATTTTTCTTTAAACTTAAAAATTGACTTTTCTATTTAAAAAAACGGTAAAATTCATAGTTTTTGAGAAGCTGATTTTTTTTTAATTATTATTAATTGCATAAAAAATACAAACTTCGATGAATCAGATTTTTTTTGTTTATAAAAAATATATATAACAGATAATGTCAAAAAAAATGCAAAAGGTCTTTATATTTTTCTTTAAACTTAAAAATTGACTTTTCTATTTAAAAAAACGATCAAATTCATAGTTTTTGAGAAGCTGATTTTTTTTAAATTATTATTAATTGCATAAAAAATACAAACTTCGATGAATCAGATTTTTTTTGTTTATAAAAAATATATATATAACAGATAATGTCGAAAAAAATGCAAAAGGACTTTATATTTTTCTTTAAACTTAAAAATTGACTTTTCTATTTTAAAAAACGGTAAAATTCATAGTTTTTGAGAAGCTGATTTTTTTTAAATTATTATTAATTGTGTAAAAAATAAAAAATTGATGAATCAATTTTTTTTGTTTATAAAAAATAAAGATATATGAGATGTATTGTTAAATAAAATTGCAAATGGATTTTACATTCTCCTTTAAACTTAAAAATTAAATTATCCTTTTTTAAGGAAGCCAAAAATTCATAATTTACGCAAAAATCATATAAAAAGTAGTACTTCAACACAAACTCTAATTTATAGTTTAAAAAAAACAATAAACAAAATAAAAATAAAAAACCACCAAAAAAAGAAACCCACCCAAAATCCCTGAACCACTAACAAAAAAATAACCGAAACTTAATCAAATTTTGTCAAATTGCGTCGAAAATCCACAAAACCATTTTTCGTTAGCTTTTACACCGCATTACCCCTCTTGAGATATTGCCTTACATATAAGTACATATGTGTCCGTTTTACACGGGGGGTAGTGCGAGGATAAGTGGAAGCTCCGACAAGGGTTGAGGGTTGCAAAGAATAACACGCATATATCTACCACGTTGTTTCAAAGCTGCTGAAGAATCCCCATATTGATTTTTGCAATAACTTAAAATACACAATAATGAACAATTCGTGGTAAACTAAAGATAATAAAAAAAATTTAATTTCTTTGATGATATTAAATGTTGTACTTTTTAGTTTTTTATTAAAAAAAAATATATTTTCATAGATTATAGTATTTTTTTTTAATTAACTTTTTTGAAAGAAAATTTGTAATTTTTAAGGATGACTATTTTATATCAGCTGCCCGCACAGTAACGAATTAAGCAATAATAATTTTTCAACTGGCCAAATTATGACCCACCTTTATACAGGGTGTTCCGTAATCAAATGTACAACATTTAAATAGAAATGAACATTTCTTTTGCACATTTCGTGAGAGGTGCGCAAGAATGAAATGAGTAATGCTGTTTTTATTAATCACCTTGTCAACATCGTAGTTTATGCATTTTTCTGCACGAATACAACAGTTGTGAATACAATGAGCTATTGTGCGATTACATTGCGCAGATTTATGCAGTCTACGAGGATTTATAATCTGTTTCCAAATATGCAACACCATTTAGAGTTTTATTTGGATTTTCGTCCTTTTTACGTGCGCTCATTTCAAAACTTCTCCGCAATTTTTTTTTTTTAATTCACTCTCTATAACAGCACTGCTCAAATAGAAGACTATATAACCAAAAATAATTTTTTATAACGCGCGATATTTTTAATATTTTTTTACATTGATATATAAAATCGAATCGCTAAAAACAAAATTTTTGTAAATCAAGTTTTTATTGTACCAAGCGAAACTTAAAAAAAAATTCATTCATCAAAATAATAAATAAACTAAAAAAAATCAATTGAAATAATTCTTCATCGATTTTTTTGTTTAAAAACAAAATTATGATAATATTTTGAGCACTTTGTGAGTTTTCAATTCTTTTTCGATCTTTTTATCGGGAAATTCATTATCTACTTACATGCGAAATTATATACCCGTTTTGGTAAGATGCAGCAATAAAGTTTGAGTACGAAAATTCTCACTGAAATAAACAGCGTCTTCCAGGGCTGGATTTACATATTTTTAGTATATTATTTGCATTAATATGGAGCATGGGCAAATATGTATACATTATAAATTATTCTGCATAAACAACTCTACTAGCTTAGTGGTATTTGCCATGTTCACTCACTTTTGGTAATTTTATAAAATTTCTATGCATATATCAGTAAAGAGTAATTTTCCGATTTAAGATATCAATGGTGTACTAAAAAATAAATTATGCAACCAAAAATGCACCTGGAGAATATATACGCTATATAATTTTTTATATTAAATATATATATAAACTTACTAAATTTTGCAATCAAAGAAAAATTTTTAAATATAAAAAAATTCTTTTGTTATGCGTTTTTATGCATAGAATAATATTTTGACATATTCTGTATATGAAAAAAATAATATGCAACTAAAAGTACATGTCCAAATAAATGCAGAAGACTTACGGATTTTTTTTTTATAGCTTTACAAATAGATTAACACAATACAACTAATATGCGTAACTTTTTATTTTAATCAAATTTAATCATATTTGACCAAATTTTTTTTCGAAGTAATGAGAAAAATTAAAACCGGACTCAAATTGAGTTATTGGTGAAATAGCTGAACACTAAATTTTTATATATATTTTTTATATCCGTGTTTAAAAATATGACTAACTAAATCTATATCTCCTACACCTTCCAAATGGTTTTCTTTAATCACCTCTAAATTTTCTTAATTTTTCATTCATTCAATCTACCCACCCAATCCTCATCCTCCTCCTACAGCACTACATTTCAAATCCTCCCATCCCACGTACATAATTCCTTCTTATTTTAATCATATAAACCAGCAATCTGTTGCTATGTTTTTTCGACGACCTTAAATTTATACTTGTTCGAATTTTTATATTTTCAAATCTACGAAAAAAAAATTCTACACAACGTAATAAATAAAAATTAAAAGTACAGCATTAACGATCATGTCCCATTAAAATTAAAATGGTACTCGACATTTTTTTATTCCCGATCGTTTAATATTCTAATCATTGTCATGCGCATTCATAAATTAAGAAAATCGTTTTATTTTCAATTCGCAACTTTTTTTTATTACGGCAGAACAAAAAAAAATCCATCTTTTAGTGTATTCGACCATATGGCAAGCCTGTATGAATTTTATAGTAACAAAATAAACTCTTCATCCGAATTCGTTGTCATTAAAGAAATATATATACAAAAAAAATCAAACAAAAAATATTTGACTCAAAACTAGTCTAGTCAAAAAAATACGTGTCTTCGTGTACTCGATACACCGACACGCGAAATTGATAAGAGTTATGTATCTGAAGATTCCACAGCATCTAACATAGTACCAACGATGTACCCATGTACCAATATCTGCACAAACCATGCCGGCGGTAAAGCGCAATCTAATATGCACAAGTGAATAATGCATAGTTAAGGAGTGGATCTCGTCGTCGGCGGCGAACGACCGCAGAGCACCGTCAGATGGAGCCACTATACAATGTGATCTGTGCATGCGATGTGACAGCAGCGCTAGCGCTACGGCGGCACAGTTATAAGTTACTACATTTATAGCGAGCCTTAACTCAATGCTAACAAGGATTATGCGATAGTAAGTGCGCTATAGATTATTAAATGATGTCTTCGTCAGTGCTAGTTTGAATGAGCTTAATTTTGAGATGTACAACTTGTTTGGTTTAAGTTACATAATTCGATGTAATCGTCGTATTTTAGAAAAAAAAATTTGATGACGAGATTTTTTAAAAAAACAATGCAATGAAATGAAATTTGTTCCAAAAGCTGTTTCTTATCTTCGCGAAGTGGTCGCTGGATCAAGGACTGTTGGATCGTGTCCGCAGGGTTGCCACTTGTATATTCCGCGGAAGTTTCTGCGAATTGCGCGATTTGTTCCGGGCGAAAAAGAGCAGCTTAAAATTAATTACAATTTCGCTGAATATTCAAATTTGACGAGAAGGGACGAATAGAATTCGAGCAGTTATTCACTACACGTCACGCATACGAAACTAACGCTGATTCATCTTTAAAATAAGACAAATTTAATTAAAATATTGCCCCCGGCGGCATTCTAGTCGCATAAATAATCATGATTAGACCCCAAACGTGACACGTTTTAATTACAGCCAACTCTGTAATTGAAACGATATAATATGCAAGGACATTATTTGTACGTTGCAATTTACATCGTCGTAAATTTTATACGAAAGAAACGAAACATATGCAATATAAATTCGAAGCGATAATAAAAAAAAAAATCACGATGTAAGTAAAAAAAAATTCTTGATGTGGATTAAAAAGAAAAATCGAAATTTCGCATAACTCTTCCGCTACACGCTGTATACGCTGACATTCACGACTCGAAATCATGTATTCGTTTTGCCCGATTAATAAATATATTTAATATTAATTAAGGCGCATACGGCCTGTCCCAATAAATTCCGCACCTCGAACCTTTCAATTTCGATCGGGCGCGCATTTCAATTGCAATTTCCGATTAGGGGGTGGATGTGCGTAAAAGGGGGTGAATATTTGTACGTGTCATCGAATTCGATATTTGTGACAGGGGGGTGGAATATGTAAAAATTTGCAACAAGCTTAAGGAATAAATCCGAATAAAAAAAACTTACCACTTGTTTTTTGGTCGGAATTATCTGAAACAATAAAAAAAATATTGTGAGTTTTTATTTTTATGGTTTGCTAAAATATATTTGATGAGGGTACGTGAATTTTTTATATATTTTTATTGTATCAACTTTTTAGGATATCGAAAATTCAAACCAGCGTGTTTTAAATTTTTAAACCTAGCGTTTTTTTTTGCAAAATAACGACTGATTTGTTAAAAATATTATTTTAGAGTCCAGTTCTGTGCGATAAATCGTTATTTGATACAATAAAAGATATATTATAAATTTTTATTTTTATTTTATGCTAAAATATGATAAGGGTTACATAATTTTTTTTTCATTTTTTTATTGAATAAATATTTTAGGATATCGAAAATTCAAACCAGCGTGTTTTAAATTTTTAAACCCAGCGTATTTAAGTTTTTTTTTGCAAAATAACGACTGATTTGGTAAAAATATAATTTTTAGAGTCCAGTTCTGTGCGATAAATCATTATTTGAAACAATAGAAGAAATATTATAAATTTTTATTTTTATTTTACACCAAAATATATTTGATAAAGGTAGATAAAATTATTAAAGCAGAATTTTATATATTTTTATTGAATAAACGTTTTAAAATGTCGAAAATTCAAACCAGCGTTGTTTTAAATTTTTAAACCCAGCAGATTAAAATTTTTTTTGCAGAATAACGACGGATTTGTAAAAAATATTATTTTAGATTCGCGATAAATCAATACAAAATAAAAACAATAGAAAAACAATCTGAAACAATAGAAAAAATATTATAAATTATTATATTTATTTTATACCAAACAAGTTAAATTTTTGATAAAAATAATATAAAAATAAATTAATATAAATAAGAAAAATGTCGAAAATTCAAACCAGCGTGTTTTAAAATTTTAAACCCAGCAGATTTAATTTATTTTTTTGCAAAAAAAGACGGATTTGTTATACATATTATTTTCGAGTCCAGTTCTGTGTAATAAATAAATAGAAAAACAATCTGAAATAATAGAAAAAAATATTATAAATTTTTATTTTTATTTTATCCCGAATAACATAAATTTTTGATAAAAATAATATAAATAAGATAAATGTCGAAAATTAAAACCAGCGTGTTTTCAAATTTTAAACCCAGCAGATTAAAAAATTTTATTTGCAAAATAACGACGATTTGTTATTAAAATCAATAGAAAAAAATATTATAAATTTTAATTTTAATTTTATCCCGAATAATATGAATAAGAAAAATAAGAAAAATAATATAAAAATAAAATAAAATAAATAAAATAAATGTCGAAAATTCAAACCAGGGTGTTTTAAAGGATTAAACCCAGCAGATTTAATTTAATTTTTTGCAAAATAAAGACGGATTTGTTAAAAATATTATTTTAGAGTCCAGTTCTGTGCGATAAATCAATAGAAAAACAATCTGAAACAATAGAATTTTTTTTATAAATTTTTTATTTATTTTATCCCGAATAAGAAAAATAAGAAAAATAAGAAAAATTATATAAAAATAAATTAATATAAATAAGATAAATGTCGAAAATTCAAAACAGCGTGTTTTAAAATTTTAAACCCAGCAGATTTAAATTTTTTTTTTGCAAAATAACGACGGATTTGTTAAAAATATTATTTTACAGTCCAGTTCTGTGCGATAAATCAATAGAAAATAAAAACAATCTGAAACAACAGAAAAAATATTATAAATTATTATATTTATTTTATACCAAATAATTTCAATTTTTGATAAAAATAATATAAAAATAAAATAATATAAATAAGATAAATGTCGAAAATTCAAACCAGCGTGTTTTAAAAATTTAAACCCAGCAGATTAAATTAATTTTTGCAAAATAACGACGGATTTGTTAAAAATATAAATTCAGAGTCCAGTTCTGTGCGATAAATCAATAGAAAATAAAAACAATAGAAAAACAATCTGAAACAATAAAAAAATATTACAAATTATTATATTTATTTTATACCAAAGTTAAATTTTTGATAAAAATAATATAAAAATAAATTAATATAAATATGACAATTAACGAAAATTCAAACCAGTGTGCATTAAAATGTTGAACTAGCATATTAAAAAAAAATTTAAAAAAAAAACGACTGAAAATATAATTTTAGAGTGATAATTCCGCGTGATAAATCAAAATATTTCCGCATAAAGCCTAGTTGAAATCGATCCTGGTGTACATGAACGTGGATATTTTTTTGACATGTAGGAATCCGGCGAACCGGACCGGAAGCGGACCAACCGGAACTCACATACTATCTGGCGGTTGCGGATGTTATAGGTTATTTCGCTATATATGTAGAATGTAGCTTACTTCAGGATGCTGCTATATAGTTAGCTATTACGTCATGCAGGACCGGCTGGAGTGCAAATGTCAGTAATCTAATTTGCTATGATATGGGTCAGGTCCGATTAAAGGGACGAATATAAATTATTGCTGTTTAGAATGAAGAAATTTATAATATTTTTATGTGACTGAAAATATGACGGTTCTAATGTTTATTTTAGCGTTTTTATGAAAAAAATTTTTAGATACTTCGCTAGTATATTAAAAATTAAAATTACAAAAAAAAATCTGCATCGGTGCAGCACCAATATGGTAACACGCGTGCGAAGATTTTTATTATCGGCAAAAAAAAATTTTTTTTTAATTAAAAGAATTTTCAAATGGTTTCAAATTGCCTCATTTTTTGCAGTAAAATGAATTAAGTATTTAAGAAGATTTTGGAACATTGGTTTTTGTTACGCAAAATTTTTTTTTTTCAAAAAATGATATAATTAAACTATCAAAAAAAGTAGACCACGCTCAAAAAAAAATTTGTACAGTCCTGATATTATCTACAGGGTACTACAATAAAGTTTTAGTAATATCAGGAAATAAAAAAGAGATTTCTTTCTTAGGAAAATATTAGCGAAGTAAATTTTTAATCGAACATAAATTTAATTTCATAATGACAACTTAAATTTCCAGAAGTTTAATATTTTTTCCATCCATTCAAAAGGAAAAATAAATAAATATAATAACAAGATTTTCTAAAAAAATATTGTTACTCATGCGAATTAAATTTAAAAAAAAATTTTATATGAAATTTATAATAAATAAAAAAACAAAAAAAAAACAGAACTGTACTTAGGATCTTTTTTATTTGCTATTTTTTTGGTGGCCCATAAAAAAATTCAATAAATCGCAAAAAAACATTGTTTTTTTTATCCAAAAATAATAATAAAGCCATAACCAAATATTTTCATATTATATTCAAATATTTCTTTCACGTTATAAATGTCGACAAACATCAGCGGGAAAAATACATAATATATTACTGATAATATATTACAGAAAGTTTTGCTTAAGATAGTATAATGTTAAGGGGCTTGTCTTGCCCAAACAAGTTTGTCCTGCATCAAATAGAATTAGCTAACTAAGCTAAGCTAGCTACTTGTCCATATAGATTTATAACATTGAAAGTTACTTTACAATTTACAATAGACCAATTTAGTTTACGATACACGTGCCAGAACTAATTATATAAAAAGATAAAGTCAGCTCGAGGAAAATTGGTTATAGAAAAAGTTAGTCCTTGTGTACAAAAATTTTTTTTTATTAAAATATTTATCAAGTAAATTTGAAAAATGCGTCTAGTGAAATTATTGACTGTTATTTTAAAAAAAAATCTTAGGGATTCCACTGTGTATATCTATTAAAATTAGATGCATTGATTTTGGAAAAAAAAATGGAATTTCATTTTTAAAAAATGTTGTTTATTGTATGTAATATACACATTAATTAGAAATTTAAAAAAAAATCATAAAAAACAATTAAATGTTTTGAATTGCCTAAAAGAAATGAAATTCTTGTGTAAAAAATATTTGTTTATTAAAATATTTATCAAGTAAATTAAAAAAATGGAATTTAATTTTTTTTAATGTTGTTTATTGTATGTAATATACACATTAATTAGAAATTAAAAAAAAAATCATAAAAAAAAATTAAATGTTTTGAATTGCCTAAAAGAAATGAAATTCTTGTGAAAAATATATTTGTTTGTTAAAATATTTATCAAGTAAATTTAAAAAATGTATTTAATTTGCGTATAGTAAAATTATTGACTATAAGTTAATTTAAAAAAAAAATTCTTAGGGATTCAACAAATGAAATCAACTAGATTAATTTTGAAAAAAAAAAATTAAATTTAATTAAACGAAATTTTTTTGTTTTAATAAATTAATTAGAATCTTATACACATTTAGAAATAAAATATAAAAAAATGTTTTGAATTTGCCCCAAAGAAAGGAAATTCTTAGGTAAAAAAAAATTTTTTGAAGTAAAATTATTGACTGTTATTTGTAAAAAAAAATTCCTAATTGTATATATCTGTTCAATTTTAAATTTTGAAATTTAATTTAAAAAAAATGTTGTTTCTTGTACATAATATTACACATTAAATAGAAATTTAAAAAATAAATACCTAAAAAGGAAATGTCAGAAAATGATTTGAATTTGCCCAAAACAAATGAAATTCTTTTATAAAAAAGATTTTTTTTATAGAATTTACTAATAAATTTGCGTATAGTAAAATTATTGACTGTTATTTAAAAAAAAAAATTCCTACTATGTATCCATCGAATTTGAAATAAATTTAAAAAAAAAATTTGAATTTGCCCAAAAGAAAGGAAATTGTTGTGTAAAAAATATTTTTTTTATGGAATATTAATCAAGTAAATTTAAAAATGTACTAATAAATTTGCGTATAGTAAAATTATTGACGATGTTATTTAAAAAAAAAATTCCTAATGTATATGTTGAATTTTCAATTTGAAATTTAATTTTAAAAAATTGTTGTTTCTTGTATGTAATATTACACATTAAATTAAAAAAAATTAAATACATACGTAAAAAAAAAAATGTCAGAAAATGATTCGAATTTGCCCAAAAGAAATGAAATTCTTGTGTAAAAAAGAATTTTTTTATGGAATATTAATCAAGTAAATTTAAAAATGTACTAATAAATTTGCGTATAGTAAAATTATTGACAGTTATTTAAAAAAAAATCCTAATATATATCTGTTGAATTTTAATTTTAAAAAATTGTTGTTTCTTGTAAGTAAGATACACATAAATTAGAAAAAAATTAAAAAATAATAAAATGGTTTGAATTTGCCCAAAAGAAATGAAATTCTTTTGTAACAAAGATTTTTTTATGGAATATTAATCAAGTAAATTTAAAATGTACTAATAAATTTGCGTATAATAAAATTACTGATTATTTTATTAAAAAAAAAAAATTCCTACTATATATCAATTGAATTTGAAATAAACAAAAAAAATGTTCGATAGTAAATTTAAAAAAATTCTTGTTTCTTGTATATAATATACCCATAATTAGAAAAAAATTTAAAAAATGTGACAAAATGTCTTGAATTTGCGCAGAGCTGAAAGCGAACCGAAGTAACTTCTTCGGTGTTAATCAGTGATCAATGATAGGATTTCTGGGACAAGTCGAGGCAAGTTAACGTTGCTCTAGTTTGGCGGTAAGATGCGATTCTTGTACATGTTAGAGCTCGCTAGCTCATGGCTTGATGTATGATGAAAGTTACGCTAAGTATGAAATTGTGTTTCATCGCAGCAAAAAAGACATTGAGTCAGGTCAAATACCATCCATTTTCCCACCGGAAATATGATACATTATTCCCCGCGAATATGTCACTCGAATTAGACGACAAGAAGTGACCGATTAAATAAATAAAAAAATTTATATTTTTTTATTAATGAAAACTTACAAAAGTGCGTTGAGAAAAAAATTTTTTTTAATCGATTTGTTTAAATTGATAGTCAAATTAAATTTAAAATTTTTTTTTAATTAAAATTTTCATTTAAAAACTACGATTTTACAACAAATTGCCAAATAAAATAATAAATCCACGTGAATAATTTATTACGTCCATTAATGGATAGGCTCCAGGGAGGGCCCAACAATCACACAGAGGACACAGCGTTACATGAGAGGACAATTACATGTTCCAGTCCAAGTGGCAACATAGACATCAACAATTAATAGACTGCTTTAAACGATAACAAAATTCAAACGCTATAAAAAAAAATTTAATTATAAAATATTTGTAAATCATTAACGATAATTTTGTTTAAATCTTTTCCTTTTACAGCAATAAAGCTGTTTAAATTATACAATTAGCAATCTATGGATGGCAATATCTATGCATGGACATATATTTGACAAAAAAACGTTAGAGCTTCAATCACTATCAGACTATTGCTTGTTTATGCAGAAGGAAGAAGTAAATCCTTCACATGTGTCCTCTGCATGTCCCTTGAGTTGTCCTCTGTCATGGAATGCGTATGGACATGAAGTATGGACATTATTTGCTGGAGGAGTGATATTAATAAATTTAAATGCCGAATAAGCGGTTAATTAACGTTTCAAAGAATGATTTGTGGATATTTAGAGTTAGATTAATGAAAAATTGTAGCAAAAGTTTCTTGGGAAAAATTTTTAATGTTTGGGATTTCTTAAAGGTATGTAAAAAAAAATGTCCACACAAAATATTAAAAATATTCTTAATAAATTTTGTTAAAATTCTTGATCGTGAAATAAAATAAAATAATCCAAAAGCGCAATATTTTTTTAGTCCGATGTTAGAAATGTACTTTTGGAAAAATATGCAAAAATAATATTCCTTAACACAAATTTGACAAAATCGCTGAATTGAAATTTTGGAATTGCTCAAAAAATGTTTATAAAAAATATGGACGTAATATGAGATTTTGTATGTTAAAAAATTGTCTCCATTTTTATGGTGTACAAAAAATATTATAAATCTTTTATTATAAAAATTTATAATTCTCCAAAAATCAAAAATCAAAAATTAAATATTTACAACAATAGTTGCAATATTTACGATTTACGATCAAATGTTAAATAATATTTCTGCCTTTTTTTGTTTCGTTAAAAATGTGCGAGTTTTTTTTTAAAAGATTGACAAAAATAATATTTTCTTACCGCAAATTGTAAGAATTAATTAACATAATCTTTCTGTGCAGATTTTTGTAATTTCGTGAAAAAAAGGTATTTTTACCATTAGTAATTTTTCATAAATTGTTAAAATTCAAAAGTTGTGCAACTTTTTTCATAGTCCGCGATGAAGAGGCGCTGTCCAAAGCTTTGTTCCTCATCAACAGGCACGACAGGATAATTAGGAATAAGGATAATCGTAAAATATGTAAAATTATAATTTACGTATGTGTGTTTAAAAATACATAAAACTTTTAGCGAACAAATTAATTGGGAAATATTTAACAATTAATTAATAAAAAATTTATTTTTCATATTTGAACGTTAATTTAGATAAAAAAATTTTTTTTTTAAATATTAATCTTGTAATTCAGCTGTTATTGAAATAAACAAACAAATTTGCATAAATATAACTCCATAGAAGCGAGGAAAATTTGCATTTCGGTAACTTTTACGCAAAAAAGTATGCCATCGAAGTTCGCATAACTCAATTCGTACGAAGTACTGTTACTCCGGCTGTTTATATATATTTTAGGTACGTTGCTGAATTCATTAAAAACTTTTCGCCCATCTCAAAATGGATTCATGATTAATTCCCGAGTTACATTGTATTTGCAGTAAGTGAACAACTCCGTCTAATACTACTTACAAAATCATTAGGTAGACGTGCATAAAGACATAACACCCATCCACCCCCTCAACACCAACCCTACGCACCCTCTTCTAATCGATAATGCGAAGAACTTAGTCATTTAGGCTGTTTTAAATTGACGTTGCTTCAATTTTTTTACTATTTTTTATTTATTTTTGCTTGGATTGATGCAATTTTTTTTTTAGGCCGGTTTTTGATCGTTAATTCGATTTTTCGAGCTTTTTTTTTCTTTCGTTAAATTTTTTTTTAAGCTATTTATTTTTTAATTTCGTCAGTTAGGCTGTTTTAAATTGACTTTGCTTCAATTTTTTTACTATTTTTTATTTATTTTTGCTTCGATTGATTGAATTTTTTTTCAGGCCGGATTTTTGTTGTTAATTCGATTTTTCGAGCTTTTTTTTTCTTTCGTTAAATTTTTTTTTAAGCTATTTATTTTTTAATTTCGTCAGTTAGGCTGTTTTAAATGTATTTTGCTTGAATTTTTTTCTATTTTTTATTAATTTTTGCTTGGATTGATGCAATTTTTTTTTTAGGCCGGTTTTTGATCGTTAATTCGATTTTTCGAGCTTTTTTTCTTTCGTTAAATTTTTTTTTAAGCTATTTATTTTTTTAATTTCGTCAGTTAGGCTGTTTTAAATGTATTTTGCTTGAATTTTTTTCTATTTTTTATTCATTTTTGCTTGGATTGATGCAATTTTTTTTTTAGGCCGGTTTTTGATCGTTAATTCGATTTTTCGAGCTTTTTTTCTTTCGTATAATTTTTTTTTAAGCTATTAATTTTTTATATAAGATAGTATAAGTCAATTATTTTAAATTTGATTATTCTTATATTTATTGCTGAATTAAAAAAAAAACGGCAGATCTATAAATTTTAATATTTTTTATAAAAAACAATTACGAGTATTTTATTTAATTTTTTTTTTTTATAAAAAAAATAAAAACAGAACTAGTTTTAAAAATGTCTATGCATAAAGACTCATCCACTCAATTTTTTTATTATTATTTATTTTTGCTTCGATTAATTCAATTTTTTTAGACCGGATTTTGATTGTTAATTCGATTGTTTGAGCTTTTTTTGCTTTCGTTAAATTTTTTTTAAGCTATTTATTTTTTAAATAAGATATTATAAGTCAATTATTTTAAATTTGGAAGAAATTATTCTTATATTTGTTGCTCAATTAAAAAAAAAACGGAAGATCTATAAATTTTTACATTTTTTATAAAAAAAAATGATGAGTATTTAATTTAATTAATTTTTTTTATAAAAAAAAATAAAAACATAATTAGTTTTTAAAATGTCTATGCATAAAGACATAACACTCATCCACTCTGCCAACTCATCCAATTTTTTTTCTATTTTTTTAATTTTTTTTACTTCTATTGCTTCGATTGAATCAATTTTTTTTGAGGCCGGATTTTTGTTGTTAATTCGATTTTTCGAGCTTTTTTTCCTTTCGTTAAATTTTTCTTAAAGCTATTTATTTTTTAAGCAAGATCATATAAGTCAATTATTTTAAATTTGAAAGAAATTATTTTTATATTTATTGCTCAATTGAAAAAAAAAACGGAAGATCTATAAATTTTAACATTTTTTATAAAAAATAATTAACGGGTTTATTCGTAAATTATATTTTAAGTTTCGTTTTAATAAAAATTATATTTTTTTATTTAAACAGGTGTCAAAAATTTGAAAAATATAAAGGAATATTTAAAATATATTTATAAATTATCACCGAGGCGTTAATTTTTTTTAAATTTTTTCTTAAATAACATGATAATATCAGTCAATAATTTTAATGATCAGAAAAATTATTATATTTGTAGTTGAATTATTTTTAAAAGTTTATAAATTATTTTTTCTTTCATTAAAATTTTTTTAAGCTATTTATTTTTGAAATAAGATAATATAAGTCAATTATTTTTAATTTGGAAAAAATAATTCTTATATTTATTGCTCAATTAAAAAAAAAATTAAGATATATAAATTTTAACATTTTCTATAAAAAAAAATTATTAGTATTTTAATATAATTTAATTTTTTTATTAAAAAAAATATAAACAGAACTAGTTTTAAAAATACAAAAAAAAAAAATTTTTGCCAACTCATCCAATTTGTATTACTAGAAATGATACTTTTCGATAATGCAAAGAAACTTCGTTAATTAGAGTGTTTTCAATTTATTCTCCAATTAAATTTTTATTTAATTCCGGAGTTCGATAATTAATTAAATTTCCGTCGTTTTCGATCGCTCTATCCAATGAATTTTTATCGTCCTTCGAAAATAACTTGAATTTTATATGTACAATACAAATTTTCATGCGGAAATTTTTTGATCGCTCTATCCGATAAAAATTAAACTTAAAAAAAAAATTAAAAATTAAACCAACGAACGTAAAAAAAAATATTTCAATTTTTTTGTTACCAAAAATAATATTTTATTATATTAGGTACATTTTGAGTTAAAACACAACAAAAAACTCAATTTAAAAAAATAAAAAAAATAAACGAAACCATGTGGATCCTTCTCCTTATTCTATTCTGTCAGCTAAAATCATCTGAGATATTTATATTAGTGCGTACGTAATTTCCCGACACTCCGCCAAAGTAATTTGAAACTTTAAATGTATGCGAGCTCGGAATTTCGTTGAGTAAAAGGATAATGATATTGTATAAGAAGATATTCGACGTAACTTTGCAGCGCCCCCGCTGCCGCCACCTGGCAGCACCAGTCTAACGTATAAAAATACAGGGCCGGCCTTAATTGTACGCCTACGTATCAATTGGAAAATTTCGAACATACATTTTTACAAATATTTCGTTTTAATGTAAATGTACAAAAAAAATGATAAACTAGGTATTTTTCCAAGAGCCGGTCCTGTATGAGGAGTACATGTACAAGTAATTTGCTTTCCATTTATTTTCTTGTCAACAGTACGAGCGCTATCTATAATAGAACAATGAAAAATGAGGGCATGATACTTGGGATGAAACGCATAACTCAGTAGAAGGATTCTTGAAAGGACTGGCGCTTGGAAAAAATGCCGTCATCAGCCTTCGCTGAACGACGTATTTTTAAATCGAAAATCTTAGAAGAGAAAAAAATCCTTAAAAAGAAACTGGATATTTTATAACGAAGGATCATCGCTTGATCAAGATGATTTTTTAATTACTCGATTAATTTTTTTTGGAACGAATTATTATTTTATTAATTTCCATTAAATTTCACAACAATTTGTAAAAAAAAATTTTTTAGATTACTTTTTAAACCACGAATTGACTAAAAAAAAATCTCGCGTCGATTTACATACGCTGTAATTTAAAAATAAATTATTTTGGGGAAAAATCTAAATGTTGTTGAACCAATTTTTTTTTTCCATTAAATTTCACAACAATTTCTTCAAAAAAAAATTTTTAGGTTACTTTTTAAACCGCGAATTGACTAAAAAAAATTCTCGCGTCGATTTACATACGCTGTAAATTAAAAATAAATTATTTTGGGGAAAAATTTAAATGTTGTTGATCCAATTTTTTTTTCCATTAAATTTCACAACAATTTCGTCCAAAAAAATTTTTTTAGGTTACATTTTAAACCACGAATTGACTAAAAAAAAATTCTCGCGTCGATTTACATACGCTGTAAATTAAAAATAAATTATTTTGGGGAAAAATCTAAATGTTGTTGAACCAATTTTTTTTTTCCATTAAATTTTACAACAATTTCTTCAAAAAAAATTTTTTAGATTACTTTTTAAACCACGAATTGACTAAAAAAAAATCTCGCGTCGATTTACATACGCTGTAATTTAAAAATAAATTATTTTGGGGAAAAATCTAAATGTTGTTGATCCAATTTTTTTTTCCATTAAATTTCACAACAATTTCTTCAAAAAAAATTTTTTAGGTTACTTTTTAAACCACGAATTGACTAAAAAAAAATGCTCGCGTCGATTTACATACGCTGTAAATTAAAAATTAATTATTTTGGGGAAAAATCTAAATGTTGTTGAACCAATTTTTTTTCCATTAAATTTCACAACAATTTCTACAAAAAAAATTTTTTAGGTTACTTTTTAAACCACGAATTGACTAAAAAAAAATCTCGCGTCGATTTACATACGCTGTAATTTAAAAATAAATTATTTTGGGGAAAAATCTAAATGTTGTTGAATCAATTTTTTTTTCCATTATATTTCACAACAATTTCTTCAAAAAAAATTTTTTAGGTTACTTTTTAAACCACGAATTGACTAAAAAAAAATCTCGCGTCGATTTACATACGCTGTAATTTAAAAATAAATTATTTTGGGGAAAAATCTAAATGTTGTTGAATCAATTTTTTTTTTCCATTATATTTCACAACAATTTCTTCAAAAAAAATTTTTTAGGTTACTTTTTAAACCACGAATTGACTAAAAAAAAATCTCGCGTCGATTTACATACGCTGTAATTTAAAAATAAATTATTTTGGGGAAAAATCTAAATGTTGTTGAATCAATTTTTTTTTTCCATTATATTTCACAACAATTTCTTCAAAAAAAATTTTTTAGGTTACTTTTTAAACCACGAATTGACTAAAAAAAAATCTCGCGTCGATTTACATACGCTGTAATTTAAAAATAAATTATTTTGGGGAAAAATCTAAATGTTGTTGATCCAATTTTTTTTTCCATTAAATTTCACAACAATTTCTTCAAAAAAAAATTTTTAGATTACTTTTTAAACCACGAATTGACTAAAAAAAAATTCTCGCGTCGATTTACATACGCTGTAAATTAAAAATAAATTATTTTGGGGAAAAATCAAAATGTTGTTCAACAAATTCTTTTCATTAAATTTTAAAATAATTTCTGCAAGAAAACATTTTTTTTAGATTATTTTTTAAACCACGAATAAACTAAAGAAAATCTTACATGCGCTGTAATTAAAAAATAATAAAAATTTGGGAAAAAATCAAAATGTTCAACGAATTTTTTTTCATTGAATTTTAAAACAATTTCTGCAAAAAAATACATTTCTTTAGATTATTTTTTAAACCACGAATAAACTAAAAAAAAATGTTGCATCGATTTACACGCGTTGTAAATAAAAAAAAAATCTGGCAAAAATTCAAAATGTTGTCAACGAATTTTTCTCATTAAATTTACAATTTATGCAAAAAATAATTTTTTCGGTTACTTTTTAAACCACGAATAAACAAAAAAAAATCTTGCATCGATTAACACGCGCTGTAATTAAAAAAATACATATTTTGGGAAAAAATCAAAAAGTTATTCAACGAACTCGATCTGTATATGAAAGAAAAAACCTCTTTTTCTTGTAAGATTTTGTACCATCAACAAACATTTTACGTTTTCTGTTCCCACAGCTCGGTCTTTGCGCTCAGACTATTTACAAAACGCGTTTATATAAAGGAAATTGTTTCGATTTCGTTTAGATATTCTTCGGCTTAAAGCAAACTTTTCACATAGAAGTTCCGCAACATCATAGTTTGCGGTAAACATGAGTGAAGCTGTCATTTTCTATCGTATGGTTTTAAAACATTGTGAATAGAAAATTTTATACATATTCCAACCATATACAAAGAAGATAAAAAATAAAATAAATAAACCTAATATAAATATAAATAACATCAAATGTGATTTATTGCGTAAATATGTTTGATAAACGATTTGCAATCGATTTTTTCGGAAAAAAAAAGCAAATTGAAAAAAAAAGCAAATTAAAAATGCAAATTGAAAAAAATTGATTTTTACTGCGGCGCCTTTTGGGTGAGGGTCACAAACAACTCGCGGCAATAATATCAGCGATAATTGACGTGTCGATTATTAGAGCTACGCCAAAAGCTTCGCTGAAGTATAATAATTAGTCCCGAAGCGTAATTGCAAAAAGTAACTTTGCCCTTTAGCTTGAAACTCACATTTGCAGCGAGCTCGAGTTTAGGGAACTCGAGTTTAATAGTGCAGAGTTGATATAATGAAGTGGACTGGCGAATTTTAAGGACTATTAAACAGGTGCAGTGCGCATTGTCCTCCGAATGGACAAATTGGTCCCGGGATTTACAGAGCAATGTCACAAGAGGCAATGATTAATTGCCCGCCCCCATATCTAACCTTTAATTTTCTACGTGGAATTAAGTAATATATTATTTACGATATATTGTCGAGTTAAATGCTAAATTTAATTGCATCGTCACGGGCAAAGTTAATTATCTGCGCTGTTAATATTTTTTTTGTTATTTAAAAATTTGTACCAGTTGGCAAAACAATTCAACATCAAAAATCAAACTTGAAATTTGCTATATAAATTTTCCTTTTAACACGAAAAATTATTTTGATGACTGCCATTGTTGAATTTTTAAATACCAACTTCTTAGATTCATTTTTTGATCCTTAATTTGTACGTACAATTTTAAGTAATATTTACAATAATTGTCAAGATAAATGCTAAATTTAATTGCATTGTCACGGGTAAAATTAATTATTTGCGCTGTTAATTTTTTTTGGTTATTTAAAAATTTGTACCAGTTGGCAAAACAATTCAACATCAAAAATCAAGCAAGAACTTTGTTATATAAATTCTCCTTTTAACACGAAAAATTATTTTGATGACTGCCATTGTTGAATTTTTAAATACCAACTTCTTAGACTCATTTTTTGATCCTTAATTTGTACGTACAATTTTGAGTAATATTTACAATAATTGTCAAGATAAATGCTAAATTTAATTGCAATGTCACGGGTAAAATTAATTATCTGCGCTGTTAAATTTTTTTTTGTTATTTAAAAATTTGTACCAGTTGGCAAAACAATTCAACATCAAAAATCAAGCAAGAACTTTGTTATATAAATTCTCCTTTTAACACGAAAAATTATTTTGATGACTGCCATTGTTGAATTTTTAAATACCAACTTCTTAGACTCATTTTTTGATCCTTAATTTGTACGTACAATTTTGAGTAATATTTACAATAATTGTCAAGATAAATGCTAAATTTAATTGCAATGTCACGGGTAAAATTAATTATTTGCGCTGTTAATTTTTTTTTTGTTATTTAAAAATTTGTACCAGTTGGCAAAACAATTCAACATCAAAAATCAAGCAAGAACTTTGTTATATAAATTCTCCTTTTAACACGAAAAATTATTTTGATGACTGCCATTGTTGAATTTTTAAATACCAACTTCTTAGACTCATTTTTTGATCCTTAATTTGTACGTACAATTTTGAGTAATATTTACAATAATTGTCAAGATAAATGCTAAATTTAATTGCATCGTCACGGGCAAAATTAATTATCTGCGCTGTTAAATTTTTTTTTGTTATTTAAAAATTTGTACCAGTTGGCAAAACAATTCAACATCAAAAATCAAACTTGAAATTTGCTATATAAATTTTCCTTTTAACACGAAAAATTATTTTGATGACGGCCATTCTTGAATTTTTAAATACCAACTTCTTAGACTCATTTTTTGATCCTTAATTTGTACGTACAATTTTGAGTAATATTTACAATAATTGTCAAGATAAATGCTAAATTTAATTGCATTGTCACGGGTAAAATTAATTATTTGCGCTGTTAATTTTTTTTTTGTTATTTAAAAATTTGTACCAGTTGGCAAAACAATTCAACATCAAAAATCAAGCAAGAACTTTGTTATATAAATTCTCCTTTTAACACGAAAAATTATTTTGATGACTGCCATTGTTGAATTTTTAAATACCAACTTCTTAGACTCATTTTTTGATCCTTAATTTGTACGTACAATTTTGAGTAATATTTACAATAATTGTCAAGATAAATGCTAAATTTAATTGCAATGTCACGGGTAAAATTAATTATCTGCGCTGTTAAATTTTTTTTTGTTATTTAAAAATTTGTACCAGTTGGCAAAACAATTCAACATCAAAAATCAAGCAAGAACTTTGTTATATAAATTCTCCTTTTAACACGAAAAATTATTTTGATGACTGCCATTGTTGAATTTTTAAATACCAACTTCTTAGACTCATTTTTTGATCCTTAATTTGTACGTACAATTTTGAGTAATATTTACAATAATTGTCAAGATAAATGCTAAATTTAATTGCAATGTCACGGGTAAAATTAATTATTTGCGCTGTTAATTTTTTTTTTGTTATTTAAAAATTTGTACCAGTTGGCAAAACAATTCAACATCAAAAATCAAGCAAGAACTTTGTTATATAAATTCTCCTTTTAACACGAAAAATTATTTTGATGACTGCCATTGTTGAATTTTTAAATACCAACTTCTTAGACTCATTTTTTGATCCTTAATTTGTACGTACAATTTTGAGTAATATTTACAATAATTGTCAAGATAAATGCTAAATTTAATTGCAATGTCACGGGTAAAATTAATTATTTGCGCTGTTAATTTTTTTTTTGTTATTTAAAAATTTGTACCAGTTGGCAAAACAATTCAACATCAAAAATCAAGCAAGAACTTTGTTATATAAATTCTCCTTTTAACACGAAAAATTATTTTGATGACTGCCATTGTTGAATTTTTAAATACCAACTTCTTAGACTCATTTTTTGATCCTTAATTTGTACGTACAATTTTGAGTAATATTTACAATAATTGTCAAGATAAATGCTAAATTTAATTGCATCGTCACGGGCAAAATTAATTATCTGCGCTGTTAAATTTTTTTTTGTTATTTAAAAATTTGTACCAGTTGGCAAAACAATTCAACATCAAAAATCAAACTTGAAATTTGCTATATAAATTTTCCTTTTAACACGAAAAATTATTTTGATGACGGCCATTCTTGAATTTTTAAATACCAACTTCTTAGACTCATTTTTTGATCCTTAATTTGTACGTACAATTTTGAGTAATATTTACAATAATTGTCAAGATAAATGCTAAATTTAATTGCATCGTCACGGGCAAAATTAATTATCTGCGCTGTTAAATTTTTTTTTGTTATTTAAAAATTTGTACCAGTTGGCAAAACAATTCAACATCAAAAATCAAGCAAGAACTTTGTTATATAAATTCTCCTTTTAACACGAAAAATTATTTTGATGACTGCCATTGTTGAATTTTTAAATACCAACTTCTTAGACTCATTTTTTGATCCTTAATTTGTACGTACAATTTTGAGTAATATTTACAATAATTGTCAAGATAAATGCTAAATTTAATTGCATTGTCACGGGTAAAATTAATTATCTGCGCTGTTAAATTTTTTTTTGTTATTTAAAAATTTGTACCAGTTGGCAAAACAATTCAACATCAAAAATCAAGCAAGAACTTTGTTATATAAATTCTCCTTTTAACACGAAAAATTATTTTGATGACTGCCATTGTTGAATTTTTAAATACCAACTTCTTAGACTCATTTTTTGATCCTTAATTTGTACGTACAATTTTGAGTAATATTTACAATAATTGTCAAGATAAATGCTAAATTTAATTGCATCGTCACGGGCAAAATTAATTATCTGCGCTGTTAAATTTTTTTTTGTTATTTAAAAATTTGTACCAGTTGGCAAAACAATTCAACATCAAAAATCAAGCAAGAACTTTGTTATATAAATTCTCCTTTTAACACGAAAAATTATTTTGATGACTGCCATTGTTGAATTTTTAAATACCAACTTCTTAGACTCATTTTTTGATCCTTAATTTGTACGTACAATTTTGAGTAATATTTACAATAATTGTCAAGATAAATGCTAAATTTAATTGCATCGTCACGGGCAAAATTAATTATCTGCGCTGTTAAATTTTTTTTTGTTATTTAAAAATTTGTACCAGTTGGCAAAACAATTCAACATCAAAAATCAAACTTGAAATTTGCTATATAAATTTTCCTTTTAACACGAAAAATTATTTTGATGACGGCCATTCTTGAATTTTTAAATACCAACTTCTTAGACTCATTTTTTGATCCTTAATTTGTACGTACAATTTTGAGTAATATTTACAATAATTGTCAAGATAAATGCTAAATTTAATTGCATTGTCACGGGTAAAATTAATTATTTGCGCTGTTAATTTTTTTTTTGTTATTTAAAAATTTGTACCAGTTGGCAAAACAATTCAACATCAAAAATCAAGCAAGAACTTTGTTATATAAATTCTCCTTTTAACACGAAAAATTATTTTGATGACTGCCATTGTTGAATTTTTAAATACCAACTTCTTAGACTCATTTTTTGATCCTTAATTTGTACGTACAATTTTGAGTAATATTTACAATAATTGTCAAGATAAATGCTAAATTTAATTGCAATGTCACGGGTAAAATTAATTATTTGCGCTGTTAATTTTTTTTTTGTTATTTAAAAATTTGTACCAGTTGGCAAAACAATTCAACATCAAAAATCAAGCAAGAACTTTGTTATATAAATTCTCCTTTTAACACGAAAAATTATTTTGATGACTGCCATTGTTGAATTTTTAAATACCAACTTCTTAGACTCATTTTTTGATCCTTAATTTGTACGTACAATTTTGAGTAATATTTACAATAATTGTCAAGATAAATGCTAAATTTAATTGCATCGTCACGGGCAAAATTAATTATCTGCGCTGTTAAATTTTTTTTTGTTATTTAAAAATTTGTACCAGTTGGCAAAACAATTCAACATCAAAAATCAAACTTGAAATTTGCTATATAAATTTTCCTTTTAACACGAAAAATTATTTTGATGACGGCCATTCTTGAATTTTTAAATACCAACTTCTTAGACTCATTTTTTGATCCTTAATTTGTACGTACAATTTTGAGTAATATTTACAATAATTGTCAAGATAAATGCTAAATTTAATTGCATCGTCACGGGCAAAATTAATTATCTGCGCTGTTAAATTTTTTTTTGTTATTTAAAAATTTGTACCAGTTGGCAAAATCATTCAACATCAAAAATCAAACAAGAACTTTGCTATATAAATTTTCCTTTTTGCACGAAAAATTATTATGATGATTGCCATTATTTAATTTTTAAATACCAACTTCTTAGACTCATTTTTTGATCCTTAATTTGTACGTACAATTTTGAGTAATATTTACAATAATTGTCAAGATAAATGCTAAATTTAATTGCATCGTCACGGGCAAAATTAATTATCTGCGCTGTTAAATTTTTTTTTGTTATTTAAAAATTTGTACCAGTTGGCAAAACAATTCAACATCAAAAATCAAACTTGAAATTTGCTATATAAATTTTCCTTTTAACACGAAAAATTATTTTGATGACGGCCATTCTTGAATTTTTAAATACCAACTTCTTAGA
This sequence comes from Leptodirus hochenwartii, assembly GCA_947310635.1. NCBI lineage: Eukaryota > Metazoa > Arthropoda > Insecta > Coleoptera > Leiodidae > Leptodirus > Leptodirus hochenwartii. Next base: position 1,238,454 of record OX371179.1, read on the forward strand.
CTCATTTTTTGATCCTTAATTTGTACGTACAATTTTGAGTAATATTTACAATAATTGTCAAGATAAATGCTAAATTTAATTGCATTGTCACGGGTAAAATTAATTATTTGCGCTGTTAATTTTTTTTTTGTTATTTAAAAATTTGTACCAGTTGGCAAAACAATTCAACATCAAAAATCAAGCAAGAACTTTGTTATATAAATTCTCCTTTTAACACGAAAAATTATTTTGATGACTGCCATTGTTGAATTTTTAAATACCAACTTCTTAGACTCATTTTTTGATCCTTAATTTGTACGTACAATTTTGAGTAATATTTACAATAATTGTCAAGATAAATGCTAAATTTAATTGCAATGTCACGGGTAAAATTAATTATTTGCGCTGTTAATTTTTTTTTTGTTATTTAAAAATTTGTACCAGTTGGCAAAACAATTCAACATCAAAAATCAAGCAAGAACTTTGTTATATAAATTCTCCTTTTAACACGAAAAATTATTTTGATGACTGCCATTGTTGAATTTTTAAATACCAACTTCTTAGACTCATTTTTTGATCCTTAATTTGTACGTACAATTTTGAGTAATATTTACAATAATTGTCAAGATAAATGCTAAATTTAATTGCAATGTCACGGGTAAAATTAATTATTTGCGCTGTTAATTTTTTTTTTGTTATTTAAAAATTTGTACCAGTTGGCAAAACAATTCAACATCAAAAATCAAGCAAGAACTTTGTTATATAAATTCTCCTTTTAACACGAAAAATTATTTTGATGACTGCCATTGTTGAATTTTTAAATACCAACTTCTTAGACTCATTTTTTGATCCTTAATTTGTACGTACAATTTTGAGTAATATTTACAATAATTGTCAAGATAAATGCTAAATTTAATTGCAATGTCACGGGTAAAATTAATTATCTGCGCTGTTAAATTTTTTTTTGTTATTTAAAAATTTGTACCAGTTGGCAAAACAATTCAACATCAAAAATCAAGCAAGAACTTTGTTATATAAATTCTCCTTTTAACACGAAAAATTATTTTGATGACTGCCATTGTTGAATTTTTAAATACCAACTTCTTAGACTCATTTTTTGATCCTTAATTTGTACGTACAATTTTGAGTAATATTTACAATAATTGTCAAGATAAATGCTAAATTTAATTGCAATGTCACGGGTAAAATTAATTATTTGCGCTGTTAATTTTTTTTTTGTTATTTAAAAATTTGTACCAGTTGGCAAAACAATTCAACATCAAAAATCAAGCAAGAACTTTGTTATATAAATTCTCCTTTTAACACGAAAAATTATTTTGATGACTGCCATTGTTGAATTTTTAAATACCAACTTCTTAGACTCATTTTTTGATCCTTAATTTGTACGTACAATTTTGAGTAATATTTACAATAATTGTCAAGATAAATGCTAAATTTAATTGCAATGTCACGGGTAAAATTAATTATTTGCGCTGTTAATTTTTTTTTTGTTATTTAAAAATTTGTACCAGTTGGCAAAACAATTCAACATCAAAAATCAAGCAAGAACTTTGTTATATAAATTCTCCTTTTAACACGAAAAATTATTTTGATGACTGCCATTGTTGAATTTTTAAATACCAACTTCTTAGACTCATTTTTTGATCCTTAATTTGTACGTACAATTTTGAGTAATATTTACAATAATTGTCAAGATAAATGCTAAATTTAATTGCATCGTCACGGGCAAAATTAATTATCTGCGCTGTTAAATTTTTTTTTGTTATTTAAAAATTTGTACCAGTTGGCAAAACAATTCAACATCAAAAATCAAACTTGAAATTTGCTATATAAATTTTCCTTTTAACACGAAAAATTATTTTGATGACGGCCATTCTTGAATTTTTAAATACCAACTTCTTAGACTCATTTTTTGATCCTTAATTTGTACGTACAATTTTGAGTAATATTTACAATAATTGTCAAGATAAATGCTAAATTTAATTGCATTGTCACGGGTAAAATTAATTATTTGCGCTGCTAAATTTTTTTTGGTTATTTAAAAATTTGTACCAGTTGGCAAACAATTCAACATCAAAAATCAAACTTGAAATTTGCTATATAAATTTTCCTTTTAACACGAAAAATTATTTTGATGACTGCCATTGTTGAATTTTTAAATACCAACTTCTTAGACTCATTTTTTGATCCTTAATTTGTACGTACAATTTTAAGTAATATTTACAATAATTGTCAAGATAAATGCTAAATTTAATTGCATCGTCACGGGCAAAATTAATTATTTGCGCTGTTAATTTTTTTTTTTTTATTTAAAAATTTGTACCAGTTGGCAAAACAATTCAACATCAAAAATCAAACTTGAAATTTGCTATATACATTTTCCTTTTAACACGAAAAATTATTTTGATGACTGCCATTGTTGAATTTTTAAATACCAACTTCTTAAACTCATTTTTTTTTATCCTTAATTTGTACGTACAATTTTGAGTAATATTTACAATAATTGTCAAGATAAATGCTAAATTTAATTGCATCGTCACGGGCAAAATTAATTATTTGCGCTGTTAATTTTTTTTTTGTTATTTAAAAATTTGTACCAGTTGGCAAAACAATTCAACATCAAAAATCAAACTTGAAATTTGCTATATACATTTTCCTTTTAACACGAAAAATTATTTTGATGACTGCCATTGTTGAATTTTTAAATACCAACTTCTTAGACTCATTTTTCGATCCTTAATTTGTACGTACAATTTTAAGTAATATTTACAATAATTGTCAAGATAAATGCTAAATTTAATTGCATCGTCACGGGCAAAATTAATTATCTGCGCTGTTAAATTTTTTTTTGTTATTTAAAAATTTGTACCAGTTGGCAAAATCATTCAACATCAAAAATCAAACAAGAACTTTGCTATATAAATTTTCCTTTTTGCACGAAAAATTATTATGATGATTGCCATTATTTAATTTTTAAATACCAACTTCTTCGACTCATTTTTTGATCCTTAATTTGTACGTACAATTTTGAGTAATATTTACAATAATTGTCAAGATAAATGCTAAATTTAATTGCATTGTCACGGGTAAAATTAATTATTTGCGCTGCTAAATTTTTTTTGGTTATTTAAAAATTTGTACCAGTTGGCAAACAATTCAACATCAAAAATCAAACTTGAAATTTGCTATATAAATTTTCCTTTTAACACGAAAAATTATTTTGATGACTGCCATTGTTGAATTTTTAAATACCAACTTCTTAGACTCATTTTTTGATCCTTAATTTGTACGTACAATTTTAAGTAATATTTACAATAATTGTCAAGATAAATGCTAAATTTAATTGCATCGTCACGGGCAAAATTAATTATTTGCGCTGTTAATTTTTTTTTTGTTATTTAAAAATTTGTACCAGTTGGCAAAACAATTCAACATCAAAAATCAAACTTGAAATTTGCTATATACATTTTCCTTTTAACACGAAAAATTATTTTGATGACTGCCATTGTTGAATTTTTAAATACCAACTTCTTAGACTCATTTTTCGATCCTTAATTTGTACGTACAATTTTAAGTAATATTTACAATAATTGTCAAGATAAATGCTAAATTTAATTGCATCGTCACGGGCAAAATTAATTATTTGCGCTGTTAATTTTTTTTTTGTTATTTAAAAATTTGTACCAGTTGGCAAAACAATTCAACATCAAAAATCAAACTTGAAATTTGCTATATACATTTTCCTTTTAACACGAAAAATTATTTTGATGACTGCCATTGTTGAATTTTTAAATACCAACTTCTTAGACTCATTTTTCGATCCTTAATTTGTACGTACAATTTTAAGTAATATTTACAATAATTGTCAAGATAAATGCTAAATTTAATTGCATTGTCACGGGTAAAATTAATTATTTGCGCTGCTAAATTTTTTTTGGTTATTTAAAAATTTGTACCAGTTGGCAAACAATTCAACATCAAAAATCAAACTTGAAATTTGCTATATAAATTTTCCTTTTAACACGAAAAATTATTTTGATGACTGCCATTGTTGAATTTTTAAATACCAACTTCTTAGACTCATTTTTTGATCCTTAATTTGTACGTACAATTTTAAGTAATATTTACAATAATTGTCAAGATAAATGCTAAATTTAATTGCATCGTCACGGGCAAAATTAATTATTTGCGCTGTTAATTTTTTTTTTTTTATTTAAAAATTTGTACCAGTTGGCAAAACAATTCAACATCAAAAATCAAACTTGAAATTTGCTATATACATTTTCCTTTTAACACGAAAAATTATTTTGATGACTGCCATTGTTGAATTTTTAAATACCAACTTCTTAAACTCATTTTTTTTTATCCTTAATTTGTACGTACAATTTTGAGTAATATTTACAATAATTGTCAAGATAAATGCTAAATTTAATTGCATCGTCACGGGCAAAATTAATTATTTGCGCTGTTAATTTTTTTTTTGTTATTTAAAAATTTGTACCAGTTGGCAAAACAATTCAACATCAAAAATCAAGCAAGAACTTTGCTATATAAATTTTCCTTTTAACACGAAAAATTATTTTGATGACTGCCATTGTTGAATTTTTAAATACCAACTTCTTAGACTCATTTTTCGATCCTTAATTTGTACGTACAATTTTAAGTAATATTTACAATAATTGTCAAGATAAATGCTAAATTTAATTGCATCGTCACGGGCAAAATTAATTATTTGCGCTGTTAATATTTTTTTTTGTTATTTAGAAATTTGTACCAGTTGGCAAAACAATTCAACATCAAAAATCAAACAAGAACTTTGCTATATAAATTTTCCTTTTTGCACGAAAAATTATTTTGATGACTGCCATTGTTGAATTTTTAAATACCAACTTCTTAGACTCATTTTTTGATCCTTAATTTGTACGTACAATTTTAAGTAATATTTATAATAATTGTCAAGATAAATGCTAAATTTAATTGCATCGTCACGGGCAAAATTAATTATTTGCGCTGTTAAATTTTTTTTGGTTATTTAAAAATTTGTACCAGTTGGCAAAATAATTCAACATCAAAAATCAAGCAAGAACTTTGCTATATAAATTTTCCTTTTAACACGAAAAATTATTTTGATGACTGCCATTGTTGAATTTTTAAATACCAACTTCTTAGACTCATTTTTTGATCCTTAATTTGTACGTACAATTTTGAGTAATATTTACAATAATTGTCAAGATAAATGCTAAATTTAATTGCATTGTCACGGGCAAAATTAATTATCTGCGCTGTTAATATTTTTTTTGTTATTTAAAAATTTGTACCAGTTGGCAAAACAATTCAACATCAAAAATCAAACTTGAAATTTGCTATATACATTTTCCTTTTAACACGAAAAATTATTTTGATGACTGCCATTGTTGAATTTTTAAATACCAACTTCTTAGACTCATTTTTTGATCCTTAATTTGTACGTACAATTTTAAGTAATATTTACAATAATTGTCAAGATAAATGCTAAATTTAATTGCATCGTCACGGGCAAAATTAATTATTTGCGCTGTTAATTTTTTTTTTTGTTATTTAAAAATTTGTACCAGTTGGCAAAACAATTCAACATCAAAAATCAAACAAGAACTTTGCTATATAAATTCTCCTTTTAACACGAAAAATTATTATGATTGCCAACTGTTGAAATTTGAAATACCAACTTTCTTCGACTAATTTCTCGAATTTCAATAGAACTTTCTGAGGCGTTTGCATATTTTCCCTTCGCGTGGTTATTAATAATGCATCTCTTCCGCCCGTGCATTTCTTCATCGGAGTGTTAACTTTTATTTTGACAGTAATGTTTGTTTAATATCGCCGCGCCAGCAAATGGAATTCTCCATAAACTTTCAAACGGCGTGCCATCTACTCCGAAGTAAATAACTTTGAAATTAGATAGTTCTAATGCGCGAGCTTTGCTGAAGAGTTTCTGTAACATTTATAGCGACGACTTAAAATAAATGTACTTGCCTTTATACAAGCGCGATCACAAAATCGAATTTATATTCAAATAGACGCAGGCAAATCGAAATAAGCAAAATGTAAAAAAAAAAAATTTCTTAATTTATATCGAGTGCTGAATCCTTAAGTATCTATGAATTTATGTTAAATTTTTATTATTGTTGGGATAAGTCAAGGATTTATTATTGGTGAATCAGATTTTTCAAATGATTTTGATATGGGATTAACGGATTGGGAGATATCTTAAGATAATTGAAAAATTGGAGAATGAGAAGCGATTTTTTTTTACGAAATATTGACATTTGTTTATTTTTTTTAAAGTTTTCTATTAAGGTTTAGTTCAACGATTTGGAATTTCTAAGTAGTTTTGGTGAGGAATAAATTATTCAAAAGATACAGATTTATTAAATAAGCAATTTTTAAATTGACATCTCATATTATTAAAATTTTCTAATTTAATTTCACATGACAAAATTTTCTTGCGTAAAATGATCTTAGGATTGCAAAATGTGCAACTAGATTTTTTTTGTAAGACTAATATCGCAAGAAAAACTTAAAATTGAATATTGGAAGGGTTTGAATTTTTTTTTTGGTAAAATTTTTACATTTTCGAAAGTGAAAAAGTATAATTTTTACAATCACGTGATTTGGAGGGGAATGCATATTTCAAAACATACAGATTTTTTAAATTAGCAAAAAAAAAACATTTTTACATTGACCATGTTAAAATTATCGATTTTCTTTCCAGGTGATAAAATGGCACAATTTCTATTGGGAAAGCAGAATTCAGAATTCTACATCTGCAACTAATTTTTACTGTTTGATTAACAACTTCGTAGATATCTTGAAAAAACTGAAAATTGGAATAATTTTTACAATTATTTCTAAATTCAATGTAATAAATATTTGTATAGATTGCACCGGGCTGTTATTGATGTAACCACATCTGGGGAAATATCATTTTTCCTATTTAACTTAAATTTAAAACGCCCAGGAAGTTTTTACTTCAATCGGCACAGTTTGAACTTTCCTATCAATTCTTCTTTTTAATCACAACTTTCCTCGTGCACTTTCAGCCTGTTCCTGCTTCCCTCCACACAACCAAAGCCCCAAAAAAATTCCGCCATCCCCGAAAAATATCATTTTCAAATACTCACCGATATCTTTTCAAATTTTATATTGGGTGTTACATTTTTTTTTTCTTAAATCTTGTCAATACACTGCCAAGAGCAAATTCTAAAAAACATCAAATTTTAAAAAAAATCACCTACGATGAAACTGTCATTTTTCTAACTTCAGATAACTGGAGGTACCCGAAATTTTTCTTTTGCAAACTAGAAGCTTGGTTTTACCAAAAAAAAAATTCTGCATGTGTGCAATAGACTGTCTTTATCTGCAAATTGCACAATGCGCTAAACGGATCAAAACAGATTGAATATTTAACTTTGGAATACCTGGAAACGTAGATGGTAGTCGTGAATAACTTGCGAAGATGTATATAACGAACTTGGAACTTACACAGCTTTTAGAGAATGCAATCTTTACGGCCAAACTTCCGTCTAGTAAAGACATAATCTGAGCTTCATGTTCTGCATAAATGGAGTCAATAGGGAAATGGCTAAATTAACTATCGCTTGTGATTTTGTGATTTATACAAAAGAAGTACAATTGAAAATGAATCGTAGTTTAGCTTTATTAGATACATCTGCAAAACGCAAAAAAAAAATACACCTTTTTTTTTTTTATTCTGAACTGAACGTCCCAAAATAAATTATCAAATGAATGTTAGAAATCGTATGATTTTTTCTTCGACTTTCATTTAAAATTTTTTTTTTTAATTAAAATATCTTACCTCTCATCTTCCCAAATGCAGAATTGATCTTTCATTTGCCTTTTTAACTTACAAATTGATTTTAATGATTTTAACTAACAAATAGTCCAAAAAAATACATTTTTTTAAACATTTGTTTAAAAAATATATTTCGTATGCTTCTAAAATAAAATTTTATTTTATTTTAGAATTCTTTAGAAAATGGCAAGGACCTGCTCGTCCTTGCCATTTCCATTTTTTTAATTACATTAAAAATATCTGTCATTATTTTTCAATCGCTTAATTTATATGAAATTTTCGATATCATCATATTCTATATATTTTTCCTGAATGAATAGTTTTTGTATTTTAATACAAATTTTGATTTTAGCTTACAAATAGTCCAAAAAAAACATTTTTTTAATGACGATTAAAATTCTTACTTAAAAAAAATTATTTCGTATACTTCTAAAACAAATTTAATTTAGTTTTAGAATTCTTTAGAAAATTGCAAGGACCTCCTCGTCCTTGCCATTTCCATTTTTTTAATTACATTAAAAATATCTGTCATTATTTTTCAATCGCTTAATTTATATGAAATTTTCGATATCATCATATTCTATATATTTTTCCTGAATGAATAATTTTTGTATTTTAATACAAATTTTGATTTTAGCTTACAAATAGTCCAAAAAAAACATTTTTTTAATGACGATTAAAATTCTTACTTAAAAAAATTATTTCCTAAACTTCTCACACAAAATTTAATTTATACAAAATTAAATTTTAGACCTCGTCCTTGCATTTCCATTTTTTTCCATTGAAACACAAATTACGTTAAAAATATTTTTTTTATTATTATTTTTAAAAATTATTTTAAACAATAATTTTTAAATATAAAAAATCGTATAAAAAATCAAAAATTATTTAAAAAAAATATTTTTAAATATAAAAAATCATTATTTTTCAATCGCTTAATTTCTATGCAATTTTCGATATCATCATATTCTATTTTTTTTTCCTTGAATGAATATTTTTAGTATTTTAATATAAATTTTGATTTTAACTTACAAATAGTAAAAAAAAAAACATTTTTTAAAGACGATCAAAATTCTTACTTTAAAAAAATTATTTCGTATGCTAATTTATTTTTAGAATTCTCTAGAAAATGGCAAGGACCTCCTCGTCCTTACCGTTTCCATTTTTTTTATTGAAACACAAATTACATTAAAAATACTTTTTTTTTTATTATTTTTAAAAATAATTTTTAAATATAAAAAATCATATAAAAAAATCAAAAATAATTTAAAAAAAATATTTTAAATATAAAAAATTATTATTTTTCAATCGGTTAATTTCTATGCAATTTCTATATCATCAAATTCTATATATTTTTCCTGAATGAATATTTTTAGTATTTTCGTACAAATTTTGATTTTAACTTACAAATAGTCCAAAAAAAAACATTTTTTTAATGACGATCAAAATTCTTACTTAAAAAAAATTATTTCGTATGCTTCTGAAACAAATTTTAATTTTGTTTTAGTATTCTTTAGAAAATTGCAAGGACCTCCTCGTCTATATATTTTTCCTGAATGAATATTTTTAATATTTTCGTACAAATTTTGATTTTAACTTACAAATAGTCCAAAAAAAACCATTATTTTAATGACGATCAAAATTCTTACTTAAAAAAAATTATTTCGTATGCTTCTGAAACAAATTTTAATTTTGTTTTAGTATTCTTTAGAAAATTGCAAGGACCTCCTCGTCTATATATTTTTCCTGAATGAATATTTTTAATATTTTCGTACAAATTTTGATTTTAACTTACAAATAGTCCAAAAAAAAACATTTTTTTAATGACGATCAAAATTTTTACTTAAAAAAAATTATTTCGTATGCTTCTGAAACAAATTTCAATTTTGTTTTAGTATTCTTTAGAAAATTGCAAGGACCTCCTCGTCTATATATTTTTCCTGAATGAATATTTTTAATATTTTCGTACAAATTTTGATTTTAACTTACAAATAGTCCAAAAAAAAAACATTTTTTTAATGACGATCAAAATTCTTACTTAAAAAAAATTATTTCGTATGCTTCTGAAACAAATTTCAATTTTCTTTTAGTATTCTTTAGAAAATTGCAAGGACCTCCTCGTCTATATATTTTTCCTGAATGAATATTTTTAATATTTTCATACAAATTTTGATTTTAACTTACAAATAGTCCAAAAAAAACCATTTTTTTAATGACGATCAAAATTCTTACTTAAAAACAATTATTTCGTATGCTTCTGAAACAAATTTCAATTTTCTTTTAGTATTCTTTAGAAAATTGCAAGGACCTCCTCGTCTATATATTTTTCCTGAATGAATATTTTTAATATTTTCGTACAAATTTTGATTTTAACTTACAAATAGTCCAAAAAAAAACCATTTTTTTAATGACGATCAAAATTCTTACTTAAAAAAAATTATTTCGTATGCTTCTGAAACAAATTTTAATTTTGTTTTAGTATTCTTTAGAAAATTGCAAGGACCTCCTCGTCTATATATTTTTCCTGAATGAATATTTTTAATATTTTCGTACAAATTTTGATTTTAACTTACAAATAGTCCAAAAAAAAACCATTTTTTTAATGACGATCAAAATTCTTACTTAAAAACAATTATTTCGTATGCTTCTGAAACAAATTTCAATTTTCTTTTAGTATTCTTTAGAAAATTGCAAGGACCTCCTCGTCTATATATTTTTCCTGAATGAATATTTTTAATATTTTCGTACAAATTTTGATTTTAACTTACAAATAGTCCAAAAAAAAACATTTTTTTAATGACGATCAAAATTCTTACTTAAAAAAAATTATTTCGTATGCTTCTGAAACAAATTTTAATTTTGTTTTAGTATTCTTTAGAAAATTGCAAGGACCTCCTCGTCTATATATTTTTCCTGAATGAATATTTTTAATATTTTCATACAAATTTTGATTTTAACTTACAAATAGTCCAAAAAAAAACATTTTTTTAATGACGATCAAAATTCTTACTTAAAAAAAATTATTTCGTATGCTTCTGAAACAAATTTTAATTTTGTTTTAGTATTCTTTAGAAAATTGCAAGGACCTCCTCGTGTATATATTTTTCCTGAATGAATATTTTTAATATTTTCATACAAATTTTGATTTTAACTTACAAATAGTCCAAAAAAAAACATTTTTTTAATGACGATCAAAATTCTTACTTAAAAAAAATTATTTCGTATGCTTCTGAAACAAATTTTAATTTTGTTTTAGTATTCTTTAGAAAATTGCAAGGACCTCCTCGTCTATATATTTTTCCTGAATGAATATTTTTAATATTTTCATACAAATTTTGATTTTAACTTACAAATAGTCCAAAAAAAACATTTTTTTAATGACGATCAAAATTTTTACTTAAAAAAAATTATTTCGTATGCTTCTAAAACAAAATTTAATTTAATTTCTTTAAAAAATGGCAAGGACCTGCTCGTCCTTGCCATTTCCATTTTTTTTATTGAAACACAAATTACATTAAAAATATCCGTCACGATTTTTCAATCGGTTAATTTCTATGCAATTTTTTTTTGGTGGATGAATTTTCAATCCCACTTAGTTCAGAATAAAAAAAAAATTCAAATCAGTTCGGGTATAAGTTCGGAGTTTCCGCATTGAACCCAATCCGATTAGTATTCATGGCTATATCACTTTTCAATCTCGCATTCCTTATAATAAGAAAGTCAATCGGAAGATTGGATCTGCCGAAGAATTGCAACGGAAGTAATAACATATTGTACAGGCGAAAGAGATTTTTATTTGATAGAAAAAATGATGTTTTTTCGTTTTTTCTTTAAAAAAAAATATTTTTTTTTGGAAATATATTTTTTTGCAACTAAATATGGATTAATTTTTTTTTATATAACTTAAGAGGTTGATATAGAAGAGCGTATAACAAAATCGGAAAAAAATCGGTATGAATGTTAAATAATTCAAATTTATACGAAAATTTAGAAATTTAATATTCCATCGCGCATAAAAAATCGGCGAGTGCATGAAGAAGAAATTGAATTGATCCCAACACTGAAGCCGTCATCTTATAGCGTCGCGACGCCACTATATTGAATGGCAGAGGTTTCATTAAGTTATGAAAAAGTCTTTGAAAAGCACTTTTCATTAATTATATTGGTCATTTCAAATTATGTCGCATTCACCAATTAAATAGAGAAAATTTTGTTAGAAAAAAATTATTTGCAGATCATTTATTTAACGACATCAATTAAATTAATTGATATTTATAAATAAATTCGCTTTATCGAAAAATATGCGATTATTTTGTCGAAAAAAAATTATTAGTACTACGTAAAATATTTTTTTTGCTTTTATGCATTTCTTTAATTTTTAATTTAAAAAAAAAAGGCGTAAAAAAAAGTTTCCATCCATAATATATTTGTGGATAGAAAAAACCTTGTACAGGGTGTTTTTAATTCATACCTCGACTTATTTAGCAAAATATAAACGAGTTCATAAAAAGATTTCATAAATTAAATTTTTTTTTTTTTGATTTTACAATATTTTTTCTATTAAATAGTTTTATTCGGTAAAATAAAATTAAAAAGGTAAAGTAAAATGAAGCTTTCAAAATATACCATAAGCAAATGTATAAATAATCAAAATTATAGTGCGGTGAAAAAATAACAATCATTCAAAAGCTGTATTTCTAAAATTATTCTTAAAAATCGAACTGAAAAATTAATTTTGCCCAAGAAAAATTTTTTTTTTATACGTTTTATGTATTTATTGTTCATTTAGTGATATACCTAACATAGAAAAATCTCCACACAACACATTCGAACGCGAAATACATTACAGATGCGAAAAGCGTATCCTTTTCCTTATAAGATAAGCATATTATAGCGTGCTAATGCATTGTATATCATCGAGAAGGAGCACCAATGTGAAGTTAAGCTGGCCAGAGTGGGAAGTGAAAGAGGATCCTGTAGGATCTCGAAGAATGTCCTCGTAAATTCGCCGCGACAAATATATTCTAATGTAGTAATGCATTTTGCTGTCGCTTTGTAAAAGATGTGCACGAAATTGTGTATATTGTTATGCACTAATGCATTTTTGAATTGAATGGAATGGAAAAGAGTTGCACGAAATTGCATGTGGGATTAACTTCGATGGGTGTATGAAACTTTTTATAAAAAAATTTTTTTTTTTTACTTATTAACATGTTAATTTGTACAGCAATCATGATGGATGATGTTTTTATTTAGTTTAATCTTGAGCTGCTGTCGATGAAAGTATTGCCTTCGAAATGAGCATGTTAAAAGTTTATTGAGTGATATTTCATAAAATAAATGTTTTTCTATTTAATATACGAATTTTGTAATTTTTTTTTCAATTTTTTAGACATTAAATTGTAAAAATACATTGATATGTAAAAAAAATTCTGTAAATTTTTTTTTGTTGATGTCGATGAAAGTATAGCCTGCGAAATGAACATATTTAAAGTTTATCTTACGCTATATGAATGACATTTCATAAAATCAATGTTTTTCTATTTAATATACGAATTTTGTAATTTTTTTTTGCAATTTTTTAGACATTAAATTGTAAAAATTAATTGATATATTCAAATATTCTTTAAAAAATTTTTTTTTTTTCGCAAATTCACATTTTTATTTATACAGGTGAATGTTGTTTTTATTTAGTTTAATCTTGAGCTAATATCGATGAAAGTATAGCCTTCGAAATGAGCATATTGAAAGTTCCTCTTACCCTATATGAGCGATATTGTATAGTCATTGTTTTTCGATTTAATATACGAATTTTTATTATTTTTTGGATTTTTTAGACGTTAAATTGCAAAAATTAATGAAATATTCAAATTTTTCTTTAAAAAACCCTTTTTTTTTTGCAAATTAACATTTTTATTTATACAGGTGAATGTTGTTTTTATTTAGTTTAATCTTGAGCTAATATCGATGAAAGTATAGCCTTCGAAATGAGCATATTGAAAGTTCCTCTTACCCTATATGAGCGATATTGTATAGTCATTGTTTTTCGATTTAATATACGAATTTTTATTTTTTTTTGGATTTTTTAGACGTTAAATTGCAAAAATTAATTGAAATATTCAAATTATCTTTAAAAAATATTTTTTTTTGCAAATTAACATTTTAATTTATACAGGTGAATGATATTTTTATTTAGTTTAATCTTGAGCTAATGTCGATGAAAGTATAGCCTTCGAAATGAGCATATTGAAAGTTCCTCTTACGCTATATGAGTGATATTGTATAAAGTCATTGTTTTTCGATTTAATATACGAATTTTTATTATTTTTTGGATTTTTTAGACGTTAAATTGCAAAAATTAATTGAAATATTCAAATTTTCTTTAAAAAACATTTTTTTTTGCAAATTAACATTTTAATTTATACAGGTGAATGATATTTTTATTTAGTTTAATATTGAGCTACTGTCGATGAAAGTATAGCCTCCGAAATGAGCATATTGGAAGTTTATCTTACGCTATATGAGTGTTATTATATAAAGTCATTGTTTTTCGATTTAATATACGAATTTTTATTATTTTTTGGATTTTTTAGACATTAAATTGCAAAAATTTATTGAAATATTCAAATTTTCTTTAAAAAACATTTTTTTTTGCAAATTAATATTTTAATTTATACAGGTGAATGATATTTTTATTTAGTTTAATATTGAGCTACTGTCGATGAAAGTATAGCCTCCGAAATGAGCATATTGGAAGTTTATCTTACGCTATATGAGTGTTATTATATAAAGTCATTGTTTTTCGATTTAATATACGAATTTTTATTATTTTTTGGATTTTTTAGACATTAAATTGCAAAAATTTATTGAAATATTCAAATTTTCTTTAAAAAACATTTTTTTTTTAATTAACATTTTAATTTATACAGATGAATGATATTTTTATTTAGTTTAATATTGAGCTACTGTCGATGAAAGTATAGCCTCCGAAATGAGCATATTTGAAGTTTATCTTACGCTATATGAGTGATATTTTATAAAGTCATTGTTTTTCGATTTAATATATGAATTTTTAATTTTTTTTTGGATTTTTTAAACATTAAATTGCAAAAATTAATTGAAATAATCAAATTTTCTTTAAAAAACATTTTTTTTTGCAAATTAACATTTTAATTTATACAGGTGATTGATATTTTTATTTATTTTAATCTGGAGCTACTGTCGATGAAAGTATATCCTTCGAAATGAGCATATTGAAAGTTTCACTTACGCTATTATGAGTGATATTTCATAAAATTACTATTTTTCGATTTAATATAGGAATTTTATATATTTTTTGGAAATTTTAGACATAAAATTGAAAAAATAAATTGATTATTCAATTTTTTTTCTAAAAAATTGCAATTCGACATTTTAATATAGAATATCACCCAAATATTTGTTCAGGTGAACGATATTTTTATTTTGTTTAATCTGGAGCTACTGTCGATGAAAGTATAGCCTTCGAAATGAGCATATTGAATGCTTCTCTTACGCTATATGAGTGATATTTCATAAAATTACTATTTTTCGATTTAATTTAGGAATTTGAAATTTTTTTTTTGGAAATTTTAGACATAAAATTGAAAAAATAAATTGATTATTCAATTTTCTCTCTAAAAAAAATTTTTTTTTGCAATTCAACATTTTAATATAGAATATCGCCCAAATATTTGTTCAGGTGAACGATATTTTTATTTCGTATAATCTGGAGCTACTGTCGATGAAAGTATGGCCTTCGAAATGCGCATATATAAAATAAAATAAAATCATAAAATTTTATAAAATCAATATTTTTCGATTTAATAGGCGAATTTTGAAAAAAAAAAAATGGAATTTTTACGCATTAAATCGTAAAAATAAAACAATATTAATTGTTTCGAAGAGGCATTTTTCTTTCTGGCGTGTATACGCGAACAAACCGCAACACCGCACGCTCGCTCACTATCAGAGAAAGCTCTTAGTGATCTTCTTCGGTCGCCCGTTCTGTGTTGAATCACCCCACGCCCCATTTGTCACCCGGCAGTCTTCTACATAGTCCACAGCCGGACTTGCAAATATTGCAATATTTTTATTTAACACCATTTCACATATGTACATAGTTGATTAAGAAATTTATTTTTATGCCAGCGCAAGAATGATGGTTCACTCTTAGTGGCAGCACAGGACCGTAGGCAAGAAAATTTAAATTTCAATTTGTTTTCGGAAATAAAATACAATTTTAAAAACCTACTAATTTAAGGGTGTTTGAAAAGTGTCATTAGCAACTTTCGGGGGGGTGGGGGTAAATTTTTCTATATTCCGGCCCTGCGTACTATTACATTCCCTGCCACCTCGAACACTTTGCAGATAAAATATGAAACACAGCTTCACATTTATTTCGCCCCCACTCCAGCTGGTGCTTCACTGAAGCTTTTCCTTCGCTGAAGCTTTTCGTTCATTGAAGCCTGCCCTCAGCCTACGTATAGACCATCCAATATATCGCGGCCCTTGCATTATATGAGAAGATTAATAAAATACGTGCGTACGAGTTGGTGTATGGACTCGACCTAGATATTCGTTACAAGAACTAGAGACATTGTCTTCTATACAAGTTGCACATCAAACATGTACTAAAATAACATGGAAAATTGTATGAAAGAATTTTTGTCGTAGAAAATTTATTCGAATAAGTATTCCAAAAGAGCGAATTATTCCAAAAAAAATTTTTTTTATTCAAATATTTCAAAAAAATTATTATTTTAAAAATTCAAATTACAATTGAATTTTTAATAATAATAAAAAAATAACGAAATTATATTTTAATATATAAAAAACAATGCAGAAAAATATTTTTTTCACAATTCTCGAACATGCTGTATGTTATGATATAACCAAATTTAATATGGTCAAATATTTATTGAAAATTAAATGATTTAAATCGTCATATTGAGATATGTTTTGTAAAAAAAAAATTACGCTGAAGCGTACGAAATTTAATGTTAATCCAAACAAACTTTAACTATACACGTTGGAGCGGAAATCACGATTCTATAAATTATTTTTCGTTTCATTGCACGCTGGAAAACTTTCTTGTAATTGGTATATAATGAATACGGTGGCTGAATGCTGAAGAATACCTGCTGAAGTTACTTTCGAGGAACTTGCGAATCGTCAGATTGTAATTATAAATTTTTACGTATTTGAATTAATTTTGGAATATGAAGGAATTAATAATAAGAAGAATTGTTCGAAGTTCTGATTCGGTTTTAAGTTGACAATGGAAATTTTGGATTTTTGACAACTCTTTTGGACGAAATTTTTGTATATGTATAAAGAAAATTGTGGAGAATATTTTTTTAAAGTTGTGAGACAAAATAAATGCATCAAAACGTTTAAAATTTTTATTTTAAGCTTCAAAAGTATTTTGAAATTTCCGTGTCGTATAACTAAAGAAAAGTCAGTTTTAATGAACATAAATTTTTAGATTATATATTTTTAAGAATTCGTATTACTGGACGTAATTGCTGAAAGTAAAGAAATTTAGGAGGAATTTTATTTTTATTTTCAATCATTCTTAAGTTGGCGTTTGGAAGAGAAAAAATATGAGATTTTTTACAATTCTTGGCAAAATTTTAGAATATAAAAAAAACTATGCAGAATATTTTTTCAAAATTATCAATCATTTTTAAGTTGGCGTTTGGAAGAGAATAAATTTAAGATTTTTAACGATTCTTGGCAAAATTTTAGATTATAAAAAAACTATGCAGAATATTTTGTCAAAATTATCTTAAGTTGGTGTTTGGAAGAGAAAAAATTTGAGATTTTTTACAATTCTTGGCAAAATTTTAGAATATAAAAAAAAACTATGCAGAATATTTTTCCAAAATTATCAATCATTCTTAAGTTGGCGTTTGGAAAAGAATAAATTGGAGATTTTTAACAATTTTTGGCAAAATTTTAGAATATAAAAAAACTATGCAGAATATTTTTTCAAAATTATCAATCATTCTTAAGTTGGCGTTTGGAAAAGAATAAATTGGAGATTTTTAACAATTTTTGGCAAAATTTTAGAATATAAAAAAACTATGCAGAATATTTTTTCAAAATTATCAATCATTCTTAAGTTGGCGTTTGGAAAAGAATAAATTGGAGATTTTTAACAATTTTTGGCAAAATTTTAGAATATAAAAAAACTATGCAGAATATTTTTTCAAAATTATCAATCATTCTTAAGTTGGCGTTTGGAAAAGAATAAATTGGAGATTTTTAACAATTTTTGGCAAAATTTTAGAATATAAAAAAAAACTATGCAGAATATTTTTTCAAAATTATCAATCATTCTTAAGTTGGCGTTTGGAAAAGAATAAATTGGAGATTTTTAACAATTTTTGGCAAAATTTTAGAATATAAAAAAACTATGCAGAATATTTTGTCAAAATTATCTTAAGTTAGCGTTTGGAAGAGAAAAAATTGGAGATTTTTAACAATTTTTGGCAAAATTTTAGAATATAAAAAAACTATGCAGAATATTTTTTCAAAATTATCAATCATTCTTAAGTTGGCGTTTGGAAAAGAATAAATTGGAGATTTTTAACAATTTTTGGCAAAATTTTAGAATATAAAAAAACTATGCAGAATATTTTTTCAAAATTATCAATCATTCTTAAGTTGGCGTTTGGAAAAGAATAAATTGGAGATTTTTAACAATTTTTGGCAAAATTTTAGAATATAAAAAAACTATGCAGAATATTTTGTCAAAATTATCTTAAGTTAGCGTTTGGAAGAGAAAAAATTGGAGATTTTTAACAATTTTTGGCAAAATTTTAGAATATAAAAAAACTATGCAGAATATTTTTTCAAAATTATCTTAAGTTAGCGTTTGGAAGAGAAAAAATTGGAGATTTTTAACAATTTTTGGCAAAATTTTAGAATATAAAAAAACTATGCAGAATATTTTGTCAAAATTATCTTAAGTTAGCGTTTGGAAGAGAAAAAATTGGAGATTTTTAACAATTTTTGGCAAAATTTTAGAATATAAAAAAACTATGCAGAATATTTTTTCAAAATTATCAATCATTCTTAAGTTGGCGTTTGGAAAAGAATAAATTGGAGATTTTTAACAATTTTTGGCAAAATTTTAGAATATAAAAAAACTATGCAGAATATTTTTTCAAAATTATCAATCATTCTTAAGTTGGCGTTTGGAAAAGAATAAATTGGAGATTTTTAACAATTTTTGGCAAAATTTTAGAATATAAAAAAACTATGCAGAATATTTTGTCAAAATTATCTTAAGTTAGCGTTTGGAAGAGAAAAAATTGGAGATTTTTAACAATTTTTGGCAAAATTTTAGAATATAAAAAAACTATGCAGAATATTTTTTCAAAATTATCAATCATTCTTAAGTTGGCGTTTGGAAAAGAATAAATTGGAGATTTTTAACAATTTTTGGCAAAATTTTAGAATATAAAAAAACTATGCAGAATATTTTTTCAAAATTATCAATCATTCTTAAGTTGGCGTTTGGAAAAGAATAAATTGGAGATTTTTAACAATTTTTGGCAAAATTTTAGAATATAAAAAAACTATGCAGAATATTTTTTCAAAATTATCAATCATTCTTAAGTTGGCGTTTGGAAAAGAATAAATTGGAGATTTTTAACAATTTTTGGCAAAATTTTAGAATATAAAAAAACTATGCAGAATATTTTTTCAAAATTATCAATCATTCTTAAGTTGGCGTTTGGAAAAGAATAAATTGGAGATTTTTAACAATTTTTGGCAAAATTTTAGAATATAAAAAAACTATGCAGAATATTTTTTCAAAATTATCAATCATTCTTAAGTTGGCGTTTGGAAAAGAATAAATTGGAGATTTTTAACAATTTTTGGCAAAATTTTAGAATATAAAAAAAAACTATGCAGAATATTTTTTCAAAATTATCAATCATTCTTAAGTTGGCGTTTGGAAAAGAATAAATTGGAGATTTTTAACAATTTTTGGCAAAATTTTAGAATATAAAAAAACTATGCAGAATATTTTGTCAAAATTATCTTAAGTTAGCGTTTGGAAGAGAAAAAATTGGAGATTTTTAACAATTTTTGGCAAAATTTTAGAATATAAAAAAACTATGCAGAATATTTTTTCAAAATTATCAATCATTTTTAAGTTGGCGTTTGGAAGAGAATAAATTTGAGATTTTTAACGATTCTTGGCAAAATTTTAGAAAATAAAAAAACTATGCAGAATATTTTGTCAAAATTATCTTAAGTTAGCGTTTGGAAGAGAAAAAAATTGAGATTTTTTACAATTTTTGGCCAAATTTTAGAATATAAAAAAAACTATGCAGAATATTTTTTCAAAATTATCAATCATTTTTAAGTTGGCGTTTGGAAGAGAATAAATTTAAGATTTTTAACGATTCTTGGCAAAATTTTAGAATATAAAAAAACCATGCAGAATATTTTTACAAAATTTTTATTTGTCTTTAAAGTAACGTTTAGGAGTAGAAAAATTTAGCAATTTGAATCAATTTTCACAAAATATTTATACAAAAATACAAGAAAAATTGTTATTAATTTAAAAAAATATATAGATTTTTTGATGTGTTGATGTTAAAAACAAATGCCCTGTTCCTTTTACCATAAAAACCTTAAATTGCTCTTTTAACGAAATCTTTTCAATCCTTTGCCATTCGACAATATATTATACCTAAACCTTCAAAATTTCCATCCTACTCCCTAAAGACACCCCTGCCAACGCAACCATCGTATTATTAATTCTTCAAAACGAAACACAATACAATAATTTGTTTATTATCCAAAATAAGCGCTCCAGGTCCATTACGTAAATACAAAATATAATCGTCTAAACTGAAGTTAGCTAGTGCAGAAATTCTACGGTTGGCACTACTATCAAACAGGCGTGCCATCCAACAACATCCTTACCTATCAAAATATTGTTCCTAACCTGATCGCAACACGTTATGTTTGAGTGCATAACATGTTGTCTACGATAAACTATATGCCTGTCTATTTACATGTGTGTTTATAGACTTCGTACTGCATCGCTACAGCACCGTATTCAACGAAAATGAAGGCCCTTTAAGAGGGCCTTAAATTTAAGAACATTCCCTTTCAGAAAATGTATAATTGAATAGACATGAACAAATGTTCAGCCTCAAATATTTAATTTTAAAAAACGTTTATGTCCAAGAAAAGGGTAATATCGTAGGGTAATATTGTAGGGTAATATTACCCAAAAAAATTATAGGGTAATATCTTTTGATGTACACCAAAATTCGATTACACAAACAGACAATTATAAATTTCTTTTTAACGATCCTGCGGTACGGAATAAATGTTTGCTGATATATTCGTGTTTCATATAGGCAACCAACTACACTGTTAACTTCGGAAATCATACTGTATATAGTGTGTGTACACTTCAGTTTTAAATTAAGTTTGCCAGCCAAACAAGCAACGAGCAACTGACGTTGTACATAATATATGGATTCATAATGAATCCAGAGGAATGCCCGTCGCACATGCATGTACAGTGGGTTGCCGTACTCGGAATGATTACGCTTAAGACGTCCCGAGATTGCTCGGAGTTCCGCCGATTTAGATTCCTTCCTCAGTTTAAATATGAATGGTAATACGGGATTTATATTTCACATGCGAAATTGTAAGATTTATTTTTTGGTATTTAAATAAGTGATGGTTTAAAAAAATTGACATGTCATAAAATCATTTTAGCGAGTAATTTTGTATGTCTTATATATATATTTTTTTAAAACGCAATTTGCAACGTTCTAAATGTTTTTTTAAATGGTTTTCTGCCTGCGCAAATGAATTGAGGAATATATGACTTTATTTCTTGAAATATTTTATTTTGTGGTGATTACATTTTTGATGTGCTAGAAAATGTGTGATAATTTTTTTAATTTTTTTTACAAAAATAAACAAATTCTTCGAAAGTTGCCTGAAGCGAAAAGTTTTTTTTTGTAAGTTTTTCTGGAAAAATAGCCATGGCAAAGTATTGACGCTAAAATGATAACGCTAAAATTGACGCTAAAAATTAAATATCAAATTTGAATAAAGTTTTTTTTAATAAGTAATTTTTAAATAACCAACTATAAAAATTTCTACATAAATTTCCATAAAAGAAAAATTTTTAAACAAATGATTTTAGCTGTAATTAAATAAAAATTCAAGCAGCAAAAAGGTTGACTTTATTTCTTGAAATATTTTATTTTGTGGTGATAACATTTTTGATGTGCTAGAAAATGTGTGATAAGTTTTTAAATTTTTTTTACAAAAATAAACAAATTCTTCGAAAGTTGCCTGAAGCGAATAGTTTTTTTTTGTAAGTTTTTCTGGAAAAATAGCCATGGCAAAGTATTGACGCTAAAATGATAATGCTAAAATTGACGCTAAAAATTAAATATCAAATTTGAATAAATTTTTTTTTAATAAGTAATTTTTAAATAACCAACGTTATAAATTTCTACATAAATTTCCATAAAAAAAAAATTGTAAACAAATGACTTTAGCTGTAATTAAATAAAAATTCAAGCAGCAAAAAGCGCCCCATATAAAAATTTTAAAAAAATCATTCTTGCGCCAAAATTAAATGATACAAATGTGAGCATTCAATCGAAATATAAATATTATCAAATGCTAACAACGTTGCGAAAATATTTGAAACATTCGCGCATGAGTAACTCGGAAATTTTTCTAAATATCGCTCGAGAGTTGATTTTTTTTTCCTATATCACCAAAGGAAAACCAAATAAATATTTCGATGAAAGTGTTACAAAAATACTCCTATATACAGGATGATAAAAATATTTTTATGATTCTGCAAACATTCTATTATTAATGTTATTAAACATTTGAATTGTAAAAACGACAGAAAAAAATTTAGAGCGTCAAAAAAAATTCAAGAAATATTTTTTTGCTTATAGAAATAATATATTTTTCGAAAAAAAAATTCGTTTACAAAAAAAAATTGTTTTTTGTGGGTACCCTGTGCGTATGAATGAGCAGCAAACTAAATGACGAATGAAAAATATTTTAAATATGTGCGAGTCCTGAAAAATCCTGGAAAAAAAAAAAGTTGTTGAACGACAACCGTATATATTCCCTGATATATATAACTCTAAACGTATATATTCCCTTTTATCATTTCGAATTGGCCGCTCGAAATGTTTTTGTTGTATAAATACATTCCCTATTTAATATTTCAGTATATTTCGTTTTTTTTTAATTTCGAAAGTGACTTTGACAGGTTATAGGCAATGAAAAACGAACTCACGGCACGAAATGAACTGAATAACGAAGTTATATAAATTGAAATTCACTATAAAATATTTTAGAACAATACTCCAGTTTGTTTAATAATTTATATGTTATATCGATATTGTGTAGTTCCTGAGAAATATTTTTTTGACATCAAACAATGTCAAATAATTTTGTTCACTAGACTTTCGCATGAATAATTAAAGGTTTCCTCAGCTCGCTGAGATTTAATTTAATATTAAATCTTCTAGTTTGAATTTTGCCATGTGCTTTATACATAAATTGTTAGAGAACTAATTTATTAGAGAATTACTTAAAACCGAACCAGAATTAAACATACAAAAATAATATCTAATTTTCAAATATTTATTTAGCAGTTCATTTACGATTGAAA
This sequence comes from Leptodirus hochenwartii, assembly GCA_947310635.1. Taxonomy (NCBI): domain Eukaryota; kingdom Metazoa; phylum Arthropoda; class Insecta; order Coleoptera; family Leiodidae; genus Leptodirus; species Leptodirus hochenwartii. Next base: position 1,262,024 of record OX371179.1, read on the forward strand.
ATATTAAAAAAAAAATGAGTTCACTCAGTTTAGTTGAAATTATGTTCACCATATTGGCAAATTTAAAAATTTTTAAATTGGGCTGTATATTGAATTTTGAAATTTTATTGCAAGCACGAAACAAGTCATTATTTTTCAATAGTTTCACTATAAATTAATGAAATATTCCTATTTGAATAAATTTCCAAGAATTCAATTGATACAATGTTTAGTATTGCAAAAAAATTTTTTCGCATGTAAATTTTATTTTATGCTTTGGTAAATTAATAATATAAAATTAAATTGTTTTTTTAGAAAAATTTTGTTTAAAATTGGGGCAGCAATAAAAAAAATTCTACTCGCATATTTTTCTCTTTGTAGATTTTTTTTCATTTTCCGCACCTAATAATAAAAAGGTACGTTTTTTTCATATTATAAGCTCAGCAATTTTATACTAGCTTTTTTATTATGTACACTCTGTTCGATTTTTAAAAGACTTTCAAGAACTTTTTCAAGAAAAAAATTTCATTGTATAATTAAAAAGTTATTGTTAATATAAAACATCTAAATTTTCAAACAATAATTTGAATATTTTAATTAAATGCACAAAATATATTCTTACAGGTAATTATTGAGATTTGCAATTTTGAGTAAATTTTCTTTTGAATCAATGTTCGTTTTGAAAAAATTTAACAGTGTAAATTTTTATTTTTATTTTTTTGTTTATTTCTAAAAATCGTATACTTCTTTTTATAAACCTGCTCATATATTTTTACATCCTCAAATTTACTAGTCCATTTTTTTACAAATTTCTAATTATTTCGTCAAATTTTTCCAATTAGCTTTTGACAAAAAAAAAACAATTTAGCGCAGAATTTTTTTTTAAATAAAAAAAAATACTAAATCTGCCATCAAACAAATTTAGCTTAACTTTTTGTAAAAAAAAAAACTTTCCCAACGCAAAGTATTGAAAAATAAACACAGCAAGGATTAAAAATGTATAAGGATTAAAAATGCTGTTTAGCATTTAAAAAACGCTAAATAAAAATTTAAAAAAAAACTACGTTTCAAAAATAAACACAACTTACGTTACACATCATTAAATTTAAAAAAAAAAAATTGTTTTGGTGCAAAAATATCTTCCCAACCGTGTTTTTTTCAACTTCCTGTGCGGCGAATAAACCGAATATAAATGACAATGTACGCTTGATTGAAGGGTCGTATAGTCCTTTTATATTGAAAGTGTATCATGGGGGTTGAAGGGGTGAATTTTCTAGATGAATTTCATGTGCGCACAATACAGCATTGAGAACTCTTAAAAAAGTTGTTCAGAAGATAGACTATATATTGTAGTGCAAGACTCCTGGAGGAAAGTCGCTTCCATAATATGTCGAGTGATATTGATTTTCCTTCCGCCAAATTGAATTGCACTCTCCAATCTACATGCTTCATTCACAACGATCATTCGATGATAATATTGATGGAATATATTAGTTAAATTTTTTTTTTCGAAATAAATCGTGCAGAATTTGTGCGAAAACAGCAATTTTGAAATGAGAAATTTCAACAATATTTATTGAAAATATTATGTAAAGTAAAGACATGTCTTGGGCACCATTTAAATAAAAATATGCTAATAAAATATATAAACTAACTTAATTTATATACCACTAAAATTAAAAAAAAAAAATGGTATAAAAATATTTTATTAACCATGTGTTTTTCAACTTCTTGTGTGCATAAACAGACAATTAATATAAAAAAAATTTTTAGTTGACAATTGCCAAGGATAACCGAAATATGGTGCATATAAAATATAGAATGGTTTAGCAGGACAATTTGTACAAAAATTTAATTTAAAAAAAATTTTTTTTTTGGTCTTCAATCTTTTAAACGATTATTTGATGGAATATATTAGTAAAATTTTATTTCGAAATAAATTGTGCACAATAGAAGTTATGGGAACAAAGCAATTGAATGAAATATAATATAATGAAAATTTAAATAAAAATATTTTTCAAATATAAACTAACTTAATTTATATACCACTAAAATTTTAAAAAAATGGTATAAAAATATTTTACTAACCATGTTTTTTTCAACTTCCTGTGTGTATAAACAGACAATTAATATAAAAAAAATTTATGGTTGACAATTGCCAAGGATAACTGAAATATGGTGCATATAAATTATAGAATGGTTTAGCAGGACGATTTGTACAAAAATTTAATTTAAAAAAAAAATTACTGTTTTGGTCTTTAATTTTTTAAACGATTATATGATGGTAGGAGATATTGATAAAATTTCGAAATAAATTGTGCACAATAGAAGTTATGCGAAAAAAGCAATTGAATGAAATATAACATAATGAAAATTTAAATAAAAATATGCTAAAAAAATTTTTTTTCAAATATAAACTATCTTAATTTACATACCACTAAAAATTCCAAAAACAAATGGTAGAAAAATCTTACTAACCATGTTTTTTTCAACTTCTTGTGTGTACAAATAGACAATTAATACAAAAAAAATTATAGTTGACAATTGCAAAGGATAACTGAAGTAATGCACATATAAAATCTAGGGTGGTTTAGCAGGACGATTTGTACAAAAATTTAATTAAAAAAAATATATATTTTGTTGGTCTTCAATATTTTAAACGATTATATGATGGTAGGAGATATTGATGGAATATATTAATAAAATTTCGAAATAAATTGTGCACAATAGAAGTTATGCGAAAAAAGCAATTGAATGAAATATAACATAATGAAAATTTAAATAAAAATATGCTAAAAAAATTTTTTTTCAAATATAAACTATCTTAATTTACATACCACTAAAAATTACAAAAACAAATGGTAGAAAAATCTTACTAACCATGTTTTTTTCAACTTCTTGTGTGTACAAATAGACAATTAATACAAAAAAAAATTATAGTTGACAATTGCGAAGGATAACTGAAGTAATGCACATATAAAATCTAGGGTGGTTTAGCAGGACGATTTGTACAAAAATTTAATTAAAAAAAATATATATTTTGTTGGTCTTCAATATTTTAAACGATTATATGATGGTAGGAGATATTGATGGAATATATTAATAAAATTTCGAAATAAATTGTGCACAATAGAAGTTATGCGAAAAAAGCAATTGAATGAAATATAACATAATGAAAATTTAAATAAAAATATGCAAAAAAATTTTTTTTTCAAATATAACCTATCTTAATTGACATACCACTATAAATTACAAAAAAAAATCGTAGAAAAATCTTACTAACCATGTTTTTTTTTAACTTCTTGTGTGTACAAATAGACAATTAATACAAAAAAAAATTATAGTTGACAATTGCAAAGGATAACTGAAGTAAGGCACATATAAAATCTAGGGTGGTTTAGCAGGACGATTTGTACAAAAATTTTATTGCAAAAAAAAAATTTTTTTGGGCCTTCAATAATTTCAACACACTGTATGCGTACAGGACAACATCTCTGACATTTCCCATCGAATCTTAAGGCAATTTGTATGTGTCTTCACCTAGTAGCCGGCGATCTATCTCACTCGCACACCGCTCGGAGTCCCGTAACTAAATGAGCGAACGTACGAAACGGAACAAGCGGAACTCTTATCGCTTACACGCGGCGGCAGCTCTAACGCAATAAGTCACCGGTTCGCGCCCGCTTTATTTATGCTGGATAAACACTTCTTATTATATACGCGACCAGTGACTGTTGCGACATCTGCACACAGCCGCTGGTACTTATGTATACATCCACCTGAGTACGGTACTGCGTGACCACATTTATTTCCAAGCCGCTAAAGAGCGCCGATGAGGTTGATGGTCATTATGGCGAATGTGTTGGGAAATATTTTGATTTTTAGTTGAATTAGACGGAATTGCGAAGTTTTGTCAATTTGGAAATGTGTTTGAAAATATTTCGATTTTTACTTGAATTGGACAAAATTGCGTGGTAAATTAGTTTTGACATGTCGCTTACTTAATGGAGATTTGGCAACATGGTGGGGGTGCGTAGAAAATTTTATGTGCGTTTTTGAAGAGTCGATTTTTTTATTAGATATGTCTTGAAATATTTCTATATCCTGATTTTTTTTTTTAATTTTACATATTGAGTTTTTAGCCTATTTTTAGCCCAATTTCCTCAGTTTCTTATTATTTTTAATTCGTTTACTTGTTTTAAATTAACTTTATTTATTTAATTTTTATTTTCGAAATATATGTCTACATAATTTATTTTTCCTTAAATTCAATCATTTTCATTTTATATCCTGAAACCTTACAATAAATTAGGAAACCTTACAATAAAGTTGAAATATATGCAAAATCTAATGCTATCTGAGTCTCAATTTAAAATTTAAACAGAAATTTAAAAAATAAATAAATTACACCTTCAAGGTATACGGGCTTTTTCAATGGTAGTACCAAAAAAATATTTTTGGCATATACTTTCAAAATTATTTATCCTGATGAAACTTTTTTTTTTAATTATACATAATTTGCTGAAAAAAAAATTACGAAATTTTCTGTTTGACAATATATTTTGTAGCGTTAGTTCTTCCAGCTGTATAATTTATAAAAAAATTTGAAAAAAAATATTTTCCTGATGAAATTTATTTTTATATATATAATTTTCTGAAGAAAATTTAGGATTTTTTTTAATTTGGCAATATTTTTTGTAGCTTTAGTAACTTCAGCTGTATAATTTATAAAGAAATTAGAAAAAAAATATATTTCTATGAAATTAATTTATTTTTTATATAATTTTCTGCAAAAATTTTAAGATTTTTTTTTAATTTGGCAATATATTTTGTAGCTTTAGTTCTTCCAGCTGTATAATTTATAAAAAAATTTGAAAAAAAATATTTTCCTGATGAAATTTATTTTTATATATATAATTTTCTGAAGAAAATTTAGGATTTTTTTTGATTTGGCAATATTTTTTGTAGCTTTAGTAACTTCCGCTGTATAATTTATAAAAAAATTTGAAAAAAAATATTTTCCTGATGAAATTTATTTTTATATATATAATTTTCTGAAGAAAATTTAAGATTTTTTTTGATTTGGCAATATTTTTTGTAGCTTTAGTAACTTCAGCTGTATAATTTATAAAAAAATTTGAAAAAAAATATTTTCCTGATGAAATTTATTTTTATATATATAATTTTCTGAAGAAAATTTAGGATTTTTTTTGATTTGACAATATATTTTGTAGCTTTAGTTCGTTCAGCTATATAATTTTAAAAAAAAATTGAAAAAAAAATTTCCTGATGAAATTATTATTTCTTTATATAATTACATATGAAAAAAAAATTTAATTTTTTTTGAATTTGACAATATATTTTACAGCTTTAGTTCTTTCAGCTGTATCATTTATTAAGAATTTTAAATTATTTATGCAGGTGAAACTTATTCTTTTTATATATAATAAAAAATATAATAAATTGCGAAATTTTTTCGTGATGAAACTTAATTTTTTAATATACAATTTTCTTAAAAAAAAATTCTGAAATTTTCTGTTTGACAATATAATTTTGTAGCTTTAGTTCTTTCCGCTGAATCATTTATTAAGAATTTATTAAGAAAAATTATTTATCTTGATGAAGCAATTTTTTTTTTAATATAATTTGCTGAAAAAACTCATATTTTCTGTTTGTTGTAAAATTGTCACTACGGCGTTAAATAATCGAATAAAAAACATCGGCAAAAAACCGTAACAATTTCTTTTCATATTTTCTGTTCTGCAATTTATTTTTGTAGCTTTATTTCTTTCCGCTGTATAATTTCTTAAGAATTTTGAAAAATTATTTATCCTGTTGAAACTTAATTTCTTTTTATATAATTTTCTAAAAAAAAAATTGCGAAATTTGCACTTTGGCAACATATTTTGTAGCTTTAGTTCGTAGCGCTCTATCATTTATTAATCGAGTTCGAAAGGCAGAGAGCGAGCGTCCTCCGCGCCATTCGATTTTTATAGAGGACATAAAAATTAGGGTGTTTACAGGCAGTGAAAGGTTATTTCAGGGAGGGTCGTGTGTCGATGGCACTCGTTGAATTTTAAAGAGTTTTTAAAGTTCGCTCGGGCGTTCGAACACTCGTCGCGTCCTCCCACCCGCTGCGACAAGCGACAGTTTTTTTTGTCCTCTTCCTTCCGCCATAGGGAACGCGACAAAACGCGACAATTAATTTATTTTATTCTCCAAACCGTTCGATTTCGATGTCGAATATCACGCAACCGCGAAGAAGAAACAAATTTCGCGAAACCCGAGTTTTGAACGGGAACGAAACAGCAGGGAAGCTAAAGGACGCGTGTCCTTCTTAAGGTGCTGATTAATGGTAAAGTAGCAGAAGAGATTCAGAGGTGCATATTTAGTAGCGCTTTTTCGCCTGTTCCTGTTCCCCCAATCGACGTGGTATATTAAATAAAAATGGATCTTTAATGTACTGGCTCGGGGGGCCATTAAAAATCTGTCCAGCTCCCGAAGAAGAGCAATTTTATGAAGTTCAGTCAAAGTTGGTGAAACGTAAAGGAAATATCTACGATGACGTTGCGTTAAAATTTTGATTTGTGTTTCGTTCGTTGGCGCAGGATAATGAAGACTTGTTTTGGGGGGAATTTTTATTTTGGTATCGTATAGTGAAAAATTATTAATTTTTGCTAAATTAATTTTTTACCAGAAAAATTGTATATTTTAAAGTAAGACAATTTTTTTCAACACAAAAGACGTTATTTTAAGGATTTAAACACTTATTTTGAAAAAAGAATACATGTTATATAGTTATTTTTTAAAAAATCTCAAAATTTGCCATTTTTTTTTGCTAACTTGAAATTAGGTCGAAAACTAACACTTCATCGGAAAAATTTGCCAAACCCCTTAATATTGGAATATTTTGAACAGCTGAGTGATAAATTTACGTCATTGCACAATCAAACAAATTCTTTGCTCAAAAATTAATGAAAATATTTCAAAATCAAATCAAAAACTCGAAATACAAAACATTTTCGAAGCTTAAAAATCTAATTTTTCACATATATTCGATCAAAAGTCTTTGGAAAATTGTAAATAAGACAAATTACGAAAAATATATTACCACGATTATCTTTTACGATATCTTTGTTAGTTATTTTTTAAAAAATCTCAAAATTGCCAAATTTTTTTGCTAATTTGAAATTAGGTCAAAAACTAACACTTCATCGAAAAAATTTGCCAAACCCCTTAATATTGGAATATTTTGAACAGCTGAGTGATAAATTTACGTCATTGCACAATCAAACAAATTCTTGACTCAAAAATTAATGAAAATAATTCAAAATCAAATCAAAAATTCGAAATATAAAACATTTTCGAAGCTGAAAAATCTAATTTTTCACATATATTCGATCAAAAGTCTTTGGAAAATTGTAAATATGACAAATTACGAAAAATATATTACCACGATTATCTTTTACGATATCTTTGTTAGTTATTTTTAAAAAAATCTCAAAATTGCCAAATTTTTTTGCTAATTTGAAATTAGGTCAAAAACTAACACTTCATCGAAAAAATGTGCCAAACCCCTTAATATTGGAATATTTTGAACAGCTGAGTGATAAATTTACGTCACTGCATAATTAAACAAATTCTTGACTCAAAAATTAATAAAAATAATTCAAAATCAAATCAAAAATTCGAAATATAAAACATTTTCGAAGCTGAAAAATATAATTTTTCACATATATTCGATCAAAAGTCTTGGGAAAATTGTAAATATGACAAATTACGAAAAATATATTACCACGATTATCTTTTGACGATATATATGTTAGTTATTTTTTTCAAAAATCTCAAAATTTGCCATTTTTTTTTGCTAACTTGAAATTAGGTCGAAAACTAACACTTCATCGAAAAAATTTGCCAAACCTCTTAATATTTGAATATTTGGAACAGCTGAGTGATAAATTTACGTCACTGAATAATCAAACAAATTCTTGGCTCAAAATTTAATGAAAATATTTCAAAATCAAATCAAAAACTCGAAATACAAAACATTTTCGAAGCTTAAAAATCTAATTTTTCACATATATTCGATCAAAAGTCTTTGGAAAATTGTAAATATGACAAATTACGAAAAATATATTACCACGATTATCTTTTACGATATCTTTGTTAGTTATTTTTAAAAAAATCTCAAAATTGCCATTTTTTTTGGCTAACTTTAAATTAGGTCGAAAACTAACACTTCATCGGAAAAATTTGCCAAACCCCTTAATATTGGAATATTTTGAACAGCTGAGTGATAAATTTACGTCACTGCGCAATCAAACAAATTCTTGGCTCAAAAATTAATGAAAATATTTCAAAATCAAATCAAAAACTCAAAATACAAAACATTTTCGAAGCTGAAAAATCTAATTTTTCACATATATTCGATCAAAAGTCTTTGGAAAATTGTAAATAAGACAAATTACGAAAAATATATTACCACGATTATCTTTTACGATATCTTTGTTAGTTATTTTTTCAAAAATCTCAAAATTTGCCATTTTTTTTTGCTAACTTGAAATTAGGTCGAAAACTAACACTTCATCGAAAAAATTTGCCAAACCTCTTAATATTTGAATATTTGGAACAGCTGAGTGATAAATTTACGTCACTGACTAATCAAACAAATTCTTGGCTCAAAATTTAATGAAAATATTTCAAAATCAAATCAAAAACTCGAAATACAAAACATTTTCGAAGCTTAAAAATCTAATTTTTCACATATATTCGATCAAAAGTCTTTGGAAAATTGTAAATATGACAAATTACGAAAAATATATTACCACGATTATCTTTTACGATATCTTTGTTAGTTATTTTTAAAAAAATCTCAAAATTGCCATTTTTTTTGGCTAACTTTAAATTAGGTCGAAAACTAACACTTCATCGGAAAAATTTGCCAAACCCCTTAATATTGGAATATTTTGAACAGCTGAGTGATAAATTTACGTCACTGCGCAATCAAACAAATTCTTGGCTCAAAAATTAATGAAAATATTTCAAAATCAAATCAAAAACTCAAAATACAAAACATTTTCGAAGCTGAAAAATCTAATTTTTCACATATATTGGATCAAAAGTCTTTGGAAAATTGTAAATATGACAAATTACGAAAAATATATTACCACGATTATCTTTTACGATATCTTTGTTAGTTATTTTTTAAAAAATCTCAAAATTGCCATTTTTTTTGGCTAACTTTAAATTAGGTCGAAAACTAACACTTCATCGGAAAAATTTGCCAAACCCCTTAATATTGGAATATTTTGAACAGCTGAGTGATAAATTTACGTCACTGCGCAATCAAACAAATTCTTGGCTCAAAAATTAATGAAAATATTTCAAAATCAAATCAAAAACTCAAAATACAAAACATTTTCGAAGCTGAAAAATCTAATTTTTCACATATATTCGATCAAAAGTCTTTGGAAAATTGTAAATATGACAAATTACGAAAAATATATTACCACGATTATCTTTTACGATATCTTTGTTAGTTATTTTTTAAAAAATCTCAAAATTGCCATTTTTTTTTGCTAACTTTAAATTAGGTCGAAAACTAACACTTCATCGGAAAAATTTGCCAAACCCCTTAATATTGGAATATTTGGAACAGCTGAGTGATAAATTTACGTCACTGAATAATCAAACAAATTCTTGGCTCAAAAATTAATGAAAATATTTCAAAATCAAATCAAAAACTCGAAATACAAAACATTTTCGAAGCTGAAAAATCTAATTTTTCACATATATTGGATCAAAAGTCTTTGGAAAATTGTAAATATGACAAATTACGAAAAATATATTACCACGATTATCTTTTACGATATCTTTGTTAGTTATTTTTAAAAAAATCTCAAAATTGCCATTTTTTTTGGCTAACTTTAAATTAGGTCAAAAACTAACACTTCATCGAAAAAAATTGCCAAACCCCTTAATATTGGAATATTTTGAACAGCTGAGTGATAAATTTACGTCACTGCGCAATCAAACAAATTCTTGGCTCAAAAATTAATGAAAATATTTCAAAATCAAATCAAAAACTCGAAATACAAAACATTTTCGAAGCTGAAAAATCTAATTTTTCACATATATTCGATCAAAAGTCTTTGGAAAATTGTAAATAAGACAAATTACGAAAAATATATTACCACGATTATCTTTTACGATATCTTTGTTAGTTATTTTTGAAAAAATCTCAAAATTGCCATTTTTTTTTGCTAACTTTAAATTAGGTCGAAAACTAACACTTCATCGGAAAAATTTGCCAAACCCCTTAATATTGGAATATTTTGAACAGATGAGTGATAAATTTACGTCACTGCGCAATCAAACAAATTCTTGGCTCAAAAATTAATGAAAATATTTCAAAATCAAATCAAAAACTCGAAATACAAAACATTTTCGAAGCTGAAAAATGTAATTTTTCACATATTTTCGATCAAAAGTCTGGAAAATTGTAAATATGACAAATTACGAAAAATAAATGTAAAATGTAAAATTAAAAAAAATGCCTTCAACTATAGCCTTAATGTTGTTTGAAAAAAAATTTTTTTTGTTGAAAATTTTTAGAAACGCATTCAAAAAGCACTTAACAAATCTTATACGAAAATATTAAAGATTATTCCAAAAAAATCCCAACTATTTGATTAATGCAATTATAGTAGACGTACCCCTTAATAATGTTAAAAAAATATTGCAAGGCCCTATTAATTAAATTTTTTTATTATCGTAACTTAACACTAAAGCCACTTTTATCGCATTATTCCTTAAGTGAAATAAGTTTTTATTACGAGCATACATGCATAAGTGTTACAACTTCTTGAGAAACACTATAAACCTCTTAGGAAGTTCTTCTACATTCCGCTACCACGCAGCACGTCCAACATCCGCCAGATCCCTATCTCTATACCTACCTCTTCCGTGAGGCAATTTTCAAAATAAGTTGTACGAAGAAATAAGTCACAAGAAACGACGTACAAATACAAAACATCTATAGTATATAAAAAAACACCCCCAATTACCATTCTTGGTAATCCAAAAAAAAAAAAAAACCAGTTCAAAATTTCAACTTTTTGACTTGCTAAAAAATTTTTGGGGGTCTTGAAAAAATGTAGCTTTTTGTGAATGATGAATAAAAAAAAACCATTCAATAATCGAGTTCAGGGTATATTTTATATTATATATACGGGGGGGTTGAAATGACAGCAAACAATAAGACCAAAGACAAGACTGTCGATATTGGATGTTATATACAGGGTGGATAATAAAATAACAGCCTAGTCGATTAAATGCAGAAAAAATGATTTGGAAATTGTTTTATTTGAATTTATTAGTTTTGTTTACAAAAAAATAATAATACCCTGTATGTGGGTACTTGCAGATAATATAAAAATTTGAATAGAACACTTTTGTTTCGATGCACTGTATGTTTTTTTTTTGGTGTAACAGTTGAGACGGAGAAGGCGGTAAGGACTGGAAGAGTGCTGTAAGTTTTCTTCATATGATTTGGGAGAAAAACAATAAGGACGAACGTTCTGCGGAGCGCAGCGTCGTTGCGGGGGCGCGTTTTCGTCGTTTATTCTGAGCAGAGGTTACGTCAAATAATATTAAATGTATCAAATATAGAAATGCAGCGCACGTGACGGCATTAATATTGAAAATAGTACAGGGCGTTACGTGTCTGTATAACTTTCCGTTATTGCCGTAGATTTTCAATTTCGAAAGCACCAATAGGGGTGGTGCATTTTTATTTAAAACAATACGCGGAATCGATTTTATTATTCAATTGTTTTTCCAAAAAAAATTTACTCTGTATGGCTTAAAAAAAAATTTTGTGTTCATTTGTCTAGAGAAAATGTATTATGTTGTCTAATAATTTTTATAGCACCAGTACACGAATTAAAAAAAAAAAAAATTTATATGTACAACGGAATTTGATCATTTTTCCCAGAAATAAATTCCTTTTTAACCTAGCATTAATAAAAATATTTTTGCTACGATTTCTTTGAACGATGTTTCGAAAAATATATTTTAAAAATCTTGTAAAAATTTAGATTACCGCCAGTTTGATTAATTTAATATTTTTTTTTAATATGCAAACTAATAAATATTGAAATTTTTAATTATTCTTCCAGAAAAATGTTCTCACTTTAAATAAAAAAATTATCTTGAATTTATTTGATTTGTTTGCACAAAGTCTTGATATAAATATATCATTTTTTAGTAAATTGAATTATTTTTGGCAAAAAAATTATTTCTTACTTAGAAAAGCATTAAAAAGTATTTGCATTAATTATTTGAAAAAAAATTGAAAAATGTATTTAATTCTTACGAATAAAATTTTTATGGTCAGTGTATTTTGATAAAAAAAAAACTTTTGTCTTCATTTGTCATGAAAAAATGTATTATATTGGCTAATAATTTTTATAGTACCAGTCCACGAATTTTTATAAAAAAAAAAAACTATATTTGCTCAGTTTTCCCAGAAAATATTCCTTCTCAAAATAGCATTAATAAAAACATTTTTGCTTCGATTTCTTTGAACGATGTTTCGAAAAATATATTTTTAAAATCTTGTAAAAATTTAAAATACCGCCAGTTTGCTGAATTTAATTTTTTGAAATATGCAAACAAATAAATATTGAAATTTTTAATTATTCTTCCAGAAAAATGTTCTCACTTTGAATAGCACCAATAAAAAAATTATCTTGAATTTTCCTTCATTTGTTTGCACAAAATCTTGATATATAATTTCTTAGTCAAATGAATTTTTTTTTGCAAAAAAAATATTTCTTACAAATTATTTGTATTTTTTGAAAAAAAAATGAAAAATAAATTTTATTCTTACAAATAAATTTTTTTTGGTTGTACATATTGATTTAAAAAAAAAATCATTTTATCGCCGATATAAAAATCCCGAAAAAATCATTAAAATTCAATTATATATGCAATAAAAAAATGTAACCGAAAAGCTCAAAAAATCAAACACGACTAAAAACCGAACAGCTAGTTCGAACGAACACTCGCTTTAATTAATTAGAAAATTCCCCCGAAAATTGATTAAGGGCGCCGCTATCATTTGCATTTCCCTCGCGATCAAATCCACCTAGAACAATTTCCATATTAAATGAAGTTATCTTCGAATCCACCCGAAATTGGTTTTCACTCAACGACAACAACAATTTTCATCTTAAACTCCACGGGCATAATAGGAGCTTATTCGGTTATCGTCTTCGATCAAAATCCGAACCCCGAATAAGCGGACGTGGGGCCCGCGGCCCCCCGACACGGGAATTGGTCAAATCCACCTCTGGAATAGTGCGGGCTGAGCGTAGCGAAAATTTTAGACAGCCCAAATATATATACACTCGAGTATTAACCCCTTATCAGAAATACTACCCCAATTCCGTCAGTGGATAATCAAATGTTGTCATTTTATCATCGGATTATGTTCCGAAAACATTTATCTATGTTCTAGTCCAGAAATAGATATATGAAGAATTTTGACTGACTCGAAAAGAACAAAAAAAAAATTGTTTGATAATAAACAGGAAAACTTTAATTTGTCATATGATACATTAATTTATTTAATTTAAGTAAAAAAAAATTTAATTTAATTTTTTTTAAACTATAATTTTTCTATTACGTCAGAAATAAAAATTTCCTCGCGTTTTTTGTGTTCGTATTAAGACAATTATTTATATGGACGTAGTAAAAAAAAAAACAAGATGTGTAAGAAAAATTATTATTTACGTTTTTTAACATGTAGATTTTAAAATGCTTTTGCAGAAAATTTAAAATTAATTGAAACGCGCATTTTTTTGAAAATAATTAGCAAATTTGATCAATATGCACTCCAACAGTTAAACCATTTTTTTTTTGACTAAACTATAAATTTTTTCAATTTGTGCAAAAAATCGAGTAAAGAAATAATTTGAAAATCAACTTTTACTGTTTCCGCGAAGAAAATTGTTACAACGATTTTTTTTTCATTTATAAACTAATAAAGAAATAACAATATTTTTTATTTACATTCCAAAGAGATATAAATAAATGATAAAATGAAATTTCAAAAATAGATATTTTTTGTAGATGTAAATACAACAAAATCAAAAATTTCTTATTTTCTCTAAGAATCATTATTTTCCTAAATTATATATTAATTCAAAAATATAGTTGCGAAGAAATCAAATTTAATTGAAAAACGCATTTTTTTTGAAAATAAATAACAAATTTGATCAACCAATTTTTTTTTTGCCTAAACTATAAATTATTTCAATTTGTGCAAAAAATTGAATAAAGAAATTATTTGAAAAACAACTTTTACTGTTACCGCGAAGAAATTTGTTTTTTTGGATTTTTTTTTTCGTTTATAAACTAATAGAGAAAAAACAATAATTTTTATGAACTTTCCAAAGAGATTAATGATATAAAGAAATGAAAATTCAAAAATAGATATTTTTTGTAGACAACAAAATCAAAAATTTCCTATTTTCTCAAAGAATCACCATTTTCCTAAATTATATATTAATTCAAAAATATAATTGCGAAGAAATGAAATTTGATTGAAACGCGATTTTTTTGAAAATAAACAGCGAATTTGCATTAAATAACGCAAAAAATAAATAAAAAATAATGCATTAAAAAAATAATTTTTGTAGAAAATAAAAATCTATTTTAAAATCTATTTTAAAATCTATTTTAAGAAGAAAAAAACTAAACATAGAAAAATTTGCAAATGTCATTTTGATTTAACATAAAAAAAAAATGTTTCCTTATACTTTTTGTATAAATATAAACAAATAGACAAAAGGCAAAAATGTAGATATCAAAACATAATAATAATTTTAAAAAATCGATTAAAAAATGCCAAAAAAAAAATTTTTTTCAAACAGCACACTTCCTTACGTACATTGATATTTTAAATATTTTTGTTCTTCATCGCTTACAAAGTTCATGTTATTTTTGGGTACAATGTTTGCAGATAATCCTTTCTATGTCCAAATACCAGACATATAGGTTTATATGCAAAGTAGATTTACAAACTGCGTTAGGGCGTTAGTATAATGAAGTAACTCTTAAATATAGACCCGCTTGAACCTTGTCAAAATTATTTTGAATCATATAAACCAGAGCCTCTCAAAAGGTCCTTCTTTAACCACTGTAAAAGTTGAATTAATTGAAAATATATCTGACGATATTCGCAGAAATAAGATTTGTTTTTAATACAAATTAATTTATTTTAAATATAGCTGAGTCTGTATTTACCAAAAAAATAAATAAAAAATTACGTTTTTTTTGTGGTACTTAATAAATAAATGGATCAAAGATTTTTTTGTGCAAACGACTATAAAAAACAGCATTCTACATTGTTTAATTTTATTGATATATGGTTACCTGTACAGGGTGAGCTTAAGTAAAACTAATATTTTCGCAAGTGATTGTCGATCAAAAAAATTAAATATAAAATAATTCGTCGGTAGCGAAAAAATTGCCCACATTTTTGATTTCACGTCACGTTCATCTGTCTAAATTTTTAAGAACCGCTGGCGTGGATCACGCCCAAGATAAATACGCACAGTATCATCAACAGGGCGAGAATGTAGAATATAGAATATAGAATATAGAGAGCGTGAACTGCAAAATCATTTGAATATGAATGGGAAAGCGAGCAAACCAAAGAGAAACGGCTAAATGCAGCATTAGAATATGGTTTAGAGATATATCAGGTCCGGCTTTAGTCTATAAAATAGTCTAGTCGCAAGAGTCATCCGCGAAAAAAAATAATTTAAAGATTTCGGTCGAAAGCAGTTTTAGAGATTTTTTTGTATAAATTTTAAAAAAATATTATTTCAGCAATTAAACAGTAAAAACCAACTTTTTTTGATGTACTAATCAAGGAACTAATTCGACAAAAAATCTAACCAAAAAAAATCGTATTAAAAATAACAGAAATATCAAGAAATTAATTCGACAAGAAATCCGACCAACGAAAATCGTACCAAAAAAAATGTTTAACGTACCAAAAAATTTTTTGGGTTTTTTAAAATTATTGGTACGGACCTGATAATGTTTCCATGCTCCGCTTGATGTATAATTTGTGTAAATAAAGGATACACTTTTAAATAGGGTCGAACGGAGTGTAGTGTGAAAATGAAGGGCCGTATATGGATGAGCCGACATAAAAGGGTGATGTGGCACTGGGTGATTTAGCTGAGCGAGGGCGATGCTCATAATGCTGATGTTGTTGATGAAAAAACCGCGACTAGTGTGCAAAAAATTAGCGAAGTAATTATTGAAATCTTAGCAAAAACCGTGGTGGAGTTGTTTGTAATGTAAAAGGATTTATTTTTCTTGTTAATTTAGTGAAAGTTGATTTTTTTTTTTTGTAAAAAATTGTCGGGTGACAGAATAATTTTCCTGGTGGTTTTATAAATTTTATAATCATTAAATAAAGTAAATACAAATTTCATACAATTGATTTTTTTGAAGATATCGAAAATTAACCTTGTTTTTAATTAAATTTTAAAAAAATATTAAGTACAAGTTAAATTTTCTAAACATGGTGATTAGAAATTTTGATTTGTTTCAAAAAGAAATTTTAATTGACATTTTCGAAAATTATAAACTTATCAATTTTGTTTTTTTCATACGTTCCAATAAAAAAAAAATCAATAAATAAAATCTATACAAATTCCAAACCATCGCGAAATTTTTGGTATATTTTGGAAAAAAAATTATGTAGACGAGGAAAAAATCATTAAATATAATAAATACAAATTTCATAGAATTATTTTTTTTGAAGATATCGAAAAAAATTTCAATATATTTTGGAAGATATCGAAAAATCGTTTTTTATGCATTTTTTTTTTAAGTAAATAAAAAAAAATATTAATTATGAGTTAAATTTTCTAAACATGGTGAATAGAAATTTTGATTTGTTTCAAAAAGAAATTTTAATTGATATTATCGAAAATTAAAAACTAATCAATTTTGTTTTCTTCATACGTTCTTTCCAATAAAAAAAATCAATAAATAAAATCGATACAAATTCTAAACTATCGCGAAATTTTTTGTAAGTTTCGGAAAAAAAATTATCTAGAGAAAGAAAAAATCATTTAATATAATAAATACAAATTTCATAGAATTAATTTTTTTGTAGATATCGAAAAAAATTTCAATATATTTTGGAAGATATCGAAAACTCGTTTTTTATGCATTTTTTTTAAAGTAAATAAATTAAAATATTAATTATGAATTAAATTTTCTAAACATGGTGAATAGAAATTTTGATTTGTTTCAAAAAGAAATTTTATTGATATTATCGAAAATTAAAAACTAATCAATTTTGTTTTCTTGATACGTTCTTTCCAATAAAAAAAATCAATAAATAAAATCGATACAAATTCTAAACTATCGCGAAATTTTTTGTAAGTTTTGGAAAAAAAATTATCTAGAGAAAGAAAAAATCATTTAATATAATAAATACAAATTTCATAGAATTATTTTTTTTGTAGATATCGAAAAAAATTTCAATATATTTTGGAAGATATCGAAAACTCGTTTTTTATGCAACTTTTTTTAAAAATTAAATAAAAAAATATATATTAACTACTAGTTAAATTTTCTAAACATGGTGAATAGAAATTTTGATTTGTTTCAAAAAGAAATTTTAATTAATATTATCTAAAATTAAAAACTAATCAATTTTGTTTTCTTCATACGTTCCATGCAATAAAAAAAATCGATACAAATTCCAAACCATCGCGAAATTGTTTAAAAAAACTATAATATAAATTTTTTTAAAATATAATAAAATATAAATTTAAAACGAAATTCGTCTAGAGAAGATATGAAAAATTAAAACGTTCAATTTAAAAAAATCCCACATAAGTGTTAGTTAGCTGCGCTAAGAAAAATCGATTTTCGCAAACAAAATTCAACAGTAAAAAAAAGTACCATTATATTTTTATTTCAGCGAGTGTGCATGTCCAATGCGTTGACATACGCAGCGACAATTTCAATTTCGTTCAAATGTTTTTAACTAGTTCCAGCGGTATTCAAGTTTAAACTAGTTACCGTAACGCGGTAATTGGGTACGGAACCGAGCGGAAGTATTGGACAAAGTTGTCGCGCAACGTCCACGCTGAAGGACACCGGAATTAATACAAACGTGCGACGCACGCGGTCTGTGACCAAGCAGCGCGAAGACTGCCAATTAATTCGCGCATTAATTAAATTCTCTTGTAAGAATTCGCCTCTTAAATAATATTACGGTCATGTTTTCCCGGCTGCGACCAAAGAATATTTAATGCCATTTCCAATGAACTAACGTGATTGTATTTTTTATTAAGGGGATACCCCACTTTCGTAATTTTACAGCAAACAAAATTATTATTTATATAAGTGTTGTAAATGTCGCAATAAAAATTATCAAACTAAAATTTAATTAAGCGATCAAATAAACATATATTTGGCAAATATTTTTATACATACAGGGTATATATAGGGAGCTATAAAAAAAAACCAGACGTTCGGCGGCGCACCCTGTATATATATATAATATATTAAACTAAAAAGAGAGAATACAAATTTTATTCAAAATTAATTAAATCTCAATCAACATGTTCATAAACAAAAATGTTAGGTATCCCCTTCATTTGTCATGAAAAAATGTATTATATTGTCTAATAATTTTTATAGTACCAGTCCACAAATTTTTATAAAAAAAAAAAAAATTATACAACGAGATTTGATCATTTTTCCCAGAAATAAATTCCTTTTTAACCTAGCAATAATAAAAACATTTTTGCTGCGATTTCTTTGAACGATGTTTTGAAATATATATTTTAAAAATCTTGTAAAAATTTAGATTACCGCCAGTTTGATTAATTTAATTATTTTTTTTATATGCAAACAAATAAATATTGAAATTTTTAATTATTCTTCCAGAAAAATGTTCTCACTTTAAATAAAAAAATTATCTTGAATTTTATTTGATTTGTTTGTACAAAGTTTTGATATAAATATATAATTTCTTAGTAAATTGAATTATTTTTGGCAAAAAAATTATTTCTTACTTAGAAAAGCATTAAAAAATATTTGCATTAATTATTTGAAAAAAAAAATGAAAAATGTATTTAATTCTTACGAATAAAATTTTTATGGTCAGTGTATTTTGATAAAAAAAAAACTTTTGTCTTCATTTGTCATGAAAAAAATGTATTATATTGTCTAATAATTTTTATAGTACCAGTCCACGAATTTTTATTAAAAAAAAAAACTATATTTGCTCAGTTTTCCCAGAAAATATTCCTTCTCAAAATAGCATTAATAAAAACATTTTTGCTTCGATTTCTTTGAACGATGTTTCGAAAAATATATTTTAAAAATCTTGTAAAAATTTAAAATACCGCCAGTTTGCTGAATTTTTTTTTTTTTAATATGCAAACAAATAAATATTGAAATTTTTAATTATTCTTCCAGAAAAATGTTCTCACTTTGAATAGCACTAATAAAAAAATTATGTTGAATTTTCCTTCATTTGTTTGCACAAAATCTTGATATATAATTTCTTAGTCAAATGAATTATTTTTTGCAAAAAAATATTTCTTACTTAGAAATTATTAGTATTTTTTGAAAAAATTTAATTAAGCGATCAAATAAACATATATTTGGCAAATACAATTTTTATATATACAGGGTATATATAGGGAGCTATAAAAAAAAACCAGACGTTCGGCGGCGCACCCTGTATATATATATAATATATTAAACTAAAAAGAGAGAATACAAATTTTATTCAAAATTAATTAAATCTCAATCAACATGTTCATAAAAAAAAATGTTAGGTATCCCCTTAATTAAAAATCGCCCCTCTGAAATACGTAAAAATTAAATATGGCAGCGCCCATTTTTTCTTCTATAGCAAATTTAATCTTTATAAAATAAATGTTTTATAATAAGAAATAATAATATCGATGCTATTTATAAAATATTAATGATGTTAATTGCCTGAAATTTGGCTTATTAAAGAATAGCTGTCAAAATCCATGATTAATGGATTAATTCCTTAATGGACGACAGGGATAATAGTTGTAGAAACTATTTTCAACATTAATTGTTATCCTTTCGACCAAGATAATGAGGGCATTTATTTATATAAATTGTTTACACGAAAGTTTTTTTTTTTCGAAATAATCCACAAAAATACTTTTGTAAATAGAATTACAAAAAAAAGCATAGCGAATTAATTTGAAGGGTAATAACAATAACATTTTTTTTTTTTGAAAAAGTTATGTTTGAAATTTCTTTTTGTTCTCGTTTTAAATATGTAGGGTATAAAAAATATTAAAAAAATATAAAAAAAATTAAAGATATAAAAAATATAAAAAAAAAATTGATTTAAAGAATTTGTTTACATTTTTTTTGATGGACAGAAAAAATGAATAATTTCGAAGCGGAGATGATTTTTTCGTCAAATATGTTTCTTTATCTTCTATTTGAATGCAATTAATTCGCATAATGTCGATTTCGATACGAAGAATTGGGGAAAAAATAAATAAATAAAAAATAAAAAATATCAATTTTTGTTGCCTTCTGAATTTAACTAATAAAGCTTAATTTATTTCTTTCGTTTTTTTTTAGACTTGTGGGTTTTTTTGGGTAATATTTGTTTAATTGTTGCGCGACTGATGATGGAAGCTCAACTTCCGAAATGCATATTTAAAAAATAAATCGTTGCGAATGTTTTATTTTATGCGTGGTAATTTTGTATAAAATTTTATATTTTTTTTTAAGTCACTTACCGGTATCATTAACAGTGTAGAAATCCAGAAGCGCACCTGAAATCAGAAAAAATTAAATAAATAAATACCAAATTGGATTCTGTGACATTTTAAAAATACAAAAAGTCTAGGATCATATAAAATAATTTGAATATATAAACTTATTTATTTATTTATTTATGTAAATAAAAAAGCGACTAATTTACCACGCTTCTAATGAAGAGAGCTTATAAATAAAGAACAGATATGTCGTGTATTAAATTTACTATACCCAATCCATAATAAAAACGCTCGAACTTTGTTTCGTTTTTAACAATAAAGAAAATCGATCATAAATTTGTAAAAATGCAGTAACTAAAAAATAACTATTTTTAATATAAAAAAAATTTACTCGCCTATTGAAACAATTGTTTTTGTGAATAATAAAATTACGGAAATTTCCAAATTTTCTTAAAATACAAAAAAAATAAAACGTTCGTATATAAAAAATTCTTCGCGGATTTCAAAAAATATACATTCATATTAATTGATTTTCATTATTATTAATAAATAAGATTTTATCGATAATATATTGTAATTATGTAATTATTACAATATATTATCAAAAAAAAATATGTATATAATGTAATTACTTAATTTTAGTTAAGTAATTAAACTAAAACTACAATTGCGTTTTTACGATGGACCGAGTATATTAAGCGTTGAATGCGGTTTTTTGCTATTTTACAGGGTGTTTTATGCAGGTCCTTAATGTTCTGTGGTTATCCTGCAGAATATATATAAATATAGTATATGTGAATGTGTATCCTTAAGGATCTTCTGCAAGTCGCAGCTGAAGAGGAGGAATAGGTCATGGAATTTGTTATTTAATTTAATTTTTATTATACTCGTAGGATGAGTGTTTGATATTTCAGAATTTTTTATTTTTTTTGAAAAATATTTGGTAATAATTGTGTATGTTATTTTAAGTGTAGATTGAGTATTTATGTTTTTTTTTGATTTTTTTTTCGCAAAACAGAATATGAGTTGATTGTGCAATACAAGACGAGTTATTAAAAAAATATATAAAAATTTATAAAAAAAATTTAAATAAACATAATTACAAAATAACAAAATTGTTGCCACAATATGATCGATCATCTTAAGGTTTTTTTAGAATTTTTTTTTCAAAAACATAATATAAGTTGAGAAAGTGCAATATAAACGTAATACAAGACAAGTTAGTATTTTAAAAAATATTAAAAAATTTAAAAATTTAAAATTTAAACAAATATAATTCAAAAATACCAAAATTGTTGCCGATCGTTTTAAATTTTTTTTTCGAAAAACGTAATACGATTTGATTGTGCAGTACAAATGTAATACAAGACAAGATATTTTAAAATTATAAAAATGTATGAAAAACAAAATTTGCTATACCAAAATTGCTACCATAATAGATCTTACGGTTGTTTTTTTATTAATAAATTCTAATAAAAAAAATAACAACAAAAGATTTCTTAAACAACATTTTTTGAGCAATTTCTTCAACGTCAATTCAAATTTAATCCCTGGCAATATTTATAGCTAGATAAAACCCTATATCTATGTAAAGATCCTATTATTCGATTCAACTCATTACAGGCGAATGTAAATGGCCAAACTCCAATCCCATGTAAAAAAAAATACAGGACCGGTTCAATTAATTTTTCACCATAATCACATATACTCGTATAAATGCATTTTCAACACGTAAATGGCCAAATTTCTATAACACATGTTAATTCGCTTTTATTTTAAAAACCTGACAGATGCAATTTTTAACTATAACTTTGCATTTATTTATATATAATTTGTTTATATTTAATAAATATTTAAAACAAATTAATTCTCGTTTAAAAACACAGTATTTTTTTGTTGGTACTAAAATCGATCTCAGACCGCCTCTGTAGCGTAATACATCAACATTTCGCTCTGTGTAACATGTAGATAATTGTGTCTCTGTATAATTTCTTCAACAAGTTGGTAACTTGGTCTTTGCACTAACTTGCCAATGTAAATTTCATCTCAAGTTGTGTCTACATGTCTCTTGTATCTGGTGGAAGTCTTCGCCAATGCGATTCTGTACCTGTTCTTAGCCATTTGGTGCTAATTAACAATGATACTAGTTAGCATCGGATCGGTCCATGTGCAACAATGTCAGCCGACCTGGCTACGTACAGGGTACTAAACTAAAAGTGTATTTATTGAATATATTTCATGCTATATAATCGTGTCTTTGTTTTTTTTATATTTATAATTACTAATTCAGTAATTTGGTAACTTGGTTTTGCACCAAACTAACTTGAAATTCTTTTGTTGTTTGTTGCTATTTTTAATTCTATTCTATTCCATTCCATTCCATTCCATTCCATTCCATTCCATTCCATTCCATTCCATTCCATTCCATTCCATTCCATTCCATTCCATTCCATTCTATTCCATTCCATTCCATTCCATTCCATTCCATTCCATTCCATTCCATTCCATTCCATTCCATTCCATTCCATTCCATTCCATTCCATTCCATTCCATTCCATTCCATTCCATTCCATTCCATTCCATTCCATTCCATTCCATTCCATTCCATTCCATTCCATTCCATTCTATTCTATTCTATTCTATTCTATTCTATTCTATTCTATTCTATTCTATTCTATTCTATTCTATTCTATTCTATTCTATTCTATTCTATTCTATTCTATTCTATTCTATTCTATTCTATTCTATTCTATTCTATTCTATTCTATTCTATTCTATTCTATTCTATTCTATTCTATTCTATTCTATTCTATTCTATTCTATTCTATTCTATTCTATTCTATTCTATTCTATTCTATTCTATTCTATTCTATTCTATTCTATTCTATTCTATTCTATTCTATTCTATTCTATTCTATTCTATTCTATTCTATTCTATTCTATTCTATTCTATTCTATTCTATTCTATTCTATTCTATTCTATTCTATTCTATTCTATTCTATTCTATTCTATTCTATTCTATTTTATTTTATTAATGAAAAAAATATATATCTACAAAAAAAAACTTAAAATGACGATACCTCCATTATGGTTTCAATTTTTTATAATTTTTTTTAATATGAATATATTTTTGAATATATTTGAGTATATTTTTGAATATTTTTGTATATCTTGAGTTATGTTTTTATTGTACAATTAAATTTCGAAAAAAAACTTTATCGTAAAATTTTGGCACGTGAACGATTTATTTGTTATTTTATGAACATGAAATACTGAAAAATATGCACACATCTTTTTTTAATTAAATATTTTGCGTTAAAATAATACTTTTAATGAATCGACGACTCTTCACTTATTTTTAAATCATTTCTTGAACATGATTTTAATAAAAGTTTATTGGAATTTGCGTATTTTTATTTTTAACTATTTAAAAAAATATTTTTTTAAATAAAAGCCGAGCAGAATTGCGTGCTGGAAGTAATGGCTCAAATAAATACATCAATTCAGTCAAACATACCAAAAAAATCAAATTTTCCAATTAAGTTAGAATCTATTTTGTCTGAAGATTTATAGCAAAAATCAATTTAAATATCGTGAAATTTTGAATTAAAAATTTTGGAAAAAATTGAATGATTTTAGTCGGATAAAATAAGATGGGGTCGCAAAATGGGAGAAATTTTCTAGAAATCATTCTAAAAATATAGTTATTAAAGTTGCATTGATCAAATTTACAATTCAAAAATATTTTCTAAAAAAAAAAAAATTTTTGTCCTATTTAAATGGACAGAATATTTGAAAGTAATTAAAGTTGAGCTTAATTTAGAATTATTTCTAATTCGTCAATATTTTTTGTAATATCTAACAAAAAATTTCATGATATAAAACAGTGTCCACAATAAGCAAAAAGTATAAATAACATTTGTACATTTTCGGCCAATGCCACCAAAGATTTATTCAATGCAAATGCATTTTTCAAAAATTAATCAACAACAAAATCCCAACCGCAGAAAAAATACCCCAGCGCGCAATATCGATTTTATTCTAACATCCTGTACAACAAAAGCGGCTCGGGGGTTGATACGCTCTTACATTTCAATGTTTTTACAAAAGGGCCGCTGTTTGTTCGGTACTTGTAGGTAATATGATACAAGAAGAACGGATGGTAAGTACAGAATCGAGCGGCTAAATTAAACAAAGACATAGTTTTGGAAGTGTACAGCTTCTGTCTGTGGTGCAATTGTCCGCCAGGACTTAAGGAGTAGTTATGGTCAGATTAGTTCGAAGTTTGGCCATTCGTTTCCAAAAAACTTTTCAAAAAAAAAAACTTTTTTGTGTGTTTTAAAGCGTACAATTTCAAATTGTGTATTTAAAAACTTTAAAATTGTGTATTAATTAAATCGTATAGTCTGTACCGATTCGTTAGGCTTCGAAAACTAAACATCCTTTTTACGAACAAATTTTACGAAATTTATATAAACATAACCAATTTATTTCTACTCGTTAGTTATATATGTGCAGACTTCTATGATAGAGTTAGTGCTGAATTATGATTAGAAGGATTCTATAACTACCCTTTAGAGACTTTATGTTTGCCACAATGCCCGTGCAGAGGGCGCTATATATGTTCACTGTTGCTCGGACATCAGAATAGCCAATGTTCGTGCAGGAAATACCAGCAGGTACCAACTTGATAAAGATGTGGTCTTTATTATGAGCAAGGAACGAGAAAAAAAATTGAAAAAAAAAAATTGTTGTCTACATTAAGGGGATACCGCACTTTTTGTAATATTAGAATTTGAACTTTGGTAACGTTAAATTTTTTTTTAATTAGTTGCTTGCTCTGAATATGTAAAAGTAAAATATAAAAATTTAGTTGCACATTTAACAAGATTTTTTTATACATATATATTTTTTTAATAATAAAAAAACGCTGCTTGGTGCGTTAATGACAATTACAGTCGTATGTATTCTTAATTGAAGAAGCTGAGTATTTGTGTTTATTTTTTTAATAAGAAGATACCGCACTTTTAGTGAAATAAAAATTTGAACACTTTGGAAACGTTCAAAAACATTTTTTTTTAAATTAGTTGCTTGCTCTGAATATGAAAAAGTAAAATGTAAAAATTTAGTTGCTTATTTAACAAGATTTTTTTATACATATATATTTTTTTATAATAAAAAAACACTGCTGGGTGCATTAATGAAAATTACAGTCGTGTCTATTCTTAATTGAAGAAGCTAAGTATTTGTATGTTGTTTTTTTTAATAAGAAGATACCGCAATTTTAGTGAAATAAAAATTTGAACACTTTGGAAACGTTCAAAAAATTTTTTTTTTTAATTAGTTGCTTGTTCTATTCAGAAAAAGTAATACTTTTTAAATATTATTAAGGCGATACCGCACTTTTAGCGAAATTAAAATTTGGAAACCTTCAAAAAATTTTTTTTTAATTCGTTCAAATTTGTTGCTTTGCTCTGAATATAAATTATAAAAATTTAACTGTTTAATAACAAGGTTTTTTTTATAAATATTTTAAAAATAACAAAACAACGAGGCTTGGTGCGTCAATCACAATTACACTCGTTTCTATTCTTAATTTAAAAAGCTAAGTATTTGTGTTTTTTTAAATTATTATTAAGGGGATACCGAACTTTTAGTGATATTAAAATTTGACCACTCTGGAAACGTTCAAAAACATTTTTTTTTTAATTAGTTGCTTATTCTGAATATGAAAAAGGAAAATATAAAATTTTTATAAAATATAATATAAAAAGTAAAATATAAAAGTTTGCAATAACAAGATTTTGTTATAAATTTTTTAAATTTTTAATTTACAATTACAGTCGTCTCTATTCGCAATTTAAGAAGCTAAATATATATATTTTTTATATTATTAAGGGGATACCGCACTTTATATAAAATTTCAATTTTTGCTGCTCAGAAAAAATTAAAAGCAATCTAACTAAAAAATATATTAAAAAATATTGTTTTTTATGAAAATTGTACTTAAAAAAAAAATTATAATTTAATCAATACTTCATTTCTTACAAGTAATCAAAATCATTGTTTGGTTCATTAATCATAATCAGTCAATTAGTCAATACTCAGATTAAGAACAGTCTTCATATATGTCGTATATTAAGGGGATACCGCACTAAAAAAAAAAAAAACTTTTTAGAATCGAGTAGAGACGTGCAATGTTAAATCGCATAAAAACAAATTCTGGCAACTAGCAAACAATCTACTCATTGACAACAAGCGCGGCTAGCGTCATCTCTACACTCCCTTCGCAATTCCTAGCGTTTATACGTCAGTCTCTGTATAATCCAGCAATAACGGCGCACATTCGGGATTGTTGTTAGCCAAGTGTTAATAATCCTCTTCTGCTAGTGAAATTCCAACATCGCAACATATATATCAGCTGGATTTATACGAATATCCAATACATGATATTGGTCACTAATTCAAAAAGGACAATTTCCATTGTACAGACAAATATTCGATTTCTTTTTGTGGAGTTTCTGTAAATTAGATATCCTCAGAACGTAAGCCCTTTGGAATTACCTTGCCACAAAGTGAGTGGATGCCCTTGGAGGGCAATCTTGAGGGGGGCGCGTTATAGATTTGGCTGGTAAGTTATGGCGCAATATGGTGAATCCTCAGGATGGTGTGTTTAGACAATTCGGGCTAATTATTTGATATATTGCCGGCCGTAAATTAAATGATAGCCGTAATCAATCTGGAGCGGATATATGGCTGAAGAAATGCTATTGTTATTAGTTTAACAAACATTTTCTAGAAATAAGAATACAAATGGCGTGCTGTAGATTAATTTAAAAAAAATGATTTTAGTACGTATATTGCTTGCTTGCACTAATTTTTTATCATTAAAAAAAATTTCACGAGTTAGACTTGTATCGATAATCCGATAATCTAAATTTACTACAACGCAAATATTAATTTTTTAATTTTTTTTAATTAAAATACCATATATCAAATAAACAGAACTTTAAATCAGAAAAAGTGCGGTATCCCCTTAATAATATACCACTTTTCATTACACCGCGACAATTAATCATTCCTTTTACGTCCACATCGTTTACATCACACTAAATATTGCGACAATTCTTCCGTTTCTCAAGTGCAAGTAGGTTTTATTTGACAATAACATGTCTTCAGGATACAAGAAAACAAACAAAACAGCAATAGACCAAACGTACGCTCAGTGGGACCAACATAATAGCTGGAGGAGCTGACTTTCGTGCTCCGGTTCGAGTTGTCTTTGTGGGCTCGCTTTAGGGGATCCCTCAGGTTCCATATTGTCCTGTAAAGGACAAAGGACACCTACAGAATTAACACTGGGGAATAAATACAGATCCTCGTAGATTTGGATAAACTAGTTTACGAAAGCGTTGACGAAAATTGTTGAAAATCGATGAATTGGTAGGTTTTGTAAAAGAAGATCGTTTCGGCAATCGTTAGCGAATTTTTCGAAAAAATTTACATTTCTGTGCGAACAATTTAACAGTTTCGGCTATTATGACAAACAAATCATTGTTCCAAAGTTAGTCTCACACGAGTTCCATCGCTCCAGCGGTTGGTGGGTCGGTAATTAACCGAAATGTGACAGGAACTGGGTGCCTCCATACCCCCTTAACAAAGCGTGCAACTCCAATATAAGCTGGTAACAATCTGCAAAAGCCTGCGCCCAAATGAACTCTTACACGACGAACTTTTCTTCATTGTATGGATATTTTTGTATCGACCATTAAATATTTTTCACCAAAAATATAACGACCAAAAAATTTGATCAAAGTTCAAACCACTATTAGCCAATTCAAAAAAAATATATCGGAACCAGTATAGCGCCCTGAAGAGAACTATTGCAACTCTTGACTCAGACGAAACTAAGCGTACTACATTTTGACTGTTGGCATCGTATATCAAAATTCACGTAGGTAAATTACATTCTAGGCTCGATTATGCTCGAGTAGTTTAGTTTACAGTGTTGTATTTGTTGCGTTGTATTCAGGTCTGGTACACGTGGTCTGGGAAAGTCAAAACGCGACACGAATTCCAAAATAATTCCCTTAAACGCGATTATTTTGTTACATTTTCTACGAAATAAATTAGGAATATGGACGAATTTTGATGATATGCGGAGAAATTGTTGTTCGTAGTGAAAATGGCGTTCAAAGGGCACTTATAGTCCGAGTGGAACATTCTATTTTATTATTTGTTGAGCAGAAACTACAATTTTTATCATTTTGCTTCATCAGTAGTCACAATTTTTGCACTAGTACAAAAATGAACTACTCCTACACAGGGTGATCCCTAATACAATTTAATCTCCTCGAAAATTTTTTTTTTTTTATAAATAAACAGTTTATAATATAATTGCTTTCTTTCATTTATCTACGCTGTATATCCGTACACACGAGACCAATAGTCTCGTGAGACTACAATATTGCATATAAAGTGTATATTTTAATACACAACACGTTTTAGCTGCATACATGAATGCCCTTATGGAAATTGGCCTGGTCTGAACGTAAGTTGCGGGCCTTGTACAGTTGCAAATTGTCATAAATCTACTTTTACTGCGCCGCGACGCTTCGGTAGACGCTAGCAGAAGATATGCAAGAGATACAGGGATGGTATTGGCTAATCTATTATTCCCTCGCGGCTTCTTCCGCATTCCAGCGACGCGAAGGACATTGGGAAAGCCTCTGGGGATTATATGAAAGGATTATATGAAAGTATTTTGTTGCAGCAGAAGTAAATTATTGACGGACCTGTATATATGGGCGGTCGTATTATATTTTAAAATTACTTTTTTCGTATTTTTCGTTGGTGTATTGTAGTTTTTTTTTAATTTTAATTTTAATTAATTAATTAATTAATTTATATTAATTGATATTAACTAATTGGTGTTAATTGCTCAATATTTAATTAATATTAAATAATGCTTTTAATAATTAAAAAATTATTAATTAATACTAATTAATTAACATTTAATTAATATTAATATTATATAATATATAATTAATTGATTAATATTAATTAATTGGCATTAGTTAAAGAGTCCGCAATCCTAAAGATTGGTTGGAAACAGCACGCCATGCCGATCTATCCTGAGCTAATCCCTTCATCTCCCTATAGCTATTCATCTCAACGTCTTCAACTATCTGACTCACATACTCCAATCTAGGCCTACCTACCCCTCTCTTTCCCTCCACTCTACCTTCTATCATCAATTGCATAATCCCCCCATGCCTAAGAATATGCCCTACTAATCTGTCTCTCCTACGCTGTAACACTCTCCAAATACTTCTCTTCTCTTCTCCCCTACTAACTCTAGTACAGCTTCATTTGTTACTTTATCTTCCCAACCAATCCTCATCATCCTCCTATAACACCACATTTCGAATGCTTGTAATCTACGCTTCTCTTCCTTTCCTATAGTCCACGCCTCACACCCGTACAGTGCTACACTCCAAACATATACCTTCAGTAATCTTTTTCTAATACCCAAGTCAATATTTGATCTTAAAATCTGTTCTTTTTCTACGAATGCCTTCCTACCCTGTGCTATCCTACACTTTATATCTACCTTGCTTCGATTATCTTTTGTGATTCTACTGCCTAAATAACAAAAATCTGACACTTCTTCGATTCTATTATCTCCTATTGTGATCCTCCTTTTTCTGCTGCATTCCTTTTTGTCACACCTCATCACTTTAGTTTTACCTATATTTATTTTCATGTTAAAATCCCTAGTCAATACTGCCTGCATACCATTCAATACCCTTTCTAAATTCTTTTCGCTTTCTTCCAATATAGCTATATCGTCGGCGAATCTCAGCATATATATTTTCTCTCCCTGTACATTCACACCTACACTATACTCTTCTTTTACTTTGTTTATTGCATCTTCTATATATAGATTAAATAATAACGGTGAGAGTGTACATCCCTGCCGAACTCCCTTCCCTATTTTTGCTACCTCTTCTTCCCCCTCAATTCTAACTAAGGCAGTTTGGTGTTTATATAAATTAAAAATTATTCTCCTATCCTTATAATCTATACCCGTTTCTTTTAAAATTCTAAACATTATGTCCCAATCTACATTGTCAAATGCCTTTTCTAAGTCTACAAAAGCTATGCAAGTTACCTTTCCTACCCTCTTTCTTTTTTCTACTACCGTTCTTAGTGCTAGAATCGCCTCTCTCGTCCCTCTGTTTTTCCTAAAACCAAACTGATCTTCTCCTAGCCTTTCCTCTACTTTATTTTCTAATCTCCTATAAATAATCTTTAACAATATCTTCGATGCATGTGATAGTAGGCTAATGGTCCTATAGTTCTCACACAAATTAGCTCCTATTTTCTTCGGCATTGTTACTATTCTACTACGCTGAAAATCCTGTGGTACTTCTCCCTTCTCATATATTTTACAAACTAACCTGTATAATCGCTCCTGCATTTTTTCCCCTGCGTGTTTTATTAATTCGGCTGGTATCATATCAATCCCCGCTGCTTTGTTATTCCGTAAATCATTTAATGCTCTATGAAACTCTGACCTAAGTATGCTAGGACCTAAGTCATCCTCATCTATCTGTTCCACATTTTCTAGCTCCTCCATGTCCTGCCTACCTTTATATAAATCTTCAAGATACTCCTTCCATCTTCTAGCTTTTTCCTTATTTTCTGTGAGTTCCTTACCCTGCTTATCACATATAATGTTACCCTTTGGTTTTACTTTAGAAAAATGTGACTTAATTTTCCTGTAGCCCAAATCTACTTTACCTCTTCTCATATCCTCCTCAATATCCTCACAATTTCCTTTTATCCACTCTTCTTTCGCTAGCTTGCATTTCCTATTAATTAAGTTCCTTAGTTCCTTATATTTTTTCTGTCCTGTTTCTGTGTTTTCAATTTTAATTTTCCTTCTTGCTTCTATCATTTCCACTATTTCTTCCGTGATCCATTCCCTCCTACCTGCCCTTTTCTTTGTGCCTAATACTTCATTTGCTGCTGTAGTTAACCCATTTCTGATTTCCCTCCATTCGCAATCTATGTCGCTCCTAGATGTTCCATTAGCCATGATTTCTACTTTCTGCTTGTACTTTTCACATACATCAGCTAATTTTAACCTATCGACATCTACTCTGACCTGTTTAGACTTCTGTAATTTCTTGAAATTGACCTCTGAGTCCAGGACTACTAAATTATGGTCACTATCAATATCTGCTCCAGGGTAACTCTTACAATTCTTAATCTGGTTCCTAAACCTCTCTTTAACCAGTATGTAATCTATCTGATACCTCCCTATATCTCCTGGCATTTTCCACGTATATATCCTGCGCTTGTGATTCTGAAAAAGCGTGTTTGCTACCACTAGCTTATTCCTAATACAAAACTCTACCAATCTATCCCCTCTATCATTACGTGTTCCTATTCCATATTCGCCTACTATTGAAACTTCCTTTCCCTTACCTACTACGGCATTCCAATCTCCGATTACAATTAGATTATCCTGTCCTTTAACGTTTGCTAACCTAGATTCAATCTCCTCATAAATGGATTCTACCTCCTCATCATCGTGACTTGAAGTTGGCATATATACTTGCACTATAACTGTGTCCGTTGGCTTCGTGTCTAATCTAATAGTTATAATTCTATCACTAACTTGGCAATAACTCTTTATTCTACATCCCAACTTTCTATTCATTATAAAACCTACACCGGTATGCCCATTATCTGATGCTGTGGTTATTAATCTATATTCTCCTGACCACGTATCTACTTGATCTTTCCTCCTAACTTCACTAATCCCTACAATATCCAGTTTAAGTCTTTCCATTTCTAATTTCAAATTCTCTAACTTTCCTATCCTATTCATTGGCATTAATAAATATTAATTAAGGTTAATTAATTAATTTTAAATTAATTATAATTTAAAATAATAGAATGTCGATAATTAAATATTCTGCAATTTTCCTTTTTGGCAGATGATTTGCAAAAATATTTACTTTTGATGTTACTTTTGAAATTTTTGCAAGAATAATTTTAGCTTTTTTAATATGCCTTTAAACAAATATTTGAAATTATGTATATTAGAACGTTTTGGCAGTTACATTTAATTTAATTTGAACTAAAATAAAATTTAATTTAATTTAAAAAAATTAAATCGGTTGCTTTGAAGTTTTGCATAAATCTTAAAATTCAATTAAATCGATTCGGTGATAATTTAATTGAAAATTGTATTAAAAAAAAATTGCAAAAGTAAAAAAAAAATTACTAAAAAACATTTTTTTGGAGAAGATTTGAAGGATTTATAAAAAAGCCATATTTTTGGGCAATAGAGAAAAAAATAAACGCCAAATTTGCGAGAATTATAAAAAATTGGTTTAAAATTATTATTAAATATTATTAAAAATCGCGATATTTTAGACACATATTAATTTTTCATAAAATACATTGGAGATGAATTTTTCTACAGGGTAAATATATTTTCGAATACACTAAATTTTTTATTAATGGCAAAGCATTTCGAATTAAACCAAACAATTGCTTGAGCAAAATTTGTGATTTTTTTTTCATTGCCTTCTGATTATCAAAAAAAATGCGTATTCAAAAAATCGTTATGCGATAAAAAATTGTTCTCTTATACATTGATTAAAAAATCTCCCCGTAACAACAAAAAATCGATAAATAACAAGCAATTTTTAAAAAAGTTTTTATAAAATTGTTGAAAATAAATTATTTTTATATATTTTATAATTTTCTATTTTATTGTCTAAATTTTTGTTCTGTTGCTATGAATTGTAAAAAGAAAATTCTATAACGCCTTTTATAAAAAAATTCAAATAATATTTTGACTAATAATTATATAGGTATCACATGTTGCAAAAAAAAACAATTAATTACTAAAAATTTAGAAAAAAAATGTGAATTTTTCAAATTAAATATTTTCAGATATATAAAAAAAAAATTAGGACATTTTTAAACCATTATAATAGAGCTCTAAATTCTCAACGATAAGTGAGATTGAGATTTTTAAATTTAAACGAGAAAATATTTTTTTTTTAACTTTCAAAGAATTTTAATATTAAAAAAAATTTAAATATATTTTTTAAATCCTTAAAAATCGTATTATCTTACGTGTTTTATTATATATAAAGTTACACTTGGAAAAAAAAAATTTAACATGCCCGCAAAATTTTACATTTCCAACTACAACAGGCCAAAGAACAGCAGGTCATAAAAAAAACTATGATATTGATATAATGGAAACAGATTTATTTACTCGTTTGCTAATTTTTTTTGCGAAGTTGCACGAAATAGCTCGTTACATGCTTTTATGTACTTTGAAAAATAATATAAAATAGTGACGCTTTAAAAAAATCTAGTACTATAAATAAAACGGCAACTCTGCAATTTCGTAGTATGCACTTTATATACAGGTTCTCCTATTAAAAAAGTTTCAATCTTTTTCAAACTGTAGAATTTTTTTGACGACCAAATTTTTTTGATGAAATTTACAAAAAAAAATTTGTGGTACTAAATGAAAGTCGTGTAGCGTAAATTATACCGATTTTTTTAAAAAATTGTAACTGTTCTAAAAATTTATAAACTAAAATTCTATTCAAAGCAAAAATCAAAAAAATAAATATATAATTGTTACTTCTTTTCTGGCTGTAATTTTAGTTTGTCGAAAAAATCGCTGTCAAAGAAGTCACAGATGTCGCCACTAGTCCCCGAAGAAGAACAACGTTTAATATAGTATATCAGCTGTTACTAAACCTTCTGTCGAAATCTAGATATTGCTATTTATATTAAAATTGTAGGGAAATATTCTCGAGATTTTATTAAAATATGTTTGGAAAATTCGAATATTTTTTTTTTGTTTCCTTAACAATTTCGATTTTAATAATTTTCATAATTTTTAATTATTTTTTCTTTTAATTATTTCAATCAATTTAATGATTAAAACTGAAAAAAATTTTACTTAAAATTTTTTTTTATACATATTTCTGACCCACTAACGTAATATAAAATATCATTTATTTATTAAACTCGCGAAATAAATTTTTTAAAGCTTATTCTGTGGAAAACTTTTGTAATGTACTATAATTTGGTTAACCATCTTAATACTCCCAAAGATTTTAGATACAGTACAAGAAAAATGGAGCATTTCCTGTGTGGGGGCTCGTATTTGCACTATCTACTAAAAGTGCTTTAAATCAGGACCGTATTCAAATTTAAAAAGAACTTTTAAGTACTTTACACAAGCGACTTAAAAATAATATCAAAAAAATAGCAATTAAAAAAAACATTTTAGCTATTTAGCATTTATTAACACTAATTGGTGATTACTATCAAATTTGTTATAATTAACTAATATTTTAATTAGTAAAATATTGTAAAAATCTATTTTTTATTTTATCAATTCAAGAATTCATTTATGTTCATTTAAGTTCATTTATGAAATTAATTTTAATTAATGAAATATTTAAAAAAATCTTTTTATTATAGAAATTCAAAAATGGATCGTTCATTTATGAAACTATTTTTAATTAATGAAATATTAAAAGAAAAAAAATTATTATATAAATTCAAGAATGATTCGTTAATTTATCAAATTTATTTTATATAATAAAATATTTATAAAAATCGTTTTTTTATAGAAAATCAAGAATGGATCGTTCATTTATAAAATTAATTTTAATTAATGAATATTTTAAAAAATCATTTTTTTATAGAAAATCAAGAATGGTTCGTTCATTTATGAAATTAATCTTAATTAATAAAATATTTAGAAAAATCTTTTTTTTATAAAAAATCAAAAATGGATCCGTTCAATTATGAAATTTATTTTAATTACTGAAATATTGAAAACAATCTTTTTTTTATATATAAATTCACGAATGGATCGTTCATTTATGAAATTTATTTTAATTAATGAAATATTAAAACAATCTTTTTTTTATAGAAAATCCAGAATGGATCGTTCATTTATAAAATTAATTTTAATTAATGAAATATTTAAAAGAATCTTTTTTTTATATAAATTCAAGTTCATTTATGAAATTTATTTAATTACTGAAATATTGAAAACAATCATTTTTTAAAATATAAATTCACGAATGGATCGTTCATTTATGAAATTCATTTTAATTAATGAAATATTAAAAAAAATCATTTTTTATAGAAATTCAAGTTCATTTATGAAATTAATTTAATTACTGAAATATTGAAAACAATCTTTTTTTATATAATGAATGGTTCATTAATGAAATTAATTTTAATTAATGAAATATTAAAACAATCTTTTTTTTATAGAAAATCAAGAATGGATCGTTCATTTATAAAATTAATTTTAATTAATGAATATTTTAAAAAATCATTTTTTTATATAAATTTATGAAATTTATTTTAATTACTGAAATATTTAAAACAATCTTTTTTTAAAATATAAATTCGAGAATGTATCGTTCATTATTGAAATTTATTTTAATTGATGAAATATTTTTAAAAATCCTTTTTTTATAGAAAATCAAGAAAGGTTCGTTCATTTATGAAATTTATTTAATTACTGAAATATTAAAAAAAATCCTTTTTTTATAGAAAATCAAGAATGGTTCGTTCATTTATGAAATTAATTTTAATTAATGAAATATTTAAAAAATCTTTTTTTATAGAAATTCAAGTTCATTTATGAAATTAATTTAATTACTGAAATATTGAAAACAATTTTTTTTTTATATAATGAATGGTTCATTAATGAAATTAATTTTAATTAATGAAATATTAAAACAATCTTTTTTTTATAGAAAATCAAGAATGGATCGTTCATTTATAAAATTAATTTTAATTAATGAATATTTTAAAAAATCTTTTTTTATATAAATTCGAGAATGTATCGTTCATTATTGAAATTTATTTTAATTGATGAAATATTTTTAAAAATCCTTTTTTTATAGAAAATCAAGAATGGTTCGTTAATTTATGAAATTTATTTTAATTACTGAAATATTAAAAAAAATCTTTTTATTATAGAAATTCAAAAATGGATCGTTCATTTATGAAATTAATTTTAATTAATGAAATATTTAAAACAATCTTTATTTAATATAAATTCGAGAATGTATCGTTCATTATTGAAATTTATTTTAATTGATGAAATATTTTTAAAAATCCTTTTTTTATAGAAAATCAAGAATGGTTCGTTCATTATTGAAATTTATTTTAATTAATGAAATATTTTAAAAAATCCTTTTTTTATAGAAAATCAAGAATGGTTCGTTAATTTATGAAATTTATTTTAATTAATGAAATATTAAAAAAAATCATTTTTTATAGAAATTCAAGTTCATTTATGAAATTAATTTAATTACTGAAATATTGAAAACAATTTTTTTTTTATATAATGAATGGTTCATTAATGAAATTAATTTTAATTAATGAAATATTAAAACAATCTTTTTTTTATAGAAAATCAAGAATGGATCGTTCATTTATAAAATTAATTTTAATTAATGAATATTTTAAAAAATCTTTTTTTTATATAAATTCGAGAATGTATCGTTCATTATTGAAATTTATTTTAATTAATGAAATATTTTAAAAAATCCTTTTTTTATAGAAAATCAAGAATGGTTCGTTAATTTATGAAATTTATTTTAATTAATGAAATATTAAAAAAAATCATTTTTTATAGAAATTCAAGTTCATTTATGAAATTAATTTAATTACTGAAATATTGAAAACAATTTTTTTTTTATATAATGAATGGTTCATTAATGAAATTAATTTTAATTAATGAAATATTAAAACAATCTTTTTTTTATAGAAAATCAAGAATGGATCGTTCATTTATAAAATTAATTTTAATTAATGAATATTTTAAAAAATCTTTTTTTTATATAAATTCGAGAATGTATCGTTCATTATTGAAATTTATTTTAATTAATGAAATATTTTAAAAAATCCTTTTTTTATAGAAAATCAAGAATGGTTCGTTAATTTATGAAATTTATTTTAATTAATGAAATATTAAAAAAAATCATTTTTTATAGAAATTCAAGTTCATTTATGAAATTAATTTAATTACTGAAATATTGAAAACAATTTTTTTTTTATATAATGAATGGTTCATTAATGAAATTAATTTTAATTAATGAAATATTAAAACAATCTTTTTTTTATAGAAAATCAAGAATGGATCGTTCATTTATAAAATTAATTTTAATTAATGAATATTTTAAAAAATCTTTTTTTATATAAATTCGAGAATGTATCGTTCATTATTGAAATTTATTTTAATTGATGAAATATTTTTAAAAATCCTTTTTTTATAGAAAATCAAGAATGGTTCGTTAATTTATGAAATTTATTTTAATTACTGAAATATTAAAAAAAATCTTTTTATTATAGAAATTCAAAAATGGATCGTTCATTTATGAAATTAATTTTAATTAATGAAATATTTAAAACAATCTTTATTTAATATAAATTCGAGAATGTATCGTTCATTATTGAAATTTATTTTAATTGATGAAATATTTTTAAAAATCCTTTTTTTATAGAAAATCAAGAATGGTTCGTTCATTATTGAAATTTATTTTAATTAATGAAATATTTTAAAAAATCCTTTTTTTATAGAAAATCAAGAATGGTTCGTTAATTTATGAAATTTATTTTAATTAATGAAATATTAAAAAAAATCATTTTTTATAGAAATTCAAGTTCATTTATGAAATTAATTTAATTACTGAAATATTGAAAACAATTTTTTTTTTATATAATGAATGGTTCATTAATGAAATTAATTTTAATTAATGAAATATTAAAACAATCTTTTTTTTATAGAAAATCAAGAATGGATCGTTCATTTATAAAATTAATTTTAATTAATGAATATTTTAAAAAATCTTTTTTTTATATAAATTCGAGAATGTATCGTTCATTATTGAAATTTTTTTAATTAATGAAATATTTTAAAAAATCCTTTTTTTATAGAAAATCAAGAATGGTTCGTTAATTTATGAAATTTATTTTAATTACTGAAATATTAAAAAAAATCTTTTTATTATAGAAATTCAAAAATGGATCGTTCATTTATGAAATTAATTTTAATTAATGAAATATTTAAAACAATCTTTATTTAATATAAATTCGAGAATGTAGCGTTCATTATTGAAATTTATTTTAATTGATGAAATATTTTAAAAAATCCTTTTTTTATAGAAAATCAAGAATGGTTCGTTAATTTATGAAATTTATTTTAATTGCTGAAATATTTAAAAAAAATCTTTTTATTACATAAATTCAAGAATGGATCGTTCATTACAGAAACTTATTTGTTAAAATAAAAGTCACGCTGTTCTGAATGCGGTTCTGCACGACAGTGTGCGTATATAGACAAGAGGTATTAATTTTAATGTCGGGGGACGTCATGATAAATGGTTAAAATCAGAAAGTTTTTTCTTTCGTGGTTCAGTCTTCCTCCCTTGAGGTTGATTGATGTCTCGTGACACGTAGTTTATGTGTGTATTTTCAGTTGTTGAGAAAATTGGTCGGTTTAGTGGAATTTACAACATGGAAAAATGTTGGAAACGGAAATTATAAAACGGGGCAAGAATAAAATAATGGCGCATTTAAATAAAATTCGATTTATTTATTTTTTTAAATAATTGATTTTCAAGAGGATTTTTGTTTGTAAAGAAATAATCAAAATTAATTTATTGTCTAAACTGATTTTTTTTTATATTATTAAATAAAATCAGCTAATGAAGTTTTTTTTAACAAAAGAAATAAAATATACAAGAAATATATTTAAATTGACAATAAAATTTTCAAAGAACGTCGAATTAAAAATGCGACAGCGTTTCCATTTACACATAGGCGTACCGAATTTTTTCTTTTATCAAAAACTATTTTCCATCATTATATGTAATTGTTAAAATACAAAAACTAATTAAGTCCAGAAAAAAATTAATCACGCATAAAAAAAATATTCTACAATTTGGGGGTTGATTTTTTCACACGTTTTTTTTTCTACATAGTTACGCCACTGAATTTTCTATATTATCTATTGATGTGAGACACACAACTGTTTAGACTCGAGCATAATATATATTTTATTTCATTCGTGTACCATCTACTTGCAAGTGACAATTTACTCGTACAGTGACAATCATTTTCAAGGGTTATTTGCTGTGATTGATTGTTTGTACAGTAGTTTAGCGCATGTTGTCAGTCCTGGGATAGCACAGGAAATCAACCAATGTCTGCGCAGGGTCGGATCACCTTCGTCAAGTCCGTAAACAGAATGTTAAGCGATTTTATTTTTTAATTTTCGCCAAAGTAGGCATTTTGCACAAGTAGATCATATAGAATACGCGCTAAACGATTTTTGTTTTCTTCGCCAAAGT
This sequence comes from Leptodirus hochenwartii, assembly GCA_947310635.1. Classification (NCBI taxonomy): domain Eukaryota; kingdom Metazoa; phylum Arthropoda; class Insecta; order Coleoptera; family Leiodidae; genus Leptodirus; species Leptodirus hochenwartii. The sequence continues at coordinate 1,302,274 of OX371179.1, forward strand.
AGGCATTTTGCACACAAAAAAAATCGCAGTAGCGAATTTAATTTTATTTTGAACATTTTTCGCCAAAGTAGGCATTTTAGTCAAGTAGCCGTACAAGACACCCTGTAGAAGACCAGTTTCATCAAAATAGTTCTTTTTAAAAGTAGGTCAGAAAGAATATTAAACGATTTTTGTGGCGTAAATTTTATATTATGACACTTTTCGCCAAAATAGGCATTTTGCACAAGTGGGTCATACAGAATAAGCGTTAAACGAATTTTGTTTTCTTCGCCAAAGTAGGCATTTTGCACACAAAAAAAAATCGCAATAGCGAATTTATTTTGAATATTTTTCGCCAAAGTAGGCATTTTACTCAAGTAGCCGTACAAGACACCCTGTAGAAGACCAGTTTCATCAAAATTGTTATTTTTAAATGTAGGTGAGAAAGAACATCAAACGATTTTTATATTATGACATTTTTCGCAAAAGTAGAAATTTTTGCACAAGTTCGTCATACAAGATAGTAATTAAATGACTTGGCTGGAATTCCTTTTCAATTTCTGACACTTTTCGCCGAAGTAGGCATTTTGCACAAGTAGATCATACAGAACTAGCGTTAAACGATTTTTGTTTTCTTCGCCAAAGTAGGCATTTTGTACACAATAAAATCGCAGTAGCGAATTTATTTTTATTTTGAACATTTTTCGCCAAAGTAGGCATTTTACACAAGTAGCCGTACAAGACACCCTGTAGAAAACAAGTTTCGTCAAAATAGCCATTTTTTAAAGTAGGTCGGAAAGAACATCAAACGATTTTTGTGGCATAAATTTCATATTATGACATTTTTCGCAAAAGTTGATATTTTGCACAAGTAGGTCATATATTGTTGATATATCATAAGAACTAATGACGTATAAGAACTAATGTATCATAAGAACTAATGTTAAGAATATTAATCGTCAGCGGAAATAATTAAAAGCAAAAATATGTACTAAAATAATATTTGCAAAATTCAGAAAGAAAAAAAATTAATTAATTTGCTTGATGGGTTAATCCTAACAGAAGATTAAATATTATTTAAAACATCGAAATTTTAAAAAATAATAATTTCTGAACCAACAAATTTTAACAAAAATTAATAAAAGCACACCAATAATGGATTGGAATATTTTCTTAGGGCAATTGCGTAAAAAAAAAATCTATTTTAGTCGAAATTTCTAATCCGTCCCTGTAATTTGCTATATAACACTTAAATAGATAAATTATTGCTATAGAATAAATTTAATTTATAAAAGTACATAATAACGGATTGAAATATTTTCTTCGCGCCATTGCGTTAAAAACAAACAAAAATTTATTTTTTGCAAAATTTCTAATCCATCCCTGTAACTGCTAAATAATACTCAAATAGATAAATTATTGGTATAGAATATCACCCAATAAATAAAATTTATAAATTTTTATTTTTATTTTTATAAAAGTACACAATAACAGATTGAAATATTTTCTTCGCGCATTGCGTTAAAAAAAACATACAAAAATTTAATTTTTGCAAAATTTCTAATCCATCCCTGTAACTGCTATATAACATTTAAATAGAGAAATTATTGGTATAGAATATCACCCAATAAATAAAATTTATAAATTTTTATTTTTATAAAAGTACACAATAACAGATTGAAATATTTTCTTCGCGCATTGCGTTAAAAAAACATACAAAAATTTATTTTTTGCAAAATTTCTAATCCAGCCCTGTAACTGCTATATAATACTCAAATAGATAAATTATTGGTATAGAATATCACCCAATAAATAAAATTTATAAATTTTTATTTTTATAAAAGTACACAATAACAGATTGAAATATTTTCTTCGCGCATTGCGTTAAAAAAACATACAAAAATTTATTTTTTGCAAAATTTCTAATCCATCCCTGTAACTGCTATATAATACTTAAATAGATAAATTACTATTTACCATAAAGACCATAAAGACCATAAAAAATACAGATTTTCAAAGTGAACGAGCAGTTGGAAATATTTTTTATGTGGACGTGCCATGTTAAAATTTCCAATTTTTATTTTACGTGAAAAACTGATTGAATGGGAAAATTTTCTGGAAAATTGGCAGGATTCTAAATCTGTAACTATATTTACTGTGGGTCTAACAGTTTCAACAATATCGTCAAAAAAAACTGAAAATTGAAAAAAGCAAATTTTTTGGTAAAACTTTCACATTTTCGAAAATGAGTTTACGATATTTTTAATCGTATTTGATCTCATAATTTATAATCTGCAAGAGATTTTGAAGAGATATTCATATTTCAAACGTTACGAATTTTTGAAGTCAGCTGTTATAAATATGTTAAAATTCTCGAATTTATTTCCACACGTGAAACTAATCGAATAGAACATTTTCCAATCAAATTGTATTCATAATTTTCAACCAATATATCAATTAAGTAAATTTTACTCTTATAAATTATTCAAAACCAAAATATCTTCGACATTTCCATTTTATATTCAGCACACCAAAAAGACATCAATCCCGCACAAAACCAAATAAATCGATACACTAATGAGAATTGATAAACGTATTTCTATAGATGACAGTTCGTATACATTAAGCTGTCATTCGCTTTTAATCAAGTTACCTGCGCCAGTCCTGACACATGCAGGAAGCTAACGGATACATTATCCTTTTTTCCTAAACCCACGCGGAACAAAATATTCATTTTTGTAAGGTAATTTACCAAAAAAACAATTTTTTTTTGCCAAAAAAATTTTTTACTTCAAAAGAATTCTAGGTTAAGTTTAAAAGACAAAATTAAAATTTTTTTTTACTTCAAATTAGATGAAAATAATTTTTTTAACAAAGGACACTATTTTAAGAAAGTCTACTTTCTTTAAAGTGCATTGATTTATTACTAAATTTCGATTAAAATTTCTTCAGTGGAAAGCTCATTGAAAGTGGAAAGATAAATTAACCAAAAAAATAATCTACTTTAAAAGAATTGTACATTAAACTTAAAAAAAAAAATTCACTTCAAAATTAAAGAAAATAATATTTAGACACTATTTTAAGAAAGTCTACTTTCTTTAAAGTGCATTGATTTATCACTAAATTTCGATTAAAATTTCTTCAGTGGAAAGCTCATTGAAAGTGGAAAATTAAATTAACCAAAAAAATAATCTACTTTAAAAGAATTGTACATTAAACTTTAAAAAAAAAAATTCACTTCAAAATTAAAGAAAATAATATTTAGACACTATTTTAACAAAGTCTACTTTCTTTAAAGTGCATTGATTTATTACTAAATTTCGATTAAAATTTCTTCAGTGGAAAGCTCATTGAAAGTGGAAAATTAAATTAACCAAAAAAAAAATCTACATTAGAAACTTTTAAAAAAAAATTCACTTCAAAATTAAAGAAAATAATATTTAGACACTATTTTAACAAAGTCTACTTTCTTTAAAGTGCATTGATTTATCACTAAATTTCGATTAAAATTTCTTCAGTGGAAAGCCCATTGAAAGTGGAAAGCTAAATTAACCAAAAAAACAATCTACTGTAAAAGAATTGTACATTAAACTTAAAAAAAAATATTCACTTCAAAATTGAAGAAAATAATATTTAGACACTATTTTAGCAAAGTCTACTTTCTTTAAAGTGCATTGATTTATCACTAAATTTCGATTAAAATTTCTTCAGTGGAAAGCTCATTGAAAGTGGAAAGCTAAATTAACCAAAAAAACAATCTACTGTAAAAGAATTGTACATTAAACTTAAAAAAAAAAATTCACTTCAAAATTAAAGAAAATAATATTTAGACACTATTTTAAGAAAGTCTACTTTCTTTAAAGTGCATTGATTTATCACTAAATTTCGATTAAAATTTCTTCAGTGGAAAGCTCATTGAAAGTGGAAAATTAAATTAACCAAAAAAATAATCTACTTTAAAAGAATTGTACATTAAACTTTAAAAAAAAAAATTCACTTCAAAATTAAAGAAAATAATATTTAGACACTATTATAACAAAGTCTACTTTCTTTAAAGTGCATTGATTTATTACTAAATTTCGATTAAAATTTCTTCAGTGGAAAGCTCATTGAAAGTGGAAAATTAAATTAACCAAAAAAAAAATCTACATTAGAAACTTTTAAAAAAAAATTCACTTCAAAATTAAAGAAAATAATATTTAGACACTATTTTAACAAAGTCTACTTTCTTTAAAGTGCATTGATTTATCACTAAATTTCGATTAAAATTTCTTCAGTGGAAAGCCCATTGAAAGTGGAAAGCTAAATTAACCAAAAAAACAATCTACTGTAAAAGAATTGTACATTAAACTTAAAAAAAAATATTCACTTCAAAATTGAAGAAAATAATATTTAGACACTATTTTAGCAAAGTCTACTTTCTTTAAAGTGCATTGATTTATCACTAAATTTCGATTAAAATTTCTTCAGTGGAAAGCTCATTGAAAGTGGAAAGCTAAATTAACCAAAAAAACAATCTACTTTAAAAGAATTGTACATTAAACTTAAAAAAAAAAAATTCACTTCAAAATTGAAGAAAATAATATTTAGACACTATTTTAAGAAAGTCTACTTTCTTTGAAGTGCATTGATTTATTACTAAATTTCGATTAAAATTTCTTCAGTGGAAAGCTCATTGAAAGTGCAAAATTAAATTAACCAAAAAAAAAATCTATATTAAAAACTTTTAAAAAAAAATTCACTTCAAAATTGAAGAAAATAATATTTAGACACTATTTTAACAAAGTCTACTTTCTTTAAAGTGCATTGATTTATTACTAAATTTCGATTAAAATTTCTTCAGTGGAAAGCTCATTGAAAGTGGAAAATTAAATTAACCAAAAAAAAAATCGACAATAAAAACTTTAAAAAAAAAATTCACTTCAAAATTGAGGAAAATAATATTTAGACACTATTTTAACAAAGTCTACTTTCTTTAAAGCGCATTGATTTATTACTAAATTTCAATTAAAATTTCTTCAGTGGAAAGCTCATTGAAAGTGGAAAGCTAAATTAACAAAAAAAAAGAGAATTCTACATTAACTTTAAACGACAAAATTTAAAAAAAAATTATTCACGTCAAAATTGAAGAAAATATTTTTTGGACACTATTTTAACAAATTTAACGAATTAAAAAAAAATCTTCAAAGTGCGTTGATTTATCATTAAATGTTCGATTAAAATTTCTCCAGAGGAAAGCTCAATGAAAATTGGAAACGAATTGAAATTTATTTGCAATTCTATTTTATTCACCGCTGGATTTATTTCATAATTCGCGTTATTTTTGCAATGATTTTAAATCAAAATCCGAATTTGAAATATATTTTGTTTCATTTCAAAGCTTGTTTATAAACAGATCCAATTCCCTTTGGCTTTTATATATTTAAAACAACCAGCGATAACATATAAAATAATTTCATAATATTTGTAAAATAGAATATTTTTCTGTCATTTTTGTAGACGAATTTTCAGCGTCGTAATAAATATTTAAACAAGGCTGAAAAAAAAATTTTTGTTAACATGTTAAATATGTAAACATGTATTAAATATGTATTTTATAAATACTTCATGCGAAGCTCCCTGAATTAAAAAAAAATTATTTTTATTCTCAAATTTTTTGTTTTTGGTAAAAAAAAATTTTTTTCAAAAGCGCAATTTGTGATAATCCATTTCTTTATGCATAGGGGTTGTTATCCCTTAAGGGGGTAATTTTTTTTTATAAGGAGGGTGTGTGTGGATGTGGCGGGTGTATTCAGCATTGCGATGTCAGTGCCGTCGCGACGCTGACCCAATTTATTTTCAAATCAATTCATGAGCATGTCCATGAGCAATTTTGTAATGTCTGTTTTCAGATTTTTGAAAATTTAAAAATTTCTGGGTGGTAACAAAAAAATTGTTAATTTTAAAATTCAGGACGATAAATTTGGTAATAAATGTAATTTAAAAAAAAAAAATGTGTTTCGAACAGGGGCTGATTGAGAGGATTTTTATGGCCACCGAAGATTTTACAAAATATTGAAACTAAAGAAGAAATATAAATCTGTTTTCCAGATAATATTTTTTGGATAAAGAATTCATAAAACGTTTAACAAAATTTTGACCATTGATTTATTTTAATTTTATATTTTTTGTTTGCAATAAGATATTTTTATAATTTTTCAAAATTTTAATATCCAACCAACCCTTTTTTTATAAATACATTTTTGAGATAACATTTCTTTAATAAATTGTTCTTTATATTTTTTTGGTCCACGAAATATTTGCAAAAGAAAAAAAATTGGACAGACCTGATTTATTATCTACAGGATACTAAAATAAAATCACAAAATGTAGGAAAAATTGATTTCTTTCTTTCTTTGGTTAAAATTTTACTCGGCCAAGTTTGACAGAAATTTCATAGCGAAATTCAATAGAAAAAATAAATAGTGCAAATTATTTTTTGCATTTTATATTTCTATAAGAAAAAATAAATTCTAACAAAATAATGAAACTGAAGAAGAAATATAAATCTGTTTTCCAGATAATATTTTTTGGATAAAGAATTCATAAAACGTTTAACAAAATTTTGACCATTCATTTATTTTAATTTTATATTTTTTGTTTGCAATAAGATATTTTTATAATTTTTCAAAATTTTAATATCCAACCAACCATTTTTTTATAAATACATTTTTGAGATAACATTTCTTTAATAAATCGTTGTTTTTATCTTTTTTTGGCCCGCGAAATATTTGCAAAAAAAAAAAATTGGACAAACCTGATTTACTATGTACAGGGTACTAAAATAAAATCACAAAATGTAGGAAAAAATTAATTTCTAGCGAAATTAATTACTAAAAGAGAAATTTCATAACGAAATTTATAGAAAAAATAAATAATAGCTAAAAGTGCAAATTATTTTTTGCATTTTATATTTCTATAAGAAAAAATAAATTCTACACGTATTTTCACAACAAATGCAGTGAAATATTTATTTTAACTTATTAGTACGCATAATATAAAAAAAATTGTTACAAAATAAATTCTACGCTTCTATAATTTTTGATTTTGTGGTACTTTTGTTACTTTGCTATGTTTTATTTATTATTCTATGGTGAACTAAACAAAAAACAATAAAATTTTAAAAAAATAGTTTTAGCTAAGCTAAAATTGATATGGGCGTAAAAAATAATTGCCCAATTAAATTTATTAAATACAATACAAAATTTGGAAAAATCACATTGGTTTATAATAATTTTTCAAAAATATCCAATATCAAAAAAAAAGTATTTGTACTTTCGAAATAGCCCACGAATTATTAAAAAAAGCCAAATTTCTTTCGACACATCACTTTTCTGACAAATGCAGCATAAACGTCATCGATCAATCTTAATTATTTACCGCCAATTTAAAATTCGAAAATCTCGACTGTTCAAATCTACTCCTCCGCCATATTTTCCATTCATAGTTGACAAATCAATTCTCTACAAAGGATTTAATAATGGCGCCCGGGGCAATTGAACTCGGTATATTGGATTTGCTTGCGATATATCGCGAATAGATTTATTATCGAAGCAGGTGGTTCTCGCGTTGACTGCCCAAATTTATTACCTTTCCCCCTCGCACGCTTTATAAACCCATATAATGCAATCGAACTGCGTCTTTGTCACATCCTCAACTGCAGTTCAAGTTTCTGATGGTCATTAATTCGTTTGCATTATTCGAAAGTCATCAATTTCTAATTTGAAAATAATCTAAGATGATTTAGAACCAAATAATAAATTGGGGGGGGGGGGTTCCTCAAGGAACACAACTAGGGCCTTTGTTGTTCAAGATATACATCACTGATCTTATAGAAAAATGAACGCGAACATATTTATATTTTCAGTGAATAATATTTAAAAATATATAAATAAACATTCGTTTATTTATATAGAATAGTATGATATAGAAAAAAAATTATTTGTATGCTAGTAAAAAAATATATTTTTCAAAAAGTTACTTAGATTTCTCTTGGTGGATATATGAGCTATTATTTAAAAAAAACTAACAATTATTACTCACAACATTATTGTAGAGTATTCAATTTGTATTCGATTTTTTTTTTATAAATATTTTTTGATTTTGTTTACTAACTCTATGTTCGTGTAATAATAATGATATTGCATTATTCGAAAGTCATCAATTTCTAATTTGAAAATAATCTAAGATGATTTAGAACCAAATAATAAATGGGGGGGGGGTTCCTCAAGGAACACAACTAGGGCCTTTGTTGTTCAAGATATACATCACTGATCTTATAGAAAAATGAACGCGAACATATTTATATTTTCAGTGAATAATATTTAAAAATATATAAATAAACATTCGTTTATTTATATAGAATAGTATGATATAGAAAAAAAATTATTTGTATGCTAGTAAAAAAATATATTTTTCAAAAAGTTACTTAGATTTCTCTTGGTGGATATATTAGCTATTATTAAAAAAAATATAACAATTATTACTCACAACATTATTGCAGAGTATTCAATTTGTATTCGATTTTTTTTTTTATATATTTTTTGATTTTGTTTACTAACTCTATGTTCGTGTAATAATAATGATATTGCATTATTCGAAAGTCATCAATTTCTAATTTGAAAATAATCTAAGATGATTTAGAACCAAATAATAAATTGTGGGGGGGGTTCCTCAAGGAACACAACGAGGGCCTTTGTTGTTCAAGATATACATCACTGATCTTATAGAAAAATGAACGCGAACATATTTATATTTTCAGTGAATAATATTTAAAAATATATAAATAAACGTTCGTTTATTTATATAGAATAGTATGATATAGAAAAAAAATTATTTGTATGCTAGTAAAAAAATATATTTTTCAAAAAGTTACTCAGATTTCTCTTGGTGGATATATTAGCTATTATTAAAAAAAAACTAACAATTATTACTCACAACATTATTGCAGAGTATTCAATTTGTATTCGATTTTTTTTTTATAAATATTTTTTGATTTTGTTTACTAACTCTATATTCGTGTAATAATAATGATATTGCATTATTCGAAAGTCATCAATTTCTAATTTGAAAATAATCTAAGATGATTTAGAACCAAATAATAAATTGGGGGGGGGGGGGTTCCTCAAGGAACACAACTAGGGCCTTTGTTGTTCAAGATATACATCACTGATCTTATAGAAAAATGAACGCGAACATATTTATATTTTCAGTGAATAATATTTAAAAATATATAAATAAACATTCGTTTATTTATATAGAATAGTATGATATAGAAAAAAAATTATTTGTATGCTAGTAAAAAAATATATTTTTCAAAAAGTTACTTAGATTTCTCTTGGTGGATATATGAGCTATTATTTAAAAAAAACTAACAATTCTTACTCACAACATTATTGCAGAGTATTCAATTTGTATTCGATTTTTTTTTTATAAATATTTTTTGATTTTGTTTACTAACTCTATGTTCGTGTAATAATAATGATATTAGAACAGGAGTTCGAGTGTTTGTTACAATAATCTCGTTAAAACTAATATCATTTTATTCCCGAACAAATATAGTAAATTAATGGTTGGAACTTTCATGGAAATAGCAAAATATAGTAAATTACTAGCGAAAGCATTCGTTGCATTGTGGAAACAAACTTTAGAATTATACAATTTCGAATATGCTCACTTTTTTATAAGCGAGAAAAATAAATTCGTGTCATTTAAGGAGCATTTGCCAAATCATAAAAGAATTTTTATATAAAAAAAAATTGAGTTTAGTTAAATTTTAAATTAATGGCATTTTCAATTAAATTCTTTTAAATCAGGAGAAAAAATATTTTTTACGTTATTATTGTTTTTTTTGCATTTTAGTGAATCCTTTATAAATTTTACACTTTTCAATTAATTCCAAAAAAAATCACTACCTCATTAAAATATATATCAATTTACAAACATCATTTTAAAACAAAAAAAAATTCTTTTCCGATCATCGTCAATTCTGAATATGCTCAGAATTTTATATTTTTTATAAGAAAGAAAAATTCGCGTTATTTAAGTCGCATTCGCCAAATCACAAAATATTTTTTATATTAAAAAAAAATTGAGTTTAGTTAAATTTTGAATCAATGAAATTTTCAATTAAATTCTTTTAAATCAGACAAAAAACATATTTTTTACGTTAATAGTATTTTTTTGCATTTTAGTGAATCCTTGATAAAATTTACACTTTTGAATTAATTCCAAAAAAAAATCACTACCTCATTAAAAATATATATATAAATTTACAAACATTATTATAATACCAAAAAAAAAAATCTTTACAGATCATCGTTAATTTTTAATATGCTCAGAATTTTATATTTTTTATAAAAAAGAAAATAAATTCGTGTCATTTAAATCGCATTCGCCAAATCACTTTTAAAATCATTTTTATATTTAAAAAAAATGAATTTAGTTAAATTTTAAATCAATTTTTAATGGGATTTTCAATTAAATTCTTTTAAAATTAGAAGAAAAAATAATTTTTTACGTTATTATAATTTTTTTGCATTTTAGTGAATCCTTGATAAAATTTACACCTTTCAATTAATTCGAAAAAAAATCACTATCGCGTAAAAAAATATATATAACAATTTACAAACATTATAAACAAAAAAAAAATCTTTACAGATAATCGTTAATTTTTAATATGCTCAGAATTTTATATTTTTTATAAGAGAGAAAAATAAATTGAATTTAATTGAATCTATTTGTAATTAAAATATGTTTTTTAAACCAATATTTTTTTGCAGCGCAATTTTTAATTAAATTCTTTTAAAATCTGGAAAAAAAACAATTATTAATTTTCTTAGTTCAGTGGACCATTTAAAAAAATTACACTTTTCAATTATGACTACTAACTTAAAAAAAAAAATCCCCACCTCATTAAAAATATACATCAATTTACAAACATCAAAAAAACTTTACCGAAAAAATCATTTTTAATCCAGGAAGCACGAAAACGTCTGTTTTCTTAAAAAGTATTCGATTTTGGATTTTATAGTATTCTAATAAGCTGCTTTTAAGAACTAAAATTAAATTTCTTGTGAAAAATTCATTTTTAATCCTGACAACAAGAAAAATGTCTAAAAACGCCAGTTTTTTTCAAAAATGATCGATTTTAGATCTTACCAGTTATTTAGTACTAAAAACTGATTAAAAAAATTTTTTTCTTATGAAAAATTCATTTTTAATCCTAGAAGCAGAAAAACGTCTAAAAACGCCCGTTTTTTTGGGAAAGTAATCGATTTTGAATTTTTTCGATCATCTCTTGACCAATACAAGAAAAACACAGTCCATTCACAACGCGTCGGTCATTATCAACAATCGTGCCAATAATTGTCCCCGTAGTATTGGCCTTCTGTTTTCGTCCTGTACAATCACAGACAATAATAATGTGCCACCATAAAAGTGCTATACGATAAATGGAAATAATCGCTGTACTATTGTCCTAGATTGTACATATTATTGTTATTATACACGTACGAAGGACCACGCAATGTCCTCCGCCACCGCCTCCTCCTCCTCCTCCTCAAAGGGCTGTTAATAATCGTTATTATTGCCGTTTATACACATACAAACACATATCGGCCACATTACCGACGATAACATCACTTTTAATATTCCTACGCCACCCCTGCACATAGTCACATACACGGGGGGGATTCAGTTTTTATCCCCACATACAACGCCATAAATTTTATTAAAGCCCTTCATTTAATTATGTAGAATTTACGATTTTTTTAACGTTATTTTTTCATAGTATCATTTTTCAATAGCGATTTTATTGACTTTAGTTGCACTAATTTTCGATTAAAAAATTTTTTAATCAAATATAACGAATTGGTAATTTGTTAGTTCTAAGCCTATTTTTTTTTATATACAGGGTACATATAAAAAAAAAATTCAAGTTTTTTTGATATCAAAAAAAAAGATTAATGGAAAAATGGAATCTTTTGAAATATGCAAAAAGTTAATTGAACGATAAATTGACAAATGCTAGAGTTATAATTTTGAAAGTCTAGAAAACAAATGAATCGAACGAAATACGAATGGTAACTAGATTACAAAATATACAGGTGGTTACCTAAATGTCGGAAAAATTATTCGTTAATGTATTGTTTTTTTAAGAAAAAAAAAATTTGCAGAAATAAGAGGACTTTGAAATAACTTTGAAAATATTAAAACAAATATTTGTTGAGAAATAAATTTAAAAATGAGGGTCCTTGGATTTGTGATACATGTGGCTAGAAAAGGATATCATAAAAAAATTTATTTAGTTAGGAAAAAATTTAAAAAACAGTTTCTATGCTGATTGAGAAGAATTTAGAAAAATAGCAGATTTTACATAAATTTCTTACAATTTAAGATATTTTCAAAAAAACATATATAGTGCCATATATGGCAGAAAATATTTTTTTATTTATAAAAGAAATATCTATATATTCAACTTCTTAGCACTGATGTATTTTTGATTATTTTTTAAAAAATTGAGAAAATCGACCAAAAATTTCCCAAGGCGGTGAAAGTATAGAAAAATTCGATTTTGAAAAAAAATTAAAAATCAACATGAAATGCTCCTCGAAAATTTTTAGAATAATTTTCAGCTCAATCTAAAAACATGAAAAAATCATTATTTTGAAGAAAAAAAATTAAACTGTTTATAAATTGCAAACATAAAATGACTATAAGTACTAGAAAACGTTTTTAGTGATTTTAAAAGCTCAAATGAAAAAAAATTAAGAAAATCGATCGAAACTTTTCAAAGATGATTGCTTATAGAATGGAAAAAAAAAACGCGATTTTGAACAGAAATCTTTTTTTTTAATCGATTTTCAGAGTATAGCGTATATAATTCATAATAAAGAATTGCACGTGAAATTGTCGAAAGATATAATTTTTGTTTATCTCTAATATTGACGGCAATAAACAATATTTATAACTACCGAGGGACTTTAAACAACAAACTAGCTATTGTATATTATCTTCAGCTAGCGCCAAGTGAATTGCCATAAGTTAGAAACTCGCCCGAACCTGCACTGAATACACGGCACCAGTGGCGTGCTGTCCGCAAATAAAACAATGGTCTAAAAGTATATTACATCTTGATTTTATAAGCAAACAAATTAAATTTCCCATATTTTTAAAATTATTAATAAAAAAGCGAAGTAAAACGTTTTGGGGCGTGCGCCACTGGTGTGCAGAGCATAATTGGCGGGCACATGAATGGAAAAAAATGTACACGTACACCCCTGAACTAATTCGTAAATAAATCAAAAACAACTTGCCTTTTCAAAAGAAAATCACATATGAACTATTTTTTAAATTTTATAAATGAAATAAAAATTTTTAATTTGATGATTAATTAAAAAATCAAAAACAATTTGCAGTTTCAAAAGAAAATTACAGATTGATCAATGAATCTATTTTTTTCTAATTTGGTAATTAGAATTAAATTTTTTATTTTATCATTAATGAAAACAAAAATGAGAAACAACTCGCGTTTTTTTTAAATTCACATTAAATGAACTATTTTTTATAAATTATGAAATTAACATTAGAAGAATCGACTTGCGTTTTCTTTGAAAAAAAAATTCATTTCATACGCCACCAGAAGTATTTTTTTAAATAATTAAATTCCAATCCATTTTTTTATAATTAAATATTTAAAAAATCAGCAACAACTTGCGTTTTTTTTTTTAAACACATTAGATACGTCAATTCTTCACATCTTAAAATTAAAATTAATTATTAAAAAAACAAAAACACCGAATTACTTTTTTTTTTCAAAGTACACATTTGAAAAAATCAGAAGCTATTTACATTTTTAATTTAAAAAAGTGAACTTACATTTATTTAAATTTCGAAATCGAAAAATCAAAAAATCAGAAACAACTTATATTTTTATGAAGTAATTTGCGTTTTTAATTACAAAAAAATCACACAAGGAACTTACATTTATTTAAAATTTGCAATTAAAAAATTTAATAAAAATCAGAAACAACTTATATTTTTATGAAAAAATCTCACTTGCGCTACTGAACTACTTTTTAGTTCTTTTTCGAATTAAAATTGAATATTTTAAATTATACATTTAAAAAAATCAGAAGCAATTTGCGTTTTTAATAAAAAAAAATCACACAAGAACTTACATTTATTTAAAATTTGCAATTAAAAAATTTAATAAAAATCAGACACAACTTATATTTTTATGAAAAAATCTCACTTGCGCTACTGAACTACTTTTTAGTTCTTTTTCGAATTAAAAATGAATATTTTTAATTATACATTTAAAAAAATCATAAGCAATTTGCGTTTTTACAGAACGTTTTATTTCCGATTTGGTTGTTCGAAATTATCTCAATATTGATGCTTTCAAATTTGGCACAAAAATAAATCGTGGCAGCCCAAGAATTTTTTTTATTCCAAAAGTTAATTCTCGCGCAATCGAAGAAGTTGAGGCAACTTTTTATCAAAAAAAATTCGATGCTTTTGCAGTTTCGAAGCTTTGTACATGTCAATTAGGAGTGTTTCTAGCAAATCTTAAATTGTGTTCTTTTAATTGCAGCTGAAGGAATGGCGAGGCATATCGTGGCCATCCTTCTGGCATTGTTCCTCAACAGTGACGTCAGAGGCGTCGTAAGTGTGCAGACATCTAGTTGCAGCTTCAACTCAATGTGCCAATGTTCATCGGATCAACATGATCTGCACTCGCGAACAATAAGCACGATCATTTGCAGTTCCGTGCCGTTTTTTAAAATACCAAGTAAGATTTTTTCAAAAATATTTCGTAAAATTAATGATATATGTTGAAGGTTAATAAAATTTGAAGAAATGATATTTACGTCCTTCGTGTGGTTTCTTTTTATCTCGTCAAAATGCTCGATGAATAGTAATATTTCGTAAAATTAAAGATATGTGTTGAAGGAAACTCAAGAAAAATTGAAGAATGGATTTTTTCTTCCTTCGTGCGGTTTATTTTTACTTCATCAAAATGCTGGATGAAAAGTAATATTTCGTAAAATTAAAGATATGTGTTGAAGGAAACTGAAGAAAAATTGAAGAATGGATTTTTTCTTCCTTCGTGCGGTTTATTTTTACTTCATGAAAATGAATGATGAAAAGTAATATTTCGTAAAATTAAAGATATGTGTTGAAGGAAACTCAAGAAAAATTGAAGAATGGATTTTTTCTTCCTTCGAGTGGTTTATTTTTACTTCTTCAAAATGCTGGATGAAAAGTAATATTTCGTAAAATTAAAGATATGTGTTGAAGGAAACTCAAGAAAATTTGAAGAATGGATTTTTTCTTCCTTCGAGTGGTTTATTTTTACTTCTTCAAAATGCTGGATGAAAAGTAATATTTCGTAAAATTAAAGATATGTGTTGAAGGAAACTCAAGAAAAATTGAAGAATGGATTTTTTCTTCCTTCGAGTGGTTTATTTTTACTTCTTCAAAATGCTGGATGAAAAGTAATATTTCGTAAAATTAAAAATATGTGTTGAAGGAAACTGAAGAAAAATTGAAGAATGGATTTTTTCTTCCTTCGTGCGGTTTATTTTTACTTCATCAAAATGAATGATGAAAAGTAATATTTCGTAAAATTAAAAATATGTGTTGAAGGAAACTGAAGAAAAATTGAAGAATGGATTTTTTCTTCCTTCGAGTGGTTTATTTTTACTTCTTCAAAATGCTGGATGAAAAGTAATATTTCGTAAAATTAAAGATATGTGTTGAAGGAAACTCAAGAAAATTTGAAGAATGGATTTTTTCTTCCTTCGAGTGGTTTATTTTTACTTCTTCAAAATGCTGGATGAAAAGTAATATTTCGTAAAATTAAAGATATGTGTTGAAGGAAACTCAAGAAAAATTGAAGAATGGATTTTTTCTTCCTTCGAGTGGTTTATTTTTACTTCTTCAAAATGCTGGATGAAAAGTAATATTTCGTAAAATTAAAAATATGTGTTGAAGGAAACTGAAGAAAAATTGAAGAATGGATTTTTTCTTCCTTCGTGCGGTTTATTTTTACTTCATCAAAATGAATGATGAAAAGTAATATTTCGTAAAATTAAAAATGTGTTGAAGGAAACTGAAGAAAAATTGAAGAATGGATTTTTTCTTCCTTCGTGCGGTTTATTTTTACTTCATCAAAATGAATGATGAAAAGTAATATTTCGTAAAATTAAAGATATGTGTTGAAGGAAACTCAAGAAAAATTGAAGAATGGATTTTTTCTTCCTTCGTGCGGTTTATTTTTACTTCTTCAAAATGCTGGATGAAAAGTAATATTTCGTAAAATTAAAGATATGTGTTGAAGGAAACTGAAGAAAAATTGAAAAATGGATTTTTTCTTCCTTCGAGTGGTTTATTTTTACTTCTTCAAAATGCTGGATGAAAAGTAATATTTCGTAAAATTAAAGATATGTGTTGAAGGAAACTGAAGAAAAATTGAAGAATGGATTTTTTCTTCCTTCGAGTGGTTTATTTTTACTTCTTCAAAATGCTGGATGAAAAGTAATATTTCGTAAAATTAAAAATATGTGTTGAAGGAAACTGAAGAAAAATTGAAGAATGGATTTTTTCTTCCTTCGAGTGGTTTATTTTTACTTCTTCAAAATGCTGGATGAAAAGTAATATTTCGTAAAATTAAAGATATGTGTTGAAGGAAACTGAAGAAAAATTGAAGAATGGATTTTTTCTTCCTTCGTGCGGTTTATTTTTACTTCTTCAAAATGCTGGATGAAAAGTAATATTTCGTAAAATTAAAAATATGTGTTGAAGGAAACTGAAGAAAAATTGAAGAATGGATTTTTTCTTCCTTCGAGTGGTTTATTTTTACTTCTTCAAAATGCTGGATGAAAAGTAATATTTCGTAAAATTAAAGATATGTGTTGAAGGAAACTGAAGAAAAATTGAAGAATGGATTTTTTCTTCCTTCGTGCGGTTTATTTTTACTTCTTCAAAATGCTGGATGAAAAGTAATATTTCGTAAAATTAAAAATATGTGTTGAAGGAAACTGAAGAAAAATTGAAGAATGGATTTTTTCTTCCTTCGAGTGGTTTATTTTTACTTCTTCAAAATGCTGGATGAAAAGTAATATTTCGTAAAATTAAAGATATGTGTTGAAGGAAACTGAAGAAAAATTGAAGAATGGATTTTTTCTTCCTTCGTGCGGTTTATTTTTACTTCTTCAAAATGCTGGATGAAAAGTAATATTTCGTAAAATTAAAAATATGTGTTGAAGGAAACTGAAGAAAAATTGAAGAATGGATTTTTTCTTCCTTCGAGTGGTTTATTTTTACTTCTTCAAAATGCTGGATGAAAAGTAATATTTCGTAAAATTAAAGATATGTGTTGAAGGAAACTGAAGAAAAATTGAAGAATGGATTTTTTCTTCCTTCGAGTGGTTTATTTTTACTTCGTCAAAATGCTCGATGAAAAGTAATATTTCGTAAAATTAAAGATATGTGTTGAAGGAAACTTAAAAAATGGAAGAATGGAAAGAAGAATTACTTCCTTCGTGTGGTTTATTTTTACTTCGTCAAAATGAGTGATAAAAAGTTATCTAACTTTAAATTTCGTAAGATTGATCGAAGAGAAAAAAAAATCTGAACTTAAATGGCGATTGAACGAAAGTTATTTTGTACGTGACGTTTGAATGAAGACTGAGCCGAAGATGAATTTATTCCCTAACTAATTTCCCAAAAACCTTCTTCTGGTGAATGGAATTTTAAATGAAGCGCTTCAAATTAAATTCAAATCACATAATTTTTAAGCTTTAAAATAGTTAAGATATCAAAATTTGGCACCTAACTTCTAAAAGGCACAGTGGATCAAACAATTCTTGCTTTTATAAATTTTTGACATTTTGCGTTCTTTAAAAAGGCGTTTTTTAGCATACGAAGTATAGTTTTTTTTTTAAGAATGTTTGCTAAATTAAAGGCACGTAGTAAGGGATATTTCAAAATCGATGAGTAATTTTTAGTAGCAAAAAAAACTTTTTGTCGAAATAGATTTTTTTTGACGCAAAGAAGTTCAGAAAAAAATTTTTTAACAAAAAATATAATTTAAATACACACATACAAAAAAAAAAGAGTCTCAAAAGCATGAGTCTAAAAATGTTTTATCAGAGAATATCTTAGGAAAAAAACGAGCTTTTAATAACACGAAAAATGTATTAACATGTAAAAAAATTGCTTTGTTGCAAATAAGTACAAAAATAATTTTTTTTTGAGCAAAAATATTAATTTCCACACAAAAAAATATTTTTTTAGAACATATAAGCCCTAAAAAATGTTTGGACGATCAAGTATCTTGAAAAAAAAATTTTTACAGGTTAAAAAATATAGTAATTTTTATTTTTGAATTTTTGTATTAAAATTTAATATAAAAAATGTTAAAAATAAAAATAAATTGGTGCAAAAATCTTTTAAATGAGAAAAAAATTCACAAGGTAAGGAGAATCGGGATAATCGCAGTTGTTGCGTGAAAACCATTTATTTTCAGACAGACTATACGATATAAATTTTTTTTTTTTGTTATTTAAAATAATTTTGGACGATCCGCAGATGCGATTCGATGTGTATATCGTTTTGAACGCATTGTGCAGGACGAAATGCAACGGACGGACATTGACTTACGTTTACGCAAGCTAATGAATAACGCATTATCTAATGACGTAATGGAATATATCACTTCACTTCCATTATTAGCATTTATGCGGTCGATTATCTCGGACAATCGACTTCGTACACATTCGGCGAATGCGAAATTAATTTATTGGCCCCTATAATCGGCTCGTTCCGTCCCTTTATTAATAATATAATCAATTCGAGCCTTATTATTACGTTACATAACAATTAGCAGTAATTTACACGATTGTTTGAAAATTTCTTGAATTTTATTTACAACATTCTGTGCATATAAGTCGATTCATTTATTTTAAAAAAAAATTTTTTTTTGAACAATCTATAGTTTATGTGCAAATAAAATAACTTGGTGTTGTAAAAAAAATTTTTTTTTGGCGATAAACCATAATTTGGTATCATCTTAATATATAGTAAAAAATGCACGGTATCCCCTTAATAATCCCTTTTTTTTATTTCGATATTTCGCAGAAATTAGTTCAATTGTCGCAGTATAAAAAAGCTCGTATAAAAATAATTTAACAAAAAATTCAACAAAAACAGCCATACTTTTTATATTATTAAATTCAGTGCTTGACATATTTTTTTTTAGTTTCTGGGGGGTTTCGTGAAAAGTCACAGTATACATAATATCCGTTCATTACGGAAAAACAATGTTTTTCACTGGAAAGACAAGGTACGCTATTATTTGAAACATTCAACTATGTTCTGGACCGGTCTAAGCACATATGGTATTATATCGTTAAGCCAATTGATGTTTAAAATTTATTGAGTGGAATAAAATTAAAAGTCAATTTTTAAATCTCAAACAATTTTTTAAATTGTGTAAATCAATTATATAATAAGTAAAACTGTACCACATTAACATTGCCCATATATATATAGTCGTTATATATGCGGTATCCCCTTAATAGTTCTTTAATATTTACATATATGCATAATATATACGCAATTTAATATATCAACTAATTTTCAATTATAAAAGAGATTAGTTTCAAATTAAAAAAATTTGATTTTCAAATTTCCTTGCGCTAGTTCGGTTCTGACCGTATGGAAATTGTACAAAGAGTCACCCGGTTAAGGCATTATTATTTTTGGTTTTTACCGAACGCTGGTAAAAAAAAACCTCAGGTTGGTCATTGCAATTTTAATAAAACATGACCATGTATAAAATAAATCTTATAATTTTAGGAAGAAAAGAAAAATAAGTACGGAGGGAGAAAAAATTGGTCTATAATAAAATTTTTGCGTAATATATTAATAAAAAATAAATTTTGTACGTAAGTTCAAGGATTTTTTCAGTTTTCAAATTTTCAAATTTAAATTATTAGTACGGCTACCCTGTATACTAATTTATATGTCTCGTAAAACGCCACGGAATTTTTTGTAGAAAATTAATAAAAATCGAATGCGGAATTTATATATGCAATTTAAAACTCTTTGCTACAAAAATAATATCTCCTATACAGAGTGTTCCGTTTTTTTTTTAATATACAGTTAACATCTTTAATCTTAAAAGGAAATTTTTGACTCTCATACATTCGATTTAAAACTTTTAAAAAATATTTTCTCATATACAGGGTTAAATTGACTTGAAATTAAAAAGTAATAATAATCTGATAATAGTTACTTCGAATAATTTTTTTTTTAAATTTCACATATCGATATATGTGAAATCTGGTGCTATAGGCAAATCGTACAAATAATTTAAAAAAAAGGATAATACGATAATTTTATAATAATTTTTAAAAAATGTTGTTTAATAAAATTTTTTTATAATAATACTATAATTTTATAATGATTTTTAAAAAATGTTTTCTAATAATAAAATTATTTTATAAGAAAACGTATTTAAAAAAAATGTAAATAAAAAAGTAAGAAGAATCGATTTTTCAATATACTTAAATCGGCTTAAATTTTAAATAAAATTGACATGAAATTTAAAAATAATAATAATCTGATAATAGTTATTTCTAATAATTATTTTTTTTAATTTTATTGAAAAAAATTTGTTCAAAAATATCGATTTATGTGAAATCTGGTGCTATAGTGAGAATCGTACAAATCCTTAAAAAAAAAGTGATATACGATAATTTTATAATAATTTTTAAAAAATGTTGCCTAATAAAAAATAATTTAATAAGAAAACGTATTTAAAAAAAAAATGTAAATGGTTGCAAATAAAAAAGTAAGAAGAAATGATTTTTCAATATACTAAAGCGGCTTAAATTTTAAATAAAATTGACATAAAATTAAAAAATTATTAACAATCTGATAATATTTACTTCTAATAATAATTATTTTTAAAGTTTATTGAATAAAAATGTCTAATAACAATTTTTTTTATAAGAAAACGTATTTTAAAAAAATTGTAAATGGTTGCAAATAAAAAAGTAAAAGAAAATGATTTTTCAATATACTTAAAGCGGCTTAAATTTTAAATAAAATTCACATGAAATTAAAAAATAATAACAATCTCATAATAGTTACTTGCAATAATATTTTTTTTAAATTTTTATTCAATAAAAATGTCTAATAAAAATTTTTTTTATAAGAAAACGTATTTGAAAAAAATTGTAAATGGTTGCAAATCAAAAAGTAAGAAGAAAAGATTTTTAAATATACTTAAAGCGGCTTAAATTTTAAATAAAATTCACATGAAATTAAAAAATAATAACAATCTCATAATAGTTACTTTTAATAATTATTTTTAAAAAAGTTTATTGAAAAAAAATTGTTAAAAAATATCGATATATGTGAAATCTGGTGCTACAGGGAGAATCTTAGATATCCATTTTTATAATAATTTTTAAAAAATGTTGCCTAATAAAAAAAAATTTAATAATAAAACGTATTTAAAAAAAAATTAAAATGAATTACGAATAAAAAAGTAAGAAGAAAATGATTTTCGGGTAATAACCAGAAAAAGGTTTTAAAAAATGATAATGTGATCATTTTCAAAAATAATAAATACCGATATGTCAAACAAAATTATTTAGTTTCAAAAAAATGGTTGTGGATTCCAAATAAAAAATATGTAATATATATGTGAAATCTAATGCTACAGCGAGAACTGGACAAATCTTAAAAAATGTGATAATTTACAAAAAAAACATTATATACTAATATCCAAAAAATATTTTAATTGAAAATTACAATTGGACAATAATTAGCAAAATATATAGTACTGAAATGTGGTGCTACAGTGCGAACGAAACAAATGCAAAAAAAGTTATTCAAAATAACATTCGTTTTATATACATACAAATTCATTTTAACATTACATAATGAAGTAATTAACTTTTGATGGCATTATCCGTGAGGACAGAAAGCGATGTGTAAGTTGCCTATTCAAATTATACAGTACGGAAAAGTATGATGATGGAAACGAGTCTCGGGAAATTTCATAACGACGTTTTATCTTGACAAAAGCGTGTCTTAGCATGCGGACCGATTTAATTATAGATAATTTTTTGGCTGGCTTTGACGTAATTTTCGAAATTAAATTTATCATTCTTCGCTGACATCTTTATATTGTATGGCGGTACAATGTTGCCGTCGCTTCAATAATTCCACAAACTTGTAGAAAGATAAAATGTTGCATTTTCATTTGATGCGGATTTCGATTAAATAATCTGTGTGTTTAAAAACGCGAAAAAAAATTGTATAATAATTTATTTTGGTTCTTATGACGTGAAAGTGATTTAAAATAATACTACGGTAATATATTAAAAATCTATAAGAAAAATGCGGCGCAAAATGGAATTTGAAATTTTCCACGTTGAATTTGTTTTAGAAAACGATAGTTTATAATTACAAAATAAATATAACCTTTGTCTATTACGAGCGATAAATAAATTTCAATGTGGTCTATTAAATTTTTAATCGTTCTGTGAAAATGTTCGCGTTAAAACCTAAAAATTAAATCAAAAGATTGTACATATTTAAAATTTGAATTTTCCAATTTCAAAAATTGCCAAATATAATTAGAATTTTCCATTTTGCCGACTTTTAATCGTTTTATATATATATATAAAAAAATGTTGCAGTTAATAGCCACAAATTGTATTAACAAAAAACTATCGAATATTAATAATATATATAATTTTATGTGAAGTTAAAATTTTGCAATTTTTTTTTTGCCTCTTCATTCGTCATATGTAAAAAATGGTCCCGTTAAAAGCAAAAAAATCGAATAAATCAGTTTTACTCGAAAAAATGTGGCAACAATCTATTAAATATTAATTAATTTTAAAAAAAAGTTAAGATTCTAATTTTATGCAGGTTTTTGTATTTTATCAGTAACATTTATTTTGTTACGATAATTTGTTATTTATTTATCGTCTTAATGCCAATGAATTATTTTCCACTAGCGTATGTAAATAAAAAAAAAATTGTTGCTTTTTTAATTAATTATAACTATTATAATTCTACGCCGGAGTATTATTAATATTAACTTTGATATTTGTGCAAACATTATTGAAAGATGTCTGCTCTGCGTAAATTTTATCCAATCAGTGAACTTGATAAAGAAAAACTTCATTCGAAATACAATAAAAGTCGAAATGATATCGATGGGGATGTGGCAATTTTGAGGGAGTGGTTGAAAAAACAGCCCCATATTCCGGACATAAAAGGTGCGTTCAAAATAAAAAATTCAGCACCTCGGTGCAGAAAAATGGAATTTTTTTCTTTTAGATGACGAATTCCTACAAATTTTGTTGTTACGGAATAAATATCGAATTGAAAAAACGAAACTGAAAATTGATAAATATTTTTCTGTAAAAACAGCGTACCCAGATATTTTTTTAACGGCCGACCCTTTCGATAAACATATAAAGTTTGTAGATAGCTTTATGTAAGTATAAGATTTTTCTAGCACGCAAACGATTAAATAATTTTTTTTTTGTTTCTAATTGTAATTTTTCGAAATGTTATCCTCTATCAAGATTTTGGGTTTTTCAAATAAAATTTAATATATAATTATTTTTTTTTACTACAAAATTCGAGTCAATTATTATTATTAATAATTTTGTCAATAATTTTTTTTTTGTGTGTGTTGTAAATTAATCAACAATCAAAAAAAAATAACAATAAAATTTTAACAACTAATTTATTATTATTCAAACAAATAAAATTATCAAAGTCTTTGCAAAAACTTCAAAAAATAAACTTTTCAAAAAAACGATAGTATTAACAATATACGTTATTTAAAGTAATTTCGTATTAAATCTAAATTTTTTTTATAAATAAAAAATAATCAAATTTTTATCCATTACCTTTAGAAACGATTTTTACAAAAAAAAATATTTTTTTTATAGAGATGAATGCGTTATGCCAAAATTATGTCCAGATGGAAGTCGGATATTTTATCTGTCGCTGAAGCCGTTGAAGAGGGACGACGATTTTTTGTTTTATCCGACTTTTTGCTACTTAATGAGTCGAGCTGAGAGTCACATTGTTTTGGACTACAATGATTCTGTCACGATGATTTTAAATGCCGAAAATATAACTATGTCGATGACGACTAAAGTGAAAATTGGTGATTTGTTCAGAGGAATGGAAATATTTCTAGTAAAATTTTTTTTTGTGCGAAATTTATAATTTTATAAAAAAGAAAATTATGGGCGAGTCGTCAAATGCACTTTGAGTCTACGTGAAAATTTCTTTTTTTTTTGCATGCATTTTTTTAATTTTTTCTATTTTTAATCAACTACTGAAGAAATTTTATATTACCTGTATCAAAAAAAAAATCTACACAAGAAAAAACATTATTTTTGAACCGGTACAAAAATGAACTTCTATAATAATTGAGTTTTCTAATTTTAATACCCTAAAAAAAATTTACGATTTTTTTAATATTAAAAAAATTTTTTTTTCTTTTTTCTTGAAATAAAAAATTATGAAATTTTAGGATGGATATTCAGGTAGAGTATCAGCTGCTTATGCAATAAATATTATTCCGGCCGCAGAAATTTTGCATAACATGTTGAAATCTATTTTACCAGCAAAACTAAAGAAAAGAGTAAGACATTTTTCTACAATTTTTGCAAATTTTTTAAACAAAACCATTCAATAATTAATTATTAAATATGAATACTTAGTACACACTATGTAGAATAATATAAGAAAAAAATTTCAATTCGCTAGCGACTTTTTAGCAAAAAACACACCAGAAAAAAAAAAATTAAGTTAAAAATATTTTTTTTACGAATGGGAATATAAAAATTTCGCATTTTTTTTTTAAAACAATGAAGTTTAATTATGACTAATTAAAAAATTCATATTTTTAAACAAAAAAATTAATTTTTTTAATTAAAATTAGTTATTTAAAAAATGGGCGTTTCTGAACTATTAAATATTTAGTTTTTTTTATAAGTTAAAACATAAAAATTTCGCATATTTTTTACAAAAACAAAAAAGTTTATTAATGAAGAATTAAAAATTCCATATTTTTAAATAAATATAATAATTTTTTTAATTAAAATTACTTATTTAAAAAAACTGGCGTTTCTGAACGATTAAATATTTAGTCCTTTTAATTTATATATATATATATATATATAAATTAAAAGGACCAACGGGAAGATAAAAAGTTCGCATATTTTTTACGAAAACGAAGAAGTTTAATAATGAATAATTAAAAATTCCATATTTTTAAATAAAAAAAATTATTTTTTAATTAAAATTAGTTATTTAATAAACTGGCGTTTCTGAACTATTAAATATTTAGTCCTTTTAAATTAAATAAATATATATATATATATATATATATAATATTAACAAATAATGAAGAATAAGTCATCATTCTTAGTTTATATTAATTTGTGCTGATAAAAAATTTTTTTAAGATACATGTTCTACAAAAAGGCTCTATCCATAAATTATTCGAGAAGTTTCCAAGAGATTGCCTACCCATGGAAATTGGAGGGACTGGCCCTTCAATCAAAGAACTTTCCAGTTAGTTTTTCCAAAGAACTTTTCAAAAAAAAATTGAACAAATATCAATTTTCTAAAAAAAAATGTATAAACACTTTAATTCGAAAAAAAATATGTTTTTTCCAAAAAAATATATTACTTATATAATTTTTTACTATATAATTTACTACAACATTTTTTGGAGAATTTTTAGAAGAATATTCGAAAGCTACTGGCTTAGATAGAGATTATATCGTGGAAAGAAACAAAAATGGCACAAACGAAAATAAAAGAATCGAAGAATCAAAAATCGATATGGCAACGTATGGCGTAGAAGGCACATTCAAAAAAATCAATATAGATTAAGAAACTATTTTCGCATATATTTTTATTGTTCCTGTTTTTTTATTAAATTTTTCTATCAAATTTTCCAAACAAAAACAAAAACCATCTACAATTTTCTTAGATATAAATAAACCTGTTCCAAGCGCAACTAATAATTTTCTAACATATACACGGTGACCCAATTTCCGCCAACTACAGCGTTATTGTGCGATATTGAATGTAATTCCCCAAACACAGCCGATCCCGACATTTTAATATTAAACCCGCACAGGCCCTGGACGTAGATCGGTCGTCTCCAGACCTATCCTGTACTGTACACTAATCCAGTGTTGCCACGATGGAAAGTAAGCCGGATTATGTGACAACTCGTTTGGTGCCTAGACGTACTACTACTAAACTATATCATATTCTGTGTGTGTACACTCGAGGACAGAGTAAATGGATATAAACTTTTTTTTTGTCAAAATAGCTAGTGAAATAATTGACGAATCAAGGTGACGAAAATTTAATACGTGCGACGTATAAAAAATCCAAATATTGGACAAAAAAAATCGCAAAATAGAAACTATCTAATACCGTGCGTTTGTGAATTTGTTTTTGGTACGTGAGTGTACGTAACTATAGTATGCAACCCAGTAGGCGACACGACACAAATATATCGGAAGCTAATGTCACGTATGTGTCATGTCGTCGGTGTCAGCCATATTAAAATTTATACAATGGCGGTTTGTAGCTATATAGACGTTGTATGTAGTATAATGTGTATATATAGCGCACTTTGTGTGTTTCCGGGTATTATAAACGAAAATCAAAAATCCGGGTATCAAAAAATGAGTTGACGGATAATTGAAGCAACGAAATTTTTTAACAAAAAAATTTTTTTTTTACTGTTTACATGACAGCAGTACTTCAAAAATGGCATATAATATGACCTTTTAATACAATGATTAAAAACTAATTTAAGTGAACGAATTTGAATAGGATGACCTGAGTTAGTAAAAAATATGCTCGGCTACAGCACTTTTAATTTTCTTTATTCAATCTGAAATGAGCTAAATGCTCCTTAAATCTATTTAAGTTGATGTACGTGTTAATTGATTTTTTTAAATAATTGTCGTCATTTGTCCTAATTTTTTTTCAATCAAAGAAATTATTATTTTAAGACACATCATTTATTTTTTGATCGATTTATATAAATTGTAAAAATAATTTTCGCCATTTGACATAATTTTTTAGTTGAAAATCGTTTTTTAATAAAAAAATAAATTTTTCTAAGACACATCATTTATTTTTGATCGATTTAATTAATTTTTAAAAACAAATTTTGCAATTTGATCTATTTTTTTTGTTGAAAAATCGTTTGTCAATATAAAAATATTAATTTTAAAACATAAATGACGCTAAAATATACAGGCTTGCCTAAAAATTTAATTATTTCTTTAAGGCATAAGTTTTCAGAAGAAAATATACCGGCAATTAATTCGATTTTATTTTTTACAAATTATATTGTGGATTTACATTAATGTTTTTGTTGAAAAAGAAATGTTTTCAATAAAAAAAAAGTCTAGAACATATTTACTTTTCGATCAATTTAATTAATTTTTTAAAATATTGTCGTCGTTTGTCCTAATTTTTTTTCAATCAAAGAAATTATTATTTTAAGACACATCATTAATTTTTTGATCAATTTATATAAATTATAAAAATATTTTTCGCCATTTGACATAATTTTTTAGTTGAAAATCGTTTTTTAATAAAAAAATAAATTTTTCTAAGACACATCATTTATTTTTGATCGATTTAATTAATTTTTAAAAACAAATTTTGCAATTTGATATTATTTTTTTGTTGAAAAATCGTTTGTCAATATAAAAATATTAATTTTAAAACATAAATGACCCTAAAATATACAGGCTTGCCTAAAAATTTAATTCTTTTTTTAAGGAGTAAGTTTTCAGAAGAAAATATACCGGCAATTAATTCGATTTTATTTTTTACAAATTAAATTGATGTTTTTGTCGAAAAAAATATTTTTACAATCGAAACAAAAGTTCGAAATGCGCATCTAGCTGTAATTAAAAAAAATATTTTTTGATATTTTATACGACAATATAATATATAAATTTTATATACATATAAAATAATAATACACAAACGATAATATAAATTTGTCCCCCCGATTTTTTTTGTGTACAGTTTTAGCGTTTTAGCGTAACTTGGCAACACTGTGTAACGAAGCACAGTGTTGCCAAGTTGATGTAACCTAACGAATTTCCTCGTGAGCAATCTATATATATATCTACAGATATCCTGTGCCATCCTATTGAGTAACAATTTGTCTAATTCCATTGACGATGGAGGTTTTGGTTTCGAAATGCGCATATGGGTGTGATTTACAGTTTATATTGGTTTTTCGGTGAACATTTTATTTAATTTTTTACCGGAGCACGGCGTTGCCAATTTGACATAGTCAACGAACTTACGCGTGAGTAATCTATATATGTTTATGGGGTGAGCTGTGCAGTGGCGTACATTCGCGCAAATAGACCACTACGGGTAATATATAAAATTTATCGCGATATTTCCGCTCGATTCTGACGTACCAGCGTTATTTATTATTTATTTATTATTTATTATTTATTATTTCCTCGTCCATTTCGGTGGAAATGCTCAGCTGTGTCGGACCGCAATTTGTAATGTCGTTTAAAAAAAAAAAATGGTTTTCGCCGATTGCGGGGAATTGAAAATTACAACGAATTTTTGAAAAATGTATGTTGTATTTTCCTCGTCGAGGAAATTTTTTGTAGGTAACGAAAAATGCGAGTATTAAAGAGGATAACATCTAGCTGGCTAGAGGTCGAGAATTAATGACAGTGGTGGCACATTGGAGGGCAAAATAAATACTGCTACATAGAAAGTGTGTCGGGATTTTAGAGAAGTAGAGAAAATAGCGGTGGTTCATTTGGAGCGATTAATCTTAAGAGTTTATTGGAAAATTCGGTTGAACCGTTATTTTAAATGAAGAATATCGCAAATGTTAAAATATGTTTTCTGAACAAATACGTTGTAGTTAAAAATATTGTTTTTATAAAAGAAATGTTTTCGTCATTTCGATCGTTCAAATAAATTGGAAAGTTTGTCCCATCTCTGATGATAATGAACGATTCCGTCCTCAAATTAATGATTGGCTTTCCACATTAGAAATTAATTTGATCTGCTTTTCGCCTTATTTTTTTTTTTAATTTAATCATACCTCAGAATTAATTTTTCATCTCGAAATTGAATTCTTTCGAAAAAAACTTTGTACATATTTAACTTTTTCAAAAATATTAAGCTAGATTAGATTTTTTTTCAATTTAATTTTTCATCTCGAAATTGAATGACACAATTCTTTCGAAATAAACTTCGATTTAACTTTTTCGAAAATATTAAACGAAATTAGATTTATTTTCAATTCAATTTTTCATCTCGAAATTGAATGACACAATTCTTTCAAAATAATATTTGTATTTAAATTTTTCGAAAATATTAAACAAGATTAGATTTTTTTTTGATTAGATATGTTTATCAAAAAATCTATAGATTCAAAAATCATACAATACTTTTTTAATTAATAAAAACACAAAATAAAAATTTATGAAACGTTAAAAATCGCAAATTATTTTGAATTAAAAAATTATATAATTGATTTTAATTTTTTTACTGTGAAATTTCCATCATAGCACTATGTTTATCAAAAAATCTATAGATTCAAAAATCATACAAAACTTTTTTAATTAATAAAAACACAAAATAAAAATTTATGAAACATTAAAAATCGCAAATTATTTTGAATTAAAAAATTATATAATTGATTTTAATTTTTTTACTGTGAAATTTCCATCATAGCACTATGTTTATCAAAAAATCTATGAATTCAAAAATCATAAAATACTTTTTTAGTTAGTGAAAATACAAAAAAAAAAATTTATAAAACGTTAAAAATCGCGAATTATTTCGAATTAAAAAATTATACAATTGATTTTAATTTTTTTTACTGATAAATTTACAGCATAGCATTATGTTTATCAAAAAACCTATAGGTTCAAAAATTATACAACACTTTTTTAGTTAATAAAAATAAAAATTAATAAAATGTTAAAAATCG
Source organism: Leptodirus hochenwartii (assembly GCA_947310635.1). Lineage (NCBI taxonomy): Eukaryota > Metazoa > Arthropoda > Insecta > Coleoptera > Leiodidae > Leptodirus > Leptodirus hochenwartii. The sequence continues at coordinate 1,332,377 of OX371179.1, forward strand.
CAAATTATTTTGAATTAAAAAATTACACAATTGATTTTAATTGTTTTACTGTTAAATTTACATCATAGCACTATGTTTATCAAAAAATCTATAGATTAAAAAATTATACAACACTTTTTAAGTAAATAAAAATAAAAATTAATAAAACGTTAAAAAACGCAAACTAGTTTAAATAAAAAAATAAATAAAAAATAGTATTTGATTTCAAGAAACACAGATGGACCCTCAGTTTATAATGTTTGTAGTTGATCAAATGCTACGTTGCAATTTATTAAAAACTAATAAATTCTTATAAACGAAGAATTTCGAAGAAATTTTGTATAATATTGCGAAATATACACAAAAAATATATACAATTTTTTTTAAATCATCAACCACCCCCTCAAATAATAACAAATATATTATAATACTAATAACAAAAAATAAAATACTAATAACAAAATTGAATCAATTTCTAAAAGACATTCAAGAAGCGTCCATTTACGGCGCCTTTGCAAAAAAAAAATGCATAAATTCCAATACCATTCTCAATCCGGCCCTGTACGAACTAAAACGACCGAATTGCATATGTGGCCAGAGCAGTGTGTAATATTATCATGCATATTTCATTTTCGTACGACCGCGAATAAAGCCGCCTTTTAATTACCGCGAATAAAGTTGCTTCCGGCGGCGGCGGTGGCGGCGGCGGTGGCGGTGGCGAACCGACCTCCGCCGACACCGATGCGATAACGTAACGAGCACCTAGAACAGCCCCTAGAGCTGCACCCCCGCCCCAAACGCGGTAATTACATCGAGTCGACGATATTTAAGTGGTGCGAAGGTATTAAAAACTTATATCCCCCATAAATACATCGCTCGAATGACTTTTTAAACGGTTTTAATCGCGTACAATTATGTTTAAGGGTTGGGAATGGTCAATTTGAGATGTTGCAAGAAATTATATGGTGATGATTTTTTTAAAATTACGATTTCAATTTGTTTTGATTGAGATACAACAGAAAATGAATAAAAAAAAATTTTAATATTGAGAATTTTTTGTTTGTTTGCGCAATTTGTGCAACGAATTTTTTAATATTCCCAAAGAAATAACCGAAAATTATTTTTTTATACAAGAATTTATAAGAATTTAAAAATTTTAAGAGCCGAAATGTGTAAATATAATTAAAAAGTGATTTAAAAAATTCTTTTCAATGTTTAAATTTTTTTTTTTTAATAATCTCTATTAATATAAATTAAGCCCAACAAGAAAAGAGATGTTAAATTTTTTTATTTAAAAAATTTATACTATTTATTAATTATTTCATTGCATGGTCAATTTGAAATGTTGCAGGAAGTTAAGTAATATTTAATATATATATTTTTTTTAATAAAAATTATTGATCAATTTTATTACGTAATGGATTTAATGTTACGCGAAAGATTAAAAAAAAAATTCGTAACATTAAAAAAAAAATTAAAATTTTTCAATTAATTTTTAAAAATATTTATAAAATTTCAGCATTAAAAATTTGTTGTTGATAAAAACGGAAAATTGCATAAACAATCGAACTTTAATGCGACTACCAAAAAATTAACCAAAAAAAATTCTTGTTTAAAAAAAATACTAAAAAATTATTTTAATTATCAGATAATATTAAATTTGAATTAACATCTTTAAATGTAATTTTAAACTGATGTAAAAAAATTTTTTTTTATAATCTTTTTGCATCTCAATTAATATAGATTAAGCCCAACAAGAAAAGAGATGTTAAATTTTTTTATTTAAAAAATTTATACTATTTATTAATTATTTCATTGCATCGTTAAAAATAGTCAATTTGAAATGTTGCAGGAAATTAAGTAATAATTAATAATATATATATATTTTTTAATAAAAATTATTGATCAATTTTATGATGTAATGGTTACGCAAAAGTTAATTAAAATTTTTTCTTTATATTGAAAAAATAATAAAAATTTTCAATGAATTTTTAAAAATATTTAGAAAATTTTAGCATTAAAAATTTGTTGTTGTTAAAAAACGGAAAATTGCATAAACAATCAAACTTTAATGCGACTACCAAAAAATTAACCAAAAAAAATTCTTCTACTAGTTTAAAAAAATACTATAAAATTATTCCAACTATCAGATAAAATAAAATTCGAATAACATCTTTAAATATTATTTTAAACTGATTAAAAAAAAAAAATTATTATTATAATTTTAATCTTCTACTAGCTTAAAAAAATACTAAAAAATTATTCTATCGGATAATATTAAATTCGAATTAACATCTTTAAATATAATTTTAAACTGATGTAAAAAAAAATTTTTTATTATTATAATTTTAATCTTCTACTAGTTTAAAAAAATACTAAAAAATTATTCTATCAGATCAAATTAAATTCGAATTAACATCTTTAAATATAATTTTAAACTAATGTAAAAAAAAAATTTTTATTATTATAATTTTAATCTTCTACTAGTTTAAAAAAATACTAAAAAATTATTCTATCGGATAATATTAAATTCGAATTAACATCTTTAAATATAATTTTAAACTGATTTAAAAAAAAATATTTAATTATTATAATTTTAATCTTCTACTAGTTTAAAAAAATACTAAAAAATTATTCTATCAGATCAAATTAAATTCGAATTAACATCTTTAAATATAATTTTAAACTAATGTAAAAAAAAATTTTTTATTATTATAATTTTAATCTTCTACTAGTTTAAAAAAATACTAAAAAATTATTCTATCGGATAATATAAAATTCGAATTAACATCTTTAAATGCAAAAAAAAATTTTTAATAACCTAGCGTCTCAATTAAACCAGATTAAATCAAATAACGAAATAGAAGTCGGATTTTCATTTAAAAAATTTCTACAAAATATTCCCCATTCCTTTGCACGATTAAGAAAAAAATTCCTGAGCGTATTTGATGCGTGGATAGAATGTAGTTTATAGAATGAGTATCATTTGCATTATTCACACATTCCCGGGCATAGTTTGACAGACTCAATTTCTTTTGTTGTCTATTCTTCACGTCACAGCCAAATATGCCGACAATCTTGTAAATGTTTAATCCTCAGGTGAGTACGTTTAAGTATGTGCAGGTGAATTTCGTCAAAAGCATACCAAAGTCTATACAAGACAAGTCTACATACAGGGCGTGTCAAATAAAATTAATCCACTCTAAAGGAAGTAGTTTTTGGAATTTTATTCAAAATACGATTTCAACATCTCTGTAAATATTATTTTCCAAATTATAACTTTTATAAATTTTTTATCTTAACAAAAAAAAATTGGAAATGATAGTATAGACATTTAAAATTATAAATTAAATTAAAGTGCAATTTTAAAAAATATCGTTGCATAAATATATAAGTTATTAAAATATACGGTGTGTTAATTATCTCTACTATTGCTATGCACGTTTTTTTGGAATAAAAACAAATACTTTTAAAGTATTTTTTTTGAATACTTTTAATTTTTTTTCGATTGTAAATAAATCCAAACTATACATGAGATATCTCATAAATTTTAAATACTGGGTGTTTCACGAAAAATAATCAACTATTAAACAGGTGCAAGCATTTTTTGGCCCTATAACAAATTGAAAATGCTATTTTACGATTTCAATAAACTTTTTAATCAGCAAATGTTATTTTACAAATGTAAAAAAAATCGTATTGAAATATTTTATTCGTCGATAATTTTTTATACCAGGTGTTTCAAGCCAAATTGTCCAGTATCGACATATATTTTTTTAATGCTATTTTACGATTTATATAACAATTGAAAGAAGAAAAAAAAACATGTTTCAGTAAACAACTCAGATTTTTTAATTTTTTTTTAAACTCCACCCGGTGTATTAAAATAAAATCGCACCGAACAATGCGGGTGAATCCAGCGGCAGTGACGTTCTGCGAGTTCTTGTAACTTGCGCTCTTTAGTAATTTATAGAACGAAAGATTTAGTTAGGAAGGTATTTGAGTAATATCTCTAATACGCTTTCCTCTCAATTTTCCATTTTCCCCATCATGCAAGAAAACACAGTAGCACAATTTCACTATACAAGGCCCTTAATTAATGATGTAGAGCACATCTCTGTCTATCTCATATTGCTGTCGTAATTGTCTTTCTACTTCTTTGTCTTGGGGAAAATGTTCGACAGGGGATATGTAAACAATTATGCGCTTGTATCTACTTTGTTGTATGGAACACAGGTGAAATATGAAACGATGTTGTTTAATCGATATGTTGTTCATTTTGATTATATTGGCTATTTTGTTGAAAAGTATTTTTTTAACTAGACTAAAATTTTTATTAATTTTTTTCTGATGTTAATTTTTAATTTTCTTGAAATCTATTGGAGTTGGAAAATTAAAACGTGCATTTTTATATTCGAATTAAAAATCTGGAAAAAAAATTGTATTTAACATTTGATGAAAAATGAAGAAAAGCTGCAGAAAATAAATATTTTCCAAAAAGTTATTTGTTCAGCGAATGACGTTTGTTTGTTTAAAATTTTTTTTCGCTAGTGAAATTTCGAATTTTCAACCAATTAAATTTCTTATTTGGCGATAAAAAGCTACGTGTTTTTTTAATAAGTGGAGATTGTCTTTTGATGAAAAAAATGTATGTTTGAAGTATTTGGGAGTTAATTCAAATTAAATTGTTATATTAATTTTTAAATGCAATCGAATTGATTTGAGTAAAATTGAAAGTTGCATTTAAAAAACAACTCAAAATTCTTTTTTTTTTTTCGTGGTTTGAAGAATAAAATTTTGTTCGCATCATTTGAAAAAATATTAATTACCGAACTGGCTAAAATTATAAAAAAAAAAAATGCGCTTTTAATATAACAAAAAAAAATTATTTTAGCCGTGTAATAAATTTCTATAAAATTTTTTAATAAATTTTCGACACGCAAACAAAAAAGTTTCTATAATTTGTAGAAAGTAAATTTCTATATTTCCCAAATTGCTATACATCTAAATTTGTAAAAAAAAAACAATCAAAATTTCTAGAATATCAACAAATTATAAAAAAAAATATTTCTACCCCTAATCAATTTTTTTGTAACACAATTTTTAAATTCCAACAACATTTTAATTAATAATTATTCATATGTATAAAAATAAATTATTTACTCATGAAAAATAAATGAAATTTGTAAAAAAAAATCGAGAAATTTGAAGATGCTTCAAATATGTTCAATAAATCAAAAAAATAAAAATTCATTATCAAGGCAATTTTAAACCATTAAATTGGAACAAATAAATTTTCAACGAGTTGAGGTTTTTTAAATTAAACGAAATAAAAATTTGTTTAATACATTTTAAATTATTAAACAAAACAATAAATTGTAAAAAAAAAATTTCTACCCCTAACCAACTTTTTTGTAAAACAATTTTTAAACCCCAACAACATTTTTATTAATAATTATTCAAACACCACAATATGTTAAAAAAAAAATTAGTTACTCATGAAAATAAATGAAATTTGTAATTTTTTTAACAAAATCGAGAAATTTTAAGATGCTTCAAATATGTTCAATAAATCAAAAAAAAAATTTCGATATCAAGACATTAAATTGGAACAAAAAAATTTCAACGAAATTGAGGTTTTTTAATTAAACGAAATAACAATTTGTTTAATACATTTTAAATTATTAAACAAAACAACAAAGTTAAAAAAAAAATTTCTACCCGTAACCATTTTTTTTTGTAAAACAATTTTTAAATCCCAACAACATTTTTATTAATAATTATTCAAATACCACAATATGTAAAAAAATAAATTATTTATTCGTGAAAAATAAATGAAATTTGTAATTTTTTTAAAAAATCGAAAAATTTTAAGATGCTTCAAATATATTCAATAAATCAAGAAACATATTTTCAATATCAAGACATTAAATTGGAAAAAAAATATTTTCAACGAAATTGAGGTTTTTTAATTAAACGAAATAACAATTTGTTTAATACACTTTTAAATTATTAAACAAATTTTTCGGCTTCATCTTTGCTGTATCGAAAAATATTTGTCTATTAGAAAAATTTCTAATGTTTTCTTTTTCATTATTTTCCTTTCAAAAAAATAAAATACCAATCTTTTTCCTATCGATCCAAAACAACCATAGCCTCATTACGGGCATGTATCGTTGGCCGCAGAAGTTTGCGAGTCAGTGGCGTGCGGAGCTTTTAACATTAACTAACTGTACATAAAGCCGCATTTCTGTAGCAAAATCGCAGAGCCGTACTTTAACCGCACGGCCGCAAAACCGCACATTTGATAAATGCTTGCCAAACTGATCATTACCATTATTCCCTATTATTTGGGCTGTACCATCACCAGTCACTCCACTAATCTGTCCTAGTTACCTTGTCAATGCTAATTTACAAATATCGACTCGATACGCACCTACAAGCCTCCGCCATCATAATACAGGGTGATACATTCAACAATAACAATAAATTTTACAAACCTAAATTTCAGGCGCTATTTTTATTTATTTTTATAATAGCCTGCGAGGATTTTTTTATATACATTTTTTTTTATACACACTGTATATATGTATACTATAAAAACATTGAAATCGTCTATTTTGAATAAAAAAATGCGAAAAAGTGAAAATAAAGATTTCCGCCGACAATGCGAGCGAATTACGTAATTGTAAAGGACCGTATTCAACTAAATTGTAAACGTTTTTAATTAGAAATAACTGAAAGCGTTCAATTTAATCCCGCGGTGGCCGAATTACTTTCTCCCGACCAAAATCTAATTTAAATTCAATTCAATTCAAATTTAAATTTAAAACCAAAATCTCAAAAAAGTTTCGGATAGAATGTTTGTAAAATCGTGTAAAAAGCGCGAGATGTATAAATATTTAGATATTTTTTTAATAGGCCAGGGGAAAAATGTATGGTCGATTATACAGGGTGGTTCAAAGAATATGTGACGATATTGCTAATTTATGTACGATTTTTTATCGTGGATCAAATTCTAAATTTCCATCATAAATTCGTGTAAATCAACGACGCTTATATAAATAAATAAATAAATAAATAAATAAACAGCGGCAACGGCAGAATTGTATAGAAAACTGTGGACTATAAACTCGTTTAAACTTGTTTAAAAATTCCCGGGGGGAAATACATTATATCACGAACAAATAGAGCGGTTATATTATTGTACAACTTTTGCGAAACTTTTCTGTACGTGTCATAAAATAAAATGTATAGAATATTTGTGGGCCAGACTAAAGTAGTGTATATATATGTACCTTGGTACAAAAATGGCCTATGTCCAATATTATAATGTGCCGCAAAATGGAGTTTTTAAATTTTTAAACATTTTCGTAATATTTTCGCATTTTTATAAAATTATATAACAATTTTCATAAAAATGTTTTTCAAAGTTTTTTGTTTTAATTATTTGTGTTATTTGGTGAATTAACGTTGTACAATTTTTTTTTTGTTTTTTTCGATTTTTTTTAAATTTTCATGCACATCTTATGCATTTTCATGCATATTTTGGACATTGGCTCTTTTTGTTCCAAGATGCAGATATATACCGAGTGGATCGGTACAGCTGCTGGTTATTACATTTTTTTTTGCTAATATGGTGGCAGTTTGCGGAATATGGTTCGATATTTTATGTGCAGGGGCGGATTGAGTAATATTTTTTTTTTAAATTAGAAAATATTTAATTCGCTAAATACGTAATGTAATTCAGAACGAAAAAAATATTTACTGTATTATATTAAAAAAAAATCTAAAACGCATTATTGTTTGATCGCTGAAAGTTTTATTAAAAGCGTTAAATTAAATTTCGAGAATGAAAATTGTAAAAATTGTGAGAAAATCAATAAAAAATCGTTTAAATCGATCATACCATAATTTTTTCTTTCACTTTAAAAATTTACGAAAAAAAATTTAAAGGGAATTTTTATTTACCAATAGTTTCATTGAAATAGCAAAATTTTTTTTGAGGATAAAAATAAATAAACTAGTTGTATTTTATTATCTGCTCTATTAATGACTGATTAAAAAAGCAATTAATTTTTTTATTATTATTTATTATATAGTTCTTAATTAAAAATTAGATAAAGTAAAAACTGCAAGATTTAACAGCTAATTTTTTATAAAAAAATTATAAATTAATTCTTGCAATTTATGTTCATACATTTTTTTTTATAGAAATCGTTAAATTAAATCTCGAAATGAAAATTTTTAAAATTGTGAGAAAATCATTCCATATTTTTTTCTGTCACTTTAAAAATTTCCAAAAAAAATTTAAAGCGAATTTTTATTTACCAATGGTTCCGTTGAAATAGCAAAATATTTTTTTGAGGATAAAAATAAATAAACTAGTTGTATTTTATTCTGTTCCTTTAATGGCTGCAATTAATTTTAAAAAGCAATTCATTTTTTTTTATTGTTTATTATATTCATTAAAAATGAGATTAAAAATCATTAAAAATCAGATAAAGTAAAAACTGCAAGATTCAATAGCTATTTTTTCATAAAGATATTATAAATAAATTTTTGCAATTTATGTTCATAAAAAACAAATTTTTGTTAATAAAAATTTTATAGAAATCGTTAAATTAAATTTCGAGAATAAAAATACATAACTTTAGATGTAAATCACTATTATTATATTTTTTCTAAATTGTTCTTAATAAACTAAATAAAAAATTCAAAATTAAAATGGGTTTGTTTCTCCCAAATAATATTCGTATTGATAATTTCCTAAGCCGGCCCTGTCGATACAATATCCCACTTTAAAACGAGATTACAAAAAATCTAATATGTTTCAGAATAATAGTAATTTTTAAACGAAAAGTTTTACACATGAAAAGAAATTTATTTATATTTAAATGAAAAATTATTATAAAATTTAATAATAAAATATTACGGTGAAATATTTTTCCGATAATTTTTTACGGTGAAAATATTACTCAATGAAGCCAGAAAATTATCACAACTGATTTTTTATAAATTAACATCTTTAAAAAAAAAAATCTGTTTTTCCTATTTTTTTGCTAAAAAAAAATATTTTTCGATATTAAAAAATTATATACCATCAGAATATTTGTGTCGAATAGTGTCGAAATAATGTGTGAATTTTGAAATTTGTGTCGAATAATGTCGAAATAAAGTGTCGAAAGTGTGCCAATGCACTGCATATGCCTCCTAGGGGCAAGACATGGGCAACGACGCTCTGGCCTATAGAGCGGTCCCTATACAGGGATCCCGGTCTATAGGAAAGATTCAGGCTAACCCACGGTATTAGGGGGATTAGGCTGAATCGGTGGGGCGACGGCTAAAATATGCACTCATTGGTCGGTGCAAGGCAAGGAGAAACCAGCACTGTACCTTTCTCCAGATTACAGCAATGAAAATGTCGATTATCTCAAATATAATACCCCAGATGAGTAGAGCCAATGGCTCAGAATCTCATCCTGCTACTTCGGTAGCAGGCAAGCCCTCGGATTCTGGGGCGGGCAAGAGATCGATTTCATCGAGTATTCTACGAGTCGGAGCGTGGAATATACGCAGTTTGAATAGGATAGGAAAGTTAGAGAATTTGAAATTAGAAATGGAGAGACTTAGACTGGATATTGTAGGGATTAGTGAAGTTAGGAGGAAAGATCAAGTAGATACGTGGTCAGGAGAATACAGATTAATAACCACAGCATCAGATAATGGGCATACCGGTGTAGGTTTTATAATGAATAGAAAGTTGGGATGTAGAATAAAGAGTTATTGCCAAGTTAGTGATAGAATTATAACTATTAGATTAGACACGAAGCCAACGGACACAGTTATAGTGCAAGTATATATGCCAACTTCAAGTCACGATGATGAGGAGGTAGAATCCATTTATGAGGAGATTGAATCTAGGTTAGCAAACGTTAAAGGACAGGATAATCTAATTGTAATCGGAGATTGGAATGCCGTAGTAGGTAAGGGAAAGGAAGTTTCAATAGTAGGAGAATATGGAATAGGAACACGTAATGATAGAGGGGATAGATTGGTAGAGTTTTGTATTAGGAATAAGCTAGTGGTAGCAAACACGCTTTTTCAGAATCACAAGCGCAGGATATATACGTGGAAAATGCCAGGAGATATAGGGAGGTATCAGATAGATTACATACTGGTTAAAGAGAGGTTTAGGAACCAGATTAAGAATTGTAAGAGTTACCCTGGAGCAGATATTGATAGTGACCATAATTTAGTAGTCCTGGACTCAGAGGTCAAATTCAAGAAATTACAGAAGTCTAAACAGGTCAGAGTAGATGTCGATAGGTTAAAATTAGCTGATGTATGTGAAAAGTACAAGCAGAAAGTAGAAATCATGGCTAATGGAACATCTAGGAGCGACATAGATTGCGAATGGAGGGAAATCAGAAATGGGTTAACTACAGCAGCAAATGAAGTATTAGGCACAAAGAAAATGGCAGGTAGGAGGGAATGGATCACGGAAGAAATAGTTAAAATGATAGAAGCAAGAAGGAAAATTAAAATTGGAAACACAGAAACAGGACAGAAAAAATATAAGGAACTAAGGAACTTAATTAATAGGAAATGCAAGCTAGCGAAAGAAGAGTGGATAAAAGGAAATTGTGAGGATATTGAGGAGGATATGAGAAGAGGTAAAGTAGATTTGGGCTACAGGAAAATTAAGTCACATTTTTCTAAAGTAAAACCAAAGGGTAACATTATATGTGATAAGCAGGGTAAGGAACTCACAGAAAATAAGGAAAAAGCTAGAAGATGGAAGGAGTATCTTGAAGATTTATATAAAGGTAGGCAGGACATGGAGGAGCTAGAAAATGTGGAACAGATAGATGAGGATGACTTAGGTCCTAGCATACTTAGGTCAGAGTTTCATAGAGCATTAAATGATTTACGGAATAACAAAGCAGCGGGGATTGATATGATACCAGCCGAATTAATAAAACACGCAGGGGAAAAAATGCAGGAGCGATTATACAGGTTAGTTTGTAAAATATATGAGAAGGGAGAAGTACCACAGGATTTTCAGCGTAGTAGAATAGTAACAATGCCGAAGAAAATAGGAGCTAATTTGTGTGAGAACTATAGGACTATTAGCCTACTATCACATGCATCGAAGATATTGTTAAAGATTATTTATAGGAGATTAGAAAATAAAGTAGAGGAAAGGCTAGGAGAAGATCAGTTTGGTTTTAGGAAAAACAGAGGGACGAGAGAGGCGATTCTAGCACTAAGAACGGTAGTAGAAAAAAGAAAGAGGGTAGGAAAGGTAACTTGCATAGCTTTTGTAGACTTAGAAAAGGCATTTGATAATGTAGATTGGGACATAATGTTTAGAATTTTAAAAGAAACGGGTATAGATTATAAGGATAGGAGAATAATTTTTAATTTATATAAACACCAAACTGCCTTAGTTAGAATTGAGGGGGAAGAAGAGGTAGCAAAAATATGGAAGGGAGTTCGGCAGGGATGTACACTCTCACCGTTATTATTTAATCTATATATAGAAGATGCAATAAACAAAGTAAAAGAAGAGTATAGTGTAGGTGTGAATGTACAGGGAGAGAAAATATATATGCTGAGATTCGCCGACGATATAGCTATATTGGAAGAAAGCGAAAAGAATTTAGAAAGGGTATTGAATGGTATGCAGGCAGTATTGACTAGGGATTTTAACATGAAAATAAATATAGGTAAAACTAAAGTGATGAGGTGTGACAAAAAGGAATGCAGTAGAAAAATGAGGATCTCAATAGGAGATAATAGAATCGAAGAAGTGTCAGATTTTTGTTATTTAGGCAGTAGAATCACAAAAGATAATCGAAGCAAGGTAGATATAAAGTGTAGGATAGCACAGGGTAGGAAGGCATTCGTAGAAAAAGAACAGATTTTAAGATCAAATATTGACTTGGGTATTAGAAAAAGATTACTGAAGGTATATGTTTGGAGTGTAGCACTGTACGGGTGTGAGGCGTGGACTATAGGAAAGGAAGAGAAGCGTAGATTAGAAGCACTTGAAATGTGGTGTTATAGGAGGATGATGAGGATTGGTTGGGAAGATAAAGTAACAAATGAAGCTGTACTAGAGTTAGTAGGGGAGAAGAGAAGTATCTGGAGAGTGTTACAGCGTAGGAGAGACAGATTAGTAGGGCATATCCTTAGACATGGGGGGATTATGCAATTGATCATAGAAGGTAGAGTGGAGGGAAAGAGAGGGGTAGGTAGGCCTAGATTGGAGTATGTGAGTCAGATAGTTGAAGACGTTGAGATGAATAGCTATAGGGAGATGAAGGGATTAGCTCAGGATAGATCGGCATGGCGTGCTGTTTCCAACCAATCTTTAGGATTGCGGACTCTTTAACTAACAGAATATTTACGTGGAAAATTTATTATCCAGTTAAATTCGATTTAAAAAAAACACACACACACACACACACACACACTCCAACTCGAAAAGAAAAATTCGCGAAACTGAGCAATGAGCGGCAGCTCATCGGAAGAGGAAAAGTAAATTAGAATCCTTCGAGGATTCCATGTCGAGCATAATATATATTGACTGGAGGTAGAGGAGGAGATACGAGACGACCTCTTAAGAGTATTAAATCAGCGTATAAATTAATTGAACGGATTCGGTTCGTTCGGGAAGGCAAAACGTTTTAATTAGTCGTTCCAGCTGCCGTTTTCAAATTAAGTCGTAATCGCCATTTTATTAATTAGTACTCTAGCTACATATACAGGCTGCTTCACACACACTACTCACCATCACATAAATATCTTCGTAAAACTTTGTGAAAAGTGTTTTTCGATGTTTAAAATAAAAATGCAAATTATGATAGTCTGCTGACGTTTTTTTTTGAAATTTAATCGAGTTAAAAGTTTTTGCAAAAATTCAAAAAATCAATCTGATAACGTGTATTTTGTAAATGAAATTTTTGAAACATAAATTTATTTTTTTGTTATTAAAATCGCGAATTTTGTACGCAAAATAACAAGCAAAAAATCGAATATAAGCATCTTTTTGTCTCAACCTGTATATATATCCCTTACAGTTATTTTCCATTATTGTTTCAAAATATTATTACATAAACTCACTGGGAATGGCAATTCTTTTTAATTCGCATATTTACTTGATGCTACTTCTTTTAATTTGCTTCGCCGTATTTTGTATCCAATTGTATTTTCACGTAATTGCTACTTATTTTAATTTCGCTCAAAAACATATTTTCTACTCATATTTTAATTTCATATTTTCTTATTTCATATTTCATAGTTTCAATAAAACAGCATTAAATTTTTGGCAAGGACAAAAATTAAAAAATTAATTAGATAACAAAAGTCGTGTCAGTAATATCACACGAACTAGTTTTTTTTTTTTTCCGCGTAATAAATTTAAATAAATTAAATTTTTACTAATTTCAATAAGAAAATATTTAATCAAATTTTTGAAATAATCAAAAGATCTTACTTGGTTTTATTGCTTTTACACTTACTGTCAAGGATATATGCAAGGTTCAATAACTTAAGAAATACTACAACAAATTGCAGTAAAAAAAATTTACTCTACGTCAACTTTTCCAAAACATCTACAAATTATTACAAAAACTAGTTTTTTTTTTCCACGTAATAATTGTCAATACTTTAATTTTTACAAATTTTAATAAAAAAAAATTTCAAATAACTTTTTCTTAAAATGGTCTTACTGCGTTTACATCTACACTCAAGGATATATGCAAGAATTAATAGCTCAAGAAATACTACAACAAAATGCAGTATAAAAAAATTTACTCTACGTCAACTTTTCCAAAACATCAACAAATTATTACAAAAACTTTTTTTTTTAAATTTCCACGTAATAAATTTCAATTTTTTAATTTTTACTAATTTTCAATAAAAAAATATTCTAAATTGCATAAAATGTTACTTGGTTTTACTGCTTTTACACTTACACACAAATATATATGCAAGAATTAATAGCTCAAGAAATACTACAACAAATCGCAGTACAAAAAATAATAATTTACATGAACTTTTCTAAATTCAAATTCTTAAAAAAAATGTTTTTTAGTTTAACGCAACTATTTACGCTCAACGTAAATATTAACGTTAGCGTTTCTGTTCTGTTCATAGATCTGCCAGAGGGCAGCATCAGTCAACTGGAGGTGATCGGGTCAGGGGTGGCTTCGCTCGAGGCTGAGAGTATAGCGGGTAGCCAGGTGCATTCGCTATCCCTGGCTAATAACAGGCTGCAATATGTGGCCGAAAGAGCACTTAGGTAAGCACGCACAAAAAAAAAACTAATTTTTTCTTTTGATGGTATATTATGAGTCAAATGGTTTTGCAATGTTTTGGAAAAGAAGTTTTGCGCGAGTGAAGATATTCTTGTATAAAAGAAATTTTTTTTCGGGTTTCGAAAAAAATTCACAGAGAATTGATCAAATAAAATTTTTCTTTATTTTTTTTTTCAAAATATTTTTCAATTGAATTAAATTTTATTTTATCATTACATTCACAATTATCTATTTTTATTATATATAAATTTTCAAATAATCAAAAAAATCAACGGACTTGCCGCTTTTACATTTACACTCAAGTATATATGTAAGGATCATTAGCTCAAGATATACTACAATTAATCGCAGTACAAAAAAATTACTCTTACCATAACTTTACAAAAAATCTTAAAAAAAAATTATTTATTTAAAAGTTGAAATGTACTGCTACAGTTTGTTGAATTAACAAAAAATTAAATATCATTACTCTAAAAATTGAAATCTACTGCTACATTGTTAAAACAAATTAGAAAATAAATATCTTTGCTGAAAATTTTGAAATATACTGCGACAGCTTGTTGAAATATAAAAAATAATAATAGCTGGCATATAAATTGAAATCTAGTGCTATAGCATGTTAAAATGAAATGATAATTAAATATCTTTGCTTTAAAAATTGAAATGTACTGCTACAGTATGATAAAATATAATAAAATTTTAAAAACGAGTAAACATATTCAAAAATGCATATATTTTTTTTTTCTAACAAAATTTTTGTAAAAAAAAATTAATGATCCACATGTTCATTTTTTTTCAATATAAATATTTCATCAAAAAATCAGCTACTTATTTTAATCGTTGGTATAATTTAATTCAAAATTAATTAGTATCTCATTTCGAAATATGGCGTGCCAAAATATGCATCTATACATGGCACTTTGGCACTAATTACCCTCCCCCAAACAACAACAACAACTCAGAGAACAATTCGACAACTTTATGCCGACTTCACCTCAACAGATCAGAGTCGATCTGAACGATCATATCTTCGTAAATGCGTTTATAGAAATAAACTAATGCAGGAGCGTATTCAGTGAAAAAAAAAACCACAATATTTCGATATTCATTATTAAAAATCGATATTATCACGTGAATATTGTTATTTTGTATTAGAAATTTAACTAAAGTATCTAAGAGAAAATAATACAGGGTGTATTGAGTAAAATGTTTCTGGAAATTTCTAGGTTAATTTAAATTTTATTTTGTCATATATATTTTGGTATTTTGAATTTGAAAATTAACTAAAGTAAGTAAAATTAAAATATAAAACACTTCGCGGTTTATTAAAATTCTACTTTTTGTATATATTTTGAATTATAAAATGAACCAACGTAAGTTGAGAGAAAATATTGACAATATTGATTAGTATTTTTTGTTTTAGTCAAAAATTATTTTTTTAATATAACTAAATTTGCAAATTAAAGTTTACAATTTTTTTTTAGCTTAATCAGAGGCTAAAAAATCTAAATAACGATTTATGTCAAATAGATTCAAATCTACTAATTTTTCAAACTGCTTTGTAAAATAAAACAAGTAGCCAAATATTTTTGTAGGTCAAAATTAACATTTTTAAATCTAATTCAATTAAATCGCACTTTATAAAATCAATTTTATAATTCGTTTATATATTTTTATAATATATTATAATTTATATTTTTTTTTCGTACTCGTATACAGCATTTTTATTCGATCAAACGCGCGAAAATCGTATTTAGCCTATAGCATATTTTCGGCTGAGTACGGTCCTGTGCTTTGCGTATCGTATGGGGATAAGTACTTGTGTGGTATTGGCATTTGGGATGGGACCATTGGCACAATATGGCAAGTTGTTCGTAAGTAATGATATCATCATCAGCGGTGACACGTCATAATGTGATGACGGGGGTGGCAAGGGTGACGGGGGGTGACAAGGGACGCCCTCTATAGTTAACGACGTTATAGACAACGTAACGCTACTTGCAAATCCAATCAATGCAAATGGATAATGTATTATGCCAAGCATATTTGTTCAAAAACAAATTAGAGGTTTTGATGAAGCTTTTTTCAAGATTTTTTAAACGATGAAAATTTTTATTTTAGTCGTTTTGGAGATACGTATAGGATTTTTAGATATTTCAAATTACGCCCTGTATAAGGTTTTTTGAAATATTTCCTAAAATTCAAACGAAAATTTAGATTTTTTAAATGTGAAACCACGAAATTTTACATAACACCCTGTATTTAAAAAAACAGTTTTTTAAAATTAACGTTTAGAGGTTGCGACAAACATTTTCTTCGGAAATTTTCTTAAAGATGAAAAAACTATTTTTATATTTGGTCACTTTACAAGAATGTTAACTATCTTAAATACAATATCCCAAAATTTTAAATTAGCATAAAGTTATTAAAATTATTTTCAAAAATTTAAAAGATTTTTTTTAAATGTATGTATATGACCTGCCTTAAAAGTGAAACCACGAAATTTTAGCTATTATTTGAAAAACCAAGTTTTTTTAAATTAACGTTTGGAGGTTTCGATCAATATTTTCTTCGGAAATTTCCTTAAAGATGAAAAAAACTATTTTTATGTTTGCTCAATTTACAAGAATGTAAATGATCAATTTTAAATACAAAATTCCAAAATTTTAAATTACACCCTGTATAAGGTTTTTAAAATATTATCTAAAATTCAAAAAAAAATTCCGAGTTTTTAAAAATGTATGTATATGACCAGCCTTAAAAGTGAAACCACGAAATTTTAGCTAGTATTGAAAAAAACAGGTTTTTTTCAATTAACGTTTAGAGGTTTCGATAAATATTTTCTTCGGAAATTTCCTTAGAGATGAAAAAAACTATTTTTATGTTTGCTCAATTTACAAGAATGTAAATGAGCAATTTTAAATAGAAAATTCCAAAATTTTAAATTACACCCTGTATAAAGTTTTTTAAAATATTATCTAAAATTTAAAAAAAAATTCCGAGTTTTTAAAAATGTATGTATATGACCTGCTTTAAATCTGAAACCACGAAATTTTAGCTAGTATTTTAAAAACCAGTTTTTTTAAATTAACGTTTAGAAATATTTTCTTCGGAAAATTTCTTAAAGATGAAAAAAACTATTTTTATGTTTGGTCAATTTACAAGAATGTAAATGATCAATTTTAAATACAAAATTCCAAAATTTTAAATTACACCCTGTATAAGGTTTTTTAAAATATTATCTAAAATTCAAAAAAAAAATTCCCAGTTTTTAAAAATGTATGTATATGACCTGCCTTAAATCTGAAACCACGAAATTTTAGCTAGTAATTAAAAAAACAGGTTTTTTTCAATTAACGTTTAGAGGTTTCGATAAATATTTTCTTCGGAAATTTCCTTAGAGATGAAAAAAACTATTTTTATGTTTGCTCAATTTACAAGAATGTAAATGAGCAATTTTAAATAGAAAATTCCAAAATTTTAAATTACACCCTGTATAAAGTTTTTTAAAATATTATCTAAAATTTAAAAAAAAATTCCGAGTTTTTAAAAATGTATGTATATGACCTGCTTTAAATCTGAAACCACGAAATTTTAGCTAGTATTTTAAAAACCAGTTTTTTTAAATTAACGTTTAGAAGTTTTCGATAAATATTTTCTTCGGAAAATTTCTTAAAGATGAAAAAAACTATTTTTATGTTTGGTCAATTTACAAGAATGTAAATGATCAATTTTAAATACAAAATTGCAAAATTTTAAATTACACCCTGTATAAGGTTTTTAAAATATTATCTAAAATTCAAAAGGAAATTCCGAGTTTTTAAAAATGTATGTATATGACCAGCCTTAAAAATGAAAACACGAAATTTTAGCTAGTATTTAAAAAACGAGGTTTTTTAAATTAACGTTTAGAGGTTTCGATAAATATTTTCTTCGGAAATTTCCTTAGAGATGAAAAAAACTATTTTTATGTTTGCTCAATTTACAAGAATGTAAATGATCAATTTTAAATACAAAATTCCAAAATTTTAAATTACACCCTGTATAAGGTTCTTTTTAATATTATCTAAAATTCAAAAGAAAATTTAGATTTTTTTTAAATGTATGTTATGACTTGTCTTAAATGTGAAACCACGAAATTTTAGCTAGTATTAAAAAAAACAGGTTTTTTAAAATTAACGTTTAGAAGTTTCGATAAATATTTTCTTCGGCAATTTTCTTAAAGATGAAAAAAACTATTTTTATATTTGGTCATTTTACAAGAATGTAAATGATCAATTTTAAATATAAAATTGCAAAATTTTAAATTACACCCTGTATAAGGTTTTTTTAAATATTATCTAAAATTCAAAAGAAAATTTATATATTTTTTTAAATGTATGTATATGACCTACCTTAAATGTGAAACCACTAAATTTTAGCTAGTATTAAAGAAACCAGGTTTTTTTTAAATTAAGGTTTAAAATTTTCGATCAATATTTTCTTCGGAAATTTCCTTAAACATGAAAAAAGCTATTTTTATATTTGGTCAATTTACAAGAATGTAAAAATGATCAATTTTAAATACAAAATTCCAAAATTTTAAATTACACCCTGTATAAGGTTTTATAAAATATTATCTAAAATTCAAAAAAAAATTCCCAGTTTTTAAAAATGTATGTATATGACCTGTCTTAAAAATGACACCCCAAAAATTTTAAAAACTATTAAAAAAAATTGTTTTTTAAATTAACATTTAGAGGTCTCGTAAAATATTTCCTTCGAAAATATTCTTAAAGACGAAAAAAAAATATTTCAATTTGGTCATTTTACAAAAATGTAAATTTAACGTTTAAATTTTTCTACCAAAGCAAAAAAAAATTCTAGAAATTTTATATGTATGTAAATAATTCATCTTGAATATAAAAGCCCGGAAATTTAAACAGCGCTTTTGCAACGTTTCAAACCGAAACTTTTATTGATTCGATATAGTAAACGCCTGACGCTGTATGTCTTAAGCGGAACCGGTAACGTATTCCCGGTTAGCCTGAATCGTTTATTTTACACAAAATAAACTTTGCATACAACATACTCGTAGGTTAGAATGCAGAAGACATTTTTACGGTAGAAGAATGCACAAGAAATTTTTGAAATACGAAACTAAATCTTAGGAATAATGACTAACCTTTTTTACGTCCTGGAAAAACTCAATTCCCTTAGCTTTTCCAATTTTCTTCTAATGATGGACCATCCAGAAATTGGGCGAATTTTTTTTTCTGCAAAATTCAAAGAAATTACTTTAGATATGTGAAAATTGCTGTTTCGATTAAAAAAATTACTTTCAAAACTGCGATGATAAATTTATATCAAAAGATTTCTTTAAAAAATCGTAATTTTTTTTTAATTGCAACTTTTACGTTTGAAGCATTTATAAAAACTAAAATATCGAAAAGAATCTAACAATAAAATAAATTCATCAGATGTGATATGAAATATTTATCAGCATATTGAGTTTGTATTATCGGTCTGATATAGGGTGGATCAAAAAAATTCAATCCGAAATGTGGTGGAAATTTTTTTTGTAAGCTTCAATAAATCACTCTGTATTTGTTGATAAATTGATGTGATTTTCTGCATTTGAAATGAGAAAATTGGAAAAAAAATTTCACCGAAAACAATTTTTTTTTAATGGGTCATCAGTGCTAATTTTTATTTTTTTTAAATTGTTATATAGAAAAAAAAATTGTATTGTAAAAAAGTATTGTCAAAAATTTGTTCATAAGTAGGGGGAAATGTGGAAAACGTATTTTTTGTTTAAAAAAAAATTTTTTCATTGAAGTTTTGAAATACGCATTTTTTTATATCAAATAGACAGTGAAAATAATTACTATAAAAAATGATAACATTTTTGGATACACGCTGTATATACCTACATAGATAAACGTTTATTTTGTAACCTTCAAATGCGAATGTTTTGTTGATATAAAATTAAGATAAATAATTATTCTTATACAGAATTATTGCTATCAATGTTTGAATAGAAATATATTGTTTATGCAAATTTATTTCAACGTAAACAAATGTTGGAATAATTCTTTCGGTTAAATCTCAAATGCAACAAAAATAAGAAATAATAATTTATATAAAACAGAAATTGTAATAAATTATTTTTGGAAATCACAACTAATTTCATCCAGAAAAAAACAGCTGCTTGATTTTATAAAAAAAAAATGTATGTGGGAAATTTTTTTACAAAATGTAGTAAAAAAAAATTAATATTTCTATAATTAGTTATATAACAGAAATTGTATATTTTTTGGGGAAATATTATTTAGAAAAAAAAATGCAGTGACGGAATCAGCACGTCATGGATTCAAATCGCAAATTTTCTTTGGGATATGAACCCATGAAAAAAATGTTACTAAAAACGATAAATTATATAAAAATATTAGAATAGAACATTTTAAAAATTGTAGTAAAAAAAAAAAATATTTCTATAATTAGTTATATAACAGAAATTGTAATTTTTTTTTTGGAAATCATAAGTAATTTTATTTAGAAAAAAAAATGCAAAGTGACGGAATCGCACGTCATGGGTTCATATCCCAAATAAAAAATTTGGGATTTGAATCCATGAAAAAAAATGTTACTAAAAACGATAAATTATATAAAAATAATGAAATGGAACATTTTAAAAATTGTAGTAAAAAAAATTAATATTTCTATAATTACTTATATAACAGAAATTGTAATTTTTTTTTTTTGGAAATCATAACTAATTTTATTTAGAAAAAAAAATGCAAAGTGACGGATTCAGCACGTCATGGATTCAAATCGCAAATTTTCTTTGGGATATGAACCCATGAAAAAAATGTTACTAAAAACGATAAATTATAAAAAATAATGAAATAGAACATTTTAAAAATTGTAATAAAAAAAATTAATATTTCTATAATTACTTATATAAGAGAAATTGTAATTTTTTTTTTGGAAATCATAACTAATTTTATTTAGAAAAAAAAATGCAAAGTGACGGATTCAGCACGTCATGGATTCAAACCCCAAAATTTCTTTGGGATATGAACCCATGAAAAAAATGTTACTAAAAACGATAAATTATATAAAAATAATGAAATAGAACATTTTAAAAATTGTAGTAAAAAAATTTTATATTTCTATCATATGTTATATAATGCAAATAAGATAACATAAAAAATAAAATAAAAAAACAGGAAAGATTATTTCAAAAAATTATGATTTTGATTTTGATTTCAAATATATTTATTATGTATAAAGTGATTGTTTGATAATGGATACTGCAACGTAAAAAAAAAATTTTTTTTCTCTAGCAAAACTGAATTTCTCTTTAATAGTGCCAATTTTCGAAAATAATGTTGTTTGGTTTCTCCAGTCAGAGTGAACAGATTATACGATATTATAGAATACTGCCAATAGA
The DNA here is from genome assembly GCA_947310635.1 of Leptodirus hochenwartii. Taxonomy (NCBI): domain Eukaryota; kingdom Metazoa; phylum Arthropoda; class Insecta; order Coleoptera; family Leiodidae; genus Leptodirus; species Leptodirus hochenwartii. The sequence goes on from OX371179.1 coordinate 1,354,118, forward strand.
ACTGCATTTACTTCACGTCGGGCCTCGAATAATCCAGGCACTTTTTTTCTTAATTTCAATATTTAACAAAACAATACCAAAACAGAAATAAAATAAAAAACACTTTTAATTTTTCATTATAAAAAAATGTTTCGTTATTAATAAAAAAAATTGCTAGTGCTTGTTATATCCTACTATAGATGGCGGACTAATATTCGAAATGCGTATATGATTATTTTTTTAAATTCTCGTAACTACATGTTATTTATACATAACATGTGGAGAACGAAACAAAATCTAAAAATATTTCTTTAAGTTTTTTTTAATTTGTCATATTCATAACTAAACTGAGTATTTACCATCATGGTGCAGTCTGTAAAAATCTCGCAGCACGTTATTATAATACGATAAAATGTCGGGTAGCTGTGTCAGTATCCGAGGATGAGACGGAGCATGGAAAGGACGAATAAGGACGACAGAGGAAGGACGAGCGAAGCCGCCATAAAACCGGTGTTTCGCGTAAAATTCAATTTCCTACCGAGGCGAAGAACAGTCCGATGCGAAACTATACGTTGCTCTAGAGTGTTACATTTTATGGCTAGCTTCTTGTATTTTGTAGAATAATGCATATATGGTACATTTTGTGTAATGTTAACATTGGACATTGAGAAGAGTGTTTAATAAGCGCGTATTTAATTTTTTTTATTTTATTTAAATCGTTATAATATTTCGTGGTTTTTTGTGTGTCGAGAATAATAAAAAAATAACGGTTTTTTTTGTAAAAAAATAATTAATCAAATTTGAAATGAAAATAAGAATAAGGAAACATTTTTTTAAATTTTTTTTACAAGATTTCTTATTAAAATTAATTTTTATTGTAAATTAGACATTCAAAAATATATGGAGGAAATATAAATAATGCATAAATTGTACAATTTGTATAAAGTAAATATTTGATATTAAGAATAATATTTAAAAAACGCGTATTTAATTTTTTTTTAATTTAAATCGTACAACTTTATAATATTTCGTGATTTTTTGTGTGTTGGAAATAATAAAAAAATAAGGGATTTTGTGGGAAATAATGCCTTGTATATTTTTATTTAAAAAATAATTTCTAAGACTTTTTTTCGTAAAAAAATAATAATTAATTAATTTGAAATAAAAATTAAAATAAGGAAACATTTTTTTTAAAAATTTTTTATAAGATTTCTTATAAAAATTAATTTTTATTGTAAATTAGACATTTTTCTGCATAAGAATATATGGATAAAATATAAATATATAAGAATGAATTGAAAATTGTATAAGAAAAAAAGATTTCCAAAAGATTCATTCATTTTTAAGAAATTTCTGAACGTTTATAATAATTTTTTTTAAATCGAATATATATTAAGGATAAAACGGATATGTCTTATACAGGGTAAAAAAAAAAGACCTGATTTTGATGAATATGGTGAAAATGGTATATTTGAAAAAATGGATATTTCAAAAAAAAATTAAATTACCAAAATGAGCATTTAGAAATATTTTTATATGGACATGTCAATATTTTCATTTTTTATTTTCGATCATAAAATGGTTTTTATGATAGGAAATTATCCCAGGATTCTAAATTTACAAGAAGTTTTGTTGTGATATAAACAGGTTGAAAGATATCGTAAAAAAATTAAAAATTGAAAAATGAGAAGGAATTTTATTGACAAAATCTTCATATTTTCGAAAGTTAGTTCGTGATATTTTCTAATAGAATTTGACGTCCGAATTTAGAATGTAATACAAATTTTTCAGGTGAGCATTTTTCTATGGATCTTAAAATTTTCAATTTTTTTTCCACGTCACCAAATATTTAAATGCGACATTTTCGAATAAAAAATGTTCTCAAAAAATTCTAAATCTGCAAAAATTTTCACTATATGATAAACAAATTGAACGACATCCCACAAAAAAATTGAAAAAACAAAACCTTCTTAGTTAATTTCACATCATTACCGTTGCACTTCCTTAATTAAATAAATAAATAAATAAATTACTGAAAAATGCAATCAACCCTCAAACAAACATTCACACCACCCCATTCAATCTCCCAAAATCACATTCCACATTCGTCATTCAGGCAAACATAGCGCACAAAACGCTTTAATATGATATAAATATTAATCGCACGGAGCGAGGCGCATTGATAAAGCAACTATTGTTTCGGGTTTTACTGTATTATCACCCAAACAACACACTCGCTCACCCACTCACACTCACAACCGCTCGCATCCTCGTGACATCTACCAGCGCAGATTTGAACTACACACAACTACTACAGCCTTAATCAACCACTTTCGCGTGATAAGCCGGACTAACATAATACGAACTAGCGATTAATTTAATACAAAAAATTTTTATAACCAATTTTTATTTAAAAAAACATTGAAGTATTTTTAATATAAAGAATCGTCGTATATTTTTTTAATTTAAAAATTTTACGACTAATTTTTTTATTTGCTGTTCGCTTTTAGTGATTTTATATTAATGATTTGATTAAAAAAATAAAAAAATTTATCTTATTTTTTTATTTTAAAAATTATATAACCCATTTTTATTTAAAAAAACATTGAAGTATTTTTAATATAAAGAATCTTCGTATATTTTTTTAATTTGGAAATTTTACGACTAATTTTTTTATTTGCTGTTCGCTTTTAGTGATTTTATATTAATGATTTGATTAAAAAAATAAAAAAATTTATCTAAATTTTTTATTTCGAAAATTCGTGCAAATTATCGTGCAAACATTTTTTATAACCCATTTTTATTTAAAAAAACATTGAGTATTTTTAAAATAAAGAATCGTCGTATATTTTTTTAATTTAGAAATTTTACGACTAATTTTTTTATTTGCTGTTCGCTTTTAGTGATTTTATATTAATGATTTGATTAAAAAAATAAAAAAATTTATCTTAATTTTTTATTTCAAAAATTATATAACCCATTTTTATTTAAAAAAACATTGAGTATTTTTAAAATAAAGAATCGTCGTATATTTTTCTAATTTGAAAATTTTACGACTAATTTTTTTATTTGCTGTTCGCTTTTAGTGATTTTATATTAATGATTTGATTAAAAAAATAAAAAAAATTATCTTAATTTTTTATTTCAAAAATTCGTGCAAATTATCGTGCAAACATTTTTTATAACCCATTTTTATTTAAAAAAATATTGAAGTATTTTTAATATAAAGAATCGTCGTATATTTTTTTAATTTGGAAATTTTACGACTAATTTTTTTATTTGCTGTTCGCTTTTAGTGATTTTATATTAATGATTTGATTAAAAAAATTAAAAATTAATCTAAATTTTTTATTTCGAAAATTCGTGCAAATTATCGTGCAAACATTTTTTATAACCCATTTTTATTTAAAAAAACATTGAGTATTTTTAAAATAAAGAATCGTCGTATATTTTTTTAATTTAGAAATTTTACGACAAATTTTTTTGTTTGCTGTGCGATTTTAGTGATTTTATATTAATGATTTGATTTAAAAAATAAAAAAAATTATCTTAACTTTTTATTTCAAAAATTCGTGAAAATTATCGTGCAAACATTTTTTATAACCCATTTTTATTTTGAAAAATATTGAAGTATTTTTAATATAAAGAATCTTCGTATATTTTTTTAATTTGAAAATTTTACGACTAATTTTTTTATTTGCTGTTCGCTTTTAGTGATTTTATATTAATGATTTGATTAAAAAAATAAAAATTTTTATCTTAACTTTTTATTTCAAAAATTCGTGCAAATTATCGTGCAAACATTTTTTATAACCCATTTTTATTTAAAAAAACATTGAGTATTTTTAAAATAAAGAATCGTCGTATATTTTTTTAATTTGAAAATTTTACGACTAATTTTTTTATTTGCTGTTCGCTTTTAGTGATTTTATATTAATGATTTGATTACAAAAATAAAAAATTTTATCTTAACTTTGTATTTCAAAAATTCGTGCAAATTATCGTGCAAACATTTTTTATAACCCATTTTTATTTAAAAAAACATTGAAGTATTTTTAATATAAAGAATCGTCGTATATTTTTTTAATTTGAAAATTTTACGACTAATTTTTTTATTTGCTGTTCGCTTTTAGTGATTTTATATTAATGATTTGATTACAAAAATAAAAAATTTTATCTTAACTTTGTATTTCAAAAATTCGTGCAAATTATCGTGCAAACATTTTTTATAACCCATTTTTATTTAAAAAAACATTGAAGTATTTTTAATATAAAGAATCTTCGTATATTTTTTTAATTTGAAAATTTTACGACTAATTTTTTTATTTGCTGTTCGCTTTTAGTGATTTTATATTAATGATTTGATTAAAAAAATAAAAAAATTTATCTTAATTTTTTATTTCAAAAATTCGTGCAAATTATCGTGCAAACATTTTTTATAACCCATTTTTATTTAAAAAAACATTGAGTATTTTTAAAATAAAGAATCGTCGTATATTTTTTTAATTTGAAAATTTTACGACTAATTTTTTTATTTGCTGTTCGCTTTTAGTGATTTTATATTAATGATTTGATTAAAAAAATAAAAAAATTTATCTTAATTTTTTATTTCAAAAATTCGTGCAAATTATCGTGCAAACATTTTTTATAACCCATTTTTATTTAAAAAAACATTGAAGTATTTTTAATATAAAGAATCGTCGTATATTTTTTTAATTTGAAAATTTTACGACTAATTTTTTTGTTTGCTGTGCGGTTTTAGTGATTTTATATTAATGATTTGATTAAAAAAATAAAAAATTTTATCTTAACTTTTTATTTCAAAAATTCGTGCAAATTATCGTGCAAACATTTTTTATAACCCATTTTTATTTAAAAAAACATTGAAGTATTTTTAATATAAAGAATCGTCGTATATTTTTTTAATTTGAAAATTTTACGACTAATTTTTTTGTTTGCTGTGCGGTTTTAGTGATTTTATATTAATGATTTGATTAAAAAAATAAAAAATTTTATCTTAACTTTTTATTTCAAAAATTCGTGCAAATTATCGTGCAAACATTTTTTATAACCCATTTTTATTTAAAAAAACATTGAAGTATTTTTAATATAAAGAATCTTCGTATATTTTTTTAATTTGAAAATTTTACGACTAATTTTTTTATTTGCTGTTCGCTTTTAGTGATTTTATATTAATGATTTGATTAAAAAAATTAAAATTTTTATCTTAACTTTTTATTTCAAAAATTCGTGCAAATTATCGTGCAAACATTTTTTATAACCTATTTTTATTTAAAAAAACATTGAAGTATTTTTAATATAAAGAATCTTCGTATATTTTTTTAATTTGAAAATTTTACGACTAATTTTTTTATTTGCTGTTCGCTTTTAGTGATTTTATATTAATGATTTGATTAAAAAAATAAAAAAATTTATCTTAATTTTTTATTTCAAAAATTCGTGCAAATTATCGTGCAAACATTTTTTATAACCCATTTTTATTTAAAAAAACATTGAAGTATTTTTAATATAAAGAATCGTCGTATATTTTTTTAATTTGAAAATTTTACGACTAATTTTTTTGTTTGCTGTGCGGTTTTAGTGATTTTATATTAATGATTTGATTAAAAAAATAAAAAATTTTATCTTAACTTTTTATTTCAAAAATTCGTGCAAATTATCGTGCAAACATTTTTTATAACCCATTTTTATTTTAAAAAATATTGAAGTATTTTTAATATAAAGAATCGTCGTATATTTTTTTAATTTGAAAATTTTACGACTAATTTTTTTATTAATTGTTCATATTTAGTGATATTATAATCATGATTAAGATAAAAAAAAAATTTTTTTAGGGTTAATTTTTGTAAAAAAAAATTAACAGTTCCGTGCAAATCAAATTCAACGAAATCCGGATTTAAATTGTCGTAAAAATTTATTATGGCAAACAGTTAGTATGTAACCAAACGAACACGTACAATATTTATTTAAAAAATAATTGAAATATTTAAAAAAAATTAAAAATCATGGTATATTTTTTAATTTTGAAAATTTTACGACTATATTTTTATTAATTATTCGCTTTTCGTGATTTTATATTGACATTTGATTAAAATAAAATAAAATTTAATGTTAATTTTTGAAATGAAAAATTAATAGTTCCGTGCAAATCAAATTCAACGAAATCGTAAAATTTTATTATGGCAAACAATTAGTCATGAAACAGACGAATACGTACAATTTTTATTAAAAAAAAAATTGAAGTATTTATAAAATAAAGAATCGTCGTATATTTTTTTATTTTGCAAATTTTACGGCTAATTTTTTTATTAATCGTTCGCTTTTAGTGATTTAACAATGATTGGTTAAAAAAAAAATATTTTGTGTTCATTTTTAAAATAAAAAATTAACAGTTCCGTGCAAATCAAATTCAACGAAATCCGGACCAAACCAAACGAAAACGTAGTTGATTTAAATAAGAATTAAAATATTTATAAAATATAAAGAACCAAGGTAAATTTTTGAAAATTAAAAAAATATATAACTAATTTTCTATTAATTATTCGTATGTAGTTATTATTTTTGTGATTTTATAATATTTGATTAAAATAAACAATGTGCACAGTTAATTTTTGAAATAAGAAATTAACAGTACCGTGCAAATCAAAATCAACGAAATTCGGAGTAAAAATGTATTATGGCAAGCAGTTAGTATGCAACCAAACGAGCACATACGCATATATGGCAACATCCTAATTGTCAATTAAACGCGAGTGCGCGTGGAACTAGCACAATGAATGTGACAGTGCACAATCTCAGGGCACGCTGGATTATTAAACCTCATTTGCGCGGGTGACACCCTACAAGGCTTTCGGCAAGGGTGAGTTGCACCCTCTTCGAAGAACATCCTCTTAAGTTGCGGCATATTATGTGCGACTAAATCGGTGAGCTTACATACGGAGAAATGTCACTTCTTCTATTGTAAAACAGGCTCAGATATACACAATTTTTTTTTTACATTTCAAAATCAAAAATTCATAAATCATAAAATCAAAATTGATGAATTTTCACTGAAAATCGCGGCGTATAATTTGAGATGAACTTGAGGCATGAGGCAGATGAGACATAAGAGATAGTATACGAGGGGTGGCATTAGGGTGACTCGCAGATTATGGAGCGCAACATTAAGTGGTAGAGTGTGGGGCAAAGCTGCGAATTATAGTATATTCTGTGTAGAAGGTTTAGGTGTTGATGCATTCACATTAATATGGTAATAACTGGCGTCGCGACGCCGTAGCGACGCTGCTGACATCCAACAAAGCATGACACTGTATAAAGCTAGATGTTGTCCGTGTGTGTGTGTGAATATAAAAAAAAAATTTGAAGTGGGGGTGGTTTTTTTGGGTATACATGTGTTTTAGGTTATTCTTAAATTTGTGTATTTTTTATATGGAAAATTCAATTTTTAATATCTAATAAATAAAATACGTGAAATAAAAGTATAAATGAGAAGAAAATAATTTTAAAATTTAATAAACTTTTTTTTAAAACATGAATCTTAAAATAAAGCATGAAAGAAAAATACAGATTGTAAATACAATTTTATTGCGAAAAGAAACTTATAAAATATTAAAATATGCACTTTACTTGATTGTGAATCGACTGAGGATGAGATCGGCTTTCGAGATGCGCATCTGGTTAATAAATCGATTGATTTTCGATTTTTAGGTGTTTTATACAATTTTCATTGTTTATTACAATAATTTTGTGCTTTTTTTAATTTTTAATTTTATTTTTTATTATTATTTTTTTGTTAATAAACAAATATGATTTTCTGCACTGGAAATAAAAAAATGTTTTCTTTCTCGGAAAACAACTTTTTTTTTGTTGGAGCATCGTTGTAATGATCTAATTATCAAAATTATTAAAATTATAAAATTAAAATTATTAAAAAAAATATTTTAATATATAAAATGTTAGAAGATTTAAAATAAATAAAGAGAGGGAAATATAAATTAAAAAATTAAAAAATTTTAAACGAGCAAACAAATCTTAAATCTTAGATCTTAACAAATCTATTTTAAGCCTGATCTTAAGATGAGGCTTAAAGAAAGAAAAATATACATGAAATATCAAAATTAATTTTTTTGCCAAAAAAATGATATTTTTTTTATAAACTGACTGCGAATCTACTGACGATGGTGGTTTGACTTTCGAAGTGCGCATCTGGTTCATAAATTCATTGATTTTCGATTTTTAGGTGTTTTATCGAATTTCCGTTGTTTATTACAATAATTTTGTGCTATAACATTTTTTATTTTGTAGAATTTATTTCAAAATTACTTTCAATAAATCATTCCATCCTTGTTAATAAACAAATGTGATTTTCTGCGCTGGAAATTTAAAAAAAAAAAATTCTCAGAAAACAACTTTTTTTTGTTCGAGCATTAGTTGTAATGAGCAAATTATTAAAAATTATTAAAAGTATAAAATTAAATTATTAAAAAATATATTCCAATATATAAAATGTTAGAAGATTTAAATAAAATAAAGATAGGGAAATATAAATAAATAAAAAAACAAATCTTAAGCAAATCTTAAGATGAGGCTTAAAGAAAGAAAAATATATATGAAATATCAAAATTAATTTTTTGCGAAAATGTAATATTTTTTTTTATAAAAATATGCATTATTCTGACTGCGAATCTACTGACGATGGTGGTTTGACTTTCGAAGTGCGCATCTGGTTCATAAATCCGATAATTTTTTTATTTACACAATTTTCGCTGTTTGTTACCGATTTTTTATTATTTTTTAAAATGAACGTATTTCGAAATAACTTAAAATAACTGCTCGTTTATTTCAGCGCGATGACGAAAACGTTAACGTTATTGGACCTGAGCTACAACCAATTAGATGCCGTTCCGCTCCACGCGCTCAAAGATCTGCGGAATTTACAATGGCTGAATCTACATGGGTGAGTTATTTTCAAGATGAAACTTTTTATCGCCCTACCAAATTTAGCTCGAATGAAATATAGCGTTGGGCGTCCACGCGTGTTTCGAGAAAAAAAATATATTGAAAAAACGCAAACTTTTCTCTTCAGCTGTTCAAGAAAACGCCTCATTACGATGGTAAAACAAATTTTGCGACAGTTTTCTGGCAAATTGCGGATGTATTTGTGTGTTTGCGCGAAGAAGTATTTCATACATTTTTTTTAAAGACACGTGTTCGATTTTTTTAACCAAACTAAATTTATATACGCCCGATAGAAATGTCGTTTAAAGAGATATTCGAATTTTCGAATTTTTTACAGAATTTATTACACCATTCAACGCCATCTATCGTTAGTTGTGTTTAATGCCACTTTAAGCGTGAACGTCTTACTAATACAAACAAATCTTGTATAGATGTCGCTGGTAATTTAGATTAAACCAAACGACGGCTTAATTAAGCGATAAAATTAGCCAAAATTTTGCACATGCAATTCTGTATATATAGCACATCGAACTACACAGTGAAAAAATAAAAAATAAATTTTGAAGTTACTAAAAAATTAATGTTATTTATTTGACTACGTGAAAAATTGTTTGGAAAAAAAATCTCTTTGCAGCTGTATGTGTAATACAATAATTGAATGTTGTGCAAATTTTAGCAGGTCTGGCTTAGGTAGTTTTGGAGTAAAACTGTATTTAGTTAGTGTATATGATTTAAAAAATGTATGGTATCCCTTAACAAAATAAATGTGAAATAATATTTTTTTTTTCAATATTCCAGTTAATAGCAGTATTCGCTGGAGATAATAACATTTCTTATCGTGAAAGCTCAAGCTTTTGATTTTGTACGAGTATATATAATATATCTTTGGGGGGCTTCTATCAGCAGATCTTGATGTGCGATTAATTGTAAGTCGGTGATAGCTCACCGTCACATGCGTCACTTCCAGAGATTGGCGGTGACGTAATGTCATATATTATATGGTTGGTGCAGGACCGGATTTGTTCAAATTGTCAATTGTATGTTTATATAATAGCTAGTTTCCTTTCAAGAGAAAGAGGGATAAATTTTTAATTATTAATAATTGTTAAATAAATTATTTAATTTCGGGCACGTTGGCTAAATCTAAATCGAAAAATTATACCATTTTTTTTTGGTATTTTTCATTTGATTTGTGAAGAATTTTTTTACAAAAATCGGTTTAACTAGGATTTTTTAATTATACTTATTTTTCTAAGCAAAATATGATTTAAAAAATCCAAATAATTCTTCCTTATCCGTATATTTTTATATACCTTTTTTTTAATTTTTTTATGCAAAGCTGAAATTTTTCACATTTCAAAAATATTTTAATCTAATAATAATGAAATTTGCGATTTTTTCTGACAGTCACCCCTGATTATAAAAATAAAATTTGGAAAATAAAAATTTGGCATATTCTCTTGAGAAATTTGTTTGATTCGTGATTTTACAAAAAAAAAAAAAAAACACATCGCTTAAATAGAAAATTTAAAAACATATTATTTCTGAGAAGGGCTCAGACAAAAATATGCCGTAAGTGAATTTAAAAAAAAATAATTTGTGTAGTAATATAACCAGAAAATTAAAAAAACTTATTTTTATAGCGAAAATTTTAGATCGATAAAAAAAAAATCGTGTTAAACGTTTTTTTTTTCAATTCTTTGAAGAGTTTTTAATTTAATTATTAATAATTATTAAATAAATTATTTCATTTCGTGCACGTTGGCTAAATGTAAACCGAAAATTAAATGAAAATCGAAAAATTATACAATTTTTTTTTGGTATTTTCACCTGATTTGACAAGACTTTTTTACAAAAATCGGTTTAACCAGGATTTAAATTATACTTATTTTTCTAACCAAAACATGATTTAAAAAATCCAAATAACTGTTCCTTATCCATATATTTTTATAAGCCTTTTTTTAAAATTTTTTTATGCGAAGCTCAAATTTTTAACATTTCAAAAAATATTTTAATGTAATAATAATGAAATTTGCGATTTTTTCCTACAGCCCGCCCCTGATTTTTCTGTACATTCGAGAGATGTTCTATTTCAGTGGTTCTCAAAAGTTTTTTTGGGAAAATAATGAGAAATATTTGGGAAAAATATTGGGAAAATAAAAATTTGGCATACTGTCTTGAGAAATTTGTTTGAATTGTGATTTTACAAAAAAAAAAAATTACATCGCATTAAATATCAAATTTAAAAAGATATTAAACAGTGGCGAATTCAAAAATTATATTTGAGAAGGGCTCAGTAAAAAATATGTCATATATAAAGTTAAAAAAAAAAAATTTGTGTAGTGATATAACCAGAAAATTAAAATAACTTATTTTGATAGTTAAAGAGTCCGCAATCCTAAAGATTGGTTGGAAACAGCACGCCATGCCGATCTATCCTGAGCTAATCCCTTCATCTCCCTATAGCTATTCATCTCAACGTCTTCAACTATCTGACTCACATACTCCAATCTAGGCCTACCTACCCCTCTCTTTCCCTCCACTCTACCTTCTATGATCAATTGCATAATCCCCCCATGCCTAAGAATATGCCCTACTAATCTGTCTCTCCTACGCTGTAACACTCTCCAAATACTTCTCTTCTCCCCTACTAACTCTAGTACAGCTTCATTTGTTACTTTATCTTCCCAACCAATCCTCATCATCCTCCTATAACACCACATTTCAAGTGCTTCTAATCTACGCTTCTCTTCCTTTCCTATAGTCCACGCCTCACACCCGTACAGTGCTACACTCCAAACATATACCTTCAGTAATCTTTTTCTAATACCCAAGTCACTATTTGATCTTAAAATCTGTTCTTTTTCTACGAATGCCTTCCTACCCTGTGCTATCCTACACTTTATATCTACCTTGCTTCGATTATCTTTTGTGATTCTACTGCCTAAATAACAAAAATCTGACACTTCTTCGATTCTATTATCTCCTATTGTGATCCTCATTTTTCTACTGCATTCCTTTTTGTCACACCTCATCACTTTAGTTTTACCTATATTTATTTTCATGTTAAAATCCCTAGTCAATACTGCCTGCATACCATTCAATACCCTTTCTAATTTCTTTTCGCTTTCTTCCAATATAGCTATATCGTCGGCGAATCTCAGCATATATATTTTCTCTCCCTGTACATTCACACCTACACTATACTCTTCTTTTACTTTGTTTATTGCATCTTCTATATATAGATTAAATAATAACGGTGAGAGTGTACATCCCTGCCGAACTCCCTTCCCTATTTTTGCTACCTCTTCTTCCCCCTCAATTCTAACTAAGGCAGTTTGGTGTTTATATAAATTAAAAATTATTCTCCTATCCTTATAATCTATACCCGTTTCTTTTAAAATTCTAAACATTATGTCCCAATCTACATTGTCAAATGCCTTTTCTAAGTCTACAAAAGCTATGCAAGTTACCTTTCCTACCCTATTTCTTTTTTCTACTACCGTTCTTAGTGCTAGAATCGCCTCCCTCGTCCCTCTGTTTTTCCTAAAACCAAACTGATCTTCTCCTAGCCTTTCCTCTACTTTATTTTCTAATCTCCTATAAATAATCTTTAACAATATCTTCGATGCATGTGATAGTAGGCTAATGGTCCTATAGTTCTCACACAAATTAGCTCCTATTTTCTTCGGCATTGTTACTATTCTACTACGCTGAAAATCCTGTGGTACTTCTCCCTTCTCATATATTTTACAAACTAACCTGTATAATCGCTCCTGCATTTTTTCCCCTGCGTGTTTTATTAATTCGGCTGGTATCATATCAATCCCCGCTGCTTTGTTATTCCGTAAATCATTTAATGCTCTATGAAACTCTGACCTAAGTATGCTAGGACCTAAGTCATCCTCATCTATCTGTTCCACATTTTCTAGCTCCTCCATGTCCTGCCTACCTTTATATAAATCTTCAAGATACTCCTTCCATCTTCTAGCTTTTTCCTTATTTTCTGTGAGTTCCTTACCCTGCTTATCACATATAATGTTACCCTTTGGTTTTACTTTAGAAAAATGTGACTTAATTTTCCTGTAGCCCAAATCTACTTTACCTCTTCTCATATCCTCCTCAATATCCTCACAATTTCCTTTTATCCACTCTTCTTTCGCTAGCTTGCATTTCCTATTAATTAAGTTCCTTAGTTCCTTATATTTTTTCTGTCCTGCTTCTGTGTTTCCAATTTTAATTTTCCTTCTTGCTTCTATCATTTTAACTATTTCTTCCGTGATCCATTCCCTCCTACCTGCCCTTTTCTTTGTGCCTAATACTTCATTTGCTGCTGTAGTTAACCCATTTCTGATTTCCCTCCATTCGCAATCTATGTCGTTCCTAGATGTTCCATTAGCCATGATTTCTACTTTGATAACGAAAATTTTAGCTGGATAAAAAAACGTTTTTTTTTTTTCAATTCTTTGAAGAGTTTAGTGTAAAATTTAGTATCGAAAATTTTTGAAAAAATTACATATGCAATTTTATATAAAAAAAAACATCAAATCTACAACCTAAAAAAAATATTTCTTTTATTAATAAACCATTTTATTGGATTTCTTTGAGCGTATTTTTTAAAGAGTTTTTTTTTAAAAACCACTACATGTTGAGAAGCACTACTTTATCCTACCTATACCTCATGAATTGAATATAATAGAGATAATAAAGATTTAATAGTTAATTACATTGGCAATCTAGAACATATTAAGTACATATAACTAAAAGCTAATAGTCAATATGTATTAATTATGGTGGTATATTTTAGCAGAATGATGGGGATTAGAGGCGACTAACCAACTAACCAACTAACCAACTAACCGTGCCCAGAATATAGATAACTAATGAAATTTAAGTGTTTCAGCAAAACGGACATTCGAGGATTAATTAAAAAATATAGATATGTAGTGCCAATCTTATATTTTACTATCACCGATATTTGACGATAGATTAAATTAATTAGTGTTATTAATTATTTATTGCATATGTAATATTGAAAGTTTCGAGGGGTTAAGTTAGTTAGGATGAAAAGCTAACTTGCGTATATGTAAAAATGTCTGAGGAAAAAATGTTTTGGAAAAAACAAAATTCGGAAGAAATTAAATATTATTTTACCACTGCCTTTAATAATTAAAAAAAATTTTTTTGATATACAAAAAATGCAAAAATCATTTATATATATTTAATTAAATATACCAAATCTTTAAAAAAATCATTAATGTATAAAAAAATTTCGTACACCATAATTCAAAAGAAAATTGCTTTATATGCAGAAATTTCTGAAGAAAAAATGTTTTGGAACAAATAAATATTATTTCATGACTGCCTTTTTTAAATTAATAAAGAATTAAATTTTTTTAATATGCATAAATCATTATTATATATTTTCTTAGATATACCAAATTTCTTTAAAAAAAATCACTAAGTTTAAAAAAAATTCAATACACCATAATTCAAAAAAAAACTTGCTTTATATGCAGAAATTTCTCAGGAAAAAATGTTTTGGAACAAATAAATATTATTTCATGACTGCCCTTTTTTAAATTAATAGAGAATTAAATTTTTTTAATATGCATAAATCATTATTATATATTTTCTTAGATATACCAAATTTCTTTAAAAAAAATCACTAAGTTTAAAAAAAATTCAATACACCATAATTCAAAAAAAACTTGCTTTATATGCAGAAATTTCTCAGGAAAAAATGTTTTGGAACAAATAAATATTATTTTATGACTGCCCTTTTTTAAATTAATAAAGAATTAAATTTTTTTAATATGCAAAAATCATTATTATATATTTTCTTAGAAATACCAAATTTCTTTTAAAAAAATCACTAAGTTTAAAAAAATTTCAATACACCATAATTCAAAAAAAAACTTGCTTTATATGCAAAAATTTCTGAAGAAAAAATGTCTTGAGAAAAACAAAAATCGGAAAAATATAAAATATAATTTCATGACATGCCTTTTTAAATAAATAAAAAAAAAATTATTTAATATACAAAATTGCAAAAAATCATTAATATATATTTAATATAAATGTACCAAATTTCTTAAAAACAAATCACTACTGTGTAAAAAAATTTCAATAAACCATAATTCAAAAAAAACTAGCTTTATGTACAACTTCTGAAGAAAAAATGTTTTGAGAAAAAAAAAATTATTTCATGACTGCCTTTTTTAAATTAAAAAATAATAAATTATTTAATATACAAAAATGCAAAAAATCATTAATATATATTTAATTAAGTATACCAAATTTCTTAAAAAAAATCGCTAATGTGTAAAAAAACTCCAATAAACCATAATTCAAAAAAAAACTTACTTTATGTACAACAACTTCTGAAGAAAAAATGTCTTGAGAAAAACAAAAATCGGAAAAATATAAAATATAATTTCATGACAGCCTTTTTTTAAATAAAAAAGGAATTTTTAATATAGAAAAAATCAAAAAATCATTTATATATATTTTTTTTAATATGCATACCAACTTTCTTTTAAAAAAATCACTATTTAAATTATTTAAATAGTGATTATATTAATTTAATAGTATAAATTTTTTCAACACCCCAAAATTCAAAAAAGTAATTTATTTATAAAAACTTTCTATAGAAAAATCTAATTCAACAAAAAAAATTCTTGAACAAACACAAGTAAAAAATACCGTAATTGTAGATCGAACAGCCGAAAGATACGAATTGAAAAAAAATAAAGGGCCTTAAAAAAAAATTTTTTTACACCCTATAGATTCTGAAATTCATTTTGCATAGTACATATTAGATAAAACACTTTAATAATCGTTTTCGGGCGACGATATTGTAACAAGTGCAGCATTGCAACAATGTATATTAATAACAACATCCTGGATGTACATTAAAGTCCTGCAGGACGAAGCAGCTCGAGGATACGATACCGTAAAATCTATATATACACAATATATACGAAACACAAGCCGGATAATTCAATTTTGTTGTATATACGAAGAGCTATTTACATGTGGGTTAATAGCCACCCCCTTAATATTTACTATATCAGATAAACGGCTGAGTTAATCCTATAATATTGTGTGATTATGCGAAATAATCGACTGATTTTGTAGATTTATCGAATTTATCGTTAGCAATTTTTTTTCAATAAACTAAAACATAATTTTTCTATCATTAAGTGAAGATTGGTATATAAAATCTGCTTTTTGCGTTTTCAATAAATTTGTAATTTACGTTTTCCAACGACTTTTGCTCAAGTATTTGATATAATATATCGTAAAAAATATTTTGTAATTTTGTAAAGTCAGAAATTTTTTGATAAAACATAGTGTGTAGTGATATAAATTCAACACCCTGTAGTTCAGAATATTCCAACTTGGACATTCAGCAAAATTTCTGATGGTGTATTAATTGTTGACAAAGTTTCAAAGTAGAAAAAATATATTTGACAAAAAATAAGCTCAATTTTTATTTTTTGTAAATTTATATATATATTTTTTTTTTAAGTAACTAACATAGCTAATACCATCTGAATCTATAATTGGGTCATCTAACGACTTCTGCGTAAAAAATATTGTGTTGTTATTATTAAAGGGGACGTTTTGATGTGTAGAAAACGTTTTTTTTTTTGCATTTTTCAATAAATTTAGAATTTACGCTTTTTAGTTATATATTTCAATTTCAATTTATTTGATATTTGATCTTGCAAAAAGTATACAATTTGTATTTTTTACTTGAAATTTGTTTTACAATTTCCGAGACAAGAATTTTTTTGATAAAAATTGTACAGCGGTGTAAATTTCTCACTCAAATTGTTCCTAATATTCCAACTTAAATAATTCAACAAATTTTTCTGATGCTTTGTTAGTTTTTGATAAAGTTTCAAAGTACAATTTTTTTTTTTTTAATTGGACTTTTTAACATAATTTATTATTATGTTAAAAAGCGACCCTTAATAAAATATTTTGATATAATATAGTATATAAAAAGTATCGAATTTTCATACGAATCTTCAAAATTATTAATTAAGTTAGCTTATTAATTAATTAAGTTAGCAAATTTTTCTGATGGTTTGTTAGTTTTTGACAAAATTTCAAGGTAGAAAATATTTTTTTTATAAGAAATAAGATTTTTTTTTATCATAATTGGACTTTTTAATAAAATTTACGATTATGTTAAAAAAGCGACCCTTAATAAATTATTTTGATGCAATATAAAAAGTATCAAATTTTCAAATTTATCTTCACAAATGTTTTGAGACGAGAAAATTTTCGGGAATATTTTTATTAATATTTTATTTTATTAATTATAATTAAATATATAATTTTTATTAGTACAAATAAATGCGCATTTACTAGTTTAAACTTGCAGTGTTGTAAATTTGTCACTCGGTAGTTTTTCCATTTTTTTGCCAGTGTTAAAGTTGAAAATTTTTTGACAAAAAGGAAGATTTTTAAAAAATATTAGTTTAAAAAACCGCCAGAATTTGTTATTTTTTAATCTAAACCTATGTGTAAAAATATAACGTCCTTACGACTGCTCCGTACAAAATATTCTTCATTAAAAGTTTTTGGAAAAATTGACATTCAAACAGCCCCCTTAATTAATATCTGGAACTGAATATTTTTCAAAATGCTATTTCATAAAAAAATCTAATTATTTCGCAAAAAATAAAAATAAATCGCCAAGTGAAGATGTTTTTTCTCTCTTTAATCGAGGGCTGCAAATAATAAAATAATTCACAAAAAAAAATTCTAAATTAAAACCAAAAGAAAATAATTGAAAATTTTTGAAAAAATCTCATATATAAACACGAATGTATAAGAAAATAAAAAATAAAAAAAATTATTTTAATTATAGCATAAATTAAGTCGATTTTTCAACAAGTAGTTTTTTTTTTAAGCTCGATTTTCATTTTTATTTATTTTTTTATTTAACATAATTTATTATTATGTTAAAAAGCGACCCTTAATAAAATATTTTGATATAATACAGTACATAAAAAGTATCGAATTTTCATACGTATCTTCAAAAGTGTTTGAGACAAGAATTTTATTGAAAAACATTTTTTGTCAGATCCTTAGAGTTGACAAAAAAATATGCTCAATTTAATTTTTTTTTTTTTTAATAATTAAAATAGCTAATACCGTCCGAATCTATAATTGGCTCATCCAAGCCTCTCTTAATATATGTTAAAAATAATACATCCTTACGAATTGTGCGCGAAAAAAAATTCTCACCCCAAAATAGACAAAAAAAACAAAAAAAAAATCTAAATATCTAAACAAAAAAAAACAATCCAAACCGCGTCTTTAAATCGTACAAAAAAATATATATATGCCACCGTAAAATATAAAAAAGCTACTTTTTTACGTTCGAGCATTTTATATTATTAGCGCAGTCAATGTCAATTTGGATGCTTCGAATTCGACAGTTATGGACCTCGTTATCCTTGCCGCAGGAAATTAAAATTACAGCTGCAATACCGAATCGGCGCTGTCTCCTATAAACCGGCAAACTCAATTAGTATCTTGTAAATAACTTGTGGATTCTGATTGAATCTGCCCTAATATTTTGCCCGGCACCAAACAAACGCACGAAATATACCGGACGTGCTTTTGTCCCCTTATCTACCCAAAACACAATAATAAGAAACTATACTATTTATTTTTTATTTTTTTTAAATAGCTTTTTTTTGCCTATTTAAAGATATTTGTTGCAAGTCAAGTTTTTTTATATCACAATCGCTTTGTTGATTTTTTTTTAATATCAACATTATTAAGTCCTTTTAATGGTAAAAAAAAATTATACCAAATAATTTTTTAAACGAAAAATTTATAACTAATAAAAATATTAGAAAATATCGAATGTGTCATATCAACTCATTAATAAAAAATACAATAATAAACAACTATATTATATTTTTTAAATTTTTTAAAACAGCTTTCTTTGGCCTATTTGAAGATATTTGTTGCAATTCAAGATTTTTTTATATCACAATCGCTTTGTTATTTTTTTTTTTAATATCAACATTATTAAGTCCTTTTAATGGTAAAAAAAAATTATACCAAATAATTTTTTAACCGAAAAATTTATAACTAATAAAAATATTAGAAAATATCGAATGTGCCATATCAACTCATTAATAAAAAATACAATAATAAACAACTATATTATATTTTTTAAATTTTTTAAAACAGCTTTTTTTGGCCTATTTGAAGATATTTGTTGCAATTCAAAATTTTTTTATATCACAATCGCTTTGTTATTTTTTTTTTTAATATCAACATTATTAAGTCCTTTTAATGGTAAAAAAAAATTATACCAAATAATTTTTTAAACGAAAAATTTATAACTAATAAAAATATTAGAAAATATCGAATGTGTCATATCAACTCATTAATAAAAAATACAATAATAAACAACTATATTATATTTTTTTAATTTTTTAAAACAGCTTTTTTTGGCCTATTTGAAGATATTTGTTGCAATTCAAGATTTTTTTATATCACGATCGCTTTGTTATTTTTTTTTTTAATATCAACATTATTAAGTCCTTTTAATGGTAAAAAAAAATTATACCAAATAATTTTTTAAACGAAAAATTTATAACTAATAAAAATATTAGAAAATATCGAATGTGTCATATCAACTCATTAATAAAAAATACAATAATAAACAACTATATTATATTTTTTAAATTTTTTAAAACAGCTTTTTTTGGCCTATTTGAAGATATTTGTTGCAATTCAAGATTCTTTTATATCACAATTGCTTTGGTAACTTTTTTTAATATCAACATTATTAAGTCCTTTTAATGGATTTTAAAAAAAAAATGTTTTAAACGAAAAATATTTTATAATTAACAAAAATATCAGAACCGAAGAGTTTTTTATTTATTTTCCTAACTACCTTTGAAAAAAAAATCAAATGAACTGTGTACACAATTATTTTTTGTCCTTTTTAAAATTGTGCTAAAACTAAATTTACGCACTGGAAATGTTATTTTTTTCTTTATTGATCAACACTACATATAGTCATGTACACAATACACAATCGCATAGGCGAAATTTACGGAAGAGCAGGCAACCCCCCATACATACACGTACAAGCGGTTTTGTATAATCAACAATTATTATTTATTATTCGGTTAACGGAATAGTAGATGCGTCAACGGCATGGGAAACATTGCAATTATCAACACACACAGGTGCATGGATGAAGCGTATATATATACAGGGTGTTTACTAAAATTGAATGTATAATTTGCAATCAAGCGTTAGTCAATTTATCGCTTTATTAGATTAGTTTAGTAAAATTAGTCGATTGCTTCGATTTAAAATAAAAAATTTGCTTTATAAAAATGTAATTGGGGATTCTACAGAACGACATTTAAAAAAATATATTTTTATTTATATATTCGCGTATTTTTTTTACTAAATTACTATTTTTTATAATAATATTTTTATTTGTACATGTTTTATCAAATTGGATTATAATATTGAAATTAATTGTCCCACCCTGTATATTGTTAAGTTAGGGAGTTAGGCAAATTGCACGGCAATTGATACGATGGACAGAAAATGTATTGAAAAAAAATTGTTGTGAAACTTTGGCCTGAATTGAAGAATGTTAAATAAAATTTTATGTATTACGTGAAAGAAAAATGTAAAAAAGCACCTTTAGATTGGTATAAGATATAATTCACAAATTAGGGGAAAAAAAAATTTTTTGATACATTTTTAGCTTTTTCAAAACAAGTCCCTGTAGAACACAATTTTTCATTTATTATTTTATAAAAGTATAAAACCTTTTAGACCAAAAAAAAAATACATAAATTTACTAAAGCTAAATTTAAAGAAATTAATTTTTAGCTTGTGTATGCATATATTTTTCAAAAGGGTCCTTGTACAACAAAATATTTCAGCTAGTACTCTATAAAAAAATCTTAAAAAAACACTTTAGAAAGAAGAAAAAAATAAAAATTTAGAAAAACTATATTTAGAAAAATTAATTTTTAGCTTGTGTATATATTTTTCAAGAGGGTCCTTGTACAACAAAATATTTCAGCTAGTACTCGAAAAAAAAATCTTAAAAAATTCCTTACATACAACAAAAAAAAACACTTTTGCATACAAGGAAAAAAAACCTAAATTTAGAAAAAATAAAATTTCGAAAAATTAATTTTTAGCTTGTGTATATATTTTTCAAGAGGGTCCTTGTACAACACAATATTTCAGCTAGTACTCTATAAAAAAATCTTAAAAAAACACTTTACAACGAAGAAAAAAAGAAAAATTTAGAAAAACTAAATTTAAAAAAATTAATTTTAGCTTGTGTATATATTTTTCAAGAGGGGTCCTTGTACAACAAAATATTTCAGCTAGTACTCGAAAAAAAAATCTTAAAAAATGCCTTACATACAACAAAAAAACAAACAAAAAAAACACTTTTGCATACAAGGAAAGAAAATCTAAATTTATAAAAATAAAATTTCGAAAAATTAATTTTTAGCTTGTGTATATATATTTTCAAGAGGGGTCCTTGTACAACCAAATATTTCAGCTAGTCCTCTATAAAAAAAAATCTTAAAAAAACACTTTACAAAAAAGAAAAAAAGAAAAATTTAGAAAAACTAAATTTAAAAAATTAATTTTAGCTTGTGTATATATTTTTCAAGAGGGGTCCTTGTACAACCAAATATTTCAGATAGTACTCTATGCAAAATCTTAAAAAACACCTTACATACAACAAAAAAACCAAAAAAAAAACAATTTTGCATACAAAGAAAAAAAAAACCTAAATTTAGAAAAACAAAATTTCGAAAAATTGAATTTTAGCTTGTATAGATATTTTTTAAAAGGGTCCTTATAGAACAAAATATTCCGATTCACTTAATACTCAATAAATATTCAATTTATTTATAGCAGAAAAAAAAGTAACTTATGAAAATGCACTGCAGTAAATACGGGAAGCAATTTTTTAGAAAAACCGGCTGAAAACGCACGACTTTTCCGAACAATAGCGAGCTCACAACAATAATCTACAAAGTGTGTGTTCAACAATACATCACTTTTCACTTAATTTCATTACAGCGGCGGCTCGAAAGTTTGTTGTTCCTATAAGCGACATCCTATTGATTAAATCGACTAAATACCATTAAAAAAGCCGCCCCCCAATCTGGACAGGGGGGCAGCGAGCAAGCGGAACGCCGCCCGCCGTATTCGCATCGAACCGATCCAACCGAATTCTATCGGATGAACGGTAATTTGTGATAAATCTCTAGATTCACTTTCGAGCTGCCCAACCACAAAGAAATCCTCAAACTCGATGGTCGCGCAGTCATCAAAGCCATTAATCAATGTTCTTTCTTACATACCCTGTCGATTATATACAGTGCGATTTTTTCAAATAAACAATAACAATTTTTTTTTTAATCCGTTTAATTTCTTTTACTATGCTCAAGATGTTATAAAAGGTGCGGCAGACAAAAAAAAAGACATTTAAAAATATAGAAATATTTTTAATTGTCTTTTTTAAATAATATACACTGGATGTTTAGACTACAAAATGCGCATTTATTTGTATTAATAAAAATTATATTTTGAATTATAATTAAAAAATATATTATAATTAATAAAATAAAATATTAATAAAAAATTTCTCGTCTCAAAACACGTTTGAAGATAAATATGAAAATTTGATACTTTTATGTACTATATTGCATCTAAATAATTTATTAAGAGTCGCTTTTTTAACATAATCGTAAATTTTATTAAAAAGTCCAATTATGATACAAAAACACTTCAAATTGAGCTTATTTCTTATAAAAAAAAAAATTTCTGCCTTGAAAGTTTGTCGAAAACTAACAAACAAAATCTTCTTTCTTATATACCCTGTCGATTATATACAGAGCGAGTTTCCAAATAAACCATATCAATTTTTTTTTTAATCCGTTTAATTTCTTTTTACTATTCACAAGATGTTATAAAAAGTGCAGCAGACAAAAAAAAAATTTTTTAAATATAGCAAATTTTTTTTTTTGAACATTCGCATTGTATTATAAAACATAATATTAAAATCTATCAACAAGTCATTTTTCAAATGATTTGACGAACGCTTACAAAAATTTTTAAAATCGTCTCTATACATATTGAAATAATGAAATAAAAAAAATGGAAAAAATAACGAAATCATTTTTTTTTAATAAAATTTTAAAATATTTTGTTATGTTTTTTGGGTGATGTTTTATACGTTTATAAAAAAAAACCTAAAAAAAAAAATCTGCAGGGGAATTCATGATTTTGATTTATCAACTCCGATTTGTAATTGTACAGCGTAAACAGAACGGTATTTGGCTTATTTTTTAAAATTACTATTGAGAAGGGAGTTTTTGAAGACACATTAACATAAAAAAACAAAAAAATATATATTAAAATATGTTCACGCAAAAAAAATGTTAACATTCAACAACAATAAATATGTGCTTAAGAACTTAGGAACATTTTTCTTTTAACATCCGCATTTAGATTCGATTTGGCAACGGTGTATAGGACTGTGGCTATATGACACATGCGCACCGTACATGTCAGCCATTTAAATACCACCTGACATGCAAATAGCCTACCTTAAAAATATAATTTTTTTTATATAAAAAAAAAATGTATTTCTAACATGAAGCATATCTACCAAAAAAAAATCATTTCTTCCCAAAAAAAAACGTATTTCGCAATAGCCAAGTGTACGAGTCAAAACCGCAATTCTTCGGTTGTGATATATCTCTTCGTACGCGCCCACAAAACCATACTGTCTGCACTTCTCTTCCTTCTAAGAGCAATGCAGACAGCTGGATATATGAAGATCAACCGTCGGAGCAACACGCTCGCTCCATCAAAGGTACATGCGACCATAACCGAACGAACGGCATCTGCAGAAGGAATCTAGGTTATGGTTCGCAGATCATTTGATTGATTCGCACTTATACTAAATGGATAACTGCGCTGAGAAACCGCGAGAGCACTCAATCTTGATACAACACCAGATTGACACGATGTTATATATTGGTTTACGCTGTATATTTCGATGGGGGATCAAATAAATAGCCGGTGGTTGGCGAAATGATTCGATGAGGGTGTGAAATTTGCCGTTGAGGAACTGCGAAACGAACAAAAATTGGAAAACCGACAAAAATCGTATTATTAGTGGTTTTGTGGTGGGGATGGCAGTTTGGACATCGAAATGCGCATGTGTTTAGTAAATTGTTTTGTGGTGGTGTGAAAATATTCGTTGATGCTTTTTCGACGGGATATAACGAATTTTGTTTTATTTTGAAAGGATTATGATAGGGATGTGTCTGCTGCTGAAGCTTTCAGGAATTTCAGGTGTTTCGCAGGACATGGAAATAAGGCCTTGTACTTGTTCGGAAAACATTGATTTTCCATTACGGTATGCGCTGATGTAGTGCATTTCTTATTTTAAATAGACTAAGCAGAATATTTTGTTTGGATTGTTGTTTTTTTTTAGTTGAAAAATCGACTTAATTTATGCGATAATTAAAATAATTTTTTTTTATTTTTATTTTCTTATACATTCGTGTTTATATATGAGATTTTTTCAAAATTTTTCAAATATTTTCTTTTGGTTTTAATTTAGAATTTTTTTTGTGAATTATTTTATTATTTACAGCCCTCGATTAAACAGAGAAAAATCATCTTCACTTGGCGATTTATTTTTATTTTTTGCGAAATAATTAGATTTTTTTATGAAATAGCATTTAAAAAAATATTCAGTTCCAGATATTAATTAAAAGGGGCTGTTTGAATGTCAATTTTTCCAAAAACTTTTAATGAAGAATATTTTGTACGGAGCAGTCGTAAGGACGTTATATTTTTACACATAGGTTTAGATTAAATAATAACAAATTCTGGCGGTTTTTTAAACTAGTATTTTTAAAAAATCTTCCTTTTTGTCAAAAATTTTTCAACTTTAACACTGGCAAAAAAATGGAAAAACTACCGAGTGACAAATTTACAACACTGCAAGTTTAAACAAGTAAATGCGCATTTATTTGTTTTAATAAAAATTATATATTTAATTATAATTAATAAAATAAAATATTAATAAAAATATTCCAGAAAAATTTCTCGTCTCAAAACATTTGTGAAGATAAATTTGAAAAATTGATACTTTTTATGCACTATATTGCATCAAAATAATTTATTAAGGGTCGCTTTTTTAACATAATCGTAAATTTTATTAAAAAGTCCAATTATGGTAAAAAAAAATCTTATTTCTTATAAAAAAAATATTTTCTACCTTGAAACTTTGTTGAAAACTAACAAACCATCACAAAATTTTGCTGAATTACTTAACATCGAATATTAGGAACAATTTGGGTAACAAATTTGCGCCACTGTACTATTTTTATCAAAAAAATTCTTGTGTCAAAACACTTTTGAAGATACGTATGAAAATTTTATAATTTTTATGTACTATATTATATCAAAATGTTTTATTAAGGGTCGCTTTTTTACATACTCATAAATTATGTTAAAAAGTCTAATTATTAAAAAAAAAAACTGAAAATCGAGCTTTAAAAAAATATATATATACTTTGAAACTTTGACAAAAACTAACAAACCATCAGAAATTTTTGCTGAATTACTTAACTTGAAATATTAGGAACAATTTGAGTAACAAATTTGCACCACTGTTCTATTTTTATCAAAAAAATTCTGGTCTCAAAACACTTTTGAAGATATGTATGAAAATTTGATAATTTTTATATACTATATTATATCAAAATATTTTATTAAGGGTCGCTTTTTAATATAATCATAAATTATGATAAAAAGTCTAATTATTTTTTTAAAAAATCAGAAAATCGAGCTTTAAAAAAATATATATATACTTTGAAACTTAGACAAAAACTAACAAACCATCAGAAATTTTTGCTGAATTACTTAACTTGAAATATTAGGAACAATTTGAGTAACAAATTTGCACCACTGTTCTATTTTTATCAAAAAAATTCTCGTCTCAAAACACTTTTGAAGATAGGTATGAAAATTCGATACTTTTTATAAACTATTTTAATCAAAATATTTTATTAAGGCTCGCTTTTTAAAACAATCATAAATTATGTTAAAAGTCTAATTATGATGAAAAAATATCTAAAAATCGAGCTTTTAAAAAAAAATCTACTTTGAAATTTTGTCAAAAATTACAGAACAAACCATCAGAAAAACTTGCCGAATTAATTAACTTGGAATATTAGGAACAATTTGAATAACAAATTTACACCACTGTACTATTGTTATCAAAACAATCTCGTCTCAAAAACTTTTGAAGATACATATGAATTTTCGATACTTTTTCTATACTATATTATACCAAAATATTTTATTAAGGCTCGCTTTTTTGAGTGACAAATTTATATTATACCATTATTTTTTTTTAGGATCGCTTTTTTAACATAATCCTAAATTTCGGTAAAAAGTCCAAACTAAGATCAAATAAAATCGCCAAAAAAAAAATTACCCGCAAATTTTATTTTTTTAATAAATGCATATTGAAAAATATCCCACGTCGGATCATTGGAGAATATTTACCAGAACGATATAACAGAATGACGCAATAAATTCTGTTCGACGACAGATGAAACGTATTTAAACGGCGGTTTATTTAAATCGTCAAATTCTTCGAAACGTATCGCTTAATAATAATACGGAAATTCGCGTAAAATAAGCAAATAACTGCTGTTATTTTTTTGGGGGGGGCAAATATCAGACGAGACACGAGAAAATCCCCATTTACTACTATTAGATATTACGGCGTCACTCGCAGCTTTGTGGTAGGAAGCATTACCAAGCAATAAAGACCTCCAACGAAAGAATCGAATGAATCGAATCAATGGCAGTTTAGATATGTTCGTAAAATGTGTTTTATGTGTGCATATTTTATGCGCGCATCAATCATAAACGATTTATTCTTCTGCCGTGTTTGTTATTTCAACCACCATTTATTTGCTGGATATTTCGCATTTTAATATCGCACAAAATTGCGAATGTGTAATTCCAGTTGCCGTATCATAAAGAGCAAATATCAATTGGTATAATAAAATACAAATATTTGAAAATAACGCTTTCAATTAACGAGATATAAATATTCTAATCGCATTGTCCCCGTTTACAAATAATAAAATTTCGATAGGTCGAATAATGTCTGTCAACTGTGTTGCCAAAAACGTTGAAAAATATAATTTTTGTGTGTGTTTAAGATATATTTTTTTCACAAAAAAAAAAATGGTATCCATTTTAAATATATTTTGAGTTAATAATTTTTTTCATAGAGAGGACGTTATATTTTTAACATACATCAAGAACAGTTCGGGTTATATAATGACAGATTTCGGGAATTGTTTTTTTTTAAATAGATTTTTTTTTTAATTCTACTTTGAGACTTCACCGCCGCTTTTTTTTTTTTTTGCAATTAACTCACAAATTTCCAAACATTTTTGAATGTAAAAATGAAAAAAATATATTTCGACACTTGAAATATTTGATAGAAATCATAAATTCGTGATTGAGCTATTGAAATACAGATGGCGTTCGGTGCTATTATGTTTATCGTTGATAAAATGCCGCGTTGCAATTTATCAAGAATTACAGAAATCCTCTAAACATGGATTTTGAACACTCCTAATAAATAATATAATATTTTTAAATTATAAAATTTAAATATGACCAGGAAAGATTTCAATAAAGACACAAATTCCGGAAAAGAAACGGCATCAAGTTCAAAAATATAATTTTTGTGTCTGTTTAAGGTGTTATTTTTTCATAAGAAAAAAATGGTATATTTTGCGTTAATGAAATTTTATATTATAAAATTATAATGAGAAAAATGATCTACGTTTTTTTAAGATAGGATTTTTACAAAAAAAAAATTTACTTTGCGACTTCACCACCGCTTTCTTATTAAAAAAATCAATTAACCCACAAATGCCAAACATGTTCGAACGTAAAAATAAAAAATAAAATTTTGACATGAAATATTTGATAGAAATCGTAAATTCATGATTGAGCTATTGAAATACAGATGGCGTTCGGTGCTATCGTTGATAAAATGCCGCGTTGCAATTTATCAATAATTACGGAAATCCTCTAAACATGGATTTTCAACATTCCTAATAAATAATATAATATTTTAAATTATAAATAAATTTTAAATGTGATCCAGGCAAGATTTCAAAAAACCAAAAAAAAAACGGCATAAAGTAATATTTTTGCAAAAGCACCTATTTGTTTATTAATATTAATTATTTATATAAATATTTTTTAGTCTCAATGCAAAATAATATATCAAACATAATAGTACGTCACGAAAATATATTGAGTAATCAGAAAAATAAGAATATATATCAAAAAATTCTTTTCAAACATCAATAGGAAAGACTTTTTGCGATAAGTTCAAGAAATTTATAAAAACTCGTCATCTTGACATTTTATAAAATCAGCTAAATGATTCCGTTGATTGACTGCAATATGTGGCAACGCTGTACATGAGTTAAATTTAATATAGGAACCGTACAAACTAAAAAAAAAATTGAATTATAATTGAACTATTCAAAATTCAAAAGACAGCTTAAAATAAAGAAATAAATAAAAATCGGTATTTTCATCAACAGGTGGTTTAAAATATCTTAAAATATTTTTACGAAAAATTGAAATTAATCAAATATTTTAGGCATTTCAACAAAAAAAAACAACAATAATGAATAAATTCATCGAACGCTTATGAACGTTTCGAATCCTTGCAAATTACATCTCATCGAAGGAACAAGAATGTTTTGATATGTTATATTATGCAGATGAAATTTCAATACGTAATACATACTTGATTTACCTGTTCCCTAATCAGGGAACGGAAATACCTGCTACAAATTGTTCGGTTGGATTATATTAATAGCGCATTTTGAATAACATTAATAATTATTACCCGCAACTCGATAAATGAAGATGCTTATATTAATGGTATAATCAAATATAATGGTTAATTAATTAAAGCTAAAACTTTGCACAGTGCTTAATAAAATTGTATAACAAACCGTAAATTGTTATCGTCAATTGAGAAAATGATAATGAAAATGTATTTCCGCGTAAAAGATATTGTGATACACCCTGTATATTAAGATATAGTGTGTCCTACTCAAATCTAACTCAGCGACTTAAAAACACTTAAAATTTCCGTGACATAAAAACAGTTTAAGCGTTATAAAATGAAAATAATCGAATTACGGCTTGTTAAAAATAGTGGATCACCCTGTATAATAATGGGCTAAGTTATGTATATAAATCGTTCGTCTAGCGCCAAGAGCAGGTATTCCAAACTTAAAGTTAATAGGACTGTAATATGAATTCATAATGGTATCGATTCGGGTGTGGTGATTGGTTGCGCCTTGGGGTGCCCCCCCTCGGGGCGTTGTGAATAATTGAATATTAAAACGAATACCTCAGCTTGTTTGCCGAATGTATTTTATTAGCGATGCATTATTGATGTGGAGGATAAGTTTGGGCTAATTTTTGAAGTAATGTGAAGGTGAGGTTGGGTTATGAATGAAAAATTGATTCATTGATGTAAAGTTTGGAATTTTTTTGTTGGGAAATTGTAGATGAAAGTTTTGCTGGATGTGAAAATTTTGCTGGTAGTGAATTTGGATTTCGAAAAAAATGGTGTTTAGAAATTGGAGTTTGAATTTTTTTGAAGAAATCGTTAATTTGATGCTTGAAATTTTTTTTTAATTATAATAGGTAAAAATATGGCTTATATTGATAAAAAAAAATTTTTTAAGGCTATCGAAATTGGAATTTCGAAAATTTTTGACAAAAAAAAATCGTAATAAAAATATTATCAATATGAAGCTTGCAAAAGAATTTTTTAATAATTTTAATGGGGTAAAAGTGTGCCATATATTTCTAATAAAAAAATTTTAATCCCATCGAAATTGGAATTTAATAAATTATTGAGGAAAAAATTTTTAATAAAAGCATTGTCAATATGAAACTTGGAAACGATTTTTTTAGAAATTATAATAGGGTAAAAAAATGCGGCTAAAATTTTTTTCTTTAACAAATGCGTTTTTTTTTATTTTGGTTAAAGTAAAATTTTGGGTTTATAAATGGCTCATACAAAAAATGACTCGTTTTTTTTAATTAAATAATTATTATTTTGGTTGAAGCAAAAATTCTTTTTTATCTACAGGATATTGAAAAAAGGACAAATATGTTCAAAACAGTTGTTATTTTAGAAATGCACTTATCAAAAAAGCTTTCGAACGCAATAAAATTGTAAATTTAATTTATTTCGAATATTTTTTTATAAAATTTCAAAAAAAAATTCTAAAAAATAATCCATTTTTATTATATTCTTCTATAATGATTTTCAAATGAAATTTTTCTAATATAATAATATATTTTGTAAATTTTTGATAATCGTTTTCAAATCAAAATATATCGCGAATAAATTTAAAAGTGGGCGAAGAAAAATAGCCATAAAAGATTCTGAAACGAAACATTCCGAGAAAAAAAAATTTGAATTAAATTAAAAATTTAATCAGTATCTTAAAAATATATATTCGAATTAGAATAAAATTAGTATTTTATATAAATTTTTAATTCAAAAAAAATGATGTATCGTAAAAATAAAAATCGAAGGTTAATGACAAAAAAAATCTTATTTTCCCGAAGAAAAAAAATCAATTTTTTTTCGTTAGATTCGTGCAGATCTTATATTAGCGAATATATTATCTTATAGCGCTCCGAAAGTTTATTGTGCATTTTGTCTTGACTTTTAATCTGGTTAGATCTGAGGACATAAAGCTCATTTTTTTTTAAATTGGCGGAGAATTTTGATAGTCGTCTGCGCATAGTGTTGTACTTATCGGGGTTATACACGTACCAGTGGTACCAGACAACAAAAAATACACTAGGTCTACGAATTTAAATTTATCACTATTTTATAAGCTATCGTACAAATTAATTATGACATAACTATAATAAGTATTTATCAACATTTATTATATTCTAGTATAACTTTTGTATTAATTTCAAAAAATTCATTCTAATTGCTTAAAATGATTGTTATAACTGTGCGTGGTGATTTGTCAACACTGCATTTGTTAGGACGCACACCTGCACTAGACACACCTACTTATTCTTTGCAGCAGACAGAAGCGTAGCGTGTTTTGGTAGAATTATATTTATTGAAATAAAAGTTATATTTTTGTTCAAAATCGATATAATATTCTATGCCCAGCTCAAAGTCAACCCAAAGTTAATTAGTAATTATAATTAATTATAATTAAAATATCTCTTATCTCTAGTTAATATTAATCCTTTTAAAATAGAATTATCTAAATATTCCATCGTTAATAAAAATACGAACATTGAACAATATTTTCAATAAGTGGGATATAAATATATAAAATGTCAGCTGATGTTTAAGTGATTTTAATTCGAATTTATTTTCACATTTTATTAAGTGATAAATAATTGACTTGATATGGTTTTAAAATAATATTAGTGCCACCTTTCATGAATTTGCACAAAAAAAATGTACCGCACTGGAATATTCAATGTGCCGTACGACTAACGCCATACTATTTCGAATAGCACTGCCCTGTACTGTAGTGGTCAAGCCATTAACGAGCTGTACAACACTTGCATATACCGGGTGTACTTTTACGTAAATTCTACACATATTCTTTGCAGGAATCAAATTCACGCGATCGTCGGAGATTGGTCTCACGCGAAATCGACGATAGCGAACCTATTTCTGGGCGAGAATGACATCACGGACATGCCGAGTGACACGGACCATCAATCCCGGCCCCACCACGGCCTGAGGCAATTCAAATCGCTGATCTGGTTGAATATGGACGGGAATCGGTTGGCGAAAATACACAAGCACTCGCTGCCAACGAACCTGCAAACCGCCAGCTTTTCGCACAACATCATCGACACATTTCCAATTGACATCATTGCAAATCTGCCGCATCTGCAGTGGCTGTACCTCCGCGGAAATCACATCGCAACATTCCCAGAGCACACCTTCCCGCGCAAATTGTGGATCGAAAAAATCGACCTGGGCGAGAATTCGTTGAGCACCCTGCCCAAATTGCCGTTCAACAATTCCATGTACGTTAGAGATCTGAATTTGGCTTTTAATGACGTGAAAACGATACCGAGTGAATGCTTCAATGGACTACAATGCGGCAGAATAATTCTGTCCCATAATCAGCTGGAGAATGCGGAGCCGCGATCATTTATCGGCCT
This sequence comes from Leptodirus hochenwartii, assembly GCA_947310635.1. Classification (NCBI taxonomy): domain Eukaryota; kingdom Metazoa; phylum Arthropoda; class Insecta; order Coleoptera; family Leiodidae; genus Leptodirus; species Leptodirus hochenwartii. Next base: position 1,386,437 of record OX371179.1, read on the forward strand.
GGAGAAGTCGCTGGAGTATTTGGACTTGGATCACAACAATTTCGCGAATGTGCCGTTCGCTTTAAGTACGTTAACAGTTTTGAAGTACTTGTATCTGTCGTCGAATTCATTGAGTGAGATACCTGAGGGAGCGTTCGATGGATTTTGCGATCATTTGAAAGCGATCAGCTTCAGCGGGAACCATTTGAGTCGCATGCCCGTCGAGGCGCTGCAAAACTGTTCGAAGATCGCGCATTTCAACATCGCCTACAACGAAATCTTCGATATACAAGTGGACGATTTCACGGGCTGGGGCGTGAACATTCGAAGCCTCATTCTGGGCAATAATCACATATCCAGCTTGAAGGCTGCGATTTTTTCGAACTTGAAGCAACTGACGGAGTTGAGTTTGAGCTTTAATCCTTTAAGAGAAATAGATCCGTTAGCTTTCGATGGATTGGATCGTTTGGAGAGTATCGAGGTGTCTTTCGGATTGGACATGGAGGAGCTACCGCTGGATATCTTCAAGCCAATACCACATTTGCAATGGCTATCGATGGATAACAACGATTTATATGCGATATTGGAAGACGCTTTCGATCACCTACCAAATTTGAAGTACCTAAATTTGGAGAGTAACAAATTGTCGACAATTCCAGCGGATTTGTTGAAAGGAAGTCTTCATACGAAGCTAAAAGACATCCGATTTTCGAATAACGCCATTACGGTCATTCACACCGACACCTTTTCCGCTTTGTTGAGTTTGGAAACGATTCTTCTCGCAGCGAACCGAATTAAAAGCGTACAGCGCGCTAGCTTCTCGAACCTACCCGCACTCAAGACCATCGTCTTAAGCGACAATTTAATTTCGCGACTAAACACGCGGGCATTTGCCCATTTGCCGAGCCTGTCCAAATTGGATTTGCAAAGCAACCTGCTAACGACTGTTTCGTTTACGATGTTCGCTAACGTTTCAGCACCATTGCACTTAAATCTGAGCAGAAATCAGATAGCGAATTGCGAAGCGGACGATAAAGTGTTAAATTTGGAAGTAGTCGATCTCAGATATAACAATTTGGCGGCGATTCCGCGTTGTTTGGAACACATGGCTCTATTGCGAAAACTATTTCTAGACTACAATATAATTGCGCAATTGGACCATAACGCTTTCATCCATCTAACATCGTTGGAACAATTAAGTCTGCAGCAAAACAATATCATGCACCTGAATCGGATGTCGCTGGTTGGTCTGCAAAATGTGCAAACGTTGGACTTGTCGAAGAATTTAATATCGCAATTGCACGTGGGCCAATTCGCGAACACGCCCAAATTGCGCGTGCTAAACCTAAATGGCAACAACATCAACTACCTGCCGAAAGATATCTTCGCCAATACCATTTTGGAGATGCTCGATCTGAGCTATAACGCCTTCTCGGTCATACCCAGCCTGAGTTTGAGCGATGTTGGTGTGACGTTGCGAATGCTTTCGTTACATTCGAACAACATCGAACATATCGACAGTACAACGTTTCCCGATATTCCCTATCTGTTATCCCTGGACTTGAGCTACAATAAACTGACAATTCTGCCGGATAATGTGTTCACAAGTCTGGGACTGCTGCAGAAGCTCGACCTAAGTTCGAATCATGTTCGGGCCAATTTTAAAGAGCTCTTCCACTACGCACAGAACCTGAAGCAGCTCACGTTGGCATTTTGTGCCATTTCTGCCACGCCCAGTTTACCACTGCCCAATTTGGTGTATCTGAACTTGTCGAATAATAATATTGAGATCGTGAATAGGAATACCGTCCAAGATCTGGTGAAGCTAAAACAATTGGATTTGAGTCACAATCACGTGTCGCAGATTCCGTCGCATCTGTGGGTCCATTTGCCGCTGCTGAAGATGTTGGATTTGTCACACAATCCTATTAAGGTAAGGTTGTTTTTTTGGGTGGGATTTTTTTGAATTACCAACAATCGAAGACCGGCTTTATAAATGAAAGGTCGTTCAATTTTGGTTTTAGAAAAGGCAATCTTAGCGTGCAATTTAACAATTTCATTGTCTTTTGACAATTGAAGAACTGAATTGATCAATTGTCATCATTTGAGGTAGAGGATCTTTGTAAATATATTTCGACATATTGCCTGAATTTGAGTAACAACAAAAAAAAAAAAAACTGAAGCTTTTGAAGTAATGAAAAGTGTAGAAAAGTGTTTTTTCAGTAGATGCCATTAAGGCATACATTTACAATCTTGAGTAATAAAAAATGACACCGCTACTAAAATATTGTAATCCTTATACGTCCTTGCATTTTTGGAAGCTAGGAGTAAACTTTACGTTTCGTTCTTTTTCATATTAACTAACTTATTCCACAGGGTGCAAAAATATTCGATTCAAAGTTATTAGGAAAAACTATTTATGGAAATAGCGTGTGGAATAAAATATTTTCCACGAGTCGTTTGTTAAATGCCACATGTTCAAATCCCGACAAGCCAAAACACCGAATGCAAAAACGAATATACCCTGTATATATCTACAGCATCCGCTGCTGGGTAATATATATAGAAATTCGGCATTCGTCTTCGGATTTTCCTTCACATAAAATGCGCCTTGTAAATAATTTACTGCTACAACGCCATTTTTTTTACAGCGTGAAATAAAACCTCCCGAAATAACCGAACAAATATAAAAAATAAAATACCATGCACAGCTTATGAATACCAACGAAAAGGGCCGTAATATGTACATACATAGCGTCGGGTTGTAAAAAAAAAAAAACAAGGAATGTTGGATGTTTTATGGATTATGGAATTATGGATGTTGAATTATTTAAGACATCTCAACGTGCCATAATGTTGATGTTGAAGTAATTATTTTTGCGTGCGCTATTTTAACATCCTGCGACTTTTTTTGCGCAATATTTTAAATCGTTGCAGTTTTTTTTTAAAGGCAATCGTTGCTGTTTTAATTTGCGATTTTGTAACTTTTTTCGATTGTTCTTTGTAGTTCGAATTATTAATGATAAAATTTTGCGAAAACTATTGAAAAGTAAATTCAATTTTTGATATAGCGCTGAGAAGCCAACTCAGAAATCCAATTTTGCGCACTGCAGATATAAATTGATATTATCAACAAAAAAAAATACAAAAGAAAAATCAACGAATAACATGACGGCAGAATATCCGTGAGCAAGTTTCGTACGCTCCATATCGCATTTTAGAGCAAATAAAATTACCAAGTAAATTGAATTTGGAATGCTATTAGTTTAGCGTAATTGGATGCAACAATATTTCCGCCAATATTGGCCGAAGAGACAATATTTACATTGTTAAACAACAAAATCAAATATATATATATCAAAGTGCATAAACGCCGTTGTAAATTTATAATTAAATGCAGAAATTATTGCGAAATTCGTTGACCGGACGATTCAAAATTAGCATATACGGCAAATTTAATTTAGCAATTTCTATTAAATTTTGATTACAACCTGTTAAAAGCGGTAAATGTAAAAAATATTCGCAAATCACACCTGAATTTTTCAATCTAATCACTTTCAGACAAAAAAAACGACATTCAAGTATGAATTATACAATGGGGGGGGGGGGGGGGTAGCTCAAGGTTCACTACCCGAACCTTTATTATACATTATATATTCCCAAAAAATATATATACAAGTTAGAAACTGGCAAAATCGATCTATCTAGTAAAATCATATACGGGGTGCCCCAAGGTGCAATACTAGGCCCTTTGTTATACCGACCAATTCGTATCATTACAGGAAATCGGTTCGGAGGCCTTCCAAGGCCTGCGCGCCAGCATACAGCACCTAAACCTCGACCAATTGTCCAGATTGCAACGATTCGACAGCAGATCGTTGACACAACTCAAAATTCTGCACACGTTGCACATTCAAACGCATCCCAAAGTGGATGGATTCGCGCACGAACTATGCACCGTATTGGCGACCATTTACCAGCTCCGGATATTAAAGTTGCACGTGCAAGAGTCGGCCTTGGTCGATCAATTGCATTGCCTGTCGAATCCGAAGATTAGGTACTTGGAGATCACTGGCAGAAATGTCAAAGTGATAGGTAAATATGTTTGAAGAGCGTGGAATGTTTGCAATGTAAAGGTGTATTTTTTAGATCGGGAGGCGTTCAGTAAGTTCACCAGGAATCCGGATTTGGTGCTGCGGCTGACCGGGACGGTGGTGGAGGAACTGCCGCCGGGCCTCTTCAGCAACATGTACAAGATCAGTTACCTCAACATCGACTTGAGCGGCAATATGCTGTCCTACCTCAGTCCCGAGATATTCTATGGTAATGTTACTACCTGGAAGAATGTTGGCACAACGCTCGTCTCTGGTGAGATACATGCGTACATATACATTTATGCAGACGTACATCAATCGATTTATGCATAAGCTATATACAGAGTAAAGCAACAACGTTTTCATCCAACAATAACTAGAAGTCATTCAAAATCTCCAAGAAAGTAATTCGATAGATAACTAATAGAATTTTCTAAATGTTAAAAATTATATATATAATTTTGGCTGATTATATAAAATATCACGCAAATACCGCTAACTCGAAGCATTTGCGCATTTCGAAGGCGATAGATTAAAAAACTTTTGTCACGTTGACTTTTTATTCAATTATATATATATATATATATAGATTAGTGACAGAGGTATTTTATTTTGTGCTAGTGAAGATAGAGGTGTTTCCTCCGAAATGCGCATCCAGCTATAAAATGCTGGTGTATGGTAGACAATTATTTAATACCGCGGTGACTGAATTTTTAAAATACTTTCGATATCCCAAACTAAACACGCGGTATATTTTCGCCACGTTGTTTTTTGTATCCTAAACTATTGTCTCGAACGTGCAGCTAGTTTATTATTAAAACGAACGTCGTCTTGGATCTTCTTCATAATAATAAATGTATACAGTTGGTATAAAACTGCTTTTTTTTTGCAAATTTTCTATTGACATTTCAGGTGGTTTAAAGATCTCAGACAATCCTTTCAAATGTGGCTGTCATTTGGCATGGCTGGGCCACTGGCTGAGGCGCTGGATGCGCGAGAGCCTCCAGTCCCATAACGCCCCCGCGGAAACGGCCCTGCGCCTCAACGACCTCGTGCGGGAGGCCACGTGTACAGAGTCCGCCACCGGGGCTAGAATACCCATTGTGCAATTACCGCCTGAGGACATGAGTTGTCACGCAAGCGCGCTCAGTATGGCGCCGAACGCTAATACATCTGTCACTGTCATATGTTATGTTCTATTCGCGGCTATGTGCGCTTGCGTAACGCATTGAGGATTTTGTAATTATTGAATCAGCTGTTTTCAATCATTAAATATTTCGATTTCACGTTAAATCTATTTGTATTGCGTACAATTTTGGTTTAGTAGCGTCCAAAATGGCCGATTCAATACGATTTTAATCCTCTACCGTGTTCAATTTGTAAATATTGTTAGTTTCGCACATAAAATGAAGACATTTTGATGAGGATTTGAATAAAATGCCACGGCACTAAATTAGTTGTAATATTTTTGGAATTGTAGTATGTAAATATATGCCAAACGAATTTCTTTATTTAATGAAGAAGCAAAAATACTTGTAAATATTTTCGTAGGTACTAAAACCAAAGGATCAATGTAGTGTCGAATTTTTGATCTAACCTGACCTATTCAATATAAATCTTCCCGCATTAAAGGCATATTTCATAAATACGGAATATTGTGTAAATATTTGTAACTATTCGTAATACAAACGACCCCGAAAAAAAAAATTAAAAAAAAATCGTGTAGATAAAATTAATTGATAATAAATTATAGTGTGTTCAAAATCCTGTCCAAAGAAACACACTATTTTAAATGAATAATTCTTGTTGATTTCCATGAAAATTGTTGCGATTAAAAATACTATCGTGTGCAATCGTTCCATTAAATTGTAAATAAATTCCTCGATTGTATATAAAAATGATACATATCATATCGTTAGATATATATATATATATGAACCGGTAGTAATTATTTATATAAATGAGTTGCTCAAAACGATGGAGTCAATCAAAAAGCACATACTGTACATTGAGTTGTTTTTGTGTATTTTTAATCCCTTACGATATTTGAAACAACTTAGTAATTAAGATAAACTTTTGTAAAGATATTTAAATATAATATTGTTACGAATTTCATCGTTTCCTTAATCGATCGAACTCCTAAAATTAGCAATTCAAATCACTGAAAATACGGATTTTTTCAGTTCTTAAAATAACGTTCATTTAAACGATTTTTTTAACTTTTAATACAGCTTTTTAAAAATTATCACTACAGGTGCGAAATAATTGTATAGAATATCACCCAAATACCGTAACTAAAAGCATTACACAGCTGGTGCGCATTTCGAAGGCTATGCCCCCATCTTCAGTAGCATATATATTCTTTACTTTATGTAATTTATTCGGAGAAATGCCGAATGGGTGCAATATTCGTACAAAATTGTATATTGCGTATATAAATTGCACGGAAAATAAAGAATGTGTTAAATTCACTCAAAAATATTACAATACATCGAATTAATTAATATAACAATTATTTATCTCAAACTATGCAACCCGCGCACTACCGCTGTATATACTTATGCATTTCTGACGTCGCAACACATATGTACTTTTTATTACAATTTCGAGGTTATACGTCACTCAAACATTGCTATCAACAAAACAAGCGTGAATTAATTGTATAAAATCACAAAAACAGGTACCCAAACCATGGCGTTACGTGTACAATTCGAAGGCAACAACGAAATCGGAGTCTTCTCCAAACTAACAAACTCCTATTGCTTGGTGAGTATCGGCGGCGCCGAGAATTTCTACAGTGTCTTCGAAGGGGAACTGAACGAAGCGATTCCGGTGGTGCACACGTCCGTGGCCGGGTGCCGCATCATCGGGCGCCTTTGCGTCGGTAACAAGCACGGACTGCTCGTGCCCAATTCCACGTTCGACACGGAATTGCAGCATATACGGAACGCCCTACCCGATTCGATTAAGATACAGCGGATAGAGGAGCGCCTGTCCGCGCTGGGCAACGTGATCGCCTGCAACGACTACGTGGCTTTAGTACATCCGGATTTAGATCGGGAAACGGAAGAGATAATCGCGGACGTTTTAAAAGTGGAAGTGTTTCGGCAAACGATCGCCAGTCAGATGTTGGTGGGGTCGTATTGCGTGTTGAGCAATCAGGGCGGTTTGGTGCATCCAAATACGACCGTTACCGATCAGGAGGAGCTGTGTTCGCTACTACAAATACCACTTGTGGTAATGTATAATACATTCTTCTATGAGAGGTGTTAATTTAAAAGAAATGTTCTATTTTAGGCCGGTACAGTAAATAGGGGTAGCGAAGTGGTGTCTGCCGGTTTAGTTGTCAATGATTGGGCGGCTTTTGCTGGCATGGACACGACTTCAACCGAACTAGCGGTCATTGAAACTATCTTCAGGCTAAACGAAGCGAAACCTTCGGCTATTCTCGGCTCGATGCGAGCTAGTCTCATTGATAGGTACGAAAATATCAGTTTATGCGTGATTATATCTATTTATTTTTTTATTTTTTAGCATTTCGTGAGATTCAACATTTACGCCGAATTTTTATAATTATTTTCCATATATATATAAGTAAAATAAATTCACACGGCTACTTTTACGGTGATAGAATTAGGAATAAAAAATATTCTGCATTAAAACTGTTTTAAAACTGCTTAAATAATTTTTTGTTTTAAATTTCGTCTAAATCTGCGTTTCTTAAACATTTTTACATATTAAAACTAAATATTTTATTTAGTTTTTATCATGTGCTACTGAAAATGGGGGCATTGCCTTCGAAATGCGCATCCTACTTCCTAATACTTTGAGTTGCGGTATTTTGGTGATATTTTATACTGGATAATTTTTTTAATTTGAACTATCAATATACATAAAATTTCATTTAAAAAATTATCACTACGGTGTTAAATTATAATATAGAATATCACCCAAATACCGTAACAAGCATTAAGTAGCTAGATGTACATTTCAAGCGCTATGCGCCCATCTTCAGTAGCACAAGTTAAAACTAAATAAAATACCTCTGTCACGAATCGTGATTGATATACTTAGTTAAACAGTCCGCAATCCTAAAGATTGGTTGGAAACAGCACGCCATGCCGATCTATCCTGAGCTAATCCCTTCATCTCTCTATAGCTATTCATCTCAACGTCTTCAGCTATCTGACTCACATACTCCAATCTAGGCCTACCTACCCCTCTCTTTCCCTCCACTCTACCTTCTATGATCAATTGCATAATCCCCCCATGCCTAAGAATATGCCCTACTAATCTGTCTCTCCTACGCTGTAACACTCTCCAGATACTTCTCTTCTCCCCTACTAACTCTAGTACAGCTTCATTTGTTACTTTATCTTCCCAACCAATCCTCATCATCCTCCTATAACACCACATTTCGAATGCTTGTAATCTACGCTTCTCTTCCTTTCCTATAGTCCACGCCTCACACCCGTACAGTGCTACACTCCAAACATATACCTTCAGTAATCTTTTTCTAATACTTAAAATCTGTTCTTTTTCTACGAATGCCTTCCTACCCTGTGCTATCCTACACTTTATATCTACTTTGCTTCGATTATCTTTTGTGATTCTACTGCCTAAATAACAAAAATCTGACACTTCTTCGATTCTATTATCTCCTATTGAGATCTTCATTTTTCTACTGCATTCCTTTTTGTCACACCTCATCACTTTAGTTTTACCTATATTTATTTTCATGTTAAAATCCCTAGTCAATACTGCCTGCATACCATTCAATACCCTTTCTAAATTCTTTTCGCTTTCTTCTAATATAGCTATATCGTCGGCGAATCTCAACATATATATTTTCTCTCCCTGTACATTCACACCTACACTATACTCTTCTTTTACTTTGTTTATTGCATCTTCTATATATAGATTAAATAATAACGGTGAGAGTGTACATCCCTGCCGAACTCCCTTCCCTATTTTTGCTACCTCTTCTTCCCCCTCAATTCTAACTAAGGCAGTTTGGTGTTTATATAAATTAAAAATTATTCTCCTATCCTTATAATCTATACCCGTTTCTTTTAAAATTCTAAACATTATGTCCCAATCTACATTATCAAATGCCTTTTCTAAATCTACAAAAGCTATGCAAGTTACCTTTCCTACCCTATTTCTTTTTTCTACTACCGTTCTTAGTGCTAGAATCGCCTCTCTCGTCCCTCTGTTTTTCCTAAAACCAAACTGATCTTCTCCTAGCCTTTCCTCTACTTTATTTTCTAATCTCCTATAAATAATCTTTAACAATATCTTCGATGCATGTGATAGTAGGCTAATGGTCCTATAGTTCTCACACAATTTAGCTCCTATTTTCTTCGGCATTGTTACTATTCTACTACGCTGAAAATCCTGTGGTACTTCTCCCTTCTCATATATTTTACAAACTAACCTATATAATCGCTCCTGCATTTTTTCCCCTGCGTGTTTTATTAATTCGGCTGGTATCATATCAATCCCCTCTGCTTTGTTATTCCGTAAATCATTTAATGCTCTATGAAACTCTGACCTAAGTATGCTAGGACCTAAGTCATCCTCATCTATCTGTTCCACATTTTCTAGCTCCTCCATGTCCTGCCTACCTTTATATAAATCTTCAAGATACTCCTTCCATCTTCTAGCTTTTTCCTTATTTTCTGTGAGTTCCTTACCCTGCTTATCACATATAATGTTACCCTTTGGTTTTACTTTAGAAAAATGTGACTTAATTTTAATTTAATTAAATTATTAATTTGATATACTATCAAATAAATAAGTCAACATGACAGAAATACTTCAAAATTGGCATATAAATTATTTTGCTGTTACTTGTTATTTTCGTTAATTTATAATTTGTATTGTTTTTAAAAGATTTATAGGTCATATTATATGCCAATTTTGAAGTATTTCTGTCATGTTGACTTATTTATTTGATAGTATATTCGTGACAGAGGTATTTTATTTAGTTTTACTTGTGCTACTGAAGATGGGGGCATAGCCTTCGAAATGCGCATCTAGCTACTTAATGCTTGTTACGGTATTTGGGTGATATTCTATATTATAAAATTTCATATTCCTTTACTCTTATATCCATCCTAATGTAGAAGTATAATTCTACCTTTCTAATTTCCGATTTGATTATAATGAAAGTTTGTGTGTTATCAAAAATTAATTTTGTTAAAAACTAACATTCGTCTTGTTTATATAAATAAATATGTTGAGTTTATTTTTTTGCTATTTTGAGCATTAAAATTGTAAAAAATGCTGCATAATTTATTAACATTTTATTGATAAATGCGCAAAAAAAAAATCATATTCTTTTACTCATATAACCGTCCTAATATAGAAATATAATTCTACCTTTTATATCTTATCTTTTTAATTTCCGGTTTGGTTACAATGGAAGTTTGTGTCTTATCAAGAATTAATTTTGTTAAAAACCAACGTTCGTTTTATTTATATTTACAAAACTAATGAAATAAACGTAATTCTAAAATTGATTTAAATGCTTAATTTAATAAAAATGAAGTGATGTTATTTTTAGCTTTGCACAAATAAATACCTTTCATGACAAACTGTTGCTTTCGAATTAATTACCAAACGCTTTATTATCGCATTACCCAGAAGCTAAAGAATATACAGTGCGTTTGCCGGAAAGGAAATCAATAAAATCGGGCATGAGCTTTACAGCGAAAGCGCAATATGTTTATATGATGGTCGCTTTATTAAACCGTACGTGTCCAGTGTAAATAATTGGAAAAAAAATAAACTACGTAGTTATCAAGGAAAATTTTTAATAGAAAAATTGGTAAGTATCTGCAACTTTCGCTTATGATGTAGTTTAATTAATTTACAAAATGCAGTCTGATATAATTAACTTTATATAATAATTTGCTATGAAAAAATATACATGTTTGTTACTTCTTTTTCAGGACGAAACATATCTTTTCTTTCATTACGTAATTCCATAAATCGTCGCGAGAATTTATTTAATATACGCATAAGTTCATTGAATCTTGCAGTGAAGATTTGTTTAAACAATTAGACTTAATTATTCTTCGTGTTCTTGTAGAACCTATCGAGATATGTAGTTCAGTTTATGCCGAGCTATTTTGTATATTTAAATTAATTTTAGAATAAAATGCCAACGTATCATGGAATGGGTCTGAGTAGCGAGATAAGAGAAAGCATTTCTTTAGATGAAGATGACTTAAGTGACGTGGAAGATGAAGTATTCATACGAGATGGTAAAAATGGCTACAGGGTGAGCTAATTCAATAATTCAAAAATGAGCGAACAATCGTAATTTATCTTCCATAGAAAGTAATGTATTTTTGTCGTATTTAAAATTTTTATGCAAACATAGATGATGTTTTAAAAATAAAACCAAAAAATCAATAAAAATATATTTTACATATTATGGACGATATATTAGGTAGTGTATGTTTAAAAAAGAAAATTACTGAGCCTAAAACAAATTTAATTTTTTTTGCAGCTAGCAGATGACATAGGAGCAAAGCGGCCTTTAATGGCCCCAAGAAGAAAACTACAAAAACCAACATTAGCTAGCAGATTACGAAATAGGCCTCCACTAAAAATTATTTGCAAACCATGTTTGTACGGTATAGGAGGAGCAATTATATTGCTAGGTAAAGAATTACCTCAATTTCTTTAGTTGGTACGCAAAATATTACATTTTTTAGGATTTGTAATATTGGTAGCGATTGTAGTGTCCGTTTTCCCACTTCCAATTAACAAAATCAAACAGTGGGTGACGAAAACAGCCGCAACGACAAAAATCACTATATTGCCTTGTAAGAAATTATCTGTCGCGGATGTTTGGTCCACAAATATACAGAAAATAACTTCAGAAACGTCCGTTAGGACCGTCGATATCGACAAAGATGGCGTGGAAGACGTCTTATTTGGATTTGGAATCGGTACAAAAAAAATCGTATCAATTTATCTTTGAGAAATATCATATAAAAATCTATTTAAGAAAAATTCGAAATCTACCGCGTATATTATAAATAACATAGGCCTAGTATAGAACCTTGAGGGACCCCGAAATTTTTTTAAACACCCACAACATAAAATTTTAATTTTAAAGAACATTCATATTTTTTCAGGTGATGTTTGTGCTATTTTATATAAAAGCCTATTTAGAAAAATAACTAAATCTTCTGCATATATTATAAATAACAAAGGCCCTAGTATAGATCCTCGAGGGACCCCCAAATTTTTTTAAAACACCGAGAACATTTAATTTTAATTTTTAAATATTTAAAGAACATTAATATTTTTTTAGGTGATAATTATGGTATTTTACATCCAAATATATCTTGTCCGATGTTCTTTGGCGTGTCACCCCCTTGTTCGGGGGGTGTGGTGGCATTGAACGGAAGTACCGGCGAATTGATCTGGACTAAATATTTAGCCAGCGCCGTGTTTAGTATATTTTGTTCGGCAGATGTGACAGATGACACTATTAATGATTGTGTTATTACCACCGAAGAAGGGGTGAGCGTTTGTTTATTTAAAAAAAAAATCTAGTGATTCGAACAATAGGAATTTTTGTATTATAAGTGTCAAATATAAATTTAAGAGAACGAGATTGAAGATTTTTTTTTGAAGGAATTAATGGTGCTAAATCCAACAAATGGCACGATAATTTGGAGGTACAGCAATTTTTTTGATGATACAGAGTATTCCAGAAATGTATATTCCGCCAATTTCGTACTAGATCAGAATAACGACAATGTTAGCGATATATTAGCGGCTCATACAATGATCAAAAGAACGCAAGAATGTATATAATTACACAAAAAAAAAACAAAAAAAACGCAACTAAAATTCCGATTGAATTTTTCAGCTCAATATTCCGAAAGTCACGTACTGTTAATCTGCGGAAAAACCGGTGCGGACTTGCAAAAGTTGGAAACGCCAAATAATTCGCAAATATATTACACGCCGCAAATGTTGCCGCAAAACAGTGGCGGGAATTTGATATTATTCGGAACGGGAAGGCCGGACAGTTCCGGAAGCTTGAATGTAATATCGATGAAAGAATTTCTGGCGGGAAATACGGTATATACGAATCGAAAATATGCCGTAATAATTAAAAATAACGTTGCCATCGTACATTTTCAGACAGTCCGGACAATATTTAAAGATGATTTCAAAGGAATTTTAACTCCTTCGCTGTTAATAGACATTACTGGAGATAATCAAGTAGACATAATAATAGCTCTGTTCAATTCGACAATTTTGGCTATTAACGGCGACTCTTTCGCGCAAATTTGGAATTTTAGCGTTCCGAATTCGGAAACGTTGAGTGTCCCAACGCCGGGATTTTTTAACAGCGATAATATCACCGATTTTATGATTAAATACCAAACGGGCGAAGGATATCCCATTTATTATTACAGCCAAGTGAGTTACACACCAAATCTCTGAACCAGAAGAAAAATAATGTCAAAATTCCGAATCAAAACGTCGACTTAAATTTGTTATTTCAGACGTACATAATTGATGGTAAAACTGGTAAACCGATTCAGCCAATTCCGTTAATTGATACAGTTGGTTCGGAAATGGGCGGCTTGACATTGAGCATGCAACATCGAGGTTTCGATTATTTCTTGTATTGGATGGAGGATTGCCTGGGATATGAAGGCAAAAAAGATTCATTCAAATTTATAGATGGTAAATTAAATGTCAACTTTTGTTAGCCTGTACCGATGCTTTTGAATTTGCAGATATATCTCCAAAAGATCAAACAAACGTCGATATGTGCCGTTTGCGATTTAACTCTTCGAAAGTAATCAAATTATTTGCGTTGAACGAGTTTGAACAACCGCCTGGCATCCAATTGTACAATTCTGGTAAAATTTGAAGTAAAAATCGCAAATACGCAAGTCATTAATTTGTTTTTTTCTCAGAAAATCGTACAAAATTTGAATATATCAACGTCAAAACGCCTCTAGCGGAAGCAGAAGAATATTTAGTACAACACCCAGATTTCAAGATGATGCCGAGCAATACCATCACCGAAGAAGTGATCCAAATTCCCAATTACTCCGATATAAACACACCGAGCTTGTTCAAGACTGTGAAATATAGCAACTCTGCTGTAACGTCGCCCTTTCGGCACAAATTCAATGATCAGGGACTCGTCAAAAATTTTGACAAACAAGAAAAAACTACAGAACGAGAAAAAAGTAATAGTATCTACAATGTAAGTAAAAAGTAAATCGTCAGGGATGTGACAATACGTCCTAACTGCATTGAACTTTTAACGAGTAGAAAGATTTTCTGAACACGCACAATAAATCAAAAGAATCTGTTTGGCGTAATATGTCATTTTTCGAATTTTTGTAAGATAGGAGATAAAAAGTTACATAGCTGACGAAATAGTATTTTTAAATGGTAGCGTTAATTTTTACATTTTTGTTCAGGATCAGCAAAAATACGATGAAAATTTGCAAAACGATTACGATTACGCCCAGTCGGATTTGAATAACTACCAGCCGAATATAAATGACCCATCGGATCCTCTAAGCGGTTACGGAGATGACGCTCTATCCATGTTTGTTCCAAAAAGTAAACAGCAATTCTTAAGCCAAGATTCGGACACAGAAAACGCAAAATCGCCCAGAGATCCGAGGAGTAAAAATACACCCAAAAAAGACTTGTCCTCCAACGGATACGGTAAGTGCAAAAAGGTACCTTTGCGAAGTGTTGTTTTTATAAGCTTTTATTTAACTTCACTTGTAGTTAGTGTGAAATCTTATAAGCGAATTTTGACACCCCTGACACATTGTTGCTTATCTCGACAAGTTTTTAATCAATCAATCAATCGATCATTAAAATTCTCGAAGACTAAAAAGCATCAAATAATTTATAGTAAAAAAAAATTTAAATCAGCTTTTATTAAAATGTACTAAAAAGGAACAAATAAATTTAATACCAGTCTAAATTACTGCCTAAAAAGAATTCCCGCATATGATTCAAAATAAAAACGTGGGGCGTAAATATTGAAATGTCCTTATATAAATATTAGTTAGTTAAAGAGTCCGCAATCCTAAAGATTGGTTGGAAACAGCACGCCATGCCGATCTATCCTGAGCTAATCCCTTCATCTCCCTATAGCTATTCATCTCAACGTCTTCAACTATCTGACTCACATACTCCAATCTAGGCCTACCTACCCCTCTCTTTCCCTCCACTCTACCTTCTATGATCAATTGCATAATCCCCCCATGCCTAAGAATATGCCCTACTAATCTGTCTCTCCTACGCTGTAACACTCTCCAGATACTTCTCTTCTCCCCTACTAACTCTAGTACAGCTTCATTTGTTACTTTATCTTCCCAACCAATCCTCATCATCCTCCTATAACACCACATTTCAAGTGCTTCTAATCTACGCTTCTCTTCCTTTCCTATAGTCCACGCCTCACACCCGTACAGTGCTACACTCCAAACATATACCTTCAGTAATCTTTTTCTAATACCCAAGTCAATATTTGATCTTAAAATCTGTTCTTTTTCTACGAATGCCTTCCTACCCTGTGCTATCCTACACTTTATATCTACCTTGCTTCGATTATCTTTTGTGATTCTACTGCCTATATAACAAAAATCTGACACTTCTTCGATTCTATTATCTCCTATTGTGATCCTCATTTTTCTACTGCATTCCTTTTTGTCACACCTCATCACTTTAGTTTTACCTATATTTATTTTCATGTTAAAATCCCTAGTCAATACTGCCTGCATACCATTCAATACCCTTTCTAATTTCTTTTCGCTTTCTTCCAATATAGCTATATCGTCGGCGAATCTCAGCATATATATTTTCTCTCCCTGTACATTCACACCTACACTATACTCTTCTTTTACTTTGTTTATTGCATCTTCTATATATAGATTAAATAATAACGGTGAAAGTGTACATCCCTGCCGAACTCCCTTCCCTATTTTTGCTACCTCTTCTTCCCCCTCAATTCTAACTAAGGCAGTTTGGTGTTTATATAAATTAAAAATTATTCTCCTATCCTTATAATCTATACCCGTTTCTTTTAAAATTCTAAACATTATGTCCCAATCTACTTTGTCAAATGCCTTTTCTAAGTCTACAAAAGCTATGCAAGTTACCTTTCCTACCCTCTTTCTTTTTTCTACTACCGTTCTTAGTGCTAGAATCGCCTCTCTCGTCCCTCTGTTTTTCCTAAAACCAAACTGATCTTCTCCTAGCCTTTCCTCTACTTTATTTTCTAATCTCCTATAAATAATCTTTAACAATATCTTCGATGCATGTGATAGTAGACTAATGGTCCTATAGTTCTCACACAAATTAGCTCCTATTTTCTTCGGCATTGTTACTATTCTACTACGCTGAAAATCCTGTGGTACTTCTCCCTTCTCATATATTTTACAAACTAACCTGTATAATCGCTCCTGCATTTTTTCCCCTGCGTGTTTTATTAATTCGGCTGGTATCATATCAATCCCCGCTGCTTTGTTATTCCGTAAATCATTTAATGCTCTATGAAACTCTGACCTAAGTATGCTAGGACCTAAGTCATCCTCATCTATCTGTTCCACATTTTCTAGCTCCTCCATGTCCTGCCTACCTTTATATAAATCTTCAAGATACTCCTTCCATCTTCTAGCTTTTTCCTTATTTTCTGTGAGTTCCTTACCCTGCTTATCACATATAATGTTACCCTTTGGTTTTACTTTAGAAAAATGTGACTTAATTTTCCTGTAGCCCAAATCTACTTTACCTCTTCTCATATCCTCCTCAATATCCTCACAATTTCCTTTTATCCACTCTTCTTTCGCTAGCTTGCATTTCCTATTAATTAAGTTCCTTAGTTCCTTATATTTTTTCTGTCCTGCTTCTGTGTTTCCAATTTTAATTTTCCTTCTTGCTTCTATCATTTCAACTATTTCTTCCGTGATCCATTCCCTCCTACCTGCCCTTTTCTTTGTGCCTAATACTTCATTTGCTGCTGTAGTTAACCCATTTCTGATTTCCCTTCATTCGCAATCTATGTCGTTCCTAGATGTTCCATTAGCCATGATTTCTACTTTCTGCTTGTACTTTTCACATACATCAGCTAATTTTAACCTATCGACATCTACTCTGACCTGTTTAGACTTCTGTAATTTCTTGAATTTGACCTCTGAGTCCAGGACTACTAAATTATGGTCACTATCAATATCTGCTCCAGGGTAACTCTTACAATTCTTAATCTGGTTCCTAAACCTCTCTTTAACCAGTATGTAATCTATCTGATACCTCCCTATATCTCCTGGCGTTTTCCACGTATATATCCTGCGCTTGTTAATATAATATTAATTTAATATTAATCATTATTAATATATAAATATTAATAATGATTAACGTATTTTGATACAATAGTTTTCGTATTCTGTTAGAGCGTCCACTTGATTGCAGAGAACAATCTAATTCCTCAATTCAAAGTCTGTCATGAGATCTAACCAGATTAAAAGCCAAGACAAAATCATGCCGTTCAGCAATTACTTTTTGCATCACTTTAAATATTCAGAAATAAATAATAATTAATTAAAGAGTATTAAATAATACAAGTAAACTAAACTTTAAGCCCCACACTTTTATTTTTAGTCATATGATGGAATTCCTTTAAGGCAATCATTTAGGCTGGTATTAAAATATGTTTTTCCTTTTTAGTACATTTTAATAAAAGCTTATTTAAAAACAAAATTTTTTACATCTCGAATTCGATATTAACGTTTGAAACAATGGTTTTGCCATTGAAAAAAATTGAAATATGGAAATTTTTAGGCATCTACGACTATCGCAACGTGCGCGCAGCTCAGCCGCGCCTATTCCGCGACTTAACCAGCTCCCCGGACGAGATTCTCCGGGACACGTACTACACGCACAGAGAGCGGCAACTGCGCCCGTCGCCCAGATACCGCGAGCGCGATATTAGTGCGGCATCTGTTGGCGCTGCGGCGAAAGTTGAGCGAATGATCGAGGTGGAGAGAGCGAACGAACGAGATCAGGCGCTGAATCTGTGGAACTTGGAGAGCGAGCGTGAGATGAGCGATAAAGCGGAAACGGGTGGCGAGATGCGGAATGAACCTAGCAGTAGTGGCGGTGGTGGTGGTGGAAGAAAACGGAGGATGGATGGGGATGTTGTTACTGGCGGTGAGAAGGATGAGCGGATAAATGGTGGTAAAATAACGGGGATTCCTAAAGTAGCTGCTGTTGGTACTTTAGTCAAACCTTTAGAGCCGATGGAAAATTCAGTCGATTTGATTTTCTTCACGTACTGGATTCCTGCGAAACAAGGCCCGCAAATATTAACCGAAAAAGACATCAACTGCGTTCAAAATAAAATGACCGCAGCGCTAAATTCAAAAGGTTAAACAGCCATACTGACAACATCAAATAGTAACTAAAATCCTACAAAAAGAAACCACACAGAATACTAAGAACACTGGAAACTAACAGTAAACTCACTTCACACATGAAAGCAAACACCAACATGACGAAACCAACAAGATCAAATTAAACCAGAACTGGATCAACTGGACGATCCTATCATATACCGCACCAGCCTGGACTAACACACCAAAACAAGACATGAATACGCTCCAACTAATACAAGACAAATTCCTTAGACTAGCCACCATACTGCCCATGTATACAAGCATCAAAACACTTCAAGAATTAACAGCAATGACATATCTACAAAAACATCTAAACGAAATAAACCTAAAGTTCTACAACAATATCAAACACAGCACTCAAAAGACTAACACTGGAAACTGCATCACTGTAAACTAAAGACCAACAAACAAACGCTACAATCCCCTAACTCAACAGACATGTAATAACAAATTTGAAAAACCCACTCACTGACTAAGACGCCAAGACCACACTCTGAAAACACACCCAACACTGGAGAAAGAAGACAGACGTTTAACACTCCACATACAGGCCTAACAAGCTACCACATACAAGACGCGCTCAAATGGTTCAATTCTATTTAAATCTAAATTAATAGTATCGAATATCATGCAAATACTTGTACAAATGATTAAAAAACTACATGTAATATGACCTATAAATCTTTTAAACAATACAAATTAACAATTAACGAAACTAACAAGTAACAACAATAAATAATGGGTTGTCAAATTAAATTTGTTAAATTATTATTTGTACGTGGTTTACATAGCATTTTAAATAAATATAAATTTAAAGTAACATATAATACCTCTAAATAGTCTTGCGCTAATTTTCTAGGAAATCCCAAAGATTTTATTGATTTTTATAAAAAAATCTGTTATTTATGAAATATCTTCTTCTAGTTGTCCTCACTAAGGTATATATAAAGGACAAACACGTTGGCTTATTGAAACTAGATTTTGAAGAACATGTAGCTCATTTCAGATTAAATAGAAAAGATATATATAAAAGTGCTGTAGCTGAGCATATATATTTTGATAATTCATGTTATCCTATTGAAATTAATTCACTTAAATGTATTGTCTGAAATTGCTAAAATCAAATTTAATGAATTTAGATTATAGGTCATATTTTGAAATACCTCTGTCATGTTGACTTCCTTATTTAAATCAGGATTCGTGACAGAGGTATTTTATTTAGTTAATATCAAGCGTTACTGAAGATGAGGGCATAACCTTCGATATGCGTACAGTTGCGGTATTTGGGTGATATTCTATACAATTATTTAACACCCTCATTGTAACATCAAAATTACATTTCGTATTTTGTAAATAAAACAAAAATGTTTCAGAAAACTTCCTCAACTACGAAAAGGTGAAACTGGAAGAACTGTTCAAAAAGCAATGCCTCGCTGAACGCGGCATAAACCTACAGCAGCGTTCGCGCTATAATTCAGCCGGTTCGAGCAAAGAGTTGGTAAATCGCCCGCAGAATGTCCCATACTACGAACAAATTGCGCAATTCAGTTTCGGGCAGATGACTGTGTATAGGATACGGATAACGTGCTCCTGTGATCCGTTGAAAGATGGGGAGAGGTGCAATTCGTTTTTGGATCCGACATTGAGTAATTGGAATAGTTATTTGGACAGGAAGGGCGATGGAATTTATGTGAGAATGTAAGCCGACAAATAGACACTGTTGCAAAATGCAAAATGAAGTGTCGTTTTGAAAAGTGCAGTGTTTTTAAAGAGAGAAATATTAATATAGAATATCACCCAAATACCGTAACAATGTACATTTCAAGGGCTATGGCCCCATCTTCAGTAGCATAAATTTGGGTGATATTCTATATTATAATTTAACACCGTAGTGATAATTTTTAAAAAGGGAAATATTGTTTGAGAAATTGGTAAAACTGGATCGTGTATTTCTATATGCTTAATCTTAACGTCAAATTATTTTTTTGGTAGTTTTTGTAATATACAAGAAAACGATTGCTTAATCAATAAATCAATTAATCAGAAAAAGAAGAAAAAAACGTTCGCCAACGATTCCCATTTTTAAATATTTAGCAACTCTAAGAAATGAACGTGTAATATTTTCTTGTTAAGATTAACACACAAACGCGTCGCACAAGACTTGTGTGCTTTCTGTATTAATGTGTGATTTAAATATCATAAGGCTGTTTATTTTGAAAAAACTAATTGTTCATTTGCTCTTCCATACAATTTTCAATATATACTTGTGTATCTATCAAATGTATAAATTGTAAGTAATAAAATATATGCATCATGTGTATATTGTGCTAATTATACAATCAGTTAAATGTTTATATAAATAGAAAATATATAATATGGATATCGTCATTTACGTATTTATTATAGTTTATAAACTATAAATTATTGTATATATTATCTATTAAATATAAATTATTTTATAAGTATATTTGCGTGCGTTTTTATTTCCAATGCGTATAAATATAAACGCAAAAATCGAAGGGTATGGCTATTTTATATTTTATTAATCTTTGTCATATAAATCATTTTATTTGTTTTTGATAAATATATTTTTCACTTGATTTTTTTAAAATATATTTATAAATATATTAAAAAATATTTTATAAATATTTTTTTCATTTTTTGTCTTCGACGGATTCGGATTATTAAATTGTTAAAAACAATAATTATTAAACTTGAAAAAAAAAACTATCAAATTCATGCCAAGAGTTTTACAAAATTTTTATTAATAATCTGAATCTTTTGAGGAAAATCCACAAAGTGAAAAATATATTTATCATAAAAAAAAATATTTATACGGCAAATATTAATAAAGTAAAATTCGCTCCGAAAAAAGTGGAGCGAATTACGTTTACGGTAAATTTGCATATTTTGAGGAATGAGGGTTTTTAGGCCTTTTTAGGGTGGAAACTTTAACACTGAATTGAAAAAACCAGGCGGAAACAATCACTTGAATAGCATTTTTTTGTTCAAAAAACTGTAAAAAAAGCTGCTAAGCAAAAAATTAAGCCAAACAAGTTACCTTTTTTCCACAGGGACCATGAATATTCGTCCCGTCCCCCGTTCATAGCCTCCAAACACCCACTGACCTTCGACACGATGACCTCTGTGGTACTTTCGACGGCCAAATTTGCTCTCATCGATTTCGACCACTTTATCTTTACCGCCTCGATTTTTTTTTGTTTTTATGGTTTTTGGACCTTCCTGGACACAGAAAAATTAACGCCGGATTTTTAGGAATTTTTACCGTAAACCACATTTTACCCCTTTTTTCTAGTTTATTAAAAAATTGTGAGGGTCTTTCACGAAGAAATGAATTGAACTGACATAATAAAGTACATACATAAAACATGAAAACTTTAGGCATTTTATAAAATATTATAAAACCTTTCATCGCCACGATCAATCTCTTCAAATACACTTACAATTTTCTTTTTTTTATATACAGTAACAATATCTATCTCTATTAATCAATAGAAATGGCAACGAATACGAACTCTATAGAGTTTTTTAATGTCAATGGTAATAATATTAATTCTATAAACTAACCTCTAAAACTGCAATCTGTTGCACCGTTGTCGAAAATTGCAGCTAACACGAGTTTTATGCGGCCAAATGAACGCGAAAATAGTCCGTTTAATTACGCGTATCAATTAATGCGAAAACACAACTTTTCCCGCGAATTTTAACAAAGAAACCGCAAGAAACGACGTAATGAGTGATTAGAAATTTAGCTAGATCATACTGTTTGGCGCGACAAAGTCAAGCAGGTACGATCGACTGTCAAAAATCGCTTCGGTTGGCTGAATTGATGGCAATCGCTACGGTTTATTACGAACGCTTGTCGGAACCATTCGACTCTCGCATTACTACTTGATATAAATATACCGCGGCAAATTCAAAATATTACCTTCATGCATTCGTTTCAATGCACAATTATAAATATACAACGGGATTATAAAACGTTAATGATAAAAAATATGATAAGAATCGTTTCGGGAGACATTATAACGAGCAATAATGCCAAATATTTGTTTATTCAGAAATACGTTATGTATTCTGATTAAATGGCATTGTTTGATCAATGCAAGAAATTATATAGAACATCAATATAAATCCCCGATTTTGTCTGTGACCTACAAAACAATTCGAGTTTTTCTGCTGACAACACAAAACTTCAAAGAGACTGTTTAAAAAAATAATCAATTGCAACTATTTTAAAGACAAAGCCAGGATGTCTATTTTTAAGAACCCAAGTGATTATAATTACGGTAATTCAAAATTTCTTTTGCCGCGCATTGTTTTATATAAAATCATTTGCAGATAATAATTTTATTGTATCTGGCGCAAGAGATCATTACAAAAATGCGTATTACGCAAAAATTGGCGTTGGAAAAAACAAAAATAACTACGTAAGTCAGTTCTTCTTCGAAATATATATATATTTTTTAATATTGGGCGGTGTATTCGTAGGCGATTTGTCCAGTTTTTGCCAGTATGTTTTCTGATTTACCACATTATCCTAGAAAACAATATATTCGAAGGAAAATCGATACTGGAAGTATACAGGATTATCAGGATCGGGTTTCAAAAACCAGTTCGATAATTAGGGCGAAGTCTATTCCAGCAGCTGGTGCTGATATTAGTGGGGCAGATAGGCATCGATTTTTTTCGCAGTAATAATTTTTATCCAAACAATATATTCGCCAAATTATTGGACATTTTTTTGGGTTCTTATAAAGTTTCGAAAACTTTCGAATTTTATATGGCAAATCGATTTATTTCGCTTGTAATGTTTTTTTTTATCGCGACAATACATTTGCAAAATTATTGAGATTTTTCTTGTTGTAAGATTTTGAAAAAGTCGAATTTTATAATGAATTTTGTTCGAATTTTTGTGCATATTACTTATACGATCTTCAGTTCCACGATAGCTTTGCCAGTTCCAAAGTTAAATCTGGAAGACTATTCAAATATGACGCTTCCAATCGATTCATTACCAAATTCACCAGAAACTGTTATCAAAATGCTACACAAGAAAGTTCAAACGAAGTATCGATGTTCATCTGCGCAAACCTCACCTTGGCAGCCACCATACACAATCATGGATAGTGGAGATCCTGAGCTGTTGAAGTTGGATTTTTTAAAATGGGGTAAAAATTGCAAATTGCCACTCGAAATTCGTTTGCACGTCTCGTATTTATTGAAGGCGCTGGTCTGCCTGTTGGCAAACACGAAATAACATTGATCGAAAGAGCTAGGATGAAGGAAAAATGGAGTCGAGCTATTCCTCCACTTGATGGGTCGAAGAAAAGTATTGAAGAAAATGCGAATATGATTAAAGCTTTGGAGCGGGAACAATGGGCGTTTAGAGAACGAGTAATATTAAAGATTTGATGTTGTCGTGTTGATAAAACAAAATTACTTGGTAAATTAGGAGATACAAGCGATGCAAGAGTTACGATTGGAATTATTAGAACAAATGCTGCGGGAGCTTCTTCGTAATTCCAAAATTAGAAGCGAAATGAAACTGAAAATGTTCAGCAATATGAGACAAGCTGAGAAAGATGATAAGTTGCAAAAACTTCATCGAAATTGCGAAAGAGGTGATTAAAAGTTCGTAGAAAAATTGAATATCCTATTTAAATTGTCGTTCATTGTCTGTCCAAATGTACCCCGAACTAAAATAAACGAAATGTAGAAAAAAGGCGGTTATTATGGGCACACACTGGCGTCATTACTAAATACCACAAGGGCAACATTGTTAATGAAATGGCGGATAAAAAATCCGAAGTGTACGTGCCGCTAATGAGAAATGGCAACAATCCAAAATACTGGCATTTTAATTTGGAGAAATCAACGTACAAATGTCAATATATAGGTAAGTTCCTCGAAAAATCGAATTAACTCTTTGATGTTAATGATGATGTTAATTCTATCCCATCTTTTTAATACCTAAATATGCATAGCGGGATTTTATAACCACCTCAAAAAAGTAAAAGTACATATAGCATGGAGGGATTATTTACGACCCACCTTATAATTAAATACTTAAATGATTTTTTCTTCATTTTAAGTACTTTTACTTCCCTAATAATTGAAATAAACCTACTTTGTTAAATTTTATAAGAATAAGGTTTCTGTACAACATGGCCCTTTTTATTTTATAAAATTCCATGCTTCATAGAATTAAACGAAACAAATAATATTAGGAGTGGAACGATTCAAAGTCGTGCCACGATGGCTCCAAGATGGCACGAAGATTCAAGACAAGGACATCAAATTACCTGGCACGAGGTTGTGCATACGAGAGACGAAATGGACTGAGCCAGTCTTGAAGCAATTGCACGATGAACTTAAAGGTTGCTTCTTCGTCGAAATTGGGCGTTTTCGTTGGAAATGTTTCGGTAATTTTCTATAGGTTTGCGTAAAACGAAACGAAAGAAGTGCACACTTCGAATCAAGATCGATAGAATACCGGAAGAGCCTCCAACGCCGGAAGTTGATGCGATCGAAAATGAAGAGGAGCAAATCTATCAAGCGTCGCTGATGATACAAGCGGTTCTAAGAGGAAGAGCGTCTCAGATTTTAGTAATAACTCTTCCGATACCATAAAATATGTTTATGAATATTCTTCCGGGTTAATTGTTAGATATTTGAGGGGCGCGATCGATGCAGAGAGCTTATAGAAGAACTGCGAAGCAGCCACGCTGTTTTGAAGAAGGGCATCCGCGAGAAATTCGAAAATAAACAGCAAGTTAAACTGCAACAACGTGGCGAAGAAGTTTGCTTGCGCAACGTAAGTTTAACTTCGACATTTCACGAAGCTCGACGTACGCAAATAAAACAGAAATCGTTGTGTAGATTAATAAAGTGCAAGAAGCGTTGAAGAGATTGGAAGGTTCTGTCGTTGGTACGTTATTGGACTTTTTGAATAAAGAACTGACGCGACTATTGGACGAAAGACAGGCGCACGCTATGTGTTTGATGGCTGATAGAGAAAGGCAAGTAAGAGAAGCTGCGGAAGCGGGAAAGAGGCAGCTGGAGTTGAGGCGGAGGCAAGAACATGATGAAATGTTCAAACAAGTAACTAAATCTGCCCAAAAATATAGCATTTTTTTTAAAGTGCAGTTTGTTTTGTTAAAAATCTGCAAATTTAACAGATAATTTCGCAAAGTATATTATTTTTCTTTACCGTAGTGAATTAATTGATTTTTGTGTAAAAATAAATTTATTTAATACGTTTGAAAAAAAAAATCTAGGTTGCTAAAGTAACTCAAGATACTGTTGATTTATATCTTCAAGATATAATAACTGAAGGAATGGAATTTGCTTCTACGGAGGAAGCAAAAATATTTGTGCAGAAAATAGCGAAGAGGGTGGATGAATTAAATGCGGAATTTGAGAAAAATAGGTATTTTAGAAATATTTTTAAAAAAGTACTGTATGTGATTGGATGTGTTTAAGGGAGGACATTAACTATCAAGAAGATATGGTGGCGGATTTGGTACATCATTTCGTTCTGCCCGAAGTCGAAAAGAAAATTGTTAGGGAGAAATATAAAAACAGACAGGCGAAGTATTTAAAGGCCGCTCATAATGAAATTTATAATCACATGGAAAATCGTAAGATTAATTAATATGATCATTTTTTTAATTTTAACTTTTCATACAAAAATTCCGAAGATTATTTTTAAAAAACATTTTGAAAGTAGAATAGATTAAAAATGTGAATTCTACGAAATAACTCGTAAAAATAGGTTTGTTGTGAATGTTAAAAAAAGTTAATTAATTTGTAATTAAAGTTAAGGAACGGCAGCTGCAAGCGTCTAAATTAAAAACGATACTACAAAGTCAACAAGACAAGGCAAGACCCGCGGAGTCGGATATAGAAGCGCAAGAAAAAGAAGTTGAAATTATAATTCATGACTTGCAATTTAAGGAAGAACCGGAAGGACAGGAATGTGTAGAATTTGAAATTAGTACCCACGAACCCTGGGAGGGAATTTATGCTTATTTAAACGAACAAACGGAATGAATATCCGAAATAAGACACGATTTTTTGTTGATTTAATCGAAATTGTAGCAACTGTGAACATTGTAAAAATATAATAAAAAAGTACCACAAATTGTTGATTTTTTCTTGAAATTTGATATCGAATTTACTTCGATTTTCGTATATTCTATAAATTTACAAACACATCTAATAGGAGAAATATTATTTATTAACATAGAAATTGCAGATTATAAAAAAGAATTACATCAATTAGCGATGTTTTTTTATAACAAAACTTTCAACAAGATTATACTATATATAATTATTCCTACCAACAAAGAAAATGTAAAGAAATACGTGTTAATTCGGTTGTTTTTAAATCTTAATTTCTATTACTTTGATCTATTCATTTGAAGTTAAATTATACATAAAAAAATCTAAATCACGTTATTTTTTAAGTAGACCAAATTTAATTAAAAGTTGGCTTAAATTATAATCAATAATTTTTTTTGAAATATAAATCGATAAATGATAATTAGCGTGTTTTATTGAAGTAGGGAGGTATAAGTCATTTTTTATATCTTGGCGGACCTAATTCATCCTCTACTGCGCATAAGGGTTGAGCTTCTAGTACCATTGTTGCCATATATGAATAAAAAACTTCAGTACAAACTGCTCAAATTGTAAACTGCATAGCAAAATTCAGATTGAGAATATTTAATGTATGAATATATACGGCTTCGATTAAAGTCCACTATTTATTATTTGTTTTGATCAATTATGCTAATATAATACTCTCTGTATTTGTTGGCTGTAGATATGACAATATTGTAGTAATTTTGATCACACCCTCAAATGACAAAAATGCAGTGGCGAGCATAAGGTTTCGGGGTGTTGAAGCGGCCAGTATATTTTCAATTTTTTTGAATTGTATGGTAATATCATTGGTCTTATGAATAAACTAGTCTTAATTTGTAATGCGCAGTAGAAGGGGCGGGCCCGCCACTTAAAAAAAAAATAGTCTATAGTTTTATTTATAAATAAGGTTGCCAACCGCTGAACAATCTGCAAAGATTCACGGGATCTCTGGCTTGGTTTATTAATTTTAATACCTGTCCTTCTAATTTTTTGTCATTTTTATATGTTAATTTGTCGCGTATTCTTAAAAGAACACGTTCGGCAGTTACGTTCACGGAATTGTCATTCATATCTAAAAAAAAAAAACACCCACCATAATTAAATCACATATATA
This sequence comes from Leptodirus hochenwartii, assembly GCA_947310635.1. Classification (NCBI taxonomy): domain Eukaryota; kingdom Metazoa; phylum Arthropoda; class Insecta; order Coleoptera; family Leiodidae; genus Leptodirus; species Leptodirus hochenwartii. The sequence goes on from OX371179.1 coordinate 1,414,267, forward strand.
AATAAAAATTAGCGGTTTTCACTTTCATCAGCAGTTCGAAAGTGTCTTTATATTATTGTCGAAATAATTTAACAGGCGAAGAAATTCGTACCTAACAATGGAAGAGCTTCATTCAAACCTTCCTGCAATTGTTTATTATATGCCTGCTCTGGAGTAATTGTCCAAACATACAGAGGATCGTATAAAAGAACCTCTAGAATCGCGATAATTGTTTCCATATTCACGCGCAGAACGGACAATGTCTTTTCGCAAGTCCTAAATCGAGCAAAATTATTAACCTTCTTTCGAAAAAATTTAGAAATTTTTTATGTAGTACTTTCTGAAAATCCCCGCGGTTCCAGTAACTCCCATTCCGTCAACAATTTCTCGTGTTAAACGGAATGGAACTGTTTCTGGAGTGGGCAGAATTTGGCCCTGTTCAAAAGCAATACCTAAAAGATTTTTGCAAGATTTTGTTAGAAAACAAATGGCCTAAAAACCTTTTCAGATAAATTTCATAAAAATACAGAGAAATATCATTAATTTCCATATACCGAAATCAATATGTATAACTTCGGCAGTTTTTTCATCGATGAGAATGTTTGTAACGTGTCGGTCCCCAACGCCCAGTACATAGCCGCACATGCTAGAAACGGCAACACTGGTAATGTACGCCCGTCTACGTTCGTACCATCTAGCACTTTCCAGGAACGTATTCACAAAGAATCGATGAAAAACGGGCGTTAATTGCTGGCAAATCTCATTAAAAGTGCGCAGTTTTTCATCGATCGCCTTACTAGCCATTTTCTAACATGTAGAGAAATCAAATATATTAAATCGCACTGTATACGCGGAAATTAAATAAATACATACGCCGTATTTAATTCTACATGAATTCAACGATATCGAACTGTATATCTCGTGCGTATTTATTAAATACATCGAAAGGGCTTTGGCATTTTCAACCCACTCTAAAATTCCACTACGTTTCGAAAGTGGTACGACCTGGAAAAGTGTATCATAAAAATTGCGAAACTGCAGGCCAATACAAAAAAAAAACGGTAGATTTTACAGTGTTGAAATGAAACATATATCACCCAAATACCGTAACAAGCATTAAGTAGCTAGATGTACATTTCAAGCGCTATGCGCCCATCATCGCATAGCGCTTGAAATGTACATCTAGCTACTTAATTTGTTACGGTATTTGGGTGATATTCTATATTATAATTTAACAGCGTAGTGATCATTTTTAAAATTGAAATGAAACGTTCAATTATTGATTAGTAAAAATTTTAAATATTAATTTGGAATTTGAAAAAAACAGTGAAGCCGCAAGAAAAGTCATCCACCCAAACAATGAACAAATAAATCAAATTATGTTGTATTTATAAAATTTTGAAAAATTCTATCTAAAAAACGGTTTATTTTACTTTATAAGTTCGGACCACCAATTTCGAAGTGTCTTTATTACTTCTGAACAAATCGTTCATAATGTTAAACACTTGCTGCATGACAGCATCTTGACGCATGTCATCTTTGCCTTTAACAAGAGTTTGACGAATAATTCCGTCTGTTCCGCGCATTGAAATTTTTTTTGGCTGATTAATTCCACCCACAGTGTAGTATTCCTTACCGAACGAATGAATTCCTAAAAAGTGCAATTTTGTAAATTTCTAAACAAATTTCCAAAGTTCTTCAGAATTAGATGTATTATTTAATAACGTTATTAACTTACCAACAATATTGTTGTACTCTTTATTAATACGAACAGGAATTGTAACAGTAGGCAAGGCAACTTCATCGAAGTTAACAATTTTCCTAATCGAACTTTGATAGGGCAAATTAACTTTCATAGGTTTTCCATCTTTATTCGTTGGTATATAAGCTAAATCAATAATAGCATCGGACAAAATAACCATTTTTCTAATAACCTCTTTTAGTTTGTCTTGTTTTTTGAGTTTATTCAAAAGATTATGGGCTGCTTCAACTCGAGGATCGTTAGAAACTGATAAGTTACTTTTGGAGGTACTAGATGACCTACTTGAAGATTTGGTTGATTTAGCAGTATCTTGGTCGTCTTTGTATTGGTCATCTTTATTTGCATTAGTCATTGATAGAATTAAAGGCAAAGTATGATGAGGATGGCCCAAGGCACAACGATCTAATAATAAAAAATTGTTAAATTATAAGAATTACGATATTCCAAAAAGTATTGGTTTTAGGAGAAAATGTTTAAAATAAAAAATGTAGAGGATATTTGAGTCTACAAAAAAGATATCTTTGTTTTTTCTTGTTTAATCTATGGTTTAAAAGCTAGAAATCGCAAAGCATTTTTTAAATATCACAACAATTTTTTCTTTAAACAGTTAAAATAAAACTTCGAAACCTTTAAATTCATAACAAAAACTTCCAAATGTAGTTTATATACAATAAACCAATGTATGTTTTTTGTTTTAAACATTTTCCTCTAAATTCTGTAATTTTTAAGTTATGGAATATTTACAGACCCAATATTGAAAGTATCTCAGTCTTAAAATCATCAACGCTATCAATATGTGGAATCAACTGCGGCAAAATACAAAGATATTTATACGTCGAAACTGCGGAAAGCCAATTTTTAGTTTTCTCAGTCAGAACGCTATTCGATTTATTTTCCAGCCACATGGAAACAATACGAAAAATACACATGTTGTATTTATCGCAGCGGACTAAATTTTTTATGTAGCATCTACGAAATAATACCGATAAATAGAAAAGAAACTAAATAATTTAATAGTTTACTTACTTCATAGATAAAATGAGGAAATTGTTCATTTGCTCTTGCGTATGCCTAATTTCGCTTTCGTCTATTTCACTTTGCTTGTCGAAAATAATCCCAGCTGTTTTCTCGGCTTTCGTTTTCCAATTTTTCAAAGCCTTCGCGCTAGCTTTCAATTTCTGCATAACTTTCTTTTTTATCTCAAAGTTACTGGACTTCGTGTAAGTATATATCTGCAAAATTCAATTTTACAAAACAACATTGATGATCGCTAATTGAAATAATACTCTTTGATATTCCTCATCGGCGAATCTTGCCAAAACATCGTGCGCTTCGATAATTAATTTGGTAGTTTCGTTACTTTCGACTTCGTTGTTAAGAACTTGAATGGATTTTTGGAAATACTCCTTGATAATACTTGGCGTATCCAAAGCCCCCATTTCACAAATCCAAGTGCCGTATAATTTTAAACCAAGTGAATATAAACTGCGAAGAAAAACCGAATTGAATTCGTACAATACAAATCACGTAATCTTACATTTTGTTGTCGCTGTGATTTTTCAAAAAATCCTGCATCAATGTGCTTCCGATCTCTTTATCTTTCAACCAAAACAACTGAACGTCTTCGAATTGGATTCTAGTTAAATCTTCTCTAGCTAAAGAAGGCAAGCATTTTAGTTTTCGCAAGATATTTACAGTTTGTTTGGTCAGGCCGCGTTCTCTAGTCATTTGAGCTAAATCTAAATGGAGATTTGTAATACTAGATCTTGTTAAATTATGATCTCTCTTCAGCAAAACGCTTGATATCATTAGTCTTTGCAGTTGAATTTGTTCCATGTATTTAAATTCGTGCAAATTTTGTAGTCCTTCTTTTTGCCATTTGCTGATCAAATCCACTTGTGCTCGTATTGAACTGGCATTGGCTATTTCTTCTAGTTCGTTTATAGATTGTAATGTCGCTAAATAATCGTAGATATTTTTTGTAGACTCCAAACTAATTTGCTTTAAAGCTTCAATAACTAGTTGTCTACTCGAAGTAATTTCTGCTAAAAAGCCAAGTTTGTTATCATCACTAAATGCTTTTAAAGCAGCAATATATTTCTTTGCGAACTGGCTAGTTTTACTATCTTCAATGTCCCAATTGCCTAATTTATAAATAGCATCAAAATCTATTGTATCCTCAATGGAATACCATAAATTATTTCCATCCGAACTGCAACTTTCTTCTTGCAAATAAATTTTGTATACATCAATTCTACTTCGATTATGCATGAATGTTAAATTAAAACATGCCACAGCGTCTGTTTCTCCCAAAGCAGTATAAGATTCCAAAAATACCGTTTCTAAAATTCGCTTTTGATCTTCTAATGCAGCATTATACACTTGTTCGAAAACGGTCATTTTCGGTTCGCGACTTTTATTCGTCACATCGAGGGATTTACCTTCCGATTCTTTTAGTTCCGATTTAATTTCGTAGCACCACAATTCTGCGTATAAAATTGCGGTAAAATACGAGGAACAATATTGGGCGGCCAAGGCGATTTCTAAATAATTAAACGTGAAATCGGCGGAGTTTCTACGCTTGTTCATTTTTTCCAAACGCAGAAAATGCACCACACCGAGCATGCACTTTAGAGATTCTTTTTGCATCGCCACTTCTTCGAAATTCGACGAATTTTTTTGGTTTTTATTTAATTTAGCATGTCGGTCGAAGAATTTATTAATATTCTTATTAATATCCAGCGAAATTTCAGGATTATTACTCGTAACAATCAAATTAATAACCACCGACAAAATTTGTTCAGCAAACGAATGTTTCAAACGCACCAAACTTATCAATTGCTTCAAACACGTATCATTGGTGAAACATCTTAGCAATGCCACAACAAGCTTCTTCGCCCAAGTTTCATGTTTTATTGCCGCTCCAGTTGGGCACCACAGATCTTTACTCAAGTTATCAAAATACGCTTTAGCGTCCAAATTCGGCTCAATACATTTGCGACCTTTCTTCTTCAAGTACGGCGCTAAATATTCTTTTCTGATTTTACCGTAATGGTAATTAAAGTTTGTATCAATTACATCAACAGCCTCCAAGACATGCGTTAGCGCCTGATTAGTTTCGATTATAACTTCGATCTGTTCATCAATTTGGTATTGGATTAATAAAGAAATCACGCAATGAATTAAGTGTTTGTAGCTTGAGCCATTGCTCGAGTCGCAACATTGAGATGTTAAAATGATGGTGGTCAAATCTCTCGCGCCAAGTTCGCCTAAACACCGAGTTGCTTCTAAACTTGTGTTGGCATCATTCGAGGAGGAATATTTGATCAGGGCACACAATAATCTGTGTATTAAACTTTGATTGCAATCCTCAGAAAATCCTCGAGTATTTAACAACGAATCGTACAATTTAAACAGCTCATTTTTATTCGAAGCCAATGATTTGCGCAAAGACTTAATTCCTTCGACCCGATATTCATTAGCATGCCAAACATTTCCACTTCCGCCACTTAAAAATCTGCCAATAGCTTCTGCGACTGTTAAATTTGCATTTCTGTTATTCGCCGAGTATTTATGGAAATGCCCGTTATTTGGAAATGGATCGATGTTTAGTAAGGCTTCGTATAAATCTGCAGGGTGATTTAATATTAATATATCCAAAATGGATAGACATGGATGATTTCCATCATCGCTGATAAGTTGGACGCATTTGTTGACGATCGTAGAAACGTGTTCGTGTATTTGCAACGAACAAGCTGGCAGAAGTTCGTTTAATATAATCGCAAAGTTGCGAATGCAAAACGTTTGGAATGCCGATTTTTGTACGTCCATGAAATTTAGGTGGGTGTATATAAAATCGCGCACCAAATACTCCTGCATTTTCTTAGCCTGCGGAGTGTTCAGTGAATTAGCAACGAATCCAGAAAATATCGAGTACGATTGAAATTTCACAATCCTCTCGTTGATATTATCAACTGCGTAAACGTTACACTTCAACGTCAACAAAATATTTTTTATTTTCTCGGGAGAGTGTCGAAATAAGTACGAAATCAACGAAGACTCCCCGAGAGATTCGTTTAAAACATCCAATGCTAGCTTAAAATCGGCAACGGTGATAAAACTCTGCTCCGGCTTGGGCAATTTCAGCTCCAAGTTGTAGGTTTCTTTCAAGTGTTCTAAATCCAAAATTGAATCGAGTAAATTCAGCAGAATCGGTTCGATGTGCACCGAGTCTAATTCTGATGGATTTAAGTTTGCTAAAGAAGCTTTTACTAGTTCGAAACGTTGCGTATTCGAAGCTGTAGATGTTGTGGAATTGTTACATTGGATCATCAAAAAATACGATCTTAGATATGGATAAACGACCTGCGAAACAAATTTTTGTTAAAGTGAGTATCAAATGATTAAGGTGATTATTATTTTGTGAAGTTTATATTATAAACGCTGTTAGTTTATTTAAAGAAAAAACTGAATATCAACGTATGGACTTCGCAAATTAATTAACACCCTGTAAAAAAATGATATTATTTACCTGAGATAATCCATCGATTGATTTGCACATTCTTCCACAAACCGTCTGCAGAAGTTGGCCGTAATGGCGCTGCATCATTAACGGATATGTTATGTTTATATTCTTCACTAAAAGATCGGAAAGATCTTCGTAGTCGAAAAGTGCGTAAGGAAAATCGAATATCGATAGTTTCATATTGTCCCATTGAAGAATTAAGTAACTCTCATGTTTTTTGAAGAATTCAGTACGAGTTTGATGGCCCAATTTTTGCGCGATTAAAGTGAATAATTTTTCTGTAAAACCTGTTAAAAATATATCGTAAGTATTGTTATTTTGCGATGTTTTTAACGTACCTGAAAATAGTTTTCTTTCATATAAGAGTTTTAAAAACTCCGCTAGAATTTGCTTTCTCCAGTTCGCGCTAAAAATAATAATTGAAGCAAATGTATGCAGAACTGTAGCAGTTCTTGTGGCAGTTTCATCCAATATTTGTTCTTGCGATAAATTTGCTTCTATAGAAAATACGTCGGCGGACTAAAAATATTTCAATTGTACAAATCAACACTTTAAAACTTTGAGAAATAGCTAACCCGTTTAATTATACCATCCAACAATTCTTCTTGTACATTGAAAATTTCATAATTAAATTCTTCTGTATTTTTAAATATTACAGTCAGACATTCTATTGCGATATATCGGACTATAACATAATCGTTTATAAGAAAAATTGGAAGGTTTAGAATTATTTTCGATTCTTCTTTTACGTTATTCCAGATCGACCAAGCAGATAATGGATCCAACTAAATAATATTAAATAAGTACGTTGGAAAAATATTTTTAACGAAAAAATAATACCCGCCAAAGTTGTTTCATACATTTTATAACGAGCATTGAAACTTTGGGACCGTAATTTTTACAATTTGAGAAGAATTCGTATAAAATTTTAACAGCGCCTTTTCGCAAGATATTGGAATCGGATGCGGCAAAATGTGGTAGAATATCTAAAATAAAGATCTGTATAATAATGTAATTAACAAAACCGGATGGACCGACCATGTAAAATGTTCAAAATAAAACAAGTAGTTTCGTATTCCGAATATTTCGCATCTGTAATACTTTGTAAGATCTTCAGAAAACCAGCTAAATAATCATTTGTAAGTTGGCCAATTTGACAAGTGGTAACTAAACTCAAAATAACTTTCATCTGAAATTTTTTACCAAATCTTATAAAATCTTATAAAAACCGTATAACAGACCATTTCGTAATGCTGCCCGCATTTTATATCAAAATCTAATTTGAAAATCGTTTCGGCGGCGTATTTTTGATTATCCGTTTCCAGAATATTCCAGAACGCGTACGAAGCAAAAATCTCCAAAGCGGCTAGTTGTAAATCACACGAATCTTTCGCTTCCGTTTTTGTAATTTTACAAATCGCTGTTAAAATTGACAAAGGAATGTTGTGTTTAAAAAATCTTTGGATCGGTTTAATTAGTTCCAATTGAAAGAGAGGCTTTAAAGATCGAATATTTGAATATTTGATTCTTCTGATCGTACTGTCGAAATGAAAAATTAATTTCTGAAATAGTTTAACAATTTGTTCGTTAAGAATATTTTCAGATAATTGAGATTCGTCCACAGCGTCATATTTTACCAAATTAGATAAGATATTTAATAGTAAAATAGCTAAATTGGCGATATTTGTAATGTCATTTTCAGTTGAATCATTCTCTGATGAAATCTGCAGTAAAACTTCATACAGTTCTTCCAAAATTTCATTTATACAAAGATAATTATTATCTTTTGACAAAATATTCGTTCGCGTCATTTCGCGAGATATTTCCATCAATTTCGTAAATGAATTCAATTCGTAGATATTTTCGATTTCTTCGAAATAATCGAAACAACTTGTCGCGTCTTTAAAATTCCTCGATTTTTTTTCTTCAATGGGCCATTGCCTCAATGTAATTTTAACTAAAAAATCAGCTAAATTCGGCTGAATCAAAATGCCGCTAGATTTGCTACCAGACAAAATCCAATTTATCAATTTTTTGCGTATACAATTTTGACTGGAAAAGTTAGTATCTTGCATCGGATAATATTTGCACAGTACTATTAAAGTGCGAATACTTTCATTTGATGCGAAAATCACGTTGTCGAAATATAATTTTAATAAATCGATGTGTGAAGAGCATTTTTTTGAATTTAAAAGTTTGCTCAGTAAACGATGAGTCGAGTCTGGATATATTTTTAATCCCACTAATCTAGAAAAGGATTTTTTTGTTAATATTTCAATATCCCTTTTTTAAATTGTAAGTTTAAAAATAGGAATTTTATCAAAAATTTCACAAATTGTATTATATACGACCATCATATTTTGTTTTGCAAATGTCCAATTTCAATATTATAAATACAAAAAAAATAAAACAAATAAGATGCGCTCACCTCAAAGCAGATTCCCAAATACGTTTCCAAGCTTCCTCGACTTGATTTTCATTATCAGAAATATTTTCCGAAGAATAAAGATACTTTTCTACATTTACTAACGTTATTAGACAAGAATTAATGTAGTTAGTAGCAATATTTTCCAAAAGTTGCATTTTAGACAGCTTAATCACCAAAGTTTCGAAATCGTCGCGCAAAATAGCTACAAAATCACGATTTATTACCAGAAAAATTTGCAATGGTTGAAAAGTGCGAAATCTAACCTGTAGGATTTCGCTGTAAAAACTGATCCAACATTGCAATCCATGGCAAATTGTCGGAAATAGAATTAGATATTTTGATACAATCGATTGTTGCACTTAAACTTCTATCAACTCGAGCTCTTTTACTATTGGATACGTTACAATCAAGATCTATCTCCGAATTTTGAGATACATCGATAGAAGCATTATCTTCGGAGAAAATCTGTCAAAAACAGGCTTATTTTGTAAAAAAAAACCGCTTCCTGAAGAAATTTCATTATTACATGCAATATAGTAAAAAGAGCTTCTAACTGGTATAAATTTATGTTGCATTATTTCATTGCTAAAGAAGCTACAAGCTTTTTAAGGCCAACTTCTCCTCATACGAAAAACAATAGTTCGGCAGCGTATTTAGCATTTGCGCAATTTTGATTATTTTTGTACAATATTTTTAGAGAATGTTCCTAAAGGATGGGGCTTTTGAACATTAATGTCTTATATTTTTTAATTTGCAATAACATGTCGATACAAAATCACAGCTTTCATTGAAAAGAAGACGATTTTTCAGACGTTGTTTTACCGAGGAAGCTAGTGGAAATATTAGAAAAAAGTATGACCGTTCCATAGCTAGACATCTAGTCTACAATCAGGAAAAATTGCGTAATTTAATTTGCTTTCGTTTAATGGTTGGGTTTAACGTTAATGAACCTTTGAAATCCATCAAATATTCACACAAACAAGACATTTATTCCACAACCATAAAAAAGAACCCGCACATTTTTTCAACTCCGCACCGACCTGTTTATTAATCTCCACCAGAAGCTTCAGTAACGTCGCTTCGATTAACCCATGCTCGCCCGTGCCCATTTCATGTTCGCACCGGTTCGACGCGTTCGAACTGCCACTGCCGCTATTTTGCGCATAGAATTTTCCGTTCCGGCGCTGATGAATGAGCTGTTTGCGGCACTCCGATTCGAAACGTTGCCGCACTTTAAGGTGCAACGTGTGCAGGCAACGTGTCCATTCGTGCCAAGAGAAGGCGCACGTGACCGATTGGGGAGAGTACGATTGGTCGGTAATAGATGGCGCTGCGAAAGCACCTCGGGCGTGATGTAAAATGATCTAAATAATGTCGGAATATAAAATGTTTCGTAGCATGTTTATTTTTTAAGTGGTGCAAATGTGTTGGGAGATGGAGAAATTCAAATATGTGTATAGTCAAAGAATATTGTCGATTTTTGCGTGTATTTGATATTTATTTGTAATAAAAAGTTGTATAGCGATTTTACCTGTATATAAAATAGTCGATTTAAATCTTTTTGGACGTTTACATCGTGGGATTTATCGTAAATATTAATTAACGGAACGAAACTAGTTTCGCTCATTTTACAGCAAGTCAAGCGAGAATCCGGGCTAGTAAATTCGGTAAATTGTAAAACCTAAAATTAAATTTACTCGCAGCAAACAAACAAAATAATTTCAATCGCTCGAGTGATTAATTTTTACTAGTTTTATAATATTTTCCTGATTAGTTCTGGTCATTTCCGAACTAATAGAATTGCAAAGTGTCTGAATAAATCCGAATTCCTCTCGCAATACCATGGCGCTCATTTTATGCAAAGGGGCCCATTTGATCACCATGTATATGGAGGCGGCGTCATTTTCTTCACATTCCTTAATAACTTGTAGAATATCTACGAATTTTTTTTAAGACATTACATCCCTAAAGATCAACGAAAATGTGGAATAACATACTCAGCCAATATTTTTCGGAAATATTCCCCAAAATCGACAATTTACAAAGAATAGCGCTTTCTAAGACTTTGAGTAAAGTATCGCCGAAATAGCGTTTGAGTAAAGGTCGCTCGAATGATACGAAAATGTTTTTTAGTAAGGTGATATATGGCACGGAGTTTTCTGAAAGAAATATCGTTTTTTTTTATTGAAATCTTCACTAAATATTCGTCGGTACGCACCATTTTTATTGATTAAGCGTACAACTAAATGAATTATCCTTTGAGCTGTGCTTTTGTGCTGTACGAAGGCTGATCGTTTCTCCTTTTCTTCCTTTTCCAAAGAATCCGCTTCCTGTTGTAAAAGACACGATTAAATTGGATTATAAATGAACGCGCTCGGATTATAAATACATTTTACCTCTATCAAGTAATTAAATAAAGACTGAATGATAAAAGTCCACGAAAATCCGTCGGTGCCAGTTGCGAATTCTTGGGAATCTTCTAATTTTTCCGGAAGAGCTTCGTCGAATTCCAAAAATCGTTTTAAATTATCCGCAGCTCTTCGGCGAACGGTCACTTTATTCGATATTAAGCATCTAAAATGGTCGTTTAATTGAGCGAATTTAAAATCGAACATATTGGTAAATAGAACACCGTGTGAAATAACTTTTCAGAAAATGAAAAACATTTTATTTTCCCAACTATAATAATAAGACGTCGGTGGCTTTCTATAAACATTGCGTTAACCTCAAATAGCCACCGAGAGGGGAATACGGCATGATATACACTATTTATGTCTAATTTTGTGGACCGGTACAAAATACACAATATTACATTCACATGTTTTTTATAACAATTAACAAGTTAATACATAAAAAAATGCTCGTATCTTTTAACTATAACAATCAACAACAAAAATACAGCAGTTTAGTGCATAATTACCTATTAATAACCAATCAAACTTAGGCATGTTACTAAAAAATCAACAGAAAACTCCAGCAACAATAGTTTCCTTTAAACAAAAATAGTATTCGCAATTTTTTGATATTTTGTTTAACAAAGTCTCCTCTACGAAATTGTATTAACAATACGCCATATTATGAGGTGGAAGATCACCAATATGGACTTTAAGTGACACTGTGTATAATATGAGAGTGCGATAAATGAAGCAATTATTAAAATTATAATAACTTTCTTTAAACAAAAATAGTATACGCAATTTTTTGAAACTTTATTTATCAAAGTCTCTTCTACGAGATTATGTTAACAGTATAATATATTATGGGGTGGAGGGTCACCAATATGGACTTTAAATGACACTGTGTATAATATGAGAGCGCGGTAAATGAAGCAATTATTAAAATTATAATAACTTTCTTTAAACAAAAATAGTATACGCAATTTTTTGAAACTTTATTTATCAAAGTCTCTTCTACGAGATTGTATTAACAGTACAATATATTATGGGGTGGAAAACTTAATGTTGGTTGCATATAATAGTTTTTGTAGATTGGGATTTATCTATTCAGTAAAATAATAGATATTTTCAAGCATGTAAATTTAAAAGAAGCTTAAATGCGTTATTTTGTGATAAATAATAGTTTGACAAGTAATAGAAAAAGTTAAATTCTCTAAATGTGTCAATGTTTTTTTGAGGTTACGTAATGTTTGTTTCTAAATTTATTAACGTGAAAATGTCAAACTACTCCATCATTTTAAAAAAGCTTTCCTTTACAAATTGATATAATAGACATGGAAATTGTAAAAGAAGTGTTCAATTTAGTGGCCAGCCATGCAGAGATATCTTCTTGTATCGAAGACATTCATCCACATGTGAGTGAAACTTTTAAAGCATGCTATAATCAACTTGAAACCACTTTAAACGTGCATTCACATTCTAACATCCCATTACATGTAAATAACTGTGTAGAAATGAAATTAGACTATGCATACTCGTACATACACGACCATTTGAACATCGGAAAATGGTCGGAGGTACCGGAACATAAGCGACGCGCTTTCAGTTCCGTTTGCTTTTTGAAATGCTGTTTTTCGGTAAAAGACGGTAGCATTTCGAACTTGCGCGACGCTTTGGCGTATTTAGATAACGGTTATTTGATGGGGTTACCCTCCGGTGGGAATATGACATTGCTGACGGACAGTGCGCGCGTTATTTCGAAGTATATACGCAACCAAAGTCACAGCGAATTAAAATGCGACGTTGTGCCGAATATTGCCGACAAATCGCGTAAACGGAAACGGGTATATTATGACAGCTACTGTCATTTAAACGGTGCGGAAATTAGTGTGTTGGTTAAACCCAGTATTGAAGAATTCTCCAAAAAATGTTTTAGTAGAATGTTGCCAGCTAAATTGAAAGGTTGTATTTTTATATTTTAATCGATTGATTGAATATCGTGTAAAAAAATATTTAGATTGCATGTCGCATTGGCCAGCCCTGACTAAATGGTTGGATGTTGCGTATATCTTGGAAAAAGCTGGAGAACGAACAGTTCCGATTGAGCTCGGTTCGTATTCAGCTGACAATTTCTCGCAAAAATTAATGACCGTTAAAGACTACGTTAAAAAATTCTACTTCGGTGCCGGTAATAAAGTTGCCTATTTAGCCCAACATGATCTTTTATCACAAGTAAGTTCAAAATCACTTAAAGAAATATATATATTTTCAAGTATTATCAGAGATTTTATGTCTCAAAATTGAATATACGATTTTTATAAGTTTAAAATCACATCAATTTTTTTTTTAAGTATTTCGAACATTTCAAGTATTAAAATCGAATATACGATTTTCATAAGTTTAAAATCACATAAAAAAATATTTTTCAAGTATTATAGGAGATTTCAAGTCTCAAAATTGAATGTACGATTTTTAGAAGTTTAAAATCACATAATTTTTTTTTTCAAGTATTATCGGATATAATCTCAAAATCGAATGTATGATTTTGATACGTTTAAAATTACTTGGAAATATTTTTTGAAGTATTATCAAAGATTTTAAGTCTCAAAATTGAACATACGATTTTTATAAGTTAAAAAAAAAATGTTTTTTCAAGTATTATTTTAAAATTTACGTGTTACAATTGAACATACGATGCGCAGATTTAAAATATTTTTTTTAGGTTCCCGAATTAAAAGAAGACATTTCGATTCCCGATTATTGTTGTATAAGTAGAAATCCCGAATTGGAAAACGATTTAAATTTAGAACCGGAAATTTGCGCTTGGTTCGGACCCAAAAATACCGTATCCGCTTTACATCACGACCCAAAAGATAATCTACTTTGTCAGGCTAGTGCAAATCATTTCTTTTAAATTGGCTATTTATAAATACATTGCTCCTATTTGTAGATATACGGTACAAAACAAATTATCTTATACAACCCATCTGACAGCGAGTATCTTTATCCGCACGCGCAGGTGTTATTAGCGAACACGGCGCAAGTTAATCCGGCGTTGCCAGATTTGGTAAATCATCCCGAATTTGCCAAAGCGAAAATGTTCAAATGCCTATTGGAGGCTGGGGAAATGTTGTACATCCCTCCCAAATGGTGGCACCACGTTACGGCACTGGAAAAAAGCTTTTCTATCAATTTTTGGTGGCAATAATGTATTTTTAATACATTAATTTTATAAACGTATTTTTTTTCTTATAAATAAATAATTAAATCACTAACAACCTCCCACCCACAACGATTTTTCCAAAAAATCGTATTTCGTGCAATATTACTTAAATAAAACGTCCTTTTCACATTTCGCTTACGTGAAATGTAACAAATTGCGATAATATCGTAGTTGGCAATTACGCCATTAACGGCTGTGTATGTAATTAGTTTATTAAGTTAATTTGAATTAAACGTGGGTTTATATTATGACGTTTACGCTCATAATTCTCATAGAATATGATTGAATTATAATATTAACCAGTTGGTAAATTATTATTATAAATGCGGCAACTAATTTTTTCGTTTCTTGTTTTATTGGTACATGAAGAAGTACCATTTAATACGCCGCTGTAATTTTATAAACGAATACTAGACGCAGTACTAATTCAATTATATTATTACCATGTTTGTAAATAATTGTCAGTTTAAGCCAGAAATATGGTAATAATTTAAACGATTTAATACAAGAATATCTAGCTCGAGTGTATATCTATCATTAACCAGAAAGATGAATAATAATAAAAAAAATCGTATGGTAAATGTTGGTTTCGTTATATATTAAAATATACACGGTTATTGAAGAAAGTTCTTAAAATCCATTAAAGGAATATTTTGCAGTAAATTTTGTGCGGGTTTTTTTTATGGTTTTTGCCATTTTCAACAATTAAAGATTGAAAAATTCCGTAATTATTTACGGAGGAATAAACATTTTTAAAATCGTTTTTTATTAAATTTAATGATTTGCTATTAGCAGTAATTAATATTCATCATCTTGGCAATAAAGATTTTTTTTTTTTGCTGAAAGTTGCCAGATATGAAAAGAAAATTTGATTGTCCTAAAATTATTATATATTTTAGTTATATAGTTGATAGAATATTAATTGAGAATAATTAGAAAAAAAGATCTATAAGTAACTATTGAAATGAAAATCTGTTAATATTATTGACCTTTGGGAGTAGGCAACTTTATAAACGTGGAACATGCACGAAATCATCATCGCTATTCTCAGGGAGAATCGTACCAAAATTTCAAACCCATAAAAAAATGTTAAAATAAAATATTCCCTCAATAAGAGAATATTTTATTTAATAATAATTAATATTCATGTTTGCCATAAAGAATTTTTCTTACAATTCTGACTGAAAGTTGCAAGAGAGGGAAGAAAAAGGTATTATAGGCAACTAAAAGTGCACGTGAAAAACAGAATTGTCCTAAAACTATTAAATTGGCTTATATATTTTAGTTATATTGTTGATAGAGTATTTAAATGAGAAAAAATTGAAAAAAATTAAATAAAAATGAAAATCTGTTAATAGTAGTGACCTTTGAGAGTAGGCAACTTTATAAACGCGGAACATGCACGAAATCACTATCTCCATCCAAGCTATTCTCAGGCAGAATCGTACCAAAATTTCAAACCCATAAAAAAAAATGTTAAAATTAAATATTCCCTCAATAAGAGAATATTTTATTTAATAATAATTAATATTCATGTTTGCCATAAAGAATTTTTCTTACAATTCTGACTGAAAGTTGCCAGAGATGAATAAAAATTGGTATTATAGGCAACTAAAAGTGCACGTGAAAAACATAGAATTGTCCTAAAACTATTGAATTGGCTTATATAGTTGATACGAGTATATAAATGAGAAAAATTTGAAAAAAATAAAATAAAAATGAAAATCTGTTAATTTGAGAGTAGGCAACTTTATAAACGCGGAACATGCACGAAATCACGATTTCCATCCAGTTATTCTCAAACGAATCGTACCAAAATTTCGAACCCATAAAAATTTGGAAAATAAAATATTCTCTGTACGAGAGAATATTCTTGTTAAATACGAAACATAACATACCGGAAGAAGGGAATACATCTGCCCTATGTTATAGTGAACCAACTCTCATTAGATATTCGTCTTTTCCAGTGCGTAACGCGAAAGCATCACAGCAGACGATCTATTTATATCAAATTTAGATTTAAAGATAATATAGTTTTGTATATAGATAAAAGAAGACTTTCACATACACCTGTATATCTTTTATATGTTAGCCAGAAACGTTTTCGAACGAGCAAAATTATTTAACTTACGTTTATCGAAGTTTTGCTTTCTGTGGGTTGTGGGTTCGAATCCCAGCCATGACAAATGAATTTATAAATCACTTCTGCTTCGGTGATGGAAAATTGAGCGCGTCACATTTATTTATTTATTAACTTTCATCCTGTCGATTTTTTAGGCAATTAATTAAAAAAAAATTCCAATGTACATAATTTCAGTAGTTCATATTAAGTCCGCGTGATTTTCAGTCCAAATTCTATTCGACTATAATTGTAAAAAAATACATACATTTTTCTGTTAACTGAATACAGATTGTAATTTCTTCTGACGCGTGCTGAGCTACATAAAGGTACACAAACTTCTTGTAACAGTGAAATAATAACATTCTTTTCGATGTGTAGAAAAGAACTAATGGGTTGTGCGCTGCCGTAGCAGGTGTCGGAGTTTTTCCGAGTCTATACATAACACCATTTTACTTCCGGTAGATCAACTCCAAATTACACTCGAGACAAATACTTGGACACAAAACGATTACAAATATCCAAGAAATTAAAAATTACCATTTTTTTCTAAAACATTTTTTTTCATGACAAATTTATTAGTAATACGGCGTCCAAATTATTTTTAAGCCGGATGCGCATTTCGAATTCTAAACTGCCAACGGCAGAAGCACAAAAATCTGACGAATAATACATTTTTTACAATTGATTATTGATACGCTTTTAATAAAATATAAAATAGCCTCTTTTTTGCAAGAATTTTTTTTTTATGATAATTTTATTAGTATTACAGCGTCCAAATCATTTTAAAACTAGATTTTAAAACTTTTTTAGTATTACAGCGTCCAAAACATTTTAAAACTTCGAATTCTAACCTGTCAATAACAGAAGCACAAAAATCAGACTATTTGTCTGATTATTTTTGTATTATTTGTATTATTTATACATTTTTTACAATTGATTTTTGATATGCTTTTAATAAATATAAAATAGCTTTTTTTTTCAAGATTAATTTTTTTCACGATAAATTTATTAGTGTTACAGCGTCCAAATCATTTTTAAACTGGATGCGCATTTCAAATTATAAGCCGTCAACAGCAGAAGCACAAAAATCAGACAAATAATACATTTTTTACACTTGATTTTTGATACGCTTTCAATAAATATAAAATAGCATTTTTTTTAAACATTAATTTTTTTTATGATAAATTTCTTAGTATTACTACGTCCAAATAATTTTTAAACTGGATGCGCATTTCGAATTCTAAGCTGTCAATAGAAGTAGCACAAAAACCAGACAAATAATACATTTTTTACAATTGCTTTTTGATACGCTTTTAATAAATATAAAATAGCATTTTTTTTTCAAGATTAATTTTTTTCACGATAAATTTATTAGTATTACAGCGTCCAAATCATTTTTAAACTGGATGCGCATTTCAAATTCTAAGCCGTCAACAGCAGAAGCACAAAAATCAGACAAATAATACATTTTTTACACTTGATTTTTGATACGCTTTCAATAAATATAAAATAGCATTTTTTTTAAACATTAATTTTTTTTATGATAAATTTCTTAGTATTACTACGTCCAAATAAGTTTTAAACTGGATGCGCATTTCGAATTCTAAGCTGTCAATAGCAGTAGCACAAAAACCAGACAAATAATACATTTTTTACAATTGCTTTTTGATACGCTTTTAATAAATATAAAATAGCATTTTTTTTAAGATTAATTTTTTTCACGATAAATTTATTAGTATTACAGCGTCCAAATCATTTTTAAACTGGATGCGCATTTCGAATTCTAAGCCGTCAACAGCAGAAGCACAAAAATCAGACAAATAATACATTTTTTACACTTGATTTTTGATACGCTTTCAATAAATATAAAATAGCATTTTTTTAAAGATTAATTTTTTTTATGATAAATTTCTTAGTATTACTACGTCCAAATAATTTTTAAACTGGATGCGCATTTCGAATTCTAAGCTGTCAATAGCAGTAGCACAAAAACCAGACAAATAATACATTTTTTACAATTGCTTTTTGATACGCTTTTAATAAATATAAAATAGCATTTTTTTTCAAGATTAATTTTTTTCACGATAAATTTATTAGTGTTACAGCGTCCAAATCATTTTTAAACTGGATGCGCATTTCGAATTCTAAGCCGTCAACAGCAGAAGCACAAAAATCAGACAAATAATACATTTTTTACACTTGATTTTTGATACGCTTTCAATAAATATAAAATAGCATTTTTTTTATGATAAATTTCTTAGTATTACTACGTCCAAATAATTTTTAAACTGGATGCGCATTTCGAATTCTAAGCTGTCAATAGCAGTAGCACAAAAACCAGACAAATAATACATTTTTTACAATTGCTTTTTGATACGCTTTTAATAAATATAAAATAGCATTTTTTTTCAAGATTAATTTTTTTCACGATAAATTTATTAGTGTTACAGCGTCCAAATCATTTTTAAACTGGATGCGCATTTCGAATTCTAAGCCGTCAACAGCAGAAGCACAAAAATCAGACAAATAATACATTTTTTACACTTGATTTTTGATACGCTTTCAATAAATATAAAATAGCATTTTTTTTATGATAAATTTCTTAGTATTACTACGTCCAAATAATTTTTAAACTGGATGCGCATTTCGAATTCTAAGCTGTCAATAGCAGTAGCACAAAAACCAGACAAATAATACATTTTTTACAATTGCTTTTTGATACGCTTGTAATAAATATAAAATAGCATTTGTTTTTAAGATTAATTTTTTTTATGATAAATTTATTAGTATTACTACGTCCAAATCATTTTTAAACTGGGTGCGCATTTCGAATTTTAAGCTGCCAACAGTAGAAACACAAAAATCAGACAAATAATACATTTTTCACAATTGTTTTTATTTTTTTATTTTAATAGTAGAATTTTATTTTGAAAGTATAATACAAAAATTTATACATTTTTAGAAGATTTCTACAAAATTTCTAGAAAAATTGAGAAAATATTTATACATTGAGATCATTTTAGCTAAAAGGACTTTGTTTTGGTTTAAACAAAGTGCATTATAAAAATTATTTTGTATAATTAAAAAATTATTTCTTAATTTATGAATACATATAAAATTGTTCTTTCATTTGGTGGTATAGACTAGAAATATATATTATATATATTTTTTTATTATTAGAAATAGTAAAATACACTAAAATTATTTATTAATATCTAAATCACAATCGCTTATTATTATTATATCTTTCGAATTAATTCTAAAATAATTTTTATTTTTTTCTAAAAACGTAACGTCACGATTCTTATTATTGTGTTAATTCTTTTTTGGGCCTGTATTTGGACGCGGAATTGTCTATTTCTAAAAATCCCGATTCTGATTTTAATAAATCTCTCAGAGCTACGATATAAGTTTGCGCCATTTGCAATGTCTCGAATTTGCTTAATTTATGGTCCATATCGAGGCTGGGGATCACCTGGCGAAGTCTTTCGAATGCGTCATTCAATCTATCCAAAATAAATCATAAAAAAAGAGCATTTTTCAACCGATATTTCGACTTCTTAAAATGTCCAAAAATTTCGCATCGTTTTCTTTTTTTACACGAATTTTTACACAAAAACAAAACCTTCCCATTGTTTTCCATAAATAAAATTTTAATAAAAAAAATTTTTTACCCATTCATTCGTCTTCTTTCCCTCGCATTGGCAGCTAATCTTCGTTTCTTCATCACCCCTGGACATGGCGATGGTTCCTTCTCCACATCCAATCCGAGCTTCCTCTTCCTCGAACGTTTATTACCATTTAACTCTTTTGTTTTATTTGTTGCTGCGCTCACCGTACCATTTCTTTTATCAACCGTTATTATATTATTAACAATGTTGTTGTTGCTTACGATATTGTTATTATTTATTGTCACTGAAGATGATTGAACATCTTTCATTGAGAAGATGTTTATGTTTCCATATGTGTATTTCGTATTCTCTATTAAATCGGCGTTACTTGTTACTGATAAAAAACTGTTGTATGTTGATGAATCTTCGTAATGGTCCGCCAAGACTTGATCAGCTGGAAACTAGATAAAAATAAGACTTTTTTTTTTAGATACAAGTATAAAAAATATTATTGTTTTAATATTTTTTTTTAAAACTTCAATTTGATATTTTTTTAATTTTTAAAGGTATTCCTCTACCATTTTTACTATGTATATGAATTTAATAAAATAAAATGATTTTTTTTTCTAAAATTCACTAAAATCTTTTGCTATATAAAACGTAACGATTTTTTTTTAATATTCAAAAAACATTTTTCATGTAGTTTTTTTAAAAATCTCCAAGTTGGTATTTTTTTAAAAATATATTTGAAACTTTGACTCGATTCTTTTTTAAAGTTTTGAAGGTGTCTTCATCTTTTATTTTTTTTTACAGCAAGCTTCATATGAAAAAAGTCAATTGTTATTTTCTAAATAAACTAGAAACCATAATAAATAAAATTTCAAAAATGCGAAAAAGTATTTTCCTTATAATATATATATTTTTTAATTTTTTATTTAATATATTTTTAGTAGTTTGACTACATTTAATATTTTCAACAATTTGAACCTCTACAGCTTTTATATATTTTTTACGACGAACTTCGTGAATAAAATTATAGGCATTTTTTGTTTTTTAAATTCACTAAATATTTCTCTAAAATATTATTGTTGTAATATTTTTTAAAACTGCCATTTGATATTTTTTAATTTTTTAAAGCTATCCCTCTACCATTTATACTTTGTATATGAATTTAATATGAAAAAAATGATTTTTTTTTCTAAAATTCACTAAAATCTTTTGCTATTAAAATGAAAAGATTTTTTCTTTATATTCAAAAAACCTTTTCATGTAGTTTTTTTTTTAATCTCGAATTTGATATTTTTTTATAAATATATTTGAAACTTTGTCTCGATTCTTTTTCAAAATTTTGAAGGTGTCCCATCTTTTAATTTTTTTTACAGCGAGCTTCATATAAAAAAATTCAATTCTTTTTCTAATATAAACTAGAAAACACAATAAATAAAATTTCAAAAATGCAAAAAAGTATTTTCCTTATAATATATATATTTTTTAATTTTTTATTTAATATATTTTTAGTAGTTTGACTACATTTAATATTTTCAACAATTTGAACCTCTACAGCTTTTATATATTTTTTACGACGAACTTCGTGAATAAAATTATAGGCATTTTTTGTTTTTTAAATTCACTAAATATTTCTCTAAAATATTATTGTTGTAATATTTTTTAAAACTTCCATTTGATATTTTTTAATTTTTTAAAACTATTCCTCTTCCATTTATACTTTGTATATGAATTTAATATGAAAAAAATGATTTTTTTTCTCTAAAATTCACTAAAATCTTTTGCTATTAAAATGAAAAGATTTTTCTTTATATTCAAAAAACCTTTTCATGTAGTTTTTTTTTAAATCTCCAATTTGATATTTTTTTTATAAATATATTTGAAACTTTGTCTCGATTCTTTTTCAAAATTTTGAAGGTGTCCCATCTCTAATTTTTTTTACAGCGAGCTTCATATAAAAAAATTCAATTCTTTTTCGAAAATAAACTAGAAAACACAATAAATAAAATTTCAAAAATGCAAAAAAGTATTTTCCTTATAATATATATATTTTTTAATTTTTAATTTAAGGTATTTTTAGTAGTTTGACTAGATTTAATATTTTCAACAATTTGAACCGCTATATTTTTTTACGACGAACTTCATGAATAAAATAATAGGCATTTTTTTGTTTTTTAAATTCACTAAATATTTCCCTAAGTAAAAATATTTTCACTAATCTTTACAAACACAAAAAAATATTTTAAAAATTCTTTCGCTTAATATATATTTTTGAAAGTGTATGAAATTGATCATTTTTTGTTTCCTAACTTCACAAAAAAAATTCTATACATAAAATTAAAATAATTCTTTAAAACACACCAGAGAATTTAAAAAAAATAAAAAATTTAATTTCTTTTATTCCATTTTTTAACAGTGTTTGACTCGATTCAATATATTTTAAATTTCGAAGATTCTCTACCATTTATAATTTTTTATCAACCAATTTTTATGAACTATTTCAAAATACATAATTGTAAAAAAAAATTAAAAATACAAACTAAATTTAAAAAATATCTTCCTCATAGACATGGCATAAATCCCTCGCCTTCTACCAATTCATACAATATTTTTCAAAATGAATGATAAAAACTTACCCTGCTCTCAATATCCGTTGGCTGGTGCACTAAAGTGGCACCAAATGCCGTGTACCCAAAAGCCGATGGCATATGAAGATGGTACTCCTCTGCAGCAATCTGTTGAACCTCAGGACCCAACGGTGGTCTCCTGATGGCACCATACTCCAACTCTTCACTAACACTCTCCTCATAACCCAATAAACCGTTAATTCCGCGCGCTCCACTAAAATTTTGTTGGTCCAAAAAATCGCCACTTGTCGAAAAATTGTTAGAAAGTACTTCGGACGTTGCAAATCGACTATTTGTGGTATACGACTTCATTTGTGTGTTGTTTCGTCGAGCCTCTCGCACTTTTTCGCTTAATTTTGATGAAAAACCATTTTTTATTCGGCACGTTTTTTTTTTTTTTTTTACCAATTTAAGGGCTAAATTTTATTTGATCTACCCTCTCGAATATCGAAATTCCTGTGCGATACTGTTCTTCGCGACCTAACCGAAAAAAATCGGTACCACCCTCATCGTTGCGGAAGATATTTAGAGTGGGGATTATTTCGCACCACTTACTAACGGTCCCACCATCACCACTAGAAATGGTACCCACAAATGGTACCCTCTTACGAACAAGGAGTCTAATGCCAAAACTAAGTCAACATGAACTAGAAAATAATGCTGAAAAAGTCACCCCGTTTGATAGGGAAATAAAAGTGGAGGGGATAAATTGGTGATTATATCGTGGTATAAAAGGTGTGGTCATGCTATGCTATGTAAAGAAATATATACAGGGTGGAGGTGAATTTTTTTTTTATAGTTTTATTTTATTAGAGAAATATGTATCGAAATATATAAATTCAATTTTTTTTAAGGTAGGCTATTTGTATAATATTTGACCCAATGTAAATGTCCCTATGATGACGTACATGGTATTTAAATGTCTGATATGCATGGTGCGCATGTGCCATGCAGCAAAAGTCCCATCCATTGTTGCCATATCGAATCTAAATGCTGATGATTTTTTTTTAATATATTATAAAATTACCTTTATGAATTTTACATACATTTTTATAGTCGATAATTTTTATCTAATATTCACTTTAATGATTATATTTAATATTACAATAAAAAAATTATTTATATTTTGACTTGTGCTTCTGAATTATATATTTTTTTAATTTTTAAAGAAGTTATTATGGCAACAATGTCCAAAAATGCCAAGTACGTTATAAAAACTACCGTCAAAAATATTTCAATCAAATGTGATAAAAGTAAAAACATTTTTTAAACTAAAATTAAAAAAAAAAAAATGTAATAAAAATATTTACATATAGTAAGGTGCGCACGGTGTATAGTAATGCACGGTGCGCATGTGCCATGTAGCAAAAGTCCCATCCACCGTTGCCATATCGAATCTAAATGCTGATGATTTTTTTTTATATATTATAAAATTACCTTTATGAATTTTACATACATTTTTATAGTCGATAATTCTTATCTAATATTCACTTTAATAATTATATTTAATATTAGAATAAAAAAATTATTTATATTTTGACTTGTGCTTCTGAATTATATATATTTTTTAATTTTTAAAGAAGTTATTATGGCAACAATGTCCAAAAATGCCACATACGTTTTAAAAACTACCGCCAAAAATATTTCAATCGAATGTGATAAAAGTAGAAACATTTTTTAAACTAAAATTTAAAAAAAAATGTAATAAAAATATATACATATAGTAAGGTGCGCACGGTGTATAGTAATGCACGGTGCGCATGTGCCATGTAGCAAAAGTCCCATCCACTGTTGCCATATCGAATCTAAATGCTGATGATTTTTTTTTATATATTATAAAATTACCTTTATGAATTTTACATACATTTTTATAGTCGATAATTTTTATCTAATATTCACTTTAATAATTATATTTAATATTACAATAAAAAAATTATTTATATTTTGACTTGTGCTTCTGAATTATATATTTTTTTAATTTTTAAAGAAGTTATTATGGCAACAATGTCCAAAAATGCCAAGTACGTTATAAAAACTACCGTCAAAAATATTTCAATCAAATGTGATAAAAGTAAAAACATTTTTTAAACTAAAATTAAAAAAAAAAATGTAATAAAAATATTTACATATAGTAAGGTGCGCACGGTGTATAGTAATGCATGGTGCGCATGTGCCATGTAGCAAAAGTCCCATGCACCGTTGCCATATCGAATCTAAATGCTGATGATTTTTTTATATATATTATAAAATTACCTTTATGAATTTTACATACATTTTTATAGTCGATAATTTTTATCTAATATTCACTTTAATAATTATATTTAATATTACAATAAAAAAAATATTTATATTTTGACTTGTGCTTCTGAATTATATATATTTTTTAATTTTTAAAGAAGTTATTATGGCAACAATGTCCAAAAATGCCACATACGTTTTAAAAACTACCGCCAAAAATATTTCAATCGAATGTGATAAAAGTAGAAACATTTTTTAAACTAAAATTTAAAAAAAAATGTAATAAAAATATATACATATAGTAAGGTGCGCACGGTGTATAGTAATGCACGGTGCGCATGTGCCATGTAGCAAAAGTCCCATCCACTGTTGCCATATCGAATCTAAATGCTGATGATTTTTTTTTATATATTATAAAATTACCTTTATGAATTTTACATACATTTTTATAGTCGATAATTCTTATCTAATATTCACTTTAATAATTATATTTAATATTAGAAATAAAAAAATTATTTATATTTTGACTTGTGCTTCTGAATTATATATATTTTTTAATTTTTAAAGAAGTTATTATGGCAACAATGTCCAAAAATGCCACATACGTTTTAAAAACTACCGCCAAAAATATTTCAATCGAATGTGATAAAAGTAGAAACATTTTTTAAACTAATATTTAAAAAAAAATGTAATAAAAATATTTACATACCTGTTAAAATTTTATTTTTGGCAAAATATGATACACCAAATTTTATACACCATTAATATATAAAATTCTTTATCATGGATAAAAATGAAACTTACAAAAATTGTCTAAAATAGGTGTTAAAAAAAATTTTTTTCAAAAAAAATTGCTATAATTTCTTACCCTGTCGAATGAAGAAGAACATGTTGTGCTCGTTTTATTTCATTTGCCACCTGTTATTTCAATATACATTATTCTTATACACTCTTATGTCTGGCCGATATCTAGGGTAAATCCCATGTCTCCTCCATGGTAAGTCGCTTACCAATCTAAAGATATATACAGCGTTCTCCAAAATTCAATTTTTTATAATGCGATTTTTTTTTCAATAAAAAACCGAAACGTGTAAAAAAATTGATTAGGATGTTTAGCCATCTTTTTTGTAAAATATTTAGATATTTATCTTCAACCCCACCTACACCGACCCTGTATTTTCAAATAGCGACCTATGTCTTGTGACGGCTCGTTGAAAAGCTTGTCAAAAACTGAATCCGGCTATAATAGTAAAATATAATTTAAATGTATAAGTATTGAATTTTAAGGTTTTTTTTTTAAATATTTACATAGATCAATTCATAAATGTATCGAACAAAAAAAAAACGGTATCATACTGCAGATATTTTTTAATTGTCAAATTTCCTCGTTATAGTATTTTTTTATAAAATTATAAAATACCTTCAAATACCATAAAAAAAATTATTTAAAAAATTTCTCGCTTATTTTTCACTCTAACTCGTCCATTTTTTTTACAATAACAGCTTATGCTGATATTCTTGTCGTTTTTTAGAAGAAAAAAAAACATTAATTACATGACATTGTTTTTTTAAAAAACAAAAACGATTTAATTTCGTCAAAAATTATTTCAACACAATTAAAGTTTCCTACGAGATAATTTTCCTCGAAACTTTTGTGGCACCCTGTATTATAAAATTAGCGAAGGAACAATAAATTAGAATACAGAAGCCGATATACCGGACGTACAATATATAATTAATTACATCAATTTACGTTTGATTAAATTGATTAATAATGAAATTTTATATTATACAATCATTTCTTTATTATATATTTATTCATTGTCTTAAATGAATATTAAAAATTAGAAATTGTCTAAAATATCGTAAATAGTCTAAAATACATAAAAAAAAATCGATTGATTTTCGAAATCGATATTTTAATGGAAAAAAAAATTTATCTAACGCGCATATATGATATAATTTTGCACAGTTCTTGAACATTACAATTCATTATAGAAAATTAACTCTAATTTTAAAAACTTTTCAAATCGAGCTTGTTAGTAGGCAATACTTGATTATCTATCTTACTCTTAGGCCCAGCCTCTGAACAATTTAATCCGATATTTAATCCACCGGATTGTAATCCTTGCGCGTGTATATTGAAATTTTTCCTCGACTTCTTTCTCGTAAACCTTCGTCAATTTCCCCCCAAAAAAATTATTCATAAAAAATTTCAATGCGCAAATAATATATACGACATATAATCCGCGCGGATTAAATTATAGGATTAAAATGTGCATGAACGGTGCCTTAGAGTTAGCTATACGTGTAATGTTCGTATATGTAAGATAACAGTTCAATTATTTAGTCAAACTAATGAATCTTCGATGCGATTACGTGCGATGAAAAACGTGAAATTATTATAACTATAGCGTGATTATTACTTATTACTATTACTTATCTTAAGGTGAGTAAATAAGTGTTAGCTCGCGCCTGAGAAATATATATAAACGTAAAAGTATGATTGAAAAGTTTCGCAATTTTAACGATTATAATAATTTTCCGTTTCGAATGAGATTTTTTTTTTTGATATTGTTGATTTTAAGGAATTAAAAAATATGTATTAAATTTTTTTTTAATTTCTTTTTTCATATGGAAAATTAATGATTAAGATATTGTTATCTCGGTATTCTATGACTAATGGTTTGGGAGATATCGTCAAAAAACTGAAAATACCTTAAGAGTCAAGTTTTATATTTTATTTGTGCGATTATTTATGGTTTTTATTATTTATGTTTTGCGCGATATTATTGCACATCGCAAGTGCGCATTGATGTATTTTATAGAATTTTTTTTTGGCGAAATTTTCGCATTTTCGAAAGGTATTTTCTAAAATGTCCTAATTTAGATGGGAAATGAATATTTTAAAATATACAGATTTTTTAAAATGAATAGTTAGAAATATTTTTACACCATGTAAAAATTCTCAGTTTTAGTTTCACGTGAAAAAAATATAAAATAGGCCATTTTCTAAAAGAAAATGAATTTTGAATCCTAGTTTAGTTAATAAAAACAGAACTATTGCGTTTTTTATTTTAAAATAATATTTTTTCCTTATGGTTTTTTTTTTTACAAAATATATATTTTAAATTTATAGATATAAATGGACATAGAAGTTGCACAAATATTTAAAAAATTTTTTTTTTGCTTTAAATAATCGAAAAAAAAAATTGAGATACAAAGAATATTTGCGATGCACAAAAATACTTTTTATTTACATTTAAAAAAAAAATTCAAGTTCATTCTGATGTTAGTCAATATTTCAAGGAACAACATTTTTTTTGTTGCTTTTAAATTACCGAAGAAAATTGAAACAGAAAAAAATATATACCATGTAGAAAAATTACTTTTATTTATATATTTTATTAATTTTTACAAGTTTATTCTGTTGTTAGAATTTTGAGTCAATATTTTTTGAAAAACATTTTTTTTTGCTTTTAAATTACTGAAAAAGAAAACGTATTTGCCACACAGAAAATTTCCTTATTATTATATTTTTGTCCTGATGTTCATCCTGATGTTAGAAATCTTGATCAATATTTGAAAAAGTATACATTTTTAAATATAAACTAGAGAATATATATTTTTTTTAAATTTTCAAACATGCAAGAACAAATAAGAAAGAAATAAGTTGAACATGTAAGTCAACTTTATACAAGTATTTATCATTGTGGATGCGGTTGACCGCCACCAGATGTCGTAATTAATGCTTCCGAAGATGCGCCATCTGATTAGATCTCTTCGGTATGATAGACAAGAGCGCACGTACCATTGGTACCCCAAGAACAAACAGCAACCATTTGCAAAGCTAAACAAAACCCTTTTTTTTTTGTATAAGGTAAAAACCCTTAAAAGTGATATTTTTTTTAGACATTTTGAAAACAAAATTATACAGAAAAGCGATGTATTTTTACAGCACGCCCGGTATATTTTTATAAAATATTATATACTGAGTGGACCTGAAAATATTTACCATATTGCAATTTTACTTTTTCAACGTTTTATGCATTAATTTCTCATTTTTATATATTATATAATATTTATTCTAAGGGTACATTACCAGCATTCCCTTAGTCATATTTAAATAATTTTTTATAAACATATTCTTTCTAAAATGACTAATAGAATTACATCAATCAAATTTTTAAATCCAAAATGCCTAATTACAAAAAAAAAATCATTTTTCTTGTATTAAAAAATAATTTAATATAAAAATTATTCCAGAAAAACGAGTTGCTATTTCGAGCAATATATTTTTTTAATTCCAAGCGTTCAAAAAATTTGAAATCGTATGTTCTTTTAATGCACCCTAATATGGATTGAAATAATATTTATTAGTACGAGCTCGTGTACATTTAATCCTGCGCACGTGTCCTAATTTAAATATTTTATACGAAGCACACGAACGTTGGCTTTATTTTATATTGGCTCGTGTCTTGTCTTTTGCGCTCAGGAAGAGGTACTCCACATATTGGTCAAATAATCCTATAAAAAAGACATAAATAAAGTACCGCGGGCTCAATTGTATAATGTAGCGATGGTTTTATAAATCAAATTTAAAATATCGATTATTTAATGCAGTCTTTTTTTTTTGTTTCTTAATACCTAGCAATTTTTTTAATCACTACTTAATATGAATTAAGGATAATAAAAAATTTATACAAACGCATTTTTTATATTATATCCTTTTATATGTTATGATAAAAAAATTAAGTTTGTATTAAATTTTACTTTCAAATTTTGTCTGTTCATTTTTAAAATTATAAAATTGCGAATTTTATGAAAAAAATTACTAATTTTTCGGATATATATATTTTTGATTTGTTTTAAATACTTTTTACAGAACAATTTTTTACAATAAGATAGATTTTTATTTTTTTTATTAAAGAAGTTAAAATTTTCATTTTTCAGTTATAATACGAATTAAAATCATGGATTATTTTTTCAGATTTTTTTTACTAAGGTAATAATTCGCTGCACTATAATATTGCACCGAAAATACTAATTATACGATTTTAAAGATATGTGAATATATATTAAAGATATAAATCATTTTTCCCCATATATTGACCGTTGAGAAAATGTTAATGTCTTCAGTTTTTTTTTTTAATTATGTATAATTAAAGTCGAAAATAAATTAGGTTCTAATTACATGATGTGTAAATTCCGAATATTAATTAATTTTATTTTAAATTCATAATTTGCATATAATACGGCACTGGTATATTTAATTTTTAATTTTTCTCAATTTATTTGAGAATTATATAGAACTTTTACATCCTAACAAATATCCTTAATTAATTATATGCTAGTTTATAAAATTACATGAAATAAATTTAATTAATTAATAGAAAAATTTGTAGATTATATAAAATTAATTTTTTATTAAACCTAAATTTATTAAAAAATAAATTACGCAAGTTTGCAAATGTTCAAATTTCTTGAAAAATCAATTTAATCGCAAAAATACGAATTATATTTTTATTCGAACTTAATTAAAAAAAATGATTTTATTAATTTTATATCGGATTAATTTTATCCGGATTAATTTTATCAATTATTTTGGATTGACAATGTAATTTTTTGAGCTATATATAATTAATAATATGCATATTACAGATTTAAAAAAATATTTAATTAAAATTAATTAAAATTATGACTAATTGTTATGGCATTATTTATTTTTGGTCTACAAAAAAAAATCGTAAGCATTAAAATTCAGCAAAATAAAAATGTAAAAAAAATAAAAATTCGATGAAGTTAAAATTAAAAAAACCAAAAAAAAATAAAAAATTATTGCAATTAATTATTATTTTTGCAAAATCCGAGCGGTTTGCTAAATTATAATTTTTTAAATAACCTGTATTATGAAAACTATTTAATATTGTTGCTATAATACAATTTATACTCACTTTGTAATAAGGTATCGTATATACAGGATGGCCCAAACTAGTCGATTTCTTTTATTGTGTCTTTAATATTAGTTTTAGCAAAAACATGTGAAAACAAATGAAGAATTTTTTTTGTAATAATCAGAAATATACATAGGAAAATTAATTAGAGATATACAGGGTGTAAACTAAAAGATTGCTATTGGAATAATTCCTGTATATTTAATAAATATATTTTTTATAAAACTAAAATTAACAGTGATAAAGAAATTGGCCACCCTGTATAATTCGACGTAAATGGGAATATATCGGCGAGTGGAAAATTGAAATTTATTTTATAATCAAGCGTCGTTGATTGGAATAGTTTTTCTTTAATTAAAATTAAATTACCTATTCAATATATCGCCGCGAGTTTTCTAAAAGAAAGCCAATTGTGGCTGAGCGATAGGACGGATCTGCGATCGGCCGATGTTATTACAATTTCACGCTTTTTTTTTTTTTCCCGAGTGGCGTATAATATAATTTCGTTTTATTAGCTGCCAGTGGAGAATGGAGATAATTTTAAGTGGGTATGATGAAGTGATTGCTAAAAGCGCGGATCAAAATTTTATTAAGTGATTTTATTTAAAATTTTATTATGGCGAAATTTTCGCCGATTTTCACGTAAATAAATTTTTATTAGTTGGGGATAAGTTAAAATATTTGGTAAAAATATATTGTAAATATAAAAAATTTAAAGAGGAGAGTCTTAATATAGAATATTTTTTAACAAAAAAGGCGAACTCATTTTTGTGGTATTTTAAAATAATATCGAATATAACTAATACTGTCAAAATTTGTCACTATCTAATATGCGATTTTTTTGTAAAAAAAAATTCTTGACTCAAAATATACCACGTTTGTTGTGGAAAATTAATTTGGCAGACCGTCCACTTAATATAATGTCGCCGAATAAAATAAAATAAAATAAATAAATGGATTTAGTAACGGAATTAGCGCGTATGGAAAAAAATCGTTGATGTGTAAAATTAAATTTACAAAGAAAAATTATAAAGATTTCATTAATTTTTTATTAAACAAGAATTTTTTATACTTGCAATATTATATCAAAATAAGCGTAATTATTATTTTTTTAATAAAGTTGCGTTTAATTAATTGACACCGCAAATGATTATTTCAAAAAATGTTTTTTAATTGATTTGTCGATGTCTAAAAAATATTTGAAAAATAGAATTTGGAACTATCAGTAAATTATATTATTTTCATTATTATCAAATTCTTAATTGCAACGAAATAGTTTTTTTTTATTAGGAATACGAGATAGGATTTTTTTTTGGTACAATTATTTTTAAATTCACTATTTAAATTGTAGTTTTCCAGTTTTTTACGTGTAATTTTTAGAATACGTTTTAATTATTTTAATTATTATACAAGGATAATACGTACGCATTTTTCGTCCAAAATACTAACATATGGTGCAATGTATAATTTTTGAATGGCTTATCATATAGCAGACAACAGAACCGGATTAAATTAAATTATGAACATAAATTTTACACAAATATTTGATGTCAAATCAAAACGTATAAAAGTTTAATTTTTAACTTTTTTGAGTCGAGAAAGTTTTTAATAAAAATTGTGCAGTGATGAACAATTGTCAATCAGCTATTCAAACTAGTCCAATTTAGACATGAAGTTTTAAAAAATTGTTTGAAGCTCATTTATAAGATTTTTTAGACGTTTAAAAGTAATTAACACGACATAGCGATTTAAAAGCTGTATTACTGAAGATGCGAGCTGAATTTCGAAATACGCATCTGTCTTTAGTTCAGTTTTTGTCGCGTGATTTTTTATATCGTCTTCAGTCGAACGTTTATTTTCGAATATAAACGTATTTGGCTAGCGCCGGTCCCTGTTATCGAGAACGTCCACTTATGCCGACTCTGTAATTACATTAATGTCTTGAGCTATCATATCGCCCAACGTAATCCAAAAAGAAATAAAAATAACGACGGATCGCATTATTTTGTAATTTTGTAAATATGACGAATAAAGTAAGTCGTATTTTTTTAATTTGCCAAATAAATTATATTTCGTATTATATAAAATTTAAAAAAAATCAATAATATTTAGTTATATTATTTGAAAAATAATCGAAAAAATGCTAACGAATTTTTTAAATCGAAAAATCGAAAGGACGTAATCTTCTTAACACATATTAAGGGGATACCATTAAAAAAATTGAATTAAAATCCTAATTAAAATTCGACTAAAGTTTGGTCGCTCTTTCCAATAAATTGTTGATGCAAGTCAAATGTCTTTTATATTATACTATTCATGGCTGCTGTAATTCCTCTAGTTTAATCCGATCATCTAGCGGAACTGAAAAGAGATTTTCCTTCGAATATATTTATTGGTAACGATGTCACGATTTGTGGCTATTATTGCGTGAAGAAGTGGCTGCAAACTAGAGCGACATATCGCTTCTGATCTTGATGCGCTGGGAAATCGTGAGGTTACATCTTCATTCCTCAAATAAAGGATTCTTATACATAAAATATTCTTGTAGGGATAAATCAGTTCGCGCCTTGTAGGAATAATCATTTTTCTTCTCCACAATATGTTAAAATATGAACCGAATATTAAAAAATATATATATTCGCTTTTATTGGACTGTACAGAGTTGGCTTAATTAAAGAAATTTAATATATAAAAAAAAATTAATTGTATGCTTAGAATTCATATTAATAAACTTAAAAAAATATATATTATCATTTGAATTATAAAATTTTTATAATACTACTAATTTTCGAAAAATTAATTTATTATATAAACTAAATCTACTGCTGATGTATATTTACTTTTAACTTTTGAAGAAGTAATTGGCAACAATGTCCAGAAATACCAAATACGTCAAAAAATATTATAAAAATAGAAACTTTTTTATAAATAATTCAAATTAATTAAAATATCTATAAAAATTAATAAAAATATATATATATATTTTTTTAATATCGCGGGTAATTTGACGTAAAAATAAAATTTCGTAAACATTAAATTTTTTTCTCAGAAATGCCTAAACATTAGTTTTGGTAATCGATTGACCTCTACATCTACACGCAATTTACTTTTGGATTTTGCAATTCTGCCTCGAAGATGATTTTTTAACGACGCTTTTGTGTTGTTGTTCAGTTTTGTCAAAAATCATTCCAAGAATTATTAACTTTTTCATCATAAGATCTGAAGAGAATATCTCAAAAATCGTTAAAAAAATATTTTCTCGTATTCTGATTTGAATAAAAAAAATGGATATTTCTCGCCGAACAAAAAAAAAATCGAGATGTAACAATTCCAATCAAATTCTAATAAAAAAAAAAGACTTTTCCAAAACACAAAATCTACTTTTTACCAAATTATTTTCACATCCATAGTTGCCACTTCTATTCGCATTTAAACACCAGATTTGGTATTATTCGTTACTTGTTTCCTCACACTTACCATCGTCTTCGTTCTTGCCATTTATAAACCTATCTAATGCCTCTAATGAGGCCAATATACACCAATCTCTCGCCATTGCGCATCTTCAACTCTTTTCTCATGGACGATGGACGATGGCTAACCATTAACAGTAAGTGGAACCAATTTAAAGTTACGTGCAATTTATTCTCACTGTGTAAGTTGAACCTCACCTCTGTGGAAATAAAATACGCTGTACTATTTTCTGCGATTTTGGTGAGATTGTAATTCGATTTTTTATTTTTTTTTATTATGTTATTTTCATTAATGTTAAAAAAAATTAAATTTGGTGGTGAATGTTTATATCTTTATAGGAAACTGAAATTTTCACAATACAATTTTTTTTTTAATGCACATGAAAATTTATTTAAATAAAAATTACATACGCATTTTTTTTTAAATTGTCATAAACGTGCGTTTTAGTTAAAAAATTCTATTTTTATAAACTATACGAGTATATTAATCTTTTATTATCGCACAAAACATATTGGCTTGTAATTTTCTTCATACTTAATTTCATGCAAATTTTCTAATTTTTTATCTATCGTCCCGCAATGTATGAATAAACTTTCATTTCTTTTAACAGCCTTTTGATGATATATTGTATTTTTATTATATATTTTTTTAAATTAATGGATAGCATTAATAATTCTAGAGTTGACATTTTTAGGGGGTTCTATATTGACTTGAGAATTTTTTTGATCGAAAAATCGAAAGGACGTAATATTTTTAACACATATTAAGGGGATACCATACATTTTTGGACATGTATGCTAACGAGATATAAAAACAAAAAATATATTTGAATACAACATTTTTTATGAAGACAAATTTCAAATCGGCAGAAACAACATTTAATAATTAATTTTTTTTTGTGGAATTTAAACCCTAATTAGGATCATTAATATAGCTACTTGTAGCTTTTGTACAAATATAAAATTCAGCTGTCAAAAATGTATTTTTAGATGATTTAAATATTCGACTTTTTAATTTTATATTTTATATAGCATTTGAGTTTTGTCGCTTTTGTGACTGTTGGAGTCTCCATGCTATTTATATGGGCAAAATCACACGTTTATTTTAAAATAAATATATGGTGGCAATGTTAACGAAATACAGTTTTACTCCTAAACTACAAATGATAGATCTATAAAAATTGGCACAATATTCAATCATTCTATTCCACATACAACGGCAAAGAGATTCCTTCAAAAAAAAAGTCTAAATGAATATATAATCGATTTATGTTGCGCACGCATATGCATAGTTGATTATTTGTAAACTGATTGAAAAATTGAAAAAAAATTCTGCAAGTAGAAATAAATTAAAATAAGATTATTTAAATTTTTTTTAGATATATATATAACAAAAATTAATTAAAAAACACTTAATCGAGTATTGGATATTTTCATATATTTATTTTGAAGATTTTCGTTGCAGATTTTTTTTTCTAATATTTGCCAGTTTTTCACGAAAGAAATTAAATATTTTTAAAGTATAAAGAAATAATATATATATGCAATTCAAAATAATTTCTAATATTAATTCATTTCTCATTAAAAATCAGAAAATCGCTAAGATAAATAATATTTACAAATTTTCGACACGCAAATAAAAAAAAGTCCATAAATCAATTCAATCATTTTTCAAATTATCTATAGAATTTTGCAAATGTAGATGGTCTATTTGTATTTTTATATATTTAACGAAATATATATTTTTTAATTGTTAATTATTATTCATGTGGAAATTTCAAATATTGCAGTTTTCAATATTGCAATTTCAAATATTGCAAAAGAGATTTCTTTAAAAAAAAATTATAAATCAATTTAAAATCGATTTATGTGCACGCATATGAATAGTGAAATAATATAACTGAATTTACATCAATTTTTCAGTGTCTCCAAAATAAAATTTTATTTTTTCACTCTGTAGATCGATGTGTTATATAAACAGAATGGCATCTGCCAAATATTGGCTAAATATTTTAAAGAAAACATTAAAAAATTAAATATTTTACTCATCAATCATGTTTATTATTTATTATAAAACCTACAAAAAAAAAAAAATCCTGTTTTAATATTAAATTGTTATTAACAGCTTTTAATTACAATTAAATCAACAACAATTAACAAATAATTTCCAGAATTAGCTGTATATAAAAAAATATTAGAAAAGTTCTATTGCGCGCTCATATTTTTCATTCTTTTATATAAGAATAAATATTTCGAATATAACTGAATTTGCCTCAATTTTTTTCAGTAACTTCAAAATTAAATTTTTATTTTTCCGCTCTGTAGTTCGATGTAGAAATAAATGTACGTTTAATTTCGAATTTTTAATTTTACATTTTATATAGCTGTTGGAGTCTCAATGCTATTTATATGGGCAAAATTACACATTCATTCTAAAATAAATATATGTTGGCAATGTTAACGAAATACAGTTTTACTACTAGACTACAAAAGCTAGATCTATAAAAATTGGTATAATATTCAGGCATTCTATTCCGCATAAAACGCTCAAGAAATTTTTTTCAAAAACAATTTCTAAATTAATTTAGAATCGATTTATGTGCACGCATAAATGAATTTACTTTACGACATTTTATTATATTTGCCTTTACAAAATTGACATAACGTAATTTGACCTTTATTCAGACTTATAGAAAAATTTACATGGAATTATCAAAAAAACTACAACAAATTATTTTTTAAATTTAAAACATTCGTTTTTTTCATATGCATGCTTTAGTTTAGTATTTTTTTTTAGATAAAAAAAATATTATATTGTTTTTATGCTTTTTCAATTTAATTTAAAGTTTGATAAATATATATTTATTATACAGGGTGATCCATACTACATAATTTACTGTATAAACGAACATTTCAAAAGCTGGCATTTATAAAAAAAATTAAATCACTATTTTTAACCGCACATTGTTTCGCGCATTTTGCAATAAATACAGTTATGAATTTAATATTGTTATGTGCTTTTAAATATACCTTTAGAAGATGTAAATGTCCAAAGTGTCGATAGAACGATAGAAGAGTTCATACAAGAGCTTTTCGTTCGTATTGTTATTGTTATAATTATTTCATCAATTGAAATGATGCTAATAGTTTGTTAGGAACGGATATGAGATCTCAACTGAAATATATCCAGGGCTGGATTAACTCGTTTTTTTTCTACACAGAAAATGGGATTTTTCATACGAGCACTTTTAATAAACATGTAATAAATATATCAGATCTTTTTTTAACAATGAGAAAGTTTTTATAATATTTGAATAAAATATTACAAAAGGCAGTGTTGAAACATTTTTGTGACGTATATGGTATTTCTTTACACCGTTGCCAATAACTGATTCTTAGATCATTAGGGAGTATTAAAAATTATAATTACTTACGATTTTTTTAAATCTTTTGTTTGAAATCAGCATTTAGATTCGATATGGCAACGGTGGATGGGATTTTTTTTTTACGACACATGCGCACCGTGCATATATTTTTAAAAACTACCTACGTCATCGTAGGGAGTAAACATTGCTTACAATAAAAAATATTTAATTGCTTTTAAAAAATTTAAAAAACGGTAAATATTTCTGTGATGAAATATATGGAAAATATTATTAAATAGAAATTTTGTTTTTTTCTCCTGGAAAATTCAATTGCAGGCAAAATTAAATGCGTGCTCGAACAAAAAATTGTTAAAAACATTTTTTTTTGTTCAAATTAAACCTGGATCATTTAAAGCGGATATTTAAAATGATTTCAGTATTATTCCATGATTGAAATTAAACATTATAATGGTCGTAAAACCATACAATAATTATAGCAAAAGACTAAACGTCGATGTCTTTTTTATCTTCTTTCATTGCTGTCGACGTCTTGCACATTTTGATTGATTGCAATAATACGTATCGCATAATAAATACTTTGTAGATACAATACACTTGATATAAAAATTTTTTTGCTCTTCGTAACAAGTTTATTAAAACAAATCCCTGAGCCGTTTGAATCTGAAAATTGTGCTGTCTAGTGTCCTGAATTATTTTATATATAATTAATATTAAAAAATTTTTTTTACCGTGTATGTATGTAATTGCGTGATTTATGATATAATTTTTTTAATTATAAATTTTTTTTTTTATATATATACAGTCAAATTTCCAAGAAATTGTTTAGTATAATTTTAGTTAGTTAATTAATTAGTCATCAATCTTAAGGATTTTTCTATATGTCCTTATAATCTACATATTTCAAAAATTATAAAAAAAAGTAATTATAAATAAATTCTTTCAAACAATTTTTTTTTTCATATATGAATATTCTTAAAAATATAACGTGAATGTTAAAACAAGAACCAAATCTGAAACGCGTCATAATTACAGTAACTAAATTAATTAAGACATATTTATTTTTATAAAGGAATTAATAATATTTCCTCACATAAAAAAAAAAACGTTAATTTCCATTTGAGGAGCTGAAATATTTGCAACAGATGTATGTATAAATAAACTCCACAATTCTAACATTGCTCAGTTCTTGTGTGGATGGCTGTCAGCTCGCTGTGGTACTTTAAAAAAATGTTTAAAAATTTTGTAGGTATGTTATTACCGCTATCATATATCACATAGTGATTATATGGGGCAAAAAGTTGTTCGTAAACAAATTAGGAATTGTAATTAATCTAAAAAAAGAACAAATGTTTGTATAAATAATTTCGTCTTTAAAAGCTTCTATATTAAAAATAATTATTTAAATTTCAAACATTTTGCATCGATCAGAATACAGTTTCTTTTTTTCTACGAAAATTGATGGTCTGTGAAATATATTTTGCAATTAAACATGTCATTTTTTTATATCACAAATAAACATTCCTTCTGTGAATGCGTTAATTTTAAATTATTAATTTGTCCCATCTCTATTTTCAATACGATCCGAATTGTAATTGGCAATTTGTACCATCTCATCATCTCTAATTTCAATACGATCCGAATTGTAATTGGCAATATGTCCCATCTCATCATCTCTAATTTCAATACGATCCGAATTGTAATTGGCAATTTGTCCCATCTCATCATCTCTAATTTCATTACGGTCCAAATTGTATTTGGCAAAGAAAAATGGCATTTATGATAATACATATGCCATTATAAATAAATCGATTGTCGCAAACTACGCAAGATCTTTTTTCCTCGGAGTGGTAGAATTTCGCGATAAAAATCCGCTCGGATCGGATTTAAACGAAATAATCGTTATCTGCACGTGATAATATTCCTCCGCGATTGAGCCAACGATAACATAAACAATGACTTGTTTCTGTTCACGAATTGTATGATATTGCGTGGGCTAACTATTTAGTCGGTGTTCAATATTCGTCGAGTTGCGATTTTTGTGTAAAATTTTCGCGATTTTTGTAAA
This sequence comes from Leptodirus hochenwartii, assembly GCA_947310635.1. Classification (NCBI taxonomy): domain Eukaryota; kingdom Metazoa; phylum Arthropoda; class Insecta; order Coleoptera; family Leiodidae; genus Leptodirus; species Leptodirus hochenwartii. The sequence continues at coordinate 1,454,059 of OX371179.1, forward strand.
AAAAATAAGTAAAAAATCGCGTGTAATTTTCGATTTAAAGTCGGTATTAGTTTCTTTCGAATTTCGGACGATTTGTATCAATTTTTGACCGAAAGAATATTTTGATCTATCAACTTTTTTGTAATTTTTACGATTAATTTGTTTGAGCGAATTAACAAGAGGTGAGCAATAAAAAAATTTTTTTTTTTTAATTTGGAATAACCAATAAAGATTAGTATTGTTAATATTTTCGACATTTTAGATACCTTTCATAATTGAAGATAATTTAATGTACAAACGTCGCTTTTATAAATAACTATTTGAAATTGTTTCGTCTTTTTAACAAATATATTTTTTATTTTTCAGAATAGAATTCCACACAATCCAGGATTTATTCTCGTATTCCTGGGGGACGTTCGAAATGACAAATGGTCTATATTCAGCGAAGTAGTAAGTGACGATTGAAACAAAAGAGTCCGCAAGTCCATCGAAGAATTGACGAATTAATTCAATATTCGTTGATATAAAAAAAATTTTTTTTTTTTTTTAAGAATCAACGATCGTGAATTATACAAATTCTTTAATGGACAAATATGACCAAATATTTTGTTGATTTTTCTATATATATTTTTTTGTCTTTTTATTTATTGATTCGTCGAAATTTTATGATAGTACCAAAATACCTAAAAAACTGTTGATTTCATTTCTGTACAAATTCACTTTATCTTTATTCTATTTGGAATATTGATAATTTTTTGAGAAAAAAACAACGATTGTTTAATTATCACTCAAAGCGTCATGCGCATTTCGAAGGCAATTCCCCCATCTTCAGTAGCGCAAGATAAAAAAAACTATATACAATCGATATTGGTAGATAAAAAATGGAAATTTGTCAGTTAAAAATTTCAATAAATTAAAAAATGGCTTGGCTAAAATTTTTCATTTTTGTAAAGATGAAATTTTTGTAGAAATAATAAATAAAAATGAAAAATGAAGTTGTGGAAGTTGTAAATAATAACTGAAATTATACCAATGGAAGTCTAACCTTCGAAATGCGCATCTGGTAATTAAAAACAAGAGATTTAGAAATAATTCTTTTAGTCTCAAGATTGTATAATAAAATTATTCCTGATTATCTACGGGTGGAAATAAAAAATAGGCTAAATAGGCCTAAATAAAAAATTTACTCGTTTCAAAAGGATTCGAGCCAACGTCGTCGATCAACGAAATTAAATTTTTTGAAATCGCCCCCCAAAATTTTGATTAATATATCCTCGAATTTAGAACTACATAAATTGCATCGTTTAGATGCAAATATTAATAATTTTCTGTGTATTTTCCAAAAAATATGTTATAATTTTTTTGTAAATAATAACTGTAATTATACAGATGGAAGTGTAGCCTTCGAAATGCGCATCTGGTTGTTAAAAACAAGAGATTTAGGAATAATTCTTTTAGTGTCAAGATTGTATAATAACATTATTCCTGATTATCTACGGGTGGAAAAAAAAAAATAGGCTAAATAGGCCTAAATAAAAAATTTACTCGTTTCAAAAGGATTCGAGCCAACGTCATCGATCAACGAAATTATTTTTTTTGAAATCGCCCCCCCAAAATTTTGATTAATATATCCTCGAATTTAGAACTACATAAATTGCATCGTTTAGATGCATATATTAATAATTTTCTGTGTATTTTCCAAAAAATGTGTTACAATTTTTTTTTAATTATTTAATTATTTAATTAAAAAAAAAAATTAAATGTACATGCGCGCCGGTATAAATACGTAATTGCGGTATTCGCGCCAAATATAGACTTGTGCTCTTTCGGTAGTGCACGGAGTGTAGGATAGCTGAGTGCATATTGTTAAAAAATATTAATTGATAATTAGCAGGAAATGTAGCATCGGACATATGGTCACTGGCGTACATTGTAGTGGTCTGTTCGTGTAGAATCAAGCTTCAATACTCGACGGTATATCTTCTGCAGAAATATGAGCGTAATGGTAGAAATGCGAAATTCTGTCATTGCAAAGATTCTTCAGAATAGGCAATTTGTGGAATATATTATAGCGGGATATATTATGTTTTTTTGTAAGAAATTCGAGGGAAATGATAAGGGTACTTTTTTAATTTTTTTTTGCCGAAATTTTCACATTTTTCGCGGTATTTTCTAATAGCATTTGCTCTCAAAATTGTGGGTGATTTTTGATGTGAAATGCAAATTTGCAAGACTAATACAGAAATTCGAATTGAACAATAAAAATATTTTTATATGGACGTGTCATGTGAAACTTTTCAATTTTACAATAAAAAAATTAAGAGTATTTACACTTTGAGCTTGTGTTAAAATTTCAAACGTTTAGAATCTATTTTTTTTGGACTTTGCAATCTTTCTTAAAAACGAACGAAATAATTATTTTAATTGTTGCCCATTGAAGATAGTATTAAAATAATTTTGTCATATAAAAACAAACAAAATTCGAAAGAATAATCAATTTGGTATGTAGAAAAAATATATAGGAAAATTAGGAAGAGTAAATGTGGGAAAAAATAGAAAATTTGTAAAATACGATAATGAAAAGCTGAGAATTTTTGTATATTTGAGCGTAAGTAAAAATTGCTTTATTTAACGCTTGAGTGCCGTTTAAAATATATCTTCAAACATTCGAGTGCAGTTTTTTTTTAAATACTCGAATCATGTGAGTGATTTTTGATGTGAAATGAAAATTTCAAAATTCTGCAAGACAAATACAAAAATTCGAATTGAACAGTAAAAATATTTTTATATGGACGTCTCATGTGAAACTTTTCAATTTTACAATAAAAAAATTAAGAGTATTTACCCTTTGAGCTTGTGTTAAAATTTCAAACGTTTAGAATCTTTTTTTTTTGGACTTTGCAATCTTTCTTAAAAACGAACGAAATAATTATTTTAATTGTTGCCCATTGAAGATAATATTAAAATAATTTTGTAATATTAAAAAAAAAAAATTCGAAAGAATAATCAATTTAGTATGTAAAAAAATATATATATAGGAAACTTAGGAAGAGTAAATATGGGAAAAAAAATAGAAAATTAGAAAAATACGATAATGAAAAGCTGAGAATTTTTGTATTTTTGAGCGTAAGTAAAAATTGCTTTATTTAACGCTTGAGTGCCGTTTAAAAAATATCTTCAAACATTCGAGTGCAGTTTTTTTTTAAATACTCGCATCATGTGAGTGATTTTTGATGTGAAATGCAAATTTCAAAATTCTGCAAGACAAATACAAAAATTCGAATTGAACAGTAAAAATATTTTTATATGGACGTCTCATGTGAAACTTTTCAATTTTACAATAAAAAAATTAAGAGTATTTACCCTTTGAGCTTGTGTTAAAATTTCAAACGTTTAGAATCTTTTTTTTTTGGACTTTGCAATCTTTCTTAAAAACGAACGAAATAATTATTTTAATTGTTGCCCATTGAAGATAATATTAAAATAATTTTGTAATATAAAAAAAAAAAAATTCGAAAGAATAATCAATTTAGTATTTAAAAAAAATATATATATAGGAAGCTTAGGAAGAGTAAATATGGGAAAAAAAATAGAAAATTAGAAAAATACGATAATGAAAAGCTGAGAATTTTTGTATTTTTCCAGCGTAAGTAAAAATTGCTTTATTTAACGCTTGAGCGCCGTTTAAAAAATATTTTCAAACATTTGAGTGCAGTTCTTTTTTTAAATACTCGCATCATGTAAATGATTTTTGATGTGAAATGCAAATTTCAAAATTCTGCAAGATAAATACAGAAATTCGAATTGAACAATAAAAGTATTTTTATATGGACGTGTCTTGTGAAACTTTTCAATTTTACAATAAAAAAATTAAGAGTATTTACCCTTTGAGCTTGTGTTAAAATTTCAAACGTTTAGAGTCTTTTTTTTGGACTTTGCAATCTTTCTAACAAACGAACGATATAATTATTTTAATTGTGCCCATTGAAGATAGTATTAAAATAATTTTGTAATATAAAAAAAAAAAAATTCGAAAGAATAATCAATTTGGTATGTAGAAAAAATATATAGGAAAATTAGGAAGAGTAAATGTGGGAAAAAAATAGAAAATTTGTAACATGCGATCATGAAAAGCTGAGAATTTTTGTATATTTGAGCGTAAGTAAAAATTGCTTTATTTAACGCTTGAGCGCCGTTTAAAAAATATTTTCAAACATTTGAGTGCTTTTTTAAAATACTCGCATCATTTATGCTGAAATTTTTTTTTCAAACCGATTCTGACGATCTTAAATAATCCGCAAAATAAAAAATTAATATTTTGAAATTGTTTTTATATCATTGGAACTTGAAATTGTCGTAAAATTCCATAAATGTTTTAATATAAGCGAATTAATGGCTCTTCTTTTATTTTTAATAGAAATAATTTAAATAAAAATCAATGCAGCTTTAAAATAATCGAAGAAATTTATTCGGAAAATATTTCAAAATACACATTGGTCTATATATTTAATTAAAAAAAAATTATGACGTATGTAAACATATTTTTTTTTTAGTATTAAATTAGTTCCTATCTAAAAAATTTATTAAATCGATTAAAAAATTTTTTAATTCGACAATAATGCATTTAAACGAATGTTCTGTGAACATTTTCACTAAAAGCATTAAAAATAACTCAACAGCATTTTTTTTAAGTCGACAATAAATTAAGTCACCAATAAATTTTAGCATATACATAGAAATTTCGCTTAAAATTTTTTTATACGCTTTTAAAGCACACTGGACAACAAAACATGAACTTTTGCGCACCTCCTTCGATTGGCCTATTGTAATTTCCACATACAAGAATATCTTGTAATTGCGCGAACTTCGTAATACTTTCCTACAAAGCTCTAATATCCACTAATTCCTGGTAGTTTGCAAATAGGGAATACCAAATTAATATACGCCTTTATGTGCCACTCTTCAAAAGAACCAACACTAGAGATAATATCAGAATCGGCTCGTGAAATATCTAAACTACATGTGTAAAAAAAAAATATTATGTTGAATTTACAACGAATTTTATTCACTGCGATGAAAATTGCTAAAAAAATTTTGATAAATAATGTTACCAAACTGCCATTTAAACATCACATATGATTTTTTTTATTTTTTTTTATTTAGATATTTTTTAAAACAATAATTAGTACAATATTTTATTTTTTCGTTTAAATCGATTAATAAAATTACTATTTGTAATCGCACAATTGAATTAGGATAAAATTTTGTCAATACGGCTCTGTTTTGATATACCGAGTCGATTAAATTAATGCATTCATGAACAAGCTTTACGTAACACTTGAAAATGTACCGTTACTTTATACATTTGGAATTTTAACCCATTCTTCAGCTTTTCTCATTTTGTCATTTTGCAAAACTTTTGCTTTGTATTTTTCTTCATTCGGATCGGATTAACGCAAATTTTTATTGTAAAATTTTCAACTTATTTTTTTTTTTGATAAACTTGAATCAACTTAATTTTTTATACGATCTAACAAAGCAAAAGAGGATCTTCGGACAGTACTTATTTATAGCGGTAGTTCTTGTAGCCAGTTTGTCTATTCTTTGACGTAATTGCGGCAACGTCGCTCAAAGAATTATAATTATAACATTATATTCTATACGCAGGTGTAATTAGTTTTGGATTATATTGCCTGTGTGTGTTAATATATTATAATAAAGCGTCTACAAGACAAATTGTTATTTGAGAATAATTAATTTTTTTTTCGTTAAAAGTTTTGTTGATTTTTATCGTAAATGGGCTTGAAAATTTAAAATATTTGTTTTTAATTTTTTTTACGCTTAACAAATTATTTAATTGTAAAATACTCGTAAAATATTCTATTATGCGACGTTGCCATATATTGCATATAAATGAATCATTAACTGATTTTTTTAAATATATCGATTTAGTTAGTTCAATTTTTTTTCTATTTCAATATTAGGATTTGTACAATTTTTTCCAATTGCTTTTTGGTAATCTCAAAATGAATGAAAAAATAATTGATAAAAAAGAAACTCAATTTTGAGGTTTTTTTTTTAAGTAACTAATATTTGCAAAATTAGTTTTTACCTTATTTGAATTCTTTATTAGTATATATGAATAATTTTATGTCGCTACGATTTTTTCGTTAAAAAAATGTTTTTGACCATACCTTCACTGAAAATTTTAAATTTAAATTAAAAAACTTAAATTTTTGCAAATAGAATTGCATTATATATATATTTAATTTTTATATAATTATTGTCCCTGGACTCAATAATTGTAATAATTATAATTAAATTTAAAAAAATACAAAAAAAATTTCGGAGTAAATTTTCTCAACATATTTGCTGATTAAAAAAAATATCAAATAATTTGTACATATTACTAATTTTAGTTATTATATAAAAATCAATTTTTTTGACACCCCCATTGATATAATTTCAAATGAAATTCGAATTTCAAATATATTTTCAAATAAAATCCAAATTTTATTCTATTCTTTACTGTTATAAAAAAAAATCATATTTATCTTCTATTTAAATTTTTGCAAATAGAATTGCATTATATATATATTTAATTTTTATATAATTATTGTCCCTGGACTCAATAATTGTAATAATTATAATTAAATTTTAAAAAAATACAAAAATATTTCTTAGTAAATTTTCTCAACATATTTGCTGATTTAAAAAAAAATGAAATAATTCGAACATATTACTAATTTTTGTTATTATATAAAAATCCAATTTTTTGACACCCCCATTGATATAATTTCAAATGAAATTCAAATTTCAAATATATTTTCGAATAAAATCCAAATTTTATTATATTCTATAGTGTTATAAAAAAAAATCATATTTATTTTCTACTTAAATTTTTGCAAATAGAATTGCATTATATATATATATTTAATTTTTCTATAATTATTGTCCCTGGACTCAATAATTGTAATAATTATAATTAAATTTTAAAAAATACAAAAAAAATTTCGGAGTAAATTTTCTCAACATATTTGCTGATTTAAAAAAAAATAATAATAATTCGAACATATTACTAATTTTTGTTATTATATAAAAATCCAATTTTTTGACACCCCCATTGATATAATTTCAAATGAAATTCAAATTTCAAATATATTTTCGAATAAAATCCAAATTTTATTCTATTCTTTACTGTTATAAAAAAAAATCATATTTATTTTCTACTTAAATTTTTGCAAATAGAATTGCATTATATATATATATTTAATTTTTCTATAATTATTGTCCCTGGACTCAATAATTGTAATAATTATAATTAAATTTTAAAAAAATACAAAAAAAAATTCGGAGTAAATTTTCTCAACATATTTGCTGATTTAAAAAAAAATGAAATAATTCGAACATATTACTAATTTTTGTTATTATATAAAAATCCAATTTTTTGACACCCCCATCGATATAATTTCAAATGAAATTCAAATTTCAAATATATTTTCGAATAAAATCCAAATTTTATTATATTCTATACTGTTATAAAAAAAAATCATATTTATTTTCTACTTAAATTTTTGCAAATAGAATTGCATTATATATATATATTTAATTTTTCTATAATTATTGTCCCTGGACTCAATAATTGTAATAATTATAATTAAATTTTAAAAAAATACAAAAAAAAATTCGGAGTAAATTTTCTCAACATATTTGCTGATTTAAAAAAAAATGAAATAATTCGAACATATTACTAATTTTTGTTATTATATAAAAATCCAATTTTTTGACACCCCCATTGATATAATTTCAAATGAAATTAAAATTTCAAATATATTTTCGAATAAAATCCAAATTTTATTATATTCTATACTGTTATAAAAAAAAATCATATTTATTTTCTACTTAAATTTTTGCAAATAGAATTGCATTATATATATATGTATATTTAATTTTTATATAATTATTGTCCCTGGACTCAATAATTGTAATAATTATAATTAAATTTTAAAAAAATACAAAAAAATTTGTGAGTAAATTTTCTCAACATATTTGCTGATTTAAAAAAAAATGAAATAATTCGAACATATTACTAATTTTTGTTATTATATAAAAATCCAATTTTTTGACACCCCCATTGATATAATTTCAAATGAAATTCAAATTTCAAATATATTTTCGAATAAAATCCAAATTTTATTATATTCTATACTGTTATAAAAAAAAATCATATTTATTTTCTACTTAAATTTTTGCAAATAGAATTGCATTATATATATATGTATATTTAATTTTTATATAATTATTGTCCCTGGACTCTATCATTTTTTTATTATATTAAAAAAATTGTAATAATTATAATTAAATTAAAAATAAATACAAAAAAATTTCGGAGTAAATTTTCTCAACGTATTTGCCGATTTAAAAAAAAAATCAAATAATTTGTAGTTTTATAAATTATAAATAAGCAAATAAATTTTAGTTATTACATAAAAATCCAATTTTTTTTACAAAAAGTAAAAAAAGTGCAATAAAATAATTTAAAATATTTTTTATAGCAACAAAATATATTATATATTCTGAAATATATAAAAATAATAATCTACTTTTTTAAATCGAATTAAATTATTGCGAATTTTGCGAGAATAAAATGTTTCTTCAATTCACACAGAACTAACTAAAAGATATCACCGAAAACTACATCGTAATAAAAAGTTGGTGGTGTTTGTTTTATCCGTTAATATAGACGTTGGCTGGGCCGCTATATATATATCTTCATATCTTGCGGGACCTATAATGCCACCGCCTTCCTTCACGTCCAACAATAGTTAGTTAACCGATCGTTAATTACCAAAGTAGACGTATCCATCGTTTTACTTTGATGGGATTACAATGTATTAATTTGCTATTAATTAATGTGAGCAAAGTAGCCGAGACTCTATTCAAAAGACATCACAAAGCCGAATTGCTATTAATAAAAGCAGCTTCTCTATATGGTTGAATTTTTTTTTTAACTTTTTTTTTAAATATGGTGCAGTTTTCAGAAGAAGAGTTAAAGAATTCGTCTCATGATTAGGTTTTTTTATCAACGATTTATTAATTTGTTTTTTGTTTTTTATTAATTCATTAATTTTGTCACATTATTTATATGATCAACTTTGAGCCTGGAAATTACCCTGTATAATTTGATTGTTCAAACAAATTGAAATATTTTTTTCAACTCGAACTTACTGCGATTTTTAATAAATAAATTGTATTTATTAGTTGGTTAGAAATTACAGTTAACAAATCATTGAATATGTATAGTTATATACTGAGTGATTCGTTCTAAAAGTGCCTTTATATATATATTTTGAATATATTTCAAATTTCAGTTTAAGGAATGAAATTAACGTGAAATAATTTTTTTTTTTAAATTATTTAACGAGGTGTCATTTTTTTTTTGTATATACGTTTAAATTTTTTGTTTCTTCGCAGCTTTGGGTATTCTAAATAAAAATTCTTAAACATTTTTCAAACATCTATTTTTAAAATAAACTTTTCGTGGTATGAATTAAAAAACACCCGGTATAATACTAAAATTTATACTCGCGCAAATCCCAAAGCATCTCTTTTTTAATGATAATGAACATTTTTATATTTTAAAATTAATTTTTCGTAAGTAATTTTTTTACTTTCTCTTTTTACTTTAATTTAATTACTTTCTCACTTAAGCAATTATTTTTTCCATTATAAAATTTTCCTACTATCGTATCTATCAAAAATTCGAAAAATTAAAAATCTTCTAAACAATTATGTGCTTAAAAAATAAGATTTCTAATATTTTTTCAGCGATTATTTGATTTTAAACACAAACAATTGGCTAATTTTTTAAATTAAATTTAGTACAGGCCTGTGCAATTGATGATTAGCATCTTATTATAAATAATTCTGAACTTGATTGGTAGAAAGTTCATTAATAATATTGTTTTGTAAATTTTGTAACGGTCTTATGGCATTTTTTATATTATAAAAAATTGTAAATATATTTTTTTTAAATAATATTTCGAAAAAAAAATTTATTAACAGATTTCGTCAATGATAATTTTATTTAAATGGTTTATGAAAATTGTTTAAATACAAAAAAAAAATATGTCCAATTTTTATATATAAAAAAATTTAAAAAAAAATTAAGAAAAGTGGCTAAAATCAAAGCTCCTATTAATAATTAAACACAAAATTAATCAAATGCAAAAATCGGTTTAAAAACAATTTTTTAAAAATATTATTTCGAAAAAAAAAATTTATAACAGATTTCGTCAATGATAATTTTATTTAAATGGATTTGTTTTATAATATTTGGAATTAAAAAAAAAATGTTAATGATTAATTCAAATTAATTATGATTTTATGGAATTTTATTAATTAATTGAAATTAATTATGAAAAATATGATTAATTTTAAATACAACAAAAGTGTCGTTTAAAGACATTGTTTAAATACAAAAAATACGTCTACAATTTTTATATATATATAAAAAAAATTTACGTAAGGTGGCTAAAATCAATGCCCCTATTAATAAGTAAATAAAAAATTAATCAAATGCAAAAATCGATTTAAAAAACATTTATTTTTTTAAATATTATTTCGAAATTTTTGGTGGTGCAAGGCAAGGAGAAACCAGCACTGTACCCTTCTCCAGATTACAGTATGAAAATGTCGATTATCTCATATATAATACCCCAGATGAGTAGAGCCGATGGCTCAGAATCTCACCCTGCTACTTCGGTAGCAGGCAAGCCCTCGGATTCTGGGGCGGGCAAGAGATCGATTGCGTCGAGAATTCTACGAGTCGGAGCGTGGAATATACGCAGTATGAATAGGATAGGAAAGTTAGAGAATTTGAAATTAGAAATGGAGAAACTTAAACTGGATATTGTAGGGATTAGTGAAGTTAGGAGGAAAGATCAAGTAGATACGTGGTCAGGAGAATATAGATTAATAACCACAGCATCAGATAATGGGCATACCGGTGTAGGTTTTATAATGAATAGAAAGTTGGGATGTAGAATAAAGAGTTATTGCCAAGTTAGTGATAGAATTATAACTATTAGATTAGACACGAAGCCAACGGACACAGTTATAGTGCAAGTATATATGCCAACTTCAAGTCACGATGATGAGGAGGTAGAATCCATTTATGAGGAGATTGAATCTAGGTTAGCAAACGTTAAAGGACAGGATAATCTAATTGTAATCGGAGATTGGAATGCCGTAGTAGGTAAGGGAAAGGAAGTTTCAATAGTAGGAGAATATGGAATAGGAACACGTAATGATAGAGGGGATAGATTGGTAGAGTTTTGTATTAGGAATAAGCTAGTGGTAGCAAACACGCTTTTTCAGAATCACAAGCGCAGGATATATACGTGGAAAATGCCAGGAGATATAGGGAGGTATCAGATAGATTACATACTGGTTAAAGAGAGGTTTAGGAACCAGATTAAGAATTGTAAGAGTTACCCTGGAGCAGATATTGATAGTGACCATAATTTAGTAGTCCTGGACTCAGAGGTCAAATTCAAGAAATTACAGAAGTCTAAACAGGTCAGAGTAGATGTCGATAGGTTAAAATTAGCTGATGTATGTGAAAAGTACAAGCAGAAAGTAGAAATCATGGCTAATGGAACATCTAGGAACGACATAGATTGCGAATGGAGGGAAATCAGAAATGGGTTAACTACAGCAGCAAATGAAGTATTAGGCACAAAGAAAAGGGCAGGTAGGAGGGAATGGATCACGGAAGAAATAGTTAAAATGATAGAAGCAAGAAGGAAAATTAAAATTGGAAACACAGAAGCAGGACAGAAAAAATATAAGGAACTAAGGAACTTAATTAATAGGAAATGCAAGCTAGCGAAAGAAGAGTGGATAAAAGGAAATTGTGAGGATATTGAGGAGGATATGAGAAGAGGTAAAGTAGATTTGGGCTACAGGAAAATTAAGTCACATTTTTCTAAAGTAAAACCAATGGGTAACATAATATGTGATAAGCAGGGTAAGGAACTCACAGAAAATAAGGAAAAAGCTAGAAGATGGAAGGAGTATCTTGAAGATTTATATAAAGGTAGGCAGGACATGGAGGAGCTAGAAAATGTGGAACAGATAGATGAGGATGACTTAGGTCCTAGCATACTTAGGTCAGAGTTTCATAGAGCATTAAATGATTTACGGAATAACAAAGCAGCGGGGATTGATATGATACCAGCCGAATTAATAAAACACGCAGGGGAAAAAATGCAGGAGCGATTATACAGGTTAGTTTGTAAAATATATGAGAAGGGAGAAGTACCACAGGATTTTCAGCGTAGTAGAATAGTAACAATGCCGAAGAAAATAGGAGCTAATTTGTGTGAAAACTATAGGACCATTAGCCTACTATCACATGCATCGAAGATATTGTTAAAGATTATTTATAGGAGATTAGAAAATAAAGTAGAGGAAAGGCTAGGAGAAGATCAGTTTGGTTTTAGGAAAAACAGAGGGACGAGAGAGGCGATTCTAGCACTAAGAACGGTAGTAGAAAAAAGAAAGAGGGTAGGAAAGGTAACTTGCATAGCTTTTGTAGACTTAGAAAAGGCATTTGACAATGTAGATTGGGACATAATGTTTAGAATTTTAAAAGAAACGGGTATAGATTATAAGGATAGGAGAATAATTTTTAATTTATATAAACACCAAACTGCCTTAGTTAGAATTGAGGGGGAAGAAGAGGTAGCAAAAATAGGGAAGGGAGTTCGGCAGGGATGTACACTCTCACCGTTATTATTTAATCTATATATAGAAGATGCAATAAACAAAGTAAAAGAAGAGTATAGTGTAGGTGTGAATGTACAGGGAGAGAAAAAATATATGCTGAGATTCGCCGACGATATAGCTATATTGGAAGAAAGCGAAAAGAATTTAGAAAGGGTATTGAATGGTATGCAGGCAGTATTGACTAGGGATTTTAACATGAAAATAAATATAGGTAAAACTAAAGTGATGAGGTGTGACAAAAAGGAATGCAGCAGAAAAATGAGGATCACAATAGGAGATAATAGAATCGAAGAAGTGTCAGATTTTTGTTATTTAGGCAGTAGAATCACAAAAGATAATCGAAGCAAGGTAGATATAAAGTGTAGGATAGCACAGGGTAGGAAGGCATTCGTAGAAAAAGAACAGATTTTAAGATCAAATATTGACTTGGGTGTTAGAAAAAGATTACTGAAGGTATATGTTTGGAGTGTAGCACTGTACGGGTGTGAGGCGTGGACTATAGGAAAGGAAGAGAAGCGTAGATTAGAAGCACTTGAAATGTGGTGTTATAGGAGGATGATGAGGATTGGTTGGGAAGATAAAGTAACAAATGAAGCTGTACTAGAGTTAGTGGGGGAGAAGAGAAGTATTTGGAGACTGTTACAGCGCAGGAGAGACAGATTAGTAGGGCATATTCTTAGGCATGGGGGGATTATGCAATTGATCATAGAAGGTAGAGTGGAGGGAAAGAGAGGGGTAGGTAGGCCTAGATTGGAGTATGTGAGTCAGATAGTTGAAGACGTTGAGATGAATAGCTATAGGGAGATGAAGGGATTAGCTCAGGATAGATCGGCATGGCGTGCTGTTTCCAACCAATCTTTAGGATTGAGGACTCTTTAACTAAAATAAAATTTAAAAAAAAAAATACGAAAGGTGGTTAAAATCAATGCTCCTATAAATAATTCAATAAAAAATTAATCAAATGCAAAAATCGATTCAAAAAAATTGCTTTTAAAATATTAATATTAAAATATTAAAAATACGTCTACAATTTTTATATGTATAAAAAATTAAAATTTACAAAAGGTGGCTAAAATCAATGCTCCTATTAATAATTAAATACAAAATTAATAAATGCAAAAATCGATTAAAAAAAATTGTTTTTAAAATATTATTAATATTAAAATATTAAAAATACGTCTACAATTTTTATATGTATAAAAAAATAAAAAATTAAATTTTCAAAAGGTGGCTAAAATCAATGTTGCTATTAATAATTAAATACAAAATTAATAAATGCAAAAAACGGTTAAAAAAAATTGTTTTTACAATATTATTTATATTAAAATATTAAAAATACGTCTACAATTTTTATATGTATAAAAAATTAAATTTTTAAAAGGTGGTTAAAATCAATGTTCCTATTAATAATTAAATAAAAAATTAATAAATGCAAAAATCGGTTAAAAAAATTTGTTTTAAAATATTATTTATATTAAAATATTAAAAATACGTCTACAATTTTTATATGTATAAAAAATTAAAAAATTAAATTTTCAAAAGGTGGCTAAAATCAATGTTGCTATTAATAATTAAATACAAAATTAATCAAATGCAAAAATCGATTAAAAAAAAATTGTTTTTAAATCCCCATCAGACGATGGCATGTACATAATTCAATTTCATCGCAAATATACAGCGCGAATATACAAATTCCTGTCCACAAAGCGCGCAGGATCATCGAATCGAACACGAAATTGATTTGATTACGTCGATTCATATTTCACACTATAATAGGCAACTTTCAATCTTCGACACGGCCAGCAAAACTAATTTGCGAAATTTCTGTCGCTGGAGTGTCCTTTGTGCCATTTATACACGTGTGTGTGTGTGTGCACGTGAATCGATTTGATTTGATCGGCTCCTGAATGGGACTAGTCTCGCTTTGTATTGCGCAAAAATAATATTTCACATCGCCAATAAGGTACCCTTTATTGCGGCCTCTACCGTGCGGCTCAATAATAAATATATTCCGTGAAAGAGCAATTATTTCATTACGGAGCTGGTGTATGTATATCGTCAAGTAAAATAAAAGACAATTAAAATGGCGCAAATTTTGTTTTTTAATTCAAACGAGAAAGTTTTTTTTTTGTACAAATAATTTTTTTCGCTACAGTTAATTTTTTTTTATTTACACATAAGTGCTATAGAAGTAAAAGTAGATACTTTTGAACCGATCTTAAAGCCCAAATTTGACAGATGAGTCTCAAAAAGCACTTTTAGTCCGTGTAATACGAGTACAATTTTTTTTATTAAAGCGTCAATTAATTATATATTATAATAATAATAGTTCGTAATTACTAGTGAAAATTGTTCAAAAAAATATATGAAACTGTAAAATATTAGACAAAAAAAGATACATTAATTGAATTTTTTTTTTGTGAGGTGAAGTTTTTGGTGCCATCGTTAGTGTCTTGAAGTGTTAGTGATTGGAGCTTTAGTTCGGTATATTAAGATTGTAATCATAATTTACAAAGGTAAGGTTTAGATTGATCTAATGCATTTTGTTGCATACAATCTTATTAATTTAGGTATCTTATAATAGCGAAGAATGGTCTATAAAAAATATTAATAAAAAAAAATTTGCTTCTCGACTTTGTCGAGTAATTGTATAGTTTTAAAACAATTTTTAATGGATTTTTGCTATTAAACTATTTTTTTTTTGCTATCTTGATGTATTAGTTAATTATATATTCATTAACAACAACTTATTTGCATTTATATCAGTTTGTTATTACAAATGATTTTTTTTAATCATAAATTTTTGCGGCTTTTTATGTACTATATATATTTTTAACTGGTTTTATAATACGCGGAAATTATGTATATTTTTTCATAATTTTTAGCAAAGTGTGTTGGTTTTTGGCACACTGTGAAAGTGAAAAAGCAGCTCTAGAATAAATTCTTTTTTCTTTTGGTTAATATTTAATCTGAAGCTGTCTTAATGTGACAACAATTTTTTTTAACCATAAATTTTTGCGGATTTTTATATACTATATATATTTTTAACTGGTTTTATAATACGCGGAAATTATATGTATTTTTTTATAATTTTTGGCAAAGTGTGTTCGTTTTTTTGGCACACTGTGCAGTGAAAAAAAACTGGTGAAAAGGCTCTAGAATAAATTCTTTTTTTTTTGTTAATATTTAATCTGAAGCTGTCGTCTTAATGCGAAAATGATTTTTTTTAATCATAATTTTTTGCGACTTTTTTTATACTATATATATTTTTAACTGGTTTTATAATACGCGGAAATTATATATACTTTTTTATAATTTTTGGCAAAGTGTGTTCGTTTTTGGCACACTGTGAAAGTGAAAAAAAAAACTGGTGAAAAAGAAGCTCTAGAATAAATTTTTTTTTTTTTGGTAATGAAGCTTTCTTAATGTGACAATGAAAATTTTGAGTATTTTTATACAAATTTATCTTTAAAGAACCGCAACTTTAATTTACTAACACGAAAATTGGTTAAAAAATAATAAAAATTTGGTCTAAATTTATCTGGATTTTTTTTAAACTGCTTTTTTGGCACAAGCAACTAATCTCTTTGCTTCTAAGATTATCTGTAGCAATACAATAGTAAATTTTATATTTTTTTATAATTTTTAGCACATTTTTCTAATTAGTGTGAAAGTGGAAAAAAAATGGTGAAAAAGAAGCGCTAGAATAAATTCCTTTTTTTTTTTTGTTAATATTTAATCTGATGCTGTGAGAATGTGTCAATAAAAATTTTGAGTATTTTTATACAAACTTATCTTTAAATAAACGCAACCTTAATTTACTAACACGAAAATTGGTTAAAAAATAATAAAAATTTGGTCTAAATTTATCTGGATTTTTTTTAAACTGCTTTTTTGGCACAAGCAACTAATCTCTTTGCTTCTAAGATTATCTGTAGCAATACAATAGTAAATTTTATATTTTTTTATAATTTTTAGCACATTTTTCTAATTAGTGTGAAAGTGGAAAAAAAATGGTGAAAAAGAAGCGCTAGAATAAATTCCTTTTTTTTTTTTGTTAATATTTAATCTGATGCTGTGAGAATGTGTCAATGAAAATTTTGAGTATTTTTATACAAATTTATCTTTAAAGAACGGCAACCTTAATTTACTAACACGAAAATTGGTTAAAAAAAAATAAAAATTTGGTCTAAATTTATCTGGATTTTTTTTAAACTGCTTTTTTGGCACAAGCAACTAATCTCTTTATTTCTAAGACTATTTGTAGCAATACAATAGTAAATTTTATATTTTTTTATAATTTTTAGCACATTTTTCTAATTAGTGTGAAAATGAAAAAAAAATGGTGAAAAAGAAGCGCTAGAATAAATTCTTTTTTTTTTTTGTTAATATTTAATCTGAAGCTGTGAGAATGTGTCAATGAAAATTTTGAGTATTTTTATACAAATTTATCTTTAAAGAACGGCAACCTTAATTTACTAACACGAAAATTGGTTAAAAAAAAATAAAAATTTGGTCTAAATTTATCTGGATTTTTTTTAAACTGCTTTTTTGGCACAAGCAACTAATCTCTTTATTTCTAAGACTATTTGTAACAATACAATAGTAGAGTTTATATTTTTTTATAATTTTTAGCACATTTTTCTAATTAGTGTGAAAGTGAAAAAAAATTGTGAAAAAGAAGCGCTAGAATAAATTCTTTTTTTTTTTTGTTAATATTTAATCTGAAGCTGTGAGAATGAAAATTTTGTGCCTTTTTATCTTTAAGGAACTGCAAGCTTATTTTACAATACACGAAATATATATATATATTTTTTGGTAAAAATAAATAAATAAATTTGGTTTAAATTTATCTGGATTTTTTGATACTACAACAGTATCATAAGCAACAAATCTTCTAAGACTATTTGTAGCAATACAAAATTAAATAATATATATTTTTTTAAGTTTTGAAAAAACGGTACTTTGTTAAGTAGCCGGTACATCTTCAATCTGAACACGCATACTTAAGTCGTCTTTCAAGAGCATTAATCAGAAATATGATACGCACTTTACCTCCAGCCGATATCTTCCTCTTCGGCTCGCGTAAACAGTGCTTCTGCAGGTACCACCAGCTATGTGCGATATCCACATTAAGCACCAGATACGTCTACGTACCATACCACACTTCCACCTTGAGGTAGGCAACATAACGCAGCACAGGCATCACCTTGACAATGAACAAGCTTCCACTCTCACGTTGCCCTCCACCACGGCCCACCACATCCAAGAGGAAGCTTCCTACTCCGCTTGCTACTACTTCCACTCATTATAGTACCTCTCATCTCATCATTTAGCAATCTGGTCGCTGTGAACTGGCTGACTGGCCTTTACGTCACTACACACAGATTCACCATCATCATCATCTTCTTCAGCGATGAAGCCGAGTATCAAGCGGCATTCAGTACCGCACATACCTCGGCCGTGACCACGATCGAAGCCACGGCCGCTGGCTCAAGAACACCGCGTAACCGTCGTCGCGTATTCGCCCAGCGACTGGCCCATTTACCAGGTCAACATTTAGCGCGAGCGCTTTACAAAATTGACCTACAACAAAAAAAAAACGGTTACTATCTAAAGGACGTTTTATTTACGAATGCGAGAAGAAAGGTGGCAAGTACCTGTACCGGTCATCCGCATCGGATCTGTGCTAATGTTTTCGCGTATAAAAAAAAAAATGTAGGTTATATACGCGAGCGGCGGCGTGATTATGATTGAGCGATGAACTTGTCCGATTTTACAATGTGGTACCATCGGCAACTTATCGCTTGATATATTGATGCGTTTCGTGATGGAAATTGCGCTTGTAACTGGTGTCACATCGGTGATTACCTCGCGCGAAGAAAAATGCGCGCACACAATACAGTATGGTACCGTTTTGTTGGGTACTGCGAAAAGACCATTTCGCGCTGAATTGGTAACGCTTCACCAGCCGATACTGACACGATGCACTTTTTCACGTCGTTAGATCGCAGCGAACAGCTACCAATGGTACGACATTATTAAGTACCCATTCGCAACGGAAAAAGTGTTTTTATTTTTTGCCGATGCTTCGAACGGTAGGATTTTTATGATCTCCGCATGAGGAAATGCAATCGCTTACGAAGTACCTGAACTTTAGTATTGTAATCAATTTAAACTGCGGTGCAATATAAAGCCTAAAATTTAAGTTCGCTATAATTAATTAATTGGAAGGGTACGGAGATTTTGTGCAATATTTGATCGATTATGCGATAAGAAAACGTAGTACCTATAAACATATCGTTCGATGAAGCAGTTTCGCTGGAATTGTTTGGAATAATGTTCCTAAGCCAGTGCCCTTTATCCAATGAAGAATCTACAGATGGTTACGTGTCTCCAAGTCCAGAAAGTACGTACAACTCGAGTCCAGACGGCATTGGTGGCAACATGTCGTCCGCACACCACCAACAGCCATACATACCCAACTGTTACACGAACAGTACCAAACAAGACGACTGGAACCATCTGCAATACTACGGCGAGAACAACAACATCTACGGCGGCACCAGTACCACCATCAACAACAACAACGACTACAGCAAATACAATAGCGGTACATCAACTACCACCAAGCACGATTTGGTGGACGGTACTTATCACGGTACCCATGGCGATGCATCCAGTTACTACAACAAATACTCCCCGAGCAGTGGCCCCCATTCATCGGGCAGCAGTCACGATAGTAGCACGTCCACGTCGAAGAAGAAGATATCGCAGCATGCGCCGCAACAGCAGCATGTTGTAGGTGGTGTTGAGGTGATGAAGAAACGTCGCCTGGCCGCCAATGCTCGGGAGCGGCGTAGGATGAACAGTTTGAATGATGCGTTCGATCGACTGAGGGATGTGGTACCGTCGCTCGGGAACGACAGGAAACTGTCCAAGTTCGAGACGTTACAGATGGCGCAAACGTACATATCGGCGCTGCATGAGCTACTGCAGAGGGACTGATGGCGCGTAAGATTGTTGCGTTGTTGTTGATATAATTGTGATTTTGTGGTTTGGTAAGAATTTGTCTTCGCTATGAAATTGGCTGAGAAATGCGTTTGTTATATACATCCGAGTGTTTGGTTGAAGTTAGAAACCTCTTGTTTTGAAAATCTAATGAAAATCCCTTTTATTTATAGGCTCTTCTAAGGCCATGTTTGAAATCTTGTCATGTGATAGTTCACGCTCTTCTTTTGCTTCTTGATGTCATCCATGATTGTCACAAGACAAAACGATGATCAATATAAAGAAGCACGTCCATGATGAAGCACAAATTATTCGCGTGCGCGATCGAATGAATAATCTTCAATTGTAAATAACAATCCGGCTCGAAGGACCAATGTTATGGTTGTAATTTGAATATTTTATTGCCACCGAGGAATCAGTATTGCCTGTTGTAATACATTTTCAACTCACCACCAAAACACCTCTTGTGTTTTTATTGTTTGAAAATGTTTGGTGTTTCAAAAAATTCTCGAATGGAAAAAAAGGTAAAGGATAACATAAATCCTTACTGGATGGTCTTGAGTTCGAATGCGTAGCGTATTTTTGTATGAAGAAAAAACAGCTGATAGTGAATCGGTGTAGGATTGTTGCGTTGTTTTTTGTTGTGATTTTGTGGTTTGGTAAGAATTTGATTTCGCAAAGAAATTGGCTGAGCAATGCGTCAAATGATTTATTATATACATTCAAGTATTTGGTTGAAGTTAGAAACCTCTTGTTTTGAAAATCTATTGAAAATCCCTTTTATTTATAGGCTCTTCTAAGGCCATGTTTGAAATCTTGTCATGTGGTAATTCACGCTCTTCTTTTGCTTCTTAATGTCATCCATGATTGTCACAAGACAAAACGATGATCAATATGAAGAAGCACGTCCATGATGAAGCACAAATTATTCGCGCGCACGATCGAATGAATAGTCTTAAATTGTAAATAACAATCCGACTCGAAGGACCAATGTTATGGTTGTAATTTGAATATTTTATTGCCACCGAGGAATCAGTATTGCTAGCTGTAATACATTTTCAACTCACCACCAAAACACCTCTTGTGTTTTTATTGTATGAAAATGTTTGGTGTTTCAAAAAATTCTCCAATGGAAAAAAAGGTAAAGGATAACATAAATCCTCACTGGATGGTCCTGAGTTCGAATATCGTACCGCATTTTTTTATGAAGAAAAAACAGCTGATAGTGAATCGGTTTGGTTGAAGTTAGAAACCTCTTGTTTTGAAAATCTATTGAAAATCCCTTTTATTTCTAGGCTCTTCTAAGGCCATGACGTATGCTTGAAATCTTGTCATGTGGTAGTTCACGATCTTCTTTTGCTTCTTCATGTCATCCATGATTGTCACAAGACAAGACGATGATCAATATAAAGAAGAGCGTCCATGATGAAGCACAAATTATTCGCGCGCACGATCGAATGAATAGTCTTAAATTGTAAATAACAATCCGACTCGAAGGACCAATGTTATGGTTATAATTTGAATATTTTATTGCCACCGAGGAATCAGTATTGCTAGCTGTAATACATTTTCAACTCACCACCAAAACACCTCTTGTGTTTTTATTGTATGAAAATGTTTGGTGTTTCAAAAAATTCTCCAATGGAAAACAAAAGGTTAAGGATAACATAAATCCTCACTGGATGGTCCTCAGTTCGAATGTCGTAGCGTATTTTTTTATGAAGAAAAAACAGCTGATAGTGAATCGGTTTCGTTGAAGTTAGAAACCTCTTGTTTTGAAAATCTATTGAAAATCCCTTTTATTTATAGGCTCTTCTAAGGCCATGACGTATGCTTGAAATCTTGTCATGTGGTAGTTCACGATCTTCTTTTGCTTCTTAATGTCATCCATGATTGTCACAAGACAAAACGATGATCAATATAAAGAAGCACATCCATGATGAAGCACAAATTATTCGCGCGCACGATCGAATGAATAGTCTTAAATTGTAAATAACAATCCGACTCGAAGGACCAATGTTATGGTTATAATTTGAATATTTTATTGCCACCGAGGAATCAGTATTGCTAGCTGTAATACATTTTCAACTCACCACCAAAACACCTCTTGTGTTTTTCTTGTATGAAAATGTTTGGTGTTTCAAAAAATTCTCCAATGGAAAAAAAAGGTAAAGGATAACATAAATCCTTACTGGATGGTTCGGAGATCGAATGTCGTAGTGTATTTTTTTATGAAGAAAAAAACAGCTGATAGTGAATTATTTTTAATATTTGTTGATTTTTTTTCAATTTTTTATCGTAACGCGAAAAATCTTTATCAGGAAGATATATCGACGTAAGTAAAACATGTTATCCTGAAAATTAATGTACTTTTTTTTTAAATTATCTAACAAAAAATTCAATTTATGTGTTTTTAAATTCAACAAAACTGCAAAATTTTAATTTTTTTTAAAGCAAACGCATTTTTTATTGTATAAAAAATATATCCAAAACAAAATTACTTTTTTTTTGCATATACAACAAATATATTGCGATTTTTAATTTTCTATTGAAAATTTATTATCTTAATTAAAAAAATTATATATTTTCGGAATGATATAAAAAAAATTTTAAACGTGATATATCGAAATATAAAAAAGTACCAAAAAAATATTGGCAAAATATTGTGTAGTTTTAAAATCAATTAAACTATGCATAGTATGTTAATTAAAAAACTTCATTTATTTGAAGTTTCGAATAAAAAATGCATCCTAAAGAAATATTTACGAAATTGAAAATATTTCTGTATGTACAAACAAATTTATTTAGATTGTTTTATTGAAAATATTCAAAGGATAATTTTCACGTTTTACAACCAATGAAAAATAAAAATTAGCAAAATATTTTTTTAATATTTACTTTTAATTTCAACAAAATTATGAAAAATATTTTATGAAAAAAAACTTGTGTACATATACCGACAAAAAATCTATACTATCATTAAACATACATCTACAAAAAAAAAATCAATCACAAATCACAAATGAAAGCAATCACAAATTGAATATTTACGCAATTTCTACGGACAAATTAATGCGAGAAAACGAATATTTCAAAATTATTTCCACATTGATGCTGACATTGATTTTTCTGCTTGATAGCGGACAATTTACGGCATCTCAAACCTGTACTTTCTACTCAATTGATGATTTTATTTCTCTCAAATTATTCAGTAGTCATCAGTAATCAAAAGCCCAAAATAAATGTTTCGTATATTAATCTAATACCAGATAATACATGCACCTAATACATAATTATCTCGCATCTATTTATACAGGGTGACATTTTTTTTTACGATAAAAAGATCAATTTCAACAAAACACACGTCAATTTGCCTTGATTTAACTTCTTCGTTGCCCTGTATATTATTTTTGGTATATACACTCTAATGTTGATCTACTTTTGTGCTAGTCTTTCCTTATGCTCTACGTTTTTTAACTAATTTTGATTATATAAAACCACCGAATTTTAAACCATATCGTCGAATTGACCAAAAATTTTATTTTCGTTGTTTTTTTTAAGTTTGATTTTTTTTGTTACCCTGTATATACCTAAAATTTTGTCGAGTTTATGATAACGACTGAAATTTGATTGCGTATATTACGCGTATATGTAATTATTTTGAATATTTTTCACATAAAAATTAATTTTGTGGAATGTAAAAAACTTCAATGTAAAAGAAATATTATTTAAAAATACAGGATGTGCCAAAGTTTGCGATATTGTTTTGTTTATTACAAAAGCATAGATCATTTATTAAAAAAATCGTATTATACTTGCATACATTTTTGAAAAGAATCCTGAATTTCAAAATACATGTAAAATTTATTGCGGGTTAAATTATTAATTTGTTCGAATTTAGTTAAAATAAAAAGAATTTCTGAAATTGCAAAAATTGCTAAGAAATTTTTTTTTCGTTATATCACTGGATTCATTTTTTATTTAGGACGTTCTTATAAATTTGTATCTAGCAATAATTTAGTTTGCAAAAAAAATTGTTTTTGTTTAATAAAAAATAATTTGAGGATTAACAATCAAAAATCGGATAAACTGTTTAAAATATCTTTTAAAAAAAATTTGGAAACTGATTCTAATAAAAAGAAATATCAAAATCAAAATTAAATTCAGTCACTTCTCGCAATGGTTTATTTTTATATTCATTTTATTTTATTTTATGTTATTGATACTAAAAATATTGTGCAGAAATTATATTTTTCAGTTTATAAATTAGTTGATGAAATTTGAAGACTTGCTAAATGCATTAAAAAAAAAATTAATTTAAAATATGCTTATAAATAATAAATTTATAAAAATACATGTTTTTATAGTCTTGAAATTTTTTTTTTATAAAACAACGTAGAATTTTTTACTATATAAAAATCTATTCTAAAGTAGTGCATGCCAATTGGACAAAAAAAATTTTTTTTACACTAGATTTAAAAAAATATGTTTGTACAAAAACCAGTTAAATATATTACCGTTTCCTGACAAATTTTGAACCCTGTATATACCACATCGTTAATAAAAATGTCAGAAGAAGGCAACAAAAAATTATGGTCAACCGCGTCTAATTAACAATTTTTAAATAAACTGCGTTAAAAGCATTTTCTAACACAAACTCTGCTCGTATATTTATTAAACGTTAGAGCGGCCGAAGAACACATGAAGACATTAACCCGCTTCGACGACGGGAAATTACAATTTCACATTCGACGCGGAACATTATAAAAAAAATCAATTTTCGCGAAACGAAATTATTTTCGTATTAACCGAATTGTTCTCACAAACGCATATCCTGTATATAAATACCTACAAATAGGACAAATGTTTTTTTTTACAAATCAAAAAATCATTACAAATTAATCGTTCTAACTTTAAATAGTCAATAATAAAAAAATTCGCTGAAAACGGCCTTTTGAAAGGTGGATGCCCATTTCGAAATATAAGCTACCATCATCACTAGCGTAGTAATAAAAAAAACAATACACTTGCATTATTAATCTACAAAATTGATTTTATTTTATTATATATTTATATATGTGTGTTGGGTCATTGAAGGCGGAGGTTTAGCTTTCGAAATGCGCGTGTGGCGTAAAAAAAAATTGGATTTAAAAGAAGATTGTTATTTATAAAAATAGATTTTTATAGACCATTTATTGTTAATAAATCGATAGAAATAAATGCTTATAAATCGGAAGAAAATTTAATTATCGCAGGTCGGTACTAAATAAATTCTTTTACTGCGTGGTGATTCAAAAGAAATATTATTAAAAAAGTTTTTAGACATATTCAAATTTTCGATTAAGAATAATTAATTTCAAAATTATTGGAATATTTTGAGAATTGAAAATAATCGGAAAAATAAATACTTTCTGAAAAAAAATTATAAATAAATAAATGACAGGTTTCTAATTTGGTATGTTAATTTTTTAACAGTTTAAAACGGTTATTTTCGCCAAAATTTTAATAACAAAAATTGCATAATTTTGCCCATTATGGAAATATTAATAAAAAAAGCGAAGACAATCTTACCAAATACTTATTTAGTTTGACGAATGTGCAATATTTTTTTCGTGCAATATTTTTTTTTGTAATTGTAGGTTTTTATATTTTTAATCCTTTTTGTATTTATTTATTAAATAGATTTAAATATTTATGAATATAGTACCTTTACAGTTATTTTTAATATTTCATATCGCTTGCATAATTTTCAGATAAATTTTTTTTTTTTAATATTTAAATTTGTTAAAAAAGTGTCTTTAAAAATATTATCGCAATTTAATTTAAAAATATATAATATGCCATTAAAAGACGCTTTTTTATCAATTTTTAAGCACATAGTTTAAATTATAGATTAATCCGAAACTGTGCAAGCGACGGTTTTAGTGATTTACTTTTAATCCTTCAGTCAGATTAATTCAAAACTGTCCACAAAAATATTTTTGCTTCATAAAAATGTACAGAGTAATATAGAATTATTATTTGAAAATTTATAATAATAATAAAATAATGAATTTTATTAATTTCTTTAAATCACTCTGTATTTAATTTTATGAGCGAAAATGTGATTCACTAGATTTAAATCTGTGGCTAGTTTTTTTTTAAATTATTCAATTCATTTTGGATTTGGGACATTTTTATAAAATTTGATCGACTTTTTTTGGTTGGAATGTAAAAAAAAAGTCGCAATTTTAAAAAATAATTTTGATTTTTTTCACTTAAATCAAACTCGAGAGTATCTTTTCTACATATACGCAATGAAATGCAAATTTTATTTCAAAATAAATATTAATCTCGCGCTAACAAAATCTTCTGCTAATATTTGACGTAGTTGACAATAATTTGACGTTTTCTATGAAGATTCTTCGCACTGTTAAGCCAATTTAAACAAAACGCGACTCAAAGACACATTCTTCTGTTGAACGACCTCTAAAACATTTATATACCTTCGTTTATATAAAAACTGCAAATCTTGTTAGTTACCAGATCAAAGAAAAAAAAATATTTGCCTCTGAAGAGAAGATTTCAAAAGTTAACGAATGCTTTAAAAAAAAAATTTGCACGATATAAATTATGTAAAAATTATTACGACGAATTATGTAGTAGAAAATAAAGCGCCAAATTAAATCAAATAAATTTTATAAAAAGAATTGTAATGTTAACGAAAAATGAAAAAAAAATATTTTTTACAGACATGTAAATTTAAAAAACTGCAACATTTTTTTCAAAATTCTCTTACGTTACTAGATTCTTTAATTATTATTTGTTGTTTTATCTGACGGTTTAATCCAATTTTTCATCATAGTGAAATTTCTCGAGTCCACCTCTGACTATGGCGTGTACGCTCACAAGCGTCAACATTTTTTTTATGTCGGCGTCTTCTTCTGGTACGACTGAGACTACTAATAAAATTATCATATGCAATTTATACATATTCATATTATTATCCGAAGTTTTAGTCAATATTCGATGTATATATATAGAGTGACTTATTTGCTTCTAAAAACAAAAGAACTATATATATATTTTTTAAAATTTAATAACAAAATTCCTTTTGTTGCAAAAAAAAATCGCTTTTGTTGAGAAGTCACAAAAAAGTCTTTTTACTCTACCAAAAAAAATTAAATGATTTAAAAAAAAATTAAATTCACTCGATTAATAAATTGTAATAGTAAAAATGTTTACTAATTAATTTTTTGTACATTTGGCAATATATTTACAAATTTATTGCAATTAATCACGTCGCATTGAATTATTTAATTCCACATTTATCGAGGATTATTTAAATCGCACGGTATATGTTTGTAACCTACACAAACATGATCGGACAGCAAGAAGACGTCGTAGAATTTATTACGTTTGCAATATGCACACTTTCCAGCAAATCACAAATTGTTTTTGCATAAATTTATATTAACATAATCGCTTAAAGCATTCGACGAATATACGCTAAATTAGACGTGTAATTATTACCGACCTTTTTCATCGAAGAAGTGAAAACTGTCTCTTCAGCAATTTCATTCGCGCGATTGTGCAAATTATCAGCGTGTTTCGGATTTTCTACTGTGAACTTTTTTTTATATTTATGTCGATATTTTTTTTTTTTACAAAAATCACGCGATTAATCATACGTAAATGTATATATTTTTCTAATGAAAATGAAAATTATTATTTCTTACGTTAGAAATTTGCCCCAAATCCGAAAGTATTATTGAAACTTCATTTGGCCACCTGGTATAGTATTTTAATAAATTTCAATTTTTTTTCTTAACTTATTTTAGTATAGGGAACGTGCAATTTGTCTAGATCTAAGTACCTGACTATCTAATAACTTCAATTATATATACAGGGTGTTTATAACTAATGACACATACATTTTAAAATTATATTTAATTTTTGCCTAGCAGCATAGTTTTATGACATTTTATTTAAAACACCCTGTATATAGTTAAAACAATTTCCATTTTTAATGAACTGTTTATGAGATAAATAAATATTCTTAGTTGAAAAAATGTATTTATTAAAATATTTTTATTGTATATTTTTACTAGGGCATGTGCTAATTTTTATATTAATATATTTTGTAGAATTTTTTTTATTTTGTAGAATTTTTTTTATTTTGTAGTAATTTTTAAAGCAAAATTATGTTCCTTTTGTATATAAGAAATGTATGTATATTGCAAAATTTGTCAAAACGAATTATTAAAATAAATTATATATAAATAATAATTTGTACTTTCATTTTGCTGTATCTATTTTTCTTTTAAATCGAAATATTATTTTATTTTATTAAAAAAATCGATTTTATCACGAGTAAAAATGAACGTAAAAATATGATGGGAAAATGCTTTCATTTAAAAATAAAAATTATATATAAATGTGCTATTAAAAATTTTCTGCAATTGCGATAAATTTTAATAACCGTTTCTACAATTTCCATATGTAATTATATACGTCCTTATCTCTCAAATAAGGAGTTGTATATGAAATAGGAAACTATAAATCATTAAAATATTCGTTTAGTTTTATTAAACATATTAATGTTAATATACGTCGATAGTTCAAAATAAAAATATATATTTTAGTTAAGAAAACACTCTTTTTTGTTAACGAAACAAAACATTAATAAACATTGTTCAAATTAAATTAAATAATTGATTTTTTTTAACTTTTCAACACTTTTGATGCTTACAAAAATCCACACCCTGTACATGATCATTTCTCTTGTACAATAATAATATAACGATCGTTAAATCAATAATATATTTCGATTTGTCTATTTATTCAACTCTTATTATACATTCGCTCATTCTTAACAAATAAACTCTTTTAATGTTGAAACATCATCATTATATTATCTTCTTCTTCTTCTTGTAATGAACCGTTACAGTGAGGATATGTTCGACTCGGCCTATCTAAATTCTAATTTTAGATTCACCATGGACATGTAATAGTTACTTTCTGCTTTTGCTCTTAAGTTTTTTAAGACAATAAACGCTAACAATGAATTGATCTTAATCCTAAAAGATATATTTAAAATAATCGGTTTTTCGATTAAATTTATTTTGAAAAATGCATTAGAGGATATTTTATTTTATTCGATATAGGTACGAAATTTTTTTTTTTAACAAAAAAACTGCAATATTTAAATTTCCACGTGAATAATAAGTAACAATTAAAAAATATATTTCGTTAAATATATAAAAATACAAATAGACTATCTACATTGGCAAAATTCTATAGATAATTTGAAAAATGATTGAATTGATTTATGGACTTTTTTTTTATTTGCGTGTCGAAAATTTGTAAATATTATTTATCTTAACGATTTTCTGATTTTTAATGAGAAAAGAATTAATATTAGAAATTATTTTGAATTACATATATATATTATTTCTTTATACTTTAAATATATTTAATTTCTTTAGTGAAAAACTGGCAAATATTAGAAAAAAATATCTGCAACGAAAATCTTCAAAATAAATATATAAAAATATCCAATACTCGATTAAGTGTTTTTTAATTAATTTTTGTTATATATATATCAAAAAAAAATTTAAATAATATTATTTTAGTTTATTTCTACTTGCAGAATTTTTTTTCAATTTTTCAATCAGTTTACAAAGAATTAACTATGCATATGCGTGCGCAACATAAATCGATTATATATTCATTTAGATTTTTTTTTTGAAGGAATCTCTTTGCCGTTGTATGTGGAATAGAATGATTGAATATTGTGCCAATTTTCATAGATCTATCTTTTGTAGTTTAGGAGTAAAACTGTATTCCGTTAACATTGCCAACATATATTTATTTTAAAATAAACGTGTGATTTTGCCCATATAAATAGCATGGAGACTCCAACAGTCACAAAAGCGAGAAACCTCAAATGCTATATAAATATAAAATTGAAAATTCGAATATTTAAATCATCTAAAAAAACATTTTTGACAGTTTAATTTTATATTTGTACAAAAGCTACAATTATCTATATTAATTATCCTAATTAGCGTTTAAATTCCAGAAAAAAAATTAATTATTAAATCTTGTTTCTGCCGATTTGGAATTTGTCTTCATAAAAAATGCTGTATCAAATTTTTGTTTTGTTTGCTGCGCTACTGTTATGACATTTGACATATCTAACATTATTTCTGTAGTAGTAGGTATAATAACAATTTTAATGATCGCTGTGAAGCAGGGCCGAATTAACAAAAATCTCATTTTTTAATCGTTTCTTTTTATTATCGGATTTTGAACAAGTCGATTTTATATATAATTTTTTATTCTGTATTTAATATTCAAGTATATTTTGCGTGGCTATACACGGAATTGTAATTCTAGTTGCAGAAAAAAATTTTTTTATCGCATTAAAGCTTACAAATAATCTACATTTTTTCTTATGATGACAAATATTTTATTCTATTATAATCAATATGAAGAAATTTAAAAACGATCATCCATCCATGGATAGATTACTCTTACATAGATAGGCTAAGTCTACAAGATCAGAATCATTTTCCGTCATTCAGTCAGTTCGTCTTTTAACTACTGTTTTCTTTCATTCTTTCTTCGGTAAGCTCGAGTCATTGCGATCTCTTCGCCACTATCTGCTTTGCTCTTTGCTCTGGCTTTAGTATCTATCGGTGGCGAACTCACTCGATGGCATCTCACGATATAAAACCATTCATTTCATTCAAATACCGCCACCACATACGAAGATGATGTTAAAAACACAAATAGACCATCGATTTTTGCAACATTCTATAGATCACTCAAAATTGATTGAATTCGTGCCTGTCGTGAATTTTTATTTTTCTGTTTGCAAACCAATATATTACAAATTTTTTTTTGTTAGCGAGTTTTTAATTTTTGATCGCGAAAAATATTTTTTTTTTAATACGAATTTTTTTTTTATATAACTGAATTTGTCATTAAAATTGTCGAAGTACGAATTGCATTTAATTATTTATTAATGAGATTTATTTTGTTCGAAATAAACTGTTTTATTTATATCAGGTCCGTATTTCGTTACTTTTAGTAATACACGTGTCATTTTGTTTTTTCTAAACGGTTTTGTGTAAAAAATTTTTTACTGCACAAATTTTTTTAATACCGTAGCTAATTTTTTCAATTTTTTTAAAAAATTCAGTACTCGTTGTTACCTTTTCTGTATTTTTTTTAATTGTACCCAACAAAAGATCCTTTTTGAAATTGTGATTTATCAAATCGGAAAAATTTCCAAATTAAATTTAGTTTTCTCAAAGTAACATTTTTTTTTTGATTGAACTGAACCGTGCAAATCTTTAAAATATTATTGTAAAGCATTTAAATTTCATTGTATTTTTCTGGATAGAATATTAAATGTAAAAATTTTTTTTGTAAATATTTTTAAGGAATTAAAATTAAAATTAAAAATAATTGAATTAAAAAACAGCAAATCTATATTTGCATATCAAGTCAGTTATATTCACATATCCTTATGATATTAAGTCTTGAGCATATCAATGCAGAAAACAAGAATTCATCTTCAATAGATTACAAATAAATTTTTATTTGAAATCATACATTTTGCTAAATCTTTTTTTTTATAAACTTATAAAGGTAAATTTAGAAAATTTCCTATTTCACTTGTCACATATTATTTGAAGGTAGAGTGACAGCTCGCTAAAGGTGAATTTTTACGGCACCCAATTTTAGGTATGCGTGTAATAATACAGCGATTGTTGCGCACATATAGGGTGGCTTTCCTGCTGTACAGTGGAGGTTATGTATGCTGCTATTCTTCACGTAGTAAGTATATATCGGAGTATATAATAGGCAACACCGCTATTGTCGATAAACAAAGCCGAAATTCTTGAGCGTTGTGCTTTTAATCCAAAGCTTGTGTCTGCCACTCTGTATATATGTATGTGTATATAATAGTATCACGTGTCCTTAGAAATATCTTCTATTCTTTTACCAAAGAAATCAAGTTCAATAAGATGGGATTCGAATAAATTATTTTAAGCGTTAATTTTCGTTTTAAAAAAAAAAATTTATTAAAGGTGTTAAAAATCTCTGGAATTGATATGAAATATACATTAAAAAAAAAAAATGTTTTTATCTGTATAAACGAAATAGTAATAAATTTTACTCTTTTGGTAGAAAATCAATGCGATTTTTAATTAATTTTATTCATATTATTATTAAATTTTTAACGAATTTCATAAATCAAAAAAAAACTCCATAATAAATTGCAATTGCAAAGTTTGCAAATTTATTTTTATAAATCAGATAAGCAAATTACTAGAAAAGAACAAAAAAAAGTTATTTATTTATATATAAAAAAATATTATTCTATTTTTTCCAATAATGGAACGATTTGATTTTATTAAAAAATATATATTTAAAAGTTTCTGATGATATTTAAAAAAATCATAAAAATATTCCTGTATTATCAAAATTTACATATATTTAAATAAAGTCTACAAAACCATGATAATTTACAAATTTACATGGTTTTGTAAATAAATAAATAAATAAATAAATTCATAGATGGCAAAATAATTTTTTAAACGGCATTGATTTAATGTTTTTTTTTTTAATTACAAAGTTTCTCATAATTTTTTGAAAAATATATATTAAAAAAATATTTTTCTTTTATTTTGTTATATTGAATTTGAAATTTCTACGTTTTAAAAGAAGAATATAAATAAAATTACTGCTTTAGTTAACACTTCTGGAAGAAGTGGATGATATATTTATTATTGCAATTACTAATATCAATAAGAAGCAATAAAATGTGATAAAACTATAATCTAAAGCTGAAAGTATAAGAGTGTTTTCATCTTCTCACACTCTTCAGATGGATTATTATATATGTATAGTTAAAGCCAGGTAAAATGGATTAATGCCGTTTTGTAATTTCAACTTTTAAATGTATTTAATATCAAAATTAAGCTTCTTTTTTGTCATTGTTTTTCTACTTTCATAAAAAAAAAAACTAACACACGATCATAAAAATTTGCAGAACCTCCTTAATACCAGATTTGAAACATTTCGAATAGCTGAGTGTCAAAGTTAACACATGTCACTATATTTGTCAAACAAATTCTTGACTCTAAAAATTATAAAACAATTTTAAAGTTGGAAATGAATTATTTTTTGACTCATTTTAAATTAATTATTTTATTTTAAAAAATCGATAGAAATCGTAAATTCATGAGTGAGTTATTGAAATACAGATGGCGCCTCACAAATGCAGCGTTGCAAATTCATTTGCAATTAACAAATTCGTATATACGAATATTTATAAATAAAATAAATGGCAAATAAATAATAAAAAAATATTCTCATACCGCGTTTTGATGAGATTATTTAAAACATGAATAAATCGAAATAACTGAAAAACCATTTTATATATCACTTACTATACAACTAATCTTAGACCTTTTTCCATGCAGAAATGCGGCGAAGATTAAAAACGCTTGTTATTTAAATGGTAATTGAACTATCCACCAGTTGCACTGTTAAATAATTGGTCACACTGTTAAAATATGGGAACCTAGCTTTTGTTTTTTTACGAAGATGTAATAAATGTAAGTGAAGAGCTGAAAAACAGTCACGTACTTTAAAAATATATAATAGAAAATATTTTTTTTTAATCGTATATAATAATTTGTAGGTTTTGTTTTTTTTTTTACAAAATATAATAATATTTACGATTTTTTCCGAACTTAAAAAAATTATTTAAAAATAAATTAATTAATCATTGAGTTACTTAAAAAAACATCAACCATCGATGGTTTTTGCAATCATTTTGCAGCTTGACGCATAGTCCGGTTCTGGAGGTATTTCGTTAGGTCAGGATTTAGGATTATTTCGACAGGATTCCTTAAGAAACTGATATATTAAAAAATCGTTTCTCAAACGATGATTTAAAAAATTTCAAGCCCTGAATTTTCGATGCATATTCACAGTCCGGTCGTGGATGTAGCGACATAAAGGTGCGTGCACACTTGATTTGTCAAGCATAACCTGCAAGAAGCACGTGCTTGTAGCCCATTCGTTTATTGCCGACTGTAATCTCTTCGGTGCCTATTCTCATATGGCTTTTCGCACCAACACACTTCCATTTATATTTTAATTATAGCGCGCATTGGCGGAGATTTATTTGTTTCGCGCGCACTTGCCAATTGCTGCTTTAATTCCCCGTAAATCCGTTTTAATCGAGCAAAAACGAATTATGTACCGCAAATTGAAACATCCTTATAAAATGATGTTGCTTTTTAATATTTTAAATTTAATATGTAACGTCCTGTATAAAAATTTAATTTTTCTATTCCATATAGTTTTTTTATTTTAAATTGCTCTAATAGTAATATACAGGATCATATTTTTTTTGCATATTTTTTAATTTATTTTGAAACTTATGTCAAAACTCAAAAGAAAAAAAAATTATTACTCGTAATAAAAAAAATATTTTTTAGTATAAATGGACTATAATATTTAAATTTAAGCTTATACGAGGCATTAAAAATATTATTTTATATATATTAAATTCTTCAGTTTAATAAAACATTTTTTTAAACAAACGCAAATTTAATGACAAATAATTTAATCCTTTATCTTTTTTTTATACAGTCAGACCACCTTCAAAGCTAATTTTCTTGCAATTAAATTTTATTACAGTTTCCATTAATTTAAATCCAAGTCATTCAATTCAGAATATTTTCATTATTTGATTCATTTCATTTCATTTGATTCGACAAAAGAAAATTCTTTGAATTTTTGTTTCGATTATTGAAATTACGAGTAATTATCATAAAATATTTTTTATTTTTTATTTAATTGAAAACGCTATTATTTTTGCAAAATATTTCGATTATTGATCTATTGCTTTAGTGCGCGAAATTCTGAAAACAATAATTTATTGCAAAATATGAGCGCGCAATAGAATTTTTCTAATAAATTATTATATACAGCGGATTCTGGAAATTATTTGTAATTGATGAATTAAAAACAGAATTTTTTTTATAATGTAGGTTTTATAATAAATAATAAACATGATTGATGAATAAAATATTTTCTTTTTTAAATTTATTAATGTTTTCTTCATAATAATTTAGCCAATATTTGGCAGATGCCATTGTTTTTATATAACACATCGACCTACAAAGTAAAAAAATTAAAATTTAATTTTGAAGACACTGAAAAATTGATATAAATTCAGTTATATTTATTTGACTATTCATATGCGTGCACATAAATCGATTTTAAATTGATTTATAATTTTTTTTTGGAGAAATCTCTTTGCAGTTGTATGTGGAATAAAATGATTGAATATGGTGCCAATTTTTATAGATCTATCTTTTGTAGTTTAGGAGTAAAACTGTATTTCGTTAACATTGCCAACATATATTTATTTTAAAATAAACGTGTGATTTTGCCCATATAAATAGCATGGAGACTCCAACAGTCACAAAAGCGACAAACCTCAAATGCTATATAAAATATAAAATTAAAAATTCGAATATTTAAATCATGTAAAAATACATTTTTGACATTTTAATTTTATATTTGTACAAAAGCTACAACTAGCAATATTAATGATACTAATTAGCGTTAAAATTCCAGAAAAAATATTAATTATTAAATCTTGTTCCTGCCGATTTGGAATTTGTCTTCATAAAAAATGCTGTATCAAATTTTTGTTTTGTTTACTGCGCTACTGTTATGACATTTGACATATCTGACATTATTTCTGTAGTAGCAGATTTTAATGATCGCTGTGAAGCAGGGCCGAATTAACAAAAATCTCATTTTCCAATAAAAACAAATTTTATGAAAAGATTTCGAACATTTTAAATAATTCGATTTTTTTATTATAATTTTTATTATTTATTTAACATTCAGTATATTTTGCCAAGGCTTTCTTTCGTTACACGAAATAATAAAAAATATTTTCAATGAATTTTTTTATCATCCTTAAAAATCACAAGTAATTATGTTTTTCTTTTATATAAAAATCACAAGAAATTACTTATTAATTATTTAATAAATATCGAAACAATTCGTAAGAATTTTTTTTAATTTTCTTAATTATACATTTACATTTTAATAAAAAAAAATGGTTCAATGACCTCGAACCAAAAAAAATACTAGATATATTTTAGCGCCTAAATATATCTAGTATTTTTTTTAATAAACATTGTTTAATTTTATATATTTCTCTTCTCTTAGCAACTAAATTAAAATGTCTCAAGCTTTTACACATTAAATTTGTTCATTTTTAGAGCGCATTCCAAAAAATTAGTGACACAATTCAAAATTATCTCTAGCTAACCAAATTCAAATATATATTTTAAAAATCATATTTATTATACAATCTTTTTGTCCAGATATTTTTGAATTTACAAAAATAAATATCGATATTTTTTTAAATAAATCAAATTTTTGATTTGTATGAAAAAAAAAAATTCTATGTAAATCATACGTAGTCAATTATGAGATTAGGAAATTGACTTAATTCAATAATTAATTTTTTTAGAGATTTGTAAACATAAAATGTTTGTTTTATTTGAAAAAAAAACCAAATAAGTCAAATTTATAAAATAATAAAATTCGCATATTAACTCATTTAATGTTCCAAAAAAATATATAGTTTAAAAATAAATTATTTCTGGATTTATAGTCTTTTTTTTGCAACTACCATATTACAAACATTAAAAAAAAATCGCTTTTATTAAATATGAAAAAAATGGTACCATTTTATTAACATATTTTCGTACAAATTAGCCGAAAAATTATGTTTTTATTAAAACAAGTTCGTCGTAAAGAAAACGCTAAATAACTGAATATCTGTAATCAAATTATTTATAACGTTACGATGAATTGTTTATACTTTACGAAATCGATGTGATACAGGGCCGGAATATCAAAATTATCATCAATT
This sequence comes from Leptodirus hochenwartii, assembly GCA_947310635.1. Lineage (NCBI taxonomy): Eukaryota > Metazoa > Arthropoda > Insecta > Coleoptera > Leiodidae > Leptodirus > Leptodirus hochenwartii. The sequence goes on from OX371179.1 coordinate 1,490,813, forward strand.
TTTTGTATGATAATTTGTCTGTCTAAATTATATGTTATAGAATCTTCCAACATGTTCGATTTTTTTGTAATATATAAAATTGTCGTTTTTTTTTTTTTTTAATTCAAATGCGTTTTTATTTTGATAATATAAAAAAAAAGGATACAAATCGCAATTGTTTCAAACGAAAAAAATCTTTGATGTCCCCATAAAAATTAATAACCCTTAATCCGGCTCTGGTTTAATTGAAAAATTAGTCCTAGCTATGTGAGCACAATTTTTCTAATTTATAGCATCCGCAATGTTGTTAAACTTATGATAATATAATAATATATTACACAAAACTCGGCGCTTGTGGATATTTAAATTTATACCGTTATTACGACATTATAAAAGTATGTCCTTAATTGATTATTACCGACATTCTCATCCATTTTGTCGTGTAAAAATAAATCCATTTCGGACGCGCATTTAGGAAGTTTAAATGGTTTTTTTTTAATCCTTAGAAATAACGCTAATCTCAAATGCTCAAAAAAATACATATAAATGTGTTCATTTTCTGATGTGGACGCGCCTTAATATATTTGTGTACAAATTATAAATATTTTCAATTTTAAACTTTATTTAAAAAATAATAATTAAATTCATACAAATTAAATCATTTTACAGCAATTTTTTTGTTATAAATTCTGTAGGTAATAATAACAATAAATCACTCAGTATAGTGTCCTGTTAATGGAAATTGAATAATCTTTCAACAACCACATAATAATAAAATTTATAAGAAAATAATGCGACGTTATTACTTAAATTGATTGTGCCTGTAAAATTATAACTTGGTTATTTTTCCAATAATTTTTTTGCCGCATTCTGCGGCCAAGAAATCTGCGGCTTCGCCAAGAAATATTTAATGAAAAATAACATTTACAATAAAGACTCTGTATAATATGCAGAACGCGCATTCTTTAAGACAAAAAGTTTATTTACGTTTTGTTGCTTTGTTATATTATTATGCCCCAGTTTTTAAACGGTATAATTTTTTTACTACACTGAGAGAAAATCAAATTGAAAAAATTGAAATTTTTCAAAAAATCTATATTTTTTATTATATATATGGTAATAACAATTTTTGACCAACATTTTCAGTTATTTTTGAAATATAATTTAATATATTTTGCCCCATTATTTCTAAATGTTAAGGGGGTGGTTTTAGAAAAATATATATTTCTATTTTTCTATAATTTCAATTTTTATTTTTAAGAATACATATTTTTTTTATGTAAAATATTAAATTTATTAAAATTTAATTTTTATCATGAAAAGTTTTTGTTCATTTCCAATAAATTGCAACGCAGCAATGACAAATATAATTCGATCGAGGCGCCATCTATACTTGAATTTACTATTTTTACCGACCCTTAATAAAATGTTTAATTTAAAAATGTTTTAAAACGCATAAAATTTTCATTTTTAACTTCAAAGGTGTTTTATAATTTTTGAGTCAAGAAATTTTTTGATGCCTTTACTGAAGTGGTGGAAATTTAACACACGGCCGTTCGAAATATTCCAACTTAAATGTTTAAGGATTCGGCCATTTTTTTTAATGGTGAGTAAATTTTTGGCAGAAATTAAACTTGTGAAAAAAATTGTCGAAAAAGAAGCTCCATTTTGAGATTTTTTTTTAGAATAAGAAACATAGCTAATACCCTCAAAAGCAAAAAACATGTGCTGAAAAAAATACGTCCTTACGACTGCTCTGTAAAAAAAAATATCTTCACGCGAAATATTCCACGTTTCTTTCGAAAAAATGAACAGAACGAACGTCCCCCTTAATTTTATACTTTTCAACTGTATAATAAATATTATTTTTGTTTATAATGAAATTATGACATTTTATACAGGCCGTAAAATTTATATAAAAAAATATTCAATATGAAAAAAATCATTCCATTTAAATCGTGTTATATCAAAAAATATTCTGTAATAAGTAAGACGCTAAAAATGTGTTAAATTTTTGAATAGCCCAAAAAAATACTAAAACTTATTTATCTTTTCTTTTTAATTTTTAGCATTTTTGTACACAATTAATTATGTATCCTATTTTAATCCATTCTTCAAATTGTATCATTTAAATTCGCACCAAACATATATTCACATTGAATTTTTTTAAAGTCAATTTGTTTGTGAAAAAATTATAATTAATGTCTAATTTTTTTTTTATATTATTTTATAATAACGTCAAACAATAAAAAAATTTTTCACGTAAATGATATATTTATTATACTACTGAGTGTTACTAAAATCCCGTAAAAAGGTGACTGATCTCACCCGAAGATCCTTTGTGCGCTTGTGACTAATTTAATTTTGATTTCATTGCGCGATAGGCGAGAAAGATAATTACACAACTCAGCGAATAAGGCATTTATTTAACAAATTTACCACCGACTCTTCCATCCGATATAATAACTAATAACAGTATTAACTCTTTGTTGTACTTGTTCGTATAATAAAAGCGCAAGAGTATATGTGTATAGTATATCCCAGTTATTGTGGTCTTGATTTTTTTTTACGCTACTTATTTTTTACTAGTGAATTTTTTTTCGAAAATATATTGTGCGATTTTAGATAATTTATTTAAACCCCCTCAGCTTTATTTAAAATTTTCTACTATAAATGATATACAAAAAAAAATTTATTAGACAGTGAAAAAATACAGAAATATTTTTCCACTTTAACCCGTTCGTAAATGAAAAAATATATATTTTAATTTGAAAACCAAAAAATATATTTTCAACTAATTAATTATTTATTTTTGAGAGATGTTACAAGTTAATTTCAATTGAACAACATTTATGATTAAATTGTTATTTTTTAATAATAAAATTAATAAATAGCCATTTTTAGGTAATTACAATTAATCATTTGTAGTCTTTTTTTTAAGTGTTTTAAATAGAGTTAAAAATTAATTTAAAAAAAATAAAAAAATCAAATTGTATAGTCATTTTGGTTAATTAAAAAATTAATTACTTAAAAAAATTGATTTAATAAATTTAAATCAATTTTCTGTATTTTAGTTAGAAATTAAAATTTCATTTTACGTATTCATTTTACTTTTTGACTATTATCATTTTTTTAAGAAAAATACAATTAATTAGTTACAATTTTCATCGCTAGTTTGAACTATTAAAAAAAAAAAAACCCATCTACTGTATTTGATTAATTTTTGCCCATTATCCTTCATATTCGTGCGTAAAGACTCTGGTCTTGATTGCTCTTTCATGTTGAAAGTTGAAATGGATAAATGATAATTTGCCAGTCTATGCAGACAGTGCCGTACATATGTGATGGTAATTGTTGTTTTGCGGGAAGTATGCTTTAAAGGAAGGACATTACGTACGAGTTGTATAGAAAACTATTCTATTGCTGAATAGTTTTTACATCAAGCGTGACCAATTTATTTCGCACGTATTTTATATCAGCGTAAAATAAAAATATCAGCAATAAAAAAAATTTAATTTTTTTAACTTTAGTTCCCTTCATATAACATTTTTATTAAATGACAAAATTCAATTTTATTAAATTTTAATTCTGTTCTACCAAAAAAAATATATAAAAGAATTTAAAAACATAATTAAATAGCCCTGTAAAAAAAATATTCGCATTTAACAAAATTCAATTTTTTTAAACTTTAATTCTGTTTATACCAAAAATATATATAAAAATAGAATTAAACAGCCCTGTAAAAAAAAATATTCGCATTTAAAAATTTTTTAAAACTTTAATTCTGTTTATACCAAAAAATATATATATAAATAGAATTAAACAGCCCTTTTAAAATATTATTCGCATTTAAAAAAAAAATTTTTAACTTTATATCCGCTCATAGCAAAAATATATATACAAGAATATAAATAAAAACATATAATTTGAATATATTAGAATTAGGACAGTCCTTTTAAAAATAATTAAACTAAATTAAAATATTTAAATAAATTTAAATAAATTTAAAAAATGATGTCCTGGAACATAATTAAACAGACCTTTTAAAAAATTATTCGCATTTAAAAAGAAACAATTTTTTAAACTTTAATTCACTTCATACCAAAGATATATATAAAAAAATAATTAAACAGCCGTGTAAAAAAAATATTCGTATTTAAAAAAATTCAATTTTTTAAACGTTAATTCTATTTATACCAAAAAAAATATATAAAAGAATATAAAAACATAATTAAAATAGCCCTGTAAAAAAATATTCGCATTTAACAAAATTCAATTTTTTAAACTTTAATTCTATTTATACCAAAAATATATATAAAAATAGAATTAAACAGCCCTGTAAAAAAAAAATATTCGTATTTAACAAAATTCCATTTTTTAAACTTTAACTCCTTTCATAGCAAAAATATATATACAAGAATGTAAATAAAAAAATATAATTAGAACATATTAGAATTAGAACAATCCTTTTAAAAATAATTAAACTAAATTAAAATATTAAAATAAATTAAAATATTTTTTTTAAATTATGTTCTGGAACATAATTAAACAGTCCTTTTAAAAAATTATTCGCATTTTAAAAAAAATCCATTTTTTAAACTTTAATTCACTTGATACCAAAGATATATATAAAAAAATAATTAAACAGCCGTGTAAAAAAAATATTCGTATTTAAAAAAATTCAATTTTTTATACGTTAATTCTGTTTATACCAAAAAATATATATAAAAGAATATAAAAACATAATTAAAATAGCCCTGTAAAAAAATATTCGCATTTAACAAAATTCAATTTTTTAAACTTTAATTCTATTTATACCAAAAATATATATAAAAATAGAATTAAACAGCCCTGTAAAAAAAAAATATTCGTATTTAACAAAATTCCATTTTTTAAACTTTAACTCCTTTCATAGCAAAAATATATATACAAGAATGTAAATAAAAAAATATAATTAGAACATATTAGAATTAGAACAATCCTTTTAAAAATAATTAAACTAAATTAAAATATTAAAATAAATTAAAATATTTTTTTTAAATTATGTTCTGGAACATAATTAAACAGTCCTTTTAAAAAATTATTCGCATTTTAAAAAAAATCCATTTTTTAAACTTTAATTCACTTGATACCAAAGATATATATAAAAAAATAATTAAACAGCCGTGTAAAAAAAATATTCGTATTTAAAAAAATTCAATTTTTTAAACGTTAATTCTGTTTATACCAAAAAATATATATAAAAGAATATAAAAACATAATTAAAATAGCCCTGTAAAAAAATATTCGCATTTAACAAAATTCAATTTTTTAAACTTTAATTCTATTTATACCAAAAATATATATAAAAATAGAATTAAACAGCCCTGTAAAAAAAAAATATTCGTATTTAACAAAATTCCATTTTTTAAACTTTAACTCCTTTCATAGCAAAAATATATATACAAGAATGTAAATAAAAAAATATAATTAGAACATATTAGAATTAGAACAATCCTTTTAAAAATAATTAAACTAAATTAAAATATTAAAATAAATTAAAATATTTTTTTTAAATTATGTTCTGGAACATAATTAAACAGTCCTTTTAAAAAATTATTCGCATTTTAAAAAAAATCCATTTTTTAAACTTTAATTCACTTGATACCAAAGATATATATAAAAAAATAATTAAACAGCCGTGTAAAAAAAATATTCGTATTTAAAAAAATTCAATTTTTTAAACGTTAATTCTATTTATACCAAAAAATATATATAAAAGAATATAAAAACATAATTAAAATAGCCCTGTAAAAAAATATTCGCATTTAACAAAATTCAATTTTTTAAATTTTAATTCTATTTATACCAAAAATATATATAAAAATAGAATTAAACAGCGCTGTAAAAAAAATATTCGTATTTAACAAAATTCCATTTTTTAAACTTTAACTCCTTTCATAGCAAAAATATATATACAAGAATGTAAATAAAAAAATATAATTAGAACATATTAGAATTAGAACAATCCTTTTAAAAATAATTAAACTAAATTAAAATATTAAAATAAATTAAAATATTTTTTTAAAATTATGTCCTGGAACATAATTAAACAGTTCTTTTTAAAAATTATTCGCATTTTAAAAAAAATCCATTTTTTAAACTTTAATTCACTTGATACCAAAGATATATATAAAAAAATAATTAAACAGCTGTGTAAAAAAAATATTCGTATTTAAAAAAATTCAATTTTTTAAACGTTAATTCTATTTATACCAAAAAATATATATAAAAGAATATAAAAACATAATTAAACAGCCCTTTAAAAAATTTTTTTGGTTGTAGATTTGATACTAAATAAATTTATTTTTATATATTTCTTGATGGTCCTACGTGATAGTTGCTACATGGTATTTTGTACACTATTGGTATGTAGTCTCGATTTTTACACTAGAATAGACGATTTGGGATTGAATAGTATACAAGAGCCGGCTTTAAACTCGAGATTGATTGAAATCTAGAATATATGAGCTACATCCTTCCACATCATATTATACCAGCGGTCCCCAAACATTTGCACTTCTAACAGCAATTTAAATAATCGTTGATTGCTGTAATATTTCTAAAAAAAAAAAAAACAGAATTTTTTTAATCCTCTATTAAAAATGGCTCATTGAAAATTCATAGTTTTTAAATGATTTTATTGTTTGAAGAAATTCAGCAATCGACTAATGTAAAAATTACTCGATAAATAATTTAGATAATAATTGATTAATTAACAAATACTGGAGGAAATATAACAAAATTAGTTTTGAAATTTATTTGATGAATTACGAAAATTATAAAATCCAATTAAAAAAAAAATCTAGTCGGCGATTAATTAATGTAAAATTGATTAATTAACTAATACTTGAGAAAATAGAACAAAATAAGTTTTGAAATTTATTTTAATTATGAAAACTATAAAATCCAGCTATTAAAAAATCTAATCTAATGTAAAAATTGATTAATTAACAAATACTTGAGAAAATATTACAAAATAACTTTTAAAATTTATTTGAATTACGAAAATTATAAAATCCAATTTAAAAAAAAAATCTAGTCGGCGATTAATTAATGTAAAAAATGATTAATTAACTAATACTTGAGAAAATAGAACAAAATAAGTTTTGAAATTTATTTTAATTATGAAAACTATAAAATCCAGCTATTAAAAAATCTAATCTAATGTAAAAATTGATTAATTAACAAATACCTGAGGAAATATAACAAAATAACTTTTAAAATTTATTTGAATTACGAAAATTATAAAATCCAATTTAAAAAAAAAAATCTAGTCTGCGATTAATTAATGTAAAAATTGATTAATTAACTAATACTTGAGAAAATAGAACAAAATAAGTTTTGAAATTTATTTGAATTACGAAAACTATAAAATTCAGCTATTAAAAAATTTAATCAGCGAATAATTATTGTAAAAATTGCTTAATTAACAAATACTTGAGAAAATATTACAAAATAAGTTTTGAAATTTATTTGAATTACGAAAACTATAAAATCCAATTTAAAAAAAAATCTAGTCTGCGATTAATTAATGTAAAAATTGATTAATTAACTAATACTTGAGAAAATAGAACAAAATAAGTTTTGAAATTTATTTGAATTATGAAAACTATAAAATCCAGCTATTAAAAAATTTAATCAGCGAATAATTATTGTAAAAATTGCTTAATTAACAACTACTTGAGAAAATATTACAAAATAAGTTTTGAAATTTATTTGAATTACGAAAATTATAAAATCCAATTTTAAAAAAAAATCTAGTCTGCGATTAATTAATGTAAAAATTGATTAATTAACTAATACTTGAGAAAATAGAACAAAATAAGTTTTGAAATTTATTTGAATTACGAAAACTATAAAATTCAGCTATTAAAAAATTTAATCAGCGAATAATTATTGTAAAAATTGCTTAATTAACAACTACTTGAGAAAATATTACAAAATAAGTTTTGAAATTTATTTGAATTACGAAAACTATAAAATCCAATTAAAAAAAAAATCTAGTCTGCGATTAGTTAATGTAAAAATTGATTAATTAACTAATACTTGAGAAAATAGAACAAAATAAGTTTTGAAATTTATTTGAATTATGAAAACTATAAAATCCAGCTATTAAAAAATTTAATTAGCGAATAATTATTGTAAAAATTGCTTAATTAACAACTACTTGAGAAAATATTACAAAATAAGTTTTGAAATTTATTTGAATTACGAAAATTATAAAATCCAATTTAAAAAAAAAATCTAGTCTGCGATTAATTAATGTAAAAATTGATTAATTAACTAATACTTGAGAAAATAGAACAAAATAAGTTTTGAAATTTATTTGAATTACGAAAACTATAAAATCCAATTTAAAAAAAAATCTAGTCTGCGATTAGTTAATGTAAAAATTGATTAATTAACTAATACTTGTGAAAATAGAACAAAATAAGTTTTGAAATTAATTTGAATTACGAAAACTATAAAATCCAGCTATTAAAAAATCAAATTAACAAATACTTGAGAAAACATATCAAAATAAGTTTTGAAATTGATTTAAAATAAAATGCAGCTATAAAAAAAAATCATATTAACTTAATTATGTTACAATTATAAATTCGTAAATATCAATAGATGTGTTAAATTGGCGAAAATTGGCGAAAATCTATAATTTTTGGTTAATTCAATAAAATATTTAAAGACAATGGCTTAAAGCAAATGCAAGGACGTTGTGTTTATTTAAAAAAATATATATTTCCGCGCTAGTTTTAGTACTGCTCATCTTATATGTTTTTCATTGTGGCTTTTCCGATGTATGTCCTTACATCGGATTGGAATTTACAGCGATATTATGCGCTATAATTAATTGGAAATAAGAAAGTGCGGTACAATAGGAATAGGACGTACCATAGACCATACCGTCTTCCTAATCGATCATTCATACGAACGAGATGGAATTCTCATTCATATTTTATCATCTGCAAAGATGATACAAGCGAATTTACACGCGTACACTCGCAAAACAATATTAATGCCCCAATATAGAAGTTGTGTGCAAATGCTGCTGCGTTTCTCTATAGCGGCACATTACTAATGTCTTACATTGTGCTGAATGTAATTCATGACGTGTTGAATGATATTTGCGAATTATTTCTGACTGGAAGAGTCATTTGAGAATGTTTTTTGTTAATTTGAAAAATTATATATCGAATGCCTTATTGCGTGATTTTTTTTTGCAATTGTAATTGCAATCTAAAAAATGTTGAAGAGCGAATTAAAAATTAGGGGCCGTGCTACTTGGGACATATGCCAAAATATTATTCCACGTGAATTTTATTTTTAAAAATCTTTTTTATATAACGAAAAAATGAACTAGAAATTTTATTATTGCTTCTAGACATGGGCGTCGTTAAGAAATGGCTAAAGGATCATTTGCCCACCAATTTCCTATTTTATACCAAAAAAATTCGTTTAAAAAATACCGCTATTAATAATTTTATTGCAATACACGATCGTTCTTTTGTAATTTATTTTTTATTTTTTTATATCTGCTCAATATTTGCTGTAATATTTAAAAAAAATGCATATAGTACCATATATGGTCAACATAACTATTTTTTATATATATAAAAAAGAAATATACTAATATTTATCCCTATATTTTTTGGCGCAAATATATCTGTTGCTTGCATATAAGTATATATATTTTTAAATTGATTTGCACGAGCCTTAAAACAATTTTTTTAAATTAAATTTCTTGGTACGGCCGCAATTTTTAGTTGTATCCAAATATTGTCGTTCGTGAAAATTAAAAAAAAAATTAATATATATATAGGGTGACTTGAATTATTTGTACATTTGAGATTTTCTTGAAAAAAAAAATTATTTTTTGATTTTAGTCGATTGTTAAAATAACCAATATAAACATGCATCTTTTTAAATTAAATGGAATTGTTTAATTTTTCAACTTACAATTAAATTGTTTTTTCATAAAAATAAAACCACATGTCAACGACGTTGCCTTTAAAGCGCAAAACTGACATTTCCAATGGACGGTTATAAAAATAAAGCACGTACACGTGCTCCAGTTTATACCCGATGATTATTCGCAACTGACACCGATTACGATCCTCTTTTAGAGTCATTTCACCCAAACTAACATGGGGAGAAAGAACTACCCCATTTGCCATATGTTGCTGATCATACAAAGCCGGTGCACCCCTGCGTGATGTCAGCACACGCCAACTATATACCTAATTCAATCCACACATCACGAAATATTTTACATCGGGCTGTAAAAAAATTTTTTTTTTATATGTGTGAATTCAAACGTGACATATATTTGTAACGTACATACAGATATATAATTAAATTTTTTTTAAATTGTGAATACTCTAAATTTTGCTGCGCAATTTTTGAATGTAAATTATTTTATTTTATCATTCAATGATGAAATATTTTTTATTAGGTTATATTTTTTATAAATTCAAAAAGTAAGTATTTTAAGGTATATGCAGATATTTAACAAATATTTTAAAGCGAATAGATGAATAAAAAAAATTATTTTTCTTGTAAATAATTTCAATTTCGCGCTACAATTTTTGAATCGGAATTTATTTTAGTTTATTTATTCACAAAATATTTTATATCGGGCTGTAAATTTTTTTAAAAATATATTTGAACGCAAACATGATATATATGATGATATATAATTTAATTTTTTTTTTAAGTGAATTCTCTAAATTTTGCTGTGCAATTTTTGAATCTAAGTTAATTTTATATCATTTAATGACAAAATATTTTTTATTGCATTAATTCTTTTTTATAAATCCAAGAACTAAATATTTTAAGGTATATGCAGATATTTAACAAAATATTTTAAACGGAATAGATGATTAAAAAAAATTATTTTTCTTGTGAATAATTTCAATTTCGCGCTACAATTTTTGAATCGAAATTTATTTTAGTTTATTTATTCACGAAATATTTTACATCGTGCTGTAAATTTTTTTTTTTAATATATTTGTATCGTACATACAGATATATAATTTAATTTAAAAAAAATGTGAATTCTCTAAATTTTGCTTGCAATTTTTGAATCTATGTTAATTTTATATCATTTGATGATAAAATATTTTTTATTAGATTAATTTTTTTTATAAATCCAAGAATTAAATATTTTAAGGTACATATTTTACAAAATATTTTAAACGGAATAGAATAATAAAAAAATTATTTTTCTTGTAAATAATCTCAATTTCGCTCTACAAATTTTCTTTTCTTTTATTTATACGCGAAATATTTTACGTCGGACTGTTAAATAAAAAAGTTTTTTAAATAAAAATTTATTGACAATATATTTGTAACGTACATATTAATTTAACAAAAAAAAAAATTTTATACTAAATTAATCTGATTTTATTTAAGTACGAAATATTTTACACCGATCTGTATTTTTTTTATAAATTCAAAGACAATATATTTTTAGCATACACAAAGATATTTAACTAAATTTTATTTTGTAAAATACAATTTTTGAATCAATATTAATTTATATAATTTTTACATCGGTTTATATATTTTTTATAAATCCGAAATTATTTTTGACGTACATACAAATATTTAACTAACGCTAAATTTTCTGGCGAAGAAATTATTTTTCGAATCATTCTTCAAGTATTTTCTCCAATCTTTTTTCAGATTTATATCGTTGATCTATAATTAAAAAATTAACTCGAAAAAAATTTTTTTTGTACAATTTCCGATTACATCTTCTAATTTAGTTTGTCAAAGTAAATTTTTCTGTTAAAAAATTCAATTTTTGAAATATTTTTTTTAACTTTCAGTGCATCACTGTCATTTTTGAGAAATGATCTAATGATCCACGCCAATAATAAAATCATTAGCTAGTTAATTTCAATATCATTTGCCCTTTGGGTTTGCAACTGAAATAGAAATTGCCATTAACAAAAGAAAATAGAGTGCTCATTAGTGCGTAACAAGATGGGTTGGGTTAGTGTAATTGATCATCCATGGGGTTGTTGAATCGAGGGTGGATTTCTAGCCCCTGTCACGATGTTTTATAACCCTGGGGTGCCTTTTACGAAACTTGAGAAACTATTTCATGATTGGGGAATTTAAATATTAAAGAACAACAAAAACTGCTAATTGAATAGTGAAAATAAATTTTGTGTAATTGAAAACTTTTTTATTTAAAATTGTTTTAAAAAAAAATGAAACGTCAGAAAAATATTATTAGTTTTTTAATGGGGGTTTTTTTTTTTAAATTTTATGTATTTAATCAAAATTTAATCAGAAAATTAACAAATATATTTTTTCATTATTTTTTTTAGCAAATATAATACCTAAGACTTTTTAATAAAAAATATTAATCATTATTATTAAAAATTAAATTAATTCAAACTAGTTAATCAAAAACGATTTCTGGATATTGAAAATAGATTTTGTGTAAATTGAAAACTTTTTTATTAATTTGTTTTAAAAAAAAATTAAAATTATATGGAACGTCAGAAAAATGTTATTACTTTTTTAATGAGGATTTTTTTTTAAATTTTATGTATTTATTTAATCAAAATTTAATCAGAAAATTAACAAATATATTTTTTCATTATTTTTTTTTGGCAATTATAATACCTAAGAGACTTTAATAAAAAATATTAATTATTATTATTAAAAATTAAATTAATTCAATGTAGTTAATCAAAAACGATTTCTGGATATTGAAAATAGATTTTTTTTAAATTTTGATGTACTTATTTAATCAAAATTTAGTCAGAAAATTAACAAATATATTTTTTCATGATTTTTTTTAGCAAATATAATACCTAAAAGACTTTTTAATAAAAAATATTAATCATTATTATTAAAAATTAAATTAATTCAAACTAGTTAATCAAAAACGATTTCTGGATATTGAAAATAGATTTTGTGTAAATTGAAAACTTTTTTATTAATTTGTTTTAAAAAAAAATTAAAATTATATGGAACGTCAGAAAAATGTTATTACTTTTTTAATGAGGATTTTTTTTTAAATTTTATGTATTTATTTAATCAAAATTTAATCAGAAAATTAACAAATATATTTTTTCATTATTTTTTTTTGGCAATTATAATACCTAAGAGACTTTAATAAAAAATATTAATTATTATTATTAAAAATTAAATTAATTCAATGTAGTTAATCAAAAACGATTTCTGGATATTGAAAATAGATTTTTTTTAAATTTTGATGTACTTATTTAATCAAAATTTAGTCAGAAAATTAACAAATATATTTTTTCATGATTTTTTTTAGCAAATATAATACCTAAAAGACTTTTTAATAAAAAATATTAATCATTATTATTAAAAATTAAATTAATTCAAACTAGTTAATCAAAAACGATTTCTGGATATTGAAAATAGATTTTGTGTAAATTGAAAACTTTTTTATTAATTTGTTTTAAAAAAAAATTAAAATTATATGGAACGTCAGAAAAATGTTATTACTTTTTTAATGAGGATTTTTTTTTAAATTTTATGTATTTATTTAATCAAAATTTAATCAGAAAATTAACAAATATATTTTTTCATTATTTTTTTTTGGCAATTATAATACCTAAGAGACTTTAATAAAAAATATTAATCATTATTATTAAAAATTAAATTAATTCAATGTAGTTAATCAAAAACGATTTCTGGATATTGAAAATAGATTTTTTTTAAATTTTGATGTACTTATTTAATCAAAATTTAGTCAGAAAATTAACAAATATATTTTTTCATGATTTTTTTTAGCAAATATAATACCTAAAAGACTTTTTAATAAAAAATATTAATCATTATTATTAAAAATTAAATTAATTCAAACTAGTTAATAAAAAACGATTTCTACGATTTCTGGATATTGAAAATAGATTTTGTGTAAATTGAAAACTTTTTTACTAATTTATTTAAAAAATATATGAAAATTATATGGAACGTCAGAAAAATAGTATTAATTTTTTTTATGATTTTTTTTTAAATTTTGATGTACTTATTTAATCAAAATTTAATCAGAAAATTTAACCAATATATTTTTTTAGCAAAAAATTAAAATAATTCAAAAACTAGTTAATCAAAAACGATTTCTACGGATTTTATTATAAAAAAAATTTTTGAGTAATTTTACAATATTATATATTTTTTAATTTACTGCAAAACAAGCATGATGCAAAAATTTAAAACGTTAGAATTTTAATCAAGAAATTTTTTCAATATAAGTCCCAACTACTAAAATGTATAATTGAAAAAAAAATTCAAAATATTTAAAAATAAATAATTAATTAATTAAATTTTCAATATACAATTCAATTTCCACGTGCAGTGGACTATTATATATTAGACTCAAATATTTTTATTTTATTTAGACAATTACTTAGACGTAATTAAAATTTTCTACTTTCAAAAAAAAATTATACTATTTATTTAAGAGATACACAATATTAAAAACCTCTGGTCTAAAATTTTATACATTAAAAAAAATTAGTAATTTTCTCTAAATGGACGATAAAAAAAATTCTATAAAAGCAATCACGAATATTAATAATCTCTTTGCTCCTACTGTTCTATTGAATTTAATAATGAACTTGTGTTCGTACATCTTCTTTTATCTACTTTAATATTTTATAACCGTAAAATATAAATTGCTAAAAACCTAATATATTTTTAATTCTTGTAGCGTTAATTAAAATAAAACGCTAATATAAACACCATTAGTCAAAATTCCATTATTTTTTTAACTCTTTAATTACACAATACAACAAATTCTCACTAATTCTTCATGTTCATTTACGCCGCTTTTTTGTCAAACTAAAAGGCTTGACTAATACTCACATTCATGCACATTTGTTGATAAAATTTCTTACAAATCGTTCATATACACGTCACTTTGCTAAAAAAAAAATTTTTTTTCTGCATGTATCAAAATAAATAGTTGGATTTTCTTTTTTCTCCATAATATATATTTTTTTGTAATATACAAAGAATAAATAATCGACGTGTAAAATGACTTCGATAATCAAAAACTAGATACCAAACATGTCGTAAATTTAATTTAATTTTTGAAATTTGCGTGGATAAATTTTGAAAAAAAAAATTTGTGGCTCTCGTACAATATGTGACTTCGAACTTGACACTGGTGTGTCTACGGGAGTGAGATGTGTCTTGAACAATGGGTTGGGACAAGAAGAAAGACACCTGCGGTGACAGTTCCGCGAATTCATTTACGCGGATTGCGCAGATTGATCTTAATGTGTTCGTTGCGCTCGAACGGCTCGAACGGTTGCTCTCCCAAGTATAGTTAGTGCACATATCAATGGTACGGTTTATCTGTCCATCTGAAGATGTCTCGAACTAAATAGTCAATTAAGGTGTTCAAACTAATTCTCAACACAACATGTCACTGCACGTGCCAAGTTGGCAAAATGGGAATTTATTGGCGAATTTATGAACGGCCCTGTATATGAAAAAAAAAAATTATTGCAAAAAATTGTACGGTGTTATCGCATATTTTCGGATTTTTGAAAAATATATTTTTTTTTATTCGCCAGAAATTAGTTTAAGATTAATAAAACTTTTAAAAGCAAAAAATAAATATTTCGGTACCAAAGAATTTTAGAAAAAATATGGAAATCCAAATAATGAAGTTTTTAAAAAAACCTAATTCAGTCTTGTATTTAAAGAACTTTTAATGCGAGTGATTTTCGGAAAATTAAAATTGTAAAAATTACAGAGAATTTTCAGATATTTGGCAACAATTTATGAAAGTGAAAATATTTATATACCTTACAATTTTTTTTACTATCAAAAGATTGTTAGTGAAAAGAATTTTTCTGTAATAACTAAATTAGTCTTAAAAAAAATCGAAAAAAAAATTTAATTCCAATATATAAAGATTTTTGCTATTTATTTTGTTGGGAAAATCAAAATTATAAAACTTCTAGCGAATCTTCTGAACTTAATTGAAATTTGGCAACACTTTTTTTTTTTAAATCATAATATTAAAAAAAATTTAATAATACAAATAACAAATTTATTTCTAACTTCTACGGAAAAATAAATAAATATTTGCCAAGTAGAAATTAGCATAAAAAATCGCAATAATTCGCAAAATTATCATTTTTATTAAAAAAAAAAAAAGACTTTCAACAAAATGATGCGGATTAATCAATTAATAGCAAATTTTCTAGATATAAATTTTTCCAATTCTCATTTTGCCAATTTCACTCGGCAGAAATACGCATTTAATTCAATAGCTGACGGATAAAGCATTTCGAACTACCTAAATGCATTTATCCGAATATTTACTACAAAGACAATAATTTACATATAATGTTCAAGTTTCATAAAATGTTTTTTTTGCATAATAATTTACCATAATTTTAGAAAAAATTATATAAATAGAAAAAGTGATAGAACAGCGATTAAAAAATAGTATATTATTATATGATTTTTTTTCTTCAATATTTCAATTTTCGCTTAAGCTTCAAAATATAGTTTTATTTTATTACAAAATATTCGCAACATTTTTTTCTATATCCACTTTTTCAGCTTCTTCATGTCCATGTTACAATTCCACACAACGTAGTGGGTGCAAGCACCTCTTTTTTTATTATTATACTTAAAAAATTTCAACAAAAATATCTCCTAACTATTTATTTTCACTGTGAGGATTATTTCATTTATTGGTTTTTAGGTGAAATAGTTCAAATGCTTTTTTCGTTGATGGAATTTGCTGTTACGGAATAATCCTGCATTATTATAAAATACATGTGCTATACTGTTGAATGCTTATATAGTCCTGAAGTTTCCTATATTTCTCATTTCCGCGAAAATTTCCAGTTAAGTCCATTTAGGACATTCACATTCATGGATAAAAAAATGCAAATATCGAGGATAATTAGTTTAGTCGATTTTAGATTTAATTATAATTATAAAAAAATTTATTCCTATAAAAAAATCCCATTAGCATGTTTCAAAATCAAATTTGATATTCCTCTTCCTCCTCTATTTCACATAATTAGTTTTCTGCCAACAATTTGGTACTTAACTTATATAAACAAACCAAAGTGCCATTTAAATATCTTCATCGGAAGATATTTAAACAAATTGGTACTTTAAAACAGGTGTCTTTACATATAGAAAGATGAAGAACTAAATATATTATTAAATAAATAACGTTGTTTCATAGAATTCATTCATTTAGCTTACGAGTCATTCATTAAGGGGATACCGCATTTTTTTTGTATAGATTTCGCTGCACAAAATATAGCTGATTTAGATTAAACCAAACTACGGCTTAATTAAGCGATCAAATTAGCCAATATTTGGCAGATGCCATTCTGTTTATATAACACATCGGTCTACAGAGTGAAATAATAAAAATTTAATTTTGAAGATACTGAAAAATTGATGTAAATTCAGTTATATTGTTGCGTGCACATAAATCGATTTTAAAATAGTTTATAATTTTATTTTGAAGAAATCTTTTTGCTGTTATATGCGGAATAGAATCACTTAATATTTTACCAATTTTCATTGGTCTACCATATGTGGTTTAGAAGTAAAACTGTATTTGGTTAACATTGCCAGCATGTATTCATTTTTGAATAAACGTACGATTTTGCCCATATAAATAGCATGGAGACTCCAACAGTCACAAAAGCGACAAACCTCAAATGCAAATATAAAATATAAAATAAAAAATTCGGATATTTCGAATTCGACTATAATTTAAAATAAAACATACATTTAACCCTATATATAACACATCGAACTACAGCGAGAAAAAATTAAAATTAATTTTTGAAGTTACTGCAAAAAATCGATTTAAAATCAGTTATATATTCGACTATGCACATGCGGAATATATTTTTTAATTTTAAGCTACAATTTACACCTTATAATTATGTTATTTTAATATTGTAAAAGTACCGAGTTAATAATTATTTTTTTCCTCAGTACTATTCCCCAAAAAAATTCCTCAATTTAAATAATTATTTACAACGATAGATGACGTGTTTTTTTTTTTTAGAAACGCTAGTTTCGAACTATTTTAATTTTATGTAATTATAAAATATATATATCGAAAAAATATCTCATTTAATTCTATTATAATCCGACACTAAATTTTATTTTACCAAACAAATTGTGGTGTTAAATTTCGCTTTAAATGGGTTATCGTAAAATGTTTTAGGATCTTCAGTTGACAAATTTCTATTATCCGAAGACCCAAATTGCTGTTAACATTCCATAAAGTAGATTCGATCAATCAACCGCTGACAAATTTTTACTAATTTATATTACAGTTAATGATAAAGATATGAAAATGAGAGGACAGTGGCTCGATGATTTTATAAAAAAAAATTGACACATACGCATTTATAAAATATTTTATATAAAACAAAAATATTTCCAAAAGCTCCGATTTTTTTTATAAATACAAAATATATTTTTGAACACAAAAAATGGGTTTTTTTTGCATCGATTATAGTGATCGTTAAGGAATAAAATTAAAGTACTATTAAATTTAATTTGGGTTATAATTAATAATAAAAAAATATTTCATCGTGCAATGTTTTTAAGAATCTATTAAAATCGGATCATTTATTAATTTTTAAAAGCAGCGTAAAATTTATTCAATATTTATGCATCTTCATTAATTTAATTAAAAGTGATTTAAATTAAATTAATAGTTATTGCAAAATATATTTTTTTAATATAACTGCGAAATTTTTAAATTTTCATATTATCTCTGTCAGTGAATACTGTAAAAATTTAACAAGTCTATTATAATGAGGATGATTTGATAACAAAAATTTCTTGAAATAAACGTAATTTATTTTTTATTTATAACATTCACGAGTCAATTAATTATTGCTTTTGGATTTAATATTTTTATTAATATATTTTAATTAATATTTGCTGTTGGAATATTTATATGCCAGAAAAAAAATGGAATTATCGCAGATAATTAAGGCAGATAAAAAGGCTATTTTTTTTTTATTAATATAACAATCATGGAGGAACGATTCTGAATGCTCGTGTGCGTAGATTAAAAATTGTTGAAGAATTTTGGTGATCGAACAAAATTGTTATATTAAAAAAATTCGAGTTGATTAAAATTTTACTTGCAAAGAAAATCTTAAAGGGACGTTTCGCGATGTTTTTTTTTTTGAGTCTAGAAATTTTTTCAAATATATCTAAAAAAATAATCAAAATTACCCCTGAGTATCTAAAATTCTAATTAATGTTTATAAATGTCGCTATTTTTTAAATATTCGGCTATAAGGAATTTAAGAAAATAATAATACAAATTTATGATGTATTGTTTCGAAAAAAAGTCGATTATAAAAATTCTGAAAGCCTTATATATTTTTTTTTAATAATCTATATATGCAGAATTTCATTTTTATTCAAATAAAAATTCATTCACAATCGTTGAAAGAATTTTTTTTAATTTTACTGAATGTTCTAATATTTCGAAAGAAGGTGATTAAAAAAATATTTTAATTAAAAATTATAATAAATTAATTAACCAAGTTGTCATTTTTAACAATCTAATGATAGTTAACTGTGATTTGCTGTTTTAAACTAAAAATAAAAAAAATAACGGTTTTTGTTTTGAAGTTTCTAGTTTGAAAACATTCTAGTTTTGAAGAGATTTATTTATAAATTTTCAAAGAATTTTTTTATTCTATTTAAAGTAATATATATATATATATATATATATACTTTTTTCTTCGCAATTTTTTTTTTCTATAATACCATTCAATTATTTAAAAAATCTTTATTTATGAACTAATTAATTATCTAATAGAAGCCGATATCAAAAATTCAAAGTAGCAAAAATTACAATAAGCACATCAAAAAGCTACATACCGAGTGACCATTACGAAATTTTAACATAGGACAAAAAAAAACTTAAAAATATACGTTCCTAACATAAAGTGCTAAAAATTCTTTTCAACCGCGTTTTTATTCTTAAATTTTATACCAAAATATATTATTATTAATATTTTTGTCACTTTATTAATTAACATCCGAAAACTACAGAGAATAGTCAATTATTTTTCACGTACCATTCTGCACAGAAAAATACTTATTTGCAACGATATATTATTATTTTTTTTAATATATCACAAACTTTAATAATAATATTTTTTTTTAATAAAATGACTTATTTTCATGACAATATACATATAAAAAAATATCTACATTTTTTTTATATACAAAAAAAAAATGTACATCCATTTTATTACACTTCCGAATCACAGCACAATTTAATTTAATTTAATTTAATTTAATCCGAAATTATTGTTCACATTTCATTTTATTTATACAACTTGCAAGATGGTATACATCTGCACGTATGTGAAACTAAATTATAAAGCGGCGTCGGAATAGAACACGCGGTATAACAAGAGAATAATACGCAGGATATAACTTACATTGAATGATTTCTACGCGAACTAATTCATACGCGAACAGAACTAGAAGACTTCTTCAGAACAGAAGAGTTGGTAGAACTTGAATGTGTCCTGTACACTCACAGACACTGGTAATGACACAGCACAATCTCCATTGGCATGGATCTCCAATTGTGGTGCATTACCATTGCTTTTGAGTGTACTTATTTTAGAACAGCGTAAAAGATAATGGCTTTAGTTTTGCATTGTAAAAGTATTTAGTCAGTCATGTAACAACATTAGGCTGCGTGTGTTTACACACTTCGGCTACCATTGTGGCACTACTGGATTATGAAAGATCGGGAACGTAACTTGAAGAAATGCTGCGTATTTTCGACTTTTTATGCAAGAAATATTGTAATTTAAACTCGGCTGGAATTTGAAATTCTGGCTGCTTCCATTTTTTTTTTCATTTTTTAGGAAACTAATTAGAATTGTAATTAGTTGATCTTTAAAATGTATATCTAGCTAAATCTAAAAAAATATTTTTTTACTTTATTTTCTTGCTGCAAACTTTTCAATTCGATAAATCGATTCAAAAAATAATAATCCTCATCTGAAAAATATTTTGTTTTTGTTGTGTCACTATTTTCCCTATGAACAAAATAGCGAATTCATGTATGAACCTTTCAGCTTATAAATTTCAAAAGGAAATATGTACATCGCTTTGATGACTGACGAATCAGGACCGTATCTAAAGTGCGGAATATTCTTTTCAAATAAGATTATTATGGATTAATTTTTAATTTATGAATTAATATTAAGTTAAGAAATTTTTTTAGGCCCATAAATTGGTTTACTAATTTATTATCTCACGTTTATCTTCTTTCGATTATCCGCATAAATTTAAATATTGAAAAAAAAGCTTAATCAGGCCAAAATTTAACAATCAGATAAAATAAAAATACAATTTTTAGTAAAATACAAAAAGTGCAATTTTTTTTATGGAAAAATTAAAAAAAAATTAAAAAAAATCCTTTTCTGATACTATGAAAAAATGTACGAGTCCGATGCTTCGATGAAAAATTCCTATCAACAATAAACTGCATATCAAAGCGGTTAAAAATAAAAAATAAAAGCACATTCCGTATTCTTTCTTATTTTTTAAAGAAATATTTTCTTATTAGACTAGTCTGAAAGAATTTTATCACAAAAGAATATTGTTTTAATTTAATTTTGTAAAATTTATAAAAAAAATTGTAGTCGGCTGCCTTTTTATACAAACAATAAAAATCATGTTTGCATTTTTAATTAATTGCAGTTATCAAAAAAAAATTATATAATACTCAATATAATTTATTTAATATGTTTCAATCAATTTTTTAATATAAAATTAAATGAGTAATCAATATAAATCATACAGGTTGATTAAATGACATCCGTTCACCAATCGGACATGTTTAAAAATTTAAATCGCACTGACCTTTTATTGCACCCTGTATATACATACCCATATGCATCTAGTAAGGTTTTAGTTTAATATAAATTTGATATATAACGGGTTTTATGGATATAAATTTGCATTGTGGCCATAAAATTCACTTGTACCGCATATACTCGTGTAATTAATATTTTGATGGGGTGTAAAACTAAAGATATGACTAAAAACCCATTATGAGGCGCTTATATTTGTTACGCCTTAAAATCATACAGCAATTACTTTTACAGTTTGAAATGTAGGCGCATAAATATCTTCGACATTATTTGTCCATGTAAAATAGAAGATTAATTTTGCGCTGGAAAAGCTACGATTTTTTTTTTAAACCGATTTTTTTTTTTGCACCTTTTATTTTTCTTTAACAATCATTGAATAATGTACTTTTTGAATTTCGTAAGAAAATCTGCATATGCAAAATGCCAAGTTTTTTTTATTACATTTTTTTTCTTTGCTCATTCAGTTATTTTAAAAATAGAAAATACGTTAAGCTTTTTTGGATAAAAATATTTTTTTTTACTCTTCCATTTATTTTGCTACACCAATTTTTTTTTAAATAATATTTTCACGCGCACTTTTCCATTTTGCACAAGAAAATTTGTACAAGAGATTTTTTAACCGAAATTGGGATTTTTTCTTTATTCACCACTTCATTTTTTGTTTAACAATTTTTAAATAATATTTAAGCGCCCACTTTTTGATTTTCTGCAAGAATTTCTTTTATATGCCAAAGCTAAGTTTTTTAATTGACATTTTTAACCGAAAAGGTTTTTTGGCATAATTTATTTTAATATACCTTTTTTTTTTAAATATTTATCTGCGCCTTTTCTAGCGATATTTTGATTACAGAAGAAAATTTATTATTTATTATAGAAAAATATTTTTTATGAAATATCAATTTTTTTAAACATTTCTTTTACTTCATATTACCAAGTTTTGGAAATAGGTGTAGGATAATTTGTTTAGTAAAAAATTTTGTCTATTTTCTGTAAAAACATGTCATTTTGCCCCCAAAAAAATTGTCTACCAACATTTTTAAATAAAACAAGATGTACAGATTTAAATTTAAAAAAAAATTATATTTAAAAAATCTTTGTATATATCATTTTTTAGTATATTTCGTCCTAAATATAATACTACAATAATTAAAGAAAATAATTAATCTACCTTTTAATAAATTTCAAAAACTAACTAATCTTAAAAATTTAATAAAAAAAAATTTTTTATTATACAACAAAGAAAAAAAGGTTTCTTAAATTTTATTTAAAAAAATAATTTATCACTCTGGTACTACAAAAAAAAAATTCCAACCATAAATTAGTATCTCCGCTCGAATGCATCGAAATATCCTTGTTTGGATATATTTTCGGGCGGGGAGCGCAAATTATGTGGCAAAGAGGCGCACGTTCCCTTAATTACACGCCTCACTGCCCCCGATAATCATAGGCTATTGTTTGCAGCTCCCAATTTAATGATACAACATTATTCTTCATATCGTATATAATACTTTCAGCCAATTACATAAATTTAAACCATATATATAAAAAACATCGTCATTTAATAACGTATCAAATTCTCATTCGTTAAAACCAATTGGTCACTAGGTATATATATCTATTAAATCTTAAAAATTTCTCCATATATGTATATATATATACCTAGTGACCAAAAGAAATCTATATTATATAAAGTGAAATTAAATAAATTACAAATAAAATTACACTACGTAAAAAAATACAAAAAAAATCAATAAACTTTTCAGTAAACACAATTCTCCTCTATATATATATATATATATATAGGGTGTTTCGTTGTATATATATGCTATGCACATTTATAGTGTGAAAATTTCAATACTCTTGAAATAAAAAGAAATGGTGTGGAGTTATTTTTTTGAATATGTTTAATTTTTTTTAAATTATATATATATATGTATATATTCCGCCGATCAGTCGGAAGCAAAACAGCAGTTATGTAGAATAGTTTTTGAAATTTTATTAGAAATTGCATGAAATTACGTAAAATTGTTTGTAGTTAAAAAATGATGGTTTTAAATGTTTTTTACAATTTTTTTTTGATGCATTTTAATACGTTATATAACTCAAGTGGTAACTCTTAATATTTTATTTAGATAGATATATAATACTACTATTTATAAATAATTTTTGAAAAAAAAATTCTATTTTAATAATATTTGGATGAAATGTTTTCGGTATGAATGTAATAAAATATTTTTTTGTGTACCTGTGTGGCCATTGTTGCCAATAACTTCTGCGTAATAAAAAAAAAGTAAACATGCGGGTGGCGTAATTTATACTATAAGCATTATTTTTTAAAATATTTATTAAAAATATTAAATATTTTGATTAAGGGCTACCATCATTTTAAGCGTGTATGTTAATATTATCCCATCCAAAAATCAAACTATTTGTACCAAATAATTTTTTTTTTAAGGGAAATCAATTTGGTCCTTTCCACATAGAAATACATAGAAAGAATCCTATTATTTTCATGTAATTAAAAGATAAAACGTTGTCAATCATAAAAATGTATATAATAAGTTATAGAAATAATTTTTTGACAAGTTTCTTTTTACGTCAGCGTTTAGATTTGATATGGCAACGGTGGATGGGATTATTAATTTCACAGTATCCTTTTTTTTATGCTACAGCTTAAACATTTTAATGATTTTTCACGTATCGTTTTACAATAAATTTATATTATCATCAATTTTTACATTTTATATCTTTCGCTGTAAACCCATAAAAAGAAAACCAACTTTCATAAACGCCACATACAATTTTTCGTTTTTTATCTGCATATAAGAAAAATAAAATATTTTTCACGTTGGCTTTCTACGAAAAAAAAAAATCATTTTTTCGTCCTGTAAAACTCAACTCAATCAAAATTGATCAAAAAGCATTTTTTTTTTAATCAAATTACAATTTCTTTTCGAAATATAAACGTAATTATCCAATTATAGTTGGGAAAAAAAAATTTCTATGTTAGTCCTTAAAAATCGCTCCTCCACCGAATTTTTCACTTTCCTCAATAATCATTCTAAAATCTTCCCCAAATAATCCCAAATAACGAAACCGTAAAACCATACACGTCCAGTAAAATAATCGTTTTTATCTCGAAACATATTTTTAGAAAAAAAAAACGTCCTTTTTATAAACGCAGCACGTGTCCTTTTATAAAACCAAAGACTTATTACATATCAAATCGAACGTACGAAACGGCAGATACGATCATTACGTTTCAATTCGCTCGTTATAACTGCGTATCTGACCAACCAACAAACTGCATCTAGCTAGCGCACCGAAGAGATTACTCTCGTGGCTGGCTGATCCTCTCGGATGCTGCACTTTGTACCTCGTGGCGCTTCTAATGACTTCACTTCTTAATTGATTACATTATTCGCCACGCCATATGCACCGAGTGTCAGATACTAACAGATAAACAATAAACAGATGCATATAATTATACCGGGTGACCACATTCAACTAGACACATACAGTATATATACATCGTTTGAATAATATATTTTTTAATCGTCTCTTCACTTGTATACAAATGAAATTTACAGCCGATTTTTTTTATTGGTATTTTTTTTGAAACGTGCAGTAAGTTTTTCTACAAAAGAAATATGACCGAGATTTTTTATTATATTTTTTTAAACGACTTTTTATAAATCATAAAATTTTCGATATTTGTTGTAATTGTTTGGATTTCTTAGTGGCTATATGCAATATAAAATTGCATATTATGGAAATATTGCAGATATGATTGAATATATAATATAATACGTCTCCCTGTATTAAAATCGAAAAAATGCTGTTTGTTGATAATTAATAGCTTTTATCTTGCATATTGTTTTGGTTTGTTGTGCCGGCGATTTATAAAAGAATTCGATGTAAAAATCCTTTAAAAAAAATTTTTTTACTTACCATTTTGTAAAAAAATATCTTTGTTTAAGACTAGATGAATTTTTTTATTTTTTATTTTTTTTATTAATGTAAAATTGATGATACTATCGATTTGTATGGTTTTTTTTTTTTTTAATGATATCCATTGTTCGTATAATAATTAATTAATTAATATTCAGTCGATATTGTTTTGTTGTCCGGCGATTTATTAAAAAAAAATTTTTTTTTAATCTAAAAAAAATGGACGTGCCGTAGAAAAAAAATTTTTTACCCGAAACAAAACGAATCTGATTTTTTAAACAATTATTTTTAATTAGTATATAAAATTAGAGGTACCATAAATTTTTATGATTTTTTTAACACGTGATATATTTTTTAAATTGATATAATATTATTAAAAATATATTTTTAAATGAAATATTTTTGGTATTAGTGCGAAAATATATATGTCACGTGTGAGGTATTTCTGGACATTGTTGCCAATAAATAAAAAATATTTCCAGAATATTCTGTACTTTATGTAATAGTCAATCGATTTTAGAAATATTATCGATATTAACCATTTTTTTATTAAAGTAAATATTTTAAAATATATCAACCATAAATACGTACGTAATATCTTATTTTTAAATCTCTTCAAATATCAGCATTTAGATTCGATATGGCAACGGTGTATGAGATTTTTACTATGACACATGCGCACCGTGTATAGGAGAGATTTAAATACCACACACGTCATCATAGGGATAAATGTTATGCAAATTGCCTACCTTAAAAAAATATACGGCAAATGATAGAAATAGAAATATAGATATAAATAATAGAAATATAGATAAAAATGATAGAAATACGGCAAATATTTGTATTTTTACATATTGTAGCTTTAAAGAAAACAAAAAAAAATCTTAAAAAATCCGCTAAATTATTTTAAAATCCAAATTTTATTTAACATTATTATTTTATAAAATACAGCGTCCTAGATCGAGGTACGTTTGTATTTTAATCGATCCTGGCTCCAAACAAAAGTAGCAATTTATTTATTCATTGGAATTCATTTGAATTTACATTCATTATTCCTAAAAAAAAAAAAATAACGATTCAGTATGAATTTGATAAATATGACTGTGGCTTCTTAATCGCACCGTATAAAAAGATCTTCGCTGATAATCTAAATAAACATACAACACCTCGACAAATGAAATGTCGTAAATCAAAAAAACAGTATATCCAATCAAATAGAAATATAGTATAGTTATTATTTTAATTTGCAAAGAAATTTATTTTGCGGCATATAATTTTCTACGATAATAATTATCAATTAAAATTTGAAATCAATTCGATTTCAAATCGAATTTTTATTTTTTTTAGAAATTTCTTTATTCGATTATTTTATTATTATTTTTTTTTAAATGCAAAATATTTGATAAGACCACTATTTATCAGTTTTTAGCTCAAGCAGCGATTGGTCATCTTATTTTTCATTTTTCAATCAATACGGAAATATTTCGATTCAATTTTTTAGGAAATTTTTTTTTGTTAGATAGGGATAGATTTTGATGGCATGTAACTAATATAACTTTTTAAAAAATGTCAAAATTTCGCTTTTTTTTGTCATTTTTTTTTTAAACACCGCCAAAAATTAACTCACTTAAAAAAAATAAAAATTAAGGGTCGTTAAAAATTAATTTACCATTTTTAACGATCCTTAATAAAATATTTAAATCAAAATTATTCAATTTTCATATTTTATGTTAAAATGTGGGTTTTTTTTCGCAATATTTGATCAAAAATTAACTAATTTAAAAACCAAAAAATCCCCTCGTGCTATATTTTATTTTTTTTTTTCATTATGCAAAATACTTTCGATTTGTTCAATCGAATATATATATTTTTTAATTATTTTAAATTCTTTCGAATATAATGCGCTGCTTTTTAAATATTTAATTCACTTGCCATTTAAGTGAACCAACTCTAATGACGATTCTCACTCTCCTATTATTCAAACATGCAATTTCCTTAATTAATACTTTAGTTAATATTTGTGCAGAGCTCATTTGTAGACAGAATGAATTGGCGGAGGATTATTCGTTTTCACGGCGGTTGATTTTCGATTGTTGCGCGCACACTGACTCGGTCTGTGCAAATTGTCCGCGTACAAATGAAGAGGCACGAGAAGAAGTCGCCTGTCAACACGTTATTACGTCCAGAAAATGATATTGTGACAGGTCTGCAATTAGCGCCGCGTTTATACAGTCGACAGAATTTAATTCTAATATGCGATGATAACGGCATCGGTGGTCAGGACCGCACTTAACACGAATTTGACGTACTGTCAGATTCACCGAAAAATTGTTCATAAAATTGTTATAATAGAAGATTTTTATATTGTCAACAAAATTTTCTATGAAATTTATAAAAAAAAAATCACAAATAATTTCTAATAATTTCAAATTTCAAAAGAATATATCGAAAAATATGATTTTCTATATGTATATATATATATGATTCCTCAAAAATATGTGCATAAAATTGTTATAATAGAAGATTTTTATATTGTCAACAAAATTTTCTATGAAATTTATTAAAAAAATATCAAAAATAATTTCTAATAATTTCAAATTTCAAAAGAATATATCGAAAAATATGATTATATATATGATTCCTCAAAAAAATGTGCATAAAATTGTTATAATAGAAGATTTTTATATTGTCAACAAAATTTTCTATGAAATTTATAAAAAAATATCAAAAAT
This sequence comes from Leptodirus hochenwartii, assembly GCA_947310635.1. NCBI lineage: Eukaryota > Metazoa > Arthropoda > Insecta > Coleoptera > Leiodidae > Leptodirus > Leptodirus hochenwartii. The sequence goes on from OX371179.1 coordinate 1,519,440, forward strand.
AATTTCTAATAATTTCAAATTTCTAAAAAATATATCGAAAAATATGATTATATATATGATTCCTCAAAAAAATGTGCATAAAATTGTTATAATAGAAGATTTTTATATTGTCAACAAAAGTTTCTATGAAATTTATAAAAAAAAAATCACAAATAATTTCTAATAATTTCAAATTTCAAAAGAATATATCGAAAAATATGATTTTCTATATATATATATATGATTCCTCAAAAATATGTGCATAAAATTGTTATAATAGAAGATTTTTATATTGTCAACAAAATTTTCTATGAAATTTATTTAAAAAAATCAAAAATAATTTCAAGAATTTCAAATTTCAAAAGAATATATCGAAAAATCACATATATATATATATTATATATGAAATTCCCCAAAAATTTGTGCATAAAATTCTTATAAACGAAGATTTTTATAATGTCAACAATTTTTTCCATGAAATTAATAAAAAAAAATCAAAAATAATTTCAAATTATTTCAAATTTCAAAAGAATATATCGAAAAATCACATATATATATATATATATATATGATTCTTCAAAAAATGTGCTTAAATCGTTATAATAGAAGATTTTTATAATATCAACAAAATTTTCTATGTAATTTATAAAAAAAAATCAAAAATAATTTCAAATAATTTCAAATTTCAAAAGAATATATCGAAAAATCACATATATATATATATATATATGATTCTTCAAAAAATGTGCTTAAATCGTTATAATAGAAGATTTTTATAATATCAACAAAATTTTCTATGTAATTTATAAAAAAAAATCAAAAATAATTTCAAATAATTTCAAATTTCAAAAGAATATATCGAAAAATCACATATATATATATATATATATATATGATTCTTCAAAAAATGTGCTTAAATCGTTATAATAGAAGATTTTTATAATATCAACAAAATTTTCTATGTAATTTATAAAAAAAAATCAAAAATAATTTCAAATTTCAAAAGAATATATCGAAAATTCATATATATATATATATATATATGATTCCTCAAATAAAAATTATAAAATTGTTATAATAGAAAATTTTTATATTGTCAACAAAATTTTCTATGAAATTTATTTAAAAAAATCACAAATAATTTCTAATAATTTCAAATTTCAAAAGAATATATCGAAAAATATGATTATATATATATATATATATATATATATATATGATTCCTCAAAAATATGTGCATAAATTGTTATAATAGAAGATTTTTATATTGTCAACAAAATTTTCTATGAAATTTATAAAAAAATATCAAAAATAATTTCTAATAATTTCAAATTTCTAAAAAATATATCGAAAAATATGATTATATATATGATTCCTCAAAAAAATGTGCATAAAATTGTTATAATAGAAGATTTTTATATTGTCAACAAAATTTTCTATGAAATTTATAAAAAAATATCAAAAATAATTTCTAATAATTTCAAATTTCTAAAAAATATATCGAAAAATATGATTATATATATGATTCCTCAAAAAAATGTGCATAAAATTGTTATAATAGAAGATTTTTATATTGTCAACAAAATTTTCTATGAAATTTATTTAAAAAAATCACAAATAATTTCTAATAATTTCAAATTTTAAAAGAATATATCGAAAAATATGATTGTATATATATATATATGTATATGATTCATCAAAAAATGTGCATAAAATTGTTATAATAGAAGATTTTTATATTGTCAACAAAATTTTCTATGAAATTTATTTAAAAAAATCACAAATAATTTCTAATAATTTCAAATTTCAAAAGAATATATCGAAAAATCACATATATATATATATTATATATGAAATTCCCCAAAAAATTGTGCATAAAATTCTTATAAACGAAGATTTTTATAATGTCAACAATTTTTTCCATGAAATTTATAAAAAAAAATCAAAAATAATTTCAAATAATTTCAAATTTCGAAAGAATATATCGAAAAATCACATATATATATATATATATATATATGATTCTTCAAAAATATGTGCATAAAATTGTTATAATAGAAGATTTTTATAATATCAACAAAATTTTCTATGTAATTTATAAAAAAAAATCAAAAATAATTTCAAATTTCAAAAGAATATATCGAAAATTCATATATATATATATATATATATATATATATATATATATATATATATATATATATATATATATGATTCCTCAAATAAAAATTATAAAATTGTTATAATAGAAAATTTTTATATTGTCAACAAAATTTTCTATGAAATTTATAATAAAAAATTTAAAATAATTTCTAATAATTTCAAATTTCAAAAGAATATATCGAAAAATATGATTATATATATATATATATATGATTCCTCAAAAAAAAGTGTATAAAATTGTTATAATCGAAGATTTTTATATTGTCAACAAATTTTTCTATAAAATTTATAAAATTTGTTTAAAACGAAAATTGTACCAAATCTAAAAATTTCAAGTAAATTACATTCATTTTCTAGCGACATAAACATTAGGATTAATTCAAGTCTTGATATTAATTTTTAAAAAAAAGTTCACAATAGAATATGTATATCGAAAATATTTTGATCATTGATATTTTTAATTTTTTTTAATTTCATAGTCGGATTCAGCTTTTGCCAAGCTTTTCAATGAGTCGTTACAAGACATAGGTCGCTTTTTCAATATACAGGGTGTGGGTAGCTGGGGGTTAGAAGGTTGCAGGTAAATATCTAAATATATTACAAAAAATGGCTAAATATTCAAATTAACTTGCATTTTCCAGCGTTTTATTATATCGCAAATATTTTGTTGAAGAAGAATTTTTGTAGGGCCCTATATATTTTTTCTCGTCAAAGTAGGTTGTTTAATTCACGCGTTGTGCTATTAACGATTTTCCGAAGATACCCGAATGACATTAGAGATGGGTACATAAAAAATAAATTATATTAAAAAAACGACGTGAAATAAAAAAGAATAAATCAATAATAAACGAACAAAAAACTAGGGCAAAATAAAATTATAAAAATATATAAATAGATAATATAATTTTATTTATTTATTTATCTGTGTAAGGATTTTTTTTCAATTTACTGATTATATTCAACAAATTAAAACTTATCAACAAATTTTACGAAAAGAATTTTTAGTCGTTTTATAAACAAATATTATAATGAAATATACTAATTTTTAATACAATTATTTATATATAAAAAAAAATTAAAGAACGCACAATTTTATTTCTCAAAATTAAATCTTTTTTTGAAATCTCTTTTATCATTTTTAAATCATTAAATCAATTAAAATTAAATCGATTAAACGATTTTTTTCTTTTATAATAACTTGTACAGTTGTAAAAAAAATAATTAGAAATCAGCAATACTTAAAAAATATTTTTTTTAATTACAAAATAAAAAATCGTTAATATATTTTTTTAAACTTAACTAGCGACTTCATAAAAAAAATTGTCTTATTTAAACATCGGCGATTTGCCCAGAACAAATCAAATTAATTATTTTTTCACATTTCGCTCCTAAGTCCGACCCTCATTTATATATATAAGCATATTTCGATTAAATATCACATTCAACTGCGCTATAAACCATGAAGATTTCACAAAACCATATCTTCATCAACATTTAATCAAATACACTTCAATCAAATATCTTTAATCGAAACGGGTGTTTATTCAGTCACAACTCGTCACAATTATTTTTGATCATTTAATTAATCGAAACGCACAGAGCGCTCGCTCAACCGTTTCGCTCATTTATAAAATACATCTTCATTCTACCGATGAATCCTTAAATTGTCCTTATTTATTCAGTTGCTAATTGCAGTAATTTTTATTTGTAGTTAATTATTATGTGACGTTTTGATTGACGTATGCCCAACAAGAAATAAACAAACAATCGTTTCGTTCCGTTAGAACGAATTTATGCAATTAAAATCAGAATTCTGCATGTTGACATGTGTAAAAATTATTATATTTTCAATTTTGCTACTTTTTTTGTTTGTAGCTTTTGATTAAGTCAAATTATAGCGTGTTTTGTTAAGAAAGTTGCATAGGTAAGCGTGATATGGCGTTTGTGTGAAGTTAGCTGATTTCCGAAGATACCCGAGTGATATGCGAGATGGGCGCGTGTATGAATTTATTTATAATGAGGCGAAATAAATAAATAATTGTAAAAAGAAGTGATTTTAGTATGGAAATAAAAACGAATGCAAATTATTATTGCACAATAAATTTTAAGAAGATGTTGTTTGTAAAAAAAAAATTTTTCTAGAATCTTTTGTTCAGAAATTTTTTTACAATCATTTTTATAAATAATTCTTTTAGTTATTTAAAAAAAATCGTTGTTTAAAATACAATTGTTTGTTAAAATCGTTAATTTTATTAAAATATTGCAAAAAAAATATTATTTTACAAAATCACCGCACAAAATTATTTTCAAAAAAATGTTCAAGACAATTTTATTTTTATTTATATTCCTTTTAAACTATATACCTAGCGATTTTTTTAAATTACGCATTACAACATCGCTGGAGTTACTAATAAAAATTTCCCAATCATGATCGAATTTTTTACCCTGTATATCTTAATAGCGAGGCTAAAAAAATCGTGTACAACAACTTTTGTCGAATAGATTAACGATTATAATATACTAATCGGAGTGGCGACGTCAAAGCCGAACATGTTCGGACAGACTATACGACCACAAACGCAAATTAAAGATGGGTAACATTCGTCTACGAATTATGTACCATATTAGTGCAATAATATGCATTTCTGGTTTTATTTGCCATCGTTATAGCGCACTAATTCCGTCCGTTAAATGCAATTTGCTCAAAACTCTTAACGTTAATTCGCGAGTCCAAGTTCAGCTCTTTGAAAGTGCTGCTGATGAGCTCCAGTTCTTTGTCGAGGCTCGACATTTATGCTCACCTTCCCGCAAATACATTTTATTACAAATTAAATTACACAATTTATTCCCATTTGAAAATATATTTGTACAGCGCCGGATTTAGTGCATTTTTTTAGTGTTAAAATCAAATTTATTTGGCGTATTAAAAAAAATTGACAAATACATAATTTTATAATTAATTAAAATTAATTATAATAATTTAATAATTATTAAAATAATATTTAAAATTTAATTAAAAAGGTTTTAAAAAAAAAAAATTATCCCATAAAAAAACACAATTTTACAAACTTACCCTTTTTTTGTTAAAAAAAAAATTTTTAAATTACACGGCGCTTAATTTTCCGCAATAAACATTTTATATTGTGCGAAATTATACATTATGTAGCTGAAAACGCATTTGCAGATACGAAATCAGCTCGCAAAAGTAATAAATTGTTCCGCGTTTAATTCGAACGAATAAATGTCGACTCGATTGCATTTTCACTTTGTTCATAATAAATCGTTTAATGCTAATAATAAATGCAACTTAGTCACACTGTATATATTGGCAAAAGTCGGTGCTCTGCGTTTATTTGAATTTCGGCCATTTTCGCCATTAAAAACGAATTTTACGACATTTAAAAACTTGCCATTATTAAAATGTTGCAAAGAACATTTTCATATAATGAAGAAAAAACGTCCGTTGCTATAGCACCATATTTTTAATTAATTTTTATTTCCAATTGCTCACGACCCATAACCGTAAAATGTGAAGAAATTTCTCAAAAATTATTTTTTTTAAAAGAAATTTTATATTAAATTGTCCATAACTATGAAATATACAACAAAAAAAATGTTTTCAAAATTAGCGTCTGTGAGGCGTGGACAGCAAAAAATAAAAATAAACTTATAATAGAAACGTATAGAAATCCTTTTTTTTATTATATGATTTTTTTTGTTTCCATTTAATAAAAAAAAATTAATTGGCATTAAATTCGTATTTATAGCACAATCTTTCCACGCCTCACAACCGTATATACGAAGAATAAATTGTATTATTCTATTCTAAGTTATATTTTGTCAATTTTTTCTTCGGAAAATATTTTTAAAAAATATTCGAGAATATATAAGTACAATTTTAGTTTTTTTATTGGGAAAATAGTTTAATTGTTTATAAAATATATATTATGACTTTATTTAATAATTTATTGATTTTTAGAATCAAGTTTATATAATTTTTATTGTAAAAGACATCAAAAATCGCCAAATCGCATTTATTATAAAATTTTACGATAAAAATTTGTACAAACATTTTTCAAGAAAATTATGTTTCAATTTAACTTTTTTTAAATGAATTGGCATTAAATTCGTATTTATAGCACAATATTTCCACGCCTCACAACCGTATATACGAAGAATAAATTGTATTATTCTCTTCTAAGTTATATTTTTTCAATTTTTTCTTCGAAAAATATTTAAAAAAAATATTCGAGAATATTTAAGTACAATTTTAGTTTTTTTAATGGGAAAATAATTTAATTGTTTTAAAAAAATGTATATTATGACTTTATTTAACAATTTATTCATTTTTAGAATCAAATTTATATAATTTTCATTGTAAATGACATTCAAATTTTTTTCAAGCATAATTTATTTTCATTAATTCAATATGTTTTCTACTATAAATAATATTCCGTGAAAATATCTCCAATAATATTAAAATTTTCCCTTGTTCACATTTCACTTGCATTTTACATCACCGGAGCGTGTTATAGGCAACCAAATATACTGCTCTAATATCAGATTATATACGAAATTGTATTTTTCATGAAAAATTCGAAATTTAGTACGCATTTTCTGGAACTGACAAAATTTATATATAAAATTAGAAAACTTTAAAGCAAAATTTTACCATAAAAAAAAAAGATTACATAAATTAATTAAAATTAAAATTAATACTACGTTTAAAATCTATATAATTTTTTGTTAGAATTAGTGAAATTACCCATTAATTTTCATCAACATATTTTCCATTAAAAAATAAATAAAGTCGTTCAAATATTCAGCGTACTTTTAACATTACTTTAAAAATTATCAACGAAATATATTTATATTCCAGTTTTAAATATTTAAACAATACGTTTGCATTGAACATGCGACATTATCAAATTTTTTACATATTCTAAAATGACGCGAGGACTTTTAATTATTAAAATAAATGTCGCAATCTGCGAGGCTGCTTTTTTATTTAAATGAAACTTACGAATTAATTCGTAATTCTAGATTTTCTTATATGCCGAAAGACTTAACACAATACCATTAATTAGTGATCATGTGAGTTAGTTCGAAATAAGTTGATTTACAGGACCGGCTTAATGTTGTCAAGAATTATATTTAGTTTTTTGATGTAAGGTAAAAATACAAGCGATGAAGCGATAATTTTATTTCGATGCCTTTAAAAGAATAACTTTGTAAAATAGCGCATAGATTATTATATTTTTGTTTAATAACTCCGGCCCTGTAATATGACTGTGAAATATTATTTTCTGGAAAAGTGTAAAAGCGAAGATAAACTAACCTACTGTTTGTTCAAAAATTATCAACTAATATTGAACTAAAAGAAAATTAGAAACAAAGAAATTATGTAAGATATTTTTTTAGGTTTTTATTTTATTATACTAGGCGAAATGTTCTGGAAGGGGATAAAAATTATTTTTAGATGTATTACTTTAGCATGAAAATATCGATTGCCAAAAAATTATGTTTTGAATTTTTGCAATTCAAAAAACAATTTTTTTATCAAATAAGGATTTTTAAAATCATTATATCATAATTTTCGAAAATATAGCAACGCCCTTAATATATATTATTCACAATAAAAAAAATTAATATACATATATTATTTTTTAGATAATTTTATGAACAAAAAAATATCTTTTAAATTTGCAATATAAAAATCGCCTTTTTAAAAATGAAAAAAAAAAATTACACGTTGCACTTTTTAGATTTAATTAAGATTATGTTAGCGTAATTTCAGCCACTCGGTATATTCGATCATATCAAATTCAATTATAATTCTTACACGATTTCTGGATTACGAAAATTGCAATTAAAATATTTATTGCTGCAGTTATTTCTATTTTCTAACATTAGATTTTTTTTATTAGCTTTCCAGAAAATTTCAACTTTGTCATTTTAAATTTAACATAACAAAAATCGAAACCAAATATTTTTTTTTCTTTGTGCATGCATTTTTTTTGTATTCAATATGGGTGGCCAAAGAAAACTTCCAAATTCATACGAATTATATATGTTTTTATTACCTTTCTTTGCCATAATCTAACAATAGATTTTTTTAAATAATTTTTTAGTGAATTCTTATTTTTAACCAAAATAAAAATGAAGAAAAAAAATTGACGCATTTTCAAATAGGGACAAATTTTCTATTTTTATTGCCTTTTTTTATTACCGTAGATATTTCCATTTACCAATAAAAAAATATTACTTTTTTCCGTACAGTTCACGATTGTCGTTAAAAATTAAAAATGACCAAAATTTGGAATTTTTTTATATTAATTTCATACATATTTTGTTAGGTATGGGTGGCCAAAGTAAGATTCAGAATCCAAACGAATATATATTTAATTTATGTTAAATTAAAAAAAATTAGACTACCATAATTTTTTACAAATTTTACGCAGATATTAAAAAATCAATATAAAAAAAATTTAGAAAATCAGATTTAAAAAAAATACATTGTGCTTGTTTAAGCGTGGCCAAGGTAAATTTCGAACTCACATGAATTTTTTATTTTTTTTAATATATATCATTTATACATTTGTAAACTTTTTGGACTACCACGAATTTTTACAAATCAAATTTAATAAAATATTTTTTCGATTTTTTTTTATTCGTAATTAAAACGTGGTAATTATTTTCGAATTATTTTCGAATAATTATTTTACTGTTATAAGCTTATAATATCCCATTTATAGATTTTTTTTTCAAAACGACGCCCAACATATTTATTCTAAATCTAGCTTCAAAATTTATTTTTTTATTTTTCTATTGATTCTAAAAAAAAAATGCTAAAATTATACGAATCTTCAACTAAACAACAAAACTAAACAAATTAAATTCGTACATAAATACGCCGACTAAAAATCGAGTTTAGAATCCATAAACCGATTTTTGAGCGCAAACATATGCGAGGATTTAAGAACGTGCTAAGCGCTCCAAAATCGACATACACCAACATAAACTCGTCCGTGCCAGATCACATACCACCAAAGAAAAAAACTACCCTCGCCATCGTTAAAACACCCCCCCCGAAAAAAAACGTATGTTGTAGAAAAAAAACGCCAATTTTAATTGAGTTGTTTTTTTCATCGGCACAACAAATCGGCAATCAATTTTTTTTTATGTAAAAAAAAGTTTTTTTAGTGCCTAATTTTTAGTGAAAAAGTGTCTTTTTTTAAACCAACGACTGTGATAAAAAAAAAGTACCTAAATATATTTTTATATTTAATTAAAAAAGGTTAGTACAAATTTTTTTTATTATTGCGTGTTCTAATTATCCTGTTTTTTGATCAAATAATTTACTAATACAATTGTTTTTTTATATTTTTTTACCACGATAAGCATTTTTTTTTATTTTTTTTACACAAAATTTTTTTTTTTACTGATTTTTTTCTAACGGAAAAATTTATTTACGTTTTGAACGCTTGAATTTCCATTCGTAAAGTAGATATTATATAAATAAAAATATATCAATTTGCAATTTAAAGTTGCTTATCCATTGTTGTATTTATTTTACGGTGCATTGCGATTTCTAGTTATTTATTTTTTTATTCGTTGCATTGTGTATTTGTGTATAAATCACGTTGTCACTGTTTTTATGTTTGTAAATTCTTAAAAATGTATTAAAATACGTTTTCCCAGACTTGGGTTTAAATAATCGTAATTTTGTGACTTGACAAGTGACATAACTCAAAAAATATCGTTGGATTTTTGAAATAATTAGTTTCAATACACAAATATTTTTCAAACATTTCTTTAAAAAAATTTGAAGTACGAATTTATGTTTTTTAATAAAAATATTTTTTTGTAATTTTTTTTAAGTAACAGCTTTATAGGTTATTTTTATTTTTTCAACTCATAATAATATTAGAAGAAATATTTAAGAGGAAAATAATTTTTAATTTTTAATAAAAATTTAAGCATTGGTGTAATATTATATTTGAAAAGAATGGAAATTAAAAATGAAAAAGTCGAACAAAATTAGAAAAATAGAAAAAAGTAATTTGTATTAAAAATTTTACCGATTATTTTTTTAATATATCATTGTTAATATATTTATGTCAAAAATTAAATTTGATTATAAAAATTTACTGTCACAATTTTTAATTATTTATTTAAAAAAAATTATATTAAATTTTTTAGCATGGCTCAAAGCTGGGGATACAGTGCCTCGAATGGTAAGTAAATATTTTGATTTTTTTTTTTATTTTAATTAATAAAAAAATCCAAAAAAATATATTGAAAACGTTAAGATTTATCTAAAGTATGTAAATGGACAAAAAAATGGATTTTCGGAAAACATTGCGAATATAATAGAAAAAATTATTATAGATCGAAAATAGATAAGAAAAAAAAAAACATAATTTTGTTTTCAACATAATTATAATATTTACAAAATTTTAATTATTTGTTATTTTTAAAGTATAGAAAACATTTTTTTTTTTTTTTTTAAAAACTGCAACATTCATTTTCTTAGCGGCCGAAATATTATTTAATAAAAATTTTGAAGTGTATTAAAAATTCCTCAATATTGAAATTATAAATTAGTTTGCCACTTAGTTGATTATTCATCACTATGTATATATTTAAAAACCCATTATAGAATACTAATTTTGCAATCGATTTTCAATCTATTAATCATTTTAATTTAAATAAAATTCATTCGTAAATTTAACTTGTCACTCTATAATTTTTTTGTTATAAAATTATTTTTAAAAATTCCATTTTTATCAATAGCAGCTTTAAAATAATAAATTAAACTAATCTAAATAAAGAAAATCTTTAATTTTAAATTGCATTTTTTACATTATTTTTTATTAAACTATTTTTTTTATTATTAAAAAACACATAATTCTTATATAATTTTTTTACTTAAATTTATTTCACTCTGTATTTATTTATACAATACCCACTCGCAAATTATTGAATTAGAATATGTCTTTGTCGGAATAAAATTACACATAATTTTTAATAAAATGTTTCTAGTTTGTACATAATTATACAACAATTGCATTAATATATAATTATCTTATGTCATATAATTTAAAAATATATATAACGAAATAACAGAACATAGGTATATTAAAAAAAAATTTTTTTTTGTAATTTTGTTATATAAAAAAATTAATTAATGTACACCTACAGACAATAGAAATGTCACGCGATAACAGTCACATGTACTTTATGGCAATAGGAGCTGTTGGGTGTCTTTACTATTGGCTTGGATTGTAGAATTTAAAAAAAAGGTATAATAATTTTTTTGAAACATTAAAAATTTTTTAATTAAATAAAAAAAATTGCAAAGGCGCCTAGAATTATTTGCTTCGAATTTATTTCGATATATTTGTAAAAGTTAATTATTTCTGTTTAGAAATATACATTTTTAATAGTATTTTTTACATTAAAAAAACATTTAAAAAAAAATAACTTATAATTTTTTAAATAATTTATAATAGTTCAATTTTCCAATTAAATATATGTTCAATTCCGCGCAATTTTTTTGCGATTTGTTAAAATAATTGTTTTATAATTCACGTTTATTTTCAAAATTGCACAATTCTTTTGTTATGATTCATCAAAATTGAATAACCATCATAATTACAGAAATAGTACAATAATCGGTTTTATGAAAACCAGTGGCGGAGAGAATTTAAAAAAAAAACAATTTTTTCATTTTTAAAATGACTATAATAAATATGACGAACTAAAATGTAAAAAAAAAAACCAATTTGTTGAAATTTTTTTTTGGGTGATATTCTATATTATAATTTGTTGAAAATTGAAAATATTATAAAACGAAAAAAATACTGTAGCGCGCTACTGATTTTTGGATTCTTCCATTCGTTTGACTGTATGTAAAATCTGGAAAATTACTTTTTTTTTTATAAAAATTACACAAAAAATAATAATTAAACCAATACTTTTAAAATTTATAAACACGTTCAAACTTGTTTTAATTTGACAAATAAAGAAGCGGATCAACAAAATCCATCCCTGCAATTAATATTGTTATTTTCACGATCACAATGTAATAAAATTTTCTTGAAATAGCGATCGAAAATAATAAATAAATAAACTTTCGGTTTACATTTCGAGCATCTGCATTTATTCAAAGCGTCAATAAAGTGACTTATAATCAACAATCTAAATTTAAAATGTAATTCGAATTTTACGACAAAATTAAAATTAGAATTTTTTGACAGTGCGTTGTAATTTTGGAAATATTTTAAATTACCTCTACAGTCTAAAACTTCTAAAAATAAATACGAAAAATGAACTGTATACAATTAATTATATTTTGAAAAAACACAGCGGTTTTTAAACACCCTGTGTAATTTTTTTTCCATCTTTAGCAAAATAGAAATTTTTAATTAAACGTACTTTTAGTTTTTTTAATTCCGTAGTGATTTTGTCAAAAATTTAAATTTAAATTAAAAGAAAAAAATTATTTTTGCATAGGTACTACCTTTAATTTTTCAAAGTATTTTTGTATAGTTTAAAAGTCCCAAAGAATAATATACAGAGTGTTCCATTTAAGAAAAAAGAATTATTCGCGATTTTATTGCATTCAGCAAAAATTACAGAGGTATTATTAACACCCTGTATAAATTCATTTCTACTTCAGCATTTTTTACAAACTTTCACTCAGTATAGTTAATTTTAATTTTTTTTTTAGAACTCCGTACTTTATTTGTGAATCTATAAATACAAATTTTAATTTTATTTATACATTAGATTTCGCCACTTGGCTGGAAGATCACCCTGTATACAAAAATCTAATTTAAATTTTACGACACTTCTTTAAAATAAAAATTTGAATTTTTACATATTTCGTTGTATTTTTGAAATTACTTTGCATTATTAAATAATTTAAAATCCATTTTTTTAATTACTGTTAAAAAAAATTAAAAAAAAAAATTTTGTGTTTACTAAAGATGATGGCTTGATTTATGAAATACGCATATTGCAGCTATTCATATTTTGATTAAAAAATTTTTTTTTAGACTCTAATTTTCATAAAATCATTCTACGTTGCAATTTTCAAAGTAAAATTTTTAATACAAAAAAGGACAAAGTGCACAAGAAAATGTTGGAAACCTTCTTCAAATGCCAATCGATAATAATTGGTATATTTAGAGATGAAACAAACGCAAAAAATATCGATACTTTATAAGAAAATATCGATATTTTGAAGTATCGACGAAAATTTAAAAAAAAAAATGATTTCATGTGAAAATTTGAAAATGAAAAAAAAATGATTTAGCGTTACTATAAATAAAACTATCGATAATTTAAAAATATCGCAATAAAGTAACGATATTTCGAAAAAAAAAAATTACTTATCGATACCTCGAAAATATCGCAAAAAAATATATTTCGAAAAAAAACTCCAAATCTTCAAAAGATCGCACACATCTCTATCTGTACATATATGTAGGAGACTTCACAGTATATATTTACCTACAAATAAATTTATGCAGATCCGAAATAAACACATTTACAACACTCAATTGAATTTTATTCCAATGCCCACGATAAATGAATATATGAATTATTATCTTCGAGATACAAGAAAGATAGGAAAAGATAATGAGTGTTGTGTGCATAAGTACGCTTCAGCGTTATTAGGAGGTAGGACGCATTAAGATGATTATAAATGTGTCAACAACACCACAGGGTGCTCTGTAATTCGTGACAAATCAAAAGACACATTTTTTGTTAGTTGTAATTTTTTTAATAAAAAATTTTTTTTTTGTATATCCAACAAAAGAAAACGTCTAAAAAATTTTTTTCTCGAAAAAACAAATATTAATAAACAAATAAATGATTTTTTAAACATAAATTAATAATATTTTCTGCCCATGAAAGCATTTCGCAAAAAAAATGATTTTGAATTAATCTAACTTTGTTTAAAAATACGATCTTTCGTTCGGCTTATTATTTACGAATAACGCCACATCCTGTATATACAGACGCTTTATATTGCGATTGAAAAGAAATTTGAGTATCGATTACGTTGCAATTCATTGTAGAAAGTTTTTCCACAATATTCATGGCGCGAAGAAAACGCGTATAAACAAAAAAACCCAACATTTTCTGCAAATTGTCGTTGTTAATTAAAGATACGATCAACAGCTGTTTTGGCGCTCGTTAGACACAACGGCATGGAAATACTGCGATATATTGCAACGCCGCAATTAGTCGTGGTTTAATTAATTTAATGACAGCGATTTTTTTGATTTTTTTTATTGCAACGCAATTTGTTTGATGCAATTGCAAATGAAAAAATAATAATTTTTGTTGGGTTTGCAACTGAAATGACGCTGGTTCGAATCTCAGTTACTCTCGAAAAGTTAAAAAAAGTTACTGAAGAAAAATTGCGGATTATTTAGAATAGAATGTATTAAAAAGAAATCGTATTTTTTATTTCTATATAAAATATCCTAGTTTAAAAATATGTTTTAAGACATGTGCGCATTTCGTAAACTAAACTTCCATTTGCAATATAAAAATTAGAAAATAGTGATTTTATTATTATTTAAAAATGTATATTTTAAAATAACTTGAAATAAATTTGAATTTTGCGAATTTTTTTAACTTTTTTAAATCGATTGTATGGAAATAGCTAATTAATTCAAAAGAGTCACTTTAAAATTTTAAAAATTCAACCTGAAAAATTTCCATTTTGTGGAAATTTGAAAATATGTTAATATTTTGTATTAAAAATTCATATTCGAAATTCTTTAATAAAAATGATTACATTTTATCGTTATTTTTTCAATGACAATTAATTGGGAAATTATTAATAAAATTAATTATTTAAAAAAATTAATAAAATTAATAAAATTGTGTCTATCCAATTTTCATTAAGATATTTCCATAAATACCAAATGAAAAAAATCTTTTAATTGATTTTAAATATCGATTTTATACTCAAACTAATTCTTCGACTTATTCTTATTCTTATTCTTCGACTTCATCTTCGACTTATTTAATAAAAATTTATTAAAACTTTTTTTAATTAAATAATTTTTTTAGCTGCTTCTAAGTCGAAAGTAAATATTGATTCGAGCAATTATTATAATATTTGTTTACTTCGTTGGTTTACATTATTAACGTCAATTAAATTAAACAACGCTTGCACAACACTGTCATTATCTAGGCCTTTGTTTAATTAATTAAAAATAATTAATAAATTATATGAATACAGATCTGCAGAAAATGTGGACGTAAATGGAGATTTTGAATGATCCTTTTTGATATAATCGTTAAAATATTTAAAAAAAAAAAAATTTTATATAAAAAATTATGTGTTTTTTTTGTAAAACATTGCATTTTTATACAATACTGTTTTAAAAAAAATTTAAAGTAAAATAAATAAAATTTTGAAGAAGCAACGGTTATAAATAAAAAATAAAATTATCCGAAGCTTAAATGAATATTCTAACAAATAAAAATCGCGTAAGAAAAATATATACAATAAAAAAATTAATTAAATTATTTCTGTATAATAAAAGATATTCGATGTGGTCGTAATTTTTTAATTAAATTTATATTTTCTAAAATTCTTGAAAATTTCTTTCAATATTCTAGCTGCATTTTTTTTTTTTTTCTCAAAAAAGTTTAAATCTTTTAAATATATGGATCTAAAAAAATATGTATCTTTTTATTTAAATAAACTATTTCATATAAAATTATTTTTACATTTTTCTGGATCTCCCTGTTTATGTATATAAAAAAAAAATCTAGTTATTTATGAATGAAATTATATGAATCAGATATAAAAAATATAAATGCTGTAGATATTTTAAATAGTGCTAAATTTTAAGGAATTTTTAATTTTCAACGTCACATTTATAAATATATTAAAAAAAAAATGACGGAAAATATTTGTACAATTATTTGATTGCTAGAAAATATATTTTTTGGAATATTTAATTTAATCAATGACTGGAAAAAAATTATTGAATTTTTGTAAAAAAATATTTTTCATCATTGAGTGTAACGTACAAAATGCATTGTTATATGAAAAACTGAACATTGGCTCACTTTGAGAACATAAAAACAGGAAATGGAAATAAAAAACATGCAATTTTTTCGTGTTATTTACTTGTCCGTACTATCTGTTGTTTTGTTATAGTTTGTGGGACATTGATTATTTAATTTGTTCGAATTTTTAATTTTTTTATGTTTTATGTGATAAAAAAGTTTTACTACTTTGGATGAATCTTAACAAAAATTATATTAAAAAATATCAACGCACTGTATAAAAAAATCGTATGCATATATTTCAACTTATATATATATTAATTTTTTTATTTAATTCTAAAAAATTAAGAAATCAATTCTTAAATCGGTCAAAAAAAATTAACCAAATATTTAGAACTAAAAAATATTCCAAACAATATCCAGAAAATTCAGCAAAATTAGAAAAATTAAGAAATGAATTCTTAAATAGGTCAAAAAAAATTAACCAAATATTTAGAACTAAAAAAAATTCCAAACAATATCCAGAAAATTCAGAAAAATTAGAAAAATTAAGAAATGTATTTCGCAATGAGGGTATAAAAAATGTATTAAATATTTCGTCGTAAAAATAGTTCTTTGGGGAAATTCCAAGAAAGATTAAGAAACGAATTTTTTAATTGCGAAAAAAAATTTTTTGGTCCTGAAAAAAACGTTCTTTTGAAAAATCTCTCAAAATTTAAAATTATTTTTAAAAAGGCTTTTTATGGTATATATATATATATATGTGTGTCACGTTTCTTAATGATTTTTTTATCCCCATTAAAAAAATCATTTTTAATTTGTTTGATTTTTTAAGATTTTTCTGAAGAACATTTTTCTCAAGACCAAATAATTTGTATATACATAAATCTACCCCTATTAAGAAATTAATTTTTTGTTGTTGAAACTTTTTAATTCCGTTAAAAAATACATTTCTTATTTTTTCGAATTTTCTGTATATATTTTAAGATTTTTGCCAGAAATTCATTTCTTAATTATATTTTTTAAATTTCACAAATAATTTCTACAAAATTTCAGGACCAAAAATAAATGTTAAAAAACTTTGTAAAAAATTATTACTGTATTAAAAAATTGTTTTCTTTTTTTTGTGGAATATTCCGAATATTTTCTTTTCTTTCGAAGATTTTTTATTCCCATTAAAAAAACATTTTTAATTTGTTTGATTTTTTAAGATTTTTTAAGATTTTTCTGAAGAACATTTTTCTCAAGACCAAATAATTTGTATATAAATCAACCCCTTTTAAGAAATTTATTTTTTATTGTTTAAATTTTTTTAACTCCATTGAGAAAAACATTTCTTATTTTTTCGAATTTTCTGTATATATTTTAAGATTTTTGCCAGAAATTCATTTCTTAATTATATTTTTTAAATTTCCCCAATAATTTCTACAAATTTTCAGGACCAAAAATAAATGGTAAAAAAACTTTGTAAAAAATTATTACTGTATTAAAAAATTCTTTTCTTTTTTTTTGTGGAATATTTTCTGCGAATTTTCTGAAAACATTTTTTTTAGGACCAAATACTTGGTCTCAATCTTATCCCGATGCGGCCGGACCAAGACAAAGTCCCGTAGATATTAAACCTGTCAATTCTAAAATAATAAAAACCAATCAAAAATTATCGTGGAAATATGCCCCCCAAAGTGGGGAGACCGTCAATAATCCTGGATATGGATGGAAAGTCCAATGCAATGGCAAAGGAACTGGTACGTTCACATTCTTTTGTTAAATTATAATTTATCTAATTAAAAAATTTAAAAAATTATATAGTACGTAAATTAGGTAAAAAAAGAAAAAAAAAAACAGAATTGGAATCTTTATTAAAAATATTTGATTTACCTTAAAATAAGTCAGTACGTGCAAAACAGAGTGATTTTTTTAGTAGATAATTTCCAGGTGCTTTTATTATTTATAAAAATTCCGATTTTAAATAAATAAATCAATTGTTTTATTAACGATTTATTTTTCAATGGGATCTTCCACAAAAACTTTTTTTTCTTCAGCTAAAATAGAAGAATATTTGCGTATGTATTTATCACAAATATATCGTTTATTTAAAAAAATGAACGAATTAAATAATTTCAAGGTAGGCAATTTGCACAACATATAGATTTCCCTATGATGACGTAGGGTAGTATCTAAATGTCTAATACGCATGCGCGCATGTGTCATAGCAAAAGTCCCATCCACCGTTGCCATATCAAATAAAAATGGTCATGTTTAAAGAAAATTAAAAAAAAAAATACTTTCGCAAGATATTATGTACATTTTCTGCTTAATAATTTTTATTTGTTATTCTTCTTAATGAAAATACTTAATATTACCACAAAAAAATCGTTTATTGCTCATGTATATTTATTTTTTGACTTATGAAGAAATTAAATTGGCAACACTGTCCAGAAATACTGCTAAAAATAAGTCGTTCAAGTATTTTGAAATTAAAGATATTCTTTTTATATAACAATTTTTTTTTTGGAAAATCGAAGTTCTAGTTTACAAAAAATCTAAAGAAAATTGCGAAAATTCTTGTTAATGTAGAAAATTTCTTTGAAATAAATTTCTAATTTGAATGCAATTTTAATGCATTATTAAATGATAATTACATAAATTTCGAGGCTTTAATCTCATTTTCAATATCACAAAAAAAAATTTAAACGACCTAAATCGAACATATTATTTATAATAATCTTTACCACATGGAACTTTTGTTTTACAAGAAAATTTCCTCAAGTGCACTTGTTCTTTGATATTCTACGACTAGTCATTTTACAGATTTTACTTACCTTGACCGATTTTCACATCAACTATAATTTCTAGAATAAAAATTACACTGTTGCCACAATATTAAATTAATATAATTATATTAATTACAAATCGACAGCATTAATATTGTTATAATATTCAAATGTCAGTTAAAAAAAAATGTATAAAATTATATGCCTGAACCAAATATACAGGGCGATCCGAATATTCCTACTAAAATCCAAAATATTATTAAAAATGTCACTAAATCAATTTTTAAATAATTAAAGAAAAACCATAAAAAATATTTTTTAACCTTTCGTATACTGACAAAAGTATGTTTGATAAACAAAAATATTTTATGTAAAGCAATTTTAATTCAATATAAAAAATGCGCACAAATTAAAAAATTAAACATAAAATTCGATTTTTATTTTTTTTGGGGGAAAAACGTTTTTTAAATTATTCTTCGATATAATGGTACCGTAATTAATTTTTGTAGAATTAATTGGGGGTCCGTTAGAAGGAAAATATATGCTGGAACAGTTTCATTGTCATTGGGGATCTTGTAACAGTGAAGGTTCTGAGCATACTGTTGAAGGAGAAAAATATGCGGGAGAAGTAAGCGATTTTATTTTATAAAAAAAAAATATAAGTAAAAACTAATTTTTATCACAACCAGCGGGTTATAGTTAACATTTAACAATAAAAACGTAAAAAATATCGCCTTTTTTTTTTAAAAGAATAAATATTAAAATTAAATCTAATGGATTTAGTTGCATCTTGTTCATTGGAATACGAAATACTCTTCATTTGGTGAAGCAGCAAAGCAACCTGATGGCTTATGTGTCCTCGGAATCTTTCTTAAGGTATCTTTCAGGAAAAAAAAAATTTAATTCATCCAAAAAGCGCAATATGGAGTTATATATAATAAACTTTTTTTTTACTTTCACCAGAAAAAATTTAAACTTTCTTTGCCATAATTTAGAACCGAAGGTACAAGAAAAAACATTAGACCTTAAGAAGAAAAAACTAGATTTGGTATTGACTAAATATTTTTTTCAGCCCGGCCGAAAAAATGATGAACTGGACAAAGTTGTGCAGCAACTAGAAAATGTCCAATTCAAAAACCAGTCTGCAAAAATACCAAATACTATAGACCCGGGCTTATTTTTACCAAATGAAAACAGCTATTTCACATATCAAGGTTCATTAACAACGCCACCCTGTTCAGAATGCGTTATTTGGATCGTTTTTAAAAAACCAATTGACGTTTCCGAAGCGCAAGTAAATTCTAACATCGAACAAAATACATTTCTACACCTAAATATCGTGCAATTTTAATTGAGGACCTAGAATTGGACCTTGTACAACCCCCAGAACCAACTCGTCACTTTAATAGATTCTTTATCAAATTTCTGTTTTTTTTTTGGTACATAATTTTTTTGTTTGTGTTTTAGCTTGAATCCTTTAGAAGCCTGAAATCGTATTGTTGCCAAGAGCAATGTCCTTGCGACGATTTCCAAGGATTTGTAAGGACAAACAGCAGGCCCACTGTACCTATTGGCCAAAGAGATATCTGCGAATGCAAGCATTAAATTATCCGACCGAAAAAATGTTAGTTTTTGTTGTAGATGTTCGAAATTGTTACTTTTTTTTTAATAACTAGTGACCAATATTATTATTTAGTTTTTAATTTGTAGGGGCCTTAATAAGTGTCGTAGAAAAATAAATAAATTTGATTTTTGAAATTTCAAATAATATGTTTGAGCAAAAAATTTTTTTTGCAAAAATTATTGTGATTTACAACATAATGTTCCTAAATGCAAAAAAAAATGTGTTTTTTTTTATACTTCCTTCACCTCTGTGTTTATATTTAGACAAACTGTGTAAAAGTCAAAATGATGATTTTAAAAACCGTCCAAATTAATGTAAGTTTAAAGTTACATTTTTATATTGTAAAACAAATCGATTTGCGCAAAATTTTATAATCCCTTCGCCAGCTATTGCCCATAAAACCTCAACAAATATTCCAACAAAAAATCCCATAAAATCGATGTCGACCAAAAAAAAAAATCTTTTCGAATTATTGCGAATTACAACAAAAAAAAATGCGTTTATTTTATCCGCGTCACCTCGCTATTTTTATTTAACCAAAACCCGCAAAAGTCAAAATCATATCTTAATGACGTTCCAAATTGATGTAAGTTTAAAACAATCGTGAAGTAAAATTGAGCAACTCCTCCAGCCCATCAAATATCACCAATACAAGGCCGGATAGGATATGAAGAGTCACCTGAACCTGTTCCAAATCCTTCTGCTGTCTACCATCTGGGACGATGCCAATTGTATGCAGGGCAGCGGGAAATTCCAAATCAAGTACTACGGGCTGGTGTGCGCGTACTGTGCGAATTGCGCTGAAGAAATGCCCAGGGAGGTGAACTGTAACGGCACCTGTTACATTTACCGCAAGAACACAGCGGACGCGTTTTTGGTGAAGGGCTGCTTTCCGCACGGCGTCCATTGCTATATAAAGGACAACAAGGACCTCGTACCGAAACCGAAAATAAAGTGCTACGAATG
Source organism: Leptodirus hochenwartii (assembly GCA_947310635.1). Taxonomy (NCBI): domain Eukaryota; kingdom Metazoa; phylum Arthropoda; class Insecta; order Coleoptera; family Leiodidae; genus Leptodirus; species Leptodirus hochenwartii. The sequence goes on from OX371179.1 coordinate 1,540,995, forward strand.
TACGCACTTCGATTTTTGTAACGACGATTTTCCGATTTTTTTCCAGGGGGTTGCGCCCCACCGATATTGCGATTGGAAATGTTTTTGGGTGGTTTTTCTTGTTACATTCTATGTGACGTTTAGGTGAATTTGTTTCGTGTTCTTTCGAACGGTTTTGAATTGGAAGATTGATTTTAAATATTTGGTGGTGGCAGATGATGGGAATCATTGAAAGGAAAAGGGGAATTTTTAGTATTTTACGCGTTAATTAAATAAGTTATTATATTTTTAATGGCACAATTGAAGATTACGTTTCTATTTACAAAAAAAAAATTCATCAAAATCTGCTTTGTGGTGGACATTTTGAATGAATTAATTGAATTTTTCGTGAAAATTGAAAAATTTGTGCTAAATATCCCTATGATGACGTAGGTGGTGTGATATACACAGTGCGCATGTGTTATACAGCCACTGTTGCCATATCGAATCTAAATGCTGATTTTTAAAGAAACATGTGTAAAAGTGTATTTTTTTGCCTGTGAAGAAGTAAGTGGCAATAATGTCCAGAAATACGATATACGTCACAGAAATATTTTAACACTAACATATTATACAAACATCACAAAATTATAAAAAAATATTTAAATATAGCTATTCCTGCAACAAATATAATGAAAGATGTATATTTATCAAAAAGATTTGTATTTTTGGAAGATTCCACTAAAATCCACTACAAATTCGTAGATTTAAAAAAATATATCACACCCTGTATAATTTTCTTAATTGCTCCAAGCGCATTAAATTCTATCGAATTAATTATTTTCTATTCTTAGACCAAAAATGTGCTCCGAAATAATTTGTTCCGATTTGTTAAGCGAGTTAAAACAAATTAATTTACGGCGAAGAACAGTTGTTGCCAAGTTTTCTATTGGCTCGCAAAAAAATTATACATTTTTTCAAATTCAAAATGTTCAAAAGTCTATTTATTTTTTTTTGTAAATAAAACACGTAATTTATCACATGTTTATATATTTATTATAAAATTAAATTTACAAAAATTAGACACGACACTATTTTTATTAATACAATAGATAAAGCTTATAAATATTTGGTAATTTCCGCTTAATTTACAAGCAGAAATTTCCATCAGTTTAACAATGCAGACTTATTTCAACATTAAAATTTGTCTTTATTAATGTTTTATTTGTACTTAAATTTACTTTATATGGCTCACTTTTGACGCACGTGCAATATATTAATTTTTTACACTCGTCATTTAATCGAGTTTAAAAAAATATCAGTTCATCCATCATCCAACGCTTCTAAATCTTATTATAGAACAACAACGAAATCGCATTCGCAAATATCCGAAAATTTCGATTTTTTCATTAAAACAACAAAAAAATCTTCGGATTACTTACGGCTCCAAGCAATTAATTTTGTAATTATGGTCCCCAACTGATTTGCCATTGTTCGATTTTGCCGATTTCTTGATACCTTTCAAACAATCCTGAATCTCTTCCAAGGTCTTCCCTTTCGTTTCCGGGACACTAATCAAAACGAAAATCAGCCCTAAAATCGAGCAGATCGTAAAGCAGAAAAACGGCACTTGCATGCCGAAACTGTCCTTCATAATCTGGAAAAATTTCGATACAACGGTTGCGATGGCACTGAAGTAAATATCAGCCACGACCAAGGCGAACGCTTTCACATCTGTGGGGAACAATTCCCCCAGCATCAACACGGGAATGGTCCCTAATCCCACACTGTACGCTACAATGAACATCAACAAACCCAGAATCGGGATGAAGCTTACATTCGACACATCAATCGGCGTATTCCTGTCCAAATATAAATAGACACTTTGCGTTAGCAAAGCGACCGCCACACCAAAAGTCGATAGAATAATCAACGGCCTGCGGCCAGTTTTATCGAGCATAAACGACGAAGCTATGGTCAATATAAATTGCACGGTATAAAATATAATCGACGAAATCTCCGACGAAAAGTCTTCACCGGCCACCTCGAAAATCGTCTTCGTATAAAACGTTATGGCGGTTATACCGCTCAACTGTTGCACCGTTCTTAGCCCGACCATAATTAACATCGCCTTACGATTACTTTTCACGGTAAACAGGTCGAAGAAGTGGCCAGATGCGTCGGCTGTCTGTTTAACGCTACTGGCCAGTCGGCACACTTCCGCGTCCACATCAGAGTCGGTGCCGTTCAGAATCTTCAAGCTCTTCATCGCCTCATCCAAATTGTCGCGCATGATCAGATAGTACGGCGTCTCCGGCATGAACCAGAATGTGATCAGCAATAGGACGGGAACGATGGCCGATATTAAGGCGGTCACGGTGATCGTTAGGTACATGCCGAGCACATTGATCAGCAGTATGCCGAAGATCATGAACACCGAACAGCTGGAGCCTAGGAGACCGCGAATGCTCGGATCGGCGATCTCGCCGATGTACATCGGCACCGCAGTGAAACAAATGCCATCGGCGAAACCGGCGATAAAGCGGGCCGTGTACATGATTTCCACACGTGGTGCGTAACCCACTATCACCCAGGCGATGAAGTACGGCACCGAAGATATCAGAATTGTCTTCCGTCGACCTGTAATATGTAATTTTCGTAATTACAAATGGACATGGAGCAGAAATTAAATGGTACGCTAGAAGTAATGGTATGCACGACAGTTAATATACCGAAAATCGAATTGATGAGGTGTGACGAGAAGAATTCCTTCAGGCGAAAGATGAGGATAGAATAGGAGTTGGGATTTTATAATTTTTTTATTCCAAATAAAAGGGAACAGAATATGGAACATGTATTAAATGGTATGCAGGAAGTAATGACTAGGGATTATAGCACGACCGTAAGATCGAATTGATGAGGTGTGACAAGCAGAATTCCTTCAGGCGAAAGATGAAGATTAGAATTGGAAATGAAATTCTTTCTTTTCTTTATTCCAAATAAAAGGGAACCGAATATGGACCATGTATTAAATGGTATGCAGGAAGTAATGACTAGGGATTATAGCACGACCGTAAAATCGAATTAATGAGGTGTGACAAGCAGAATTCCTTCAGGCGAAAGATGAAGATTAGAATTGGAAATGAAATTCTTTCTTTTCTTTATTCCAAATAAAAGGGAACAGAATATGGAACATGTATTAAATGGTATGCATGAAGTAATGACTAGGGATTATAGCACGACCGTAAAATCGACTTAATGAGGTGTGACAAGCAGAATTCCTTCAGGCGAAAGATCAGGATAGAATAGGAGTTGAAATTTTATAATTTTTTAATTCCAAATAAAAGGGAACAGAATATGGAACATGTATTAAATGGTATGCAGGAAGTAATGACTAGGGATTATAGCACGACCGTAAAATCGAATTGATGAGGTGTGACAAGCAGAATTCCTTCAGGCGAAAGATGAAGATTAGAATAGATGAAATTCTTTTTTAAAATTAATTCCAAATAGATATGTTGACGTTTGTCGGATGATCTTGAAATTGAAAAAGGGAGCAGAATATGGAGCATATATTAAATGGTATGCAGGAAGTAATGACTCTAAGTAAAATTGCAGTTAGAAAATGGATGATTGAATAGAAATAATATTATCTAATTATTAATTTCGGCATTTTTTTATCGACTGAAGAAATTTCGGTTTTTGTACCTATACTGTCGAGCATGGTGCCCGCGCAGAGGGCGCCGATGATGGCCGCTAAGAGGGGCATTACGGCGATCCAAGAGCCTTCCTCGTTGCTGACGGTGTACGGTTCTTTTTGGGCCAAGAGTTTGGGGATGGTCGGGCTGGGCCAGCCATAATGCATTGCGCTTGCGATTATACATAGTGTTGCTAATTGACAAAAAAATATAATGCTAATTTTGTAAAGAAATGTATCGCGAAAGATGTTGAATGGATTTTTAAAAGTGTGATTGATTCGAAGAATTTTCTTGCAAAATGTTGCGAATTTTGCCTTTTATATATATGAAGGAAATTGAAGAATTGAACAATTCGAAAGAATATATTTTTGATTTGAAATGATTTTATGATTATAAAAACATTTTCAATTTAATTATGTGGATTTAAAAAATCCACATTTAACTTAGAATAAAATAATTTAAACATAATAATTGCTGAATATATAAAAAAATATAATTTTAACAAATAATTTTCTGGTAAATATTCAAATAAAAGGTCTCATTTCTTTTAGATATATTTTAGTTTTTTTCTTTTTATCACACTACATAATTGAAACAACTTTATCTTAAATTTTTCTTCGATGAAAAAAAAAATTTTTTTTAACGCCAAAAGTTCGTGATAATTATTTAAATAATTTTTAAATATTATAATTCATTGCTGAATATTAAAAAAAAATATTTAAAAACATACAATTCATTGATAAATATTCAAATAATTTTTTTCATTTGTTTTTATTTTATTTTTTTAATTTATCACACTACATTATTAAAATTAAAAATCGAAACTTTTTTTTTACACTTTTCTTCGATAAATAAAAAATTACAAAACCGCAACAGTTCGTGATAATTACTTAAAAGATTTTTTTTATCATAAAAAAATTTCAGACTTTCAATTTAAAACAGAATTTTTTAAAAGAATTGACCGTATTAATTTTCCATAAGAAATGTGATTTGACAAGTTCGATTTGACTTGAATTCGACAAATTTATAATGTTTTTATTTTTGCAGCAAAAAATAGTTTGTAATCAATTTAAAAAAAAAACTTTGGTATTTTAATGCAAATTTTAATTAACATTTTTCATTTTTGATGAAAAATATTTAAATTCATTTCTAAATATTCAAAAAAAATTGAATATTTAGAAATGAAAATTTAAGATATTCAAAATGATATAATGTATGAAATAAAATAATTTATTTTGATCTGAAATTTGGAGATTAAACTATTCTTAAACTGAATATTTTTATCAAAACTGTTCCTTCAATAAAAGAAAATTTATGCAAAATCAAATGCTCATCACAATTTTTACAACGTTTATTTTCTGTTGTCAATTTCTAATCAAAATTTAAAAAGAATCATGAAAATGCTTTGCTGTGTTAATTTTCTGTACTAAATTTAGTATCTTTTGGACCAAAATTTTTTTAGACTAATAAAGACTTTTAAAGACTAATAAAGTTTAGATTTGGTAATTTTGAAGTTATTTGCTACACATATTAGCTAAAAAAAATTTAATCCCAAATTAGAGCTTCTTTTATATGAATTTTTTTTCTAATTTTAAAGTGCCAAAACTATTTCACCATTAAAAAAAATTACCGAAGTCCGAATATTTTTAACGGTTGAATAAACAAATGTACATAGTGGAGTACTATATTTTAAAAAAAAATTCTTGACTCAGAAATTACTAAACACTTTCGAAATTAATTTTTTACATTTTTCGATATATTTTACAAGAAATATTTCACTAAAAATTCGAATTTTTGAATACACCTTAGCAAATAACATTTTCAAATGGTCAAAACCGCAGATTTTTTCAAACTTACAGCTTAACGTGGCAATATATTGATATTTTCTCGGCCCCAATGAAAAATCTACACTGCACGATATCTTCATCGCGATTAATTTCACTGAACCTTTCGTTTTCCTAACCGGTTTTTCCAGGTGAAAGTGTAAATTTAAAATAGCAATTTAGCTACAAAACACTCGCATTAAACAACGAATACATAAATTCAATATCGGGTATATTAATCAGTTCAATGCTCAGTTTCGTTAATATCAGTCTTCGTTGCAGTAATTAGTCTACGATTCACTTGCTAAAAATGGTTCAAGCTTATGCTTGCACGCCGTTTTTTAAAGAACCAGCCAAATGACGTTTTTCAACGACTTGTTCAAATACAAGCTGCAGTCGTAATTGTTGCGTAAAATCGTCGATTTCACAACCTCGGATTAGTCGCACGTTCTAGAAATATTGCCAAGATTTTCCAATCTTCTTACGATTCTAAATCTGCAAATGGTTCTGCTGTAGGACTAGCGGTTTTGAAAAAATCGTCAAAAAACTGAAGATTTGATTTTTTCTTTTTTGAATTTTTTTTTGTCAAATTTTCACAATTTCAGACGTTTGTTTATGGTATTTTCTAATTGGATTTGATCTCAAAATTACAATTTGCGAGTGATTCTGATGTGAAATGTGTATTTCAAAACATACAAATTTTCAAAATCAAAAATGGGACATCTGCAATTAATTTACATTTTTTCCAATATAATGTAAAATCTTCAATATATAGGCATTGCACTTCCTAATTTCAATTTTTCTAAAATTTCCGAATTTATCTTGTAAATTAATAATAATAAAAAATTGGAGAGGTATTTGAATAATTAATTGATTTTATAAATCCATACTATTTGTATTCCTGGACAGTTTCCTGCAAAATTTTTAATTTTTCGAAATGCAACAAAAACTCTTAAACAAAGCAATTGTTTCCATGCTCGAAACTATTGTTTTATTTTCTTTAAATAATTTTTTTAACTAGCAGTTTTTGTTTCCCACACTATTATAATATTGTCACAAAAATTTACAATTAGAACAAACAATTAACGTGCGCGTTTGTGCGCACTTTTTTTATATACATTTCTTAATGTATTAAAAAAAAATCATGCGACTTTATTTATAGTTTTGCATTAATAGTGTAAAAAATAGTTTGCTTGCACAAATTTACAATTATATAAAAAAATAAATAAGTATTGTAATTATATTTGAATTTTTGAAATTTTTATATTACCTTGAACCGCAAAATTCAGGCCCTTTACTAAACTAAAAAATATCTTTGTTTAATATTATTCCAATATATAATATTAATTTTATTCTCCTAGTTAATTTAATAAAATATTTTAAAATAAATAATTTAGTCTTAACTGAACGTATTGACCAATTTCTTAATTTTTTTAAATTAATTGTTAAATAAAACGTATTTAATTATTAAATCAATTTCATTTACGCATTGCATTAATCACGGGACCTTTTTTTTTTGTAAACTCAATTATCAGTGTATCTAATGGTCATTTAAGCATTAGTTTAGATTTTTTCTTAATTAGCTTAATTAATATATAAAAATTTGTTTGTATTTCTCCATAAAAACGTCCAGTTAAAAATTTTCAAACACATATTTTGAGTACATTAACTTTTGCCGTATGACTTGAGTGTGAAATATTTACAATTTATTTATTTGCCCATATTATTTAATTTAAATTTTCAATTTGAATTGTTTCACCACGATGGAAAATGCCAGTTCTTATCTTGATATCATTCTAAGGTTATCTTCATAGATTAGTTTTTAATATTTCGTCTAATTTTATACACCTTCTATGATACACGCGTTTTCTTTCTTTTGTAGTTATTTTTTTATTTAAACAACATTTTGCACTCATTCATGTAAATATTTTCTCCATTTCGTCGTTTCAATTTAATTAAAAAAAAAAAATTGGCCACACTATCAACAAATCATTCAAAATTCAAAAAAAAAAAAACACCCAAAACGTGACAATTAAATTTCATGCTATTTTTTTTACTATATAACAAAAAATCAAAAATATATATACTTGCCGTAAAACTCAGTTCCAACGTTTATTTGAAATAAAACGAATCGCAAATAAAATTCAACACACCAATTAAACATTATTTTTATCAATATCATCTACCAAATACAATCTTAATTTTGATTCCTTAAAGGCGGCAACTTAACTAGCCTAAGTTCTAAGCTCGTATATTTGAATATACGCTTCGGTTAACGTAATCATTTGCGGCAAAATATCGATGACGTGCAAATCTTGCATTTCGTACCATTTTCCCGTGGATTTCTGCAAAATATGTACCCTGTATGTTCCTTTGCTCGGCTCACCGTCGTGCACAATATTCGCGATCAAATCGTAGTTGGTATTTTTATGTTTCGCCCGCATTTCGTCAGTTAGAAATTCCCCAAAATCTACATTTCTAAAATAAAGGACGATTTTTTATTTTTCCAATTTTCTGAATTCAATATCGTCGGCAATGTGACACATACCTCCTATCTTATATAGGATGCCTATATAAGTTAGGAAGTATGCGAACTGATTTGTTTGGTTTATAGCGCGTGTTCAGAACATCTCCCAACTCATTAAAATTTCAAAGCAGATTGTCACATCACTGACGATATATTTTTTATATGTGTTTATTTCGTCTATTTGCTTACTTGACTGGAAAATTAACAATCGTTGGATTTTTCTCCACGAAAAATGTGTTTTTCGTAAATCTTTTAATGTACAGAATTAAATATGGCGGCAGTTGCGTTATTTCGAAGCGTTTCATAAAATTATCTTTGTACGTTTTATATTCTTTCTCATTTTGCCCGTTAAATTTTGTTAATAGTTGATACAAATTTACCTAGAAATATGTATTTATATTGTACTAATGTGTGACAGATTTTTAATTATAATTGACGAATCATGAAATGAAAGTTTGTTTTTAACTATTTAACAAAATGTTTGACTAATTTAACAAATTTGAATAATACAATTTTTTTTTTTATCTTGTACGTTTTTCTAAATTCACCTGCGGAATAATATTTTCTCTAAATTCGTCGATAAACAGTGGCGGAGGTGGTAAATCGCAAGTTAAATACAGAAACGGCGACTCAGCGACTTCCTCCTGATATTCAACTGTCGCTAATAAACTCCTTTTCTGTTTATCATCCAATTCCGTCGGCGGAATTTTCCTGCTATAAATTTTCATCGAACCGAGAAAAGACTTGTGCACTATCGAGCTATCTCGACGTTTCGTGCCATTCAAAGCTTTATGCAGGGCGTTTAAAAACCACGATAAAAAATCGATCGGATCACCTAAAAATTTTTTCATTTTTCGTTTTATTATGTAATTCAATTGTACATTACAATCGCTTATTTTCTTTCACCTTGCTGAGTGAATTGGAACTTTTTTCTACTCCACAAAACGACCGCTTGCAACATTTCGTGCGGGGAAACGTGAATTTTAAAATTCCTCGGGTTCCACAGCTTGCGCATCAACTCCCCGAACCTTTGCACCAATAAATACGCAGAGTCCCCCGGCGGCCTTTTAACATTTGTATAATTCTCTTCACGTAAAAAGTAATCGCGTAACGGCACAACGTGCGACAGAGCCTGAAAATTGTCAATAAACTACAAACGGGCATTTCAAAAATAATTGCTATTTTAGCACTAAGGAAGATAGTAGAAAAAAAAGAATGACAGTAGGAAAGACAACTTGCATAGCTTTCGTAGATTTAGAAAAGGCATTCGATAATGTAGATTGGCACATAATGTTTAGGATTTAGAAAAAACAGGAATATATTATAAGGATAGGAGAATTATTTTCATTCTATACAAACGTCAAACGGCTTTAATTAGAATTGATGGGGGAGAAGAGGTAGCGAGAATAGGAAAGGAATCAGGCAGGGATGTACACTTTCGCCATTGTTATTTAACCCGTATATAAAAGAAACAATAAATAAGGTAAAAGAATAGTATGGTGTAGGTGTGAAAATTCAGGAAGAGGAAATATATATGTTGAGGTTCGCCGACGATATAGCTATCTTGGAAGAAAGGGAGCAGAATTAAAAACATGTAATAAAGGAAGTAATGACTAAGAATTATAACATAATAATAAATATAGGCAAGACCAAAGAGACGACTTGTGACAAGAAAGAATGCAAGCGAATAATGAGGATAAGAATAGGAGACGATAGAATAGAAGAAGTGTCAGACTTTTCTTAGGATTTAGGATTACAAAGGATAACCGAAGTAAGGTAGATATAGAATGTAGGATAGCATAGGGTAGGAAGGCATTCGTAGAAATGAAAGTGATTTTAAGATCAAATATTGACTTGGGTATTAGAAAGATTACAGAAAGCATGTGTGGAGTGTAGCATTGTACAGGTATGAGGCGTGGACTATAGGTAAAGAAGAGAAACGTAGAATAGAAGCATTCGATATGTGGTGCCACAGGAGGATGATGAGGATTTGTTGGGAAGATAAAGTAACAAGTAAACTCATACTAGAGTTAGTGACTAGAGTTTTGTTTTTATTTTTGGCGAAAAAAATTACAAACAGCAAACGGCTTTTGTTAGAATTAAGGGGCAGCGAGAATAGCAAAGGGTGCCAGGCAGGGATGTACACTTTGCCCGTTATTATTTAACCTGTATATAGAAGATGCACTTAACAAGGTAAAAGAAAAGTATAGTGTAATTTCTTCAAGGAGTGGAAATATATATGTTGAGGTTCGCTGATGATATAGCTATCTTGGAAGAGAGGGAGCAGAATTTAGAACATATATAATATGGTATGCTGGAAGTAATGACTAGGGATTATAACATGAAGATAAATATAGGCAAGACAAAAGTGATGAGGTGTGACAAGAAACGAAAGAATGGGAGACGATAGAATAGAAGAAGTGTCCGACTTTTCTTATTTGGGATTACAAAGGATAACGGAAGTAAGGTATATATAGAATGTAGGATAGCATACAGCGTAGGAAGGCATTCGTAGGAAAGGAGCAGAGTTTAAGATCAAATATTGACTTGGGTATTAGACAAAAGATTACTGAAGGCATATGTGTGGTGTGTAGCATTATACGGGTGTGGGGCGTGGACTATAGGAAAATAAGAGGCGTAGAATAGAAGCATTCCAAATATGGTGCTATAGGCGGAGGATGAGGATTTGTTGGGAAGATAAAGTAAGAAATGAAGCCGTACTAGTTAGTACGGCAGAAGATGAGTATTTGCAGAGTATTATAGCAAGGGGTAGGTATTGAAGTGGAGGACGTTGGGATGAATAGCTATAGAAAGATGAAGGAATTAGCTCAGGATAGATCCGACAGATGGCGTCCAACCAATCCTTAGGACGGACGACTATTTAACCAACCTGCAAGATAACGTTGCAATAATCGTTGGCTTTTATGTTATTCAAGCCGACAATGCCGGGCATGTAAAGTGATCCATCGATAGCTCTAGATAGCTTAATATTCGTGTCTATATGCGCAATCTCCCCTTTAGTAAATATCGGATTTAGAAGGTACTTAATATCCGCTAGAGAAGAATCTACAAAATGACTTAATTGTAGCGCAACAAACGTTTATTCCGTGGCAATTTACCGATAATTTCGTAATTATCCGGCAAACAGTAAAATTTCAACGTTTGCAAATTTAGGAAGACATGGTGACTTTCGGCAACCGAATGGGTATACGCGTGCGTGTTATTCCCTCTGCCTTGAAAGTATTTGCCGCAAACTAAGCACGCGTATACGTTAATTCGCGTGAGCGATACGGAGCATAGTTTTTCGAAATCGAAGTCCAAGTATTGACGATTTATTGTATCCAGATACGGACAGAGCCTGTTGGTTTCTAAACACACAAATCGCAACGTTTATTTCGTTAGTAAATACATTAACGTTCGTGGAACTTACTCGCTTCGTTGATAGAAGCTGCTTGAAGTGTAGCATTTTCTTCTTTGGCGTGCGCTGTAGAAAAGAATCAGCGTTGAATACTTTTTTTATATAATACAACATGATTGTACCTTCTAGTTTTAACCGTTTTCGTGGCGATAATGTGGAGAAAGACATCGTTAAAGTTATATTTCAACTTTCCGAAGAATATGATTATTAGTAAACAAATAACATAACCTAAACGTCGCAGATTTCAGCGGCCATTTTAGCAAATCAAAAGACAATGACAATCATAACAGAGCGAATCAAAGGGGAATCACATTTCATAGTGTATTTGACATATGGTGTAGAAGTTGCCTATATAGACCGTTTTGCGAACACGTTTATTTTTCTTGTGAAATAAAGTAGACTGCGTAATTAATACGATAAAATGGCGCAAGGGAAGATCAAAGTAAAATCGAAAATACCAAACAGTGCCAAGAAAAAGCAACAAACTAAAAAAGGACAATCGTGCACGCAACGTTCGAGTAAGATTTGGAATTTGGTACAATTTCGTGTACCAAATTTTTGTGATTTTTTTATTCGTAAGACTCTCAAATTAATAATTTCATATTTAGATCGCCCCATAAAGTCGAAGAAGGCTAAATTCGAGGAAAGTGCGAAATTAAAGAACGCGATCACGAAAACCGTAAATAGGGCTGCGGAACACGAAATAAGGAATATGGCCGCCGGGGGCTCGCATAAATTATCTAAGGCTCAAGAAGCGGTTATTAAACACAATACGCAATCTGGTAATAAGAAATGATGTACCAGTTTTTAATCGAATTATGCAACACCGTTGAAAATGGGTCGAATAGGTTTGTACATTTCCCCTCAATATGGAGTGTATAAAAAGTTGCCTACTTACGAAGGTCATTAAGGTTGCCTACTTACGAAGGGAATTAAGGTTCAATTTATTAAAGTTTGCATTTTTTAAATGTAATGGTTCAAAAATGTAAATTTCGTTTTGAGCATCGCTGTCTATTCATATGTAGAATCGTACCATTTTTTTTATTTTTATATACAATAATTTAAATTAAAGTTATAACAAAATCGTTTCTTTTCGATTTTTTAAATCAATTGTTATTATAAATTACTAAATCTTACTTAGTTAAAGAGTCCGCAATCCTAAAGATTGGTTGGAAACAGCACGCCATGCCGATCTATCCTGAGCTAATCCCTTCATCTCCCTATAGCTATTCATCTCAACGTCTTCAACTATCTGACTCACATACTCCAATCTAGGCCTACCTACCCCTCTCTTTCCCTCCACTCTACCTTCTATGATCAATTGCATAATCCCCCCCATGCCTAAGAATATGCCCTACTAATCTGTCTCTCCTACGCTGTAACACTCTCCAAATACTTCTCTTCTCCCCTACTAACTCTAGTACAGCTTCATTTGTTACTTTATCTTCCCAACCAATCCTCATCATCCTCCTATAACACCACATTTCAAGTGCTTCTAATCTACGCTTCTCTTCCTTTCCTATAGTCCACGCCTCACACCCGTACAGTGCTACACTCCAAACATATACCTTCAGTAATCTTTTTCTAATACCCAAGTCAATATTTGATCTTAAAATCTGTTCTTTTTCTACGAATGCCTTCCTACCCTGTGCTATCCTACACTTTATATCTACCTTGCTTCGATTATCTTTTGTGATTCTACTGCCTAAATAACAAAAATCCGACACTTCTTCGATTCTATTATCTCCTATTGTGATCCTCATTTTTCTACTGCATTCCTTTTTGTCACACCTCATCACTTTAGTTTTACCTACATTTATTTTCATGTTAAAATCCCTAGTCAATACTGCCTGCATACCATTCAATACCCTTTCTAAATTCTTTTCGCTTTCTTCCAATATAGCTATATCGTCGGCGAATCTCAGCATATATATTTTCTCTCCCTGTACATTCACACCTACACTATACTCTTCTTTTACTTTGTTTATTGCATCTTCTATATATAGATTAAATAATAACGGTGAAAGTGTACATCCCTGCCGAACTCCCTTCCCTATTTTTGCTACCTCTTCTTCCCCCTCAATTCTAACTAAGGCAGTTTGGTGTTTATATAAATTAAAAATTATTCTCCTATCCTTATAATCTATACCCGTTTCTTTTAAAATTCTAAACATTATGTCCCAATCTACATTGTCAAATGCCTTTTCTAAGTCTACAAAAGCCATGCAAGTTACCTTTCCTACCCTCTTTCTTTTTTCTACTACCGTTCTTAGTGCTAGAATCGCCTCTCTCGTCCCTCTGTTTTTCCTAAAACCAAACTGATCTTCTCCTAGCCTTTCCTCTACTTTATTTTCTAATCTCCTATAAATAATCTTTAACAATATCTTCGATGCATGTGATAGTAGGCTAATGGTCCTATAGTTCTCACACAAATTAGCTCCTATTTTCTTCGGCATTGTTACTATTCTACTACGCTGAAAATCCTGTGGCACTTCTCCCTTCTCATATATTTTACAAACTAACCTGTATAATCGCTCCTGCATTTTTTCCCCTGCGTGTTTTATTAATTCGGCTGGTATCATATCAATCCCCGCTGCTTTGTTATTCCGTAAATCATATAATGCTCTATGAAACTCTGACCTAAGTATGCTAGGACCTAAGTCATCCTCATCTATCTGTTCCACATTTTCTAGCTCCTCCATGTCCTGCATACCTTTATATAAATCTTCAAGATACTCCTTCCATCTTCTAGCTTTTTCCTTATTTTCTGTGAGTTCCTTACCCTGCTTATCACATATAATGTTACCCTTTGGTTTTACTTTAGAAAAATGTGACTTAATTTTCCTGTAGCCCAAATCTACTTTACCTCTTCTCATATCCTCCTCAATATCCTCACAATTTCCTTTTATCCACTCTTCTTTCGCTAGCTTGCATTTCCTATTAATTAAGTTCCTTAGTTCCTTATATTTTTTCTGTCCTGCTTCTGTGTTTCCAATTTTAATTTTCCTTCTTGCTTCTATCATTTCAACTATTTCTTCCGTGATCCATTCCCTCCTACCTGCCCTTTTCTTTGTGCCTAATACTTCATTTGCTGCTGTAGTTAACCCATTTCTGATTTCCCTCCATTCGCAATCTATGTCGTTCCTAGATGTTCCATTAGCCATGATTTCTACTTTCTGCTTGTACTTTTCACATACATCAGCTAATTTTAACCTATCGACATCTACTCTGACCTGTTTAGACTTCTGTAATTTCTTGAATTTGACCTCTGAGTCCAGGACTACTAAATTATGGTCACTATCAATATCTGCTCCAGGGTAACTCTTACAATTCTTAATCTGGTTCCTAAACCTCTCTTTAACCAGTATGTAATCTATCTGATACCTCCCTATATCTCCTGGCATTTTCCACGTATATATCCTGCGCTTGTGATTCTGAAAAAGCGTGTTTGCTACCACTAGCTTATTCCTAATACAAAACTCTACCAATCTATCCCCTCTATCATTACGTGTTCCTATTCCATATTCTCCTACTATTGAAACTTCCTTTCCCTTACCTACTACGGCATTCCAATCTCCGATTACAATTAGATTATCCTGTCCTTTAACGTTTGCTAACCTAGATTCAATCTCCTCATAAATGGATTCTACCTCCTCATCATCGTGACTTGAAGTTGGCATATATACTTGTACTATAACTGTGTCCGTTGGCTTCGTGTCTAATCTAATAGTTATAATTCTATCACTAACTTGGCAATAACTCTTTATTCTACATCCCAACTTTCTATTCATTATAAAACCTACACCGGTATGCCCATTATCTGATGCTGTGGTTATTAATCTATATTCTCCTGACCACGTATCTACTTGATCTTTCCTCCTAACTTCACTAATCCCTACAATATCCAGTTTAAGTCTCTCCATTTCTAATTTCAAATTCTCTAACTTTCCTATCCTATTCATACTGCGTATATTCCACGCTCCGACTCGTAGAATTCTCGACGCAATCGATCTCTTGCCCGCCCCAGAATCCGAGGGCTTGCCTGCTACCGAAGTAGCAGGATGAGATTCTGAGCCATTGGCTCTACTCATCTGGGGTATTATATTTGAGATAATCGACATTTTCATACTGTAATCTGGAGAAGGGTACAGTGCTGGTTTCTCCTTGCCTTGCACCGACCAATGAGTGCATATTTTAGCCGTCGCCCCACCGATTCAGCCTAATCCCCCTAATACCGTGGGTTAGCCTGAATCTTTCCTATAGACCGGGATCCCTGTATAGGGACCGCTCTATAGGCCAGAGCGTATATAAATCTTAGTAGCTTATCTAAATTACTACCTGAACTTTAATAAATAAATATTCTATCAAAATAATATATTTCAAATTTTTAAGCGTATATTACAACGCATTACAAAATTGCGTAAATATTATAACAAATGGCACATTAAAACTAACAGCTATTTAGAGTATATAATTTATTTGATTTTAAATAATAAAATCTGAACGTCAATATTTAAATATAAAATTGTACAAAAAAAATTTCTTCAGCGCTTAGAAATAAAAAGAAGGTGAAGCACATATGGATCAAATGTCTTTAATAATTTATTTAAATAACGTAAAATTTACGGAGCTGCCACCTAAAAGAAAAAAAAAAACATACATTTAAACAAATAATATCGGTATTAAATAGGTTATGGATTCGGCCGTTACATTGTGATATTCCATATTATAGGAGGTTGAAGAAAAATACACAATTTTAATATCACGTAAAAATTTTAATATTTATTAAATATTTATTCGACTAGTTTCGTTTTATTAGATTATTATTTTATTTATTAGATAAAATCTTGTTTATATATACATGTGTTCTTTGTAATTATACCATTCTTAAAAATGCATTATAGCGAAACTAGTCGAATAAATATTTAATAAATATTTAAATTTTTACGTGATATTAAAACTGTGTATTTTTCTTCAACCTCCTATTATAATATCGGTATTTTTTGTGCTTACAATTAACAAATGACCAGTTTGCTTTTCCTTGTGAATACTTTCTGGCATTCCAACAGTCACGTCAATAATACCTTCTTTTCCCTTCTTGTAGTGGAAAATACTAAAAATGCGCACAAATTAATACTTGCGTAATAAAAAAAAAACGCTATTCAACAATATATTAGTCAATCTAAACAAAATTCATTGTGGCGACACAAAATGGCCACGATCACAAAAAAAAATAATAAAAAATAAAAAATATTTTTTATATGAATAAAAAAATATATATATATCAAAAAAAAAAATTTTGAGCTTACGATTTATCAGAAACAACTTGCAAACTGTCATATTTCCTCGTCCCTGAAATAATCTTCGTGACGGCCTCGATCAAATTGGGCAATTCTAAGATCAAGTCTCCTTTATCTTTTTTCATAAGTTCCGGGGGGATTCTTATCAGCAGCATTTTGTCATTTTGCGATGTCACGACAAACTTGATTTGCTTCAGCGGCAGTCTATGTTTGATTGTCGCGGAACCTTTACATTCTAATAAATAAATGTGAATATCGGTCACTATCATCATACGCTCCCGTGGTTTGTAGCCATGACGATCGTATTTCGTAGCTATTACGGCGTACTGAAAAATTATTAGCGTAATTTTAGATAAAATCCGACTTTTTTCGTAATATAATTCTCAAAAACCTTTTCATTTTCGTCTGGAATTGACGCGGAAAACGATTCTTTCAAAACGCTTTTTTCCATCGGTACTCGATTGTTCTTAAACCAGATTGGAATACTCGCGGCGTAACTCTGTTTTTTATCTATCAATAAAATATTTAAAAAAATTACAATAAATCGATACGGGTGGCTGCCTGGATCTCATTTTAAATTTATTCATTTACAATTTAAAAATCATAAAAATGTGTTATTAATTAGTTGTGTTGCAAAACTATATTTAAAGTATTAGCATAATTCTTGTTAATTCTTGGTTTTTTGAAATCTTGCCTGAATCACATTTAAAATTTATTTATAATTTTAAAATATATTATTTATTAGGAATGTTGAAGATCCATGTTTAGAGGATTTCCGTAATTATTGATGAATTGCAACGCGGCATTTTATCAACGATAAACATAATAGCATTGCGCGCCATCTGTATTTCAACAGATCAATCACGAATTTCCGATTTCTAACAAATTTTGACATATTTCTATGCCAAAACAAATATAATTTTCATTTCCACCTTCAAACATGTTTTTTTGTGCAATTTGTGAGTTAAATAATTTTTTGATAAAAAAAATGCGTTCGGTAAAGTACATTTGGCAGCCAGCAGTTCCAAACGTAGATTATATTCCCATAATCTGTCATTTTGCCTAATCTGAACCTTTCCTAATCTATTTTTAAAATATTCTATACATACGATCTTTCTTTAAAGACTTTTATTGACCATAAAACACCTTGTTTCTTTTGAAAAAATATCACGGTATAGGTTTATCTTGTGCAGTTTCAGTTGCCTATATATATATATATATATATATATATCTACTATCCCCATCTATAATCATATCTACTAATCACTTACTTTGAATGTGGAATAATTTTTCGGCAATGACTTTTAGTTTCAGCTGTCTCTTCCTGTCCGGCTTCAAAGCTTTAACATAAACCCTGGCTAGATGTTTCCTGTGATATTGCCGCAGGTTTTCGCTGGCTTCTTTGCAACTGTACGGGCATACTGGCCAGTTAGGGTCCAGTAGGTTCCCTGGCAGGTTCTTGCGCAGACGCAGCAGCCATTGCTTCTTGGCTAGTTCCACGAACGATTTGTTCACGTCGGTCACGGGACCGTTGCGAGTGATAAAACCAGTGATAAAGCTAAAGAGAATTTTTTTAAATTATCACTACGGTGTTAAATTATAATATAGAATATCACCCAAATACCGTAACAATCATTTAGTAGCTAGATGTACATTTCAAGCGCTATGCGTCCATCTTCAGTAGCACAAGATAAAAACAAAATAAACTACCTTATTATAGATATTTATACCTTATATGATAAAATAATTTATTTAGTTTTATCTTGTGCTACTGAAGATGGGGGCATAGCCCTTGAAATGTACATCTAGCTACTTAATGCTTGTTACGGTATTTGGGTGATATTCTATATTACTAAAGAGAATTGATTTGGTGAATCTACTATTTGATATTTTTAAGTTTAATTCGACACTTTATGAAAATATTTGAAAATTTTGGACGTTTCTTCAAGTATTCCTTTTTTGATGTAAAGTTGACGTACAAAGCTAAATCATTGCGCATTAAAAACCTAAATGCTGCAATTTCTAATGAAAAAAAAAACGTTCAAATATTTTTTCTTCTCTTATTATGTCCTCAAAGAAGATTACCTTCTTCACCACGCGTTAAATTAAAAAAATAATCGACAATTCACTTACAATCTGATTTTATTAACAGCTTCCCTGCGCTTCTTCAACGCTTTCTTAGCTAAATAGCACCGAATCCACTTCTGCATAACAATAATCGCCAATTTCCTCTTCTTGTACAACCTCCGCTGTTGCAGACCTTTCCAATTCGCTTGTATAATCGACGCAATATAATGTTTCTTCATCTGGAAAGCGTCCTCTGTACTGAATAGAGTCTTGGGGAAGCGAATAAATATCTTCGTTCTATAACGAAATAATTAAACCAAAAATTCCTCTTGCTTCTCGTTGTTGTTTAATTTTACGTACTTTCCCATGCGGTATTCTTCTGAATCGTAGCCCAAACTTTGCACAAGCTTCTGTACGCCGTCCTTCGTTGTGCCACGGAAATTCGGCCACGTTTCTTCGCTCAAACACTTATACCGTTGCAGGAACACCTCGTACGGTCTTCTATAAGCAAAACCGGCTCTTCGAACTCGGAGATTCTCCATCAAACCAAGATACGTCACTTGATGGTGCACCAATTGCTCATCGATAATTCCTAAAGGAACAAATTTTACTTTCGTTCGCACAAAAGCCACGCTATATTTTTTTACCTGATTGTTTCATATCGTTCGGTTTGATACATCTGATATAGTTGGGCTCTTTGTCTTTCAGAATTTGTATTAAATTGTTGAGGGAGTTTTTGAATTGCATTATAGCGGTCATTGGCCTCTTTTTCGACACCTGTTCTTCTTTTGAAAAGACACTCATGATGATGTGATTGCTGCTCTTCAACATGGCTTCCTTTAAATCGCGGAACAGCAGGTCGTTGTTCTTCTCAATAAAGGTGTTCACGTTATAGATCACTTCACCAGCGTAATGAATAAGTAGAAACTCCTAAAAAATCATTTAAAATTCGGAAAGCTTTCGAACATTTCGACACGTTCACTTACGTCTCTGCCCATGACTTTTTGCAGCGCCACATTAGCTGATTTGTGACTAATGTAGTGTTTATGACCCTCCAATCGATTGTCCATCTTAGCCAATAGTGTTTTATCGGTAGCATCACCCGGTCTTAAGCATTCCTCGTCCATCAACGAGATGATCCCTTTGTGCTTCTCCTCGATCAAATTGCAAATGATGGTGTTGTCGAAATATTCGACTTTCTGCCATTCGATGCCCTCCTTGAGGTATTCCTCTTGTTCCGATCGTAGAGTGAGCTCGATGAAAAGCTGCTGCAGCTTCTCGTTGCAGAAATTAATGCAGAGCTGTTCGAAACTTAACAAAAGCGAACGTTACTAATGCCACTTCGTTCATTTAACACGAAAAAAAACTGACTTGTTCCGTTTGAAAATCTCAAATCCGTAAATATCCAAAATGCCCATCACGTTGTGCTTCCTCGAATCGGCGGCCTGTAAGGAATTGTTCAATCTGTTCACGAGCCACGTGAAGAGACGATCGTAAATGGCTTTGGCGAGGGCGTCACGGGCGTAGAGAGCCATCTCCCTGTTCAAAGGACTTGTTACCACATCACCCTTTGCGTCGATCGTTCGATGCGTGATTGCGTGCGTTAAATAACTCTCTTTAATTCCCAATAACTGAAATTGATTTTTGCGGCGTTTAATAAGATCAGCGTCTCCTAAAATTTGACAAACTTCTGCCAACAGATATACCACTAGTGGTTCGATATTATTTATTGACCAGTTTATCTGATCGATTCTACTCGTTATTTATAACGGGTTTGTACCATTGTTACCAATTCTCTCAAAACCCGTATAGCTACTACGAGGGAGGGGGGGGGGGGCGAGATAGAGAGAGATTCGTTTGTCTATATAAAATTTGATGAACTCGAGTAAAGTAGATTTGCAAACATAATATCTTCTCTAAATATTTGTGTAACATATACAGTGTGTTTAAAGTATTGACATCTTTGGGTGTGTTTGAATGAAGAGGCTTGCAGTTATTAGTGTTTGGCAACACTTTGCTTTTTGCGATATTTTAATTCAATTGTTCTTTTGTAATTTTGAATTGCAAGAATCTTCATTTCTTCATCTTTCGCCTAATTATCAACGTGTTTTTTTAATAATTCTTACATCAGCGATGTGAGCAGCGGCCTGTCCTTTATTGATCTTAGCCCTTCCTTCTTCCTGTGTCAAACCAACATTGCCCAAATGCAAAACACTCGCCACAATTTTGAAAATATCATTCTGCTCCTTCTCCGTAAATTCGATTATCTCCAGCGCTTTTTGGACAGCTTTAAAACCTTTTTCGTCGTCGATATTTTCGTTACACTTTTCCTAAAAAAAAAGAAGGAAAAATTCCTGTAATTTGAGAATCTAAATCGAAATATTTGTAATTTGATTTTGAGTATATTTTTTGTTGGATTTTAGTTTAGATAAAAGCTAGTACCCCGTTGGTGAGGTAATAATACTTTGATGCATTTGGCCATAAATGTAAGGCCTTTAGTTCTTCATCTGTAGCTCCAAGGAGTAATTGGTAAAATATGTGGAAGTTTCTTTCGCCAGTCACTTGATTGATGACTCTAGATTTCTCTAGGAGGTAATTTAAAATATTACCACCAACTGGACTGCCCTGTAGAAAATCCAAAATGAAAATCGATTACAAAAAAGATCTGGTGCAGATTTGTACATGTACAATTTCAAAATGAAACAGCAGGTCAATTATTTTTTATAAAAAAAAAAACTCATTACTGCATAATTAAAAGACACATCCATATATTTTCCAAATCGACTGGAATTATCGTTTCTGTTCGTTTTGGCATTTCCAAAAGCCTCCAGTACCGGATTCGATTGAAGCAATTTGTCTTTTACTTTTTCCACGTCGCCCTTTCCATCTGTAATTTCTGCGATGTATTGGAGGACTTTTTTCGAAGCTTCCGTCTTCCCCGACCCAGATTCTCCTGGAAATACCAAAAACATTCGAGCGCAATTAATTTAACAATCAAATTGGAAATGTTATATTTTAGTACCTGAAATTAGAAGACATTGTTCCCTATTTTCTTCTTTGAGCGATCTATAGGCAGTATCGGTCAAAGCAAATCTAAAAAAAAAAAATTAAATTTTAACAAATGGAAAAGAAATTAAATTTTTTCAAAAAAATTTCCAAAATTTTTTTTTTTTTATTTAAAAAATTCCGATTCTCGTTGAGAATAAGAACATACATATAGGCAACTAAAACTGCACAAGAAAATCCTAAGATTGCCTTAAAACTATCGAATTAACTTAGAATTAGAAATCTGGCAACGTTACATGTAGGTTGAGTTACTCTCAAGAGAGAGTAGGCAACTTTATAAACGCGGAAAACAAATATGCATTTAAATGATATTTTTTATAAAAATTTACGTACATGTGTGGTGCAGTTTCGAAGAAGTGTTTATTTTCATACGCCTTCACAATTTCTTTGGAATATATACCGAGCTCCTTATAAGGGTTGACGGATATCAATACTTGGCCTATATAAGTCTGAAAAAAAACGTATTGAGTTTAATTAATTTTTGCGAAATTAGCGATTAATTCCGATCTTGAGATATCTTATCAAGATCGATTAAAGTGAGCCGTTTTGTTTTATAAATGAATTGTTCTAAAAGTACTTTAAACAAATTGATAACGGTATTCATTTTAAAGTATGAATTTATTTTAAAAAATATTGAATATGAATACTTCTATGGGTGGTGAATTAAAAATTTACTACTTTTTTATCGTTATTACCTATTTCCGTTGCATCCTGTATTTTATATACATACAATATTTTATATCCACAATCTTTTGATATTTCTATTTTCATTTTATTATTTCCCGTAATTTGTATAACATTTTTTTAATGAATTCCAAAAAATTATATTATCTTGATTTAATTTTTACATTTATTGAAGTTTATTTTTTGAAGTTATTAAAATTGAAGTTTCATTTTAAAATAGAAAAAAAATTATTTCACCCATACATACTTGTATATAAATAAATAAATTAAAAATATACACAAAAATACATTTTTTTTAAACGCAAAAAGTGATTTTAAAAAATAAGCTCACATAGATTAGGTCTCCTTTAAATCTCTTGACCAAATTTTCGATAAATACGTCAACACTGGTGTAATCTTCTAGCAACACTGCATCTTGTACTCCCACTCTATCGCGATGTTGCAACGCTGTCTCCATCCCTTATATCTACAATTAAAAAAAGAATTTACTAATCGTAAAAAATCATTTTTTCTTGGTCATCTATCAGTTTTAAAAAGTTTAGACCGTTTAGCGTCATTAATACCTGATAAAACAAATGTTGTATAAAACGTGTATAAATCTTTTAAACTATAAGTTTAACTCGAAGAAAATATTCGCAACATATTGTCGATAAATTATTCGAAAAATTGTTGAAATGTTAAAAGTAAAAACTAGTAAAAAATTGAAGAAAAAAAATCTTTCAATATATTTTAAAAAATTGTAAAAAAATGTTTATGTAAATTTAAATTGATTGTTGCAGATGCTAATAGTTTATAGATTAAATCTCTTATCTAGAAAAGTTATAATAATAGCGTTTATGTCATTTAAGCGTTAGATTTTCGACAAAATAATACTTTAATTGTGTGTTTTCGATTAGCTTACGTAATACGATTAAATTTATCAGTAATTAGCAATAAAATAAAATAAATTAAATCGACGCTAATAAAAAAAAAATTTAATCGTTCGACAAACTTCAAAAAAAATCGTTTAAACTAAAAGTTTAACTCGAAAAAAATTGTTCGATTTTGAAAATATTGTCGTGTAAATAATTTTTTTTTTACCTGCTACTTTTTCGTCCAAAAATTAGTGTCGATAGATACACCCAATATGCACTACTGCATACCAATCACCTGAAAATTTACAAATTCACATGTTCGACAGAAAGATAACAGTTATCACGGTTATCAGTTAGATAATGCCGAAACTGAATACGCTTGTTTACTCATTAGACGATATTCAATTGTTTAATTAATTTATGAAACAGTCGTTAAATTTTTTAATTTTTTTGGTATTTTTTCAAGATATTTTCTGGAGGATAATTAATCCCTAACATGGACGTTGTGAATGTTGCAATTTTTTTTTATAAAATTAATTTAAAAAAAAATTTTTTTTACAACAAAATTGGTTTTATTCAAACGTATTGTGGGAAATGGAAATAAAAAAATTAAGGCAAATGCAACTTGTTGGATTTTTATAAATTGGAGAGTGAAGATATTGTTAAAAAATTGGAAAATTGGAAAATGCCTCCTTTATTTTTTTTTTAGCAAAAAAAATGTGTTTTCAAAAGTGATATTTTTTAATAGGATTCGATATCAGAATTAATTTAGTGATTTTGATGTGAAAATCCTTAACATGGACGTTGTGAATGTTGCCATTTAAGATGAGCATTGGCAGACTTTTCAGAAAATTAATTAAAAAAAAAAAAATTTTTTTACAACAAAATTGGTTTAATTCAAAAGTATTGTGGGAAATGGAAATAAAAAAATTACGGCAAATGCAACTTGTTGGATTTTTATAAATTGGAGAGTGAAGATATCGTTAAAAAATTGAATAATTGGAAAATGCCTCCTTTATTTTTTTTTAGCAAAAAAAATGTGTTTTCAAAAGTGATATTTTTTAATAGGATTCGATATCAGAATTAATTTAGTGATTTTGATGTGAAAATCCTTAACATGGACGTTGTGAATGTTGCCATTTAAGATGAGCATTGGCAGATTTTTTTAGAAAATTAATTACAAAAAAAAAATTTTTTTACAACAAAATTGGTTTGATTCAAAAGTATTGTGGGAAATGGAAATAAAAAAATTACGGCAAATGCAACTTGCTGGATTTTTATAAATTGGAGATTGAAGATATCGTTAAAAAATTGGAAAATTGGAAAATGCCTCCTTTATTTTTTTTAAGCAAAAAAAAATGTGTTTTCAAAAGTGATATTTTTTAATAGAATTCGATATCAGAATTAATTTAGTGATTTTGATGTGAAAATCCTTAACATGGACGTTGTGAATGTTGCCATTTAAGATAAGCATTGGCAGATTTTTTTAGAAAATTAATTACAAAAAAAAAATTTTTTTACAACAAAATTGGTTTGATTCAAACGTATTGTGGGAAATGGAAATAAAAAAATTAAGGCAAATGCAACTTGTTGGATTTTTATAAATTGGAGAGTGAAGATATTGTTAAAAAATTGGAAAATTGGAAAATGCCTCCTTTATTTTTTTTTTAGCAAAAAAAATGTGTTTTCAAAAGTGATATTTTTTAATAGGATTCGATATCAGAATTAATTTAGTGATTTTGATGTGAAAATCCTTAACATGGACGTTGTGAATGTTGCCATTTAAGATGAGCATTGGCAGATTTTTTTAGAAAATTAATTACAAAAAAAAAAAATTTTTTACAACAAAATTGGTTTCATTCAAAAGTATAGTGGGAAATGGAAATAAAAAAATTACGGCAAATGCAACTTGCTGGATTTTTATAAATTGGAGAGTGAAGATATTGTTAAAAAATTGGAAAATTGGAAAATGCCTCCTTTATTTTTTTTTTAGCAAAAAAAATGTGTTTTCAAAGGTGATATTTTTTAATAGGATTCGATATCAGAATTAATTTAGTGATTTTGATGTGAAAATCCTTAACATGGACGTTGTGAATGTTGCCATTTAAGATGAGCATTGGCAGACTTTTCAGAAAATTAATTTAAAAAAAAAAAATTTTTTTACAACAAAATTGGTTTAATTCAAAAGTATTGTGGGAAATGGAAATAAAAAAATTACGGCAAATGCAACTTGCTGGATTTTTATAAATTGGAGAGTGAAGATATCGTTAAAAAATTGGAAAATTGGAAAATGCCTCCTTTATTTTTTTTAAGCAAAAAAAAATGTGTTTTCAAAAGTGATATTTTTTAATAGAATTCGATATCAGAATTAATTTAGTGATTTTGATGTGAAAATCCTTAACATGGACGTTGTGAATGTTGCCATTTAAGATAAGCATTGGCAGATTTTTTTAGAAAATTAATTACAAAAAAAAAATTTTTTTACAACAAAATTGGTTTGATTCAAACGTATTGTGGGAAATGGAAATAAAAAAATTAAGGCAAATGCAACTTGTTGGATTTTTATAAATTGGAGAGTGAAGATATTGTTAAAAAATTGGAAAATTGGAAAATGCCTCCTTTATTTTTTTTTTAGCAAAAAAAATGTGTTTTCAAAAGTGATATTTTTTAATAGGATTCGATATCAGAATTAATTTAGTGATTTTGATGTGAAAATCCTTAACATGGACGTTGTGAATGTTGCCATTTAAGATGAGCATTGGCAGATTTTTTTAGAAAATTAATTACAAAAAAAAAAAATTTTTTACAACAAAATTGGTTTCATTCAAAAGTATAGTGGGAAATGGAAATAAAAAAATTACGGCAAATGCAACTTGCTGGATTTTTATAAATTGGAGAGTGAAGATATTGTTAAAAAATTGGAAAATTGGAAAATGCCTCCTTTATTTTTTTTTTAGCAAAAAAAATGTGTTTTCAAAGGTGATATTTTTTAATAGGATTCGATATCAGAATTAATTTAGTGATTTTGATGTGAAAATCCTTAACATGGACGTTGTGAATGTTGCCATTTAAGATGAGCATTGGCAGACTTTTCAGAAAATTAATTTAAAAAAAAAAAATTTTTTTACAACAAAATTGGTTTAATTCAAAAGTATTGTGGGAAATGGAAATAAAAAAATTACGGCAAATGCAACTTGCTGGATTTTTATAAATTGGAGAGTGAAGATATCGTTAAAAAATTGGAAAATTGGAAAATGCCTCCTTTATTTTTTTTTTAGCAAAAAAAAATGTGTTTTCAAAAGTGATATTTTTTAATAGGATTCGATATCAGAATTAATTTAGTGATTTTGATGTGAAAATCCTTAACATGGACGTTGTGAATGTTGCCATTTAAGATAAGCATTGGCAGATTTTTTTAGAAAATTAATTACAAAAAAAAAATTTTTTTACATCAAAATTGGTTTGATTCAAAAGTATTGTGGGAAATGGAAATAAAAAAATTACGGCAAATGCAACTTGTTGGATTTTTATAAATTGGAGAGTGAAGATATCGTTAAAAAATTGGAAAATTGGAAAATGCCTCCTTTAATTTTTTTAGCAAAAAAAATGCTATATTTTATTAATATAACGTGTACATTATAAAAATTAAGCTAAAAAAGTCGCTTATTAAAAATGATTATTAATGTTAAATTTTAAAAAAATCGCCTGCGGCGTACTTTAAAATTAAATTAATTCATTCCAGATATTTTTTTTTAGCAACACTTTTTGCACCTTAAAATATTTTTAAAATAAAATCTTTTAATCTAGTCCAAAACGTTTTCAAAAAAAAAACCGCACATGTTAGACGAATTTTGTTGCACAGCGCTCGAATATTGAATCTTCCAAAATTTTTTTTTTTTAATCCTTTCCAAAGATTCTGTACACTCCACTGCCATAACACCGTTCAAAAATCACCAATTTTTCAAACAACAATCACCTACTTTACTTCAGCACGCATATTTTCTAATCCGACAAAGTTCATTATCTGTTCGTACAAATTAATTCCGGAAATTCCGACGGTCGTTTGACAGCTCGCGGCTGTTTAAACAACACAAAATTCAGTACCAAACAAGAATCGGTTTTTTTTTCTAGTCTGGCCAACACGAATCCTCACCAGCAACTGAAGAACTAACTGCACCTCGTGCTGGAGTGAAATATCCGAGATCTTTGTTCGATGGTAAACTTGCCGTGGAATATTATAAGACGTCTTCAGATTTAAGTTGAGTGAGCCAAAAGATGCTGCTTAAGAAGTTGCCATAAAGATGATGGTGTGGGTTTTTGTTGGTATAGTTATAGACGGCTAAAATGGATAATGTTTCGTAAAGGGATTTGAATTTTAGGAAGGTAGATGGAAGTGGAAAATAGAAGACATAGGTAACGTGAAAGAAGATAGAAGAAGGTATGTTAAAATTATAAACACTAAAGCAGGACGGAGAAGGATGGGTGAAAGGAACACGTGAGGATATTGATATGCAAAGAGGTAAGGTATAAGAAAATTAAGTACAATTTTTCTAAAGTAGAAAATAAATAAAAGTATTTCTTATTTTCATAGAAAATAAAAAATAAACTCACAGAAAATAAGGACAAAGCTAGAAAATGGAAGGAGTATCCTATTATCCTGTATGTTTCCTTTTAAAATTGTATTATTATAAATCAGGATTTTTTTTATCCGAAATTAGAAAAATTGGAGTAAAAGTTTATATTAACAAAATTTTTAAATAATATGGAAAGAAATATTATTGTTAACCTGTTAAAAAATATTTTGCAGTATTTTCAAATCAATAGCTTTCATAAAAATTTCTTTTACTAACCTGAGGCTAAATTTTGCTTTTTTATTAAAACGCTCAAATAAAAAATAACATGTTTTCAATAACAAAAACATTTTTTTTATATTTTTTATATTAATCTTTTTCTCTAATTTTTAATCGTTTAACAAAATATTTTTCACCTTGAGCAGAATATATTTTTTTCAGTAAAAATTTTTTAAATTTATATATACAAATTTATATTTATTTCTTTTGTAATGTCTTTCTTTTTTTCACGAAATATCTAGAAATTTGTACGAAAATTTACTAAACTTTAATATATTTATTATTTATTATAATTATTATACTTTAATATATATATATTATATATAATTATAATACATAATTAATTAATCAAAAAATATTTGAAAAAATCAAATTTTAAACATACATTTTTTTGGTTCAGTCCCGCTCTGTAATGCCATATATTTTCGATTTTTGTGACTCCTTGATATGGTCGTATATAAACATCCGGCCCTGTACAATGAAACTTTTTATATTAAATTTTTTTTCTAATTTTTAATCTTTTAACAAAATATTTTTCACCTTGTGCAGAATATTATTTTTTTCAGTAAAAATTTTTAAACACTAACTAAATTTATATTTGTTTTTTTGTATTTTCTTTCTTTTTTTCTCGAAAAATGTAGAAATTTGTACGAAAATTTACTAAACTTTAATATATTTCATACAAATTCTTTTCCAAGAAAATCTTCATAATAATTTAAATAAAATTTTCAACGCTGGCTAGTTTCGAAAAAAAAAGCTATAATTAATAAATTTAATTAATTTATTAATTAAATTTCTTACTCGACAGTAACGTAAAAAAAAGTGAAGAATCAAATAAATTCCAACCAATATTTTTATTAAACCCTTTAATAGCAACAATTTAATACGAAAATCAAATATTTGATTCGCAGAACTGGACTTATATTATTTAAAATAACAACATAGTTTCAAAAAAAAAATTATAAACCACGAATTATTTTAAATTTCCAGAGATAAAATAAATTATTTTCAAAATAAAAGTATTCCCCCCCCACCAACAAACAAATAATTAATTAATCAAAAAATATTTGAAAAAAACAAATTTTAAACATTCATTTTTTTGGTACAGTCCCGCTCTGTAATGCCATATATCTTCGATTTTTGTATATATACATCCGGCCCTGTACAACGAAACTTGTTATGTTTGTATTAATTGTATCCAGGGACGCTAACGAGTGAGCGTCGCGACGCTCGGCGTCGCTTTATACCGTAAGCACGCACTCAACTCACGTCCAGTCAGATAGGATCAATCGCTGCTGATGGTCTAGAAAAAAATAAAAATTTTTTTCATAATTGTATGAAATAAAGATATAAGAAAGTTTGTGGTTTAAAAAAATTTTTTTTTTTTTGATATCTAAATTTGTATTTCCACTCATTTTTTTAAAAACAAATTGATAATTTAAATACTAGTTACATTTCGAAGTGTTATTTTGGATTTTTTTAGATTAAAATGCATAATTTTGTTTTTATGTGGAATTTATTGTGATCGTGTTGGAAAATAAATGCAACGCTGGAAAAATAACATTTTCGAGAAAATTCCATCGATTTGGTGTGTATTTTTTTTATTGGCAGTGGATGATTGAAAGCGTGTGATGTAAAATGGATTTTTTTAAAGGAATATAGAAAAGGTAAATAAAAATGAAAAATATTTTTAAAAATTTTTTTGTGTATTATGGATCACCCTATAAATTTGAAAGAAACATTTAAGGAATTTATTTTCTTAAATAAAATAATCGGACGTAAAAAGAATTTGAGAAAAATTTTCGTAAAAGTTATTTTAATTAATTTATTAAATCAAATTGAATTTTCAAAAATGTGTATGCAAAATTGATTTTTAAAAACTAGAAAAATTATTGTTAATATTTTAAAAAGTATTTTTCTTTATATGCAGAAGAGTATTTTCTTAAAAAAAAAATTGGACTAAGCTGAAATGAAAATATATTTTTTTTAATTAAAAAAATATACGAAACGTGTTTCCTTCGCTTTTTTTTTAAATTTTACGTTTATATTTACATTTATTTTCAAATTAACATCATTTAGCTTTTTTGTGGTTAAAAAAAAAATTCACACTATTTTTTACAAAATCGATTTTTATTAATTATATCAAATTGAATTTTTAAAAAATATTACAAAATGCCAGAAATATTATTATAGTCTTAATAAAAAAAATTAATAATAAATTAAATGTAAAATATACTAATTAAAAAATATAAAAATTTCCTTCGCAATTCATTTTGAAATACGTTGCATTTATTTACAGTAAATTTCAAATTTAATTTAAAAAAAAATACATTTTTTAATTTAATCACAGTTTTTGGCTAATTGATATGAATTTTTTTTAAGACATTTTTAAAAAGGTGTATACAGGATGATCCATCAATCACGTTTCTGAATTTCTACATAAATTAATATAAATAGTAATTTAAATATTAAACTTTTATAGGAATAATATATTTTTACTATACAGAGTGTTCCAATTTCGCAATTATATATATTTTTCTATTTAATTTTCTAGTAATTAATAATTTTCGTATAAAAAATAGACAAAACAAGATTTTACATTTTTTTTAATATAATTTTTACAATACTTTGTTTTAATTTAAAAAAAAATATTATACTATGAACTCGTTTAAAAAAAAAACGCAACAATTTAAATTGAACAGTATTTTTTTTTTTACAAGTAAATCGAAAATCAGTCATTTTCATCGACCTTTTAACATTATTTTCAACTTGAAGTCTTTATCATTAAATGTATGAATAATAAAACGAATAAGCCTATAATTTGTACATTCTCGTGTCTTTATTATAGATTTTTTATTATCGTAAATCTATAACAGAAGCAATGATTACATTAATGTCAGCTAGAATATTATTAAATTGTGTGCTGCATAACATTAAATTTTAATATTTTGATTTCTATCTCAAACAGTTCACCGTTTTGTCAAGAATTTTCCATGAAAATTCTGAATAATTTACTAAATGAATTTATTTTCATTTACCAATTCTGTTTAAAATTGTTCCAGTTAATATTTATTTTACAAATTTTTTTAATTCTGCGGATAACAACATTTTTATTAATTGACACAACACTCAATTTGTTAAGACATAAGTGAAGCTCTTCGCAAAGTAACTTCAATAAATAAAAATCCATTAAATATTTAACATCTAATCATGTGCTTCAACTTCTTAAATAATAAGGTCGATGACCGGTCTTTCGGGCGATTATCCTTGAAATTTTGCTATTTTCCATTAATCCACGTCAGTTTTCATCCATTCATCACGTTATTTTATTAATACAACTCTTTTTAATACAAAATAAATCAAATTTCAATTTAGTTTACACGCAACTTTCAATTACAAGTAGTTCGAAAAATAATCCTCTTCGACGTTTTATGTCAATTTTGACATTTCTGACTCACCCGTGAGGTCAGGTCAGGTCAGGTCAGGTCAGGTTTTTATTCCTTGCATTCATCACGTTATTTTATTAATACAACTCTTTTTAATACAAAATAAATCAAACTCTTCGACGCTTTATGTCAATTTTGACATTTCTGACTCATCCGTCAGGTCAGGTCAGGTCAGGTCAGGTTTCTATTCCTTGCATTCATCACGTTATTTTATTAATACAACTCTTTTTAATACAAAATAAATCAAATTTCAATTTAGTTTACACGCAACTTTCAATTACAAGTAGTTCGAAAAATAATCCTCTTCGACGTTTTATGTCAATTTTGACATTTCTGACTCACCCGTGACGTCAGGTCAGGTCAGGTCAGGTCAGGTTTCTATTCCTTGCATTCATTACGTTATTTTATTAATACAACTCTTTTTAATACAAAATAAATCAAAATCTTCGACGCTTTATGTCAATTTTGACATTTCTGACTCACCCATCAGTTTTGACATACGTGCCCCTTTTGACGTATCCATCACATTTGATTAATTTTTGACGGATCCATCAACTTTGACACTCCTGTCATTTTTACTCGTTTGCTATTTTTGACTGATCCATCCACTTTTAAATTCCTGTCATTTTTTTACCTAATTGTTATTTTTTGTGGATCCATCAACTAAGCAAGTTCCTATCGTTTTTGATGTATCTGTCACTTATGATGAATCTGTCATTTTGTATTTATCTGTCAGTTTTGACAGACCCATTCCCATTCCACTGACGTTCCAATCATTTTTGACATATCTGTCACTATCTACCACTTTTCATGTATCTATCCATCACATTAGATCATTTTTGACAGATCCATCAACTTTGACACTCCTGTCATTTTTACTCGTTTGCTATTTTTGACTGATCCATCCAATTTTAAATTCCTGTAATTTTTTTTGCCTAATTGTTATTTTTGGTGGATCCATTAACTAAGCAAGTTCCTATCGTTTTTGACGTATCTGTCACTTTTGACGAATCTGTCACTTTGTGTTTATCTGTCAGTTTTGACAGACCCATTCCCAATCCACTGACGTTCCTATCTTTTTTGACGTATCTGGCACGTTTGATGATTCTGTCATTTTGTGTTTATCAGTCAGTTTTGACAGACCCATTCCCAATCCACTGACGTTCCTATCATTTTTGACGTATCTGTCACGTTTGATGATTCTGTCATTTTGTGTTTATCAGTCAGTTTTGACAGACCCATTCCCAATCCACTGACGTTTCTATCATTTTTGACGTATCTGTCACTTGATGAATCTGTCATTTTGTGTTTACCTGTCAGTTTTGACAGACCCATTCCCAATCCATTGACATTCCTATCATTTTTTATGTATCTGTCACTTTTGATGAATCTGTCATTTTGTGTTTATCTGTCAGTTTTGACGGACCCATTCCCAATCCACTGACGTTCCTATCATTTTTGACGTATCTGTCACATTTGATGAATTGGTCATTTTGTGTTTATCTGTCAGTTTTGACAGACGCATTACCAATCCACTGATGTTCCTCTCATTTTTGACGTATCCATCACGTTTGATGATTCCGTCATTTTGTCTTTACCTGTCAGTTTTGACAGACCCATTGCCAATCCACTAACGATCCTCTCATTTTTGACGTATCTGTTACTTTTGATGAATCTGTCATTTTGTGTTTATCTGTCAGTTTTGACAGACCCATTCCCAATCCACTGACGTTCCAATCATGTTTGACATATCTGTCACTATCTATCACTTTTGATGTATTTGTCACTTGTGACTTGTTAGTCATTTTTTATGAACCCATCAATTTTGAGTTTCCTGTCATTTTAGACGTATCTGTCACCTTTTGACATCAAATTTCTAACATTTCTTACAGGTCCTTTCACTCACCCTCGGTGAATTTTGTCGTACACTCACCATTCCATTCATATCGCCACTGTTCGTGGCAATGATGATGGTCACGCGACCGACGGCCCTCCACAAGACGCCCCCTGGGTCACGAAGGGCGAGCCCGAGTAGAGTTGATCATCCTCCGGCGAGGGCGGCACGCAGTAGTCCTGCCAAGGCGAAGGCAGTCTCGCCAATTGCTGCGAAAGGGAACGTGGAGCGTCCTGCGAATGCATCCAGCGGAAGGAGATCGACGGGTAATAGTCCCAGCAGGAAGGGTACTAGTCCCGTGTGGGAGAAGAAGAAGGGCACCCCGATGAGGTCCCGGGGGACGAGTCCGTCTACCGGCAGTGAAGTGTCCAGCTTCCACGGGAGCAATTTGCATGTGAACGTCTTGCCGCAGTCCAGAGGAAGCGAGTGAGTATTCAAGTTGAAAATGTTAAATTAGAAGAAAAAGAAATATGCCATATTTTGAGTGGAAAAATTTTTTTTTGCGCAGAGGTCGTAATGATTTTTGACACGCATTAAGAAATATTTAGATTTGTTAATGCTGCTTTAAAAAAAATATCTTAAAATCGAGCTTTTTGTTCAAATTTTATGTACTTTAAGTCGGCGGAAGATTATTAAACCACCCGAAATTTTTGTTGAACTTCCTTAACATCCATGTTGAAATATTTAGAACGACTGAGAACGATCAAAATTTTATTATTATAAAAACTTTCTCGCGAAGAAATTATGAAATGGGATATTTCCCAATGGGAAATCATCTCATGGGAAATGATCTTATAAATCAATCTTATTCGTATTAATGATTCGCTGAATTTTTTTTTGTTATAGTGTTTTTGCAAAACTTATTTTAAAAAAATCGTTTCAGCATTCATTTCTTCGGTATTCTTCAAGTATTTTTAATTTTTTATCTCAACACTTTTGACTTATCGTTGTTTTTCTTCTTTTTTTTTCTTTTTTTTATAATTTTTTAATAATTGGCTCATTTTTTTTTCTTATAGTGTTTTCACAAAACTTATTTTAAAAAAATCGTTTCAGCTTACATTTCTTCTGTATTTTTCAATTATTATTAATTTATTATCTCAACACTTTAGACTTATCGTTGTTTTTCTTCATTTTTTTTTTAATTGTTTTCATTTTTATCAATTGTTTGAAAAAGTGTATTTTATTCGTATTAATGATTGGCTGAATTTTTTTGTTATAGTGTATTTGAGAACCTTATTTTTAAAAAATCGTTTCAGCATTCATTTCTTCGGTTTCTTCAAGTATTTTTAATTTTTTATATCAACACTTTTTCCTTATCGTTGTTTTTCTTCATTTTTTTTTCAATTTTTATAATTTTTATCAATTCTTTGAAAAAGTCAATCTTATTCGTATTAATGATTCGCTGAATTTTTTTTTGTTATAGTGTTTTTATAAAACCTGTTTAAAAAAAATCGTTTCAGCATTAATTTCTTCGGTATTCTTCAAGTATTTTTAATTTTTTATAACAACACCTTTTCCTTATCGTTGTTTTTCTTAATTTTTTTCCAATTTTTATCATTTTTATCAATTCTTTGAAAAAGTCTATCTTATTCGTATTAATAATTGGCTCAATTTTTTTTTGTTATAGTGTTTTTACAAAACTTATTTTAAAAAATCGTTTCAGCATTCATTTCTTCGGTATTCTTCAAGTATTTTTAATTTTTTATCTCAACACTTTTGACTTATCGTTGTTTTTCTTCATTTTTTTTCAATTGTTTTCATTTTCATCAATTCTTTGAGAAAGTCTATCTTATTCGTATTAATAATTGGCTCTTTTTTTTTCTTATAGTGTTTTTACAAAACTTATTTTAAAAAAATCGTTTCAGCTTACATTTCTTCTGTATTTTTCAATTATTATTAATTTATTATCTCAACACTTTAGACTTATCGTTGTTTTTCTTCATTTTTTTTTAAATTGTTTTCATTTTTATCAATTGTTTGAAAAAGTCTATTTTATTCGTATTAATGATTGGCTGAATTTTTTTGTTATAGTGTATTTGAGAACCTTATTTAAAAAAAAATCGTTTCAGCATTCATTTCTTCGGTATTCTTCAAGTATTTTTAATTTTTTATATCAACAATTTTTATAATTTTTATCAATTCTTTGAAAAAGTCAATGAAATTCGTATTAAAAATCATCTCAGGATTAATCTCCATAAAATTTTCTGAAAAATTCTTTGATATTTAAAACTGTTTTTTTTTTAACCTATTTTAAACAAAATTTCTGATAAAATGTAAATTCAAAATAATACACTTTTATACATTTTGTTCATCATTTTTTTATTATTATTTTTTTTTAATGGTCCTTACAATAATTAGATTGCTGTTGGTCAATAATATTATGTATGAAAATATTGTCCACCTTGAAATCTGATACTCCCCTGTCAATTATATCTAAAAATAAAATTATTGTTTGCTTAACATAAACAAAATATGTTTCAAGTTCAATTTGTTACGCTTTCAAAAACAGAAAATTGAAAATATTCACACAAAATTGAAATAAACGGGAAATAATTTTATAAATTTATATATAATTATTTCGCGTTCATTAGATTATAAAATTAGAAATTCGTTACAAAAACTTTTTTCTTTTTAGGAAAAAATATTAATACAAAAAAGGTTTTTCTTAGGAATTTTTTAGAAAAAAAATTTTTTTTACGATTCATTAGAAAAATTGTTTTATTTTTTTTAAGGAAAAAAATATTATCGAATATTTTTAACAAAAATAAACAAAATATACTACTATCAAAAAAAAAATTTTTGGTAAAAAATAATTTTTAGCCTTACTTAAGGGTTCGAATTTTATAAAATGCTTATAGTCATTAGCGCCGTATTTTTTGTTATCGTTATATTCTGACAAATTTGATCCATCCAATAGATTAGTTGGAAGTCGTGAATTTATTTCACACATGCACGTCATTTTCAGTAGGTGTAAAATATGTTAAAAATATAAAAAAAATTGTTCTTGGTAAAAGGTTGTGTTATGTAAATGTTATGAATCACAGAATTGGAAGATAAGTCATCCATTTTCGCTATAAATACTTAATAAAATGACGAAATTGTGTAGAATTATTGTAAAAAAAAAAAAAAAACAATATACGAAAGATTTTATCTAAATGCGCATTTCGAAGGCTAAATCGCCATCTTCAGTAGCGCAAACAACTATTGCATTTGTCGCGTAACAATAGGCAAAAATTGTTGATTTAAAAAAAAAAAAACAAGATTTTGCAAAGAAAATTATAAAAATGAAATTTCCTAAATATACATAATAACTTTTGAATAAACCAATAAAATTGTTTATAAATTCTAAAAAAAAATTGAATCTTGAATTGTTATTTTTAAGTTTTTAAACAAAAAAATTAAAACCTATTTTGATTTTATGAAGAAAATATAAAAATGATTTTTTTTTTTATTGTTGATACTAATTATTTTTCAAAACAAAACATTTTTTGTACAATTTTTAAAAAATTATTAGTAAATTTTCTTTTTCTCGCAAATGTCAAATGAAAAATAATTAGTTAAAAATTAAATTTCTAATAAAACGATCGAAAAATTATAACAAAACTGAAATAAATATAAATAATCGATTTAGCAGTTTGAAAAATAAAAAATAACATAATTGTCGTCCAATATTATTTTTAAAGATGAAAAATTTTACAATAAAAAATTTTAAACCTAAATAAAAAAGTCTTTATTTAAAAGATTTTTTATTTCAATTTTCGAGTGAATTTTCGAAAAATTTACTAGATATAAAAACAGCTGCTTAAATAAAACTTTTTTTTTAACCAATAAAAAATATATAAAAATTAACGCAAAACACACAAAAATACCTTCATGAAAAAAATTTTTTTTTTTCATTCACCGCATAACGCGATTTGTACAAGCAATCATGGTTTGTACAACTCTTTTCTATAAATTTTTCAGTATCCATAAGCTGACCACTTTGATTGACTTTTCTAGCTTTACCAATGGCTGATTAAATTTGTATAAGAAATTCCACCATGAAATTGTTTCATCGAACATTTTCCAACATAAAAACAAAACATTAGTGACTTAATTTTTGTTTGTTTTGACGTCGATTTGAAGCAGACTTTCATATTGATTTATTGATTTACATAAAAAAGAACATCGAAAACATTTTTTTATAAAAAAAAAAAAAGCTTTGTCTGGAAAATATTATTAAAAAAATTATATACTATGAAAATTTTGTAATTTTCAAGCTACGTGATTATTATTCTTTAATTGAACTTTTTTTTTTCGCAAAATCCAATAATTTTTTAATTATATTATTGAATTTTAATTAAAAAAATAATTTTTTCAAATATTAAAAAATATTTAAAAGAAACGGATATTAAATTTTATCGTTGAAATTGAAAAAATATTTTGTAATTTTTCCGCAAAAATTAGAAATATATAAAATAGCTAAGACTGTATTTATAAAAAATATTTATACTGCTTTGTAAGTTAGCATACATTTTTTTATTGATTTTTAAATTAATTTTATAGATACACTATAATAAAGCAGTAAATCAAATAAAGTATTAAATTCACAAAATTTACAAAAAATGAGATATATTATTTATATTAATTATAAAGCGCATTATTATACAGGCTAGTAAAAAAAATTGAAACGCTAAAAGTTAACAAACAAAAAACAAATTTTATCAAAAAAAAAAATCCAGCAACATTTCAAAAAGTTTTATAAAAACAAAAAAGAGTGTTGTAGTCATAATAAACCAATAAATTGCATATTTGACAAAAATTTATTAGATTTATTATAATTTAATAATTCTTTATTTACCCACTTTTACATTTAAAAAATAAATATCAAAATTTAAGCTGTAAAAATTTTCAATTAAAATTTTTGTAACTGTTTTTTTATCATTCGTGAAAATACCTGCGTATTTTTTTACAATTTGCTGATATTTATTTACATATTAGTCAAATTTATTCATAAAAAATATAATATACATCACCCGCATAAAAAATTAGATAATTTAATTTTCTACGGGAGTAGAATTGGTTTTTAAAATTAATTTGTTTTAAAAAACCTCATTAAAAATGATCAAATAATACTATTATAAAATTTTGAAGTCGCAATGAAAAAAATTAATTTAATTAAAAAAAAAATTAAACAATGTAATTAAAAAAAAAATTGTTTTTTACTGTATAAAAAAAATGTTCTTTTAAAATTGAAAAATAATTATCTTAATGTCTTTCAAAGAGCTTCTAATTTTGTTTCAGTAATTTTCTTATTTCAAAGCGTCACGTTATTTATATGTAATTTATTTATTTTAATTTAATTAAATTACCCTTCGATGGGTAATTTTATTTGATTACGAAACCATGAAATTTGTCGTTTCATTGCGATAAAAATAAAATACTTCATTAACCTAAAAGACCGGAATTTAATGACCATCTATTTTATTTACTTACATCTATTTGTACAATAATTTCTGAAACGACAATTTCTATTCGAAATAAATAATTTTCGTTTTGGTCAATTGCATAATTAACCTTTAGCTAAATTATATAGAATTATTTGTTAATTATTTAAACATTATTCATTGTGATGATTAATTAATTTCTACACATAAATAAATATTTTTATTTTTATTCATGACCTTAGAAAAAAAGGAAAAAAAATTCCTTCCAGAATTTTAAAATTGTGAAAAAAATATATATAATTACGATCAAAAATTTTTTTTTCTTTACGAGTATCAAAATTTTCAATTATTTTGCAGTATTACATTCTGAAGGTCTTAATTCAAAAAAATATCTTATAATAAAAACTACTTAACAAGAAAAAAAACATGATGTTAGAAAATTATAAATTTTTAAATTTTAAATGAAAAAATATTTATTTTTTTGTTGAGGCATATTCAAATTTTCATTTTTTATATTTTTATTTCACTAAATATGAAATTATTTTCCACAATTTAGTTCATTTTATTCTGAACGCTTTAATTTAAAAAAAAAACTATGTGATGAAAAATTTTAAATATATTTTTCGCTTTAACCAACTTTTCTTATAAAAAAAAAATGCTTATCAAGAAAAAAACATAATAGTGTAAGAAAATTATAACTTTTTTCAATTAAAATAAAAATAAATTGTTTGAAGATATTCAAATTTTTTATTATTATCTTATTTTAGATTAAAGAAATTTTTTCTTTGACCGTATTAAATTATTAAATACTTTTCAATAAAAAAAATTACGATATTTTTCGGCATCCAACCAATTTTTTATTTATAACATATCAATCCGGCCCTGTACAAATAAACATCCATCGATGGACAAAGTTTGATATATCATTAAATTTTATTTTACTGACGGGCTTGAACCTTGAACTTTTTTTCCCTATCGAGCCAATTTATAAATTGCTGTCCATTATATTCGAAACAAATATGTCGGCAACTTAACGTACACTGACGTAAAGTTATTATTTAAAATTCACTTTGACTGGAAACTAAAATTGCTTTAATTTTATAATAAAAAATTCTCACATGTTCATATTCACTGCATAATTATTTGCGTTTGTCGCTTTAATTTTTTATTAGTGTTGTTATGAAAAAAGATAATTAATTTGTATTGTTTTTATCGATTGTTTCTATCCAGGACAAATACAGTCGAGCGATTGTTTGTGATTATGATAATGCATTTGTATAGACTTGGTAAATTTTTATGGAAATAATGTTTTCCAAGGAAATTTGCCTTTATTTTAAA
Organism: Leptodirus hochenwartii; assembly: GCA_947310635.1. Lineage (NCBI taxonomy): Eukaryota > Metazoa > Arthropoda > Insecta > Coleoptera > Leiodidae > Leptodirus > Leptodirus hochenwartii. The sequence goes on from OX371179.1 coordinate 1,581,344, forward strand.
ATATTTGATATTTTTTTATACCCAAAAAAAATTTTTTTTACACAAAAAATAATTTATACAAACTATTCCATCCTATTAATGGGATAGTTTATTTGAGTGGATAATTCTATAAAAAAAAATTTTTTATTAAATAAATCAATATAAATTTCACATCGAAAAAGGAAAAGTGCTAAAAAAATTTTTCATTCAATTTAAAAATATATTAATATTTTTTTGATTAATTAATAAAAATGAAAAACAAATTTAAAAAATATCTTGTCATCCCCGCTCATAAATCGTAAAATCGATTCTTTCATTAAAAATGAAAAATGCAATTTTTTCAATCATGTTTTCAAATTTTCCTTTTAAATAAATTAAAAAATGTTTAGCGAATAAATTGAAATGACAAATATCTCTCCTCACGCCTCTGATTTATGAAAACATTATTATTCTTTTCATTTTCAAATGTTTTAAATCAATTTAAAGTAATAAAAAGCAAAAAGTTTTTAAACAATAAATAAAATTAAAAATTAACTCGTGAAAATTATAAATTTTTGTTCTGGATCAAACACAAAAGTGCCTTAAAAATTTTCAACGATTTTTCCAAATTTTCTTTCAATTAAATTCAATTTTCATTATTTTAATGTTTATTTTTTTCTTGAAATATCCGTTTTTTTATTATTCTGTAAAATAAAATAAAAAAATTTGGCTTAAAGAGGAATTTTTTTAAAATAACAAATCTAATTAACTATCGTGAAAAAAAAATTAAATAATAATTTTTCTTGTTATTGAAAATTTTAAATTTAGTAATTTGTTTTTTTAATTTTCCAATTTTCCATTTGTACAAAAAATAAAATGAAATATAGTAATAAATAAAAATGAGGAAATTAAAAATATATCTCTTCCCCCCCCCCATAATTATGAAAAATTTAGTTTTCATGTTCGTATTATAAAAAATACTCAAATAATATCTAAAAAATCCTGTAAAAAATTATTAAAATAAAAAATAATCATTTTTTATTTAATTTTTATTACCCTTTTTAAGGACTGGCAGCATTGAACGTCTGGATGACACAAACACTTCCAGAAGAATTATTACCAAATTCCAAGAAGGCGACGATAATATTAATGTCGTCGTTAGGTCAGTTCATTTTAAATGTCTCTATTTTTTTTTTAATTTTAAATTTTTCTAAAGATTTCTATTTAAAAAAAAATCATTTTGAATGTAATCATTTTTTTCAGAGTCAGACCACTTAATGATAAAGACGGAAATCAAAAAATGATCGTCGAATTTCCTGGAAATGGCCAAATTTTGGTAAAAAAAAATAATTTAATGATTTTTTTTTGTTATTGTACAAATATTTTTTTTATATTACTATTTTTTACATTTTTATGACTATAATTAATTTTTTTTTTAATTCAATTTTCATTCAATTAAAGCAAAAATTTGATTTTTTCTTTTTCTCGAAACACATTTTTTAAGAATTGCCAAAATAATATAATTTTTTTGCACGACAAGTGCGATGGCGTACCAAGTGGTCCGAGCGGCGGTCAAGCCCCGAAATTATTTTCCTACAACGTTGTCTTCGAACCCGCAGCCACTCAAGAAGATGTCCTTCAATATTCCGGAATAAAACGACTGGTCGAAATGGCAGTCGAAGGTTTCCGAACAACAGCTTTCTGCTACGGCCAAACGGGCAGCGGAAAAACGCACACTCTAACCGGACCTCCTGGCTTGGTAAAAAAAAAAAAATTTTTTTAACAAAACTGTTGCAATTGTGAAAGAACCTTTACTATATAAAGTAAAACAAAAAAACAAAAAAATCGATAAAAAAGTACAAATTTTTATTATGAAGTTGACAAATTTGTACAAAAAATAATAATTAAAAAAAAAATTTTTCGTAAAAAAACTCAATAAATCTGTAAATTTTTTACTATATATAGAATATGTTAAACAAAAAAAAATGTACAAATTTTTATTATGAGGTTGATAATTTTGTAAAAAAAAAACAATTGTTAAAAAAAAAAATTTTTTTTTGGAATTTTTTATTATTTTTTATTTTAGTTTGGCAAGAAAACAGCGCCATTCTGTGACGATCACGGTTTAGTTTTTCGATCGTTCCTTTATTTATTTCAATTGATCAAATCGAAGCCGGACATGCATTTTATTCTTAAAGCCAGCTTCTTGGAAATTTACAACGAAAAGGTGAGAGTCGCACATTTTTTGATCCACCCCGTATATGGCTATTTAAAAATGATTAGGTGATCGATTTGCTAAATCCTGGAAGCGCTCGTAAACCGTTGGCAGTTCGATGGAGTAAAAAAGCTCGCGGATTTTTTGTCGAAAATTTATTTACGGTCGATTGCGAAGAACTGGATGATCTAATTGCCGTGTTGGAGGAAGGCATGCGAAATCGAGCCGTGGGTAGTCATCAAATGAACGAAAATTCTAGGTAACAAAAAAAAAATTACTAAAGGTTCTTTCACAGCACAATTCCATAACGGATCCGCAATATTTTGTGGTTTGGTTTTTTTTTTCATTTTTGTGACTTTCGTAAAATTTTGGTTGCTCTATTTTTGTACCCTGTATATCAATTAATATTTTTAAGATTATATTTTTTAAGAACATTTTCAAGCGTAACGAAACTTACTCAATCTGTGAAAGAACCTTTACTATGTAAAAAACAATTAATCAATAAGAAAAGGTACAAATTTCGATTATAATTGAAATTTTACAATAAAAATAAAGTGAAATTAAAAAAAAAAGATTATGAAGTTGATTATTCTGTAAAAAAATATATTGAAATTTATAGAAAATTTTTTGATTATGAAGTTGATAATTTTGTAAAAAATATTTGGAAATTTAGAGAGAAAAAAATATTTTTTTAGTCGAAGTCATACAATTTTGGCTGTGCATATAACGTCAGAAGAGCAGGCGGAGGGGGGAGTTTTCATTTCGAAAACTGGAAAAATTAATTTCGTAGACTTGGCGGGCAGTGAAATGACGAAGAAGACGAAAAGTGAAGGAAAAACGTTGATTGAAGCGAATAATATTAACAAAAGTCTAATGGTATTGGGTAAGTGAAAATATTTGTACTCTTAGAAAAGAAAATAGCTTTTATTGTGTGCTTTGTGTTGCTATTGTAAATAGAAATATTGTTCGTGCATTTTCCGACAATTTTCCGATAGTTGAAATTATAGTGTCGATATACAGGAGTGAATTAAATTTTTTTTTGGTAAATGAAAAAAGAGGTAAAAACTGTATATTGTTTAATAATAACTAAATATTTTTTTAGGATATGATTTTTTTTTATGTTAAATGAAAAATATTATTTTTGATTCTTAGAAATGTACATGTCAATTGCGTTATTTACATTTTTGAAAAAAGAATATTTGCCACGTATTTTATCAATTTTTCACAAAAAATAAGATACTAAATATTTTTAAGGTAGGCACTTTGCATAAATTTTTTTATTCAATATAAAATTCCCTATATGAATTTTCACTCACCTGTTTATGTTTAAAAGTTTTTATTTAATGATAAAATTAATGAAAACCTTTTTTTACTAAAAATGTTATTTTATAAACTAATACATCTGATATATTTTGATTTTTTAACTTTTGAAGACATTATTGGCAACAGTGTCCAGAAATATCACATACACCGTTCAAATTAAATCTTTTCAATATATTATTTAACATCCGCTTAATTGACATTGACATTTGAATCCATTTCATTCCTTATTAATAAGTACACATTAAGAATATCCAGACTTATTAAATATTTACCAAAATCCACCGTTAATACGCTTACATTATATATTTTAATTGTCAACACTGGAAGACAATACCATCTGACGTGTTTCAACCTAAAAAAAATCAGATTATTGAACGCCGCTGAAAAAACGATTTTATTTTTTTGGCCAAATAAACCACCATTTGTGAGATTTTTTTTTTTAGTAGGGTCTTATATAAATCTTTATCTTAACAATTTTTTCTAAAAATAAAAATATATAAGATAATTTTCTTTTCTTTAAACTTCATCATTTATTTTTGATGTGGCAACGGTGGCTGGCACTTTTGCTGTGTGGCACATGCGTACTAAGCATACAGACATTTAAATACCACTTAAGGGGAAATGTACATTGAGTCAAATGTCATACAAGTTGCCTACATTAAAAATGTTTAATTTCATTTAAATAATGAAAAAATCCTTATTTTTTCATTATGTTTATTTTTTATTGTGTGATGTAACACATTAATTATACATCCATTAGACACGTGTCGTAAATATCCTTCTAATATTCGACTTTAATCACCAAATAATTATTAGTATCTATTATTTCCATTATAATTGAATCAATAAAAACGATTACTAAACCTTGAGAATAAAATCATCACAACCAGCTCCGAAGCTTAATGTATATTTAAAAAAAAACGAATGTACGTACAGTTTTTGACTATCCAGTCAAAACGTTTCGCTCAACTTTCCCTCAAATGCTTTTTAAATGACACCAAAATGACACCAAATGACACCAAATCGGAACAAACTTGACGTCAATAATAAATACATCTTTTGCGGAATTTTTCATTCGAAACGTCGAATCACTTTTTTTATATATATACACAAAAAAATTCATATTTATTTTTTTACTACACTTAGATTTTTATTTGGCATTAAATATATAATATCATCCAAAAGCCGTAAATTAAAGCATTTACAAGGTACATGCGCATTTCGAAACTTAAGCTTCCATCTGCATTAACATACAATTTTATACAAACAAATATTATTATAACAATCGCGAAACTTTTTTTTAAACTTGCTCTATTTTTTATAAATAAATCCAAAAAAAAATATTTATATTTTCATTTAACCAAAAAATATTGACAAAAAGGAAATTTTATGCAGAACAAATGAACATAAATTTTAATGTTATATTTTACCATACATTTTTTTTTAACAAAAATCGTAACTTGAAGCATTTACAAATTAAATGCGCATTTCGAAACGTAAGCTTCCATCTGCATTAATATACAATGTTATCAAAAAACAATTGTTATTTTAATAATCAGGTGATTTTTTTTGATACTTTGATCAAAATATATATTTTTTAATACTTTCATTTCATCCATAAAAAAGGAAATTCTTCCTTAATAATTTCAATTTTTCATATTTTTATTTTAGATGAAATTTTCTTTTGGTTGAAGATAAAAGTAAAACTATTTGACAAAAATTTTTTCGTTTCTTTAAAAAAAAATTACGCTTCAACAAATTTCGTTTCATTTGAGTGGGAAATTTTTAGTCGATTATCGCATTTATTTAAAACTTATTTATTTATAGCAATTCAATTGATTGAGATTTTCAATGTCAACATAATCGAATGAACAATACTTTCTATTAATGGAAAATCCACACTACCTAGTGTTTTCGTGTTTTTTACATTTATTTTCCACTTTAAAATAATAATAATAGTAATAAGAAATTTTACAAATTCTTAAATTCTTTAAATTTTACAAATTTAAACGTTTTATCATTAAGTAAAAAAAAATTACAAAACTCTAACTGATTACAAACACCCTGTATATTCGATATAATTTTCATAGCAGAAATCGAGGTATGTATAAATTATTCCAATAATCAATTCGTTATGGAGGAGAGTCTTGAATAATTTACAAGACCTAACCTTATCACGCGGATTGATATATTGAGGTTAAAGTTAATACATTTCACTAAAGAATTGCAGAAGCTATTAACTTTCTTCGCATGGACAGAAATAGAAGCTGAACTGTCGCAATTTGACAGTTGGAATTTACCTCTGCCGATTAAACTTTATTTGATTTTATTTCATTCGAACAAGACATTTTCAAGACCTACCTGAAGTATAAACACATCACGGCGTAACCTCAAATAAATTTGTTACATCGAAACATTCGCTAAAAAGTTTTATTTGAACAAATGAGGAATTGATCAATTATTTTTTCTATTTTGTGCATTATTAATTAGTTTTTTGTATATATGTTGCTGTTGGTTTAGTTTAGTAAAATATTCTTCGCGTTTGTTAAGTTGGTTGTTTGACAGCCTGTCCAATTCTTTTTCAGTTAATGAACCGTTTGTATTAGTTAATAAAATATTTAGATTCAATAAGAATTAGTGAAGTGAATGCGCAATAAAATGGGATTTTATTCAGAATAAGTTCGTCTGTTGAGGAATATACTTGTGGTGTTTATATTTGTGAAGAAATTATAAATATTTCGCTGCGATATATTTTTTAAATTTCGTTCAATTGTGCGATATAAATTTAACCGATGTTTTGAATCAATAAAAGATTTTTTTTTAAGTTATATTAAAACTAATTCTTTTGAACATTTTTTTCAAACAAAAGTAAATTAATTAAAAAATAATTATTATTGTTGCTTTGTATTTTGCGAAATACAATTAATTTATACAATATTTTGCTCAAAAAAAAATTCAAGTAAAAAATTATTCAATTTAGTCAATTAATTATTTATTTTAGTAATTTTCAAATAATTCATAAAAAATATTTATTCTAAAACTGAGTTAAAAAAAAATTTAATAATTTTCGTTGTGACTAAGTTATGTGATTGTATTTTTTTTCTCAAAGAAAATTTGGTCAAATTATATTATTTAAAGTAATATTTGTTGCGTAGCTTTTATATTAATTATTTCTTCAAAACTGAGCAAAATATCCTAAAAATTTAAAAAAATTTAATTTATATAATATTTTACCCAAAGGAAATTCTAGTCAAAAAATTCTTTGTGAATCCACAAAATAATAAATAATTGCACTGACATTTTTATTTAATTCTCCATCGATTTACTCATTTCCATATTTCACTCAACAATTTATTAATCCAAAATTCTTTAGCACTACAGTTAATATATCAAAAGTCAATATCTTTCACTCATTCATAACACACGTCACTTCTTTGTACTTTACAATCCACAATATCTAACAAATACAATTTGCAAAACTACCAAAAAAAAAAACGATTTTTCTTTTTGATATAATTTTTTTTTATATTCCTGATAGGTTATTGCATAGCAACTTTGAGTGACCGAAAAAAAGCTGGAAATCACATTCCATATCGCGATTCGAAATTAACAAAACTTCTGGCTGATTCTTTAGCTGGAAACGGCGTCACGTTAATGGTAAATATTTTTTTTTTTTAAACACGTAAATTTAAACGATTTTTTTCACTTAATTATAATTTTTTATTGGAAATTTTTTTTATTTATATGATAAATAAATTTAGTAAATATATTTGGCGCTTGATTTGCTCGGCCTACGGCCTCGCATTTTATTGAAAACTAATTATTTGATTAATTATTAAGTAGAAATTTTTTTTTTATTATAAAAAAATCCTTCAATGAAAATACGAACAAAAATTAATTTTTCAGATCGCTTGTATTTCTCCAGCGAAATTCAATCTGAATGAAACGGTGAATACTCTTCGATATGCATCTAGGGCCAAACGGATACGGACAAAACCGGTCATTTTGATGGTAAAATATGTTCAAATTTCGCGCGAAATTTTATTTTAAACATGTCTTTATCGTCGATAACAATTTAGGATCCTAGAGAAGCTTTAATTATAACGTTAAAGCGCGAAGTAACGTCTTTGCAATCCGAAAATGAACATCTGCGACAAGCTCTCAATGTCTATTCCGAGTCTGTGCAATCTACAGGTAAATTTTATTTGCAATTTGGTGAAATTTTAGGAAAATATGTTTAAAATATGCTTAAAAATATTTTTTTTAAACATTGTTCTCACTTTTTTTCAACAAAAAAAAATATTTGCTACATTTTTCTGATTTTTTTTAAAGAATTCTCATTTTTCAAAATTAGGTACACATGCGTAATTTTTAAATTTGAAATTTGGTGAAATTTTAGGAAAATATCGTCAAATAAAAATTATTTTAGTCTGTAATGTTTAAAAATATATTTTCTAAACATTGTTCTCAATTTTTTTCGACAAAAAAAAACATTTGCTACATTTTTTAGATTTTTTTTTAAGAATTCTTATTTTTCAAAATTAGGTACACATTCATAATATTTAAATTTGAAATTTGGTGAAATTTTAGGAAAATATCGTCAAATAAAAATTATTTTAGTCTCTGTAATGTTTAAAAATATTTTTTTTAAACATTGTTCTCACTTTTTTTCAACAAAAAACAACATTGCTACATTTTTTAAATTTTTTTTTAAGAATTCTTATTTTTCAAAATTAGGTGCACATGCGTAATGTTTAAAAATATTTGTAGCGTTTTTTTAAAACATTTTTCTCACTTTTTAACAAAAAAATATTTTTTTTTACGTTTTTTTAGATTTTTTTTTCAACATTTTTATTTTGCAAAATTAGGAATACATTAAAAAAATGAAACATTTTTTGGAGAGGTATATCTCCATTATCATTTTTTTATCAACTTTTATTATTACGTTTAAAAGTTGAAAATATTTAAAAAATCGTAATTATCAAAAAAAAATTAAATCTAATAAACTTTTAGATCGTGAGATTTTGCAGACACCGCTCAAGGTGGACCTGGCGAAATTGGCCGAAATGGAAGGGCCTCAACTGATTGAGCTAATCCGTCTCTATGTGAAAGAGAACGAGGCCCTGCGTAGGGACAATGCGGACCTGTATAATTCCAGGGAAATGTTGCTTAGGGACCAAGAACTTGTTTGTCGCGAAAATGAACGATTACTTAAAAAATTAGAAGACATAAATAAGTGAGTAATTAATTGACGGAGTTGTGGACTATTTTTGAAAAGACTTGGAGATTTTGTATGTTTTTTACACGTTAAAATCCTGTAGGAATGGATATGAACCTCAATCCCTGGATGATATTTATCTGACCTATTTGAATGGCGGTAGTGATTATGTTAAAAATGTTCCTATGTATGTAAACTGGCTTTATTAAAAAAAAAAAAACATTTTATTAGATATTATGCAATTTTTAGACGTCTTTAAAAAAAAAACTTTATTTTAAATTAACAATTTAAATTTTTTTATTTGCATTTTTTCATAAAACATCGGCTTTTTATCTACTACTAAAAACTTTCCTCGAAATTTTTTAATTATTTTTATTTATACAATAGTTTCGCTCACGCAAAATATCCTACAAAAAAATACAAACACTTTCACCACCCTTCTGCATTTAATTAAAGAAGAAATCTCTTTTTATTTCTCGCTTTCTCTGCCAACTCTTTCCACTCGCTCGCATCTCTAACCACAACGAACATAACCTAACTAGCGGCCGTCGTCCTTCTAGCGCATGCGTCCGCTCCCCACTCCTCTCATCCGGACCGAGCCTGTCAACCGAACTACATAGCAACGGCTCCGTAGATGGCGCCGCTCACATTGACAACTCCGACATATGGACAAATCCTATCACGGATAGCCCCAAAGTAAGACAATATTTTTGACATTCACATTAATAGTTATGATTGTTGAATGACGTTGACAATTCAATGACATTGACAGTTGAATGACATTGACAGTTGAATGACATTGACAGTTGAATGACATTGACAGTTGAATGACATTGACAGTTGAATGACATTGAAAGTTAAAGCACATTGACAGTTGACTGACATTTACCATTGCTTTCAAAGATAAGAAATATATAAGTAAGGTAGTATTTTTGACATTGACAGTTGAGTGACATTTTTTTGTGTTAATTTCGAATATAATACAATTAATATTTAAACTACGAAAGTTGCTTTACATCTGTGCATATTTTACAGCGTCTAAAATAATATTAAGTTATATAGCAACACTGGCAAATAATTTTCATTGTCTAAAAGGGTTCGATTTTCGTTCTTTTTTAGGATGATCATGGATTTATGCCAGAATCTATTTTAAAAGAATTGGATAAACGGCAAATTGGCAATGGGTAATATAATATATTCTTCTCTAAATGTCCCGCGAGATTTTTATTAATTTTCGACACGAATTATTTATTATACATAATAGTCATAGGAGGACGAATTCTTGGGATGGACGTCCACCGTCAAATAGCATCCGTATTAAGAGCACAGGATCAGAAGGAACTGGCAATAATTCCTCTGGAAGACAGTCCAGATCAACAGTTCCAAAAAGTTTAGCGTAAGTCTGCTTTAAAATTGCTGTCGTTGCGTGAAATTTAATTTTCCCGCAGTTAAAACACAATTTTCATTCATTTATGACACTCGATCGTTTTTTTTTGTAACATTTTTAGCGCATTATTTCATTCATAAAAAAATAAATGTCTGGAATGCAATTAATTTTACGTAAATCAATCAGCGCGTATTTTTCATTTTTTTGACCAGTATCTGCGCTTTTCGATATGCATTACTTTCACGTACAGGGGCGACAAAAAATCGGTTAAAAAGCGCCGACAGTCGCCGGTATCATCGTCGCCTAATAGCACAGCTAATAGCGGCAACACTGCTCACAGTGGGGCATTTTCAGGGCCGGCAACTGATCAACGCGCCATACCAACCGAGCCGCTTGTGCACCGCATTATTGATAACAGTCCGTCGCGCCCCCTGTCCGTGGAAAAGCGCACTGCATCTAGAAACTCTAGTCCGAATAAAATGTTAGGAAAGAGCAACAAATTTAATGCTGCGGCTCCGCATAGGTTCTCTATGGGATTGCGAAAGGATCCGGATCTGTTCGGCAGCTCAATTAGCCTGAATAATGAAGATGACGATGATATTTTTACCTTGACGTAATTTAAAAATCAACACATTTGACTGATATTTTCAAATATCACCGCTTTATTTATCGTTTGAACCTTTTTAATTCATTTAAAATCATCTCCCTAAATTCCCAATAAATAATTTTTTTAACATGATTAAATTTATATTTTTATAATACAAAGTAAACTAATATCGCGAAGTCTTTAAAGAACAAAAGTTAAGAATAGAAAACTAACTTTTTTTAAGATGATATCAATAATTTCTGATCCTGATCTAATTAAGAAATTAAAATATGAAATGTGATGCAGTCGTAGAATAGAGTGGAACATAAAAATTACTTTCGTAATTTTGAAAATATTTTAGGCGGTGATTTCCATAGTATTTGATTTAGATTAGATATTTAATAAATTATAATTGTTTGGTTGAGCTCAGTTGTCCTTATTGTTGTAAATTTATTTAAGATAAAGGATAGTTGATTTGTGCAATATAAAATAAAATGAAATAAAAAAACTGTAATGCTTTGTTGAATACAAAATAGATATTTTGGAACAATTGAATGTTTCATTTGCCGAAAAATCTAAGTTTGAATAACTTTCTTTAATACTATTACTACCTGATATTAATTAATGAAAATATAATTAAAAATATTAAATATTATATGGAATCGCATTTTTCGAAATTTATGTTGGTAGCGCATATTCCCCACTGTTTCATTTGCCGAAAAATGAAGTTTAAATAACTCTCTTTCATGCTATTACTACCTAATAGTAATTAATTAAAATATAATTAAAATTATTAAATATTATAGGGAAATCGAATTTTTCGTAGTCATTTTGCGAAATTTATGTTGGTAGCGCATATTCCCCACTTTCATTTGCCGCGAAATGTAAATTAAAATATCTATCCTTTACCCATTACTGCTTAATGGTAATTAATGAAAATATAATTCAAATTAATAAATTTTATACGGAAATCGAATTTTTCGCAGACATTTTGCGAAATTTCTGTTGGTAGCGCATATTCCCCACTGTTTCATTAGCCGAAAAATGAAGTTTAAATAACTCTCTTTCATGCTATTACTACCTAATAGTAATTAATTAAAATATAATTAAAATTATTAAATATTATAGGGAAATCGAATTTTTCGTAGTCATTTTGCGAAATTTATGTTGGTAGCGCATATTCCCCACTGTTTCATTTACCGCGAAATGTAAATTAAAATATCTATCCTTTACCCATTACTGCTTAATGGTAATTAATGAAAATATAATTCAAATTAATAAATTTTATACGGAAATCGAATTTTTCGCAGTCATTTTGCGAAATTTATGTTGGTAGCGCATATTCCCCACTGTTTCATTTGCCGCAAAATGAAGTTTAAATAACTCTCTTTCATACTATTATTACGTAATAGTAATTAATTAAAATATAATTAAAATTATTAAATATTATAGGGAAATCGAATTTTTCGTAGTCATTTTGCGAAATTTATGTTGGTAGCTCATATTCCCCACTGTTTCATTTGCCGCGAAATGTAAATTAAAATATCTAACCTTTACCCATTACTGCCTAATAGTAATTAATGCAAATATTATTAAAATTAATAAATTTTATACAGAAATCGAATTTTTCGCAGACATTTTGCGAAATTTCTGTTGGTAGCGCATATTCCCCACTGTTTCATTTGCCGAAAAATGAAGTTTAAATAACTCTCTTTCATGCTATTATTACCTAATAGTAATTAATTAAAATATAATTCAAATTATTAAATATTATAGGGAAATCGAATTTTTCCTAGTCATTTTGCGAAATTTATGTTGGTAGCGCATATTCCCCACTGTTTCAATTCCCAAAAAATGAAGTTTAAATAATTCTTTTTTATACTATTACAATGCTATTACTACCTGATGGCAATTATTGAATATATCATTTGAATTATTAAATGAAATTTAAATATTGCACGGAAATCGAATGTTTCCTAGTAATTTCACGAAATTTACGTTGGCAGCGCCGATTCCCCAACATATGTCAATGGACTATGGACGCTTGCGCACGCGTGCGTTCCGAATCCCTGTCACAGCGGTCGGCGATTATTCATTTCTTTGTGTTTGTTGGAGGTGGGTGCCTGGCTTTGTAGCGCAGTGTCGCAGTGTGCGCTCATTAACGTTAAATTCCATGTTCATTAACCGTTTCCATCCGGCCGATAGACACTAACAACTGTTTTCTGGTGTGTCCGATGTCTAGTGCTGATACCGCGTACAGCTCCGTCGATCCCCCAGCCAAGAAGCGGAAGCTCGATACGTGCGCGCCACCAACAACCGCCATGGCGAACAACGGTGCGGCGGCCGCTTCCGCCAACGCATTCCACGACATCGACGAGAGCCTCTACTCGCGCCAACTGTACGTGCTCGGGCACGACGCGATGCGCCGCATGGCGTCCAGTGACGTCCTCATCGTCGGCCTCGCCGGTCTCGGCGTGGAAATTGCCAAGAACGTGATACTCGGCGGCGTGAAATCAGTCACACTGCACGACGACGCACTCTGCACGATAGCGGACTTATCGTCCCAGTTCTACGTGACCGCGGACTGCCTAGGGCAAAATCGGGCGGAATCGTGCCTCGAGCAACTCTCCGAATTAAACATGTACGTACCAACGAAAACCTACACCGGCCATCTGACCGAGGACTTCGTAAAAGGCTTCAGTGTCGTCGTATTGACCGCCAGCACGCTGGCCGAACAATTACGCATCGGCGAGATTACGCACCGCAACAATATCGCGCTGATCGTAGCGGATACGCGCGGCATTTTCGCGCAAGTATTTTGCGATTTCGGGCCCACGTTCGGCGTCGTCGACACGAACGGAGAGCCGGCCGTGTCCGCACTGGTGGCGGACATCACCGCCGACGCGGCGGGCGTGGTCACGTGCATCGATGACACCCGCCACGGCATGGAGGACGGCGATTACGTGACCTTTACGGAGGTGCACGGTATGGTGGAGCTGAACAACTGCGTACCGATTAAGATCCACGTGCTCGGACCGTACACGTTCGGTATCGGCGACACGACCGCCTTCGCCAAGTACGAGCGCGGTGGCGTCGCCACGCAGGTGAAGATGCCCAGGGAGGTGAAGTTCCTGCCGCTCGCCGAGTCGAGAAAGAAGCCGGAGTTTGTCGTGACCGATTTCGGCAAGTTCGATCATCCGCAACAGTTGCACGTCGCGTACAATGCCTTGCACAAGTTTATCGAACAGAACGGGCACGTGCCGAAGCCCTGGAACAATTCGGATGCGGCGGAGTTCGTGGCGGTAGCCAAATCGATTATTATGGACGGTGGCAATGATACGGAGATCAATGCGGCTCTGTTGGAGACGTTCGCTAAGGTGGCCGCTGGTCAGCTCAGTCCGGTGAACGCTATGATTGGTGGTGTTGTCGCCCAGGAGGTGATGAAGGCGTGCTCGGGCAAGTTTCAGCCGATCTATCAGTGGATGTACTTTGATGCGGTTGAATGTCTGCCGCCCGATGGGGAGATTACTGAAGAGTCGGCCGCACCTTCCGGAAACAGATATGATGGACAGATTGCCGTGTTTGGAAGCGATTTCCAGAAGAAATTGGGTAATTTACATTTTTATGCACAAGTTTCTAATCCATACACTTTTTTTTTTAATCGCCGATTTTATTGTCTAAATAGGCAATAAAAAAAATTGGATAAAATTCAGCTGTATTTAAATTTTTTTTTGCACAAGTTTCTAATCGGTACACCAAATTTTAACATTTTTTAATAGTATATCAATCTCAAAAGCAATCGGCCGATTTAATTGTCTAAATAGACTAACGTTATTCGATTTTTAATATAAACAAATTGGATAAAATATTTCTGCCGTACTTTACTTTTTTTTACATAAGTTTGTAATCGATACACAACGATTTTTAATAGCATATTAATCTCCAAAGTAATCAGCCCATTTTATTGTCTAAACATTATTCGAGAAAGACTTACTTTTGATATAAAATGAAAACATGATTTGTGCATAATATAGAATATCACCCAAATACCGTAACGAGCATTAAGTAGCTAGATGTACATTTCAAGCGCTTTGCGCCCATCTTCAGCGCTTGAAATGTACATCTAGTTACTTAATGCTTGTTACGGTATTTGGGTGATATTCTATATTATAATTTGACACCGTAGTGACAAAATGATTTGTGCAATTTTATAAATTTTAAAGGAGAGTAAAAATTGTATTTGATTACGTACCATAAGTGTCACGCGTGAATTTCTACAGATTTAAAAGCCGTTGTTGACGTAGCAAATTTTGCCAGCATATAGACCTCAACGTGTATTGTTTACTGAAGTAAAAATCAGAAAGCGGGACATATCACATTTTGCCATCTTACCACACATGTACAATATTACAAATATTAGTCGTACAAATTAATTTCCATCGCATTAGTACCCCCTTTTCAATTATATATTCGTCGACTTATATATGATTATTTCAGGCGCTTTGAAGTATTTCATTGTTGGCGCCGGGGCAATCGGTTGTGAATTATTGAAGAACTTCGCCATGATTGGTGTTGGTGCGGACGGTGGGGAAATTACCGTCACCGATATGGATCTCATCGAGAAATCGAACTTGAATCGGCAATTCCTGTTCCGGCCGCACGATGTGCAGAAATCAAAATCGGCCACCGCCGCCAAAGTAAGCCTTTGTGTCGATTTATTATTATGTATATTTTTATTTTTGACGATTTTATTAAATTTTTTAATGTTCCAAAGAAAAAATATTTTTTTTTACGGATGGTGTACTGGAAAAATAATTAATGAATTTAGAGATCGTTTAATTTTGTATTGATTTTAGTTATAATGGTTATATAAAACTAAAGCTTTAAAATAGATATTTTTGCAATAAGTTACGAAATAATAGTATATAAATATTTAACCAAAAAAGTTGTAGGTTGAGTTGGATAAACGATGAATGAGTAAAAAAAAATTCGCACGTATTCCATACATTTTTTTTTTACAAATGTTTAAAAAACGTCAACGAATAGGTATTTTAAGAAGTGACGATTTGAATATTTTTTAATAATTTGTCAAGATGATCAAAACCATGAATTCATTAATAATGTTATTATCTTCGTTTTTTCATCAAAATTCGTTCGACGTAAAAGATTTATTTGACCATCGTCCCATTTTAAGTTTTGTTATTTAAGTGATTTATATTTTATAAAATAATAATATTGTGTCGTGATTTTTAAGTACTAAATCCATCATTTTACGCGTTAAAGAATATGACAATTTCGGTAGTAAAATGACGATTAAAAATAGTTTTCTCACAACGTTTGAGGAAAAATTAAATTAAAACGATTATTCGTTACTGCGATATCGATTCACGTTCAACCTTGCCGTATTCCCAGTTAGTTTTATTGCGTGTATTATCAAATATTAGTAATTACGTGTTTAAATTTCTATTTTCTAAGCTTTTATTTAACTTCACTTGTTAGTTAGGTTGAAATCTTGTAATCTAATTTTGACCCCCCCCCCCCCCGACACACTGTTGCTTATCTCGACAAGTGTTAAATCAATCGATCATTAAATTGTTAAAATTCTCAAAGACTAAAAACCATAAAATAATTTTAATTCTTTAATTCAAAGACTAAAAACCAGATTTAAAGTCGGGACAAAATCATGCCGTTCAGCAATTAGCCTTTGCATAACTTTTAATATCAGAATTAAATAATACAAATGAAATAAACTTTACTCCCCCCGCGCTTTTATTTTTAGTCATATGAGGGAATTCATTTAGGCTGGTATTAAAATTATTTTTTCCTTAGTACATTTTCATCAAAGCTTCAAATTTTATTTTCCTCAAAAATTCGTTATTGTTTCCAAAAGAGACCATTAAATAGCCTATAGAGGATAGGTGGCGCGTTGAACTACGATCATCCATCCAAGCACCGACCTCTAGCTGGACGTTGTTTAACTCTGGTTATCGATGTTCAATGCATTACCCGCATAGGCCACTCGGCGTGTATTGCATTTTCAAATGGACTTTTTGTAGGTGATCAAGCGCATGAATCCGACGATTAATATTACCGCCCACGAGAATCGCGTCTGCGCCGAAACGGAGGGCGTCTACGACGATGCGTTCTTCGAGAAGTTGGACGGCGTGGCGAACGCCCTGGACAACGTGGACGCCCGCATATACATGGACCGCCGCTGCGTGTATTACCGCAAGCCGCTGCTCGAATCCGGCACGTTGGGCACGAAGGGGAACACTCAAGTCGTTGTGCCTTACCTGACGGAATCGTACAGTTCCTCTCAGGTACTATCCTCGACATGTTCTAAATGTTTTTTCTACAACGTATTTTGTTTAGGATCCACCGGAAAAATCCATCCCGATCTGTACACTGAAGAACTTCCCCAACGCTATCGAGCACACGCTACAGTGGGCTCGGGATGCGTTCGAGGGTCTATTCCGACAATCCGCCGAAAACGCCTCGCAATATCTCACCCAGCCCGATTTTATAGACCGTGCTCTTAAATTACCCGGCGTGCAGCCTATCGAAGTCCTGGACAGCGTCAAGGTAAATAAACACATAAACGGATAATAATATTTGAAAGTTTTTAGTTTAGAGAGTCCGCAATCCTAAAGATTGGTTGGAAACAGCACGCCACGCCGATCTATCCTGAGCTAATCCCTTCATCTCCCTATAGCTATTCATCTCAACGTCTTCAACTATCTGACTCACATACTCCAATCTAGGCCTACCTACCCCTCTCTTTCCCTCCACTCTACCTTCTATGATCAATTGCATAATCCCCCCATGCCTAAGAATATGCCCTACTAATCTGTCTCTCCTACGCTGTAACACTCTCCAGATACTTCTCTTCTCCCCTACTAACTCTAGTACAGCTTCATTTGTTACTTTATCTTCCCAACCAATCCTCATCATCCTCCTATAACACCACATTTCAAGTGCTTCTAATCTACGCTTCTCTTCCTTTCCTATAGTCCACGCCTCACACCCGTACAGTGCTACACTCCAAACATATACCTTCAGTAATCTTTTTCTAATACCCAAGTCAATATTTGATCTTAAAATCTGTTCTTTTTCTACGAATGCCTTCCTACCCTGTGCTATCCTACACTTTATATCTACCTTGCTTCGATTATCTTTTGTGATTCTACTGCCTAAATAACAAAAATCTGACACTTCTTCGATTCTATTATCTCCTATTGTGATCCTCATTTTTCTACTGCATTCCTTTTTGTCACACCTCATCACTTTAGTTTTACCTATATTTATTTTCATGTTAAAATCCCTAGTCAATACTGCCTGCATACCATTCAATACCCTTTCTAATTTCTTTTCGCTTTCTTCCAATATAGCTATATCGTCGGCGAATCTCAGCATATATATTTTCTCTCCCTGTACATTCACACCTACACTATACTCTTCTTTTACTTTGTTTATTGCATCTTCTATATATAGATTAAATAATAACGGTGAGAGTGTACATCCCTGCCGAACTCCCTTCCCTATTTTTGCTACCTCTTCTTCCCCCTCAATTCTAACTAAGGCAGTTTGGTGTTTATATAAATTAAAAATTATTCTCCTATCCTTATAATCTATACCCGTTTCTTTTAAAATTCTAAACATTATGTCCCAATCTACATTGTCAAATGCCTTTTCTAAGTCTACAAAAGCTATGCAAGTTACCTTTCCTACCCTATTTCTTTTTTCTACTACCGTTCTTAGTGCTAGAATCGCCTCCCTCGTCCCTCTGTTTTTCCTAAAACCAAACTGATCTTCTCCTAGCCTTTCCTCTACTTTATTTTCTAATCTCCTATAAATAATCTTTAACAATATCTTCGATGCATGTGATAGTAGGCTAATGGTCCTATAGTTCTCACACAAATTAGCTCCTATTTTCTTCGGCATTGTTACTATTCTACTACGCTGAAAATCCTGTGGTACTTCTCCCTTCTCATATATTTTACAAACTAACCTGTATAATCGCTCCTGCATTTTTTCCCCTGCGTGTTTTATTAATTCGGCTGGTATCATATCAATCCCCGCTGCTTTGTTATTCCGTAAATCATTTAATGCTCTATGAAACTCTGACCTAAGTATGCTAGGACCTAAGTCATCCTCATCTATCTGTTCCACATTTTCTAGCTCCTCCATGTCCTGCCTACCTTTATATAAATCTTCAAGATACTCCTTCCATCTTCTAGCTTTTTCCTTATTTTCTGTGAGTTCCTTACCCTGCTTATCACATATAATGTTACCCTTTGGTTTTACTTTAGAAAAATGTGACTTAATTTTCCTGTAGCCCAAATCTACTTTACCTCTTCTCATATCCTCCTCAATATCCTCACAATTTCCTTTTATCCACTCTTCTTTCGCTAGCTTGCATTTCCTATTAATTAAGTTCCTTAGTTCCTTATATTTTTTCTGTCCTGCTTCTGTGTTTCCAATTTTAATTTTCCTTCTTGCTTCTATCATTTTAACTATTTCTTCCGTGATCCATTCCCTCCTACCTGCCCTTTTCTTTGTGCCTAATACTTCATTTGCTGCTGTAGTTAACCCATTTCTGATTTCCCTCCATTCGCAATCTATGTCGTTCCTAGATGTTCCATTAGCCATGATTTCTACTTTCTGCTTGTACTTTTCATATACATCAGCTAATTTTAACCTATCGACATCTACTCTGACCTGTTTAGACTTCTGTAATTTCTTGAATTTGACCTCTGAGTCCAGGACTACTAAATTATGGTCACTATCAATATCTGCTCCAGGGTAACTCTTACAATTCTTAATCTGGTTCCTAAACCTCTCTTTAACCAGTATGTAATCTATCTGATACCTCCCTATATCTCCTGGCATTTTCCACGTATATATCCTGCGCTTGTGATTCTGAAAAAGCGTGTTTGCTACCACTAGCTTATTCCTAATACAAAACTCTACCAATCTATCCCCTCTATCATTACGTGTTCCTATTCCATATTCTCCTACTATTGAAACTTCCTTTCCCTTACCTACTACGGCATTCCAATCTCCGGTTACAATTAGATTATCCTGTCCTTTAACGTTTGCTAACCTAGATTCAATCTCCTCATAAATGGATTCTACCTCCTCATCATCGTGACTTGAAGTTGGCATATATACTTGCACTATAACTGTGTCCGTTGGCTTCGTGTCTAATCTAATAGTTATAATTCTATCACTAACTTGGCAATAACTCTTTATTCTACATCCCAACTTTCTATTCATTATAAAACCTACAGTAATTTGAAAGTAAAATTCGTCAATTATATTTCAAGAAAATATGCGTGTGTTTTTTGTGTTTTTCGATTTTTTCATGTTTTATTTTTTGACTGGCAGGTTTCTCTTTTTTTTTCCTTTTTTTCCCCGGTATTTTTCAATGTGAATTTTCTACCATATACTCTTCAAACTTTCCAACATATAATTGCAAATATTTCATTTTTCTAAATCTATGATATGTACATGTATCTATTTGTACATTGCAATTTTGCAACACTGTATATAGTATTCGACACACGAAAACAAAAAATATATATACAATTTATAAAAAAATCCATCATTTCCTATAAAAAAAATCACACGTATAAAACTCGACTTTCAGACCGCCCTGGTCGATGAACGCCCGCACAGCTTCTTCGACTGCGTCCAATGGGCCCGCCTATATTGGCAGGACCAATACACCAACCAGATACGCCAGTTGCTCTTCAACTTCCCCCCCGACCAACTCACATCCACCGGCCAGCTGTTCTGGTCCGGGCCAAAACGTTGCCCCGAGGCGCTCACGTTCGACGTCAACAACTCACTTCATCTGGACTATATATACACGGCGGCCAACCTCAAGGCGGAGGTGTACGGTATCGCCCAAGTGCGAGACCGAGCGGATATCGCCGCGATGGTGCAAAGAGTCGAGGTAATGATTTACTGAATTTTTTGTTGTAGTGTATTTGCGAAACTTGTTAAAAAATTCGTTTCTTCAGTGTTTTTAATTTTTTTATCTCAATACTTTTGTCCCCTTTTTTCATTTTTTTTAAATATTTATCAATTCTTTGAAAAAGTCGAATCTTATCCATTTAATGATTTTCTGAAAAATTTATTGGTATAGTGTATTTACGAAGTTTATTTTAAAAAAATCGTTTCAACTTTCATTTCTTCAGTATTTTTTATTTTTTATCTCAATACTTTCAATTTCTTCATTTTTATCAATTCTTTGAAAAGGTCAATCTTATTCATATTTTACAAGATTCTTCATTTTTTCGATTTTCGCAAGCTTTCATAATTTCAAATAAAAAAGAAAATGTAGTAAAAAAATATTTTTATATGCAAATCATATGTTGAAATTTACATTTTTGTTTCTGTTTTGAAAAATAATTACTCCAACACTATTGAGGTTGGAAATAACAATTGTATACGAATCGACATATAGTTGATTTATAGAAAAGAAAGAAAAAAACAGATGGAACCTCGGTCGAATTACGTTCTTGTCAATGATCAAATGCTGCGTTGCAATTTACTAGAAACTTTAAAAAATCGTATAAACGAGGATTTACTAAAAAAAAAATGTAATTTTGAAAGTCGTTTATATAAATCGTAATGACAAGAACTGAACAACAATTAAATCGGATACTTTTGCAATCGAACGGTATGTAGGTACCGGAGTTCGTACCGAAGTCGGGCGTTCGTATTGCCGTCACCGATTCACAGATGGCGGTCAGCAACGGCACGAACGTCGACTTGGATCGCGTCGGCCAGCTGCAAGAGGAACTGCCCAGCGTCCGCGATCTAGCCGGCCTCCGACTCACGCCGCTCGAGTTCGAGAAGGACGACGACGCCAATCTACACATCGACTTTATCGTCGCCGCGTCCAATCTGCGTGCCGCCAACTACAAAATCGCCCTCGCCGATCGACACAAGTCCAAATTGATCGCTGGTGAGTTTCGCTTCTCGCTTTTGTATTTCGCATAAATTATATACGGTCAAGTGTCTTTTTATGCGGTAGATACATTCCACGGAAAACCGCATATTAAAAAAAACTACTTAATTTACATAAAAAAATTAGGGATACGTTCCCTAATTTTCTAAAACCGCATAAACCCTTGTTTTTTTTATCTAAAACCAATAAGTTAAAAAATTATTTATACATAATATTTCATATACAATTTAAATATAAGTTTTTTTAATGTCACCTAACCATAGCTAAGAGGTTGTGTGTGGCACTTGCTTTTTATATTTGTTTCAAAATGTTAGAAAAAGAAAGATTTTTTTTTCAAAAATTTCCAAATAAATAAATAGAAACAAAGAAGAAGAAAAACTAAAATCGCATAAAAAATGACTATAAAATTTCAGGAAAATAAGGATGCTTAAAAATTTCTCACGAAATATGAAGGAAATTGATATAAAACTTAAAATTAGTTCGCTTTAAAACTGTATTCATTTAATGTTATTGAAAATTTAGAAATTAATTTTTATTCAACTTTATTAGTTACTATAACAGTTACTTAATTACTATATTAACAATATCATTGACGATATTATTACGCGTATTTCAAGTCGTTTTGTTTACGCAAATGTTGTAAATTGAAATATAAAACGCACAAAAAAATAACAACATGGTTTTCAGGTAAAATCATCCCAGCTATTGCGACGACAACGTCTGTCGTTGCCGGATTAGTTTGTTTGGAGTTGTATAAATTGTGCCGTAGCACTGAAACACTGGCGCCGTTCAAGAATGGTTTCGTGAACCTCGCGTTGCCGTTCTTCGGCTTCTCGGAGCCGATCGCTGCACCGAATCTGGAATATTGTGGGAATCAGTGGACGATCTGGGACCGATTCGAGGTATGCTAAAAGATTATAAGCCTACTAAAATATTTTTAGATAACTAACAGCAGTTTGTACGAATATGAAATATGAATTTTTTACTTTCCAAGAATTTTTTCTCGAATTTTTGCGTCGGTTGTTTTGTAAGATGTAAGTGGTTATTTAGGAAATTAAGTAAAAACTGTCTTCATTTTTGCTATAAATCTATACTAGCATAAAAAATAAATTCCTAACAAGAATTTGTTTAAAAAGAGGATGATCAATTTTCACGACGAAATTTTACATACATATATATATACGGATAAGCTCCGTTTTTTTTAACCCAAACGGTTTAAAAAATTTAACATATATCCAGTATACGTGTGAGTCGAAATAATAACGGTGTAAGATAATAATTTCGAGATAATAATGGTTTTGGAAAAGTTTCTACAGTTAATTCAATAAAAGCCTTCTAAGGTGACGTTTCACTGTAGTTCAAAACAACTGTTTTTATAAACAAAACCCATTTTTACTTAAATTTATTTTTAACTAATTTTTATTTGAAATTTTGTATACACCATAGTAACTCTTCTGAGTAACTCTTTCGAATCTCATCGTCTAAATATATATATACGCGAATTTAGGTTCAAGGCGAGATGACCCTGTCCGAATTCCTCGCCTACTTCAAAGAGAATCACGGCCTGGAGATCACGATGCTCTCGCAAGGCGTGTGCATGCTGTACTCGTTCTTCATGGCGAAGGCGAAAGCGCAGGAGCGGCTCGGTCTGATCATGACCGAGGTGGTGAAGCGCGTGTCAAAGAAACGTCTCGAGCCGCACGTGCGCGCCCTCGTGTTCGAATTGTGCTGTAACGACGCGGACGGCAACGACGTGGAAGTGCCGTACGTCAAGTACTCGCTGCCGTAGCGACGGCAACAACGTCGGCTACTGTCAACGTCAGCTGTCTTGCGCGAGCGTCAAGTAAGCAATTGTCGCGGCGCGAAACTACTTGCTAATATTTTGTAAAAAAAAAATTATTAATAGCTTCCCCCCCTCTCTCTCTCTCTCATGATGATTATTATTCGTTGAATTATGTTTAATAATTAATTATTTCATTATTTTCGGTATATTACAAACTGTTTAAATAAATAATAAAGACGCTGACGACTGACTATGTGGCCCTCGATTTTTTGAAATCTGTATTGTTATATAAATGCTATAAATATCCGCATATTTATCTTTTAAATTTGACATAATCACAAGATCTTTAGCATTTAATCTGTAGACTAATATTAGGATGAAATATATGGAAACATTTTGTATCCGCATATAATAATATACTTGTATTACGAATATTGTGGTGCGTTTAGAGTGCAGGATCGGTCATTATTATTATTATTTTCTTATTTTGATGATACGTTTTTTTTTTGGAGCCGAAATAAAGATTTTTCAACTAATTAGTTGTTGATTTCGCAGATTTTTGGTTTCCCACCGTACAAAGAAATTTTTGGCGTAAATTGCCGTTTAACAAAGAAGGAAGATTTTAAGTTAAATTTGTGGTTTTTTTTCTCGACTCACTGAAAATGGTTTCTAAAATCTTTTAGTCGTTTTACGGTATTTTAAGAAGTTTTTCAATTTTAACTAAAATCGACAAAAATTGAAACTTTTCAAACCCTTCACACCATTCGATTTTTTTTAATCCTTTGTTCTTTGGTGATATGGCTTCGTACTTCGTCAATTCTATGTGAATGGAAGTGTTTATGTGGAAACGACGATGTCCGTGGCGAACTGCCCCTGGATCACCGATCGCCCATCTGAACGTGTTGGGTGAAGGGTGACTAGAAAGTATTAGCGAGTTGGCGTGGTATCTCATGGGTGACATGGAAACCCACGTAGCGCTTATTTTAAATATGTATTGAAAATTAATCGAATTTAAAGTCGCAAATTTTCATCACTTTAGATTTTTAGGTTTAATTGAAAAAAAGTTGAAAATATTGCTTGAGAGAGTTCCGCTTCGATATTTAGTTGATTTGATCAATGCCAATTGAATTCCTGTTGAATTGGAAGAAGTTCAGAAATTTGTCGACAAAAGTTCAAATGGTAGACAAAAATTTTAATTTTAATTTTATGTTCGATTTTAGGCGGAATTTTAAAAAATATTAAAAATAGCGCAAACCTACCTAAAATGGAATTGGAAGCATTGCTTATGAAACTGGAGAACAATTTTATGAAGCAATTTAAAAATGCTTTAAAGAGCTTAAACGTGTCAAAACTGATCCTAGTACCATATTTTGTGAATACTGAAAAAAATGGATTTCCGCCATTTTATGCATATTTTAGGCAAAAAAATGTATAAAAAGGATTTTTAGGCATGTTACACGTCGATTTAAGTTCTTTAACTTTGAACAGCAAACGAAATTTTTATAAGATTGCCAAGGATTGCCAAAAAGCTCTAAAGGTTCGATAATTTTGATGAAAATCGACAGGTTCTTTTTCGATAATTTTGATGAAAATCGACCTCTGTTCTTTTTCGATAATTTTGATGAAAATCGACCTCGGCTCTTTTTCGATAATTTTTCGATAATTTTGATGAACAGCTTACCTAACAGATTTTTCCTTATTTTATTTTATATAAAATTTTATTGGGATAAAATTAATAACACAAATAAGTAAAGTGACCATACGTCCCACTTTTAGCGGGACAATCCCAATTTTCGGTAATTTGTCCCGCTTAAAGATAAAAATCATTATTTCCATGCTACTAAAAAAGTTTACCATTTACCCGTATAAAAAAAAATCTGCTGAACGGCTCGACAGATTTCAATGATTTTGGTGTTATATTAAAGCGATTATGTCTATTTTTGCCCATTTTGTTCAAAATTTAAGTGTATTTGCTAAATTGGTCGGAAATTGAAAATTAAGAATGACTAATTTTCCTCTACATTCATATAGACTTGTATATCATAATCAAAGGCATAGCGACCATTTGTCATGTACAATCGAGTCAAGGAAATAGTCAATAATTGTGGCTTAAAGTGTCTGACTTAAAATTATTCTAGGCGAGACCTGGCGATGCTATATATATATAAATAATTATTTTTTACATGCATTTCTTATATTAAAATTTTTTAGATAATTTATTTTGATTTTTGTCAAATATTTTATAGCAAATTATGTTGGATTTATGAATTACAAAATAAATACACAATAGCGTCGTCAAACAATCGGTCAATAATTGTATACATTTTTTTTATTCAGTTTTTAAACTATACATTTATGTCTGATTTGCCATATTCTTGGCAGTAGGTGTACTACTGTACAGATAAAATTCGGATAATAAACGCGCGTTCGTTGATAACGAATACTCCACTAGAGCGAGAACATTCTCAGAAAACGGCGAAAGTCTCGCTTCAACCAACGCAATCAACTTTTTCGAGTTTATATTCTGCGCTTCAACTTATCGTTCAGGGTGCCATTGAAACTGCCCATATAAAATAGCATGTGCAAAGATGGGATTGCATTCACGTAACCATGTAGTTAGACTTGAATTTCTCGCCGCGTTCGTCGAGAATAAATAGTGTGTAATCTGTGTGTGTGTTTATCGTCGTTGTCGCACACACATCTAATATAAAAATATGTAGATGGCGATACCAACACGATCAGCAACTATAAATTAATACGCGATGTTAATTGCGTGTTCAATTTCAAAGTCAGCATTTAGAAACATTTTTATATGGACTGTCCGTGCTAAGATTATAAATTTTTGTTAAACGTGAAAAAATTATAGAATGGGACATTTTCTAATGGGAAATGATAATTTTGATGAAAATCGACATCTGCTCTTTTTCGAAAATTTTTCGATAATTTTGATGAAAAACGACAAGTATATACCTTTGCTTTTTTTCGAAATTTTTCGATAATTTTGATGAAAAACGACAGGTACCTTTGCTTTTTTTCGAAATTTTTCGATAATTTTGATGAAAAACGACAGGTATATTCCTTTGCTTTTTTCGATAATTTTTCTTCCAAAAAAAAAAAAGAAATTTCCAAAGGTATATAATTATACTTTAAATAATAAAAGTTTGTAAAACCTTCTTCCAAAAAAAAAAAGAAATTGGAAATTTGAATGGAACCTTTGGAAATTTAATTTTTTTTTTAGAAGAAGGTATATACCTTTGGAAATTTCATTTTTTTTTTGGAAGAAGGTATATACCTTTGGAAATTTAATTTTTTTTTTGGAAGAAGGTATATACCTTTGGAAATTTCATTTTTTTTTTAGAAGAAGGTATATACCTTTGGAAATTTCATTTTTTTTTTGGAAGAAGGTATATACCTTTGGAAATTTAATTTTTTTTTTAGAAGAAGGTATATACCTTTGGAAGTTTCATTTTTTTTTTGGAAGAAGGTATATACCTTTGGAAATTTTTTTTTTTTTTTGGAAGAAGGTATATACCTTTGGAAATTTAATTTTTTTTTTGGAAGAAGGTATATACCTTTGGAAATTTCATTTTTTTTTTAGAAGAAGGTATATACCTTTGGAAATTTAATTTTTTTTTTGGAAGAAGGTATATACCTTTGGTAATTTAATTTTTTTTTTAGAAGAAGGTATATACCTTTGGTAATTTAATTTTTTTTTTAGAAGAAGGTATATACCTTTGGAAATTTCATTTTTTTTTTAGAAGAAGGTATATACCTTTGGAAATTTAATTTTTTTTTTAGAAGAAGGTATCTTCCAAAAAAGGTACCTTCTTCTAGAAGGTACCTTCTTCTAAAAGGTACTTTTTGCTACTTCTTTGCTTTTTTTCGGAATTTTTCGATAATTTTGATGAAAAACGACAGGTATATACGTTTATATATATGTACGTTTTATATATGTATATATATAAATATATTTTAAAAAAATCATAAACACCAACATTTTTTAATTTTTTTTTAATGGCTAAAGAATAGCTTTCTCTTATAAATTTAAATTGAAAAAATATACAACGGATTTGAATCGGAAATTGAGAAGAAGATTGACTTGAGATCCATTTCGGCCGGAGATTAGAAAACTCTGAGTAGAATTACTAAAAGTATCGTGCAAAATTAAAAAAAAAGAGAATCAGAAAAAAATAATTAAACGCACTAAAAAAATAAGCAATATCTTTAATATTCACATGATGTGGATACACTCCTGATACATTTTTACAAATGCCAATAATTCGATGGCGAATCGTATTTTTATAACCATGTATTTAAATATAGATCTCTTTAAATAGAGATTATAAAAGTTTTCGAAGTGTATAATATATAAATACTCTGCTATACAAATATTAAAACTAATTAACATTATTACTAGAATATAGAAACTAGTAAAATGTCCACACCGAATGCCTTTAGTCATTATATAATGAAATATAATAGTACAATTATAATATTATTCCGATTTGGAGAATAAAATCGATTAAGGCGACACTAGTTTTTTTTTATCACATAATTCGTGCTCTTTTATACAGGGTAAACACGGTTCAGAAAAATAACATCTCATGTATCGTAAAAAACAAAACATTAAAACCATTCTTATGGAATAATAAATATATAAAATGTGATTTATAATTTTTTTTGTACCAAAAAAAAGCTTTTGGTATATATATTTTTTTATAAATCGCGCAGTTTAAAAGTAAAATCAAGGGGATTTCTGATTAAGTTTGATATACAACTAAATACAAAAAAAACAGATATAATTTCCGATACGAGATTTTTCTCAATATTTTTAAGGCAACGATAGTGAAAAAAATTATTTAATAAAAATATATTCAATAGCCAAGACGTGGCGAGTATTTTGGCAACTTAATATTTTCTACCTAACAAGTTTTTTTTTGTATGGGATATTCTTTAATAAATTTATTTATCATTAAGAACGAACACGAGAAAAAAACAGTAATTAATTTACAACGTACAAACAATTGTAGATAAATGTACAAAATATTTTTTTCGGTAAAAATTCCGGAAATAATAAATTAAATAAATATACATACTATATAACGTTTTAAATATCCATGTTAAAAAGATTTCTCATTAAAAATTTAGAACAATCGTTATAGATTTAATATGTACGTTCATCAGTCAGCATTTTGTTTCCATCAAAAAATATTTCTATACAGCGTACAAAATCGTTCATTTTACTAGTTTAATAAGACAACGCGTGGTTCCCTTTTCATTTCATTCTAATAAACATTTAGAATAATCATTTAATCACAATATTATCATGTCCATTTTGATAGAGGGGCTCGCGGGGCGAAGAAGAAAAAACAACAACTTGCACCGTTATTAGAGTTGATCGTTTTCTACAACATAAACGGTGAAAAGACACTTGTGCGGCCAATTATTGGCCGTGGGGTAACACTAACTCTCTCGACTCTTCGCGTGCAATCTGCGCGGCCGCGGGAATGGCCAATCGGGCCATTGGCGTGGCACGGTACCGCCGACATTCCCCTCGAAGTACAGGAATATACGGAACCACCAAACGCGCCCAAGTAGATTATTGGATGAACGTTGCTGAACGGACATGAAATTAAGAATTAATTCTGCACGTTAGTTAAAGAGTCCGCAATCCTAAAGATTGGTTGGAAACAGCACGCCATGCCGATCTATCCCGAGCTAATCCCTTCGTCTCCCTATAGCTATTCATCTCAACGTCTTCAACTATCTGACTCACATACTCCAATCTAGGCCTACCTACCCCTCTCTTTCCCTCCACTCTACCTTCTATGATCAATTGCATAATCCCCCCATGCCTAAGAATATGCCCTACTAATCTGTCTCTCCTACGCTGTAACACTCTCCAGATACTTCTCTTCTCCCCTACTAACTCTAGTACAGCTTCATTTGTTACTTTATCTTCCCAACCAATCCTCATCATCCTCCTATAACACCACATTTCAAGTGCTTCTAATCTACGCTTCTCTTCCTTTCCTATAGTCCACGCCTCACACCCGTACAGTGCTACACTCCAAACATATACCTTCAGTAATCTTTTTCTAATACCCAAGTCAATATTTGATCTTAAAATCTGTTCTTTTTCTACGAATGCCTTCCTACCCTGTGCTATCCTACACTTTATATCTACCTTGCTTCGATTATCTTTTGTGATTCTACTGCCTAAATAACAAAAATCTGACACTTCTTCGATTCTATTATCTCCTATTGTGATCCTCATTTTTCTACTGCATTCCTTTTTGTCACACCTCATCACTTTAGTTTTACCTATATTTATTTTCATGTTAAAATCCCTAGTCAATACTGCCTGCATACCATTCAATACCTTTTCTAAATTCTTTTCGCTTTCTTCCAATATAGCTATATCGTCGGCGAATCTCAGCATATATATTTTCTCTCCGTGTACATTCACACCTACACTATACTCTTCTTTTACTTTGTTTATTGCATCTTCTATATATAGATTAAATAATAACGGTGAGAGTGTACATCCTTGCCGAACTCCCTTCCCTATTTTTGCTACCTCTTCTTCCCCCTCAATTCTAACTAAGGCAGTTTGGTGTTTATATAAATTAAAAATTATTCTCCTATCCTTATAATCTATACCCGTTTCTTTTAAAATTCTAAACATTATGTCCCAATCTACATTATCAAATGCCTTTTCTAAATCTACAAAAGCCATGCAAGTTACCTTTCCTACCCTCTTTCTTTTTTCTACTACCATTGTTAGTGCTAGAATCGCCTCTCTCGTCCCTCTGTTTTTCCTAAAACCAAACTGATCTTCTCCTAGCCTTTCCTCTACTTTATTTTCTAATCTCCTATAAATAATCTTTAACAATATCTTCGATGCATGTGATAGTAGACTAATGGTCCTATAGTTCTCACACAAATTAGCTCCTATTTTCTTCGGCATTGTTACTATTCTACTACGCTGAAAATCCTGTGGTACTTCTCCCTTCTCATATATTTTACAAACTAACCTGTATAATCGCTCCTGCATTTTTTCCCCTGCGTGTTTTATTAATTCGGCTGGTATCATATCAATCCCCGCTGCTTTGTTATTCCGTAAATCATTTAATGCTCTATGAAACTCTGACCTAAGTATGCTAGGACCTAAGTCATCCTCATCTATCTGTTCCACATTTTCTAGCTCCTCCATGTCCTGCCTACCTTTATATAAATCTTCAAGATACTCCTTCCATCTTCTAGCTTTTTCCTTATTTTCTGTGAGTTCCTTACCCTGCTTATCACATATAATGTTACCCTTTGGTTTTACTTTAGAAAAATGTGACTTAATTTTCCTGTAGCCCAAATCTACTTTACCTCTTCTCATATCCTCCTCAATATCCTCACAGTTTCCTTTTATCCACTCTTCTTTCGCTAGCTTGCATTTCCTATTAATTAAGTTCCTTAGTTCCTTATATTTTTTCTGTCCTGCTTCTGTGTTTCCAATTTTAATTTTCCTTCTTGCTTCTATCATTTCAACTATTTCTTCCGTGATCCATTCCCTCCTACCTGCCCTTTTCTTTGTGCCTAATACTTCATTTGCTGCTGTAGTTAACCCATTTCTGATTTCCCTCCATTCGCAATCTATGTCGCTCCTTGATGTTCCATTAGCCATGATTTCTACTTTCTGCTTGTACTTTTCACATACATCAGCTAATTTTAACCTATCGACATCTACTCTGACCTGTTTAGACTTCTGTAATTTCTTGAAATTGACCTCTGAGTCCAGGACTACTAAATTCTGCACGTATAAGAATTTAATATTCTTAATAAGTTAGTTTACTATTGTAAATATTGTTACAAAAGTAACATGATTGTGAAAGTAAAAATTGCAAAAAAACGACCCCGCTGTTTTCTTTCGCTTACTTTGAGGATGGGATTATTAGCTAATGTGTGGTACATCCAAAAGAGCCGTGTGGTGACGTAGTATGCGATTATAACGTCCACTGAATAGTGACCGTGGGCGACCATTAGCATAACAACGCCCGTTAAGGCCGCGAAACCATAGGCCCAATGAATTATGTATACTTTCTTCGGAGTATCTGAATAAATATTAGAAAAATTTGAATAATGAACATATCTATTAATATAGAATATCACCCAAATACCGTAACAAGCATTAAGTAGCTAGATGCGCATTTCAAAGGCTATGCCCCCATCTTCAGTAGCACCAGAAAAAAATAAATAAAATATAAAATAATATGAAATACACAAGCGGTATTTGGGTGATATTTTAATAAATCATTTTTAAATTTAAATTTAATTTTTGATAAATTTTAAAATAAATATAATAATAAATAATAATAAATATATAAATATAAAAATGTTATTAGATAAGGAGGTTACATGTCTCGATATAGAATTTAGTGTTTGTGTTAATTAATATAATTAATTCCTAAGTTAGATATATAACGCTCCTTGCATCCTAATACAAATAATACATTAATAATATTAAAAATTATTATAATAAAATGAAATTCTTATGAATAAAAAAAATAATGTAAAAAAACGTAATGAAACATTATTGCTGCGAATATTCGCTTTTATAACTTTTACAGAAAGAAAAATCAAATCAATTTAAATGATAATAAAATTACTTTTCAATTATTTTTCTTAAATTATATTATTATAAGATATATGCAACTTTAGTAAAGTTAGTGAGATAAGGGTTGCCTATATATGAGGGGAAACGCTCGGATAAGGAGAGCAAAATGGACATAAACGCATAAGGAGATTGTAAACGTGCACAAATAGTATTATTAAAGAATAAAGATTTTAAGAAATGACTGTAATGAAAAATTTATAAAAGTAAGAGAGTATAAAAAGTGACGGTACGACTCTGGCTGAGAGTAGCTGAATGGGGATAATGATTTAGTGCATGTTCCGCGCGATACAGACGTGTTTATGAAGTTGCATACTCTTCATGAGGGTATTAATGTTGCCAGATCATCGATGCATCAAGAACTGACCTATGGATTCTAGGTCAGGTCTTTAATACATACTTCAACTTATGGATATTTTTAAAATTTTACTTGATTTAATATTTTATCAATTATTTAGCTGGAATATTTAAATTTAAGGCAACCCTCTGTTTTATCGTGTAGTTTCAGTTGCCTATATTTATTCTACTCTCCCTATACGGCTATTCTTAACCGGAATCGTACCTAAGTGACATAAACGTTAAAAGTGACAAATGTCAAAAATTAGATATACACAAATTATGACAGAAATTAAATATAAATTTCTATCATATTTATGACAGAAATTAAAAATAAAATATGACAAAATAAAATATAAAATATGACAAAAATTAAATATAAAATATGACAAAATTAAATATAACAGAAATTAAATATAAAATATGACAAAAATTAAATATAAAATATGACAAAATTAAATATAACAGAAATTAAATATAAAATATGACAAAATTAAATATAAAATATGATATTTTATATTTAATAAATATAAATTTATATTTATATGGGAGATATTTTATATTAATAAAATGTGACAAAATTAAATATAAATTTCTGTCATATTTATGACAGAAATTAAAAATAAAATATGACAAAATAAAATATAAAATATGACAAAAATTAAATATAAAATATGACAAAATTAAATATAACAGAAATTAAATATAAAATATGACAAAAATTAAATATAAAATATGACAAAATTAAATATAACAGAAATTAAATATAAAATATGACAAAATTAAATATAAAATATGATATTTTTATATTTAATAAATATAAATTTATATTTATATGGTTGATATTTTATATTAATAAAATGTGATATATATTAATAAAATTAAATATAAGTTTCTGTCGAGGCATATTTCTGACAGAAATAAAAAATAAAAAAATCGTATTGTAAGACTGAATATTTTTCGACTTACATTCGGATATGATTAAGTAGCTGAAGACGAGGATGACGGTGTGGCCACTGTATATATAGTCGCCGCAGTAAGTGTGTTTGCCATTGATGGACAGGCCCATGCCGGCGGCCAATTTGACAATGCGCTTGACCACTTCGACGGGGGACGTTTGGTTGCTCTTCGGCGAACAATAGTACGTCGTACTGGGGATGGGCATCGCCGTCACGTACATCGTCACCGATCGGTACATGTACAGGAGGGACATGATGAGGAACGCACGGCGGGCCACAATGAACCTGCACCATTCACGTGTAATTTTCAATGTAATATCTGCAGCGATGATTCGTATTTTTTTTTTGTACGGGGCACATTTATTTTTAAAATTTTTCGCAAATTAATAGGTGCATTAATTTAATTTAAATTAATAATATGTTTAGTTGTGAACTGAGTATCTAGTTTTTGATTATCGAATTTATTTTACGTATCCATCAGTTATTTTTTGTATATTATATATACAAAATATTTTGGAAAAAGAACATTTAACGATTTATTTTGTTATATGCTAAAATATTTTTTTTTTATAATCAAAATATCAAAATTTCGCCGGCAAAAAAATCGCCTTTTTAGAAAAAATTACTAATTTTTTTTAACGTATAAAATTTTAGACTGAAGAGGGTTATTGTTATTTATGATTGCTTTAATAGAAAGTTCCAAAAAAAAATTGTACCTCTTAAAAACAGTAGATATTTTTATGAAAATAGATCATTTTAATTACGTCTAAACAATTAAAAATACTTGTGTTTAGAATTAATTAAAGCTTTTGTGTAAAATAGGTAAATAAAGTTTTTATTACACAAAATTTAGCAATTAATCTGATGGTATTTAAAAATACTTTACAATCTCAATAAATATTTCAAATTTGCTGGGCAAAAAAAAACGTACTCATAAAAACAAATTTCGACAAAACTATCTTCGGCATTGATATCAAAAAATTTCAAAAAGCACCCTCAAAATTCATCACACATACATATCAAATGCAATATTCCCCAAATTGTGCATAAAAAAAATCTTATAAAAAAATCAAAAAATATTTCTATGAAATTTATAAAATTTGTTTAAAAAAAATGTACTAAATCTAAAAATTTCAAATAAATTTTACTAATTTTCTAGCGACATAAATTCGAGTCTTGATATAAATTCATAAAAATGTTTCAATTAGATGTTCGAAATTAGATGAATCGAAATTAGATGAAAATATTTTCATACAACCGGATTCAGTTTTTGACAAGCCTTTCAATGAGCCGTCACACAATACATGGGCGGCTATTTGAATATACAGGGTGTGGATAGCTGAGAGTTAGCTAAATATCTGACAAATATATCATTTTCTAAGAAGACTAAATCGTACCTATGCTTATGCAGTAAAACAGCGACGATAGCCGAATTGAAGCAGATGATAAGTAGATACTCGGACACGTCCAGTGCCCAATCTTGGGCCGGTACTGCGTCGTGGAATACGTCCGGTAAAGGGCCGTACGTCGATCGGTCGGGCACCCGCTCATGAACAAGAGCCAGCGACGTTAACACGAGCACAAAGTTGAAAAAGAGAATAATGGCGGCTGGAAGAAAAAAATGGGGGGGTATATTAAATCGAAGATCAGCGAGTTTCATGGTAATACCCAGTAATGTTTTCCATCGCTCCTGCGGGAATCTCGGTTCTTCCCTGACCGGAGCTGGCATGGTGATTTTGATGATACCATTCGACGAGTCTGAAGACTTGGACTGTAATACATTCTCCTCGTCTTCTTCGCCGTAATAGCTGGGCATGCTGGTCGGACTGTCCCACAGATTGTCCGGTTTACCCGCCACTGGTAGCAGTGGCTTCCGCTGATACATATCATCTAAAATACACGTGAAATGTAATTGATAGTAATTTGAGTTGAAATGCGATGCGAAAACATTTTGTGTAAAATGTTTTATTGTAAAATGCTTGTAGTAAAAATATTTAATGTAACGTGAGGTGAGGCGAATTTTAAAAGTGAGGATTCGTAAATCTGCAATTAGTTTTGCTAAAAGTTTAGAAATTTTTTTTTTCAAAAATTTGAAAAAATTGCAATAGCACCCCACTGCATTTTTTTTTTATAACATTTACACATTTTCAAAAATTAGTTTATAGTATTTTCTAATAAGAATCTGAGAAACTGCAAGTGATTTTGACGACAGATGAATATTTGAAGAAAGACGAATTTTTGAAGTGAGCAGCTTGAAATATTTTTAAATGGTGCAAAAAAAATCAAAAAAATCAAAATTAATTTTTATTCAATTTATAAGATATTAATTTATTAAATTAATATTTTTATTTTTATTGAATGTGACAATTTCTTATGAGAAATGATCTCGGGATTTCAAATTTGCAATTGGTTTTGCTGTGGGATTATTAGTTTAGCAAATATCGCGAAAAAATTGCAATGGCACCCCACTGCATTTTTTTCGTAACATTTTCGCATTTTCAAAAATTAGTTTATAGTATTTTCTAATAAGAATCTGAGAATCTGCAAGTGATTTTGACAACAGATGAATATTTGAAGAAAGACGAATTTTTGAAGTGAGCAGCTTGAAATATTTTTAAATGGTGCAAAAAAATTCAAAAAATTCAAATTTTATTTTTATTCAATTTATAAGATATTAATTTATTAAATTAATATTTTTATTTTTATTGAATGTGACAATTTCTTATGAGAAATGATCTCGGGATTTCAAATTTGCAATTGGTTTTGCTGTGGGATTATTAGTTTAGCAAATATCGCGAAAAAATTGCAATGGCACCCCACTGCATTTTTTTTCGTAACGTTTTCGCATTTTCAAAAATTAGTTTATAGTATTTTCTAATAAGGATCTGAGAATCTGCAAGTGATTTTGACGACAGATGAATATTTGAAGAAAGACGAATTTTTGAAGTGAGCAGCTTGAAATATTTTTAAATGGTGCAAAAAAATTCAAAAAATTCAAATTTTATTTTTATTCAATTTATAAGATATTAATTTATTAAATTAATATTTTTATTTTTATTGAATGTAACAATTTCTTATGAGAAATGATCTCGGGATTTCAAATTTGCAATTGGTTTTGCTGTCGGATTATTAGTTTAGCAAATATTGCGAAAAAATTGCAATGGCACCCCACTGCATTTTTTTTCGTAACATTTTCGCATTTTCAAAAATTAGTTTATAGTATTTTCTAATAAGAATCTGAGAATCTGCAAGTGATTTTGACAACAGATGAATATTTGAAGAAAGACGAATTTTTGAAGTGAGCAGCTTGAAATATTTTTAAATGGTGCAAAAAAAATCAAAAAATTCAAATTTTATTTTTATTCAATTTATAAGATATTAATTTATTAAATTAATATTTTTATTTTTATTGAATGTGACAATTTCTTATGAGAAATGATCTCGGGATTTCAAATTTGCAATTGGTTTTGCTGTCGGATTATTAGTTTAGCAAATATTGCGAAAAAATTGCAATGGCACCCCACTGCATTTTTTTTCGTAACATTTTCGCATTTTCAAAAATTAGTTTATAGTATTTTCTAATAAGAATCTGAGAATCTGCAAGTGATTTTGACGACAGATGAATATTTGAAGAAAGACGAATTTTTGAAGTGAGCAGCTTGAAATATTTTTAAATGGTGCAAAAAAATTCAAAAAATTCAAATTTTATTTTTATTCAATTTATAAGATATTAATTTATTAAATTAATATTTTTATTTTTATTGAATGTAACAATTTCTTATGAGAAATGATCTCGGGATTTCAAATTTGCAATTGGTTTTGCTGTCGGATTATTAGTTTAGCAAATATTGCGAAAAAATTGCAATGGCACCCCACTGCATTTTTTTTCGTAACATTTTCGCATTTTCAAAAATTAGTTTATAGTATTTTCTAATAAGAATCTGAGAATCTGCAAGTGATTTTGACAACAGATGAATATTTGAAGAAAGACGAATTTTTGAAGTGAGCAGCTTGAAATATTTTTAAATGGTGCAAAAAAAATCAAAAAATTCAAATTTTATTTTTATTCAATTTATAAGATATTAATTTATTAAATTAATATTTTTATTTTTATTGAATGTGACAATTTCTAATGAGAAATTTTATTTTAAAAAACCGCAAGAGTTCAAAAAAAAATTAGCCATCGTTTTGTAATTTGAAATATTTTTTTTTTGGTCAATTTAGAATCGAAATAAAGTTCACGACAATATTTTGAAAAGTCACCACGATTTAAAACACAAAAAAGAAAATCCTGACTATAAAATAAAAATTAAATCAAAAAAAAATAACAAATAAAAAATCATCAAAAAATTAATAAATGTGTATTTTCACAATAATAGCACATCATCGGTTATCCACCAATGAAATACCTTCTTGCGTCATGTTTCTAGTGTGATGTGCAGCACCGTTGATATTCGCTGATGCGCCGCCCGTGTCTACGGAAACACCCGAACCGGTGGAGACGTTCACGTGGTGCTTGTAATGGTGCGCAGGCGCGGCGCTGCTAATAACACACGGCTGATGATGGTACAGCGTTGGCTGTTGGTGTTGCGCATGCGCGCCGCTGTGTTGGTAGTGACGTTGAGTTGTGGTGGTGGCGCCACCTGGCGGCGAATGTGCAGCGAGAGAGGATGCGGACGATGAGGAGGAGAAGGTGGTGGTGGATGGTGCGCAGAGATGGGGGTGGTGTTGTGGATCGCCGATCGAGCTGCCTCCAGCGGCTGCCGATGATGCAGAGTGCAAGATGCTTCCATAATCGGCAAACTTCGGCTCCAACACCATTCTGTGAAATTATCAAATTAATGCAGATAAAAGTAGATGATAAAAATGAAATATCAAACGAAATTTTTACATTTCACGACGATATTACTAATTTTTTTTCATATTTTTTATATTTTATATTTTTATATTTTATATTAAAAAAATTAAATTAAAAATTGATTTTTAATTAATTTTTTTCCGTTATAATGAAATAATCGAAATGCACTCTTAAAAAAAAAGAAAAATCCTGAAAAAAAATTGAAAAATCAACAAATTTTTTATATTTTCATTACAAGGATATTCTTCCTTTTTTTTTTCAAAAATATTAAATTCCAATTAAAAATTAAAGTCGCACATTTTTCGATGTAGAAAAAATGGGTCGTTTGATAAAAAATAATACTCACAGAAAAATATTCTTTTATCAAACAAATTAAATTTTAATTAGAAATTTAAAAATTTTAATAAAAAATATAAAATTTAAATTAAAAATTGATTTTTAATTATATTTATTCCGTTATAATGAAATAATCGAAATGCACTATTTAAAAAAAGCTAAAAAAAACCTGAAAAAAAAAATTCAACAATTTTTTTATATTTTCATTACAGGGATATTCTTTTTTTTTTTTTCAAAAATTTAAATTCCAAGTAAAAATTAAAGTCGCATATTTTTCGATGTTGAAAAAATGCATCGTTTGATAAAAAAAAAATAATACTAGCAGAAAAATATTCGTTTTTCAAACAAATTAAATTTTAATTAGAAATTCAAAAAGCCTTATAATTTTGTCGAGGGCTTAAAAGATATACCTTATACAAAAAAAAAATGTTTCTACTGCGAGAAGCAAAAAAATAGTAAAATTACAAAGAATCGCAAAAAAAATATTTGTGATATTCTATATTATTAATAATAATGATATATTGAAATAAAATTATATATTATGAAATATAAAGATTTTGTTTTTTATCAAAATATTTTTATCTAATTGTTAATTCAAATTTGGTATAAAATATTTGTCGAAGAAAGAAAATTATTTTATTTTGTAGATTTTTTAGCTACTGACGATGGTGGCGTAGCCTTCGAAATGCGTATTCAAATAAATTCTTTGCGATTTTTTTAAGAATATATTAAATACACAATTATAGCGAGGAATTCCATTAATTTTTTGCAACAAAAAAAAGCAAATTAGTTATTGGTTAATTGAATTAATTGTGCAATTATTGCATGCGAAATAATTCTTAGAAAGAATATTGTAAACAACAATATTATATTAATCAAGTATGACATTTAAAAAATTAAAAAAAATTATACCGCTGAAGAAGATTACAATTTTAATTTACAATATATAATAATAATGTTTTAATAAATAACTTTTTTTGTTTGTAGCTTCTGGAAAAATGTTTCAGAGACTTAAAAAGACAAAAAAAAAACAATAAAAAAGTTAAAAAAAATTCACTTAATTTTTGTAAATCGAAATGTGCAAATAAAATATTGCTGTGCATAAAATAAATTTAAAAAAATATGTAAAATCTTTTTAAAAAAAATACAGATTGTCTATAATTACAATTTTCATGTTACCAACACAATACAGAAAAAAAATTACAATCACATAAAATCAGATCTAAACCAAACAATAAAAATAATATCATAAAAACACTAATTGAGAATCAATAATTTATTTTCTATTGATTTTCTATTTGAACAAATTACTTTCTAATAAGACAAGAAAAAGCACGGCTAAATTTATACCGGGTGACCACTTAATAAAGTACACAATCGTCGAATAATATTTAAAAAATAAAATTTCTTTGATGATACGTGTTATTATTTGATTATCCTGTATATACAAGACTTTCAT
Organism: Leptodirus hochenwartii; assembly: GCA_947310635.1. NCBI lineage: Eukaryota > Metazoa > Arthropoda > Insecta > Coleoptera > Leiodidae > Leptodirus > Leptodirus hochenwartii. The sequence continues at coordinate 1,621,405 of OX371179.1, forward strand.
CTTCTCGTTCCAACTTATTTTTATTATACACAACTCGAAGTATATCTACAAGCTGTTGAAAAATAATTTTATATACTACCGAAATGATTTGTTTTGATTTTTTTTTGAAATTTTTGTTCTAAAACCTTGAATTAAACAAATATATAAAAAATAATAAATGGTGTTAAATTTTTTATGGCACACTCAAATGCAATAGTAATACGTAGTGTGAGGGATGCATTCACTAACACATTACTATTGTCTTTGAATGTACATTTAATTTTTTTGATGATTTTTTTCGATAGTAAATTTAATTTTTAATAATTGATTGCAAAAAGCAATTCTTAAGTAATTTTTTTTTGTTGCAAAAAGAATTTGTATAAATTATTTTTAAAGTTTTTAAAGACAATTAAGTTAATATGAGATTGGTTATTATATAGATTATAAATGGGCATTTTTTAAATTTTTTAATTAAATTTTATGAAAAAAAAATTCTCTACATTCACTTGCGAAAATTTATCATTTGTAAATTTGCAATGTTATTTGCGAATTTCAATAAAATATGATTCATAATTTTTTAACGGGAAAGCAAGAATTATTTTTTTCCTGTAAGTAAATTGTTAATTTTTAATCGTTTTCGTAAATGAATTAAATTTAATGATAGCAATAATTTTTCAAACATAAAAGATTCTTTAGTCGTTTTTTTTAGAAAAATTTTAGAAAACTTAAATTTTTAAAAATTTTAGATTTTAGAAAAAATCATAAATGTTGTTAATTTCATGAAAAAAATGTAAAATTTATTCGAAAAATAGATGAAAATTGAAGTCATTAAACAAAAATTAATAGAAAAATATTTAAAAAAATCGCGAAATTAATAATTAATTTAGGATTTTTTTTTCTTTTCAAATTTAAATTGATAATAAATAAAATTATGAACTTGAAAATGAAAATAAAATCGAAATTCTAAAATTACAGAAATTAAAGTATTTGAACATTTCAAAAAATAAAAATAACTTAATTTTACAATATTAAACATTTTTTTTTTATATTTGCCCTTGAAACAAATCTTATTTTTATCTGTATTTTTAGATTTTTTAAAAAATCATAAATATTGTTAATTGCATGAAAAAAATTAAAAATTAATTTGCAAAATCGAATGAAAATTTAAGTCATTAAAAAATATTTAAAAAAAATAGATATACTAAAAAATAGCGAACTTGATAATTAAATTAATGTAATTAATAATAAATAATATTATGGAGTTGAAAATTTAAAAAAAATCAAAATTCTAAAATTTATAATAGATAATAAAATATTTGAATATTAAAAACAAAATATTTTTTGCAATAATAAAAACATTTTTTTTTATACATTTCCTATTAAAAACAATCTTATTTTTGCACACATCTATAATTAAAATTTGAAGAAAAAAAAATCGGAAAAACATCTAAATTTGAAAAGAACATTTGTCAAAAAAAAAATTTTTGCTACAAAACAGTGGTAATAAATATTTATATTAATTGTGAGAGGGGTCACCGAATTTGAACAACCATGTAATTATAGAACATAATAATTATTTCATAATCAATGTAAAAAACAAAACCTCAACGGATATAATACTCCCATTATTTTACTTTATCGTATTTTGAGGTCACCCTAACCTAAAAAAATACAAAAGAATTTTTTTAGATAATGAAGAAACGTTAAAAATAAATATTTTTAATTTTAGGAGAACGAATATTTAGTTTTAATAAAAATTGGTTTAGTGCACGATGTCTAAAAAGTAATTGTAAAATGTCCTATAAAAATTTTAAAAAAATCCAAAAAATTTAGAAGCATAAAATTTTGTTTTTAATAAAAATTGGTTTGGAGGTGTACAAAAAATACTGTAAAATGTCTTATCTAAATGAAATTTCAATCAAATAATTTTTTTGAACAAAATTTGTAGCTTTATTTATTTATTTTTCTAATTATAAAATTTATAAATATATAAAGTAATTGTTTTTGTTAATTATTTACTATAAAAGGAAATTGTTTTGAAAATTTTTAAGAAATTGTAGAAATGTAGCAATTAATTTACAATTTATATATTTTTATAAATTTATTACGTCTTTATAATTTAACAAACCGAAATTTCCGTTTTTTTTAGATAAGAAAAAATAATCTTACTTCCGTTTTAAATTATTTTTATTTTTTATGTACAATTATTTTTTTTATTTTTAGTAATTTTTAATGAAATCTTTTTTCTAATTAACTTTTCTAAAACTAATTTATTATGAAAAATTGCTTGAAATATTTTTATTTGTTGAAAACAATTTTTTATTCAAGTCATTTTTTTTAATGACAATCGGATGATTTTATTTTATATCATAAAAAATTAGTAGGATAAAAAAATTTTTATACGACTAATATAATTTTTTTTAAATATATATTTCAAAAAAATTTAGTCCATTAAAAAAAAAACGTTAATGGAAGAAACAAAATTTAATTTGGCTAATAAAATTATAAAATTTATAAATATATAATGTACGATTTATTTGGCACGAACTTTAAAATTTGGTTCGCAATTTAGACGACGGTATTTTTGGGTTTTCTCTACGCAATTTATTTAATTAAATTTTGGCAGTAAACAAAATTTTCTCCACTATATTAAGTTTTCTTGTTTCTAAAAATAAATACGTAATACTCTGTATATAAAACTAGAAACGCTCTTTGTTCGAAAATAAGAAGAAAAAATTAAGTACAATTTTAAAATAAATCTGATTTAGAATGACGTATTTAAATTTTTATGTAAACATTAATTTTGAAGAAAAAAAAGTGTGAAATAGAAATTAATTTACAATTTATATTTTTTTATAATTTAACAAACCGAAATTTCCGTTTTTTTTAGATATGAAAAAATAATCTTACTTCCGTTTTAAATTGTCTTTATTTTTTATGTACAATTTTTTTTAAAAGCTCACATTAATTAGAGAAATAAAATTTTTAATGAAATATTTTTTTTAATTAATTTTTCTAAAACTAATTTCTAATGAAAAATTGATTGAAATATTTTTATCTGTTGAAAACGATTTTTTTTTCTGCAAAATTAAAATCTAAATTTTTGTTCTTTCAAAAATTATATCCAAAAAATATTTTTTTTTCTAAAAAAAATATATATTAATTGTTCATATCCATATATACAGGTTGTTCCACTTTCACTATAATCTACTCAGAATTGATTTAATTTAATATATTTTGAAATATTTAAAAAAAAATTGGATTATATAAATATATATTTATATATTTTATTTTATAATATTAAATATTAAAAAAAAAATAGTTCGAGAATAATTTTTATTGTAACTAAAAAAATTAAAAATTCATATTTTTACAATGGCCTTGACCCAAAAAAAAAATATCAAAGTATATAATTTAATTTTTATTTTAGAATAAGTCGTTTTAATAAAATTGTCAATATAGAGGCAAGTGCAAACTTTTTCACAATATACTACAACTATTATTTTTACTATTACAAAAAAAAATGTAAATATTCAATAAAACGTATTGTATTCAACATATAAAAAATATACAATTTTTAAAAAAGTACACTGCTAACGAAAAAAAAATTTTATTTGTCGAGAAAATTTCATTTGAAATTTACGACCGCGGTGAATTATGTTTATATTTACGACATTGCACTGCGCATTAAATTTTTAATTTCGACCGAAACTGATTAAGATTCCGGATTGAAAGTTAACATAGCAGGCCATTATACAGTACATTACGTATACAAATCTGTTTATTACCGTACAATATTTCAATCAGTCACCAGTCGAGGTCGAAAGTGCAAAATTACGATTCAAAATGTACACCGAAAGACAGCAATAATGCGTTTTTATGGCGTTACATGGCAGCTATTTGCAAATAGTTGCTATTTATTGTGCAATTTATTTATATCTATACGGACACATTACTATTGTCTTTGAGTGTACTCGCAATAATGAGATAATGAACCCTGATGGAAGAAAATCGTACATGAATGCCATCACAAGAAGAATATATGAAATATTGTTATGAAAATATGAATAAAAACATTCTAAAATATGAAAATAAAATTAAAAATTTTGCAAAAAAGAAAACGGGAAAATAAATTAATATTTCTATAATTTTATAACTCGACAAATTCGCAAAAGTAAACTATTAAAATGCAATTGTTAATTCTATAGAAATTTGGCGTTATAAGCGGATAAAAAATGAAATTATTTTGACGTATGTCATATCTTACCTACTGCCTACATTTGACAGCTTTTTAGTTCAAAATAATACGAGCAGCTGTTTCGCACATCTACTTTTATTTATTTAAATGTTTTATTTATCTTAATATCACAATAATTTGTAGTAAACTGTATTAATTATTAAATACGTAATAATGTATATTAATTAATTAATTAATTAATTAATTAAGAATTGCGGATTTAAATGTAATGTCACAGCGCACAATTTATTTTATTTAGATCAAGTGCACAAGATCCAGAAAAAATCAAATCACAAGATATATTATAAAAAAAAAATTTTTTGGTTCGTTTTGTTAATTAATATCAATTAAACAGCAATCTACAAATCAAAGAACAACAGGTCATGAAAAATTTTTAATCGAAAAATGAAGGTATCAGATTAGGTCAGGTCAGGTCACGTCAATACGAATATAAATGAAAGAAATAAAAACATCCGCAGGTTATGAAAATATTTTAAATCAAGGAAATAATGGCAACGTCGGGTCAAAATAATAAATCAAAGAAATAATGGCAACGTCAGGTCAAGTCAGGTCAAAATAATAAATCAAGGAAATGATGCCATCGTCGGGTCAGGTTAAATATAATTTCGAAAAAAATTGTAAATCGAAAAAATAAACGTAAAGTTGTATGACGTGTTGTCGGGTCATTAAAATTACAGGTCGCGTAGTGCCAGGTCAGGTCATGAATAAATTAAAGAATTCGAGGTATCGTCGGGTCAAGAGAATTTTAAATGGATTAAATAAAGGTATCGTCAGGTCATGGAATTTTCAGATCAAAATTCTAAAAGTAAACATTAATATAGGGAGTGTCAGGTCAAGTCAAAAAAATATATATAAATCAAGTATATGAAGGCATCGTCAGATCAAGTCAGGTCAGGAAAATTGCAGATCAAAAAAGTAGTAGCAAACATTAATACAGGGTATGTATCGTCAGGTCAGGTCAGGTCATGAATATTGCAGATCAAAGAACTGTAAGTAAACGTTAATGCAGGAGTTGATGTCAGGTCAGTTCAGATAAATAAATAAATAAAGATTAAAAGATCAAGCGACTAAAGGTATCGTTAGGTCATGAAATTCGCAGATCAAAAATATAAAAGCAAACATTAATATAGGGAAGGTATCGTCAGGTCAGGTCATGAAAATATATAAATCATGTATATGAAGGCATCGTCAGATCAAGTCAGGTCAGGAAAAGTGCAGATCAAAAAAGTAAAAGCAAACATTGATACAGGGAAGGTCAGGTCAGGTCATGAAAATTGCAGATCAAAGAACTGTAAGCAAACATTAATCCAGGAGTTGATGTCAGGTCAGTTAAGGTAAATAAATAAAGATAAAAAGATCAAGTAACTAAAGGTATCGTCAGGTCATGAAAATTGCAGATCAAAGATCTAAAAGCAAACATTAATATAGGGAATGTCCGGTTAGGCCAAAAAAATATATAAATCAAGTAACTGAAGGCACTGTCAGGTCAGATTAGGTCAGGAAAATTGCAGAACAAAAAAGTAAAAGCATATAGGGAAGGTACCGTCAGGTCAGGTCATGAAAATTGCAGATCAAAGATCTGTAAGCAAACATTAATCCAGGAGTTGATGTCAGGTCAGGTCAGGTAAATAAATAAAGATAAAAAGATCAAGTAAGTAAAGGTATCGTCAGGTCATGAAAATTGCAGATCAAAGATCTAAAAGCAAACATTAATATAGGGAATGTCCGGTTAGGCCAAAAAAATATATAAATCAAGTAACTGAAGGCACTGTCAGGTCAGATTAGGTCAGGAAAATTGCAGAACAAAAAAGTAAAAGCATATAGGGAAGGTACCGTCAGGTCAGGTCATGAAAATTGCAGATCAAAGATCTGTAAGCAAACATTAATCCAGGAGTTGATGTCAGGTCAGGTCAGGTAAATAAATAAAGATAAAAAGATCAAGTAAGTAAAGGTATCGTCAGGTCATGAAAATTGCAGATCAAAGATCTAAAAGCAAACATTAATATAGGGAATGTCCGGTTAGGCCAAAAAAATATATAAATCAAGTAACTGAAGGCACTGTCAGGTCAGATTAGGTCAGGAAAATTGCAGAACAAAAAAGTAAAAGCATATAGGGAAGGTACCGTCAGGTCAGGTCATGAAAATTGCAGATCAAAGATCTGTAAGCAAACATTAATCGAGGAGTTGATGTCAGGTCAGGTCAGGTAAATAAATAAAGATAAAAAGATCAAGTAAGTAAAGGTATCGTCAGGTCATGAAAATTGCAGATCAAAGATCTAAAAGCAAACATTAATATAGGGAATGTCCGGTTAGGCCAAAAAAATATATAAATCAAGTAACTGAAGGCACTGTCAGGTCAGATTAGGTCAGGAAAATTGCAGAACAAAAAAGTAAAAGCATATAGGGAAGGTACCGTCAGGTCAGGTCATGAAAATTGCAGATCAAAGATCTGTAAGCAAACATTAATCGAGGAGTTGATGTCAGGTCAGGTCAGGTAAATAAATAAAGATAAAAAGATCAAGTAAGTAAAGGTATCGTCAGGTCATGAAAATTGCAGATCAAAGATCTAAAAGCAAAAAATTAATATAGGGATTAATTAATATATATTATCTGTCATTATATTATATTATATTAATATACAGTAATATATGTCCGGTTAGGTAAAAAAATAAAAATAAATCAAGTAACTGAAGGCACTGTCAGATCAGGTCAGGTCAGGAAAATTGCAGATCAAAGAACTAAAAGCGAACGTTAATCCTGGGAAGGTCAGGTCAATTCCGCTTAGGTCAGGTGTGATAGATACGAGTGAATGATCAAAACAATGGTCAGGTGAAGATGGAACCATCGATGGCTCCTTTTGATTTTAAGAGCGAACCGTTATTTGTTTTAATTTAAAAAAGATGGCACCAATATTAAAAATGTGCACAATGCTTGCAAATTTGTAAATTTAACACACACATTATATTACACAATAAATTCTTGTGTAAACTCGTCTTTAGCATCGATCAAACTAAATCGCATTAATTGCAACATAATTCGCACAAAATCGTATTAATTCAGAAATTCGCCATTCTCACAATAAAACGCAACAAACGCACACTGCCCGTTAGCATTTACTTCTTGTAGAAGAACTTACGGTCGCACGAACGACGCGATTTCACTGTGCGAATCTCAAACGAACCGCGAAGACACCATCGCATATAACAGATGTCTTGTAATAATAAACGAAAGATGGAAAAACGAAAGCGAAACAGTGCCGTGCGCGAGAACTCGCTTTACCCAACCGGGACAGTCCCGTGTCATTTCAACACCACCGAAGAATGGACCGACGAACGAACAGTGGACGGTCCAGCGAGCATCGTCGGACATCGGCCATTCGACACTGACCCCTGCTTCGCTACTCTTTCCCACACATACTGTAGGAATATTACAAAAGCGAGAGAGCGCTGAAAATGTTGTCCGACAATTAAAATTTTTGTTTTGCGTCGTCTGCCACGAGCATTTGATTATCTGCTGGCTACGTCTCACTCTTCATCCAATGAACAAATTAACAGACAATGTTACTTCTTAAGATGCAACGCTGCGCCTGCCACCATTTCTCGAGCAATTATATAAAACAATTAAATATGAGCCGGTGCACGCGAAATATTATTTAAAATTCGGTGTTGGTAGTTGTTGAGATGTTTTTTTTTTTGAAGCGTGTGGCCGTGGTAGAATTTTTTTTTTAAAAAGGTCGCAACTGCGCGATGATTTGCAGTAAACGTGAACTGGTGGACGATTTGTATTCTTTTGCGACTGGTGAGTTGTTTTTCATTTAAAGGTAGGTACGGTAAAATCGGTTCGTTAATTGGGTGTGGTGTGTCCGAAGTGGTTTCGGCGTTGACTTTTAAATTACGGAAGATAAATTGGGAAAATATATTTTTAGTACATATAATTGTTGCAACTGACAAAATACAGGGTAGACAATTTTTTTTTTAATGCAATGTTGGACTATTTACATAAAAATTAAATATATTCTTGAAAAGATTTTTTTTTATTGTTATTTTAATAAAATTTAAAATGTACTGGATTCTTTTTTAAAAAAAATCTATTTATTTTATACAATTTTTTATCCAACAACGTATTAAAAAATATATTAACTTAAAATAAATAAATAATGATGTTTTTTATAATTTATTAAATTGCCACGTACACGTAATTTAATAAATATAAATAATTATAAATAAAATTAACACGAATTTAATAAAATATAAATTCGAACCTCGTCTAACCTGTATAGTGCGATTGTAAGTCTGGACAGGACCGCACTTAATACGTTGCACCGAATATTCAAAAATATTCAAAAAATATATATATTCAAAATTTACAAATATTAATTTACGAATATTAATTTTTTTTTATTTAAAAAAAATGAATATTTGTTTATTTTATTTATATTTGACTATTTGTCGAATAATTGCAACTATATAAATTTTTTTGGTACTGAAATTCAAATTATAATGGGTTCGTTCTTATAAAATTTATATTTTATTTTTATTTTATTAATTTTTAAATTTTCATGGACATTCCAACACTTAATTATAAATCTAATCTTGTCTATCCTGTATATTGCGATTGCAAGTTTAGACAGGACCGCACTTAATACGTAAGGCAGATTATTTGCTAAGCTAAAGGTACGTACTAAAAAATATTCAAAATAAACTAACGAATATAATTTTTTTTTTATAGTCAAATAATTGCAACTATGTATATAAAATTTAATATATTAAATTAAAATAAATGAAAATGATATTTTTGATAATTTATTAAATTTTTACGGATATTCCAACACTTAATTTAATAAAATATAAATTCGAATTTTGTCTATCCTGTATATTGCGATTGCATGTTTAGACAGGACCGCACTTAATACGTAAGGCAGATTATTTGCTAAACTAAAGGTACGTACTAAAAAATAGTCAAAATTTACAAACGAATATTATTATTTTTTAATAGCCAACCCAGTATTATTTAAAAAATATTTATTTTTCTTAAATTTTCTAATACTCCTTTGTTCGTCGATAATAATCTGACCATTCAATATTAAAAAATTAAAAAATATATATCCCAAGTATACTTTTAAGCGTACAATTTAGCGTTAATGCATTTTGGGTTGCATATATTGTATACGCATTTACTCAAAGCTACTAATCGGCGTATACAAGTCAAAACCAAACGGACTAGGACATACTATACCCACCTGTTGTATATCATAAAATATACCTGCTTGGATTTCGAATCACCTGATCAACCAAAGTGGTGGGGGGAATAAAAAACCAAAGCCAAAACATTTGTTGCATTTTTTGAAGAAACTATTCGTAAATTGCAATGATGGCTAGTATAATGTGTGACAACTAAAAACAAGAATAAAAAATGAAGAACTGAAGGTTTATTTGAAATTAAAAAAAAAATAGATTTGAAGATTTAAAAAAATAAATAAAATAGTACTTAAACAATTATGAACTGAATTGAATGTTTGTTGTAGTAAATTTTATTGTGACGAAACATTTATTTAACTTAACAAATTCTAGAGGTTTTTGAATTGTGGTTTCTTTGGAAAAGCGGAATTTCTAATTTACAAAATAATTTTTGAATTTTCAGGCGAATCTCAAGATTACAGAAAATTGAAAGCAAGCGAGAGTAAAATTGATTGAAAAAGTTGACAAGAAAAAAAAAAAAGAAATAAAGTGGAAAACGAAAGGAAAAAACTATTGTAGAAGGAAGAAAAAAAAATTTTGGAGGCCCTGAAAATACTGCTTCTAGCTGAGGAAGCTAAATTATAGAAGTTTTTAAATTATTTTTAATTATAAATTATAGAACTAAATAAAAGTCACTAAATTATTCTTGCATTGTAATTAGTACTTTAGTACAAAATTATTTTTAGAACTTTAGTAAATTAGTTCATAAAGCTTGAGTGTATTTTTGAAAAAATTTCAAGTATTATAATTTTCTATAATTATAAAATATAAATCGCAATTTGCTAATTGAATTTATATGCTCCTAAATCTAATACTAATTCTGAAAAAACTGAAGAAGCAATGGAACTTGCTTAATAAAGAATTTAATATAAAGTCAAATATTTGGTTGCTAGCGACATCTATGGATGTATAGTTAAACAGCGTTAATTCACATACTGGGTAATTTAGGAGGCAAAAAAGGAAAAGTAAAAGATTGAACATAGTCCATTTGATTAATTTAATTGAAATCCACTCTCGGAAATTCTAAATTACAATTAAATCTGGTCTGAATTTATTATATCAAGTTAAATGTTCAAATGGTAAGTAGTGACATCTGTATCTGAATAGCCAAACGCACCCTGTGTCAAGGACAATCGTGCGTAATTAAAGTTGCATAATTATGGAAGAAAAAATAATTACATACACCTAATGATGATGATAAGAAATTTATGAAGAACATGATTTTCGATTCGACTTAGTTAATTGAAATCAACTTTTTATGTATCAAATCTACTTTTGGAATAATAGTAAACTTTGCACATGAAATACAAAAAATTCTTTTACAAAAAAAAATTGTTTTTAAGACATTTTACCTGTTTCCATTGTCATCTATTTTCGCTGCAGCTAATTCGATGTCATCGTCATTGATTTCAACAGGCATTTTAAAAAATTAAATAACTAAAAACAATCAAATTAAATAACGAAACATTGCCTTTATAATTTTTTTTAAAATCAATTTTCACATAGAATTAGAAACTGTCCGGATGATTTTTTACAATTTAATTAATTTTTGATATTAAATTTGTTCCCACTGTATTTTTACACAAAAAATGATGAAAAATCGCAGTTTAAGCTCCGAACAAACTACATTGTTTTTTTTTTTAATTATTACAATGATAATTGTTGTTATTTTAGTGTTTATTGTCGGCCGGCTTCAAATTTTGTTGCAAAAACAATTAAAAGCGAAACTGTTGTTATTATACAGATGAACCTTGCAACGAGCTGATAAAGATACACCTTGAAAAAAAATTATATAATTTATTCGTGTTTGTTTTTTATTTTTATAACGTAAACTAAAGCGCGAGCACAATTGGAAACTCACCAATAAATAAATTCTAACTTACGCAGCGAGGAAAATAAGTTGAACTCATTGTAGTTTACTATTCGAGCAATAATTAGTTAAACAAATTCGCGCGTGTTTGATAAAAAAAAATCGCAAAATTGCTGGTCATAAAAAGCACATTTATAAATAACATTTGACTGTTAAAAAAAAATTTTTTACAAAATTTTATATAATTTTTTTTTTCAAATTATAATATTCGTATGAAAAATTTTAAATTAAATTACCTTGAAATCTATTTTGAATCGACCACTAATAATATTTTTTTATTGGACTAGTTAGAAAGTGCGTAAACAAATTTTCCGAATTTTGACACAACAAAATATTTTTAGAGTTAAAATAAAAACTCGAAAAAAAATAAATCGAAATTTTTTGTTTGAAAATAACAGAAAATTTGCGGTTTTTTGGAAATTTAAATCGAAATCACTGATTTATTTATTTTTGATGATTTTGATTGTTTTAAACATTTATGAATTTGTTGGAATAATCCGAAATAAACAGTTATGATGCATGTGATGAATCACCGTTAATCTATTCGAAGAAATTACAAGAATTCTTGGCAATTCTTAAAAATAACATTAATTCTTGTATTCGTAATGATAAATGTATTTGTTGTATACAAACGTTTCGAAAAAATAACTTTTCGGTTGTCATTTTTATGACATTTTTAGACAGTATTGTTCAAAAAGTACTACAAAAAATATTATTATATAAAAAAAATATTTTTAACACAATTATTGGAATAATAATAAAAAAAATTCATTGAAAACTTGAATATTTTATTGGTAATTTGAATTTAAAAATATTTATAAAACATCACTTTTTAAAATATTTGTTTACAATTATTATTTTTTGTATGTAAAAAATATATTTGTATGCAACACGTGCCAAATTGTATTTTACGAACTCGTGTTAACAAATACAATTTTTTTTTTCGAATTTTATTACTTAAAATCGCATTTTAAAAATATCTGAACACTGTTTTGTTTTGTTTAAAAAAATCATTTAAATTGTATAGTATTTTATAAGTAATTTTTCAAACAGATACGTAAATAAACAAATAGTTTAATTTACATAAACAATAAACCGACTATCGAATTTCACCTCCCCCTATATTCATTGAAATGTATCAATATAAACTTTTTTAAAACATTCAAATTGTTTTAAATTATTTAAAAAGAATTAAATGTTTCGAAACATTCAATAGTTAATTGTACCAACAAAGTTTGAAAATAAATTGTTGCAGAACGAGAATAAAAATTGCAGTCTGAGACGTAGTCGAAGGCTGTAATTGTATTGAGTTTTTCGAAGCACTTTTGGTATGTGTTGTATAAACTATTTTTCTACTTCCGCAATACAAAATAACGTTAAAATCTCGATTAAAATTCTACACGATCAAATGAGTATTTAACATAATTATCATTATGTTCAATACTCATTTACACTTAATTATCATCATGTTATATATATATAAATGTTATTATAGCAAATTCAATATATTATTGTATAATTTATCAAATTTTATATTATTTTACTTGGACTATTGCTCTACACGTGTACGATGTGTTGCATACTTTAAAATTCTTGCTAATTTCGATATCAATATTAAGGGGTCAGTTTGTTACGTTTTTTTTTCATAAGAAAAGTGGCAGATTTCCGAGTCAAGAATTTTTTAGATTTAGAAAGAAAGGTTTAGATTAGTTAATGACACATTTTTGACAGTATTTGTTATGTCAGTTAATTTTTGAGAAAATCTTGAAGTTGAGATTTTTTTCGTCCGTTTTTTGACCTACTTTAATCACTAAAACACCATAAAAAAAATTACAAAAATCATTTAATATCTAAGTTGAATGTCAAATTTACATCTATGTCAAAAAAATTGCTCGACTCAAAAACTACATAAAACTTTCAAACGTAAAAATGAAAACTCGCTACTTTTTGATACAAATTACGTCAAATATTCGACTGTGAAATAAATACACAAATAGTACCTAGCGCCATCTATGATCAAAACATTTTATCAACTAACTGCCTCCATAAATTAAACTATATTAAATAAGTTTGAGTCGATTTATTTAAAATCCGAATTTTATTAACACTTGAGAAAAAAATTCCAACACTTTAATTTAATTTATTTAACAAAATCGAACACACATTTGAAAAAAAAAAAAAAAAAGTAGATATATTTAAAATATATGTACGATTTGTGCAAACTAAAATAAAAAAAATCGTTTTCTGTGTTTTTGTTCGTTCGATTCTACCAACTCGCGACTCGATGGTAAGTAAACTGGTTTTGTTTCGTTTCATTTTCAAATGTTAAAGGATTGAATATATATTTCGCAAACGGCTGGCCGACAGATGAATGCCTTTCATTTCGCACAACATATTATAACTTCGCCTACCTACTTGAATTTATCTACCTACTTAACTCTAGATTGTAATTATTATTCACGACGAATTATCACGACGAATTATTGCAGCGGTGATATTGCGCACTACATGTCCGAGTAGATGAGAGTCACGATAGATGGCGCGGACAAAAGTGGAAAACTGTATTATAAAAATGACATAAAATTTTCGTGTATGTGTGTTTAATTTAATTAGTAATATTTGGGAAGACTTATGTGTGTTGAAAAAATATTTTATAAAAAATTAAGACAAATTTAATTCATATAGGATTTTTGGCAAATTCATTGATTAAAAAAAATATGTATTTATTTAATTTTTTGAAAATTTTACAAAAGCATAAAAAAATATACGATTTTTGGAAAATTGATTGATTAAAAAATACATATATTTATTTAATTTTTTGAATAATTTACAAAAGCATAAAAAAATTGATTAACTGATTAAAATTAGCATTTTTAAGAAAATAAAAAATCTAACAAGGCAAAAATTTAAAAATGCAAAATTTTTTTTCGTATACAAAAAAAGATGAATCATTAAAATAATAACTTATAAAAATAAAATAAAATTTTCGTGTGTATGTGTAAAATTAATTTGTGATATTTGGTGGTGTGTTGAAAAAATATTTTACCAAAAAATTAAGACAAATTTAATTCATATGGGTATTTTTGGAAAATTCATTGATTAAAAAATATATATATTTAATTGATTTTTTGAATAATTTACAAAAGCATAAAAAACTTGATTAACTGATTAAAATTAGCATTTTTAAGAAAATAAAAAATTAAAAATCTAACAAGGCAAAAATTTAAAAATGCAAAAATTTTCTTCGTATACAAAAAATAAGATTAATCATTGAAATAATAGCTTATAAATTCCTCTCTAATATCTTAAAACGGTTTTTTTTTTCTTGAATTAAATTATAGCTATAGCATATATTACGTCATTGACATAGATAGAATATAGATATCTAATATACTGAGTGATATACAAACATTCCTTATATTATCAACATATTTGCCATTAAAAAAAAATAAAAAAAATAAAATATTAGCTATAACAATAATATAGTTCGTTAATAAAATTCTATATGATTTATTAAATTCCCTACAGAGGTGTAAATTTTTTTAAAAAAACGGCCCTGTAATAAAATTTTATAATTATAATGTCAATAACAATTTTTCAAGAAAATTAATATATTATGATGTGAATAAAAATTAAAAAAATATATTTGTTTTTTAAAAAACGATATTCGATAGTCAGCTCGTAACAAAAATATTTTTTTAAATCAAAAAAATAATAATTTTCTACATATACATAGCCTCAATTTATTTATATTGCTATTAATAAAAAAATTATTTGTATTTTCCGAAAAACTAAAAAAAAATCCAAAAATAAACAAATAATTTTTTTTTCGATAATTTCGATAATATTTTTTGATATTAAATATTTGTTCTTATCAAAAAGAGAAAAATACGAAATATACCTGAATAAATAATCCATAGAATCCAAAAAAAAATTTTTTCATCGCGAAATTTTAATCACTTTTCGCTTTACAAAAATCAGCAGAGATACATGGTCATAAAATAATCTACTAAAAATTTAATCCCCATCCCGTTATCAAAAAGTATCGATTTAAGAAAATTCTCAGATATAAATATTATGCGCATACTGTTAAAAAAAAATCCTTCATTTTTGACGCTTATTAAAATTATTAGATTTTTCAATTTTAAGCGCATGAATTTTTTATTTGCAATTTATTAACGATTTATAAAGCGCAAAATTTTTAGCTAATAAAATATATTAGTTGAATTCGATAGCATGCCATTATTAATCGCAAAATTTCGAGAAAATATTACTAATTTATGTAAAATTTAAAAAAAATTTAAATAATAAATCTTTAATAATCAATAATCACTCCGTATATGTGCAAATAAATTAAATCCATTGCCAAATGCGGACGATAAACATTTGATCTGTGCAAAATATTCATAAAACAGTTATTAATTGATAAATAGATTTCTTTTGACGTGCAGCTTCAATTATTACGAATTATTGGGAGGATGGCGAAATAATGCTACGAATTTATATAGGTCAATTGGATCGGTCAGCAATCTATTATTGATAATGTAAATTGGTAGTTTGCGAATGGGCAAATAAAAAATAAATAAAAAATGAAGACGAATACGATTTTGTGAAAATTTGTAATAAATATATAGAATAAAAAAATAAAAAAAGAATTAAAAAATATTTTTTTATAGATCTATACAATAATTTTTTTAAATCAAATTCTAATTAAAAATAATTAATATTGCACACGCATATAATAGTTATGTCTGCACAATGGAATCTTACCTTATAAAGGCCCGTTTCCAATGATCTCCAATTTTTATAACCAACATTTGCCGTTTTTTTTTTCAAAAAAAAAATATTTTTTTTACACTTTCATTTGATAACATCTTTCATTTATCTAATCGAGTCTGCCAGGTGCTTTCAATTTCAAAAACACATTTCTTTATTTACTCCGCATTTTCCACGCGTTGTTATATTTTAATATACAATGTGATTTATTTATACTTTTCGCTATATTATTTATTTTTGATATTTATCCAGTTTTATTTGCTCTTCTGAGTACACAAATGTGAATGCTGTCTAGAATTAAAAAAAAAAAAATTTCTTCGGATTGAGTAAATTTTAAACTAATATTTGTATAAATAACGGTTTGAAAAAGGAAATGTATATATATATTTTTTTTTATTCTAATAATATAAAATATACCACAATTTTAAAACTAGCAGATGCATAGGAATTTTTAATATTTTTTTATTTTTATTTTTATTTTTCTTTATTTTTGTTGAAAAATATCGAATCTCACAAAAAAAGATATATAGAGCGTTCCATTTAAAATTACACCATTTAGTAGAAATTATATATTAAACGTGTGTTTTAACAAAATCGCGAGTCTTTTTAGTTTATTTTTTTTATTTTTTATTTTATTTTAAGAAATTTTCTTATTTTTTTTAGAGTAGTCTTATTTGAATTTTGTATTTTGAAAGATTTCAATTTTTTTTTCTAATTACAAATTTTTGCAGCGTATTTTTTTAGATGTCATTTCAATTACTGATGCTAAATTATTTTTTTTAGTATATATATAAATATATATAAGCCTGGTGCTGCCGCCAGTAGAAAATTAAGTAACTACCATTTTTGTACTAGTGCAGAAATTTAGTCTATCTATACAGGGTGTACTAGTAGTAGTTATAATATTTAGTTATTATTTATTAAATTATAGTAATAATAATTTTTAATTACCGTACGATATTAGTTTATATACAGGGTGTATTTATTTTTCCACAAGCAATTTTGGATAAAAAAAATTGATTATTTAATTAAAAGAAAATTTGTTAAAATAAAAATAAATCAAATTTCAATATAAGTACATCTGACTTTTTCTATAACAATTTCTTTCTTAGCAAAAAGTGGTTTACAAAAAAAAAAATCGAAGGAAATTCCGGTTAAATTTATTTCGCACTTAATTTGATGTAGTTTTGAATTCTATTTGTATAAATTTCCCTTCAAATAATTAAAAAAAAATAAAAAATTCAATCAAATGAAACAAGTTTTGCAATAAAATATTTACAAAAAAAAAAATCCACACCCGGTATATAGCAAAATTCTATTTTCGCCATATACATATATTTCGCGGTATATCTTTTAAAAATAATTGGGGTAAAAAGCGATTGTGACGTGTGACGGGCCTGTTCTATCACCAGGGCCGCACCTTCATATATTGTGAACATAATTTGTGCCATTTATTATATAGGTCAATATAAGGTGGGTAGAAATGCGAAAGTTTCCACAGCAGGCCATTGGCGTGCGATATAGGGGTGGTAAATAGGTGAGGGCGTATTCCACCCCAATTCGATGCAAGCTCAAAAATTTAGTAGATTTATTTTTAAATAAAATTATTCGTGTCATAAAAAATACGATATGCTACGAGTATAATCTATTATGGTTTGGATTTTTTTTTAGAAAAAAAATTTAAGTTTAAGAATTTAGAAATTTTTTCTGGTCAAAAATGTAGTTTTATTAGTCCTGAAAGCACAATTAAATATGTGAAATTAATTAAAATTTTAATAAATTTTTTATTGTTAAAGTGAAAATTTGTTATAGCAGAATAGAAATAATTTTTTTTTTTTTAAAGTTCAATTTAATTTATAAATACGACTTTTATGCGTCTTTATCGATTATTTTTTAGGTACATTATATTAAAACATAATATAGAGGCGATTTTTTGTTAATTCAAACAAAAAAAATCGAAACTCTTTAATAAAAACTTCAGTTTGGATAATAGAGAGCATACTGTATAATATTAAATACTGATTTTAATCAGCGTAACATTTTATTCTTCTATAAAAGTTGCGTTATTAAAAAAAAACACTAATGTTGATGTTTTGATAAAAAAAAATTATCAAACAGGGGTGTATTTTATGTATTACATACAACAGGACGTGGTTTTATAAATAATTAATTTTTGCGCTATTAAAATAATAATAAAATAGGAGGAATAATAATAATATATATTTTTATAAATGGCATCTTCTAAATAGACAACAATTTTTGATCTAAATAATTTTTTTATACAAAATAAAGCGTGTAATATTTTTGACAGGTAGTGCTAAAATATTTGTGTGACATTTCCGGACATTGTTGCCAAAATAAATTCATCACAAGTGAAAAAAATAATTTACAGACGCAGTTGTATATAAATAAGAATATTTTTTTTACAGTAATATAAACAATTTTCTTTAAAGCGATTAAAAACTATTAATAATTTACAAAAGTATTATTATTTTTTAATATTTCTTTTAATATCAGTATTTAGATTCGATATGGCAACGGTGGATGCAACTTTTTTTATATGACACATGCGCACCGTACATGTCAAACGTTTAAATGCCACCTAGGGACATTTACATTGTTGCCAAATATTACGCATAAAAAAGAATTAATTTTAAAAAGTTGAACTATACAGGCAAATAATCTTTTTTTAAATATATTTCAACCACAAGAAAAAACATTTTTTTAATTCGAATAATTGTTTAATCGAATCGAATTTTTATTTTTTTATTTTGTCGATTTCGTATCGTTAATTGCTAATTGTAAAACGTGCTCATATTGCTTGTAGGGTTGCGGGGTGAGGGGTGATATACACCCTACCTACCCTTAATAGGAAAATCGATCAAAGAATGAATCCACGTGTCAAACATATTTCTTTACCAAAACAGAAAAAGCTCAAATAAAGCAACTTTGTTATAAATTCAACCCTTAAAAACAACTAAACGTGTAAGTGGTTGAAATAAAAGGGTGTAGTAATATTTTGAATGGGGGTTTTTTTTTTTTTAATTCTTTAAAAAAATTTTAATAGCGAAATTTCTAAAAATAAAAAATAAAAATACTGCGGGGATAATAAAGAGAGATGATGATATTTATAGAAAGTAACATGATGAAGATTGGGTGGGTAAATAAAGTTAAAATCACGAAAAGTTTTTTTAGAAAACAAAGAAACGTTTTTTGGAGTATGATTTTTAATTTAAAAAAAATACAAACAAATCATTAGAATTAAAAGAAATAAATTTTAAAACGCTTCAAAACTACATCAATTTTGCACTAAATATTTGTCACCCTATATATAATACTATAGTATATTGTCAATAAAGACAATATTTTTGAAAATACATTTATGTACGTTGTATTAATTTATTTAACTGCTATATAGCATGTCAAGAGTAATTTTTGTTTCATTACACGAAATTGTTTTTTCATACATTTTGTATAATAAATTCTTGATCTTTTAATATTTTATCATGTATAGTTATGAATGGAATCCACCATGTAAATATTATACATTTTTTCGACAGCTAGAATATAGTAAAAAACGAATTCTTTCATCAAACAAATTTGAATCGTTTATTTTCTTAATGATATTAACTATTTTTAACGTAGGCAACTTCTATAACCTGTGTGCATTTTCATATGATAACGTAGGTCGCATTTAAATGTTTGATATGCACGGTACGCATGTGTCATGGCAAAAATCCCAGACAACGTTGCCATATCGAATTTATATTCTCATTTTTAAAGCAACATAAAAAAAAATCTTTTATAAATGATTAATAGTTTTTTGAAAAACGCTTTAATGAAAATACTTAATATTACTCCATCTGTAAATTTATTTTTAAACTTGTGAAGAATTTATTTTAGCAACAATGTCCAGAAAAATATTTTACCCCGCCAAAAACGAATATTATAAAATTTAAAAATAGTAAAAAAATATTTTTAATTTCATAGAAAACTGGATATCTATTTTTTATTATTACTAATTAAATAGATTGACAATTTTCGATGGCTAAAAAAGATAGTTTCTTTTTTATATCACTTTGAAAATTACCACATGGAATATTAGAGCATAAAAAAAAAATTTGGAGTGTCTACATTTTGTTTTAAACAAATTTGTAATGTTTCAAATGATTTTTCTTCGATTCTATAACATGTTTGTTTATTACAGTGTTGTCCCGTTAAACGTAAATGTCAACTGTGTATTTATGTCAAAGGTTTCTGTAGCACTTTGACATTTCAATTGATGGACCGAACGTTTTAACCGAGGAGCGACGAAGAACGGAAATTTTTCGTCTACCGAGTTATTAATGACATATGTCATATTATTCTACGACCCCAACGAACCGCCGGTTAACCTTTCAACTAAATTAAGTCAGTGGCGTACTATAGAATTGATTTTGATATCGAAACGAAACATAATAAATAATATGCTTTATAATAATTAAAAAATCTTAAAATATCGCTTGGAAGAAAATATTTGTTTCTAAAATTTGATTTAAATTTTTTTGAATTACATAAAAAAAAATAAAAAAAAATATTTAAAAAAAAGTTTTAATCAAAAATAAATTTAAAAAATGTATACATGTAAGAAAAAATTTTTCTTCTAAAAATAAATGTATAAAATACAGACTGCATTTTAAATGATTTAAAATGTTTTATGCAATAAGGCAGTAAGGGCAAAGAATATAATATCGCGCTGTTGCATTTACGTGACTCATCTTCAGTTTCAGTCAATTATATTCGATTCGGAAGGTCAGTCACCTGTCAGTAGAGATGCGTGCGATACTTTCTTAAATATCGATATTTTTGAGGATTTGTACTTTTATTGAAATATATCTCTAAACTAAATGAATAAAATAAAATAAAATAAAATAAATATGCCTGTGCATTAAAATAATTTACGTCTACATTGATGATAAAGTAAATTTTTTAGTTTAAAAAAAATTTTTTTTTTAAATAAAAAATCGATTATAAAAATAGATTTAATATTTGTTTATTATCACGGACTGGTTCATTATGAATTTTTTTTAATATTTTGTTTATCAACGTAATATCAACTTTTTTCGTCCCAAAAAATCGTCAAAAAAAATTTTTTTTTAAGATTATTTAAAAATATCGATTTTTTTTATAATAATCGACCATCTCTACCTGCTACTATTATAACAAACCAGACTAGACCAATGTTAAATTATTTACTCAATTTACTTTATATCGATACAATAAGGAAGTACGCTTAATGCCTGTCCACAATAAAGATTCTTACTTTATTTTTTAATCAAATTAAATGCACAATGAATATTTAATTTTAAATGCAACCAGGTGAAATTGCTTTTTTATGTTTATATTAAGCGCACGCTATATTTATTTTTACAATGCATTTTTTTTTTAATTTAATGAAAAATTTCAAATATTTCTTAAAATATATTTTCACTAAATAATTGCGGAATTTTCGAATTTTCCCTATTTTTTACTTAAATTTCAGTAAAACGAGATGATAAAGTCATTTTTAAATATATACTATAACACACTGTATATATCGTTTTTGAATAGTTATTGTTTTTCTGAAATAATTTTTTTCCTTAAACTAAACAAAAATTAATAAAATTGTAGACGAATTTTCAAAAACTTTCGCTATTGGTTAAATTAATTTTAATAAACTAAAAAAAAATTATCTAATTTATATTTTTAAGAATAACACCCCATATATATTTTTATTCTTTAAAATAATTCATGAAATGCGAAAAGTTACGCCGTTTTTGTATTTTTAATAGAAACGCCCTGTATAAATTTTTTATTTTTCTAAATTAATTCTTAAATAATGAAAGGACGATGTCCTTTTCTGTATTTTTAAGAGGAACACCATATATATTTATATTCTTTGAAATAATTCATGAAATGTTGAGTCGTTTTTGTATTTTTAATAGGAACGCCCTGTATATATTTTTAAATTTCCAAATTTATTCTTAAAAAAAATAATGGACGATGTCGTTTTGTGTATTTATTATTAAAAGGAACACCCTATATATACTTTTACATTTTTTCTAAATAATTTTTCAAAAACTGACGTCGTTTTTGTATTTTTAAGAGGAACGCCTATTTTTCTTTTAACTTTCTAAATTAATTGTTAAAAAATTAAAGGACGATGTCGGTTTCTGTTTTTTGTTAAGCGAAACACCCTATATATTTTTGTTCTTTAAAATAATTCAAGAAATGTGAAATATATATTTTTTGTTTAAGGATGTATATATATTTTTAAATGTCTAAATTAATTTAGAAATATCAATAAATAAAATTTATTTATTGATATTTCTAATAAAGTTTAAAAAATATATATATATAAATTTTTTTAATCCAAAAAAAAACCAAAAAAATAATGATGTTGTTTTCTGTTTTTTTTTAAGAGCAACACCCTATGTATATTTTTTCTCAACGATTGTTGATCGAAACTTTAAAAAAACAATAAAATTAACAATTGCAAAAAAATTCGAAAATGTATTTCCTTCATTGCTTAATTAAATTTCAACCAATTGTTTTAATAATGTCTATTTTGTATATTTAAGAGTATCACCCTGTATATACTGTTTGTTCTTTTCTCAATTCAACTACTTAATAATTGTTGATCTAGCATTCGTAAAAACTAACAAACTTTCGCCAACTTAAAAAAAAATTAATTTCAAAATTTAAAAAAAAATTCATTTTTTTTTTAAGTGTCAGTAAAGTGAAAATAAAAGCACGCTTTTTCAGCTTGCACGCACACAGCCACTTGTTTGATTTTACATTTTCCGCAGGAAACGTTAAAATTGCCTATAAAAAAAAATCCAAATTAATCGTAGACGAAAATAAATCGAAAAAACCTAAATGTCAAATTACGACAAAACAAATTAATAAAAAAAAATATTAAATCGATAATAACTGACGTACCATTTTTTTTTTCTTGAAACATTGCAACATATTTGTAATTTTTATATTCATTCAATTTGAAATAATTAAATTCGTATACACCGAGGAAACATTTTTATTACGCGATTCTTGTTTTGTTTTTTAAATTTAACGATTCAACGTGACGCAGATGCATCTAATTGTGTTTTATTGGCATTTTCATGCCGCCCACGCACATATAGGTTATGTTAAATGTAACTGGAGGAGTGTCTTTTTACTGACCAAGTGGTCGTTGGACGCGCCGTTTTCCAACTAAGGGCTCAGGACGGCAACGGCCGAAGCCAAAACAAGAGCTCTGAAGGAATATACAGCTATAATAAATTGTATTTTCCGATTGTAGGTCGATGTTTGTTGTATGAGCCTATATGGTCTTCCCCTTCCTCACAAATGTGAAGTTTGATTGGAAGAGCGTCGGCGTCGATGTTGAGCGTCGGCAACAAACGACGTCAAGAATTATTATATAGTTGCGTTTAGAAATTGTAATTTTGGACATTAAAAAAGCCGTCTATTTTTTTTTCTTTTCTATTTTTAGCTAGATTTAGATTTTAAAAAATATTTTATAATTTAACTTTAATTCTAATTCTTTTCTAAATTTTAATTTTAATTTAATTTCTAATAACTTAAGCGAAATATTCGCGCTCGAGGGCCATACAAATTTTATTAACAACTATTTTATAAATTTAACGCAATTATTTTAATTTTAAACGCGTTCTTTTTTTGTATCAAATTAATTTATTTGTACATTTCCAATTTATGACAAATAAGTTTTTTCTACGTGTAAAATAAGATCAGACTAATGTTAGTCCGGACCACTGATATGCGTTGAACATCGTCACCGCATGCAAATTGCCCGACTTACATTCAATGCACGAGAAGTTGCCTATAGTTTTAATTGGGAAAATTTTGTAAGATGTTTCAATTACTGCGAAAAAAAACGCATTTTCGGCGCTTAAAATGCAGTTTAATGCATGACAAGTTGCCTATAATCTTGTTGGGAAAACTAAGTGATAAAAATTTCTACTACTCTTCACATTATTGCGAAATAAAAATATTTCGGCACATTTAAATGTGTAATACAAATTTCAGTGTGTATTAAGTTGCCTATTTCTTATTGGGAAAAGTAAGTAATGAAATATTTTTAATAATTCTTGAGAATATTGCAAAGAAAAACTTTTTCTGTGCGGAAAATGCGTTCGACACACAGCAAGTTGCCTATAATAATGCTGAAAAGGTTTAAAATATACTATAAGTTTTAAGTTAATGCGAAAGCATGCAAAAAATAGTTGAAATATTATTTTTTTTAACAATAAAAAAATCAATCGAAGTTTTTTGCTGTCTTAAAACTAACGTTTGAGAAAAGTGGAAAATAATATACGAAAAACATTTGTGTTTTAATAAAAAAAAACCGTTAATAAATGCAAAAAATTAATTTTTCTATAAAGCCAGCACAAGATGCAAATTCTTACAACACGGAAGTTATGGGTTCGAATCCCATTCTCGGGGGCGATTTTACGAGAAATAAAAATTCCACGCGTACCAAAAATATTGCGGATTATTTCAATTAATTGTTTTTATTTAACTAATTTGACGACAAATAAATTGATATAATTAAAAAATATTTTTATTTATAAAAGAAAAGTAATTAATAGTAATTAATAAAAAAAAAGATTTTTCAAAATTCAATCAATGTGCGATAATTATATTAATATCAAATTTTTGTTTAAAAAAAAAACAATTAAGTATAAAAGAGAAAAATTAATGAAACATTTGTGTAAGTGAAAAACTACAGTAAATAAAACGTTTAATAAATGCAAAAAAGATTTTTTTTATAAAGCCAGCAAAAAATGCAAAGTCTTACAACACGGAAGTTATGGGTTCGAATCCCATCCCGGGGGCAATTTTACAAAAAATAAAAATTCCACGCGGACCAAAAACATCGCGGATTATTTCAATTAATTTTATTTATTTAATTCATTTGGCGACAAATAAATTGATATATATATTTATAAGAGAAAAGTAATTAATATTAATTAATAAAAAAAAATGGATTTTTCAAAATTCAATCAATGTGCGATAATTATATTAATATCAAATTTTAGTTAAAAAAAAAAACAATTAAGTAGAAAAGAGAAAAATTAATGATGACATTTGGGAAAAGTAAATGCAGGGTAGGAATAAAAAAAAAATATATATATTAAAAATAATTTTCGAGCATTTTTCGACAAAATATATCTACTTATATAGAGCGGGGCTAAAATGCGCAATATTTATTTTCCTATATAATTTTCTATAATGAAATATTTATGTACAAAGCAGAAAGTAATCAACTGTCCAACTACAATAATAAGTAGAACAAAAACTAGTTGGATGAATAATAAATATCATACGATTGATGACACTAAATGTATGATAAATAAATAAATATCTGCTACTTAAAGCACCTTAAAATTGGTACTTAAAATTGCCTACTAACCGAGTGGTTGGTTTTTTTTTAATTTCTTTAATTCCAACATAAATTCATCTCAAAACAAATTTTGTAATATTTTAACAAATTTCGCAAAAAAAAAATTTTTATTTACACCCTTCACCATATGTGGTGATTTGTAATTTTAATCAATCGTAAATACAAAAAAAAAATTGTTGATTGCGCGTTCGATTGAATTAAATTGGTAATTTTTGTGAAATTTTCGAATAGGAATTATTGAATATTTCGCAGCGGCTATTGTTGTTTTATTGATCGGAAATTTTACCATTAAATATACAAAAGTTTCTTCGAAATGTATAATTTTACGTCCATGTAGATATGATAAATTAATAATAGGGGTGAGTTTCCTAGGAATATTATTATAAAATGCAATTTCTAGTGATATTTCGTGTCAACGAAAATTCGATTTGTGGATGATATGGATATTTAAATATTGATGCAGGTAACATAAAATAGCTTTATAAAATAATTATTATTATAGGTACAGGTAGATTATGCAACCCTAATGGCATGTAAAGTTGCAATATGTTCGCGTCAAAATTTGTTATTTGAAATTTGGAATTTTTTTTTTAAGAAATTCTTGGTTATTTTGTTCTTTTTTCAATAATTATGGATGTGGATTTTTTTTTTGTAGAAAAAAGTTTTGATAATAAAGAATTCAAGTTGTTCTCACGAAATAATTTTGTCAATTTGTTGAAAAAATTAAATAATTTAAAAATTTTGATAAATTTTGCACCTTTATAATATATTTTAGTAGAAAGAATTTATTTAAAAAAATTCATGAAAAATTGTTTGAAAAGTAGAAATTCAGCTATAATTTTTAGGAATATAGAAAAACATGAAGCCAATCTGGATTTTAAAAAATACTTTTTTCTAATACCAATCATTTTTTGCTTAAGTTTTTTTTTTTCGAATTTTTTCCAAGGTATAAAAATTAGTGACTATTGATTAAATTATTGAGACAAAAATTCTAGTCAATTTGTAGAAGAAAAAACGAAGACCAAATTTTTTTAAATTTTTCTTCTCGTCATTTACAAGATGACTTGAATATTTTGAAATTTTTTTCAAAAAATAATTAAATTTGATCAGGATAGATAAGAATATTAAAAAAATAAAAAATAAAGCGCAAAGCAAAAAATTTTGAGGTAAAAAACGATATTTAAAAAACATGAACAAATATTTTCAAAAATTCTTGCTCAACGTGTTTATAAAAAGTTATTTGAGAAACAATTTTTTTTGAAATGATAAAATAATACCTAAGGTAGCAAAGAATATGAAAAAAAAAAATTAATAAAATGGAAAACCAAGAAGCAAATTTGGAGATAATAAAAAATTTTAAAATTATTAAAAAAATTCTTCCTCAAAGTATAAAAAATATTTTTGTATATTTTAGCAACAAAAATTATTTAAAAAAATATAAATAATTTAAAAAATATATATAGAAGCTAATTTGGAGGTTTTTAATATAGAATTAATAAAATTGTTAAAAATGATTTTAAAAATTCTTCCTCAAAGTATTTTTGTATATATTTTAGCAACAAAAATAATTAAAAAAAATATAATTAATTTAAAAAATATATATAGAAAACCACGAAGCAAATTTGGAGATAAAGAAATTTTGGCCAACATATTAAAAAAAA
The DNA here is from genome assembly GCA_947310635.1 of Leptodirus hochenwartii. Taxonomy (NCBI): domain Eukaryota; kingdom Metazoa; phylum Arthropoda; class Insecta; order Coleoptera; family Leiodidae; genus Leptodirus; species Leptodirus hochenwartii. The sequence goes on from OX371179.1 coordinate 1,648,628, forward strand.
ATTGTTAAAAAATATTTAAAAAATTCTCCTTAAAGTATAAAAATTATTTTAGTATATTTTAACAACAAACATTTTTTTTTTTATATAGAATATAATAAAATTGATAAAAATAATTTAATAAATTCTTCCTCAAAGTATTTTTGTATATTTTAGCAACAAAAATAATTTAAAAAAATATAAATTATTTAAAAATATATATAAAAAAAACACGAAGCAAATTTGGAGGAAAAAAAAATTCAAAAAAATTGAACAAATATAAAAAAAAAATTTCACTCACCGTTTCTCATACTGCAGTTGACAGCTGTAGCACCTCGAAGAACTCTTCCTTGATTTCCTGGCACACCTCTGCGGTACCGAACGTTCCAATGATCCGTTCACCTCATCATCCGCAATCTCACTGAAAAACAAACAAAAATAAAAAAATACTTTTAATAATAACCCACAATAATTTTACTCACAAACCAAAAAATAATAATTAGATTGATTTAACTTCAATTTCTAAATAAATTCATTTTTGCTATTTTCATCAAAAAAAAAAAATTAAAAATTAATAATTCCCGCGCTTCTTTGTTTCGAAGAAACACAGGCATTTTTTTTTCAAAAAAATTTGGACACTATATATATGTGTGTGAGTATGTGTATTTATGAATCTAAAAATAAGATTTACCCTGACGGAAAATGAATAAGTGACCGATTGAACGAAAACAAATGAATCGATTGAACGTCATTCGTTTTTCTTCAGATGCATTAATCTAGGCGTCCATCAATTTGCCTTTCAATTAATTCCAAACTATACAAAAAAACCAAACTACGTCATTCAATTGAAAAAAAATCACTCTTTAAAAAACACTTTTTTCATCGAAGGGAGGATATTACAAATTTTAGTATTTTATTTTTATTTTTTTATTTTAGTATTAAAATATTTTAGTCATAATCGCTATTACACTAGTGACTAAAAGAAGTTTTTAAACTGAAAAACATTTTTTTTTTAAAATCTTAATATGATATTTTTTTATTTAGTGAATTGCAATATTAATAAATACATTTTCGTTTATTATTTTTTTAATTATTAATTTTTTTTTTCATAGCGCGATTCATAATCCTTATGAAATTTTCAAATAAACAACCCTAATTTTTTTTTTAATCACTTATATTATACACGCAGAAAATTGTTGTATTTAATATCGTTGCAAAATGTTATATTGATTGAACGTAAAATGAACGTATATTTACGTATTAACCTGTATTTTTGTTTGACAATCAATAAATAAAGAAAGACGTCCATAATGCATTAAATATGTGATAAAACGGTTTGTCCCTGTTATTTTTACTTTGTTTACATTCGAGCAAATGATTTAAAATGATTGCATAGTTCGAACTAGTCATTAAATTAAATGCGGTAAAATTCGATTTTATTCTACCAAAAGAAAAGAATTTTTTTTATTAATTTACAAAGAAGAAATAAATCGATGGTATTAGTCAGCTGTAAATCTAAATAATATGTTATCAGAAAAAAATCGTAAATATCGTAAATCGTAAAAAAAAAATTGCAATTACGATAGCAATAGATATACGTCAATAAATGATGTAAAAATTTAGCTATTTGATAATAGTCGATCATAAATGGAAAAATTATTAATTAATTTATAGAGTACTTTTAGGATATTTTTATTTGTCTACGTCATATTATAATGAATATTCATTAATAAATTATTTAGAGATTATTTTATTTCGATTTTATCAAACCTTGAAAACTTTGTTGAAAAGTTTTTCTGTTTTGTAAAATATATGTATACAATTTATTTTTATTTAAAAAATATATATATAATTTTATTTTATTATAATTTTGTCAGTTCATTTTTTAAAGTCTGTATGATTTTATGATTTATAATATGATTTTTCTTAATGAATATTTTGTGGTAATATCAAAAAAAAAATGTAAAAAAGCAAAAAATATATAAAAAATTAATTTCCAAAATGTCGCCAGTATTTCGACAAAAAGTACAATATTTTCAAAATTTGTCAATAAATATTTCCAAAACGTTAAAAATATATATAAACTATATATCCAACATTTTGTTCATTTTTCGAAACTTTTTCTAAATAATTTTTTAAATAAATTTCAAAATTTGTGGAATACTGCCACAAAATAACAAAATCGCAAAAAAATATTTCTAAAAGTTCATAATTTATGTCCCGGTATATATATTTTCTAATTAAACATAAATATTTTTGTAAATTTGTAGCAAAGTCAATAATATTTAAAAAATATATAAAATATTTTTCCAAAATTTCGTTCGTAATGCCAAAAAAATGGCAAAATCGTTAAAAAAAAAAATTTCAAAATTTTATGAATTTATTTTAAATATCTATATATTTATTTATTTTTAAATAAATATGATTCTTCTCTAATTTGTGGAAATGACAATAATGTCAAAAAAATTGCAAAAACTTAACTTTTTTAGGTCGCTGCATCATTTTCTACATTTTGGTTAAAAAAACAATTTTTAGTTTGCCGTTGCAATGACTACGAGTTCGAATCCCAATCACGGTTAAAAAAATAATCAATTATTTTTTGATGCTATAAAATACCAATTGTACTAAAATTAAATTTTTGGTTAATTAATTTTTTTAAATCATTTTTAAAAGCACTTTATAATTTACGAGACTTTATTTAAGACCGATTTTCATGTAATATTTAAAATAAATGTTTAAAAAATTATTTTCTAACCTCACCTTTTAAAATTATTTCCATCATTAAACCATAAAGCACAATTCGTTAAAAACTCCCTAATTTTCTTATTCCAAAAGAAAGCCACACTTCTTTCATGTCTATCATCGTCTATCAAATTGCTCAAGCTATTCTTGCTTTTAACTTTTACAATTCGCTTCTTCAAACGTCTTCGGCGAAACTCCGATCCTGTTTTAACACGGCTCTTCTTTAATCTTTCTTCTCTATTCGATTTACGTATCGAATTTTTCAATAAATTCGCACAATCTGATAAATGCAATAAAGCAACATTCGAAGTTTCATTTTTGTTAAATTTTTCCAATTTCTTGCTTCGTTCCTTATTACCGCTCTGGTCACGTTTCGTTTTGCATTTTTTTTTCGTCGTTATTTGTATTCGCAAATAAATCGAAAAAAAATCTGCCTTTTATTTCGATTTGGTAATTCTAAATTTTCAAATTTATTTTTTGAACTGTCCAAAATGTTTTGTGAGTTCCTCAGCGTCAACAATTCTTGATAAATCTACCTGTACTTTTTTGCTATATTTTATATTTCACTTGTAGATTTTTCCTTGACGTTGTTAAATTTCAAAAATGCATACAAATATCATAAAATTTTTTTTAGAAAAACACAATGTTCGTTTTTTTTTTTAAATAGGCTCACAGTATGTTGAAAAATTGCGAATATTTTTTATATTATCAAAAAAATATTTTTTTTTGGTAAATTATATTCGAAGATGTCCCACTTTTTCAATAAAAAATCGTTGTTTAAACTTGTTTTAAAAACATGCCTTTTTTACACTTTTCCAAAAATCAACAATCGAAATATAAATCGATGCAATAAAATTTTGTAGAAATTAAAATTCACTCTTCACAGAATAAAATCAGCGGATTTTTTGAGTCCACGCGCTTTATTTTCTTGTCGAACGTATTTTTAAGGATGATAGTCCTCCAGCTCCAATGCGTCGTCCTCCCAGGACGAAAAGGACTAGACTACTGTCGATGGGAAACATTCGTCGATAGAAGCTCTGAATATTCCGAAGTTTCGTTTTCTAGCCAGCTTATTCTGCAAAAGAAAATGGAAAAAATCACTTACGCTGTATTGTGTATTGTATTATAGATAGATACAGTGTGAGCACTTTAAACATGATTAAAGACATATTTAAATCGTATTTTAGGATTTGAATTAAAAAAAATTATTTAACTGGTATTTTTTGGTTTACAAAAATTATAAATGAAATTTAGTATTGTAGAATAGATACTTTCTACTGGCAATAAGATAAAAATATTTAAACGGCAATTATTTATTTTATTATCAGATAAGCATTTTGAGATACGTTTTGTATACAATGTATACAAAATGTTTGAAGATTCGGTAAAATAAATGGAAAATTGTGTGATAAAAATTCAAAAGATATTAATAATTGTATATATAATTTATAATTTTTTTTTTTTTTACCTATTTTCGGTTATAATTTTGCAATTATTTTTTAAACATTTTTATGTTGATTAAAGAATATTTTATTTTTTGTAAAAGATTTTTTTTTGTTAATTAATTACATATTTTATTAATTATAATATAAATGAACTACGGATATTATTAATCGATTAATTTGTATGCCATTTTTTGGCAAAATATTTTTTGAAAACATTTTTTTTAGGAAAAATACTTTTGTTAGATATTCATTAGGTACAAACAAATTATTATCTGATTAATTGTGTTAGTTATTTTATTAAATATTTTATATATATTTTTTTTTTATAAAATTTTATAAATTTATAATTTTTTATAAAATATTTTTTAAACATTTTGTTAATTCTGTTAAATATTACTGTGTTATTTATTTTCAAAATCAAAATATAAAAATATTCACTAAATATAATTTTAAAATTATATCAAAAATAGTGTGATATTAAAAAAAATTATTAAAAAAACCTATATATATATATATATATAATGAAAAGCCTTTTCACATTTTTATATTTCTTATGATATTTTTAGAAATTAAAATAATTTTTTGAAAAATTTTAAATTGCAATAAATAAAGAAATTGGATCACTTGGTGTAAATAAGATTTTTTCTTACAAACGGTAGTAAGTAAATATAATTAATTTATCTTATTATACAAGTCAGTAGCGTATAAAATTTCTGAAGGGTTTTTATCATCGTGTACCTAAATATTTTGTTAATAGTGAAAAATTATAATAAAAATAAAATAAGTGAATTTTTTATTTTAATTTCGCTAAAATTAATCTTTTATATAAAAACTATTTTTCTTTAAAAATTAATCCCCCCCCCATGGCCGCACCACTGCCTAAACTTGTTAATATTGGATTAAACTAAATTAAATGAAAACATATTTTTTATTAAAATTGAAATTTGAATCTCATTATTTATCAAAAATCTTTTTATATATATTTGTCCTTCACATGCAACAATGGCAATGGCATGTGAAGGGAAGCAAACAGGTGTGCGCTAACTTTCCACAAACTATATATAGAGTGTTTCATAAAACAAAGCAAATATTGGTAATTTAAAAAATAGATAAAAAAACTTTGTACGCAATTAAAATTTTTATACTTGCAATTGTGCAAATTTGATTTGTGAAGGAGTTTTTAAGAGATTTGAAATTATTTTTTTAATCACCCCCATTGGAAATACGCAGTATATTGAAACTCGAACTAAAATTATAATATATGAAAAAAAAAAAATGTAGCAGCGAAATAATTAGTTCGGTAGGATATTTAATTAGGACAAATGTGTACATGCCTTTAATTTATTGATGAAATAACATATCGGGAATCTCATATGAATAATTAATAATATAAGGACCAGAAAATATTTTTTCAGATTGTCATTGATTATTAAATAATGTTTTAAAGCAACAAATGTCTAATTTATCTTCTGATATATTTTTTAATCCAAATTACAATTTTTTTTATCAAATGCAATTTGAGTTTTTTGACTATACATTTATTCTATAAGCATGTAAAATATCAAGCTTATATTTGGATAAAAAAAATGGTAAAATAAAAAAAATCATTTCTAAAAAAAAACAGTTTCTAGCTGCAAAAACTTTTTAATTATTTGCGACGAAATCATTGAATTTTAATCAAAAATATTTAAATTATATTATATAGCCTAGTACAATGTACCTTATAATTACCAAAAATGATTAAATTAAATAAATTGCAAATTAAAAAAAATATTTATCACTATATTATTAAATATAATAATAATTAATATCATCTTTAATTAAAAAACTCGCGCATTATCGATTAACTAATAACCCACTGAATTAAATCGATTTATTAAAGATTTTTTAAATTAGTTTCGATTTATTTTAGATTTTTTAAATTCGATTTTTTAACCAAGTTTCGTTTAATTTAGACAAAGGCGAAAAAAGATATTTTATAGATATAAAAAATGAAGTGTTTTATTTTAGTCTAGAGCAAAATGGAGTATTTAAAAATTTACTTAATTCTATATAAAAAATAAATACGTACAGACAATGAAATTGAGTATATAATTGTAAATTGTGTAGATACAAAATAAGTCGTTTGGTATTTTTAATTAGTGATTTTAAATTACGTTAATTTGAACGTACTTACGAATGCCCAATTGCGTTCTGATGATATATTTTTTTGTTGTGAATTTTATGCTGTGTTCAAATGACGAAGTTTTGGATACAATTGTGAAAATAAAAATTTTACATGACAATATACATCACGTTGACAATTGGCAATATTTTCAGTGATTTGATTGCGATATTAAATGATGAGTGCTGTCAGAGAGAAGAGTTAATTTTTTGTACGTTTTGGACTTTGAAAATAATTCTATGTAGCGAGAGATTTTAAATAATTTTTTAATTTTTAAAAAATTTGTAGGTACTTTTAATGTAATGTAAATTAATTTTTTTATGTACGAACAATTTGCTGGATATTGAAAATTGAAAAAAAAATTCTGATCAAATTTTCTCGTTTTTAATTGTTTAAATTAAATGGTGGTTTCGTAAAAAATGTTCGTACTCGATTTTTCATCGAAGGTATTTAATGCATAATTTTTTTTATTTTTTTTTAACACGATTAAATCAAAAAATCGAAAAATGATTTATAAATATATGAAATTGAAAATGACGTAGATAATATACAATAATAAAATAAATCAACAAATATTATTTAACACATTTTGATGCGTTTATTCTTTAGTTCTTCGAAATTTATTTATAATATTATCATTCTTCCCGTATTTATAAATAAATATACAATACATGACCCGTAAAATTGTTTTTGTCGTTTTGGTGTTTTTATTTCGGAGCATCGTAAAGTATTTATTGTGAAAAAACCTTGTGTTATTAATTTTTTTTTATTAAAACAAGAATTTAAAAAATCTTTAACGAAATTATAAATATTTTTAAATCTATAAAAATATTTTTATATCTATATAAATAATTATATACAAAAATATCAAAAAAAATCTTTCATATTAGATTGTAAAAATCATTTTCTTGCATATAATTGGTTTAAATATTCTGAACAAATGAACCAAAAATTGCTGTAAATTAATACACCCTGTATCTCGTCAATTTGAGTATTTATAGAAAGAAAATTATTATAAATCGTAAATAAATTTGATGAAAATAATAATAAATATAATAATTTGGGAAATAGGAACAGCAAATATTTTATTTTTGTTAAATACTTTTTTCTTTCACACACAGTATAATAATATAATAACATTTTGAAATCGCAATACATCACATAGTTTTTTTTATGTAATTTAATTTATTCTACAATCAATTTTTATGGCATCTTATAAAATTGTTTTGTGCCATTTCAATTTGTTTTTTTTTCTTCTTGCGTGTCTCTTCCTACTCAATATTGACATCCTAATTACATTAGCCAGAGCATGAAACTTTTTTACGATTACTACACTTAAATTATTATTGTTCTAAACGGAAGACTTTGTAATTGAACAATTACGATATGGATTTTTTTTTGTACTTAATTTTTTTTTTGTTTTTAGAAATATATATATTTTTTAAAGTAAAACATAAAAACAGTAAATAACTACCGAAAAAAATATTCACGAAATTTTTATAGTTCTATAATTATTTAAATTTCGTCCTACATAAATAAGATGTAGCAATAAAAAATTTTTAATATTAATTTTCCAAAAAGAAATAAAATGCAATTAGTTTTGCAATAGTATTTTTATGTTTAATACAAAAATATGAATTTTTCTTTCACTTCTAGATTCTCAACATTTTTTTACAATTGATAAAAATTGATAAAATAAAATAAAAATAAATTTTGCAATAGTATTTTTATGTTTAATACAAAAAATGAATTTTTCTTTCACTTCTAGATTCTCAACATTTTTTAACAATTGATAAAAATTGATAAAATAAAATAAAAATAAATTTTGCAATAGTATTTTTATGTTTAATACAAAAAATGAATTTTTCTTTCACTTCTAGATTCTCAACATTTTTTAACAATTGATAAAAATTGATAAAATAAAATAAAAATAAATTTTGCAATAGTATTTTTATGTTCAATACAAAAATATGAATTTTTCTTTCACTTCTAGATTCTTTTAGATTTCTTAGATTTCTTCTAGATTCTTCTAGATTTTTATTAACAATTGATAAAATAAAATAGTAATAAATTTTGCAATAGTATTTTTATGTTAAATACAAAAAAAATGAATTTTTCTTTCACTTATAGAATCTCAACATTTTTTAACAAATGATAAAAATTGACAAAATAAAATAGTAATAAATTTTGCAATAGTATTTTTATGTTTAATACAAAAAAATGAATTTTTCTTTCACTTATAGAATCTCAACATTTTTTAACAAATGATAAAAATTGACAAAGTAAAATAGTAATAAATTTTGCAATACTATTTCTATGTTTAATACCAGAATATGAATTTTTCTTTCACTTCTAGATTCTCAACATTTTTTTACAATTGATAAAAATTGATAAAATAAAATAGTAATAAATTTTGCAATAGTATTTTTATGTTTAATACAAAAAAATGAATTTTTCTTTCACTTCTAGATTCTCAACATTTTTTAACAATTGATAAAAATTGATAAAATAAAATAAAAATAAATTTTGCAATAGTATTTTTATGTTTAATACAAAAAAATGAATTTTTCTTTCACTTATAGAATCTCAACATTTTTTAACAAATGATAAAAATTGACAAAGTAAAATAGTAATAAATTTTGCAATACTATTTCTATGTTTAATACCAGAATATGAATTTTTCTTTCACTTCTAGATTCTCAACATTTTTTAACAAATGATAAAAATTGACAAAATAAAATAGTAATAAATTTTGCAATAGTATTTTTATGTTTAATACAAAAAAATGAATTTTTCTTTCACTTCTAGATTCTCAACATTTTTTAACAATTGATAAAAATTGATAAAATAAAATAAAAATAAATTTTGCAATAGTATTTTTATGTTTAATACAAAAATATGAATTTTTCTTTCACTTCTAGATTCTTTTAGATTTCTTAGATTTCTTCTAGATTCTTCTAGATTTTTTAACAATTGATAAAATAAAATAGTAATAAATTTTGCAATAGTATTTTTATGTTTAATACAAAAAAATGAATTTTTCTTTCACTTCTAGATTCTCAACATTTTTTTACAATTGATAAAAATTGATAAAATAAAATAAAAATAAATTTTGCAATAGTATTTTTATGTTTAATACAAAAATATGAATTTTCTTTCACTTCTAGAATCTCAACATTTTTTAACAATTAATAAAAATTTGAATTGATAGAAAAATAAAAATAAAAATTGATAAATAAAATAGTACCTAATAAAATTAAACAGAGGAACAATAATATTTTTAGGATATGTATATAAATTTTTTTTTGGGGGAGTATTTTTTCAAAATTAAAAATCAATATCCCAATTAGATAATTCATCTGGTGGAATATCATTGTCTTTGGTATAACAGTCAAAATTCGAAGTATCACATGGTCCTCGAACTCCCTTTACGATTGGTGCCTGTAAAGTACCATTATTCAGGCCATCCCAATCAAAACCCTGGAACCATCTGAAGAACATTTTCATCAAGCAACAAAACTCTTCTAATTTTATTAAAGATTTTAGTACGTTTTTTTTTTAAATTTTTATAAGCAGTTTTTAGGTTATATCGTAAACAACAATTTCTTTTTAATAAATAAACGATACATGAAATAATCAAAAATAAAATATTCATTATATTCATTACCTAAAAAAAAAACTTTAAGATATTCTGGAGCAATTTTTGTTTAAAATAATTATGCGCAGTAATTATGCGGATTAAAAAAAATTTTTTACTTGTGTTTTTTAATGTCTTGAACACCGCCTCTTTGGTAACCAAGACGTTCAGATGGCGAATCTCTGCACAGCTTTTTAATCAAACTTTGCGCAGACCTACTAATAATAAAACGCGAAAAATCGATCATCACAATTCCTTTCAGAATTAAATTGTACGTGGTCATCGGATCTGCGGCTGTAAATGGCGGACTAAAATTGAAACGAAAATCACCTACAATTTTCTAAACTCAACGATATACAATATGAATATAAAAGAACCGAGATGGCAGCCTTGAGGAACACCAAATAAGCGTAAATAGTTCAAGAGTGTTTAAAAATGACATTTTACGTACTTTCCGCTTAGAAGTTCGTGCATTAAGACGCCCAGGGCCCAATAATCGACGGCCCTGTCGTGGCCCCGGTTTAAAATTGTCTCTGGGGCCACATATTCGGGCGTCCCGCAAAATGTCCACGTTTTACTGCCACGTGGTAATCGTTTTGCGAAACCGAAGTCCACCAACTTTACGTACCTACAATTCGATTATGAGAAATGGCGCAGTCGGTAGGAAGTGATTGTTTAAAAAAAATCAAAAATTTGTCGGAAGAAATACAATTTTGTACCCCTTTGAGTCCATTAACAGATTTTCCGGCTTCAGATCTCTGTAAATGATGCCTTTTCCGTGCAAATAATCGAAAGCGGCAACAACGCACGCCGTTACGAATGTCGTGGTGCGATCGTCGAAGGAACCGCGGTCTCTAAGTACTGTCCACACCTCGCCGCCCAAGCAGCCCTCCAACAACATGTAAACATACTTCGAATCGCGGAAGGTTCTGTACAATCTGCAGACGAAACAAATTTCAAGAAAGACAAACTTTGTATCAAATTAAACGTTTTTATGGCGAAATATACGAAATTTTTCTGTTTACATATAATTTTTTATAAATCATATATATTTGAGCCTGTAAATGGATCCGAACGACTGCGCCAATTAATAAAAAAAAATCTTTCAACAAAAACAATTATTCGAACAATAAAATTTTATATGTATATAATTACATATAAACTAAAATTGTATAAACAAGTTATTCGAGCCTCTAGATAGATCCGAACGACTGCGCCAATTATTAAAAAATATTAATGTTCCAACAAAAACTATTTTTCTAACAAAAAAGTTTATATATAATTACATATAAACTAAAATTGTATAAACAACTCATTTGAGGCTCTAGATGGATCCTAACGACTGCGCCAATTATAAAAAAAATAAGAATGTTCCAACAAAAACAATTTTTCTAACAAAAAAAGTTTATATATAATTACATATAAACAAAAAATGTATAAACAACTTATTTGAGCCACTAGATAGATCCGAACGACTGCGCCAATTTAAAAAAAAATCTTGCAACAAAAACAATTATTCTATTAAAATAGTTTATATATAATTACATATAAACTAAACTGGTACAAACAAGTTATTTGAGCCTCTAGATAGATCCGAACGACTGCGCCAATTAACAAAAAAAACAATCTTCTACCAAAAAAACAATAAATACATAGAATATCGAAAGTCTTTTGCTCGAGGTGTCGAGAGTACCTGCAAATGAATTTGCTTCTACAGCCCATCATGATCAGTTTCTCGCTGAACACGTGGTCTTGCTGTTGCGTGTCAATGATATGTTGCTTCTTCAAGCATTTCAAAGCGAACGTGAGGGAAGTGTCTCTAGAATACTGCACTAGTTCAACTCTACCAAAGCCGCCAATGCCCAACGTTGCTATTACGTCTAGGTCATCCAAATGGATGTAGTCAAATTCTACAGAAACAGAAGATGTTGAAGGAAGAAGTAAAAATGAAATGGCTAAGAAAAAACATAGCAGAATCGAATGAAACAATCCAAACAAAAAGGAAGTGTGCTTTAGAGTGTATTACATTACAAAATAAAAAATATTGACGGTAATTTTTAAAGTTAATCACCGCTGCTAAAAAATGTTAAATCAAAAATTGATTTTTGAAACAAGAAACTATTACAAAAATAATATAACTCCATTCACTCTATAAAATAAAAAATAATATAGTATAAAGCGGGAGATAAAAACAGTCATGACAAATTATCGTCCTAACGACTGCGCCAAATATAATATAAAGGATATTCACAGTTTGCTAATATATATTTAAATTTTTACTTACCTAAATCGTGTGAAAAACTATTGCTACTTGTTGGCCTAGCCAACGATCTATGTTCATCGCCGTAATCCTTTTCTTTTAATTCGCTCAAATCGCCAATTAATTGCGTAAATGATTCTCTATCCAATGTCAAACATTCAACGCCTACAATTTAATTAAATATTTACCAAACGAAAAATTATATGCCAAACAAATTGTAATAAAAAGCTTCAAATACGTCCTAACGACTGCGCCAAATATGATTGTACATACTTGGTGGGGTCAGTTCGATATTTGTCAATTGCTGAAATGTATTAATTCAAAATTTATTGTATTTTACAATATAAAAAAATTAAATAAATTTGTTTATATATATTTTTTATTTACCCGGCTCTAAAGCAATAATACTGGCAGTCCTGCAATCCTCTTTCAATAAAGCCTGTTCCCCGAAATAATCACCGCGATTTAATATTCGTATTTCTTCTTCATCGTCAATTTCAACCGGCGGATGTAAACTATGATCTTGACTACAAATTTTTTGGGTAACTCTAACGCTGCCACTGCTTAATATAAAGAATGTATCGCCATTGGCTCCTTGTCGAATTATATACGCCCCAGCGGGATAAAATTCCTAAATAAAAAATTGTGGTATTCCTTACGACTGCGCCAGTTTTGATTTTTTTTTCGTATCGTTTAATATAACGATTAATATATAATTGTACACACGCGGCGGATAGATATATTATCCTAAACAGAATAAATAAATAAATAAATAAATAAATAAAGTTTGTACTTACAACTTCAAGTACATCGGCAATTTTTGCCAGAACGTCATTTTTGAGATTTTTAAGCAGCGGCACGGATCGTAAAAAATTTATATTTTCTTCTAATCTCTGCAGGCCAGTCCGGACCATAATGTGCTGAAATACTTTCCGGTCCAGAACCCATACTTTCGAATCCAAAACCACTAAATAGATTACAGAAAATATGTTTGACAAAAATGTCCACGCAATTTAATGTAGAAGCGAATTAAAATCGTGTACTTTTTCAACGTTTTTGAATGAAAAAATGTGTTAGCATTATACTTTCAAAAAACTGGAAGTAATTATAACAGCAGGCAATAAAAATTAAATATTATCTATTGTTACTAATTTGAAAGCATTGAATTTTGATTAAAAAAAACAATGGTTTTTTTACAACACATGAACTAATATACGCATAGTAATTTTTCAGCAAATTGTAAACATTCGAATTTTTTGAAAAATTACAGTAGATATTGTATATTTTTTAAAAAGTGAATTTTAGAATATTTAAAATATTCATAAAATGCTCTCAAGTTGATTTAGAAAACATATAATTAGAATTGTTGAAATAAGTTCACAACTTTTATATAAAAAAAAATTGTTATATAAATTGTAGATAATTTGCTGAGAGAATTTATTTTTTAATACAATACTTTTTTTTTTATTAAATTAAATTTTCACTAAAATTGTACGATTATTTCTTCCATTCAATCCACTTCCATTTTCTACTAAACAATTAATAAAAAAATATTTTGTTCATTTTTCAAACCTCTGTACATTTTTTTCTAAATAATTTTTTAAATAAACAAGAATATTTTCAAAATTTGTTGAATATTGTCACAAAAATAGCAAAATCGCAAAAAATATATATATTATGATATATTTCTAACGAGTTCATATTCTATGTCCCTGTATATATATTTTTTAATTAAACAGAAATATGTTCTAAATTTGTAGCAATGGCAATGATATTTAAAAAAATGCCAAAACGCAGAAAAAATATATAAAATATTTTTCCAAAATTTCATTCTTAATACCAAAAAAATGGCAAAAACGCGCAAAAAAAAATTGTATATTTTAAAAAAAGTGAATTTTAGAATATTTAAAATATTCAAAAAAATGTTCTCAAGTTGATTTAGAAAACAAATCATTAGAATAATTGAAATAAAGTTGAAATAAGTAACTTTTATATTTAAAAAATACAAATTATAGATAATTTGCTGGGAGAATTTTTTTTTCTTTTAATACACGATTTTATTTTTTATTAAATTAAATTTTTGCTAAAAGATTTTTTCACTAAAGTTGTACGATTATTTATTCAATTGAATCATTTTCTAGTAAATAAATTTAAAAAAAATTTTTTTTTACAATTTTTTACCTCTTATAGACGCAGTTCTAGTGCAATTATACAAAATCGCGAGTTCACCGAAAGCTTTTCCCGAGCCCATATTCCCTAAGACCTTTCCCTCTTTAATCACTTCCAATTCACCTTCCGCCGACACAAACAAGTGCGCCCCTGCCTCGCCTTCGCGCAAAACATACGAGCCGGCACTGTACTCTTTACGATACATTGCATCGACAATTTCGCGCACTTGCAACGAATCCAAATTCTTCAAAAAGTCATTGTCCATTATCGCATCTTTTATCAATTGTTTCGACCTGAAGGCAGAAAAAGTGAAAATAAATTTTCTGTCTCGTAAAAATAAAATTTTGCTTTTGTTACGTTAATTTCATCATTTTAAAAAGTTATATTTTATGAATCCACTCTGTATATTTGTACAAAAATTTGAAAAATGTACATCTAATAAATCGTTGGCTTTTGTTGATCAATATACAATAAAAGCACTTTTATTAATAGAATATTAATGAAAAAGCATTTGATTAAGGCAAAACTCGATTTAAGCGAAATATACACGGTGGCTCAAAAAATTTAGAAACTACAAAAATTCAATTAGTAATAAACTAATGCGATTTTCTACAAACGAAAGAAGCATGGTAATTTTTATTGCGACCATTTTTTTATCGCCATTATAAGCAATGGCTATTTGCACGATCGAAATGAAAATTACATCAAAAATACGTTCCTTCTCAAATAAAAAATTCCACCAAGCTCCTTCTTTTCGAGTCTTGAAACTGTTTGTTGCAAATAAATTGAAAATTAAATCAAACCACATTTTATTGGTGCACCCTGTATATTACGCGCGTATATATATAGCACGGCGCAAAAAATGAATTATATTTATACGGAAATTTACGTTAAAAGTTTAAAAACGAAATCATTTTTCACGTTGTGAAAAAAAATAAAAATCGCAACAATTTTTTCCATACCTAAAATCTTTTTCGTGCTTCGATATGGCGATTTTATGTTGCCCTGACACATCGCTAGATTCAGCTGAGACGCCTTGTTTTTTACTGGCAGTGTTGCCAACATTTGGCAACTGTAATGTTGGTATCCTGTTCGCCATGCAATGCAACTCTTGCAAACTGGACAATATGTCCTCATCTTTCGAACGATTCGTTTTTTGTTGCAGTACGCTCTAAAAAAATTTAATTATAAACATTAAAACAGAAGACCCGGATTTTTTGTTAGTGTTGCATTTTTTAATGAAATTAAGCTACACTTTTATTATTTTTATTTAAATTTATTTAATTTATTATGTTTTAATACCGCCTTTTTAAAATGGATTATCACAAAGTAACGGCAACATCTTTATCTTAATTAAACTTTATTTGGGATATTAGAAATGTCACTCTATCGAAGACAATCTATCAAATTTTCAAATTAGAATATATATTATAAAATGCGTTTGTGCGTGTTCAAGATTAGAAAATTTGTAAGAAAAAAACGACTTCATGTGGAAAATGCAATTCTCAAATTTGGGTGATTTTATTTTTTGTACGTAGAGTATTTAATTATGCATTGCAAGTTTTCCTTAAATTAATATATTCAAAAATTGTATTTTTTTTCCAAAATTTCTTCATCTTGTGGACTACAAGATGTCATAATAGAAATGTCACTCTATCGAAGACAATCTTTCAAATTATCAAATTTTCAAATTAGAATATATATTATAAAATGCGTTTGTGCGTGTTCAATATTAGAAAATTTGTAAGAAAAGAAACGACTTCATGTGGAAAATGCAATTCTGAAATTTGGGTGATTCTATTTTTTGTACGTAGGGTATTTAATTATGCTTTGCAAATATTCCAAAAATTATTATATTCAAAAATAGTATTTTTTTTGCAAAAATTCTTCATCTTGTGGACTACGAGAAAAAAGTTTGTTAAATAAAAATTTTAATTACTTGGCTAATATTCTTAATAAAACAACTACGCTATTAACGATTTGCAAACTTTCTTCAAGAATTTCGTTATGGACGTATTCAGTTTTTGTTTGCACCACACCACGTTGTCTTTGTTTCCGCAATGGTTTATGAAGTATGTTATTTGGGGGACTAATGTGGGATTAGCGTGTGGCAAATGGTACATCTTGATATGACGTTGAGGTACCCATATAAGTGTAGGACTACCACGAGTCTACAAGAAAAATTGCCGAAGCTTTGACGAAATTGTTTTCGTAAAAACGCTACAAAACGTTGACATTTTTAGAAAGAAAATGATATTTAAAAAAAAAATTGTTGAAATAGGGTACAACATGTGGTTGTGCCAATAATGTTTGTATATTTTTATTTTTATTAACTAAAAATATGTACGTTTTTAATGAAATTCTCTATTTTAGTAAAATTAATTAAAAAAATCGAAATAATTAGCGAAATACGAAACAAAATTAATTTTGAATTTTCAGTTAACTGAGGAGTAAAATAAATCCAGTATGTAATTACAAAAGATTATACACAGTGGAATTTAAAAAATATATATTTTCAAAACTAAATAAGATTTATTTAATTCCATTTTCTTAATACAACTGAGGAATTTAAAAATTTGTAAAATATATAAAAATAATTCTTTTCAAAATCAATTCATCAGGGAAAAACAACCTTTTTTAAATTTCAATAAATCGACCAAACTGTAAAATAGAAATTTGTCGATTTTTGATTTTTTTTTCAAAATTGCAGCAAGCTTTAGTAATACAACAAGTATAAATAATAAACAACCAAAATATATTGTAAATACACTCAAATTGATTAAAATTGAATTGTTTGTTTACAAATCAAGTAAAAGTAAAATTGTTTACACTAGGTAAATATAAAAACATAATTTTCGCAGTTGTTAAGTCCCAATAAATAAATTTTTAGTCGCTATTTAAATTTTTATTATAAAACGACACAATATTTTTTTTTTGTAAATGCCAGATATTTTTTTTATAATTTTTGATTTATTTTTTACTATTTTTTTTCCAATTTTTAAACCAATCTAAAAAAATTACGCCTAAAATTCTAGCCTAAGAAATTCTTCCAAAACTACCAATTGAAAAATTTTCGACGATTAATTTTTTTAATTAATTTCCTTGTTAATCGAATCGATCAAAAAGTTGGAAATTTTATATAAAATTGACGATATTCATCGGCCTTGTAAGTCTGCATTTCAGTTTCAGAATAATCAATATTACGAAACTAAAGGTTCTTTTACAACACAATTCGAACCGACTTCAGAATAATGCCTATATACGACATTTAAGTCTTTACCGAATTTATTTATTAGCATACCGTAAATTTATTACATAAAAATAAATTCAACAAAATTTAATAAGTCTATCGAAACGTAACTGCGTTGTGAATGAGGCTTTACTATGAAACATCCGCAATGTCCGTGCAATAAATAATTTTCGTTTTGTGAAAGTCAATATGCAAAGATAGTGGTGTTAATTTGCGTAAGGTCCTATGCTAATTTTATTGTATGTATTATGTTGAACATATGTTTCGTGAAAATGTATGGAAAAATTGAATAATGGGGATTGCATACGCGATAGATGATTGCAAAAAAATTATAAAGCCGGGAATGTGCAAAATTCGAAGGATTTTATAGAACTCGAAATATAAAAATATCGTTTATTTGCGAAAAATTCGCTTTAAAAAAAGCACCATCGAGAGCACTGTGTGATTTATTTAATGCAGACGTGTTTTTTGATTAATTTTATTATTACTCACCCTGTCTATGATCTGTACTAATATTATTAGCTATTTCAATTTATAAAAAAAAAAAAATCGTTGCAACTTCAATTTCTTCTGATTAGTAAATACATTTTTTTAAATACACAATAAAAAATAATCCGAAAATAATCGTAGAGCATAATTTATTACAACATGTCGATTTTCTTTTAAAAATGTTTGTTTAAATTTCCTGGCCTTTTAGAAGAATACTCTCAGCACGTTAAAACACTTTGATTTATCTTTCCGCCAAACATTTTATTTTGTAAAAATAAACTTTCGTCTATAAACTTGAACTGCCTGTAATAATATTTTGATTTTGATAGAAATGTAAACTAAAATCGTATATACGAACGTTTCTATTGCAGACATTTAATGAAACGCTGCGAAATAAATAACAAATACAAAAATTCAAAAAAAAAAATTTAATAATTTATTTACACCAACGCCTGACCTGGTAATAATTTTATTATGCGCTTTGTAACAATAAATTCTTTTTTCGTTAAGAAATTCTACGTAACTAATTTATTACCAACAAAATTCCATCAATCAAACAATCGACATAAAATATATTGACATTTCCAATTCTGGACTGGAACATTTTTCAGTACCTTTAAAAATATAATGCTTCAAATTAAAGACTCACCCAAAGATATACCCTACATACAACGTGTTTTTTTTTTTTAGTCATCCGGTCATCGTGTGATTCTTCATTTGGTAACCGGATATGTTGAAATATAACCGGATGTACGGCCGGATATTGACAATCATTTAACCGGATGAAAACATGATGTGTTATACGATGGCTGGATGCTTAAATAAATATGCCATCAAACAACCTTTTTTATCCGGTAACCGGAAGTGATATAAGACTACCGAATAAACGGGTGTGTTGTCTGATAATCGAGCGTGTTATCTGACAACCGGATGCACTATCTGATAACCGGAGGAAATCAGATGAAACCAAAAGAAACCGTGTGCAACATGATGAAGCCGGGTGTAACTGGGTGAAACATGATGAAACCGGGTGAAACTGGGTCAAACTGGATGGAACCGGATGAAACCAGTTGAAACTGGACGAAACCCGGTGAAACGGGATGAAACCCAGTGAAATCTGATGAAACCCAGCGAACCTCGGTGAAACCGGACGAAACCCGCTGAAACCGGTCAAACCCGATGAAACCGGGTCAAACCCGATGAAACCGGGTCAAACCCGATGAAACCGGGTGAAACCCGATGAAACCGGGTCTAACCCGATGAAACCGGGTGAAACCCGATGAAACCGGGTGAAACCCGATGAAACAGGGCGAAACCGGATGAAACCAGGAGAAACTGGGTGAAACCGTATATGTTATCAAAAAACCTGATAGAACTGGACGTATTGTCTAATAACCGGATGTGTTATGTGACATTTTCGGATGATTAATTTTCTATATATTTAGAATATTTTTATGAATTTCTGAGGTATGTATTTAATGCCGATCCGAATGGATTTTCTTGCCACAGAGTGAGTTTACAAAGCCACTCTGTACATTTAGTAATATCGGCAGTTTGATGAACAAACATTGAAATTGTATCTATTTGCGCGAGCATCAGCTTATAGTGTGGCAGCTTATTCAGTGTCAACAATGTCGCAGAAGACGATATATATTAATACAATTACGCGGCTCTTCAAATATATATATATATAACAAACAATTCATGGCCGACGTACGCCAATGTACAGTTGAGTTGACATGTTTTGTTGTTGGGTTGGATGTCGCACGCGGTTTATACACAGAAATAGAATCGCTCCTGTCCAATAACAATTGGACAAGATGCGTTGGATAAGATTCAATCGGGGAATAGAATAGGTGTAAATTTGAGCTAAATATGGCATCGATGTAATACACAAATTGAGAAATGTGCGAATGTGCATAGAAACACAAATTGTTGTTTCTAGTATGTGCATTTACAAAACCAACGTCGAAAACAATGCGTTTTGGAATAAAAACAACATTTTTTTGGCGAAAAAACTTACAAACACCAAACGGCTTTTGTTAGAATTAAGGGGTATCGAGAATAGCAAAGGGTGCCATGCAGGGATGTACACTTTGCCCGTTATTATTTAACCTGTATATAAAAGATGCACTTAATAAGGTAAATGAAAAGTATAGTGTAAAATTCTTCAAGGAGTGGAAACATATATGTTAAGGTTCGCTGACGATATAGCTATCTTGGAAGAGAGGGAGCAGAATTTAGAACATATATAATATGGTATACTGGAAGTAATGACTAGGGATTATAACTAGGGAAGATAGATAAAGTGATGAGGTGTGACAAGAAGGAATGCTAGCGAAAGAATAGGAGACGATAGAATAGAAGAAGTGTCGGACTTTTAAAAAAAGATAACCGAAGTAAGGTAGATGTAGAATGTAGGATAGCATACAGCGTAGGAAGGCATTCGTAGGAAAGGAGCATAGTTTAAGATCAAATATTGACTTGGGTATTAGACAAAAGATGACTGAAGGCATATGTGTGGCATTGTAGCATTGTACGGGTGTGAGGTGTGGACTATAGGTAAAGAAGATAAACGAAAAATAGAAGCATTCGAATATATGTATTGCTACAGGAGGATGGTTTGGAAGATAAAGTAACAAATGAAGCCGTGTTAGAATCAGTAGGAAAGTAATTTTTGGAAAGTATTACAGCGTAGGAAAGATAGACTAGTAGGTCATATTCTTAGACATGGGGGGGTATTATGCAATTAGTTACATAAGGTTAAGTAGAGGGAAAACAAGGCGTAGGTATGCCTAGATGTGGAGGACATGAATAAGTATAAAGAGATGAAGGAGTTAGCTCAGGATGGATCGACAACAGATGGCGTGCTGTTTCCAACCAAACCTTAGGATAGACTAACTTACCTTGAGCTTGTGTATCTCGCGATGCAATCTGAAAATCTCGTGCTCTTTGCATTTGAGCTCCTTGTTGCATTGGAACAGTTCCCCATGGACGTCGCCATATTTGCTCTCCAATTCGCCGAAATCCCGTTCCAAACGCACCACGACCCCTTTGAGCCGTTCGTACTCCAGCGTGCTGTGCGCCACCACGTTCGAGTTTCTGCACCTGAAAAGGGCATTTGATGTGGTCGATACGTTACCGTTCTGTTGGTCCGAGCCGCTCGTCTTTCTTGCGGGGGAAGAGCTAGAAAAATTGACGGAGATGTTGCTGTATGTTGCAAATGGGGGGGGGTTACAAATTTTGTTGCACCCAATTCTCGAATAACGAATTTTATAGCAAATATGTATTTTATTCGGGTGATAACTTACAAGCAAATATCGCCGTGTTGAAAATGTGAGCGGAATGAAATGAGAAGGGGCAAATGTTGTTAGTAAAATAAAGATGAAAAATGTATTGGTAATCAGTTTCGTACCTATGGCCAACGCCGTTACCCATTGGCCCAAATATACCGAAATCCCGCAAGAACTGATGGGCAACAGGATCCGCAATAGTTGTCGAATTATTGCCCTGAGCCGATGTAGGTCGAGGAGGCTCGACGTGACTTTGCTCTTCGTAAGCGAAAGCGTTGTATTTGTGATAATCGAGATTGTTATTTAAGCTTCTTTGGGAACTGCTCAATGATGAGGTGGGCGATGGACCACCATAATCTAAGTCTAGCGATATATGTTTGGAATATCTGCAAATAGTAGTTACGTTTAACAAAATTTGTTAAGCATCCTGCATCTTCATTATTTCGTCAATCAACGAAATGTAGGAAATTTTTAATTTTTTTTTAATAAAATATAAATGAATATATCATCCACACTAAAATAGGTGCTTAATTTTCGAAATGCGCATATATGCTTTAAAATAGTTTTTATATTCTACGTAAGAAACATGCAGATCTCTTTCCTTTTTTATTAGTTTATTTTTTAAGATCGTTAAACTTGTTTCGCATTAAAATCGTTATTAACATATTCGTATTTATTATTCAATCACGACACATTCATCGGCTCTTTAACCTACTTTTAAAACATATAAACTAAACACAAACGGGCAAAATCCAAACAATAAAAAACATATTCTACCTTTATTTGCACATTATAAACGGTTTCATTTCCACTAATCTAAACATTTTAGTCACCCGAGCATTTGTTCGTAATTATGTCTCAATGCTAAATTCGCTCATTGAATAAATTGAAAAAAAAATCTAAAAGTAAAAATATCTAGTGTATGTGTCAATTGCTTGATTGGTTTGTTTAAAGGCTTGCACAATTTTTTGGTAATAAAATGTTGATTGTCAAATTTTAATTTGAAGTAGATTTAGCATTTCCACAATCGTTTTGTTGTAAATCTATTTTTAAAACTTGGTTTATATGAAACATACCTACACTTTTTGAGATCGATTAATCCAAACCAACAATTTGCCACAGCCAAATAAATGAACCGTACAAATTGAATTTCGCGCAAACCAAACTCACAATAAAAATCGTAAAATTTAATTCGTCCGCTTCAATACCAATAAAATGCAATTCCGAATATAAGCAGAACATTACCTAGTCAGATGTCTTCTACTCTCACCACTGCAATTACTTCCTTTTCTGCCCGATCCTTTGGGGCCCAACTGAAGGTCCCTAGCGAGCACTTCGGGTGTTATCGGGTAGGGTATATCCGGATGCTGAATACCTTTCAAATCGCGCGCAACAAACGACAATCGCCCCGTGATTTTATGAATATCCGGATCGGAAAAACGCTTCCCCGAATTATTTATTGCCGCTTGTTTGCTATTTTCTGCGCTGTAAAGTCTCGCGTACAACTGACCAGGTGAGGCACTGGTCGAGCGCCTCGCTGGGGCGGATGTTGTTTTATCAGGTGCTGGTGACGGTGGTTTCTTCGCACTGGCAATGTCGGTAGTGCCGGTACAGTGGTGGCCAGCCGCGACAATCTGCGACGGTGGTTTGTCCAGTGGCTTGATGTCGCCGCAAAGTACTTCGACACTTCCAAATTCGGCGGCCTCATCGTTCGTACTGTTGCATCTGCATTTGGCGAATAGGCTGCCGCACGTATGCACTCGATGATGTTTGGCAACGTTCGCAACGACGCCGGCCGTCGGTGCCGAAGGACTAGGCGCCGTTTGCGTGAAACTGTATGCCACGAGCGGTGTCAATGTCTTCGCGGTGGTAGGGTTGATAGTGAGAGATGCAACAGGTGTTGGTGTGGATTGGTCTTTAGATTGGTGGTGTGTCGTCGTCGTGGTGTTTGATAAAAGTTCGTACATTAAATGAGGTTCTTCCTCCGTGATTGACATGGCGATGGGATTGTTTGTCGGTTCCCGCAGATTTATCGTGTAATAAGATTTAATTGCTGCAAAAAAAATGGAGGGGGGGGGATTTTTAAGAAGAAATTGGATTCGTTTTTTTAAGCCTTCTCATTTTATGGAAAATTAAATTAATGTTACGTTGCTACGAAGTGTTCGAAATTTAAAATTTTGTTTCTTAACTAAAAAAAATTAAATTACTACACCCCCTTTGAGTTCCATCACAAAAAAAGCATATATAATTTTTTTTGAATTACCATAAAAAAAGTAGACATTGTACTAAAATTTAATTGCTGCAAAAATGACGTAGATTTTGTAGAAGAAATGGATTGATTTTTTTTTAAGTCATCTCATTTTACGGAAAAATTTTTAAATTAATATTACGTTGCTACGGAGTGTTCGATAATATCGAGTTAAAAAAATTTAAAAAATTGTTTCTAACTAAAAAAAATCAAATTACTACACCATCCTTGAGTTCCATCACAAAAAAATCATATATAAATATTTTATTTATAATAAAAAAATATTTGCTGCAAAAATGAGGTAGAAGAAATTTGGTTCGATTTTTTTAAGGCATCTCATTTTAGGAAAAAAAACATATAATTAATATTACGTTGCTAGAAAGTGATCGATATCGAATTTAAAATTTTTTAATTTTATTTATAACTAAAAAAAATCAATTTACAACCCTTGGTTTAAATCGCAAAAAAATCATGTATAAAATTTTTTAAATTATCATAAAAACTTAGACATAATGTAATAAAATTTTATGGCTGCAAAATTGTTGAAGAAATTCGTTCGATTTTTTTTAAGGCATCTCATTTTGAGAAAAAAAAATTATAATTAATATTACGTTGCTAGAAAGTCTTCGATATCGAGTTAAGAAAATTGATAATTTTATTTCTAACTAAAAAAAATCAATTTACAACCCCTTGGTTTAAATCGCACAAAAATCATGTATAAAAATTTTTAAATTATCATAAAAACTTAGACATAATGTAATAAAATTTTATTGCTGCAAAATTGTTGAAGAAATTCGTTCAATTTTTTTTAAGGCATCTCATTTTGAGAAAAAAAAATTATAATTAATATTACGTTGCTAGAAAGTGTTCGTTATCGAGTTAAGAAAATTGATAATTTTATTTCTAACTAAAAAAAATCAATTTACAACCCATTGGTTTAAATCGCAAAAAAATCATGTATAAAATTTTTTAAATTATCATAATAACTTAGACATAATGTAATAAAATTTTATTGCTGCAAAATTGTTGAAGAAATTCGTTCGATTTTTTTTAAGGCATCTCATTTTGAGAAAAAAATATTATAATTAATATTACGTTGCTAGAAAGTCTTCGATATCGAGTTAAGAAAATTGATAATTTTATTTCTAACTAAAAAAAATCAATTTACAACCCCTTGGTTTAAATCGCAAAAAAATCATGTATAAAAATTTTTAAATTATCATAATAACTTAGACATAATGTAATAAAATTTTATTGCTGCAAAATTGTTGAAGAAATTCGTTCGATTTTTTTTAAGGCATCTCATTTTGAGAAAAAAAAATTTTAATTAATATTACGTTGCTAGAAAGTCTTCGATATCGAGTTAAGAAAATTGATAATTTTTTTCTAACTAAAAAAAGTCAATTTACAACCCCTTGGTTTAAATCGCAAAAAAATCATGTATAAAAATTTTTAAATTATCATAAAAACTTAGACATAATGTAATAAAATTTTATTGCTGCAAAATTGTTGAAGAATTTCGTTCGATTCTTTTTAAGCCATCTCAATTTGAGAAAAAAAAATTATAATTAATATTACGTTGGTAGAAAGTGTTCGATATCGACTTAAAGAAAAATTAATTTATAGCTAATAAAAAAAATCAAATTACACCCCCCTGGGTTGAATCACAAAAAAAATATTATATATAATATTTTTTTTTTATCATACAAAATGGACACAACGCAATCACTGTGTAACAAATAGATCGATCGATTGTGATGTTTGACAAAAGCGAATAGAATTCATACATTTAATTTTTATGATAATATTGCCGTACGAATTTGCATAGCAAGTTCAAACATACAAAATATTATATAGATTCCATTACGATAGAATTTATATATACAAAAAAAAATGAAAAGGAAATCTTATATATTCGCGCTGAATAGCCGCACGCGAAAATAAAGAATGCTCTTTGTAAATGTTAAGTTCAATGTTTGGAATGAGAGTGTAAAAAGGAATGGCTGAAAAAATGGTTTGTGACGATTTTTTTTTTTTTTTGATATTTAGAAGAAGCCGAAAGCATTTTTGATAACTCAGAATGCACCCTAATTAAAATAAGGAATTAATTTTCGATGGTTCGATTTTTTCGAATTTTTAACGCGCGCTTATATAATTTTACTAATTTTTTTAAATAAAAATATCCATAACATTTAAAAGATTTGTTAAAAATTCGTTTAAAAAATTATTGAGATATATAATGCGTTTGGGTCAGATCAATTCAACTCACTTATTTTTTTTTATATGTATAAATTTTTCACAAAAAAATTAGCAATGGATTAAAAACGTTTTTAACAAAAATTATTACAAAAAACTAAGAAATAATGTATAGAAGTCAGGTGAAGTTAACCTTTTTAATTTTTTGTACATCTGTACATTGGAACAAAAGGGGCCAATGTCCAAAATATGAAACCAATGTGCATGAAAATTTAAAAAATAAAAAATTAAATATTTTACACTGTTTTAATTATCCAATAACATGAATAAAAAAAACTTTGAAAAATAATTTTATGGAAACCATTACGAAAATGTTTAAAAATTATAATATTGGACATTGGCGATTTTAGAAAAATATTATTAAGATTAAACGAAGAATTGAAATTTGAATAAACGAAGATTTTTGAATAAAAAAAAATCCATACAAAATCAAAATTATGAAAAATCTTGCATTTATTATCGAAATAAAAATTATTATTTTATATCTTATATTTTAATTATTATTTTACTGTTCAATTTTTCGCAAAAATACTACTTTTGTAAACTTAAATTTATAGTACGTTCAAAAACATAAAAAACATTTAAAAAACATTAAACATTAAAAACGTATTTTTTAATTTTCGCGATAGTTGCAAAATTTTTAAATAAATTTTTGGAAATTTTAAAATTATTATATAAATTTAAATTGTATTTTAAACAATAAAAATAATTCTCATATGCGAAATTGATTGCGAAATTAAAAAGAAAACGTATAAAAATTTCATATATAATCGCATATTTTTTTTTTTACCAGTAACGTACTCACAAAAAAATCTACAAGAAAAAATCAGATTCTCTAATTTTTAGACAAATTTTTTGATCAGTTCAAAAATATTATTTATAAAATAATTTATTCGAAAACATTGCGACCATATATTACGATTTGTTTAACATCGAATAAAATAAAAATTATAAAATTATAAAATAAAAATTAAATTAAATTATAAAACTACAAAATTAATAATTTTTTCTATTAAAAATTCATTTATTTATTTACCAAACAATGTAGCCATATACCGATAATTTTAAAAAATGTAAAAATTGATAACGAAATTTGAATAAATACAGAAAAATCAATACAAAATCAAAATTATGAAAAACAAATGAAATTAATATCGAAATATAAATTATTAACAAAAAAATTTTTCGATTTTTATTCAGATTGCGATAAGAAAAATTATGGACGCTTCAAATATAAAAGTACTCACATAACCTTAGTCTTTGAGAATCCACTCCGACACATTACACGGCAATATCGTTCATAAAAACGATCGTTCCAACAAAAATTCTAATTACTTTCTGGATAGTTTCATATCGGCTGATGCGCTAAGCCAATGGGGAGGGCCATTATTGATAGAGTTTTTTTGGCAGTGGTAACGTTCAATATGGTACCTGCAAAAAAATATGCATACTAATATAACGGCGGCCTTGTTAGTTGGAACTGTTAATGCAATATCGTGCGTAATCTTATCGTCGGCAAACAAATAATATAATTACTGTTTTTGTACGTAATTGTACAGGGTGTTGTCGATTATCAAATCGTTTAAGTGAGCCCTTAAATTTGAATATGTCGGCGTATTTATTGAACGATTATATTGAATTTTAAACGCGTGAAAAATAAAAAAATTTATATCGAAAATTTTTCGGGTATAAAAATATTTTCGTTTAGGACGGACCTGTGCTGTTAGAACGGTGAAATTGTACAATAGAAATTTTTTGCTGCTCGAATTTGTAGTATCGATTTTTAAATAGCACAATGTTTTTATAGTAAAAAATTATTTAAAAAAAAACGATTTTAGTATTTTTTTATTTAATGATAGTTAACGTGTTGCTTTGTACGATTGTGAGGTGTGGACAGTAGGAAAGAAAAATACAAGCGAAAATAGAAAAAAAAATTTAGACGGGGAGGTATTATGCAAATTGTTATAGAAGGTAGCGTCGAAGGAAAGCAAGAAATACTTGTGTAAAAACTTATGTAAAAAAAAAGCAAAAATATAGGATTTTTCGGCATTTCATGCTATTTTGTAAAATAAAAAGAAAAGAATAAATAATAACAAGTTAAAAATTTACGTTTAAATAAAAAGTTCTTTCGCAAATTGGCGTATTTAATGTAATTAATTACTATATTATTATATTTAAAGTATTCTTACGATTAAATTTGTTGGAAAACATTAAAAAAAATCAGATCCGTAGTTAAAAATATTTTTTGAATTTAAGAATTTTAGGAAATTAAATTTGACTATCTTCGTGAAGCGTGACTTGAATTTTTGCGAAAATTTTATTGGGTGAAGAAAAATCGAAAATAATTTTTTTTTTCAATTTTGCAAAAAAAGAAAAGCAAATTCAATTTTTTGGGAATAATTTTACTTTTTTTAACACTTTTTGCGTTTTATGATCTTGTTTCCTATATTAGGTCCATTTATGATTCAAAATAAACCCAGAGGATTAAATAGAATTTTCTGATATCTAAAAATGCAGTGTTGACATATCTATAAATAGAAACATTATAATGAAAAAACATCCTTTCATTGTTATATTGACTGTAAATATATATACACATTTTCATATCAGCTTATTAGCCAGTACATGAGAAATTTTCCATATAATTTTTTTTTTATGTTAAATAAATTTTGCGAAATAAAATGAAATGTTATAATTTTTTTAATAGTTTTTTTTTAGCAAAATTTTAACGAAAAAATGGTTTCGACGATATTTCATATTTTTTTTAAACACAAGAATGAAGAATAAGTACAGGAATATAATATTTAAGCAAATGATAAATGCAAAGAAAAAAAATCAAAGCAAATTTTATTAAATTTAAATTTATTAAAGGCACATGTGTAGAGAGTGACTTTGTATGGTTGTGAGGCGTGGACAATAAGAAATTAAGGGACACCTTGGAAATATACATTATAAAACTATATTTTAAAAATAATAAAGATTACGTGGGTGAATAAAATGATAGATAAAATCGTCAGTTGAGGAACGAAGAAATTTTTTATTTTCTTAATAAAAAAAAATATCTACTTAGTATTTTTTAGCTATCTTTTAGAATTTTTTAAATAGTACAACTATTTCCTGTAATAAAATAATTGGAATGAACTATTTTACTTATGCAACTTATAATACGACTGGGAAAATTTGTAATATATATTTTAAAAATTAATTAAATTTGTAGCATATATTGATTTTATATTTACATAATTTCATTTTGTATATTTATAATTTTTTATTTTTCTCATTCATTATTGGAAAATCAAAAATTACTACGAAAAACGAGTAATATAGAAATGGGAAAATTCTATATAACAGTATTACGATTTTATGTTATGCAACTTTATATACAAGATAATGCAAAACGGGTTTAAATTAGAACACTGTTTAAAATTCGCATGTCCGATTTTAAAAAATAGTAAAGCCCAAATTTTATCAGTTATTATCTGCAATTTATTTTCTGATGATCAAAAAAATTATATACAACGTGAATCAGATTTGATCTAGCAGAGCGCAGAGTTTGATCGATTTTCGGTCATATGACAAATATTTCGACAAATATAAATAAATAAATAAAAATTACGCAAAAAATACCTATTTCTATTGCATTAAAAAAAAATTATCCAATCATTCCAGCCGATTTAAAAAATAAATAACGAAAAAAAATTTTATCAGAGAGAGCGATCGAATTTTTTTTAACCCATTTTGACCCTAACCCTTAATTTGCTTTTTTTTTATTATAAACTACGAAAAAAAAAATTTTCTTAAGAGCGATCGAAATATTTTTGAACGCCACTAAATTCGCAACGACCAATTAAAATTATAACAAAAAAAAGTAGATACCAATTTGTAAGACTATAATTTGCGCCTGGCACCCTTATATCTGCCTTTTCAACCCTTATATCTGTAAATAAGAAAAGGAATTACGTATTCGTTTGATAAATACCAATTACGAAATTCCTGGCATTTGTTCAGAGGATTTTGTCTCTGAGTCCTTCAACAAACATATATGTCCCACCTAAAAAAAAAATTTGCAAAAATATTTTCGAGACTCTTTCTTCATAATCATCAAAAAAAAAAATTTCCACCAAAAAAAAATTGTTCTTCGCGACGATTAAAATGCTATTACATTCGCACGGTGGACATGTTCTAAGAGATTGAAGGACGTCGATATTAGGCAAGGACCTATAGTAATAGTGCAGGACTATAGGCGTCGTGGCGCCAAGGCTGAGTGACGTCATAAAGCGTCGCTGTCTGCCAGCGTTGCCAGAACGGCGGGACTAAGCGTAAGTATTGAATTTATGCAATTCTTGTAGCTTGATTATTCTCATAATAAATAATATAAATAATAAATATATAGTGGTGAGATTTCACCCTTAGTTCGGGGGTAGATGATAAATTGTTGGATAATGACAGATTTGTGTTTTAATTGAATTGTTGATTTTTTTTGTGACAGTCCAGTAAAAAATTTCCAAAAAAAATCTTGTTAAAAAAATATTAATAAACCAATTTACTACATTCAACAACAGAACATTTAAAATTTCAATTTTAATAAAATTTTATTAGAATGTAACTTCGAGAAAATTAATCAAATGCCTTTAGGATTTTTTACTCAAAGTGCAAAAAAAAAAATGTTTGTAGCAATTTTTATTTTCGAATGATGTAAGATATTTATTTTTCAAAAATACCCATAATTAAGAAATTTGTTTGTTGAGGCAGAAAAAATCACGCGGCGAATAAAAAGTAATTTTGTATTGATGCAAAATTTAATTCTAATAGCTTCTAATTTAGCTTCAAAAAACGTACATTTTCGGAAAAGGAGCAAAAAAGAGATTTTATATGTAAAATAAGGTAGAAAAAATTTTTTGACACTAAAATAAAAATTTAAAAAATCCTAAAAAATAGAATTTATACCCATAGTAATTGTAAAAAAAAAAATAGTGATTAAATTAAATTTTTTGTTCGTGTGTTCCTTCAAAATTTTCCTAAATTTGAATTTATATATATAAAATTGCTATAGATATAAAAAAAAATTCGTAACTAACATGAAAAACATTTTATTATTATATCCTACCAATACCACCCCCTTAATATATTTTACAAATTTTTTTAGATCTCATTTTATATTTAAAATAAAAATGTGCACTCTGAAATAATTATTACTCAAAAATTGCCCACGAAAAAAATGACTTCTCACGTTTAATTGACCATCAAATTTTTTGAGAGCACAAACCAAAGTTCAATCAACCCCCCCATTAACATTTCCATCCCTTATGCACAGTGCTTCGCATTTATAATTCACTAGAATCGAAGTATATAAATAAGAATCGCCCACGCACAAAGAGCTAACCATTTACCCAGTTGCACGTTACCGCCACTAGATATGGCAACGCTGGCTTTTATAAGATTTTCCTCTACTATCCTATTCTGTCCTATTCTGTCCGGCACCGTGCTCCGTCACGTTTGCCTCCCAGTTTTCAGCAAATATAGTTATATATGAATGTGCGTGGAAATGGAGGAAATGTATTAAAGAGATGGGCATGATTTTTTCGTCTGGTATTTTTTTATTTTAGAAAATTGAATGGAATTTTCTAAAAAAAATAATTTAGTTAATTATTTAATTAGGTTTTGTTTGTACCAAACGACGGAGATGAAAATTTTTATGTATTTGATTTTTAGTCCTGTGAGACATAAAAAATTTTTTTTTGTTCCGGCAAAATTTTTTTTTGGAAAAATTGTCACGCAAACGTGATTTTTTTTTAATAAAATAGCATTATATGTTGTTTAAATAACAAAATCATTTTAAAAAAAATTATATATGTATAAAAGAATTGTTTTTTGTTCTTTCAAGAGATTTTTTGGAAAAATTGAAGTGCGAACAAGATTTTTTTTAAATTAAAATTACATTATCTGTTGTTTTAACAAAAAATAATTATATATGTATAGAAAAGTGTTTTTTATTCAAATTTTTTCCTTCTTTCAAAGGATTTTTGGAAAAATTGAAGTGTTAAAATAAGAATTTTTAATTAAAATTGTTGTTTTAGCAAAAAAAAATTTAAAATATTATATATGCATGGAAGAAGTGTTTTTTGTTTCAATTTTTTGTTCTTTCAAAGGATTTTTGGAAAAATTGAAGTGTTAAAATAAGAAGTTTTAATTAAAATTTCACTATCTGTTGTTTTAACAAAAAAAAATTATATATGTATAGAAGAAGTGTTTTTTATCCAAAATTTTTCCTTCTTTCAAAGGATTTTTGGAAAAATTGAAGTGTTAAAATAAGAATTTTCAATTAAAATTGCATTATTTGTTGTTTTAACAGAAAATTTTTTTTTTAATTAAATATGTATAGAAGAAGTGTTTTTTGTTCAAATTTTTTCCTTCTTTCAAAGGATTTTTGAAAAAATTGAAGTGTTAAAATAAGAATTTTCAATTAAAATTGCATTATCTGTTGTTTTAACAAACAAAAAATTATATATGTATAGAAGAAGTGTTTTTTATCCAAAATTTTTCCTTCTTTCAAAGGATTTTTGGAAAAATTGAAGTGTTAAAATAAGAATTTTCAATTAAAATTGCATTATCTGTTGTTTTAACAAAAAAATTAAATTTTTAATTCAATATGTATAGAAGAAGTGTTTTTTGTTCAAATGTTTTCCTTCTTTTAATGGATTTTTGGAAAAATTGACGTGTTAAAATAAAAAATTTTAATTAAAATTGCATCATCTGTTATTTTAACAAAAAAAAATTATATATGTATAGAAGAAGTGTTTTTTATCCAAAAAATTTCCTTCTTTGAAAGGATTTTTGGAAAAATTGAAGTGTTAAAATAAGAATTTTTAATTAAAATTTCATTTGTTTTAACAAAAAATGTTTTTTTAAAATTATATAGATATGTATAGAATAATAATAATAATAATAATATCCGGGTTCTTTGCTTAAGTTAAAATAAGATTGTAAGAATGTAATTAATTATATATTTTATGCAATTTTATGCAACTTCTTTCGCTTCTTTTTTTTTGTATCGTTATAAAAATAAACGATTTATTATTATTATATGTATTTTTTGTTGAAATTTTTCGTTTTTTCAACGGATTTTTGGAAAAATGGATGCGCACCATCAAACATTTTAATCAAAACCGTGTAATAAATTCTTTTATGCGAAATAACTTTCCCCAAAAATTTACAAATTTTTACAAGATGTGTCTCACCACTGCAACAACCGACGTCCGCATGCGCGTCGGCGTCGCTGGCGTCTATTCTACATCCGCACCGAGCAACGGAAGACACATCAGTGCCCGAGCAGCGCCGCCACGGACACTATCAACAACAACAAAAATAACGTTGGCGCTACGATTGAAACTAGAACCACCCTATCCGACCAAAGTGGCCAAACAACCGCGAGTGAATAAAATCCACGTACTATGATTATAACGCGGTGTCCATTCTTGTACAGTTCCCGAAGATCGAGTCACGTAACAAATGAATATATTCTTTAAGGACAATCGTACGAGCATCGGCCTTCACCTCGCGGAATAGGTGACTACTGCAGAATATTGTGCATTGGTACGATGCACCTTCGTTTATCAGGACCGTCCGTTGGTAAAGGGAGTATGGGTTCGCCAATTAGGAGTAGATATGTCCTACTGGGGATATTCTTCTTTGCCCGTAAGTGTGGTCTTTGAACGGTGGTCTCGATTTTTTATACAAGGACGATTGCATAACTGCTAACGATCGGTCCAGGAACGGTCGTGGTAAAAACAATTTTGTACCATAATTTTTTTTTAAAGCAAGATTCGATACACCGAAATATAGCCATTAAAAATTTATTACCAAAAATATTTAGTTTCCAAATTAATTAATCAATTATATACTTGAGACGTTGTATAATAAAAAAAATTTTTATACAAAAGGACTATTTTATATAAACGTCAGTTTTTAATAAATTTATATTTTTACATTTTAAATAAAAACGTTAATTGTCTATGTATATTATAATGCGAATAATATTTATTTCGCAATATACAGGATGGTCAATTTAAGACACCACATAATTTTCTACGAAAATTATTAAACATATGAGGCTAAAAATGACAATTTATGTCTAAGAATATACAAAAAAAATATTTTTATATATACAGGGTGGTTCTTATATATGTGAAATCCTCATACGTGTATTTATGCATTGTATACGCTGAAAATATATAAATTTGTATTATCTTTATTTGTGGGGAAAACATTATTTTTTTGGTTTGATTTAATGAAAAATATGTTATTGTCGATTATTTTGTTTGTTAAAAGTGTGTTTGGAATATTTCAAGATCTATTCATTTTGATTGATATTAAGGTGGTTCGTGAAATTTAAAAAAAAAAAATTGTTTTTACATTTGTTAATCGGACGTGAAATGATGAATAAATTAATGTAATGGATTTATTTTTATTTTGTAAAATGAAAAATTAAGTGAAGCGAAACTATGCAAATTTGTGTTGTTGTTTTTCAAATTGTTTTAACGAATTGTAGTAGATATATGAGAATGATATATGCATTATTATAAATAGAAATTATTATAGGATGATGACTAAACACAAACGCTTATATAAATATATTTTTAAACGCTTTTGGAATATTGAATTAAAAAATGAGTTGCATCACCGCTAGACAATTTTTTTTTTAATATTTAACAAAACAGGAAATTTAATTTTTAAGCATTGTTTCAAAATTTTCAATCCATTTTTTTCCATTTATACAGCATTTTTTAAATATGTCTTAGAATATGTCCCAAAATATTTATTTCTGACAAATAAATAATTTTTTTTTAATACTAATATTAAAAAATATATTTAAAAAAATATTAAAGGCACTATTAATGATATTCGCAAATTTGGGCCACACTGTATATATATACTTAAAATTTTTACATGTTTCAATTGAATTTAATTTTAATGCAAGTCATTTAAAAATTTCAACATATATATATATATATATATCTGTACCTTGGAACAAAAAGGGCCAATGTCCAAAATGTGGAACCAATGTGCAGGAAAATTAAACAAAAAAATTAAAAAACAAAAAAAAATATTTACACTTCAAAAATACACTTTACACTATTTCACACTTCAAAAGATAACATGAATACTTAAAACAAAAAACTTGGAAAATAAATTTTATGAATATTGTTATATAATTTTATGAAAATACGAAAATGTTTAAAAATTTAAAAACATTCTATTTTCCAGCACATTATAATATTGGACATAAGCCATTTTTGTACCAAGGTACAGATATAATCTTCCGTGTTTTTGATTAAGATAATTTTACGCCGAAAAAAAAAAATCTCTTCTGCACGAAAATAACGGAAATTTCAAAAATTATATACTAAATGGTAACAAAATCGTACAAATGTTTTATAAGAAAATTTTGCATAACACGTCAAAAATATCTTGATTACAAAAAAATTGTGCAGAAATTAGAATACTTTATCGTTTTTCTAAATTATAACTAGTTGCAAATTAAGAATTTTTTTTTAGAATTTCCCATTAAAAAATCCGTTTTTTCACGTAAATTAAAAATGGTAAATTTTAACATGGCACGTCCATATGAAAATATTTCTAAATGCTGATTTTGAAAATCTGTAACTTTTGAAATTGAATAGGCATTTAATATCTACAAGTTCTAGTATTAGGTGACACTAATAAGAAACACCCTATATATATATATATATATGAAATTTAAAAATCTTATTTACGTAATTCTTTTATAATTTTCAGTCCAACATTTTTTTTTTTAATTCCAACTTTTTTAACCACGCTTAAACTAATCCAGGCACATGTAAAAAACACCCAGTATATGTGAAATGCAAAAATCTCGTTTACGCGAAATTTTTATAATTTCCAATCGAAAGCAGAATATATTGCATATTTATTTTGTAATTTATAAATTTGCTATAAAATATTTAAAAAAATCAAATTATAACAAAAAAATTATTGTATCGCCAATTTAGCGAATATATTTAAATTTTGAACAATTTGGTCAAATATAGACCATAACCTTAATTTAACACTAAAAATTATTAAAATCGGTCCAGCTGTTTCCGCAAAACAACTGTCGAAAGAAACGCGCAATTTAAACATATAAATTTTCACTTTAAGACCTTAAGGCTTAGACCAAACAAAAAATATTTTACACCCAAAAAAAACGTCTATAACTAATTGCATAATACCCCCGTGTCTAAGAATACGACCTACTAGTCTATCGCTGTAATACTTTCAAAAAAATACTTCTCTTCTCTACTTTTACCTTCTTCATTGCATCTTCTATATACATATGAAATAATAACGGCCAAAGTATACATCCCTGCCTGACTCCCTTCCATATCAATCCCAACTAAAGCATTTTTCTGTTTATATAAGTTTAAAAAAAAATTCCGCGTAATTCCTTATAATTTCTTCCCGTTTCTTTTAAGATTCTACATTTTGATATCTGCCTTGTACTTTTACTAAGTCGGGGAGATGTTCTGAGCATGCGCAATAAACCAAAAAAAAATATCAGTTTGGTGTAAAATGATTTTTTTGTAAGATAGGTGGTACGTTATTAACATTAACAAATTAAACTGGTTCTTTTGGCAGAGTTTAGTGTTTGTATCAGCGGTAACAAACATCACAAGTCAAGCGCGGGTCTTCTGAACCAACCGGACACGTCTATCACGTGCTACCAATGTAATTCAGAGTACGACCCCCGGTGCGCTGACCCCTTCGACCCCTACAGTCTGGGCAAGGTCAATTGTTCGCTGAAGAAGCCCTTGGAGCATATGAAAGAGTACAAGCCGATTTTATGTCGAAAGACGATCCAAAAAGGTACGAAAATGCACGAAAACGTTTTTTTTTATGTG
Source organism: Leptodirus hochenwartii (assembly GCA_947310635.1). Classification (NCBI taxonomy): domain Eukaryota; kingdom Metazoa; phylum Arthropoda; class Insecta; order Coleoptera; family Leiodidae; genus Leptodirus; species Leptodirus hochenwartii. The sequence goes on from OX371179.1 coordinate 1,685,473, forward strand.
GGCGTAGTGTGTCATAGTTGGTTTGGTTTTGACTTTATAAATCGTTACGAAACGTTAGAATGCAACAAACTTTTATATCATTGTAGGAAAGTATTTATTTGTATAAACTGTATATAACGAAAAAAATTTTTTTCTAAAATTCAATTTATAATGGTTACGTTCTTATAAAATTTATATTTTATTTTATAAAAATTTGTATCAGACAATGTATTAAAATAAATATTTAGTATATTGAAGAATATATTTTTATTCATTTTTAAATTTTCATGGACATTCCAACACTTAATTTAATCAAATATAAATTCGAATCTTGTCTATCCTGTATATTGCGATTGCAAGTCTGAACAGGACCGCATTTAATACGTAAGGCAGATTATTTGCTAAACTAAAGGCACGTACTAAACAATATTGAAAATATACTAACGAATATTCTTTTTTTTTATAGTCTAATAATTGCAACTATATAAAATTTAATATATTAAATTAAAATAAATCAAAATGATATTTTTAATAATTTATTAAATTTCTACGGATAATCCAACGCTTAATTTAATAAAATATAAATTCGAATCTTGTCTATCCTGTATATTGCGATTGCAAGTCTGAACAGGACCGCATTTAATACGTAAGGCAGATTATTTGCTAAACTAAAGGCACGTACTAAACAATATTGAAAATATACTAACGAATATTCTTTTTTTTTATAGTCTAATAATTGCAACTATATAAAATTTAATATATTAAATTAAAATAAATCAAAATGATATTTTTAATAATTTATTAAATTTCTACGGATAATCCAACGCTTAATTTAATAAAATATAAATTCAAATCTTGTCTATCCTGTATATTGCAATTGCAAGTCTGGACAGGACCGCACTTAATACGTAAGGCAGATTATTTGCTAAACTAAAGACACGTACTAACAAATATTGAAAATATACTAACGAATATTCTTTTTTTTTATAGTCTAATAATTGCAACTATATAAAATTGAATATATTAAATTAAAATAAATCAAAATGATATTTTTAATAATTTATTAAATTTCTACGGATAATCCAACGCTTAATTTAATAAAATATAAATTCGAATCTTGTCTATCCTGTATATTGCGATTGCAAGTCTGAACAGGACCGCATTTAATACGTAAGGCAGATTATTTGCTAAACTAAAGGCACGTACTAAACAATATTGAAAATATACTAACGAATATTCTTTTTTTTTATAGTCTAATAATTGCAACTATATAAAATTTAATATATTAAATTAAAATAAATCAAAATGATATTTTTAATAATTTATTAAATTTCTACGGATAATCCAACGCTTAATTTAATAAAATATAAATTCGAATCTTGTCTATCCTGTATATTGCGATTGCAAGTCTGGACAGGACCGCACTTAATACGTAAGGCAGATTATTTGCTAAACTAAAGGCGCGTACTAAAAAATATTGAAAATATACTAACGAATATTCTTTTTTTTTATAGTCTAATAATTGCAACTATATAAAATTGAATATATTAAATTAAAATAAATCAAAATGATATTTTTAATAATTTATTAAATTTCTACGGATAATCCAACGCTTAATTTAATAAAATATAAATTCGAATCTTGTCTATCCTGTATATTGCGATTGCAAGTCTGAACAGGACCGCATTTAATACGTAAGGCAGATTATTTGCTAAACTAAAGGCACGTACTAAACAATATTGAAAATATACTAACGAATATTCTTTTTTTTTATAGTCTAATAATTGCAACTATATAAAATTTAATATATTAAATTAAAATAAATCAAAATGATATTTTTAATAATTTATTAAATTTCTACGGATAATCCAACGCTTAATTTAATAAAATATAAATTCGAATCTTGTCTATCCTGTATATTGCGATTGCAAGTCTGGACAGGACCGCACTTAATACGTAAGGCAGATTATTTGCTAAACTAAAGGCGCGTACTAAAAAATATTGAAAATATACTAACGAATATTCTTTTTTTTTATAGTCTAATAATTGCAACTATATAAAATTGAATATATTAAATTAAAATAAATCAAAATGATATTTTTAATAATTTATTAAATTTCTACGGATAATCCAACGCTTAATTTAATAAAATATAAATTCGAATCTTGTCTATCCTGTATATTGCGATTGCAAGTCTGAACAGGACCGCACTTAATACGTAAGGCAGATTATTTGCTAAACTAAAGACACGTACTAACAAATATTGAAAATATACTAACGAATATTCTTTTTTTTTATAGTCTAATAATTGCAACTATATAAAATTTAATATATTAAATTAAAATAAATCAAAATGATATTTTTAATAATTTATTAAATTTCTACGGATAATCCAACGCTTAATTTAATAAAATATAAATTCGAATCTTGTCTATCCTGTATATTGCGATTGCAAGTCTGGACAGGACCGCACTTAATACGTAAGGCAGATTATTTGCTAAACTAAAGGCGCGTACTAACAAATATTGAAAATATACTAACGAATATTCTTTTTTTTTATAGTCTAATAATTGCAACTATATAAAATTGAATATATTAAATTAAAATAAATCAAAATGATATTTTTAATAATTTATTAAATTTCTACGGATAATCCAACGCTTAATTTAATAAAATATAAATTCGAATCTTGTCTATCCTGCATATTGCGATTGCAAGTCTGAACAGGACCGCATTTAATACGTAAGGCAGATTATTTGCTAAACTAAAGGCACGTACTAAACAATATTGAAAATATACTAACGAATATTCTTTTTTTTTATAGTCTAATAATTGCAACTATATAAAATTTAATATATTAAATTAAAATAACTCAAAATGATATTTTTAATAATTTATTAAATTTCTACGGATAATCCAACGCTTAATTTAATAAAATATAAATTCGAATCTTGTCTATCCTGTATATTGCGATTGCAAGTCTGGACAGGACCGCACTTAATACGTAAGGCAGATTATTTGCTAAACTAAAGGTGCGTACTAAAAAATATTGAAAATATACTAACGAATATTCTTTTTTTTTATAGTCTAATAATTGCAACTATATAAAATTGAATATATTAAATTAAAATAAATCAAAATGATATTTTTAATAATTTATTAAATTTCTACGGATAATCCAACGCTTAATTTAATAAAATATAAATTCGAATCTTGTCTATCCTGTATATTGCAATTGCAAGTCTGGACAGGACCGCACTTAATACGTAAGGCAGATTATTTGCTAAACTAAAGACACGTACTAACAAATATTGAAAATATACTAACGAATATTCTTTTTTTTTATAGTCTAATAATTGCAACTATATAAAATTGAATATATTAAATTAAAATAAATCAAAATGATATTTTTAATAATTTATTAAATTTCTACGGATAATCCAACGCTTAATTTAATAAAATATAAATTCGAATCTTGTCTATCCTGTATATTGCGATTGCAAGTCTGGACAGGACCGCACTTAATACGTAAGGCAGATTATTTGCTAAACTAAAGGCGCGTACTAACAAATATTGAAAATATACTAACGAATATTCTTTTTTTTTTATAGTCTAATAATTGCAACTATATAAAATTGAATATATTAAATTAAAATAAATCAAAATGATATTTTTAATAATTTATTAAATTTCTACGGATAATCCAACGCTTAATTTAATAAAATATAAATTCGAATCTTGTCTATCCTGTATATTGCGATTGCAAGTCTGAACAGGACCGCATTTAATACGTAAGGCAGATTATTTGCTAAACTAAAGGCACGTACTAAACAATATTGAAAATATACTAACGAATATTCTTTTTTTTTATAGTCTAATAATTGCAACTATATAAAATTTAATATATTAAATTAAAATAAATCAAAATGATATTTTTAATAATTTATTAAATTTCTACGGATAATCCAACGCTTAATTTAATAAAATATAAATTCGAATCTTGTCTATCCTGTATATTGCGATTGCAAGTCTGGACAGGACCGCACTTAATACGTAAGGCAGATTATTTGCTAAACTAAAGGCGCGTACTAACAAATATTGAAAATATACTAACGAATATTCTTTTTTTTTTATAGTCTAATAATTGCAACTATATAAAATTGAATATATTAAATTAAAATAAATCAAAATGATATTTTTAATAATTTATTAAATTTCTACGGATAATCCAACGCTTAATTTAATAAAATATAAATTCGAATCTTGTCTATCCTGTATATTGCAATTGCAAGTCTGGACAGGACCGCACTTAATACGTAAGGCAGATTATTTGCTAAACTAAAGACACGTACTAACAAATATTGAAAATATACTAACGAATATTCTTTTTTTTTATAGTCTAATAATTGCAACTATATAAAATTGAATATATTAAATTAAAATAAATCAAAATGATATTTTTAATAATTTATTAAATTTCTACGGATAATCCAACGCTTAATTTAATAAAATATAAATTCGAATCTTGTCTATCCTGTATATTGCGATTGCAAGTCTGAACAGGACCGCATTTAATACGTAAGGCAGATTATTTGCTAAACTAAAGGCACGTACTAAACAATATTGAAAATATACTAACGAATATTCTTTTTTTTTATAGTCTAATAATTGCAACTATATAAAATTTAATATATTAAATTAAAATAAATCAAAATGATATTTTTAATAATTTATTAAATTTCTACGGATAATCCAACGCTTAATTTAATAAAATATAAATTCGAATCTTGTCTATCCTGTATATTGCGATTGCAAGTCTGGACAGGACCGCACTTAATACGTAAGGCAGATTATTTGCTAAACTAAAGGCGCGTACTAAAAAATATTGAAAATATACTAACGAATATTCTTTTTTTTTATAGTCTAATAATTGCAACTATATAAAATTGAATATATTAAATTAAAATAAATCAAAATGATATTTTTAATAATTTATTAAATTTCTACGGATAATCCAACGCTTAATTTAATAAAATATAAATTCGAATCTTGTCTATCCTGTATATTGCGATTGCAAGTCTGAACAGGACCGCACTTAATACGTAAGGCAGATTATTTGCTAAACTAAAGACACGTACTAACAAATATTGAAAATATACTAACGAATATTCTTTTTTTTTATAGTCTAATAATTGCAACTATATAAAATTTAATATATTAAATTAAAATAAATCAAAATGATATTTTTAATAATTTATTAAATTTCTACGGATAATCCAACGCTTAATTTAATAAAATATAAATTCGAATCTTGTCTATCCTGTATATTGCGATTGCAAGTCTGGACAGGACCGCACTTAATACGTAAGGCAGATTATTTGCTAAACTAAAGGCGCGTACTAACAAATATTGAAAATATACTAACGAATATTCTTTTTTTTTATAGTCTAATAATTGCAACTATATAAAATTGAATATATTAAATTAAAATAAATCAAAATGATATTTTTAATAATTTATTAAATTTCTACGGATAATCCAACGCTTAATTTAATAAAATATAAATTCGAATCTTGTCTATCCTGTATATTGCGATTGCAAGTCTGAACAGGACCGCATTTAATACGTAAGGCAGATTATTTGCTAAACTAAAGGCACGTACTAAACAATATTGAAAATATACTAACGAATATTCTTTTTTTTTATAGTCTAATAATTGCAACTATATAAAATTTAATATATTAAATTAAAATAACTCAAAATGATATTTTTAATAATTTATTAAATTTCTACGGATAATCCAACGCTTAATTTAATAAAATATAAATTCGAATCTTGTCTATCCTGTATATTGCGATTGCAAGTCTGGACAGGACCGCACTTAATACGTAAGGCAGATTATTTGCTAAACTAAAGACACGTACTAACAAATATTGAAAATATACTAACGAATATTCTTTTTTTTTATAGTCTAATAATTGCAACTATATAAAATTGAATATATTAAATTAAAATAAATCAAAATGATATTTTTAATAATTTATTAAATTTCTACGGATAATCCAACGCTTAATTTAATAAAATATAAATTCGAATCTTGTCTATCCTGTATATTGCAATTGCAAGTCTGGACAGGACCGCACTTAATACGTAAGGCAGATTATTTGCTAAACTAAAGACACGTACTAACAAATATTGAAAATATACTAACGAATATTCTTTTTTTTTATAGTCTAATAATTGCAACTATATAAAATTGAATATATTAAATTAAAATAAATCAAAATGATATTTTTAATAATTTATTAAATTTCTACGGATAATCCAACGCTTAATTTAATAAAATATAAATTCGAATCTTGTCTATCCTGTATATTGCAATTGCAAGTCTGGACAGGACCGCACTTAATACGTAAGGCAGATTATTTGCTAAACTAAAGACACGTACTAACAAATATTGAAAATATACTAACGAATATTCTTTTTTTTTATAGTCTAATAATTGCAACTATATAAAATTGAATATATTAAATTAAAATAAATCAAAATGATATTTTTAATAATTTATTAAATTTCTACGGATAATCCAACGCTTAATTTAATAAAATATAAATTCGAATCTTGTCTATCCTGTATATTGCAATTGCAAGTCTGGACAGGACCGCACTTAATACGTAAGGCAGATTATTTGCTAAACTAAAGACACGTACTAACAAATATTGAAAATATACTAACGAATATTCTTTTTTTTTATAGTCTAATAATTGCAACTATATAAAATTGAATATATTAAATTAAAATAAATCAAAATGATATTTTTAATAATTTATTAAATTTCTACGGATAATCCAACGCTTAATTTAATAAAATATAAATTCGAATCTTGTCTATCCTGTATATTGCAATTGCAAGTCTGGACAGGACCGCACTTAATACGTAAGGCAGATTATTTGCTAAACTAAAGACACGTACTAACAAATATTGAAAATATACTAACGAATATTCTTTTTTTTTATAGTCTAATAATTGCAACTATATAAAATTGAATATATTAAATTAAAATAAATCAAAATGATATTTTTAATAATTTATTAAATTTCTACGGATAATCCAACGCTTAATTTAATAAAATATAAATTCGAATCTTGTCTATCCTGTATATTGCAATTGCAAGTCTGGACAGGACCGCACTTAATACGTAAGGCAGATTATTTGCTAAACTAAAGACACGTACTAACAAATATTGAAAATATACTAACGAATATTCTTTTTTTTTATAGTCTAATAATTGCAACTATATAAAATTGAATATATTAAATTAAAATAAATCAAAATGATATTTTTAATAATTTATTAAATTTCTACGGATAATCCAACGCTTAATTTAATAAAATATAAATTCGAATCTTGTCTATCCTGTATATTGCAATTGCAAGTCTGGACAGGACCGCACTTAATACGTAAGGCAGATTATTTGCTAAACTAAAGACACGTACTAACAAATATTGAAAATATACTAACGAATATTCTTTTTTTTTATAGTCTAATAATTGCAACTATATAAAATTGAATATATTAAATTAAAATAAATCAAAATGATATTTTTAATAATTTATTAAATTTCTACGGATAATCCAACGCTTAATTTAATAAAATATAAATTCGAATCTTGTCTATCCTGTATATTGCGATTGCAAGTCTGAACAGGACCGCATTTAATACGTAAGGCAGATTATTTGCTAAACTAAAGGCACGTACTAAACAATATTGAAAATATACTAACGAATATTCTTTTTTTTTATAGTCTAATAATTGCAACTATATAAAATTTAATATATTAAATTAAAATAAATCAAAATGATATTTTTAATAATTTATTAAATTTCTACGGATAATCCAACGCTTAATTTAATAAAATATAAATTCGAATCTTGTCTATCCTGTATATTGCGATTGCAAGTCTGGACAGGACCGCACTTAATACGTAAGGCAGATTATTTGCTAAACTAAAGGCGCGTACTAAAAAATATTGAAAATATACTAACGAATATTCTTTTTTTTTATAGTCTAATAATTGCAACTATATAAAATTGAATATATTAAATTAAAATAAATCAAAATGATATTTTTAATAATTTATTAAATTTCTACGGATAATCCAACGCTTAATTTAATAAAATATAAATTCGAATCTTGTCTATCCTGTATATTGCGATTGCAAGTCTGAACAGGACCGCACTTAATACGTAAGGCAGATTATTTGCTAAACTAAAGACACGTACTAACAAATATTGAAAATATACTAACGAATATTCTTTTTTTTTATAGTCTAATAATTGCAACTATATAAAATTTAATATATTAAATTAAAATAAATCAAAATGATATTTTTAATAATTTATTAAATTTCTACGGATAATCCAACGCTTAATTTAATAAAATATAAATTCGAATCTTGTCTATCCTGTATATTGCGATTGCAAGTCTGGACAGGACCGCACTTAATACGTAAGGCAGATTATTTGCTAAACTAAAGGCGCGTACTAACAAATATTGAAAATATACTAACGAATATTCTTTTTTTTTATAGTCTAATAATTGCAACTATATAAAATTGAATATATTAAATTAAAATAAATCAAAATGATATTTTTAATAATTTATTAAATTTCTACGGATAATCCAACGCTTAATTTAATAAAATATAAATTCGAATCTTGTCTATCCTGCATATTGCGATTGCAAGTCTGAACAGGACCGCATTTAATACGTAAGGCAGATTATTTGCTAAACTAAAGGCACGTACTAAACAATATTGAAAATATACTAACGAATATTCTTTTTTTTTATAGTCTAATAATTGCAACTATATAAAATTTAATATATTAAATTAAAATAACTCAAAATGATATTTTTAATAATTTATTAAATTTCTACGGATAATCCAACGCTTAATTTAATAAAATATAAATTCGAATCTTGTCTATCCTGTATATTGCGATTGCAAGTCTGGACAGGACCGCACTTAATACGTAAGGCAGATTATTTGCTAAACTAAAGGTGCGTACTAAAAAATATTGAAAATATACTAACGAATATTCTTTTTTTTTATAGTCTAATAATTGCAACTATATAAAATTGAATATATTAAATTAAAATAAATCAAAATGATATTTTTAATAATTTATTAAATTTCTACGGATAATCCAACGCTTAATTTAATAAAATATAAATTCGAATCTTGTCTATCCTGTATATTGCAATTGCAAGTCTGGACAGGACCGCACTTAATACGTAAGGCAGATTATTTGCTAAACTAAAGACACGTACTAACAAATATTGAAAATATACTAACGAATATTCTTTTTTTTTATAGTCTAATAATTGCAACTATATAAAATTGAATATATTAAATTAAAATAAATCAAAATGATATTTTTAATAATTTATTAAATTTCTACGGATAATCCAACGCTTAATTTAATAAAATATAAATTCGAATCTTGTCTATCCTGTATATTGCGATTGCAAGTCTGGACAGGACCGCACTTAATACGTAAGGCAGATTATTTGCTAAACTAAAGGCGCGTACTAACAAATATTGAAAATATACTAACGAATATTCTTTTTTTTTTATAGTCTAATAATTGCAACTATATAAAATTGAATATATTAAATTAAAATAAATCAAAATGATATTTTTAATAATTTATTAAATTTCTACGGATAATCCAACGCTTAATTTAATAAAATATAAATTCGAATCTTGTCTATCCTGTATATTGCGATTGCAAGTCTGAACAGGACCGCATTTAATACGTAAGGCAGATTATTTGCTAAACTAAAGGCACGTACTAAACAATATTGAAAATATACTAACGAATATTCTTTTTTTTTATAGTCTAATAATTGCAACTATATAAAATTTAATATATTAAATTAAAATAAATCAAAATGATATTTTTAATAATTTATTAAATTTCTACGGATAATCCAACGCTTAATTTAATAAAATATAAATTCGAATCTTGTCTATCCTGTATATTGCGATTGCAAGTCTGGACAGGACCGCACTTAATACGTAAGGCAGATTATTTGCTAAACTAAAGGCGCGTACTAACAAATATTGAAAATATACTAACGAATATTCTTTTTTTTTTATAGTCTAATAATTGCAACTATATAAAATTGAATATATTAAATTAAAATAAATCAAAATGATATTTTTAATAATTTATTAAATTTCTACGGATAATCCAACGCTTAATTTAATAAAATATAAATTCGAATCTTGTCTATCCTGTATATTGCAATTGCAAGTCTGGACAGGACCGCACTTAATACGTAAGGCAGATTATTTGCTAAACTAAAGACACGTACTAACAAATATTGAAAATATACTAACGAATATTCTTTTTTTTTATAGTCTAATAATTGCAACTATATAAAATTGAATATATTAAATTAAAATAAATCAAAATGATATTTTTAATAATTTATTAAATTTCTACGGATAATCCAACGCTTAATTTAATAAAATATAAATTCGAATCTTGTCTATCCTGTATATTGCGATTGCAAGTCTGAACAGGACCGCATTTAATACGTAAGGCAGATTATTTGCTAAACTAAAGGCACGTACTAAACAATATTGAAAATATACTAACGAATATTCTTTTTTTTTATAGTCTAATAATTGCAACTATATAAAATTTAATATATTAAATTAAAATAAATCAAAATGATATTTTTAATAATTTATTAAATTTCTACGGATAATCCAACGCTTAATTTAATAAAATATAAATTCGAATCTTGTCTATCCTGTATATTGCGATTGCAAGTCTGGACAGGACCGCACTTAATACGTAAGGCAGATTATTTGCTAAACTAAAGGCGCGTACTAAAAAATATTGAAAATATACTAACGAATATTCTTTTTTTTTATAGTCTAATAATTGCAACTATATAAAATTGAATATATTAAATTAAAATAAATCAAAATGATATTTTTAATAATTTATTAAATTTCTACGGATAATCCAACGCTTAATTTAATAAAATATAAATTCGAATCTTGTCTATCCTGTATATTGCGATTGCAAGTCTGAACAGGACCGCACTTAATACGTAAGGCAGATTATTTGCTAAACTAAAGACACGTACTAACAAATATTGAAAATATACTAACGAATATTCTTTTTTTTTATAGTCTAATAATTGCAACTATATAAAATTTAATATATTAAATTAAAATAAATCAAAATGATATTTTTAATAATTTATTAAATTTCTACGGATAATCCAACGCTTAATTTAATAAAATATAAATTCGAATCTTGTCTATCCTGTATATTGCGATTGCAAGTCTGGACAGGACCGCACTTAATACGTAAGGCAGATTATTTGCTAAACTAAAGGCGCGTACTAACAAATATTGAAAATATACTAACGAATATTCTTTTTTTTTATAGTCTAATAATTGCAACTATATAAAATTGAATATATTAAATTAAAATAAATCAAAATGATATTTTTAATAATTTATTAAATTTCTACGGATAATCCAACGCTTAATTTAATAAAATATAAATTCGAATCTTGTCTATCCTGTATATTGCGATTGCAAGTCTGAACAGGACCGCATTTAATACGTAAGGCAGATTATTTGCTAAACTAAAGGCACGTACTAAACAATATTGAAAATATACTAACGAATATTCTTTTTTTTTATAGTCTAATAATTGCAACTATATAAAATTTAATATATTAAATTAAAATAACTCAAAATGATATTTTTAATAATTTATTAAATTTCTACGGATAATCCAACGCTTAATTTAATAAAATATAAATTCGAATCTTGTCTATCCTGTATATTGCGATTGCAAGTCTGGACAGGACCGCACTTAATACGTAAGGCAGATTATTTGCTAAACTAAAGACACGTACTAACAAATATTGAAAATATACTAACGAATATTCTTTTTTTTTATAGTCTAATAATTGCAACTATATAAAATTGAATATATTAAATTAAAATAAATCAAAATGATATTTTTAATAATTTATTAAATTTCTACGGATAATCCAACGCTTAATTTAATAAAATATAAATTCGAATCTTGTCTATCCTGTATATTGCAATTGCAAGTCTGGACAGGACCGCACTTAATACGTAAGGCAGATTATTTGCTAAACTAAAGACACGTACTAACAAATATTGAAAATATACTAACGAATATTCTTTTTTTTTATAGTCTAATAATTGCAACTATATAAAATTGAATATATTAAATTAAAATAAATCAAAATGATATTTTTAATAATTTATTAAATTTCTACGGATAATCCAACGCTTAATTTAATAAAATATAAATTCGAATCTTGTCTATCCTGTATATTGCAATTGCAAGTCTGGACAGGACCGCACTTAATACGTAAGGCAGATTATTTGCTAAACTAAAGACACGTACTAACAAATATTGAAAATATACTAACGAATATTCTTTTTTTTTATAGTCTAATAATTGCAACTATATAAAATTGAATATATTAAATTAAAATAAATCAAAATGATATTTTTAATAATTTATTAAATTTCTACGGATAATCCAACGCTTAATTTAATAAAATATAAATTCGAATCTTGTCTATCCTGTATATTGCAATTGCAAGTCTGGACAGGACCGCACTTAATACGTAAGGCAGATTATTTGCTAAACTAAAGACACGTACTAACAAATATTGAAAATATACTAACGAATATTCTTTTTTTTTATAGTCTAATAATTGCAACTATATAAAATTGAATATATTAAATTAAAATAAATCAAAATGATATTTTTAATAATTTATTAAATTTCTACGGATAATCCAACGCTTAATTTAATAAAATATAAATTCGAATCTTGTCTATCCTGTATATTGCAATTGCAAGTCTGGACAGGACCGCACTTAATACGTAAGGCAGATTATTTGCTAAACTAAAGACACGTACTAACAAATATTGAAAATATACTAACGAATATTCTTTTTTTTTATAGTCTAATAATTGCAACTATATAAAATTGAATATATTAAATTAAAATAAATCAAAATGATATTTTTAATAATTTATTAAATTTCTACGGATAATCCAACGCTTAATTTAATAAAATATAAATTCGAATCTTGTCTATCCTGTATATTGCAATTGCAAGTCTGGACAGGACCGCACTTAATACGTAAGGCAGATTATTTGCTAAACTAAAGACACGTACTAACAAATATTGAAAATATACTAACGAATATTCTTTTTTTTTATAGTCTAATAATTGCAACTATATAAAATTGAATATATTAAATTAAAATAAATCAAAATGATATTTTTAATAATTTATTAAATTTCTACGGATAATCCAACGCTTAATTTAATAAAATATAAATTCGAATCTTGTCTATCCTGTATATTGCAATTGCAAGTCTGGACAGGACCGCACTTAATACGTAAGGCAGATTATTTGCTAAACTAAAGACACGTACTAACAAATATTGAAAATATACTAACGAATATTCTTTTTTTTTATAGTCTAATAATTGCAACTATATAAAATTGAATATATTAAATTAAAATAAATCAAAATGATATTTTTAATAATTTATTAAATTTCTACGGATAATCCAACGCTTAATTTAATAAAATATAAATTCGAATCTTGTCTATCCTGTATATTGCGATTGCAAGTCTGAACAGGACCGCATTTAATACGTAAGGCAGATTATTTGCTAAACTAAAGGCACGTACTAAACAATATTGAAAATATACTAACGAATATTCTTTTTTTTTATAGTCTAATAATTGCAACTATATAAAATTTAATATATTAAATTAAAATAAATCAAAATGATATTTTTAATAATTTATTAAATTTCTACGGATAATCCAACGCTTAATTTAATAAAATATAAATTCGAATCTTGTCTATCCTGTATATTGCGATTGCAAGTCTGGACAGGACCGCACTTAATACGTAAGGCAGATTATTTGCTAAACTAAAGACACGTACTAACAAATATTGAAAATATACTAACGAATATTCTTTTTTTTTATAGTCTAATAATTGCAACTATATAAAATTGAATATATTAAATTAAAATAAATCAAAATGATATTTTTAATAATTTATTAAATTTCTACGGATAATCCAACGCTTAATTTAATAAAATATAAATTCGAATCTTGTCTATCCTGTATATTGCAATTGCAAGTCTGGACAGGACCGCACTTAATACGTAAGGCAGATTATTTGCTAAACTAAAGACACGTACTAACAAATATTGAAAATATACTAACGAATATTCTTTTTTTTTATAGTCTAATAATTGCAACTATATAAAATTGAATATATTAAATTAAAATAAATCAAAATGATATTTTTAATAATTTATTAAATTTCTACGGATAATCCAACGCTTAATTTAATAAAATATAAATTCGAATCTTGTCTATCCTGTATATTGCAATTGCAAGTCTGGACAGGACCGCACTTAATACGTAAGGCAGATTATTTGCTAAACTAAAGACACGTACTAACAAATATTGAAAATATACTAACGAATATTCTTTTTTTTTATAGTCTAATAATTGCAACTATATAAAATTGAATATATTAAATTAAAATAAATCAAAATGATATTTTTAATAATTTATTAAATTTCTACGGATAATCCAACGCTTAATTTAATAAAATATAAATTCGAATCTTGTCTATCCTGTATATTGCAATTGCAAGTCTGGACAGGACCGCACTTAATACGTAAGGCAGATTATTTGCTAAACTAAAGACACGTACTAACAAATATTGAAAATATACTAACGAATATTCTTTTTTTTTATAGTCTAATAATTGCAACTATATAAAATTGAATATATTAAATTAAAATAAATCAAAATGATATTTTTAATAATTTATTAAATTTCTACGGATAATCCAACGCTTAATTTAATAAAATATAAATTCGAATCTTGTCTATCCTGTATATTGCGATTGCAAGTCTGGACAGGACCGCACTTAATACGTAAGGCAGATTATTTGCTAAACTAAAGACACGTACTAACAAATATTGAAAATATACTAACGAATATTCTTTTTTTTTATAGTCTAATAATTGCAACTATATAAAATTGAATATATTAAATTAAAATAAATCAAAATGATATTTTTAATAATTTATTAAATTTCTACGGATAATCCAACGCTTAATTTAATAAAATATAAATTCGAATCTTGTCTATCCTGTATATTGCGATTGCAAGTCTGAACAGGACCGCATTTAATACGTAAGGCAGATTATTTGCTAAACTAAAGGCACGTACTAAACAATATTGAAAATATACTAACGAATATTCTTTTTTTTTATAGTCTAATAATTGCAACTATATAAAATTTAATATATTAAATTAAAATAAATCAAAATGATATTTTTAATAATTTATTAAATTTCTACGGATAATCCAACGCTTAATTTAATAAAATATAAATTCGAATCTTGTCTATCCTGTATATTGCGATTGCAAGTCTGAACAGGACCGCATTTAATACGTAAGGCAGATTATTTGCTAAACTAAAGGCACGTACTAAACAATATTGAAAATATACTAACGAATATTCTTTTTTTTTATAGTCTAATAATTGCAACTATATAAAATTTAATATATTAAATTAAAATAAATCAAAATGATATTTTTAATAATTTATTAAATTTCTACGGATAATCCAACGCTTAATTTAATAAAATATAAATTCTAATCTTGTCTATCCTGTATATTGCGATTGCAAGTCTGAACAGGACCGCACTTAATACGTAAGGCAGATTATTTGCTAAACTAAAGGCACGTACTAAAAAATATTCAAAATTTACAAACGAATATTACTTTTTTTAATAGTCAAATAATTGCAACTATTTTATTTTTTCGCAATCACCCTGTATTATTTTAAAAATATTTATTTCTCTTATAATTTATATCACTCCTTAAATCGTCGATCCAATAGTAAAAAAAAATATATATATCTTAAGTACTGATTTGTTCACCAATATACAATTTAAAGGCAATGCATGACTGGTTGCATACAGTATACTCATTTATTGTGACTTACTAAAAGGTCAGAACCAAAATGACTAGGATACACTACACAAAGCACATTGGGGATTATTTTATAAAATAATCGAAGAAAAAAAATTCCCCGACAATTTTTCTACATCTTAAAATGGACACAATAAAAACAACCCTCGTCTCTAACCTATATATTTTCAACCTTCACGGCCTATCCTTTTTATTTTTATTACTGGAGCAAGTCCACATATATTTCCTCGCCCTCTACATCACCCTAAAACTCACCCCACATTCACCCCGCATTATTGCGGCTATCCTTTCGTTCTATACTAGTAAATTTATTATAAACCTGACATTTATGTGTCAAACATATTCATGCAGACATTCATGATATCGATTCGAACATATTCTACCTTTTAGAAAGCTATTGGGACGCGTGTTAAATTATAGTATGTGGTTGTTTTTTTTTTGTAAATCAATTTTTTTTATTCGGGCAAAATGTGGCGTGTGTAGGACTCGAACCCGCGCCCTTTATGATTTTTGTCCAGGAAAATTTTACGGGATTCAAATGGGCAAAACGCTGATTCGAATCGAACAGTATTTTATTTTATTTTATTTTTTCAGGATAGAATTTGGAAGGTTGCAGGTTCGAATCCAACATTTTTTCCGTATATTAAAAAATACAGTAAATATGTTAGAAAAATATACCCCCTGCGCCGTTTAATCTATTTAATTATACAAGTTTATTTTATACTTAATTTAATTTATCCTTAAAAAAAATTATTGGTAATTGAACACGGTAAAATGTGACACCGTGTATATATATATAGAGTAGCATAAGCTCGATATTTATGATATTTATCCTGGCTCGCTTTATGTCCTGTCAAGTTGACAGGACACGACAGGATACGGAAGGACGACGCCAATATTAAATACCACTTACTTACTCAATCACCCTATTCACCCACTTCCTGCAACTCTACAGAGCCGTACGCAAACACAATTAGTCCGTCAAATCCAAATAAATAAAAATGTATAAAACTTACGACAGTTTCTTCGTAAAAATAAAAAATTAACTAATCCCTCGCGGGATAAGCAACGTTATTATTCCATTCATTATACGCAGTGATTTCAAAATAATCGACCGATTCATTTCGAAAAAAAATGCATTTCAATGCTACAGAGGCGAGAAATAATTTTCAATATTAGAAAAAAAAAAATTTTAATATTATTTTATTGGAAATAATATTATAAATTGCAGAATATTATATAATTAAGTTAATCCTTTAAAAAAATTATCAATTATTTTATGCATGTTGTCTAATTAATAAAATTGAAAAATGAAATAAAAAATAAAAAATTTAAAAGAAAAACATGTTTTAATACACCTTTTTTTTTCTTCAAAAAAATAATTTTCAGTATAAAACTTCAGAATTATGTTTTTAATGTCGAATTTAAAATTCTTTCATCGTTCGAAACAGCACTTATTATAATTTTCAGAGTTTTCGTTACTTTAATTGAATAAATTGTACAAATTAATTAAACAGTTTATAAATGAAATATTCGGAATGTTGATTAGATTAAAATATTCACTTAATTGTTTGGTGGAAATTAATCAAGGTGTGAAATAAATTTAATTAACGTTGCCTAAATTAATATTAGATTTGTTGGCATCATTTTATGAAAATGGGAAATGGGTGGACGTGTAAAAATAAATGTCGTTAATGAGCTGTTAAAATGTTTTTAAAAATGATCGTTTCATAATTTTAAAAAAATAATAATTGTGGTATGAATAGTGGTATAAATTGATTATTAAAAAAAATTTTGAAGCATTTTTTTTGTCGCGCTTGTATAAATCAATTTTTAAAAATAAAATGCTCCGTCGTTTATTTTTCTCTATTTTATTTTACCCTTCGATCCTGTCGATTTGCAGATTTTGATTTCTGAATTTTTTTTGTACCAGAATTGTAAAAAAAATACAAATTTTTTGTACCTGCCCAAAAATTTATTTAATGTATACAGGGCCTAATATTTTCATAGGAATAAAACAGATTTCGAAAATAAAATTTAAAAAATATTTCGCACCATCGCCGAGATTTTGAATTTTTAAATAAGAAAATATTTTAAGCATCATTAAATAATGCTTAAAATACATTAAATTTTAATTTATTAATCCAATCATTTTTTTAAAATAGATTTAGATAAAATATAATTATAGTGATTTTTATTTTTTTTTATATATATTTAATATTTAAATTGTTAGAAGTAAAGAATATTTTCATAAATTTTTTTTTGGTTTATTTTGTATCTGAATTAAAAAATAAAATGATGAAAAAATCAATTACATTTCCCCCCCCCCAAAAAATGTATTATATAAAAATTTTTAAATAAATTTTCACTTATTTAAATTTTAATAGAAGCTAAATTTTAAACTTTTAAACACTGTTAAAAGCTATTAAAATTATTTTTCAATATTTGACATGATAATAAAAAATATATAACGTTAAAAAAAAAAAAATTTCATTCCAAAACGGAATATTTAAAATTACATTAATTTTAATAAAAATATATATATATTTAAAAAAATAAGAAATTGATGTTAAGGAATTTTTTTGATAATTTTTCAGTTCAGGGTCAGGTCAGGTCAGGCCTTATTTTCTATAATTAAAATATATATATATATATATATAAGAAATTGATTAAGGAACATTTTTTGATAATTTTTCAGTTCAGGGTCAGGGCAGGTCAAGTCAGGTCAGGTCATAATTTCGATAATTGTAATAAAAAAAATTATATGAAAAAAAAAACGAAATTGATGATTAAGGAACATTTTTGATAAATTTTCAGTTCAGGGTCAGGTGCGGGTGATCCGCAGCTGCGGTTACATCACAGACGAGCGTGACGACAAAGAGTGCGTGCGCCGCAGTGGTACCCACGAGGTCACCCTGCACTATTGCAGCTGTACCAAGAGCTTGTGCAACGGGGTGACCGGTACCACCCACCTTACCACCAACCAAGTGATCAATAGTGCAATAATCGCTGTTGCGTTGTCTTCAGTATCTTTCACAGGTTTATATTTTGGAGGACAGTCGTAAAATACAACAGTCGTCAAATTTTTATTTGATTTCGAAAACCATTTCATTGAAATATCAAAAAAATTTAATTTAAAGTTCGGGAAAATGTTTTTTCGACCAGATTTTATTCATCATCACCCTGTGTGTTGTGAGATTTATTTTTCTATGTAATCGATTTAAATAATTCAAGCGAAATTAAATTTTTGGAAGATTTTTTTTTTTAATTAACAACCACGTCCGTCGTACTATGAAATACAATTTTCTATCGTATGGAAATTATTTAAAAAATCTGAAGATAACTGTTTAAAATTTTTATTCTAAAATAATGTGTTCAAAAAAAAATTAAAAAAAAAAAATTTAAGATATCTATGAGAAGGTTAAAAAAAATCTTTGTTTTCTAAAAGTGTATCATCAAAATATGTTGGCCTATTTAAAAATTAAATTATTATATATTTTTTTAAAAATATTTAAATTTCAACTGAAGAAAAAAACATTTTAATATACAAAATTATTCCTCGGAAAAATAAAAATTCCTAGAAAACATCTTGATTCAATACAGCAAAAAAAAATATTTTTTATCTTAAATTTTTTTTTACTGATTTAAAAAAAATTATGTTACCCACATTGACTATAAATTTATGGACGGCCTTTATGTTACGAAATATAATATTTTATTTAATATAAAAAAATTAGTTGTTAGATTATTTTAGAAAATCTAAAATTTTCGCCCTAATAATAATAATTATTGTTAAATTACTATTCATTACGTTTGTAAGTGTAAAGTTTTTTAAATTAACATTTTTATTAAATTTTAAATTGTTAATTTAAAAAATGGATGTACTAAGACTATAAAAAATACTATATATGAAGTACATAAAAAAATTGTGTCGAAAAGAATGCAAAAAAAAATCGGAACAGTAATAAATTTGAAAAAAAAACAAAAGGCTTAATTAAAAAATATATATAGATAGGTTCGAAAATGCTTTTTTTTAAAGCCGAAGTACAAATTAATTTTGCAATAAATGTATCGTTCCAATAGCTGTTAAAAAAAAGAACAGTAGAATCATATTTTATCGTCCTTTCAGTCCATTGCATGCTCTTAGACTGTGATGCTATGTATTTTCTGGAATACAGAAAAAATGTATTGATCTCTACGTATATAAAATTACAAAATATGGCAAGATGTTTCTAAAAATATTCTTGCTAAAAAAATTTTCTGCAAATATAAATTTTCTTTAATTGTTCTTTAAAAAAAAAAACCAGTAAATATTAAATAAATGGTAGCTTTTTGTCATCTGTTAGCTTTTAAAAACTAAATATAGAAATATCACGTAAAAAAAAAATTTTTACGAAAATTTAATCACATTGTTCAATTTTCGCTGCAAATTATGTATTTTCGCAATTTTTTTTGTACATAAATGTAAAAAAACTACATCTTAATCGGAACTGATAAATGTACCTACGATATTTTATATTTGTTTGTTAAAAAAAAAATTTATTGTAAACTACCGTAAAAATTGGTGGAATTGTACAGGTAGATATAAAATGATTCTTTAAAATGACCTCGTACATTTTTTTTGGATGTTTGAATTTTTTTTTGATTTGAACTACTCTAAAAATGCGTTATTTAACTGTATGTGTAAAATTAGGCGATGGTGTTTTTTTGTAATAAAACGGTACTAATATTAATTTTCTTTTGCGCCGAAACAAAGAATTTTTAAACAAAAAATATTTGGTCATTTTAAAGAAATTTCATGTAAATGTCGTGAAAGATCTTAACATTTCATAATTCGTTGGAATTGTAACAAAATTCCACGGTGCAATGATAATTCGAATTATTATTCAATTAAATTGACACTAAAATAAAACTGTGTTCGCAATGTTATCACGTGACAAAAAAATAATTTCGAATTTTCAATTTGAAAATTTCCATGATATAATTTTTAATATGTCTGTTAGAATACACTGCCAATATTTCACTAGAATAACGTGTTTGTTTAAATTTAACTATATAAAAAAATTTAAAAAAATAAATTGCCTAATAAAAAAAAATCGTCACTCACTAATTTGAAAATTGCTTTTTGTTAGATCGGCCGATATAAATGCAACATTTTACCCAAAATGAGAGTTTTATAAAATAAAATAATTTTTGCATTTTGAAATGTCTAAATAAAAATGTATTCGTCAAAAATATTTTTTTACAGAAATTTTAAGGCACAATTTGTTCAAGTTTTCTTAGCTGCTTTTGACAAAAAGTTAATCAAATAATTTTTGAGACTAACCATTTTTTTTTGGACTAATTTGAATGAAAGATAAAATGATAAACTTCAAAAAAAAATTATTTCGTCCATGTTTTTATCAAAAATATTTTTTTTTAAGTGAAAATATATAATTTTTAACAGACAATTTAAGGCATAATTTGTTAAACGTTTCTTAGCAGCTTTTGACAAAAAATAAATAATTAATTTTTGAGATTAACAATTTTCTTTTGAAAATTTTTGATGATTTCAACTTCGAAAAATAAAATTATTTCGTCGATATCAAAAAAATTCTTTTTTAGGGGAAACTAGAGCATTTTGCAATCCTGAATTTAAAAAATATATAATTTTTAACAGACAATTTAAGGTATAATTTGTTAAACTTTTCTTAGCAGGTTTTGACAACAAAAAATAAATAATTAATTTTTGAGATGAATAATTTTCTTTTGAAAATTTTTGATGAAAGATAAAATGTTAAACTTCGAAAAAATATATATTTCGTCAATATTTACTATCAAAAAAAAATTTTTTTTAAGGGGAAAATAAAGCATTTCGCAAACCTGAATTTTAAAAAACTTGCATTTCTTATGATAGCTTGTGCCCCGTATAAAAAATATATTTCTAAATAAAAGAGGAAAAAATTATTAATATAATAGCACATTAGTATATACTTATATATTATATTTCTTAGTATATGAAAATTATATATTTGCTATATATTATGTGTATTGGGATCTTTATACTCAGTTTATAGATTTTTGGTAATAAAAGCTCATTTGCTTTTTTTTTTAATTTTAACAAACATTTTTATAATAAAAAAAATTTCAATAAGCCAACAAAAAATATTTCTGATTTTATGAACAATTTTTGGTACTTCACTGTCTATATGGCCTGAGCATCTGAAGTGAATGAAAAATCATTTTTCTGTATTTTTTTATTATTTTGCAATAAATTATGCGCAGGTGAAATTTTTTGATGATATAAATCGATAAACTGAGTATAAAAAATAGTATACTTCAAAAATATATTTTTGTGAATTTCTATAATGAAAAAGTCCTGAATAATATTTAAAAAAAATATATATGCAAAGATCCAATACACAGGATGTTACATATACGCCTTTCAAAATAAACAAAAATAAAATGTACGAACGTAACAAAAAAAAAGCTATTTACAACAGTATATATTTTTTAGGTTTACCTGGCATAAGAAATAATATTTTGCAATTAATTATGCAACATTTAGAAAAAGAAAAAGAAATCTAGTTTGTTTAGCGTTCAAAAATTGCTTAATTGCGATTTACAAAAAAAAAAATAACGCAAAACAAAAACGATTTTTCATTGGAAATATTAAGTTGCAAATAGTAGTTATTAATTTCGATTAAAAATTATTATCAACTGTAAAAAAAGAAATTATTCATTAAAGCTAATCGCTTGAATATTCTAATATATTATAAGAGCTTAAAGAGAAGTTTCCTGTAAAATCTGACGATTGTTAAATTACTAATTATATAATCCACTATTTTAAGAGAAAAATAATTCTGTACCAATACAAAAATAATGCATTTTTGCACGCTGTACATTTAATTATAAATTCGTTATTTTCTTAATTGTCTTTATGTAATGTGTCACATAGAATAAAATAATATTTAATTGTTTTTGCCGTTTTATTTTACCATTTATCGAACTATCTTTGCAAGAAATTTGTTTAAATTGTGTTAGATATAAAAAATAGCCAATCAAAAAATTATTTTAAAATTAATACTCTATTTTTTGAGAATTCTCCGAATATTTAGTAATGGAAAGTTTGTTTTTTAGAACTTTTTTTTTAAAGCTAACGCACTCAAAATTAATTTTTAAGTGCAACTTAAATTTTTTTTCGAATTTAGTTAATGAGTATTTTAAACCAATTTTAATTAAAATTTGATATTTATTTAAATTACTGCAATTCTAAATCAAAAATTGCATTTTTTATCGATGCTATATATACAGTGCTTATTTAAAATATCAATTTAAAATATATTTACATTAAAAGCATTTTTTTTAAGCAATAAAAATGATTTTTTTTTTAATTTTAAAGCAAAAACTATTTAAAATAATTCATGATTTGCAAAATATTTTATATTATCTACAAAAGTACTCACGTAAAATTATTTATTAGATTAATTTGTGATTATTTAATTATTTGTTACTATATCACGAGACAATCTAATTTAAACGAATATTACATTAGGAAATAAAAAATTATTATTCAGATTAAAATCTTATCTAAAATAAATAAATAATCGATCAAATCTATCTTTAAAATTTTCAATAAAGTCCTAACTCTATATAATTTTTCTAATTTTACAAATTTACTTTACAATCTAATATTTACAAAATATGTGTTGTGAATAATTTTGTATATTTTTTGTCTTTAAAAATGTTATCGAAAAAAATTGCTTACAACACGATTTTATATACATGATTTAGATAATTTTTCATATAAAAATTGAATTTTAATCTTAACATGGAGATGTAGGAAAGATGTATCTAATAAAAAAACAATTGAAGCGCATTTAGTTTTAGCTTTAGCACTTGCTAAAGTTATAAGAAATCCAATAAAATTTATTTTACTAAATTTTTTGCTGAATTTTGCTTTTTCATTTCCATTTTTTTTGCAATTACAGCTTATTAATGTGAAATTGACATTTTATTCAATGTTTGATTTTTTTTTAGAAAATACTTTAGTAAGTTCAAAAAAAAATTTTTTTTAAACAGAAAATTAAAATTACATCAAAACAACTGTAAACATTATTTTCGACATTATAAAAAAAAAAACTTGCGACTAACAAAACTAATATCGTCATGGCAAATATAATTTGGAAATTTTTGAGCAAAAACGATGTACGAAATTTGTTAAATAAATCTTGCTAGCTTTCTCTTAGAATTTTAAGGTTACACACCCTCGAAGAAATTTCCAAAAAAAACTCATGTTTCGAAACGACATAAAGAGTATTTGGAAATACTTTAAAAAATCCACCAGGACAAGTGCAATTCCGAATTTGAATCTACCCTCAGTTAGAATCTTCTTTCTTCAGATAAATAATCAACGCCAATAATTTCAATTAATCAATAAAAATAAATACTCCGGAGTTTTAAAATCCAAAAAATACGTGTGACAAAGCAAAAAATATATGGTAGTACTTTTATACAAGTACCTACTTGTATACACTAATTAAAAATAGTCGGCAATATGAATTCTTATTAAAGACTTTTATCTGAATCCTAGAATCCGAGGGAATGAGTCGAAAATATTAGTACAATTCGCAAACAATACGATGGGATTTAAAATATTAATCAGTTAAATATAATTGCACTTAAAAATTTTATCAATACTTGAACTAATCTAAAGAATAATGCTGGGAACTGTTATGTTGCCCAAAAAATGTTTTGTTGGCAGTATATAAAGGTGATTTTAGATAGAGCAGAATCACTCCAAGTTCCCAAGATGATGAAGCTTTTGATTCTTTCCGCCCTCGTGGCTGTCGCATACGGTAAATAGCAATTTTAACATTATTTTACTTCTGTAGTTTAATTTTTCAAACGAATTCAAATCCCCCAAAAAAGGATCGATTCGCGCAAATTTCGAAGTATTCATTCGTGGGTTTTTTTAAACGATTTTTTCTGTTCAGCTGGTACCACCCTAAACCCAGGATGGAGAATCATTGGAGGTGCGCCGGCGCAAGCTGGTCAGTTCCCATACATTGTCTCCCTGCGCAGACCATCGTCGCACTCCTGCGGTGGTTCCATCATCAACGAATACTGGATTTTGACCGCCGCCCATTGCACACAAGGGTAATTAAACGCGTCGTCAAAATATCTCCAATTTAACCCTTAAAAAAAAATTCTTGTAGCTCTTTTCATCTGTTGCACTCTGTTGTAGCTTCTACATCATCATCAATATCGTCATCAGATAATGGGTTTATGGTTATGTTTATCATTATACGCAAGAACAAGTTTTACTAGTAGTGTCCTTTACAATGGACGTTAGTTTCTCATACGCCGTAAAGTTGAAAATAGTAGAAATTGTAAGGATTGCGTAGAATACAGTTTTCTCTACTACAATAGGTCCCTTGTGGATTTATAAGTTTTCATATTTCCGCCCAGATGTCGCTATAGTCTGCCAATGCAAACCGTGTATGTGCATCTACATGTTGAACAATACAATATAATAGTATAAATCGTTTCAGAATATATACAAATTTAAAAACGAACTCACGTGCATTTAAATGGACGTCACAAGCGAAAGGCTTCAAAAATACGATCGAAATGAATTTTTCTCTAATGTATAATTTTTTTCTCCAGAGCTTCCGCTTCCTCCTTTCGAGTCGTAGCTGGTTCCCATTTGTTGAGCTCCGGCGGTACCACCTACAACGTTGCCCGCAACATCTGGCATCCAGAATACAACTCCAATCTCATCTCCAACGATATTGCTCTACTAAAATTGTCCAGTCCAATCCAGTTTGGCACTAACGTCAAAGCCGTCTCATTACCTTCGTCCAACATTGCAGGTGAGTTACCACCAAAATCATTTTCTTTGAAAATATCCAGTTTCGAGAGATTTGTCGCAAATAGTACGTAAAATATTAGTTTTGCACATGCAGAGAAAATATCTACGAGAAAAATGTATATGGATGGTGGAAATTCTTATTGATTCCCCGATTCAATTTCAATGAAATTGAGTTTGAAGGAAAATAACTTAATTATAATTTATATTTGTTGACCAGGTTGCGCCGGTAATGGAATCATTATAAATATTTTAAGTGGTATTATAACGTAAGTTATTTTCTTTCAAACCCATTTACTATGGTACCACTTGAGTGGTACCATAGTACCAAATTATTCACTGAAATTACTTCTTGTTTTTTTATATAGGTGCTCAAGATGTGAGGCTTTGCGGTTGGGGCACGACCGTAACTGGCGGCTCTACCCCGAACAATCTGCAATGGATCGACCTGAAGACAGTCACAGTGTCGCAGTGCCAAAGCGCGCACGGTTCGAACCCCGTCTTCGATAGCCAAGTGTGCACGTTCACCAAATCCAATGAAGGCGCTTGCCACGGTGACTCTGGCGGCCCCCTCACCGACACCAGCGGCAACCAAGTCGGTATCGTGTCGTGGGGCATGCCTTGCGCTCGCGGCTACCCGGATGTATTCACTAGAGTCTTCAGTTTCAACGCTTGGATCGCTGCAACAATTGCGGCTAACTAGATGATGCTTGCACCTTGTAGTTGGCGACATTATTAATTGAAGAAATAATAAATACCGCACGATTTTCGTGCGTACTTTTCGTATTTTTAGCTCAACTAATTTAAGTCTCATCCATTTGGTCAAAAGCTATCTGTAAAAATACAATTATTAATAATTTTTAAGAGTGTTTTGAATTACGCCAAATGTAAAATCATAAAATATGCTAAAAATATATCAGCAAAATCGCATAACTAAAATGAATCGTGGTCAAAATAAACACCTGCTGTTATAATTTTCGCATATTCTATGATTTTTATATTTAACATAATTCTAAATAATTTTAGATTAATTATTGTATTTTTTTAGATAGCTCTTCATAATGGCCTAAATCGAAACTAGTTGATCTTAAAATTCGCCAAGTATATACTGAAATTGTGCAATATTCATCCTTTTCTATTTAATAATTCAAAGTGTTTGTAAATATAAAATTTTGTACAAAATTGTTTCGTATAATAAAACGATCAACACAAAATCCGCTCTAATTTATTTAATCTCTTTCACAATAAAGATCTTAATAAATCTTCAAGAAATAAAATCGTTAATTCAAAACATAAGCCGAAGTAGTTCTTTTAAATAAAAATAAAACGGTAATTGAAATGTGTTGCTATAGGTGGAATATTATGATGGAAGGTAGACAAATGGAAACACACTTATATTTAAACTGGATGGGACAAAAATCTTAATTTAAAATTTGAGTACCATATATGTAAAATAAGTCGAATTTCAAGTATTTACGTTTGACTTCGATTTGAAGGTGTAAGTGTAGAATTAAGGCTGTATTTAGTAAGTCGTTATTTTTATAAAATTGAAGGGTTTAATTTGTTATGACGAGCGATTAAAAAATATCTGTAGTACTCGTACAGTTTTCGAGTACTTTTCCAAATAAACCTTGATTTAAAGCTCCCAAAAAAAACCCTGAGTATTAAAAAATGCGAAATTGTTGTTACCAAAGTGTTTTAATTTGTAATCTATATAATTCTATATATACTATATTATAATCCATCTATAGCATTGTATTTTAATATTATTTAGACAACAACGTTTAATGCAAATCAGACAAAAATAAATTCGTTCGTAATTTAGTACATACCGTTTTAATTAATGCATGGTCAGTTCATCGATTCATGATGGCGGATATTTGCTACGGTTGCGAGGAATTAGTACATATAGAAGTGTATAATAATAATTTGTTACCTAAATTTGTTGATACGTCGATATTTTCCATAATTAAAATGTCCAGACCGTTCCTAAATCACTTCACTAAAAAAAACCGATCGTTATCTCCGCACAAATCAAAAATACGCCAAGGCGAAAAAAATTTTAACAAAAACTTTTCAAGCATAGCCAAAGCCCTCTGTGCGCACCGAAAGCGATTTTTTTTTATTATATCGTTTTCAAGAGGAAAAAGACATTCTTTAGTTATTTATAGGGCAATTTTTTAACATTGTACAAACATTTAATAATCTTACCCCAGAAAATGGAGATTCAATCAATTTTTACCTTCATGTTTCTGATAATGCAAATTTTTAGCAGCATCAATATTTTCGATTTATAATATCAGCTTGCTTTAATCAGCAACTAAATAAACGAAGATCATTTTAATTTCGGACATTTTATAGAAACACGTAAGAATATTTAAAAAATCTTATATTCGTGGCTTCGTTTCACGAAAGTCCCGATATAAAATGAAGATATTTGAAAAATCACTTACCAGTACTGTTGGTACTTCAGAGGAATCTTCATAACGCGCCATATTAATTTTCGGTACAAAATATAAGAAGTTTTCTTAAAAATATATGTAAAACAAACGACAAAAATCATATTAAAAACAAAAGTGGGAAAAACACTGTTAAGTATTACATTGGCGAATAAAAATAATGTAATAACATTTACTCATTTTAGTTAAAGAGTCCTCAATCCTAAAGATTGGTTGGAAACAGCACGCCATGCCGATCTATCCTGAGCTAATCCCTTCATCTCCCTATAGCTATTCATCTCAACGTCTTCAACTATCTGACTCACATACTCCAATCTAGGCCTACCTACCCCTCTCTTTCCCTCCACTCTACCTTCTATGATCAATTGCATAATCCCCCCATGCCTAAGAATATGCCCTACTAATCTGTCTCTCCTACGCTGTAACAGTCTCCAAATACTTCTCTTCTCCCCTACTAACTCTAGTACAGCTTCATTTGTTACTTTATCTTCCCAACCAATCCTCATCATCCTCCTATAACACCACATTTCAAGTGCTTCTAATCTACGCTTCTCTTCCTTTCCTATAGTCCACGCCTCACACCCGTACAGTGCTACACTCCAAACATATACCTTCAGTAATCTTTTTCTAATACCCAAGTCAATATTTGATCTTAAAATCTGTTCTTTTTCTACAAATGCCTTCCTACCCTGTGCTATCCTACACTTTATATCTACCTTGCTTCGATTATCTTTTGTGATTCTACTGCCTAAATAACAAAAATCTGACACTTCTTCGATTCTATTATCTCCTATTGTGATCCTCATTTTTCTACTGCATTCCTTTTTGTCACACCTCATCACTTTAGTTTTACCTATATTTATTTTCATGTTAAAATCCCTAGTCAATACTGCCTGCATACCATTCAATACCCTTTCTAAATTCTTTTCGCTTTCTTCCAATATAGCTATATCGTCGGCGAATCTCAGCATATATATTTTCTCTCCCTGTACATTCACACCTACACTATACTCTTCTTTTACTTTGTTTATTGCATCTTCTATATATAGATTAAATAATAACGGTGAAAGTGTACATCCCTGCCGAACTCCCTTTCCTATTTTTGCTACCTCTTCTTCCCCCTGAATTCTAACTAAGGCAGTTTGGTGTTTATATAAATTAAAAATTATTCTCCTATCCTTATAATCTATACCCGTTTCTTTTAAAATTCTAAACATTATGTCCCAATCTACATTGTCAAATGCCTTTTCTAAGTCTACAAAAGCTATGCAAGTTACCTTTCCTACCCTCTTTCTTTTTTCTACTACCGTTCTTAGTGCTAGAATCGCCTCTCTCGTCCCTCTGTTTTTCCTAAAACCAAACTGATCTTCTCCTAGCCTTTCCTCTACTTTATTTTCTAATCTCCTATAAATAATCTTTAACAATATCTTCGATGCATGTGATAGTAGGCTAATGGTCCTATAGTTCTCACACAAATTAGCTCCTATTTTCTTCGGCATTGTTACTATTCTACTACGCTGAAAATCCTGTGGTACTTCTCCCTTCTCATATATTTTACAAACTAACCTGTATAATCGCTCCTGCATTTTTTCCCCTGCGTGTTTTATTAATTCGGCTGGTATCATATCAATCCCCGCTGCTTTGTTATTCCGTAAATCATTTAATGCTCTATGAAACTCTGACCTAAGTATGCTAGGACCTAAGTCATCCTCATCTATCTGTTCCACATTTTCTAGCTCCTCCATGTCCTGCCTACCTTTATATAAATCTTCAAGATACTCCTTCCATCTTCTAGCTTTTTCCTTATTTTCCGTGAGTTCCTTACCCTGCTTATCACATATAATGTTACCCTTTGGTTTTACTTTAGAAAAATGTGACTTAATTTTCCTGTAGCCCAAATCTACTTTACCTCTTCTCATATCCTCCTCAATATCCTCACAATTTCCTTTTATCCACTCTTCTTTCGCTAGCTTGCATTTCCTATTAATTAAGTTCCTTAGTTCCTTATATTTTTTCTGTCCTGCTTCTGTGTTTCCAATTTTAATTTTCCTTCTTGCTTCTATCATTTTAACTATTTCTTCCGTGATCCATTCCCTCCTACCTGCCCTTTTCTTTGTGCCTAATACTTCATTTGCTGCTGTAGTTAACCCATTTCTGATTTCCCTCCATTCGCAATCTATGTCGTTCCTAGATGTTCCATTAGCCATGATTTCTACTTTCTGCTTGTACTTTTCACATACATCAGCTAATTTTAACCTATCGACATCTACTCTGACCTGTTTAGACTTTTGTAATTTCTTGAATTTGACCTCTGAGTCCAGGACTACTAAATTATGGTCACTATCAATATCTGCTCCAGGGTAACTCTTACAATTCTTAAGATGGTTCCTAAACCTCTCTTTAACCAGTATGTAATCTATCTGATACCTCCCTATATCTCCTGGCATTTTCCACGTATATATCCTGCGCTTGTGATATTTACTCATATTTGTTAATAATTAAAATATTATTTGCAACGGTGATATTTATTATATGTCAATATAACATTCGATAAAATTAGGTTATGTTGTTCACGTTATGTCATTTAGTTCAAATATGTACGACAACATGGCGCTATGAGGGAACCACCATCTGTTTATCTGTTGACAGCGAACGCGAAGATTATACATTATTTCGATGAGGAATTTTTCGGGATTTCGCGAAAAATGAAGTTGCGTGAACCGGTTTTTTATGAAATATCTGATCGAGGCCCTTTCGCGGTCACGTTACACGCAATTTGAGTATTTGATCGCGACTTTTTGAAAGGTTTTTTGAACATTTTTCACGGAACGTTTAGTGTGTCACTCACTGCTCCTACCCGTTCGTTTAACACTAAAGCATCGAATGTTGCCTATGATAATCGAAGTCAAGACGCGCGGTTAAATTAAAAAAATTAATAAAAATAATGTAATATAATTAGAAAATGAAATGAAACTGAAATTTCTTATAAATTTTGTAAAT
The DNA here is from genome assembly GCA_947310635.1 of Leptodirus hochenwartii. Classification (NCBI taxonomy): domain Eukaryota; kingdom Metazoa; phylum Arthropoda; class Insecta; order Coleoptera; family Leiodidae; genus Leptodirus; species Leptodirus hochenwartii. The sequence continues at coordinate 1,716,887 of OX371179.1, forward strand.
TATTTTTACAATTTTTTTACCAGACTATAAAAAAATAGGTATACACGGCTCAAGTGTACGTGAAATTTTTCTTCTATAATTATATTACTATCATTTAAGGAAAATCTCGTGTTTTAAGTTCTAGTTATTTTTTAGGGAAAAAGTATATTTTTTAAGCATCTGTTCATATCAATCTCAACTTTGTCAATAAATTAGATATATTAAGAATATTAAGAATCCAATTATAATATAAAAAGTAATAGTTAAAGAGTCCGCAATCCTAAAGATTGGTTGGAAACAGCACGCCATGCCGATCTATCCTGAGCTAATCCCTTCATCTCCCTATAGCTATTCATCTCAACGTCTTCAACTATCTGACTCACATACTCCAATCTATGCCTACCTACCCCTCTCTTTCCCTCCACTCTACCTTCTATGATCAATTGCATAATCCCCCCATGCCTAAGAATATGCCCTACTAATCTGTCTCTCCTACGCTGTAACACTCTCCAAATACTTCTCTTCTCCCCTACTAACTCTAGTACAGCTTCATTTGTTACTTTATCTTCCCAACCAATCCTCATCATCCTCCTATAACACCACATTTCAAGTGCTTCTAATCTACGCTTCTCTTCCTTTCCTATAGTCCACGCCTCACACCCGTACAGTGCTACACTCCAAACATATACCTTCAGTAATCTTTTTCTAATACCCAAGTCAATATTTGATCTTAAAATCTGTTCTTTTTCTACGAATGCCTTCCTACCCTGTGCTATCCTACACTTTATATCTACCTTGCTTCGATTATCTTTTGTGATTCTACTGCCTAAATAACAAAAATCTGACAAAAATCTGAAAAAGTAATATAAAAACAATATAAAAACATATTGAAAATATGCATATCTTTTCAAGTACGCACGTTTAAGACAAATTAATACTAGTAAGGTATAATACCAAAATTAGCTGAACTAATACAATGCATATACATAATCGGTACTTATAAAAATAAAAATAAAATGAATCTAATCTTAAGTGTACTTATATCTAGATTTTTTTGGGTATATAAGGACCTCAGATTGAAAACAAGTATCAATCGCCAAGATGATGAAGCTTATCGTTCTTTGTGCTCTCGTAGCTGTTGCTTGCGGTAACATATTTAATAGAATAATGTATAATAAAGATGTAAGAAAAATGTAAAGAATAATTAGGGGGCTTACTCCCCACTTTGATGATTTTAAATATATAATTACTATAAAAAATATTTTGGAAATAAATTTTACTATTAATAGTTCTATTGTATTGCGGATTCATTTAGCTTTTTAAGATTTAGCTTTAGATGCAATTTTCATATTTTCATATTTTTTATATTATACAATTTTTTGTTTATCCACCCTTATATTTCGTTTTCAAACCGGAATATTTTCAAATTGAAATATTGTTTCTGTTGCCCATATTACAGCCGGTACCATCAACCCCGGCTGGAGGATCGTGGGTGGAGCGAATGCCGCCGATGGCCAGTTCCCCTACATCATCTCACTGCGCAATCGCGGATCCCACTCTTGCGGCGGATCCATTCTCAATGCCAACTGGATTCTGACCGCCGCCCACTGCGTCTATGGGTAAGACAAACACAACGCGAACACGCAATATTACTAAAAAAAAGAAGACCCACGTCAAAACATTCCCTTTTCTTACACGTCGTTAATATTGTATCAATAATCAATAACAGTGGATCTAGTATACCACCTCGCAGAACTCCCTACATATTATTTTTGCGTTGAAATTGCTTTTAAATTATATTTTAAAAATGATCACTACGGTTTTAAAAATTATCACTACGGTGTCAAATTATAATATAGAATATCACCTAAGTACCGTAACAAGCATTAAGTAGCTAGATGTACATTTCAAGCGCTATGTGCCCATCTTCAGTAGCACAAGTTGAAACTAAATAAAATACCTATGAAGATTGTGCTACTGAAGATAGGCGCATAGCGCTTGAAATGTACATCTAGCTACTTAATGCTTGTTACGGTATTCGGGTGATATTCTATATTTTAAATTATATCATTAAAAAAACAACCAACGTCGCAAATAGACAAATATTACAAAACATTCCTTTTTCTTACACATCGTTAATATAGTGTAATAACAATCAATAACAGTGGACCTTTATACTACCTTGCAGAACTCCCTATATATTCAATGCGTTAAAATTGCTTTTAAAAATTATATTAACGTTCCGTTTGTTTTATCTAGAGGCTCCGCTTCTACCTTGACTGTTGTTGCTGGCTCGAACAAGTTGAACGGCGGCGGTACCAGCTACCAGGTTTCCAAAATCGTTGTCCACGAAGACTACACCGGCTGGACCGTTGAGAACGACATTGCCATCCTTCAGTTGCAAAGCCAAATCCAATTCAACGATAAGGTCAAAGCAATCAATCCCAGCACATCGAATACCGGCGGTAAGCTGAAGAGACAATCGAATTTAAGCGTTGATCACTTGGTTAAATAGTCCTCAATCCTAAGGATTTGTTGGAATTCCTTCATTTCTCCATAGCTATTCGTTCCACACGTCCTCCACTATCTGACCCACATACTCCACTCTAGGCCTACCTACCCCCCTTGCTTTCCCTCAACTTACCTTCTATGACTAATTGCGTAATATCCCCGTGTCTAAGAATGTGACCTACTAGTCTATTTCTCGTACGCTGTAATACTCTCCAAATAATTCTCTTCTCCCCTACTAACTCTATTTCTATTCTTCCCTACTAACAAAACCAATCCTCATCATCTTATAGCACCGCATTTCGAATGCTTCTATTCTACGTTTCTTTTCTTTACCTATAGTCCACGCCTCACATCCGTACAAAGATAGCTAAATCGTCGGCGAACCTCAACATATATCACTTAGATCAAGCTATAAAAAAAAAACGGTGGCAAATGCGCTCGGTACGACTTTTCGACGCGAATGTGTTTGTGTTTAGGTAACGCTAAGTGCACGTTGAGCGGTTGGGGCACCACGTCCTACCCAGGCTCCGTTCCCAACGATCTGCAATTCTTGCCATTGGTGACCGTAACGAACACGGCCTGTAGCAACGCCCACGTCAGCATCGTATACGCCAGCAACATTTGCACTTTTACCCAAAGCGGTCAAGGCGCTTGCCACGGTGACTCTGGCGGCCCACTGGTCGGCGATAACGGCGAACAGATCGGTATCGTGTCTTGGGGACGGCCATGCGCCGTCGGATTCCCGGATGTCTTCACCCGGGTGTCCAGCTACACTAGCTGGATCGCGGCTAACATGTCTTAAGCAGTGAATGTATTTTGACCAGTTCTATAGAAATAAAGCTAAACAAACAATTTGGAAGGTGATTATATAAAATCGGTAATTTTTTTAATGCCAATCCTAAAAAAATATTCATTATCCTTGCTAATAGCTTACTTATCAATGAAAAACATATTACCAAGCTAAAAATTATGATTTTTATTTATGAAAGCAATAGTCTGTCTATTTGTATTGTTTGTATTTAAATAGCGATTTCAATTTCAGTCGTATTATAAAAATAAATCCCTTAAGCTATAATAAAAATCTAGAAAAATAGATACACTCGTAAATAAAATACTGTATTTTTTTCGGGGATTTAAAAGATTTCTTTATATACATCATTTATTATAAGTACACAATTATCACAAAAATTACAATTAATAATATTACGAGGGTAATAACAGATAACAGAATATTTAAAAATAAAACAAAAATTACAATACATAATCGACTAGTTTTTTTTTTCGTCAATTTTTTAGACATAACTTTTGTACAAAGAAATATTTGTACATGTGGTCAATATGTTTATATTTTCTTGTTGGAGAAAATATTAACATTATTATAATGTTTAAAACATCTTGCAGGTACATTAAAAATATTAGTCAAAATATAAACAGCGTTCACAATTGAATCAAACGGTACTGAAAAAGATAATTGGTATTTAATTAAAAACTTTTAAAAAAAACTTTAGTTCCAACTACGGCTGTTAGAGTAAACTAAATAATATTTGGTTTTCTAAAGCAGACTACAATATTTCTATAATCTATAATATTCACTACGTACGGTACTAAAAATGTTTAATAAATTAAAATTTATCTCAATGTTTCAGTAGAAATCCCGAATTAATATACGCATAATGAAAGTAACCCAATTCTTAATACTTGCATTACTCGAACAGTGCAATAGTCTAATATTTGACAAAAATTTGACACGATTTTCACATTTATAAATCAATTTCAAACGTGCATTTCACGTTAATAATTTCTGGGCAGTTCGCTCTTTTTAATACTAACATTCTGAAGTATATTTGAAAACAATGTCATCTAGGATGGAATGAAAAATCACAGCTACAAATTAATTTCGACAGTTTTCTTTTCTATATAACCAATCTAGACGGAAGTATATTTAAAAATACAATTATTAAGCTGAAATTTGTTATTACATTCATAAAACGTGCAGGCTAAAGGTTTTATTGAATGTTTAATTGTAAAAATGCGTATGAAATACGAATATTTCTGAATTGTTGTTATATTTCGCGTAAATTTTATGGTAGAGAATTTTTTTATTGTTTTTCTTTCATGAAAAACAATGAAAATCCTTAAAACAATCCACGTACCATAGCAAAATACGAATATAATTATATGGCGTCCCACAGGACGCCCTTTTACATAAAATAATTCTCAAATTGATATTTATAGCGATTTTTACAAGAAAACGTAAAAAAAAACCTTAGTAAAGTGTTCAACAGATGGAATGACAGTTAAATCACAGTAAAATGACAGCTTGGTCGCGCTCTAAACGCCCGCGCGCCTTATTCGATGCCGTACCCATCAAATCAGCTGGCGGAGGCAAACCGGCAACGCTGCCATTCGCCGCTTGGTGGTAAAATATTTCGGTGTTGCCACTTTTGTACGCGTACACTACAGACTCGTCATCTCTGCGCATAAAAAAAAAAAACTCCCAACGACTGCGCCAAATAATAATAACATTCGCAATTCGAGCGTATAGTACCGAATCTTCTTATTGGGTATAGGGCGTGCTTTTCGCCATCGTGATGTATGGATAATCTGGCACCGATGGCATACCACAGCACCAAAATCATAATGAACGAGAACGCGCTGAATATTGCGCAAGCGGACCATACGGAGATTACTATTGTGCGCGTGGTGACATTTTCTATGTAAAAGTCCTCATTTAACGAGGCGTCAAAACCGAACAGGAGAAACAATAGCCACAACACATGCAGCACGGTCGTTATGGCTAGTCCCGACATAAAAGGGACTATAAGGAAACGGGAATAAAATATCGTACCTAAAATTTAACGAACTGCTTTCAATTTGCACGAAAAATAATCAATGTCATATATAGGCAACCCCCGCGTAACACGGCTTCGAGAATTTTGGTTTTAAGCACAATAAAGTTAGCTATGCAGAAAAAAAAGGAAATATTTCTGTTCTTTTTAAAGATTTAAAATGTTCGAAAATGAGGATATTTCGACAATAAGAAAACGGCCCCGCTTAACTGCTAAATGATTAGATAGTGTTGACGACGAAAACCTTATGTAATATTACTATGTAACGCTTTTGTTTCATTAAAGCTATTTTCAATAGATATAAAATGAAAATATTGTAGTTTTATTTTTAACTGTTGGAATCGAACTCAGTTTTTTGTACTACTTCTGTTTCGTATAACACGAATTCACATAACACGGCATTTTTTAGGAACCTAACACGACCGTGTTATACGGGGGTTACCTGTATTCGGCCAATATTTTATATAAAAGTTCAGACTTGAATATATATATATATATATATTGAAATAAAAGTAGAATGATTGATGCTTTTAGTTTACCTGTAATTAATGGAATGAACGGCATAAGAAGTATAATTTGAAAGCCCATATAAATCTGAGCGCTTCTCGTATAGCCCATATTTAACAAAACCCAAGCCAAGTAAATATTCAACGATGTTAATAGCAGAAAAACAACAGCCAGAACGTAGCTACCTTCCACAATATAAGGGCAATAAAAATATCTCAGAAACTTTGGCATTTCTTTGATATTACTTTTAGCGGATTCTTCCAGTTTTATATCGAATTCTGATTTTGCCTTTACAAATTCTGCGGAATCGGTGTCGTTCGCCGGTGGGATTGTTTCATTTTTACGTTTTTTAGACATGCTTTTTGGGGTGGTACTTCACAAAATTGCACACACGCACACGCGCCCGCGCGAGTAAAAATTGTGCGGATCTGTTGGATAAATTAGCGTTGCTTTAAGTGCGCTTAAAGAATCGTAAAAAGCTGACAGTTTTTAAGTAAAGTGGAAATGATTTGTTTCCGTTCACTATTTGTTTTCACGTGATATAATAATCGCAGAGCGTTGCAAAAAAACAATGGAAAAAAATCGCATCTAAACCTAATATTTTTTTTAATAAAATAAAATAAAATATATAGAATTATAATAAAATCATCTAGAAAAAATGCGAGATTTAGAGGGAAGTTTGGGGGAAAATTAGTTCATGTTAGATTCACAAAATCGGCCGATGAGTTAGAAAAAAATTATAACTAGAATTAACCCTTGTTTATATGCTCATTTGTATGTTTTTTTTTTTTTAATTGTACTATTATTTGTAGTTTATATGTTATTTTAATATGTAATCTAATCTATATCTATAATATGAAAAATTAATATGTTCCGATACAAATCACAAACTATTTGAATATAAAATATAATTTACCTGTCAAACTTACGACTTCATCATCCATTGCGCATTCAAACTAATCTAATATTATCCCCACCACGATGATCGAAAGTACCCCCCCCATTCTACCCTTCACACACTTACCTCAGCACAATCTCCGTCAGCACATCACCCTTATCACGGCGCCCATTGAAGTCCTTATGCAGATGCGTGACCATGCCGTAACCATCGCCCGCCCACGGGCCCGCCCGCTGTACACAGCACTGATCCGCATCCACGCTCAGATAGCTGTAGGGCGGTTCGCTGCCATTGGTAGTCGATTGCTGATGTTGGTGGTGGTGGTGGTGTGACGCAGATGATGGTAGCGAGAAATAATGATGGGAGGAAGAAGAGTGATGTTTTCGCGAGATTGGCACGTTGACGGGGGCTGAGGGATGCGGGTTGGTGGATAGGGTGTGGATGAGGGTCTTGGAGAGATGGTGGAGATGATCCACGCATACCTCGTACTACGAATGAATAGGATAAAATGGAATGGTGTATTTATTTACAAAATCTTTTATTAGAATATATCTAAATCACCCTTCCCATATGTTCCTAATACCCCCCCCCCCCCCAAGATCTCAGATATGCTTCATTGACCTCGAGCTGATCCCATAATATAAAGATTATGTCCGGACCTGTTTTAAAATCAATGAATCAATATATAATATTAGTTACTTACCAATTTTTTAACGACTACATCATTTAAAACAGCTTCCTCTTCCAAAATCATCCCGACCACCATATCTTCTTGTCCGCACACAAAAAGCACGGCTCGTTTCATAGCACTGTCCTCATTTATTTCTTTAGAACACCCTGTATCTGGCCTGTGCTTAAAGTTCCCTTTTCGAGCACCGTTTTTACTATTTTTCAAAATATCATTCTTTTTGCCATTAATCGCCGTACAAACATTCGCTTCTAATACTGCAGTAGCAGATTTCCTTTCCCTGTCACCTTGACGGACCACGTTGTCACTTCTCACGTCGTTATTTCGGGAGGTTATGTCATTACTTCGATTGTTCGATATGTCATTGTCAGTTCGTTCGGCACTAACTTCTCTCGAAGGTACACGAACATCGCGATTATTATTATTTCTTCGCGCAGCGTCTTCTATGTCTTCAGCAATGTCGGTTGAACGCACAATTAGGCCTCTACTAATTATATTATCTCTTCTACGGCTTTCTTCCGCCTCGTTAAATTCTTTTGTCGGGCTAGGTGTGCTGGTTCGACTAGAAAAGCCGCTGGAAGATTGATCATCCGCCAGTACAGTCAATTTAGACATTAGCGGCGTCAATAGGACGCCATGTAACGCTTTCGGCATAACCGATGCATCGATCGATAACGACTTTAATGGTAGATTTAGCGATCTGCGTCGTTGCGCATTCTCTGACCTGTCACTGGGTAGTTTACATCCGTTGGTGGAAGCGGAATGCGCGGCAAATTCGAAACTTGTACTCGGCTTATCGACGTCCGCATTATTGGACAATGTTTTTGTATGTAGGGGGTCTAGATTGATTAATTTTGTTTGTTCCAAATAAAAATATTTGTACAAACATCTAGAGATCAACTTATTATCGCTGTTTAGTGCGTGAAATGTGGGATCGGCTGCGGAGTGTCGCCGAGCTGTCACTAAATCTCGATGCGCCAGTAAATTTGACGTACTGGCATATTTCGGCACGGTTGCCAGATGTACGTTATCGAGTGGAAAGTACGGTTTAGCGCGGAATTTAGCTAGTGATAATAATTCCGCGGAATTAACCGAATTATTCTTTCCCGAGTCATTATTATCCAATTTATTCTGTTCGGAATCGTCAATTTCCAGATTTAAACAAATGGACAAAACGCTTTGATGAAGGACTTTATTTAACTCGGTCATCGGTGTTGAACAAACGCTCGTTTGGCCGCGAAATGGGGTACTGGGAATAATTTTGGGCGCCTCTGTTAACGAGCTTCCCAAATCGATAGTGTTCGAACGTAAGTTTAAAAATTTTGGGCGATTCTTCTTAGCTGGCGTTACGTTTATAGATATACCGAAATTTGGAGAATGCGGACTAACGTCCTCTTCTGGAACAGTCGTGAAAATTATGGACTGCTCGCGCTTTATGGCGGAAAATACTGGCTCTTTTGTGTGTTGAGTGAAACGAGATGAATTCTGCAATTATTCACAAAAAAATCTGGATTTTAAAACAAAAAATTTAAAAACCGTTCTATTATAAGCAAGAAATTTTAAAAACCGTTCGACTATAAGCAATAAATAAAACGTTCGATTATAACAAAAAAAAACACCCGTTTGATAATTTGTGAGTCTAAAAAATTGGTTATATATATTTTTTTACCTTATTCTTAAAAGTTCTGTCGTAAATTCCGCGACGTTTGGACGACTCTTCTTTCAGTTCGTCGTATTCCGCCTCGTCCAAATAAACCTGAAGGAGTTGAACGCCCTGCGGAAGGTCGAATGGAACACTCACCAACTCAGCTGGGGATTTAATGCGATATGGATCGGTCAAAACGAAACGTTGAGTCACAGACGTGCTCACTTGTGTCGAAAGAACCCTAAAATTCACCAAAATTATATATCTTTTAGCGATTTAATAGATATAAAAATATCTTACATGTTATGATATAACATTAATCCACCCAAAGCGTATTCCGCGTCTTGGCAATGTTGCAAAATCTGAAGGGATTCTAAAAAAACACTGCTGGCGCTCTAAAAAAAATAATCGCCACCTTAATTTCGAACCGATTTTCAAATGCTAATCGCGTACCTTCGGCAATTGAATTGCGGGAATGTTCGAAAATCCATTTCCGCTATAGATCAACACCCGCAAATAATTCTCGAGCGTCGAATATAGCTTCGCGCATAGACTGTCCCTATTTTCATAAATCGCGGACATCGTGGGCAAGTCCTTATGGTAAAACGTGATAAGACAGTCCAGGACATCCCTACGCTGCTCCAGCACCCAATCTGGAATGTTTCGGTCGGTTCCAATAGCCTACATACAATGATGTTTTTTTTTTAATTCTATTTTAATCGCAATTTTTGCAACACAAATTATACGTTTATAAGTTATAGATTTTGCCGTTATGTTGTGATATTCCATATTCGGGAAGAGAAACAAAACATTGTATTTTTTATATGTCTTTATAAGACTTTTTAAGTACAATATAAGACCTGATTACTATAGACTTAAAAATTAGCAAAATGGTCCGAACTATTGGGCCATGAAATTTTATAACGCCCTCCCAATCTCTATTAATCTGCAGTCAAAATCTGTTTAAAAAAAAAAGTCATGTTTCTTAAAAAAAGCACTCATTTTATACTTTTAACGAATTTCTCGCAACATGTGGCAATGATATGTTCTGTTAAAACATTTATTTTAATATGTATTATGTGCTTTATATGCAAATTAGTATTTGTAATATTTGTAAAATAATCAAAATACCACTACAATTTTTAATATGTTGATCTTGATGAGTGTAAAATGAATGTAAAATCTTTATTAAAATACAATAAATAAATCTGTCTATCTGGATATCTAAATTAAATAACCGTGATAGAAAGCATTGTATTTTTTATTTCTCTTCCCTAATATCGAATATCAATTTAACCGTGATATAATTTTACATGTTAATTAACCCTGATATAAATTATTGTATTTTTTATTTCCCTTCGCTTGATGTTATATTTACCAGGGTGTATCGGCCATATTCCTTCGTAGCGAATTTGCCACTTTGCAAGGCGATAATTTTTGGTGCAGCGAAGGTGCTTTTAAGGAAATTATACGTGCCCATAAGTTGGCCGCACAGGGCTACTTTCTGTTCGTCAGATACCCAGCCTGGGTGAAAATACAAAACGGCCGAGGCTGGGTCATCTTCCTCGCGCTGTAGCAACTGCGTATCGTAAACGAAGATTATCATCATTTCTCTGTAACATGTAAACAAGTCATTTGATTTTTGTAAACATTGAAATGTTCGTGGAATTGCGTACTTAGCCATGATGATTTGTAGTTTTGCGTTTATAGGAGTTTAATTAATTGGAATGTGGAATATTTGTTTGGGGGCTCTTCATTTTCATTCAATAATTGCGAAATAAAAATACTTTGCTATCTTTTATATATTATTTAACCTAATTATTTGACATGTCAAATCGTCTGCTTGAATAGCGTCCTTACGATGGTGCCAACTGCATCTTGATTTGACACATTCCCCCCAATTTATTTAAATTCGATTAATATAATAATATTAAATTGAATAATTATATATAATATACCTTGAATAAATATTATAATTATTCTATGTTGTATTATTACACGTTTATCATCATTATTTGAATAAAATTATGTTATTATTATTTTTATGTACATTATATACATATTACAATGTAATAACAATTTGTTTGTAAATTGGATGTAACCGTTAATAAATAAATTTGCGTTTTGTAAGGTATTGCGCGATAAGTATTGAAAATTCGCTTTAATTGTCAACAATCTATTACATTTGTTAAAGAATTGGCGTCTAATTACGAAATTATTGAATAAATAAAAAATATATATATTTAAGCTTATTATTTGTCATTTAAAATTAGGAGAATCAATCTGCTACAAAAGCGTCATTACAATGTTGCCAATTTCGGCTTGATTTGAAATAATTTTCGCAATTTATTTAAATTCGATTAATATAATAATATTAAATTACATAGTGATATATAAAATAAATTGAACGTATATTATATTTGTGTTTCGTAAGGTATCTTGTTGTAAAGAGAGTTATTGCGCGATAAGTATTGAAAATTCGCTCTCAATTTATTACATTTGTTGAAGAATCGACATCGTGGCATCCACCTACGACACACATGTCATAATTACAGTGGCACCGTTGCTGCAAGGCAATCATGGACGAATATTAAATTATCGAATTATTGACCCTAAACAGATTCGATTATAACACGCGTGTTTCGTCACAGTCCGAATCGAACGATACACGTTTCGATTAAATAGACAGCAACCGGCCGAGTATAAACACAATCGACGCACCAGCGCTGCGCAATCGTTCCATCCAGGTAAATACAAATACCACCGCTCTCAGACAATAAACCGCACTATTTACTATCTGGCGTTGTTTATAAGCACCTACATGCATAATTTAAGTGACTAACCATCTACGTACAATTACAACAAGCCATCACAGGCATTAACACGAATGCGCGCTTCAGATAGTTCGAAATAACACCGTGGGGGGGAATAATCTAGCCTAAATATAGATCTCTATAATAAAAAGTATTTCAGATACACGCTATATTGAGAATATCGTATAGAATCGGATTTGATTATGAGCGATTTCGAGCCACGTTTCCTGAAACCATCTGAAACGAAGAATCTGTTGGTGGATCGAAACGAGATTGGCTCCCTCGGGGGCGAAACGAGCTCCCCATTCGTGTACAATCGGTTCATAGCGCAAAGTATCGAAACGCAACGCCAGCGACTACCGATATTCAATAATCGAAATCATATATTGTATTTGCTGGAGAAGTACCAAACGTTGGTTCTTGTCGGCGAAACTGGATGTGGAAAAAGTACGCAAATTCCGCAGGTTAGTTCGAATTGCAACGCTTTATCTACGACATATTTTTTAACCTTGAAATGTCTAATCTACTAGCGCAATAGTTCAAATATAGCTACGTCAAAAACGATTCAATCAATTATGCAAAATTATTTGTTAACAATATCTTTAATAGTATATTAAAGAACGAATTTCATAAGGCAGGTTTTATTGTATTATAAACGAGTGTTATAAATGACTTATGAAATGATTTTTTTAATATTATTTTCTTCTAATTTGCGTCTTTTATGTCCTTTTTAAATAAAAAATCGAAATTTCAAAATTTAGGGAATTTTTTGATTGTTGGTAGTAGCTATAGACACATTTGAAATAAACTGTCAAATAAATTTAAATTAACCTATTTGTTGCTTTATTTTGTAGTTTGACGTTTGATAACTGGCAGTAGAGCTACCCACTTTGAAACAGTAAATTGCCCTATGCTATAAGCGAACTCAAATTCGCTATAAACGAACTCATTTGGGTTCGTTAATAGCTAATTACTAAATTAGGGTTAATTAGAAACGCAAATTAGAAAAAAAAAATTTTAACATGTTAAAACGATTATTAATATCAATAATAAATAAAAATATCGTTACTATTTACTATAAAAAAATTACATTTTTTTAAAATTAAAACGCGTTTATTCATTTGTGTTTTATTTGAAGTATATAATAACTTTTTCCGTCTTCATAATTTTATTTGCTATTTATTTAACATTTATTATATGATAAATTTGTTTGCATTCATCACTTTGTTATCTCTATAACAACATTCTGAATCATACAACTAAAATTTTCAATAATAATGTTATCTGTGGAAAAATTTGTTCAATAGCTTTAGATAGAAATATTTTCGATTTGTATTTTTGTTGTCATAAATTAATAGAAACTGATTAAATAGAACGAATTTCTAATAAGTTTTATATAATTTCGTCAATTGAGAATATTAAAACATACAGTAAATCTTTCATTTGGCATTTGAAGTTAATATAATTTTTTTTTGTGAGTATATATTTTTGTTAATTCAATAAAATTGTTATTACGAAAAATGTGGCTATAAAATTACTAAAATAATAATTAAATATTATTCAAGTAATTTTAGTAATTATTAATAAGTTCTATAAATAGTTCAAAGTTATAAAATATTAATTTATTCTGAAGGTGGGCGAGAAACGACGTTATAAAATTACTTGCACGCGTGAATGAGTTTCAGTCTTAAATTAAGTGTTTATTTTTCTTAAAAAAAAAATCAGTAGTATCAAAAATTTTTGTATTTTCTTACAGGCAGTGCTTCGGTTGGATATAACAGCGTAATACGCAAATCGAAACAAATAAAAAACTATAATTTCCCGCGTAGAAAAAAAAATCTTCCAAAATAATAAATTAACTGTTCTTCTAAAAAAAAAAAATATTATATTTTTTTTATTTGCCTAGTCACTTGCAACATATTTAAAGACTGAATAAAAAGCAACTAAAACTAATCTATAAAAAAAAAAACCGTCCTTCCACTCTAAATCATTTATATCGTTTGTAATATTTGTAAAAATGATTGGTCCATCGTCGGAAATTAGCAAACTCTTATTAACCATTCTTCTTCTAATCCTTTGCTGGTACGTTTACATGGACTTCAATTTATACCTGCGCGTGCAAAACTACCCGATCGACCGCAACAATCCCCAATTTCAAAACAGCACCGCATCGTACGCAGACGTCGCTTGGATCGGCTGCGACATAAATCCGTTGTGCGACGTTACCGTGAAGGCCCTTCTTTTGGACCACACGAACCATTATCTATTCTCACCGCTGGCGGTTATAGTCGACAACCTATTAAAAATAGACTTTATCGAATGGATTACACCGAACTCTATAAGCATATTCCACGTGTTCGTCGCTGTATTAGCGGCTAAATGCGTGTCCAGCGATAGTTTGGTGTACCGACGAATTGGCGTTGTGTTATTCGAGGTGAGGACGTTCTTGGACGACATGGATGGCCACGTAGCGCGTGCACGTAAGCACATCAAAGGCGAACGCAGCGAAATCGGCACCAGCGGCTATTACATGGACGGCATTTGTGACGGTTTGGGCTGTATCGCTTTGATGGTCGGGACTTTTGTATTTCTAAAAAATAATCCGCCCAGGCGGGGCTACACGCAGCTACCAACCAACGCAAGCTCAGCCACGAACGGCGACAAAATCGACGCTGAATTGTCCAAAGCGAAAGTGACCACGAAAAAAGTCGCTAGGAAGATCGTGTGCTTGTCGCTGCAGCTACTAATCAGTTCAACATTCTGGAATAGATACATCGCTTTGTATCAAGACATGTTGGAGCGGGAAAATGTCGCGCTGGTTCAGTATAACCGGCAGACGATCGTTTTCCAAAGTAGCTTCTTCTTCAGCATGGCCGTCATTTGGAGGATCTTCAACGTGCATAACATGATCCATTATATGTTGCTGGCCATGTTCTGCGATAAACTCTGGGAGTTCTTGCGCACCGTGCAATACACGGGCTTCGTGATCCTATTTAGCGCCATTTGTGTTACGGAAGCTAATGTTTTAGATGTTAAAAATTATATATTTAAAAATCTTACCAAATAATGCGAAAAGTATACATATTGTATGGGGGGGCAAAAAAATGGTTGCGATTATTTTTTTAACGTACCGAAAAATGTAATATCTATTTAAAAAAATGGTAAAAGTTGTTGTAAAAATAATAACTTCGAATTAGTTTATTATTTTCACAATAAAATAATTTTGCGATAGTTAATAGTATATGTATTTAAAAAAACAACACCAAAAACTAAAAATGAGAGCTTAAAGACACTCGCTATAATTAATTAACTATGTAATTATTAACTCAGTGATTTTTTTAATGTATTATAAATTATACGATAATGCCATGTACGACCATAAGTCTTGCTTCCATGAATCAATTGTTTTTTTTTTACATTCATGTTAAGAATATTCACAATAAGTTATACAACATTTTATTCTATATTTTTAATTATTTCGAACAGCATTTTGTGATTGATATTTGCAATTAAATTCGCTGCAAAAATACCTCTTTATTTTAGTTTTTAGTTATTTTCTAATAAATACTAACGCGAATAAAAATGATGCACAATTTTTGCTGATATTAATGTTTTTTTTTTTTCAAATTAGCTTATCAAGCAGACATCGTTTTGTAATTTCGTTTAAATTAATTATGCGAATCGGAGTTTGTTCTATCGCCAGTAAAATTAAATTCAAGGTGAAATGGAAAAATACGATAAAACCTAACATATCGTTATATAATTCTTTATTTAAGTATTTTTCATTTTTTGTTTGTCTGTGTATAGTAAATTAATAGTACGATAGTTAATGTTGAATTCCTTTCATTAGCGATTTTTACATTTGTTATTTCATAAAGGAAATGTGGTTTTTGTATAATAGTTTAGATTTCTAGCTTTGTTATTACCTAATTATGGAATTTATCAAATACCGGTTGCATGGGGATATTGTAAGAATATTTATATTTTATCAAATTTTTATTTGTTTTAGACATTTTCGTTTATATTATATTTCGGGTATTATTTCTATTCAAAGTAGCTCGTAGATTTATTTATAAATCGATATGTATAATTAATATCTTCTTGTTGTAACTTTGAAATTTATTCTATAATAAAGACTAAGAAAAATGCCTAAAATTCGATGTTTTTTAGTGGTATAAATAAAAATATTTACTTTAAATTAAATTGAAAAATAATTTGTATAAAAACACCCCGCCCAAAATATATTTTTTTTTAATCGCTACTTTTTTATCTCAATGGAAGATAGATGTTTTTTGTTTGTTCATTGTCTTATTATAAATGTTGTACCATAATATTATTTCTCCGGGTTTCTATAGTACTTGAAAGAAGCAGAATGGCCGTTACAAGTTTGCGTGTGTCAACCCAGACGAGTGGCAGCACTGTCGCTTGCGCACCGCGTTGCTGAGGAAACAGGTACCCTTGTACAGGGTGATACCGTTGGCTATGCGGTACGTTTCGACGCTTGTTATAACAAACCAAAAATCAAGGTAAGAAATTTCAAAAAACAATTCTTCAATTCAGCAATGTATGTGTGATTAATTATTTTTCATCAGTTTGTCACGGAAGGTATTTTAATACGTGAAATGATGTCGGATCCGTTACTGAAAGATTACTCTGTAATAATGTTGGATGAGGTTCACGAAAGAACTTTATACACGGATATTTTAATGGGTTTGATGAAAAAAATATTAAAGGTTCGTTACACTTGCATATTTCTACGAAACATGTTTAAAATAAATTAAATTTAGCGTCGCAGGGACTTGAAATTAGTTGTAGCATCGGCAACTATGGATGCCAAACAATTACACGCATTTTTTAATGACAATGACGGCGCAGATGTAAAAAAAGACACTGCTGTCATTATGACTGTTCGCGGACGACAGTTCCCTGTCGATATATTTTATGTAAACGGTAAATCATTATTTTAACCGACGTAGAATTTTGACAAAAAAAAAATTGTTTTAATTTATTAGATCCAGTTCCATGCTACATTCAGGCAACGGTGGATGTCATTCTGAAAATACATTCCGCCACTCCGAATACGTCGGGTGATATTTTAGCATTTTTGACTGGTCAGGAGGAGGTGGATCGTTGCGTTCGGTTAATCAACGAGCACGCGCGAAATTTAGAAACGAATAAAAGTGGGGTTAAGCAGCTTCTGCTGCAAGTTTTCCCGATGTACGCGGCATTGCCGTACAGTGAGCAATTGCGCGTGTTTCGAAGACCTGACGATGGATTTAGAAAAGTTATTATCGCCACGAATGTTGCCGAAACGTCGATTACTATACATGGCATTGTACACGGTAGATAAATAATTATAAAATTACAATCGGATAAATTTAATTAGTGATTTGTTCGTAGTAATTGATTGCGGTTTTGTTAAAATGAAATGGTTCAACAATGACACGAATACGGACAGCTTGGTGATTTTACCTGTCAGCAAAGCATCGGCCAATCAGAGAGCGGGGAGGGCTGGCAGAACAAAGGCGGGAAAAGTTTACAGGTTTTAAATTTTTGCAACAAAAAATATATTTTGATTCGACGATAATATAATAATTTCTTTAGGTTGTACACAAAAGAATTTTTTGAGATTTTATCGGACACAACGCCGCCTGAAATGGTGCGGTCAAATTTGACGTATGTCATTTTACAGCTTTTGGCTTTGGGTATTTATTGCGAAATTATTTAATTTGCAATATGTTTATATAAATTTGTTACGTTAGGTATTCAAAATATAGTCAAATTTCAATTTCCAAATCCACCGCCATTACAAAATATTAAAGCCGCTTTAGAAACTTTATATGCACTAGACGCATTAGACATTAAGGGTGAATTGACGGCGCCCATGGGATTCAATATGGCCGAATTCGTACTGGATCCATTACTGTCAAAAGTCTTGCTTATGTCAGGTCAGAATTATTTCACGGTCGTCGTGATTTTTAAATACTTTTTTAAAAAGCAAAGAAATTTTTTTTAAATGTAAAACATATATTAAAGGTGAATTTGGTTGTTCCGAAGAAATTCTCACAATCATATCCGCATTACAAATCGAAACGTTATATATAAAACCCAGTACGGGCCATGGAAATATTAAAGCGCGCGTACAGAAACGTTTATTTGAAGTGGAAGAGGGCGATTTAATAACATATTTGAACGTTTATTCGGCTTTTAGTAAATGCCAGAGCGATCAAGAGCAAAGGGCTTTTTGCCAAAGACATTATTTCAGCTACAAAAGTTTACTGCGAATGCGAGAAATTCGCAGGCGAATGGAAAAAGTGGCTAAAAGTTACGGAATCGACACGATATCGTGTAATGGTACGCATTTTTTTTTTTGTATTTATTGAGCTGATATTTAATTTAATAAAAATCGAGATTCGCGCCAAAATTGAGAAAATTAACGCGCGCGCCGATTTTGTTTATTTCAGGGTTTGCAGAAACGATTTGCAAGTGTTTAGTAACGGGTTTATTCGCAAATGCGGCATATTTACATTATACAGGGATATACAGAACAGTACGGGGCGATATTGAGATTAGTATTCACCCGGATAGCGTTTTGTATTCAATACCGCAACCCCAATGGCGAGAAATAATTATTTATCAAGATTGTAACGTTGAAGATTTCATTTTGAATTGTTTTAGGGTTATTTTTGCGGAAGTTTGTCACACTACTAAATTATTTATGAGGGATATAACGGTTATAAAATCGGAATGGTTAACCGAACTGGCACCGCATTTTTACCATAAAACTTTGGTAAAAGATTATTAATATTTAAGACATTAATAAAAAAAATATATATCGCCCTTATTCAATTTTTTATTGATTTTTTAAATCAATCCGCATCTTTTTCCTATCCAAATAATCTTGTACATTATCAAAAGTTTTCTTATATAATACCTTAACATCTTTACGTTTTAATTTCTTAAAAATTGTTTGATACGTATTAATAAATTTGTCTACATAATTACAATTTTCTAAAACAAAATTTTCATCTTTTAAAATACAAAAATGTAATGTTTCGCTCGTTAAAATATATAAACTATTTAAACTTAAATAAAAGTCGATTAAATCACCGGTAAAGTCGATAGATTTCGTATAAATCAGTCTAACATCATTATTAGTTAAATAATCGAGGTGATATATATGCAACTTACTTAGCATGTATATAGAAGCGGTGATAATAATTTTCTGTTCGTTTAGTTGAACAATTTGCAGATTAGTGATAGGCAAACAGCTGACAAACGTATCATCTTCGCTCATATTCTTTTTAAATTCCTTCAAAACGCCATTACTGTTATCAATATTGTCGTTTGTATTAACAATCGCTTTTTGTTCGCCACTTTCGATGTTCCACGCTCGAATCGTACCATCACCCGAGCCGGAAATGATCAAATCTCGCCATAATTCGATGTTACTGACGTATTCCGCATGACCCAAACAGAAACATTCGATATTGTAAGCGTTGGGATACATCGAAACGCGGATTTTTTCATCTCTATCGGATGTAACGATATATCGTCCGTTTGCGCTTATTTTTATGTCTAATAACATGCTTAAATGGCCTAAAAGACAGTCAGGATCCCCATCGATCTTGTGTATATACACATCGCCAGTTTTGTCGGCAATTAAAACGTTATTTTCGTGATCGAATGTAGCTTTACTTATCGCACGTTTGGCTAGAAAACTTCGGACGTTTTCGAAGTTGTCGTTCAATATAAATACACCTTTATTATCTGTAGTGATTAGGTATTGATGACGGTTTTTATTGTAGGTGATATTTTGTATAAATGATTCCTCTTTTATGCCCAGAGACTTCTTTTCTTCTTGATTGATTAAGAGTGTATGTTCTAGGTTGATTTCTTTGGTTTCCTGGGAACTTATGTTATATATAATTAAATTTTCGTGTCCGATTAATAAATGGTTATTATTTAAACAAATCGCCGTCATTACTTAAGAATTGAAGACGTGCGTAATTAATAAAAAATAGTTAATATATATCTTTTAAAATACAAACTTTACACATGTCAGCACGTTATTATAGACAACTTGCACAACACGTTTTTCAACTTGTCAGATCACACATGTGCAGCACGTTATTATAAATTACTTACACAACACGTTTTGGGTTGATGTGAAATAATATAAGGTTTTATAAGAATAATTCTTTGTAAATTGTAATAAAATAATCAATTGCTTTTATTACTGTTTTAATTAAAAGTACTAATTATAATTTAATTTGATAATCATAATGTTCCGCGTCCTTTTTGCTAAGTGTCATGTCAACACGTCAAATAAGCCGTCAATTTCAGTTTACGTTTGGTTATGTACAAAATCGATTCTCTTGTGATTTATTGACCATTTTTCATTTACAATTATATTTCGTCGATTTAAACCATGCAGGATAGACAAAAATCCGATTTTGTTACGATCGTGGCACGTATCAGACCAAGTTTATGTTCCCAACAGGATGAGGACTGTTTACAAAAAATCGCGGAGCCGCCGGTATGTACAATTCAATCTTATGCACTCGGAAGAGCTAAATACGCATGATTTAGGCCATTACAATACCTGAACGGCAACAAAACTACATCCTCGACCATGTCTTCGATCAAGACGCAAGCCAACAAGCGATTTACGACAATACCGTGAAGCATTTGGTCGATAAACTCGTGCTCGGATATAACAGCACAGTATTTGCTTATGGCCAAACAGGCTCGGGTAAAACGTACACAATGGGAACAGATGGGGAGTGTTTAGACAATGGCGATGAACAAGGCATTATTATTCGTACAATCTACGATATTATGACCAGGCTCGATGATGCGATTGCCGAAACTATCATTAATGTGTCTTTCTATGAAATATATAACGAAAGAGTTTACGATCTGTTGAGTGAGCGTGATGAAAATATACCTCTAAAAGTTAAAGGTGTGTTAGTACCTAAATTACTGTCAATTTAGGATGCTTTTGCTCAAATTTTCCGGTGTATTTTTAGGCTTTCAAATACCTTGTTTAACTATAAAACGTATAAGCCACTGTTGCGAGGGCCGTGTATATTTACAACGTGGCGGTGAAAAGCGGCATAAAGGAGAAACTAGGCAAAATCCAACAAGCTCGAGATCGCACGCTGTCTTCACTATTTATATCAATTCGAAAAATGAGTAATGTAATTCATAATTTATTTTAAAGGGCTGGGTGATGTCACAGTCGCAATCATTTTAGAAATGCGGAATTGAACGCGAAGTTAAATTTGGTCGATCTAGCCGGCTCTGAGTGTGTAAGGCGGACACGTACGGAGGGCTCGCAATTCCAAGAGGGTGTTAATATAAACAGGGGCCTGTTGAGCATTGGCCAAGTTATTAGCGCTCTGTCGAAAGCCGCGAATAATAATCATATACCGTATAGAGAGTCCATTATAACAACGGTGTTAAAAGGTACAATGCTTTTCGCAATTTTCTATTAAATTGTATTTTTTTCGTATCTTCTGCGCATGTATTTGAAGCATGCGCGGCGTGTTGTTTTTTTATTTTTACGAGTATCATCGTGTATTTTCGATTTGTAGACTCGTTAAATAGAAATAATTACATTACATTAATAGCTTGCGTAAGCGCAAATATTTGGGACGTGTCAGACACAATACAAACGTTAGATTTCGCGCAGAGGGCTAAAAAATTGAAAAGCAAACCAGAATTGAATATAATCCACGAGCAAAATGTAAAAAAATGCACTAAATTTTTGTTTTTAAGTTACTTATATAATTTTTGTCACTTTTAGAAACCGCCAAATACCCATTCCCACCACTTACACTCCGTCAGCGGAACAAGCTCAACTCCCCACCCTGTATTACATCACCGCACGCCCCTGAAACGTCCACCCCAATTTACCACCTCTACTTTCTTTAATAACGGCTCAAATAATCGTAGACTAATCCCAAGCTACATTTCTACCCACTCCATACGCCCTATCAGATCAAGAACTGTCAACAAAACTACAAATGTCAATATTGCCGGAGATGTAGTTCCGTTGTGCTCGACGTTTATGTCAGATTTGAATGGGGATCATAGTGTCAATGGACTGACATGTGCGTCCAGTGTTGTCAGTTCTCGGTTAGAAGCGTCAGTGTTAAGTCCGAGGATCAAAAGTTATTTAGAAACGATACATAATGATGTAAGAATATATATTTTTTTTTGTAAATAAATAAGTTGATATTTATTTTAATAGAAATTTTAGGGGAAAAATCATAAAAAAATTCCTTTTAGTTAGACATTCTTTTGACGTTAAGAAATTTTGATTCTTTTTTTGAAAATTGAAAGAAAAACTGTACTGTTGACTTTAAGGTTTAAATATAATAATCTTTAAGGCTATGGCAAAATTGGATGAGGCAATTAAAAAAATATTGGATACATTGGTGAATCCAAATTTGTAAGTATATTATTATTTTTTTTTTTGTAAAATGTAATATTTCTTGTAATAGAACAACGGCTGATATTATTAAATTACGGGAAGTTGTGCACGCCACTTCAAAAACAAATAATCAGAGCAGCCCTGAAGATGATTTAATGGTTTCAAAAAAAAGTCTGGTTTCAAATCAATATGCTGTAAGTAGTAGTAATTAAATGTATGGGAAAAAACAGTATAAAAAGGAAAATTTAAAAAAAATCTACTCTTTGGAAATTTAATCTGGCAATTGAATTCATTGAACTAAAATTTGTGCATTAATTCAAGACTTTTGTTGAAAATCTGACAACGCCCAATCGAACACGTACAAATTTAGAAAAATTAGTGGACAATGCGGAAAGTGCGACGGAATCGAAAAGCAAAAGCGATAGTCCGGTGTTTAAAATGCCTAAACCGTTGCTACGCAAACGGAAATTGTTGACGCAAGAACTATTAATAAAAGAAATGGACTTGCCGTCGAAACGTCGCGGAAGTGTTCATTTACAAGTAAAAGATCACAAAACAAATTTAGATAATTCGATATTGGATATTGGGGAATGTAAAAGGAGAAGTTCGATTCGATTGCAGAAAGACGAAATTCAATATATACGTAGAAGTGCAAGGTTGTCGATGAAAATCGCAAATAATTCGCCAATAAAGAATAAAATTGACAGGTACAGTGTATATTGAAATATATATTAAAAAAAAAAAAACTACAGCTCAAAATTTTGCTGTATATTAGTTGGAAGATGTTTTAAGGGCAAAGAAAAAATATTTTTTGTTAATGATTTTTTTCAAGTGATTAAGTAAAAATTCCTAATTCAGCATTAATGGGAATTTTTTTTTGCCAACGTTTGTTATCTCAAAAAAATGTATATTCGAATATTTTTCTAAAAAAAAACAGACTAATTTTTTATATATTTTATTATGAAATATTGGTTTTATGGCTATAAACAGATTTATTTTTTATAGTAAATCTAGAAAGGTTCCAATTCGTGCACCTCGTCATAAAGTTACGTCCACACCGAAAGATCGTATTTTGGAAATTTTAAATTGCGGCACGGAAAAGGAATTAATGGAACTGTCGACGGTAGGATTGAAAACTGCTAAACAACTTTACATTTACAGGTAAAATGAATAAAAAACAGGACAGGGTTTTTGAGGAAAATTTTCAATAATTTTAGGTCATTTAAAGGTAAATTTAAGAAAATATCTGACTTAGCCGGTATGCCCTGGAAAGGTAGAGGTTACGAAATGTTTTTAGCATCAAATTTTTTGGAAATTGATGAAATATAGATTTTTTCTAAGCGGTATATGAAAAAATCGTATATTCGTTTAAAACTAAATCATATTAATTGCTATTTTATATTCAATTATCAAATATTTTTTATTAATTTGAAATGCCAATAATTCTACATGACGTTGTGTAATAATTAAATCACTACTTTCTTGATTAGTTTATAATATTTTGTAGTAATTATGTTTTATGTCGTAAAAATGTATTAATTTTAATTTTTTAAAAATCCAACAAAAGGCAATTCGTAAATATCTAACTTTATTCTTTTCTCAACAATAACCACTTATTTAAATGAAATATTTTATTCCAAATTAAATCACAATATTGTTTAAAAAAATTACACCAAATATTTTTATTAAAAACGTTCTAAAATTACATTTTCTATCTATCTAATATATAAATTAACTACGCTATTACGACATTTATAATACATACCTTAATACAACCGAAAATTGCGCAATAACTTTTAATATAAAAAAATTAATTCACCTTCTTCTTCGACTCTTTTTTATCAACTGATTTATCGTTCGTTTTCAATTCGATTGGTTCACCCGAACCAACATCAACGCGCGACTTATCCACAGGATATAACCTAAAACACATTCTAAAATTTAAAAAAACATACGCTTCACCTTCAAAACGTTCATCATTTACCATCTTTGGTACAAATAAATGAGAAACACGAAATCATCTCGAAAGCAGGCCAATCTATGCGACGTGGGCATTGTTATTATAAACGCGAACAAATCATCTATGAACGTATTGAACGCTTTGTACGTGAACGCGCGCCACGGCAACGCTGCCACCGACTTTAGCCGATAGTTCACAAACAGCTGCGGTAACATAAACAAGAACCCGAACATATACACGCCATTTACCATGCTCGTTATCGTCCAAGAATACCAACTGTAAAACGATGATAAACTACATACGACTGCGCCAATTAAAAATAACTATAATTGGCGCAGTCGTTGGGAGATTTGCAGATTTTTTAAAATTACAAACGATCACGCCAATTAAAAACAACTATAATTAGTGAGATTTGCAGATTTTGTAAAATTACGAACGACTATAATTGGCGCAGTCGTTGTGAGATTTGAACAGATTAAAAAAAATTACAAATGACCACGCCGATTAAAAATAACTATAATTGGCGCAGTAGTAGTACAGATTATATTTTAAGTACCTTTTATGCGGTTGATATAATAAGGAATAAACGGCACCGGAAAAACACAACGGATATAAAATATACGACAAATATCGCATAGATTCTTCGTCGTATTGTTTCGTTTTCCGTTCCTCTTCCGTTAGTTTACGGGAATTATTTATTTTAATTCCCGCGAAGCTTATTTCGATTTTATATACTTTAGTCAATTTCCAAAACTAATCAAACAAAAATTAATTGCCGGATATATATTTTTTCCTTCTTTTTTTTAAGTGTACCTCGATGACAGTTCCAACGCCACTTGGTATAAGAACAAGCATCGATGTCCCCTCTTCCATTAAATATAAAAATACGATAGTTTGCGAGAAAACTCGCCATATTACGGCCCTGGACGATAAACCGGCCATCGATTTATTCGCCCGCCAGAAATTCACGTCATTTTTGAACGAGAGAAAATCCAACAGCAACTAAAACAATTAAAATATTACCCAAATAGTGCTCCCAAAAAAAAATTGTAATTTTTTTTACATGAATACTGGCGATAAACATCGTTAAGCACAACAAATACAGATTCGTATCGGCAAAAATGCCTTTGATTTCGTCCATATCTTTCTCCGTGAAGCCGAGTTGTATAAAATTCACAAAAGTAGCCTCCATTTGTACCATAAACTTGAGCTTTCCAATACTACACGGTTCGTACGTAAAGCTAAACGTCGCGTTTTTATTATCCGCCGTTATCTCGACCAGATTGCCGAGTCTACTTTGCATAACATCTTCCGTAACGATCGGCAAAAACAGCTCTCTGCTGTTAATTCTCAAAAATGTAAGCACTTCAAACGGCATATTGGAATACGGTATTTCTAAATAACCATCGATCATAACTAGAGTAAATTTCGATTTTAAATGAGCGGTTGGCTTGTGCTTTTGCGCGAGCTTCTCGTCTTGCAATAAATTGAACGACAATCGCTTCGGGATCGCATATTGCGTTAGCGGCGAATAAACGTGCGCCACATCGACTATTCGCTTTAATTCGTCGATATTTGGCTGGTCAGTATTCCGTTTGTGAATGGACGGCACTAACAACGCGTGCAGAAACAACGAACCATTTCTTCGCACGTTTTTGCTCAGCTCTAAAGTGACGTCTCTATAATCGAAAAATGACCATCGATCATACGAAATATACGTGAATGAAACATACTCGGTAAAGGCTACGTGGTAGTTGAATGTGCGTTTTTGCAGCACCAGCTGTTCGGCTTTTCCTCGACCAGATTCCGCTGTGAATAATACCAAATCTAATTCCGGGTTTTTGTTGAGGATGGAATGATAGCATATTTCGCCTGTTATGCACGACGGCGCCCGATATAACAACACCAAATTGTATATGGAATGTAGAATAAATGCCAAGAATATAGAGGAAAGTATTGCGGTAATTGAAGGCTTCATATTTTCAGCCAGACGTGGAATTTTAATTATTCGCTTGTGTGGCAATCATTTTGTTTAATGACAGCGAAGTTTGCTGTTTAAACATCGATAACCTAAAATAAAATCGTCATCATATTCATGGTAATTTTCAAAAAGATATATAATTTCGTAGTTTCGCTTAATTTAAATTTTACAACTGCCACTAAACAAACTAAGTCCGATATAAGTAGTCACTTTTTAATAATACACATGTTCTGTTTAAGCTTAAACTTAACTAGTTTTATTATAATTTGATTAAAATATCTACCAAACCCAAAAAAACTCGACGTATTAAATTATTTAGTATTTTTAAACTAAGTTATAAAAGCTAGTATATAACTAGTTTTATAACTATTAAACTAAGTAGTTGTTTTATATAAAATTTATTTTATTTATTTTCTTGACAATATTCTCTACTGCCGCGTACGTACGGTTGCCTGCCTCAAAAGCAGTTTAGCCGTTGGCCGCGAATTCACGTACGCATTATTTCATTGGTCGACTCGTGGAATAAATAATATGATGGCGCGATGTCAATTTACTAGTGCAATGTGTTTTTCTATAATAAAAAAAAAAAATGTGCCCTCTCCGGTTATTAAATCGCGACTAATTATCGATAGGGCTACATAAAATGACCGGTTCGTGTTTTCGGCGAAAGCGATACGATTAAAATCGGTCGCGACGTTAAAATAAAAACATTCACCGTGCAGGAAGAATCGTACGTACAGGTAAGAATCCCATTCTACGTTCCTCCAGGTGTATTTGTCCACTCGTAATGCTTTATTACCGCTATATAACGAGTCGCCGCACGAATACTCCGATTCGAATGTGTTTATTCGATCGGAATCTATTAATATATGTACGTTCGTAATAAATCAGGCAGGTAGAAATCGAGGTGTTTGTGCTACTTTTTCTATACAATTCGTTCCACGCTTAATTGTAATGAACGTATTTAAACAGTTATAATTATCTTATACGAAAGCCCACAACTTATAACTCGATGCTCCCGCAATCTACGATCGCGTAAATTGCAAATAATTAATTAAGCAATCGCGTTGTAAAGTGTTAAGAGAATCCTATCGATATTGAACAGGCTAGATTAACGAAGTTAACGATGATAATTCCTTCGGCCCTTCATGCCGCTGTTACTAATTATTGTAATAACGACGTTTCTGTATAATTGGCCCGCCTCATTTAAAAATATACCATTTCAAATGTAATTGTTACTAATTACGTGCCTGGTTACGGCCCAATGAATTATTATTAAACGCGAGTGTAACAAAAAAAAAATACACACGCATACAGAAATATTTGCAAATTGTAATGAAATTATGTATGTTTTTTTAAAGGGCGATGGGAAATCATTTGCACGTGTTTTGTGAGGCGGCAGGCCGAGCTATTGGACCCGTCTATCAGAGCCGTATTGATCACAATTTTGCGTCTTGTGCACAAGAAAAGGTAAGAGATTTTCCACGAAATGTGCGTGTTTTTTTTGGGCATATTTAAAAATGTTGCATCGCCAAATTTTTTATTTTTTTTTAAATGTGAGTCGCTAATTTTTACTGTTAACATAATCGTTACATTCTATAATGAGCTTATTTTTTGAAAGGTACCGTTGAATGTAATTAAAGTAATTTTAAGGGTTCGCGTTCAAATTAGTTTTAATTCCTCATTAAAATTTGCGTCTTTAGTTGCATATATGCACGTTATTTTAATCAGTTGGATATATCAAGCGTCATTAGTCGAAGAAACGTCAAAATAATGACAGATGAATTGAAGTAAATTAGTTCATTTTGCTGTATGTATGAACAATATCACTAACAAACAATTTTCTGTACTTATTTTCCGTAGTGTTTCTTCTGATTGGTCGTGGAGGCATTAATATTGACCATTTTTTTTTAATTAATAAAACGCGTGACTCATTCATACGTGCTCCATACCGGCTGTAGTAAATTAGAATGAATATCGTCGTGGGATATCGTCAGCGATGTGGCACATACCACCTATCTTACAAAAATTCGAAAAATGACAGATTGTGTCAAACTGATTTTTTTTTTGGTTTATTGCGCATCTTCGGAATATCTCACCACTCATTAGAAGTGCACAGCACATAGGTGGTATGTGTCACATCACCGACGATATAAGATGGCTTGGGAGTTCCCTTATTTGAATTTCTTCATTCTTATATTATACCCGCGTCGCGCATTCGAAACTCTTCTTCACCACGCATTTATTCAGACACACATTCGCCTTCCAAACTCTAGACAGGAAGGAAGACTGTCGTCTTCAGTTCGATTTATTCGAAAACGAACGCGTAATATCTCACCACTCGTCATAAACGTAATAAAAATATTTCTTGCCTGCCTTCTATAACTAATCGCGTAATATCCATCCGTGTCTTGGAATACAACTGTATTTTTCTGTAAAAAATGTGTTTTTTGCAACTACCAGTAGTCTATCTGGAATTGTATAAATTTTTTTTTCGATTTGCCACTCCCATCTTTAAAAATAACCCATCGCCGAAGTATTTCGAACCGAGATCCAAATCGCCGAAGAATCAACATTTATAGGGGAAAATCGTAATCTATATTATGCATACCCAATTATCCTTTTCAAGCTCTATTTGTCATTCGGCGCGAGGTTTGTTTTTTGTTTATTAACCCGACCGAGGAAGGGTTGCTTTGAGCTTTAGTTGCATAACTTATGTCCGATCCAATCAAGCGTTTAAATCGCGGTGGTAGATATAGAGACGTCATCGGCAAGAAGCTTGCTGTGTTTTTTTTCTTACAATGGCTCCTCAATTAACGAATTGGCAAGACGATATTTTGTGTCGTTCCATTTCTGTCCTCTGTTCTTCCCAAATTGATTTGAAATGTTGTTTCGGTGTGTCGTTGTGTGAGGAACGGTTGTATGGAAGTGTAGATGTAATCTGGTATTGTTGAATTTACATTACACACCTCGAAATAAACTGGAAAATGAATATTTCATGAATTGTTTTTTTATTACCAGAATGTTGGGGCACCTGAAATTGAATTTAGATGTTATTTTAAGTGAAAACAATTTGGGGGGGGGGGGGGGGTTATGTAAGGGTGTTTTTTGAGGTTTTATTTTAGTTTAAATGAAATTTTTTTTTTAACTGTTGTAATTTGAATTAAGTCTAAAAAGTCGAAATTCAAATATAACTTTATTCATCAAAAATGTTGACAGATAATTTGAATTTGGGTTAAGATGAGCGATTGGTAACATCTGTCAAAAAATGTATTTTTTAATGTATTTTAGATGAATTGAAATTTACGATTTTTACTGTGAAAATATTTATAGAAAAGTATTATAAAATTTTCATTTTTAACTTCAGAAGTAGTTTTTGTATCAAGGTTTGTTTTTATTAATATAGTGTAGTGATGTAAATTTGACAGTCAGCTGTTCAAAATATTCCAATTAGGATATTAAGGCTTGGGTTAATTTTTCAGATGGTCTGTTAATTGTTGGTATTCTCAAAAATGACAAAAAAGAGGCTCAATTTTCAAATTTATTTATTTAAATTAACTAAAACAATCAAAATCTGTAATTGAAAAACAAATGAAAAAAAAAAATTCACATTAAAAGCAATCGGGAGTATTGCATGATTTTTTTTTATAAACATTCTAGTAAATAAATATTTTTGTATTAGGTAGTTTTAAAAATGATTTTGTACGTGTTTTAAATTAAAAAATTGTTAGCAAAAAATTAGATAGAAATTTGCTAAACAAAATTTTCTCTTCTCATTTGAAGTTGAAGCGCTGAAAAAAAAAAACTCGATTGAAATTTAATTTTTCTACATCAGTAAGAGATTTTAAAAATACAATACATCCTTTTATTTGTTTTTGAATTTGAATTTTGTGAATAAAATAAAATGGAATTAGCAACATCGTACACAATAAACGAGTGCGCAATGATACGGCCTTATTTATTTCGTGTTAGTGTGCCGACAAATGGCGATCATAGACGAGCAATATATACAGGGTGATTCAGAAAAATAGAAGCAAACAATTTCAAATCGCAATTATACAAATGGATTAAATAAAATTGCACTAAAAAAAATAAAAAATCAGTCGGTTAAAAATATAAAATTAAATTTGTTCTTGAAAAAATCACTACGATTTTAACAATTATAACATAACATTATAACATATTATTTAACATGTAATAAACATGTCACAACAATCCCATTTCTATTTTTTTTTTGTGAAGTCTTCGAGTCATGAAAAAAAATTAATTAAAAGCGCGAAAAATTTCATTATTTCTTACATTATTACAGGGAATTTTTTACCGATTTAAAAATTTAAAAATTGACAAAAAGGCGCTGAATTTGAAATACTTTTCAAGAAGTAGCACCATCAGAATTTTGCATTAAATAATCGAAATCTGAATGTATAATAAATAAAAAATATAACGCCCTTACCATTATTTTTTACAAACAAATTGTTTGACTCAAAACTACCACATTTCTTCTGTTCCATCTGACAGCTGCACGTTACATTTTCACATCTTAATTCAAGTTCCTCTGAAGCACAAACTAAAATCTACTTAAGCAATAAAATTCAACATCCTCTTCCCATACAAAAGTGGACATTCTTCGAATACATCAAAGGTACACCTTGTATATATTTTAACGCACGCACAACTCCCCCAATTTCCATGCCATGTTTGCATTCTTTCTTATATGATATAATATGTTCTCTTGAGGAACGTCCTGTCCTATTTATCTTAAGCACGTGTTTAAATATGTACTTCTTCATAATGGGGTGTGTTTAAATTTTTATTTTATTTGTTGCGAAATATTTGTTTAATAAACAATCTATTTTGTCTCGTTCTTCTCGCTCACCGTCTTAAAAAAAAATTCTTATTCGTTAATAGTCGTTCCCCGCATTGCGCGGACATACCAGTTGATTTTTTTCGACATTTTGCCAGATTTTAGTTTCACCAACGGTATTGTTATATTTTAACATGACCAGAAGTTTGTTAATAACACGATAAGTTAGAAAATCTGCTAAAACTGGCTACCACCATATAGCCTGAAGAGTTGGTAACGTTGGTGATATTTTGTATGCGAAGAAACGAGCTAGTTTATTATATTAATTGCGCGAAAGAAATGGCTTCATAGCAGATCTGTAGTGGGTAATATGGATCGGATTCAACTGGATTCGATTGAAGAAATCAGCTGTGTTGGGTACGATTCCATAAGCCGAATTTTGTGCATTTTAAAGTGACGTTTTTTTTGGATTGATTTCGTTGGAGGTGTTGGTAATATCGCTGGAGATTTTTTGTTGCGCTTGGTTGATTTTTTATTTTTTTGTAAGATGACGTGATTTCTAAATTGGAAGATATCGTCAAAAACTTGGATTTTTTTTTGGCAAACTTTCGCATTTTCGGAAATTAGTTTACGATTTTTTTTTTTTAATAGGATTGGAGCGTAAAATTTTAAATCTGCAAGTGATTTTTGATGGGCGATTAAAATTTCGAAATTTACGAATTTTTTTATGCACAGTTAGAAATATTTTTATATGGATGGGTCATGTCAAAATTTCCAATTTTTATTTTACGTGCAAAATGATTGAATAAGACATCTTTTAATTGTAGATTTTGAAGACAGAATTTATAATCTGCAAGTGATTTTTGATGCCAGATGAATATTTCGAAAATTACGAATTTTTGAAAAAATATTGTTTGTACGGATGTTAATTTTAATTTTTCGTGAAATTTTTTTTTTTATAGGAAATGATCTGAAGATTCTAATCAGCATGTAGTTTTGCTGTAGAACTAACAATTTCGAAAATATTGGCAAAAATTGAAAATCGAAAAAAATCCAGTAATTTTTTTTGCAAAATTTTCATATCTTCGAAAGTGCGTTTATGATGATGTTTTTCTAATAGAATTTTAAATCAAAGTTTCAAATCTGCAAGTGATTTTATGATATGTGAAATCAAAATTTAGAATTTTGGAAAATTGCTTTTTACATATAAAATTTTTGTTTTTTTTTCTTATGAAATTTTTTTTTAAATTGAACCATGATTTTAGGATTCTAAATCTAAATCGTTTTTCTTTGAGATCTACAATTTTCCAAAAAAAAAAACGGAACATTAATTTTTTTTTATATACTATAAGCAGCTAAATTTCTAAAAAAATAAATTATTTGAGGTAGTTAAGCTTTTGACCTTACCAAATCATTTTCATCATATCACTTTCAGATGAATTTACCACATTTTTTAACGGATTGAATCGTAGCTTTAGAATAGAATGAACTGTACAAGTTCAATTGTTGCGACGTGCGATTCCACAGATAACAAGCAATAATTTATATATCCGTTTAATATGAATTTATTAACCATTATATTCACGAATGTAATATTAAGGGTTACTCAACAAATTTTTTATTGTTCATAATAATCCAAAACGACTTTTTTTCACCAAAATTATTATTTCAGATTTTTGTTCGTTTTTTTTCTAATTGAAAATTTGAAAATCATTATTAATTTGTAACAAAAGCTACATAATATTTATGTTAAAAATAATATAATATATTTTATTATTTTTTAAATTAATTTTTGTAATAAAATATAATATAATAAAAAAAAATATTAATTTTTTTCAACAATTTTTAAGATTTTGTTAAAATGTTGTCTAAATTTCAACACTAAAATTGAATTTTTAATACATTTAAATTAAACTTTATAAAATTCCATTTAATTATTTTTTTAATGGCCAAAAACATAAATAAATATATTTTACCATTAAAAATAAAAACGAACAAAAATTTGTAAAATCGTTCTTTTATACCTTTTAATAAATTAAAATCCACCGTTAGATAAAATTTATATCTTTACATTAATCTACATAAAAATACTGCAGTAAAACCTACACTTCGTACAATTCCTCAAGGCCCTTTTCAACACACAAATTAACGGGAGCGATATATTAAACGACCTCTACATTATACACATACAATCGGCTAAATTACCGCAACGATAATGTGCCTCTTGTGCACCTTTCCTAGTATTTGCATGAAAAATTACCCAATGCGAAATAAGGCCCAAAATCACTCTGCAATTTCTTCAGTTACCCGCATATTCATATTATTAACATAATAGCGTTTTGCTGTAAAATTCTTCATTCGTCACGATTCGTCATAAAACACGTCATAAAGTTGTGCAAACTTGGCAATGTTAACAAGATACAGTTTTACACCGAAAATACATAAGCTTGACATACATTCTATTCGATATGCAATTACGAAGTGATTTTTTTTCGAAGAAAAAATATTCGAAATTAATAGTCGAATTTACCATCGTTTTTGAGTAACTTCAAAATTTATTTTGTATTTTTTTCACGCGGTAGATCGATGTGTTATATATACAGAATGGTATCTGTCAAATTTGAGCTAATTTGATCGTTTAATTAAGCCGTAGTTTGGTTTAATCTGGTGCAGCGACATCTATACAAGATTTGCTTGTACTAGTAAGACGTTTACGCTCACAGTGGCATTTTATTAAACGCAACTGACGATAGATGGCGTTGAACTAACGTAGATGCGAATACAAAATTCTAAAAGTGCGGTATCGATTTTATAACGTACATTTCTACCATCTTTTCTTTATATAGCAAATGGCGTGTGCACTTAAAAAAAATAATAATTCAGGTGTGTTTTTTTTTTGGACATAGAATTTTTATTATGCTAATTATTCGCGCAAATAAATAAGCCTAACTAAATTTCACCGGATTATTTCGAAATTATTAATGCATCGATTATATCTTTTTATGGCTTAATTATATTTCGAACAAAAAAATTTTCGAAGCAGCTCAAAGTGCCCATAAAATAAAATGAGAAAATTTATTACATTTCTTCAAGAAAAAACGATTTTCCGACATACAAAACCTTCAAAATAGTCAATTTTTTATATTGAAAAATTATATTATATAGCAAATGGCTTGTTTACTTAAAAAAAAATATTTCAGGTGCGTTTTTTGGCAGTAGAAATTTTATTTGCTAATTATTCGCGCAATTAAATGAGCCTAACTAATTTTACGTTTTCGATTATATCGGAATTTTTATTGCATCTCTTTATGGCTTAATTATTTAAAATATTTTCAAGAAAAAAATGTTTCGAAGCAGCAACTCGTAAAATAAAATGATAAAATTTATTTTCCGACATACAAATAACAACAAAACATTCGAAATTCAAAAAAATATATATTATGCAATGAAAAGCGGTACAAATAATTTTTTTTTTATTACAAGTAAAATTGCATTTTTTTTTTTCTATAACTAGTTGATATAATTTTATTTTTTAAATATTATATAATGCACAAATTCGGCTCTCTTGCGAGCTATCTACGTAATAGTAACATAGGGTACGAGGCACGAGCCGCTTATGGCACCTCGAACTGGGTCCCGGGGGCCTTCCAGAGGGGGCCGGGCGGGGGCCCCCGAAACTTGATCCAGACAGCTGTGGACGGACCCACATCCGCCCACGCGTGCCTCCAAACTAACATAACTTTATTATCGCAGGCGAATGCTACAAATATGATTTATTATTTATTTCGATTCGAAATTGATCAAAAGGCACTTAAATTAAAAAAAAAAGATATATCAAATTTTTTAATTTAAGTACTTTTATAATATAAAATATCACCCAAATACCTATAAATTTATCTATATTTTTAGATTTTTTT
The DNA here is from genome assembly GCA_947310635.1 of Leptodirus hochenwartii. Lineage (NCBI taxonomy): Eukaryota > Metazoa > Arthropoda > Insecta > Coleoptera > Leiodidae > Leptodirus > Leptodirus hochenwartii. The sequence goes on from OX371179.1 coordinate 1,751,880, forward strand.
TTTTGCTAATTTATGAATTTTTATTTAATCACTTGAAAAAAATATATTAACACGTCTTTAAATATTTTTTGTGATATTCATCACCCAAATACCTATAAAATTATCTATACTTTTAGATTTTTTTTTTGTTAAGTTAGGAATTTTTACTTAATCACTTGAAAAAAAATATTAACACGTCTTTAAATATTTTTTTTATCTTTGCTCTTAAGATCTTAAAACATCTCCAACTCTAATATACCACAAAATATGATTTATTATTTATTTCGATTCGAAGTCGATCAAAAAAGTACTAAATTAAAGAAAAATTGACATATAAAATTTTTTAATTTAAGTACTTTTATAGTATAGAATATCGCCCAAATACCTAAAAATTATCTATATTTTTAGATAATTTTTTTTTTTGCTATATTAGGAATTTTTACTTTTTTACTAAAAATATTCGAATATACTTTTTTTGATATAACAAACGGCAAAAAAAATTCTATTAATTCTAAATTAGAATTTTTACTTAATCACTTGAGAAAAAATATTAACACCTCTTTAAATATGTTTTTTTTTCTTCGCCCTTAAGATCTTAAAACATCTCCAACTCTAATATACCACAAAATATGATTTATTATTTATTTCAATTCGAAGTCGATCAAAAAAGTACTTAAATTAAAGAAAAATTGACATATCCATTTTTTAAACTTAAGTACTTTTATAATATAGAATATCGCCCAAATACTTAAAAATTATCTATATTTTTAGATAATATTTTTTTTTTGCTAAATTAGGAATTTTTACTTTTTTACTAAAAATATTCAAATATACATTTTTTGATATAACAAACGTTGGCAAAAAAAAATTCTATTAATTCTAAATTAGGAATTTTTACTTAATCACTTGAAAAAAATTATTAACACGTCTTTAAATTTTTTTTTTTTCTTCGCTCTTAAGATCTTAAAACATCTCCAACTCTAATATACCACAAAATATGATTTATTATTTATTTCGAATCGAAGTCGATCAAAAAAGTACTTAATTAAAAAAATATATGACAAAAGTTAGCAAAAATTTTTGCCATTAATGCTAAATTAGCAATTTTTATTTAATTAAAAAAATCATTAACACGTTTTTTTTTTATAATTTTCTATCTTTGCACTTAACATCTTAAAACAGACCACAAAATCTACCCCGTTTATTTTTTCGCGCACTTTTTAAACAACATTTTCCCATCGAAATGTCATTACATCGACTAGGACGCACGTCAACAATGTGACATCTGATGTGACATTTGAGCGCGTTTTTGTTGACAGTTATGTGACAGCGAAAAGACACGTAATGAGCCCCTTTTCGGGTCGGTCTGTTGTTTCTATTGCCATTTGCTGTGTAAAGCTCACCATAACGATTATATAGTGGTATTTTTATTGGGTGATTTCGGTGTCTTTGAAAAAAAAAATTTGGTGCGCTCATTTAAATGCTCTTGTTGCTGACAAAAATTTTTTAGAAGCTTGTAATGACTCGTGCCATTTGATGGTAATGTTGCAAGAGGTGCAAAAAATTTTTTTTCTGAAAATCTTGATATTTTCAATTGATGTATTCGATCTGATAAATGATATTCGACACCCACCCTGTTTGTCGTTGTGTTTGGGGTCGTTTATTTTACAAATTGTGAGCTTTTGGAAAAGTATTTCGAACAATAGATTCTTAAAGTTGATAGATTTCCGCTTTAGATAGAAATAGATCTTTATTAGCAAGGGTACCATCAAAATATTGGCAGGTTTTGTATATAACGAATAAATTTGTAAATCGATGAATTTGCAAAATTAAAATTTTTACTATACAGGGTGGTCCAAAATTTTTTTTTTTTTAATTGTGATTAGTATTAGCTTCTTAAAAAAAATGTTAAAGAAAAAATTTATTTATCAGTCCGAAATAAAAAAATTTAAATTCATTTTAGGTATACAGTATGTACTGTAAAAATGCTGTTTAATGGAACATTTTAATTTTTTTACTATATTTTATAAGCAGCATTTGTTCTAATATTTACAAAAAATGCGATGTTGTCATTTTTTCGCACTTTTTTGTAAAAATAGTTCTATGCAGATACTAATTTAAAAAAATTAAATTACATTTTTTAAATGTTTTTCGAAATCATTATTAAGTACATAATAAACAAGAGGTTTTTTGATGATCCTTGATGATTTTTCGCTGTTCTCTATTTAACTATGTAGGGTCGTAAAAAAAAAATGTACGTCTATTTTAAATGGAACGCCTTGTATATTTTAAAACTCAATTAACGAAAAATTAATGCCAGAACTAAAAATAATTATTGAATAATTATTACAGAACAGCAATATTTATAAAAAAAATCAGTAAATTCGTTTTAGCTTAATAAAATTTTAATTAATTTATGTTATTTTATTTTAAAGTTACAATTGAAAATTTTTAATAAATTTTGTCAACTATGAACGGAAAAAAAATCATTTTTTTAACCAACTTAAATTAATTTTTATTCTTTCTCCCAAAAAAAAGAAAAAAAAAGATAGGGCCATCCTGTATAATATTTTTGTTAATTTTTCGCTGTTCTCTATTTAACTATGTAGGATCGTGAAAAAAAAAATTTATGTCTATTTTTAAATGGAACGCCTTGTATATTTTAAAACTTAATTAAAGAAAAATTAATGTCAGAACTAAATGTCAAAAATTATTGAATAGTTGTTACATAACAGCAATATTTATAAAATATCAGTAAATTCGTTTTAGCTTAATAAAATTTTAATTAATTTATGTTTATTTTATTTTAAAGTTAAATTGAAAAATTTTAATAAAATTTGTCAACTATGAAGGGGAAAGAAATCTTTGTTTTAACAAACTTAAATTAATTTTTATTCTTTCTCTTATTAATCTTCTCCCAAAAAAAAAGAAAAAAAAAGATAGGGCCATCCTGTATAATATTTTTGTTAATTTTTCGCTGTTCTCTATTTAACTATGTAGGATCGTGAAAAAAAAAATTATGTCTATTTTTAAATGGAACGCCTTGTATATTTTAAAACTTAATTAAAGAAAAATTAATGTCAGAACTAAATGTCAAAAATTATTGAATAGTTGTTACATAACAGCAATATTTATAAAATATCAGTAAATTCGTTTTAGCGTAATAAAATTTTAATTAATTCATGTTTATTTTATTTTAAAGTTAATTGAAAAATTTTAATAAAATTTGTCAACTATGAAGGGGAAAGAAATCTTTGTTTTAACAAACTTAAATTAATTTTTATTCTTTCTCTTATTAATCTTCTCCCAAAAAAAAAGAAAAAAAAGATAGGGCCACCCTGTATAATATTTTTGTTAATTTTTCGCTGTTCTCTATTTAACTATGTAGGATCGTGAAAAAAAAAATTTATGTCTATTTTTAAATGGAACGCCTTGTATATTTTAAAACTTAATTAAAGAAAAATTAATGTCAGAACTAAATGTCAAAAATTATTGAATAGTTGTTACATAACAGCAATATTTATAAAATATCAGTAAATTCGTTTTAGATTAATAAAATTTTAATTAATTTATGTTTATTTTATTTTAAAGTTAATTGAAAAATTTTAATAAAATTTGTCAACTATGAAGGGGAAAGAAATCTTTGTTTTAACAAACTTAAATTAATTTTTATTCTTTCTCTTATTAATCTTCTCCCCAAAAAAAAGAAAAAAAAGATAGGGCCACCCTGTATAATATTTTTGTTAATTTTTCGCTGTTCTCTATTTAACTATGTAGGATCGTGAAAAAAAAAATTTATGTCTATTTTTAAATGGAACGCCTTGTATATTTTAAAACTTAATTAAAGAAAAATTAATGTCAGAACTAAATGTCAAAAATTATTGAATAGTTGTTACATAACAGCAATATTTATAAAATATCAGTAAATTCGTTTTAGATTAATAAAATTTTAATTAATTTATGTTTATTTTATTTTAAAGTTAAATTGAAAATTTTTAATAACTTTTATCAACTATGAAAGAAAAAAAATCATTTTTTTAACCAACTTAAATTAATTTTTATTCTTTCTCCCAAAAAAAAGAAAAAAAAAGATAATATTTTTGTTAATTTTTCGCTGTTCTCTATTTAACTATGTAGGGTGGTGAAAAAAAAAAATTTATGTCTATTTTAAATGAAACGCCTTGTATATTTCAAAACACAATTAACGAAAAATTAATGTCAGAACTAAAAATAATTATTGAATAATTATTACAGAACAGCAATATTTATAAAAAAAAATCAGTAAATTCGTTTTAGACGAATAAAATTTTAATTTATTTTAAAGTTACAATTGAAAAATTTTAATAAATCTTTTCAATTATGAATAAAAAAAAATCTTTTTTAACCAACTTGCATTAATTTTTATTCTCCCCCAAAAAAAAAGAGAAAAAAAAGATAGGGCCACCCTGTATAATATTTTTGTTAATTTTCACCCTTTTATAAATATACCTATCTATAGCGGCACTAAATATACCATTGAAATTTTTTTTTATTCGAAAGTCGCTACGCTATTATATTTTTCCCTTACTTAGTACACATTTTTTTTACAAATTGTGTAGAGAAAAAAAAAACCAGTCGCTTAACATATGCAAATGCAGATGTTTCTAATATCAAGGTGGATGACTTTTCCAGTTTTTGTAGCTTTTTCGTTAGGCAGTTGAAAGCCTAGTTAGGTTATACTCTTACAGTATTTTGACAAATTTTAACACGCTGGGGAGAACTTAGTCAAGTTTCACTCAGCTATAATTAACATTTTTATATAAAAACTACACTAGGGGTAGAGAATTATCAATTCACCAAATTTTTGTCCATCAGCAATCTTAAAATCAATGAAGTTGACGTTCTCCCTCAATTCTAACAAAAACTTTTACGTTTATATAAATAAAAAATTATTCCCCTAACCATATTTCCTACTCGCATTTTTTTTCTACAACCTTTTAGTGCTCAAATAGCGTCAGTTCTTCCTAAAACCAAACTGATCTCATCCCAGCCTTTTTCTAACCACCCATAAATAATCTTCAGCAATATCTTCGATGCGTTCGATCATAGACCAATGGTCTTGTAGTTGTCACATGAATTAGCTCCTACTTTCTTCTATACCGCGCTGAAAATCCTCTTCTTCGCCAAATATAGTTTACAAACTAGCCTGTATAATTTTCAATAAGAAACTGTTTTTGTTTTTTTTTATGATTAACAAAAGCTCATCGATTTCGAATTTATTTATTGAAAATGTAATTTCGCGTCGTGTTGGTGCGCTGGGGAAGAGGCACGTGTTGATTCAGTTGAATGAAACTGAAGAAGAGAAAAAAAAAATACATTAGGTCTTCTCGCGGCTTTATGCGGCACGAGCTTTTATAACCTTCCGCTAAACATCTGCCTGCGGCTTTGCAGGGAGGACTTTTCAAGAACACTCTACCACACTTCAGTAGGTTACTCGATCCTAAAGGTGTGTTTACATATGTTAGTTCTTGTATCGATTGGCCAAGCGTAGGTCGATCGTCATTCGAATAATTGATCCAGTCCGTAGATTCTCTTCTATTGGTTTTTTTCAAATAAAGGTGAGGAACCAATTTTTTTTTTTTTTCGAAAAATACGAGTAGATTCTCTTGCATGGGGTTTTCTTCGAAAGAAGGTGAGGAACCAACTTTGTTTTTGCGAAAAATACGAAAAGTTTTTACGTAGATTCTCTTTTATGGGTTTTTTCAAAATCGGGTGAGGAACCAATTTTTTTGATTGTTAGAAAAATACAAAAACTTTTTCAAGTAGATACTCTTGCGTGGGTTTTTTTCAAAAGAAGGTGAACCAATTTTTGTTTTTTTTTTGCGAAAAGCACGAAAAAAATGTTGACGTAGATTCTCTTCTATGGTTTTTTTTTTTTTCAAAATCAGGTGAAGAACCAATTTTTTTGATTGTTAGAAAAATACAAAAACTTTTTCAAGTAGATACTCTTGCGTGGGTTTTTTTTTCAAAAGAAGGTGAACCAATTTTTTTTTTTTTTGCGAAAAGTACGAAAAAAATGTTGACGTAGATTCTCTTCTATGGTTTTTTTTTTCAAAATCAGGTGAAGAACCAATTTTTTTGATTGTTAGAAAAATGCAAAAACTTTTTCAAGTAGATACTCTTGCATGGTTTTTTGTTGCAAAAGAAGGTGAGGAACCAATTTTTGTTTTTTTCATCAAAAAATACGAAAAGTTTTTCATGTAGATTCTCTTCCATGGGTTTTTTTTCAAAAGAAGGTGAGGAAACAATTTTTGTTTTTGCGAAAAATACGAAAAGTTTTCACGTAGATTCTCTTGTATGGCTTTTCTTCAAAAGAAGGTGAGGAACCAATTTTTGTTTTTGCGAAAAATGCGAAAAAATGTTCACGTAGATTCTCTCCATGGATTTTCTTCAAAAGAAGGTGAGGAACATTTTTTTTTTGTTATAAAAATACAAAAACTGTTCAAGTAGTGAATTTTGCAAGGTTTTTTTTTTTCAAAAGAAGGTGAGGAACCAATTTTAGTTTTTTTCTTCGAAAAATACGAAAAGTTTTTCACGTAGATTCTCTTCCATGGGTTTTTTCAAATTTGTTTGTTTGTTAGAAAAATACAAAAACTTTTACAAATAGCTAATTTTGCATTGTTTTTTTTATTCAAAAGAAGGTGAGGAACCAATTTTAGTTTTTTTCTTCGAAAAATACGAAAAGTTTTCACGTAGATTCTCTTCCATGGGTTTTTTCAAAAGAAGATGAGGAACCACTTTTTTTTTTTGATAGAAAAATTCAAAAACATTTTCAAGTATATACTCTTGCATGGTTTTTTTTTTTCAAAAGAAGGTGAGGAACCAATTTTTGTTTTTGCGAAAAATACGAAAAGTTTTTCACACAGATTCTCTTCCATGGGTTTTTTTCAAATTTGTTTGTTTGTTAGAAAAATACAAAAACTTGTACAAATAGCTAATTTTGCATTGTTTTTTTTTTATTCAAAAGAAGGTGAGGAACCAATTTTAGTTTTTTTCTTCGAAAAATACGAAAAGTTTTCACGTAGATTCTCTTCCATGGGTTTTTTTCAGAAGCAGGTGAGGAACCACTTTTTTTTTTTTGATAGAAAAATTCAAAAACTTTTTCAAGTAGATACTCTTACATGGGTTTTGTTTCAAAAGAAGGTGACGAACCAATCTTTATTTTTTTCTTCAAAAAAATACGAAAAGTTTTTCACGTCGATTCTCTTCCATGGGGCTTCTTTAAAAGAAGATGAGGAACCATATATATATATATTTTTTGTTAGAAAAATACAAAACGTTTTTCAATCAACCGTAGTGGTTATAAATTTGTTTTTCGAAAAAAATATTTTATAAAATATAAAACGCTTCCAAAAAAAAAACACGGTACGTACAGATAGCTTCATTGTGCATTCGAAACGTTTCCTCGTGAAGAAGATATTCTTCAAACCGGAAACGTCTGCGTGGATGTGCGAACATCCGTATGGTACTGCACTGTCTATGGATGGTAGGCACGTACGTACCCATTTAAAACCAATAATACCTATATGAAGATACATCAAATTTCAACCATATGCCACGCTATTTTTCTATTATCATCCCGAAATATACGGCGCAGGCTTTTACACGAATTAAGGCTTTATTTGATCCTGTAATTATTTTGATGGTAGGTGCCCTTAAAAATCGTTTCAGTACCTCCCCGTCACAAATGAGCAGCTTGCCATCGCATCTTTGGCCAGGCTTTTTTTTGTTGCGCAAAAAAAATTGATTTTATTTAAGGCTTTGAATTATGTATATTCGAATAATTCATTTTCACTCTGTATTTCACATTGCACTTTTAATCCCCAATTAATTTGGTTTAACATAATATATAAATCTATCCATTCAAAAATTTATTCGATTTCTTAAATATATTGTTGCTGTTCATTAAAATTGCAATTATTAATAATGGAAGACGTAACATGTGTTTATATTATTCCATGGATGAAGAGGGGTGTGTTGTACTATATGGTATAGTACGTCCTAGTCAATTTGGTTTCAACTCGTTGATACCTCGCAATAAATGAATATACAGTATGCAACCCTTCATACATTGCCTTTAAATTGTATTACTGTAAACGGCACTTAAGATATTTTTTATTTTTTACTATTGAATGGTGACTTTATTATTAACGATCTAAATTATAAAAAAAAGAACTATTTTTCAAATAATACAGAGTGATTATATAATTGCAATTATTTGATTTTATTTTAAGATAATGAATATTCGTTCTTCGATTTAAATTTGTTCTTTAGTTTAGCAAATATTTTCTCCTACGTATTAAGTGCGGTCCTGTACAAACGTACAATCACAATATACAGGATAGGCAAGATTTAAATTTACACTTTATTTAATTAAGTGTCCATGGAAATTTAATATTTATGTAATATATTTAAATTCTATATAAAATTTCTCTCATTATATAAAAATAAAAAAATTGTCTATCCTGTATATTGTCCATTGCAACGATTCAATATATTCAATATTGCGGTCCTGTACAATCACAATATACAGGATAGACAAGATTTAAATTTACATTTTCTTAAATTAAGTGTCCATGGAAATTTTATATTTATATTATATATTTAAATTCTATATAAAAATTGTCTCATTGTATAAAAATAAAGTAGAGGAAAGGCTAGGAGAAGATCAGTTTGGTTTTAGGAAAAACAGAGGGACGAGAGAGGCGATTCTAGCACTAAGAACGGTAGTAGAAAAAAGAAAGAGGGTAGGAAAGGTAACTTGCATAGCTTTTGTAGACTTAGAAAAGGCATTTGACAATGTAGATTGGGACATAATGTTTAGAATTTTAAAAGAAACGGGTATAGATTATAAGGATAGGAGAATAATTTTTAATTTATATAAACACCAAACTGCCTTAGTTAGAATTGAGGGGGAAGAAGAGGTAGCAAAAATAGGGAAGGGAGTTCGGCAGGGATGTACACTCTCACCGTTATTATTTAATCTATATATAGAAGATGCAATAAACAAAGTAAAAGAAGAGTATAGTGTAGGTGTGAATGTACAGAGAGAGAAAATATATATGCTGAGATTCGCCGACGATATAGCTATATTGGAAGAAAGCGAAAAGAATTTAGAAAGGGTATTGAATGGTATGCAGGCAGTATTGACTAGGGATTTTAACATGAAAATAAATATAGGTAAAACTAAAGTGATGAGGTGTGACAAAAAGGAATGCAGCAGAAAAATGAGGATCACAATAGGAGATAATAGAATCGAAGAAGTGTCAGATTTTTGTTATTTAGGCAGTAGAATCAGAAAAGATAATCGAAGCAAGGTAGATATAAAGTGTAGGATAGCACAGGGTACGAAGGCATTCGTAGAAAAAGAACAGATTTTAAGATCAAATATTGACTTGGGTATTAGAAAAAGATTACTGAAGGTATATGTTTGGAGTGTAGCACTGTACGGGTGTGAGGCGTGGACTATAGGAAAGGAAGAGAAGCGTAGATTAGAAGCACTTGAAATGTGGTGTTATAGGAGGATGATGAGGATTGGTTGGGAAGATAAAGTAACAAATGAAGCTGTACTAGAGTTAGTAGGGGAGAAGAGAAGTATTTGGAGAGTGTTACAGCGTAGGAGAGACAGATTAGTAGGGCATATTCTTAGGCATGGGGGGATTATGCAATTGATCATAGAAGGTAGAGTGGAGGGAAAGAGAGGGGTAGGTAGGCCTAGATTGGAGTATGTGAGTCAGATAGTTGAAGACGTTGAGATGAATAGCTATAGGGAGATGAAGGGATTAGCTCAGGATAGATCGGCATGGCGTGCTGTTTCCAACCAATCTTTAGGATTGCGGACTCTCTAACTAAATTAAGTGTCCATGGAAATTAAATATTTATATTATATATTTAAAGTCTATATAAAAATTCTCTCATTGTATAAAAAAAAATTTATCTATCCTGTATATTGTCCATTGCAACCATTCAATATATTGAATATTGCGGTCCTATACAGACGTACAATCACAATATACAGGATAGACAAGATTTAAATTTACATTTTATTAAATTAAGTGTCCGTGGAAATTTAATATTTATATTATATATTTAAATTCTATATAAAAATTCTCTCATTGTATAAAAAAAAAAAAATTCTCTATCCTGTATATTGTCGATTGCAACGATTCAATATTTTTATCGAAACTAAATAATGTATGCTCGTCTATTGCGAGTACCTCAATTAGTACCAAATCGGTGTGTAAAATTCGAGACCACGCGTACTGGGACATAGTACGCCAGGTCCAAGCTTGACGTAAGATATCGGCACACGTCTGGGTAGGTTATATGTTTATATGTTAAATATGCTGGGATGTTTAGGTACTTTAGAGACGATGTGGCATGTAACAGCTGCCGAATATGCGACCGAAAAATTCATATTAGGACTACTCGCGAGTACCAAAACCGAAAATTTCGTATCGGATAGCAAAACCAACGTACCAATTTCACATACGGCGAGACAGAGGGTGGGCATTTTCATTATTGCTCCGTCTAAGTGCGTTCGTATTTGATTTGTACGTCTACCGGTACACTTACACCCGGTGTCCAAACAAATGCGTACATAAATTTGATCAATTTCTTAATTTTACACTCCGACGCTGCGTTCGCATCGAGTTTCCTATTTCGTTCCGTTCACCAACACACTTTATCACTAAATAAATGTTAGCACTGTATATGTACTGTATACTATACTGCATCGTTTACGAGTCGTTGTGATTCACACGACGGGTTCAGGACCTAGTATAAGTACAGCGTGCACCATCTAGTTTATAGTTCACGAACTAGGCTAGTGACCTATAGGTCATTGCAAAGTATCGTCACAAGTACGCCCGTCATTTGATTGCGAGTCATTTCGATTTCGATCAAGCTCAGTAAAGTACTTTTGCATTAGAAGTGACATTGAGAATGCGAAAAGCAAATTCTGCTCGTACAAATTACAGACTGCCGAATATATAGGGGGAAAGAGATCAATGGTACCGCTGGGCCATGGAGGAGGTTTGGTAGGATATTTATGTCACATATATCTCTGATAATTTGGACATTCAATTAGGGTGTCCACACCAATTTGCCGGCCTTTTGGTAAAACCCTTATGTAACGTTAAATCGATACAAATAAGGGAGAGACGTTGAGGTACTACTTAAACGGTCGTTGAGGCGTTGTACGTTTGATGACAGGTGATTTTTTTTTGTCGCCGATGTAATGTTGTTGTGTAAGAATAATTTATGTTCGGTAATAAAGGGAAATGATCTCAGGCTTCGAAATTTGCCGGTAGTTTTGCTGTACAGCGAACCGTTTAGAAGATATCGGCGAAAATGACGAAGGTACCATTCCAATTTGTATTTATAATTCAACCTTACCACTGCGTAAAATTTAACAATCATATCGAAACTCAACGCACATCCATTTGGGTGGAACTAAACTAGTAGTACGGCTTCCCCCCGCGGTACCCAGTCGTACCATTAGCACGATTGCTCTTCGGATCGCTACCCATATTCACAGTTCCCGATGTGGCTTTTCCTCTCCGTATATAGCTGTCGTATTTCGGGGCAGGTGTATTTGCCTAGCGCACCGCATCCAGCGACTAGGAGAGGAACTGCTTCTTCGCCAGTGATCCGAGTGACCGCCTGTCAGCTGTCAACCGCATTGTTACTATACTGTTTATGTACTCCGGCTTTTTATACAATCGGTATCAGATGCGATGAGATGTTGTATGTTTATGCACATCTCACTGCCGTCATTTTTATTTATTTTTGTTGGTCGAGGCGTACTGTTATAAATACAGGATTGGACTGGGTACTACTTCAGTAAATTTTATGTACTTGAACCAATCCTGATTTCATCTGGGGTGATCTTTTCATATGTGTGGTACATATGCTAGTTTTTTTTTTTTCGATGTTGGTACTAACCGCAAAATTAGTACCATACTATTTTAATAAAAGTTGATGTATATATTTAAAAAATTGACACTTTACGCGTAGAAAATTTATAATACAACACACTTTGTTGAATTATTTAATTAGTACTCGCTGGCCTGGTGTGGCCTTTAAGGTACCCAAAGAGACACTGAAGCAATGGAACAACATTTGTTAGATATAGAATTTATTTAGAGTTTTTCATATTGTTTAATTTTTTTATATGTTGGACGTAATTCATCCTCTACTGCGCATAAGGGTTGAGCTTCCCGTACCATTGTTGCCATATACGAATAAAAAAACTTCAGTACTAAGTGCTCAAATTGTAAACTGCATAGCAAAATTCAAATTGAGAATATTTTATGTGTGAATATATACGGCCTTGATTAATATCCACTATTTAGTAAAAGTTGCCAGTTATTTATTATTTGTTTTGATCAATTATGCTAATATAATACCCTCTGTATTTGTTGGCTGTCGATATGACAACATTGCAGTGATTTTGACCACACCCTCAAATGACAAAAATGCAGTGGCGAGCATAAACTAGCCTTAATTTGTAATGCGCAGTAGAAGGGGCGCGTAAAAAAAATAGCCTGCAGTACCTATTTATTATATAGTACCATATGTATGATTTTTTAAATTAATTTCCTATACTAAATGCTTTAAATCAATCATAAGTACTAAGAGTACCACTCTTCTTTTTCACCGCATTACTACGCACAGTACACACTTATCGATCCCCCCCCCCCCTCTGACCATCGACGAGAAGTGTTTAAATCTAATCGACACTTACGCTACGAAGTGGTACCATCGATCTAGTTGAGTGCGCTCCTCGGTGGTATGTCTTAGTGCGGCACCGCTGCTCAAACAATTGAACCGTATACACATCAACGTATTATTATCACAGTGCAGTGTACATACACCTGCCACCCACCTGCGTGGTACTATATGGTACTAAGCAGCCGCAATGGCACAACGAATATTCATCAAATCTTCTGGACGATTTGTTTTTCCTTAAGCTGACTTGTGTTGAATTCGTTTTAGATGATCCCCATCGATTTATCTACTTACGTTAGAATCGAGGAAGGTACCTAACACTTCTTACATCTTCTCGTTGTTCTATAGCGATTTTTGTCGATGCCAGTTTTTGGGGGCACAGCTTTTCTGAACACCCACTAGATTTATAATCGTTGTTGTTGTGACGGCAGCTTCCCGATGATGCAAATACGGATGGTACTATTAAGACTATGAAGTCATAGAGCGTATCGGTTTAGTCGCTGGCGTTGATTGTGTGTATACGCGGAAGATCAAAAATGGTTTGATGATGGCTTGTGCCATGTGTATGTTTTATATTGTTCCGCTGGACTGGTGCGTTTAATAACATCTTCAGCGACCACACACCAAACGCTGGTGGTCAATATTCAATATCAGCTTCGGGGTGCGTTTTAGCAGTACTGTTTCGTTGGTGTTTTGGAAAGGTGCCGAAAGTTAATTGCAATAAGCTTGACTGTGGAGTTTGTGCTTAGTTTTTGGGGGGCAATATTTGGATATCAGAAGTCAAAGTGACGGTCAAATGAAATGTCTGAATGTCATCGATGATTGCACAAATTTGTGAATTGGAGTATCTTTCAAAAGATACACGTCTGGGTATCTTTGGAATGTCATCTTTTGGCAATTTGGTCCAATGTTAAGAAGTGAAAGGGAACATTTTTGGTTGCCAGTTTTTGCACTGACGAATTTTTTGCACAATTCTACTTTTGTTCAATAAACTTGCAAGGCCAAATCAGCTGCTTAGGTAAATGGAAGTCAAAGAGTGACGTTCGAATAAAATATCTTAAATATCAACAATTTTTGACGTATTTTGTAAAAATTCGTGCTTGGAATATCTTTCTAAAGAAGAAAATGTTTGCGGATATTTCGAAATATTTTTTAAATTGACATAATTCTTATGGTTGAATCATCATTGATGGTTGGTCCAATGTTAAGAAGGGAAAGGGAACATTTTTGGTTGCCAGTTTTTGCACTGATGAATTTTTTGCACAATTCTACTTTTGTTCAATAAAGTTGCAAGTCCAAATCAGCTGCTTAGGTAAATGGAAGTCAAAGAGTGACGTTCGAATAAAATATCTTAAATATCAACAATTTTTAACGTATTTTGCAAAAATTCGTGCTTGGAATATCTTTCTAAAGAAGAAAATGTTTGCGGATATATCGAAATATTTTTTAAATTGACATAATTCTTATGGTTGAATCATCATTGATGGTTGGTCCAATGTTAAGAAGTGAAAGGGAACATTTTTGGTTGCCAGTTTTTGCACTGACGAATTTTTTGCACAATTCTACTTTTGTTCAATAAACTTGCAAGTCCAAATCAGCTGCTTAGGTAAATGGAAGTCAAAGAGTGACGTTCGAATAAAATATCTTAAATATCAACAATTTTTGACGTATTTTGTAAAAATTCGTGCTTGGAATATCTTTCTAAAGAAGAAAATGTTTGCGGATATTTCGAAATATTTTTTAAATTGACATAATTCTTATGGTTGAATCATCATTGATGGTTGGTCCAATGTTAAGAAGTGAAAGGGAACATTTTTGGTTGCCAGTTTTTGCACTGACGAATTTTTCACAATTCTACTTTTGTTCAATAAACTTGCAAGTCCAAATCAGCTGCTTAGGTAAATGGAAGTCAAAGAGTGACGTTCGAATAAAATATCTTAAATATCAACAATTTTTGACGTATTTTGCAAAAATTCATGCTTGGAATATCTTTCTAAAGAAGAAAATGTTTGCGGATATTTCGAAATATATTTTAAATTGGCAATTCTTTTAGTTGTATTATTATCGATGGTTGATCCAAGGTTCAGAAGTAAAAGCAAAATTTTTTGGTCGCCAGTTTTTCACTGACGAATTTTTCGAAATTCTTGAAAAAAACTTGAAATTTGAGCTGTTGGTGTCGCCCAAATAAACTGCCTTGTTTTTGAAGTCAACTTTTTTTTTGACGTGTAAATTTCTTTAAACCAAAATAACTTACGTATCAACAATAAATGTTAAAAAATGTGTTTTTTAACATTTCCTCGAAAAAAGGCGTGAATGTTGATTTTTTTGTGTCCAGAAAACCTTCAAATTTGATCAAAATTGTTTATTTATTAGTCTTGGGAAGTAAATTTATAATTCAGTCAGTGTTGATATATTTTTCATTTCAACAAATAATTTAATGCGAGCGTTGAAAACTTGAAAATTTTGTGCACCATTTTGGAAATATTGTATTTTCTACAATTTCTCGTATCGACTAACAATTTTCATTGATTTTTTTAAAGATTTCAATAATGACATCCAATCTAGTTTACATTTTTTTTTGGTAGATGCCCAAATTTCCCCAACTCCTAGTTGACCAGCAATATCTCTTCAGATATTCACCCGACGCAACAACCATCATCCATTTGCGCCGTAATTGAATCACGTTAATTTATCGAATCAAATTCATTTAATAATCCGTAGAAAATTGGTGTAAATTCTTCAACGTTCCCATAGGATTTTGATAAATCGTCCACCTGCTTCATTATCGCCGCTAATTAACATTAGCTTTATCATTTCGAAAGATCGCACTAAGGGTATAGACAGGCTCACCACCAACCAGCGAAGATCTAATCACCAATCATTGAGCGTGAACGAACGAAATTCAAGCGAAAGAATTGGTCGAAAAATGATTTTTTTTTCTTCAATTTCGACCAATTTATTGATCGACTTAAGGGGTAGTGGATTATTCAGGCCAGTCCGAAATTATTTCACTAATCCCTTGCAGAAACATTCCGTAGCAGAAATTCTTCGATGGTACCTCGATGGGTGGCTTTTATCGTTTGGCCTTTCTTAAGAACTCGGAAGAAATGTCAATCCCCGAACGAAAGAGGTGTCTCAGACACACACAAACAAAATTCCGTAAATTGTCTCTCTAGACACTAAGATGTCGACCGTATTCCCGGTCACGTTCCGGCGGTACCAATAAAGGTATCAAAGGTGCCACCTACCTTCATCACACAAACACACATATATGCTACTATTTGCTGTGTGCTCACCCAAAGCGAAAAATGATCTTGATCTGTGAGGTGAGAAGTTTTGCTGAAATACTATTAGAGGTGATATGAGCCGGATTATCCGGGTAAAGTTTGTCAATATCTTCTTTGGATGTTCAATTGCATTGCGAAGTGTTAAGAGGGAAATATTTTTGGGACTTGTTTTTGCAGTGGTTGCTTTTCTAAAAAAAAAATTGCTCTTGATGATGGCGAAGTAGATTTTTTCGAAAAAGTGTTGATTATCCAGTCGATAGTTGTCAATTTAATTAACAGGGTGTTTTAATTGTCCATAAATAGCGTGGTATATTTTTTACAGAACAGTCGTGAAGTCGTAATTTTTTTAACACTCATTAAGAAAGGTTTAGATTAGATGATGACAGATTTTGATTATATGTTATATTTTTGTTATTTTTTAGAAAATCCTCTTCAAAATTGAGCTACTTTTTGTTGAAAATTTCAGGTGTTAAAAACCAACATGCCATCGAAAGAAATTTGCCAAATTCTTAATATCAAATATTTTGCACCAAGAATTTTTTTTATTCAAATGTCGTGAGGACGTAATATTTTTAACACTCATTAAGAAAGGTTTAGATTAGATGATGACAGATTTTGATTATATGTTATATTTTTGTTATTTTTTAGAAAATCCTCTTCAAAATTGAGCTACTTTTTGTTGGAAATTTCAGGTGTTAAAAACCAACATGCCATCGAAAGAAATTTGCCAAATTCTTAATATCAAATATTTTGCACCAAGAAATTTGTTAATTCAAATGTCGTGAGGACGTAATATTTTTAACGCTCATTAAGAAAGGTTTAGATTAGATAATGACAGATTTTAGTTATATGATATATTTTTGTTATTTTTTAGAAAATCCTCTTCAAAATTGAGCTACTTTTTGTTGGAAATTTCAGGTGTTAAAAACCAACATGCCATCGAAAGAAATTTGCCAAATTCTTAATATCAAATATTTTGCACCAAGAAATTTGTTAATTCAAATGTCGTGAGGACGTAATATTTTTAACGCTCATTAAGAAAGGTTTAGATTAGATAATGACAAATTTTAGTTATATGATATATTTTTGTTATTTTTTAGAAAATCCTCTTCAAAATTGAGCTACTTTTTGTTGAAAATTTCAGGTGTTAAAAACCAACATGCCATCGAAAGAAATTTGCCAAATTCTTAATATCAAATATTTTGCACCAAGAAATTTGTTAATTCAAATGTCGTGAGGACGTAATATTTTTAACGCTCATTAAGAAAGGTTTAGATTAGATGATGACAGATTTTGATTATATGTTATATTTTTGTTATTTTTTAGAAAATCCTCTTCAAAATTGAGCTACTTTTTGTTGAAAATTTCAGGTGTTAAAAACCAACATGCCATCGAAAGAAATTTGCCAAATTCTTAATATCAAATATTTTGCACCAAGAAATTTGTTAATTCAAATGTCGTGAGGACGTAATATTTTTAACGCTCATTAAGAAAGGTTTAGATTAGATAATGACAGATTTTAGTTATATGATATATTTTTGTTATTTTTTAGAAAATCCTCTTCAAAATTGAGCTACTTTTTGTTGAAAATTTCAGGTGTTAAAAACCAACATGCCATCGAAAGAAATTTGCCAAATTCTTAATATCAAATATTTTGCACCAAGAAATTTGTTAATTCAAATGTCGTGAGGACGTAATATTTTTAACGCTCATTAAGAAAGGTTTAGATTAGATAATGACAAATTTTGATGATATGATATATTTTCGTAATTTTTTTTGGAAAAACCTCTTCAAAATTGAGCTACTTTTTGTTAAAAATTTCATGTGTTAAAAACCAACATGCCATCGAAAGAAATTTGCCAAATTCTTAATATCAAATATTTTGAACTAAGAATTTTTTTATTGAAATGTGAAATTTTAACACACATTAAGAAAGGTTTAGATTAGATAATGACAGATTTTGACGATATGATATATAATATAAAATAATTTTAAAAATGGATACGATGTTTTTTTTTTTTAAAAACCCTCAAAATTGAGCTACTTTTTGTCGAAATTTCAATTGGAATCTTCTGAACAGCTGAGTGTTGAATTTACAGCAGGGCACTTTGGTTAGCAAAAAAATTCTCTGCTAAAAAATTGCAAAACAAATTTGAAGTTAACATTAACAATTTTTGGCAAATTTTCACGAAGACTCATTCATTGAAATCTTCTGGGCGCGCTTCAAAAATATTTCGTTAGTTATTTTGACCTATATTTCTCGACAGGTTAATTTCAACATTTTTTAACCTTTACGCCATATTTATATACCCAGACGCAATTTATAGAGTATAGACGATTTTCAAGAAAAAAAAACCTTCCGAAGACCATGTTAACACGAAGTCATTCAATGAATGCACATTAACTTCTTTCCTTCTTGCAAAGCAGCAGCCAGCAGCTACGTACGGATCTTCGTTTACTACAACCCGAAGAGTATGCCACTCGTACGGCGTAGATGTAGTATTATCTTCTTGTACTCTACAACTCACCTGGCGGTAGTACTTACAATATATACACAGTCGCCCACAAAAAAAAAAACATGCGTGAGACTCTCGCGCGGCAGAAGTGAACCTTCGTAAGCTCCTAGGAAAAGTTGATTTTATGCATTGCTCTTTCTTCCATTTGTTAACGATTTTTCATTTTTTTCACACAATTTCCATTACACGCGGTGTAAGAAATCAACGAAATGAATCTGATTCAGCTGAGCCATCGACAAATAGAAATGCACCCACTAGTGCATCATACACAAAATTTACATTCTTTCAACCTGCTCATCGCGAATTTGATAAACAAATTGTTAGCTATAAGATTTGTATTTGTGTAATATATAATAAAATACGCAAGCGTCTACTGGTTGCCTTATGTACGCATGCGCGTAGCGTGCTTCACTTTTCGTGACGTTCAAGCAAATTTGCCCCTTACGGCGCCTATAGAAGTTTCACTTCAAAAACATTCTTGACATAATCGAATAGCGAATTTTTGTCCAACTCAATTTTCTGCCATCATCAAAAAGTAACCTTCTTTGCCCTAGACTATGACTTCTTGTGCTTTTTTTTAGAAACCCTTACAAAAAAAAAATGACATGATTTTTTTTTAAAACAATTGATTAATCAGTTAATGGTCGATCAAAAATTCAGAAGTAAAAAAAAAATGGCAGCGCTTTTATTACAAAAAAAAAATTGCGCTTATATAAAAATTAAACAAAAATTGAAAGCACGGCTACGATAGCATCCCGAATGGGTAGAAATAAATTGGTTTTTTTTTGTTCAAATGTCGTACGCACGGTCAATATTTCTACTGTAACTGGACACGGGCAGATTGTGTTTTGGGCCGCCGTGTATATAGCGAACGCACATGCGGTTCCAGTCTTCCGATTCTTCACGCTGGGCTGGCCATAATTAAAATGGAACATCAGAATTGTAGATTTATGTTTATGGTATGTGTATGTGAGGGCATGATAGTACCTGTACAGTACTATACTATGGTAAATTGAGCCCCGATTTCCAGTACGCATGCATCGGTAAAGGTACTCGCGAGCCACTCTTCCGACGAGCGAAAGAAGATATTAATGTTACGAGAAATTTGTTAATTAATTAGTTACGTCGACGATTAAGTGCCGAATTTATCGGATGGGTTGTACCGCAACGACGTAATAGGCAATAGATATACAACTCCCACTTTTTTTTTTTAATAAATCAGTAGCGTAAAAAAAAATTTTTTTTTAGAATTTAATCGTCTTAAAATTTGTTTAATATATCCGCAAAAAATTTTTGGCACTTTTGCGGATCGTTGTATTTGTATTTTTAAATGAAAACGAATTTTTATTACTACGTAAGTTGCTAAAAGCAGTTTTTTAGCTTTTACTAGGCTGGTATACGACAGATCCGTAATTATATTTTTAATGCCCCCGTATACATTTTCAAATAATTTTGTAATATGCCAACTATTTACAATCATAGAAATTAGCTTGAGTCTAACCTAACAACGTGTCCTTCCCTTCTTCTCTACCTTGTATAAGAAATTGCATAAGATCCAGACCCGTAATAATATTTTTAATGCCCCCAATAGATTTTAAAATAATTTTGTAATATGCCAACTAATTACAATTACATATCAATCATAGAAATTAGCTTGAGTCTAACCTAACGACGTGTACTTTCCTTCTTCTCTACCTTGTATAAGAAATTGTATAAGATCCAGATCCGTAATTATATTTTTAATGCCCCAATAGATTTTCAAATAATTTTGTAATATGCCAACAAATTACAATTACATATCAATCATAGAAATTAGCTTGAGTCTAACCTAACGACGTGTACTTTCCTTCTTCTCTACCTTGTATAAGAAATTGCATAAGATCCAGACCCGTAATAATATTTTTAATGCCCCAATAGATTTTCAAATAATTTTGTAATATGCCAACTATTTACAATCATAGAAATTAGCTTGAGTCTAACCTAACGACGTGTACTTTCCTTCTTCTCTACCTTGTATAATAAATTGTATAAGATCCAGATCCGTATTTATATTTTTAATGCCCCCAATAGATTTTCAAATAATTTTGTAATATGCCAACAAATTACAATTACATGTAAATCATTGAAATTAGCTTGAGTCTAACCTAACGACGTGTCCTTCCCTTCTTCTCTACCTTGTATAAGAAATTGCATAAGATTCAGACCCGTAATAATATTTTTAATGCCCCCAATAGATTTTCAAATAATTTTGTAATATGCCAACAAATTACAATTACATATCAGTCGTAGAAATTAACTTGAGTCTAACCTAACGACGTGTCCTTCCCTTCTTCTCTACCTTGTATAAGAAATTGCATAAGATTCATACCCGTAATAATATTTTTAATGCCCCCAATAGATTTTCAAATAAATTTGTAATATGCTAACAAATTACAATTACATATCAATCATAGAAATTAGCTTGAGTCTAACCTAACGACGTGTACTTTCCTTCTTCTCCTCCTTGTATAAGAAATTGTATAAGATCGTAATTATATTTTTAATGCTCCCGTATAAATTTTCAAATAAATTTGTAATATGCCAACAAATTACAATTACATATCAGTCGTAGAAATTAGCTTGAGTCTAACCTAACGACGTGTACTTTCCTTCTTCTCTACCTTGTATAAGATCCAGATCCGTAATTATATTTTTAAGGCCCCCGTACAGATTTTCAAATAATTTTGTAATATGCCAACAAAATACAATTACATATAAATCATATAAATTAGCTTGAGTCTAACCTAACGACGTGTACTTCCCTTCTTCTCTACCTTGTATAAGAAATTGCATAAGATCCCGATGATTTTTTTCAATTTAAATTAATATACCGCTTTACTCTACCCACACCTTCATATGTCACTTTATCTACCCACCCAATCCTCACCTATTTCCCATATTTCAATTGATATTAAATAAAAAATGCCATTTTTTTCTGTCCATTATTTTCTCTTTCATTTTACCATGTGGATATATATTTTTTTAAATTACATCGCCGTTGTTTTTTTTTTTCATTCAAATGGTCTAAAAATCTTTTTGGTACAAATCCAGCTCTGGTTATATATAGAAAATTAATTACCTCATTGCAAATAAGCAGTCTTGTTATGCATTTGTGAGTTTCATACACATTTTAACGCGAGAGGCTAACTGTTAACTCTCTGTATATTAATTATGGCATTTCATAAATACTTTGCCGCTTCCATTATTATGGCCATATATGCGGCATTCGGTGAAACTTGACCAATACCCGAATTTGAATGTACTCTACGATTTAAATTGCAAATTAAATGTCACGGGCAGAATAATTTTTGTTCGGTGCACAAAAAAAAATTTCATACATTTTTTTGCATAAATTTATACAGGGTACTACGAATTAATTAAAAATCAGGTCAAAAATTTTCCATAAAAATCTTATTTACTGTTTTTCTTAAACACAAGAAAAAATATTCCACATTCTTGAGCGCCAAATATATATATATTTTTTGGATAAACTTGTAGTACTACATAAATTCTTTCAACGTGTACTTGTATGGACAAGTTTTTAACACACCTGAATCCATGAATGAATATTTTACAAATATCCCCCAGACGTTCAGCGACAAAAGAATTGACATCGCAAAGAATCTTTTACGATCCTTTTCATATACTACTGTTCATTCAGTTTTAAAATTACATATAAATAGTTTTTATGGCACCTGCGCAGTGAAAATTGTTCGAGTGTCCAAAAATTTTTTTTTTTTAAATAGGTAGTACTAACGTCGATTTAAAAAAAAATTGTGGTGAGTCCGTTTTTTTAGAAAAAACAGACGAGTCGTAAAAGCACTTTTGCTCTGAGTGAATCACACCATTTTTCTTACAGTGGTCCTAAAGTGGCTTGTATAAGAATAAAAAAAAATTTTTTTTTCGAAGAAAGTACAAAATTGTCTAATTTTTCATACATTTGCGCAATGACCTATCGATTTTTGACCTATCGATTTTTTGTTAAATATTTGTTTTAATCAATCGACTACGGCTTTTTATATAATCTTCACGTATAACCTTGTCCATTCTTCATATTGTAACGCTAAACTTTGGTGGTACCAAAATCGCACGTTCTACCCTTGATGGTACCCTATTATAAACGGTCACTTTTAGGGTTTTCGGGGGTACATTTCCAGAAAAAAGTACCCATTTTATCACCTGGGAAAATTGCCAGATGTTCAATGGTGCTCGAATTGGTTTTACCTGATCATATTTGACAAATCGCTCAAAAGATATGTCTAATTGTTGTTTTTTTTTTATTATACAGGGTGTCTAAATATTTTGCATAATTTTTTTTATAGTTATAAATTTTCGTTTCAACGCAATAATGTGCAATCACTTACAATAGTAATGCTTCAGTATATAGGCAAACGATTTGAATTCATCGTTGACGCATTATTACTGTCTGCGATTCTACACGGATGGACTTTTTTGTGGAAAATAATGCGATTTTAATAGGACGGCCTCTAATGTTCGTTAGGTTATTTTAAAAAATTGTAACAATTTTTTTTTTAAGATATTACAAAATTACTTCTAATACTATACACGGTGGTTCAAATAAAATAACGCGTTAAAAACAAATTTTCATCATCTTAATAGATTTTATATTTTAGCAAATAATGAAATATAGTCGACGGTATTAAAAAATTACTTCTAATACTATACACGGTGGTTCAAATAAAATAACGCGTTAAAAACAAATTTTCATCATCTTAATAGATTTTATATTTTAGCAAATAATTAAATATAGTCGACGGTATAAAAAAATTACTTGTATTACTATACACGGTGGTTCAAATAAAATAACGCGTTAAAAACAAATTTTCATCATCTTAATAGATTTTATATTTTAGCAAATAATTAAATATAGTCGACGGTATAAAAAAATTACTTGTATTACTATACACGGTGGTTAAAATAAAATAACGCGTTAAAAACAAATTTTCACCACATCATCTTAATAGATTTTATATTTTAGCAAATGATTAAATATAGTCGACGGTATAAAAAAATTACTTCTAATACTATACACGGTGGTTCAAATAAAATAACGCGTTAAAAACAATTTTTCATCATCTTAATAGATTTTATATTTTAGCAAATGATTAAATATAGTCGACGGTATATTTGCAAATATTTCACCCCTTTTAAAATACCGAATAGTAAATACGCATTGTGCATCCCCCACAATTCCAGGTGAAGCCCCATTATAATATAAATCCGAAAATTGTCGCACTTTTCAATACATTTCTCTTTTCTTCGCTAGATTTGGTATTGTGCGAATAATACTGTTATTACTCCTAATACGATTAAATAGGGTGAAATTTAAGGGTTGTTAGTATTTTGACGTGTAACATACCGAACGAATGTTATTGAGTATAGCATTATATCGGTTCCATTGAACGAGGGATGAAAAATTATATATAAAAATTTTCACAAATAAAATTTCACAATTTTTTTTTTACGTTTTCCTCGATATTTCGTAGTATTTACTGATTTTTTTAAATATTCTCTCGTTTTTTACTAATATTTTTCAATTTTTCTAATATTTACTAATATTTCTAGATATTTCTCCGTATTTTTGTATTTATCGATATTTTTAGATATTTCCAAATATTTACAGATTTACAAATATTTCTTGTTTTTTTCTGACATTTCCAGCTATTTCCTCATATTTCTTGTATTTAACGAATATTAGCAATTATTTGTTGGCATTTCCACCCTTTTATACTTCCTAGTTATCCACCCCTCGAGTTTCCAAATCTATATCAAATTTAAATAATGACACATTTCGTTTTAGTTGATCAAAAAAATTGTAATTATAAAAATATTTGTATATATATTTATGTTTATCCTGTGCTACTGAAGATGGGAGCTTCACCTTCGAAAAGCGCATCTAGCTAGTAAATATTTTGAATTTACGGTATTTTGTTTTGATATTCTGTACAATGATTTAACAATTTAATTAAAAAAATTCTCACATTTAACCGTACCTCGAAGCATTTACTATCTAGATGCGCATTTTGAAGGCTATGCCTCCATCTTCACAAAGTAGCAGAAAATATAAAATTAGATTTTAATAATAATATATATATATTACATTATCCTGCGCTACTGCAGATGAAGGCTTATCCTTCGAAATGCGCATCTGGCTAGTAAATGCTTCGAATTTACGACATTTTATAGAATTCATATATAAATTCCGTCCCAAATATTATATTGGGATAAATCTGGTGTTGTTCTGGATGCATTCGTAGGCGCCATTTACGATGCCATTTTAGGTAAACTATTGGCGCCGATAAATCGCCGCCGCCACCGCCCCCCACCGCCACCGCCCCTCACGTCTACGCACAACACAATAAACCGCCAGTGTTGGCAAATGTCAACACAAATACATCGAGTCGCTCTTAAAAATAATTGAAACGATATTCGAAACCATATAGAAATTGCAACGTCTCGCGCATGCCGTATCGAATATATGTTTTTGCCAGTGTTGCCAAATGTCAAAAGTAATTGGTCGACTTGCTTGTATATGCAATTTGAGGCGGAATCTAAAACTATAAATACAAATTGCAACGTCTCGCGCATGTCGTATCGACTATATGTTTTTCCAGTGTTGCCAAATTTCGAAATACATGCAACTCGTTACTCGTATATGTAATTGGAATCTAAATCTAAAATAATAAACAGAAATTGCAACGTTTATAAAAATTGATGCGGATTCATATAGATATTGCATACCGAATATATTTTTGCCCGTGTTGCCAGATTTCAAAATTAATTCACCCAAGTTGCTCGAATATGGAAATTGAAGCTAAATCTAAAACTATAAATAGATGTTGCAACGTCTCGCGCATGTCATATCGAATATATGTTGGCCGGTGTTGCCAGATTTCAAAATTAATTCACGCGAGTTGCTCGCATATGGAAATTGAAGCTAAATCGAAAACTATAAATAGATGATGCCACGTCTTGCGCATGTCATGTCGAATATATATTTGTCGGTGTTGCCAGATTTCAAAATTAATTCACCCAAGTTGCTCGCATATGGAAATTGAAGCTGAATCTAAGAATATAAATAGATATTGCAACGTCTCGCGCATGTCATATCGAATAAATGTTTGCCGGTGTTGCCATATTTCAAAATGACTTCACTCAAGTTGCTCGCATATGGAAATTGAAGCTAAATCTAAGAATATAAATAGATATTGCAACGTCTCGCGCATGTCATATCGAATATATGTTTGCCGGTGTTGCCAGATTTCAAAATTAAATCATCAAGTCGCTCGTATTGACGCTAAATCAAAAACTAAACGAAAATTGCAACGTCTCTCGCATTTTTGTCATACTCTTTTTTTTTGCTCGCTGTCCGGTGATTATTTTTTTGATGTAGGAACTAGATAATTGTATCAAATGAATATTTGATTATATATATGTATTTTCTAATTCAATATTTGATGTGGAGTACTCGCAACGTGTCTAAATACACTTTGCATTGATATTATTTGATTTGGATTATTCGCTTTGTAAAATTTGAGCAAATATTTGGCCAAAATAAGTACGTGTTTGAGTTGCATTTTACAAAACGCTCTTATATTGCGTAACAAGTTTATTACAATCGAAATTATTTACTCACATTTGTTTGTTTGGTTTTTTTTTAATTTTTAGGTAAAATTTTTTTAAATAAATAATTTATTTTTGTATGTATATAAAATTAATTGATGAAAAATCGATATAGGGCCGACAATTGTGTTCTAATTACAGTAGTGTATTAAATCAGTGCTTCCCAACTAAAGGCCCACCGGCCGCATACGTTTTTTATTCAAAAAATTTTTTTTACGTACTTTAATGAATTTATTTGTTTTATGCATTTTTTTTCTTTGAATACGGACGACGTAAGAAAAACGGTACATAAAAATTAATTTTTGTAATAAAAAAAAAAAATTTTTTCGTATAAAAGATTTTCATTGAAGTGTTTGCGAAATAAAAATTGCCCGCAATTTCAGAAAAGTTATACAGCGCCGTATTAATAATTAATTCAACTGAAACACGCTGATAATATATTTAATTGAAACGGTGAAGTTTTGTTCCACGGCGAAAAATGGGATATTTTCTATTCGGAAAAATTAATTTCAAGGATTTTATCATCGATATTTAATTATTACAAAATTAGTAATATCGACTAATAAATTAATAATTACTAGTTTCAATTGCTGATTATAAAATGAATTAATTAGTACTTCTCGGTACGTTTTATTTATTTACTGACAATTCTTGGATATTAAACAAATTAACGTAATAAAAATTTAAAACAATTAATTGCTTGCTTCATTAGTTTTGTATTATATAAATCAGTGGCCTTAAAAATGTCAACAACAAATCAGCAAGGATTCAAAAATGCCTTTTTAAATATTAAATATAAATTTTTTTTTATAAAATTAAATATTACAGAAAAGTATAAATTATATATAAGAAAATATTAATTTAACTTTTTTTACAAAAAATTTCATAATTATGTACTTATTTCATTCTATAGTATTTGCAGATTAGTCTGGACTTAATTTTTAAACACATTTTCAATAAATTTTGATTTTTTTTTTACACGAAGTGAAATTTACACAATCTCTTAAACGTAAAAAAAATATATGAAATAAAAAAAAATTAAATGCGGTTGTATTAAAATATTTTGTGCTATATCTGAACATTGTTGCTAAATTAACTTTTTCTTTAATAAGTTAAAAAATAAATAAATATCAAATGTAGTAATATAAATGAAATATCGAGAAAAAAATATATAGAAAAAAATATATATATAGAAAAAAATAAGAGAAATTTACATTGTTATGCAAATTGCCTACCTAAAAATTTTTTTTTCAAAAATTAACGGCACACGACAAAATATTTCAATATAAAAAAAGATTCATTTTTCGTGGACCATCGCAAAGTAATTCCTCATTAGAAATTGCGCGATGCTTCAACAATTCTATTACCGGTTTACGCAGAAACGCATTTACCAATGTCTAGTTGCCAATTGTCGCAAAATCACCTATCTTTTAGGTGTAGAAATCCGAATCAACAAAACATACCTTATCACCATAAAAAAAAAAATGCACACGTCCAACGAACCAGACGTCAGAGAAATTCGTCGGAAATTACCGATACTTAATAAACAGAAACAATGTCGTTTTTTTTTTTTTTTTCGTACGATTACTTTGTGTATGAAGAACGGCATTTTCTCAGGCTCGCAAATAATGAATCAGTTCTCAAAATGATAAGCGTCTGTCTTATAGCAATTAAAATTACGAGCTTCGGGATCGGGTTAATTAATAAATGAATAAATTTTTTATTTTATTTTTGTGGATCGCACAGTTCAGATTTATTGTCCGTAAATTTTCGGTACGTTAAGAAAATGTTGGTTTTATTGCTGATTATTCGCGGTGAATGTACAAAATGATTATTTTTATTGTTAAAAAGATTTTGTTGAAAGAAATCGAGGCAGAATTTATAATACAATCGTGTCGAGTTTGCAATTTATACCGGCGTACACTTTTACTTACTATTTCGCATTTATTTATGATCGAGATTGTCTATTCCGTGACCAAACTGCGTTTCTGCTATGATATATGGAATATATACACAGTGATCTTGAAATTTTTTATCCATGTTGAAACGCAAAAAAAATCCCTAAATTAAATCGACTGGAATTTATTTTGAATTATCGTCATATTAAAAAAATATTAACAAATTTTTAGGTTTTTCCAACCGCAATCGGCGATATATATTTTTTTATTTATTTTTATTATTTTTTTTATTTTTAATTTTATATTCTTTATATTATTTTTTATATTTATATTTTATATTTTTATATTTTTTTCATATTCAGCAATCAAATATAATTGATCATATTGTACAATTTTTTTCTTAATAAAAATTCTTTATTTTCTATTAAACTAACTCTATTAAACAAATTTATTAAGAAGGTAGTTTTTAAAATAATTTTGTAGGTATTCTATCACAATTGGAATTTTTTTTTTTTGTAATATTTTTGAAAAAGTATAAGAATTTTCATTTTATCGTCGGAAATATTTTGCAATTTTTGATTGTTTCGATAAATTGATCACTCTGTCGTTGAAAATATATTTATTTAGATATTATTAAGGGGTTCGAATATTTTTTTTTTTAAATGACCAAAAAGCGTTAAATTTTAGATACTTTTTAAAAAACCAACAATCATCACAATTTTTATTAATGTATGTTAAAAATATTTCCTCCTTACAAACTTTCAGCAAAAAAAATTTCTTCACTCAAAATAAGCCTTATTGAAAATGAACATCCCTCGTACTAAAATAATAAAAAAATTCTTGGAAAAAAATGTCACTGTAGACAATCTTCTTCCCTAACCTCTAAATTTTATCCTTTCATTCCATAAATTTCATCCTTTCATTCAGTAAATTAAAAAAAATCCAAATAAAAAAAAAACCCTAATCTTTCAATATTCCAACTAACCTTCATTCTTTTTTTTTTCTTCGCGTCCCATCTTCTGGCGAAAGGTCGCAAAAGCGTACCACCAAAAATTCCAAATCCAAAAAAAAAACCTGATCTTTCAATAATCCAACTAATCTTCATTCTTTTGTTTTGCACACCTCAATGGTTCTTCTTCTGGCGAAAGGTCGCAAAAGCGTACCACCAAAAATTCCAAATCCAAAAAAACCCTGATCTTTCAATATTCCAACTAACCTTCATTCTTTTTTTTTTCTTCGCGTCCCATCTGCTGGCGAAAGGTCGCAAAAGCGTACCACCAAAAATTCCAAATCCAAAAAAACCGTGATCTTTCAATATCCAACTAACTTTCAATATTTTTTTTTCTTCGCGTCCCATCTTCTGGCGAAAGGTCGCAAAAGCGTACCACCAAAAATTCCAAATCAAAAAAAAAAACCTGATCTTTCAATATTCCAACTAACCTTCATTCTTTTTTTTTTCTTCGCATCCCATCTTCTGGCGAAAGGTCGCAAAGCGTACCACCAAAAATTCCAAATCAAAAAAAAAACCTGATCTTTCAATATTCCAATTAATCTTCATTCTTTTTTTTTTCTTCGCATCCCATCTTCTGGCGAAAGGTCGCAAAAGCGTACCACCAAAAATTCCAAATCCAAAAAAAACCCTGATCTTTCAATATTCCAACTAACCTTCATTCTTTTTTTTTTCTTCGAGTCCCATCTTCTGGCGAAAGGTCGCAAAAGCGTACCACCAAAAATTCCAAATCCAAAAAAAAACCCTGATCTTTCAATATTCCAACTAACCTTCATTCTTTTTTTTTTCTTCGCATCCCATCTTCTGGCGAAAGGTATCTTTCAATAATCCAACTAATCTTCATTCTTTTGTTTTGCACACCTCAATGGTTCTTCTTCTGGCGAAAGGTCGCAAAAGCGTACCACCAAAAATTCCAAATCCAAAAAAAACCCTGATCTTTCAATATTCCAACTAACCTTCATTCTTTTTTTTTTCTTCGCATCCCATCTTCTGGCGAAAGGTCGCAAAGCGTACCACCAAAAATTCCAAATCAAAAAAAAAACCTGATCTTTCAATATTCCAATTAATCTTCATTCTTTTTTTTTGCACACCTCAATAGTTCTTCTTCTGGCGCAAGGTCAAAAAATTCCCTTTATCTGTGACATTTTCTTCAACGAGGTGTACCAAAAAAAATTTTTTCGCACCAGTAGCCGTCCAAAAAGCGCACTCCCCTGTAACCCCCCCCCCCCCACCACCACCGGGTATATACATATACGTTCGGCAAACCAACAGCCACCAGCCAATTCTTCCTCGTCGTCTACGAGACACTTCTTCCGCACTCACTACGATTCAATTTGATTGAATCCGGCGGGGACTTACCGCCATCTACCATACCGTCACGTCGCATCAATTCACGTGAAGTAGCGTGCGTGCGTGGCCGATAGGAATACCCCTGTATGAATGTCGGATCGGGTGCGTTCGGCGGTACCGTTCGCCACCAATCGGGACCGCTAACGTGGTGTTCCCAGCCGAACAGTGTCAGTATACTGCAGCGGTTCCATCTGTCGGGTCGTTCGGTGCGCTCGAAACCAATGCGGTTGACACATCCACAAGAAAAACGCTCCTCTGACCATGAAACAACATCGAGTTGTCGTCGGTGTCCGTTTTGCCGAATTGTTTTTTGTGTTAGTATGAGTTTTTTATGTGATTTCTACATCGAACTCACGTGATTTTTGAGTTTTTTTGGGTGGGTGGGGGGCGTGGGGGGAGGAAGTTCGAAGCGGGAGGTTGGTTGGTTTTAGTTTTGGATTTTCGTCGAAAAAATTATTGTAAGTGTTTTTTTTCCAGTTGTGTGTTTTTGCAATAATTCAGGTGAAGAATTCTTTTGAAACATTTGAAGAGTTTTTTTTTTTGGTAATCTCCTCCTAGCCTTAATATTATAAACAAGTATTTCGTCGTTTTGTAAAACTTTATTTTTTTTTATCTGAAGATCGAAAAATCAAAATTTCAATAGGGACAGTTTTCTTTTAATCGTTTTTTTTTTTAGTTCGGTTTAAGCGTTGAGTTTTTTTTAAGACACCAATTTTATTAATATTTTTTAACTTATAGTTGGATTCTATTATCTTTAGAAGGAAATTCTTATTTAATTTTATTTATTTATTTTTATTTATTTAGAAAACCATTAATTTTTTCA
The DNA here is from genome assembly GCA_947310635.1 of Leptodirus hochenwartii. NCBI lineage: Eukaryota > Metazoa > Arthropoda > Insecta > Coleoptera > Leiodidae > Leptodirus > Leptodirus hochenwartii. The sequence goes on from OX371179.1 coordinate 1,783,196, forward strand.
TCTAAAACTCACGTGATTTTTGAGTTTTTTTGGAAAAGTTCGAAGCGGGAAGTTGGTTTTAGTTTTGAATTTTCGTCGAAAAATTTATTGTAAGTGTTTTTTTTTTACGGCTGTGTATTTTTGCAATAATTCAGGTGAAGAATTCTTTTGAAACATTTGAAGAGTTTTTTTTTTGGTAATCTCCTCCAGCCTTAATATTATAAGGAAGTATTTCGTCGTTTTGTAAAACTTAATTTTTTTTTATCTGAATATCTGAATAGTGTTTTTGATTTGATGACATTTAAGATTTTTGAGTTTTTGGAAAAGTTCGAAGCGGGAAGTTGGTTTTAGTTTTGGATTTTCGTCGAAAAAATATTGTAAGTGTTTTTTTCCCTGTGTGTTTTTTCAATAATTCAGGTGCAGCTAATTTCCGAGTTCCAAAATTCTTTTGAAACATTTGAAAAGTTTTTTTTTCGTAATCTTCAGCCTTAATTAAGCAAGTATTTCGTCGTTTTATATATATTTTTATCTGAACATCAAAAAATCAAAATTTCAATAGGGACAGTTTATTTTTTATTTTTTTTCGTTTGGTTCAAGCGTTGAATTTTTTTCAAGAAAAAAAGTTCACCAACATTATTAATTTTTTTTTAATTCAAGTTGGATTCTATTAACTTTAGAAGAAAATTTTCGAGCAATCTTCATCCTTTACCAAATATTTTATTTATTTAGAAAACCTTTAATTTTTTCATCTAAATCTCACGTGATTTTTGAGTTTTTTGGAAAAGTTCGAAGCGGAAAGTTGGTTTTAGTTTTGGATTTTCGTCAAAAAAATTATTGTAAGTGTTTATTTTTTTTTTCAATAATTCAGGTGAAGATAATAATTTCCAAAATTCTTTTGAAACATTTGAAGAGTTTTTTTAAGCCTTAATTAAGCAAGTATTTCGTCGTTTTGTAAAACGTAATTTTTTTTATCCGAAGATCGATAAATTAAAATTCAATAGGAAAGTTTTCTTGTAATCGTTTTTTTTTAGTTCGGTTTAAGTTTTTTTTTAAGACACCAATTTTATTAATATTTTTTAACTTATAGTTGGATTCGAAAAATATTGTTTTTGGAAAAGTTCGAAGTGGGAAGTTGGTTTTAGTTTTGGATTTTCGTCGAAAAAATTATTGCAAGTGTTTTTTTTTTCAATAATTCAGGTGCAGCTAATTTCAGAGCTCAAAAATTCTTTTGAAACATTTGAAGAGTTTTTTTTTTGGTAATCTTCAGCCTTAATTAAGCAAGTATTTCGTCGTCTTGTAAAACAATTTTTTTTATCTAAAGATCGAAAAATCAAAATTTCAATAGGGACAGTTTTCTTTTCTTTTTTTAGTTTGGTTCAAGCGTTAATTTTTTTTTCAAGGAAAAAAGTTCACCAATTTTTTTGAAAACTTATAGTCGGGGATTCTATTATCTTTAAAAGAAATCGCTTATTTAATTTATTTAGAAAACCTTTAATTTTTTCATCAAAAAAAAAATTCAATATTTTATTTTGGATGTTAATTTGGTTCTAGTTTTGAATTTTTATATGAAGAAAATTATAATAAAATCAATTGCAAAAACAGGTGTGTTATTTTTGCAATTTGAGCGGAGAGAGTAATTCGCAAATTCATATATTTTCTTTATAAGAAGATACTTCTTATTTTTTTTGAAGATTTTTTTGGCAACTTTCAGCCTTAGCCAAATATTTGATTATTTTAAAAAACCTCGGTAGTTTTTTCATCAAAAAATTGATGAAAAGTTCAATACATTGATTTTTCTTGTATTTAGATTGCAGTTTTGTTAAAAAAAAATTATAAAAATATTTTTCAAGTGTATGGTATTTTTGCAAACTGAGTGTTTTCCAAACGCATCTATTTTCCGTATCAGAATAATTTTCTACATTTTTTTTTTTTTAATTTCCTCCACAAAATCTTCAATATTTTGCCGTTTTCAAATCGTCGCCGTGCAATTTTCTAACTAAAATTTTTTTCAAGAATTAACGTCTTTCAAAAAAAAAAAAAATTGCGCATGCCCCTCAGGCATATTTTATCTTATTCGCTTTACTTCATTCTACAAAGATGCAGATACGGATCAAACTACAACTACTCGAGAATCTACTTCATTCGAATATTCTTATGCGCCGGTGAGGATGGGTGAATCGTTTCTTGTCTGCCTTCGGTGCTTTCGTTATTCTTCAGACTCACATGGTCAATCTCAAAGCCCAAGACGAAGACGCCATCTATATATACGGCCTATAAAACACATCTACTTTATATAAGACTTTTCGGTGCGGTTACATGTTCGGTCGTAGGTGTATTGGATTGCATCAAAACCATGTTCGAGGCGCATCTGAAGAGTCATTTTTCGTAAAGAAAGTTTTAAGAAATCTTGCTAAATTTTAATTTAATCGTTAATTTGAATTTTATTCAAACTCATATTTTAACTTTTTTTTTTCTCTCCAAAAATAATTGTTCGATTGTTATTTGACCGTTGAAATGATTTTTTTAGGCACTATTAAAAAATACAACCCAACATGCCAGAAAATATTAAAATATACAGGTTCCTTTTCGTCTAAAATTGATTTGTTTTTTAATATTTTGGGCTTTTTTAACGTTTGTAAAAAATATATTGTATGCAACACGTGCGAAATTGTGTTTTACGCACTCTTTTTTTATTTAAATTTTTTTTATATAAAAAAAAATCAATTTTGATTGAATTATATATTTTTTCTCCAATTTATTTAAAAAAATAGATTTTAATTTCGCAAATATATTTTATTTGTTCAAATAAATTGCCAATATATATATTTTTTTTTTATAAACTAGTCTAATTAAAATACATAATTGTGTCATTAATTATGGGGAGTTAAGAATCAAAAACAAATAAAAGTAGATTTTTCTTGCGCCATATTAATTTTTTCCGTTAATTTGTATATTTTTACAAATGATTTAAAAAAAAATATTTTGTGCAATTTTATTGTCATATATTATTTTTCAAAATTAACTTGTTTAATTAAGACATTTAATTGTGTAATAAATTACGAGGAGTTAAGAATCAAAAACTTAAATTTAAAAAAAAAAATTTTTTTTCGCAACCACATGTTTGGGACACATTTTTTCAAAAAAAAAATAATTGTTACTCGTCCTAATAGACTTAAATTTTCCACTTGCGAAATTTTCTACAATTTAATATTAACCGATAATATTCCGCAGTCATTAATAATAATCGATATATTATCGATAATCTAAATATAATCTTAATGTTAAGCCCTAATGAGCATACGACCAAGATAATTGCATATTCGTAACTAAAACATACAAATTGCTATAATTTATTAATAAAATCATTATATCTGATTTTAAAATATTTTCTATTTTATTTAATTATGCACATATATTTCGCATGCGAATAATTTACTAAAAATTATTATTGCAGATTACAATTTGAGTTCACTTACCATGTATATCAAAAATAAAAAGGATTACTAATATTTGGCAATATGTACATTTTTTTTTTTTTTGAAAAATGTAATATTTATCATAAAAATACAATACAATTGCAATCTCAGATTTCGCATTTATGTCGTAATATCAAACATTTACAAAATGATTAAATCTTTTTTAAAAATTTTTTTTTTATCCTTGCATATAGCAATCAAGCTACCATAAATCTGGTTATGTGCGCACCTGTCAAATTTTATATTTTTTGGGAAGAGTTAACGAAAAGCCCCCCTCTTTTGTAAATTCCAATAAGTCGAGTAAAAAAAAATTTTTTTTTTTGCAGAATCTTCACACGTGATGTGGCCGTCACCCATAACGACATTACCATCCCGATGGTGTTCGAAATCGGAACACCATCGAATATATCGAGATGTCTTTACGCAATCGATCACTAACAACAGTTCATCTGGCAACCCGGCCATTTTGGCACGACATCAATCCAGCAAACGAGATCACCAACGTTTGACCAGACGTCACCAACACACCTCAACGGCGAAACCATTGCCACCTATCGAACCGGCACACCTAAACGCAAGGACCACAATTCCCACGAACGTAGATTCGAATCAATCGCGGGCCGCTTACATTTGCAGCTGTCAAAACAGTCTATGCGCGACGAACTACTGTCGAGTAGTTCGTACGAACCAATCGTCGTACGACGCGAGACATTCGATCAGTTCGACCGTTCTTGTTGATGGACACGATGCAGAAAGTGGTTTTAGTGATACGGGACCCGTTTGTGACTTGGTTGTGACTGATTGTGTCGACGGGGTTTTATGTGGTGGGTTGTCGGGATGCCCGCGGATTGTCGAGGCCGGATGGTGGTTTCTTCTTGGGGTGGTGTTAGTGCTGCAGGGCGTGTTTATGACGGGCGTTAGGCGCTTCCTCGCACGATTCTCTGGTAAGTGCAACAGCGTTTTTTTGTCCCAAATTTTTTACAATTTTCTAAAACAATCTGACATCAATTTGGAATCGTTTTGACTCGATGGGGAAAGAATAAACATTTCTTGTCCTAATTTTCTAAAACAATCTGTACAAAATCTGACATCAATTTGGAATCATTTTGATTCGATGAGGAACAAATAAACATTTCTTGTCCCAAATTTTTTCCAATTTTCTAAAACAATCTGACATCAATTCGGAATCGTTTTGACTCGATGGGGAAAGAATAAACATTTCTTGTCCCAAATTTCTAAAACAATCTGACATCAATTTGGAATCATTTTGATTCGATGAGGAACAAATAAACATTTCTTGTCCCAAATTTTTTCCAATTTTCTAAAACAATCTGACATCAATTCGGAATCGTTTTGACTCGATGGGGAAAGAATAAACATTTCTTGTCCCAAATTTCTAAAACAATCTGACATCAATTTGGAATCATTTTGATTCGATGAGGAACAAATAAACATTTCTTGTCCCAAATTTTTTCCAATTTTCTAAAACAATCTGACATCAATTCGGAATCGTTTTGACTCGATGGGGAAAGAATAAACATTTCTTGTCCCAAATTTCTAAAACAATCTGACATCAATTTGGAATCATTTTGATTCGATGAGGAACAAATAAACATTTCTTGTCCCAAATTTTTTCCAATTTTTTAAAACAATCTGACATCAATTCGGAATCCTTTTGACTCGATGGGGAAAGAATGAACATGTCTTGTCCCAAATTTCTAAAACAATCTGACATCAATTTGGAATCATTTTGATTCGATGAGGAACAAATAAACATTTCTTGTCCCAAATTTTTTCCAATTTTCTAAAACAATCTGACATCAATTCGGAATCGTTTTGACTCGATGGGGAAAGAATAAACATTTCTTGTCCCAAATTTCTAAAACAATCTGAGGAACAAATAAACATTTCTTGTCCCAAATTTTTTCCAATTTTCTAAAACAATCTGACATCAATTCGGAATCGTTTTGACTCGATGGGGAAAAAATAAACATTTCTTGTCCCAAATTTCTAAAACAATCTGACATCAATTTGGAATCATTTTGATTCGATGAGGAACAAATAAACATTTCTTGTCCCAAATTTTTTCCAATTTTCTAAAACAATCTGAACTAAAATCTGACATCAATTCGGATTCATCTTTACTTGATGGGGATGAAAAAATAAACATTTCTTGTCCCAAATTTCTAAAACAATTTGTACTAAAATCTGACATCAATTCGGAATCATTTTGACTCGATCAGGAAAAAATAAACATTTATTATTGTGCCAAATTTTTAACAAATTTCTAATACAATCTGAACTAAAATTTGACATCAATTTGGAATCATCTTGACTCGATGAGGAAAGAATAAACATTTCTTGTCCCAAATTTCTAAAACAATCTGACATCCATTTGGAATAAATTTGACTCGATGACGAAAAAATAAACATTTATTATTGTGCCAAATTTTTAACAAACTTCTAATACAATCTGAACTAAAATTTGACATCGATTTGAAATAATTTTGACTCGCTAAGGAAAAAAAATTGTTTCGACTTGCTTGAAAAGATGTATAAAAAAAGTCAAGATGATACAGAGTGACGTAAAGAAAAGACACCTACGAATGATCACGACATAATTTCACCGATGAATGTTAATTCATCGGAGGCTTACAACTGAAGAAAGACCTTTGGTTCGGCCTGCTCCCAACGACGTGTTTATGTGTAATATAACAAGATGTGTTGTACGTAAGAATTACCCACTTCCTGCCGTTTAGTTTCGTCCACGAACAACAATTCCCAATTGGAAAATTACTTTCGCATTCACAAATCGAGAATTTAAAATGTACGAATTCGATGATATATCTCGCGATGTATGAGCTTTGATGTGTGTGGCACAGTCTAATGGTCCATCACAGCTTGGTTTAGGTTAGACAATGGAAAGACTGTACTGCTATGTATATATGTGCAGTTTTCTGGAGTCGAATCCGAAAACGTTCCGAAATGGTACTGTGGAAGAGCCTCTACCAAAAAATAATAAGAAAATCAAAAAAATGGGTTTGGGTGCTTTTTTTATTTTGATCGTCAAACAATTTTTTTTTTTTTTACTGTTATGTATAGGCTTTTTTTTTTAACCGAATCGGATAAGTTCAGAAAATTTTCCGAAATGGTACCGTGGAAGGGCCTTTATAAAAAATAATGACAAAAAACTAAAAATTGAGTTTGGGTATATGTATATTTTTATTTACAGAATAATAATTTGATCGATAAACAATTTTTATTTTTAATATTGTGCATGTGTATTTTTTTTGGTGTCGAATCGGATAAGTTCGGAAAACGTTCCGAAATGGTACTGCGGAAGAGCCTTTACCAAAAATAATAAGAAAATCAAAAAAAATAGATTTGGGTCGACTTTCTTAAATTACAATTTCATCGTTACACAAAAAATAAATTAATATTATGTCTAGGCAAAAAAAAAATGGAGTCGAATCGGAAAGCATTCCAAAATGGCCCTGTGGAAGAGCCTTTACTAAAAATAATAAAATCAAAAAAAAAAAGATTTAGTTACATTTTTTTACATACACTATGATAACTTGATCGTTACGCCAAAAAATAACAACTATTTCGAACGATTGAAAAAGAAATGTTGAAGAACGAACGTGTACTATGAGATATTTTACGTGCACGAGGAAATGGCCAATTTGCAACAATAGGCGGTGTATTTAGATTAGTTGAGAGAAGAGTTTAGTTAATAGAGTTGAAGTTGAGTTTTATTGGCAATCATCATCACATTTGACCTAGTTGGTGGTTGAACAGCAAATTATCATATACAAGATTATGTATGATTAAGCTGATGGCGAGGTAGTACTTTGGATGATGCGTAACTGTCACTTTGACTGCTACATTAAGATTGCGCACGCGCAATTTCAGTTGCGCACGCGCAATCCGCGTTGCGCAAGCACAATCTTCGTTGCGCACGTGCAATCTTAGTTGCGCACGTGCGTCTTAACATCGCGCTTGCGCAGTTTTATGATAGCGTCTTACAATTGAACAAATTTGCTATAAAGAATTTTTTTCTAGACACCTCTTTTTGCAGATTTTGTTTGTTTTAGACTTTCAAATTTGCGATAAATATTTAATGACAAGTATTATCTTTAAATATAATTTGATAATGACGATTAATATATTCCAAATAAAATAAAATATAAACGATTAAAATGGTGGATAATTTGAAAAAAAAAATTAATAAGCTCTAGAAAATATTTTCTTCTATATTAATAATTTAAAAAAAAAAACATAACACAATCAGCAGTACCGACTAAATAAATAAATAATGCGATAGTTGTATTAAAAAAAAAAACAAGACATCATTGGACAGTATCTATCTATACGAGCTACTGTAAAATTACGCTCAACGTACTGTCATCTTTCGCTGTACCATCAGATACACAGCCTCCAATGACTTTGATCCATCAGCTTACCAGATATTAGTACTTTCAGTACGCTCCAAGTCTCAACGTCACCTTCAGCCGTGGGAATATTATTATTTAGTCTTCGTCGCTGTAAACACCAGCGCAATTTTCGTGTCTGCAAAATTTTGTTTCGTCATAAATTGTTTAAAAAACTTTTTTTTTTCAACGAGAATATATATTTTTTAACTAGAAACGATCTAATTTTGGTATTTACGTGCCATAGAATTATAAATTTTGTCATTGCACGAGGTGTAGATTTTGAAATGGGGTCTATATAGTGGAATACCATCAAACAGAAGACGAACGCTAAAGCGTGGCAAATCAGCGTCTACTGTCATTTAATTTTCTCTATTTTAATGTACGTACACGAACATTTTTTTTATGTAATTATTTATTTTCCGCTTGCGCTTAGCGAAGCTGGTAATAAAATGGATGGAAAGAAACAACGCCGAAGTGTAATTTTAATAAAATGAGAATTATATTTGAGCGGATATTGGATATGTTGGCAATGCTGACGAGATACAGTTTTACTCCGAAACTGCGTAAGCTAAACCTGGGACAATTGGTACGACTTTAAAGCATTCCATTTCGCATACAATGGCAAAAATATTTTTTCAATAAAAAAAATCTAAACTAATATAAAATCGATTTATGCGCACGCATATGCCTCAATTTGCAGTATACCTCAATTTTTCAGTTACTTCTAGATACGGTTTTAGTCCTAAACTACAAAAGCTAGACCTGTGAAAATTGGTACAACGTTAAGTCATTATATTCCACATATAACTGCGAAGAAATTTTTTCAAAAAAAAAATTATAAATAAAATAAAATCGATTTATGTGCACGCATATGCATAGTCGAATTTATAACTGTATTTACCGCTAATTTACAATAAGTTAAAAATTAAATTAATTTTTTTCTCTTTGCAGTTCGTAGTGTTATATATGCAGAATGCCATCTGTCAAATTTTAGTTAATTTTTGTTAAGGGGATACACATTTTAGGGTCATATATGCTGGCAATGGTTACAAAATACGGTTTTAGTACGAAACCACTTAAGCTAGACCTGTGAAAATTGGTACAAAGTTAAGTCGTTATATTCCACATATAACTGCGAAGAAATTTTTTCAAAAAAAAATTTATAAATAAAATAAAATCGATTTATGTGCACGCATATGCATAGTCGAATTTATAACTGTATTTACCGCTAATTTACAATAAGTTAAAAATTAAATTAATTTTTTTCTCTTTGCAGTTCGTAGTGTTATATATGCAGAATGGCATCTGTCAAATTTTAGTTAATTTTTGTTAAGGGGATACACATTTTAGGGTCATATATGCTGGCAATGTTTACAAAATACGGTTTTAGTACGAAACCACTTAAGCTAGACCTGTGAAAATTGGTACAACGTTAAGTCGTTATATTCCACATATAACAGCAAAGAAATTTTTTCCAAAAAAAAATTAGAAATAAAATAAAATCGATTTATGTGCACGCATATGCATAGTCGAATTTATAACTGTATTTACCGCTAATTTACAATAAATTAAAAATTAAATTAAATTTTTTCTCTTTGCAGTTCGTAGTGTTATATATGCAGAATGGCATCTGTCAAATTTGAGTTAATTTTTGTTAAGGGGATACACATTTTAGGGTCATATATGCTGGCAATGTTTACAAAATACGGTTTTAGTACGAAACCACTTAAGCTAGACCTGTGAAAATTGGTACAAAGTTAAGTCGTTATATTCCACATATAACTGCGAAGAAATTTTTTCAAAAAAAAATTTATAAATAAAATAAAATCGATTTATGTGCACGCATATGCATAGTCGAATTTATAACTGTGTTTACCGCTAATTTACAATAAGTTAAAAATTAAATTAATTTTTTTCTCTTTGCAGTTCGTAGTGTTATATATGCAGAATGGCATCTGTCAAATTTTAGTTAATTTTTGTTAAGGGGATACACATTTTAGGGTCATATATGCTGGCAATGTTTACAAAATACGGTTTTAGTACGAAACCACTTAAGCTAGACCTGTGAAAATTGGTACAACGTTAAGTCGTTATATTCCACATATAACAGCAAAGAATTTTTTTCCAAAAAAAAATTAGAAATAAAATAAAATCGATTTATGTGCACGCATATGCATAGTCGAATTTATAACTGTATTTACCGCTAATTTACAATAAGTTAAAAATTAAATTAATTTTTTTCTCTTTGCAGTTCGTAGTGTTATATATGCAGAATGGCATCTGTCAAATTTGAGTTAATTTTTGTTAAGGGGATACACATTTTAGGGTCATATATGCTGGCAATGTTTACAAAATACGGTTTTAGTACGAAACCACTTAAGCTAGACCTGTGAAAATTGGTACAACGTTAAGTCGTTATATTCCACATATAACAGCAAAGAAATTTTTTCCAAAAAAAAATTAGAAATAAAATAAAATCGATTTATGTGCACGCATATGCATAGTCGAATCTATAACTGTATTTACCGCTACTTTTCAGTAAATTAAAATTATTTTTTTTATTTTTTCTCTGTAGTTCGTTGTGTTATATACACAGAATGGCATGTGTCAAATTTGAGCTAATTTGATCGGTTAATTAAGCCGTAGTTTGGTTTAATCTAAATATGCACCAAATATAGGTACAGCGACATCTATACAAGATTTGCTTGTACTAGTAAGACGCTTACGTTCAATGTGGCATTTTATCAAACGCAACTAACAATAGATGCCGTTGAGCGGTGCAATAAATTTCCAACAGAACATTTTCTGTACAAAAATCATCTCCATTAACAAATTATTCGCATAATTTATCCATTTTTTTTAAATTATTCCACCTTCATGCGCATTTTTCTACGCCACTTTATCAAATCGAACTGACGACATTTCCTAATCTCGAAAAAATCGGCATATAATTTCTAACGGAACTTGTACAATATACGCAATAATTATCCTTAATACGCATCTGTCTAATTTTTCCTTCAATAACAGTTCCCGTGCTAATTAACATTTTTCGGGTGTCACTTAACCCTTTCGAGTTCACTTCTTAATTAGCCACCAAAAAAAAAAAGAACTGATCGTTCGATTTACTTAACCCCTAATTTCGGCGCTTTTCTTCGCACAGATCTTCCCCCCTAAAGATATACTGAAAACGGAAACCGAGCCGCAATTAATCGTAATTATAAGTTGTAAAATTACCAATTAGGAAATTCTCGGAATAACTCTCCGAACTCTCTTCGCGAAAGAAACGGTTTTTTTTTTGTGTGTGTGTGTAAAGAATATTTCGTGTATTTTTTCTTCTGTTATTCGATTTAATTTGATATTTTTTTTTTGGTCCTTGTAAATAAATTCTATTCGATATTTTTGGGAAAATGTATTTGTTTCGATGGAATTTTCGTAGTGGCGTTAAAAAACGTTTTATTTCGTATAAAAATAGATGTATTTTACTTAATGGTAAAAACGGAAATTCCTTCGCCGGTAGATCCAACCAGTCAAAGTTAAATTTACCGACTTTGTGAATGAACGCCTTCCCAACTATACAAGTCTAATAGAAAGTTTTAGACGAAAGCACCTTTCACACCGTCCACATTTATTTTCACCGAAAAAAATCTATCGGCGGATTTTTCGAAAATATTTCCTATTTTTATATACCAATCTCGTTGAATGTGCTTTTTGCAACGAATTGTTACGATACTGATGATGCGGGCTTATTTTTCGAAATGCGCACGAAGTTACTAAATGCTTTTTCGTGATCTTTTATGTAATTATATAACTTGTAACTAATTTTCAAATATTTGCTATAATTTTTGCATTATAATACGAATTTATCTAGTATTAACGACGACATTTTAGCATAGTGTAACATTTTTTTAAGGGCTCTAAATATATCAATTTTTAAAATGTGAAACATTGGACTTTATTTATTACGTAGGTAATAATTGAAGATGGAGGATTTTCTTTCGAAATGCGCATATATCAATTAAATGCGTTTTTGCGTGATTTTCTATATATAAGTATTTCTTCGTTAGGTGGCGAATTTTCAAATATTTGCGTGCAAAAATTGTTGCGTGCAAAAATAATAGGTTTTTTTTTTTATAATTCTCTTTAAAAAATACCAATTATTTTCTTTAAATAGTATTTTTTTATTCATTTTCAAATTTTACGAAATATTTGCATCACTCGAAGATCAAAAAGTCAACAATATTTTTCGCTCTTTTGAAAATACCAATTATTTTCTTCACGTGGAATTTTTTTATTAATTTTACGAAATATTCGCATCACTCGAAGACGAAAAATCAATAATATTTTTCTCTCTTTTAAAAATACCAACTATTTTCTTCACGCGAAATTTTTTTAAGAAAATTTATTTTTTTATTAATTTTACGAAATATTCGCATTACTCGAAGACGAGAAATTTAACAATATTTTTCGCTCTTTTAAAAATACCAATTATTTTCTTCACGTGGAATTTTTTTAAGAAAATTTATTTTTGTATTAATATTACGAAATATTCGCATCACTCGAACACGAAAAATTCAACAATATTTTTCGCTCTTTTAAAAATACCAATTATTTTCTTCACGCGGAATTTTTTTAAGAAAATTTATTTTTTATTAATTTTCAAATTTTACGAAACATTTCCATCACTCGAAGACGAGAAATTTAACATTTTTTTTTCTCTCTTTTAAAAATGCCAATTATTTTCTATAAATTTTTTTATAATTTTTTTGACAATACTGTTTGTTTTATCTTGTATTAACGACGAATTATTCGAGTAGTGGAATATTTTTTTAAGAGCTTTTATGAAGGCTAAATATTAAAAAGGCTAAATTATTCATATATATTTTTATTTTATTTAACAAATATAAAACATTAAAGTGATATTGAAGATGCATGCGTTTCTTTCGAAATGCGCATATAGCTCTTAATTTAGGCAAAAAAGCTATCGTGATTGTCTATATTATATTTTTTTAAACAGCTGATATATATCAAAAATAAAAAAAATAAAAAATGAAAAAAATTAAATAATAAAAATATATATATTTTTTAAATATGACAAATCGCCGATTTGAATTATTACTTAGTGTTTGCCCCGCTTTACCATTTTCTTCATATATCCTCGCATGGAGTAATGTAGCGGTTCTTTTTCGTGTTGTTTTTTGTCTTTCTGTTTTCCTGATGCCATTATAATCCCGAGCCGCTTTTAAAATAGCGCAAAGTAAGGCTTATAGAAGAAAATGGTTGGTTATAAGAAGAAAATCTATTTTACTATACGTTACCAAAGCTAGTTACCTTTTAGTCGCAACCAGTCGCCGCCAGACGTACACTCAAAGACAATAGTAATGGCGTCGGTATAGTAGAGCGCTGCAGCAGGTTCGAATGCTCTTATTTTTAATTCATCCTAATCCTAAATCCTAAATCCGTTTCATTACATTCTGCATTTCCGACCGTATTTTATTGGTGCATTACTATTGTCTTTGAGTGTACACGAAAAGAAGTTTTTTTTTTTTTAATTTAGAATGGTAATTATCAGCGGTAATTACGTCTTTCCAGTAAGTTAAGAAAATTAAATTACGTTCCACTATGGACAGTAAGATGCAAAAATAATGGACATTATTTAGCGTGGAAAGAAATTGAGGGGTGAGTTACTATATTTTAATTGTCGAAAATTTGATTATTTCATCATTGTTGGGAGATATTTGCAAATTTGAGGGAATTTTAGCAAATATTCTGTAAATGTGAAAGATATCGAGAAATGGAGGAAATATTATACAGGGTATTTGGTAAATATGGAAATAAGGGAAATGTCGTTAAAATGGGATATTCAAAAAACTGAAAAAAAGTAAATGTTTGCGTTGAGAAACTTAAAAATCTCCTAAAATAAAAATATGATAAAATAAAATAAAAAAATTAATTGGCAAATACCAAAAAAGATTAGGTAATAAAAAACCGAGTGAATCAAATATGGTAAATACAAAAAAATATCGGGAAATCCAAAAAATATCATAACTTTGAGGTGATTTTAGGAAATTTGCTGAATATTGAAAAAATGTTAACGAAATATCAGTAATTAAAAAAAATATTTGGGAATACTAGAAAATAATGCGAAATTTTTGTAAACCTGTAAAAATACTAATAAATAGGAATATCACCAAATCGAGAAATACCGAAAATTTTCCGTACATATTTAAAATATTTTATTAATATATTTTTCAAATTGATAGGAGTATAAATATTTGTAAATTTTTTATAAATATTTGGATATTTATAAAGACTTGTAAAATATTTGGAATTTTGGAATATTTGGAGTTGTAAATGGAATATTTTTAAAACTCGTCATTTGAAAATATTGAAAATATGAGTTTTTTAATTAAAAAAAAAGTAAATACGTGGAAATATCTGTGAATATCGAAAATATTGCGAAATCGCGTTGATATTGGAAAATACAGACATATGAGTATACAGAAGAGAAAAATAAGTAATAAAAGGAAGTACTGAAAATATCTGTAAATATGAGAGAAAAATCGCGAAATATTTCTATAATGGAAATATAATGTTCTAAATTTAAATAATGTTTTTTAAATTGTTTCACATTTCAGATTTTTTTAATTGTTTTAGATGGCCAATTTTGATTTCTATGATTTTATTTTTTTTGATTTTTTTGATATTTTATTTGTCAAGCGATCTAATAAGTTACTTCGCGCTAATTATTGATTTTTCTTGAATTATTGAAGAAATTAAATTACTTCATTTTTAGCACTGTTTTTTAAATTAATTTTTTTTTGTATACATTTTTAATTAATTTTTTGCTATATATTTTTTCATTTTTCCTAATTCTTACGTATATTTTATTTAAATAAATTGCGATTTTTTAAATACTTCATATCATTGGCACTTTTACCAACGAAGAGGTACTGCTTTGTTTAAATCTGAAATTGAATACCAATTCATACAATATACTTTCTCCTTCTGTTTCTAAGCGTCAAGATAATAGCCGCTATTATTTATTACGTTATTGCTAACATTCTCCGCCATTGCATCATAACAAAAATAATAATATAATGGTCATAATTATAATATATTTTAATAATAATAGTTATAATGAAATAACACCGTTCTGTGAGAATTTTTTTTTTTTCGAGAATATCATTTATTATGTTCTCGGGAAATTTTTTTTTATACAAAAATAGTGGGTCAAAAATATATGAGAAATTTAACAATTTTTTTCTGTTATAAAAATGTCAATTATTTTCTCTCATTTAAAAATACCACTTATTTTCTTTAAATAGATTTTTTTTTAGAAAAATATTTTTTTAATACGGGAGGAATTAAAACTATGTTTTTATATCACAATAGGAAATATAAATTTATTTATAAAATATATGTAATATATAAATTTTATAAATAACAAAATAATAGGGATTTATCTAGTATTAACGACGACTTTTTTAATATAGTAGAATATTTTTTAAACGCCTGTAAATATATTATTATAATTTTTTAATTTATTAAATGTAGAACATTTGGCTTTTGTTTATTACGTAGTCACATTGAAGATGAAGGATTTCCTTTCGAAATGCGCATATAGCATAATAATGCGTTTTTGCGTGATCTTCTATATATAAGTATTTCTTCGTTAGGTGGCGAATTTTCAAATATTTGCGTGCAAAAATTGTTGCGTGCAAAAATAATAGCGTTTTATTAAAAAAAAAATTCTCTCTTTAAAAATGACCAATTATTTTCTTTAAATGGAATTTTTTAGGAAAGTATTTTTTTATTAATTTTCAAATTTTACGAAATATTTCCATCACTTATTATGATTTAAAACGATCTGCCACGATCAATACTAATATATCATCCCATGAAAAAAAATGTCCATTTTTAAGACCATTCCACGTCACCTGATATATGCATTAATACAAGAAAACCCCTTAGCAAAGAACATTATGAGCAAACGCACGCAATATAACAATCGCTATTTCAAATGCAACGATAAAATAGGAAATAAATTGTAATATGTGCGATTTGTTTCAAAAATAATGTGCCTTGGCGGAAATTCCGCGCTGTATTGTGTGGAGCATTTGAACTACTGTTATGTTACTATATAGCGGCGCATTATTATTGACATACATTGCACCGAGCGACATACCGATGTTGGAGATATCGCCGGTTTTATTTAGTAAAAGCCTTCGGCAATCTGTAGTTGTATAAATTGCTAGAAGAGGGTGGTTTTAGAAAGAACAGGGTCGAATTTGAGTAAAAAAATAACAAAATTCGTTGATAATACCATAAATTTAGACATGCCATTTTTGTTTTCTTAAAAAAAAGTACTTTGAAATCATTAAAAATTAATTATTTTTTAAAATAATCTTAAGATTCTCGATTAGTGATAATTCTCGATAATCAAAATCGTGCAAAAAAAATCTCTTCTTAATTTTTGTTTAAAAAATTTTTTTTTTTTGTGAATACAGCTCTGCTTTTGATGGTGGATTTATAGTCGCGTGTCCACTATTTGTGGATTGCCTGCGAATCTGTAGGGTTGCATGAAGTCAATAATCTACAAAGATTACTGTTATATTTATTTTTAAAAAAGTTGTATTTTTTTAAATCTGTCGCGTGATTTTTTTTTTAATCTATTAACATTTCTTTTGAAGAAATCTAAGTGTTAGAAAGGTAAAGGGATATTGAGTTATGTGTCGATAAGAAATAATTTTTATTGGTTTGAAAAAAATTATATAGTGGAAATTAATTTTGGATTTTAGAATTTATTATTTTTTTAAAATTTTTAATACGTCAATTTAAAAATAAAAACAAACATTTTCAATATTTGGCACTTTTATACAAATTTATATATATATATATACCGGGTGTTTTAATAGTAAATACAACTTAGGAAATCCATCTTCTTTTTGATCTAACCAAATATTGGCTTCCCTGTTTTTTTTTACAGCAATACAATTTTTTCCACATTTGAAAAATTAAACATGCCGCTACCAAAACTAAAACAATAAAAAATATATATATAAATTTATTTGTAAAAAATAATATATTTTTTCACTTTTAATAATTTAAGGTGTCGTTATTTTAGTATGATAAATTTGTGAAAAATCCTGCCGATTTTTGAGATTTTTAAATTTTCAATTTTTTAAACATTAGATTATTCTTTTATATATACCGGGTGCTACATTAGCAAGCACGACATTCCGAAAAATCCGGTTTTATTTCGACATCGGCAAATATTGGCTTCTCGATTATTTTTTTTACAACGAAACAATTTTTTTCAGATTAAAAATTCGAATATAAAAATATATATAGCGCTAAGAAGAAAATATATGAATTCTTATATTAAAATTTTGAACATTTCGTAATTTTTTTTGGGGTGTAATTAAAGTTTTATTAAATGAGATAAATTTGAATTTTTTACTCTATATATAGTCGAATACAAAAAAAAAAAACACAAGATAAAGCGTCGTATATATTTTGTTTTCTCATTCTTTTTTTTTGTAATAATTTTTTGATCGTGATATTTTATTGCAAACAAATTAAAAAACGCCAATATTAGAACAATCCAAAAAATACATCATACGAAAAAAAAAAAATCAAACACAACATCACCCTGTACAATATCATAACAAACAAATTACATATCGTCAGCGATGTGACACATACCACCTATCTGCTTTGAACTTTTAATGAGTTAGAAGATGTTCTGAACATGCGCAATAAATTTAAAAATCCGTTTGACGTAATCTGTCATTGTTCGATTTTTTTTGTTAGATAGGTGGTATTGTTGAGACGATATATTATTTCAACGTTACATTTGCTAGGCGAGAAATCCGTAATCTGCGACTTTTATTCGTAATTTAAGCGCGCTTTTCACGTTTAACGATCCGGCATTTTAATTGGCGGCGCAAATATTTGTTTTCCCACAATATTCTCTATGTAGCCGCAGACTTAAACTATACACACGTCACTCCACGTACAACGTAACTATAGACAGATTAGAATTTGTTAGAAACAAAAGCGGGTTACTAGACCGATTTGTGCAATCGTACGCAATAGTAATGCGTCGGTATAGAAATTTTGCTGCACCGTGCGCTGTAGTGGCGTTGCTATAGCGCTGCACCGACGCATTTCTATTGGATGTGATTGTACGTGAAAAAAACACAAAGCCGATATGAAAATGGATTTGTTTTATGCGTACAAACATCGTTTGCTGATAAGTTATCTGTTACCTCGATGGATTTAGTCATCTCGCAGAAATACCTTTTTTTTATGGGGAAATGTTCATAAATACGGATTTGTCATTTGGCGGGGGAATTATTTTTTTTGGTGAATAATGAAGTAATTATAAATTAATCATAATTGAAACAAATCCATTATTCGATAAAATTTATTGTGTCGGTGGATTTTGTAAAAAAAAAAATATTTTTTTTGAATTTTGAATTTAAAAAAGTCTTACAGAAAATTTGTATGGACATTTTTATACTCTTATATAATATTTTAAGAATTGTTTAGGTTATATATTGAATGAGATCTATGTTGTCAATTTTTTTTTCTACTTAAACAAAAATTTGCCCAAGCCTTTATGCCTAAGTTGGTATATTTCGAACAGCTGATTGTCAAATTTACGTCACGGCACTATATTTGTCAAAAACAAATTTACTCGCAAATTACAAAAGCACTTTGACGTTGCGAGTCGTAAAGTAGAAATCATAAACTCACGTTTAATGCATTGAAAAACAGATGGCGCCACGAACAACTGCAACCAAATAAAAACGTATTTAAATCACTATTTTTTTTTAAATCTCACTTTGTAAAATTTTATAAAAAACATTCATTGCATTTTAACTATTTCAACTATTACTAATTACTATTTAATTTAAAAAAAAAACTACAATTTACAATCAAACTCAGTGACGAGTATTTATGGTTTTGTATTGCATTTTTACAGCCCCGATTTTAATATTTTCAAGTCACGACAATTCCGTATTACGACACAAGCTCTTGCGTAATTTAATTGATTTAAAAAAGTTTTGTGCGGTTAGCCGTTTTTAATAAGCACCGAGAGAGGGCGCGTTAGATTTATAACACCATCGGCAGAGGTTCTCAAACAACACTGTTATATTGTATTTAATTAAGTAGAAAAAAAAATGTTGATTTGTTTAACAATGCTGGTGACGTATAAAACAAGTGTTTTATTTGTCTAAAGATGGAGGATTCGTTTTCGAATGCACATATAAGCGTGTTTTGGTGGATTTTTTGTTTGTTTGAGTACCTCTTAATGGCCTTGTGTGCATATTGAACGTTTTTAGTATATACAACTAAAAGTTCATTCTAAAGATATGTTCACACTATTTAAAAAAACAACAACTTTTTACATCATTATTGCGCAACATTTAAATACACTACGTGCATTTTTCATTAATTCATAAAAATTAAGTTTACGGCAAACTATTTTATGTTCTACATTTTTTTTTACATAAAAAGCGTATTTCGTAATAATTTCTTCCAATACTAGTGTGAACACGCCTTTAGATCGCACTCGAAGACACGAACCGACGTTGGCATAATATTTGCCTACGTGAAATCGACGTAATAATTGTTCCTTTTCGTGTTCCCGTCACGTTCCCTTCTCTTCCTTGGGCACGGCTCGGCTCGGCTCCCCTTTCCTCCCGCCCGTGGGGTATATTATAGGTCTGTGGGTCAATAACCCTTGCTAGGCATATCGCGTGCTCAAGATTAACACAAACACAATGGTGGACAGAGAAAAACGCAGTGCGTGCGCGTTTACGTTTTTTTTAATTCTTCTTCGGCTCTTTTCTAAGTGTGTAGGTATAGTGTGTCCTAGTCCGTTCGGTTTCGACTTTTATAATATATTAATTAAAGCGTGCCATCATTTTAGGAAAATATTTCTTGGATGAACTGTATATGCAATAGTTGCAATCGGTAATAAAAAAAATTAAAAAATTTCATTGTACAATGTTCGAATAATTATATGGGAATTAAATGTATTGTTTTGCAGATAAAGAAGATATTTTTTCTATTTTATTTTTTACGATTTTCTGAGATGATAATAAAAATTCTCGATAATAATCTCACCGTCCAATTGTGAAAAATATAAAATATCCTAAGTACCGTTCTGTAAATATATTATTTTGAAGATTAAGAAGATATTATTTCTATTTTATTTTTTACGAATTTGTGAGATAGTAATAAAAAATCGTCGATAATAATCTCACCGTGCAATTGTGAAAAATATAAAATATCCTAAGTACCGTTCTGTAAATATATTATTTTGAAGATTAAGAAGATATTTTTTCTATTTTATTTTTTACGAATTTGTGAGATAGTAATAAAAAATCGTCGATAATAATCTCACCGTCCAATTGTGAAAAATATAAAATATCCTAAGTACCGTTCTGTAAATATATTATTTTGAAGATTAAGAAGATATTTTTTCTATTTTATTTTTTACGAATTTGTGAGATAGTAATAAAAAATCGTCGATAATAATCTCACCGTGCAATTGTGAAAAATATAAAATATCCTAAGTACCGTTCTGTAAATATATTATTTTGAAGATTAAGAAGATATTTTTTCTATTTTATTTTTTACGAATTTGTGAGATAGTAATAAAAAATCGTCGATAATAATCTCACCGTGCAATTGTGAAAAATATAAAATATCCTAAGTACCGTTCTGTAAATATATTATTTTGAAGATTAAGAAGATATTTTATCTATTTTTTATTTTTAAGAATTGTCTGAGATAATAATTCGGCGATAATAATCTCACCTTCCAATAGTGAAAAATATAAAATATCCTAAGTACCGTTCTGTAAATATATATTTTCGAAGATTAAGAAGATATTTTTTCTATTTCATTTTTACGAACTTGTATGAGATAAAAATAATAATTCGTCGATAATAATCTCACCATAAAAATAGTACAAAATATCCTAAGTACCGTTCTGTATACGGTGTACAAATTAAGGCCAATGTACGAAGGGTTGCATATACTGTACACTCGTCTATTTTGCGCTATAAATTGTTGTTGAAAAGTCAAAACCAAAACGATTAGGACATACTATTCGACATCCCTATTGTAAAAATAAAACCTTTTTATACCAAAAAATATATATTTAAAGATGGGAGTTTTTTTGGGTTTATTTATTTATCTTTTTTGGGTTTATCAAATTGTTCGCGACCTAAAAAAAATTTTTTTTTCTACTAAGTTAAAATCTTTTTTTCAAAATTTATCGCGATTCTTTTCGTGCATATCTAAGCGCATATCTGGTCGTCCAATGGGCAATTGGTACCCGAAATGAGCGTTATTAGCGAGATTATACATCGTTCTAGACGCTTGTTCTTAGTATTGTGTTTAGTTCGCGAAATTGCCAACTAAGCGAACGAAGAAGAATGTAAAGCACCTGCACAATATACATCTTCGAGTTCAATGAGTCTTAAAAAGCGATTTAGAAATCAATCCGTTTTTAAAAATTAAAATGTGATTAAATAAAATCTATTTCTGTTTCATTAAATCGTACTAATTTCAACATTAATTAACCCAGACGTGACTTGTCGTTTTATTTTATCTCGTGCGCTAGATCTAAGGAATTATATGAATTGAAAAAAAAATTTTTTTCGCTAAAAACAAAAATAAATGCCATTAAGAAATAATTTTCAACTACACATGATTGAATAAATCAATTAATTTATTCATATTATAATGGGTTTTGGTACACCCTGTATATATATATAATTTGATCTTATGACAATCGATGAATATTTGCAGTGTTGTTTTATTACAAACAATTATAAAGACAGTAATAATGGTAATAGCGTAAGTCAATGTAAGTGGTTATAGAAGGCCTTGCCGCAGGTGCAATCGATACGATAATTATTTGTTGCATTATAAATTTAAATTCGCACATAAAAGGTAAAATCTGACACAAGAGACTAATTTTATAATAGCAAATAAATATATATTTTTTTATGATGGATATTGGATAGTATAATAATTTTTTATATAAAAATTAGAAATATATTATTTTACTAATATAAATTTTTCAATGTTTATATACAGATTTTTCAAAAATTCTGCATAAAATTTATACATATTTTCAATTCGTTTGGTTAAAATAATTTTGGCATTTGTTATCAAACAAAATTTTGAGTAGTGCAAACTTATTAAAAAAAAAATTTTGCAAAATTTTCTTATGTAATTTAATATAAGTGCCAATTTTCCTGTACAATACATCGAGGAAATTTATAAATTTTCGACAAAAATATCTGCAGAATTTATATCATTTTCTTGTGTTTCGCTATTTTATGGCTTATCGCGAATTTATTAATTTTTTAATTTATCAAAAATAAGAAATCTAAAAAATTCATGAAAATTATTCATTTTTTTACTATTATAGCCGGATTCAGTTTTTGACAAGCTTTTTAATGAGCCGTCACATGACGTAGGTCGATATTTGAAAATACAGAGTGGGGCTTAGGGACTTGAAGTTAAATATCTAAATATATTACAAAAAAAAAGACTAAACTAATCTACTTATTTCAACGATTTATTTTGAATTTTAGAAATTTAGAAATTTAGAATTTACTTTTGGAGAAGCCTGTATTTATAACCATAGAACAATATATTGTTCTACATGTGAAGAGCTTTTTTCTATTGCACCTTATTTAAATTTATGTGACCGTTAAAATTTTATAATTGTTTTTATAGTTTTATTTAATATTTAGCAAAAGAAATTTTATATTTTACTTTAGTGTAAAAAAAATTATAGAAAACTACGATTTTCATATAAAAAAAAAAATAGAAATTATCAATTCATATTTTTGATTCAGGATTTTGTTTTGACTAAAATTACTCTTTTTTTTTCAATTTATATTTTGCTTTAAAATATATACTCTTGCATATAACAAAAATCGACATTTGAGCGCTACACCTTTTTTTTTAAGCGCGATTTTTTCCATTTTATAAAATTCCTACGTCATTCGCTTAAAATTTATTTCCAGCGATTGCGTCATTTATATTTTTCTTCAATGTTTGTTTGTTTTCCAGAAGTTACGCAACATGTCCATATTTTTCGCCCAGTGATTTAAATTTACCTATCCTATCAATTATCGTCACCTTTTTCGAAGCCTACGTTTATTTAAAACACCCACTATATATACACATAATTGCGCCACGTTGCACTGATTTATCCATCGCTTTATCTCAGTAAAAAAATTTCAAATGATCGAAACAAAAAAATAATTTTAAGAAGACGTGGAATTATGAGCAAAATTTTTTTTTATTAAAAATTTAGTAGAAGTATCATTTTTTGAGCCTTAGAAATTGCGAAATTTATAAATTGGTACAAGCAAATTTTTTTATGATTTTTGAGAAATCGATAGTTAATATATTATCGTTATTTGAGCCTTAATAAACTAAAAGAAAATACGAAAATAATATAAATTTACAAAAACATTTCTTCAAAGAAAAAATGTAATACAAAAATTTAAAAATCGATCAAAGATTGTAATTTTTTGTGTGTCTGGAATAATCCGATGGTTTATTTGGTGCAATTAATTTTTTAGTTCGACATATCTAGATTGATTCTAATTATTATAGGTCTTATAAGTAATTTTTATTTATCGTTTAAAAAAAATTTAAAAAAATTATTTCAAAAAATTGCGAAACAATTATTTCGAATGCGAAAATCATAGAAAAATGAATTTATATATATTTTTTTGTATGTCCAAGAATTCACCTTAAAAGTTGGTACACATTTTTTTTAATAGACACAAATTTTTAATGCAAATTATTAAAAAAAAAAAGTAATTACCACTAACAAGACAGTGGTGCCAATTACAAATGTAAAAAAAAATCTGTAAAAAATTAAATTATCAAAAAATTACAAAATTATCAATTATTTGATAATTTTGTCATTTTTGCTGGGCTGAGATTCGAAACCGCAGTTCATGAATTTGAAAGCTGTATAATTATAATCTAGCAATTAATAATAGGGAAATTAAAATATATTTTTTCTTTAAAATAAATTACAAAAATAAATTAAAAGTTACTATAAATTTTGCGAACGTTATTTTGCAAGCAAAACTAAAACCATTTTGCACACTAGTGCAAAAAATATATATTTATCAAATAAAATGTAATTTTTTTTCAACTATTGAAAAATACCCAAAATATTCTGGAGAATTAAAATGGAAATAATTTTTTTTTATATTCCAGGAAGAAGACGATGGCATTTTTCACCCCTACCACAACACAAATCTTCCCCATGGAGAATCCTAACCTTAATTATAGTATATACATCTTTAATTAATATAGTCGGTAAGTCATAAAAAAAAAATTTCAATCTCAAATTGTCCCAAAATAAAATTTTACATCTATTTTACACATATATATTACACACATATTTTTACACTGATCTCCAGGGAAAAAAATTATTTATACATGCAAATTCTTTGAATTTTCTGAAAAAAAAATATTTTTTTCAATGAAAAAAAAATTAGATACCAACTCTAAGCGCGAAGATTTTGATACAAAAATCTTTTTATAGGGAAAAGGTAAAAAAAAAAACATGAATAACAAAAAAATCTCATCTACCAGAATTTTTGAACTCTCTACGAAGATTCTATGTAAATTTGGATAGAACTTTTCTATGCGAAAAGTAAATTTAAATTTTCAAATTTAATAATTTTTAAACTATATAATTGAATTGCCAACAGAATTTTTCTATCGTTAAATTAAAAAAAAAAATCTTAAAGTGATTTTATGTATTTTTCTATCACTCTAATATTCATAACATATTGACCTACAATGAAATAATCCAAATTCTAGATAGCCGTCCCTTGTTTTGTTTTTTTTATTTTGCATTGTCTAAGACAGGTTGTTCTTAGTTCTCACGCCGCACCATTCAACCAACAACTATAACACCATTCACAATACACCAAATTGCCCCCTCGTATATACAGGGCGATCTCTAAATCAATTTAAATCCAATCCAATACAGCTGGTGCACAAAAATCAAATTAATCGATTTTTAGCGGTATTAGAAATTTTACAACACCATCGCTCCAAAAAAAAAATATTTTTTAGACTATGGATATTTGAGCGCTAACCTTGTAAGGTCTAATTATTTAAAAAAAAATGGTTGAACCACCTTCAAAGAATTTATAAAAAAACATAAAACACAACTCTCGGTCATTTTTTCTTATTTTTTCGAATATCCTGTATGTATATAGTGTAAATTGTTAGTGGCTATAACGAATATAGTTGTTTTGGTTTTTCGTGACCACCAGGGTGACCAAACTACCCCTGATATTCCAAGAAAATGAAGATTTGTTTCGAGAAAAAATTAAAAAAAAACTCGGTCATTTTTTCTTATTTTTTTCGAATACCCTGTATGTAGATAGTGTAAATTGTTAGTGGCTATAATGACCATAGTTGTTTTGGTTTTTCGTGACCACCAGGGTGACCAAACTACCCCTGATATTCCAAGAAAATGAAGATTTGTTTCGAGAAAAAATTAAAAAAACAACTCGGTAATTTTTTCTTATTTTTTTCGAATACCCTGTATTTAGATAGTGTAAATTGTTAGTGGCTATAATGAATATAGTTGTTTTGGTTTTGGTGACCACCAGGGTGACCAAACACCACCGATATTCCGAGAAAATGAAGATTTGTTTCGAGAAAAAAAAAACTCTTGGTCATCTTTTCTTATTTTTTCGAATACCCTGTATGTAGATAGTGTAAATTTTTAGTGGCTATAATGAATATAGTTATTTTGGTTTTTGGTGACCACCAGGGTGACCAAACTACCCTTGATATTCTAAGAAACTGAAGATTTGTTTCGAAAAAAAAAAAAAATAGTTCTTCCATATTTCCATAATAGTTCTTCCAATTTTCATTGATTATTAATCGTATTTATTTGTTTCCAAAAAAAATTAATTAAATTAAAAATTGGTTTATAATACCATATGATTTTTTTTGCGAATCATCCCAGAAAATATAGAACCTACAAAATTCGATTTTTATTTAAATTTATGTTTGCAAAAATTTTCATACATTCGTGAGTTTTTTCGATATTAAAAATTTTTTATCAAGACTTTATAAATTCGATATTCGAAAAAGCATTTTTTTTTACCTATTCGATCTACATTCTAATATACTTCTATAGTATCGGAGTGTCATTTTTATCTCTAATGAGTTAATAAAGTGGACTATGTTTGGTTTGTGTTCTTTTGTGGCGAGCCAGTCTCTTGTAGGTATAATATGTTTGGATAATTTATATCGTAGACACCTATATGATACAGGGTGTCCATTTCAACATAAACACGTCCCCCTGTCCCCAAAACATTCTCCAAAACATGTCACTTGTTTTTATTCACCAATACTGAAGTTCTATTTGCATTTTATGTTAACAATTTCCGAAGAAAAACTTTAAAGGTTGCAGCGTAAACGAATTTTTAAATAGATTTCGTTGCCCAGAGAACAGTATTTTTTTAATTTAAATTTTTTTTTTTACTTTTGACAAAAAAAGATACATTTTTTAAACCTACAAAATAAATAAATCAACGCTTTTAAATAACACCCTGTGTACAGACAATTCCATTTATCTTCTTCCATCTTTCTTCTACTCTACCCTCGTCCTTATCGTCATCTCATCCGATTCAATAAATGAAGATTGAAAATCGATCTCTGACCAAATTTTCTATAAAAAAAAAAACACCTCTCCAATCTATAAATAATTAATTCTTCGCATGTCTTGGCAAAAAAATATTTACTAAATTTCATTGATTTTTTTTCAAAAATGTTTATTATCATCGTCATTTGTTAATCGATTGACGAAACTATTGCGTGGGTGGTTTAATTTTTCGCCTCACGATAACTTAAGATATTGTAAGATTAGAAAATATACAACAGAAAAACGGATGTTTAGACCCTATATAATTTTTTTTTTTAAATTTTTGGAAATTGATATTCGAATATTTTTTTAAACAAAACAAATCTTGAAATTAACTATCGATTTTTTTTATTTCACTAATTCCTCATCGACTTTAGTTGTAATGTAGAGTGACAATAAAACAAAAAAAAATAAGATTAGAAAATATAAAAAAAAACAGATGTTTAGACCCCCTATATATATTTTTTATTTTTGGAAATTGATGTTCGCATTTTTTTTTAAACAAAAAAATTCTTGAAATTTACAATCGATTTTTTTATTTCTCTAATTCCTATCGACTTTAGTTGGAATGTAGAGTGACAATATATTGTCGTAAGATTAGCAAATATTAAAAAAAAAATCGAAAATTCTGTAAAAATCGACGAACGATTTGCTGTGTTTTCTTTATAGTTATGTCCCTATATCGCAGCATGAAAGATCTAATATTTCACTATTTTAATTCTTTCGTGCAAGTGAGGAATATATATGTACGGTATACAGATTTTCTAGTATTCTATGAGCATCTAGTGCGTTGTAATCGCTATTCTATACATAAGAAGCTACTGAATTGTGAAAAAAAGTTTACATACCGCTGCTCTAACACGGTGGAAATGTGAATAAACTTTACGATAAATACGCTTTTCTCTCTTCTTGGCGAGCGGTAATGTTCACTGCACGAAGACGAGTAAATAATAGCATGGACGAATAATTATATTATATCTACATTCACAAATCTAATTTTATATATAATATTTACCACAAAATTCATATCGTACTGTAATTTAATGTTAAAATGACGTTTCTCGCAAAATAACTTTTTTTTTTCGTGATAGCGCCACCTGTTGACCGTAGCTAAAAATAACGCTCCTAGTATAAAAAAAAATAGATAGCACATATCATATAGATTTATTTTCAGTTTCATTATGTATTAGTTATTTTTTTAAACAATATTTTAAATTGCGATCATTGAAACCGTATATATATTTTTAGATAGCGCCACCTTTGGATCATATCCAAAACTAACACTTTTATTACCATCGTTTATTTGTTATTTTTTTAATCAAACGTTTTAAATTTAAAAGTGGCAATGCTGCAAAACGATTTTTTTGCGGTAGCGCCACCTATTGACCGTATTTAGAATTAACACTTCTAATATTAAAAAATATGCTAGAAGGCGCATCTCATATAGATTTATTTTCAGTTTCATTATGTATTAGTTACTTTTCTCCACAATATTATAAATTGCGATCATTGAAACCGTATATATATTATTTAGATAGTGCCACCTCTGGATCATATCCAAAACTAACACTTTTAGTATCATCGTTTTTTTTTCATCAAACGTTTTAAATTTAAAAGTTTCAATGCTGCAAAACGATTTTTTTTTGCGGAGCGCCACCTATTGACCGTATTTAAAATTAACACTTCTACTATAAAAAAAATAGATGGCGCATCTCATTATACATTTGTTTTGAATTTGACGTTCAGCGTCATTATGTATTAATTAAAATTTTCCGCGACGTTTTAAATAGCGATAATTGAAACTGTACATTTTTTTAGATAGCGCCACCTTTGGATCATATCCAAAACGAACACTTTTAGTATCATCATCGATTGGAGGTCCTTTTTACAAAACGTTTTAAATTTTAAAGTGGCAATGCTGCAAAACGGTTTTTTTGCGGTAGCGCCACCTATTGACCGTATTTAAAATTAACACTACAAATATTAAAAAATATACTAGAAGGCGCATCTCATATAGATTTATTTTCAGTTTCATTATGTATTAGTTACTTTTCTCCACAATATTATAAATTGCGATCATTGAAACCGTATATATATTTTTTTAGATAGCGCCACCTTTGGATCGTATCCAAAACTAACACTTTTAGTATCATAGTTTTTTTTCATCAAACGTTTTAAATTTAAAAGGGGCAATGCTGCAAAACGATTTTTTTTTGCGGTAGCGCCACCTATTGACCGTATTTAAAATTAACACTTCTAGTATAAAAAAAATAGATGGCGCATCTCATTATACATTTGTTTTGAATTTGACGTTCAGCGTCATTATGTATTAATTTAAATTTTCCGCGACGTTTTAAATAGCGATAATTGAAACTGTACATTTTTTTAGATAGCGCCACCTTTGGATCATATCCAAAACGAACACTTTTAGTATCATCATCGATTGGAGGTCCTTTTTACAAAACGTTTTAAATTTTAAAGTGGCAATGCTGCAAAACGGTTTTTTTGCGGTAGCGCCACCTATTGACCGTATTTAAAATTAACACTTCAAATATTAAAAAATATACTGAAGGCGCATCTCATATAGATTTATTTTCAGTTTCATTATGTATTAGTTACTTTTCTCCACAATATTATAAATTGCGATCATTGAAACCGTATATATATTTTTTAGATAGTGCCACCTCTGGATCATATCCAAAACTAACACTTTTAGTATCATCGTTTTTTTTTCATCAAACGTTTTAAATTTAAGAGTTTCAATGCTGCAAAACGATTTTTTTTTGCGGAGCGCCACCTATTGACCGTATTTAAAATTAACACTTCTACTATAAAAAAAATAGATGGCGCATCTCATTATACATTTGTTTTGAATTTGACGTTCAGCGTCATTATGTATTAATTTAAATTTTCCGCGACGTTTTAAATAGCGATAATTGAAACTGTACATTTTTTTAGATAGCGCCACCTTTGGATCATATCCAAAACGAACACTTTTAGTATCATCATCGATTGGAGGTCCTTTTTACAAAACGTTTTAAATTTAAAAGTGACGATGCTGTAAAACGATTATTTTTTGGCGATAGCGCCACCTATTGACTGTAATTAGAAGCAACGTTTCTAGTATCGAAAAAGAGATGTCGCAACTCATCTTTTTTCGTAATTTTATAAGACGTTACATAATTTACATCTGCGATCTGTCAATTTAAATTTCGAATTGATAAATTCTCTTCTAATTTCACTAAAAATCAATTTTACGAGCTACATACAATTTTTTCTACACAATGCCATATATTTTTGTATAAAACGCGCTATTTAATTGTTTATTGTTAATTGCCATGTTTACATTGTTTAACCCGCACTAATTAATTTCTTATACTTCTAAGCCAGTCCCACAGAAAATTTTACTACTCTGCTATATACCCGGTGGACACGCAAAAGTGTCTTTTTAAATAAGTAAAAAAAAAAAATGCGCAAAATTTCGTATTTCTAAAAAGACAAAATTATTAATTTAAAAAATACATAAAAAATAAAAACACTCGCACGGGAAAATAAATTTCTCCACATAATTAAATCGAATAAATTATATTGTCAAAAAAATTCTCAAACTTATTTCCAAAAATACATACCTACATAAACCGGAACACATGTTCATACGGTTTTTTTTTTGTGCGCCACTCTGTATATTGACCACCCCGACATCGTCAGTCACATCAACATAATTCACATACAACGTCTTCAGTTTATATTACATTTTTCACGTTATATTATTATCATTATTTTAGTTATATGTGAAACTGTTCCCACACAATGTCTGTATGGTTATGGCCTCTTCGTCTTCGTCAGTTGTAGTAAAAGTGTATCTACCACCGTGCGAAAGAGCGAGATATAAAATCAAACAGTGCTGGTAAAAGGTGGCCACAAAAAAAAATAATAGCAAAAAAATATTGTTAAACGAAATTCGACGTTATGAGATAATTAATGCGTGACGACAGTCCACAATTGTCAATTGCCGAAGAAAAATAATTTCCGATATACAGGGTGTTACGCTTAATTTTAAAAAACTCCCAATTTTTTTTACGTGTATACTTTTACATATAAATTAATAAATCCTATTGGAAAATCATGTGCATATTCAGTTCTTCAGTTGTTGGTATGCCCACCCTCTTGCCCCCAGCATACCCAACACCCCCCATAAACTATACACCAATCAAATCAACATAATACGTGCAGTTGCATGTTGTCCCGCGATCACCGTCCGTACTATCGTTATTTACACAGCCCCCTTCTTCTACGCGTCCTTATACTCTTTATCTAATCGTCCTGGTGTGTCCTGGTGCGTGTCCTTGAATACCAACAAGCGAACGGGCTTATGCTCCCCCCCCCCTGGGCATAAAAGTAAATAGTCTGGAAGGGCGAGGGAGTCAAGGGGATGAAATATTACGCTTTTTCTTCTTGTTTTTTTTTTTTTTTCGATAGAGAGATGTGCAAGAAATTTCTTGAATTGAAGAAATCATAAGCTCATTTTAAGATTTTTTGTTTATAAAATTTCGGGTGGGGCAAATATTTATTTGATGTAGTCGAAAATTTTTTTTTCAGTGTAGAATTTTGCTATAAAAATCAAAATAAGTCAGTGATGAGAAATTTGTTTTATATCCACTGGAATGTTATTATAAACGTGTTGTATAATGATTTTTTTTTCTTTTTTTAATTTTGCCAAAAAAAAAAATGATCAAGGTATTTGAAAATATTTAATTTGACATGGAAAATCGAGTGTATATTCTCCGGGACGAAATTAAAAATTAAAAATTGAAATTTAAACATGTTTTTTAGACAAAAGGTATTTATTGTTAAAACGACATTTTTCAATTAAAAAAAGTCTCATATTTTTCAAAAAAATGGGTAATTTTTTTGAATTTAATTAAATGTGTTGAATTAAAAAAAAATCAATGTAGAATTTTACTATAAAACGATTCATTTAAATAAACATGTAAAAAGCCAACATCTCTACACCCTGTATATACCATCAAGTATATGTTTAAGGGTAAAATAAAAAAATTTCATTTTAAATTTAAACTTCTTTAGTAATTCTTTTTATTTAAAAAAATGTACTGAAATTACGAATGAAAAAAAAATCATTGCTAGATTTAAAAAAAAAGACAATTCTCATATTTTCATGTTAACATTTCTTTTTATTTTTGGCATTCTAATTAGTTTCGACATTCGTTTTTGTTGATGTCTCATGTCTGCACGCACACTACCCCTAATTTCCTCTAGCTGTAAAAAAGTTAACTATTACGTCCCTTATCTGCAATATTGCCATCTTTGTTTACCGCCCCCGTTTACTATATTTACTCTCTCACTTGTATGGAAAATTTCAATTCACCTATGCATATGAAATTGCACGAAAATATAATATACGGCCACCATTTTGCTAATATAAATGTCGGACATTAAAAAATCAAAAATCAAAAGTATAGCGAAATTTTAAGAGTAAAAAAACGCCATGGTTTTTTTTTTGTTTTTTTTTCAAATACAAATTAAGCACGTTTCGTACGGTTTTTTTTTACGTAACAAAAATTCGTTTTTTCTTCTGCGCAATTTTTTTTTCGCGGACTATACAGCGTGAAAAATCGATGATAAATGTCGGCGTCTGAAAAGTTCGGCTAGGGCGTCGTAAAAATCGAAATTATTGTCTGCGATAGAAAATCGATCTTCAGGGAGCTTTTACGAAACTTATATAACGTACTAAAATGTTACAGCGTAATAAAAACCGTAATATAATCGCACAAAAACTTTTAAACCAGTAAATTTTAAATTTGGGCGAATAAAATTTAAAAAAAAAAAACATTTTTCTTTAAGAAAATATTTTAATCGAACTAAATCTTATTTCTGTAAAGTTAATAATTTCAAACGATTATAAAAAACATATTTTTTCTAAACTGGCCATTAATTTAATTTAATTAAGTTGTAAATTGGTGTATTTTTTTTTGGCAAATTATATAGAATTAATGTGCCCATTTAGCACTGTCTGAACGTATCGTACTGTGAGATCAAATGTGCTCCGAAAACACGCGCAAAATGGTACAAAAAAAACGACAAGAAATTCGAGCGCAAGGGTACTGATTTATAACGACAGTTTTGCCAGCTCAGAAGTATCAATTATGCTTTGGAAAAATGACTAAGATGTATGAAATACACGTAAAATGATTTTTACCGAGTTTCGGATTTTTTTACAATTTTTTTTTATTGAATACTAATGAAATTATTTGTTTTTTTCTTCAAATTTTTAATATTTAATTTTTTTTATAAACGAATTTGAGAAATTAAAACGTAATATAATTATTAATTTTAACCTGTATATTTCTGTAAAAATAAAAAAGAATGCGTTTGTGACGTGCGTTGATTTCTTGCTGGATTTTTATTAATCAGATAATTTTGTAATTACACGTTTAAATTAATTGCGGCAAATACGTGAAGGAACATATCAAGATTGTCAAAAGAAAAGAAGCAAATGTCCATTTACCACTAAATTTATATCTTGTAAATGTCTTAATTAATGGCAACAAAACAGTTCATGTTTAAATACATACATTTTAGTATATAATTTTAATTCGAGCATAAAAAAAAATATTTTTTATCATTCATTAATGAATTAACTTTTTCTTTTGGCGTATTATTAAGAAATTCGATTAATTAGTCCACCATTTTTTTTTCTGTATTATATAATTTACTATTTTCTTAGGGTTAAGGGACTTTAACCGCTGAGTATCGATTTTCGTATTGTACGTAATTTTCGCTTTAAATAATACATTTCATAAATACATCGCGTGATTCGATTAATTAAAAATAGCAACGCTGCTAATTATCGAATAATTACAAAAAAAAAATTTCATGACTTAGGTTTTTTTTTTTTTAATTTATATAGTATATCCCAGTTATTTTGGTTTTGATTTTTTTGACTATCCTAAAATCAAATCCAAAAGAACTGGGACATACTATACGCACTAATTAATACTTAGAAAACATACACAGTGTTTCTCATCATTTATCTCAGTTTAACCAATTGATAAACATGAAGATTGAATAAAGATAGTTGAGGACTCCATTTAGCACGTATTTAATAGCTGTCTTCCAATTCGAAGAATTGTTTGAATGACATTCCTTGGTCTTACCGCATCGCGACAGACTACCAACTAAATATATACACGGTGGATGCAAAAAAGTCTACCAAAAAAAAATAATTGCTGTTTTGGTAGATGAATTTTAGCAATTTTTTTATTTGAAATTTAACGATTTATTTTAATATAAATTAATTATTCTGGTTGACTTTTTCTTAAAATTTTAATATAGGCTTTTATTTTAAGTTTTTTTTCAAAATATTAATTTTTAAACGTCGAAATTTTTCAGATATTTTATCAAATGTCCTTTTTCTTAATATTTGGCAATTTCCCTTGTTTTTATTTCTTTCCCAAACCAATTTTTCTTGGAAAAAATTAGTACTTTATCTCGAGTTGTGTCTTTAATTTCTCTAATTGTAAATCGTTAGTCTATGTATTATGATTAATTTATGGCAACAAAAATCAATTAATCGAGCTTTTCTCTTCTTGGACATGCAAATTCAATTTTACCAACCTTACATAGATTTTTGGTGCTTATATATATTTTTTGACCCTGTATATTTTTTGTCCGCATCATCATACCATTTTTCGACACTATTTCGAGTTAATCTCGTCACTATAAATTTTTACAGAATTTTTTAATATCGAATTATTATTACCCAAATATCAACTTTTGTTTGCTTTTTTCCTCCATCATACCGGAAATTTAAAAAAATAATAATTATTATTTTTTGAGGTAATTTTTTGTATATAAATTCATACAAGATATAAAAAATCAAAAGCAATTTTTGAAAGAAAACAAATTCAATATTATTAAAATTTCAAAAAATCTCTTCACGCCTCTTTACCATTTCCCCAAAACACGCTTAAGAATTTAATTTTTTTTTTATAGTAACACCACCATAAATCCTCTGGCTTTAACACTTCTCTTTAAATCAATCTGCGCAATATACTCACCATAATACCGTGTGTATTATTTACTTTTACCTGTTCCACCTATTTCTAATCCAATTCCTCAATCCGTGTTGAGCCGCGAGGGTCTTGACCTTGTCTTCCACCGCCACAGCAGCAACATACATATTGTGGCCAGACATATATAGGTCCCTATTGAGGTTACAATTCAATACAATATACTGGGTGAGCACTTTAACACCCGCACTTAATATATAAAAAAATCAAGTTTATTTGATCACATAAACTTAACTGTCATCTGTCAATATTGCACTTTAAACTGTCATCTGTCAATATTGCGTTTCAAACTGTCATCTGTTAATATTGCACATCAAACTGTCATTTGTCAATATTGCATTTAAAACCGTCATCTTTCAATATTTCACTTTAAACTGTCATCTGTCAATATTGCATTTCAAACCGTCATCTTTCAATATTGCACTTTAAACTGTCATTAGTCAATATTGCATTTAAAACTGTCATCTGTCAATATTGCACTTCAAACTGTCATGTGTCAATATTGCAATTCAAACCATCATTTGTCAATATTGCATTTCAAACTATCATCTGTTAATATTGCATTTCAAACCGTCATCTGTCAATATTGCATTTGTCAATATCTGTCAATATACCGGGTGAGCACTTTAACAGCCGTACTTAATATTGAAAAAATTCAAGTTTATTTTATCACATAAAAAAACTGACAACTTAACTGTCATCTATCAATATTGTACTTCAAATTGTCATCTGCCAATATTGCACTTCAAACCATCATGTGTCAATATTGCATTTCAAGCTGTCATCTGTCAATATTTCATTTCAAACTGACATCTGTTAGTATTGCATTTCAAAGTGTCATTTGTCAATATTGCAGTTCAAACCGTTATCTGTCAATATTGCATTTGTCAATATCTGTCAATATACCGGGTGAGCACTTTAACAGCCGTACTTAATATAAAAAAAATTCACGTTTATTTGATCACATAGAAAAAGTGACAAATTATTTGTCTTCTGTCAATATTGCACTTCAAATTGCCATCTGTCAATATTGCACTTCAAACCGTCATCTGTCAATATTGCATTTCAATCTGGCATCTGTTAGTATTGCACTTCAAACTGTCATTTGTCAATATTGTATTGCAAACTGTCATCGGTCAATATTGCATTTGTCAATATCTGTCAATATAACGGATGAGCACTTTAACAGCCGTACTTAATATAAAAAAAAATTCAAGTTTATGTGATCACATCAAAAAACGGACAACTTAACTGTTTTCTGTCAATGTTGTACTTCAAATTGTCATCTGTCAATATTGCACTTGAAACTGTCATTTGTCAATATTGCATTTCAAACTGTCATCTGTTAATATTGTACTTCAAACTGTCATCTGTCAACGGGAATAGGTACAATAATATTAAATTTTTGACAAATGAGAATTTATTTGACGCTAGTTTTTTTTTTATACATACATGGTAGATGTACGATAAATAATTTTAGCACGTTCGCTGTATTAGATCGGTCCTTGGCTGATTTAAATCAATCACGCTGTAGATGGAAGTATGCTTGCTCTAATTCAAAAATAAACCGTGAATCTTATATATAGAGATAGGTGAAAGAACGTTAATTTTATTGGGTTTTTGTTGAATAATTTAAAAATAATGTAGTTGTGAAAAAAAAACCAACTAAAATTTTTGTAGTTTTATAAAAAAGTTGTGATCTGAAACTTTAGAGAAAATTAATATAAAAAAATGTACACTAATGAATTTTAAAAATAAATGACTAAAAATAATTCTAGAAAAATGTGCGTATTGTTTTTACTGCTTTGGAAATTTCAAAATTTCAAAATAATTAGTTGCAATGTAAAAATATATATAATTATTATTTGTCGACATTTTGGACGTTTTTTTTAAAATTTTGTATACTTTGTTCAAAAATTGCTTTTTATTTATTATATCTTGCATAAATTTATTATATTACGAAAAATTATTTAAAATTTTTTTAATTTTTTTTTTTAATTCCACTCACTTAACTCGAATATAAAATATTAAAAAAAAATTACGACTATTCAAATTTTTGTACAAACCATATTTTATACGAAAAGAACGTTTTTTTTGTGTATTAAAAACAAAAAAAAATTAAACTTTTAAATAAAAAAATATTAGGTACTGATTTTATCGCCAGATCGATTAAATATTGAAATAATTAAATCCAGAAAATTAAATTAATTAAATTCAACAATAACAAATACATTTTAAATAGTCGCTTTGTTTGAATGTATAAATAAATATATCTCTTATATATCTCTTATATAATACGATTTGTTAGCAACATTAAATCTAATTATATATTATTATTTATTATGTTTAATCTGTAATATATATTTTTAAGTAATATAAAATAAAATTCTATTTCGGTATATAGGTCAAATCAAAATTCAATTATACATCGAAAAAATAGTTCAATTAGTTAAATTAGTTCCAATAAGTAGTTCAACGTTTTAGTGTGGTTTGAAAATATATTAAGGGGTACCGCACTTTTAGAAATTTGTACACAAAAATGTCCATAGGGAATTTATTGCACCGCTCAACGCCATCTATTGTTAGTTGTGTTTAATAAAATAGTACTGTGAGCGTAAACGTCTTACTAGTACAGGCAAATCTTGTATAGATGTCGCTGCACCAAATATAGCTAATTTCGTTTTTACCGAATTACGGCTTAATTAAGCGATAAAACTAACTAAAATTTGACAAATGCCATTATATATATATATAAATAACACATCGAACTACAGAGAGAAAAAATTATTTAATTTTTAACTTACTGAAAAGTAGCGGTAAATGCAGTTATAGTTTCGACTATGCACATGCGTGCACATAAATCGATTTTATATAAATTTAGAAATTTTTCTTTGAAAATTTTTCTTTGCAGTTATATGTGGAATATAATAACATAACGTTGTACCAATTTTCACAGGTCTAGCTTAAGTAGTTTAGGATTAAAACCGTATCTTGTAAACATTGCCAACATATATGACCCTAAAATGTGTATCCCCTTAACAAAAATTAACTCAAATTTGACAGACGCCATTCTGTATATATAACACATCGAACTACAGGGTGAAAAAATAAAAATAAATTTTGGCTTACTGAAAAATTGAAGTAAATTCGCTATGCATATGCGTGCACAAAAATCGATTATATATTAATTTAGAAGAAGAAATCTCTATATGTGAAATGTAATAATTTAATATTGGGTCGATTTTTACTTTATATATTTTTTTTTTCTCAACATTGCACTATTTCATATATATTTTTGCAAAATAATTCTTCAAAAAATAAATTTGGACTTTTCGGCTTTAATTTCGGAGTGAGACTGTATCTAGTCAGCGATGCCTTAAACGTGCGGTATTCCCTTAAGAAAAAATGTTGCCCTTTGTCAAGTAGCCACCACAAACTTGTATAGGCGCCGCTACTGGCTGCCATTGAATAACTACCGCAATTCAATGACTGACCAACGGAATGAATGAACTGGACATAATGTATATAAACACTTATGTGTCATTTGACAGTTACACGTGCAGACAGACGGGCGGACATGTGAGAGTGAATGTGTGAAGATCCGGTCGCGGGTCTCCGCCTTTAAAAAAAAAATTATTTATCAGCAATTGTTGTAAAAATAATAAAAAAGCCACAAAAATAATAAAAATAACTTATTCAATTTTTTATTTTTTTTAACCAAACGAATTCGTATTCTTCTTCAAAAAATAAATTAACATTAAATTATTTTTTTAAAGAAAAAGAAAAACAACGACTTTGGTTTTTTTTTTTCTTGAATCACACGGTATTAATTGTTTTTTAAATGATTTTTTTTTTTCGTAAATATATCTTATTTTTGATATAACAATGCCGATATATTTTTTATCAATTAAAAAATTGTTTGCAATAATAAAAAAAAAATTTTAACGGTTACTCATTTACTGGTTGTCTCTTCAAAAATAATATTTTTTGTAAATGACAATTTTCTTTTATTTCGCCATTTTTTTTTGTAATCGTATTTTTTTTCAACGGTACCTTCAAAAAAATTCTTCATTAATATTTTTTATTTCTCTATATGTCGAATTTCAGTCTTAACATAACAAACATAAAAAAATTTTTTTTTGCGAATTTACAAAATCCTCACACGATAATTTTTTTTTACACTTCACATCATTTTTATTGCTGCCCTTTTAAAGACTGCCGGAAATTTACTAATTTTTTTAAAAAATTTACTAAAACACAATTTATACCCTATATATATTTTTTTTTTCTTTTCACTTTTAGCTACTTTTCATTCACAAATTGAATTAAAAAATAATAATTTTTCACCATCTAATTAAATTTAAAAAATATATATTTTTAAAACACTCACTTTTCTTTTGACATAATTTTATATACCAATTGACCTAAAATTAAAATTCATTATTAAAATATTCTTTAAATCATCTTACCCGATTTTTTTTGGCAATTTTTTTTTTTGTGGCCGATATTAATTCGATTCTTTGATTTGATCAAAACTTGTCGCAACATACACAACGAAATTAATTCCACATTTCGTATTTATCAATAATATATCTCCCTGTATAATATACATGTATATTTATAGTATATACACAGTGATTCTATGAAGTACAACTTTTTTTTACAACATTTCATAATACTAGTGTTATTTTTTAATTTAAACATAATTTGACGTTTTTTAATTTTTTTTTAATAGCAAAAAAATTATAATATAGAATATCACCCAAAATTTTGGGTGATATTCTATATTATAATTTAACACCGTAGTGATAATTTTTTTTTAAAAAGCGAAAAATTGGTCACGTACTATACCAATTTTATTGGTATAATGTAGTTAGTTAGTTAAAGAGTCCGCAATCCTAAAGATTGGTTGGAAACAGCACGCCATGCCGATCTATCCTGAGCTAATCCCTTCATCTCCCTATAGCTATTCATCTCAACGTCTTCAACTATCTGACTCACATACTCCAATCTAGGCCTACCTACCCCTCTCTTTCCCTCCACTCTACCTTCTATGATCAATTGCATAATCCCCCCATGCCTAAGAATATGCCCTACTAATCTGTCGCTCCTACGTTGTAACACTCTCCAAATACTTCTCTTCTCCCCTACTAACTCTAGTACAGCTTCATTTGTTACTTTATCTTCCCAACCAATCCTCATCATCCTCCTATAACACCACATTTCGAATGCTTATAATCTACGCTTCTCTTCCTTTCCTATAGTCCACGCCTCACACCCGTACAGTGCTACACTCCAAACATATACCTTCAGTAATCTTTTTCTAATACCCAAGTCAATATTTGATCTTAAAATCTGTTCTTTTTCTACGAATGCCTTCCTACCCTGTGCTATCCTACACTTTATATCTACCTTGCTTCGATTATCTTTTGTGATTCTACTGCCTAAATAACAAAAATCTGACATTTCTTCGATTCTATTATCTCCTATTGTGATCCTCATTTTTCTACTGCATTCCTTTTTGTCACACCTCATCACTTTAGTTTTACCTATATTTATTTTCATGTTAAAATCCCTAGTCAATACTGCCTGCATACAATTCAATACCCTTTCTAATTTCTTTTCGCTTTCTTCCAATATAGCTATATCGTCGGCGAATCTCAGCATATATATTTTCTCTCCCTGTACATTCACACCTACACTATACTCTTCTTTTACTTTGTTTATTGCATCTTCTATATATAGATTAAATAATAACGGTGAGAGTGTACATCCCTGCCGAACTCCCTTCCCTATTTTTGCTACCTCTTCTTCCCCCTCAATTCTAACTAAGGCAGTTTGGTGTTTATATAAATTAAAAATTATTCTCCTATCCTTATAATCTATACCCGTTTCTTTTAAAATTCTAAACATTATGTCCCAATCTACATTGTCAAATGCCTTTTCTAAGTCTACAAAAGCTATGCAAGTTACCTTTCCTACCCTATTTCTTTTTTCTACTACCGTTCTTAGTGCTAGAATCGCCTCCCTCGTCCCTCTGTTTTTCCTAAAACCAAACTGATCTTCTCCTAGCCTTTCCTCTACTTTATTTTCTAATCTCCTATAAATAATCTTTAACAATATCTTCGATGCATGTGATAGTAGGCTAATGGTCCTATAGTTCTCACACAAATTAGCTCCTATTTTCTTCGGCATTGTTACTATTCTACTACGCTGAAAATCCTGTGGTACTTCTCCCTTCTCATATATTTTACAAACTAACCTGTATAATCGCTCCTGCATTTTTTCCCCTGCGTGTTTTATTAATTCGGCTGGTATCATATCAATCCCCGCTGCTTTGTTATTCCGTAAATCATTTAATGCTCTATGAAACTCTGACCTAAGTATGCTAGGACCTAAGTCATCCTCATCTATCTGTTCCACATTTTCTAGCTCCTCCATGTCCTGCCTACCTTTATATAAATCTTCAAGATACTCCTTCCATCTTCTAGCTTTTTCCTTATTTTCTGTGAGTTCCTTACCCTGCTTATCACATATAATGTTACCCTTTGGTTTTACTTTAGAAAAATGTGACTTAATTTTCCTGTAGCCCAAATCTACTTTACCTCTTCTCATATCCTCCTCAATATCCTCACAATTTCCTTTTATCCACTCTTCTTTCGCTAGCTTGCATTTCCTATTAATTAAGTTCCTTAGTTCCTTATATTTTTTCTGTCCTGCTTCTGTGTTTTCAATTTTAATTTTCCTTCTTGCTTCAATCATTTCAACTATTTCTTCCGTGATCCATTCCCTCCTACCTGCCCTTTTCTTTGTGCCTAATACTTCATTTGCTGCTGTAGTTAACCCATTTCTGATTTCTCTCCATTCGCAATCTATGTCGTTCCTAGATGTTCCATTAGCCATGATTTCTACTTTCTGCTTGTACTTTTCACATACATCAGCTAATTTTAACCTATCGACATCTACTATATGGTATAATTGGTATAATTTACCAAAAAAAAAATATCTCCATACTTATTTTTTTTTGGCAACTTACTATAAATCTATCGACATTTAATTTGCGAGGTTTCTACCTTAAAAAATAAATAAAAAATCTCTTCGCCGGGGCATGACACTCTATAACAGCACAGTCATCGACGTAATTACTCTTCGGTAGCGAAAGAACCCACCGAAAACGCACCGAACAAACATAAAAGACGACCACGATATTACTCGTAACGAAAAAACACGCCGTCTTTTTTCAGTTCACATACACTCAACATAACCTTGTCACGCTCGGCTGTGTCCGGTGAATGCT
This sequence comes from Leptodirus hochenwartii, assembly GCA_947310635.1. Taxonomy (NCBI): domain Eukaryota; kingdom Metazoa; phylum Arthropoda; class Insecta; order Coleoptera; family Leiodidae; genus Leptodirus; species Leptodirus hochenwartii. Next base: position 1,825,210 of record OX371179.1, read on the forward strand.
GTCACTGTCAAATGTCATTTCGTATATGTGCGAGTGCAGACGCGATAATTGCCCGGTAATTAATGGAGGGGCGATTATCAAAGCTCACATTTGTGCGCTGTTTATTGCCTATAGAAAATGATTGTAATTGATGAATAGAAAAATCGGTTCGTTTGAGGTTATGGAAGCATTGTGTCAAATGTAATACCTGAAGTTTGTCAAATAAAGATATTAAAATAATGAATGCGAATGCCAGCAAAGAAGCAATTTATTTTGAAAAGAAGATCTTCATCTGTATTAAAAAAATTTTGATTATTTATCAAACGTAATATTTCTGTGTTAGATATACATCCGTTATACAAGGTGGCTCAAACGTACAGTTTTTTTTTTTGTTTAAATATCGTTCTATAAAAAAAAAGTTATTAGTGAAGAACTTATTCGTAAATCAAAATAAATATACAGTGTGTACTCTTAAACTGATGTTTAATTTGTATGGAACTATATATCTGTACCTTGGAACAAAAAGGGCCAATGTCCAAAATATGGAGCCTGAGCATGAAAATTCAAAAAAATGATTAAAAAACTAAAAATATATATTTTACACCAAATAACATGAATGATTCAAACAAAAAACTTTGAAAAAAATTTTTATGAAAACTGTTATATAATTTTATGAAAATGCGAAAATAGTACGAAAATGTTTAAAAAATTAAAAACTCCATTTTCCGACACATGATAATATTGGACATTGGCCATTTTTGTACAAAGGTAAGATATATATAGCTAACTATATATTTTTCATAATTTTTTTATAAATTCCAAATTCTCTTAAAATTTTCAAATATTTTGAAATCTTGAATAATCAATATTCAATTGCTAAAAAAAAGATTAATTTATAAAAAAATACTTTCATATTATTAAAAACATTATACATAAATGTATTTTTTGCTTATTTTACAAACTTCTTCAGAATGTTTTTTTATTCTTTAACAGTCGCTAAAAACAATACAGCGTGTTCCATTAAAAAAATTATAAAAAAATACTTTCATATTATAAAAACATTATATATAAATATATTTTTTGCTTATTTTGGTTGGCGTTGAAATAAAAAAATAATAATTTATAAAAAAATACTTTCATATTATTAAATAACTTTATATATAAATATTTATTTAGCTTATTATTTTACAAACTTCTTCAGAATGTTTTTTTATTCTTTAACAGTTGCTAAAAACAATACAGCGTGTTCCATAAAAAAAATTATAAAAAAATACTTTCATATTATAAAAACATTATATATAAATATATTTTTTGCTTATTTTGGTTGGCGTTGAAATAAAAAAATAATAATTTATAAAAAAATACTTTCATATTATTAAATAACTTTATATATAAATATTTATTTAGCTTATTTTACAAACTTCTTCAGAATATTTTTTATTGTTTAACCGTTACTAAAAACAATACAGCGTGTTCCACAAAAAAAAAAAAAATCATCAATTAATCCTATATTTCTAAATACATCTCATAAATATTTGGTTGGCGTTGAAATAAAAAAATAATAATTTATAAAAAAATACTTTCATATTATTAAATAACTTTATATATAAATATTTATTTAGCTTATTATTTTACAAACTTCTTCAGAATCTTTTTTTAATCTTCAACAGTTGCTAAAAACAATACAGCGTGTTCCACAAAAAAAAAACCAAATCATCAATTAATCCTATATTTATAAATACATCTCAAAAATATTTGGTATGGCGTTGAAATAAAAAAATAATAATTTATAAAAAAATACTTTCATATTATTAAAAACATTATATATATAAATATTTATTTAGCTTATTATACAAACTTCTTCAGAATATTTTTTTTTCTTTAACCGTTACTAAAAACAATACAGCGTGTTCCACAAAAAAAAAAACCAATTCATCAATTAATCCTATATTTATAAATACATCTCAAAAATATTTGGTATGGCGTTGAAATAAAAAAAAAATATGTCCTAAAAAAAACTTTCCACGTTTATTTTATTTTTTGACTATATGACATTGACTCGAACAACGACTATTTTTATATCGAATATATTAGTTTGTTTGCGCCTTTTGACTGATATCTTGGCGAGCGAAGATGTCTTCTGTACTGTTGAGGGAATATAATGTAAATACAGCGCGTATTTAGATTAAATAATGCGGTGGACCACCGACCGAGCCGGCGGCGCTGAATAGAGCCCGCGATGGACGGGATGGACCAGAGTGTCCAGCAACGGCCAGTCGGTGGTCAACGTGTGCATGCTCACAAAGCTCCCAGTGACCGCAAAGTGTAAACTGTAGCGTCTGTTAAGCGGTGGCGTATGAGAAAAGCAAAAGTGGCCGCGCTAATATTAGCTTTATAGTCGATAGAATGTACATAGTGCGGCCTTGGCTTGGACAAATTAGTTTCATCGGTGTTTTCCGTGCGGCCTGCGCATGTATTTATAATCGTAACACGAAAGAGATTTCCCATATTAATTTTTTTTTAAAAGTCTGTTTATAAAATCTTGTATTAGTGCTTTATTGATAAGCCAGGTCAGGTCAGGTCAAGTTTTGTCTAGAAAACGTTTTTTTTTTGGCAGTTTATTTGAAGTTTTTATAATATTTTATACATTTTTGCTTGGTTTACAACTGTTTAAAATGTATATAGATTTTTTTGTATTTGTTCATTTGTCGGCGGGTCAGGTCAGGTCAAATTTTGTCTACGAATCCCAAAAAAAATCCTCAAATTTACTTCAACATTTCTGAAGAAATTGTTGATTTTCTTCATTTTCGTTCTAGTTCACATGTCGGAAAGATGTCTTGAAAATTATCAGAAAGATTTAACCGGACCTATCAATGCAAAAATCTACCAAGTCAAGTCAATTTTTGTGCAGAAAACCGAAAAATAAATCAAATTAATTAAAAATTTACGTTGTTTTTAGAATTTCGGTAAATTTTGATTTTGTTTTATTTTTATATACGTCAAGTCAAGTCAGGTCAGGTCTAGGTTGGTCCAGATAAACTAAAGATTTTCTCTAATTAACCTAAAATCGACGTTACTTACGAATTTATTTAATTTATTTGTATACATATAATTTTGCAAATCGTTAAAAATACTTTCTTTTCTATTCGATTGATCAGATTTTGTGCAAAAAACTGAAATATCTTTCTATATTTTCACCAATTAATTTACTACATATATTTATAAAAAAAAAAATCGATTTTTTATGTTTTTTGTTTTTTTTCTGTTTTTTTCTCGATAAAACAAGGTGGATTTTTTTCGAAAAGCAAAAGTTTTTTCCCACATTTACTTAAAATTCACGTTCCTTGAATCTATTTATTAGCCAATTTATTTAAAGTATATACTTTTTGTTTTAGGTCGTTAATTGATAGGTTTAGTCAGATCAGGCAACATTAAAAAAAAAAACAGAATTATTCAGAAAACGAATAATTCTTTCTAGACTTGTTTAAAATTAACTTTCTCATTTTTGTATTTTTAATTTTTATATTCTACATATTTTTAAAAAGGTATATTCATTTTTTTGCGTTACTTCATTATTACTTAAGTTAAATTCAATTTTCTCCAAAAAAAAACCGATAGGTTTTCCCAAATCTATTTTTTAAACTGATTTTTCATTTTATTCAAAAATTCATATTTTTACATTTCCTTCTATTGCCACGATTCACAGAGCCCTTAAAAATATTTTTCTTAAGAAAAGTTTGTCCCCACCTGATTGCACTTCGTAAGCACAAATATCTACGGAATTTTCTCACACCCTCCTCTTACATGTAAATCATCTTTTTATACATATATATTCTTTAATTTCACATACAATACGGTCCTTCATTCATTTTTTAATTTAAAGGTACGTTCGATATCTGGTGCCCAAAAATCCGAACCCCATACATAATTTGAAAAGGTCCATTTTCGTAATTTAGTTCGCCGTAATTAAACACTGATTTATTACTTCAGCCGAAGAGAAAATACATGATACGACATAACAAAATATTTTTTAGTGATATTTTTACATAAGAAAAATGTTGCAAAATCTAATTTTCAATTGATAAAATGCAAACATTTTTACGCTTGAGAAGTTTACCAATTTTGAAAAAAAAAAAAACATGATACAAATTTTGTTTATTTTTTCAACAATTTAATTTTTAATCCGCAAATATATTGATTAAATTACATAACATCCTATATAAATGTTTTAAAAAATCTGCCATTCTATAAGCGATACTTAATCAAAATTTGTTGTTCATATTTTTTTAGTAAAAAAGGGTTTGTTTTTATTAAAAATACCTTCAGGATGTTAAGAAGAAATTCTATAATTCGTGTAATAGTATAAAAAGCACTTTAAATAAAAATAATAATTAACCTCGAAGTAGATTATCAATGTCCTAAAGTCACAACCGTAATAACTGGGACATACTATACCACCGACTCAATAAATAAGAGGAACACCTTTTTTTTAGTTTACATCGCTGATACTGTTCTCCTGGGCTGTTCAGTTTCGGTAATGGCCCAAACGGCATTCCAGCACGTTCTAACGATATACCTTTTCTTACCTTCTGTCCTAAAATTCATTCGGCTTCCATTTAACTGCACACACACACACATATATATATAGTAGCCGCTGCATATATCAAAAGATCGAATGAAAATGAAAACCGATTAAATATCATCACCCTACATGTACCAGGTGACATGAACATGAACGAACAGTCACTTTTCACTGGATCATAAAAAGTATTTTTTTATAATCCAGTGAAACACACTTTTTCTTGATTTTTTTTTATGTTTTTCATTTCCCTTCACTTTTCTTCACTTCCATCCACCTCCCTTACCTTCACTTCCCTTCACTTACATTCACTTTCCTTCACTTCCTTCGACTTCCTTTCACTTCCCTCCACTCCCTTCACTCCACCCCCTTCGCCTCACTTCCTTTCGCTTCCATACACTTCCCTCCACTCCCTTCACTCCACCCCTTTCACCCCCTTCACTTCACTTCCTTTCGCTTCCATACACTTCCCTTCGCCTTCCTTCACTTCCATTCGCCTCCCTTACCTTCACTTCCCTTCACTTACATTCACCTCCCTTCACTTTCCTTCACTTCCGTCGACTTCCCTTCGCGTTCCTTCACTTCCCTCCACTCCCTTCACTCCACCCCTTTCACCCCCTTCACCTCACTTCCTTTCGCTTCCATACACTTCCCTTCGCGTTCCTTCACTTCCCTCCACTCCCTTCACTCCATCCCATTCACCCCCTTCACCTCATTTCCTTTCGCTTCCATACGCTTCCCTTCACGTTCCTTCACCTCCCTTCACTTTCCTTCACTTCACCCTCCTTCACTTTACCTCCCTTCACTTCCCCCCACTTCACCCCTTCACTTCACTTCCTCTTACCGCCCTTCCCTTCACTTCGCTTCACCTTACTACTTCACTTCACCTTACTACTTCACTTCACCTTACTACTTCCATTCACTTCAACTTCACTTCGCCACACTTTACTACTTCACTTCCCCGTTACTTCAAATGAAGTGAAATCGAATAATTTCATTTAATATATTACCGCGCATTATTATATTTAATATATTACCGCGCATTATTATATTTTTTTAATTAAAAAAAAAAAAACTTTTTATTCAGTTTGTTTAAATCTGACTTATGGTATTCTATACATGCTCATTGGTCATTTCAATTTTTTCTTTTGTCTGAAACCTCATTGTAAGTTACCTCTTCAAATTTAACACCCTGTATACAAATATAGTATCGTTGTGGATGATTTTGTATATCTCGCCCTAGTTCTTATGGTTTTGACTTTTTACTATATCACAATAAATATATGCAATCCATCGTACATTGCCTTTAAATTGTACCAGATGTACAGGATACAGAATATTTTAAAATTATTTTACTATCGACGAACTAAGGAGTATTACAAAATATAAGACAAATAATACAGGGTGATTACGTAATTTTACATAGTTTCCATTATTAGACTATTTTAAGAAAATGTATTCGTTCTTCAGTTTATCAAATATTCTGTCCTACGTATTTAATACGGTCCTGTCCATACTTACAATCGCAATATACAGGATAGTCAAAATTCAAATATATATATTATATTAAGCGGTTTTTTCTTCGTAATTTTATTAATAATATATTTAATTTCTACATAACATCGTATAATAATATAAATACGAATTTTGTATACCCTGTATAACGCCGATTGCAACAATTAACTATACCGCTTAAACTTTTTAAACTTTAATCTAAATTTCTAATGCCTGAATCGTCTATTTTGACGTACTAATCGACATATAAAACGCAAAACCAAATGAACTAGTACATACTATACATATATACAGGGATGTTACCCTACGCATATGTTACTTCTATATATATTAGAGATTTTCTGTGGGGTGTTGTTCTATTTTATTGTCGTATCGAAAAATATTGTTGACTAGCAGAAAAGCACGTATGGCCAAATATTTAGTGCCGTTACGTGACGGCAATATATTTTGGATAAGCCACAGGTGTGCAGGGACATTCTAATCACCCTGATCCTTTTTTTGGGGGACTTATTATTATCGATATTGACGAAGGTGTCGTTAATATTTGGGCCTAACTAAAATAATGCGGATGTATTTATTATTGGCCGCTCTGTATATTTTCATTGTTAAAATAATACATATATATATTTTTTAAATTACTATTTAATTATTGTTTTAATTATTCTTTTCAAATAGTATTTTTAATAATATTTAATTACTATTTTTAATTTTTATTCCCCTTCAAAATAACAGAAATAATTTTGTTATGGAATATTTCTCAAATATTTTTTTAAAATTTCAAAATTACGCTTCTTTTTTTTTCTTTTTTTTCTATTTTGAGCCGAAAACGCATTAACAAAAAAAATTTGCCCCACCCTTAATTAAGTTGGTATATTTAGAACAGCTGATTGACAAATTTACATTGTTTAAAAAAAAATTTTTTTTTATTGGTATTATAAAAAAAAACACATTTGAAGTTATAATTAAAAATTTTGGTATTAAATATTTGACCAATCATTTGGAAATCGTAAAATCTCAATACACTAAAATACGCACAAAAAACCAACCCCTTAATAAAAAAAAAAACGCAACTAAATGTAGCAAAACTGAATTTTATAAAAATTCAAAAACTAGAGTTCCACCAATTACGAGTCGATTAAAAAAAAATCAATTACGGATTGGTTTTTTTCGTCAAATTTTTAATTTTTTAATTCTTTTTTTTCGAATCATTCATCTACAACATATCTTCTAACAAACGTAGCCCCGCAATTTGCAGCTTCTTCACCAAACACAGCTGTAGTGTTTTTTTTTTGTTTTCTAACCTCACGTAAGTACCTCGACAGCGTTTCTTTGGCGGCGACTCGTACCTTTTTTGGCGGCTAAAAAAACCCGCGAGACCGTCCTGTAATTATCTGTGCGCAATCCCACTTAGTTCAGTCACCACAGTCTACATAGTTAGTGTAGATTTACTTGTAGGTGGTCTTCGTTCTAAATGAAACTAATTTCATATTGTTAAATATTTTTCATAATATTGACCGAGTGTTTTTGTCACTCATTTTTAAGTTATTTTTAAGTACATTTGTTGTTTTTTGAAAGAAAAAAAAATTAAATAAACAATTTCAATTTTTTCACGTTTTCCATGTTTGTGATTTTTTTTTAGTACACGCAGAATTTTTTAATTTAAACTCAAAATGACATACCTTGTTTTTTCCGTATGTGTATGTATATTTGTGCGAATTAGATAAATAATTGAAATAAATATAGTTGATAATTCATTAAAACGTAGTTCGTTATATTAATTTTTCAAAAATTAAAATTTTTTAAAATTTGATTTTCTCAAAAGTGTAAAAATATGACAGTCCTTGTTTTTTTCCCCTATACCCTTCATTCGTGTGTGTGTATACATATATATATTTATTTATTTTCTGTTTATTTTTATTTGTTTATTTTTATTTTTATTTGTTTTTTTATTTATTTATTTCTAGTTCTGAGGTAGAACTTGGATAAATTTAATATAGCCCTTTTTTTCTGTAATAATTTTAAATCTGACGAAAAAAAAATCGTCCATTTTCTGAATATCTATTTTTTATTCATGGTGTTCAGAAATTTGTTTTGGAACTGGATTTTTTTTTTAATTGATCGATAGAAAAATTGAAATTGCAAATTTCGAAAAATTTATTTTGCTTTTGTAAATTGGCCAAAATAATTTTCTTACAAAATTTTTCTTGTCTTTTTCAAAATGATCTTATTTCAATTTCTCTATCTAAATTTTCATATAAAATTTTCTTCATGTTTTTAAAAATCTTCTTGATTTAGTGATTTTTTTTTAAATTATAAATTCTTCTGAACTTTCCGAGAAAATTTCCTTTATCCTCTTTTTCAAAATCTTCTCATTTTCGTGATTTTTGCTTTCTAGTTATAAATTCAAAATTTTTCTTCATCTTCAACATCTTATTTTTGTAATATTTCTATACAGTGTAAATTCTACGTTTTCTAAAACTTTCAAAAAAAAAACCTTAAAATTTTCTTTGCCTTATTTTACAAAATCTTGTCATTTTCGTGATTTTTGCTTTCTGGTTATAAATTCAAAATTTTTCTTCATCTGCAAAATCTTATTTTTGTAATATTTTTCTATACAGTTATAAATTCTACGTTTTCTAAAACTTCCAAAAAAAAAACTCTAAAATTTTCTTTGTCTTATTTTTCAAAATCTTTTCATTTTAGTGATTTTTGCTTTCTGGTTATAAATTCAAAATCTTCTTATTTTTGTAATATCTTTCTATACAGTTGTAAATTCTACGTTTTCTAAAATTTTCAAAAAAAAACCTCTAAAATTTTCTGTCTTATTTTTCAAAATCTTGTCATTTTCATGATTTTCGCTTTCTGGTTACAAATTCAAAATTTACATAAAAATTTATTTTCATCTTTTTTTCAAATTCATCTTGATTTAGTGTTTTTTTTTAGATATAAATTCTTCTGAATTCCCGAAAAAAAATTATTTATCTTTTTTTTTCAAAATCGTCTCAATTCGCGACTTATTCTACTTATTAATTCTAAATCATTTCAAAATTGAATTCTGCAAATTTTTGTTTGGAAACAACTTCAAATACAAACCTTACAAACGCTTCCAGCTCAAAAATGCTACGTAAATATTTTTCCGTAATTAACATATATTTTCTTGCGCACTAGAAAAATTCCAAAAGTGCAGCGTACAAAGCTCATAACATAACAATTGAGGTTTTTGTCATTGAATTCGAGTCCGAAAATCTACTTATCTCGTATTTAGCGTCATTGTTGGGCATGTCCTTTTGTCACCGGACATATTTCACAAAAAGGGCCTGTATATAAAAAGGACCTGTATATCTACCGTATATTATGCGGATGTCCTTTATTTGTCAAAGTGGGCCGATCGTTGTTGTTGGCCCTCGGTGGGTGAATTCGGACCATATGAATGAACATGTCACTTGTCATTTCAATCGAATTGTTGTTGGCCAGCCCAAAGGGATTATAGATAATTCCGTTCGACAGGGGATGGACCGGATTATCAAAAAATATTGGCCCCATTTTATTATAAACCACGGCATATTTTATTTGTAAATAAATACAATTATTTTTCTATTTTTCGATCGTTGGTTACAAACAAAATGTTTTTTCGATCAGGGGGTATGTTTATTTTTTATTTTTTGAAACACGCTGAATGACAAATTTTCTTGTTTGAAAATTAATTTGAGAGTATGTAAACTAGAATTATTTTTTTGATATTTTTTTAAATCGAACTGAGGGGTGGATAACTAGGAAATGTGGAGTATAAACGGAAGGTCTCATTTTTTTTTTTGAACACGCAGAATGAAAATTTTCTTGTTTGAAAATTAATTTGAGAGTATGTAAATAGAATTATTTTATTGATATTTTTTTAAATCTGACTGAGGGGTGGATAACTAGGAAATGTGGAGTATAAACGGAAGGACTCATTTTTTTTTTAAACACGCAGAATGGAAATTTTCTTATTTGAAAATTAATTTGAGAGTATGTAAATAGAATTATTTTATTGATATTTTTTTAAATCTGACTGAGGGGTGGATAACTAGGAAATGTGGAGTATAAACGGAAGGACTCATTTTTTTTTTTGAACACGCAGAATGAAAATTTTCTTGTTTGAAAATTAATTTGAGAGTATGTAAACTAGAATTATTTTTTGTGATATTTTTTTAAATCGAACTGAGGGGTGGATAACTAGGAAATGTGGAGTATAAACGGAAGGACTAATTTTTTTTTTGAAACACGCAGAATGGAAATTTTCTTGTTTGAAAATTAATTTGAGAGTATGTAAATAGAATTATTTTATTGATATTTTTTTAAATCTGACTGAGGGGTGGATAACTAGGAAATGTGGAGTATAAACGGAAGGACTCATTTTTTTTTTAAACACGCAGAATGGAAATTTTCTTATTTGAAAATTAATTTGAGAGTATGTAAATACAATTATTTTATTGACATTTTTTTAAATCTGACTGAGGGGTGGATAACTAGGAAATGTGGAGTATAAACGGAAGGACTCATTTTTTTTTTTTAACACGCAGAATAAAAATTTTCTTGTTTGAAAATTAATTTGAGAGTATGTAAACTACAATTATTTTTTGTGATATTTTTTTAAATCGAACTGAGGGGTGGATAACTAGGAAATGTGGAGTATAAACGGAAGGACTCATTTTTTTTTTAAACACGCAGAATGGAAATTTTCTTATTTGAAAATTAATTTGAGAGTATGTAAATAGAATTATTTTATTGATATTTTTTTAAATCTGACTGAGGGGTGGATAACTAGGAAATGTGGAGTATAAACGGAAGGACTCATTTTTTTTTTAAACACGCAGAATGGAAATTTTCTTATTTGAAAATTAATTTGAGAGTATGTAAATAGAATTATTTTATTGATATTTTTTTAAATCTGACTGAGGGGTGGATAACTAGGAAATGTGGAGTATAAACGGAAGGACTCATTTTTTTTTTTGAACACGCAGAATGAAAATTTTCTTGTTTGAAAATTAATTTGAGAGTATGTAAACTAGAATTATTTTTTGTGATATTTTTTTAAATCGAACTGAGGGGTGGATAACTAGGAAATGTGGAGTATAAACGGAAGGACTAATTTTTTTTTTGAAACACGCAGAATGGAAATTTTCTTGTTTGAAAATTAATTTGAGAGTATGTAAATAGAATTATTTTATTGATATTTTTTTAAATCTGACTGAGGGGTGGATAACTAGGAAATGTGGAGTATAAACGGAAGGACTCATTTTTTTTTTAAACACGCAGAATGGAAATTTTCTTATTTGAAAATTAATTTGAGAGTATGTAAATACAATTATTTTATTGACATTTTTTTAAATCTGACTGAGGGGTGGATAACTAGGAAATGTGGAGTATAAACGGAAGGACTCATTTTTTTTTTTTAACACGCAGAATAAAAATTTTCTTGTTTGAAAATTAATTTGAGAGTATGTAAACTACAATTATTTTTTGTGATATTTTTTTAAATCGAACTGAGGGGTGGATAACTAGGAAATGTGGAGTATAAACGGAAGGACTCATTTTTTTTTTAAACACGCAGAATGGAAATTTTCTTATTTGAAAATTAATTTGAGAGTATGTAAATAGAATTATTTTATTGATATTTTTTTAAATCTGACTGAGGGGTGGATAACTAGGAAATGTGGAGTATAAACGGAAGGACTCATTTTTTTTTTAAACACGCAGAATGGAAATTTTCTTATTTGAAAATTAATTTGAGAGTATGTAAATAGAATTATTTTATTGATATTTTTTTAAATCTGACTGAGGAGTGGATAACTAGGAAATGTGGAGTATAAACGGAAGGACTAATTTTTTTTTGAAACACGCAGAATGGAAATTTTCTTGTTTGAAAATTAATTTGAGAGTATGTAAATAGAATTATTTTATTGATATTTTTTTTAAATCTGACTGAGGGGTGGATAACTAGGAAATGTGGAGTATAAACGGAAGGACTCATTTTTTTTTGAAACACGCAGAATGGAAATTTTCTTGTTTCAAAATTAATTTGAGAGTATGTAAATAGAATTATTTTATTGATATTTTTTTAAATCTGGCTGAGGGGTGGATAACTAGGAAATGTGGAGTATAAACGGAAGGACTCTTTTTTTTTTTGAACACGCAGAATGAAAATTTTCTTGTTTGAAAATTAATTTGAGAGTATGTAAACTAGAATTATTTTTTGTGATATTTTTTTTAATCTGACTGAGGGGTGGATAACTAGGAAATGTGAAGTATAAACGGAAGGGTGTAAAAATACAGTAAATGTGACAAATATTCGTAAATACTGGAAATATGAGTAAATATCTAGAAAAATATATAAAAAAAAAAAATTGCGGATACTTTCTAAAAATAAAGATCAATAGCAGTATAAAATAAAAAGTATTTGAAAATGCGAGAACTACTATAGTGAATACTGCAAATTTTATAAATATCGATAAATATGGAAATTTCATAAATATGAAAATACGAGCAAATATCTCAAAATTTATGTAAAGTCGTAAAGTTTTGTAAATATCGTGAGATACGACAAATATGAATAAATTTCGCGAAATATGAGTAAATACAGAAAATTCGGGGATATCTGTATATACGGCAAAGAAGAAGAAAAATCAGTACCTTACGAAAAGTTTCAAAAAATTTATATTTATATTTTCTTATGAAAATATCGGAAAATTACATTTTTTATTATAAATATTCGCGAAAAATTCCTTACATTTTTCTCATTTTTTCTCATATAGGAAATAATATAGAAATATATTCTCACATATTTTTTATATTTACGATATTTTTTTTTTCTATATTTTTCTATATTTCACATATTGACTGAAAAAAAACGCGAAATATTTACAGATATTTTTCATACTTTCTGATATTTCCGGTATTTTCCGAATTCTCCAATATTTATTGGCATTTTTTTTACATAGAATATAATTTTTATACATAGAATTACAAAAAATATATAGAATAATAATTTTTATACATAGAATTACAAAAAATATATAGAATAATAATTTTTATACATAGAATTACAAAAAATATATAGAATAATAATTTTTATACATACAATTACAAAAAAATATATAGAATATATTTTTTACATAAATATACAATTTTAAAATTCACAATGGAAATACGGTGTACAAAAAAAAATGGTAGAAACATCTGAAAATACCAATAAATATGAAAAATATTTGTAAATACGAGAAATATCAGGCAATACTTGGAAATACTCGAAATATCACGAAATATAAGCAAATAATGGTACGACAAATAAAAAACATGAAATATTTTTCATATTCACCTAAACTTCATATAATTTCGGATTTTCTAATATTTATTACGAAAAAAACGCGATATATTTCCTCTATATATTTTCTACACACTGATTTTTAATTTATTCCTCAATATTTCTACATAATTTTTACCCTATATTTTGTATTTATTAATTACTATAGAATATATCGCATATTTTTCCCATAATTTCCAAAAAAAAAATAAAAAAATCAAATTAATTAAAATACACCGTACAAAATTTGGCAGTTACCCACCCCTCATTTTTTTTTTCCAATTTACATACCTCCGTTAACAAACGTGCTTTCGCTTTTCCTTGTTTTTTTTTTTTTGTACGTTCATCTTAAAACCATACTGTCAGTTTTTTTAGGGTGGCATCCCTCAGCTGTAGCATATGTTATGCCGAAGAAGAAGAAAAAAAACGGTTCCGTACAACTAATAAAGAAGATAATATACAGTGATGTAAAATGGTAAATAAAGTACCTGAATTGCCTTTTCAATAATGCAAGGCAACAGCAGCGTGTTAAAATTAGACCCCTCTCAAAATAGGGTCATAATTTTAGCAGTTAATGAAAGTTAGGGCAAAAAAAAATTTTTTTTAATTGTATATTTAACTGAAATTGTGTAATAAAAATTGATTTGTCAAAAAAAAAAACGATTCAATGCAGCAAAATGACTTAAAAAAATATTTTTGTTTACGCGGTAATTTTTTTCACATTTTACAACCCCCGCAGAATTTTTTTCCAAACTGTCGTTCAACGATTTATGTTTTAAGTGCTTATTTATTAAATTTATTTTTTAAGTGCAATCAAAGTCAAAACTAATGCGCACTAAAATCACAATCTACTTGGTCAATATCAAACGCATTACTACTGCGATCGATTGCGCCATTTTCTGACAGTTCGCCATTTTGCCGCTGTGAAAAATCAACGGAAAAGGGGTGAACGCTTTCCGTGGCGGGTAGCGTGATTGTGGCGTATCCATTTTCGCCGCCATTAGGCCAAATGGAAATTTGCGGGTCGAAGAATAATGGACACGAAAATGGATCAAGTTGATAAATGATGTGTCGTCGTTTGCGCGTGTTACATATAAAATATACAGGGTGCCGAGTTAAAACTGAAATAAGTCTTAAATATTATAGTCGGCTTCTTTAATGACGTTTAATCTGACGAAATTATTATTTTTTCATTTTCTGAATATCGATTTTTTTTGGCATTTTTCATATACCATTAAAAAATCATGTTATTATTTGGTTTGAACTCGATGTATTATTATTATTATTATTGTGTCGTCGTTTGCGCGTGATACAGGGTGCTATATAAAATATACAGGGTGCCGAGCTAAAATTTAAATAAGTTTTGTTTAATGGCGTTAAATCTGACGAAATTTTTTTTAAATTTTTCTGAATATCGATTTTTTTTTGCATTTTTCATATACCATTAAAAAAACATTCTTATTATTTGGTTTGGACTCGATTTATTATTGTTATTATTATTAGGAAATTGAGTGGTGGTGGTGGTGGTTTTAATTGTCGGGGAGATTTTTAGTGGTGATTAATAAAAGACTTTGAAAAATTGACATTGCAAATTTGAAAAAAAATTATTTTCCTTTTGTAAATTGATCAAAATAATGCATTTATTAGTGTTCTTATTTTTTTAGAAAATTTTCTTTGTCTTCTTCAAAATGATATATAAATGATAATTTTTGTAAAAAAATCTGTACATTTTTATAGAAAATTTTCTTATTTTGTTATTCTTGTGACTTATTCTTCTCTTAAAATTTTCTTATTTTTGTGACATTTGTTTTCTAGATGTTTTTCATTTTTTTTTTCAATTTTCAATTCCAATTTTTCTTCGTCTTCAAAATCTTCTAAATTTAGTGATTTTTTTAATTTTTCTGTATCTCTTCAAATCCTTCTTATTTTATTGATTTCTTTCCATCAAAATCTTATTTTCGTGATATTTTTTTTCTAGCTGTAAATTCTAAAATTTCTTTTTTCAAAATCTTAATTTAATCATTTTTTGCTAGTTACAAATATGATTAATTACCAATTAAAAAAAAAAAAAAAACGTGAATTTATAAAATCACTTCTGCAATCATTTCTTATTGTATTCAAAAATTTTCTTTTATAAAAGCAAAAAGATGGAATTTTTTTTAAGATTTCACCCATATCTAGGTTGCGTATATTTCAATATAATTCGTGTAACCTCAATATACAATCATTGTTGGAAGAAATCAATAAAAATTCTATATGAATATTAACGAGGGGCTGCTAAATAAATCAACAATTCAAATCGGTTTTTACAGAAAAAAAAATGGGTTAAATTTAATTATATTTCACGATTTGTATTTTTACATACGTAGATTTTCTCATTTTATACTTAATTTATCAACTAAATTTCCTTTAATAAGCATTATTTTTTTAGTATTATTAATAAAATAATATTTTCTAATCGTAAAATATATTTTTTTGTATTACTTTAAACATCAATATTAAAATTCGGTATGGCAACGGTGTATGCGGCTGTTGCTATGGCACATGCGCCGCGTACATATCAGACACCGCCCAAGGCATCATAGGGATATTTCCATGCAGCATACATTGCCTACCTTAAAAACACACGGCAAATATTCCTCTATTAATATATTCCGGCTGTAGAAAAACAAAATTCTTTTTTTCGTCATGAAAGGCACTATTATAATTGAAATTGGATATATTAGCTGTTTCGATATATATTTTTCAATTGTCCATCCTCGCATGAGGGGGATAAGAATGGTCAATCTGCCACTCTTTGTGCAACAATAGCCTTCTTTCGCTAGCCATGTGCCCTGATGATGAATTGTTGCACCCTATACAATCCGAAACTAGTTCGGATTAACTATCGCATTGTCTAAATTGGCAAAGGACCCGAATTGGATTATATACAGGCAATAAGCAGAAAATTACCTTGTACACCATATGAAAAAATAAAAATGAAATTTTTAATAAACTTACAATTTACTTTTTTAATAATAAACTATATTTATATATTTTTTAATAGAATATATTATAATATAGAATATCACAATTTTTAATAAAATAAATTATAATACATAAATATTATAATTTAATTTTAATTTGCATTAAATAAATTGATTTTTGCCATCAATCTTTTTAAAACGTATATTTCGTTTGCTCAATTTTTTTTTTATACAAAAAAATAAGATTAAACAAATGTCAGTTCGCTAGAAGTCTAATATTAAATTACATTATTTTTAACGCTACTTGTCATTTGTCATTCTGACAAATTGTCTCTCACCCTATATATATATATATATATATATATATATATATATATATATATATATATATATATATATATATATATATATATATATATAGCGGCGTTTCTACAAAGGCGAATAAATTTGTCAAGCGTAATATGACAAGTCATTATTTATGTGACGCGATTGTTTAAGTAAAAGTGACATGTTAAACGTCAAACGAATTGTCACTTTTTATAAAACAATGATTTTTTTATAAACGGTTTGATATTTACTATACAGGTCTCATAAAAAAACTATATTCGATTTAGAAACAAAAAATTTATAAATTTAAAAAAACATTAAATTCAACAATTTTTTTTTTGTTTCTAATACAAAATTTGTCGACGTTCATACGACTTACGTCAGATTAGTTGCAATGTGACACGTTAGTGTTTGAACTTACGGCTTCGTTGACTGGACACTGACAGGTGATGGTACTGCGCATGCGTGGTTGCTACTACCTGCCACAGTACTGTACCAAGACGAGCAATTATTCGTGTTAACCAGCGCATCAACCATCAACGTTGGTGATTACGATGATGGGCGCCCGATAAATAATTTGCGTAGAAAAATGGACAATAACATATGTGTAAATACCGTCACAATTCTCTTTAATCTGCCGTCGAAATCAGCGTGCGTTTATATACAGCGTGGAGCGTGCGAAGAATTTTTTAATGCAGTTTGTTTGCGATCGAAATAGTCGTTTTTTTTAGTACCCAGTTTTTTTTTGCAAAATTTAAACACGTCCAATTTCAACAGAATCAAATTTCGATTGGACCCGTATTTGCTAGTGAAAATAACGTATTAAGGGGATACCATACAATTTTGTACCATATATGCTGGTAATGTTTACAAGATACCGTTTTACTGGTAAACTACATCGGCTAGACCTATGAAATTTGCTACGACATTAAAGTATTGTATTCCACATACAATTGCAAAGCGATTTATTCAAAAAAAAAATTATAAATTAATAAATAATCGATATATGTGCACGCGTATGCATAGTCGAATATACCTCCATTTTGCAGTAATTCCAAAATTATTTTTTAATTTTTCTCTTTGCAGTTCGTTGTGTTATATATGCAGAATGCCATCTATCAAATTTTTGTTAAGGGGATACACATTTTAAGGTCATATATGCTGGCAATGTTTACAAAATACGGTTTTAGTCCGAAACCACTTAAGCTAGACCTGTGAAAATTGGCACAACGTTAAGTCAGTATAGTTCACATATAACTGCAAAGAAATTTTTTCATAAGAAAAATTCTAAATTTATATAAAATCGTTTTATGTGCACGCACATGCATAGTCGAATCTATAACTGTATTTACCGCTACTTTTCAATAAGTTAAAAATGAATTTTTTATTTTTGTCTTTGCAGATCGTTGTGTTATATATGCAGAATGGCATCTGTTAAATTTGAGTTAATTTTTGTTAAGGGAATACACATTTTAGGGTCATATATGCTGGCAATGTTTACAAGATACGGTTTTAGTCCTAAACTACTTAAGCTAGACCTGTGAAAATTGGTACAACGTTAAGTCGTTATATTCCACATATAACAGCAAAGAATTTTTTTCCAAAAAAAAATTAGAAATAAAATAAAATCGATTTATGTGCACGCATATGCATAGTTGAATCTATAACTGTATTTACCGCTAATTTACAATAAGTTAAAAATTAAATTAAATTTTTTCTCTTTGCAGTTCGTAGTGTTATATATGCAGAATGGCATCTGTCAAATTTGAGTTAATTTTTGTTAAGGGGATACACATTTTAGGGTCATATATGCTGGCAATGTTTACAAAATACGGTTTTAGTACGAAACCACTTAAGCTAGACCTGTGAAAATTGGTACAACGTTAAGTCGTTATATTCCACATATAACTGCAAAGAAAATTTTTCAAAGAAAAATTTCTGAATTTATATAAAATCGATTTATATGTGCACGCATATGCACAGTCGAATCTATAACTGTATTTACCGGTACTTTTGAGTAAGTTAAAAATAAAATTTTTTTTTTTCTCTCTGTAGTGCGATGTGTTATATATATACAATGGCATCTGTCAAATTTGAGTTAATTTTATTGCTTCATTAAGCTATAGTTTGGTTTAATCTAAATTTGGTATATTTGGTGTAGCGACATCTATACAAGATTCGCTTGTACTAGTAAGATGTTTACGCTCAAAGTACCATTTTATTAAACAATAGATGAGTGCAATAAATTTCAAGCGGAATTTGAGCAAAATTTAAAAAATGCGGTATCCCCTTAAGAATTGAATCTACGAACAATTGCAATAGTATTACATCTATTTGAACTATTTTTATACAACAATATATCTTTACGACTTCGTCGTTAAAACGGTAATTTTTAATAGCGCCTAATATACCGTGTGATGTATGAAAATATCCCATCCGGTTATGTTCTGGAATATTGTGTAATAAATGAGAATATTCTCTATGAAGTGTAATATAGTTTTTAAATCTATGTTTAATAAATAATTCATAGAATAGTTTTAAAAGCTGCAAGAAAATGTTTAAAAATGTATATAATTTACTCTAAATATATCAATAAACTCGAATAAATCGATGAAAATGTTGATTTATATAAAAATTGCCGCTACATTATAATGTTGAATGTAATATACTTTAATACAGGCGGTTCTCAATTAAATTTATTAATAATTAGAAAAAAATTAAATATTGCATTTTAAAAGGATTTTTTTTTACAAATTTATTGTTTTTTTCTTATTGAAAAAATAAAAATAACAAAAAAATTTAAATACATTTTTGTTGAAATTATAATAAGTGAAACGAGTCATATATTAATACCTCTTTAACTCCTTCAAAAACAAAATTTAAATGCGCATTTCGTAAGCTAAGCTTCCATCATCAATTGTACAGTAATTAAACAAATATTTCATTTCTGTCAACATCGAGATTATTGTATAATGGTACTTTAAAAAAATATTCGTTACAATCTACGACTTACAATCAAAAATGTTCGACTCTTCAATTTTTTTTTTGCCTAAAAAATCTTGTAACAATTTTCAGTTTAGCAAATAATCGCTTCATTCATAACTTAAGATATTTCAACATTCAGTGGCAATTTTTGCAGAAAGACTTTTTGCAAATATTTTTGCCCCGACCAGGATCGAACCTACGACCCTCGCAGTGCTAACCCGATTAAACGCGATTTTATAAATATTATTTAACATTTTTCTCGCAAATTGATACTTTTCTACATATTCATATGTATGTAGTTAAATATTTTACAAAATCCACAAAAATACCAACCGAATATTTGCCTTTTTTACGCCAAACTATCCTCAAAGGTCTTTTGCGCGCCCGCAACATCGACTCTGTTGAGAACCGCTGATCTAATACAACAACAACGCAACTTCTTTTGCATTCAACTACCTCCAATGCTAATTTGAACTGTTAAATAAATTATCTCCCACTTTAATAGATTACGATCATACAGCGTGTGTGCGATTCGACGCAACTGCAATTTCTTCTTGTCTTAAGCCAATTGCTTGTTAATTCACTAATTCCTCTGCTAATATAATAAAAATACTATCGTTATATTCGTCTGCGCTCGATATAATGAAATGTCCTGCTAAAAAAATCGTTTTTTTTTGCGATGTTTTATTTTGTGTGTCATGTAAATAATAGGTCGTGGGTTCGAATCTCGCTGCAAGTAGATTATTTTTGGAAACTTACAATAATACTAATAACCAAGGAACAAATTAGTTTCGTATACAACTAAAAAGCGCGCAGTTTTTGTTTGTATTTTTTTGAATTATAAATACCGTGTGTTCTTTACAGATGGATGTTCGTCACGGAACACGCCCAAACCCCGACCGCCACCGACGCCAGCGACGGCCGCCGCGACGACCGCACGGCCCAACATCACCTTCCTCACGTACGAATGTCCGCCCGCATACGCGGCCTGGTACTGCCTCAATGGCGCCACCTGTTTCACCGTCAAAATTGGCGACTCGCTTCTTTATAACTGCGAGTTAGTATCCAGCTTTTTTACCCAATCTTTTATTTGTTTAAATCGCGAAATATTTTGTAATTTATTTGATTGAAAAACAATAATTTTTCTTACCTTTTTTTCGCTCATGTTTATCGAAAAACATTTTTTTAAACTTTTTTTTGGCTCATTTTTATTGAAAAACATTTTTTTTACTTTTTTTTCGCTCATGTTTATCGAAAAACATTTTTTTAAACTTTTTTTTTGGCTCATTTTTATTGAAAAACATTTTTTTTACTTTTTTTTCGCTCATGTTTATCGAAAAACATTTTTTTAAACTTTTTTTTGGCTCATTTTTATTGAAAAACATTTTTCTTACCTTTTTTTTCGCTCATGCTTATTGAAAAACATTTTTTTTAACATTTTTTTGGCTCATTTTTATTGAAAAACATTTTTTTACTTTTTCTTCGCTCATTTTTATTGAAAAACATTTTTTTTTACTTTTTTTTTCGCTCATGTTTTACACAATCTTTTATTTAACTAAATCGCAAAATATTTTGTAATTGTTTGTTTAAAAAAATTTTTTTAACTTTGTTTTATCAATTTTTTGTGCGAATTTTTTATTTAATTATAAATCTGAAAATAATTATTATATAATTATTAAAGTAATTATTTGTTTAAAATTTTTTTTTTTAACTTTTTTTATAAATTTTTTGTCCATTTTTTATTTATTAGATCGTAAAATATTATGTAATAATTTATTTAAAAAAAAATTGTTTTCTTGCCCATTTTTATAATTAATTAAAATCGCAAAATATTTGTAATTCTTAATTTTAAAAAAAAAAACTTTTTTATCCACTTTGTCCAATTTTTTATTTAATCAAATCGCGAAATATTTTGTAATTATTAATTAAAAAAAAAACCAATTGTTAAATTATATACATTTTCTTTGGTAGATGTTCTGAAGGTTATATGGGTCCAAGATGCGAATACAAAGATCTAGACGGTTCATATTTGCGTAAGTTTTAATTTTAAACTTAACATATCGCGTTAACTGTCCATAAATTTGCCCGTTTCTTTTTGCAGCATCTCAACGTCGTATACTTTTAGAAACAGCGTCGATAGCGGGTGGCGCTACAATCGCCGTGCTGTTGGTGGTTGTGCTCGGCCTGGTGGCCTACGTGCATTATTGCCGGCGGCAGCGCAAGGAAGAGCCGCCCACGCCGCCCGCGCAACTTACGGCCGCCCAAAGTACGTTGACAACGACAACGGACACCGTGGACGGCGCCACTAGGACCGTCACGACGAGTTGCCGCAATACACAAGTGCCACGGTAAAATAACAAATCAATTTTTAAAGCGATCGTTTGATTTTGTCGCAATTTCAGTAGGTTGCCTACGTTCGGCACTCGATGGAAAACGCAAAATCAGCACTGCGCCGCCATGACCAGGGTCGACCTGCAACAAGTGACAACGTTGCTAGGTGATTGTGCGCTTGCGCAAGCGCAACAGGCGCACGCGCAACAGCGACAGTGCTAAAAGTAAGGTATTGGCAAATCAATAGCGGAAATACAAAGGTGAATAATTAACAAAATCGAGAGTTCTATATATCAAGAACTATATACAGGATGAATTAATTGAATGATTAATCTTTCTTTTCAAATATAATCTACAAAAAAATCATTTATACGTTTATATCAATGAATTTCTATCCAATGAATAAATTTCCCTTTGTATTTGAATACATTGAAAAATTGACTGACAGAAGGAGCAGAAACTAACTGACAATCCAAAAATAAAACTACAATAAGAAGAAAAAAACACATTCTTTCCGCATTTTCTTACATCGATTGTATAGAACTGAATATAATTTCAGGTTTGATGATGGAATGTGCGTTATTGTTAATAAAATGTTCTTTTTTATTAATTATTGTGTATTATGTAATTATTAAATTTGAAGCAAATAATGGCAATGGTTGACCGAAAGCAGCACTTGCTAATAGTCAGTGTATAATATTTATTAAATAATAAGTTTTTTTAAAGCAATTTTTTGGTCCTTTTTTCGTATATTACAATATAATTCGAACTTGATAAAATTAGATTGGATTAAAAATGGATTTACCAAAATGTTATTTCAATCTCTTTTTCGAACAAATTGCGTTTATACAAAATATGCAATTTTTAATTCAATCGAAAATTTTATATTATTTCCTTTATACAATTTTTTTTTTTGCAAAACCACCTTCTATTTATACATTTTTGTCTAATTTGTAGCTAGTCTTAATTTACTAAAAGAAATGAACAATTTTTTTAATAATTACGAGCCATTTATTTATTGTCCTATATTTTTAAAAAATAATTTTATTGTCGCAGTATTATCGTGAGCATTTACCAATCTTTTTAAATCATTAATTTTATTCGAAAAAAAAAACAATCCAAACTTCTTTCCATTACAAATCAAAATATAAATTTAGTTTCCAAAAACATTTTTTCTGTTGCTAAATTTAAATAAATATATTTGTGTATATATATTGCAAAAATAGTTAATTTTGAACATATATTTTTCTATTTATTTTTTAAATGTTCTAAAAATCAAATTCGGTTGTAGAAAAAATATTCTTTGCGTAATTTCTTTATATATTTTTTAATTATAGTTGAATTTATAATTTGTCCATTCTTATATAACTATCGTATTTGACAGCTATTTAAATATTATAGCAGCTAAACAATAATATTTATATTAATTTAAGTAAAAGTATAAACTTTTGTTTATATTAATCACCAAAGTAATCGAGATTCTAATAAATAAAATTACGAGCGAATTCATACAGAGTTTTTAATTGAATTCAATTAATTACTACTAAATATAAATTTAAATAATTTCCAAAAAATTCGTTAAAAATTCTCTTATTCACTCTGTATATTTTCTTTACCGTTTATAAATATTAAACTAATTTAACTGTACAGATTTGATGTGATTTTTGCTCATTGGGTATAGAAAAATTCAAAATATCTTAAAATAAATACAAACAAAATCTAAAGCGTGTAAAAATGCGCATTTTTTCAAGATTTCTTCCATATTAGCAATAATTCACTCAATTTGTGTATTTGAAACAAGTTTTTTTTTTGTTAAATTTGCAATAACTAATACTAGCAATGACAAAAATTGCCTAAAAAATATATAACAATATACGCAAAACTGACTGAGCTATTAAAAAAAAACATTCCTCGGTGTATTTTTTTTCTATATATAATATTTCTGTGTACATTATATATATAGTATATTATATAATAATTATTTATATTATTTAAAAATAAACGCCTCGCTAAAATAAATTGTTAACTAGTTAGTATCATAAATTTGTGCTATCTTTCGCAAAAATATTGAGTAAATGGTTATTTATTCAGTTCTCTATAACAAATTTCGTAAAAATAAATTTAAAAATGCAAACTGATTAAAAGTAGTCCTAAATTTTTCAAATATATAATTTCATTAATTCAAAAAATATAAATATTCGAATTTTAGATCAACTGTCGTTTAAATACCGTATCATCGTAACTTACTGTATAAATGTAAATATCCTACGATGTATTTGCAGTCTATTAACAAATAATGTTGACCGTTATTATTTAAAAGACTTAAAAAATACATTAAATATAATATAAATTTACATATAAGTACATAAGCAAGCACTTGGTTCCTAACATAATATTAATTAATATTATAGAATTCGTATTATTTTATAAAAAATCCATAAACACCATAGAAAAACTAAATTCTGCATAAACAGAATTTAATGTACTTTCATCTCCCAAAAATGCATCATTTATTTATCTAATCTTAAAAAAAAAAAAATTCCAGCCTCGACCATTTTGTATTCTATGAAATTTTGCTGAGAAATTTTTAGATTTGTAAATTGCAATTTACTAGAAAATTGTTCTGTTTTATATAAAGTTTTTTTCCTTCATTCTTCGCAAGCTATTAAAATGTATATAAGACATCAAAAAGCTACAAGAGAAAAATGTTAGAATACTTTTTTGTTTATATACACACATGTATTGAACTATAATAAAACAAAACCAATTAATAATAAACGAACCTATTCCTGACTTCATCCAATTTAAATGAATCTATTATATAAGAAACTCCATTTATGTTAATCTAAAAATATACAATATGTCTGTCTTTATCAAATTTGTCAATTAATATTAATTTTATAGAAATTTGTTGAAGATTAATTATTTCAAATTTATTTTAATTAGCTTTATGTTAGGCTACACAAAAACCACACCATATGACAAGTTGCCTATACTAATATGACTGCCATCACTTGTTGTGCGCAGGTATTATTTTTAGTTCTTATCAGTAAGCAAATATACCGCACCAAATTTCATTGTAATCAAAATACACCTCATATTTATACAATTCCGTTGTTCCCTTTAATTAATTTAGATTTATTATATTAATTCGCCTGAAAATCACTTTACAATTAATACATGTGGCGCCATCCCATCATTGTAGCTTCCAAACATAGCATCCGTCATGCAACAGTCATTCTGCTCCATATATACAATTAACCAAAAACAAATGTCATCGTTATTGGTAATTAATTTTTCTTCACTATTTTGGCAACGTGAGTGTGAATTTTTTGGCCCTCAGCCATTGTGAAACATTGCGGTGGCAAGAAATTGCGTGGCGCTTGGGTGAGTTAACACTTTCATTGTATTTTTACATATTTTCTTTAATTAATTTGCTGCTATTGATGTATTTTGTGTGTTTGGTTTGTAAGAAACTGTTCGAAAAGTCAAAGAATCACGTGCAATCAGAGTCCCACGTAAAAGGCACTGCTAAAGTACGACTTTCGCGATATCTAGTCAAGAATGCATTGGAATATCAATCAAATTTGACAAGAAAGGTTTTGTAATAATTTTATTCGAATAGTTTAAGCGAGCAAAAATGGCATCGGTTCATTACCTCGTTGAAGATGTTAACTCCTTCCGCCATAGCCTTTATAATAAAACATGGTAATATACAAATACGAGCCTAAACGTTGAAAAATCGCAAAAATGCCAAGCTAACCTACAATTTCGTAGTTCGTTTCAAACGGTCCGGGGAGAGAGAATAATGGCCGCTGTTAACATTCAACGCCATTGGCGCGGTTATTGCGTGCGAAAATACAAAAAGCGGTTGGCGGAGGCCGCTTTAACGATCCAAACGGCTTATAGAGGCTGGATAGTTCGATGGAAAATGTACAAATACATGAACGATTATATAAATGCGAGAAATAACAGGCTGTTCGACAAAATGGCCGCGAGAATTAGCGCTGTGTGGAGGGGATATTGGGTATTCTTTTTGCGAAATAAACGTGAATTTTGTCCGGTTATAAATTTGCAAAAATTAAGGTTCGTAAAAATTTGCCCGATGACCGAAATATGGTAAAACGGCGACTACTTCGCGAAAAAATGCTCGCGGAAAATCAAAACGTGGTAGCGTTGATGTCGGAGGCTCTAAATCGGTTAAAAGGGGGCCCGAAGTCCAACGAGCAAGTGGCGGAAGAGGAGGAACAGTGCAAAGAATGGGTGTTGTATATTTTACACAAATGTCATCATTTGCTCCGGACCAAACGAATTCCAGGTGTATATTCCGATAAAAAGAGCGAGTATGTAATGATTTGCGTACAGAAAATTTTTTTTTTTGCGTAATTTTAATTGATCTTTAGTGATCTTACTTTTGTCGAGCAATTAATCAAATCGGTCCCAATGAAAGAATACATGGATAATATTAAGAAGGAGTATTACGAAATGCAAAAGCAACCCGCGCCGAAAACACCTTACATTTACGAAAGACGGGCCATTCAAAGAATGGAAGATGCCTTTAAATTGCGTTACAAATTTAACGACAGCAAATCGATTTGTTCGTTGAATATTAATGGGAATATTAGGGAAAAACCGTAAGCGCAATTCAATTTTGATTAAGGGATGTATACATTTTGAATTCATCCAAAGAAAAGAAGTTAGTTTACGCGAAAAAATGCGAGAAATACTTTTAGCATTTTGCCGTGATTTCTTTAGTTTTATTTTGAGTACCCGAACGCCCGAAAAGCCGTATGAAAAGTTGCTTATATATCAGCAAGAATGTTATAGTAGACCGAAGCAATTCCGCCGATTTTCCGAACCGGAATTGAATATCTCGAAACACAACTTTGTTTTGTCGAATAAAGTTGCAAAGAAAGATCCGAAACTGGCGCCATATTACATTGACAATTGGCAAAAGAAAAAATGTAGCTTACATTATCCAGTTTATTTGTATGGCGATTAAAAATTAATATTTTTATAGAAGGTGTTTTCGTTTTTGATCAGATTTTTGATAATTAGTTTCTTCTCATAATATTTCCATTAGTTATTTTAAAAAGACATTTTTTTTAGAACTTCGAGTTTGCTTAAGACAGTTACGAACTATCGTAAATTAAACAAATTTTCATTTTTGACTAGTTTTTTGATGATTAGTTTCTGCTAATAATATTTTTAAAAAGACAGTTTTTTTTAGAACTTATCTTACTCCGAGTTCGCTTAAGAAACATACGAAATTATTTTAAATTTAACAAAAAAAATATGTAACAAACTTTCATTTTTCATTAGTTTTTTGATGACTAATTTCCTCAAAGATAATAGTTTTTAAAATGATCTTCAAAGACATTTTTTGTTAACTTATCTAACAACGAGTTCATTTAAGAAACATACGAAACCATCTTAAATTTAACAACAAAAACTATAACAATATTTATTTTAAATAAAACATCTTTACTAATACAATAATTAATATCTAAAAATTATTTTAGTATTAAAAACTAATATATTTATCGGAAAGAAAAAATTACAACAGCATCATTAAATAAATATAAATACTTATAGTCAAATAAGATAATTTCGTTTCCAATTGACATTTAATTGTTTTTAACGCATTCGGTTTTCATGGCAATTGATAATCGGAATAGCAACCACCCATACAGGAACCGTCGAATAATTTCGTAGCCGCCTGAAACGCCGCTAAATCTATCGAACCCTGATGATGAGCCGCCGAAACCGATAATAAATTGTTCTGGCCCAATTGCATGTTCGATAAAATCAACTCCCTAAAAAAAACATTAAAAATCTTAGTAACATAAACAGGCGTATTCTAAAGCAAGGCAATATTATGCAATTCGTTATAGAAGGCGCGTATAGATTGTGCAAATGTATGCTTCACCTCAACTATCTAAAAAAAAACATTAGTGGCACAGGGAGTCGTATTCTAAAGCAAGGCGGTAATATGCAATTAGTTATAGAAGGCGCGTATAGATTGCGCAAATGTATGCTTTACCTCAGCTCTCCAAAAAAAAACATTAAAAAAACATTCATAGCATTAGAAGTTGTATGTTAAAGCAGGGCGGTATTATGCAATTCGTTATAGAAGGCGGTGTGGATTGTGCAAATGTTTGCTTTAAATCAGATCTCTAAAAAAAAACATAAAAAAAAATTCATAGCATTAGAAGTTGTATTCTAAAGCAAGGCGGTATTATGCAAAAAGTTATAGAAAGCGGATAGATTGTGCAAATGTATATTGGACGAATTATGACAATGAGGGTGATATTTTCTATTCGAAATTTTGTTCGAAAATGATGTAAATGTTTGATATGTCATATGGTATAATAAAATAGGCAGATATGTCAAAGTGACAGATGTGTTCAAAATGCTGGTGATGTCAAAAATGACAGAAATGTCAAGTATTACAGAAATGTCAAGTATTACAGAAATGTCGAGTATTACAGAAATTTCAACTATTGCGGAAATGTCAAGTATTACAGATGTGTCAAGTATTGCAGAAATGTCAGGTATTATAGAAATGTCGAGTATTATAGAAATGTCAAGTATTACAGAAATGGCAAGTATTATAGAAATGTCACGTATTGCAGAAATGTCAAGTATTGTAGAAATGTCAAATATTACCGAAATGTCAAGTATTATAGAAATGTCAAGTATTGTAGAAATGTCAAGTATTGCAGAAATGTCACGTATTACAGAAATGTCGAGTATTACAGAAATTTCAACTATTGCGGAAATGTTAAGTATTACAGATGTGTCAAGTATTGCAGAAATGTCAGGTATTATAGAAATGTCGAGTATTATAGAAATGTCAAGTATTACAGAAATGGCAAGTATTATAGAAATGTCAAGTATTACAGAAATGTCACGTATTGCAGAAATGTCAAGTATTGTAGAAATGTCAAATATTACCGAAATGTCAAGTATTATAGAAATGTCAAGTATTGTAGAAATGTCAAGTATTGCAGAAATGTCACGTATTACAGAAATGTCGAGTATTACAGAAATTTCAACTATTGCGGAAATGTCAAGTATTACAGATGTGTCAAGTATTACCGAAATGTCAAGTATTATAGAAATGGCAAGTATTATAGAAATGTCAAGTATTACAGAAATGTCACGTATTACAGAAATGTCGAGTATTACAGAAATTTCAACTATTGCGGAAATGTCAAGTATTACAGATGTGTCAAGTATTGCAGAAATGTCAGGTATTATAGAAATGTCGAGTATTATAGAAATGTCAAGTATTACAGAAATGGCAAGTATTATAGAAATGTCAAGTATTACAGAAATGTCACGTATTGCAGAAATGTCAAGTATTGTAGAAATGTCAAATGTTACCGAAATGTCAAGTATTATAGAAATGTCAAGTATTGTAGAAATGTCAAGTATTGCAGAAATGTCAAGTATTGCAGAAATGTCAAGTATAGCAGAAATGTCAAGTATTACAGAAATGTCAAGTATTACAGAAATGTTAAATGTGACATTTCTGTGATTTCATCCTGTATATTGGGGGGGGAGTAAAGCAAAGCAAACGTGCGCTTGTAACGATTTCAGCGGTCGAGTCACGCTTATTTACTCTCAAATGACATTTGACACTATATATGTTTTTCTACGTGGCGTATCGTACAGTCGAAGCAATAAAATTGCGAAATAATAAAGCGCGCGATGTAAAATCGAAGGAGTGGATGGAGTAAAAAGTGCGAAGAGCTAACCCACCTAGTTAGGTAGATCCGAAGGAGGGGGGATTCGGTGAGCCGAAGAGGTCGTAAAGTACGGGCAAAGAGCAATAAAATCGCGCAAGAAACACGTGTAACGTGCGCAACGTGTTTTTAATTTAATACACGCAGAAATTCGCGCGGGGAAATAAAAAATTAATGCGGCGCGAAATAATATTTGATCGTTGTTGAATGAATGCTTTTGAAACATTCGTAATTGTTTGCTAATTGATTTTTGTTTAGTTTCGTAAGAAATTTCTACGCCAGTTTTTGTAAATCAATTCATAAATTTCGTTTACAACAAAAAACAAACGAGTTTAGAAAAGTGTATACACGTTAGGCAACCAAAATTACGCGAAAAAAATTTTAATACAAAAAAATTGATAAAAAAAATTTCCGACTTATACAGGGTGTTCCATTTTTTTTATATGCCCAGTCCAACTTGTATTTTATTTTTTAGAAATTTTCTTTTTTAGAAATTCGTTATTTCGCTAAAAAATATGGTAGTAACAAAGGTTCGAATAAAAGTGAGCCAAAACAGCAAAACAGATTGTTAAAAAAACACGAAACTTTAGAATACAATTGACAAGATGTAAATGAATAAGCTTACCCAAATTACCCAATTATAAAAGAGTATTTATATTTATATTAGATTTTGAATTAGTCTTTAGAAGATAGTTTTTTTTTGCTATGTAGTTTGGTTTTGAAATCAAAATGAACCTGTCAAAAGTTGCATCGTTTTTTTGTAGAATTAAAAAAAAAATCGTATACTAATTTTAATAAATTTAGTTTGTAGAAAACAACTTTTGTCAAAATAAAAAATTACCAAAAAAGGAAGATTTGATATTATTATCGTTCGATTTGAATTAACAAATAAAATAATTTTTTCGAAAGATTCTGAAATAGATAACTTTTTTGGAAAATTAAAAAAAAACTGAACACGGTACCATTCTTTTGTGATATTACTGTGAAGTTTAAAAATCAAAGCGGACATATTATAACTTTCAAGTTACAAATCGATGCAATGTTTTTTGTTAAATAAATTTCGAAATTTTCCATAAAAATAATTTTTCGAAAATCATTAAATTAACTCACGGTCTCGGCTGAGGTGTGCGATCTCTTTGCCGCCGATTCTTAAACCAATTCGACACTTGCGTCAACGTCAGGCCCGTCTTCTTGGCCAGCGCCCTTTTCTCATCGGGCGTAGGGTACCTATTGCGTCCGTAGCACTCCTTCAGTGCATTCCTGCTGCGCTCTTTGAAACAATACACCGTCTCCTCACCGTCCCATATCGTCTTGGGCAGCGGGTACTTCTTGCGCAGTCGATATTTATCCACGGCACCTTCACAAAGCGCATCGTATCAATCGTTCATTCGCTGTAAATCATGGTAAAGGCTCACCCAAGGGTCTTCCGCGGACCTTTTCCACCTCTCGGTAATGCGCTCGGAACCACAACGTTTGCAGGTCTTGGTGCCAGCGTGGCTGGTACGCGTGGCCCTCCAAGATGGCGTACAGTTCGTGGTAGGCACCTCTGTGGAAGGCCACGGTCGCGCGCGCTCTTAACACGCTCTCGTTGTTGCGCAGAAGTTCGCTCGGTGGCAGGGACCAGAGGAACGATGCTAGACGTTCTAAATCGCCGTTTTGGTGAAGGGCCTCGCACAAACATTGCACCTGCAATGGGAATTGATCATTTGAAATTGGTATGGTTGAGGTGATAAAAATATTGTTGGTTCTGAGATTGGAAATCTGCAATTGGTTTCGGTGTGGGATCAATTGGTTGGAAGATATCGTGAAGAAATTGAAAAATGAGCAGGGTACCCTCTTCGAATTTTTGTATCTTTTCTAATGGTATTTGACTTCAGAATTGGTATTTTGATGGCAGATGAATATTTCAAGAATTGCGATTTTTTTGAAGTGAGCAGTTTTAAATATTATTAAATTGACGTTCCGTGAAAAAAAATTCTTTTCGAAAAAGTGATTTGATGATACATTTTTTAATGGAAAATCATCTCGGGATTCCAAATCTGCAATTGGTTTCGTTGTGGGATTAATAGTTTAGAAGATATCGTGAAGAAATTGATAAATGAGCAGGGTACCCCCTTTGAATTTTTTTGGTAACATTTGCACATTTTCGACAGTGATATTTTCCAATGGTATTTGACTTCCGAATTTAGTATTTTGATGGCAGATGAATATTTCAAGAATTGCGATTTTTTTGAAGTGAGCATTTGAAATATTATTAAATTGGCGTTCCGTGAAAAAAAATTCTTTTCGAAAAAGTGATTTGATGATACGTTTTTTTAATGGGAAATCATCTCGGGATTCCAAATCTGCAATTGGTTTCGTTGTGGGATTAATAGTTTAGAAGATATCGTGAAGAAATTGAAAAATGAGCAGGGTACCCTCTTTGAATTTTTTTGGTAACATTTGCACATTTTCGACAGTGATATTTTCTAATGGTATTTGGCTTCAGAATTGGTATTTTGATGGCAGATGAATATTTATTTCAAGAATTGCGATTTTTTTGAAGTGAGCAGTTTGAAATATTATTAAATTGACGTTCCGTGAAAAAAAATTCTTTTCGAAAAAGTGATTTGATGATACGTTTTTTTAATGGGAAATCATCTCGGGATTCCGAATCTGCAATTGGTTTCGTTGTGGGATTAATAGTTTAGAAGATATCGTGAAGAAATTGAAAAATGAGCAGGGTACCCCCTTTGAATTTTTTTGGTAACATTTGCACATTTTCGACAGTGATATTTTCCAATGGTATTTGACTTCAGAATTTAGTATTTTGATGGCATGATTTCAAGAATTGCGATTTTTTTGAAGTGAGCAGTTTGAAATATTATTAAATTGACGTTCCGTGAAAAAAATTTCTTTTCGAAAAAGTGATTTGATGATACGTTTTTTTAATGGGAAATCATCTCGGGATTCCAAATCTGCAATTGGTTTCGTTGTGGGATTAATAGTTTGGAAGATATCGTCAAAAAAATGAAAAAATTGTAATGTAAATTGCAAAATTTTCACATTTTCGAAAGTATATTTTCTAATAATATTTGATCAAAATCTGCAAGTGATTTTGTTATGAAATCAATATTTTAAAACATACAAATTTTTGAATTTCGAAAAATTGTTTTTTTACATATTAAAATTTCTTGATTTTTTTTTTGTGAAGAAATGGATATGATTGGAGCAATTGAACATGATTTTAGAATTCTAAATCTAAATTGTTATTCTTTAGGTTCCACAATTCGAAAATATCGCAAGAAAATTTTTGATTTGAGTATAGAATTTTTCTAAATTTTTATTAGAAAAAATTCTGGTGGTGTAGGCAAAAATAATTGCTGGTTCGAAGAGTCAAAATCTGCAAATGGTTTCGTTGTGGGATTTTTTTTTTTTTTTTTAATGGAAATGATTGGAACAATTTTCCAAATGAACATGATTTTAAAATTCTAAATTAAAATTGTTTTTCTTTAGGATCAACAATTTGAAAAATATCGTAAAAAAATTTAAAACACATTAAATATTTTTTGTAAAATTTTATTAGAAAATTTTCTAATACAAATATATTTAAAAAAATATATATGGCATAAATATTTCCTCGCATGTTAACGATACCTTAGCAGATATCATTACTAAAAGAAATGTAATATTTTAATTACGCAATAAATACTCATCTTCAAATATTTCCTTTATCGAAAGTTGATACCAAATTCATTCATAACAAGCTTGTAAAAATATACTTAATTAGAATATTATATTTTGCTGTATGTCTTTATTTTAATCAATGAAAACGAACAAATTAATTATAAAATACAAACATCGTTTTATTTTTAATCTACACGCTTTTTTAGTCTTCATCATAGTGATTTAATATTTGCAAAAAAAGTTTCTAGAAGAAATTCGTTTTTTTTTCATAAACAATTAATTTTTTTAGTTAAAGAGTCCGCAATCCTAAAGATTGGTTGGAAACAGCACGCCATGCCGATCTATCCTGAGCTAATCCCTTCATCTCCCTATAGCTATTCATCTCAACGTCTTCAACTATCTGACTCACATACTCCAATCTAGGCCTACCTACCCCTCTCTTTCCCTCCACTCTACCTTCTATGATCAATTGCATAATCCCCCCATGTCTAAGGATATGCCCTACTAATCTGTCTCTCCTACGCTGTAACACTCTCCAGATACTTCTCTTCTCCCCTACTAACTCTAGTACAGCTTCATTTGTTACTTTATCTTCCCAACCAATCCTCATCATCCTCCTATAACACCACATTTCAAGTGCTTCTAATCTACGCTTCTCTTCCTTTCCTATAGTCCACGCCTCACACCCGTACAGTGCTACACTCCAAACATATACCTTCAGTAATCTTTTTCTAATACCCAAGTCAATATTTGATCTTAAAATCTGTTCTTTTTCTACGAATGCCTTCCTACCCTGTGCTATCCTACACTTTATATCTACCTTGCTTCGATTATCTTTTGTGATTCTACTGCCTAAATAACAAAAATCTGACACTTCTTCGATTCTATTATCTCCTATTGTGATCCTCATTTTTCTACTGCATTCCTTTTTGTCACACCTCATCACTTTAGTTTTACCTATATTTATTTTCATGTTAAAATCCCTAGTCAATACTGCCTGCATACCATTCAATACCCTTTCTAAATTCTTTTCGCTTTCTTCCAATATAGCTATATCGTCGGCGAATCTCAGCATATATATTTTCTCTCCCTGTACATTCACACCTACACTATACTCTTCTTTTACTTTGTTTATTGCATCTTCTATATATAGATTAAATAATAACGGTGAGAGTGTACATCCCTGCCGAACTCCCTTCCTTATTTTTGCTACCTCTTCTTCCCCCTCAATTCTAACTAAGGCAGTTTGGTGTTTATATAAATTAAAAATTATTCTCCTATCCTTATAATCTATACCCGTTTCTTTTAAAATTCTAAACATTATGTCCCAATCTACATTATCAAATGCCTTTTCTAAGTCTACAAAAGCTATGCAAGTTACCTTTCCTACCCTTTAATTTTTCTTAATTTTTTTAAACATATAAAAATTTAAATCGCTCTAGGCGAGGATTGTATTTTTTTATAGCCGTTTCAAAAAAAAATACAATATAGAAAACTGTTTTTTTTTCATTTATACGACCTTTTTCGTCATAATTAAAAAATACCGGAAAAATTATAATATGATTTTTTTAATTATTATTAGAAACAAAATTTTTGCTTTGATTTTCCTAGAATTTTGCTTTTCATAACCCAATAAGTTTTTTATACAAAAATTAAATTCACTCTAATCGAGGTACGATTATATTTTTATAGCCTGCTTAAAAAATACAAACGTGTTTTTTTTTCATTTATACCACTTTCGTCTTCATAGTTAAAAAAATATATAATACGACTTTTTTAATATCATTAGAAAATCATTTTCTGTTATATTTTTACTTTTTCTGCTAAAATTTTGCTTTTCATAAGTCAATAAGTTTTTTATACAAAAATTGAATTCATTTTAACTGAGGAACGATTATATTTTTATAGCCTGATTCAAAAATACAAACGTGTTTTTTTTTCATTTATACAACTTTTTTCTTTATACATAGTTTAAAAAAATATAATACGACTTTTTTAATATTATTAGAAAATCATTTTCTGTTATATTTTTACTTTTTCTGCTAAAATTTTGCTTTTTCAAAAGTTTTTACAATAATTATAATCGCTTCTTAGCGAGGTACGATTATATCTTATAACTGATTATAATTCCATTCATAAATCAAAGAATAAATATGAATGATATAAAAAAAATTATGTAGGTAGTTCAAATATTTTATTATAACTGCAATTTTTCTTTAAAATAAAAATTAGTTTTTGAAAAAACTTGAGTGAAAAAATGTTCAGAACTTCAATCAATAAATCCATTATTAAAAAAACGTTTAGTGACTTCCATTTATGGACCAAATTGACATTTTCGATATCATATTTGACAGAAATGTCATACTTGACATAAATGTCAAATATAACATAAATGGAAATGTCAAATTTGATATTTCAAATGACATTTCTGTAATATTAGACATTTCTGTCGAAAAACATCTCCATCATTTTAACCGTATCTATCACTTTGACATATCCGCAAATAAAAAAGTCAAATTTGACATTTCAAATGACATTTCTGTAATATTAGACATTTCTGTCGAAAAACATCTCCATCATTTTGACCGTATCTGTGACCTTGACATATCCGCAAATAGAAATGTCAAATTTGACATTTCAAATGACATTTCTGTAATATTAGACATTTCTGTCGAAAAACATCTCCATCATTTTAACCGTATCTGTCACTTTGACATATCCGCAAATAAAAAAGTCAAATTTGACATTTCAAATGACATTTCTGTAATATTAGACATTTCTGTCGAAAAACATCTCCATCATTTTGACCGTATCTGTCACTTTGACATATCCGCAAATAAAAATGTCAAATTTGACATTTCAAATGACATTTCTATAATATTAGACATTTCTGTCAAAAAACATCTCCATTGTTTTGACCGTATCTGTCATTTTGACATATCTGCAAATAAAAATGTCAAATTTGACATTTCAAATGACATTTCTGTAATATTAGACATTTCTGTCAAAAAACATCTCCATTGTTTTGACCGTATCTGTCACTTTGACATATCCGCAAATAAAAATGTCAAATTTGACATTTCAAATGACATTTCTGTAATATTAGACATTTCTGTCAAAAAACATCTCCATTGTTTTGACCGTATCTGTGACTTTGATATATCCGCAAATAGAAATGACAAATTTGACATTTCAAATGACATTTCTGTAATATTTGACATTTCTATCAAAAAACATCTGCATCGTTTTGACCGTATCTGTGACTTTGATATATCCGCAAATAGAAATGACAAATTTGACATTTCAAATGACATTTCTGTAATATTTGACATTTCTATCAAAAAACATCTCCATCGTTTTGACCGTATCTGTGACTTTGATATATCCGCAAATAGAAATGACAAATTTGACATTTCTGTAATATTTGAATATCTGTCGAAAAACATTGCATCATTTTGACCGTATCTGTGACTTTGACATATCCGCAAATAGAAATGTCAAATTTGACATTTCTATAATATTTGACATTTCTGTCATTTTTGACATCTCGATCATTTTGACAGTGACAGATACTGTCAAAAATGAAATTTCGAATAAAAAATATGTCCAAATTCTCACCTGCTCAGTCGAAAACGAGATATTCTTCTTCCCGAACCGATCAACATTATTCAACGTGATAACGCCACTTTCCACCTTCCGGGCGGCCGCTGCCCCACCCCCGGAAAAGTAATCAGTCTTTCCCAATTTGCCCGCGGAATAAAATTTCGCCTCTTTCCTAACAAAACTATATCCACCACCACCGCCGCCGTTATTCGAACAATTGTCCACCTGCGCCAAATTACCCAAAATCGTCACCGCAGAAGAACTGCTGGCTTGGATACTATTTTCTGGTATGTAATCCTCTTTCCTCGTGGCGGATTGATTCTGAATTATAACTGTTGAGGGTTGCGAATTGTTTTCCGATCGATATGACGCGGGTACGTTTAAATTTGTCAAGTTCGTATTTGGCATGTTGGTAGTTTCTTGTGGTTTTCTGGTAGGTGCTTTGACGATGATCGTTTCCACAATGTTGTACTTTTCTGTTCCCGCGGGACGTTCGTGTTGATGGCAACTGTTTTGTGATGTTGAGCAGGTGTTTTGTAGTTTTGCCTCGTTGTTGTTGTTGTTGTTGTTTTGGTAATATTGTTGCTGCTGTTCGAATTCTGTCGATCGTTTGATATTCGATGGGGCGTTAAATAATGAATCGGTGTATAAGCTCACGCCACGCAGGAATTGGTTTTCTGAATCGCTCGAGCCGTCGGATGTTGCGTCGATGTCCATGTTCTTTTTAAAAAAATTTAATATTTTTTTCGATAGTTGAAGATTTAATTTATTTTGATACCCGAATTGTCTTTCTTCAGCAGCTACTGAATTGTTCTTTAAAAAAAATTTTTTTTTGATAGTGGGACATTGAAATTAGTTTAAAGTTTGATTTGATCGCTGTTTAGATTTTTTGCATCTTCCAAAAATTATTATTTTTGTCACGGTACCATTTTTTTTTTCAATAATTCTTCAGCAGCTACTGTTTTTCTTTAAAAAATAGTTTTTTGAAATTCTTCAGCTGAATTCATTCTACTGAATTTTTCTAAAAAATAGTTTTTTGATAGTTCAAGATTCAAATATTTAAATTTTGATTTTATCGCTGTTTATATTTTTGTATCTTCCAAAAATTATTATTTTTGTCAGGATACCATTTTTTTATTTAAAAATTCTTTAGCAGCTACAGCATTTTTCTTAAAAAAAATATTTTTTTTCGATAATTGTAGATTGAAGTAATTTAAATTTTGATTTTATCGCTGCTTAAATTTTTGTACATTCCAAAAATAATTATTTTTGTCACGGTACCATTTTTTTTTTAATACTCCTTCAGCAGCTACTGAATTTTTTTTTTTTTTAATTGTTTTTTGATAGTTGTAGATTGAAATTAGTTTAAAGTTTGATTTTATCGCTGTTTAATTTTTTGTATCTTCTAAAAATTATTATTTTTGTCACGGTACCATTTTTTTTTTAATAATTCTTCAGCGGCTGCTGAATTTTTCTTTAACAATTATTTTTTTGATAGTTGAAAATTGAAATTAGTTTAAATATTGTTTTTTATCGCTGTTTAGATTTTTTTATCTTCCAAAAATTATTATTTTCGTCAGGATACAATTTTTGTTTTAATAATTTTTTAGCAGCTACTGAATTTTTGGTTTTAAAAAAATAGTTTTTTGATAGTTGAAGATTGAAATTAAATTAAATTTGATACCAGAATTGTCTTTGATTTGATTTGATCGCTGTTTAGATTTTTTGCATCTTCCAAAAATAACTATTTATCAGGGTACAATTTTTTTATTTAAAAATTCTTCAGCAGCTACTGAATTTTTGGTTTAAAAAAATAGTTTTTTGATACTTGAAGATTGAAATTAAATTAAATTTGATACCAGAATTATCTTTGATTTGATTTGATCGCTGTTTAGATTTTTTGCATCTTCCAAAAATAACTATTTATCAGGGTACAATTTTTTTATTTAAAAATTCTTCAGCAGCTACTGAATTTTTGGTTTAAAAAAATAGTTTTTTGATAGTTGAAGATTGAAATTAAATTAAATTTGATACCAGAATTATCTTTGATTTGATTTGATCGCTGTTTAGATTTTTTGCATCTTCCAAAAATAACTATTTATCAGGGTACAATTTTTTTATTTAAAAATTCTTCAGCAGCTACTGAATTTTTGTTTTAAAAAATAGTTTTTTGATACTTGAAGATTGAAATTAAATTAAATTTGATACCAGAATTGTCTTTGATTTGATTTGATCGCTGTTTAGATTTTTTGCATCTTCCAAAAATAACTATTTATCAGGGTACAATTTTTTTATTTAAAAATTCTTCAGCAGCTACTGAATTTTTGGTTTAAAAAAATAGTTTTTTGATAGTTGAAGATTGAAATTAAATTAAATTTGATACCAGAATTATCTTTGATTTGATTTGATCGCTGTTTAGATTTTTTGCATCTTCCAAAAATAACTATTTATCAGGGTACAATTTTTTTATTTAAAAATTCTTCAGCAGCTACTGAATTTTTGGTTTAAAAAAATAGTTTTTTGATAGTTGAAGATTGAAATTAAATTAAATTTGATACCAGAATTATCTTTGATTTGATTTGATCGCTGTTTAGATTTTTTGCATCTTCCAAAAATAACTATTTATCAGGGTACAATTTTTTTATTTAAAAATTCTTCAGCAGCTACTGAATTTTTGGTTTAAAAAAATAGTTTTTTGATAGTTGAAGATTGAAATCAAATTAAATTTGATACCAGAATTGTCTTTGATTTGATTTGATCGCTGTTTAGATTTTTTGCATCTTCAAAAAATAACTATTTATCAGGGTACAATTTTTTTATTTAAAAATTCTTCAGCAGCTACTGAATTTTTGTTTTAAAAAATAGTTTTTTGATACTTGAAGATTACAATTAAATTAAATTTGATACCAGAATTGTCTTTGATTTAATTTGATCGCTGTTTAGATTTTTTGCATCTTCCAAAACTAATTTTTTTATCAGGGTACAATTTTTTTATTTAAAAATTCTTCAGCAGCTACTGAATTTTTGTTTAAAAAAATAGTTTTTTGATAGTTGAAGATTGAAATCAAATTAAATTTGATACCAGAATTGTCTTTGATTTGATTTGATCGCTGTTTAGATTTTTTGCATCTTCCAAAAATAACTATTTATCAGGGTACAATTTTTTTATTAAAAAATTCTTCAGCAGCTACTAAATTTTTGTTTTAAAAAAATTGCGTTTTGATCTTTGATTTTATCGCTGTTTTTTGTCAGGGTACCATTTTTCTATATAAAACTTCTTCAGTAGCTACTAATATTTTTCTTTTTATACAAAATAAAATCCAAAATTTAAAAAATAATCACTCTAGAAATCCCTTCGTTTCCAACACTATTTGAACTACTTCGCCCATAGAAATCGCGCCAATTTTTATATTTCGTTAAAAAACATCCCGACGAACTGATTCCGAACCAATTGGCACTCGAAGAAAACTCACAACCATTTTTCCAAAGAAATTCTCAGCACGTCCACAGCGAACTTCAAAACACTTCGGCACTCACTCAAAAAAAAAAACATCCCAATTTCCACACCACCAGTTACAGTTTGCACCGAAACACGAACTGCCAACACAAAATACCTCACGTCACATCGCTCATCTACAACTCAACTCTTATCAGATAAGCTCCGCCTTGTCCATCACCTACCATCGCGCGTTTTGGCCAATCCTGCCACGACCGCCAGGACAATCTGCCGTTATCCTGTCACACTATAAGACTCACACCTTATCACAAACCCGCGGATTTATACACGAATGAGGCGCTCGATATTGTGCGCATAGTCTACAATTGATATAAAAAGAGAACTGTGCAGCGCCACCAATGGATGTGGAGGATTTGTGAAGCTTTAGCTGAAGAGGGTATCTTGATGGGATGCACTACAGGGGTAGAGGGATGCTATTTTAAAGCATCGCTGAAAGATTGCATTTGTGAAGAGATAATTTGTTGTACGGGGTGTGGCTTTTTTTTTGCAATTGATAAAAGCGATTGATTGATGAATTTTCTAGCCTTGGTCGAGATTCGAACTGGTAAACCAAAATGGGATTTAGAAAAAAATATTGACTTAACGATGAAAGTAGCAAAAAAAGCACCCGCTAATAAAATGTATGTTTTAATTAAACTAATCTATATTTTAAACAATCTGATTTTTTTTAAATTATTTTAATAAATTTCGTCAAAAAACATTTTTTTGAACTATTTCGCACTGACCCTGTATGCGGTGTTGGATTATTGCGTGGTGTTGCGTTACAAAAGGTTTAATCATAGAGCCCTGTGTGTGTGTTTGTTCCTTGTCACTACACCTCTACGCTTATACATATATATATATATATATATATATATATATATAGTCTGTTGCGCTGAAGAGACAAATGGTACATGCTGAAACGTGAGAGCCCCCTATGTAATATGGTTCGCGCTATATGGCCGGAGCATGTATACGATGCGTGAAGAAAATCACATAATAGGTGTGCGCTGGTTAGATATCAAATTCGCGGCGATACAGTGCGGTAGTTCAAAAATTTCGATAAAAAATTGGATATTTTACGTAACCTCAATATTTTCGCCAAAGTAGGCGTTTTAACGCACCGCCTGTCATTTATAAATCGAATGTTTGACCTACTGACATAATATACCTACTTTAATAAAGAAATGTCACATATTTAGTTGGATATTTTACGTAACCTCAATATTTTCGCCAAAGTAGGCATTTTAACGCACCGCCTGTCATTTACAAATCGAACGTTTGACATGCTGATGTAATATGCCTACTTTAATAAAGAAATGTCACATATTTAATTGGATATTTTACGTAACCTCAATATTTTCGCCAAAGTAGGCGTTTTAACGCACCGCCTGTCATTTATATATCTAACGTTTGACCTTCTGACATAATATACCTACTTTAATAAAGAAATGTCACATATTTACATGAATATTTTACGTAATCTCAATATTTTCGCCAAAGTAGGTATTTTAAGGCACCGCCTGTCATTTATATATCGAACGTTTGACCTACTGACATAATATACCTACTTTAATAAAGAAATGTCACATATTTAGATGGATATTTTACGTAACCTCAATATTTTCGCTAAAGTAGGCATTTTAAGGCACCGCCTGTCATTTATATATCGAACGTTTGACCTACTGACATAATATACCTACTTTAATAAAGAAATGTCACATATTTAGATGGATATTTTACGTAACCTCAATATTTTCGCCAAAGTAGGCATTTTAACGCACAGCCTGTCATTTATAAATCGAACGTTTGACATGCTGACATAATATACCTACTTTAATAAAGAAATGTCACATATTTAGATAGATATTTTACGTAACCTCAATATTTTCGCCAAAGTAGGCATTTTAAGGTACCGCCTGTCATTTATATATCGAACTTTTGACCTACTGACATAATATACCTACTTTAATAAAGAAATGTCACATATTTAGATAGATATTTTACGTAACCTCAATATTTTCGCCAAAGTAGGCATTTTAACGCACCGCCTGTCATTTATATATCGAACGTTTGACCTACTGATGTAATATGCCTACTTTAATAAAGAAATGTCACATATTTAGTTGGATATTTTATGTAACCTCAATATTTTCGCCAAAGTAGGCGTTTTAACGCACCGCCTGTCATTTATATATTGAACGTTTGATCTACTGATGTAATACGCCTACTTTAACAAAAAAATGTCACATATTTAGTTGGTTATCTTATGTAACCTCAATATTTTCGCCAAAGTAGGCATTCTAACTCGACATCTGTCATTTAAATATCGATTGATTTATAATCGCAAAGAAATTTGACACTGAACATCGGTGTATTTTTTTTTGACCTACTGGTTTAATATGCCTACTTTAATATTTTAATCAACAACGTTTGACCTACTGGTGTAATATGCCTACTTTGACAAAGAAAGTCACATAGAAACAATATTCCATTAAAATTGTTGTCTAAATATATATTTGGTCCATAAGTTATTCTTTATTATTATTTTTATGCTTGTCAAATCAATGCTTGACGTTTCTTGCAACAGACATCATGTCATATTTAATTCGATGCAAACTATTGTTGACATTTGTTTGAATTATTAAAACAAGATGATTCATTTCGACTAAAATTAAACTATAAACAAAATTGTGAACACATTTATAAATTTCTTTGATTTCTTAAATTTGACATTCATTTGGATCGATTCTTCTAATAATTTTTTTTAGAATTGGAAGCCGCAAATTTTTGCATTATTCAAAAATTAGTTTGTACCAAATTTTCTCCTGCATTTTCGTGTCGAAACCCAAATTTTAACACTCAGTTATTAAATTAATATCATTGCTTGATAACAATACTTTCTAATAAAAATTTATTTTGTAATCGTATATATATTTCTTCTAATACTCCTCAATTTTTTTTTTACATCAATTTTTATGAAATTGATTTTTCTATCAAATTAAATTCAGCAAACCCGAATCA
The DNA here is from genome assembly GCA_947310635.1 of Leptodirus hochenwartii. NCBI lineage: Eukaryota > Metazoa > Arthropoda > Insecta > Coleoptera > Leiodidae > Leptodirus > Leptodirus hochenwartii. The sequence continues at coordinate 1,868,771 of OX371179.1, forward strand.
AATTTGCATTTAGCAATTCGATATTTTCCCACATTTTCAGAAATTTTGCGCTCGCTCTTGCATTTGACACGCGTTCTCTTCACACTTCCAATAAAGCCAATAAATCTAATCGATCCGAAACTATCGATAACTATTCTAACATTTAAATCACACATTCGATACGCCGCATTTTCTACAAAAAAATTCTTTCAATTCCAGCTATAACAAAATTACCATTTCCAAACTAGCGCTCCGAAAGTTTCTTTTAATTTCACACAAAAATCCAATATTTTTTTTTTAATAAATTTGACATCGTACAAAACGTATTATAATTTTTTAAATAACCGGCATGCTTTTCTAAATAATCGAAAAGACGGTCCTGTGTGAAACTAAGGCTTAGTTCCACTTGAAAAATAAAAATTCTAAACTGTTAATGCAAATCATTATGTACTGTACAATAATACAAAAAAAATCGCAATAAATTAATTTCTAATAAAAACGCTACAGAAAAAATAAAATTTATCCTGTCATAAAAAATCTGTCATATAAAAATATAACATCTTGTGTTTTTTTGTTCTTATTTTAAATTTGAAGCGTTAAATATCGTTTTACTTTTTAACTAGATCTTTTATCTCCGGTATCCACATAATTAGTGACAGTTTAATTTATGTGACAGTTGGAATGACACTATTGACACATTACACTGTCATGTGGTATGACAGTGTCAAATGACATAAAAAAATTTGTTCAGAATAAACACTGCCGTTTCTATATTACACTTTAACTGATCGAACTAATAAAAATATATTAAAGTAATCGACTTTTCTAATATATTTCGATTGTTATTATTTTATTGCCGGACGTTTTCGGAGCGCGTATTTATTTTTTTTATTAAACAGGAGCTCAAGCTCAAAACCATTTCAAAAGGTTCTAAAATCTTTATCTTCATAATCCGTACTTATAAGGACCTTTATAGAAACACCATTTGTCGATTTACCTTCGACAAAATTCACGGTAAATCTGAAGAATAATCTTCCTTGCCCAATTGAACACGAAATTACATAACACCCCTCTTCATATAGATGTCCATTTGTCTAATATACAGGATGACGAACATGCATTTATTATGTTAAAATACGTTTTTAAATTAGTTGTTACCAAAAAGAATTAGTGTGTTTAAAAAAAATATATTTTTTTTATAAAAAAATATTAATATGGATTGTGTACGAATAAATATGTACTGTTTATTATTTTTTTAATAAAGAAATTAAATATTCTTAAGATAGGCAACTTGTAGAACACTCGACCCAATATAAATTTCCATATGATAACGTAGGTCTGATTTTTATAGTGCGCATGTGTCATATAACAAAAGTACCATCCACCGTTGCCATATCGAGTCTAAATACTGGTTTTTAAAGAAACATTGCCGAAAAATTCTTTTAAAATTTATCACGACACAGATTTTTACGGTTGATAATAAAAAATATATATTTCGCCTTTTAAAAAATACAAATTGTTAATATAACTAAAAATTTGTTTATTATATAAATTACAGCGTCTGTTGTATATTTATTTTTTAATTTGTGAAGAAGATATTTGGTAACAATGTCCAGAAATACGTTACAAAAATATTTCTATCAAATATTAGCGAATTAGAAAATAAAAATAATAATAATAAAACTGAAAATAGATAAGTCATTAAAAAAAATTATAAGATGGCGCCGCAATAAAATTAAATACAACACAAAAAATACTAAAATTAAAATAAAACAATAAAAATACAATAAAAAACAAAAAAAAATCAAAATGATTACTGTTGATGTGGAAGAGTTTTTTAATGTTTTTTAATACAGATTTTTTAATACATTTTTTCGTTGCTATCTGGCCGTTTAATCCGAATAGAATCTCGCCAGAAAAACACGTATTTTCGCGAATTTTTCGTACTAAACTGTGGCACTTTTCCATGACGTTAGCGTCTTGTCTTACCTGACACGAGTCCTTCAGATTCGTCCAGCAGACATCGTCTCATCATCTAGAAAACGAAACGTCGTTCACACGCTCTGCGACATGTACAGATGATATTTTACGTATAATTTCACTTCTTTACGGTTTTATATATCAACAATAATAATGTAAACAAGCGGAGGACATGTAATATGCACTTCTTGGAATATTACCATGCATTTGTTAAGTTTTTTTTTTTTTGCGGAATGTAGGTTGCAAAATTAGATAAGTCTTTCTAAAATCCGAATATGTATTTTTTTTTGTGAAAATGTTTTTTTTTATAATCACAGGGTCATTTTATTTTTTCAGTACTGCATTGATGGGTCATATTCTTAGACAAGGGGGGTATATATCAATTTGGTATAAAGGTAGAGCAAAAGGAAAGATTTGATGATTTATACAGAAAATATAGGAGTTTGGAAAAAAAATGCTCCAAAAAATGGGTTTAATTTCATATCACCCTGTATGTGGCATAACACAAACACATTGAACGCAGTATTTTTATCTATTGGCGTGAAAAGGGCATTCGTTACAATATCGCCCATCGCAGATCGAATAGGTTAGGTTAGGTACTCTCTTCTTAGGGAGACTATTAGTACCATTGAGTACTCGAGGATAATAGAGGACAAAGCCAACCATAGATATATATATAGTACTGCGTTAGTAGCAGAAGTAGAAAATATGTAACATAATATGTAACAACAGATCCAATAATTTTTTTTATAAAAATAGAATTTTTTTAATTAGAAAAATATATAATACTATTTTAATTTTTTTTCTATAGATATACGTTCTTCATATATAAATATTTAAAAAAAAATGGCAACAATGTCCAAATTTGCAAAATATGTCCAACAAATATTTTACAAAAATAATGACAAATTTATTTCTACCAAATATTGTGAAATTAAAAAAAACTATTTTTATTATTTTTTTTGTGTCCTGCACATCTGATATATAATATATTTATATAAATAAATAAATGGCAACATGGTCCAGAATTGCAAAATGTGTCCAAACTAATTTTTACAAAAATAATGTCAAAATTATTTCTACCAAATATTATGAAATTTTAAAAAAATGTTAAAATTTTTAATTTTTTTCTCATACACATCTGATATATAATATATATTTTTAAACATGGCAACAATGTCCAGAATTGCAAAAATGTCCAACCAATATTTTACAAAAATAATGACAAAATTATTTCTACCAAATATTATGAAATTAAAAAAATATATATATATTAATTTTTTTGTCATACACATCTGATATATAATATATAAATATATAATAAAAAAATGGCAACAATGTCCAGAATTGCAAAATATGTCCAACCAAATTTTACAAAAATAATGACAAAATTATTTCTACCAAATATTATGAAAATAAATATATATATATATATATTAATTTTTTTGTCATACACATCTGATATATAATATATAAATATATAATAAAAAAATGGCAACAATGTCCAGAATTGCAAAATATGTCCAACCAAATATTACAAAAATAATGACAATATTATTTCTACCAAATATTATGAAATTAAAAAAAAATATTGGTGGGACATATTTTGCAATTCTGGACATTGTTGCCATTTTTTCAATTATATTTTTATATATAATATATCAGATGTGTACGACAAAAAAAAATGAATAAAAATATAAGTTTAAGTCTGTTTTAATACGTGTTTTAAGTTTGTCTGATACATTTTGCAATTCTGGACATTATTGCCAATTATTTTTTCATGGATAGAATAATTTATATGAAAAACAATTTTTTAGTACTAAAATTTAGTAATAAAAAGAAATTTCAGTTTTCAAAATGTGCATAGAAACTTGTAAAAGTAATTAAAAAAATGTTTCTTGAGTATTTACAATCGATATGGCAACGGTGGATGGGACTTTGCTATATGACACATGCGCACTGTGCATATCACACATTTAAATACCATCTAAGTTATCATAGGGACATTTACATTTATACATATTTTAGAGATATTTATTTATTTATTTATTAACCGATATATATTTCTCTGACAAAATACATGGCAAATTTCTTCATTGATATAGAAAGAAAAAAAATTTCGTGAAAAATCCCGATTTTTTTTTACATTTTACAGTTTTATTTAATTATTTATTAATGGAATAATTTGAAACAACTATTTAATTCTCATAAAATGTCGTTATATAAATAAATTCCGCAAATCACTCGAAACAAAAAATTTTTTTGATCACTCAGTACGTCATACAGACAATATATAGTACGCACTATTAAATGTAAAAGGAACTACTCTTGTAAACACTTATACAATACTAAATACATGTTTAAAATGTGATGACGAATGTAGATCAAGCACGCTGTTAGGTAACAATGCAGATTATGTTGTTCGGGTTGTGGTTGACAACCACGTGGGGTACTATTTAAATTTTTAGGCACTCCCATTGTGATATTACGTATTTATTTTTATTTTTTAAATTTCATCTCTATATTATCTAGAAAAATCCCTGTAAAAAATGTAGTAACGAATTTTTTTTAAAAATAATTTACAAGTAGGTTTATATGGGTACCCTCATTTAATTTGCCAATTACCTACCTCACCTACAACAGAATTATCTAATACAAATAATAAAAATTTTATATAACATAATACTTTTTGGTCTGTATAAAATGAAAGTCAATAGTAATGCTTCACCATGCGCATACATGTATACATCATACGCGCAAATTACTGCTGCGCATTTCCCTATATCGCGACACATTACTACAGTCTATGATTGTACTTGTACATAATAAAAGGTCGAAAGGTAATGCGCACGTTTGCCTTTCAATCAAATGAATATTTCAGGCGAAAAAATTAAATTGGATTGAATTAAAGAGATGTGAATGAAGAGATAACGTAAATATACCTATGTTGTTAGTATGCCGAATTTGTATGTAACAGACCCGGAATTAGGGCATTTAAAAATAAATTTGGTAAATATATTTTTTTATGTGATTTTAATGCATCACGGATAATGTATATATTTATATAGACTTGTGTTTAATTCGATACTGTACATAACCTAAAAAATTTCGTCGATGGAGGCATTTTAATTCATTTGACATATAACGTCAGTAAGCATTTGTCAGTTTATATCCGTATTAAATAAAATTTCGGTATTTTTTTGACAATCAACGATTTCATTTGTTTGCAACATGTGGCAACATAACCTCAGTTTAGAGCTAAACAATAAAATATATTTTTAATTTTTATTTAAAAAATTACTGTTAGATGGCGCCACAATAAAATTTCACAAAACACATATTATTATATCGTACAAATGAAGGTAATTTGGTGACCGAAACGTTTGTTTTATTTATTTTATTTAAGGCTGCAGTTTGCGAAATAAATTTTTCATAAAAATCTTGGTATATTTTGAGTAAAGAGTTTTTTTTTTAGTAAGGACGTTTTTTTTAACATACATGAGGTTAAGTTATGACAGATTTTGACGGTATTACAAATATTAGTAATTATAAAAAAAAGTTTTTAATTAATTAAAAATAACTTTCAAAGAATTATAAAATGGAGTATTTTGTAAAAAAATAAAAATTTATAACATAAACTCAGTTTGGAGCTATATAATAAAATATATTTTAAATTTTTATTTAAAAGAGTACTGTTAGATGGCGCCACAATAAAATGTCACAAAACACATATTAATATATCGTACAAATGAAGGTAATTTGGTGACCGAAACGTTTGTTTTATTTATTTTATTTAAGGCTGCAGTTTGCGAAGTAAATTTTTCATAAAAATCTTGGTGTATTTTGAGTCAAGAATTTTGTTTTTAGTAAGGACGTAATATTTTTAACATACATGACTTAAGAATTAGGTTACGTTATGACAGATTTTGACGGTAAGTATAAAAAAAAAGTTTTTAATAAATTAAAAATAATTTTTAAAGAATCATAAAATTGAGCTTTTTTGTAATTTTTTTTCTACTTTGAGACTCAAAGAGTAACAATCGGAATTTTTTTTAACTCCTAAAATCCAATTTGGAATATTACGAACATTTTTATGTCTGTCACATTTTTATCACTGCACAAACATTTCTTGACTCAAATTGTTAAAATACTTTGATGTTAAAAATGAAGAATTTTCCAATGTTTTTTTAAGAGATCAAATACTAGATCAAGACTCGTTAAGTTAGAAATTATAAATCCACGATTGGCTAATTTTAATACAGAAAACCGCCCCCTTAATAAAATAATAATTCATATCTGATTTTTTTTTAAATAAAAACTTAAACGCGATAAATGAATTATCGATCAAGAGTAGAGGTTACCATTTTCATTTTATATTAAATTAATCAAAATAAAAATATATATAAATTTTATGTATAATATATATAATTTTAATACAGAAAACCGCCCCCTTAATAAAATAATAATTCATATCTGATTTTTTTTTATATAAAAGCTTAAACGCGATAAATGAATTATCGATCAAGAGTAGAGGGTACAATTTTCATTTCATATTAAATTAATAAAAATAAAAATGTATATAAATTCACAAAATCGAACGTAAAAAATCTTCGGACTGAATGAAATCAAATCAAATTAAATTACAAAGTGAATTGGCCATCGTCACATATGTTATTACCATCCCGTGCAATGAGGACTCCCTCGGCACCTAATTATAATGAACGATGATCGCCGAAACACCCTTCCCTGTTGTATCTAAACTAGACGGTGATGCCACCCCGTTAACATCACTATTAGCAACCACCAAACCGAGATCGAGTCCATACAAACTATAATATATGCAACCGGTGACTCGTCGTTGGGTGCGCACTCAGAGAGTGCACGGCAACGAGAGTGCACGTCTATAAGAGTGCACGCTTATAACTGAGAGTGCAGGCTGCATACTAGCGATGTGTAGTTCACTCGCGAACCGTTCAATCTAATGACGGGCGTACTGTGACGATGATTTGCAATGATCTATAGGTCACTATGACCTAGTTCGTGAACTATAACCTAGATGGTGCACGGTGTACTTGTACTAGGTCCTGAATCCGTCGTGTACTGAGTCACAACGACTCGTAAACGATGCAGTATAGTATACATTACATATACAGTACTAACATTTATTTAGTGTTGGTGAACGGAACGAAAAACAAAACGATTCTATCTAGTTCATTTTATTATAGTTTGTACATTTAATTTTCAATTGTTAGTAAAGTAGTAAACATTTTCATCAGTAACTACCAATAAGTATTTTACAACTTCATATAAATAATCGTGAGTACCTAGAGAAGATTATATTTCTTTATATATATATGTTTTGTATAAATTATAAACATTGTTGCATTTTCTTCCTCATTTCTAATTCAAAATAAGTATTGTAATATTTCAATTTATTTCTTTTTTACCATTTACTATTTTTATATTGAGGAAAAAAAGAGATTATTTTCAGTATGTGCATGTATTTCATATAGTTCATTTTTAAAAGATGTTAGTAGTTCACGACCTATAGTTCGTGAACGGTACATTGAAATGAACTACGAACTATGTCCTCAAAGTGACCTATAGTTCGCCATCACTATCTCACAATGCAGCGTTTAAAATTATACACATGCAATGTACGTCTTGGCAACGTTGTATGTTCTGGCCACAGATTCGCGCAAGCGCCAATAACAAGTATACGGGCCAATACAGCGATGCCGTGTATTCTAATATTCTCTTGAGAACTAGCGATGCACTCTCGTAGCCACTTCGGTCTCATAGCCATGCACTGTGAATGATCACATTCTCGTCATCTATCATAAACGTGGAGCTTGTTAAATATTCAGTGTCGGGGTGAAATTTCGATAATTTATCCAACATGTGTTTATTAGCAGAGCCGTATGCAAAAATTACAACAACAGAAACAAAACGATATTTTATAATTGTAACGTTTATTTTCTGGTAAAAAAAAATTATGCGATTCTATTTAAGGGGGCGCAAAGTTTATTGGTACGGCACTTCTGACGTTTTGATGTGTCTGTTTGTCACTTTTGACATTTCAAATAGAATTTCATTTCATTTCAACACTAACATATTTTTATTAATATGATTTTTTAAATACAAATTACTGCTTTCGTAATAATCCTAATTTTTCATAACTTGTCGAAATTGTTGAAGATTTATAGCCCCCTCTGACTTGTCAATTACTGCAGTTTTCTGTAAATTTATAACCCCCGAAATGTGGGTATTTTTTTATGACAGTTCGTTATGTCTGGAACAAGCCATTACTATGCCAAATAATTACAAAAAAAAAATGGTAATAAATTATTATTAATGTCAAAAAATTCTTTTAACACGTTTTTTCATTCATTTATTAAAATAGTAACATATATATGATATTATATAATTTTTTTTATAGTATGTGTGTGTATATTTTTCGTGTGATATTGAATATCATTCGTACAGGAAAAACAATGTGCGAAATCATCAAAAGTTATTGGAACTTATTTTCCGGATTATATTTTTAAAGGAAAATGTTCTCACGAATCTTTTTTTTTGCTTTAGATATGCAAAATAATGTTGGTATTATATTACTGGAAACGGCAATAAATTTTTCTTAAAAAAAAAACAATAGCGTAGATGGTATAATGTGATTTTTAATAGATATCAATATACAGGGTATCCGAAAATCGTGCTAAAAAAAAATTGTTAATTAAATGTAAATTGACTTGGATGTTTAGAAATTTTTTGATAATATTTAGGTGCAACCCCCTAACCCCCACCTACCCCGACCCTGTATTTAAATAGCGACATGTCTTGCGACGGCTTATTGAAAAGCTTGTCAAAAACTGAACCGGGCTGTAATAGTAAAAAATATTTTTTACATGAGTATTGAATTTTGAGGGTTTTTTAAAGATATTTTTACTAAAAAAAATTATTCATTGTCATATCTTCTCGGTATGTTTTTTTCTAGCAAATTTTGAATTTAATTAAAGCTCTTTATTTTATTCTCAAATTAATTAATTAATTATTTTTTAAAAATATTTTTGTTTACCGTCAAAATAAGTTGTAATGAAAAAGAAATAAACTTGATGGTGGAATTTTGGGGTAGGCTGTATATTTTGAAAAATCGCCGAATTTTTATTTCGCTTTATTTATTCATTTAACTACATAATATGATAAAACTTACAATTCTCTTATATTTTATATAATTCACAACATTTATTAATATAATTTTAATATCAGGAATTATTATAATATATAATAAATTTTATTTAATAATATACAATATATAGGAAAAAAATTGAGTATTTTACAGAAAAAAAACTAAATATTTATTCACGCACTACAACATTTATATCCAACTGTTTTGAACTATTTTATTTATTCATTTATTATTCATAAATAGACAATCATCGTAACTTCTTCATAATATGATATATATATTTAATTTTTTTATTCATTATTGGAAGACATACCGTCATGGCAATTGATTTAGATTTTTTAAATAGAGATATTTTACAATTTTTTATCACATACAAAAACTCATTCTGCATTTTTAAATAAAAAAAATATTAAATTAAAATTAAAATAGAAAAAAAAATTTTTTGATATTTATTTTTTGTAGAACCATTACAACAATTAATTAGACAACTTTAGAAATTAATTTAAATTTTTTTTACATTACAAAAAAAATATTGTTGTAAGTACACTTCCAACTTTTTTAACTTTTAAATTTTTATATCTTATCCGTATTATATTTTATCTAATTTTATCGACTTTTGATAAAATGATATCTTTAATTTCAAAAATAATTGTTTTCATAAAATATCTCCATACTATAAATTGTTGTTATATTTTTTAAATATTAACAATCTTATTTCTAGTAGTATCTATATTTTTTCAATATTACTTATTTTTGTTTAAATTTTATATTAAAATTTAAATATTTTGATAAATGAAAACGAAATTGATTTTTACATGTTTTTTCAAAAATTAATTGTTTATTTAACAAAAAAAATTTAATTTTTTAACCCACTATTTCTCACAAATAATACAAAACTTTAAATTTATTATTACAATTTTTTTAAGAAACATTTAAAAATTTTGTGTTTTTTTTTTCAAAAATTAATTGTCTACAAATAAATTTTAACTCAATATATGTCACAAATAATATAAAACTTTAAATTTATTATTACAATTTTTGTTCAAAAATTTTTTTCTTCTAAACTCGTCTTCGCTTATTCTTTCTGAGGAAAAATTGAAGAAATATATTTAGATTTTTTTTTAATAAATACGCAAGCTTCTTTTCTTATTGTGCAAGCGTGGTGCATTAAGTTTTGTTTTCTTTTTTATTTTCAACTACATACTTTCATTTTGTAAATTGTGCCTTAAGTGATATACTGGGTGTTTTCTCTCAAAGACTACGAGGATTATAAAGATTTCTTTATAAATTGCAAATTTTTCAAATCAACTAGAAATTAGAAATATAATTTTTGATTTAATTTAATTTTTTTAAATAAATATTTGTAATTAACTCAAGTTTTTTTTTAATTGAATATAAACGAACATTTTAGGAATTATTATAGATATACACATCTATTTATAGATTGGCACATATTTTTTTATACCAAAAAATAACAATGATTTTTATTGAAATTTTTTTTGTAAACAATTGTTAATCCGAAAGAAACGCCACCGTAAAATTTTTAAACTGTCAAAAAATCGGATTTAAAAATTAAAGTTAAGTAAAATCGCGAAAGATATTTTTAAAAATCACATTTTTTTAATTTCCTCTACAAATTTGTATAAAAACTAAAGGCGTTTTGGAAAAAAAAATAAAAATCCAAAAAATTGTTCCTGTCAAAAACGTTCAATCGCAATATATTTCAAATTTTCAAACATTTATTCCATCGTATTATACTGCACATTATTCACCTTAAAATACCTAAACGCCCCGTATCCCCCAACTGTTAACAGCACTGCTATCGCCAGCGTACTCCCCACCGCAATTGGAGCCGTCTCTGAACGAACGCCTCGCTGAGATCCGCAAGCGTACGCAGGACCGAACTCTCTGCCTTTATACATGAACGGTTGCAGTTGTAGCGCGCGCAGAAACAAAACGCCGCGGAGGTCGCGAGGCGCCCTTGTGTCGCCCTCTTTTGGTGCAAGGTCGATTTGCAACTCTTCGCATGTGTAGGAGCTGCCAACAGGGGTCGGGACCACCATCTTATTGTGGTACAGCTTGAATGAGTGACCTGAGCATTTTTCGAATTTTACATTATTTTGCAATTCCAATTAGAAATTATTGATTTTATTTTGAGAAATTTATTTTTTTGCATTATTCAATTTTTAACTTAACAAAAAAAAATTTTTTTTGGCTTCATACATTATTCGAAAAACATTTTTTTTTTTATATATAAATATAAATTTGACATACAACATGTATTTTACAGGGAAATTTTATTGCAGAAAATTTTACCTTCTGATTTTATGTTGTGGTAATGGGGCAGGTCCGTACTGACAGTTAATTCCAAATTTGATATATACCAACGTTCGCCACCTGGTGTCTAAAATTTTTAAAATAAACATATCAACAAATAAATTATTATCTAAAAAGGTTTTGTACCTTAGGTCAGAGTTTCATAGAGCATTAAATGATTTACGGAATAACAAAGCAGCGGGGATTGATATGATACCAGCCGAATTAATAAAACACGCAGGGGAAAAAATGCAGGAGCGATTATACAGGTTAGTTTGTAAAATATATGAGAAGGGAGAAGTACCACAGGATTTTCAGCGTAGTAGAATAGTAACAATGCCGAAGAAAATAGGAGCTAATTTGTGTGAGAACTATAGGACCATTAGTCTACTATCACATGCATCGAAGATATTGTTAAAGATTATTTATAGGAGATTAGAAAATAAAGTAGAGGAAAGGCTAGGAGAAGATCAGTTTGGTTTTAGGAAAAACAGAGGGACGAGGGAGGCGATTCTAGCACTAAGAACGGTAGTAGAAAAAAGAAATAGGGTAGGAAAGGTAACTTGCATAGCTTTTGTAGACTTAGAAAAGGCATTTGACAATGTAGATTGGGACATAATGTTTAGAATTTTAAAAGAAACGGGTATAGATTATAAGGATAGGAGAATAATTTTTAATTTATATAAACACCAAACTGCCTTAGTTAGAATTGAGGGGGAAGAAGAGGTAGCAAAAATAGGGAAGGGAGTTCGGCAGGGATGTACACTCTCACCGTTATTATTTAATCTATATATAGAAGATGCAATAAACAAAGTAAAAGAAGAGTATAGTGTAGGTGTGAATGTACAGGGAGAGAAAATATATATGCTGAGATTCGCCGACGATATAGCTATATTGGAAGAAAGCGAAAAGAAATTAGAAAGGGTATTGAATGGTATGCAGGCAGTATTGACTAGGGATTTTAACATGAAAATAAATATAGGTAAAACTAAAGTGATGAGGTGTGACAAAAAGGAATGCAGTAGAAAAATGAGGATCACAATAGGAGATAATAGAATCGAAGAAGTGTCAGATTTTTGTTATTTAGGCAGTAGAATCACAAAAGATAATCGAAGCAAGGTAGATATAAAGTGTAGGATAGCACAGGGTAGGAAGGCATTCGTAGAAAAAGAACAGATTTTAAGATCAAATATTGACTTGGGTATTAGAAAAAGATTACTGAAGGTATATGTTTGGAGTGTAGCACTGTACGGGTGTGAGGCGTGGACTATAGGAAAGGAAGAGAAGCGTAGATTACAAGCATTCGAAATGTGGTGTTATAGGAGGATGATGAGGATTGGTTGGGAAGATAAAGTAACAAATGAAGCTGTACTAGAGTTAGTAGGGGAGAAGAGAAGTATCTGGAGAGTGTTACAGCGTAGGAGAGACAGATTAGTAGGGCATATTCTTAGGCATGGGGGGATTATGCAATTGATCATAGAAGGTAGAGTGGAGGGAAAGAGAGGGGTAGGTAGGCCTAGATTGGAGTATGTGAGTCAGATAGTTGAAGACGTTGAGATGAATAGCTATAGGGAGATGAAGGGATTAGCTCAGGATAGATCGGCATGGCGTGCTGTTTCCAACCAATCTTTAGGATTGCGGACTCTTTAACTAACCTTTGCAAAATAAATAACCAGAATATATCCTTTCCATGTTATCCGCATAGATGATTCATCTTCGTAATTACAGTTTCCTTCCACCATTGCATCTTCTGGCATATAGGTGTCGCCCTCTTCATTGCCGATATTTGATTTAAAATCAATCTAAAATGAAATTTCTTCAAAAAAACACGTTCGAAAAGCGAAATATATTTTAAAAACAATATTTGTTCCATAAAAAATCTTTTTTTTACCTCAATCAGTGCGTCTGTTTTCAATAAAATGCACGTATCGTCATTTTCAGTCAGTACGCGATATAATCCGATACCGCTGCCGGGTGTTATGGGCGCGGGCGGTGTTGGGCGTGCCGCCCCAATGGGCGCTGCAGCCCCGGCAACAGCGGGCGGTGGAGGAGGGGGCGTTGGAGAACTGTATTTGGTATGTCTAGGCCGAGGAGTCACTTGAAACGGTAAGGAAAGGGCTGTGATCGATGTAAACCAAATACCTGAAATTGTTTTAAAAAAACGAATATTTCGAAGAATTCGAGCAATATTGAATTTTAATTTTTGTAGACGATAATTAATATTATTAGGAATTTTATTTCGGTTATTTAAGTATAATTAGGCAACTTCGTCGCTTCTTTTACATTCGTACAATTCTACAAACAGTGATTTTTTGTTTAAAAAATTTTTTTTAAGTAATTTTTTAAAAATAATTAAATTTTAATAAGAAAATAATTCTATAAAAACGATATCGCGTTTTTTTGAGAAAAAATATTTTGTTTTGAAGATTTTTAAAAAAATATTTCTTTTATAAAATCAAAGTGTTTGTTTAAAAAAGTCAACGTATGATTGTGACCATTTTAACGCGAAACAAAAAAAAATACACTTTTTACGACAAACCAATATTTCAATTTTAATATTCCTCATTCAACAAAAGATAATTCAATTAAATTTCATTAATGAACGCTACAAACAAATCAATATCCCTGTTTTATTTTCTCGTCGAATTATTCGCGAAAAACAAATCAACTCGATACTAAAACATTTCCCCCCCAAAAAACCCAGCAAAAGGAATTAATTAATAAAAAATTGGTTCAGCCATAAATTTTCAATTTTTTCCCTTATTTTCACTTACATAGACACAGAAAGCTCGCAAAGCACTGAATTACAAAATTCTCCCGCGTCATTGCACGATATTTGCGGCGATTCTTAAAACTATCCACTAAAAATATTTATTTACTCACTACTGAATGGACAATACCAATCGGAAATTATTAACAATTCACTCGACTTTTTCATCCACTTGTCTTCTACTGATCAGACAGTACTCGGGCAGCATAAATATATAACATTTCAATCGCGCCTTACCAAAGAACTCTAATAAAACGAAACGAAAACACACGTCCCCCTACAAAACGAACGGAGACAACAATATCGGGCAATTGTCCCATCTCTAGTTGGCTTGTAACTATCAGATCCCTCTAGCGAGCCGTTCGTGAACGTATTTTCTTGGTTAGTTGCGCATCGATATGCTAGCGCATGCGCGCTCTTTGCGTTTATTACCCATCTGTCACGTCACAGACGTGTGTCCCACTTTCCCCCCTTCGGTGCTGGAGGCACAATACCTTATTTGGGGATGCTTTCCAGTGTACGTGGGCAGATGGAAACGTAGTGGGTGCGCGGTGACGTCACAATTGACCAGGATCGCATGTAGGATTGTTATCATTGCTTAAAGAGAATTCATGATTGTCCAAAATGATTTTCGTAATAGGAAATAGGGCGATTCAATTTTTGTAATAGGATTTAGTCTTTATAAAATACAAAAGGCAGCGGGGAATTTTTGTAAAGTTAGGTTTAATTTTTATTCCGCTTTTTTAAAAATTTAACTTGTAATTTTTGGTCTTGCCAATGTGTTCAATAAATAAAAATGCAACCATGTTTCATGTGTCAAACTTTTTATTTTGTTGTCATTTTTAAATCAATGACAGTTCTGTCATTATATGTTATATATGTTACACAATAACATGCTTCTATCCGCGACATCTATTGGATAATTTAAAAGCTAACAATTATTTTTTAATATTTATTATAAAATTGCAAAAAATCATTATTTAAAAATTAAATCAATTTATATATATTTTTATGAAATGTTCATTGCTGGACACTCCGTAAGACCTTTTATTGTGTTAAATGACGTCGTGTAACATCTGAAACACGAACCTACCCCAATTGGTGTGGGTGTCAGACAACCCTTATCATGACATCTGAATCATATGAGCTTTGCAGTATTAGCGAGTTACAATTATTATGGGCGTATATAAAATATGACTGAACGATGAGTTTGAATTGTCGATTAGAAAGAAAGAATGTGCTAAATCTGTCGTACCACAGTTACATCTTACGTGGGTGAAATATGTAGATTTTCTAGGGAGGGGTTTGTTAAATACATTTACATCCTATCGAATAAAAAATCGATAAATGATTATAAGAAAAGAATGTTTTTAGATTAAAAAAGTGATACTTTTATTTGCAATTTTTCAGTTATTGATATATATTTCGTATTTATGATACAACATTAAAAAAAAAACTTGTTAAAAGTCCTTGGAAAGGACTCCTGTATTTGTTTGAAACTATACAACTTCTAAACAGCCGTGCTTTATAAATTGCCTATACAACTCCATAGACGCTATATGATTCTGACACGTAGAGGTTTTATTATCTACAGTTCATTTGACATTATATTTCCTTAATATCTATTTACCTTAATTATGATAAGATAAAACGGATCTCTTAATCTCCACTTATAATAATTGTCTCTTAAAGCTTATCAATTAATAATAATAAATCGTCAAATACAAATTTAAGCAGATTTTATTTAAAAAGATAACTACTTAATAAGTTAACAAATGTATTCTTACAAAAAAATCTTTTATGATGTCATGTTTATATGAAGAAGATTTTTATTCATTCCGTAAAACTGCAATTTTTATGCGATTTGCCTTAATTATTGCTATATAATACAAAATACATTCCAGCTTAAGAAATAAACTCATTATATGTGACACGAATATTACGTCGAATATTCTTTAGTTCTAACGACAAGAGGCCGAAAATAGTTACAGAAATTTCTCCCAAGCAATATAAGTTTTGATCACTAATTTAGTAAAAAATATATTGTTTCTGTAATTCAATATTATAAAATAATGTATTAATGCAAGTTTTTGTAAATACATTTTCAATTTTGCGTTATTGAACTATTGTTTCGCTATAATTTGACGAGAGACATTTATTGCAAATGTTACTTTTGTCAAGTTTTGATCAGTAATTTAATAAAAACTATATTTTTTGTTTAATTCAATATTATAAAATAATGTCTTAATACAAGTTTTTGCAAATACATTTTCAATTTTGCGTTATTGAACTACTGTTTCGCTGTAATTTGACGAGACATTTATTGCAGATGTCACTTCTGTCAAGTTGTGATCAGTAAATTAATAAAAACTATATTCTTTGTTTAATTCAATATTATAAAATAATCTCTTAATACAAGTTTTTGCAAATACATTTTCAATTTTGCGTTATTGAACTACTGTTTCGCTGTAATTTGACGAGACAGACATTGCAGATGTCACGTCTGTCAAGTTTTAATCACTAATTTAGTAAAAACTATATTGTTTGTTTAATTAAATATTATAAAATAATATTTAATACAAGTTTTTGCAAATACATTTTCAATTTTGCGTTATTGAACTACTGTTTCGCTTCAATTGACGAGACATTTATTGCAGATGTCACTTCTGTCAAGGTTTGATCAGTAAATTAATAAAAACTATATTGTTTGTTTAATTCAATATTATAAAATAATATTTAATACAAGTTTTTGTAAATACATTTTAAATTTTGCGTTATTGAACTACTGTTTCGCTTCAATTGACGAGACATTTATTGCAAATGTCACGTCTGTCAAGTTTTAATCACTAATTTAATTAAAACTGTATTGTTTGTTTAATTCAATATTTAAAGTCTTAATACAAGTTTTTGTAAAAACATTTTCAATTTTGCGTTATTGAACTACTGTTTCGCTGTAATTTGACGAGACATTTATTGCAGATGTCACTTCTGTCAAGTTGTGATCAGTAAATTAATAAAAACTATATTCTTTGTTTAATTCAATATTATAAAATAATCTCTTAATACAAGTTTTTGCAAATACATTTTCAATTTTGCGTTATTGAACTACTGTTTCGCTGCATTCTGTCAAAAGTAATTTATTGTAGATGTCACTTCTGTCAAATTTTGATCGCTAATTTAGTAAAACCTATATTGTTTGTTTAATTCAATATTATAAAATAATGTTTTAATACAAGTTTTTGTAAATACATTAAAAATTTTGCGTTATTGAACTAGTGTTTCGCTATAATCTGACGAAAGACATTTATTGCAGATGTCACTTCTGTCAATTGCGCGGCATTTACCAGCGTCGGTATAGTTGGACATGCGTGCTCTTCGGCATGACGTCACAGCGGCACAGCCGTAATACGCGACCGATGTCTTTGACAGCCGCCCGTGTAAAATATAGCACGTTATGGTCGGTCGTACGTCTTGGCCGCATTCGTATCTACACCGCCGCTGGTGCTGCTGCATATGTCCGATGGACGGTGTCGCGTATTCGTCGGGCCAACGGCCATCTTGTGCGATACGTACGAGTGTGCTGCTTTTTTGAGGTGTGTGCGTGGTGCAGCGACGACGAAAATTTTAAAGGATTTTCAACGGTGGCCGGTCTGTTATTCTATGGGTGAGTATCGGATTACAACCTAGATAACGTGTCTTATCGAATATTGTTATCGTCCGCCATAAGCGGGCAATCCCGTCTAGACCCCAGCCGCGCTACACACAACCAATTGATAAAAACCGCCGTCTGTGTGTGTGTAGATTGTAGAGAGATTTCCGTGCGTGTAATACGCACGCCGCTTTCACCAAACTGGGTGACTCACTTTCGGGGTTTGTCCCCCTACGCGATGGTCAATTAGGGCATTCCATCTAAACGGGCTTTGTCCGGGACAGATCAGTCCCCACATGCATATGCAGAGAGGGTGGTAGGAACCATCATTACTTTGACAAATTCAGCCCCCCCCCCCCCCAGGTTCGCAGGAACAGTCCATCGGTTACTCGCGTTGTTTTTATAGGGAACGGAATAATAAATGTCTGCACTCACACGTAGTTATTGTGCATCGAATGTGTCAAAATGTAATTACGACCTCTTCGCTTCGGTGGCGAGTTTATTACGATATCGTTATTACGCCAATGGAAGTCTCGTGCTGTCGCGTTGGTCAGTCACCTTAATTCTATATGATTACAAATAAAAATTGCTAATAAATCGTTTTCATTATATGGCGAATCGACTAGACCGATGTAAATATATTTGTCGTCTGAATAATTCCGCTATATTATAATCTTTATTGCTGTCCAAACAATAATTGGTAAATGCTGTTTTGACAACTGAAATTTACTTTGATATGTCAAAGTTGACAAAACGGACATCCTTTATTATTGCCATAACAAATTTGACAACTAAAATTAAATTTGAAATGTCAAAATGACATCTTATAAATATCATAGCGGATTTGACAACTAAAATCAGCTTTTGTCAAAAATGTCAGAGTAGTTCTTGCTACTATAGTCGCCGTAAATCCGTAATTTTTTTACGGATAAAACTAATAGTATAGAATACCGTAACCCAAAGCATTAAGTAGCTAGTTGCGCAATCCGAAGGCTATCTTCAGGTATTTCATTTCGTTTTTATCTTGTGCTACTGAAGATGAGGGCATGGCCTTCGAAATGCGCATCTACTTTTTATCTAGTATTTGGGTGATATTCTATACTATTATCTAACACCGTAGTGATAATTTTTACGCTAAAGCAAATTTGACAACAAAAATTAACTTTGTTTTGTCAAAACGATATCTTTTATTGTTGTATTAGCAGATTTGATAACTGCGGTGATTCGGCTATTTGTCAAAAATGTCAGTAGTTTTGTCAACTATAGTCGCCCAGCTAAAATCAATTTGCTCTTTTTACGGACGAAACTAATAATTAAAACAAATTTGACAACTAAAATTAAATTTGAAATGTCAAAATGACATCTTATGAATGTCATAGCGGATTTGACAACTAAAATGATAATCAGCTTTTGTCAAAAATGTCAGAGTAGTTCTTGCTACTATAGTCGCCGTAAATCCGTAATTTTTTTACGGATAAAACAAATAGTATAGAATACCGTAACCCAAAGCATTAAGTAGCTAGATGCGCATTCCGCAGGCTATCTTCAGGTATTTCATTTCGTTTTTATCTTGTGCTACTGAAGATGAGGGCATGGCCTTCGAAATGCACATCTAGTTTTTATTTAGTATTTGGGTGATATTCTATACTATTATCTAACACCGTAGTGATAATTTTTACGATAAAGCAAATTTGACAACAAAAATTAAATTTGTTTTGTCAAAACGATATCTTTTATTGTTGTATTAGCAGATTTGATAACTGCGGTGATTCGGCTATTTGTCAAAAATGTCAGTAGTTTTGACAAGTATAGTCGCCCAGCTAAAATCAATTTGCTATTTTTACGGACGAAACTAATAATTAAAACAAATTTGACAACTAAAATTAAATTTGAAATGTCAAAATGACATCTTATGAATGTCATAGCGGATTTGACAACTAAAATGATAATCAGCTTTTGTCAAAAATGTCAGAGTAGTTCTTGCTACTATAGTCGCCGTAAATCCGTAATTTTTTTACGGATAAAACAAATGGTATAGAATACCGTAACCCAAAGCATTAAGTAGCTAGATGCGCATTCCGAAGGCTATTTTCAGGTATTTCATTTAGTTTTTATCTTGTGCTACTGAAGATGAGGGCATGGCCTTCGAAATGCGCATCTAGTTTTTATCTAGTATTTGGGTGATATACTATACTATTATTTAACACCGTAGTGATAATTTTTACGATAAAACAAATTTGACAACAAAAATTAACTTTGTTTTGTCAAAACGATATCTTTTATTGTTGTCGTAGCAGATTTGATAACTGCGGTGATTCGGCTATTTGTCAAAAATGTCAGTAGTTTTGACAACTATAGTCGCCCAGCTAAAATCAATTTGCTATTTTTACGGACGAAACTAATAATTAAAACAAATTTGACAACTAAAATTAAATTTGAAATGTCAAAATGACATCTTATAAATGTCATAGCGGATTTGACAACTAAAATGATAATCAGCTTTTGTCAAAAATGTCAGAGTAGTTCTTGCTACTATAGTCGCCGTAAATCCGTAATTTTTTTACGGATAAAACAAATGGTATAGAATACCGTAACCCAAAGCATTAAGTAGCTAGATGCGCATTCCGAAGGCTATTTTCAGGTATTTCATTTAGTTTTTATCTTGTGCTACTGAAGATGGGAGCATGGCCTCCGAAATGCGCATCTAGTTTTTATCTAGTATTTGGGTGATATACTATACTATTATTTAACACCGTAGTGATAATTTTTACGATAAAACAAATTTGACAACAAAAATTAACTTTGTTTTGTCAAAACGATATCTTTTATTGTTGTCGTAGCAGATTTGATAACTGCGGTGATTTGTTTGATTGTTCGGCTATTTGTCAAAAATGTCAGTAGTTTTGACAACTATAGTCGCCCAGCTAAAATCAATTTGCTCTTCTTACGGACGAAACTAATAATTAAAACAAATTTGACAACTAAAATTAAATTTGAAATGTCAAAACGGCATCTTTTATTGTTGTTATAGCAGATTTGACAACTAAAATGATATTCAGCAATTTGTCAAAAATGTCTGGAGTAGTTCTGACAATTATAGTCGCCCAGCTTAAATCAGTTTGCTCTTACGGATAATTAAAAACGGCAAAATAACACGATTGTAAAATTACATAGCTAGAATACGTTGCAAATTTTTTGTTGGTGGTCGTCAATACTAGTTCTTCAATACACCGGACAAGATATACACTAATCTTGTATACAACTAATGAGTCATCGAATCTCGTCAGAAAACCTGTCGCTGGTATTAGTTAGTATTTAGGTGCGAGTCGTAAAATTCGGGGTCAAATTTCAAAAGAAATCGTAGAAGCGTATTTCAAATGGGATTTAAAAAAACCTTTCGTAAATTTTCTTATCTTCAAATTATGTTGTCTATATCCGGGAATATAAAATTCTACCTAAACACAGGGCCGGCTGAGTGAAAATTAGCTTTTTAAATTTATAATATTTAATACCGTAGTGATAATTTTTAAAACAGACAATATTAATTTTATAATATCCTGACACGGACCTGTATAATATAATACCGCAGCTGAAAAGGTTATAAACTACACAATACTGTGGGGATTTTCTCTTTCTTTATATCGCTTCGTATATTAATTTAATTAATGAATACCGATTGAAAACTCTTGCCACTCTTGTTCAAATTAAATCAATGGCAAAGCGTCTCCTTCCGAAAGTGAAAACTAGTTTCAGATTTAAGAAGCTGCAAATTATTTAAATTGGCTGTCTTTATAATTGATTTGAAATGAAATTTCTAATAATTACATCGCGCGATTGTTTTAATTATATTATTTGATTCTTTACACAGAAAAATATTGTATTTATTTGTGAAAACTTATTTTTATTTGACAAATATATCGTATGTTTGATTAGCCAATCTTATTTGCAAATGTGATTAAAAAACAATGAAACTGTGAGTGATTATTTTCTTTGTCTTTTGTGTAGTGAAGAAAATGAATTATTTTTCAAATAACTGAAGAAAAAACGCGTGACTAATGTAAAGATGTTTCGAAGAAATATTAAATGAAATCAACTGTGGACGTACTTTTTTTAACATCTGCAACTCATGTTGCTTTAATTGATTGTCACTTCCATATAGACTCATTGGAGGTTAATTTAAAACTAATCAGTTGATTTGAGTGACAGTAGAAACTAAGTACAAAGTTTGGTTAGGTTTGGTTGCACTTTAAGTTAAGACTGGAGCAGTGACGGACTGAAAGATCGACAAAACAAAATTTTTTTTTTGTGTTTATAGATCTAAAAAACGTAGATATTCATATATTTTACATTTTTTAAAATTGTATTTCAATTTAAAGAATTGATCAAATATATTCAGGACAGAATAACAGTCAACATCGAAAAAAAAAAAGTTTTCGTCTTAATTAATGTATCTGAAAACGTCAATTTTTGTATATTTTTCATATATATATATATATATTTTTTCATTAGACTTAAAAATTAGAAAAAATTACTAAAGGAAAATAAAATAAAAGAACTTTTAAAATTTTTTTAAAAATATTTCTTACTTTATGGTTCTAAAAAATGCAAATAAATAATATTTAGATTTTTAATTATATTTCGAGTTCAAAATAGATAAAAAGTTTTTTATTTGAAGCATGCAACTCTGTACTCACGATGGTTTAGTTGTCATTTATTGACGTGTACTGTCACATTGTCTATTGATACGAATACATCGACTAATTTCGACTAAACACGTCATATTTTCGATGTAAACAGATAAATTCTCGGCGATTTAAAAATTACTCGTTATTAACTCCGGGTACGAGTCGATTATCTGGAAATTGAAAGTCGATTTACGATAGTCGATACACGGGCATGGAAGTTTCTAGAAGGGAAATTACTGTGCAGATAGTGTATTCATTGATTCTTTTGTTATAAACTAGCGAAGACATTTACATTTCGTAATCACCGTTTAATAATAAATAATAACATATCGTTAATTACGCGGCGATATTATGTAACGTTCTTTACAATTATTACGCTATACTGTGGCTGTAAATATTTTGCTTCGGTTGAAGGTTTAGAAATTCAAAATTAGTAAAATTTAAAAAAGAAAAAAATTTCCTGTTTTTTTTTACCATATTAGGAAATAAGCTATTTATGAAATACATGTTTAATCAGCTTAGCGTATTACCGTTTCGAAATAAACGGAGGAATTTATAATACGGATCGATGTTGCAATTTGGGGGGGGGGGAGATAATGTTGCCTTAATTATAGCTTTTTTTTTTTGATTATATAAAAATCGATGGGTCCGTTACTGTTTAATTACTGTCTATTCTAATTTTTACCAGAAGCCTTAATTAAAATTCGAAATATTCGACAAATATCACAAAAACATTCTTAATTTTGTTAAATTTCTAATTAACTATCTTCGGAAAAATCTTTCGTATTTGTAAATATCATTGTTTATGGTATTTAATTAGGCAAATAGTATTTTAACGCTCATGTTTACTATTTAAGCAATTTCTAACAACTGTGTAAATTAGTCTAAACTAGATTTTTACAGCTTACACTCAATTTAGTTAGAAATTATGCACAACACTCCTTTCTATTTGTTTAAATTAATACACAAATACATATTTAAACAATTCCTCCACTCCAAATATTTTATTCGCACAACTAATTAAATGTAAACGAAAAGACTTTTCTCTCAAAATAAACTATATTTGGTTCTAATTTAGTTTTGTCCGTAAAAGTTGCTCAACGCAGTATTAGATTAATTAAGTACAATTATATTGTTAATTTCCTTATTACAATCAGTCGTGCATATACACAAATACTTTTGTCTATTTATGTTTATATATTAATTTAATATAATTTAATAAATGAGCAGTGAAATGGAAATAATTAATCGCAACTACACTTCTTTATTGCGCAAAAGAAATATTACAGCGAGATCTCAATAAAACACCTTCTTCTGTAATATCGGGTTTACAAAATATTGCAAAATCGGGCGATTATTAATTCGATACAGTGCGAATTATGGAAACATTAAAAATTCATTACCTTGCCATATATATATTTGATTGTTTGATATTAAGCCAATTAAAAAATTATATGCGTCTAATTGAATTCAATGCAACTATGTATTTATAAACATTTTGTTGTAAATGTTTGAAACAAGAAACTAAAAAAAGAAACAATCGGTGATTTTAATAAATAGAATAAATATCGTATTTCTTCACTCTGTAAATTAAAAAATCGTGTTGAACTGCTGTGTATTTTTCTTAATTTAATTGTATATTTTCGAGAGAAAAAAAATGGAATTATCTTATTCGTTTGACATTTGCAGGTAATGCGGCGGTGGCAGAGATCTTAGCGGTCACAGTTGCCACGTCCACCACACGACGCCAACAGCGCACTAATTGCATCCGTTGCGGCGGCGCGAATTCGCGCAGTTAGCGCACGCGCCGTAGCTACGTAGTAGGTGGTGCCGTGTTGCCGTCACCGTGTCATGTCGACGGCGATGCGCAGCACACTGCAAACCGTACCGGAAAGCTGCCTGGAGGTCAATCGTGCCGCAACTAGCAATAACGCTGTCAATAGTATCGATAATAGTGGCAACGCTGCAACCAGTGGCGGAGGTTCGTACGCACTGTCTATTTGCGAAATTTGTATTCAAGACCAAAAATGCTTTTTAAAAAAATATAAATACGATATAAACGAACGTTTTTCAAAATACAGGCAACCATATTATGTGTCGTATTAGGTTTCTAAAAAAATGCCGTTTTATGTAAACAATAAATCTTTGCCCACGATAGCCGCAACAATAACTGTGGACCCAACGATAGTACCGTCAACCAACAACACCACTACCCAATCGACCACACCACGTGATCAACATACACCACCATCGACCGCCAACAATAACACACACGGCACACCCCCGCGGGACCTCGCCAATATAATAACGAACGATACCAGCACAAATAACGGTATATCGTTGCACGACCAACGGTTTGCGGCGGCAGCGGCGGCGGCGGCTGTCGAGCACATCAGCACACCCATAGCGACCAAGGTCCAGGGTAACGGCTCCGCGACGGCCAAACAACCGGCCAGCAAGGTGGTGGAGTCGGGGGAGGCTGGGGGCGCGGGCCCCCAGACGCAACCAGCGCAGCAACAGCAACCGGTGAGCGCCACGGTCGTTACGGCCGCCGGTACGACCGTGAATAGTAACAGCGACGCTGTCGGCAGTGGCGGCGGCAAGCGGTTCAGTTCAGACGGCAAGAGAGAAAAGGTGAGGGAGTAGGAGATGTTTAAAAAAAAGATGTACTAACGAGTTTCGTGTACTATATCAGCGATTGTTAACCGGGGGCGCGCGAAATATGTATTTAAAATGTTATTTGCTTAGTACTGGAGTCGCTTATTTTTAATTTTACGTTTTGGAAAAAGAATTCGATGATCGATTATTATGTTAGCAAACAAATAGGGTGTCGCGAAAATATTTTACGACATTTTGGGGGGCCGCGTGCAATAAAAGGTTAAAAACCGCCGCACTATACCAGTCTAAGTCTACTCTTCTAATCTAAACAGGTTTCAAATTCTGGCAGTAACATAAACATAATTCACACAGAAATTATACGTTCATATAACATTGTTAAATTCAGAAATTTCTTCTATACCATAAAAATTATATTATGTAAATGATACACATAAATATCTAATCTTGCAACATAGAAAAAGAAGGAAGGAAAATATTGAATAAAAAGAATAGATAATACAATGTTCTGTAGATGTTTCGTAAATGCTATTCGAAACTGACTTATCACTGGGAGAAATAGATGGTTTATTATTACTATGTTTTATTTATCACAATTATTTATTTATTGACGACAATAGTTTCGTTCTTCTTGAGAACATTATCGCGTTTGAAAAATAGAATAACAATTTGTCTATTTATATACACAACTCGTACAGTATTTTTAATGCTGGGTCTTAAGCGGCGAAGAGATTAAATCTACCTGGTGCGTAATGTGGGGTTGTTTTCCGGTGTTTGCAAATTCCAGGGATTCGTGTAAATTTCATTTCAAGCTTTTGTGATATTTGTGTCAAATTTTTAAATTATCTATCGACGCAAACGTGTGGTTCGATTCTAAGTAAGTGATTGGAAAAATTTTGAATTTATTTTTGTAACAATTGCAATGTTCGTTAAGCCTAGTCGCGAAACTACAGCCTGTTTGCTGGAATTACAATTTGGATAACTCAATTTATAATCCGTTAAATTTATCTACTTTATCTTTTTGATTGAACAGGATATGAGAAAGTGTTTTTGAATCGTTTTTATATTAGCATTTAAGTAGAGTATTGGTCGTCTATAAATATATCGGAACATTTATATGGCCGTGTTTGTATAGAATAGGTGATATCTTCGCATTATTGATTTCAATCAATTATTGAGCGTCTTCGCCGTTTTTATTACGACTAGCGACGCGAGAGTGGAATTGATTATCTACACTAAATGCTCGAGAATCCCAAACCAACACAACATTATCTATTTCATGAGAAATTTAAGCGTTAGGAGTAAAAAGATTGTCCACATTAAATATTTAATAAAAATTATTTAATGTATGCAACCGTTGATCTAGAGTTGTTAGAAATCGTACATTCATGATTGAGCAATTGAAATATAGATGGCGTTCGTATAGATGAGTCCTATTATGTTTATCGTGGATCAAATGCTAAGTTGTAATTCATCAAGAATTACAAAAATCCTCCAAACATAGATTTTCAATATACATATCTAATAATATAATATTTTTAAATTTGCG
This sequence comes from Leptodirus hochenwartii, assembly GCA_947310635.1. Lineage (NCBI taxonomy): Eukaryota > Metazoa > Arthropoda > Insecta > Coleoptera > Leiodidae > Leptodirus > Leptodirus hochenwartii. The sequence goes on from OX371179.1 coordinate 1,895,501, forward strand.
TCTAATAACTGATCGAGTTAAGATTGTGCAAAAGTGGTCTTACTGTTCGAATATTGCGATTAATTAAATTTTAAAAAATTCGCATTTTCTTTTATTTTTAGTATATTAACTATCGGGTTCCAATGGTGGCAGTGCAGCCTGGTATGGTAGCCATTACAGTACCTAACAGAATGAGGGTGAGTTTTTAATTAAAGGCAGAAATATTATATTTTTTAAATACAAAGAAATTACGTCGTTTTCTATACTTAAAGACCTCTACAGACCTGTCAAACGGTTTGACATAAATAAAAATGACCGAACCTCACCTCACATTGTCATATTGATTAAATTATACATCTTTCAATTTTTTTTTGGAAGATTTTTAAGTTAATACTTTATTAAAAAAAAAAAGCGTTTCGAATTTCGGGGCGCGATTTTAGACGTTGAACATTTCGCACGCAATTTGTTTGCATTATGCGAATTAGACCGTCTATGTACATGTAATTTTAGCACGTGATTAAATTTTTTTTTTTACGTATTTACTTACGCAAATCCTGTTTGCGATAATATTGTCTTGAAGTCAAATCTAAATAATATATTTCATTGTGTCATCGCAACTGTGAAATATTATATTTGGCTCGTATCAACAAATCTCATTTCCCTTACGTAATAAATGCCTACAAAATAATTAATATCGCTTGTACAACTTTACGACCTTCATGTTTATTTTTACCAAGCTTAAAATTTTTTTTATCGCTTCACCTGTATTTCTTTCGAATTTTTATATCATTGAACCATAAACGCTTTTTTGGTGCGTTTTTATGCATACCAACTTACACTCGTGTATGATTGGTTGCCTACACTCAGCCGCCGATTAGTGACACTACTTCAAAACTAAAATCCGTTCTTTCGTCTGTAATTATGAGTTGTGGCCCAACGAATATTTACACATTTTTATTGTCACTTGTCGGTTTTTTTTCCCCTTTAATCTAATTGTTAGTATAATTCTGACATTGACATTCCTGATACTCAGACATCGGATTGAATTTATAATTTGTAGTGATTTTACCGTTACCGCTTTGACCATAACCTCGAAAATATATAATCAGCAATCTGTACGTATTTATTAAAAAAATATGTATATTATAAAATATACATAGAAGAGAAAAAGTGTAAAACAAGCTTTGTTTTTAAAAATCTGTTTTTGGACAACAAACGTTTTTTTTTTAAGTATGTGAAAACATGAAAATTCACAAATATATTTTGGTATCTAATTTATTTTTGTATTTTTGTCTGTTGTGTAAATTCGGCTAGAAATCGCTCCACATAATATTGATTTTATACTAAACTTTTATTTATTTTAATTTTAAACTCGACGAAAACGGCAAGGATAATATTAGCCCCCCCCCCCCCCCACACAAAAATAGTTTTCATTGATTTGCCGTTAACGTCACTTTTGTAAGTAAATGGAAATATTTAGTGGATGTTATTAAAATTACAAAAAAATGAGATAAAATTGAGGAAAAACAATTTTTTTATAACTTATTTCGAAATAAAAAAAAATTTCCAAGGCCCGGTATATATATTTTTATATAAAATATTGACATATTTTTAATCAATCAACTGTTATTTTCAATTCTGAATATAGTTTTTTATTTTACACTTTTTTCTTCTTACGCTGTAAAAATTGAAATCAACAGAATATAGAATAGATTATAGAGTGCGCTTCGTGATGATTTCAATGACGTAGCGCCTTACTAAAATATTTACAGAAATCCACGTATTAATAGATCTCTGATAATACTTTATTCTAATAAGATATCGGCTATTTTTAGCCAATGTACGCTTGCATAGTTTACCTTTTCGTTCGCAATGAAATATTTATAAGGAAAAAATCGAAGAGATGTGAAAGAAAATGATCGGCAATGATGATAAAAAAAAGCGGCTTGTAATTTATCTTTCGATTGGAAAGCCATTTTTGTAACGAAAAAAAAAATACATCGCCTAATAAACTATGAAAAGTTTTGCGGATGTATTTACTAAAAAATATTTTTCATTTAGCGTTTTTTTTTTAAGAAATAATATATTTTTTTAATTGATATGCGAAAGAACTGATTTAAATCTAATTAAATATTTAATCAATTAAAACGGTCCGTGTTTCTAAACTCCCGATTTTAATTTTAATCGAAAGTTCTTTTAGAAAAAGTTGGTTTTATTCCATTTAGTCGAAAAATTCTCCGGACACGAGATAGAAAAATTTGCCTCGTTTGTTTTTCAGGCTGTTAAATAATAAATGGATGTTTAGTTTATTTGATTGAAATGAATAATTTTGTATGTTATGTGAATTTTAAACGAATAGGGCCATTAAAATTGAGCTGACGAGTAATTAATTGAAAATTACGTAATTAATAATAAATGTTGTCGATATTAAACATATTAGCTGTGAGTTCGCAGTGAAAACAATGGAGGATAATTAAATTTTAATTTATTCGGGTGTATAAAGTTTGAATCAAAAATTTTGTGCAGAAATTCGATTTCGGTCGAAACAGCGAAGATCTTTTCATTATTCAGCTGTAAATATATATTACGAAAAACAACCGAAAAATGTTTGTATTAAATTTTTTTTTTTAAATGAAATTGCAAGATTTTTCTTGTATGTGGTTGTAGGAAAATGGAAAATTTCATATAAAAATGTTTATGTGGAAATTTTTCAAAAATGGAATAGAACATAATTTACAATTTGCAAGTAATTTTGTTGTAGAAACTATCGTCGAAAATTGAAAATTGAAAAATGAGAACCCTTTGATTTTTTTTTTGGCAAAATTTTCGCATTTTCGTACGTTAGTTCACGATATTTTCTAATGGAATTTAACCTCGGAAGTTACAATCTTCAAGTGATTTTGATTTGAAATGCATATTTCTAAAAATACTGATATTTTTACACAGCAAATTATAAAACAAATTAATGGAACATTTTCTAATAATAAAAAAAGCAGGAATTTTTAATCTACCAATAAATTTACGAACATATTCACGCGATTTTCCTCCATTAATTTCTCCATTACTCGATATTTCAACCACTGTAAATATAATCCACGAAAACACGCAATATCGAAATACCACAATATCGAATATTCTCTCGTCACAGATTAAGTTATCATTTACGACTATATGACGGTTTATATACTACAGGGTAGTCGAAAATATTTATTTTTTTGGAATAGCAAAGTTAATTTTTATATGATATATTAAAAACATATTTGTTATCAAAGAAGAAATTTCATTTGTACGAAACGAAATGCGGTTGCTTTGAAACGTTTCCAGCCCCCCCCCCCCCCCCCCCCCCGGGATTATTTTTAATACGGCTCTGTTTGATCAACTGGACTATTGTGCAGATGCACGTTCACAGTTATTTTGGTGCGCGCGCACAACTCGCTGTCAGCTGTTTCGTTCGTATGTTTGCCGCTATCAAGCTCCAGCGTTACACGCACAGTTAGTTCTTCCGCGAACGTTGTTGGTGTCACGTCGGAGCTACGACAGTAGTTCAAATGGTCCAGTTGTTTATAATTGTTTCAACTGCCTATTTGTGGAGTATAAAATAAATCGAGTGAAATGTGATCGTGTTTAAAAAGTGATATTTTTGTAGTAATTAATTGTTGTTTTGTGGTTTTAAAATTGTACAGTGTTTTTTAAAAAGTGATTTTTCATTAGTGTTTAGTGCGTTTATTAATTTAATAAAGAATATTACGCGACAAAATAGTGTAAAATATATTAAAAAAAATACGCCACATGAACATTTAAATAATTTCGAAATATATTTACGTAAATACTCACCATATTATCATAAAACCAATAATATGCATTTATGCATGATCGATTTTCCCGTTTTTAGACAATATATAAAATATTCAACTCGTTAAAAATTCTATTCTAAAATTGTCTAATTTTTAAAAGTAGCGTTACATTTTTTTTTTTTATTCAGTCGTAACATTTAGTCGACTTTTGTTTAAATCAAATACACACTTGCGTCTTTATTTGGTAATCAGTTGGAATAAATTTCATAATTTGGAGAAAGTACTGTAAAAGCAGATGATTTTTTTTTTTGGTAAATGTAATAATTTTTTAAATATAAATTGTTGAGGAACGAAATAATTTTATTTAATATGTACGTTGTGTTTGGAAATTTTTGCCACACGCTGTGTATTGATATATTTCAGTATCTTGAAGTATATGTCAATTAAATTTTTAAAAAAAGGTACAGTTCTCCCTGGATTAATAATAAAAAAAGGTACAGTTCTCCCTGGATTAATAATAAAAAAAAATTGATATATTTTATCCATTTTTTTTTGCGGATTAGACAGACGATGGCTCTTTAGATTTTTCTGCTTCGTTTAGAATGTGTGGTACTTTTATCGCTAAGCAACCAACTCGTGCACTATATTAACGAATAATTGAATTGTAAATTAAGATAGTGAATGTCACAGCAAATATTGAATGTGATCATGCTATTTTACACCGTGTTATTTAACTACACTTCGGTGCATTGTGTCTTGAGCTGAAATTGATCGTTTTTCGGCTATTTTTGGGTTCAAAATTTCCTTTTACTAAAAAAATACACCGTTTTGTTTGTTTATATACTTATTTAGTTTCGAAACATTTTTTGGACTTGCTAATCTTCCTTGAAAATGAAAAAGAAAACGTAATTTTTGTAAGGTTATTTAAAAAAATAATAATAGGAAAACGTTGATGTTGAAAAATAACTCAATTAGGAGAGAGAAATGATTTATGTTGAATAATTTTTATTTTTTTTGTTATTTAGTAAATGTTACTTTATTTCACCTAAGAGTGTGCTAAAAAAAAATTTTTATATAGTTTTTTTAAAGCATATTTACTTAAAACTTTTTTTTTGGCATGATAATCTTCCTTGAAAATGGGCAAAATAAATTTAGTAATATATAAAAAGTCATAATTTGTAATGAAACATTTTTTTTAAAGAACAAATGACTTGATAAATGGGAAAATTTGAAAAAGGAAAATTAGGAACAAGCGATTATGAAAATCTGAGATTTTTGTATACATTTTATTTACACGATAAGCGTCTTTAAATTATTATTTTTTAAATTACAAAGGAAATATTTTTTTTACGTACTCGTATCATCTGAAAATTGTCCAATTTGAAAATTTGTCCAAAATCGATCAAAAATCGAAAAATGAAATTGCTCTTTTTCGACCATTTTCAACTTTTTCCATTTGAACTCAATTAGGAGAAAGAAGTGATTTATGTTGAATAAAATTTTTTGTTTTTGTTTATTAGTTAATGTTACTTTATTTAACCTAAGAGTGTGCTAGAAAAATATTTTGAAAAAAATTCAGAGGAGCTATTTTGGACATTTAGTTTTTTAAAGCATATTTACTTAAAACTTTTTTTTTAGGCATGACAATCTTCCTTGAAAATGGGCAATATAATTTTACTAATATATAAAAAGTCGTAATTTGTAATGACAAAAAAAAATTAAAACAACAAATGACTTAATAAATAGGAAAATTTGGAAAAGGAAAATTAGGAACAAGCGATTATAAAAATCTGAGATTTTTGCATACATTTTATTTACACCATGAGCGTCTTTAATTATAATTTTTTTAAATTACAAGGGAAATATATTTTTTTTACATACTCGCATCATCTGTGCTGAAAAATTGTCCAAAATCGAAAAATGAAATTGCTCTTTTTCGACCATTTTCAACTTTTTTCCAATTGAACCGGAAACCTGTTTAAAATAATCACAAATGAATTTATATCTTATTCAAACCTAACTCCATTGATCTCAAATAACCCCAAACCAATCAGTAAGGTTGCAAAAAAAAAAGAACATTTTCGAAATTGTATTGGAACTTTAGAATATCGTAAGATTCTGCATTTTTTCTTTACACGAGCGATAACAGTACGTTCACAGTTTCTAAAATTCTTATCTTTTTCTATATTTTTACTTATTACAACATTGTTCGCTGAACTTGAATTTCAATGAAAAATTAAATTGAAATCGATCCAAATCTTAAAATATTTCAAAATATACTTAAGTTACATTTAACAAAAAAAAAAAATTAATTATCATTCGATATATATTTTTCTGGTGTTAAATTTTGTATCCAAAATTTTTAAAATATCTATCAAAAAAAATATTTTTGTTCGTTTTCTTAAAAGATCATAAATTAAACTACTTTTTCGCAATTCTACAAATTGACTTATAATACTTACTTTTATTAATAAATTTACTTAATAAATAAAATATATAATTTTTCGTAACACACCGTTATAATTATAAACATTCGTATTTATAAAACCATACCAGTTTGTTATTAATTACAGCTGCTAATTTAATTCTTCGTCTCTTTATCTCAATACGCGATTGCTTTGTATAATTCTGCTTCACTGAATATATGGCAACGTTGTAATGAAATCACCTGTCTCTTCTGCATAAATCTTTGGCCTTGTAAAAAAAACTAGAGAACTCGCTTTGAGTTAAGTCCATTTTCTATCTATAGTTGCATTTATTTTATACAAAAGTAATTAACGTATAAATAAAATAAACTCGAGAAAAATAGACGTCAGTGTGACATTTCGACACAGCTTTTATATAATAATTAAATGGTTAATTATTTGCCCAAAAAAATTAATTGGAAAAATCGGCGTGCAGAAAAATCGTTAATCGATTTTTTTTTTAAATTGTTTTCCCGGTACCAAAAATAAATTGAACAAATAATTATGAGTTTTAATATTCCATTTTAATTATAATCGATTATAAAAATAAATATAATCTTGAAAAAAAAAAAAGTTGAACTTTAAAGTAGTTTTAAATAAAATAAAAATAAAAATAAATAAATATATATTTCTAATAAAAAAAAAACCACTAATTTTACACGTAAAAAAAATTAAAAATATATGAACTATTTTTTCTCCCCCCCCCCCCAAAATGAATTAAACATTAGAACACATCAATAGTCATACTTTTTTAAGAATTACAATTTACTTCATTCCCTCTGGCGAAAAAAAAAAATTTTACAGTGACACACCCAAAATTTGCCAGTCTTAATTATTTCGAGTTAAATTAAACAAAAAATCGTCGCGAATTCGAACGGAATTTAACCGCCGATGACTAAATAGCAAAATGATGTTATTTTGACATCACAAAGACACTCGCGTAAATTGTTATAAATAAATAAACGATGACGTGAGATCGGATCGCCTTAAAAAAAATTAGACAATCCCTAGAATGTATTTTTTTCTTGTTCGTGCTCGAAATAGAAATGCAACTCGAAAAAATGTTCCCATATGGTTTTTTTGCCATTAAAAATTTTGTTTTTTTTATAAATCAATATATATTTTTTAATAAAGACAGTTGAAGTAACTTTTTATCAGATATTAACGACAGTAATATGATTTTGCAAATTGTATTTTTTTTTTCAATTTCCTTGTCCAAATTGCACATCTAATAATTTTTAAAAGGCGTTAAAAAATAATCGTAGTTTTTAATTTTTGAGTTGCGTCACTATTTTTGTTTTAGGTATTAGAAAACGTCCATATTTATATTTTATTAGCGAATTAAATAAAGTGCAAGTGTTTATTTTTTTAATTTATAGGAAAAAATAAAACTAAATTAATACAATGTGAGCCATTATAAAAGCCAAGTGACTATATAACCAACCGGCCAAGAAATCGAGCAAAATGTTCTAATTGAATTAGAAATAATTTTTTTTTTTAAATTTCAATCAATTAAAAAATAATTTAAACAAAATGTTCAAATAACTGCAAACGCGTAAATTTTTTTAAAGTCGTATCCGAACCGACCGCCCAAGAAATCAATTAAAAATGTTTTAATCGAATTTATAAAACTTTTTTTTTTCATTTCATCAATGAAAAACATATTAAAAAAATGGTGAAATAACTGCAAACGCGTAATTTTTTTTAAAGTATTCCAAAATTTCTCTTCGAATTTATAAAACAAAATTTTAAAAAAATCGGTTCATTATATAACCGACTGGCCAAGAAATCCAAAAAAAAAAGTAAAACTATTTTTTAAATGTTCGATTGACTATATAACCGACCGGCAAATAAATAAAAAAACAAAGTTCCGATCGAATTTATAAAAAAAAGATTTTTTAAAATGTTCGATTGACTATATAACCGACCGGCCAAGAAATCAAAAAAGAAAGTTCTAATGGAATTTATAAAACGATTTTTTTAAATGTTCGATTGACTATACAACCAACCGGCTATGAATCTAAAAAAAAAATTCTGATGAAATTTATAAATTTTTAGTTAAATTTCGATCAATTAAAAAAGAATGGTGAAATATCTGCAAGCGCGTAAATTTTAATAAAAAAATAAATATAATAGCAAAATATGTACGAAGTATCGAGTGTGGTTGGTAGCAAGGTGGACGCGGCGGTTGCGATGCGCCTGTCCGCGCCACAACCACAGAAAACAATCAAGAACCACGTGCTCCGGATCCTGCGCCGTTCGAAGTCAGTGTCGCGACCCCCGTCCTCCGTGGCGCCCATCATAAACACGCAGACGCCCCATCGAATGAACAAGATGCCGCCGGAGATATGTCGCGTGAACAATCAGATGAAGCACCAGGTCGTCGTGCAACAGCCGACGAGGAATGGCGTCTGCGTCGCCATCGTAGATGGCCTGCCGTTCGTTGTCGGCGCCACGAATCGAAGGACCATAGGCAATACAGTGCCCAAACCGCAGAAGAAGGTAAACGTACAGATCCACGAATATCATTGATGATAATATACGAGCGATGTACTGCGAATTATGTTTTTGTTGTATAATGTATAAAATTACATTTTTTTTATAAATAAATATATAAAAATATTTTTTTAATATCTATTGATGCGAGGAAATTAATCTGGATTATAATTATATGTTTTTCCACCATTATCTAAGCACAAATAACTAAAGGTAGCCATCGGAAAATTAATTTTATACTCTATATTTTTATAAATAGTAATATTTTTTAAATATCTTTAATATTTCGTGTCGAGAAATGAATCTGGATTATAATTAGAATTTTTGCGCCCTTATCAAACCACGAATGACTAAGGGTTGCCATCAATTAACATTGAAAATGAAAATCTCCGCGGCAAATGTTAATATAAATTGAGCACGAATGCGCGCATTATTTATTACAAGCTTTTAATGTAATTACTACGAATATTCCATTTCGATAATAATCCATATTGCAGTTTTTAAAATTTTACCATGATCGTAAGCATAGAATTATTTTACCAACGGATGGAAACTCCCTCATGCTGTATATTGTTGGTGGTAAAAACTATTTTTGTCCAAGTTCGAATTGTTTTTATGGTTTAGTCGTTTCTTGACTTTAGTACAATCGCGTGCGGAATTATGTGCAAAAGAAATTTGTATAATTTTTTAATCAAAAAAAAATTCATTACTTATATAAATTAGCAGAAAAAAAGTATCAAAAAAAGTGTTTGAAAGTTTAATTATTCGGAATTTTTGAAAATCATATTTTTATATTTAGTTTGGAATTAGTATATATATTTTTTTTCGGGGTTTATATAATTTTTTTTTGTACGTTTTTGGCATTTCTGTCATTTTTTCCTTGTTTCTAGCAAATTTTATATTTTTTTGACATATATTTATTTAACTTTTTCTATATTTCTACCACTTTTTGACATTACTGACATTTTTTCTGTTTACGACACATTCTGTATTTCTGCCTTATTTTCTATTTATATAATTTTTTAACTAGTTTTAACTAATTTATATAATTTTTTAAATTCCGTGAGTGCCTCAGTTACGAAACGGATTTCTTGTAACAGCGGCTTTTATATAGAAAATTCGAACCGCACAACTTCCTGTTGTATATCAAAAGCATTTCTGCGTACATTTTTAACGAGAAACAAACATCGAGTAAACTTTAGAAACGGCCCCAAACAACATGGCCAATTTTAATACAAAATCCCACCAGAACTAGACAATTTGCAGACCCGAATAACTAGCTGGTATTATTTCATTACTTTGCAAAAATAATTGCATAATTGCTCCCAACTCGACTAACTGCCTCCTTTTCAAAAGCGAATAAACAGTGGATTTTTCGATATAGTCAGTGCTGTCACAGTTTCCAGTTCAAAACACTGCTAATATGACAGCTGACAAGGCTATTTCTGTCAAATTTGATTATACCCTTGCTATAGTTAAGCCGAATTGACATCATGTCCTAATACCGATATGGATTTTCTAGTTTCGATATACAGCGTCATCCAAAAATACATGTTTTTTTTCTTGTGAATAAATTTGACATATCTGCCACGTTTGATAACTTCATTGATTATCTTTTTTTGTGCGCCCATCTCTATTTCCATTCGGTTATCTTCGGGAAATCGTGTGGATAACTTCACACAAAACAATATATCTACTTAGGCGCCGTGAAATGTCACGTAAAGAAAAGATTTCACTGGAGAATTATTTTCCATATATACAGGGTTCTCGAAAAATTCCACATATAACTCGTATTTCTTTAATGATATAGCAAAAGCTAAACGTGTAAATAGATTTGGATGATTAGACATTTTTTTGGTGATTTATTTAGATATTTACCATCAACCCTCTAACACCAGCAGCTACCCCCCACCCTGTATATTCGAATAGCGGACCTATGTCATGTGACGGCTCATTGAAAAGCTTGTCAAAAACTGAATCCGGCTATAAAAGTGAAATATAATTGATGTGTACGAGTTTTGTGAATTTTGAGGTGGTTTTATTTTCGTTAAAAAAAAATGTTTTTCGTGCAAGTTTTTAGTGCTGAGAATTTTGGCTAATTTTACGACCCTCCGGAGCTCTAGTTTGTTTGCTCTATATATTTTTTTGCTGCTAATATAAAGCCATTGAAAAAACGATCATTTTTTTATTATAAAAATAAAATACTCAAAATTTGCTCGATTTAATTTAATTAATTAAAAAAATCCGTATTAAGTATTCCATTTTACATTCCTGACTTTTTAATCGATTTTATCGAACATATCGATATTTTTTATGCACCTTTATAATCGCTAGAAATTTTTTATTTCGCAAAATGCAATTTTTAAATACATTCGTTATTTTATAATAACTCTTACCATATTACAACACATTCTTACTGTTATACCACGTCATTATTTTTGCATAAAAGACATTCTACCAAATACTATTCTTCAACTACATGCCCATAGAGATGCGCAAAAATCATAGTATCGATACTTTCCGATCATATCAATTTTTTTTATCATATATATTTTTTATAATATAGAATATCACCCAAATACCGTAACAAGCATTAAATATAACAAAAAAAAAATTTTTGGCAAAAAAAAATATCGATATCGTTATCGACGAAAATATATTCAAATTCTTATCGAGATTCTCTAATACAGCTATACAAATCTAAGGCACTTGTTTTATCACAAAATAAAATATAGAAAATATTTTTTTTATATATGGGTATTATAAAAAAATTGACTGTACAATAAATAAACAAAAAATAATACATGGGTACATTTTTTTTTAATTTCAATAATCGTAAAAAAAATATCAATTCTTCAAAAGTAACTTCTTTTTTTTAATTTAAAAAAATATCGATATGTTCAAAAGTATTGATATATTGTTCCCATCTCCACCCATAGTTACATACCGCTAAATATGGTTTCGCCAGTACTTCCGGTTTAACCTGGTTGCATAGAGATTGCGAATAAACAAGACGTACCACTTGTCCGTTACTCCTTTTGTTTCGAATTCGGTTTTGTTTGGTACATTCTTCGTATTTTTACATAATATGTTGTTACCATTGCGGTAATTAATTAATTCTACAAGTATGTTATAAAAAAAAAATGATTGCGTTAAAATGCTAATTCAGGTTGTTGCAAACTATAATTAATGGCAAGTTTTTTTTTTTTTTTTTTAGAATGGTTTGAAATTAATATTTTATAACCGACGGTCAAAAATAATTAGATCGAAAGTTTAGAAAAAATATGTCGTGAAAAATAAAAATGAGAATAAATGAAAACTCATTCTTTGACAGATTTTATTAATAAATAAAAAAAAAACAATATTTTGTGGTATGAAAATTGTACACATGGTTAATATTTTATTTTATTTGTAAAAAAAAATCCGTAAATGTTCGAAATTTTAACTTTTTGTTTGAATTTGGAAAATCTTGAATAAATTTCTTTTTGTATTTTAGACTAAAAAAAATGCGAGCAGTGTGTAAATAAAACTTTTTGTACAGTTAAGATATTTTAAAATCAGAATATTGGCAAATTATTTTTTGCAAAAAAATTGTAGCGTTTGTTTTTTAAGAAATTAAATATTTTTGATGTAGACAATTTGCATAACCAATGTAAACTTTTCTATAATGACGTAGGTAGTATTTATATGTCTGATGTGCACGGTGCGCATATGTCATACAGCGAAAGTCCCATCCACTGTTGCCATATCGAATCTAAATGCTGATATATAATGAAACTTTAAAAAAATATATTTTTATTTGCGTTTTACACAATTTTATGGTTGAAATATATATTTTTTTAATAAAAATACGTAATATTACAAAAAAATGCTGATTATATAAACTACTGCATCTGATGCACTGTACATTTATTTTGTAACTTTTGAAGAAGTTATTGGCAACAGTGTCTTGAAATGTTTTTGCCAAAATCATTGCATTCGAAAATTATAAAATTAGAAACTTTTTTCCTCAAATTTTATATAAATACATTAATTTTGTGTGTAAATATATATAAAAAATAATAATTTATTAAAATCTGAATTTCTGCACATTTCGCCTACAATCGGCAACACTGTCGCAGCTTACCTAAGCCGGCCAACATCCGAATTTTGGCAATTTCGAATCGTGTTGCCAACTACCAAAAATAATGAATCTATTATACCCATCTACAGCACATTCAACAAAACTTAGTATGTTATAATAAATATTTCATTCGTTTGCATAAAATTAAATTGTAACAAATTTTAGAATTAATAAAATAAATGCATGCACAGTGCGTTCATTAAATCGCACATTTCGTTTCGTATATATACAATTAGATCAAATGACTGGAATTTCGGCTCGATTAGAGCACGTTAATTGAAAACAATTTCGCATCGAAACGGAGCATAATATCGATCGAACATACCGGGCGAAGCGCATTCCTGCTTGCCTTACCGAATTTGTATACAAAATCATTTGTTTCTATAACAGTGCACATTGTTCAGTTCGCAACTGCAAATTTTCCAAAACATGCCAATATGTAAACACATGGATAACATAAAATGAAATTAACCGCTGATTGAATGGTACAATCTCAAAACGAAGTACCTATTAATTATTTATTTTAAAGAGCATGCACTCGTGACACGCGCCTTAATTAATATACACGCTGTTCCAAATGGAAGAAATATAATGATTTTATAATCGTGCGATTATTATTTACAAGTAGCTCGAAAAATAAATTCATATATTTTTTTGTTTATGCCACATTCGACATTTCTGTCTTTTGGCATATATTTAACTTTGTTTGGCATTTCTATCATTTTTTGACGTGTCTGTCATTTTTTCAGTTTTTGCCACATTCGATATTTCTGTCTTTTGGAATATATTTAACTTTTTTGGTATTTCTATCAATTTTTGACGTGTCTGCCATTTTTTCAGTTTATGCCACATTCGATATTTCTGTCTTTTGGCATATATTTAACTTTGTTTGGCATTTCTATCATTTTTTGACGTGTGTCATTTTTTCAGTTTATGCCACATTCGATATTTCTGTCTTTTGGCATATTATTTAACCTTTTTTGGCATTTCTGTCAATTTTTGACGTGTCTGTCAATTTTTGGTACTTCTGTCATTTTTTTCAGTTTATGCCACATTCAGTACTTGTCTGTTGGCATATATTTAACTTTATTTGGCATTTCTATCAATTTTTGACATTTCTGCCATTTTTGCATTTCTGTAATTTTTATGACACATCCTATATTTCGGCCTTCTTTTATATATTTTAATTTTTTTAATTATTCTTGTCACTATTTGGCATTTTATAATATTTTTTTTTGTATTTCTGTCACTTTTCAGCACGTGTATATATATTTTTTGTTTCTGTCACTCATCAAATGTATGACACTTTCGATATTCTTAAAAAAATTCACCCTATTTTCTGTTACGTTTTCGGCATTTATTATTTTTGTTATTTTTCAGTATTTATGTATTTTTATATAATTATAATGTATATTCATATATATTTAACTTGTTTGGTATTTCTATTAATTTTGACATTTTTCTCATTCTTTTTGGCAATCCTTTCCTCTTTACTTTAATGTTTCTTTCGTTTTGTCCTTTTGTGCTATTTCTATAATTGTTTGGCATTTATTTCACTTTTGATAGCGTTATAATTTTGATTGCTATTTTTCTGTTGTTTTTTTGGCATTTCTATAATTTTTGGGCACTTGTGTAATTTTTTGACACTAAAAAATGTCGGCCTTTATGTTATATCTGTCATTCCTTATTTTTCTTCAATTTTCCACACTTGTGACATTTTTTCACATTTCTGGTATTTATTGGTATTTCTGCCATATTTTTGCATTTTTCTAATTCTTTTGGTATTCTTATAATTCCATAGCATTTGCGTCACTTACAACATACCTGTCAATTTCGACATTCTTGTCATTTCTTGACATTTTTGTGTTCGAAAACATCATTTATACCAGTTACTTATCTTTTCCTGTGAAACGCCCTGTATTTTTAGCATGCAACCAACTATACTTTATCAAAAATATGATAGCAACAAACGAAACTTGGCAATTATGTCAATAATTGCACCAACATTATTATGTTCCGGGAACAATAACATTAGCTGACTAACCAATCGTAGCTCAGCTGATTGACGTATGACACATCGCTGGTACTGTGGTACTTTTTCTTATTCCAAGTTGTACCACATTTACCCGATGGGTATTATTTTTAGTACTAACTCGAATCAGTTCGTGCGGCAAACCAAACAAGAAACAGATTACTTTTTTTATTGGGTTCGTTTGAAAAGATTTTTATAGAAATCTCTTTTATCGATCTCTCTGTCCGCCGGTAATAATTCATAAGATATACTATAGATAGCGTTCGTCAACAATTGGACGAAAATCTTACGCAGTATTACGTTTATTTTATATGGTTTTAATTTAGAAAGAAATACATTTCAACCAGTAGTTCATGTGCCAATTTATTGAAGATCGCGCTCGCCTTTTTATTTATAGTTTTTAGTATAGAATTAAAAGTAAATCGCTAAAGGACACAGTTAAAAAATATGGTGCTTAAACTGCAAACCTTTTTACCTTAAAAATTATTGTTTATGTGCCGATTGTTAAATAAAATACAGTGACATGAGAGTGACGTTAAAGTTTGGTTACAGTTGTTGCAAATGTCACATGTGACATTGACGTAGTGAATATAACCTCAACTTAGTTGTGTCGTTTAAACAATTTGATCAATTGTTTAAATTTAGAACTACTGAAGAAAAAATACGTTAAAAACAATTTTTAAGCAAAAAAAAAATTAAAATGGGTTCAAAATTATCTTCCTGTCTTATCCCTTATCACTACTGCGAAACGAACGGAGGCGATTTCATTGCCAATCATAATCTTATACCAAACTACAACGTCTATCTACCAGAAATAATCTCAAACTACAATAATTATAAAAACTACAACAATTTCAACGACAGTTATGAGCCGAAATCGAAACCGTTCCACACACAATATCAGAAGCGCTTGATAAGTACCTACATTACCGATTCGATGAAAGACATGCGAGTGTATAACTGGTTGCAGACGTTCTCCGTTCGAGATTTAAATAACATCGAATCTGATGGTAAACATATGCGGCCGATGACATGAAGACTTTAGATTACCAAGAGTTTTTCAGTTAATGATTGGTTCGTCCCTGTATGTTATTTATATACAGGGTGTTAATTTTTTTAACATTCATCGATTTATAAATCAAATCAAATGTTTTTTTAAGGGAAAAAAAAAATTGCCATGTTGCAATTTTATTATAAAAATATCGTTGCGCGTGTATTAATAAACATATGTGGGGGGGTCGATCAAATTAATGTTTTAAATAAGTTTTTGAGCTATTGTTGAAGTTTCGCCCTGTATTTTGTTATATATACAGGGTGTTTATTATTTAAATAATCGTCATCGATTTATAAATCAAATCAAATCAAATCAAATGTTTTTTTAAGAAAAAAAAATTGCCATGTTGCAATTTTATTATAAAAATATTTTTGCGCGTGTGTTAATAAACATATATGGGGGGTCGATGAAATTAATGTTTTAAATAAGTTTTTGAGCTATTGTTGAAGTTTCGCCCTGTATTTTGTTATATATACAGGGTGTTTATTATTTAAATAATCGTCATCGATTTATAAATCAAATCAAATCAAATGTTTTTTAAGGAAAAAAAATTGCCATGTTGCAATTTTATTATAAAAATATTTTTGCGCGTGTGTTAATAAACATATGTGGGGGAGGTCGATGAAATTAATGTTTTAAATAAGTTTTTGAGTTATTGTTAAAGTTTCGTGCTGTATTTTTTTAATATACAGGGTGTTTCTTTTTTAAATAATCGTCATCGATTTATAAATCAAATCAAATCAAATGCTTTTTAAGGAAAAAAAAGTGCCATGTTGCAATTTTATTATAACAAATTCTTTGCGCGTGTATTTTACTCGACAAAAAAAAAATCGCACGATACTTATATCAATTTTGGACAACTTAGTTATTGCCTTTTTATTCGATTTATATACGCCGGTGGAACTATAATCACAATTCAATTTCCGAAGTGTCACTTCACTCGACCGACTCGCTAAAAATAGAACTACTCCTAAAAATACGAACTAAAAATGAACGATAAAAGAATCTTTCCGTTTCAATTCGTTTTTTTTTAAATTTCTTCCCTGATTTTGATCAACCTTCGCACACAGCTGAGATTTACTCCAAAACATCGACCTCCTTGGACAACGTCCCCCGCTCGTCTGTAGAAGACTTCTTATCGATAAGCATGTACTCTTCGATGAACAATAATCGTAAATTATCGAAAACACAAAAAACGACCGTGCAAAGTAGTGACACGGCTGTAGTTCGTTCGCGCAGAGAACAAACTCTTCGCACGTCATCAACGTCACCGTCAATGCGGCAAAAGATAGGAAGACGTGGCTCTTCAGATAATGATAAATATGCGGACAGTGTCGGTTACAGGTCCGGTTATAGTGGTAGTAGTTGCGGGGGTGGTGTGCAAAGTTACAAGGGTGATATTGATGACGGAGGGAGTGTTAAGGTGGTGAAAAAAATGGTGCGCATGAGCGGTGGGAGACGAAGGGAGATGATGTTGAATATGAGGTGTTTCTTTGCGTTTCCTATTCTGGGTAACAAGAAGGTAAATTTGACAAGAAATTTTAGAAAATGGTTAATTTTTCCCCTGATCTACTGCAATTTTTTTTTTAAATACATCAAATTTTTAAAAAAATATATATTTTTTTTTCATTTTATAATTACACATTCCAGTTTTAAATATTATGTAAAAATTATTTATGAATTCATAATTTTATTTTCTGATTACCTCAAAAGTTGAACAAGATTGTTAAATACATCAAAGATTTTCAAAAAATATATTTATTTTTTGTTTTGATTTTATAATTACACATAATTCCCGTTTTTTTTTTTAAATATTATGTAAGAATTATTTTATGAATTCATATTTTAGACATTGTTAATTTTTTTCCTGCAAATGTTGAGGAAAATTGTTAAATACATAAAATATTTTCAAAAAAAAATTTTTTTTGTTCGTGTTTTGATTTTATAATTTATAAATACACATTCCCGTTTTTAAATATTATGTATGAATAAATAATTTTAGAAATTGTAATTTTTTTTCCGGATCTACTGCAAAAGTTGGGGAAAATTGATAAATACATCAAATATTTTCCAAAAAAAAATTTTTTGTTCGTGTTTTGATTTTATAATTTATAAATACGAATTCCCATTTTTAAATATTATGCATGAATTCATAATTTTAGAAATTGTAATTTTTTTTCGGAATCTACTGCAAAAAGAAATGTTAAATACATCAAATATTTTCAAAAAAAATTTTTTTTTGTTCGTGTTTTGATTTTATAATTTATAAATACACATTCCCGTTTTTAAATATTATGTATGAATAAATAATTTTAGAAATTGTAATTTTTTTTCCGGATCTACTGCAAAAGTTGGGGGAAATTGATAAATACATCAAATATTTTCCAAAAAAAATTTTTTTGTTCGTGTTTTGATTTTATAATTTATAAATACGAATTCCCATTTTTAAATATTATGCATGAATTCATAATTTTAGAAATTGTAATTTTTTTTCGGAATCTACTGCAAAAAGAAATGTTAAATACATCAAATATTTTCAAAAAAAAATTTTTTTTGTTCGTGTTTTGATTTTATAATTTATAAATACACATTCCCGTTTTTAAATATTATGTATGAATAAATAATTTTAGAAATTGTAATTTTTTTGCCGGATCTACTGCAAAAGTTGGGGAAAATTGATAAATACATCAAATATTTTCCAAAAAAAAATTTTTTGTTCGTGTTTTGATTTTATAATTTATAAATACGAATTCCCATTTTTAAATATTATGCATGAATTCATAATTTTAGAAATTGTAATTTTTTTTCGGAATCTACTGCAAAAAGAAATGTTAAATACATCAAATATTTTCAAAAAAAAATTTTTTTTGTTCGTGTTTTGATTTTATAATTTATAAATACACATTCCCGTTTTTAAATATTATGTATGAATAAATAATTTTAGAAAATGTAAATTTATTTCCGAATCTACTGCAAAAAAAAAAGTTAAATACATCAAATATTTTCAAAAAAAAATTTTTTTTGTTCGTGTTTTGATTTTATAATTTATAAATACAAATTCCCATTTTTAAATATTATGTATGAATTCATAATTTTAGAAATGTAATCTTTTTCCCGCAAAAGTTGAGGAAAATTGTTAATACATTTAAAAAAAAATTTTTTTTTTGAATTTATAATTGCACATTCCCATTTTGAAATATTACGTAAAAAATATTTTACGAATCCATAATCGATGGTAGCGTCGTTAATAAAATATTACATATCCAGTGTTGATTTTCTGGTTTGTTTAATTACGTCGGATCTGTTGTGTACATTCCGGGAAGGTTTATTTATTTTCGATTGGGATTTTTCGGTGGGGAATATTTCCCAGAACATTCGATAATGTGAGCAACAGGTTCGAGCGGATATTAACAAACTTTCCGCTCGGTTTTCGTCAAAGAAAAAAAAATGGAAGCTGTATTTGATTCAAATTTAATCATTCGCATAAACATTGGACGTTTAATGGAAATTGATGATTTGAAATAAATATATGTTTTGTGTAAAAGTAGACATCATCAAAAAACTGAAAATTTATAATTATAAAAATTTATAAAATTTGAAATTTTATGGTAAAATTTTCGTATTTTCGAAACTGAGTTTATGATATTTTCTAATAGGATTTTTGATGTAAGAATTTTTTAAATCTGAAAGTGATTTCGATGGAAAATGAATATTTCAAAATATACAATTTTTTTGAAGTGCTGTTAGAAATATTTTTATTGGACGTGCTATGTTGAAATTTTCATTTTTTTTCGCTTAAAAAAAAAAGATGAATGGGAAATAATCTCAGGATTCTTTTTCTGCAAATAATTTCTTTGCAGGATTAGCAATTTTGTTGATTTTGTAAGAAAACTAAATAAAATAAACACATATTTTTATATTTCATTACTTTTTTTTTGTGTCGCGACATATTTTTGCAACTGAAAAATTTTTTTTGGACAATAATACTACTTTTGTTGCATATGCAAAAGTTACTCTAATTGTTAATAACAGTAACATAATTTATCTACATAACATATATGTGCAACTGAAGAATATAATATTGACAAATAGAGAAACTAACATGAAGAGTATTCATCGACTCATTATTAATGTCTCACATTGCGCATTAATAAATAAAGTAATAATTCGCAATTTTTATTGTCAACGTTTTCCCTTCAAATTTTCTTTAATAAAAATAGTTAAAATCTAAGTAATATTAAAATATTTAAAAAATCAAATTTAAATATCTTCGAACGTGGTTTAATATATTAATGCGAAAATGAGAAGAATCGTATACTATCTACAGGATGCAAGAAAATTTTAGATTTCTTAAAAACAAAATTACCGAAACAAAATTTTTTTTCTAACAAGAAATTTTTTTTTTTTCTCGTAGTATTCATAAAAAAAATTTTTTTTTGTTGACTCAAACTGCAAATTCTTTTTTTTTTTTTAATATAAAAAAAGATTGTTATTTATACACCTCATACAGCTTGAGTAAAATTTGGCAAATGAATGTTATTTTTGTTAATATTTTTTTATTGTCACCCTGTATAATCACCGGATTGTCCAACACGCCAGTTTACCTTTAGCAAGGTTGCCAAAGCTTACATTAGACATGAAAACCCACTCGCTTTGCTCGACTCAGCAAATTTGCTTATTATAATAATATCTCTCTTTACATTCACCATTACACCACATATCTTCCACATCACACACACACACGTATCGACGACGATTCGATCACTCGCTATATTTTTCTCTTCCAATTTTACATACACTTTTATGTGGGCATCATTTTAATATACAGAATTGTCCAAAAAAATACATTCTTAATAATTTTCGTGTTATTTTTTTATTCCAATAAAAATATGTGGTTTGTACGGTTGTGAGAGATCGATATATAAAAAATGGAGATACATATACAGCGTTAAAAAAATAAGTGATGCTTGGACCGTAATAAAAAAATTGTAAAAGATTTAAATTAGTATCTAGGTAATATAAAAATATAAGTCGTTGACTTCTGTACAGGATTTTATTAAAAAAATTTTTTTTCTAGACTTGGCATTGCCAAACTAATTCAAATGTCATTTATTTGTGCGATTGTTAATTGAAAATAATTGGCGAATTCTCATTCGCTAAATTTCCAATTCGAACCGCTTTAGTAGAACTTATTACTCCGCTTAAAATATTTCGAAAAATGAGAAAAGTTGATATTTATACCCAATGGTCAATTCAACGACTTATTGTGAAAATAAAAAATTCCATGTTTGCGCGGCGTTATTAAAATATTTATTTCTATATAAATAAATAATTAAATCGCTTTTGTTTCACTCGGATTATATTAATTCCTATTTAAAGCAAATATAATTTCTTAAATCACGCTAGGAATTGATTAATTGAAATTGTTATTATTATTTGAAATGCCGGCAAGCGTTTGAACATTCTTTGTTGCTACAATTGGCATTTTAACACATGTGACCCACAATACACGCTGAAACAATAATTTAAATTTAATTACAAAATATTACTACTCACATAGTAGCGTATATTTCAAATGTCGCAATAAGTTCTCAAATTGTTTTAAGTTTTGAATAATTAATTTTAATTTTTCCAAAAGTAATTGAATATTTTTATTTTTAAATAATATTTGACCCAATGTACATTTCCCTATGATGACGTAGGTAGTGTTTAAATGTGTTATACACAGTGCGCATGTGTCATCTAGCAACAGTACCATACACCGTTGCCATATCGAATGTAAATGCTGATTTTTAAAGAAAATGTTTTCATTTTCCTGCCAAAAACACTCATTCAAATATTATTTTAAAAAATGAACACAATAAAAATCTAGTATTTATAAGATATATTTATCAACACAAAAAAATTAAAATTGGCAATTGAAATCCGCCGCTAGAGCAATTTTTGTAATACGCCTGTATAATGTTAGAAATTTGTTATCATCGTTTAATATTCCAAGGTAACAAGGTAGACACCTGTATTATTATTATATTAGTAGGAATTGTGAAGAATTGCTGCATCTGTGTGGACATGCCACATTTTCACTTTGTCTGACAGTACTAAGCGAGCTTCAAAGAATTCCACCACGTCGACGGTACCTGTAATTTGACACTTGATCCTTAAAAAAAAACCGCTTGAATATGTGAAAAACAAATAAACGCTGGACGGACTAAAACTAATATAAAAAAATAATGGCGCCGTTCCAAGAGTTGGAAAAATGTGTGGGTGCGTCGAGTTCGATTTTGTATGTCGAAGAACAATATGGCGACTGTCAAATTATTTTTTTCATCGATTAGAGAGTGTCTAAAGTAATTCAGTATTTTTATTCTTTAAATATAGTAATTCGTGTATGTTCGGTTGCGTGCGATGGTAGTACCAATTTTCACAAACAACTGTAAAAAAAAACCCGCTTGAATATGTTTAAAACAAATAAACGCTGAACGAACTAAAACAAATATAAAAAAATAATAGCGCCGTTCCAAGAGCTGGAAAAATGTGTGGGTGCGTTGAGTTCGATTTTGTATGTCGAAGAACAATATGGCGACTGTCAAAGTATTTTTTTCATCGATTAGAGTGTCTAAAATAATTCAGTATTTTTATTCTTTAAATATAGTAATTCGTGTATGTTCGGTTGCGTGCAATGGTAGTACCAATTTTCACAAACAACTGTAAAAAAAACCCGCTTGAATATGTGAAAAACAAATAAACGCTGGACGGACTAAAACAAATATGAAAAAGTAACGGCGCAGTTCCAAGAGCTGGTAAAATGTGTGGGTGCGTTGAGTACGATTTTGTATGTCGAAGAACAATATGATGACTTGTCAAAGTAATTTTTTTATCGATTAGAGAGTGTCTAAAATAATTCAGTATTTTTATTCTTTAAATATAGTAATTCGTGTTTGTTCGGTTGCGTGCGATGGTAGTACCAATTTTCGCAAACTACTGTAAAAAAAACCCCGCTTGAATATGTGAAAAACAAATAAACGCTGAACGAACTAAAACAAATATAAAAAAATAATAGCGCCGTTCCAAGAGCTGGAAAAATGTGTGGGTGCGTTGAGTTCGATTTTGTATGTCGAAGAACAATATGGCGACTGTCAAAGTATTTTTTTCATCGATTAGAGTGTCTAAAATAATTCAGTATTTTTATTCTTTAAATATAGTAATTCGTGTATGTTCGGTTGCGTGCAATGGTAGTACCAATTTTCGCAAACAACTGTAAAAAAAAACCCGCTTGAATATGTGAAAAACAAATAAACGCTGGACGGACTAAAACAAATATGAAAAAGTAGCGGCGCCGTTCCAAAAGCTAAAAAAAATGTGTGGGTGCGTTGAGTACGATTTTGTATGTCGAAGAACAATATGGTGACTTGTCAAAGTATTTTTTTTATCGATTAGAGAGTGTCTAAAATAATTCAGTATTTTTATTCTTTAATTATAGTAATTCGTGTTTGTTCGGTTGCGTGCAATGGTAGTACCAATTTTCGCAAACAACTGTAAAAAAAAACCCGCTTGAATATGTGAAAAACAAATAAACGCTGGACGGACTAAAACAAATATGAAAAAGTAGCGGCGCCGTTCCAAAAGCTAAAAAAAATGTGTGGGTGCGTTGAGTACGATTTTGTATGTCGAAGAACAATATGGTGACTTGTCAAAGTATTTTTTTTATCGATTAGAGAGTGTCTAAAATAATTCAGTATTTTTATTCTTTAAATATAGTAATTCGTGTATGTTCGGTTGCGTGCAATGGTAGTACCAATTTTCGCAAACAACTGTAAAAAAAAACCCGCTTGAATATGTGAAAAACAAATAAACGCTGGACGGACTAAAACAAATATGAAAAAGTAGCGGCGCCGTTCCAAAAGCTAAAAAAAATGTGTGGGTGCGTTGAGTACGATTTTGTATGTCGAAGAACAATATGGTGACTTGTCAAAGTATTTTTTTTATCGATTAGAGAGTGTCTAAAATAATTCAGTATTTTTATTCTTTAAATATAGTAATTCGTGTATGTTCGGTTGCGTGCAATGGTAGTACCAATTTTCGCAAACAACTGTAAAAAAAAACCCGCTTGAATATGTGAAAAACAAATAAACGCTGGACGGACTAAAACAAATATGAAAAAGTAGCGGCGCCGTTCCAAAAGCTGAAAAAAATGTGCGGGTGCGTTGAGTACGATTTTGTATGTCGAAGAACAATATGGCGACTGTCAAAGTATTTTTTTCATCCATTAGAGAATGTCTAAAATAATTCAGTATATTTTTTCCTTTAAATATAGTAAATCATGTTTGTTGGGTTGCGTGCGATGGTAGTACCAATTTTCGCTAATTACTACGTTCGTGCCATGCGCGATGTTTAGAACTTCTCTATTTGGTACTCGAATAGTGCATCGAACAAAGGTGTATGTGTGCGCTCAGCAAGTGATTCTCCTCAACTGCTAGTACTCGCCCGAAATGATCCTTATTTAGTACCAACGATGCGTTTGTCATAGCAGTACCAGTGTCTCTTGCTAGAGAGCGACATTTCCAATTCTTTTTGAAATAATTATGTGGTATTGTAGTGTCTGGTACTGCTTTTTGTTGTTTTGTGTTACATAATTACTGGTTGCTTATAATTTGGATCGGGTGATTTAAATTTGCAGTGGTACTAATTTCGTTTCGGTGATATTTTAATAGCGGTTCATTGGGTAATTAGAATAAATCACTTATCTCAATGACTAGCGCGTGCACCTTGAATTGAGTATGGTACCATCATTTATAAAATTCGATAAGGTGTTTGCGTACTTAAGCTTTCATTAATTACACAATAATTATCCATTGTTCATACCATGGAAGGTACTAATAACTATTATAATATTTACTACAATTTTCTGGCTTCTAATTTTGGAATTCGACGAATTTGTTCAAATCATTTTAGAATTGAATTTTAATATATATTTTTTTAAACTGGCTTATTATAGTACCGCACCACAAGCAATCGGTGCCTAGCTATGATGAGATAAGTACTTTATCTATTTACTGATAAAAACCACTTACTTTATACCTGTGTAGCATGACAGCCGTTATCAAGAACGGCAATAAACTTATTAGTACTGGCAATCGCGTAAAAAACTGCAAGAACCGTTTGCCATGATCCAATCTGATTGGTGAGTGATTAGTGCCTCGCGTAAAACATAGAATGTTATCACCCAGTAGCATGTTCGAAACCAACAACAACAGCAAAGACAAACAATCACCGTCAGACGCTTTAAGTTTGGGCTCCAGCTGTAGCAGTACCGTGTCCCAAACGAATCACGAAATTGGAATACAACTGCTCAAGGAGAAACGCGGCAAAATTACCAACGCCGGCAAATACATGGACCGGTACAAGAACACGTTCATGGAGGTGCGAAATAAGTGGAAAGAAGGCGAGCAGAAGAACCAACCCGATCCGTTGGAGAAACTTAAGAAGGATCCGCATGCCGCGTGGTCTTTTAATGGATATCGAGATCGTAGTGGTGGCGCGTTCGATGGACGGCGCAGTCCAATCTCTGAACGGAGATTGATGACAGATCACAATAAGATTAAGTTGACGAACATCGTGGTGTTGGGGGATGCCGACAAGAAGCCACTGAGTCCAGAAATGCAGCGGAATTTGATCAATAAGGTCAAACCGTGCATTTCGACCAGCCCAAAAGCGAACAGGGCCATTAACAGCAACGCAACGGAACAATTCAACAATACCGGCAAAAGTCATTTAACCGGTTATCGGCAGTTGGATACCACATCCCCGCTGAAAATTGAAGTACCCACGATAGACACGAAGAAAAAGACCAATATATACACCATACAACCCCAACAGAAGCCGCCACCACCACCACCCGATTCCCCGAAAGATGACAACACCAGCTCGTACTTGGACACCATCGGCAAGCGCATCCAAATCGTCGAGCAAAATACGAAGCTGCGCGCCAACCTGGACAAGTTCGATGCACTGGTCAAAGCCATCACCGCCGGCAAGCTGCGCAACAAGCCCGCGACGCCGATCAAAAGTCCCATCGAATTGCACCCGCCACTGAAGACGTACACGGAGGTGCCCGACCTGCTCAGGCCGGGCGTGAGCGATATGCAGGCGGACAATATGCTGCCAGATGCGCCCATGCCCTTCGACAGGGGTAACGCGACACGGATCAGCATGCAGATTGCGGATAGTGGTGGTGGCGTGGTGGCGGAGCGAGGTGCCAGACATCGGGGCGAAGTGAGAGGTCAAGGGAGGGCCGCGGCCGCTGTCCGCGCTGGTGGTATCAGTCGGGCCGCTTCGGATGCGAAGGAGTCGCGGACTGTTCTGCCCAAGGTCAAGGTGACCAATAAACCGAGGTATCAGAGGGACGAGTCGGTTAAAGATAAGGTACTACTGGCCTCACTAGCTTTGGCCCGAAAAATCGACTTCTTAAAAAAAATAAAAAATCCGGAGATTCAATTGGGTCTTTTTCTCTCTTCAAAAATCGAGAATTGATTACGGTGTTGACACACATATAAACAAACAAACAAATAATGTAATCAAATTTTTTAATTAACACTACGGTGTTAAATAATTCTATACAATATCACCCAAATACCGTAACGTAACTCAAAGCATTGCGCATTTCGAAAACTAAGCTCCGATCTTCAGTAGTACAATATATTGTATAGCAAACACGGTTAGTGACAAACAGATACTTTTGTTTTTGATTAAAAAAAAAAACATTATCTTGTGCTACTGACGATGCGAGCATACCTTTCGAAATGCGCATATAGCGCATATAAAATGCTTTGAGTGATAATCTATACAATGTAATCAATATTTTATTTTTTTCAATAAGATTTTTACGAGTTTTTTTCCATTTTGATATTTATTGCAACATTGTTATATCAAATGGTTGCTATTTTTTTGAGGTCAAGTTTTTAAACATTTTATTAAATTCTATTGTCTATATTTTTTGAAATCTAATTTTAAAATATCATAGAAACTTGTATTTAGAACATTTAATTTAATTTGA
This sequence comes from Leptodirus hochenwartii, assembly GCA_947310635.1. Classification (NCBI taxonomy): domain Eukaryota; kingdom Metazoa; phylum Arthropoda; class Insecta; order Coleoptera; family Leiodidae; genus Leptodirus; species Leptodirus hochenwartii. Next base: position 1,922,497 of record OX371179.1, read on the forward strand.
CAAACTGTTAATTTTGTTTCTCAACAATCGCATGCGCATAATGATCGCATGTATTATAACCGTAGTTTCTTCATTAAAAAAAAATCGTTTCAACAATTTTAAATGACAAATACAATTTTCTAACTTTCTTCACGAGTATATAAGCCGCTAGTTTCCATGTATCAATGTCTCGAGAAGTTAAAAACAAACCATCTTTATTTATTGCGTTATATTTCATTATTGATGCACATGGTTGCCGGTTAACAAAGGCCCAAAAAATATATTCAGGTCATTGTTATAAATATAATAGCTCAATGATGTAAGCGATTAATATTATATGACTTACCTTGTTTCGAATCGTGATTAATGATATGATTCGCAATGTCCTAATTAATCTTATAGATAACGAATATGCAATGAAATTGGAGAAATTATAGTCGGTGGAAATGATTTAATTTGTCGTAAAAATCGTATTTTTTTTTATCGATGACTATATTTTCTGTTCGCACTTAATAATAATTGACTAACTATGTATCAAGAATGTGGTCTACCACAACAACAATCTTGATAAACTATAAAAATGCGTGTAAAAACTTACGCAAGTAATGTTTCCTTGAAAATTAGCATTTAACTACGATATGGCAACGGTGGATGCGATTGCTGTTACGCATGCGCACTGTGTATATCAAACATTTAAATACCACGCACGTTGTCATAGGGACATTTACATTGGGTCAAATGTCATACAAGTTGCCTACCGCAAAAGTATTATTACATATTTTAATTTTTTTTTTGTTTAATTTTGTATGAAATATGTAGTGTTTAATTAAACATATTGCCTAATTAAATTTTATGCAAAAAAATAATTGAAAATAAAGTATCAAGTCATTTTTTTCGTACGAATTCAATTTAGTAAATCGATTTTGTTTCTCATTTATTTTAATCTAAAGATTGTTAACTATACATCTTGTGTTGGTGCTTCCTATATTTAAAATTTAGAAGAAATAGTTTACCCGCGAAGAAGTAAAAATAAACTTGGTATACTATTTTAAAATCTACCCATGCAACAAAATATATATAAATATTATGGTGTCAATCTAAATGTAATTTCAGAAAAAATATTTATTTTATCCTACTTACTTTTAGGTGCAAGGCAAGGAGAAACCAGCACTGTACCTTTCTCAAGTTTACACATGAAATGTCGATTATCTCAAATATATTACCCCAGGTGAGTAGAGCCAATGGCTCAGAATCTCACCCTGCTACTTCGGTAGCAGGCAAGCCCTCGGATTCTGGGGAGGGCAAGAAATCGATTTCGTCGGGAATTCTACGAGTCGGAGCGTGGAATATACGCAGTATGAATAGGATAGGAAAGTTAGAGAATTTGAAATTAGAAATGGAGAGACTTAAACTGGATATTGTAGGGATTAGTGAAGTTAGGAGGAAAGATCAAGTAGATACGTGGTCAGGAGAATATAGATTAATAACCACAGCATCAGATAATGGGCATACCGGTGTAGGTTTTATAATGAATAGAAAGTTGGGATGTAGAATAAAGAGTTATTGCCAAGTTAGTGATAGAATTATAACTATTAGATTAGACACGAAGCCAACGGACACAGTTATAGTGCAAGTATATATGCCAACTTCAAGTCACGATGATGAGGAGGTAGAATCCATTTATGAGGAGATTGAATCTAGGTTAGCAAACGTTAAAGGACAGGATAATCTAATTGTAATCGGAGATTGGAATGCCGTAGTAGGTAAGGGAAAGGAAGTTTCAATAGTAAGAGAATATGGAATAGGAACACGTAATGATAGAGGGGATAGATTGGTAGAGTTTTGTATTAGGAATAAGCTAGTGGTAGCAAACACGCTTTTTCAGAATCACAAGCGCAGGATATATACGTGGAAAATGCCAGGAGATATAGGGAGGTATCAGATAGATTACATACTGGTTAAAGAGAGGTTTAGGAACCAGATTAAGAATTGTAAGAGTTACCCTGGAGCAGATATTGATAGTGACCATAATTTAGTAGTCCTGGACTCAGAGGTCAAATTCAAGAAATTACAGAAGTCTAAACAGGTCAGAGTAGATGTCGATAGGTTAAAATTAGCTGATGTATATGAAAAGTACAAGCAGAAAGTAGAAATCATGGCTAATGGAACATCAAGGAGCGACATAGATTGCGAATGGAGGGAAATCAGAAATGGGTTAACTACAGCAGCAAATGAAGTATTAGGCACAAAGAAAAGGGCAGGTAGGAGGGAATGGATCACGGAAGAAATAGTGGAAATGATAGAAGCAAGAAGTAAAATAGGAAACACAGAAGCAGGACAGAAAAAATATAAGGAACTAAGGAACTTAATTAATAGGAAATGCAAGCTAGCGAAAGAAGAGTGGATAAAAGGAAACTGTGAGGATATTGAGGAGGATATGAGAAGAGGTAAAGTAGATTTGGGCTACAGGAAAATTAAGTCACATTTTTCTAAAGTAAAACCAAAGGGTAACATTATATGTGATAAGCAGGGTAAGGAACTCACAGATAATAAGGAAAAAGCTAGAAGATGGAAGGAGTATCTTGAAGATTTATATAAAGGTAGGCAGGACATGGAGGAGCTAGAAAGTGTGGAACAGATAGATGAGGATGACTTAGGTCCTAGCATACTTAGGTCAGAGTTTCATAGAGCATTAAATGATTTACGGAATAACAAAGCAGCGGGGATTGATATGATACCAGCCGAATTAATAAAACACGCAGGGGAAAAAATGCAGGAGCGATTATACAGGTTAGTTTGTAAAATATATGAGAAGGGAGAAGTACCACAGGATTTTCAGCGTAGTAGAATAGTAACAATGCCGAAGAAAATAGGAGCTAATTTGTGTGAGAACTATAGGACCATTAGTCTACTATCACATGCATCGAAGATATTGTTAAAGATTATTTATAGGAGATTAGAAAATAAAGTAGAGGAAAGGCTAGGAGAAGATCAGTTTGGTTTTAGGAAAAACAGAGGGACGAGAGAGGCGATTCTAGCACTAAGAACGGTAGTAGAAAAAAGAAAGAGGGTAGGAAAGGTAACTTGCATAGCTTTTGTAGACTTAGAAAAGGCATTTGATAATGTAGATTGGGACATAATGTTTAGAATTTTAAAAGAAGCGGGTATAGATTATAAAGATAGGAGAATAATTTTTAATTTATATAAACACCAAACTGCCTTAGTTAGAATTGAGGGGGAAGAAGAGGTAGCAAAAATAAGGAAGGGAGTTCGGCAGGTATGTACACTCTCACCGTTATTATTTAATCTATATATAGAAGATGCAATAAACAAAGTAAAAGAAGAGTATAGTGTAGGTGTGAATGTACAGGGAGAGAAAATATATATGCTGAGATTCGCCGACGATATAGCTATATTGGAAGAAAGCGAAAAGAAATTAGAAAGGGTATTGAATGGTATGCAGGCAGTATTGACTAGGGATTTTAACATGAAAATAAATATAGGTAAAACTAAAGTGATGAGGTGTGACAAAAAGGAATGCAGTAGAAAAATGAGGATCACAATAGGAGATAATAGAATCGAAGAAGTGTCAGATTTTTGTTATTTAGGCAGTAGAATCACAAAAGATAATCGAAGCAAGGTAGATATAAAGTGTAGGATAGCACAGGGTAGGAAGGCATTCGTAGAAAAAGAACAGATTTTAAGATCAAATATTGACTTGGGTATTAGAAAAAGATTACTGAAGGTATATGTTTGGAGTGTAGCACTGTACGGGTGTGAGGCGTGGACTATAGGAAAGGAAGAGAAGCGTAGATTACAAACATTCGAAATGTGGTGTTATAGGAGGATGATGAGGATTGGTTGGGAAGATAAAGTAACAAATGAAGCTGTACTAGAGTTAGTAGGGGAGAAGAGAAGTATTTGGAGAGTGTTACAGCGTAGGAGAGACAGATTAGTAGGGCATATTCTTAGGCATGGGGGGATTATGCAATTGATCATAGAAGGTAGAGTGTTGGGAAAGAGAGGGGTAGGTAGACCTAGATTGGAGTATGTGACTCAGATAGTTGAAGACGTTGAGATGAATAGCTATAGGGAGATGAAGGGATTAGCTCAGGATAGATCGGCATGGCGTGCTGTTTCCAACCAATCTTTAGGATTTCGGACTCTCTAACTAACTTACTTTTACCAATAGACAAAAATCACTGATAGCGAAAATATCTTCGCCTAATATTATTATTTTTTAAATCAAAACGATCCGTTTTTTAAATATTGCATATTTTTTTGGTTTTAGAAAAATCGATTTTTTTTTATTAACGCTCGCAATAAATCCCATTCTTTTATCAAGTACCAACAACGGCATTTTATAAACCGTACCCATACATCTTTCTTTACATAACCCATTTTAACGCCAATTAAATAAAAAAATTAATTTTAATATTAGTTTTATAAAATATATAAAAGCATTTCTACAGAGCGGTTGAGTACTCGCGAAAAATTTATCTGATTATCTCGTTTATTTAAAAAAAGAGGTAATTACGTGTTTCATTGTATAATTTATCGATCGATATTGAATCTTGATCTTGAAACTCTTTATTAACCGCCATTTCCACGGAATGATAAAAATAGACGTGAGATGTTTTATTCGAAAAAAAATTAAACACTAAAAAAAAATTAAAAACAAAAAAAAACTATTATTTCACTATTTTTATTTGCACATTTTGCGAAGTATTGCTTCATTCAAAATATATTATTAATTAAATATATCGTAAATTTCTGATTCCCTCCCCCCTATCTTATTTATTAATTTAATTATTACAATTATATAGTTTACTTTTATTATTATTTCTATATATTTACATAACAGCAGACAATTTTATTCACAAACTTTTGGTTGACAAATAATGAGTAGCACTATTTTTAGAAATAATTTACGTATTTCAAATTTCTAAATTACGTCAATATACCTGTACAAATAATTTTAAAATTTTTTATTCGCGCACATCTCTATATAGTACCATTTCTTTTCTTAAAAATTAAAAACCGAATTTCTCCCTTAATATTTTTGTCTAAAAAAAATCCATTTGCGAATAATATAAAATAATTCTTCGTTATATTTTCGCTCTAAAAAAATATTAATTTCCCATGACGTGTCAATCAAACACCAATTCTTTGTATATTTCTTATCATTTTTATCTAGTCGATTAATTATACGAAAACTTATATCGATAAGGTTTTGTCTATATCTCGTTTATATGAAATAAAATCGAAAAATTTTTGCAACAAAAATACAAATACAAGTGACAAGCAGCGGCCATGTTTAAACATATCATCGCCATCTTTAAAAGATTGACTCGATTTATATACTTTATTTTTAATGGGCACGGGGATCTCTATCGTTGGGAGGTAAATGTTATTTAACTAAAAAATTGTAAAAAATAAATTTCCGGTACCATTTTCTTTAAATGATATGTAAATAAATGCATATACGTATACTACAAATAACATTTGTTATTTTTAATTTCCAAGGGCATTTTTCAATCTATTTCAATGTCTGCGTTGTAAATAATCAAAACGGGCAAAAGCGAAAGTCACATAGCAATTATTAAACGATATTTTCCGTAATTACAATAGTAATAATATTATTGTGACGTCAACAAAACGCGGCGAATTTAAATTTACTGGAAATTAAAATCTACTTAGTCGATTCTATAAAAATTTTATTATTTCGTATTTTCTGGTTGAACAATTCGCTAAGTGTACAATTAAAAATATATCCAGGGGTGTATTTTATCAAATACAATAGCAAACTACAAAATAATGATGATATTACAACAAAAAAAATATCTCATACAAAATTGCATATATGTTAATTTTGTACAATATTTTTACATGCTCGGAGAATTTTTTTTTTTTTAAATGATTTATTTTTATATTTAATTTCAGGGTACTAATGAGGGTTCGGACGTGCGGGCGAATCCGCCACGGAATCGAACGCGCGCAGAAGAGCCGACGATCGGCAAATATCGGCTGCTCAAGACGATCGGCAAAGGGAACTTCGCCAAGGTGAAATTGGCGAAGCATGTCCCGACTGGAAAAGAAGTCGCTATTAAAATCATCGATAAGACACAGCTTAATCCCGGATCCCTACAAAAGCTATTTAGAGAGGTAAATGATTCTTTTCAATTTTTGCCTGGTTGGACAAATAGATGCTTCGGTTCGTATTTATAGTATCTTAGAAAACAAAAATGTTACTCCCGACTTTGAAAAAAAAAAAAAAGTCCTTTTGGGTGTTTCTCTCGCTTTTTTTACGACTGTTTCCTGTCAAAATTGACAGAAATGCTAATTCTGACACAAATGTCAATTTAGACAGCAATGTCAATTTTGGCAAAATTGTCAATGTTGACAGAAATGTCAATTTTGACAGAGATGTTAACTTTTGTTCATATGACATTCCTGTCACATATGACGTCTCCTGAAGAGACTAGCTACAAATTCTACATTAATCCAGTGAAGTTCCATTGAAATTCGTTTTAACGTTGATAATGTAGGTTAGGATAATGAAGATGTTGGATCATCCGAACATCGTGAAGTTGTTCCAAGTGATCGAGACGGAGAAGACATTGTACCTGGTGATGGAGTACGCCAGTGGCGGCGAGGTGTTCGATTACCTCGTCCTCCACGGCCGCATGAAAGAGAAAGAGGCTAGAATCAAGTTTAGGCAAATTGTCAGTGCGGTACAGTACTGTCATCAAAAGCGCATTATACACAGGTACGAAAAAAGAAAATGGTTCATTTCATTTTTAATTTCCTATGTTTTGTTTATGTCGGTAAATTATAATATTTTGATTTTTATGTTAAATGAAATGATTGAATGTTTTTTTTTTTTTTTAATTTGGTTGTTTGTTGCAGAGATTTGAAGGCTGAAAACTTGTTACTGGATAGCGAAATGAACATAAAGATCGCAGATTTTGGATTCTCGAACGAATTCACGCCGGGGAACAAATTGGACACGTTTTGCGGCAGTCCCCCATATGCAGCCCCCGAACTCTTTCAGGTTAAAAAATGAACACGATTTTTTTAAAAATCACTTCCGATTTTATGAAATTACACTTCACCTTAAAAATTACTTTGCTGCAACATGTTTTATGTTATTTTCAATCTCATTCTTTTTATAAGCTTTTATTGAACTTCACTTATTAATAGTATAGAATATCACCCAAATACCGTAACTCAAAGCATTAAATAGCTAGATGCGCATTTTGAGGGCTATGCCCCCATCTTCAATAGCACAAGATAAAAGCTAAATAAAATACCTCAATTATATGACATTGAACACATTTTATTATGTACTAAATATTTATAACAATTAGAAAACAACAAAAGAGAATCATAATTTTAATCAATCAATCAATCAATCAATCACGCCCTTATTTTAAGTCATATGAGGGAATTATTTTAGGGCGGTCATTTAGACTGGTATTAAAATTATTTGTTCCTTTTTAGTACATTTAAATAAAATATATATGTATATATTTTAATTATCACTACGGTGTTAAATTATAATATAGAATATCACCCAAATACCGTAACAAGCATTAAGTAGCTAGATGTACATTTCAAGTAAATTTTGTAAATTTAAATTTAACTAAATGTACATTTTGAAGCACTTCTGTCATGTTGACTTATTTATTTAATAATATATCAATCACGATTCGTGACAGAGGTATTTTATTTAGTTTTTATCTTGTGCCACTGAAGATGGGGGCATAGCGCTTGAAATGTACATCTAGCTACTTAATGCTTATTACGGTATTTGGGTGATATTCTATATTATACTTCAGTCATGTTGATTTATTTATTTGATAGTATATCAATCACGATTCGTGACAGAGGTATTTTATTTAGTTTTATCTTGTGCTACTGAAGATGGGCGCATAGCGCTTGAAATGTACATCTAGCTATTTAATGTTTGTTACGGTATTTGGGTGATATTCTATATTAAAATATTTTTTATAAAAAAAAAATTTTTTTCCTATATTTTCTTATTCATCACTGACGCTGGTGTTTATATTCGATATACAGGGTAAAAAATATGACGGTCCCGAGGTGGACGTGTGGTCGCTGGGCGTGATTTTGTACACGCTCGTGTCAGGGAGTCTCCCATTCGACGGCAGCACGTTGCGCGAGCTTAGAGAGCGCGTCCTGCGCGGCAAATATCGCATCCCATTCTATATGAGCACCGATTGCGAGAATCTGCTCAAGAAGTTTCTCGTGCTCGCGCCGGTCAAACGTGCCAGCTTGGAGAGCATCATGCGGGACAAGTGGATGAATACCGGGTAAGATTCATTTGATGGGCAAATTGATGTGTTTTTTTTAGAAAATGTTTATTTTTTACATTTTCATAAACAAAATGGGCATTTTGGAATTTTTATTTGTTGATTCTACAATTCCTCGCGGTTTATAAGAATTTTAATCGAAAAAAATATTGGTTTTATAAATTTCGTATAGAATTTCCAATGATTTTTTGTAATTTTAGTTCTTTTCTTCTCCAAATTTCTTTATAGATGATTGCGTTTGCGGTGGAATAGATTTATTTAGAAGGATAGTATCGCGTAATATAAGAATTAGACTAACAAACACATGGAATTCTGTCCATGTAACCTTAATTTAACGACAAATGCATTCATTCTATAGGTACGTACTTCGCTTCGTGTAAATGTGAATGTCGATTAAAAATCACATCACCGATTCGTTCATCTACAATAACAACAACAACAACAAATAGCTAGTTCTACACAAATGTTCACAATTCTCATTTTTTGTACCATATTTTTATTCCTCGTGCGATTAGTTAAAGAGTCCGCAATCCTAAAGATTGGTTGGAAACAGCACGCCATGCCGATCTATCCTGAGCTAATCCCTTCATCTCCCTATAGCTATTCATCTCAACGTCTTCAACTATCTGACTCACATACTCCAATCTAGGCCTACCTACCCCTCTCTTTCCCTCCACTCTACCTTCTATGATCAATTGCATAATCCCCCCATGCCTAAGAATATGCCCTACTAATCTGTCTCTCCTACGCTGTAACACTCTCCAGATACCTCTCTTCTCCCCTACTAACTCTAGTACAGCTTCATTTGTTACTTTATCTTCCCAACCAATCCTCATCATCCTCCTATAACACCACATTTCAAGTGCTTCTAATCTACGCTTCTCTTCCTTTCCTATAGTCCACGCCTCACACCCGTACAGTGCTACACTCCAAACATATACCTTCAGTAATCTTTTTCTAATACCCAAGTCAATATTTGATCTTAAAATCTGTTCTTTTTCTACGAATGCCTTCCTACCCTGTGCTATCCTACACTTTATATCTACCTTGCTTCGATTATCTTTTGTGATTCTACTGCCTAAATAACAAAAATCTGACACTTCTTCGATTCTATTATCTCCTATTGTGATCCTCATTTTTCTACTGCATTCCTTTTTGTCACACCTCATCACTTTAGTTTTACCTATATTTATTTTCATGTTAAAATCCCTAGTCAATACTGCCTGCATACCATTCAATACCCTTTCTAAATTCTTTTCGCTTTCTTCCAATATAGCTATATCGTCGGCGAATCTCAGCATATATATTTTCTCTCCCTGTACATTCACACCTACACTATACTCTTCTTTTACTTTGTTTATTGCATCTTCTATATATAGATTAAATAATAACGGTGAAAGTGTACATCCCTGCCGAACTCCCTTCCCTATTTTTGCTACCTCTTCTTCCCCCTCAATTCTAACTAAGGCAGTTTGGTGTTTATATAAATTAAAATTATTCGTGCGATAGATTAGCAAATTAAAAATCAAATAAAAATCGCACTTTTATTTGATGCTATTTCGGCAATAATATCGTACATAAAAAAAAATTGGACGACGTTATTATATATCACGTTATTTATTTTTTATGAGTCACTGTTGTAATGTGTACATTTGAATTTTATTAGATTTTTCTTTTTGCGATTCGTAGAAATTTTACACAAAAATTGCCTCATTTTTTATCATATTTATAATGTAAAAATACATCATGGGCTTGGTATAGTTTTAATTACATTATAGTAATTATAGTTTTTTTTTTTATTACCAAGTTAAATTCAAAGTATAAAAATATTCCAATAATAATTTATTTTCGTTCGATTTTAAATTTCAAACTAATTAATAAAAAAGTTGCTCTTATTTGATACTATGGTTAGGTGAAGTGAGGGATGATTTTCTCTTGTAGGTGTGAAGGTGACGAACTTAAACCGTACGTAGAACCGTTGGCGGACATGGCCGATCACAAGCGAATCGAAGCGATGGTCGGACTCGGCTTCAATCGGTCCGACATCGAGCACAGTCTAGATGCCGCTAAATACGACGATGTTTTCGCCACGTACCTTCTTCTCGGACGCAAAAGTACTGATGTAAGTTTTAAAAAAACAATTTTTAATACATATTTAGTTAGTTTGTGCTATTTTAAGTGTTAATATTTGTTAACAAAATGCTAGAAACCAGTTGATTAATAACGCATTTTCTATTCCTTTTTTCCATTGTCAATCCTCAACAAATCATCCAAATAATCCATTAAATATCTGCTAAAAATATCAATCAAACTCCATCTCCAATCATCGAAAATTACTCACATTTAAAAAATATTTTACAAATTCTCTCAACGTTGATCCATATTAATTCAATGTTTTTCTTTATTCATAAAAATCGCACGTTTTTACATACCCCATTATCTTAACTTTATACAATTTATTTTTATCCCATCTTCAATTATCGAAAATCTACTCACATTTTTCAAATACTTTTACAAATTCCCTCAACGTTGATCCATTTTAATTCAATGGGATTTTTTATTCATTAAATCGCACTTTTTAAACTTTGTTTTGCCCAATTTATTTTTTACACATCTTCTGAACATCTTCACTAAACAAAAACCTTCATCTCTTCGCCACATTTCACTATTTATTTATTAAAATCACCACAACCTTTTCAATCATAATTTCACTCATTGATCATAAAATCTATTCAAAATCTTGTTATCCCCGCCACAATTCTTCACCCAATCTACACGCGAACCAAACGACACTTTCCGCCATCCAATTCTCGACCCATGCTCCATCTTTCTTCGCCAATCACCAGCCGGAGAGCGACGGCAGCCGCAGCGGCAGCAGTCTGTCACTGAGAAATCTCTCTGGCCAACAGGCGGGCATCGTGGGCGGCGTGGGCGCCGGTGTCGGCATTGGCTCGGCCATTGCGCCATCCGGTGGACAAGTGAGCCAGGGTGGTGGCCAAACGGCCTCCGCACAAAGTCCCTCGCATCGTGGCGTGCACCGAAGCATCTCCGCGACGAATGCCAAACCAAATCGCCGCGCTTCAAGTGGTAAGTGAATAAGTGAAGAAGCGTAAAATACGATTCGCGCAACGTATTACTCGATAAAGTAGATGATTGTCTATGATCGGATTAAGATTCGAAAGGTTTTTTTTTTATTGAAGATGCATATTTTTATTTATCTTCAAAAAAATGGGAAATTATCTGATTGTTCTAAATCTGGTACTATTTTTGCTACTATCTATCTAACTGTAGAAGTAACAGTTAATTAGGTTATAGAAAAACTGAATGGTAAAAATAGTATCGGAAAATTGTTATATAAACAATTATGTATCAAAAATTTAATAGTAGAGACAAAACTAAATTTCACGCGCAACGAATATAAACTTTTCTACGCCAGTTAAAGTATTTATAAAAATAAATACTTCTCATTTGAAATATTGAACGCTAGCAACTTGTTAATTACGCCGCTTAGGTGGCGGAGCAGCGAACCAAATAGTCCCGGGTCAGGGCCAGGTGCAGATCAGTAATAATCACGGCCATGGCGGCGCTACTGGCGCGTCGTCCGGTGGCGGATTCAAGCGACAGAACACGATCGAGTACGGAACGATCAAGGAGAACAGTCGATTGGCAGCTGGCCGACCAGCTACCGCAGCACCTGGCGGCAAACACATCGACAACAGTAAGACATATCAACATAATCAATATTGGTTTTTCTTTCAATGAAACGTTGGTTTTTTCTATAATACTTTTCATGTATTTCTTTATTGGTCCACTCTACTAGTTTCGCACTGCTATCATTACATCTTCAGGAGTTTGGTCAAACTTCTACACCAGTTACAATAAAGAAATACATGAAAAGTATTAGAAGAAGAAAAAACAATCTTTCGTTGAAATATTAAAGGGAACAGGAAGAGTGAAACCAACATGACCGAAGAACAATTGAATCGTTTATTTTGAAAAGTGGATAAGTCAAAATAATAAAAGTTTTCAGGAACTTGGATAAATTGTCTAGGACTAACTATTAATGAGAATATACTTAAACAACTTGTGTAAATGCAATAATAAAATGATGGGTTGTGGGAAGACTTGTGTCCTTATAATACAAAAAGGTATATTTAGGGATGTACAACAAATAATATATATAACTAGAATTTGACTGATTTCTTGACTTATAGCCCCTTTTCCAAATAAACGATTCAACTGTCTGTTTGTTTGATCAGGTGGCGGGACGACAACGGCAACGGGTGGCGTGCCGTCTGGCGGCAGTGTTGGCAGACGGTCGACAATTAGCTACGACGGCGGCAAGAGTGCGAGTATGGAACGGACACCGGGCGCCACTGGCGGACCCGGTGGGGCCGCTATATCCGGCGCCGATCAGCTGTCCATGTATGTACACGTAACTAAACGTAATTGTAGCCGAATTGAATGTTTCGCTGTTCATAATAATACTACTCCAATTCTGACCAATCATCCTTATAACCAAAGAACGATAGATTTAGGTAACCTGACCCGTGCCCTTTCATTGTTTTGTGCCAAAAATGCCTATAACCAAGGAATTCGAACGAAATATAATTAGATCCAAAGAACGATAGATTTAGGTAACCTGACATGTGCTTCCATATTGTTTTTTGTGCAAAAAAAAAATCGTTCCTTTCGATGTGATAGATTCTGCAGTGTTTGATTTGGATAGACCCTTAAATAACTATAGTGGTACCTTTATGATAAGAAAAAAATTGTTCCGTAGATGATTTTTCCAGTTTATTTTAGATGCGGAACCTCTTTGTTTTTTATTCAATTACAGATGACTGAATAAACGTGTCGTATGTGTAAATAAAATTAGGATTCGTATTTATGTTAGTACAGAATGTTCCCGGTGTCTAGAATATTTAATTGAATGATTTGTCGTGGCTAAAACAATAGAGAAAAAAACTATTGCAAAACGGGCGATTTAATTTGTAATTATTTTTTTAACGCATTTAAATTTAAAGTGAATATCATCTTATTATTTTTTGGCTCCAGTTAAAAATTTTAGTTCAATATTTGTAAATTGTTTTATTATTATTATTATTAAACGCGTAATTCTTGGTTCCTAATTTCAAGCCAAAATTTCCCAATTTTTCCAAATTATCTTAAATAATATTTCGTACATTTATTATATATACATGTACTATTATTGATTATAATATTCAAAATAACGATCACGTGATTATAGTTTGCATTTTCTAAAGCAACGAACCGAAAATATAATTGCAATTTAATCTTTTTGACCACTTGTTATCACTAATACTACAAACGCTGCTGGTTTTGTTTGCATCAGATAATTTTGTGTTTACTTTTATTAATAATTTTCACCACATTTCCGTAACATTACTAATATTTCACTATTTTTTTTAACAAATACATTAACTGCTTCTATTAAAACTTTTCATAATTAAAAAAAATAGGTTATTTAAGTTTTTGTATTCTCGCCGTTTTTCAAAAACTTATTTTGATATATAAAAATTACGCAGAAATTTCGACAAATTTAAGTAATCTATTTTAATTTTTCGACATTGCTTTCGAACACTTATCACAACTTTTTTTTTGGTATTATTTCGACCGCCCACGTCTTTGATTTTTATATTTGTCGTCTTATTCTTATAAAATCTTCTATTTGTCCTCCGTGCAAATATAATTTCGATACCCTCAATATTAATTGCCCTCGATGAATGGTGGCTCGGTAGGGGCCCGAACAGTTCGGCAACGTTGCCAGATGCGCTGGGGCGCAGTGGCGGCAAAGGGCACGTAAAAAGCGCCTCTGTCAGCAGTGGCGCGGCGGGCAATACGAGTTCGGCAGCTGCTGGGGGGGCCAATATTACAGCCGTGGCTAGCGCCAACGTTACGGACGTCAATGATCCTCTTAGAGCCGGGTAGGGTACTAATTACAATGCAGGGGGCATTTCTACGTTTCGATCGTTTTTTTTTCTGTCTGCGTTTGTTTTTTTTTCTCGAATCGTTTCTCCGGATTTTATAAATATTTTTTATATTATAGATTTTTTTTGGGAGGGGAAATTATTCTTATTACTCTTCCATAATAATTACAAAAAAAAATTCGAACAATTGGTTTTTCTCTGACTGCGTTTTTTTTTTCAATCGTTTCTCCGCATTTTATAAATAATTTTTATATAGTAGATATTTCTTTTTGTTAGGAAAATTTATTCTTGTAATTGTAATTACATTTTCTTTTCGAATAATTGAATAATTTAGTTAGTCCATTTATGTGAAGCGTTAGCCACTGATCGTTAGTCCATTGTTGCCTTGTTCGATGTTGTGCAATTTTTTGAGTTTTTTTTTTGCCTGGTTATCATCTTTTTATTTGCAAACTTCAAGTGTAAATATTTTTGCTGTTGTATTTATTTTTGGCACTTCTGAGGAGTACGTTTTTGTTGAAATTTTTACAAAAAAAATACCTACCGTGTGATTTATTTTTATATATTTTTTCTGTTTTATAAAAGTATTTATTCTAGTTTATATTCTCAATTATTTCTGTCTTACATATTGTCTTATATTTATCTAAATGTATCTTTATTCTTTTAGTTCTTTGTAGACTTTTAAATAATATATTATACACTCTCATCTTTTCAACTATTGCATGGTATTTTTTGCTTGCACTTTGGAATCACAGCGTTTATAGTGCACAATTTATTTTTATTTGTTACTAAATTGCTTAATTAGCAATCACCCTTAAAAAAATTTACGGCAGTTTTAGGTTCAAAAAAATTGCATAGATACTTTTCAAAAAAAAAAAAACATTCTTTTGTCGAGTTGTATATTTAAACTTTCTATTGCCGAGTTGTGTGTTTAAATGTTATCTTCGTATATATTTTTCTGTTTCACAGTTCATCGCAAGATTTGATGTATGTTTTATTTGACATTTGGTTTCTTTTATTTTCTAGTCCAATAATAATGTATATCTCCTACCACTCGCATATATTCCCTCAAAAATTATTTAGGTAATGGTGCTTTTTTTAAATATTTTATCATTTTTAATTACTTTTAAATAGAAATATTTGATTTAAACAATCTTTCTGCACTAACAACACTAACTAAATAACTAATAAAAAAATGATCCTGCTCGCAAAAATCCTGAATATAATCCATTTTTTTATGTCTATTTTAATTTATACCGTACATTTTTTAATGATTTTTTACGAACACCTATTTTTTTTTCTCTGCACGCCATAGCACCGCATCTTGCATGAAGAAGCTTCGTACTTTCAACTGTACTTAATTTTAGTCTTACTTAGAATTTTTTATTCAATTTGCGTGAATGTATTTTCATGAAACTTTTTTTTTTAATTTTTCTTAATTTCCTAAAATCCTGTTCATTATTTCTTCTACTATCTCTTGCTGAATGTGTTTTTGTATCGTTATATTCGATTATACAGCATGACGTTTTTGGTGTTTTTTTGTGGCTTTTGTTTTAAAGTGTTTTTAGAAAGTTATTAGAAAAATAATTGAAAAATGGATCGATTTAACACTAAAATAGACTGCACGAACTTTGAAACAACATTTACCACTTTTAAGAAACTAGTTACATATTATACTTAAAAAATATTTTAGATTTAGAATAATTATTCATTTTATTTTACTTGGGAATCTAGTTCCTTATTTCAGAAAATTTCTCTTAAAAAATAAGTATTTGCATCTTCAGTAAATTTTCTAAAAAAAAAAAAATTATTGTCTAGTTTGCTTTAATTTTACTGTATGTAATGTTCTAGATTATATTTATATATTTTTTTAATAACTGCACTAACGCTTTTAACAATATTAACATTTTTTTTCCACTAAAGTGTATTTTGTACAATAATTGCAGTTAAATATTATTTTATACTTAATTTCGAAAATTAAATGAAATAATAATTTTTATTTACGTATTTCCGTACAAGAAACAAATATTTATCTGCAATATGTATTTATTTTAAATTCTATTTACAAAAATTGAGTACTTAAAAAATATTTTTTAACATTCTAATTTATTTTAAATTTCATATATAAAAAAAAAATTTTGTAAGTACACAATCATAGTTACTAAATCGAATCAAACATTGCTATTCGTTTTTCTAATAAATTATTATTTTTCCATATATTCTCTTCGAAACCTTCAACAATACAATGGACTTCAAAAAATCCTTCGGAAAAATTTTTATTTTAAAATTTAAAATGGACCCACTTGGAAATTTTAAAATTGGACCTGAACCGGAAAATGATATCACACGAAACGTATTATTTTCTCAACGTTTTCTCTTCAAAAAAATTGATTAACACGTCGTTTTGTATTTGATTTAAAAAAAAATCCCAATTCGGACATATCTTCAATACATTTGGACACATCTTGCCGACAAATTTTACGACCGCACAGTCGAACCAACGCCTCGCCAGCGACACCCCGCTCTAACGCCCCCAACGCCCCATCTTCGGGCGCCGGTGGCTTACCCTTCCCACGCAACGCTACTACGCGCAGTACGTTCCACGGCGGCCAGACGACACGTCGCCCATACGGCCAGGGCGGCGTGGGCGGAATGGGCGGCGGTGGTGGTGGCGGCGTGGGCGACTCGCCGCACAGCGGACGAACTAGTTTCTTCTATAAATTGAGCAGCAAATTCACTAAACGGTAAGTTGACACATGCCCAATGTGAACGTGAAATTTATTTAAATTGCATTTCGCACTAATTTTATTATTTGATACGACAATAGTGGCATGCGCATGCGGGAATTAAACAACATTTAGCTAATTCTAACGCAATTTGCTAATAGTTTAAGAAAGTTGTATTTTTATACTTTTATTTCGCTTATACTAATTCTATTCTCTTACACGTATCTTTTTTTCAGTGACATTTTTATTTATTTATAACACTTTTATTATTTATTCTTCCTTCTAACAAATTTTCCTTTTCCTTTATTCGTTTTTGCATGCTTTTGTACGTTTGTTTATGTACCTTCGTAGTTTCTGCTTCATTTTTTGTGGCTTTTAAATTCTTACAAAGGCAACGTAAACAATTTTTAGTGTAGATACACATTCATTTAAATCAATATCTTTTTAAAACGAAGCTTAGAGTACATAATTATATATTTTTTTAGATTACAAATAAAAGTTTAGATAGATTCACGAAGATTCACGAAATCGCTCTTCTATGCTATAATTTCTCTTATGGTATTTGATCGTTTTCATTTCTGTGTCGGTGTAACAAAATTTAAACAAAAAAAAATGCAATCGCGCTTTTAAGAAAAAAAAACTTCAAAGTGGGATCAAATAATAGTTTCTGGTTTAGAGATAACGTGTGTTAAAAACGCTAAATGTGTCACTCGACCGCTGTACCCCCCCACCCCTCCAACAAATTTATATAAACAAATATTTTTGCAACGAAAATCGTCTAAACTATGGAATTTCTGGTGTTATTCAGGGGCAGCCCGTAATGTCCACAAAAGACCACTCAAAAACCAAATAATAGAAGAAGTGGGTCTATTATTGTCTCCTCGGTGTAAAATCTTCTACTGCGGAGGTGGTGGGGGAAATCAAAAGTGACATCTGTCACCGGTCAATCAATCAACTGTCACTGAGATGTCGATTCATTAGAAATTGTAGTAGAAAATCGTTCATAGAGCGTCTAAATCCAATATTGTGTTGTCGGTGACTAAAACGATTTGTTATAGTTTTCTTGGCAGTGTTTTTTTTTTTTTTAAATAATAATAGCTAGGCAACTTGTGATGCATTACATATTTTATTTTGGCTATTATTTTAGTGAGATTAGATGCAATATTTTCTTGATTCAAGGGAAAAAAACTAAGGGAAATCGTGCTAGTCTGTTTTATTAAAAATCAAATATACTATTTTTAAACGACTGTCCCACGATAGTATTTATAATATTTGTGATATTTAAATGTTATATTTTATCACGGACTCAAATAGAATATTATATTCTAGAACAATCTATTTTAAATTGAATAGGAATGTATTATATTGATTTAATTTTATGCAAAAAAAGATAGACGTATTACTTGTGTATGTTCATATTCTTTATTAGCAAATGAGTTTTGTTGTCACTTTGTTTTAAACAAATTAAAATATTTAGTTTATGTTTTACAATATTTATAATAGACAATTATTAAAATTATAATTTTACAAATAAAATCTGCCTTTTTCTTCTTATTATTTCGATAATTTTGGTGCTATTGATTAATTTATTTTCTTGGTGATGGCAAATTGCATGATCGAATTATTTTATTGAACTAATAAACTTGTAGAAAAATTAAATCTTTGAAAAGTCTACCCCTTTTAAATCAAACTAATTCATGTTTTTTTTTTTTTTATAAAATTCTTAAATTAATATTTTAGTTATTTAATAATATAAAAAACAACAACTTAACGTTCCACATTCACGATATTAAAATTCAAATCGTACTATTGAAAACTATTATCCAAAATACTTTGTAAATATCTTCGTATCTATATCGTTAAAATTTGCAGAGGGCTTGAGGCTGGCCAAGTGGCTAAGCCTGGCGGCATCCATCCAGGCCCTATCGGGTAAGTTAACGCCCCCCCCAAAATATCCCCTAAAATTCTTTGAATCACGGGAATAAACCGTATATTCGCGGTAACTCACAAAACTTCAATTTAAATCAAATATACGCTTTTGCGATAATTAAATGTCCTCCCCATCAATTCTGTTGTTTATCTGCTGCATATATTTGAAAGATTTTTTTTTGCTAAAGAATTTTTTAACGTTTCTTTCAAATAGGGTTGGTGGTGTTAGTGGCGCTGGTAGCGCAGATGCCGGAGGGGGAATCGGCATTGTTAGGCAACCGTCTACTGTGGGCACCACCGGCGGCGCTGGCAACCAAAACGAAGATCACATAAAACCTAGGTACAAAATGTCCAAACACACAATAACTCAAATCCACATTCATTTTCGATCGTGAATATGTTTCGTTAGGTCGTTGCGATTCACGTGGAGTATGAAGACGACGAGCAGTCGAAACCCCGCCGAGATAATAACGGAGATATGTAAAGTGTTGGACGCGAATAATTGCGATTACGAGCAGCGGGAACGTTTCTTATTGCTGTGCGTGCACGGTGACCCGAACACCGACAGTCTGGTACAGTTCGAAATCGAAGTGTGCAAATTGCCGCGACTGTCCCTGAACGGGGTCCGGTTTAAACGAATTTCCGGTAAATTTCCGGCGACTGAAATAACGATGACGATTTGAAAACTTATCGCTGCGGTGTTAAACGATTGTATAGAACATCACCCAAATACCGTAATTGAAAGCATATATGCGCATTTCGAAGGCTATGCCCCGATCTTCAGTAGCGCAAGATAAAAACTAAATAAAATACCTGTCTGTCACTAATTGTGATTTAATTAATGAAGTCAACACCACAGAAGTATTTCAATATATCCCATATAATATGACCTATAAATCTTTTAAACAATACAATTAACGAAACTAAATACTAAATAGAAATTGGTTTGTCAAACTTAAAATAACGAAAAATAAATTAAAAAATAGTGTATTGAGAAATACTTATTTATATGTTTGTGTAGTGGACTGTGTATGGATTTGTTTTTATATCCGTAGTAACAGGCAGTAATATAAAAAAATTACATAAAAAGTGAAAATACAAAAAAAGTGTGCTGTTACTCTTTTTAGTAAAAAAGACATTCACACCAACAAGTGCTTATTAAATAATTTAAATAGACAAGACAGCAATTCTATCCTTTCAATTTAATCTGAAATAATCTGAAATTAAATTAGCTCCTTGAATCTAGTTTCAATAGGTCTACGTGTTTGTCCTATGGGACAACTAGAACAAGATATTTCATAAATTACATTAAATTAAAATCACATTGATTTAAAATGCTATCCAAACCACGTGCAATAATATGATCAAAATAGGGCATAGCCCCCGAAATACGCATCTAGCTATTTAATGCTTTGAGTTACGGTATTTGGGTAATATTCTACACAACAATAACGATATTTTCGTCGAATATTAATGTTCCTTCTTCCAGGTACGAGTATCGGCTTCAAAAATATCGCCAGTAAAATAGCGAACGAACTAAAACTGTGACTGCCTGTCACAAAAGCGGACATTAGCGGACGCATCTAAACTTATCCGCTGATTCTGTCATCCGCCCCACCCCCCACCCCATCACCAACGTATTGTTGCGCTTGAACGCACTACACCAATAATATGACGGCACGTGTGCAGTTTCCAAAGGTGCGTGCGCAACAATAGACTCTGACGTTGTACACGTCACGTGTCATTATCGTGACACATACACACATAACAAACGTCATTATTTTGGCATTGTTGAGTGACATTACCCCTCTAGCCCCCTTAAAACTAAATAAGTAGACTTATATAATATACATGCAAAACAATTCCCCCCCACCCCACCCCCACCCGGAAAACATAACTGTAATACATTCTCATTAATCGTTCGCTTTCACGTATACAACAAATCGTGCGTCAAATGTCAAAACTATGACAGTGACATTGACAGGTGCATCGTTTTCTACGTTCATAATGGTCTAGGAATACAAAAAGAATAATGTCGATTATGTCGAATTTAATGCAATCCCTTGTATAAGGCTAGAAAAATGTTAGAAATTGACGTCTTAAAATATTGGGCATTGATTCTCTCTCGTACGATGATAAAAAGTTCTTTTTTTATTTAATCGACTTTATAACCCGCTTATTTCTCGAGATAAGAAAACATAATTTAATTTGACAAACAAAATCGAATAAAGAAACAAATAATTTTTGTCAATTCAGACTAACCCTGTGTCTCGACCCCCTTTTTTGAGATTCATACCAAATAAAAACCTTCCTTGATATGATTGTTTTAGCTACCCCTAAATAAATTAATTAAATAAGCGGCCCACCGCCCCCCCTTCTCAAGTAATCTACTAGCACTTTTATACACTATGCTAGTGATGTAATACAAAAACAAATAAAGTGATGTTAGAATCGTCGTATTATTATATAATATAAATAAATATAATAAAATTAAGGGCTACATTAATGTTTAATATATTGAATGGCCTTAATTTTTTTTTTGCATCATAAATCTACAACAGAAAAATTCAAAACTACCAACAAAAAAAAAAACATTTTTGTTGGTACATTATTCAACACTGTATATAGCTGTCGTATGTTAAGTTGGCGCTCAAAAAGAACGGCATTTACATTATTTAACAAGAAACGGTCAGTGGTGTCGCTATTTGTTGAAATATTTTAAATCTAGCGTAATTATTTAATTTACTAAAAAAAAAACAATGATATTTTTATTTAATTTCTATCGATCAGTTTAATTTAATTTTACTTGTATAGTTATTTAATAGGCGCTAAGGGTTATTAGAAATCGACACGTTATTATAGTGTAAAAAATTGTATTATATTAATCTATTTATAATTTTAGACGCTATTAAAGTCCTCTTAATATAATTATTTGTTACTTATAAGGGACTCTTGAAGAATGATTTATTGTCTTGCAATTTTAAGTGAAATCGCAGTTTTTTCGTGCAGGTAGCTACCACTGAGTATTAACTGTCAATCAACTGTCCGATATGTCAAGCAATTGTCATTTAAGACACAGCGCCAACTTATATTGCTAAACAACCGGTTTTTTTTTTCTCTACAATTTCCCATACAGTTTATAATAATCTAGATAATTACGTGAAAAGTAACACACCAGTAAATAGGGTAAATATTATAATTTCCCTGTAAAAGTTGCCCTTAAAAGACATTATCAACATCTCGCCTGTTAAGTGTACAATTCTCAACAATTCTTTAGTTTAGGACGGGCCAATGTACTATTATTTAATTTCTATTGTAATAGGCGAAATATTTTATTTCATTTTGCACCGGAGCCACAAAAATGGAATGTAATTTCGGATGATTTTTTTTTTTGCATCGAAAATAATAAAAACAGATCCGTAAGAGTAAATATGAATTTTCGGAGAAATTGTATTTTATTTTTTTAACTAAAACATGCCCTAGAAACGAATTTCAGCTAAACATGAATTTGATTATTATTTTCTTTTTTAAATAAACTGTCGGATCTTGTGATATATTATAGTCCATATTTTGTTTCTTTTGGAAGCTTTTTAGTCCTTTATATTTGTTTTTGTAATATATTCTCACATTTGAAATCGACGTATATATTTTTTGTTTATTTATTTATATTGTAGCTCATTCGATATGCTGCCTGTAGTTTTTCAAATAAAATTTCTTCTCCCAAATAAAGCTCATTTATGGCAATATTTATATTTATTAAAAACGGACGAAAAAATGGTAACAATTCAGCCCAGATTTTTTTTTTGTTGGAAGAAATTTAGACTGTTTTAAATATAAATATTTAATTAAATGCCATCTCAATAAATTCATACTGTTTTCCTATCTACAACTTGATAACTTCAGTTTTATATTTTTATTTTACAACAAAATTTCTATAATTTTTAGCCGCGTTTATTTTTCTGTGCCAAAAACGAAATACGTATTCCACGCGCAAATATTTATTGATAGAAAGCAGTATGAAGCAATATTCTCGGATTAAAAGACAAATACAACAATATTTAATACTATTAAACAGCGTCATTATTTGGGAACATTTTGTGGTATTAATTAAACAATGGATCGAAAGAACTAATTATCTTAGCTTAAGTAACCAATAACTCTTAGCGAACACACACAAGGAATCCGTAAAAAAAAAAAACACTACTCAATATATTAATACAACACTTTGTATGCCTGCACTTTGTAAATATTAGAATGAATGTGATACCAGTATGCGAGTATTAATATTAGTAAAAAAATATATATACACAATATATATGAAGAAGATAGTAACTTTATTATTCTAATGAAATTAATTGAGATGAGATAAAATCTGTTTAGACAAGAACAAATTGATCTGGATTGATTTAATTGATTAGAAAATATAATTTCCCTAATGAAAACGTTAATTTTTTTGTAAATATAATTGATTATATATCACTGATAATATATAATCGTAACCGCTGAAAGTAAAAAAAACAAACACTTTGTTGTTTTAAAATTTCCAGTTCATTTCTTCCCATGGAACAGTTTAATCAAACCGGTAGTAATAAATTGTGGAATTGTATATCTGGTAGCTGAATATGTTCTTAATACAGATCTGTAGATAATATAATTCTTATTATATAAACTTTTTTCTTTTTGCAATAAATATTTTTTCCGCCCTTTGCTAAATTTTATTCATTTCCAATAATATATATATTTTTTATATAAATCAAATTAATTTTTCATTAAATTTATTTCATTTTAATTTATGTATATTTAAACTTCCTATAGCAAGACAATCTTTTGGATATACGTTAGTGATATCGCCGAACAGCTGTGAAAAGTGAGTTGTCACTGTGTTGAGTAAATTTTATCAAAATTTCGGTGGAAAAAGTCGCAATCAAATCGTTTATTTGTATTTACTAAGACTACAAACGTGTCTAGATCCCATTTTATATTAAATTCCGTTTTGTGGGAGTTTATGTCGTTCAAATATCTTAAAAATCGGTCAATTTTGCTTCTGAGTTAACTTAGCAACGAACGGTGCGTAATATCCATGCGTGACAGTTGGAATAACGTAAACATTAATGTTTGCCAATGTTTTCAAAGAAAAACCTCACGAATTTAATTGTTCGATTTCATCTTAATATTAATTATGAATATTTAAGTGCCAATTTCGAGGATTACACGTGAAGATTTATTGTTTGTTGTATAAAACCGGGAATTTTTAATAGTTCAGTTAATTTACCGTGATATTGTTCGAAAAAAACAGTCAAAGGGGGTTTTACGAAGAACCGTACAACTGAGGTAAGAGATCTTTTCATTTTGTGTAACTAATATTAAAATGGGTGTTGCAAAAATTTTGCAGTTTAATTGGTTAATTGTTTTTTTTTAAACCAGTTATTAAAATTGTTTCCAAAAGTTAATTAAAGCTTATAAAATAAAATTACACTGAAGATTTAAACACAAAATAAAGTTATCAACGAACTGCATTTTATCGTTTGCGTTGATTAATGTAATTTAAAATATTCAGGTACATTGGTAGTATATAAAAATCTGTAGTTTTATTCCCCAATAGAATTTAAACAAGATCGTGTAAGTTTTATAGAACTTTATTAGCAGTATTAAGCATATAATAGCGTTCGTACATACAGAAAGAACACTTCAAAGTTCCAAAAAAAATATTACATGCGAACAAAAAATAAAATCAAATGAATGAACACTACTTCCTAATACAAAATCTTATTAGTTTTGCTTCAGTAAAGTAAATTACAAAGATATATTCTTGATCTAGCATCGTACAAAATATTGACAGATTAAAGTAAAAAAAAAAAATCTACGTGTCCTTGGGTGGCGGCCTGTACACGCCCACAACAACTGCGTGATCCCTTTCATATGGTTCTAAAGTAATCTGCTCTTGAGGTTTCAATTTATCCGCTTGCAGTTTCTTAACTTCCGCCGCAAAAACTGCTTCCGGCGTTGCCGTAGAATCTAAAAGCAAATGATCACGTCGCCAAAATGCTCGCAGATTAATCCATTCTTTTAATCTTTTTTTTTTTGATTTTTCGTACCTATGCACGATGCTTTGATCGATATAACGAAGTGTCCGCCATTCTTTAGATAATACGAAGCGTTCAGAGCGACAATTCGAGCCTGGTCCGGTTGAGCAACATCCGCAAATATTGTATCCACCATCCCAATTAGCATTCTGTACTTGTGCGGATGTCTAGCGTCCTCTATTATCGGAATTATATTCGTCCGTTTCTTCGCGACATTTAATAAATCCCTACCAGACCTAGAAATTTTTTTTTTACAACTTTATAGTATCGTTTATTAATCTTTTGTTGAATAAAATTTCAAAATAGATACGTCAGAGACAGTATAATACAAAATTACTCCGTATAGAAATACAATTATGTTATATTCTTTGACAAACAAAAATTCTTCGATGGAATAAAAAGCTTTCATTGGTAGCCATGTTTTCACTTTGTGCTCAAAACTATTTACATTTAACTGCCTTACTCCTATGTCTAGACAATTAAAAAGCCTTATTCCTAAATGGACATGTCCTTTTTGTGATAATGTTAATCGATAGAGAGGTGAAAGTATGTTTGCATAATTTCTAGTAGCAAAAGAATAAAACCTATGTACTTGACGTCTTATATATAGTAACAATTGTAAAATACGTAAACTCGGTAGAGTCAGTATGTTGAAATTGATTTTTTTTTATGGGAATTTATTTTAAAAATTGTATTTTTGGCAATTTTGTCATATTCTCACCTATGTGAAAATTCGACGGCAAAGACTAATCCTTCCGGTCCAACGACATCGGACACGTGACTGACCGTCGTCCCGGAAGCCGCCCCCAAGTACAAAACTTTGCAACCAGGTGGCATATGAATCTTGTCCACTCCCCCTAAAATCGCCGCCGCCAATTTGCTTCTAAATGGATTCCAAACGCGATATTCGATCTTGTTGCCTTCGTTCTTCACAGAAAGATATCGAACGCATTTAAAAATCAAACGAATGATTTGTCAACTTTTAGCTTACATACTTCAACAGAAATTCTCTTCTCGCCATAAACTTCCGAACCGGGCACCAAATTCAAGGTGACCAAAGCGTCTTCCTTGCCTCGGGCGATAAACACCCCCTCGTGCCTATGTGGTTCAATCACCACCGTCCTTCCTCCCCTCATGCCGCCACGGCCGCCCCTTCCACCGCCACCTCTTCCACGTCCCCCACCGCGGTCGCCGAACCCTTCGCGTCCACCACCACCGCCACGGCCGCCCCTACCTCCGCCAAAGCTTCCGCGACCTCCCCCAAAGCCTCCACGACCGCCCGGTGAAAATCCTACACGATATATACAGCATTATTGAAAATACAATATGAATGCGAGGTTATATTGTCTGTAAAATCACATGTTGATAAAAAAAATACTGCTTTTTGAGTTCTATATTATTTCCTGATTTATTGTTACCTGGTCTTCCCATTTGGAGCCTATGGTAATAAATCGGGGTAAATTATTATTTATTTTATTCGCAAGAATTCTTAAAAATAAAAGCACGTGGGTATATAGACTGTTTATTACGAATGAACATAGCAGCAAACTAAATTGACATTCGATATTTAAAGCTTTTAATTGTCACTGCCATATGTAGAACTAGATATTTATTTAGAATCATTTAAATTTAATAATGAAAACAAATTTGGGATTTCTGTTGTAAAGTCTACCCTGGTATATCCTGATAAAATTGATAATACAATTTAAATATAATGTAGAAAAATACCATCTTATCAAATAATTATAATCAGAAAAACATGTATTTAATTTTTAAATTTTTAATTCGTTAATAATATAAATACATTTTCACACTTTTTATGTCTGTGGTAATTTGTCAATTATTTGACATAAATGCTCGGAGCCAACTTCACATTGGCGGGAATTCGTTTTGTTCTAGACCCGTTTAGACGAAACAGTTCACTTTTCTACTGACAGTTTTGCGTTTTGTTGTAGTTAATTAAACCGTAATAATGGTAATACACATCCAAATTGGCAAAAATAACGTACAAATCACGGAAGAGTCATTTCGCGCTCATGTACAATCCATACCGTGCATAATCCAATGCGATGCTACTGCAAAAGTGAAAGAATACTTCGATACTTACGTAAGAACCGACAATGAATCCGGTAAGTGCTCAATAACAAAAGCGCAATTGCGTCAAATCTAATTCGTTGTAGTATTATCCGCGTCTTTTCGCGGATATCCCCTTCAAGGTAAAAGTGTCGACCTCCCCAATGGTTACAAAGGTCTGTTCCTGCACGAAACACTGAGACCTTGTACCGATAAGGAAGAACGCAAATTCTACGCGACGAAGTCGTTTGATTCTATAACGCACTGGAACTGGGACAAAACCCCGAGTAGAAACGATTTAATTTATCAAGCGCTCGATTGGGTGGATATTGCAGAAGCGGTAATGAGTTATTTTTAGCGATTTATTCATTTTATAATACTGCTTTTTCGTTTGCTATTAGTTACATTCGCCAATAACCGAAGAATGAGGTCTTCCCAATTGGAGACAAAACCAAAGCGTTTTTTTTTTAGAAGAGGTAAATTATTACTTTCATTTTTATTATTCTTACGTTTGTAAAATATTACAATATACGTCGTAATAATTATTACAAATAATCACATTTAGAAATCACAAATAATACAAAACATTTTTTTGGTTGTGGTATATATTTTGAGATTTTTGGATGACTTTTTAAATGGCAGTTTCAAGTTAAAATTGGTCGAAAATTTGAGCACGAACCAAAAAAAAACAATCTAAATACCCTAAAGTGCTAAAATAGAATAATATACAATAGGATCTTCTTTTCGCTTGGTTAATTGATAATAATATATACATAAATGGTTTTGATCAGAATACAATTTTATGGACCGTTTGATGTACAAAAAAAGTTCAATAAATAGATTTACTGACAAGTATAGTTAGAAAATAATTTAATAATAATGCCAGACTGTAAATTGAGCTTTAAATAAATTCACAGCGGGAGACAACGAAGTTGTAAATCTTGTGGGTGAAATATTTCTGTACACAATTTATATTTGGTAAATTAAGCGATGAGATTTGAATGACCGTGTTTATAAGTATACAATTTCAAACGAAATGTAAAAGTTGCGGGACGAGAAACATGCCTTTTTATTTACTTAAGATTATCAGCGATAGTAAATAGAACAATTTTTGTGTAGAATTTTATAAATGATGTAAACAATTGCCTGTTTTTACGAGCAACGGTCTTTGGATTGCAATGAATGTTATGTACAATATAATAATTACCACTAACACTAAATACAAAAAATATATTTATATATATTGACGAGCAAATGCTTAATAACTACGTTTTTATATTGAAGCGGATATTTTTATTTTTAATGCAATATTATTTTCTCACATTGGGTGTACTGGTAAATACTGTGGATTTCGTTTTTTAATAATTATTAAGTATGGAATTATTTGAAGCTGTGATATATTATCGAATATGTTTGCGAAATATTTTTGTTTATTTAATTAAATCTCCAAGCACCAATAGGACCCAAGCCCCAACTACAGATGCAATGGGTTTCGAACGAAACTACGCTTCCAACTATCATTTATTTACAAGACGGTCTTTACCTCCCCACAAATAGCTTGTTTAAAGCACAATTTAAAAAATCACTAATTACTAGCAATGTTTCTATCACCATCTTGCTGTTGCAACATTTGCTCCGTATGCCGCATTCGTTTCTGTTGCTGTTTGATAAACAAACTGAGCTTATCCAACAGAAATTGCTTATCGTGACCTTCTAAAACCAATTGGTTCCTTAAAACCACGACCATGTGTCTATTAGCCGAAGTGACGGCCGTATAATAATACAAAGAAAGCATTAAAACGACAAACGCGGGAATGGCAAAACCAGCCGTCGATAGGAAGAAGACGACACTTTGCAGCCATTCGGGCGTCGATGTGAACGCATCGACGACAACTTGCCAGACTGTTTCCTTCGCACGAAATGGCCCGCAGGATTGCGAGGGGAGAATTTGGCCGATTGAAAATGCCACGGGAATAATGGAGAAAATGTACGATACCAATAAAACTAGCATAAATAACGAGTTTGATCGGGACGCGCGATACACTGTCGAACTTGGCACGCTATTCACCAAACACGTGAATTTTTTTATATAAAACATCGAGAAGCAGATTAAAACGGTCATCAGTGGCAGCAACGGCGCATAAAACGCCCCGATCCACGTGACCGTCTGCAAATAAACTATATCCAAAACGTGCTTGGGCAATTCGAACACTTGCTCCCCGATAAATTTGGCGAATTTGCTATCTAGCCGCGCAATTCGGGATCGAGGAAAGTTCACAAGGAACGTGATAACTATGTGCGTTATAAAATCGGTTATGGCTAACTTGTAAAACTGCTGTCCAACGAACGTCTCCCAACACACCGGAGCGTTACATTCGGAACTGAAACATTCGTTATCCTTGGGCGCGCAATTGACTTTATTATACAACGAAGCGAGTAGAACGACCAGAGAAGATAGCCGAAGGAATACAGTGCGAACTAATTGTATACGCACAACGAAAACGGGACTGTACTGTTCGAAGTTCACTAGAAATCGGAATAATATCGGCACGGCCAGATTGAAAAGAACAATCGCTATAGACGGCAAGAATTCGTGCAGTAAATGCAAGATGTCGTCGCCCGTTGTAGTCGAGCTATTAGCGTCGATATTTTGCTGGCGCTCTTTACCTTTCTCCGTCGAAAAACTAAAGGCGAAATATATAGCGGTACCGCAAGCAGCCAGAATAACCAACACCGCAATGTTAACCAAAACGCGAATTAAATAAATCTTGTTCTTCTCGCTTCTAGTGCGACTTTTGCGCTCCTCTTCGGCACGTTCCGCATGCAAACAGTCCCGTATTTCTCTATATAAAGCTTCGTGCTTTTTGGCCGCGGATTTTTCATTGTCCGTACAGAAATCCCAACCACCGAATATCAAATTGCAATACTGATAAAATTGACCCTCGCCCGCGACGAGTCGTTCCCTAAAACCGTGCGAGGCCGCCCGAACGATCGCTACAACCGACAGCAAAAAATACACGCCCGCTATCAGAATATACGCCAACGGCAAATTGTAAAACATTCGAACGGTGCCCGAGAAATACGGCCACGTTTCAGCGACGTAGTAACCGTAGAACAGGTGCGTGCGTTCCATGAAACCGGTCCCTTGAAAAAAGTCTAAAATCAGCAGACTATCCACCGAGTTATTGTAATAACCCGCCGAACAACATTCCGTGCTGAATGCGTCCGCACTAACGGCGCACTCTTTCGCATTTTCCATGTCCAGCAATAACGTTGGCAGGATCACGAAGCCGAATACCAAAGCGCAAATGATCAAATTCAAATACA
Organism: Leptodirus hochenwartii; assembly: GCA_947310635.1. Taxonomy (NCBI): domain Eukaryota; kingdom Metazoa; phylum Arthropoda; class Insecta; order Coleoptera; family Leiodidae; genus Leptodirus; species Leptodirus hochenwartii. The sequence goes on from OX371179.1 coordinate 1,952,898, forward strand.
ACAGCCATTTGATGAAGAGAAAATAGGCGACCACGCCGGTGCCGTAGTTCCCCTCGATCACCTTCAATGTCGAACGCCACAGTTCTAGTTTACTGTACGTTTCGCGAATCGATACCTTGATATGATCCCAGAATTTCCGACGTTGCCATTTGAACTGCTCGTAGCCTTGTAGGCGAAGATTTGGCTCGTTCTGAAATAAAATTACAAACGCCCGTAATGAAATAATTATACATATTCGTATCTGCAGTATTTCAGAAAAACAAAAATCCGCAAACAAATAACTCAAAATATTCGTATCTACAGTATTTCAGAAAAGAAACATCCGTAAACAATTTAAAATATCCTTATCTACTATATTTCACAAAAAAGGGGGCGATTTTAAATTTCCGCTTCATTAATTAAATTTCAACAATTGAAACTCGAGTACTATTACTCATAATTCAATAGCTAGATGTAGTTAAAAATATAAATTAATTTAGATAAGAACGTTTGAATTTTGTATCTGCTTTGAATGTAATGACTCATCCTTTAAATATTTTATTATAAGATAAAGGTCTTGGAGAAATGAGAGGCGCAACTATTTTTGGTAAAATAAATACACAGACCAGATAAAAGTAATAATTTTTATGGTGGACATAATCATAATTTAAATTGAATTTAGGAAATACGACATGTAATTCGTAATACGATTTATTAACGTTCGTTTCATCAATCAACGCGCGAAAGCACTTATTACGCGTGCGCAACATATATAACTGACATTGCTCACCTGCAATCGCGCTTTCATTTCTTTCTTTTGCGCCATACTAACGGGCATTGCCTTGATCTCCATAATTTCTTCCCACGTAGTCTGTTCGTTGCTCAGATTTTGCGAAAGGTCCGGCATCATGGCGACATGGACATCGGCGGCGGCGGCGGAAGCGCGACGATTGAATGTCGACTCGCGCCGCCTGCCGGTGGATCGTTGCGTCGTTGTGTTGCCGCGATGGTGTCTACTGCGCATGGTGCGCTGCCTGTCGGTAGTGCCCGCGTTGCGCATGCGTATTGTGGCGACTGTAGACATTATGGAGCGATTAGTCGGGTGCGTTTATTATTTTCGTATAAAAAATCAAAAGAAATTGAAACACGCAGGTTGTTTTCGTCGCAATTATGCTAAATTGTATTACGCAATTAGCTTATAATTTTTGTTTTTGAAAAAATAAGAAAAATACACGATTGGATTATTTTTCAAATATTACATTTTTACTCAACACTTACTTTAGTTGAATAATAATAATTTATACAATGTATCACAAAAAAAAAGTGTTCACTGCTAAATATTAGGTCTCGCACTGCTAAATATTAGGTCTCGACTGCTAATTAAAAGTCGCTTTAACAGCGAAATTAGATGTTTAACTTTATCTGCCCACGCTCCATAAAATAATAATAAAGCAATTAAAATAATACACGACGTAATTCGAGATTATTTTTATTACGGCCACTAGGTAGCTCTGTTCAAACATCTCATTACTATTAGCAGTATGTCTAAAAATCTCTCAGTATGTCTATCCAAAAATCTCTCAAAACAATGATTTCATTACTTTTAAGAATAAATCGCGTAAAGAGACATATATTTTTGGACATTTGAACGTCTGTATTTGGGTACGATTGTGGCTGAGAATAACTGAATAGGGATAATAATTTAGTTCGTGTTCCGCGATACAGTTGTGCTTATGAAGTTGCCTATTCTCCAGGGGGTATTAAGGTCGGCACATTTTCGATACATCAATCATGGATCCTAGGTCTTTAATAACTAATTTGACATGGATTTTTTTCTTAATTTTATCTAAGTTATTATTCTATCAATTATGTAACTAGAATATTTAAATCATTTGAAATTTTTGTATGGCTGCCCTAGGTTTTTATGATGTAGTTTTAGTTGCCTATATTTATTTCCCTATTATGGTGTAGTTTTAGTTGCCTATATTTATCTCTCAGCCAGAATCGTACCATATATTTACGTACGATACTTTTATTTTTTACCTGCTCTAGTTTGTTTACTCGGCAATAATGTCGCTAAATGTTTAGGGTTCTGCTGCAAGACGTCGAAATCCACATCGGTGGTCGGATAGCTTTCCTGGTAGAATTCGGAGCCAGCTTCTTCCCAGCCTTGCTGCTTGGCGGGCTTTTTATTCTTTCCGGCCCCGCCCGACATATTCCCGAATATAATATGCCCGGTCGCTCGGTTTCGGAAGGACAGAACGCGTTGAAACCAGTGTAACAACGAACTACTTGCAACGATTGCCCGTTAGTGTCCTCGATTTGGTCGTCGACGGGCAACAAACAATGAACGTAAGGTAAATACTTTCCGTTTCTGTACTGTACTCGAAATTCATTTTATCACTCATTTTGGCTTAGTATTTTTTTCCGTTCCGCGCTGATATCTGATAAGATAATGTTAGATTAATTTATTTGTGCCATTTTTTGTCTTGAATCTTGATTTATTGACGTTTTGTTATTGTAACAAATGCATTGTAGTCTACACAGTAGTGGCTAATATCACTCCAGTTTGGAGCAATTTGTCACATCTTTAGTTTGAATGTCGAATATCGAATTTATGACTCTCGTCAGCATAGGGTACATAACCTCACTTCATGCAATGGTTTAGTATATCTATATATAATACAAGATTTTCAGCATATATATAGGAAAATTCGAACTACTTTGTGGCCCAAAGATGGTTTTGAAGTAAAATAATAAAATTTATTTAAGTTAAAAATCTAAATTCATGTCCAATTGCAATTCCAATGCTTATTTTTGTATTTTTTGATAGAGCCTATAAAATTAAATTAAGGGTCTTCTCTCTGTTAATTGTATTAAAAATAGCATCAGTTGGAACATGATTAACCACGTTATCGTAATAAACAATCAGTCTATATATACTTGTAAAAATGCGGGTAATTTCAAATTGCCAATTATATGGACAATAGCACCTGACGCGGGTTTAATTTTCATTCGGTTGTGTTAGCTGGGAATATCACGAATTTTTCAGAGGAGGTGTCCAATTTAATGTACTTTCATATAAAATTAAGTTTATCGGGGAAAACAGAAGGGAAGGCACCCCGCTAAAGCCCTACACATCGCAAAATGATAAAAGTAACATAACCCCAAATACAGATTGACATAATCTATGAATTAGAGATGTGAATGTATGCATACGTGAAAATTCATCATTTTCTTACATAAATCTAATTCAATAACTTTAACACTGTTGTTTTCTATTAGTTATCTATACTTTTCTCTTAAGATGTTATGTCATATAACTTCTTCTTAAATCCTTTGCATTGCCTATTTTCGCATACTTAGGGGGAAGAAGAGGTAGCAAAAATAGGGAAGGGAGTTCGGCAGGGATGTACACTCTCACCGTTATTATTTAATCTATATATAGAAGATGCAATAAACAAAGTAAAAGAAGAGTATAGTGTAGGTGTGAATGTACAGGGAGAGAAAATATATATGTTGAGATTCGCCGACGATATAGCTATATTAGAAGAAAGCGAAAAGAATTTAGAAAGGGTATTGAATGGTATGCAGGCAGTATTGACTAGGGATTTTAACATGAAAATAAATATAGGTAAAACTAAAGTGATGAGGTGTGACAAAAAGGAATGCAGTAGAAAAATGAAGATCTCAATAGGAGATAATAGAATCGAAGAAGTGTCAGATTTTTGTTATTTAGGCAGTAGAATCACAAAAGATAATCGAAGCAAAGTAGATATAAAGTGTAGGATAGCACAGGGTAGGAAGGCATTCGTAGAAAAAGAACAGATTTTAAGATCAAATATTGACTTGGGTATTAGAAAAAGATTACTGAAGGTATATGTTTGGAGTGTAGCACTGTACGGGTGTGAGGCGTGGACTATAGGAAAGGAAGAGAAGCGTAGATTACAAGCATTAGAAATGTGGTGTTATAGGAGGATGATGAGGATTGGTTGGGAAGATAAAGTAACAAATGAAGCTGTACTAGAGTTAGTAGGGGAGAAGAGAAGTATCTAGAGAGTGTTACAGCGTAGGAGAGACAGATTAGTAGGGCATATTCTTAGGCATGGGGGGATTATGCAATTGATCATAGAAGGTAGAGTGGAGGGAAAGAGAGGGGTAGGTAGGCCTAGATTAGAGTATGTGAGTCAGATAGTTGAAGACGTTCAGATGAATAGCTATAGGGAGATGAAGGGATTAGCTCAGGATAGATCGGCATGGCGTGCTGTTTCCAACCAATCTTTAGGATTGCGGACTGTTTAACTAGGGGCTCAATTCGTTAATATTTTAATTCTGAGTAATGTTGAGAGATGGTTCTGGAATAGATAATACTACTTTTAAGCTTCAGAGCTATACAATTTGCCTGCTCGAAGGCGCAATAGGTCCACTTTTGTGAAGTTGAAACCCTGTACAAAATGACCCTGTGCGAAAATCAGCGACGTTTGTATTTGTGTATATGGCTTGAAGCATTTGCGCAAAATCTGGTATAATAAAAGTCAATAAATAATTGTGTGCAATAAATTGATGTCCTATTATTTGTAGTTGATAAATTATTGATTATTTGTAGCAGACTTGGTAATAAATTCAAAAGAAACGAACAAAATAGGCAGAATTTTATTAAATATTTGCCATTACAAATAAAAAGTCACTACATAATGTTTACGCATTTATTAATATTTTTTCGTGAATTTTTACAAGAATAACTTATTATTTAATATATTTCTCGATGTTGCGTGAATTGACGGTTTAAATACGTTCTTGGGGTCTTAAATAAAAATTAGCTGAGATCAAATTTCGTTATTTTAACAAGATCTATATGTAACAAAAGGATATTTTATTTGAAAAAACTTGAATTTGTACCATTTTTTTACATATATTCCAGGACGTATGTAAAAAAAAGGGATAATGTTTGCGGTAAATTAGCCAGAAATGCACTAATTCAAAAATATATAACATTTGATGCAATGTGTTGATAATTTGTTATATAATATAATCGTGAAAATTCGGTAGATACTTCTCATTTATATAAAAATACTGTTATTTTTGGCTTATTTGTGTGTACAAATGCAAAGGCAATAAATACAGTAGTAGAAACAGTAAATAAACAACTATAACATGCAAATAATAATGTTTAAATTAAAATGGTTAACAATAGTTTGACGAAATTTGTATTTAGCGGGAATTTATATATGTATATTACGTATTGTTGAGCTATATAAAATATCATTATAAAAAGATATGGTTTAAAATTATCTTTAAATTAGAGGAAAATAGATATATATTTAAAATTAATTTCAAATAGGAACAATGTTGCAAAAATACGAATTGCACCATTATTAGGAAAGCTATATATATATATATATATATATATATATATTACCGATTGCAATTGAATTTTTTGTCAAAAACACTCCAAAAATGCGCTAAAAAATTCAACGGTGTATATATTCTAATTCTATTCTTAAGTTTAAGTTGGCATTCATCGGACATAATAATCATTTATTTCAAATTTTAAGTTATTGCAAAATTGTCAAACTGTCTGACATAAATTATTTTCCGTGACAGTTTATTTAAAAATCTCTTAAAAGTAAATTTAGAAACTGAATCACAATTTAGAAATTGAATCACAATTTTTTGCAACAGCTTAATTCAAATTCTGCTAAGAACAAATAATATATCCAATATTTTATTTAATCTATTTCGAAACATTCTTAACGTACAATAATAGTTTGATTAAAAGTATGTACATTATTTAGTTTATAATATAAGGTACAGTCAGTCAAAATATGGCTGAATAAAATATTCCAATAAAAAAATTGCCGATGTTAAAATGAAAAATTAGTTTTGAGTAATTTAAACAAAATTAAAAAATACTTTTAATTAGAGGGTGTTTATTTTTATTATATTTTGTGTGGTTTCTATAATAAATGAACTAGATATTGACATTTGCATTAAATATTAATTACTGCAAGTTCGTATATTTTGTGTTTGCTAAATATTTCGGTTTCCTAAATCTTATCATTATAAAAATCACAGTAATAAATATTCAATTTTTACATTTAAAACAAAAAATAAAACATTTACTGAAGATAGCAGATACTACACACACTAATAAGTGAACTAATTAATACGTTTTATATTCGTAAAATATCATCTGCAAAACTGTGATTATACTTTTGCCATTTTTTATTTTTAAGCCTAAGTCATGTATATTTATTAACACAAACGTTAGAAATTTTATACACTGTATGTACATACAAAAACACTAAATTCATCAATGAATGACATAATGATGAAAAATCACACCTTTTTCATTAGTTTGATTGCATTTTTTTTTCAAGTCATTATCTTATCATATTTATTCATACCATGACATAATTGTATCTTCTGTCAATTAATTAACAATCAATCCATCAAATTATGATAAGTTAAAACTATCTGTACAGATTTAATATCAGTGCTGACAGTCTTTGAATAACATTGATTACATTTATCAAATAATGTACGATTATTTATTTATCTACGATTCTGTTAAGGTCATTATATATGTCTCCCAATATAATGAGCAAATTTTGCATTAAAAATATACACTATATTTTATATAATTATGTTTTGTGAACATTCTTATGTATATATTGATTATAGAATCATTTTTGTGAAAGTTTATTTTGATTTTAAAAATTATGAAACAGTGATAATAGTTACCGAATCTAACAAAAGTATTTTTTAATAAAAATGTATTTTCTAAAAAATATTTGGTCAAATTATCATCTCAATTTCATCTGCTTTGTTCAATTAATAAAATCTTGTAGTAAATTTCATAAGATAATTAATTTTAAAAAAAAGCTCTTTACAAAAATGATTCATATAAAAAAAGTGTATTTTTGCGATACTGAAATTGCTCATAATATTGACACCTTAAAGCGACTTTTATTTCAATATTATCTATAAGATGTCTTAATAATCGCCCCATAAAATTGTTCGCAAATACATTTTGTATATCAATCTAAAAACGAAGCTCTTGATTCGATTTTCAGCCAGAACAAATAACTTCATCGATTCATATTTATGGAAAAAAATGAAGGTTACGTTATAACATAATTTTATCATATCGTCAGCGATGTGATAATACCTCATATCTTACAAAAATTCGAAAAATGACAGATTATGTCAAACAGATTCTTAGGTTTATTGCACATGTTCAGAATATCTCTCGACTTATTAAAAGTTCAAAGCACATCACTGACTATATTAACGACGAAAAATAAACTTATGCTTTTACATACCACTTATCGATTTTAGTATTCCTTCTTAAAATATTTACTACCAACCATAATATCTGTCAAATTTACCGTCACATAATTTCACAACCTCACCTCGCACAATTCCACTTAATTTATCATTTAACCTCACTATATCACTTAAATCAACGTCACACATTCAAGTTCATCTTTTCCCGTTTCTCTTCACCAGCCCGATCGTCCATAATATCGAAGAGGACATCGTCCTCGTTCCGATCATCGTCATACACATCGGCGGCGCCCTTCCGCACGTATACCCCGCCCCCGTTACTGTACACGTGCGCACCCTCGCCCCCCATGTGTTGACGTTGTTGCTGACGGTTCACGTCGCCGCCGCTGCCCTCCGTGAACGTGGCGACATCTATTGTACTGCCGGTGCTGTTGTTGGATAGTAGCGACGTGTGCGAGGCGTGCACAACGTGCGGCGCCTCATTGAACTCGTCCAGTTCGTCCAATTCGCGGTGCGAGGGACCGGCGAGCAGAAAGTACTGTTCGGCCCGCGTCGGCCATAACAGATGCGCCATCACGCAGTAGGCGAAACAATCCGCTGAGTAAGTTATGCCTAAATGAATTTGTAAGTGTTTTTGTATAATTTTTTTTTTTTGGAAATTAGTTAAATTTTGTTACTCTAACCAAACGTTTTGATACTTTTGAAGTAAAATGGCTTCAAAATGATTATTTTTTATAAAAAAAATTGATGATTATTCAATTTTTTTCTGCAATTTCGATTTTTTTCTGCAAATTTTACCTAAAATAAGCTTATATCTCCACAAAGTGGATACGTGCAGACTAATAACAGCCAAAATAACCAAGTAGATAAACCAGACCAAACTGCTGGCGCCAAAATGCAGCAGAAAATTCAATTTCTGTTGGTTGTGTTCGTACAGCATCGTAGTTCGCAATTCATATAGAAACCACATCATAATTAACGAACGGAAAACAATAATCAGCCAACCGGGCCATGTTTGAAATTCATCGATGTCTAGTATAATATCCATTTCCGCCTGCAAAAATATTTATTTACAAAAATCTTCAAAATTGAATAATTTAAATGGTTATATTCTTAAAAATACATATATAAAAATTAGATACTTAAATAAATCAAAACATATCATTTTATACTTTTGTATTTATTTATATAGATATTTTTAATAACTTACCAAATTCCAAACATAAAGTAATATGTTAACAATACCATAGCATAACCATATGGCGAAAACTAAAGGCTTCCAAGTTAATTCTAATCTTGTGACGGCCCATCCTTTAGCTAACAGAAGTAGCAATAACATAAACGTCGTCTAAAAAACAAAAATACAGCTATTTACTATTGTTTTTTTTTCCCATCATCTATCGCACTAAAATCAATTTTTCATTTTAAACATCCCATAAATAATTTTAAGTACTAAAATCTAAACAAAAATTAAATAAACAAACATCAACACAAAGTTTTTTTTTCAATTTAAGAATCAATTATATAAAATCTACACGATTTTCTTTTAAACTAACTGATACAGTATTTTTTTAATCAACTTACTCTAGATAGTATATTAAAAATATCGCCCGCTCTTTCTAGCTTAGGAAAGCCACATCCGTCCATACTATACTTAAGCACATTTATAACACCCAAACAACTTCCGATAAAATTCAAAACTAAACTTCCAGTGAATAATTTTGTCACGGGATGTCGCTGCACGCGCACAACATGCAATTGCAGTGGAACTAATACCTACAAAAAACATTTTTGTATTTATTTAACACTAAAATTCGACATTTTTTTAGATAAAATTGACAAGTGTAGACTTTTTGTTTGTTTGATAAATCCAGATTAATTTATGGATCAATTTATGAATAAATCATAAACTACAAACATAATCTTGCAAAAATATATATTAATTCATATTTTAAAGCAGCAATAATGTTCTAAAAATACACTAGTATATACAAAACGCACGAATCTTATAATTTCCGTCCAAAACGTTCCTTCATCTACAACATTCGGCAATTTTTTAATAAAATATTCTCCTATTTTCTCACCATATAGCACAACCAGAACAACAGATGCATCTCCAGCGTATTTTGCTTGTCATAGCTAAATTGATACGTCAACGCACTGAAGCTACTACTATTCGGATTCCCGTTGACTAAATGAAAGTTGTAGTTTATAATGGGCGGCGCTAGAGCGGGCGTACTGGGCGTGCGGTGCCACGTACATGTCGTTTGGTTGCGATAGCAAGCAATGAGGGAAATATACCAAAAACTATTCGGTGAGTGACAAATAAAAAACGTATTCGTTTAGCTTATGCACATTTTTAGCGTGTTCGATTAATCGGTTTTTATGTTTTGGACAACTGAATTTATATTAATAGCGTCATATATGGTTGCGTATAATAATTTGCTAATTTAAATTGGAACAACTTTCACTCTGCTGCAGAGCGTGCATAAAACGAACGTTAATTACAAAATAAATTGCTATGAAAGAATGGAATTATCGAAGCGTTGCATTTATAGATAAAAACACGGCTATTAATTTATTTAAATTAAAATACAAATTCAATTTAACTTCATTTTTAAAATAGCTTAGAACGTACCTAGCTTGTTTCAAGTCCTGTATGACGTATGTAAACTGACTATTTTTCACGACATGCCACGAGGTGTCTTCGTCCTCGCAAAGTTGCCCTTTCGGGCACGGAACTCGCCTTAAATAATCACTTCCGTTCGGACTGCACTTCCAATCGAACGCTTTCTTGTCCAGGCGCGAAAACATCCGTTTGCAAGCCTCTTCTTTATCGTAGAATACTCTATTTCTAAAATTTCGAATGGTAAAATAAAATTGTTTTTTTCGATTCAAATTTGCCGCCATAAATATTCCCCCCGAAAAAAGCATGCGCCACAGTGCGTTGTCAGAATTACGGCGTTTAACTTGAATAATTTTTGATAATTGATACATCTAGGTAATTATTTAAAAACAAACGATAAAAATTATTATGTATTACCTATAATAATAGGATAAATTTTAAATTGTGGTTTACCTATAATAATCCAAGAAATCGCTTCTATCCAACACAGCAAACGTGACCAGCGCAGGCACGTTGCCTTTACTAAAATGACTGTTTATTTCCGCTGTGATATTTCCAAATATATAACCGTGCGTGGCCTCTCTTTGGTGCCTGTCCGTTTTTTGAAATCCGAACTTGATGAGGAACTTAAAGAAGTCTTGCGTTCGAAAAGTGCCTTTCAGATGCGTAGCATATGGCGTTGAAGGGAATAGGATGAATAAAATTAATATGTTCAATTTAGAGGTATACATTTTTTCAAATAATGGGATTGTTGGGCTTTTTAAGAACTTCTGATTAAAATTAACTTGTGATGTTGTTATATTTTGTTTTTGTTCACTTTAATTTATAACGCAAGATAGTAAATCTAATCGAAAGAGATTCATAACCTCAAGTTTCGATGTTTCTATTCCAGTTAGCCAAATAAATTCTGCAATGAACTCGGAAATTATCAATAAGCACCGTGAAATATATTTGGAGATATTTTTAAATGTAGGAGACAGTTTAAAAAATACGCGGTATTTTGGTTTTATATATATTTTTGTTTTATTGGCTTTATTGATTATTAAGACCTATTTTGTAACTAATATAAACAACACGATTAAAGGCTTAAAGGAATATTACAGAAAATGATTGCATTTGTTGCTTAATTAAACAATCGTAACGAAATATTACAAATCATTTGCAAAATATTTAATAAACTTATTAATAACTTAAATTTAAATCACAGATTGTGCAAAAAAGATCTTGAAATTCTCTAAAAGCGTTCGCCGAAATCACCGGAACTATTTAAATATTGCACGATTATTTCAATTATCGAAATATAATTTGTATTCATCTACGATTTAATATAATCTAATTTGCAACTAAGTTATGCAATTTACCTTGCTCTTAATAATTAATTAGTATATTTCAGTAAAATATTACATTAAAGCATCTCTCTTTTAACAGTCTGTGTTCTAAGTTTTTTTTGTGGAAGAACAAAATCTACGTTATCTTTAAACTATTACTTTTATACAGCGCAAAATTGATTTGTTTATCTCGCTAATGGTGTTCAAGAATCCAGAATTAATTTTATTTACTTACAAGCTTAAAATTATTACTAGAAATTTAATTCGAACCGTTTTTGCTAAGAAATGCCACGTTAATGTCAAAGAGGCGAATATATTTTATAGTTCGCGTGTTGGAAATTATTAAAAAAGATATTTTTCAAGCGATGAGTTCGTCCTATCAATGAATCCAATAAATAATCACATAGTAGACACAAATCATACAATTTTTTCACGGACTTGACAACAACGTTACAATTTACAAAAGCTTTACTTTAAATATATCACTGCCGATTATTTTCATTGGTATTGTGTATAAAAATTAATTTTACACATACAATATTTTGTAGATATAGAAGTATATAATATATATTCATTTTTATCATTGACGGTCTACTTCATTAATTTTTTTTTTAATTCGCGTCTTACAAAAACACAATTATTTTTATTTGGTTAGTTTTGCTTGCGTTTTTTTTTTTTTTTTTTAATATCACTTTAATCGATTCTATACAAGTATTAATGCATATATTTTTATTGAAAAAGAATGTTAATTTCGAAAAAAAAATATGCATTTAATTTTGCAGGGCTTCCCCATTTTCTCTTTTTGTGACATTTCGCATTTTTTTTTGTAATATAAAGTCCAAAACTCAACGTAATAAAATGTTTTGGAAGAATATATTACTTATTCTTGCAAAATGTCCTTTTTTTGTCAGTCTCTAATTATTTTTTGAAGGTATAATTTATTAATAATGAATTATTTCCTGATTCCATTTCGATCGATTTTTTTCTGTGAATTTTTACAATATCCCCAAAAAGCTAGCACATTATAAGTAAATATTACAACTATGTTTACAAGAGGCACTGGCTTTACATTATTTTTTAATTATTCTTTTTTAAATTATTTCGTCCATTTGTCAGTCATGCACAAAAGAGATTTAATATTAGTGAAATTTTACAATTTAAATGTGCGATAGTTCTGTTCTCATCCACCTATTCCCCGATTAACCAATAAATTCCTCATTTAGCGCGGACAAGATATTTTTGAATTTTTAATAATGACACGTATCTGTTTCGTTTTGCGCTCAAACGTTTCAATTTCAAAATTTAAAAAATTATTTTGCAATCGTGCATATCGAGGAATAGCGTCCCTATATATTAGACAGTAGTAGTTCATTTTAACGCTACGAAACAAAGTTACGATTGAGGTTATGATCTTTACAATAATCAAATGCGCCCATTTAACTATTTTTAGTTTTAATTATTGCGTTTAATTTTGCGAGTATTTAGTAGAATTAGTTAAGAGCCGTGAGAATTAGAACTAATTTTGTTTAATTATTATTTCCCTTCGAATCTAGCGCTAACTACTTTTTTTAATTGAACTTAAAATAAATGGTGAAATTTAACCTTAAATTTTGACACTCGCTGCCAAAAAATTATACGCTTCTCATTTTGCGATTTTTTTTATTTATTGAATTTCAATTGATCACCTACCCAATTTTCACGTCAATTCCATTGATTTAAAGTTAAACTTTACCCATATTTTTTTGCCTAGGTATTTTAATATTTACTCTTCGATTTTTTTTGTTCTAAATACAGCCTAGTGACTTCAGGCACAAGAATTGTTCACATTAAGAGCAACCTCAAATAATTGCAGCATTCAATTTGCTTTTTACAAATTTCTTTTGTTTAACGCATATTTTCGAACACAATTAGAAGGCTTTACCAATTTTTCTTCTTTAATTATCTGCGATGACTTATCCTTAGCATCTATATTAATCGTTTATAAAAAAAAAATATATATTGCACACAATAAAATATAATGTGATAAAAATTCACAACGCGCTGAGTGTATAAAATTACTTTAAATGGAGATTTTTTGACATTGCTTATTCGTTTCAATTTTTAATTTATATAAATTATTATTAAACGTACGATATGTAATCACCTTTAAATATTTTTACTAAAAAAATTACGTAATTTTTTAGTCACTCTTCCTTTTCTTTTATCAGTTAATTTATAAAAAATGCATTTTGGAAGCATTGTTTGATTATTAATTTCTTTGTACAAGCTCTGCCATCGTATAGCTGCTACTAATGGCACGATTCCACCGATTTATATTACACAAAAATATCACAATACTAACGTAATTACATTCGCGATTTTTGTTTTTATAAATAAATTTGTCAAACAAGAATTTTTATTAAATCGAATTATATTTGTATTTCGTCACTCCGGAATCGTACCTTTATATCTAAATGAGTGATCAAATAGCTAATTATTCAATTGCGAAGATATTGTGCATTTATATTTAGATTATTGTGATCAGCAAATTAATTTTCCAGCATATTCTACTGTCATTTCTGCGTCAAGCTAGTTGTTATGATATCTAGTTTATAGAGTGTTTGCATTTAATTAATAGTTTTGCGGCTCAACTACTGTATTGTTATTTAATCTACGATTAGATTCGCTGTTTGAATTCTCATCGGTGTCTTGTTGTTGATTCAGTGCTGCGTTTCCTTCGAATCCCGGATTTAAAATTATATTCGGGACTAATTCTATTATTTCCTGTTCGTCACCTGATAAGTTTTTTTTTTTTATAAAATGCTACAGCTTTAACGAAATATTTCGATGTACTATTAGTTTTTTTTTAACCGATTAGTAGTTTAAAATGTTTTTTAAATTAAAATTTGATTTAAATAAAAATTCCGTAAAAAATAAATTTCATTCAATAAACTCCCATTATTTTCAACTGAAAGACACATTTGAAAATAAAAATATAGCTCGAAAGTCTCTAAAATATTCGTTTATTAAACAATATAAAAGCAGCACAAACTACAAAAAAAAATAATTAAACAATTTTATTTTTCAAACATCTACTACGTAAAATATCACATGTGTTTATTATTACTAACGTCTAAAAGTGCATAAAAATTGCAAAATTAAAGCGATTAAAATTAAATATTTCATTCGAAAGTGTAAAAATTTCAACAACTAAAAAGGTGCGCAATAATTTAAACAAAAATCACTTGCAGTATCGTGCATTAATTAAAAACAAATCCACCAAAAACTAAGTACGTACTTAAAAAGAATATAAAAGAATCAACGTAATATAGAATAATTTTTTCCTTAATTTAATTAACCCCCCCCCCCCCCAATATGTTTTTTCTATACAGATATATGATTTATTTCAATCACTTTTTGAGTTAGACTTCCATTTGTACAACCGTTCGTCATATATTTTCCCTTCCGTTTCTTACCGTATCCTGTTCCACCTCCCGGGCCCGGCCCTGGCAGGCCCCGGCACTCCTGGTACAATACCAGGCCCGTACCCAGTGCCAACACAGCCAGCGTTGTCATCACAACCGCAACGGCTAAAAGCCACATTCGTGTGTCAAATGTTTCCGCACCCGCTAGCATATGCTCCGCTATTTCTACAAAATAGATTTTCAATTTTTTTTTTGTAAAGAAAAATGATGAGGTGTGACAAAAAGGAATGCAGTAGAAAAATGAGGATCACAATAGGAGATAATAGAATCGAAGAAGTGTCAGATTTTTGTTATTTAGGCAGTAGAATCACAAAAGATAATCGAAGCAAGGTAGATATAAAGTGTAGGATAGCACAGGGTAGGAAGGCATTCGTAGAAAATGAACAGATTTTAAGATCAAATATTGACTTGGGTATTAGAAAAAGATTACTGAAGGTATATGTTTGGAGTGTAGCACTGTACGGGTGTGAGGCGTGGACTATAGGAAAGGAAGAGAAGCGTAGATTAGAAGCACTTGAAATGTGGTGTTATAGGAGGATGATGAGGATTGGTTGGGAAGATAAAGTAACAAATGAAGCTGTACTAGAGTTAGTAGGGGAGAAGAGAAGTATTTGGAGAGTGTTACAGCGTAGGAGAGACAGATTAGTAGGGCATATCCTTAGGCATGGGGGGATTATGCAATTGATCATAGAAGGTAGAGTGGAGGGAAAGAGAGGGGTAGGTAGGCCTAGATTGGAGTATGTGAGTCAGATAGTTGAAGACGTTGAGATGAATAGCTATAGGGAGATGAAGGGATTAGCTCAGGATAGATCGGCATGGCGTGCTGTTTCCAACCAGTCTTTAGGATTGCGGACTCTTTAACTAACTAAAGAAAAATATATATCGTTTATACAGTTTGAAATTTTTTTCGGATGTAGAAATTATTTAATTAAAAATGTCGATGTTAAACTATTTGAAGTGTAATTTAGTATTGTTGTCATACGACATGCGTCCGTAACGATTTTATTTTATTTCGCAAAGAGAATCGTCCAATTTACAACATTTAATTTAACACGGTAGTTAAAATTACAATTAAGTGTGTATATAAATGGGTTTATACTATGTAATTGACGGTTGCCTATAGTTTTTTTTTGTTTACCTGCTTCACTGAAATCTGTCAATGTAGTTGCCGATAGTTCGGTAATATCACTTCGACCGATTTCGTTAACAGCCCAAATTCTAAAGGCGTATGTGGTATTAGGCGTTAGCTTATATACATCAATCTGTCTCTAAAAAAATAACAAATAAAATATTCATTTTGCGTTATTTCAGTAAAATTAAATCCTCGCGCCTGAAGATTTTAGCGTTTATTTGGCAACACCTAGCGCTGTCATTAAAAATGTTCACTGGCAATATTTTTTTTTACCAATATCGAAAATGCACACTATTCGTTATAATTTCGAAATTATTTAAAATACACGCTATTTTTTATAATTTCGCAATTGTATTTTTTAATATTTTTTTACCGAATTGGGACTAATATGAAAGGGCGTAATTAGGATCCATTCGTTCGCCGTTGCGAGTTTATATTCGGCAGTGAAGTGTATGATCGGTGTATTGCCCGTCCCCGATATATTCCAATTAATTACCGCTAAAACCGTGCTGGCGTGCACATAAGCCTCTCGCAGCGGTGGCGGTCGAGCTGAAATTTTTTTTTTCGTTTTGTTGTAAATATATAAAAGAACATTATTTATTTGTGTAAAATTTCGATACAAATTTCGATACAATAGCTAGATTGGTTAAGAAAAAGATATAGGCAACCAAAACAGCACAAGAAATTCTAGTTTTCTTCAAATTAATTACTAATTTGGCTTTATATATTCTAGTTAGATGATTGTATAAAACATCACCCAAAAACCGTTTCACAAAAATTATACTTGGTTGGTGCTTTATACAATTATTCAACGCCGTACAATGTCTAGTTAGACGCTTGATAAAAATTATCTAGACGTTAATTAAAATTAAGATATAGGCAACCAAAACAGCACAAGAAATTCTAGTTTTCTTCAAATTAATTACTAATTTGGCTTTATATATTCTAGTTAGATGATTGTATAAAACATCACCCAAAAACCGTTTCACAAAAATTATACTTGGTTGGTGCTTTATACAATTATTCAACGCCGTACAATGTCTAGTTAGACGCTTGATAAAAATTATCAAGACGTTAATTAAAATCTGGCACTTAGTGCGCATTTATAGTAGGCAACTTTACATACGTAACTGTATCGCGGCACACGCACGCCTCGCTACCCTATCGCAACAAATTTATTTTATAATCAAGTGTTTATTTACTTTTGACAATTAATCGTATTCGCTGATTATGGGCCGTAATTTCATCATCCTGTTCGCTGACTGGCCGACACGAGTACGTGCCTGTATCGTTGCCCTCAACGTTTAGCAAGAACAGGTCTCTATTGCTCTGTATCGACAATCGATTCGATTGATTTTCGTGCCTTCCGTGCACCCACATCACCTCTTCCATTTCCGGTAAGCCGCACGGAAGCGTAACATTACTGCCGACATCCACGTATATTGTCAAATCCGATTCTAATAAACGAAAACACCCGATATTACATAGCTCTAAATCCTATTAAACTAGGCAACTTTAAATGCCCGTTTGAGCGATATATGCAACCAATATAGCTCAAAAAATGTGTAAATGTAACTTCAAATGAATTCTACAAATAATAAAAGGCTTTTTTGTTAAATTTTTGCACCCAACCGTGTAAAAATCCACGATTAGCGACATTTGAACGGGTCTTCCGTTACCTTTTGTATATCCGACTAGACAGACAATAATCACACATACTATTGCGATAGATTTTATGTACATTATCACGTATTATCGAAGCGTACGATTTCGATTCGTTTTCGCAGACAAAAAAACATTTACAAGGACACCGGACAATTATTAACACACATAATACAACAACTGCAAGGGGCGGGAAAGGAGGCTTAATGTCAGGTCCGAGGGCTAATGTTATCCGGCTCGAATGACCAATACATTGCGTCGATCGCAATGTAATTTGCCCGCGTTATTTTTTTTAGACCCTCGGAACTCCGACAGGAAGACCTGTAGCGATAGAATTAGGCAACTAATTGCGTTGGTGCTGCGACACCGAACGGGGAAGGGAATGTCATTATCGATCACCTATACAGGACAACCGCGAATTATGTATATACAAACTTGCACGTAATGAAATGCAAGTTGTTTTTGTTCGCCGTAATTTGTGGAAAAATATTTTAAATGTCGAGTTTTTAATACGAAATTTATTTATAGCGCATTCTTATCAATGTTACTTGTTTCTATTTTATTTTAGAACACGCTGTATATATCAATGATGTTTGTTTCTCGTGAGTAGGTAGCCCTGTTTATTAGTTCGGCTGATACGCACCAATTATTTCTAAAAAATTAAATCATACTATAAACAAAATTATTTCCTTTTTATATAAAAAAAAAAAGTTTAATTTAAAACTGTTCGTTAGATTCTACAAGCTCGCACGTAATGAAATGCAATTCCGGGAATTTGTTGAATTTGTTTTTTTTTTCGCCGTAATTTGTGGAAAAATATTTTAAATGTCGAGTTTTTAATACGAAATTTATTTATAGCGCATTCTTATCAATGTTACTTGTTTCTATTTTATTTTAGAACACGCTGTATATATCAATGATGTTTGTTTTTCGTGAGTAGGTAGCCCTGTTTATTAGTTCGGCTGATACGCACCAATTATTTCTAAAAAATTAAATCATACTATAAACAAAATTATTTCCTTTTTATATAAAAAAAAAAAAGTTTAATTTAAAACTGTTCGTTAGATTCTACAAGCTCGCACGTAATGAAATGCAATTCCGGGAATTTGCTGAATTTGTTTTTTTTCGCCGTAATTTGTGGAAAACTATTTTAAATGTCGAGTTTTTAATACCAACATTATTTATAGCGCATTCTTATCAATGTTACTTGTTTCTATTTTATTTTAGAACATGCTGTATATATCAATGATGTTTGTTTTTCGTGAGTAGGTAGCCCTGTTTATTAGTTCGGCTGATGCGCACCAATTATTTCCAAAAAATTAAATCATACTATAAACAAAATTATTTCCTTTTTATATAAAAAAAAAAGTTTAATTTCAAACTGTTCGTTAGATTATACAAGCTTGCACGTAATGAAATGCAATTCCGGGAATTTGCTGAATTTGTTTTTTTTCGCCGTAATTTGTGGAAAACTATTTTAAATGTCGAGTTTTTAATACCAACATTATTTATAGCGCATTCTTATCAATGTTACTTGTTTCTATTTTATTTTAGAACACGCTGTATATATCAATGATGTTTGTTTTTCGTGAGTAGGTAGCCCTGTTTATTAGTTCGGCTGATGCGCACCAATTATTTCCAAAAAATTAAATCATACTATAAACAAAATTATTTCCTTTTTATATAAAAAAAAAAGTTTAATTTTAAACTGTTCGTTAGATTATACAAGCTTGCACGTAATGAAATGCAATTCCGGGAATTTGCTGAATTTGTTTTTTTTCGCCGTAATTTGTGGAAAACTATTTTAAATGTCGAGTTTTTAATACCAACATTATTTATAGCGCATTCTTATCAATGTTACTTGTTTCTATTTTATTTTAGAACACGCTGTATATATCAATGATGTTTGTTTTTCGTGAGTAGGTAGCCCTGTTTATTAGTTCGGCTGATGCGCACCAATTATTTCCAAAAAATTAAATCATCACTATAAACAAAATTATTTCCTTTTTATAAAAAAAAATAAGTTTAATTTAAAACTGTTCGTTAGATTCAAGGAAACGAAGCATTTATAAAAAATCGATATAACGCATTCGATATTCATTTCTAAACTTCCCCACCAAATCACTTCATAGCTATTTTGATGTTTGTGCATTTGTTCCTGACTAGTTCGCGAACTATAGTTAACTAGTGCACATCGTTTAGTCGATGCGTTATTGTTTGATAACAATTTATTGTTTATAAACAAAAGAATGTCGTGATTGAAAATAAATTGCATCCGGTTGAAACCATTTCGTAAGTTTTTATATTATAATGAACGTGTAAAGTGATTTCAATTTTGGTTAAAGGTCATTTTATAAAAAACTGGCAATAGAAGAGTTGAGCAAAACAATATTTGGACTTGGAACGTAATTATTATCAAATACATAATTAATCGTAATTATTTATGAATGACGACTAAAATTGCTAATGATGTTAGAAATATAAATTTAACATGAAGTACAATTTATATAATTTAAATAAATTCAGTAAAATAAAATAATTAACGCCTTATCATAATTTAAAAAGCCATAAATATTCGATTAAATGATAGCAATAATTGTACTATTTGAACGAAATAATTATATACAGGTTGTTATGTTAATTTAATATACAGGGTGAAACAATTTGCACAACATTTCCGTAATAGGTATTTTAATTCAATAATTCAAAAAAAATATTAATCACTGATTCATTTTCATGAAATTTGTAAAGCTTTACAAAATCTATTTAATCAAATAGAATTCATTTAGCAAATTATTGAAATAAATTCCCCCGACAATTTTCAAATAAAAACCATACATCGTTCAGATATTTTTCTTTTCTCTTTAAAATAAGTTTTTTGGATTGAAATTTCGTGTATTCTCACCCAAAAAGAATCTTCTTTCGTTTGTGTGTCCAATTCCTATTCACCTCGTGCGTGAAATGAATTTAAATTGCCCAACTCGTTTGCTGTTGATATTTTGACATTTCCGGTAAGATAAATCCGCTTCTCTGACGTTCGTACCGTTTCCACCGTCTCCTCACCACCATTTACTATACTATACGATCTCGTGCAGAATCGCATCCAGAAAAACAATACAATCGCTCCAGTCCTGTATATACACATACAGAGTGTTGCATAATTATTTTACACGATCTGAAATTATGTACTGACACGAACACGATTTTTTTTTAAACAATTGTGTTCGTTTTGTAATTATTTCGATTTTTTTAGTTTATTAATTTTATATTAAATTTCTGAAGAAAAAATTCTTCACCTATAAATCTACATATTTAATTTCGCTTGATCTAATAAAATTTGCTCGTTCGCTTATTTATCTGTCACAATTTTGACGTACAATTTATAATTAACCGCGTCAAATTGGAACTTAATTTTGGTATAGAAAAAAACCTATTTTAGAATTAGAATAGCGTACTATAAAATGCCCCACGTATATTTTCCGTTTGCTATTTGTATGATCCTGGATTTGATGTGCTATTCCCCGCTTTTAAATGTCAAAGGTAACGTTTCCCGTTTCTCTGGCATTTTGCGCCGAAGCTCTATTCGAAATTCGTATATCTATATACCCATTGCAACGTTATAGTTTAGATGGGCCCTTAAAAGAACACCCACTACCAACTTACACCATAACACTAGCTACATTTCTTCGCATTAGCTCGGGTATTTCCGCTGACGTTTTGAAATTATATTTTACATCAATTTTATTTATATATTTAACCCCCTTGTGCATTAATTTCGTTGATTTATATATATATATATACTTTGACATTTTTTTTTAAATATTTCAAGAATTCTAGAAAATCATTTTTGCCGTTTTTTATACCCCTGTCACATTTTTCTATTTTTTTTTCTTCAAAATATGATGCCTTACAAAAATTAACTCTTAAAATAAATTCTTATCACTTCGTAAATACCCTGTACATATTAATCGTCTCGATTCGAAATAATTTCTCTAATCGACGAACCATTTACGTTATTAAAATTTATTTTAATTTATTTAAATGCCATCTAATCCAACAATTCCGTGCCATTTTGGCACCCTACCCATTTCTTCTCGATTCATTTCATCGCATGTATCACGTATTGCCTATCTCCGTCCCATTTGCGATCAATATCTTCTACACGACGAGCTCGAGCGCCGTTCCCATTTGGCCCGGCAGATGACGTGCTCGTCGTCGGGGTAGAAACGACGACGTCATAGTCCGTTATGACGTCTTTGACACGTACAGGATGCTAGCAATGTAAACATATACTATTGTCAAACGCGAATGTTTATTTTGCGAGAAATATTTAAAAAAAATTCTAAATTTAAGGCATTGACAGTTGATTTTTAGTTGTTTTGATGGCTGCGTCAAAATTGCTTGGAATTTAATAAAAGGCGCTAGAAAAATATTCTTTCTATTGACGAAAATTCGATATTGGGGGAAATCTTAAAAAAATTGCTTCAAAATTTACTTCATCTCAATTATCCTTTATGAATTTAAAACATAATTTTTACTAATCTATTTTGAAATACATGAAATCATAAATTATAGTTTTTTCACTTGATTTTAATATAAAAGCGAATATCGATTTTTTCCATCCAAATTATATAAGCGTTAAGATAATCAAGGTTTTTTTTTGTTATGTACATTACATCGAATTTGTTTTAAGTATGAACATAGTTATAAAAGTAAAAAAAAATGCTAAAACCGAACAAAATCGACGATTTACACCGAATTTGAAATGTCTAGCAAAATAGTCTTAAACAATGACAATGTTTTCGACAGTGACAGTTTATTGCTACGTTAGAATTGCATCGAATTTTAATAAAAGGAGCACGACTAATTTTTTGCTATTGAAAAAAATCTATATTGAAGAAATCCAAAATAATTTTAACTAAATTATAGATTAGTTTATAGTTGAACTAAATTATAGATTAAATAAATTAGTTCATCTGAATTAAAAATCATAAAAATCAACGTAATAGCGAAATAAGATTTTTTTCGCGCAAAACATCGGGAGTTTTTAGGTGACGTGTACTACATCGAATTTATTTGAACACTGAACATAGCCATAGATGTACTAAAACCGAACGAAAAGGACGATTTGCATCGAATTTCTTTGCGCAGAATGTTATTTCTTTGCGGTAATGTAGCACCCTGTATATATATAGCCACTAGGTGGGCTAGGCTTTCTGGATACAGCTTACCCACTTATTCCATGCTCTAACTCCTTTAGTTACTTTAGTATTGCGCGGGACATCACGCCGTCTGGATCCAGAATCATCCCAGTTTATTTCAAAATACAAAATTAATTTTCAGACTGTCTTTTTAAATTATAAACTTACCATTCGTGCGTACTGAAAAAAAAATCGTACAATTAAAACGGGTTTCGTCAAATTATTTGTATTTTTTTTTTAATAATTGATCGATGTTTTGTGTTGTGTCATTCGATTTGTGAAACAACAAATTAATTAAATCGCTGAAATATATATTTTTTGTAATAATTGGATTTTTCAGCATTGTTTTCAAGTAGAGGTGATAATAAATAGTGAGTCGATTGTTTTAAATTAATTAATGGGAAATTAATCGAAGGGTGTGCACGGTTTTTTTTTTAGATCGTTTAATGTGGATTTTTAGAAGAGGTTGAATTTATTGGTAACGCCTTTCGTGCTGTAGATATAAAGGCAAGTTGCTTTTCAACCTGACCTTGGTCCTCAGTGATAAAGAAATGTGTTTTCGCAACAAGGGAAAATACTACGTATTTAGTTTTTACATGTGTGTTCTATTTTATCTTCAAGAAAGTCGAGTTTTTGGAACATATTTTTTTTGCTACAATATATTTTTTTTTTTGAAATAAACAATTCATAAACCAAAAAATCAAAACCTCGAAACACCTAAATAAAGCGGATAATTAATTATTAATTAATTAATTACACTGTAGGTAAAAATTAGATTTTTTTTTCCGGATTTTTCACCCAAAAGAAAACATACTAATAACATTTTTCGTATGATTTATGATCTTTTTTTATGAAGATAATTAAAGTGGCAGATAATGTAGCTTCTTGTTTGGTTTATCTGAAATGTTGTTTGAGCAATATTAAAAATAAAAATAAATTGAAGTTGATGAATTGATGGAAGATATTAATAAAAGGAATTATTTTTCCGAAATATTTATGACGCATTAGCGGATATTATTTTTTGTGTACACGAGCGAAAATAAAGGAATATTTGTGAAAAATATTTTTTTTCCAGTAAAATTATTTTTTTACTTTCTAATTTTATATCGCGAAATTTTTCGTTCGAACGAAATTTATATTTATTTTTACATAGAAAAAGTAGGCAAGTAGATTTTATTTTTATCTCAAGCTAATTTATCAAATTTTAGTTACTGCAGTTTATTTAAAAAAAAATTAAGTTTAATTTTTTATAAAGAGAAAAAATGTTTAAAAAAACAAAAAAAAAATCCTGGCTGTGTAAAAATGCATTCTTTTTAAATTCACCTTTAATATTACTACTTTTTACTCAATTATTAAAAAATAATCCCCGAAATATTTGATCTTGTCATTTTGTCTGTAAACATGTTATCTATTTCATTTCCTATTGATTTTAAAAAATAGATAACAGTTACTTTAGTTAATTGGTATCAAAATGTTGTTATGCATTTAATGTAATTGTTTTGGTCTATGCAGGGTGGCCCATAAAAATCTACAGAACACTTTGCACGTTATTTTTTATACCAAAGTATTAATATTATTCTATTTTATTTTACAGATTGGATTAACAAAAAAAAAAAATGGCCATATATCACAATTTGAAAGTTAATAACTTCTGAAAAAAGTTAATAAAACAATCTACAATGTTAATAAAGGAATATCGAATACCACTTCCCCTAACCGTGGAGGAATATCGAATTGCCCAACTTTATATGATAGCTGTAAGTAGTTATAAAAAATTAATTGCAATGCATTTAATTGTTTTTTTTTTCATTTATAATTTTTAATTTTTTAAATTTTTATTTCAGAAAAAGAGCAGAGAGGAAAGTAGCGGACATGGCAGTGGCGTAGAAATTTTGATAAATGAACCATATTTAAATGGCCCGGGGGGTCAAGGGCAATATACTAAAAAAATATATCATGTTGGAAGCCATTTGCCAGGTAAAAATTCTTCATTGTAATATAAACATATTTTTTCTTTCATATATTTTTTCGTTTATAATGATAATTTTACACATGCAATTTATATTTTGCCACGCCATATTTATATTATAAAATCCTCGTACATCTTTGAAAAAAAAAATCTTGTTTTCTCGACGTTTGTAGTCAATTTTCTCAACTCCTACGCTGTGTTTATTATTTTTATAATCGAACTTCTGTTTATGAACGGAAAAAAATGATTGGCAAACTGTTCGGAAACAGCCAAACATAAGTGCTTCGTAGAAATGCACGTTTTTTTCTGTTGTCTAAACACACATACATGTGTCGAAATTTTGCAAATATCATCCCAATGATTCGTAAAATAATAATAATCGAGGAAAATAGTAGCAGAAACAAATTTGTCTACGCTTAAATTAAAATTTTGTGATTATTTGGTTGCCGAATCTTAGAAAATGGTAGGCAACCCAATGAGCAACTTGTAAATAAATACAAAAAAATTCAAGAAAATGATAAACAGTGTACATTTTTACCCTTTTTAAGCGCAATAATATAAACTTTTTTTTGTTATATCTTCGTATACCCTTAAAAATAAAACAAAGATTTTAAATACGCTATTTTTTTTTGTATTTGCATCCAATGTACATGTCACTATTTGACATTTCTAGAATGCCATCAAAATAGGTTAGAAAAGTTGATGGGAATATTTATTTAGCGTCTAACATCGTAAAGAGATTTTATAGCAATTTAAATATAAATTTCACTTGGCAAATAGTGTTATATAAATTTCGGGTTTATAAAACACCATGCTGTCGAAAAAATTGGCATGAATAATTAGAATCTGTTTTAGAAGCTTAAATTTACATTCCATGTTTTTTATTAAGTTCTAATCGGCGTAGAAACTGTTTCATTTCACGTTTGAGAATAGCCGCATAGGGAAAGGAAATTAAATATAGGCAACTAAAATTACACGATAAAAACCTATGGTTGCCCTAAAAAAAAATTCAATTGATTTAAATATTCTAGCTACATAATTGATAAAATATTAAATTAAGTTAAATTAAAAATATATCCATATGTCAAAGTACGTCTTAACAGTAGGTTAAAGACCTGACCTAGGATCCATAGGTCAGCTGATTAATGCAACGAAAATCTGGCAACCGTAATACCCCCATCGAGAGTAGGCAACTTCATGAACACATCTGTGTCGCGGAACATTTTTTTTTACATATCTTTAGCCTACAACAGTGATATTTTTAGGTTGGTTAAAAGGTATTTTACCCAAGACGGCTTTAATGGTCGAAGAAGAAGCGTGGAATGATTATCCGTATACTAAAACTAGGTATACGTGCCCTTTCGTTGAGAAATTCTCCCTCGAAATTGAAACGTACTATTTCGGCGACAATGGACACCAAGAAAATGTCTTCAGCTTAACTGGAGGCGATTTGAGAAATAGAATCGTCGGTAAGTAACAATTTTTTTTTTGTAAGTAACAAGAATATTTTGCAATATAATCGCTATTTTGTCGGCGATGTGACAATACCTCCTAGCTGCTTCGAACTTTTAATGAGTCGGGAGATTTTTTGATAAACCTAAAAAATCAGCTTGACATAATGTCATATTTTTTTAAATTTTTGTAAGATAGGAGGTATTGTCACATCGCCGACGATATATTCTTTTAAAATAAAGTCCTATATGACTGATGCGACAATACCTCCTATCTGCTTAGAACTTTTGACACGGGGGGGGGGAATTTTTTGAACATGCGCAATTAACCTAAAAACAAGTTTGACATAACCTGTCATTTTTGTGAGATGGCAGGTATGTGTCACATCTCCGATTATTTGCTTTTATAGTTTGCCTTTAATTGACGATTCGGCACATTGGTGTGACTTCTGATGGCACTAAACGCGCCTGAGAAGAAGTGCCAGAGTATACTATTGTTTTGCCACATTGATTGACGAATTTGGGTCAAGTTATGAAGCTCTTACAGCGTTCCAATACATTATATTATATCATCATAATTCTTCATGCTGATATAATATATACAGGGTGTTTTTATTAAACACAAATCAATGTACAAGATTTTTCTTTTGTAAATCAACGTAATTCTCCATAACATTTAATAGTTTTTATTAACGTATCGTTAAAGTTTAATCATTTTTCCCGTATATAATGGAAGGCTGTCTACGATAGAGTCCTTTTGCTTTATTTAATAATTAGAACATTTACTATTGAAAAAATACACCCAAAAATTGTTTGTATATTTAAAAAAAATATCAATTTTTTTTGTAGGGACACACTGTATATATTGGTGGGTAATCTATATCTATTATAATGCTTTCAACGCTTATGTACGACTACATGAACGTATGGTATAATCTACCTTGTCTTTTATTAATGTCGCTTTGTAAAATACCAAAATAGATATTAAACAATAACGGGAATACATACGAAGTGAAATGAAAAGGAAATAAATACACGATGAATAGATTTATATATTTTGTTTATTTTTAATTTAGAAATTTCTATTTGCATAATGAGAAAATTGTGTGATAAAGTTGCTTGGATATATAAAATATTGGGGAAAAAAAACAATAACAACATTTTCTTAATAATGAAAAATAATATTCATTATTAATCAGATGTATTTTTTTTTGCGAGAATCGTGAAAAAAAATATCACGCATTTTTATTGTATAAGTATTTTTGATGTATTAACAGAAAATAAATATTTCTATTTCTGTGTTGGTATTTTTAGTAGCAAAATCAATTTAAATTGAATCTATTTTTAGTTTTTAATTATGTTATAATAAGAAATTTCGTTGTACAATTGAAATTTTATTCCTATTACAAATCAAATATTACGGCTGATATTTTAACGAAATAAATTACGTTGTTTTTTTAATTGTAGATTTAATAGACGTGGTAAAAGATCAATTATATGGTGCGGATTATATCAGAGAAGAAGATCCGAAATATTTCTCTTCGGAAAAGACTGGACGGGGACCTTTAGATGAAAATTGGCTAGAAGAATATTGGTCTCTTGTAAGAGCACGCAAAAAAACATGTATTTTTCTAGTAATTAAAAAAAAATCGTTATTTAGGTGCAAGGAAAAATTCAACCATTTCACGGAAGGGCTTTGATGTGCGCTTACAAATTGTGCCGAGTGGAATTTCGATATTGGGGAATGCAAACAAAAATCGAACGATTTATTCATGATGTTGGTGAGATAGAATTTTTTTTCGATAATTTTTTTTAAATCGTACAAAAAAATATTGTTAATTAATATTTTTAGCTTTAAGAAAAACGATGGTACGGGCCCATAGACAGGCCTGGGCCTGGCAGGATGAATGGTACGGCTTGACAATGGAAGACATTCGAGAAATCGAGAAACATACCCAACTCGCTCTTAAACGAAAAATGGGCAATATCGATGAAAATTACGGTAAGTAACAAAAATAAAAAATTCCAGACTCGATTTATAGATTTATATATTCCCTTCAGATGAGGATGATCATCTAACAAATGGCAACGCAGCGCAAGAGCATTGCGCTGTTAAAACACTAGCGGCAACAATGGGCAGCATTGAAAAAACGGAAGAGAGTCCGATCCTGATCGCGAAATCCACGCGAGAAAACATTCCGAAAATTACCGCCACAGATGGAGAGGATTTATCGCCGGACGGTGGCAATTTAAAGGTTATAAGGTAATAAAAAAAAATGTTGTTTGAAGAAATTAAATTTGTCGAATTAAACGATTTTTTTTCTAGTCCGAAATGGCAACAGGGCAGAGCCTTACATTCGCCAGGGGCTGGTTCGGTGAAAAGTTTCGATCTGCAAGTTGCCAACTGGCGAATTGAAAGTTTGGGCCGCGATTCAGAGTCCGGATCTGAAGATGAGTTCTTCGATTGTCAGGGTAAAGAAATAATTTATACAATTATTTAACACTGTAGTGACCATTTTTGAAAAGGTGAAGAAAAGTCACAAAAATTCTATTGGTTTTTATAGAATTGTATAATAATGATAATAATAATAATATATAATTATCTTGTCTATATTTGTTACTGATGTTTATCTTATTTATTTTTTATTATTAATTAATTTGAAGTGAGTTTTGCTATTTCTGAACCAACCTCACTCAAAACGAGCTTGGTCCAGAAACTCTAAAGTCGTACTGCTATTTTATTTAATAAAATATTTCTTGGCAAAACTATTTTTCAATTATCTCGAAAACTATTGAAGCAAAAAAAAATGAAACAAAATTTTTCAAATTCCGATTTTAAATATCTATTTTTTTTATATTCAACATTTTATTGTAAAAAAATTAGATGAGCTAATGTTTACACTTAACATGACAATTGCAATTATGTCGCATTTGCCGACGCAATACCCAGTATAATTACATATTTTTGTTGCTTGAAAAAGTTTTACAAATTTGTTTTCTTGAAATAATTGAAACGAGATAAATTAAATAAGAAAATCTAATTAAGGTCTCTATTATTAAAAGTTTTCTACTTACGAAGAGAAGTTTTGTCACATTTTAAACTACAGCTGTTATTTATATTTGATAAATTATGTAATAAATATTTTTTTAGCTGAATGGAGTGAATCGGTTTCTTTAGCAAAGTGGAGTTCTTTGGATTTATTGGCCGAAGAAGATGGTGAAACTTCGTCTCCGACTGTTATTGTTGATCAACAAGGTTTGTTTATTTATTTATTTTAGAAATAAATGTATTTGCTAGTCAAAAAAAAATCTCTGAAATATCCGATTATAAAATATTCCGATTATTATTTAAATCGATTTTATATCTTTCGATAAATAAAATTTAATACAATAAGCGGTTCATTCTATACAATTACCAAAGTGATGCAAAAATTTTTATGATTTGTAACACATTTTGAGATTAACTCTTGTTGTATAGAAGACAGTATATTTTCTTCTACATTCCTCCAACGGGTCGCCAGTGAGCGTGGTGTTCGAAAGTCTTTGCAACGTGGCAAAGGCAACAGTTTGGATCTGGAGTCAACCGGAAGTGGCAGCGGACAAATCAGTCAACAGCAATCGACTTCGTGCACCACAACTGTCTTATTGTTGGTCTTCCACGCTGGAAGTGTTTTAGGTATATGTTAATATATATATTGAAATGAACAATTAATACTTTTATATACAGCAATTGCTGTGAAATATTGTGAAATTATTTAATTTAAATAAATGGTGATTTCGGTGATTTTGAGTAATTTTTTTTATTAGTGTAATTTTTATTTTAGACGCCAATGTAGATATGACGGCAAAAAAATCGGACGCCACGACTTTTCGCGGCGCATTCGAATCTGTCATGCGTCAACATTATCCGGCATTAGTAGGCCATATTGCCATAAAATTAGTGCCGTGTCCTTCCATTTGCACCGAAGGACTAGGAATTTTATCAAGGTACCTTGAAAGAAAGAAAAAATAGTACCCTAATCTATTATGAATATTTCCTTCAGTTTTTTTATGCTACTGAAAATGGGTTTTCTTTCTAAATGTGCAAGTACCGTAAAAATACGTTAAATTTTTTGACACTTGTATGAAATTTTTTTTGATGTGCACGAAAAGAAATTTCACCTTTATTTTTTTTGTTACAAAAATATGGACTTGGCTTTATAAGTGTGCATTTAGTTTATAAATGATTTTAATTGCGGTTTTTTGATACTTGTATGAATATTTTTAATGAATATGAAAAGAAATTTCATCGTGAACTGAGATTTACATATTTTACACGAGAGATTCTTACAAATACGTGAAATGTATGTAATTGGATACAAACCTGACCACAAATTTTTCGCCAAAGTAGCCATTTTAGCTTAATAGTTCGAATTGACTGTATTATACTACTTGCGCGAAATGTCACGTAAAATAACAATAAAATCACTATAAAAGTTTTATTTTTGACACTGTGCAGTTTGAGTCCGTACAGTTTCGATGTGTCGCCATCTTGTACGGAAGTGGCGCAGGTCACGCACGATTCCATTCCGATCGGAGCCATTCCCCTCTTAGCGCAATCCAATACCGATTATCAAGATTATGTTTCAAAGACAATCACCGCTGCCAATACTGTACATCAAGGTAAACGCGCAAAATATATAGGAAATAAATAGACTTTATGTTCGATGACAATTTTTAAAACCAGCTGGAATTTTTATTTCATCTACTTCAAATCTACTTTTGTATTAGGAATAAGCTAGTGGTAGCAAACACGCTTTTTCAGAATCACAAGCGCAGGATATATACGTGGAAAATGCCAGGAGATATAGGGAGGTATCAGATAGATTACATACTGGTTAAAGAGAGGTTTAGGAACCAGATTAAGAATTGTAAGAGTTACCCTGGAGCAGATATTGATAGTGACCATAATTTAGTAGTCCTGGACTCAGAGGTCAAATTCAAGAAATTACAGAAGTCCAAACAGGTCAGAGTAGATGTCGATAGGTTAAAATTAGCTGATGTATATGAAAAGTACAAGCAGAAAGTAGAAATCATGGCTAATGGAACATCAAGGAACGACATAGATTGCGAATGGAGGGAAATCAGAAATGGGTTAACTACAGCAGCAAATGAAGTATTAGGCACAAAGAAAAGGACAGGTAGGAGGGAATGGATCACGGAAGAAATAGTGGAAATGATAGAAGCAAGAAGGAAAATTAAAATAGGAAACACAGAAGCAGGACAGAAAAAATATAAGGAACTAAGGAACTTAATTAATAGGAAATGCAAGCTAGCGAAAGAAGAGTGGATAAAAGGAAACTGTGAGGATATTGAGGAGGATATGAGAAGAGGTAAAGTAGATTTGGGCTACAGGAAAATTAAGTCACATTTTTCTAAAGTAAAACCAAAGGGTAACATTATATGTGATAAGCAGGGTAAGGAACTCACAGAAAATAAGGAAAAAGCTAGAAGATGGAAGGAGTATCTTGAAGATTTATATAAAGGTAGGCAGGACATGGAGGAGCTAGAAAATGTGGAACAGATAGATGAGGATGACTTAGGTCCTAGCATACTTAGGTCAGAGTTTCATAGAGCATTAAATGATTTACGGAATAACAAAGCAGCGGGGATTGATATGATAGCAGCCGAATTAATAAAACACGCAGGGGAAAAAATGCAGGAGCGATTATACAGGTTAGTTTGTAAAATATATGAGAAGGGAGAAGTACCACAGGATTTTCAGCGTAGTAGAATAGTAACAATGCCGAAGAAAATAGGAGCTAATTTGTGTGAGAACTATAGGACCATTAGCCTACTATCACATGCATCGAAGATATTGTTAAAGATTATTTATAGGAGATTAGAAAATAAAGTAGAGGAAAGGCTAGGAGAAGATCAGTTTGGTTTTAGGAAAAACAGAGGGACGAGAGAGGCGATTCTAGCACTAAGAACGGTAGTAGAAAAAAGAAAGAGGGTAGGAAAGGTAACTTGCATAGCTTTTGTAGACTTAGAAAAGGCATTTGATAATGTAGATTGGGACATAATGTTTAGAATTTTAAAAGAAACGGGTATAGATTATAAGGATAGGAGAATAATTTTTAATTTATATAAACACCAAACTGCCTTAGTTAGAATTGAGGGGGAAGAAGAGGTAGCAAAAATAAGGAAGGGAGTTCGGCAGGGATGTACACTTTCACCGTTATTATTTAATCTATATATAGAAGATGCAATAAACAAAGTAAAAGAAGAGTATAGTGTAGGTGTGAATGTACAGGGAGAGAAAATATATATGCTGAGATTCGCCGACGATATAGCTATATTGGAAGAAAGCGAAAAGAATTTAGAAAGGGTATTGAATGGTATGCAGGCAGTATTGACTAGGGATTTTAACATGAAAATAAATATAGGTAAAACTAAAGTGATGAGGTGTGACAAAAAGGAATGCAGTAGAAAAATGAGGATCACAATAGGAGATAATAGAATCGAAGAAGTGTCAGATTTTTGTTATTTAGGCAGTAGAATCACAAAAGATAATCGAAGCAAGGTAGATATAAAGTGTAGGATAGCACAGGGTAGGAAGGCATTCGTAGAAAAAGAACAGATTTTAAGATCAAATATTGACTTGGGTATTAGAAAAAGATTACTGAAGGTATATGTTTGGAGTGTAGCACTGTACGGGTGTGAGGCGTGGACTATAGGAAAGGAAGAGAAGCGTAGATTAGAAGCACTTGAAATGTGGTGTTATAGGAGGATGATGAGGATTGGTTGGGAAGATAAAGTAACAAATGAAGCTGTACTAGAGTTAGTAGGGGAGAAGAGAAGTATCTGGAGAGTGTTACAGCGTAGGAGAGACAGATTAGTAGGGCATATCCTTAGACATGGGGGGATTATGCAATTGATCATAGAAGGTAGAGTGGAGGGAAAGAGAGGGGTAGGTAGGCCTAGATTGGAGTATGTGAGTCAGATAGTTGAAGACGTTGAGATGAATAGCTATAGGGAGATGAAGGGATTAGCTCGGGATAGATCGGCATGGCGTGCTGTTTCCAACCAATCTTTAGGATTGCGGACTCTTTAACTAACTACTTCAAAAAAAATCATCTATTTTTGAAATTCCAACGAATTTAATATCATATTTACAAATATCTTAATTGAAATACAGAAAAAAAATTAAATAGCTACTTTTATATCCGGTTAAGTTGTTCAAATAAATTGTTGTACATACTTTTTGTCCGTATTTAATCAGCAATTACATTTATTTGAGTAACTTCGGAAATATCTTAACAATAATTGGTTAGTAAGAGTTATTTTTTTTTTACAGAATTTTTAAAATCTGAGGAAGGTCAAGGGTTTAACGGTCAAATGTGCATTGTGTCCGATTCTGTCGGATCAATTTTAGCGTACGATGCACTTTGTAGAACGTTAAGATACCAATCTAGGCATGGGAGTGAAAATAGTATACTCGATACAGAAGGTATTCTATCAAAAGGTACGTGTGCAGGCGTTCAAATTATCTTAAATTGACAGTTTTATGTCTTTTTGGAAGTTTAGAAAAGCATATATACATTTTTCGATTTTTTTTTTTTAAATGATGTTAATTGAAAAAGTACTTTGTAATTTTCGTTTGAAGAAATTTTAATATTCAAAATATTCCAGCTTATGTATTAAGGGGGTTCAGCAATATATTTTTTTGTGGTGTGTTAGTTTTTAGCAGACTCTTAAACAAGGAACAAATTTTGACGAAAAAGAAGCTTGTAGATTTTTAAAATAAAATAAAAATAAGCATTCATTTGACAACACGTCACCTGTAACTTCATTTCGGCAAAACTATAATAAATAAACTAAACTAGAGCGGTTTCTTTGGTGGTCGCTAAATTAACAATCACGTGTACTTTTGTAGAGGATGTAGTTATAAACGAAACCGGTCATCTAACAGCGCCATCTCCTAGAAGACGATCATCATCGGTTAGTGAACAACCCGGACAGATCAAATTTGACTTTGACGTGTCGGACTTCTTTATGTTCGGCAGTCCTCTAGCTTTAGTGTTGGCATATCGGCGAATTTCTTCCAGCGATGACAAATCTAGTAAATATTCTTCGCATATAAAGAATCATTTAAAATAATTATTTCGAAATTCTAGCAATAAATAAATATCGGCGTATTATTTTTATAGCAGTTTTTTAAAAAAAGGTTGTTTTTTAGATGTAATAGCCCGTCCAAGTTGCCAGCAAGTCTACAACTTATTCCATCCCACCGATCCAATAGCGTCGCGATTGGAGCCATTGTTGTCGGCTCGTTTCTCCATGCTGCCACCGGTCAACGTTGCCAGATACGCCAAATATCCGCTAGGAAATGGACAACCGTATCATCTATGTAAGTCCATAAAACGATCATTTACATTTTATTTTATTATCTAGAGATATTTTTCACTTTACAATATTTTCTTAACCACAAACAAATATATAGATATATAGGATAAAGCATAAACATAAACGCCCGGAAAACTGGCAACGTTGTTGTTTTATTTCACGATTCGGACAACAGATAGCGCGTAACGTTTTTTTGTGTGTTTATATCGCGAATTATCTTTTTTATTAACAAAAAAAGCGAGAAATTGGTTACTAAAACGAATATTTAATGACATATTTTCAATTAAAATTCTCTTATTTATTTTTGCATCGATTCGTTCTTAATACGTTTTTTTTCGATTCGCTATAATTCAAATTCAAATTTATTTTAAATATATGGATTTTTAATGGTTAATTTTAATCTCTTTACTTAAAAATCGCACATTTGTCATTTTATACTTTCTATTTACACACTCACATTATCCCTTTGCTTATCTGCATGCTAATTTTTATTAACGTAACCTTAATAACATAACAATTCTCAATTAATATCAAATACATAGGATACCATTAACTTCGAGAGCTCCTCGGAACCATTCGGCTTTCGGGTTACTGCTTCGTGTGTTTCATATATATGGAAATTAAAGAAAAACGTAAACGTGGAACTGTAGCGAGAGAGCCGAACGGTTCCGAGGTACGTTCGAAGTTAACGGTATCCTCAAATACACATCCATCGATAAATTACTCCAATTACTGTGTATATATATATATATATTTCTCTCTCTCTGTCTGTTGTACCTGTACTACAATCAACCGTTCTCTGTCACCATACTGTACTCCCCACCAAACCTTATTGCCTTATCGTCCATCTGCGACCCCCCTCCCCACCAGTGGAAATACTACAAACGCACCCGCAGATGTTCCAAGAGGGCGGTGTGCCCATGCGCCGTCTCTCCGACGTGTCTATTGTTAGCACGGTCAGCGGAATTATCGATAATATTCCTCTACAGGCCATCAATGCCCGTAAGTAACTTATTACACGATGATATCCTCTTAGCAGCGCCGAACATGCATTTATGATTGACCATTCCCAATCGATCCTGTTGTAGAAATTTGTTTGCCTCTACAAATGAAACGATTCTATTTTTTTTATGGGGATCTTTTGAGAAATTGGTCGATGCATTTAATATATCCCTGTAGAATCTGCTATTCGTTAGCCAACTGCTTTATTATCTCCTACACAATAGTCTTATTTTCGCCCCCATTTTTTTGATTAATCATTATTCGATGTTTGCTGTTCTACTGAAATTTACTAACGTGTAGAATACTAACAAATTTTTGTTATAAATAACAAAAAAAAAATGAGATGAGTTGTTTAATTTAAAGTTCAGCAAAAATGGTGGGGCGGTAAACGTCTGGACTACGCACTGTACTGTCCGGACGGTTTGAGCAACTTTCCCGCGCACGCGCTTCCGCATTTATTCCACGCAAGCTACTGGGAGAGCTGTGACGTAATCGCTTTTATTCTGCGTCAAGTAAGTCGCCCACAAATCGA
Source organism: Leptodirus hochenwartii (assembly GCA_947310635.1). Taxonomy (NCBI): domain Eukaryota; kingdom Metazoa; phylum Arthropoda; class Insecta; order Coleoptera; family Leiodidae; genus Leptodirus; species Leptodirus hochenwartii. The sequence goes on from OX371179.1 coordinate 1,988,922, forward strand.
CGAAATTTTGTCAATATACCGGGCGTAAAGCTGGATTGGAAACATAGGCATTTTACATATTGAATTCAATTTGTTCAAATATTGACCCCCCAAATATTGAGAGGAATGCAAACGTTCGCTAGAATCATTTTTCAATTAGGAAAACTGCTATAGTTGCATTTTTGCTGTAAAATAATCAGGGCAGCCAATATTTGAACAAGTTTAATTTAACATGTAAAATGCCTGTTTCAAATCCCGCTTTACAACCTGTATTTCTTCTAGGCATTTTTTTTTGTATTTTTTCTTGTAGGTGGGCGGACAATTATTCTCCACCTCGAATCTACTGCCCGCGCATTCGGCTGGAACGGAAGACAACAATTCGCACCTGGCCGGTTTTCTAGCCGGCCAGCCGCGCGAGAAATGGATCCGGAAACGAACGTCGGTCAAACTGAAGAACGTCGCTGCCAATCACCGGGCGAACGACGTGATCGTGCAGGAGGGGACCGCGCAATCGTTGCTCGCCCGTTTCATGTACGGTCCGTTGGATATGATCACCCTTACCGGGGAAAAAGTGGACGTGCATGTGATGAAGGATATCACAGGTGAATAATTTAGAATTAACTCTACTAAAGGTTTTTATTTTTTAATAAATGTGGGACGTCTATTTTGTTCGCGAGGATAATTCGAAATTTTATTTATATACTCCTTCCGTCTCAACTTAGTTGGTCCAAATCCAAAGTTTATTTAATTTGATGCTTAATCGTTTGGTATAGGAAATGTGACAATTAATTTGGGACGGAGGGAGTATTAAATTTCTCGGTGGTGTTTTTTTTTCTATAAAAAATGTAGAAAGTGTCTTTAAATGCAATTTTAGGTGGTGAATGGTATCACATAGCCACGGAAGTTACAGACAAAGCTGGGCGAGTACAATATACAATTCCTCCTGAAGAAACACTGGGATATGGTTTATATCCCGTCAAGGTAAGACATTACGATTTTCTCTTAAACGCCCGTGTTTTTTTTATCGCATCACTAAGCGAATGAAAAATTGCCTCTAGCAATTTTTTTTTTAATCCCCCGCTTCAAGATATTTTGCCATTTTTTTAGCAAAAAAAAACTTGAGTGAAGTGTAATTAAAAATATATTTATCGTGCATTTTAAAGAAAGTTAATGCACGACTAAAATAATTTATTATATAAAATAAAATGTACCAGTTTGCTAAATCTTTTCTTCGTTCAAATCTTTTCGTCATTCGATGATGATTCTAACAACATCTTTTTATTTAGATATATTTTCTAAAGTTTTCAATTCCAACTAAAGAATTATTTGTTCAAATCGATTCGATTATATTTTACGAATTGCGCAAAACTTTAATTCAATTATAAATTAATTTAAAGTAACTGTCCGATCATTCAAATATACATTGTCTTATATTAATAGTTCTGAGCCTAATTTTTTTTTGCCAATTTGAACGGCATTTCATTAATTGAAAATTCAAAATTGAACAAATATCAATGGCGTGAACGTATTAATCATTTAAAATCAATTTATTTACTATTATACTCTATAACATATATCATTATTATTTTTTAAGCGCAACTGCATATCGCTGCTAAATACATATTTAAGATCGAAATGTTTTCAAATTTTCACAATCGTCTTTAAATACATTCCACGGCTCTAATATTCATATAACATTCTTTCAAATCGTAGATGGTGGTTCGTGGAGATCACACGTCTACCGATTTATATTTAGCCGTAGTACCACCAAAAACCGAATGTGTTGTCTTTAGTATCGACGGAAGTTTCACTGCAAGCGTCTCAGTCACTGGAAGAGACCCCAAGGTACAAAATACAGCAATAAATTTAATGTTATATAAACTTTTTCATTAACAATAGAATATCTTTTCGCGTTTAGGTTCGTGCCGGTGCTGTAGACGTTGCACGACACTGGCAGGAACTTGGCTATCTAATTCTCTATATAACTGGACGGCCAGATATGCAGCACGCTCGAGTCCTGTCCTGGCTCGCCCAGCATAATTTCCCCCATGGTTTGGTGTCGTTTGCCGATGGCTTAAGCAGAGATCCTTTGGGCCATAAGGCGCAATACTTAAGCAATCTTATACATGTAAGCAGAATCGAATCGAATCGAGTTTTTGACATTTTAATTGTATTCTATTTATTGAGATTTGTGAGTTTTTTTTCTTTAAACACTAAAGAATTATTAATATTAGATATGGTATAAATTAAATTATCTAATTTGTTCATTTACTGTAATAATATAGCTGGTTTTTTTTACTATAAAAAATGTCAAAAAAAGTGAACAAAAACAAAATTGAAGTTTGGAAGAATTTTTTTTTTCCCAATTTGACAGAACCACGGAGTAATCATCCACTCTGCCTATGGCTCCGCGAAAGATATCAGCGTGTATACGAGCATTAATCTGCAACCGCGCCAAATCTATATCGTCGGCAAGGCCAATAAAAAACAGCACGGTCAGGCGACAGTGTTGTCGGATGGTTATGCCGCCCATTTGGCTATATTGATGGCGCACGGTGGCTCAAGAACGGCGCAGGGGAATGCCAGAATGGTGTTGCCCAGGGGGCACTTTGGACTGCCCGGACAGCAAGCGTTCGGACGCAGAAGAAGGTTAGAAAATGTTATATATATAGTCGAAATATTACATATAAATTGCAGTGTTATAAAAATGCGATTACAGAAGAATAATTGTAAATAGAATATCACCCAAATACCGTAACTTAAAGCATTAAGTAGCTAGATGTACATTTCGAAGGCTAAGCCCCCATCTTCAGTAGCACTATATAAAAACTAAATAAAATACCTCTGTCACGAATCGTGATTGCTATAAAATTGAATAAAAAATCAATAGATAGATAGATAATAACTTTATTTTTCATAAATGTCAGTACATACAAGTTGTATACATGATATAAAAAAAACAGGCGTTAAAAAGGGGAAAAAAAAATATAATAGTATATTACATTTTCATAATATCTTTTCACTTATATTTTGATTTAAAAAAATCTTCTACTTCGCTTAGAAGTAGTATTTTAATCTCACTTTTGAAACTTTCAATGGCCAATGGTTTTACCATTAATGTGACAGAATTTTTTAAATCTGACATAATATGAACTATAAATTTTTGAACAATATAAAATACGATTAACGACGTATGTAAGTAATAATATTTAAATTCTCACTTTTGACATTTCTGTCATTTTTAACAATTTTAAACTTTGATATTTCATTCATTTTTGTTCTTGTCAATTTTGACATTTCTATATTTCTGTCACTTTTGACATATCTGTCACTATCGACATTTCTGTCATTTTCGATATTTGAAACGTTTTTTAAAATGTTTGTATTAAAAGGCTTGTACGTATGTATATTACATGTTTTTTATCTTCCAGTCACGATACGATCGCGGTGCCGTTGAACCACGGCGGATCACCGGCGGCCATCACCCGATCGGCCATATTAAAGCGCAAGGTTTACGTTTAAGTCATATGTGTAGTAGAAGGCAACGTGTCAAATTGAACCGATCGTCGGTCCGTTGGCGGCACCATGCGAAACGCATGTGTCCGCTCCGTTCTATTTACGCTTTACGTGTAGCCTTTTATATATAATCACCGTGTTTTCTATATAAATACTCTAACGGTTTTTATATCAAAAGCAATGGGTAAATATATCGTACGCAATATATGGGTTTGTGTTTTAGAATATAAGTCACCGTAGCTTCCACAAAACCAAACACGAAATTCATTAAAACCACACCGTTTTTCCGCACCCGTTCCATTTGTAATAAAAATTGTGGCCTGAAAAAATATTATTTTCATTTAACGTTATTTAACATAATATATCGTCAGTGATGTGACAATACCACCTATCGAGTTGGGAGATTTTCTGAACATGCGCAATACAACAACAGAATCACTTTGACATAATATCTCATTTTTCGATTTTTTGTAAGATAGTTGGTATGTGTCACATCGCTGACGATATATTATGTTCATTTAACGCTTCGAAAAGTGGGTTAATTAAAATGTCAACATGTTTAAAATGACGTTTGTCAGTTTAGACAACTAATTACATGCTTAAATATATTTTGTCTGATGACAGAAAAAAATGTACAAAAATTGACATAAGCGGCGATATTCAGTTTATATACATAAATCGACTTCAATATTTTCAATGCCTTATTATTATTTTTTAAATCGTAAGAAAAAAATATAAGGAACTAAGGAACTTAATTAATAGGAAATGCAAGCTAGCGAAAGAAGAGTGGATAAAAGGAAATTGTGAGGATATTGAGGAGGGTATGAGAAGAGGTAAAGTAGATTTGGGCTACAGGAAAATTAAGTCACATTTTTCTAAAGTAAAACCAAAGGGTAACATTATATGTGATAAGCAGGGTAAGGAACTCACAGAAAATAAGGAAAAAGCTAGAAGATGGAAGGAGTATCTTGCAGATTTATATAAAGGTAGGCAGGACATGGAGGAGCTAGAAAATGTGGAACAGATAGATGAGGATGACTTAGGTCCTAGCATACTTAGGTCAGAGTTTCATAGAGCATTAAATGATTTACGGAATAACAAAGCAGCGGGGATTGATATGATACCAGCCGAATTAATAAAACACGCAGGGGAAAAAATGCAGGAGCGATTATACAGGTTAGTTTGTAAAATATATGAGAAGGGAGAAGTACCACAGGATTTTCAGCGTAGTAGAATAGTAACAATGCCGAAGAAAATAGGAGCTAATTTGTGTGAGAACTATAGGACCATTAGCCTACTATCACATGCATCGAAGATATTGTTAAAGATTATTTATAGGAGATTAGAAAATAAAGTAGAGGAAAGGCTAGGAGAAGATCAGTTTGGTTTTAGGAAAAACAGAGGGACGAGGGAGGCGATTCTAGCACTAAGAACGGTAGTAGAAAAAAGAAATAGGGTAGGAAAGGTAACTTGCATAGCTTTTGTAGACTTAGAAAAGGCATTTGACAATGTAGATTGGGACATAATGTTTAGAATTTTAAAAGAAACGGGTATAGATTATAAGGATAGGAGAATAATTTTTAATTTATATAAACACCAAACTGCCTTAGTTAGAATTGAGGGGGAAGAAGAGGTAGCAAAAATAGGGAAGGGAGTTCGGCAGGGATGTACACTCTCACCGTTATTATTTAATCTATATATAGAAGATGCAATAAACAAAGTAAAAGAAGAGTATAGTGTAGGTGTGAATGTACAGGGAGAGAAAATATATATGCTGAGATTCGCCGACGATATAGCTATATTGGAAGAAAGCGAAAAGAAATTAGAAAGGGTATTGAATGGTATGCAGGCAGTATTGACTAGGGATTTTAACATGAAAATAAATATAGGTAAAACTAAAGTGATGAGGTGTGACAAAAAGGAATGCAGTAGAAAAATGAGGATCACAATAGGAGATAATAGAATCGAAGAAGTGTCAGATTTTTGTTATTTAGGCAGTAGAATCACAAAAGATAATCGAAGCAAGGTAGATATAAAGTGTAGGATAGCACAGGGTAGGAAGGCATTCGTAGAAAAAGAACAGATTTTAAGATCAAATATTGACTTGGGTATTAGAAAAAGATTACTGAAGGTATATGTTTGGAGTGTAGCACTGTACGGGTGTGAGGCGTGGACTATAGGAAAGGAAGAGAAGCGTAGATTAGAAGCACTTGAAATGTGGTGTTATAGGAGGATGATGAGGATTGGTTGGGAAGATAAAGTAACAAATGAAGCTGTACTAGAGTTAGTAGGGGAGAAGAGAAGTATTTGGAGAGTGTTACAACGTAGGAGAGACAGATTAGTAGGGCATATTCTTAGGCATGGGGGGATTATGCAATTGATCATAGAAGGTAGAGTGGAGGGAAAGAGAGGGGTAGGTAGGCCTAGATTGGAGTATGTGAGTCAGATAGTTGAAGACGTTGAGATGAATAGCTATAGGGAGATGAAGGGATTAGCTCAGGATAGATCGGCATGGCGTGCTGTTTCCAACCAATCTTTAGGATTGCGGACTCTCTAACTAACTAAGAAATCTCTTGATTTTTATGCAAATATTGTATAATATGTTCTAGATATAATTTTTCACTTATTTATGTGCTTTCGTTACTTAAATCGAAGTTACTTCTATTTACTCCTTTTTTTTATTTGAGCATTTACGAAAAAAAAACGCCCTTTGAACTTACTGAAGTTAAAAATTTAAAAATCCGTTGGAAACAGCATTTATTTTTTGATCTCTAGTCCTAATTATTTTTTTAACCCTCACTTCAATATTTTGGAAACCATTCCTTTTGTAAAATTTCAACTCATCTGTTGCTTCCTTTAAAAAAAAGTCTGCCAGTTTAAAAAATCGCAACATTTTACACAAACCAGTAAAACACTTCGCAATGTGGAATGTGTCCGCTTCAAGCCGTCCATAATTTTCGATAATTTCACCGCAAAAATCCCATTGTTATATTTAAAAAAAAAAACTGCAATAATTGTTCTACTACACATTGTCTAAAACACCTTGCACTTCACCCTTTAATTGTGCTTAAAAATGTGTTTTCAAAAATTTGTTCCATTTTGTCTTGCATAATTTTCGTCCTAAATTTCCTGCTTACGTTTTAGCTTACAGCTATTTGTACATTTTTTTTTTTGCGTATTGGAAATATATTTTTTTATGATACTACTTTAAAGTCACGATTTGGAAAATTTCATATTATAAATTTTTTTTTCTACGTTCTAAACTATATTCTGTAAATCTCCTTCCGAAATATTCTCAAAAAAAAAGGGATTGGTAATTTAATATTACAAATCGCCTATTTTTTTTAAGAGATGCTAAATATACGAATATTTAAAGTAGACGTAAATGTACAAGTTAAAAAACAAGAAATTTTTCGAGAAAAAAGCTCAATATTTACTCAAATTAAAATAATCAATTCTGGTGTTGTTCTTTTTATTTAAATACAATAATTCACGCAACATAAACAGTGACTAAAAGTTTAAAAAACAAACTTCCGACGTGTACAAATCCTCAATTAAATGTAACAGAACGAATCAAATCTCGATTATTTCTCCGCAGCAAATCTGCTAAACGCACCAGTTCATATCCATGCTCAACTTCCGACCCAATGGCCACGTCCCCCACCTGCGTCATAGAGCGCACGCTTAGTATACGTCACTGTCAGATGCCACGGCCAACATTGTCACTGTCTGTTTGCGTTGTCGGCAATAACAACGGCAACAGCGTTGCCAACGCAATTGCTACAACACCATCGCCCGGCAACAGCGCCAGTGCTCCAACACCAAGGTAAGAATTCTTCGTCTTCTTTTTTTATTGCGGGGAACGAGCTTGTGCATTAATTTTTTTTATAATTGCTCTTCGGGTAAAACAATTTGTAGGTAACTTGCTGTTATAGAGTCATTAAAGTATGTCAAAAATTAAATGGTATATTTTGTAAATTTGTTTATAAATATTGAATCTTATTTTTGACCGGCTTAAACTGTAGTAGAAGGTTATGGTATTGTTGGTGCATTTTCTTTTTTAATATTTTTATTAATTGACAAATTAAATATCTATCAGTCGTTCGATCAAATGAATGGAAAGGGAAAAAAGATCTGAAAACGCGTTGTATTATTAAAAATCTTTAAAAATAAAAATTGTTTCTTGTAAAGATGTATTGGATGTTTAAAATTAATTTATTACAACTACAATTTGATCTGCTATAGCTAGACAAAATTTTACCCACATTAATTTAATGGTTAAAGGGATTTTTCTCAACAAAAAAAATGAGTAAAATAACTACACCACAAATTGATTATTTCTTTTCAACTCGATGTGATTTATTTAAACAAATAATTTGTTTGTAGTGTAAATATTTTATATTAGCTTGCGACCCACTTGCCAAAATGTCGATTGTCGTTGATTTTTGTATTCCGACATTTTTAACTGGGGTGTACATAAGTTGTAGAAAATGACTAAATGTGTAAAATTGGTGACGTAGTTGCAAATTTCTGTTTAGATAAAAAAATAATTGTGTAAATGGTTCAAAATTCATTCTTGCCCTACGATTGTTCCTTTAAAAAAAAATTTACGACGTGCAAAAAGAATGTTTTGAAATTATTAGATGTTAATGACGTACGTTCAGAGTTGATGTAGAATTTTTAAGACAAGTTTTCTGTGAATTATATTTAAAAAAAAAGCATTGCCATTAGGTCTATATTTTTTTATAAAACCGATATATTGGAAATTAAAAAATCACCCAACATTTTGAGAATAAATAACGAGAAATTAAAGTCTGCGAAAACAAATAAATAAACAATACTTTTCGTAAATTTCACTGAAAATTTGAAGGGATATTTCGCAAAATTTGTAATATTAAGAAAGTTTGCATTTCTCTATGAACAAAAAAAAAAACGTAAATACCATCAAAGAAAAATTAGTTCAATATAGCAAAAAAAAAAATCATTTCTTATAACTTTCAGTATGGCAAATTTTGACTTGTTATCTCCTCAAACTTGAAAACTCAACAGAAACATGTTTCCTATCGAAAGATATCGTTATTTTTTAGAAAATAAGTGATTGTTACTCTAAATTCTTATTTCGTCACTATGAAAAAAAAAATTAATACATTCTTTAAGTCTGATGTAGTAACTTTGCATGTGATAAATTACATAAATACTTAAAATAATATTATAAATACACTAAAGGCGCTTTTAAAAATGAATATAAATGTTCCGTAAGAATATTTATAAATAATTAAATATTCTTTTGATTTGCATATATAAAAATCATTTGTTTATGATATATTTAGTTGTTTTGTAAAGTGATTAATTAATTTTAAAAAATCGCTTGAAAAATATATCAAAATGTCATTTTTTTAAAATATTTTCTCTTGCCCGATTTTTATTCACATTTCACATTTATTTATATGCAATTTAAAAGTGCAAATGATTTATTTATACTATTTAATTGATCTGATTAAACAATACCGCAAATATTTTGATTTAAAATTATTTTAATACGTTCAAAAGTCTATTTAATTTAGGACCAATTTGTTCTAAACTGTAAAAAAAGCATTTATAAGCTTCTTTTATTAAATTTAGTATAGTATGGAGTATACATCGTGACATTTGTAAATAAATAAGCTGTTTAATTTTCTTTCTTTTCTTAAGAAACTAACGCAAAAAGTATAAAATGTAATATAGTGCCATATAATTTTATATGTTTCATACAAAAAATTCAAATCAATATATAAAAATAGTACCTAAATTTAAGGAAATAGAAGATATATGTCCTGTTACTTATTGTTAAATATTTATTTCAGAAATAAAAAAGACGTTCTTCAAATTGAGGGTTAAATTATACAATGGTATTTAAAGATATTTAAGCGATTGTTAAAAATACAAATTATTTATATAGTATTTTTTATTTTGGGGAATCAAATGTGAAAAATTTCGCAACTTGACTTTGTAAATTTAAAATTTCGTCTAGAAGCAATTGGTTGTTTTTTTGTAGTTCTTTAATAGTATGCTTGTAGACATCTTCTCTTAATTTGTATTTATTTATTATCTGCGCTGTTGTAGAATCGTTACTAACATATTTGCCTACAATTAACAAATTTAAAATGTAATGAATGTATTATGCTGTCCAATTTTATATTTTACTCATTGAATCGGCCACATACCAATTTCAAGCTTATTTCTTTCACGTAACAAGTGAATTTCATTTTCTAGTCTCTGTACGGTGTGTTTGTGTTCGTCCTCTTTTGAATTTAACATTTTCTTAAGCATTTTATTGTCTTTGGATAGATTCTTTATTTCGTGCGTTTTATGTTCGACATTATCGTTTAATAGACAAATTGTGTTTTCCAATTTTTTCGAAGCAATCTCTTTCTCCGTAATTTCATCTATATAATCAAGATGTCTCCCCTGAAAAATTTATTAATCGCAATTATTTAAATTAAATAATTATTTAATATAATTGTTTATTTAAGTTTTATTTATTTAAGCAATTATTTACCGGTTTCATATACAAGTGAATTTATTAACGTGTTTATAACAATTTGTGATCTGAAAATTTTACAATTTTATTTAAATCTCTTTTTTTTAAGTTATGAAATTTGGTTGAGAAAAGCCGTGTAGGGAAATGAAGATAAATATAGGCAACTGAAACTACAATATAGAAACCTAGTAGCGTTGCCATAAAAAAATCCAATTGATTTTAATATTGTAGGTACATAATTGATAAAATATTTATATGTCCAAGTAAGTCTTAATAATAGGTATTAAAGACCTGACCTAGGATCCATTAGTTAGTTAAAGAGTCCGCAATCCTAAAGATTGGTTGGAAACAGCACGCCATGCCGATCTATCCTGAGCTAATCCCTTCATCTCCCTATAGCTATTCATCTCAACGTCTTCAACTATCTGACTCACATACTCCAATCTAGGCCTACCTACCCCTCTCTTTCCCTCCACTCTACCTTCTATGATCAATTGCATAATCCCCCCATGCCTAAGAATATGCCCTACTAATCTGTCTCTCCTACGCTGTAACACTCTCCAGATACTTCTCTTCTCCCCTACTAACTCTAGTACAGCTTCATTTGTTACTTTATCTTCCCAACCAATCCTCATCATCCTCCTATAACACCACATTTCAAGTGCTTCTAATCTACGCTTCTCTTCCTTTCCTATAGTCCACGCCTCACACCCGTACAGTGCTACACTCCAAACATATACCTTCAGTAATCTTTTTCTAATACCCAAGTCAATATTTGATCTTAAAATCTGTTCTTTTTCTACGAATGCCTTCCTACCCTGTGCTATCCTACACTTTATATCTACCTTGCTTCGATTATCTTTTGTGATTCTACTGCCTAAATAACAAAAATCTGACACTTCTTCGATTCTATTATCTCCTATTGTGATCCTCATTTTTCTACTGCATTCCTTTTTGTCACACCTCATCACTTTAGTTTTACCTATATTTATTTTCATGTTAAAATCCCTAGTCAATACTGCCTGCATACCATTCAATACCCTTTCTAAATTCTTTTCGCTTTCTTCCAATATAGCTATATCGTCGGCGAATCTCAGCATATATATTTTCTCTCCCTGTACATTCACACCTACACTATACTCTTCTTTTACTTTGTTTATTGCATCTTCTATATATAGATTAAATAATAACGGTGAAATGTACATCCCTGCCGAACTCCATAGGATCCATAGGTCAGATTATTGATGTATTGAAAATTTGGCAACCTTAATACCCCTGGCGAGTAGGCAACTTAATAAGCGCTACTGTATCGCGAAACATGTACTAAATCATTATCCCTTTTGAGTAATTCTTAGTCAAAATCATACCGATTTTTTAGCGTGTTAAAAGGACTTGCGATATTACATTTTTATTTAAATCTCACAATCACAAGTCTGTTGATGAAATTTTTATTACGATTTAGAATATGCAAGTAGTTTTAATGGGAAATAACGTGAGCGGTTACCTTTAATTTTTCATTATCCTTTTTTAATTGCGAATTATTCAATTCTAAATCACTGTGCTCTTGCAAGGAAGATTTGTAAATTCTCACTAATTGCCTTGTATTATAAATCATATCTGTCAAATAGTCGCTTGGTGTTCTGCTAAAATTTAGCTCTACAAGTCCTAACGTATCAAATTCCTACAAACGAAATATTCCTGCATATATTGTAGCCAATTATTTATGCTTACAAACCTCTGATAATTGCTGCAATTCATTTGCATCAAAAGGAATTTGCGAATCCATGAAAAAATAGTAAATTAGACGAACCTTACTTTACTTGATAATTATATTTGTTTGAACTACTGATTAATGACGCGTAGGTTGCATACTATCCCTAGATTTAGAGATGGTGGAAATTTAAGCAATTTTAAATTATTCAATTTATTTTACAAAAACTATCTGATCCTACATTTTTTATAATTTTGCAACAACTTTATAACATATTGCACGATAGTATCGACTTCAGCCATGGCGCCAAGACCGACATCTCCACAAACAAGTGTCTTTTCGACAACAGGTACACATTTATAGCCCCATTCCTTTATTTTCTCTAATTGCGAACGAGTAATCGGATGATTGTACATCTTTGTATTCATAGCTGGACAAACAACAAGAGGCAAATCATTGTCCCAAGCCCGCACGGTGCTGGTCAATAGATTGTCACAAATACCCTACAAAAAAAAAATGATTCCCAGGCGATATATTAATTACAACAAAAATGAACTACGACTAATGAAGGTAACATTTGCATTAATTACGGTAGATATCTTGGCCAACGTATTAGCATCTAGCGGAGCAATTAAAAGCAAATCGGCCCATTTGCCGAGTTCAATATGCAAAATCGGATCGCCCCGATCTTTCCAACTATCCCATTCCTGTTGGTCGTAATGCACTATAACGTTCGCCGGTAATTCGGACACTGTAAAGAAATGTTTAGAATGTTCCGTGGCTACCACTTTAACGTTAACATTCAAATTCGTCAAACTATCGCACAATTTGCCCAATTTAATTGTAGCTACGCTGCCCGTCACCCCCACTAATACATTGTATTCTTCAGTGTCGGTCATTTTTACGCGGTTCTATGTCCGCATATCCCAATTTCGACCAATCTTCTTTCGCCATTAAATTGTTCTCCATGCGGCAGGCGAGGTAGTCGCGTGACGCTTCTCTGCAACGGTTATTGTTGTTTCCATGCTCACTTAAACAGCTCATGTACTTTAACATGATCTTCTTACAAGCGCCCTCGTGATCCAATGGAAAACTGCCCTTTTCCGGCGCCACTGGAATGAATTGCTTTTGACCAAAGGTCATGGAAGACATCGCGATTAAATTAAATAGTAATTAACGTGATAGACGTTCGCATATGTAAATAAATATATAGCGTATGCGCGCGCGCGCGTGTGCAATACTTCACCTGATTTTGACAGATGTCGTAGTCCGTTTGTACAGTCTGTGTCATTGTTCAAGTATTACGATAAAGTGAAACGAGTGCAGCGTTTTGTGTGGCATGTGTTTCGATTCATTTATTACATTTCGACAATGATTTGAGATAATTAAAGTGCTTTGCGGTTTCCAGACAGATCCGATGATGATCTTGGGCAGATTAGACGCGATTTATCCTTTATTATATCGTCGCGCGCGGACGCAAACAGCGCACCAACTAGCAGTCCCTTCGTGGTTACCTGTGAAAGCTTCAAGCGCATTTGAAGCTTTCGAGGCCGCCGCCGCATTCATGGAACTATGAACCTGGATCCATTGTCCTTTACTTTGTCACAAATCAGTTATTTAGTTGCGTCCGTGAATAAGAAGAACTACAAGCAAATTGTAGGCGACCTTTCTAAGGTAATCTATTTACGGCATTGTTGGCAAAGCACATTTACACACAGTTGACGCAACGTAGACAAGGATGGGTATTTTATAAAAAAAAAATCCGGGAAAAATGGGGCTATTCATTTATGTACTTCGAATGGCTATTATTATAAAAGTAATCTTCAATTTTCCCCATTTCATGATTTACCTTTATTAGTAATGTTATATATGTACTTTTTACATCGGCTTGTCAATATAATTTGGCAACAGTGCATCGCGTAGTTCTAAACACTAGCAACTATTCACGTCAGTTAGCTTGTCAACTAGTTGCTTTGGCGTGTTACGATTCCCTTGTTTACCGGCACTCCAGCACAATAGGAACGAACAAAGGTGCTTTCAATTAGGCCCTTATTAGATACTCCCGACTAACCGTATCGCACATTGCAAGTAACTAACCATTGATTAACGAGCGTATATATTTTGTATATTAACTAACTGCTGTGTACGAATTACTGTTTGTGCTATTGGTATGAGCGTTTCGCCCCACGTAATGGACGCCTGGGTGGCCGACGTACCCGTTGTTGGGGAGTATCGTAGTGGTAATACGTTGTTATTGGTGTTGTTAGCTAGCGGAGTTGCATGGTATAGAGGCCGATCGTCATCTGCTCCGCTGTTTGTTCGCAGCGGTGGACTTTAGCGACAGAGCGCCCGCCAGCGGCCACTCCATTAAAGTCCAGCCCGTGCAGTCTGCGCAGAGTTTGGCGCTCCAGTACTATTGCGGCTCTGTGTTGCTGCAACGTCTGCCCGCATTTAGCAATATCGCGTACGTCTTTGACTCCGATAAACAAAACAATACGAATAAGGTACGTTACAGCATAGTACTCGGAATGTTTCGGTACGATTCTGGCTGAATAGGGATAATGATTTAAAGCATTTATATCATGTAGTTTCAGTTGCCTATATTTAGCCTATCCGGCTATTCTCAGCCAGATTCGTACCAACGTTTCAATGTTCCTGTAACATTGTTTTATGTGTGTGCAGACTTTACAGGTAGGTCCGCAATTCTTTACTCAACTGGTGAAGGTGCTCCGGCTCGCCCCCGTGCAAGAAGTTGTGTTCGCACTTGCCTTAAGTCATTCGTCGAATACCGATTTAGTATCGTTGGCGAAGGGTCATTTGAGAACCGCCGTGCCCGCTTTAGTAAAGTCCTACGTGGACACAGAAGGTAAATTTAATAATAAAGAGCCACACGTTAATTCGTAGATTTTAAATAATAAAACTGCAAATTTGCTTAGAAGAGATTTGTAGATTTTGCGTGTGAAATAGAATTTAGCAACATAAAGAATATTGCAATGTACTTTATTTTTATTACGTTGACTTAGTTATAATATAGAATATCACCCAAATACCGTAACAAGCATTAAGTAGCTAGATGTACATTTCAAACGCTAGTATATCAATCACGATTCGTGACAGAGGTATTTTATTTAGTTTTATCTTGTGCTACTGAAGATGGACGCACAGCGCTTGAAATGTACATCTAGCTACTTAATGCTTGTTACGGTATTTGGGTGATATTCTGTATTCTAATTTAACACCGTAATAATAAAAAAATAAAAATAAGTTGACTTAGTTGATTAAAATTCGTCTCAAGAAGAACGTAAAGTTACTTCCCGCATCATCACATTGACTTTATTTCTATTTAAATAAACAGTTTGATTTATTTTTATTGCGCTATAATATAAACGAACATTGTAGTTTGCACCCATTATTATTATATAAGGATAAGTTTGATTCAAAAATAAATTTTAACTGTAAGCGACTTGCTCATAATCGTGACATGTTCTTAAAGATAGTACGCGGGAATATTAATCTGTTTAAAAAGTGAAAATCCTTCCCGGTTAAAAAGTCGAAACAAAGAATTGTTAGGTCTAATTTTTTATTTTCATTTCTGTTGTAAGATGGCAATGATGGCAATTTTATAAAATTTACAGGAGAGTAAAAATTAAATTTCCGAAGGCATTGTATTTGATTACATATCGTAAGTATCTTCTACGTGAATTTCGACGGATTTAAAAGCCGTTGTTGAGAATATACAACAGAAATAAATATAGATCTCAACCTGTATTATTTACTGGAGTAAAAATTAGAAAACGACCAAAACGTGCCATAACACGTTTCGCCATCTTACCACAGATTTATAATAGATTGTAGAGGACTGCAAAATTGTAACAAGTTGCATAAGTAAATAAAGGACGAATGTTTGCATTTATTAACAAAAAATACAAACTACAATCCGTAAGAAGATTGATAAGAGCAAGATTTCATTGAAGAAGAAAACAAATCAATTCCCCCACAGGCAGCGGCCAACAGCAAGAAGGCGGCCTACACGACACCAGCCCCGAACTCCTCCACCTAATTCTAACGTCAATCACACCACCACAATCCACAATACAACCGCCAATCACCAAACCGAAACCATCAACAACGACCTTAACGCTCACATCCTCACCCGCCACATCCCCACCCGCGTACATAACATCGATACAGCACGCCCAGTTTCTGCGATCGTTACGCAGAGACTTCCCGCCAGATCGTGTGCCCGTTGTGCTAGCGCCCTTAGTATATCCAGACTGTGCGGAGTTGTTGGACGGTATGGCATCTGGTGGCGGAACTAGCGGCGGAGTGGACGGTGGTGGTGGCGGTGGCGCACAGCAACAGGATAGTGGTGGGGGGACCGTTGCGCTCGCCGATATGATGGCGGAGGTAAGATTATCGGTTTATTCGAGTAGAAAGGTTGTACATTTAGGGCCACTTGTATAACGCCCGTTTAAGGAGGGTTTAAATTTATTAAACTATGTTTAAAAATATATTTGCGTTGTTTGTACAAATTGTAGTTACCGCTTACAGAATTAACAGAATTATGTTGCTAAACATACTTTCGACAAGAATTCTATCACAATGCACATCTTATAAAAAAATCCACTCGTAAAATAACGTGCTTATATAAAAATTATTTTATATTCAATTGTTAACGTTATCAATCTGTCACTATTCGTTGATTTCAGTGTTTTGTCACCAGAACTAGGATTTTTTTGTTGCCGACCTCTCGTAACTACGGTTTAAGTAACCAGTTAACTGAAGTATATACCATCAAGTTTGCGGTTAAACTACAGTAAAAAATTAAACAACGTTTAACTGATTGTTATACAAGCGGCCCTTAGTAGTTACGATATTTTTTGTCGCGGTTCTTGCGAGAAAATACTTTTGTTTTTTTACAACTAGATCGGATATTCATTCACCGCATCGCTGGACGACTGTCGGTCGAACCTGCTGAAACTAACCCCCGCTCCCCCCAGCCCCATACCCGCCACGCAACGTATCATCACCCCACTGACTGTCGCTCGCCTATTGCACGTCCTAATAAAAACACCGAACATACACGAGGATTCTTTGTCGTCTTCATCTGCCACGGTGAAGATCAGTGCGGCTGCGGCCGGCTCATCATCATCCACTTTATTGTCCAGCGGCGCCAACACGTGGAACGTCGACGTTCTCGTGAAGGCACTGAAAGAGGTCGCAGCCCCGCCGGGATTACAGTGGACGGCCGTTGTTGCCGAACTGGATAATGCCGAGGTGGTGGTCAGGGATCGGGCGGGTCTGCTGATGCTCGTGCAGGTGTTGCGGTTGGGACTGCAACAGCAGCAGATGGGCGGCGGCGGAACAGGCGTGGCTGGTTGGAGTAGCGGCGGTGTCCTGGATGGGTTCCCAGTGGATCACCTGTACAGGTGAACACTCGATACGATTACCTCATTGGTGCTTATTGACGATATCAATTTTCCATATAGACGTTGGTCTCATTCAAATGCTCAGCTGCATTTGATACAGACTATTCTACAGAACTCGGATGTGTTTTCGTTTGCCGATTATCAGTGTCCAATTGTTTCGGTGGATATGTTAAAGACGCCACCGCCGCCCGACCAAGACTCTAAAGATCTCGTTAATTGGCGTTGCTTGCCTTTAGTCGATCTATTGCTACAATTATCGCAAGTGAGAAACAAAAAATAATTATTGCGCTGGGATTTTTTCTACGAGTTTTTGTTTTTTAGGTAGAAAATGGTAGATTTTATGGGGTAGTGCAAGAGCTGTTCAAATTCCCCGTGCAAAACTGTCCGGACGTGCTGGTTTTAGCGCTGCTGCAATGTTCGGCAACGTTGCTAAATACCAGCGGCGCCAACTCCGTTCCTGTATTGAAACAAGAACTTCTCACGTCTCTAGTGCCTATTTTTCTAGGTAACTAATCGGACTATAAGCTTTAAAAAATATTTTTCTTGATGGGTTATAGATTTTGACGTTATGTTGTGATATTCCATATTAGGGATAATATCGAATAATGGGGAGGAAATTAGGTCTAATTGGTCATTGAGTAAATTATAATTAGGGTGTTTACGGCGTTTGTGAATTTCTAGAGATTCGAGCAAATTTAATTTATTGCTCTTTGAACAAACATGTCAAATTGTTAAATTATCTATACTAGGAAAATTATGGTGAGATTCTAAAATATGGTTAGCAACGTTCCAATTAGTTTTATATATTTATGCGTATATAAATATTTTTTTGTAGGAAATCATCCAAACTCCGGCATAATTCTTCATACAGCCTGGCATACGCAATCCCTCAACATTAAGCCAATCATAATGCATTCCATGGCCGAATGGTATTTGCGCGGTGGTGGGGGCAGTGGTAGCGGTGGGGATTGCGATCAGGCTCGGCTTTCGAGGATTTTAGACGTTGCGCAAGATCTTAAAGTATTATTTTGTATATATATATTTTTTTGGCTTTTGTCAATATTTTTTGTCCATTTTTAGGCTTTAAGTTTATTATTGAATGTGCAAAGTTATCCGTTCATTATCGATCTGGCGTGTCTGGCGAGTAGAAGAGAATATCTGAAGTTGGAAAAGTGGCTCAATGATAAAATTAGGGAACATGGTGAAGCGTTTGTGTCGGCCTGCGTGAAATTTGTACATAGACGGTGTCCTCAAGGTATCGATGAATTTTTGTTTAAGCTTATGCCTATTTGTCCTTTATTTAATTCATGAATTTACCGGAGAAAGATTTACAAATCTTTGCATTTTGTTTGTTTCTAATTGCAGAATTGACTGATAATAAAATCGAATCTATTAATCAACTATACTATTGTATAGAATATCACCCAAATACCGCAATTCGCAAAGCATTAAATAGTTAGATGCGCATTTCGTAGGCTATGCCCCCCATCTTCGGTAGCACAAGATAAAAACTAAATAAAATACATCTTTCACGAATCGTGATGGCTATACAATTAAATAAAGAAGTATTTCAAAATATGGCTATAATATGACCTATAAATCTTTTAAACAATACAAATTAACAATTAACGGAACTGAATACCAAATAGACGTTGGCTTGTCAAATTTAAAATAACAAAAACTAAACAATAGTCTTTATTAAATAAATTAAATAGACAAGATGAAATTGGGCCTGAATTAGGCCCCAATCATTAAATTTATGCATGCATATACTTACATAAGCATTTAACTCGTTATAAAAAATTTAATATATATTTAACGCCGCAGTGATTATTTTAAAAACCATACCATCATTTGGTACATCGAAAAAAACAATCGACAACATCAACTTCTTTTCGTGTCTCTGACAAAGATGCGGCCCCCGCTTCATCCGGCGCCAGTGCCTCCACCACGAAATCGCACTCGTTGCCCACCGATCTGGTCGCGACGATCGTCATCACCCTGCAACAATGGTCCTACGACCACCAACAACCGAACACGAATCATTCCGCGCAACAGCAGCCGGAATTACACCAGGCCATCCACATGCTCGCCGCCAGCTGTAACTCGCTGTTGAAGAACCGCGCCGCGGCCCAAGCCCAGGCAGCGGCTGCGGCGCAAGCGCAAGCGGCCGCCGTTGCCGCCGTACAGGCGCAACAGCAATTGGGTGGCATCGTTGCGCTGCGCGGATTGGGCACGCAGCAGGGCGCGCCCTCCTATAGTGCGAGCGCACTGGCCGGTGAGTAATGAATGAATTTGTCATAATTATATGTATACGTAAAATGTTGGTAGTTCTAGCGTTAAATGTGTATATAAATAAATCAGGCCAGTTGTACAATCCGTCTAACAACAACCCGAACATGGGTCAATTGGATCCATCCGCCAATCCCGCACTGCCTCTATCGACGTCCTCGTTGGCCGCCACCTTGACGTCCCTTCAACTGGGCTCCAGTTCGGGTCAGGCATCACAACAAGCGTCCGCCACGCCCGCGTTCCCCGCCGGCTTGGGCCAGGGTGCCTTGGGCGGTCTAGTACCTTCGCCCGGTTCCCCATCGCGCCTGCTGGTGGCCGCTGCAGCAGCAGCTGCCGCTGCCGCGGCCGCCGCTGCTGTTGCGGCGAATAATAACAGTGGGCAACACCAAGCGCCGCCATACCAGCAAGTTGGTATGGGCGGTGTCGGTGTTCTGGGTGGGCATATTCAAGGGCCGATTGGGGCCGGCGGTAGTAGTGCGGCCGCGCATCAACAATCCGCCGCGCAGGCGCAGGTGCAACAGCAACAGGTGGTAGTGGGTGCGGGCGGTGCTGGAACTACGCTCGCTGGATTGCCACGGTGAGTGAAAAATATAAGGGAATATTTTTTACTAGACCAAGGAAAGCATTGAAAAGAATCAAAAAGTCATATTTAACATAAAAATATCGTAAATAAAAATTAATTATAATGAAATCATATATTTTTCAAGTTACATACATAATGTAGTAAATTATTAAGTGCATACATAATATATATTAATATGAGAAAAATATTTAACGTAGTAGAAAAAGAAGAATGGTGTACATTGAAAAAAAGGCACACATTCAGTATGTTTGACAAACATCTATTTTTCAATATGGCCGAAAGATTTATATATTATTTACTTAACGTTGCTTCACTTCAGAAAATATTAATATATTCAAATTTATATCACACAACACAAGTATTACAGATACATCACATCAAGAAGTATAATATTAAATACAAATATAGAAATCAATTGAATTTATATTCACCTTACAAATTGTAACTTACAATATTAAATATAAAAGGAAAAACAAATTAGTAAGAAATTCACAATTGGTATTGTTTTCCAAATCGATAAGCAAATAAATTAGTTTTAAACGGTGGTCTTTTTAATATTTTAATTTCATTTGGCAAATCGTTGTAAATTTTGTAAATTTGATAGCTGAATGATCTCTGAATGTATGTGTATATTTAAAAATAATAACAATAATTATGGCCGAAATTTCACGTAACCTGATCTGAAAATGATGTAACGTTTTTTTCGGATGTACAACTTCGCGTAATTAAGTTTAAATGGACGTGTTTTATGAAAAATTATTGTCAAGATCGAAGTTTTGCAGATTGTGTTTGATTAAAAAATTATTAAGTATTTTGTATTTCGATTTTTTGAAAGTTATTTATTGAAAGATCGGCATTTTTGATCGAGGACGTTCAAATCAAAAAAAAAAGCGCGCGACAATAATTTTTTTATTGATGCTGCCAACGTAACATCCTTCAAAAAGAAAAAGAAAATCAAATAAAAAGAGGCGAAAAATTTCGAACATTTCAACTATATTTTAACAGTTTATATATCAATCTCCGCAGTTTTTCTTTATTTCTACAATATACGCGAGTGTGCACAAATCAGCAGCGCACATTAACGTTATACACCAAATTGCAAGTTGACAATTCGGTGTAATTAATTATCCACAGTTTGGGACCGAATACTGCGATGGACAAACAGCGCGGCGCGCAGGAGTCGACACTATTCCCCGAAATCGCCCCGAACGTATCCAAAGACATAGAGGACGAGGCGAACAGCTACTTCCAACGGATCTACAATCATCCGCCGCACCCAACGCTGACAATAGACGAAGTGCTCGAGATGCTGAAGCGCTTCCAGGAATCGCCGATCAAACGGGAGCGGGAAGTGTTCAATTGCATGCTTCGCAATCTCTTCGAAGAATATAGATTTTTTCCGCAATACCCCGATAAGGAATTGCATATTACGGCGCAGCTGTTCGGTGGCATCATTGAGCGGGGGTTAGTGACGACGTATATGGCGTTAGGGCTGGCGCTGCGGTTCGTTTTGGACGCCCTACGAAAACCCGAAGGGAGCAAAATGTACTACTTCGGTATAGGTGAGAAACATATTGACGAAATCTTGGACTGTTTGCGTGATATCATACAATTTGCGTGTTTTATTTCGGTTTTCAGCCGCCTTGGATAGGTTTAAGTCACGGCTAAAAGATTATCATAAATATTGCGAACATGTGCGGGCAATTGGGCATTTCAAAGACTTTCCGCCCCATTTAATCGAATATGTGGATTACGGATTGCAAAGTGACGAACCACCAACGAAACCGACCGGACAAGTTCTACCGGCTAGCATTAACGCTTTACTCGGTAAGAACTTACAAAAAAAATAAAAAAATCAAGAAAAACGAAAAAAAAATCGGACTATTTCTAAATTGCGATCTTGTAACCCCTTTGTAGTTTTGGTCTGATGATGGGCTAAGCCCGAAACTGGTCACCGATATAAATTTAAGGATTTACACTCGCAACCTTCATTTACCCCGGATAGAATTTCATTAATAAAAATTAAAAACATTCGCAAAAACCTTACGATTTGTTTGTTATCTAACCAAGTTCAAATAGCTTCACATTTATTTTAATTTAATTTTAATGACTTTATTCTTGCCTAATTTTTTCATATTTGAGTAAAAAAATAAAAAAGGCTATACTAGGTGTGCACATCCACCCAATGTACTACCTTTAAATTTTTTTATGAGAAAATATGGAAAAACTCATGGATAGCACATTGCTCTAGCATATGCAGTACGATAAATAAATTGTCTAATAATTTGCCTAAATTCGAAACAAAACAAGGTAAATATGGGAAAAATATTACAATACTTCTTTTTATAAAAAGGTTGTATATATAGAAGCACGAAAAGGCGAAGTTTGGGCGTCAGTCAGAAACCTTCATCCACTCTTCCACTTAACCTTGCCTTGATAGATACTTTATGATAGATGGAGTTTATTGTTTGAAAAAGTCCAGATTTGGGCATACAATGTTGAATTATACGACATTTTAGGCAGTAATTACAAACCGCCCATCGGTCCGAACGTACCAGGTAACTCTTCAACGCCCACGACACTCCCCGCCTCCACATCTAGTTCCACCGTCGGCGGGGGCGCATCCACCCCCAACAAACCGTCTGCCGGATCATCGGGCGGCCAAATGGGCGGATCGTCCAGCGCTGGCACACCCTCCACCGCCGCCACTCTCGGCTCTAGACCGTCCATCGCGAATGCAACGAATATAGACACCCTCCTAGTCGCCACCGAGCAAGAGGAGAAGATTACCTCGCCACCCGAACAGCTGCAAGATAAAACGGCGTTTATCTTTAATAATTTGAGCCAGCTCAATCTGCAAAGTGAGTGTTTAAATTTTTTTTTTTTACAGTTTTTGTAACTTATAAAATCGATGTGCGTCACACTGAAAAAAAATACAAATACATAATTTACGCAAAGAGCTTCATATCCAATTATTTAAAAAAAATTACATAAAAATATATTGAAAGATATTTCAGTGTAAATAGTATGATTTTGCGTCCAAAATTAATTAATATAGATTTTCGTTTTGAATCGAAACGTTGGCGATAATCTATTTTTGGTTTAAAAAAATGGTCCTGTTATCTCGAAAAACGAAAATCTATGTTTTTTACAGTTTGGTAACTTCTAGTGGACTTTTATGCGTATTTTGGAGAATAAGCATTTGATTTCAGTAGTGTAACAAACAGATAAATATTACACTTCTTATACAATTAAACGGAAATTGTAATTGTAATTGAAATATAAATTGAAAGTTAAACAAAAAAAAACATGTGCAAATTTTTTATTTGTGGGGTTATTTTACTGTTTTTTTAATTATAGGTAAATGTGATGAACTGAAAGAAATCGTTAGTGAAGAATATTGGCCGTGGATTTCTCAATATTTGGTGATGAAGCGAGCCAGTATCGAGTTTAATTTTCATCTTTTGTATTCCAACTTTTTGGATACCCTAAAAATGCCCGATGTTAATCGCATGGTTACAAAAGAAACGTTCAGAAACATCAAGGTATTGAGCTAATATTTGCGAATAGAATAAAATATCGCAGCTGTTTAACCATTATCTCGTTCGATAGGTTCTTTTACGTTCGGATAAAGGTATCGCCAACTTTTCCGATCGATCGTTGTTGAAGAATCTGGGCCATTGGCTCGGCATAATGACATTAGCTCGGAATAAACCAATTCTCCAAATCGACATTGACCTAAAAAGTCTCTTAGTGGAGGCATATCACAAAGGACAGCAGGAGTTACTGTACGTCGTGCCATTTGTCGCGAAAATTGTCGAATCCTGCTCGAAGAGTAAAGTGTTCAAACCGCCAAATCCATGGACGGTCGGTGAGTGATTAACAAACAAAAATGCCAATTTCATCCGGCTCAATTGACACAACACACACGTTCCCTCAGGCATAATGAACGTTCTCGGCGAACTCCACCAAGAGCCCGAGCTGAAACTCAATCTCAAGTTCGAGATCGAAGTTCTCTGCAAGAATTTGGACCTGGAAGTGTCCAGTCTAAAGCCGGTGGTGTATCTGAAAGATCCGGAGCGATTGCACAAGCTGGAGTATCAGCTATCGCAGCCGGGCGGCAGCAAGAAGGGTAGTTCGGGCGGTGACAGTGGGGGATCGCCGGCCAGTGGTGGGTCCAGTGGCGGTGGTGGTGGTGGGGCAGAGAGACAGCAGCAGCAACAACAGCAGAACGAACCGGAATTGGCGGCGGCTGCTGTAGCGGCCGCTGGACAAACTGCTGGCCAAGCTGGCACACCCGATAATATGCAGAATAATAGGTGAGAATTGTTTGCGTACAACAAAATCGTCGAATCCAAAAAAAGTTGTAAATACCTAAAAATATTTATAAAAAAAGCTCTTTATAACATATGTGTTTTGAGATATCCAAAATAAGAGTATATTGACTATAATATAAAATTGTATAAATCTGGAACGTACGATCGATTAAAATTAATGATCCATAGATGGAAAATAATTGTTGAAGAACATGAAAGTTGATATTTATTGCTTTTTTCCAAAAGCCAAAGAATTTACAAAAAAAAAAATATTTTGCTAATCCAAAATACATCAACGGCTAATGTTGATATCGATAATTATTTTACTTTACTCTTGTTAAATACAAAAATATATATATTGAATCATTGCAGCGATATACCCTCAATGGTATGTTAAACACAAACTATTATTACACGCAGGTGGTAATATAAGCTACTATATCGATATTAGTAACAAATTAACTTAGTGTCGATTAATTGTATGTAGAGATAAGACAAATTGCGTAGTTTATTCGATTGTCGCGGTAGTAGAATTTTATACGTTGCGTTGAGTAGACACCGAAATAAGCCGTGAATTATTTCAAAGTAAAGTAAATAGCTGTTTAATAAAGGTCAATTATTAATAACTAAGATCTAATGACTTTTGTAAAGATGCGCAAGAAAAAGTATTGGTATGACATATTTTCTTCTGGCATATATTCGCTCGACTAAAAATCAAATTACCTGCTCTATAAAATAGACATTTGTTTCTCAGTGAAACATAAAATATGTCACGACGAAATCAATTGTTGTATTATTTGTTATTGTTTGTGACATCTTTTGTCATTACACTTACAAACTTTTGAGTAAAAACAATTTATTTGAAATTTAAGTATTCGCCGCGAAGGTGCTCGTGAAAAAAAATCTTCGCTAAAAAAAACATTTACAATAAAACCATCGCTGATTACATGTAAAATGGTTCTGCGTGGTTTGTGTTAAGAAAATTTGGCGTTTCTCACCGCACGTGTGTTCTGAATTGTATAGTCAATGTTTTCATCATTTCTGTTCTATAGTGCAACACCTACAGGCGCTGTTGCTGTACCCGAGCCTCGCTTCGGATATATGGATATTCAACTTGCCGGTAACGCTGCATTGCATAACCATATCACCATTAGTCCGTCTATATTGCTGTTTCAGACGCAGCCGAGTTTAAAACCGTTAGTTCGGTGAGTACTTTTAATTGTAGTTAAAAAAAAACCGCTCAATTATCGTCGATTTATATCTAATATCGGTGTTTTTTCGTTGGTTTTGTATTGTATTTTTTTTTTTAGGCAAAGTGTAGAGCGCGCCGTCCAAGAATGGATCAGTCCAGTCGTGGAACGATCCAGCAAAATCGCCCTGCAAACGTGCGAACATATAATTCGCAAAGATTTCGCTTTAGATCCAGATGAAAATCGAATGAGAACAGCCGCACATTTTATGGTGAGAAACCTCAGTGCTGGCATGGCCATGATCACTTGCAGGTAAACATGAAATTAGAAAACAATATACAATAAAATTTGCCAATTAGTTGTGATCTTTATTAATTAACATATTTTTGTGATTATTATTTCGTAGAGATCAGATCCTGACGTCTATCAACGCCCAAATGAAGGCGGCTCTACAGAACCACCTGGGCGTGGGCGTGGGCGGCTCACCGCCGCAACAGAAGGAGATGATCGAACAAGCCGCCGGTATTTTGGCGCAGGATAATATGGAGCTCGCCTGCGCTATTATACAGAAGAGTGCCATCGAGAAGGCGATTCCCGATATCGATAAGCGATTGCAAAATGAATACGAAATGCGCAAGATTGCGAGAATTGAAGGAAGGTGAGTAGTAAAAAAACGATAGTGGAATAAATGAAAAATTAACACACGTTGAAAATATGTTATAGATTTTGCCCTTATGTTGTGATATTCCATATTAGGGATTTGTATACTTTAATCAAATACACATTGAAAATGTTGAAGGTAAAAATAAAATTGGAAGGTTATTAATCATAGATTTTGACGCAGTTAGATTTTGCTGGAGAGTAATAGGTCATATTCTTAGACACGTCTTTTTTTTCTGTTAAGTATAGAATGTAGAGCGGCGCAAAATACGGATCAGGTTAAGATAAATAGCTAGAAGAGAAATGGTAGTTCGTGATTTATTCGCAGGTGGGAAATGTAATTTTTATAATATCATATTTTGTTGGACGTCCCTAAATGTTCAATAATAATTCAAGTTATGGGTGTATCGGACAATTGTAGACAAAAAGTTTCTTAGAAATTGTTGCTAACGTTTCGATATATTTCTCAATATCTTCATCAGAGCTCACACCTCACGTTTTAGAATAATATCATAATTTGTTGACGTCCGGAAATGTTCAATAATAATTCAAGTTTTGTAATTTTTATATTTCCGTGTCTTTAGACGTTATTGTGACCCGATTGCCTTAACGTATCAAGCCGAACGAATGCCGGACAAAATTCGCCTGAAAGTGGGCGGCGTAACGTCGAACCAGATGACTGTGTACGAGGAGTTTGGTCGAAATATTCCCGGCTTCCAGCCGTTGTTGCTGCACGCAACGGAAGATGGCGGTGTTCAGTTCACCTCACCGACACCCACGCTGCCCGTGTCTCAGATCGATGCTGGAACATTCCCGGTAAGTAATATGGAATAAAACCAAAATGCGTTCTTATAAAATATATCATTTATTACCGAAATCTACAACCAATACAATTTTATTGTGCATATTGCAAGTTTTTAGCGATATTTTCTTTAAATATCTTATAAAATAAAAATACAACTCTAGAAAATCTTGCAAATCCGTGAATATGATCATATTTACCAGATGTACATCTACTAAAAAATTAAAATAAGAATACAATTAACCTGTGAATGCCAACCAATTGTAAGTCTTGAGAAATTATTTTCACTATTTTCTACGGTAACATATGTATATATTTATACATATATATATATATAATAAACATAAAAATAAAATAAATAAAATCTTCGCAGCTTCCAAGATAATATAAAAATATAAATCAATCAGTATTTTTTACTCTAATCACGATTCAATGAAATTCCTCTGCGCTTTTCATGATTTTTAACATGTTTAAGAAACTGCATGTTACTTGCATATCATATTCGCAAATACGCGGCAAATTCAAACTGCCAATATTAAAATCATCTTAAAAATCGTGTTTTTTTAAAACAAAACCAACAATATTTAAAATGGAATTTTTACAACATTTGCAATAAACACGACAAACATAAATCGCAATTGAATTAGAAAATACACTATCCTGTTTTGTTCACAGCCGGGCAATCCTTCCGTAAATCTCCCACCGCCAAATGCGATCTCCCTTCAACCGGCCACACTGAATTCCTCATCCTCTACCATCCCCCAACCGCCACCCTCATCCACCACGACCTCAACCACCGCCACCAATCAACAGTCGTTGACACTGAGCACCGACGAACTGATCAACATCTACGAGAAGCTCGCTTTGGAGGCCGAGATGTTCCTACAAAGTGCTAGCGCTAGTGGTCCGAGTACGGGCGGCAATGGTGGCCTGTTAGTTGGGGCCGTGCAGGTCGTTAAGGAGTGTTTACTTGCGGCCGTGCATCACCACCGCACTGGCGGCGCTGGCGTCGGTGTTAGCGAGGTGACCGCGTGCGCCATGGAGATTATATTGAAGGTATTTCAACGGAAATTTGTGATGATAATAATGCGAAAGTACAATATTTTTTACATTCTATTACTAATGTGCAAAATTTAATTGCGTTTTTAATATTTATTCATATAGATTTTATACTATAAAATATATAAATGCGCATCTAGCTAATAAATGCTTATGTGTTACGGTTTTGTGTATAACTGAGCTATAGTTTTTATATTGTATATTGTTCATAATATTTTATACTGTTTAAAAAATAATACATCAAATTGCTTAATTTTTTAAAATTAATTAATTAAAAAGGGACTCATGAAAATAATGAGCTCATTTTAAACAATGTACATTGCTTTGGATATAACGCAAATAAACTATTTTGTCAGTGTGTTGAAGCTCTTCAAGAGCAGCCGCTCCTCGGTGAAGCGGAAACGGTCACGATTCGCTTCAAAGAAATTATAATACGGATTTTGAAGTCGCTGGGTGATCCCCGTGCATTTGGTGCCCAGTGGACTAATAAACAAGTCACAAGATTCTTAACAGACTTCCGCGATGAACTTAGATACAACGAAATAGCTGTGGAAACACTCATCAGAGCTGGATTAGGTAACAAGAAAACACCGAAATATTATAGATTTACGTTTTTCGGGATAACAGGACCAATTTTATCCCGAAAAACATAAATCTATTTTACTTACATTTTGGACGAAAATTATACTATTTATACTGAAATATCTGTTAATATGAAAAAAATATCAATTTTTATTTTAATGTATTTTTTTTATTAAATAATTGGATATGAAGCTTTTTATAAAAAAACAATATTTGTGTTTTTTAATAATTGGATATTCGCGTAAAAAAAAATATTTGTATTTTTTTAAAGTGAATCTGAACCAATTTGATTTGGCGCTGGCGCAAGCGATGGATAATGGCAATTATCGTGCTTTGAATTTTGCCACGGCGCTAGTTCATAATTTGATGTTGGACGAACGGTCAGCGGCTCATATTGTGACAGATGGCGATTTGAGCAACACTGTTGACATGTTGATGAAGATCAACAGTCACCATCATGCCAGCGCTGCCGCTGCGGCAGCTGCTCAACTCAGAGGTAATGCGTGAAACTATCAAAAAAGTATATTTTTTTTACTGCGAGATTATTATTTTTTCGAAGTTTATCTTAAAATGTTAATTGGGTCATCCCCCTGTAGTAAAAACTTTATTGCTACAAGTTTTTGGGGACATCCCGGTATACAGCAAGGGACGTGCTGAGAGAGCTATCAAAGAGCAAGCTGATGATTCTCATTCGATATTTTTCATTTGAACATATATATGTTGTGTCAGATGTTTCTACAGAACTCTAGAATTTCAAATTATTTTATTACATTTTTTTATTTACATTACATTTTAATGTAAATGCGGAATTCTGCGAGTTGAATTTAATTAAATAATGTAGGTCCGAGTGGAATGTTGCATCCACCGCAAACCCAGACGCCCGAATCATTGTCCACCGTCGTGGACATGCTTCGCTTACATCACGAACAGCAAGGATTCTTTGGTGAGCGCATGAGCCAAGTCAATCCAAATGCGTCCGTTGTTTCAAGTACTTTACATATCCATAATGGAATTTTGCAGGTACTATTAAATATCTACCATCCACAATCTTAAAAATCGCCCATCCATTTTAGGAATATGAAAATTTGAATCATACCTTAGACTTATTAGTATGTAATTTTAAAAAAATGCTCTTATCGTTATATTATTATTATTTTTTATTTAAAAAATTGTCACTACGGTCTTAAATAATTGTACCCAAAATACCGTAATTAAATAGCACAGTCTTACGGATGCGCATCTCGCTAATAAACACTTTTAGGTGATGCAATTATGCAATTTTACTTAATAACAAACGAAATATGGCAACGAAAATATCACATTAATCGGTCGATTTGACCATACCTTCTCAGGTCCGTACTCCGCACTTTGAGGACCCACCGGGCCTCGTCGAAAAAACGGATTACCTCATCCGCGAATGGATCGCGATCTATAACATGCACCCGACTGGACGTGACTCCACCAAGGCGTTCAGCCTCTTCGTTCACCAGATGAACGTGCACGGAATCTTGAAGACGGACGATCTGATCACGCGCTTCTTCCGCTTGAGCACGCAACTGTGCGTGGAGGCGGTGTACTGTCTGCTCAACCAGAATGAACATCATCACCAGCAGCAACAACAACAGCAACAGCAGCAGGTGGGTCAGGGTGGGCCGCCTGTGGGTGGTGGTGGTGGTGGTGGTGGTGTTGCCGCTGGAGGGGTGGCGGGCACGTTGCCGGTTATCAAGGTGAGAGATATTGACGTTGTAATGCGCGAAGTGAAGTTGTTCTGTAAACGAGCAATTGAAAGATGACATTTCGATATGAAATTTTAGAATAGAAGCTGATTATATCCTTTTTTTGTTGATAATATTTTATTTTATTATATTGATTATCAATGCAGGAGCGATTATACAGGTTAGTTTGTAAAATATATGAGAAGGGAGAAGTACCACAGGATTTTCAGCGTAGTAGAATAGTAACAATGCCGAAGAAAATAGGAGCTAATTTGTGTGAGAACTATAGGACCATTAGCCTACTATCACATGCATCGAAGATATTGTTAAAGATTATTTATAGGAGATTAGAAAATAAAGTAGAGGAAAGGCTAGGAGAAGATCAGTTTGGTTTTAGGAAAAACAGAGGGACGAGGGAGGCGATTCTAGCACTAAGAACGGTAGTAGAAAAAAGAAATAGGGTAGGAAAGGTAACTTGCATAGCTTTTGTAGACTTAGAAAAGGCATTTGACAATGTAGATTGGGACATAATGTTTAGAATTTTAAAAGAAACGGGTATAGATTATAAGGATAGGAGAATAATTTTTAATTTATATAAACACCAAACTGCCTTAGTTAGAATTGAGGGGGAAGAAGAGGTAGCAAAAATAGGGAAGGGAGTTCGGCAGGGATGTACACTCTCACCGTTATTATTTAATCTATATATAGAAGATGCAATAAACAAAGTAAAAGAAGAGTATAGTGTAGGTGTGAATGTACAGGGAGAGAAAATATATATGCTGAGATTCGCCGACGATATAGCTATATTGGAAGAAAGCGAAAAGAAATTAGAAAGGGTATTGAATGGTATGCAGGCAGTATTGACTAGGGATTTTAACATGAAAATAAATATAGGTAAAACTAAAGTGATGAGGTGTGACAAAAAGGAATGCAGTAGAAAAATGAGGATCACAATAGGAGATAATAGAATCGAAGAAGTGTCAGATTTTTGTTATTTAGGCAGTAGAATCACAAAAGATAATCGAAGCAAGGTAGATATAAAGTGTAGGATAGCACAGGGTAGGAAGGCATTCGTAGAAAAAGAACAGATTTTAAGATCAAATATTGACTTGGGTATTAGAAAAAGATTACTGAAGGTATATGTTTGGAGTGTAGCACTGTACGGGTGTGAGGCGTGGACTATAGGAAAGGAAGAGAAGCGTAGATTAGAAGCACTTGAAATGTGGTGTTATAGGAGGATGATGAGGATTGGTTGGGAAGATAAAGTAACAAATGAAGCTGTACTAGAGTTAGTAGGGGAGAAGAGAAGTATTTGGAGAGTGTTACAACGTAGGAGAGACAGATTAGTAGGGCATATTCTTAGGCATGGGGGGATTATGCAATTGATCATAGAAGGTAGAGTGGAGGGAAAGAGAGGGGTAGGTAGGCCTAGATTGGAGTATGTGAGTCAGATAGTTGAAGACGTTGAGATGAATAGCTATAGGGAGATGAAGGGATTAGCTCAGGATAGATCGGCATGGCGTGCTGTTTCCAACCAATCTTTAGGATTGCGGACTCTTTAACTTAATATTGATTAGTTATTTTAATTGCGTACATATAATAAAAAGAACTTAGAACATCATTTATGCGTATTTCATTTTTTTTTTTGGAGAAAAAAGGGAGTTTGAAAATTCCGTGGTTTCACTGCGAAGCCACTGGGTCAGTTTTAATGATAAAACTTTTTTTTTTTAGTGCCATTCAACAGTATACAAGTGCTCACACGATGTAACCGTTGTCAATTTTTTTTTTTAAGGTTTCACGGCTTAACTGCTTGGGCTGAAGGGGTTAAATGTTTAATAAAACGTCTTTTTAAAAAGAATCGTTTATTTTTTATTTAGATTTTGGTTTATTTCGGCTGCGATAAAACACTAGATATCATTTCATTTTTTTTTCATAAATCTCGATTTCCTTTTTTTTTGCAGGTGAAAGCTTTCAGTACGTTGGATGCTTTTGTTCGCTTAGTCTCTCTGCTCGTCAAACATTCTGGAGAGACATCAAACACAACCACTAAAATACATTTGTTGAACAAAATATTAGGTAAGCCGTCAGACTTGTCTAGAACACCTAATAATATTACCAAATATGGGTTTTACCTTTATTTATAAAGATTAATCTAAATTATAGTTATTAATTAATAATTTTGGATTGATTGGAGGTGTTTTAGTTTCTTTAATATAAATTTTTTATTTCCCTTCCCTCTGCATTGATTTTATTACAATTTGCGACTGACTCGACGCTTATCAGCGTAATCTTATACAATCCATTTTGTGTAGGCATCGTAGCCGGCTGTGTGTTACAAGACCACGAGCAGCGCGGCATCGAGTTCCGCCAGTTCCCCTATCACCGCATCTTCATCATGCTATTCATGGAACTGAACGCCAACGAACCGGTCCTCGAGGCGATCAATTTCCACGTCCTCACCGCTTACTGTCACACGCTGCACATCCTGCGCCCAACGAAGGCGGCCGGCTTCTGCTACGCGTGGCTCGAGCTCGTCTCGCACCGTCTCTTCCTCGGCCGGATGCTCGCACAGACGCCGCAACAGAAGGGCTGGGCGATGTACGCGCAGCTCCTCATCGACCTGTTCAAGTACCTGGCGCCATTCCTGCGCAACGCCGAACTAGCGAAACCGGTCACGATGCTGTACAAGGGCACGTTGCGTGTGCTGCTCGTGCTCTTGCACGATTTCCCCGAGTTTCTGTGCGATTATCACTACGGCTTTTGCGACGTCATCCCGCCGAACTGTATCCAGATGAGGAATCTGATATTGAGCGCGTTCCCAAGGAACATGCGCCTGCCCGATCCGTTCACGCCGAACCTGAAGGTGGACGTGCTGCAGGAGATCACGTTCGGGCCGCGCGTGCTTACCAACTACGAGGGCATGATTCAGCCGCAGCATTTTAAGAAGGATTTGGATTCGTACCTGAAGGCTCGCGCTCCGGTCACGTTTCTATCGGATTTGCGGAGCAATTTGCAGGTAATTTTTAGTTCGAACCACGCGCCAAATTTAATTAAATTGAAAGGAAGCGACTTCTTATTTGAAAAAAAGATAAAATATTTATGAAAAATCCTATTTTCGAAGCGGTTTGTTACATTGAAGTCTAAAACTATGTCTTTTAGGTATCTAATGAGCCCGGTATGCGTTACAATATACCTCTAATGAACGCGCTGGTCCTATACGTGGGCTCTTTAGCGATAACGTACATTCGCGGCAAAAATTTGGCGCCAAATATGTCCACAATCGCCCACAGCGCCCATATGGACATCTTTCAAAATTTGGCGGTGGATTTGGACACGGAGGGACGTTATCTGTTCCTCAATTCAATTGCCAATCAACTCAGATATCCCAACAGGTAAATAATTCTAAGTTATCTTCGAGATATAAAATAATTTCTATATATTTTTTAAATAAATATACAAAATCAGACTCAAACATTTTAAGTCTTGACCTCAAATTTAAATGATTTTGTTTATATAAAATGTTTTTCGCATTTTACTGTCGTATATATTTCTCACATTTTCCAGTCTTGTTTCATAATATATTTTTTTAATATCTTCGCATTTTACAGTCATATTTTAGTCTCTTAAAAAAATCATATCTTCGCATTTTCTAGTCATATTTTATAATATTTTTTTCGCATTTTCCATTCATATTTTACAATTATTTTTTTTCGCATTTTTCAGTCGTATATAATAATATTTTTACGCATTTTTCATTCATATTTTTTTGGGCATGTTCCAGTCATATTAAAATTTTTTTTTTCGCGTTTTTCCATTCATACTTTATAAAAAATTCGCATTTTCCAGTCACACCCATTATTTCTCTTGTACATTGTTGTACTTGTTCGCCGAAGCGAATACCGAAGCGATCCAGGAACAGATTACGCGTGTGTTACTAGAACGACTGATCGTGAATCGGCCGCATCCCTGGGGACTGCTGATTACGTTCATCGAACTGATCAAGAATCCCGTCTACAAATTCTGGACGCACGAATTCGTGCATTGCGCTTCGGAAATTGAAAAGTAAGTCCCGTGCTATTTGGGTTTTAATTAGATTCTTAAAGTTCTCTTAAAAAATATTTTCTTAAAAATATTTTTAAATATCCTAAAAAACAACAACTTTTTTTGCATGTTATCTTCAGGTTGTTTGAGTCTGTCGCTCGATCTTGTTTTGTCCAGAAAAACGCTATTGCTCAACAAGTTGATGGCCAAGAGCAAGAATGAATTCGCTCTTATTTATCCCTGTATATATATATAAAAAAAGAGTATAATATTTTTATTTATCTGATAGTTTAGGACAAATGATGTCCTGAATTACCTGAGAATACACCAAAATCGTGCTGTATATTTATCGATACCAAGAGAAATGTATATTACCGCCGAATCGCCAAGTAATTATACATAATATGTCTCCTTTTAGGTCGTAAGGGTTTATTATTTCTATTTTTATTCTAGTATACTATAATCATTGTATTTGTAATGATCTAATTGTACAATAAATAGTTTTGAATGTTGGCAGAATTTGTTTCGAGTATTGAATTTGCGGTAATCAAAATGCTCTTTGCAAATTTCTGGAAAGTGTTTGTATGTGTTATATTAAAAAAAAAAAAATCTGAAATATTGAGGTGAAAACGGCTTATAGACTTCTTGATAAAAAAAAAATTTTCTGTTATTAGTTTTACTTTGTTTTAGTACTTTAATTATGCGCAAAATGACCCGAAAATTAGTTCGAACCGATTTTTTTTCCAATCGGATCGGAACACGTAAAATCGTTTTTAGCATTTTTATTGTTTTTTTGACTGTTTACTGTTTTTTTTAGCATTTAGCATTTTTTCGACTTCACAATTTTTCCGAATGAAGAACCGAAACTCAGTTAAGATTGACCAAATCAACCTAAAATTGAAGCAGAACTTTTTAAATGGATTTTGTTATTTATTTTTTCGATTCAGGCGAAACTCGTTGAAAATGGACCAAGTTTTATAATTTGCCCAAACTGAGTCAAATTCGAAAATTTTTATGGGTGTGCCTTTTCCGGATTTCTTCTCGACTTTCTGAACTTCAGTCGATGGTACCAAAACCACAGAAAAACGCTGCAAAGGCATTTAATTGCCATTATATGGTATTTAAAGCATTGTAAATTTTTAACGAAAATCGACAATTTTTACAACTTTTTTGTTCAAATATTTTTGCCAATCAATCTTAAACTAACTGAAAGCAATTTCTTAATTTATATTAGTGCTGGGAATATTTGCCAATTAAACCGGAAACCGGTGCAAGCGATTTTTCACCGACTAACCGCTTATACCGACTTTCGGTGAAAACCGCTTTATGGTGAAAACCGGTTTTAGGTTTGCACTGGACTACTAAATCGTACCAAACCGTGTTGCTTCGAATCAACGCACTGCTTTGAAGTAACGTATCAATTCAATTTTCCAACACGTTGATACAGTGGCGTTGCTTCTGCGCAGTACACTGCACTGTATAAAATAGATGATGAGCTTGGCGCATATACTGAGTCTAGGATTGCAAAGAGCTTGCGCCAGTCATTGGACAAGGTAAAATTCCGCAATTTTATATTGAAAATTTAAAAAATTCTTTAGAAACGCGTAATTGTTTATAAATTTAGAATGAACGTGAATCAATATAATTTCAACTACTTTAGTTTTCAAAATTCTTCAAATGCATTTCATTATAATGTTCATGCAGTTTCCAACTAATCCTTATAGTTGAGAATAAATAAATATATAATCCTGTCCGCATATAGCGGACATGACTAAACATAATTTACAATATCAATATTTTTACAAAAAAAATTCGCCTTATATCTCTTTATATTCGCACTTTTATATTGGGAATTAAGTAAAATTTATTAAAGTGTGTTATATACTTTCTTTCTATTTATTTTTTAAATATTTTTTCCTACCAATGGTTCAACCGGTGCACCGGTTTACCGAAACCATTCCCAGCACTAATTTATATACAGCCTTTCTACACGTTAATTCAAGATTGATTTGTTATAATCGAGGGAAAGGTGTTTGTTGAAAATAAAACTTCATTCTTTTCATTTAATTATCATTTATTTAATGATAACGATGAGATAATACATTATTATATACAGAAATATATAAGTAGTTCATAGTATTAATGGTAATTACATATTGTTTGATATTAGATAGGAATATAAATAAAGAAATCCAAGAGATTTTTAACAAAATATATATATATATAATACATTGTTTAGTCTTAACATATAGGAACGATAATGTATATATAAACTGGATTGAAAAAAAATATTGCAAAAGCTATTAACTGACGAGTACAAATTTGGTTTTGACCATAATCCAAGTATATAATATATATTTTTTATGAATAAATGTGTAATTAATTTCGGTATTAAATTTTGAATCAAATTTGCCGCCAAAACAACAGAACGTAATGTCTATTTGAGTTAAGTCAGTAGTTCGTTTGTTTTATCAACAATTTACTTTGACAAAGTTATTCGAGATGACATAAAACCGTTTAAGTAAATTATATACTTGGTTTATAATGTTAATATTTTCAGACAAATTGTTCGATTTTTGTTTATAAATCAAATATTAATTTAATATAATGAAATAAACACGTTCTTTAAAAAAAGGGCGTAGATTTTGTTGAAACGGGCAAATATATTTACTTTAAAGATATGTTATATTTAAAATTTTACAATTTGAATTCATTTTGGAAGACGTTCTAGGCTTGATATTTATTTATTTCCTAATGTAATTCTACGCCTTGATGCACGTACAGATTTTTTTAATCAAATTTGCAAAATTTTATAGCTCCAAATATCTATCTTTAATTGTTTATTACGAATGTGCCTATAATTTTTATATGCAAACACAAAATAAAAATAAATAAAAAAGTTAAATTCGGAATAAAATAAGCGCAGAAAACTTAAAACAAAGTCGCTACAAAAAAAAATAAAATTTTAGTATTTTTTTTTATAATATAGATATATACAAAAATACTTACATATATCATACCACATTATTATTTTATCTTTATTTGTTGCAGATATCTTACAATATATTTTATACAGGCCAATTCAACAGGAAGGCTCACCATACGAATCTATCGACAGGTAACTAAATAATTCCTTTCAGATTTATAATAAATGAAAAAAAAAAATAGGTTTTAATTTTTTGCACTATAGAAAGAAAAAAATCTGTTACCGATGGTGAGCAAATTCATCAAATCAGCTCAATTATGAGACAAGAAATCCTTATATTATAGATGTTTATATTTTTACAGCTGAAAATATTTAGCGATCAAAAAAAAAAACGAATTTTTTTTTTTTCCATTGATGTGTATTTACATCAAATATTAGTGCGATGATTTAAGAAAAAATACATTCTAAGAAAAGCTTTAACATTTTGGTCAACATTTGATTTTATTGATACATCAAAGTGCAAATTAAATAGTTCGGAAAATATGAGATACTATACAAATTTTATTCTTTCTTATTGTCAGATAAAAAGTTTATCATTTTTTTTTTAAATAGCTCATTGTAATTAAATTACACATACAAATTCTACAGTTTTTAGCATAAATCGAAGCTATAACACTATACAAATTTATATAAATTAAAAAAAGTAGTTTCTACATTAATTTAATGGTTTAGTTGTTGTTTTTTTTTGTTGAAATCTTGCTTAATTAAGCACACAGACTACATACTCTTAATTTTAGTAAAATTGTTTATATATACAGCCTTAAATTTACGTTTTATTCAATAATTTTTATAGTTACAAAAGCGATATATCTTAGCACAGTTTAATAATCTACGAAGATGACTTCTTAAAAAAAAATCCAATTTTACTCAACTATTTCTTATGTATTTTTTTTACAAGACACTTTGCAGAACTTAACCTAATCGCTAGTAATTTTGTAAATTATAAAAAAAAAAACTAAATATTCATATCACAATTAATTTTATTTCTAAAGTGGTGAAGGGAAATTTATTTGTTACATGCTGCGAATTTTTCGTGCTTTGCGAATTATTATTTTTTCTTAATTCCAGACAAAGTACCTATTAATTTAAATTGCACTTTTTCATGGATATAGTATAGATCATACGTTTGTTTGTAGGAAACTACCAAAATGTCATCAAATAACCTCAAAACTACTTTTAACGGCTTTTCAGTTCGGTATGTTTTCAACAAAATAATAAAAAAATTCGATACATTTCGCCCGAGTCTTCTAATTCTCGACTTTTCACCCCAAATATATTTTTCAACCGTTTTTCGTGATAATGACTGTTCGGTGTTTAATACAACTCGCGCCACCTACATTCCACTTTAAATACTATTCCGTATCAGTCGTAATCGTTGCATTTATTAAATCGAAAAAAGGATAACGTAATAGAACCTATAAAAAACTTAACTATATCACAAATTAAAAAAAAATTAAAAGGCATTTCTTTTATGTACCTACAAAAGTTCAACACAGATAAATTCCAGAATAATAACGATAAATGCAAATATATCGTTGCGAAACGATTGTTTTTTTGCCATTTGTATTTGCTACGTAACGTCAGTAATTCATTTTTAGTTACGCGTATTTTCCAGAGATGTCGCTTTGTAAAGTGGCAAAATAATTTGATCCTCCGCTTTCGTGGTTGACGTATAAATGTCCCTAGACGTGTTATTGTTGTCCAACAGCAGATTGTGCTTCGTTTCCGGATAATAGCGCATGCGCTTACAATTCCAGCGCACGATCAGGAATACCATCGTCAGTACGAACGCGCCCAAGATACCAGCAACCACAATTACTGACAAATTTATTTTTTATTAAAACTATCGAACTTTATTTTATGTTAAATTACGTTGGTGCGTCAATAACACGCATCAATGATCAAATCAATTTTTTTTTCTTAATAGTTCTTAAATTCGCCTTAACAGGCGTCGTTACAATTTTTTTATTTAAACTTACCAATAATCACTGTCAGATCCACGCTGCCTTCTCCCGTTCCACTATCATCCGTCATATCATCGTGACATTTGCACACGTGACAGCCATGAGCGTCAACGTCATACTGCGCACAGAGAAGGTCGCAGTATGTTGGCACTAGGGCCGGCGGACAGGTGCTGGGTGACGTGACGACCGTCTCATTTATCTGCATGCACAGGTGAGCTATGCACTTCGATTGACCACTGTGACACGTGCAGTTCGTGCATTGGTCAACCGTCCACACGTCGCCGTCGCTAATGTCAAATTAAATTTCGTTAATATAAATTTTTTTTTTTTTTGAGATTTAGTCGCGTTGTATTTAGGTGGAGTAAATTTCGGATGAATGTGCTTTAGTGTAAATGACGTTTAGAATAATTGAGATTACACTAGAGTAAATATATCAATCACGATTCGTGACAGGTATTTTATTTTATTTTATCTTGTGCTACTGAAGATGGGGGCATAGCCTTCGAAATGTACATCTAGCTACTTAATGCTTTGAGTTACGGTATTTGGGTGATATTCTATATTATAATTTAACACCGTAGTGATCATTTTTAAAATTAAACTAGAGGATTGCCTAGCATTTGTCCTAAAAATTGTTAAACCTAATGTGCATAAAGGAAAATATCCACGCGATGAAAAGGCATTTTGTCATAAAACTCACCGATAAGAGTTGCCATTATAAAAACAATTCGTAAGCTCATTTTCTTTTTCCACCTTGAATAATCGATTGCACAGCGCAATACCATTCTGGCATCTGCATTGCGTGTCCATTTCGATGGTCCACTGTACCCCTTCATCGTATCTGCGAACATCGAAGCAAAGTTCCAGATTCTGTTAAATTGCTTACAAATACGATACGCTTACTTCGTTTCATTTATGGTGCATCCACGTTCGATGCAATCGTACAGATCGCAACAGTGGTTCGGAATATACCGGCCCGGTTTCCGAATGACCGTCACCTCGTTTTCTAAGCATACCTTGTCTGGGCAGGGGCGACACACACATTTCGCTTCAATCTGCCGTAACGAAATCAAACGTAAATTAGCGTTCGCTATCCCAACGAATCGAAGTGCATATTTTAATTGTATAGATTATCACCTAAATATCGTAACTCGAAATATTTAACACCTAGATGCGCATTTCGGGGGCTATACCTCCACCAGGAGTAGCACAAGATAAAAACAAATCAGTCTCTAATCTCGATGTTTTTTTTTATGCTTTTAAGTTACTGTATTTGGGCGATATTTTATACAATTATTTAACATCGTACCGATAATTTAATTTTAATTTTCAATATCGAACACTTATTAGATAACAACTCACTTGGGTATCGTCCACGACCTGCGCAATACTATCCTCCGGACATTCCACGCACTCCACCCTCTCGCAACACTCCTCCACCACCGCCACCGCCACACTATTGCCCAGACACAAATCGGGTAGTCTGCATTTCGCCACGTCACACTGGCAACCCTTATACCAGTCCCAACTGTTTTCCTCCCCGAAGCACTGACACGCTCCCATTTTGTCAACGTAACTGGCGTTGTCCATCACAGCCGCACCACTAGCACTATTCACGTCCGGCAACGTGGCACAGTGACACCGCACCGTCGCCAACTCATCGTCCGTGCAGAGAACGCACTGGTACGTCAGGCAGCAAGCGGATGCGGGCGACGGTAGGGCGACGGGCGTCTCGGATGGAAGGCAGCGCGGCCCAGGGCACATGTTCGTGTTGCATATGCATGGTCCGTCAGGCGACTCCGGGTCGGGCGTGTGGTAGAGCGGACACTCCGTGATTTGGGTAGGTGCTGGTGGGGGCGAGAGGTCGGGCAGATGGAGCGCCCTCGATGCTGGAAAGAAATGTAACGAGACATTTATTTTTTATTTTTGAAAAAGGATGGGCGGCGCTGAAGGCACTCCCATCCTTAAGGTTACTACGTTTCCGTATTTTCGGCCACCAATTAATTAATTCTTGAACTGTTACCATGCGCACTCAGAGTACACCTGAGGGGCGACATTGTTTCCTAATTGTTATAAATATGTATGGAATATCATAAAATTGCTACTGAAGATGAGAGCATAGCCTTCGAAATGCGCATCTAGCTATTAAATGCTGTGAGTTACGGTTTAGGGTGATATTCTATACTATCTATAGCACTACTTTAAGTAGAACATTTCAATTTTCAATTATTTCAACTTTTTCCGTTTGAACCGGAAATCAGTAAAATATAGTTTTAAGACGATTTATAGCCATTTTGCATTGTTTTGGGCAGCACTTGTTAAACTTTGACCAAAATCGCCAAAAAAATCGGAATATTTCAAAGGTATATATACACGACTTTTTCACTTTTTTCGACGATAATTTCAACTTTTTCCAATTGAACCGGAAATCAGTAAAATATAGTTTTAAGACGATTTATAGCCATTTTGTATTGTTTTGGGCAGCACTTGTTAAATTTTGCCAAAAATCTGCAAAAAATTGATATTTTTAGAAGGGTCAAAGAATCGGACTCTGCATTTTTCGACGATTTTTTCAACTTTTACCGATTGAAGCGAAATTCACTAAAATTTGTTTCTAGGACGATTTATAGTCATTTTACGATGTTTCGGAAACTTTTTAAACTTTGCCAAAAATCTGCAAAAATTGGATATTTTTAGAAGGCTCAGAGAATCGCACTCTTTGCATTTTTCGACGATTTTTTCAACTTTTACCGATTGAAGCGAAATTCACTAAAATTTGTTTCTAGGACGATTTATAGTCATTTTACGTTGTTTCGGAAACTTTAAATTTTGCCAAAAATCTGCAAAAAATGGATATTTTTAGAAGGCTCAGAGAATCGGACTCTGCATTTTTCGACGATTTTTTCAACTTTTACCGATTGAAGCGAAAATCACTAAAATTTGTTTCTAGGACGATTTATAGTCATTTTACGTTGTTTCGGAAACTTTTTAAATTTTGACAAAAATCTGCAAAAAATGCATATTTTTAGAAGGGTCAGAGAATCGCACTCTTTGCATTTTTCGACGATTTTTTCAACTTTTACCGATTGAAGCGAAAATCACTAAAATTTGTTTCTAGGACGATTTATAGTCATTTTACGTTGTTTCGGAAACTTTTTAAATTTTGACAAAAATCTGCAAAAAATGTATATTTTTAGAAGGCTCAGAGAATCGCACTCTTTGCATTTTTCGACGATTTTTTCAACTTTTACCGATTGAAGCTAAAATCACTAAAATTTGTTTCTAGGACGATTTATAGTCATTTTACGTTGTTTCGGAAACTTTTTAAATTTTGACAAAAATCTGCAAAAAATGCATATTTTTAGAAGGCTCAGAGAATCGCACTCTTTGCATTTTTCGACGATTTTTTCAACTTTTACCGATTGAAGCTAAAATCACTAAAATTTGTTTCTAGGACGATTTATAGTCATTTTACGTTGTTTCGGAAACTTTTTAAATTTTGACAAAAATCTGCAAAAAATGCATATTTTTAGAAGGCTCAGAGAATCGCACTCTTTGCATTTTTCGACGATTTTTTCAACTTTTACCGATTGAAGCGAAAATCACTAAAATTTGTTTCTAGGACGATTTATAGTCATTTTACGTTGTTTCGGAAACTTTTTAAATTTTGACAAAAATCTGCAAAAAATGCATATTTTTAGAAGGGTCAGAGAATCGCACTCTTTGCATTTTTCGACGATTTTTTCAACTTTTACCGATTGAAGCGAAAATCACTAAAATTTGTTTCTAGGACGATTTATAGTCATTTTACGTTGTTTCGGAAACTTTTTAAATTTTGACAAAAATCTGCAAAAAATGCATATTTTTAGAAGGCTCAGAGAATCGCACTCTTTGCATTTTTCGACGATTTTTTCAACTTTTACCGATTGAAGCTA
This sequence comes from Leptodirus hochenwartii, assembly GCA_947310635.1. NCBI lineage: Eukaryota > Metazoa > Arthropoda > Insecta > Coleoptera > Leiodidae > Leptodirus > Leptodirus hochenwartii. The sequence continues at coordinate 2,032,202 of OX371179.1, forward strand.
AAATCACTAAAATTTGTTTCTAGGACGATTTATAGTCATTTTACGTTGTTTCGGAAACTTTAAATTTTGACAAAAATCTGCAAAAAATGCATATTTTTAGAAGGCTCAGAGAATCGCACTCTTTGCATTTTTCGACGATTTTTTCAACTTTTACCGATTGAAGCGAAAATCACTAAAATTTGTTTCTAAGACGATTTATAGTCATTTTACGTTGTTTCGGAAACTTTTTAAATTTTGACAAAAATCTGCAAAAAATGCATATTTTTAGAAGGCTCAGAGAATCGCACTCTTTGCATTTTTCGACGATTTTTTCAACTTTTACCGATTGAAGCGAAAATCACTAAAATTTGTTTCTAGGACGATTTATAGTCATTTTACGTTGTTTCGGAAACTTTTTAAATTTTGACAAAAATCTGCAAAAAATGCATATTTTTAGAAGGCTCAGAGAATCGCACTCTTTGCATTTTTCGACGATTTTTTCAACTTTTACCGATTGAAGCGAAAATAACTAAAATTTGTTTCTAGGACGATTTATAGTCATTTTACGTTGTTTCGGAAACTTTTTAAATTTTGACAAAAATCTGCAAAAAATGCATATTTTTAGAAGGCTCAGAGAATCGCACTCTTTGCATTTTTCGACGATTTTTTCAACTTTTACCGATTGAAGCGAAAATAACTAAAATTTGTTTCTAGGACGATTTATAGTCATTTTACGTTGTTTCGGAAACTTTTTAAATTTTGACAAAAATCTGCAAAAAATGCATATTTTTAGAAGGCTCAGAGAATCGCACTCTTTGCATTTTTCGACGATTTTTTCAACTTTTACCGATTGAAGCGAAAATAACTAAAATTTGTTTCTAGGACGATTTATAGTCATTTTACGTTGTTTCGGAAACTTTTTAAATTTTGACAAAAATCTGCAAAAAATGCATATTTTTAGAAGGCTCAGAGAATCGCACTCTTTGCATTTTTCGACGATTTTTTCAACTTTTACCGATTGAAGCGAAAATAACTAAAATTTGTTTCTAGGACGATTTATAGTCATTTTACGTTGTCTTTTTCAAAATTTAAAAAGTTTCCAAAACAACGTAAAATTACTATAAATCGTCATAGAAACAAATTTTAGTGAATTTCGCTTGAATCGGTAAAAGATTGAAAAAATCGTCGAAAAATGCAAAGAGTCCGATTCTTTGACCCTTTTAAAAATATCAATTTTTTGCAGATTTTTGGCAAAATTTAAAGTTTCCGAAACAACGTAAAATGCCTATAAATCGCCCTAGAAACAAATTTTAGTGAATTTCGCTTCAATCGGTAAAAGTTGAAAAAATCGTCGAAAAATGCAAAGAGTCCGATTCTTTGACCCTTCTAAAAATATCAATTTTTTGCAGATTTTTGGCAAAATTTAACAAGTGCTGCCCAAAACAATACAAAATGGCTATAAATCGTCTTAAAACTATATTTTACTGATTTCCGGTTCATATGGAAAAAGTTGAAATTATCGTCGAAAAAAGTGAAAAAGTCGTGTATATATACCTTTGAAATATTCCAAGTGCTGCCTTTTTCCTTTTTTCCTTCCGATAATTTCCTTTTTGTTTTTTTTTGATAAACTGAAAATTGTTAAAGATTTTTTAGAAAATAAATTGAAGAGTTTTGAAGATTGTAAATTGTATACTTCTTTAGGTACAATTATAAAGAAATTGTAATGAGTGACAGAAGTGAAATATTTGTTGATGACGGATGTTTAAGTTACAAATTGGGCATTTTAAAAATTGTTTTTGATGCAGTGTAAGAGGAGGAATATATTGGGGAGTGCAAGTTAATATATGGCTCGTATATTTATTAAATGTGCATTGTAACTAATGCCAATGACAATGTATTTTATCAAATTTTATCAATTCGATACATTTCACCCGGGTTGTTGAATATTTAGCACATTTTATTCATTGTTTTGATGTTGCTGATGTCGAACAGCTGATCGCATTCGAACACAGTAATCGAATGCTTGCTTTAAGTTGATTGGGGACACAGCGCGCATATTGAATTCAATTAACATATTGCTTATGGGGAGACACTAAGTGAAAATTTGTCAAATTTTCGTTCCCGCGTATTTAGTCAATATACTAGCGCACTCTTCAGTTATCTACACCAAGTTCTCGTCGGGAAGATATCGACAGATGGCGCCACATGAAAATCAACCACTCAAAGTTGATTCGTTTTCGTATATAGACTTGCAATATCTATATATACATTGTCATTGACTATAAGCTAATGCTAATAAAAAAATCGTTAATAAAAAATATAAATTTACAAACATAAACCACGTTTGAAATATTACGAAGTGTTTTATTATTTTTCCACATGTCATATTTATATTTGCATTTCCATAAAAAAAAAATGTAAAATTAATTAAATGATACAAAGCATTTGACTTCGCTTCATTAAATAAAACGAAGAATAATTTTTTTTTATCGTACAACAGAGTAAATAATTTTCTATTATTATAATTTCTCTTATTGTTGATATTTAGTTCAAGAAACTTAATATTTGCCCGAAGCAAATCGGGAGAATGATTGTATTCATTTTGAATGTACATAACATTGCAATGAAATGTTTTAACAGGTAACGTTTCATTGTTATATTGCATTCAACAATGCAATCGAGTTATTCCAAATATTAAACATTTATTCATATATCACAATCTAACAAGAATATAATGCAATGAATAATATAATAAACTGGCAACATTTTAATATGTGAAATTGAAATATCAACACGAGTTCGAATATTAATCGAATATAAAATATTCACGGAATGTAAATATATTCGCCTGGAAATTTATCTAGAAAATAAATAGGAACAAAGTTTCATTTGACGATTTTTCGAATATTTTGCAAATGTAATTTTGTCAAGTTTTATAGGCAACTTATGAGACATTACATTACGTTGGGTAATATATAAATTTATGAAATATTAAATATTCGCGGAATGTAAATATATTCGACTGAAGTTTTATTCAGAAAATAAAATACGAACAAAGTTTTTCATTTGATAAATTTCTCAAATATTTTGCAGTCGGGTGCAAACTAACAAACGTTTCAAAAAAATAAATCTTATTTTTCTTTCGTTATAACGAATCAGACAATTAAATAAATTCTAACTAACGTTAGAAATAGTTTATATACGAACTCGACCCGCCAGTAATTTTAATATCGTTTTGATTGAAATTGACAGCTTATTAAATAGTTAATATCACACAATAAATATGTTAATATAAGCTTAATCTAATCTTCTAAAGACTGCATTCTCTTTATTAATCTCCAGACCAATGTGTCTTAAATATTCTAATCGCATCGAACTGTAAATAAAGCCACATTTACATTATACATGTCTTTAAAAATTGTTAATTGAACGTATTTCTGGTGATAAACTGATTGATTACGATGTTTTCCAATAAAAATTATGTCATAATTCAATATCACAAATTTCCTTTATAAAAAAAAAAAAACGATACAAAGCATGTTAAATATATTTTTACAGTGTAAATTCGCCTTTACTGTATTATAATATAGCAGCTTTATAATATACCGAGGAAATATTATTTAGTGCCAGACAGAAATGCAAGGAATTTTCAAACTGCATAGTTATCAAATTCTGCGGATTTTCCCTTTAGCGTAATAATAACGCTCGCTCTTATAGCACGGCTGTACGATAGGTTGCATATATCTACTGGGCCGAGTTGTAGTATATATGTAACAATATAGTGTGGTTAGTTTTTTAAAAATGTTCGTTAAATTTGATGTGAAGAAGAAAATTGTACTAGTTATGTAAAATTTGCTTAAAATTAATTAAAAATTTATATATTTTTGTTTTTTATTTTATTTTGTTCGACTAAACCATTGAATTAATTAAAATTATATCGTAATGTAATGTAGATGTTATTGCCTATAGGCAAAAAATAATTATGTAGATGCAGATTAAAGTACAGGATACTCCAAAAATCTCAAAGCTACTGTAAAAAAATTATAAAAATAAAACTAACGAAAGAAAATGGTTAATAAGTAGATACACCATGTATATTATACAACCCTTTATTAGATTTATTTTAAACCGATAAATCTCCATTGGTCAGTGGCGTACATAATAGCCCACATATCCTGTACATCGTCATTATTTCTATTGCCTGAAGACATGTAGATTTACTGTTGAAGATACACTGAAAGCTTGTTGGGAGGTCTGCACATCTTCCTCGACACTCTCGGAGTTTTTATGGTATATTCACTGAGGATGTGGTATAGTAGGAGTCAGAGAAAATTGGAGATTTTTTAAATTTTTACAATTTTTTTTTTTTACAAAAATTTCAAATACATAATTTTTTTAATTGTGTATTTGAAAAAAAAACTTATATATGAAGGTTAAGTAAATTTATAAAAATTTTATTAAAATTTAAAAAAAATTAGGGAAAAAAAATTATTTGTACAGAAATGTTTGTATAATTTTCTTGGTAGAGAAAAAAAATCTTTTTAATAAAAATGTAGAGGATAGCAAAAATAGACAAAATTAGAAGCAATGGAAATTTAAAATATTTTAAATATATTTTTATACAGGATTTCTTTTGTAGAGGCAAGTATGATAGAAAAAAAAATTTTGGAAGAGAAATATTTTTTTTTTGGTAAAAAACAAAACGGTTTTTTAGTTTAATTTTTATTTCAAATCAAGGCGTTAATAAGCTTTGATTTTTAATTTGCAGGACTTGGAATTATTTAAAAAAAAATTCTAGAGAAATTTGTACGAAAAATCATTTTTAAAGAAATAAATTAGAGAAATACATACAGTAATATATATTTTTTTGAAAAATAGTGTTTTGCAAAAAAAAATCATTTTTATCTAAAGAAATTTTTTTTTGTAGAGAAAATTAGTATTGTAGGCAAAATTTTTCAGAGAATTTTTTGTAAAAAAAATATTGAAGCGGACAATTTTGTTTAGAGAAAATTTTGTAAAGAATATTTTAAGGTGTAGAAACTTTTTTTTTACGTAATAAATTAGGAAATACATTTAACATTTTTTCGCAAAAAAAAATTTGGCAGGAAAACTTTCGTATTTTTTTTTTGTAGAGAAAAATAGTAAAAATATTGTAGGATTTTTTTTTCAGAAATTTTTTTGCAAAAAAATTATTGAAGAGCAATTGAAAAATTATTGAAAAATTAAAAAAAATATTGAAGAATTATTAAAATTATTAGAAATTATTATTTTGTTTACAGAAATTTTTTATAGATTCCTTCGTAAAGAATGTTTTTTTACGTAATAAATTAGAGAAATACAGTTAACATTTTTTCGCAAAAAAAAATTTGCAGGAACACTTTCGTATTTTTTTTTTTGTATAGAAAAATAGTAAAAATATTGTAGGAATTTTTTTCCGAGAGAATTTTTTGTACAAAAATTTTTTTTTGCACAACAAAATTTTATTTCCCCCTAATTATCAACCACAAAAAAAAATTTGATAACCTCACAAAAATGAAAAGACCATCTGCTCGACCCCAACTATACAATTATGATGTATCTAAAACACGATGATTTAAGCAGTCAGTTTAACTGATTCCAGTCGTTGCCCAGAGCTGTTATTTTAATTTATTTGAAGCGCACGGACAACGTGTTATTAGTGCCTTTATAGTGTAAACTGTCGTAAAGTTATATTCTTATTATAGTACGAGATATGGGTTATTATTTAACATGAAGAACAACGTAGAGAAGATGTATTGTGGAAGAGTATTCTAAGAAAACTACGACAGGTTGAGTTTAAATGATTGACAGAAGTTCGTAATAATAAATTAATAAGAACTAAAAATTAATAATAATAATTCTTTTTTTTTTATATAAAAAAATGAATACACTATTTAAATTTATTCATCTAAATTAGTTGTAAATTAAAAAAGGATTTATTTTAAATTAAATTTTAAGATTTAGTACGGAGTCGTCTGATTTGGTGTTATATTTTAAAATGCGTCCAAACTCAACTTGGAGTTTTTGCAGAAAGTTGTACTTTTCAATTTTAAAGAAATATTTTAACAATAAAATAAAGTACGAGCAAGAAAATATTTTTTAAATAAATTTTTATTGACCAAATTAAATAAAAATACTCCAAAATGCAAATTTAAATGAATAAAACGATTAGTTACATATAACGAATTAATATAGGCAACCAATAATACACATTTATTGAATTATCTGCTAAATATTAAACTTACAATCGTTTATCAAGCTACAAAAACTTTTAATATGTCTTACGCCATTATGCCATTCTTAAAAGAATAATACACAGCAGAAAGTAAGGAGTAAAAGAAAAAATGGACGCTAAATAAAATTTATTTACAAAATATCGGGTGAAAAAAAAATCACATGTTATTTTAACAGGTTAAATTATTTTTAGACAGAATTTTAAAATATTTGCTTCAACTTATTAGTTTTACTAATTTTCAAGAAAAATTAAAAATATTGTCGAATACTGATTGAAATAATAATTCTGTTATTGTCAACATCTGTCACTTTGACAGCTGCTTCCCTGTTGTACATATATTTAAAAAAGATGGCTAAAGAAATCATGTGTCAAACTGACAATTGTTGTATTATGATTTAATTTTAATCAAAATATTTTAGAATCTTCTTGAAACTTTTCAAATCTGTAAATATTTTTTTACACCGGCTCGTGGTATATATATATGAATTTTTATGCACTTTTCATGGGTGAATTAGTATGCGTACAGTGATGCCTGTTCTCACATAATAAACCACAAAAGTTACGACTACACGAACTTGCTTAAAATACGCTCAAACACATCGCATACAACTTTATTGTGTGTACTTTAGCAGTAATTTATAACTGGAGATGCAATTTCTTGAAACAATTCCAGCGTTTGTTTGTTCAAAAATATATTTCAAAATTGCCAAAAATTCGTAGAATTTATGTTGAGACATACAAACAAGGTCTTTATGAGCCTTATCCACACTTCTCTGGTCTTCTATACGTTCATCGTTTATCATTAAAAACAATACTTTTAATTATCGGCTATAAAAAAACGTTTTTATAGCCGATCGTGCAATCAATAAGAAATCAAAATAAAATAAAAAGGAATTTATTTTTATTTTCACAAAAAAATGTTTTGTAAGCATTTTCATTCGGGTTTATATCACGAGGTGGTAGCTTTGTTTCAGCGTTGGTAATAGTGCACCTAACCTCCGGATAAACTATTGACATTAATCAGCTGTTTGAACATTGACCCATTACTACAGCGTATGCTGCCCTTTATACATATATACAGCGCTCTCTAGCGGACAAACGATGCGAATAAGTCATCGGCGTAGTTTCCTACTGATTGTTCATTCATTTGTCATGTAATATTTTTCATTGGAACCAAATGGGTGGAATATTTGATCAAGAGGAAGAAAAAAAAATTTTTACTTTCATTTTTATAACGCAAAAAAATTCTAGAGATAAATCATGTGTTTTTTGGGGGGCGTTTTCGTTAGAAATTTTTTAAATTTTTAGATAAAAAATAATAAAAAATATTAAAAGTGACGAAAATAAATTAATAAATTTAATAAAATAATAAATTTAATAAATTAATAAATTTAATAAACCACACTATTTTTTATATTTCTATAATGAAATATAGTTTATTTTTATTTTCTAGCGTTTTGGAATTTCAAGTGTTTTTTATAAAAGAAAAATTATAAATTTGATGATTTAATTAAAAAATTATTTCAAATAATTTATAAATGAAATATGAAAAATATAAAATTTCTAGCATTTTGAAGTCAAATATAAAATATAAAAAAATTGTTAATTTTTTTTTGAAATTTGACTTAAAAATTAAAAAAAAAATTTTAATGCCAAATTAAAATAATTAATTTTCTAGCAATTTTGAAGTCTTATTGAAAAAAAAATAGTACAAATTTACGATTTAAAAAAAATTATAATTAAAGATTTTTGAAAATATAAAAAAAATACAAAGTAGCGTTTTTGGAGTCGCTGTACGTCAGCAGGTTTATTTTACATTACCGAAGAAGCTAACGCCAGGTAAATAATATTACCTTCAATCTCGAAGTACCATTTGTACGTAAATTACATTTTATCTTCTTTATGATTTACACCAGCATAAATAACACGTAAAAACAACATAAAATACTTCATTATCTTTAGTAATTGCTTTACGGATTTTCCTAAATTTGTTTATCTCAAATTTTTCAAAAATTTATTCCACTTTATTTCTGTCAAATGATTCATTTTTGTATTTTGCAAAAAAATATTTTTATTTAAAAACTAACATTTTTTATGGCATAGTTTGGCCGGACCTGATCATATAATGGCCAGGGCTGGAAAAGGGCACGCAACAACCGCTCAGAAATCACTGGGGAAATTTAGTTGCCCATCGCTCAAGAATATGATAGATCGTATTACACTAGATGGCACGCACTGTCAGAATTGTAATGGTATGATTAAAGCTTGCATATATTTTATATATATTATAAATTTGAATCATTATTTTTGTTGTTTAAAACAATATTATATATTATTAATCAGAAATTTGTTAAAACTAATTAAAATAATATTTTTTTGAAAGATTTTTAAAATTTTTTGTAATATTGGAATTTTTTTTTCAAAATTTCCTTATTTTTTTTTGGTTAGAAAAACAAATCTATCAATTAAACTGAAACCATTTTTTAAATTTAAAATTTTATAAAAATTTCGGTATAATGGTACTGTCAAAGTTGCAGATATTTTTTTAATTTCGAATTATTTTTCTAGATCCATTTGCATCGTAATATAATGTATTAAAAAAAAATCCAATCAATTAATAATCAGAATTTTTTTTTTATTCAAATATAAAATTTTCTTAAATTCTTAAATTTTCTCTTAAATTTTTGAATTTTCTTAAATTTAGAAAATCTTATTTTAACGCGGTATAATTTTGTTTTTCGTGTATTAAAAATACAATACACCGCACTGAAATCACACCATTATATCAAAATATCCTCAAGGATAAGGCATGGGCAAACCGCTATATACATATATATCAGAATCATCAGGGGAGTGGAGTGGACGCCTCGATGGTGTCGCGACGGCAGTTTTCGTTCACTCACCACTCGGCTTCACATCGGATCATGTCTTCGTGGCGATGTGACAGCTGATGAAGAACGCTACGTTCATATACAACAAACTAATTATATAACGACAGATGAGACGCATTCGGACGAAAATGTTATTAAAATATGTCGTCGTAATGATTGTCGACGTTGCCATATGTAATTTGTTTCGACGTGATGGTTATCGAATTTATTATATACTTTTATATTGTGGCGCCATCTAATATTAAATAGTTCAATTTAAAATAATTTGGACATTTATAAAGAACGGTAGCCTATATTAAAGCTAACTCAGGCACTACGTCGCCACATATTGCATAATCAATGAAACGAATCTTTCATTAATCTGATTTTTAATTTTCAAATTTATTATTTATTCGGTGTATTGAAAATCGATGTTTAGCTTTAGAGGATTTTTGTAATTCTTGATGAATTACAACTTAGCATTTGATCAAGGATAAATATAATATGACTGCGCGCCATCTGTATTTCAACAGCTCAAACATGAATTTACGATTTCCAACGACTCTTGATCTAATAATGTATGCATTGTGTCAAAACAAATACAATTGTCATTTTTTACATTCACAAGATTTTTGCAATTCGCGCGTTTGAATAAATATTACAAAATTTCAACAAACAAAACGCATTTTCATTTGATAACTGCAAGTATGATTTTCTACGGAAAACGTTAATGTGCGAATGGTTGCGTTTTAGTTTGTGGTGGCATATCTAGTCACCGCACGAACATCAAAACAACTGACAGATGACAACTGACAACTATTCCAACGTCTGCGGTTATTGTGGTTAGAAGCAAACTGTCATCAATATTTAAAAAAAAACATCATATAAAAAATGTATTTTTGTAATTAATTGCAGAGTTTTATTTTGAGCTGATTTATAATTTTTGTATATATATTTTTGTACTTGATACAGTACAGGCTTTATTAATATTTTGCGAATAATTTATAATTTATTAACGAAATCATAAGTACGGTGATAAATTGTACTAAATATGTGCTGCAAATACACTAGAGGGAGCCCCAGTCGTATCAATTGTCATTTTATAAATAATATACGACAAGGATTTTATTATTAATTGCTAGAGGATATAATTTAAATCGTTTACAAATGCACTTTATTTAATCGACTGTATATATACGATTATACAGGATGATATATTTATACAGGGTGATAAATATATTTATTTTAAAAAAATTGTTTCTTCATATATGCTATTATTTAATTAAAAAAATAATTTTTAAGGGAAATTATAACCTCAAAGTGATTTGCAAATTTATAGAAATAAATAATATTAAAAAAGTTCGCAAATATTTATTAAAGGTTGAGTGTAAGAAATTGGTTAATAATTTTTTAAAGGAAATTAAAATTCGTTAAAAAAACGTTTGAAAAACAATTCTGATGTTAAAAAAATCATTTTTAGGTTACAATAATTTAAAAAAAATCTAAAAATCTCTTAGAATGCCTGTAAAAGTTTTATTAATAAAAAAATCCGATGTTAAAGTAACAAAAAATTTTTTTTTTCGAAATCACGCAAATGTATTTTTTTAAATCACTTAAAAAGCTTTTAATTTTAAATTTTTTTTAAATTTGCTGTTAAAATAACATTTTTTTTATATTACTAATTTTAAAAAATATAGAATATCACCCAAATGCGCATTTCGAATTCTATGATAATATTTAATACTCGATTAAAATTTATTTTTTAATCTAAAAGAGAACTCAAATGTCAAAAACTGCTGTTAAAATACAAAAAAAAATTCAACAGATGATTAAAGAAATCACAAAAAAAAAAAATTAAATGTCTTAAAAAGCCTCAAACTTTTTTTAAAAATTAAATTCTAATTTAAAATACCACAATATAATTTTTTTTTCAACATTCAAGCAATCACTGTGTATATTCGCACTCTCATCGGCCATCATCCGTGCATTTCGAGCCATCAACGTGGCATTCGAAATGAAAGTATTTATTTGCGAACTGCGAATTTGCTTGCGAATTTGACGTTTGCAAATAATTTTAAATACCAAATCGGTATTGTGCGATTTCGCTTTTCGTTCTTTTAAAGTTAAACTGCAATGTACATGCCAATTTGGCGAGTGCTCCATGTAACATTCTAATTGCTATTTTTGAGAGCTGTCACGTTAGCGGGGATTAACGACGGAAATTTGACGTTGACAGCAGGTAGTTACGTCATATGACACTCGCGAGTAAAATAATTTTTTTTTCTCTCGTATGGTTTGATGATTTATTGATATGAAAATTATTCGAGCAAAAATATTAATTCTGAAAAATAAATGTAAGATTTGGATTTAAAAATTTAATGAAAAATAAGTAATACTTATAAAAAATACATTGGGAATATTTTGCTATTTAGATAGTTTATTTTGAAAATTCAAATTTTCGCGCCATTATTCGAGCAAAAATATAAATTCTGAAACATAAATGTAAAGTAAAATTTGGATTTGAAAAATTAATGAAAAATAGATAATATTTATAAAAATACATTGGGAATATTATGCTATTTACATATTTTATTTTGAAAATTCAAATTTTCGCGCCATTATTCGAGCAAAAATATAGATTCTTAAAAATAAACGTAAAGAAAAATTTGGATTTAAAAATTTAATGAAAAATAGATAATATTTATAAAAATACATTGCTATTTACACATTTTATTTTGAAAATTCAAATTTTCGCGCCTAATCGTAACTTGATTTTCGCGCAATACACTGTTGCCACATGTTATATTTGTCGGCATTTTTGGAATTTAAAAAAAGGACTTATAAAAACTTTAATCGCAGATATAAAGACTGTTCAAAAATTATATTTATTAATAATTAGTCGATCGAAAATATTTTTTTATTAAGACTAATAGATATTTGATTTAAAAATGCTATTTTTAAAATAATTGTTAGAAATTTGTAGATAATAATTTAAAAAAAAAATTTTAACCTTTTTTTATGTAAAAAATTCTTTTATATTATATAAATTTTATAGAAAACTAAATTTTGAAAAGACAAAATCTACAAAAATTTAATTTATTTTACGAGAAAACATTTTTTTTTACACAGAAAATAAATTAATAATATTTTTCTACTAAAAAATTCTTTTCAATATTTTTTTTCAAATAAAAAAAAAAGAATATAATTTGCATTTAAAAATTTAATGAAACATACATAATATTTATAAAAAATACACTATTTACATATTTTACTTTGAAAATTCAAATTTCCTCGCCATTGTAGAACAAAAATATAAATTATGAAAAATGAATGCAAAGTAAAATTTGGATTTAAAAAATTAACGAAAAATAGATAATATTTATAAAAAATACACTATTTACATATTTTATTTTGAAAATTCAAATTTTCGCGCCATAATCGTAACTTGATTTTTCATGCAACACAGTGTTGCCACATGTTATATTTGTAGGCATTTTTGGAAATTAAAAAAATAACCTATAATAACTTTAATCACACATATAAAGACTGTTGCAAAATTCTATTTATTAAAAATTAGTCCATCGAAAATATTTTTTTTATTAATTAGATATTTTATTTAAATATCTGATTAATAAATTTTATTAAACAAATATTTTATTTAAAAATATATATTTATCGCTATTTTTAAAACAATTGTTAGAAAATTGTAGATAACAATATTTTTTTTTGGAAAACATCTTTTTACGTAAAAAATTCTTTTATATTATATAAATTTTATAGAAAACTAAATTTTGAACAGACAATATCTACAAAAATTAAATTTTTTTTACGAGAAAATATTTTTTTTACACAGAAAATAAATTAATAATATTTTTCCACTAAAAAATTCTTTTGAATTATTTTTTCAAATAAAAAAAATTTTTATACAATTTTTTTTTGTATTTCTACAAAAAAATTCTACAACCACCAAATTTTGAAAAAAACAAAATCGACAAAATAATTGTTTTTCTGTAGAAAACGAGACTTTATAAAACAATTAATTCATGCAGAAATTTTTTTTTCTTTTTTCTATATAAAATTGCCTAGAAAATTGAAAAATAAAAATCTTCGAACAATATTCTTTTCTATAAAAAAAACCTCCATTTTAATAAACAGTCTCACATCAGACGTAAGTTGATCTTTGCTAATCGTTTAGATATTTAACTATTACGTTTGCAGACTCGCAGTGTTTTGTTTTATAAAGCTCTGCACATATATAGACGTCAATGTGACACTTTGTGTCGTCACGTCTGCCCGGTTATGCCTTCTGTCACACATTCAACTTCAGATTACTCTTAATATGCACTTTCGCAGAAATTCAACACGTCATTCTCGCATAGTCCACCAGAAAAGCAACGTGTCAACTCCTTCTTTCGAAACGCAACATTTCAGACAATAAAAATAAACAAAAAATAAATTACTCAAACTCAAACATACACAAAAATATTTAATTATTTAGTAAATAAGGAAAATTTACTGATTTGAAATTTGAATTTCAATAATAATTGTCATTTTGACAGATGATATATATATAAAAAAAAAATTTCGTTTTTTTTTTTCGGAATTATTAAATAGCCTGGTACATATATATGTGGTCACTAAACGTGAAAAATAAAAAATGTAGATATATCTATAATTCGTTTCTTGGTAGTTACTGCTATATTACGTATAGTGCTAGGATTAATAGCAGGATTTTATCTCAAGACATAGCTAAGAAAAAATGCAGCAAATTTCAATTATATTTTGAATTAAAATATATTGATATTTAATAGCGAGATGTGCATTTCGATAACTAAACTTCCAACGTCCGTAGCGAAACTATCCTTACATCATAAACAATCGGTTTTAAATGGAAATTTTACAAAAAAAATTGTTTGATAGATTGTTGCTATTTATAGGCTATATGCGTACTTCGAAAGCCAAACTACCATCGTCAATAGCACAACAATCTCATAAAAAAAAACTTTTATTATAAAATAAAATTCTATATAAAAAACATTTGCCATTTACGAGGTGGATGCGCATTTCGAAAACCAAAGACCGTCTTCTGTAGCACGTGCGAAAAAATCGTTGTTTTAAAAAAAAAAAAATTGAACAATATATAAAAATGCTGGGTGCGCATTTCGAAAACTAAACTTCCATCTTCAATAGCGCGGCAATCTTACACTAAAATTGTTTCTTTTTAAAGGAAATTCTATAAAAAAGATTTTCTTATACTACCATTATAAGTGCGCATTTCGGAAAATAAAACAATATCATCAGTATCGCAACAATCTTTGCAAAAACTACTCGTATCAAAATATTTCGATAGATTTGCCATTTATAAACCGGATGCGCATTTCTGTAAACGAACTTCCATCATCAGTGCGCCGACAATTTAATAAAAAAAATTCGTGTTCTGATTTACTTTTTTTGAATTTCAATCGCTAGCGTTTAAATAAAAAATAATCTTGCTTAAAAAAAATTTTTTTTTACGACACCAAACATGAATCGCCCAACCTCAAAATAGGCAAACTATTAATTACCATTCGCATCGTGCGGGTCGTTATTAGCATTCGTGCGCCATTTGATATTCGACGGTGGCGCCCACTAGTGGCACGGCCCAACACTGACTGGTAGCCACCACCACCAGATGGCAGCAGCTGCACGTATGTTATGGCAGCCGCGCGTATGCGATATGCATATTCATAACAACCTAAATTAAGTATAACTCTGGTACATTTGCATATGAAGAGGCGACACGGTCGTCTAGAGAGTTGCACGGGATGACGTCACGTGCGCCACGTTTCGGACGTGTCACGTCTATCTACTTTGATGTCATTTAGTCTATCTACTACATCATATTTTTTGATTCGCAATTTTTTTACGAAATTTATCGGTAAAAAAATTAATTTTACAGATAAAAAATATATTTTTAATATATATATTTATATGTTTAATATATACATATTTTTTTTATAAAAAAAGATTTTTTTCAGTAATGAAATTAATTTTTACCAATTTACTTGCTAATTCGGATGAATTTTTAATAATTTCGGTTAATTGATGATAAAAAATTGTGAAAAAAATGATAAATTGTTCATCGACAATAAAATAAATTTAAGATATTTTTTGTTTGAAAAAAAATCTTTGTCTAATCTACAGGGTGTAACAAAGAAAATTTAATGATTTTATGAAAATTTTGTTTAAATTTGTACAAATTTAGTCTCTCCCAATTTTTTTTCATCAAAATACTAAATACAAAAGATTTACAAACGCGAATTGTGAATATAATTTTTTTTATTTCACTTTTCTATCTCAAGTAGTTTTCGAGAAAATTAAAAAAATGCTACAACAAAAATAGCACAATTTTTTAATAAATGTAAATATGTTACTTTGACAGAAGATTATTCAATTTAAAAATAAACATAACAAAGAAGAATTACGTAATTGTATTGTTCATTATTGTCAACATCTGTCACTTTGACAGCTGTTTTCTCAGGATACTTCGTGCAAAAATGAATATATCAGCTGTCAAAGTGACTTCGACAACTGTGTTCTCAGGATACTTAATGTTAATGTAAAAATGAATACATCAGCTGTCAAGGTGACTTTGACGGCTGTTTTCTCAGGATTCTTAATGCAAAAATGAATACATCAGCTGTCCAGGTGACTTTGACAGCTGTTTTCTCAGAATACTTCATGTAAAATGAATACATCAGCTGTCAACGTGACGTTGACGGCTGTTTTCTCAGGATACTTGATGTAAAAATGAATACATCGGCTGTCAAAGTGACTTTGACAACTGTTTTCTCGGGATACTTAATGTAAAAACGAATACATCAGCGGTCAAAGTGACTTTTACAGCCATTTTTCTAAGGTACTTAATGTAAAAATGAATACATCAGCTGTCAGGGTGACTTTGACAGCTGTTGTCTCAGGATACTGAATGTAAAAATGAATACATCAGCTACCAATGTGACTTTGGCAGCTGTTTTCTCAGGATACTCAATGTAAAAATGAATACATCAGCTGTCAAGGTGACTTTGACAGCTGTTTTCTCAGAATACTTCATGTAAAATGAATACATCAGCTGTCAACGTGACGTTGACGGCTGTTTTCTCAGGATACGTGATGTAAAAATGAATACATCGGCTGTCAAAGTGACTTTGACAACTGTTTTCTCGGGATACTTAATGTAAAAACGAATACATCAGCTGTCAAAGTGACTTTTACAGCCATTTGCTAAGGTACTCAATGTAAAAATGAATACATCAGCTGTCACGGTGACTTTGACAGCTGTTTTCTCAGGATACTGAATGTAAAAATGAATGCATCAGCTATCAATGTGACTTTGACAGCTGTTTTATCAGGATACTTAATGTAAAAATGAATACATCAGCTGTCACAGTGACTTTGACAGCTGTTTTCTCATAATACTTCATGTAAAATGAATACATCAGCTGTCAATGTGACGTTGACGGCTGTTTTCTCAGGATACTTGATGTAAAAATGAATACATCGGCTGTCAAAGTGACTTTGACAACTGTTTTCTCGGGATACTTAATGTAAAAACGAATACATCAGCTGTCAAAGTGACTTTTACAGCTATTTTCTAAGGTACTTAATGTAAAAATGAATACATCAGCTGTCAAGGTGACTTTGACAGTTGTTTTCTCAGGATACTTAATGTAAAAATGAATACATCAGCTATCAATGTGACTTTGACAGCTGTTTTCTCAGGATACTTAATGTAAAAATGAATACATCAGCTGTCAAAGTGACGCATATTGTCAATTAGTGAATTCTTTTGTTGATTTCTGTCAGTTTTAAATATGTTTTATTACGAATATTTGTTCAATTATAAAAATAAATACAAATCTTTAATGATTTTATAAATTGTGTTTTTAATAAAAAAAAAAGATTACTAAATTTGTAATATCATCAATTAATTGCGTTTATGCTTATTTTAACCAAAATATATACAAAAAGCGGTTGTCAAAGTGACAGATTTTTAATTAAGCCTTGAATTAACGACTTATAAAAATAAATACAAATGATATTTCAATTCAAATTGCGACTTCACGTGAAACATTGCATTTTTCTTTGATTTCTTTTTTGAACAAGAAATCAACTGCCAAAGTGACAGATGTTGGCAAAAATTTCAACAAATATATTTTATTTGGCAATTTCAGTCATAATTTCATTCAAAATATATTGCAAAATTTCCTTCAAACTTCATTTAAACTAGTTTGTTAACATTTCATAAGAAAAAAAACGTATAAAAAATTGTTTACCTTATTCACCCGAACCAAACACATGTTTGTTGTTGTAAAATTTATTACATATACCGATAAATAATACGTAATATTTGTTTACAAAAAAACAACAACGAAATAATAGGTAATAAAAAACCGAACTGCCAACGAAACATGTTTTCCACATTTTAATGCACGTTTTATATTTGGACATTTCTCTTGTAACATGTACCTATTTGCGCAGCCTGTCCCAAATCGAACATACCCCAGATTCAGGCAAAATATTTGCCAATATATTGGCAAAAGTAAAAAATGAATTAAAATTTTTTTAAGATAATTTCACAAACAAATATCAACGAAATCATTTCATAAGTCCTCAAATTAAAAATTGAATAGACTAAATATAAATTTTTTTTTTGAGAATGCTGTGTAGATATATACAGGGTGTATCTATTTTATGTAGTGCTCAAGTTACGCCTCTGCAATTGAAATATATTTAGTTAGATAATGTTACGATCGTATGTCTATCCTTAACGTTTATTGTAGGAGGACCGGGCCATAAACATTCCTCCACATGTTACGGACAGAAGATATGGTACACTCAAAAGTGTTAAAAATATTATTTTGACCTCGCTTCATTTGATTTTTTTTTTATAGTTTCTAAATTTTTTTAGCCAACTAATTTGATGTTTTATTAATCGTAGATATGTACGATTTTATTGTAGGCAACCAAATATACACCTCCATTAATCTTAGGGTGATGATAAAAAATTGTTTTGTATAATAACGAACAAAAAGTCTTTGTTTTTTATGAAAATGTCGCTATTTCTTGAAAAAAATAATTACACAGGGTGTGGCGTAAGCAAATGTGACGTAATGTTGTATTATGCAAATATTAGCTGTCCGATTTTTTTTACAATGAAACACTAAATACAAAAGATTTATAGATGTTATTTTTATATTTAAAAATGTTTGTTTCATTTTTTTTGGTTCGATAGTTTTCGAGAAAATTGCAAAATAGTCTGTTTACGTCAGTCATTTATTATTGTTATTATCTTAAATTAATTTTTAATAAAAAACAAAACAGAAAACAGCTGTCAAAGTGACAGATATTGACAATTATGTAATTGTATTATTCATTATTGTCAACATCTGTCAATTTGACAGCTGTTTTCTTTCACCATTTGATAAAAAATAAACATATACAGGGAAAGACTTGTCAAAGTGACAGATATTGACAATGTTGGTTATTATTGTAAATATCTGTCACTTTGAAACGTTATTTTGTTCAATTAAATATGTAAATTAATTTTTTTTGTGTAAATTATAAATAAGTCATGAATTTAAAAATAAAAAATATTAATAGATTTGTAATATTACTAAATAAATTGCGTTTATGTTTATTTTTAAACAAAATAGCTGTCAGAGAATACAGCTTAAATTATTTTTTAATAAAAAACAAAACAGAAAACAGCTGTCAAAGTGACAGATATTGACAATTATGTAATTGTATTATTCATTATTGTCAACATCTGTCAATTTGACAGCTGTTTTCTTTCACCATTTGATAAAAAATAAACATATACAGGGAAAGACTTGTCAAAGTGACAGATATTGACAATGTTGGTTATTATTGTAAATATCTGTCACTTTGAAACGTTATTTTGTTCAATTAAATATGTAAATTAATTTTTTTTGTGTAAATTATAAATAAGTTAAGAATTTAAAAATAAAAAATATTAATAGATTTGTAATATTACTAAATAAATTGCGTTTATGTTTATTTTTAAACAAAATAGCTGTCAGAGAATACAGCTATCAAAATGACAGATATAGAATTTTTTTTTTATATCCCTCGATTTTTTTGAACTACTAAATGAAAAAAATAATAATAATAATTTTAAACTGAAATTTCCAATATATAAATTAGAATAAATTAACAAAATATTCGCGTTGATGATATATAAAAATTTAATTTTAGTTTTTTTGTTTAATTAAATAAATTTTGATTTAACGCGATTTTGATATTTTCAAGCTACATTCTAAAAAATTTGCACTCAAACAGTAAAATATTAATCGATATTGACTTGTAACAAAAAAAAAAACACAAAAATTAGTTTCGCTCTGTTTTTTTTTAATTTTTTTTTTAAGCAAATTCTCTTAAAAAAACGAACCATTCTTCCTGCGATTTCACTCAAACACATCTCGGGCAAAAATTTAAATGGAATCTTTCTCACACCGATTTTAATATACGAGCGGAAACGTTGCCTTTTTTTTTCCCCCTCCTGCTCGGGCTAAAAATGAGAAAATAAATACTCTTGTGAATTTACTAAGTAACTATTGATTTTCAATATAACAGATGGTCACGCTCTCATAAATACATAACGCCTGGAAAAAATATTTTGTGCGTTCTTAAGCTTACATTTTTTTTTTGTTTCAACAAAACTCGCGATTAAAGATGGGAAATTTTTTTTTTAACTAAGAATTTTTTAACTAAAAATTACTTTAAACTTTGTAAATTAAATTTTGTGAAAAAAATACTTAAAAACTTAAGTATTGTGAAATTATTAATATTTTTTTTTGAATTATAAATAATTTTTATTAATTTATTCATTTTTGTTTTAATTCGACAAAATATAACGGTTAAGAGAATTATTTTCAATTTGTATCGTTTCGCTTCCTTTCTTGAAAGGAAAGTCCACGCCTCACACCCGTACAATGCCTTCAGTTATCTTTTTCTAATACCAAAGTCAATATTTGATCTTAAAATCTGCTCTATTTTTACGAATTGCCTTCCTACCCTGTATATTTTTTTAACAAAAAAATAATGACTAAAATTTTTTGGTGTATTTCTCCCCCCCCCCCGACTTTTACATGTATAAAAAATAGTCATTTTTGAGATAAGGTAAAAATCACTTCAAAAAAACATTTCCAAATAAAAAAAAATTATTGCAAAAATTTTTTTTTAAAAATTTTGAAGCATAAACGCGAGTAAATAATAAAACATGTTTTGTATAATAATGTACAAAATCTTGGTTTTTGTAAAAATATCGCTTTTTCTTGAAAAAATAAATTAAAAATAATGACTAAAAATTTTTTGTGTATTTTCTCCCCAACTTTTACATGTATAAAAAATAGTCATTTTTGAGATTAGGTAAAAATAAATTTAAAAAACATTTCCAATTAAAAAAAATTATTGCAAATTTTTTTTTACATTTTTTGGATGCATAAACGCGAATAAAAAAAAATAAGTAAAAGAAAAATATATGTTTTGTATAATAATGTACAAAATGTCTGTTTTTCGTAAAAATATCGCTATTTCTTGAAAAAAATAAAAAAATACAGGGTGTGGCATCGGCAAATGTGACGTGGTGTTGTAATATTAATTTCGATATGTTCAAATATTATCTGTCCGATTTTTTTTACAACAAAACACTAAATACAAAAGATTTATAGATTTTATTTAAAAATTTAAAAAAAAATTGTTGGATTTTTTTGGTTCGGTAGTTTTCGAGAAAATTGAAAAATACTCAGTTTTCTTTAGACATTTATTATTATTATCTTAATTTAATTTTTAATCAAAAACAAAACAGAAAAGAGCTGTCAAGTGACAGTAAAAAATTTGAAATTGAAAATTTTTCCTTGCCAAAAAAAAACAATTATATAGAGTAGTATTGACATTTGTATTGTTCGTTTTTATTATTGACATTTTTACAACCGCTGACCATGAAAATGATGATTTATATTTTATGTGAAACGATTTTGAAAGTTTTCCGGGAAATTGAGATTGCCATATTTACATTTTTTTTTTATAAACATTGCAGGTGGTCTATAGCTATAAAGACGGCTAATTTTCGCAATAAAAACTGCACGATTAGTTCAACAACGTAGTTCTAGTCCAAGAACGTATAAACACAGTGGAATATAATAGGGACCATTGTGGCTACTGGACAGGTAGTTAGCCGTGCATGTGTATATAGCGCAGACTTCGATATACGCGGGGTAGTTACGTTGTTGGATCTTTGAAATTGTGAAATTTATTTCGATATGAAAATAATTGTTGTAATTAATTATAGTTGAAAAAAAATAAAAATTACTTTAAACTTGTATTGTGAAATTATTAATAAATTTTTTCTAAGAAAAATATTTTTTTTTATTACAATTTATTTTTCTTAATTAGTATTTATATGCATTATTCCAAGCAGATTTTTAGTGGAAAATATTAATTATAAAAAAATCAAAAAAGTTTTTTGATCAATTCATACATTTTCTAAATAAGTGTATTTAAATAATACACTTATTTTTATTAATTGATCGTTCTATTGCAAAATTTTTACAAAACAATAAATTAATGAATTTATTTTTTAATAACGAATTAAATAATGTATTCGCTTTTAAATAATTATTTTTCAACAGAATTTTTTTTTTTAATGTTTGAAAATATTAGATAAATTATATTTTAAATTTGAATAATAAATCTTTTTAAATATAATATTTTAATAAAAAATCAATTTAATTATTTTAAAAATTATTAGTAAATGAATACGTAATTTCGTTATTTAATTATATATAAAATAATTTTTATTATTTAATTTTTTATATTACTAATTAAATAATATTTCGAATAAAGCGTTTTTTTTTTAAGAAAAATTCATCAATTTTATAAATAATATTTTTCATTCACTTATTTCAGCAGAAATTCAACAAAAAAAAATCATTAAATACCACTTAATGAAAATTAACCAAATTTAATTCGTTTTAAATTATAATTATTTACCAACTACATTAATTTTTTTTATATAATTGTACATAATCGAAAACTATTTTCATGCGTCGTTAACTGAATCACGACTGGACAACTTTTTAACGCTCATGAAAAATAATTTGCAACCGGATACGGTATTTTCAACCACAGCACGCTTGATTGTAGCCACTCCACGTCAGCAATTATTATTTTCTTCTTTTTTCATCATCAATTTTCTGAACGTCAAAAAAAACCTCGAAAATATCTTCAAAAAAGCGTTTTTTTTTCTAATATATTTGTTAAATACAACTCTACTTACATCTACCTTTCCCTCTACGCTACCTTTCTCTCTACGCTACCTTCCCAAACTAATTATATTAACAAAATACCCCCGTGTCTAAGAATATGACTCATCGACGTTTCTTTTTACCAAATGATTCTCTTTTCTTGAAAGGCTTTAATTACACTCTACCCAATCATTATGCGCTTCCAGTGGCGTTACATTAAAATTACATTTCTGTTTTTAACGAACTAAAACAACATTAAAGTTAGTTAATGCGCGAAATTATATTTCGCAGTCAATTAATAAATTCTCGGTATGGAAATGATAAAGGATTTCGTTTGTTTCGTATCAGCGCGCCACTGTACATGCAATTAAACTGTATTTAGTATAGGGTGGAAGCAAAAACCTCGTAAATAGATTTTGAACGAAAAATTTTTTTTTTTAATAGAATTATTTTTGGAATAAAAAATATTGTTGGAAATTTTTTTTTTTACATTATAAATTAACGAAAAATAGTTTAAAATTTGTACTAGTTCGAAACCAACATAGGTCGTTTCGACAGGATAATGATATCTCATTGTATTATATTCAAAGGGGTGGTTGTTGTTAGTCGGTCCATTAATTTAATAATAGCGCTTTATCAGAACGCACATTATGATACTCGTCCGCTTTTCTCTGACTTTATAAACTTGGCAACAACGTGCACAACTCAACTCCGCCGAAGATATACTCGTACAAGAAGATTAGGAGGAAATGTGGATCATATTTTACAAACGAACGCAACCAGGTTCAACAACTTCAAGAAAATTAACATAGTTTTCGCACTCGGGGCGATATTGTAATGTCTTTCGTGAAAGTAAATGTCAAAATGTAGTCATTTATGTGGCGCTGTCTAAGACAGGTGTGTTCATTTTTTTTCATAAGAAATATGGTGTATTTTTAAATCAGGAATAAAATTTCACAGAAGGGCAGTGAGGAGATAATATTTTTTGGGGCATTTTAAGAAAGGTTTAGATTAAATAATGACAGATTCTAGGAATATTATTTATATTACTTGCCTTTAAAAAAAAATCTCAAAAATGATCTTATTTCTTTTTCTTCTAAAAATGGAAATTTTTATAAAAAAAAAGCAAGCAACGTTATCTGAGAAACGTGCCGAATAGTTAATATTTAAGTTGGAATGTTTGGAACTGCTGGCTGGTAAATTTACATCATGGCGCTTTTTTTTTAACAAAAAATCACCTAACTTTTGAATCGCAAAACACATTCGAAGGTGAAATTGAAAAATTTATTTGTTTCGACACATAAATGCATGAAATATTTAATAGAAATCGTAAATCATGATTGCGCTAGTGAAATACAGATGGCGGTGGGTCCTATTATGTTTATCGTTGATCAAATACCGAGTTGCAATCATCAAGAATTACAAAAATCCTCTAAATGTAGATTTTCAACGCACCGAATAAATAACATTTGAAAATTTAAACTCGATCATCTGAACATTTAATAAAATCAGTTAAATGATTCCTTTCATTTAACTGCTTTTATGCATATTATGCATTATGTCGCAACGTTGCGCACAAGTTAACTTTAATATAGGCTACCGTTAAATATAAAAACATTCACGATTGAGCTATTGAAGTACAGATGGCGTTGATTCCTATTATATTCATCATTTAATAAATGCTGAGTTGCAATACATCGAAAATACAAAATTAATAAAATAAATCAGAAATATTTTTAACGCCCTGAACTTCAAACTCTTTATATTGTCCACTAAATCAAATCCATCACCCAGTCGCGTATTTACACTATAAGTTGGCGATTTATATAGTTTACAAAGCTAATAACTTTAGCTTCGATGTTCTGTGTATGTGTATTTTATGTTGCATACATCTACGTGATTTCGGAACAATAACCGCAAATTCCGGCCGGATTAATGTTTCAATTAAGTCCCGTTAGAGACGCTTGTGCAGATTAAATGAGGACTAAAAAGTAGTGGGGGGGGGGGGGGGATATCTGCAGAGCATCCACAATCGAAGCGAGGAAATGGCTTATTGCAAATTACCACTATTAAGTTGCAAGTGCTTATGCGCTGGTTAAATAGAAATATATATATTAGATATATCAATCAATATTATTGTAGTTGTTGTTAAAGTCTTTGTAGGTTTTGGGCGTCTAAATTTATGTTGGGGTGTTTCGACAGGTGTAAAATATTTCCAGGAATAGAGTGGTTATTAAATGAGAATTTTTAAATGAGAATAATTAATGCGAAGCGCTACAATTTTTTTATCGTTAAAAATTTTTTTTTTGTTGTATTCAGCGATTATAAAATTATTTTTTATGTAAAATTTTTATCGACTAAAATTGGTGGCCGACAAAAATTAATAAAAATATTTTTTTACACAAATAATAATTTAATTCTTCATAATGTACTCTCCTCCACTTTTTTCCACTATTATGTATAGTAAGAATAAGAGTCCCTTTATTTTCGACAAAAAAACTTCTTACACTGGTACAACCATGGAAAAAAAAAACAATACACAAATGCAATATAACCAAGAAATTCAAATTCAAAGCGATTGAAAAAAGACAAGCAATTGTAATAAGAATTTTTTTTTGTACACTCAGTGTCATTTATAGTGACCATTTATTTACGTCGATTTTAATGCCAAGCATGATTATTGGTCAATTGGAAATTTAAAAAAATTATTATTTTTCATGTCATTTTTTATGTCCTTGGGTGTACGGCGCATCTATATAAATAACGGTCGAAATGACCAGTCGGCTGACCATTAGTAGTCCGGCAAATGCATTCTTCGGTTTGGGGTCCGTCAGAGTTAGCCGTGACGTCTGAAAACCTCTATGCCGAATTTCTGTGAAACGTCCACTGAAAGGAAGTCATTTTCTATCACCCACCGTCACAGTCAAAGTGATTTTTATTGTCAAACGGAACGGCGAATTTATCCATGGCCAGGTATTACGAGAAGATATCAACTGTATGCATACAGGATGTGTAGAAAATTAATTAATTTAACGGTAAAAATATTCCATATTGTGCGCGCAATTTGAATATGCAACCAAATAATCACCACTGTATGTTTGGTTGCATAATTTGTATAGTTGGTACTAAACATTTTTTAAATAAATTTGTATATACGACCAAATAACCACCACTGTATGTTTGGTTGCATAGTTGGTAATAAACTTTTTTAAATAAATTTATTTTTTAATAAATTTGTATATGCAACCAAATAATCACAACAGTATGTTTGGTTGCACAATTTGTATAGTTGATAATAAACCTTTTTTTAAATAAATTTATTTTTTAATAAATTTGTATATGCAACCAAATAATCACAACAGTATGTTTGGTTGCATAATTTGTATAGTTGGTAATAAACGTTTTTTTAATAAATTTGTATATGCAACCAAATAATCACACCAGTATGTTAGGTCGCATAATTTGCATAGTTGATAATAAACGTTTTCTAAAATAAATTTGTAAATGCAACCAAATAATCATGAGTGAATGTTTGGTTGCATATATTGTACAAGTGTAATGTACATTATAATATTTGACTTACATTATTTTCTGTAAAATCCTGTATTTTCATAAGATGCTTTCTTTAAGAAGTTTTGGGCAAAGGACTTTAGAAGCTAATCATTTTATACTCGTATAAATAACGCGGTCGAAGTAGTCCTATTATTTGCCAGAGCCTTTTATAAAATTGAAATAAATACATTTATAAAAAGGTATTTTGTCTACACCAGCGGGCAAACATTTTTTTTTGTGTTGGGTCACTCAATTTTACGGTAAAGATATAAAATTGGTATTCTATTATTTAATTTTTTGCACATCATCAGCGATATTAAAAGAGATAATCGTTTCAATCACAAGTGGTTGAAATAAAAATCACCCGGTACGTGCGACGATAATATTTAATATCGTGCGCATAACTAACGGAGCTAATATACTGGTGAGCAATTAAATTAATGGCAACGAAATTAGTTCGTTCGTACGAACGAAGAGACACACTGCGACTGGGTGAAATGGCAATTGCAGAAGTCCAGTCAATTTCGAAGCGTTCTATTATTCAGCTGCGAGATTTCCCTCGGAGTTCCACCGCAGCTTTCCAACTTTCCAATTTTCAAACTAGATCAGCAACGCTTGTTCCTAAACTCCGTCATTTCAGCTCACATTGTTCTTTCAAAGAGTTTACAGTAATAAATTTACATTTGCCCGCTTCATCGATTTTTTTGGTTGTGGGTTCGAATCCAAGCCACGGTAGAATTTTTTTTTTTGCATTTTTTCTTCCTGCTATCTTTTCCGTTATTGTCAAATACACTGCACGGGAATTTATATATTGGCGCATTCCTATTGTCTTTGACTGTACGTCTTCGGGATATGTGCGTATATACACTCAAAGACAATAGTAATGTGTCGATATATAGCGATACGAAGCAGTAGTTCAAACACACTCGATATGCCATAACCGCTTTTTCCAAACAAGCTACAAGGGAACTCATAACTGGCGCATTCCTATTGTCTTTGACTGTACGTCTTCGGGATATGCGCGTATGTACACTAAAAGACAATAGTAATGTGTCGATATGTAGCGATACGAAGCAGTAGTTCAAACACACTCGATATGCCATAACCGCTTTTTCCAAACACACTACAAGGGAACTCATAACTGGCGCATTCCTATTGTCTTTGACTGTACGTCTTCGGGATATGCGCGTATGTACACTAAAAGACAATAGTAATGTGTCGATATGTAGCGATACGAAGCAGTAGTTCAAACACACTCGATATGCCATAACCGCTTTTTCCAAACACACTACAAGGGAACTCATAATTGGCGCATTCCTATTGTCTTTGACTGTACGTCTTCGGGATATGTGCGTATATACACTCAAAGACAATAGTAATGTGTCGATATATAGCGATACGAAGCAGTAGTTCAAACACACTCTATATGCCTTAGCCGCTTTTTCCAAACACACTACAAGGGAACTCATTATTGGCGCATTCCTATTGTCTTTGACTGTACGTCCTGGGGATATGCGCGTATGTACACTCAAAGACAATAGTAATGTGTCGATATATAGCGATACGAAGCAGTAGTTCAAATACACTCGATATGCCATAACCGCTTTTTCCAAACACACTACAAGGGAACTCATAATTGGCGCATTCCTATTGTCTTTGACTGTACGTCCTGGGGATATGTGCGTATGTACACTCAAAGACAATAGTAATGTGTCGATATATAGCGATACGAAGCAGTAGTTCAAACACACTCGATATGCCATAACCGCTTTTTCCAAACACACTACAAGGGAACTCATAATTGGCGCATTCCTATTGTCTTTGACTGTACGTCTTCGGGATATGTGCGTATATACACTCAAAGACAATAGTAATGTGTCGATATATAGCGATACGAAGCAGTAGTTCAAACATACTCTATATGCCTTAGCCGCTTTTTCCAAACACACTACAAGGGAACTCATAATTGGCACATTCCTATTGTCTTTGACTGTACGTCCTGGGGATATGTGCGTATGTACACTCAAAGACAATAGTAATGTGTCGATATATAGCGATACGAAGCAGTAGTTCAAACACACTCGATATGCCATAACCGCTATTACCAAACACACTACAAGGGAACTCATAATTGGCGCATTCCTATTGTCTTTGACTGTACGTCTTCGGGATATGTGCCTATGTACACTGAAAGACAATAGTAATGTGTCGATATATAGCGATACGAAGCAGTAGTTCAAACACACTCTATATGCCTTAGCCGCTTTTTCCAAACACACTACAAGGGAACTCATAATTGGCGCATTCCTATTGTCTTTGACTGTACGTCCTGGGGATATGTGCGTATGTACACTAAAAGACAATAGTAATGTGTCGATATATAGCGATACGAAGCAGTAGTTCAAACACACTCGATATGCCATAACCGCTTTTTCCAAACAAACTACAAGGGAACTCATAACTGGCGCATTCCTATTGTCTTTGACTGTACCTCTTCGGGATATGTGCCTATGTACACTCAAAGACAATAGTAATGTGTCGATATATAGCGTTACGAAGCAGTAGTTCAAACACACTCGATATGCCATAACCGCTATTACCAAATACACTGCACAGGAATTCATAAACTGGCGCATTCCTATTGTCTTTGAGTGTACGTCACTTAAGAAATGCCGCGGAGGAATTTTAAAAACTAAGGTAGCAGTCTGCACTAGAAGAGCTTTGCTCTTGTTGCGTCGTTAAATATAGTTTGCCATTGATGATGCATTTAGATGAGGAACCAAAGATTTTTTTTCTTTTCGGTGATTGTTTGCATTTAAAGAGATGAAGTTTAGTTAGTATAAAAAAATTGTTGCGATTATAATTGCGGTGATTAAAAAAAATTAATTATGAGTGGTTTTCTTAATGAATAAGGAAGGAAGGAAACGTTTCAATAAAATCATTAGTAATTTAAATATAGTGAGATGAGGGCCTGTCATTGGGCGGTGTGACAGCCGATTTGCTTATTCAGTAACGGTATTATGTCAATGGGATGTACACTAAGGGACATTAGTAATGATATCATAGAGAATTCAATAAAGTAACTGTTCCGTTTTTAAATTTAAATAATTTTTGATGAGTGAATAAATCTTCGTGCCTTTAATCATACCTTTATTCATTATTTTAATATTTTCTTAATTTCTTATATTTCTTAAAAAAGAATCGCAAATTACATAAAAAATTAAGTGAACTAAACGAAAATAATTAAAATTGAACGTTGATAGAAATATTTTTTGCAAATTAATTCACATTTTTTGGGAAAAGTCAAATTTTGTATAAATAAAATAATTTTTTTTTCAAATCAGCAAAGACAATATTTATTTCTTCGACTCTACATGTAAGGTACAATGTAAAGCAGTGTTTTGCAGTTGGGATTAATTTAAATTTCTAATTGAGCAAGGAAAATGAGATAAGAATACTATTACGTGTAAAAGCTATATATACATGGTGTCAACATTTTTTTTTTTTTGAAATTACATGTGATTTTTTTGCAGGCTATTAAAATGTTGATTCATTTTTCATCACTAAATATACAATTTAAAAAATAAAGTATTTTTTTTGAAAACGGGACAATCGATCTCGAAATGCGCATCCAGTAATTCGATACGTTTTTTTTTCAGATTATTAATACGTTTATTCACTCGTATCATTAAATTTACAATTTTTTTAAAATAAATTTTTACTAACACTTTTTTTTGACTATTGATTTGGAAATGCGCATCAAGTAATTAGATACGATTTTTTGCATGTTATTAAAATATTCATTCATTTAAATCATTAAATATACAATTTTTTTAAAATAAATTTGTTTTTGGAGACGGAACACTATATTTCGAAATGCGCATGTAGCTTATAAGTAAATCCCGGTGACGGTATTTGGGCTATATTTTATTTTAAAAATAAGAAATTTTTGTGGAAAAATGAAATTATTTTACAATCGCTGCTTTTGTTTATAAGAAAATGGTGGTGTATTTTAGTGGACGCACTGTATATGTACGGTATAATGTAAGACAGTCGAGAGGAGGCGATCTCCAATAACAAACGAGCGGCGCAAAGAACAAAAAGAAAAAAATTATTATTGCCCCGAGTATTTAATGAAATTCCGACGGCGATTGCAGAGCGCAGAGGATGGGAGATGTGTCCGTTTAATGAGTGGAATGAGCACGGAAGATGAGGAAATGTAGTAGTCATAAATTGGAAAAAGACTTATAGAAAAGACAAAAGAAAAATGTTAAAAAATATAGAATAGATATTTTTTTTTACTAGAATTTTACTGACGTAGATGTTTTTTTTGGCGCAGAATTTGTATCATTTTTGTACTAGCGTAAAAACGAGTTAGTTATATACAGGGCGTTCCATACGAACGAAGAATAAATTTTCATATGTTTGATGATGCATTTTAAATAGTAACAAACATTGCTAGAGAATTAAAAAATTTAGAAAATAAAAAATTTAAAAATTAACAAAAGTAAAAGTTTTTTAAACAACAAAATTGGTATATTCAGTTTGCACTACAAACATTTTTTTTTTACAATGAATTCTTACCGACAGTTTTTTCAGATGTGATGTTTTTACCTGAAACAAAAATTTTTATAATAACAAAATATAAAAAAATTTAATTATATATATATTATTTGTATTTTTAATCTAGAAATTTACTAAAATATTAAAAAAAAATTTAAATCATCTATAGTAGGAATTTTGATTGGAATGTAAAAAAAAAAATTAATGCGATTTATAAAATTGTTTTCCACGCGATAAAAAATATAAATTGAGAATAATTTTCCATTCCAAGCACATTTGAGCGGTATGTCAAATGCATTATGTGCATTAAATGAATAATTGACACGGTTTTGTATTGATGTATTTATGTGGGCAATTTACTAAAACAGATTTCAATTGCATTCCTAAGCAATCTTACAAAAACCGCGTATCTCGTATTGCGCAATAAAAGATTTTTTGGTACTTTTCCAATTTTTTTTAAATTATTTAAAAAGAAACGCAATAAACGTAATTCAATTACTAAAGCCTGCTTTCGGAATTTTTTGAAAAATTGTTATTTTTTATTTAAATTTTTTTTAATTTTCCAAAAATTAATTAATTTGATTTTTATTTTCACATATTTTTTTTAACAAATATCAACGAATTTTATTCTATAATCCACCAAAAAAAATTTTTTTGCTCGCAAATATTGGAAAATTGTACGCAGTTTTATATATAGTAGGAAACTTTTGTTTTAGATGTGTGGTTTCGATCTTACAAAAACCGCGTATCTCGTATTGCGCAATATCAGATTTTTTTGGTACTTTTTCAAATTTTTTAAATAATTTTTTAAAAAACGCAATAAACGTAATTCGATTACTAAAGGCTGTTTTCGCAATTTTGTTTGAAAAATATTATTTTTTAATTAAAAATTACATTAATTAATTTGACAATTTTTTTCAGAAATTTTTTTTTACAAGTACAAATTGTATCAAGGAATTTTATTTTAAAATCCACCCAAAAAAAATTTATTTCTTGCACATATTGAAAAATTGAACGTAGTTTGGTTGTAGGAAAACTTTCGTTTGAGTTGTGTGGTTACGATCTTACAAAAACCGCGTATCTTGTATTGCGCAATAAAAGATTTTTTGGCAGCTTTTCAAATTTTTTTAAATAATTTAAAAAAAAAAACGCAATAAACGTAATTCAATTTTCGAAATTTTTTGAAAAATTATTATTTTTAAATTAAAAATTACATTAATTAATTGACAATTTTTTTTCAATATTTTTTTTTAACAAGTACAAATTGTATCAACGGATTTTATTTTATAATCCACCAAAAAAAGATTATTTTCTTGCAAAATTGGAAAATTGAACGTAGTTTGGTAGTAGGAAAACGTTTGTTTCAGTTGTGTGGTTTGATCAGGTTGACGTAGTTTTAGAGCAATTTCGAGCAAGTGAAGGTCGTAGATGCAATGTAGTGCATTAGTTTTCCTGCGCAATTACATAAGTAAATATTTCCCTTTGAACTATTCCGCATGTGCCGATTACGTTGTGATAATCGAAATATCGGTGGCGTGCAGAAAATGTAGAATATGTATATTTTTGTAATTAATTTGTTTATTGTTAAAGTCGATGAAGAAAACGAAATGAAAATTAGAGATGAAGCTAAAATATATGGTAATTAAAAATTTGAAAATAAAATTGACGATATTTTTTTATTTACCATTTTTTACGTAATAATTTTGTCATTAAAAAAAAAATCGAAAATTAATTTACTTATTATTGATTGGAATGTGTAATTTGTAATATACTATTTGTAATACAATTTTTTGACGAATAAATTTTTTTTTACCAAAATCACGTAAAAAAAAATTTTTTTTAACGAAATAGGCAAAAAAATTAGTAAATTTATTATTGATTTTATTATTTGCAGCATTCTTTATATTAGATCTTTTTTCTAAATTTTAAAGAATTCTAATTTTCCCCCGGACTTATTAAGAAAATCTCAAAATGTGTGTAATTACAACTTTTATATCTTCTTTCGCTGAAGATGAAAATGGCATCGCAAGTGTAATTCTAAATTACTCTTTGTATAAAATATACGTTGCGCGATACGTCCAGGCAATTTATAATTTAAAATTACACACCACGTTTCGTTAGCCATCTTCATTTTATACAGCAGATATTAACGTACGAAAAGAAAAATCAAGAAATTCCAGTACATTTGACTAAAATAGGAAATGAAATATTTAACGCTATCGAAAAATTTACGTATTTTAAATTAGATTTTTTTTTTGGTTAAGTGGGGAATTGCTGTATATTTTTAAAACAAGAAAATATTTTTTTTCTTAAATTTAAAGCAATGATTTTTTTTTTAGAAAATTGATGTATTTTAAATTCGATTGTTTGTTTGGTTGATTTATCTCACGACAGCGTTAAGTGAGAAATTGCTATATATATTTTTGAAATAAAAATATTTTTTACATATAACGCAATGGAAATTTCTAATATTTTAGAAAATTTATATTTTTAATTCGATTTTTTGTTTCGTTGATATTTGCACGTGACGTTAAGTGAGGAATGGTAGTATATCTTAAGGATGGTAACAAAATCTAAACGCAAACGGGAGTTATTTACCTATTCCATTTCACGTGTTTATCTTTATATAGTGAAGCAATCTTGTATCTTAAATTATAAAGTAAATTGCTTTCTAGAAAATAGCAGAAACAGCTTCTTACGATTTGCCCCCTCCACAAGACTTATGGTAGCACACAAATCCAGGGTTGGACTATTTTTTCAACGCGAATGTATTTGCTTTATTATGGCATTACAAAATACTGTATCAATTTTTTTTTATCAAAAATAAATATTATTTTTGTTGCAAAAAAAATTTCCCTTTGTTAAAAAAATTTTTTTTCCATCAGAAAGTTAACCCCAAAAATAAAAATGGTTGAGAAAAATTTAACAAGAAAATTCCAGGCCAGAGCAAGAGAAATTTTACTAGCATTAAAAATATTTGTAGGATTTTTTTTAAATTTTAACCAAGTTCTTAACAAAAAAAATTTCAAGAGCTTCTTACAAAAAAAAACATTTTTTTACAAAGAATTCTTTTGTTTTTAGTAAAAAAAAATTGTTTTGAGAGATTTAAATAAATTATTTTTTTAACATACCAAGTTTTCCTAACAAAAAATTGTTAAACAAAAAGTTTCAGGGCAGCTAAAGAACTTTTCTATCAACAAATGAAATAATTATTGAAAAAAAAAATTTCCTCTTTTTCCAACAAAAACAATTTTTTTTGCTAAGAAATTTCTAAAAATTGTCTAACAGAATTTTTTTATAAAACAAAAGAAAATTTTCTAATTAAAAAAGTTTGGTTTTGAACAAATGATTTCAAATCTAAAAAAATATAAATTAAAATAGTGAAAAGAATTTGCAATTTATTTTTTAACTGGATACCGTCCTGGTATATATATAGCGTTTTCCGCCTCAAAAAAAGATTGCATGCACAAATGAAATATTTTTATAGAATTTTATATAGAATTAAATTTCTTAAATGAGTAAGAAAGAATATTTTAAAGATAAAAGCTTTTTTCCAGTAAATTTTTAATGGCAAAAAAATTTTTTTTTCTAAAAAACAAAAATCCGAAACCCGAAAATCATGCAAAAATTTCTTTTTAGAGAAATTATTGGTCAATAAAATTCATTCATTAATATAATTGATAAATTGACATTTTTAAAGAGTTTTTTAAAGAAATTTGTTATAAGAAGTGTTTTTTTTTAATTGGTTCTTTGAAAGCTCCATTACATGAAGCGACGATTTTTTTTTTAAATTTTTACATTATTTTTCACGAATATAGAAACTGGATTTACAATTTCCCTCGCCAAAAATGTAAAAATTCTCAATAAATCACAAAAATATTCACACACAGGCGTGGGCAAACACGAAGTGCGTACGAAGAAAAACAATTCGCAACATAAATGACATTTATGACGTACAAAATTTACGATTTTCATTAAAATTCGCTATAAAATCCGCACAAACACAATTAAATATAATTAAAAATAGAAAAATATATATAATAAAAATAACTAATACTGAAAATTAGTCATATTTTCAGGCACGGGGAGTATTAGACGTAATATACCATACAGTAATATATTTTTTCTACAATATATATAATAAAAACAACTAAAACTGAAAATGGGTCATATTCTCGGACACGGGGGGTTATTAGTCATTATAATTTTAGAAGCGATTCTATATTTTTTTGTATTCTTATGGAAATAAAACAAAATTGACTGCATCTGTGTTTGTTTTTCTTGTATAAATATAATAAATTTGTGTACTAAAAAAGAAAAAAAAAACGCATGGTCAAAGATGTCTTGGAAAATTCAATATTTGACCAAATGCTGAGGTATTTCTACATGTGTTTTCCTCTCGGCTAGTTTTATATGTTTGTCTTGGTTCAACACTCGTAAAAAAACAATAGAAGATGCTCATCGCTGGCTGGAAGGTTTGTTTGAGGAAGTAATAGATCGGGTACCGTTAAGTAATCAACGGTCCTGTATATAATATATCGGTGGGAATGTGATGATGTGAAATTGTAGTTTTTTTTGGATAAAAATTTGAATTTGTTAATATTCGATATGAAATATCGAGGTCAAGAATAATAATATAAGAAGGTACAATATAATAATTTTATATCTAAATTGAATTATATCGTTGCAATTTTGTACAACCTTTTGAATGAGCCGTCACATGACATATGTTGACATTTGAACAAATAAAGTGAGGTTAGGTGGCGGCTGGAGAGGTTGAAGTAGAATAGTTGTGTATATTACCAAAAGATGGCGATACAAATGAATCAATTTACATGTCAGAGTGTTATAATGCAATAAGGAGATACGAATTTTCTGTGGACTTTTGATGTACCCTGTATAAATAAATAAATAAATAAATAAATAAATTAAAATTTTATATATACAGATAGAGGTAGAATCCATTTATGAGGAGATTGAATCTAGGTTAGCAAACGTTAAAGGACAGGATAATCTAATTGTAACCGGAGATTGGAATGCCGTAGTAGGTAAGGGAAAGGAAGTTCCAATAGTAGGAGAATATGGAATAGGAACACGTAATGATAGAGGGGATAGATTGGTAGAGTTTTATATTAGGAATAAGCTAGTGGTAGCAAACACGCTTTTTCAGAATCACAAGCGCAGGATATATACGTGGAAAATGCCAGGAGATATAGGGAGGTATCAGATAGATTACATACTGGTTAAAGAGAGGTTTAGGAACCAGATTAAGAATTGTAAGAGTTACCCTGGAGCAGATATTGATAGTGACCATAATTTAGTAGTCCTGGACTCAGAGGTCAAATTCAAGAAATTACAGAAGTCTAAACAGGTCAGAGTAGATGTCGATAGGTTAAAATTAGTTGATGTATGTGAAAAGTACAAGCAGAAAGTAGAAATCATGGCTAATGGAATATCTAGGAACGACATAGATTGCGAATGGAGGGAAATCAGAAATGGGTTAACTACAGCAGCAAATGAAGTATTAGGCACAAAGAAAAGGGCAGGTAGGAGGGAATGGATCACGGAAGAAATAGTTAAAATGATAGAAGCAAGAAGG
This sequence comes from Leptodirus hochenwartii, assembly GCA_947310635.1. Taxonomy (NCBI): domain Eukaryota; kingdom Metazoa; phylum Arthropoda; class Insecta; order Coleoptera; family Leiodidae; genus Leptodirus; species Leptodirus hochenwartii. The sequence continues at coordinate 2,068,325 of OX371179.1, forward strand.
AAAATTAAAATTGGAAACACAGAAGCAGGACAGAAAAAATATAAGGAACTAAGGAACTTAATTAATAGGAAATGCAAGCTAGCGAAAGAAGAGTGGATAAAAGGAAATTGTGAGGATATTGAGGAGGATATGAGAAGAGGTAAAGTAGATTTGGGCTACAGGAAAATTAAGTCACATTTTTCTAAAGTAAAACCAAAGGGTAACATTATATGTGATAAGCAGGGTAAGGAACTCACAGAAAATAAGGAAAAAGCTAGAAGATGGAAGGAGTATCTTGAAGATTTATATAAAGGTAGGCAGGACATGGAGGAGCTAGAAAATGTGGAACAGATAGATGAGGATGACTTAGGTCCTAGCATACTTAGGTCAGAGTTTCATAGAGCATTAAATGATTTACGGAATAACAAAGCAGCGGGGATTGATATGATACCAGCCGAATTAATAAAACACGCAGGGGAAAAAATGCAGGAGCGATTATACAGGTTAGTTTGTAAAATATATGAGAAGGGAGAAGTACCACAGGATTTTCAGCGTAGTAGAATAGTAACAATGCCGAAGAAAATAGGAGCTAATTTGTGTGAGAACTATAGGACCATTAGCCTACTATCACATGCATCGAAGATATTGTTAAAGATTATTTATAGGAGATTAGAAAATAAAGTAGAGGAAAGGCTAGGAGAAGATCAGTTTGGTTTTAGGAAAAACAGAGGGACGAGGGAGGCGATTCTAGCACTAAGAACGGTAGTAGAAAAAAGAAATAGGGTAGGAAAGGTAACTTGCATAGCTTTTGTAGACTTAGAAAAGGCATTTGACAATGTAGATTGGGACATAATGTTTAGAATTTTAAAAGAAACGGGTATAGATTATAAGGATAGGAGAATAATTTTTAATTTATATAAACACCAAACTGCCTTAGTTAGAATTGAGGGGGAAGAAGAGGTAGCAAAAATAGGGAAGGGAGTTCGGCAGGGATGTACACTCTCACCGCTATTATTTAATCTATATATAGAAGATGCAATAAACAAAGTAAAAGAAGAGTATAGTGTAGGTGTGAATGTACAGGGAGAGAAAATATATATGCTGAGATTCGCCGACGATATAGCTATATTGGAAGAAAGCGAAAAGAAATTAGAAAGGGTATTGAATGGTATGCAGGCAGTATTGACTAGGGATTTTAACATGAAAATAAATATAGGTAAAACTAAAGTGATGAGGTGTGACAAAAAGGAATGCAGTAGAAAAATGAGGATCACAATAGGAGATAATAGAATCGAAGAAGTGTCAGATTTTTGTTATTTAGGCAGTAGAATCACAAAAGATAATCGAAGCAAGGTAGATATAAAGTGTAGGATAGCACAGGGTAGGAAGGCATTCGTAGAAAAAGAACAGATTTTAAGATCAAATATTGACTTGGGTATTAGAAAAAGATTACTGAAGGTATATGTTTGGAGTGTAGCACTGTACGGGTGTGAGGCGTGGACTATAGGAAAGGAAGAGAAGCGTAGATTAGAAGCACTTGAAATGTGGTGTTATAGGAGGATGATGAGGATTGGTTGGGAAGATAAAGTAACAAATGAAGCTGTACTAGAGTTAGTTGGGGAGAAGAGAAGTATTTGGAGAGTGTTACAACGTAGGAGAGACAGATTAGTAGGGCATATTCTTAGGCATGGGGGGATTATGCAATTGATCATAGAAGGTAGAGTGGAGGGAAAGAGAGGGGTAGGTAGGCCTAGATTGGAGTATGTGAGTCAGATAGTTGAAGACGTTGAGATGAATAGCTATAGGGAGATGAAGGGATTAGCTCAGGATAGATCGGCATGGCGTGCTGTTTCCAACCAATCTTTAGGATTGCGGACTCTTTAACTAACTAATATACAGATGTGCATGTTATAAGCTAGTTTTTGTAACGTATCAAGTGTTTACTTTATACAGGGTAAGGTAGGTTTTTTTTTTATTGTTTACTGCCGTTAGAGTGATTCCGGGTTATCCTGAATATAATCCGGGATAATCCGGGAATAAACAGTCTGAACCCGATGTCGTCATCGCATTATAGATATAGTACGAAAAATATCTAAGGTGAAGAAGAAGATTTGCGAGGAGGAAATTTTCGAAATAATAAGATTTTTTTTGGTATTCCAATTCTTACGAAGAAAAATATATATATAAGGGTTAAGAAAGAAAAAATTATGTTTTTCAATTTTTAAAACACTGATATATCGACGGGAATAAATAGGAATAAAATTAAATTTAAAACCGGATAAAAAAATCGCCAATTAATATAATATATAGAAAATGACGATAAAATAATACGTTTAGAAATGCATATGCTACATTTTGACGATAACAAAAAATATTTAATGAAAAAATGTGAAAATGCAGTTACTTTCTTACAGTTTTCTATAATTTCTAAGCTAATCGTAGTTCTACGTCTAATCACTAGAGTGCAGTGTTTTTTTTTTGCGCTTGCGCATGTTTTAGTACGCAACGAGCATCATATATATTATGAGCCAGATAAAAAAAAATGCCACTTCATATAATTTACAGTTCATAGAAAATGACGATAAAATAATACGTTTAGAAATGTATATGTGTCATTTTTTAAAGATTTCAAATCATGTAATAATTAAGCAAAGGTATGTACAAATGCAGTTATATATTTACAGTTTTCTGTAATTTCAAAATCACCCTTAGTTCCGCTTCGCGTCACTAGAGGGCAGCACTCATTCGGCACACGGGCAGTATTTGATACTCAAGGAGAATAAAAATAACCACAAAAAAAAAAAAATTTACAGTTCATAGAAAATGACGATAAAATAATACGTTTAGAAATGTATATGTGTCATTTTAAAGATATATGATTTCAATTCATGAAATAATGAAACAAATGCAGTTACCTATTTACAGTTTTCTGTCATTTTAGAATCACTCTTAGTTCCGCTGCCCGTCACTAGAGGGCAGCACTCATTCAACACACGCGCAGTATTTGATACTCAACGAGAATAAAAATAACCACAAAAATCTTCAATAAATAATTTAATTTATAAATTCCAACCAATGATAAAACAAAAATAGATCCGTTCCTCAATAACCGAGTGTGTTACGGAATCTATTTTTAAAAATTCGCCGATGCTATTTCCGTTCGCGCGAAATATTCAGCTGAAGCCACATGTTGATCCGGCTTTAATTTTGGAATTACGGTGACGTCGCGACGCCGAACATCCGAGCGTCAGACACAGAGCAAATGTAAACATATATCGATCAGAAATCGATTTTTAAATGTATTAATGATCGTAGTTTGAGTTTAACGAACGATAAATGGCTGATATGTCAAAAATATCACGTGATTTATCTTTGTCAAAAATGTCAAAAGTGACGTGATGGTATTTCCAATTAAAAAAAATGATTAAAAATTTGTTGTGTATGAAATGTGTAAAAATGCAATTACAGTTTTCTATAATTTATAGACAAATCGTTGTTCAACTTCCAACTACAAGAGGGCGGTGTTGTTTTTGCGCCCGCGCAATGTAATAAGAGGTTCGTTTTTAAAATAACTTATTGATAAAAGTCACGTGGGTTTTCATTAATTTAATTTAACTTAATTATCGTTTATATATTTTTGTTGCTCAAAAAAAAAAGTTATAGCGCTAAAAAAAATCAAAATTACAATATTTTTTGGCAATATATATATTTTTTAAATTTCAAATTTCCACGACTATTTTTATTTGCGCTGACTATATCATTTCAACATAATATAACCTATCCGCAGTACATTTTAATTTATTGTCAACTCAGTTTATAAATTTTAAGACCTTCAGCTATCGATGTAAATTTTTATTCATAACATGATTGATGAAATCACATAAAGATTTCTCCGTTGCTGTGATAGTTTGTCAAACTTTGACAGCCAACAGGTGGTCGTGTCATTAATGACAACAAATTGATCTTAATTTATTATATCTCAGCTATAATCGAATGTCTATATCTTTTTTCAAATATCAATTTGCCGATAGTAATATATTATGAATATGTCAAACAAATATATGAAAAAAGTTACTGTACCCTGAAATTTTTTTTTTAATTAATTTTAAAGGACGATTTACACTTTGTTTGAATTGTTCTTCCATTTTGACTTATTATCTTTTCGAATTTTGATATTTGAATAAATTTCGAGTTTTGATTTGTTCAAATTTCAAATTTTACATGTGCGAATTTGTAAAATATGTAAAAAAAAATTTTTTTAATTATAAGTAAAGGACAATTTATACTTCGTTTGAATTTTAAGCTTCGAAGAATTTTCAGCAAGTGAAGAAAAATGTTTCTCATCCATTTGACTTATTATCATTCCGAATTTGGATATTTGAATAAATTTCGAGTTTTGATATTTTCAAATTTCAAATTTTACATCTGCCAATTTGCAAATGTATAAAATATAAATAGATTTTTTACGATTTTATTTCGAAGGGAGTTCGAACTAATTTTTCACCTGTCACTTTTGAGAATTTAATGATTACAAGTCTATTTAAGGTCGACAAAAAATGTTTTTAACACGATTTTATTTTTTAAATGCCAAATACATATTTTTTCGTATTTAACTTAAAAATCAAATTTATATTTGAATTAATTTTTTTTAATTAAATTAAAAAATGAAAATTTACTTAATAATAATTAGTATTAATTTTTTTTTTAGAAATTTGAATTAATACCCACTTACATGGATCACTTTTTAATTTTATTATTTTTTCTAAAAATATTTTTATTTCATTTTTTACGTACATCACACAAAGAAACAAATTTATATATTACCAAAAAAAAAATTTTTCTTCTAAAAAAAAGTTTTTTTTTCAAGAGAATTTATCTTTTTGGCACTACATTTCAGTTCCAAATTTATTGTCGTCATATAAATTACACAAATGCATATATCGGCATAATATTCAATATTTCGATCGTTTCAATATTTTTATTTTTATTTCAATATTACTAATATTTATCGCTTTATGCGAGTCCGTCTATATAAGAAAAAAAAAAATCGAAGGATAAATTCATCCTATTATTTATTACACTTGTAATATATATATAGGTTAACTCGATGGTCGATCCAATCGTATATTTTATCATCGATATTTCATCAATAAATCATTCAATTTATATGTAATATATAATGATTGCAATTGTAGAGTGTGATATTTGTATACAGGAAAAAAAATCAAGAAAAACCGATTATAATAAAAACTAAAATATATTTTTTTAGAGTTATGTAATATATTTAAAGAGAAAAAAAATTTTTTTTTAACGTTTGATTAATTTTTATTTTTTTATATATGGATACCCTGTATAATAATATCCAATTAGTAATATTAATGAAGATATAACTTATAAATCCATTCCGATGAGTATGGCAATTTTTTAATGTTTTTTTTTTGCATTAGTTCAGATACTAACTTATAAATATTAAAAAAAAAATTTTTTTATTAAGAAATAATATGTTAAAAAATATTTATAAATTATGAAAGAAGTTAATATATCGTATATAAACGCGTTTTTAATAGATACAACACTTAACCTCAAAATTTTCAATTTTCGCCAAAGTAGGCATTCTAACTTATCGGCTGTCATTTGTCAAACATAAAATGTTAGTATTTGAAACGAACATCAACGTGTATTTTTTGTTTATAAGTCGATTTATTAAAATATATTGTGTTTTTCGAAATATAAAGTTTTTTCAAGAAAAAAATCGATATATTTTGGATGAGTAAATAACATTTTTTAAATTATTCGTTGAGGAACGCACTGATACATAACGTCAGTAGTTCTTACGCGTTACCGACAACATTTGGCCTACTGGTGCAATATGCCTACTTTGGAAAAAAAAATTTAAAAAAATTACTCAACGACCCACAAAAATATATACTCGATCCATATTCAAATTGTCATTACATTTGACTAGTAAGTCATTAGTGTAGAAAACGCATAAAAATTTTAGAGTGCAAAAAAACGGGATATTTTTTAACACTCTTCAATTATGTTAATATATTACGACATCCAGTAATTGTCTTCGGTGCTGAATAGTATTAAAGTTCGCGCAGTGCGTTATGCAAATATAGCGAAATCTCGGTCGGTCGGCTGTCAAGCGTAATGGACCTGTCAAATGCAAGTGTCAAACGTGTCAATGTCTTCCGCCGCATAATATATAAAAGCTTATTAGACTAACTTCGCGTTAGTTGAATGACTTCAATTGGAATTATGATAAAACTAGATAGTGAATTTATCACAAAATAAATGTCTTGTTATATATTTTAAAATATATAGTGTGGACGATGCGAATTTATACACAGTGTTTAATTGTTTTTCTAAATTTTGTTGATAATTTGTGTATTTTTTCAATGGTTAATTTTTGAATTATCGCACATTATAACTATATAAAATGCAAGATAAATATTTTGTTTCATTTTTAGAAATAAGTGGAAATTTCTAAAATATATACAGAGTGTTTATTTTATTTCTTTAATAAATTAGGTATTTTTTCAATGGTTAATTTTTGAGTTATCGCACATTTTAAGATATACAAATGCAAGATAAATATTTTGTTTCAAATAAGTGTAAATTTCTAAAATATATACACAGTGTTTAATTTTTTTTTTTATAAATTAGGTATTTTTTCAATGGTTAATTTTTGAGTTATCGCACATTATAAGTATATAAAATGCAAGATAAATATTTTGTTTCATTTCTGGAAACAAGCGAAAATTAATAAAATATATACAGAGTATTTGTTTTAATTTTTTATAAATTAAGTATTTTTTCAATGGTTAATTTGTGATTTATCTCACATTATAAGTATATAAAAATGAAAGATAAATATATTGTTTCATTTTTAGAAATAAGCGCAAATTTCTAAAATATATACAGAGTGTTTAATTTATTTTTTGATAAATTAGGTATTTTTTCTACTGGTTAATTTTTAAGTTATCTCACATTATAAGTATATAAAATGCAAGATAAATATTTTGTATTAATTTTAGAAATAAGTGGAAATTTCTGAAATATATACAGAGTGTTTATTTTAATTTTTAATAAATTAGGTATTTTTTCAATGGTTAATTTTTGAGTTATCGCACATTATAAGTATATAAAATGCAAGATAAATATTTTGTATTATTTTTAGAAATAAGCGAAAATTTCTAAAATATATACACAGTGTTTATTTTTATTTTTAATAAAATATGTATTTTTTCAATTGTTAATTTTTGAGTTATCGCACATTATAAGTATATAAAATGCAAGATAAATATTTTGTTTCATTTTTAGAAATAAGCGTGAATTTTATAAATATATATAGTGTTTAATTATTCTTTTTGACAAATTATGTATTTTTCAAACATTTGGAGTTATTGCACATCACAAAAATGCAAGATAACAATTTTGTTTCATTTTTAGCAATGAGCGTAAATTTTCGAAAATTAATTAATAATAAGGTGGTATTTGTAGCATTAAAAAAATTTGCAATAATTGGCGAGTTTGCGGTTCACAAAAAAAAGGCGCAGTTTTATTTTTAACCGTCGGATTTAAATGAATGAAATTCCTCCGCGTAAAAGCCAAACAATATTTTCATCATCATCGCCAGCAGCGTAGGTGGTTTTTCAGCCAAATATTTTGCGCTGTTGCGAAATATTTTAATGAAAAATTAGTATACATATACACCGAGTTGCTGAGACCAAAATATTTACATATGTGCCTGTGTTATCTTAAGAAATTCTTCGTGTATATGCGGATATTGTGAAATATAAAAAAAAAATTATAATTGGTTTTTTTTTGTCGCGGGCAAAATATTTTTTAATTACTTAAAAAATTTTGATTATTATTTCTTTATATGAAATTTAAATTAAAAAAAAATTGTGCTTGTAGAACAAGTACAAGAAAAAAAAAATGCTTGTAAAAACATTTTCATTTGGTAATAAATTCGAAACTGCATTTAAGACACAAACAGTCCTAAATCCAAAAATATCTGAAAATGCGCCGAATATAAACGATTTTGTAAATACGAGTGTATAAACGATTATTTGGTCAATTTGCCAAAATTTTGTTTAAATTAAAACGTCATAACTCGAGTTGCATTTTGCGAGGAAGATTTTTTTTATTGGGGAATTAAAATCGCATATTTTGCCCAAAAATTTGAGCCAAAATTGTATATAAAAAAAAAAAATTTCAGTGAAATATTAAAAAAAAAATTTCTTTAATTATTTGTGAGTATTATACATTTGTAAAAATAATAAATAAGACGAGACAATTTTTGAAAAATTTCTGTTAATTACATAATTTTTTTTCAATTTTTTTAGAGAAAATTGTACAAATATATATATTTTTATATAAAATTGAGGTTAAAGAATATTTCGACTTAATACAAAAAAAACAAATCTATTTTAACAAATTTATTTAATAAATAATTAAAATTTTAATGTCAATTTTTGGAAAAAAAAAATGTTGGATTGCATAATTTTTTTTAAATTTTTTAGAGAAAATTGTACAAATATATATTTTTTATATAAAATGGAGGTTTAAAGAATATTTCGACTTAAAACAAAAAAAATCTATTTTAACAAATTTCTTGTTCAAACTTCTTCTTGGCACTGATTAAATAAATAATTAAAAATGTAATGTGAATTTTTGAAAAATTCCATATTAAAAAAATTCATCACTTTTTCAAATTTCTAGAGAAAATATTACAAATGTAATTTTTTTTTGATAAAATGGACATTTAATCTATTTTAAAAAATTACTTGTTAAAACACAACACGATGTATATTCGCATATATTAATATACAGAGTATTCTTGGCACCGACTAAATAAATAATTAATTTAGAACACAACATTCGTTGTTTGTATTTTATTTTCATATCGTTCGTAGGGATTTTCTTTTTCGAGAGAAGAGTTAAGTTTAAGTATATATAATTTCGGTGGATTAGTGAAATATTGGCAAATAAATTCTGGACAGATTGTAAACAATGCGCAGAGCGATCGAGGGAGACAGATAGATATGAAAAATGATGATACGAAGAAGGAGAGGGTATTTCAAAAATAATTCAGCAGTGCATTGAACCTGCAAATAAAATTTCGGCGTCGAAAAAAAATTGGAAAAGTGTTATATAAATACAGGATGGGGCAAAATAAATTTAATTACGGTGAAAAATACAAAAAAGAAATGATATAGAAAAGATAATTGAAAATTGCGCTCATCTCTATTTATTGTATAGCTGACTATTTTACACATCTCTACTTTTCGAATTAAATTTTTTGTGTGTAGAATTTTGATAAAAATAGTACAAATTCTTAAAATATTATGACAATAATGTGTAAAAACGAAAAATTTAAAATAAACCGCCAAATGTCAAAATATATTTTCCAAAAATGCATGAATGTAATCGATATAAAGGGTAAAAAAATATTTGAGTGAAATAAAGCTATGAAAAATATATTTATTCATTTATTTAGAAAATAAAATGAAAAAATCTAAAAATTTCCCGAAAAATCGAACGGAACATTTTTATTATGGAATAATAATTTATTTTCTAAATTACCATTACTAAATTTTTGTTATTATCATATTTGATTGGGATTTTAAAATTTTGATATTTTAATATAGTGAGCATTCTTTTTGGGCCAGGCTGCATGTAGGTGATATGAAACATCAGGCATGCTTGGGAATTTAAAACAAAATTATCGAAGCAAAATATTTTCGCAAATTTGTTGATTTATTTTTATATCGAATGAAAAAAAAATAAGCATCGAAAAATATATTACGTGAAGAAAAGAATTCCTCATTTTTGTGCAGTGATTATAGGTCCACGTTTCGTCATGTTTGTTGAAAACTACTGAAGATAGAGAATCGAAATAAAGTGTTTCAGAATCAAAATTAAATTCCCGTAAACTTTTGTATATACTATTTTACTGTAAAGTGATTAAGAATTTTTTAAACGACCACTTCGAAATTAATTTGTGATTTTCTATATTCGGCCCGCCAGCGCAACACCCGGTATATGATTTTAATTTTTTTTTTATTAATATAATTTTGAAGTATAGTACAATTTATTTGAACAATAAAAAAAAATCATAAAAAAAAATATAAAATAAAATGCATTTTTAAATTCCATACCACTAAATTTTTTATTTAGCGTATCAGAATGACTCTTTTTATCAGGTATTTAGACGTAATAGTCGATTGTTCTCACAGGAATGTGGCGTACAAATAGAAATATGTTTTCTTAAATTTTTAATTACGCTATAAATACCTCTGAGATTAATTCAAACAGAGAAAATACAGGTTCATATATTTGCTGTAAGCGCATTCTTTCAAACTATAAATTTCCAAGTCATTTTAAAGTGAAATGTCTGTTTGAGTAAATAAATCTGTTTAAAAAATAAAAAATAAAACTCCAAAATATTTTCGTTTTTCGAAATAATAGATTAGTGTAAGGTTCAGAAATTTATTATCATTTGTATTTGTTGTTGTATTTTTTTTATTTTTAAAAGTTTTTTTTAAATTTAAATTTTGATTTAGGAGCAAGAGATGTAGTAAAGTCTTTACTTTTGTAAAAATAATATTATGAAAATAAAAGCTTTAAAAACGGAAATATTGAAAAATGTGCTTCGTACTTATTTATATATTTTTCTTGCATTTTTCGGGTTTTTTTTTTTAGTTTTATTCTTCAATTTAAATTAATTATTTTCGTCATATTTTTCACTTTATTCTACATTTCTTAAAAACCTTTCCAACTTTTTAAATTTTTTTTTATAAAATTCTAAATATTTTATATTTTATAAATTCTTTTACAAATTAATTATAAACTGGACCACCAAAAAAACTTTTTTTTTGGAATTTTTTGTTTCATTAATTGTGGAAATATTTTTGCATGTTCGCATTTTTTGTAAAATTTTTTTTTATTAAACTGAAAATGAAAATTCGTTAATAAAATATATTATAGAAATCAAAATTTTGAAAATTTCCAGTATTGAGATTTTTCTGTGAAAATCTTGAAATTATAAAATCTTATATAAGGAAATTTTAGAAGAAATATAATTAATGGATTTATTCAATTTTTTTCCTATTTCTTCCCCCATCCATACAAGAAAATTTTTGAAATTTTAAAATCGATTTGTCCATAACTTAATTTTTTTTGAAATAAAAAATTATTTAAAAAATTAAATTAAATAAAAATTTATAAAAATAAATTAATCTATTTCACTTTCCAATCAATTTTCAGGAAAAATAGAATTTGATTGAAAAAAAAATTTAATTAATTATTACTAATAAATTATTTACAACCATTACTTCCGACAAACCACTTTTTCGGCTATCATTTCTATTAAAAAATTCTACATAACTTTTGCTTTAAACATAGAAAGTTGAAAAACAAATTTATTAATCATTAATTAAAATCGAATATATAAAATTTAAAATAATTTCCAGGTAAAAAAAAATCCAATTAAACATATACAGGGTATTATATAAAATTTACACTCATGTGGGAATATAATTAACCCATCTATAACAAGCCCTCATCGTATATAATTATTAATTAATAAATTAACAGCGCGATCTTTGCATAACTACCCTAAATATCAGATGATTGGAAACTCACCCTTGACGAAGAGACGAGCTCCAACCTCTTCAAGCTTAAACAGAATTTCAGAATATATCATATTATCTTCGCATCTTATACCGGGCGACCTCAAATCAGTGTATAAACGAGTATAAATATATTTTTGGACAATTGTTAAGGGGATACACCAATCATTCTACGTTCGCTTTAAAAAAAAAAATTTATTTGAATTTATCAAAATTTCATAAATGGAAATTTGAACGACCACTGGTTTAACTATGTTGAAAACGTTACTAATTAAATGTAAAATATTAAAAAAAAAATGCGAAATTACGGGAATTATAATAAAAATTATAAAAATTAAACATTTAGCACATAAACGACATGGAAATTAATTTTTGACAATCTTAATTTCGCTTCAAATTTTTCTTAAGTGGTGATATCACTCATTTTAGTGTCGCTTTTAAATTTGAATTTGTCAAAATTTCATACGTGAAATTATCCTGGTTTACGATTTAAAGGACCACTGGTTTAACTATGATAAAAAAAAAGATGTAAAATATTAAAAAAATAATGTAAAATTAGAGAATTAGACAGATATGGAACTAAATTAGACTAAATTAAAATAATTCTAACAGTTGGTGATTTCGTTAAGGGGATACCACTCTGTTTACTAACACAGGGCTTCGACTTTTTTTTTTCAAATCGATTTTTTCTAAAATTTAGTACATAAGCGATATATAATTCCTTATAAAATCGATTTTTTAAAATTATTATATTTTCTTTACGTCGCTTGGTATCCGAATTAGCAATATGTAATGCAGCGACATATAGCGACATCTATACAAGATCTGTTTGTACTAAGCATATATTTACAATCAAAATACCATTTTAGTAGACTATCAATAGATGGAGCAAAATTGCAAAATTCTAAAACTGCATAATAGTTTTTAGAAGATTGTATTTTCGAAATAAAATAAATTTCAAGCTTTATCATGGATAGGGTATATCATTTTACAGCCTATTGTTGAATTTAGTATAGTCTACCAGCTACATATTCAGTTTCAGTTAAATATTTGAACATACAGTCTATTTAGAACAGTTTGTAAGTTCCGTAATGGGAGCACCGTGTATGTATATATACCGTGTGTATCGGGTTAGATGTCACTAATGTACTATACAGGGCATTCCATAATCCGCCGCGGCCATAATGTATATTTGGAATTATTAAGGGGATGCAACACTTTTTTGAATTTCGCAACGCCAGTTATAACGAATATTTCGAATTATTAAGGGGAGACCACACTTTTTTGAATTTCTTAGCTTCAGTTGGAAAGAATATTGCGAATTATTAAGGGGATGCCACACATTTTTTTTATTTCACAACGCCAGTTATAACGAATATTTCAAATTATTAACGAGATACCATACTTTTTTGAATTTCTTAGCCTCAGTTATAAAGAATATTTCGTATTATTAAGGGGATACCACTCATTTTTGAATTTCACAACGTCAGTTATGACGAACATTTCGAATTATTAAGGGAATACCACACTTTTTTGAATTTCGCAATGTCGGTTGTAAAGAATGTTTCGAATTATTAAGGGGATACCACACTTTTTTTAAATTTCACAACGCCAGTTATATCGAATATTTGGAATTGTTAAGGGAATACCACACTTTTTTAATTTCACAACGCCAGTTATAACGAATATTTCGAATTATTAAGGGGAGACCACACGTTTTTGAATTTCTTAGCGTCAGTTATACAGAATATTGCGAATTATTAAGAGGATGCCACACTTTTTTTTTATTTCACAACGCCAGTTATAACGAATATTTCAAATTATTATCGAGATACCATACTTTTTTGAATTTCTTAGCCTCAGTTATAAAGAATATTTCGAATTATTAAGGGGATAACATCCATTTTTGAATTTCAAAATGTCAGTTGTAAACAATGTTTCAAATTGTTAAGGGGATACCACCCATTTTTGAATTTCACAACGTCAGTTGTAAACAATGTTTCAAATTATTAAGGGGATATCGCACTTTTTAGATTTTCTTAGCCTCAGTTATAAAGACAATTGCGAATTATTAAAGGTATACCACACTTTTTGAATTTCACAACGTCAGTTATAAAGAATGTTTCAAATTATTAAGGGGATACCACCCATTTTTTGAATTTCACAACGTCAGTTGTATTCAAATTATTAAGGGGATACCACCCATTTTCGAATTTCACAACGCCAGTTGTATTCAAATTATTAAGGGGATACCATCCATTTTTGAATTTCACAACGTCATTTGTAAAGAATGTTTCAAATTATTAAGGGCACACCACCATTTTTTTATTTTTTATTTCACAGCCCTACAGAGAAATATGAATCTAAAATAAATAAAATATATTTTTCAAATTATTGACAAGTGGAGGTAAATTGTACGAAATGTATATGAATCGATGATAGCTGATAAAATTAGAATCGCTTTTTTAATTATTTAGAGAAATTATAAATTTACTAAGATTTGTTTAAACTTTTTTTAAATCTCAAACTCATTATTAGCAATAGTCGTTAAGAAAGAAATCCTAAAATCGTGATTGTGTAATTGAAATACAGATGGCGTTTAAGCCTAATTACGCTACCAATCGATCCCTTGATTAAACACATATCGATGTGCTTGTATATCGTTTCTGAGACATCCTGTATAGCGTCATGTACATTTGTAGTTCACTTCTCATTTTATAATATATTTTTTATATTAAGTTCATTATCTCCAACTCCAACCCATTATTATCCAGAGTCGATAAGGTAGAAATCCTACACTCGTGATTGTGTAATTGAAATACAGATGTCGTTTAAGTTACCAATCGATCCCTTGATTAAACACATACCGATGTAAAATTCGATGTGCTTGTATATCGTTTCTGCGACATCCTGTATCGGCGTAATGTACATTTGTAGTTCATCTAGAACGAAGGCAACGTATGTCACTGTTAATAATGACGGTGAGGCGGCTGTGCTGGTTGCTGGTGGTGGTGGTGGCGAGGCTCAACTCTGTACAAGCACAAACGGGCATTAGCGTTAATTATTTTGGGTTGTTACTTCACCTGTATGCTGTACAGTCACAGTTGTTTCCAGTGACGTACGCTACTGATGGTACCAAAACTCATGCCGTATTAAAGTCAAAGTAGTCTCGCAACGGAAGAGAGACCAGTCAGTATTGATATATAACACCTTTGTTCTTCACGTTGGAAATATAATGATAATGTCTGTATGTATATCTACTCTTAAAGAGTTTGTCGTTAAGAGAAGAAGAAGACAGTGAATGTTTAAAAATGATGGTAAAATTCATAAATTTTCTTAATATATATATTTTTTGTTAATTTCTACGTTTTTAATGTACATACAATTTTTTAAGGTCAGGTTAGGTTTGGGTCAGGTCATTTTAGATCTGTGGCGGTAAAAATTATGGTAAAAATAGATAGGATGATAAATAACTTTTTTTTTAAATACATATACTTTTGGTAATTTCTATGTTTTTAATGATATTCGATTTTTTAAGGTCAAGTTAGGTCGGGTCAGATCATTTTAGGTAAAAATTGACAGGATGATAAATAAATATTTATGTGTATATATATATATGTTATTATTTTTTGTTAATTTCTGTTTTTAATGGGTATTCATTTTTTAAGGTCAAGTTAGGTCGGGTCAGATAATTTTAAATCAGTTGAGGTAAAAATGGATAGGATGATAAATAACATTTGTTTAAAATTTATATATTTTTAGCAATTTCTATGTTTTTAATAGATATTCAATTTTTTAAGGTCAAGTTAGGTCGGGTCAGATCATTTTAGGTAAAAATGGACAGGATGGTAAATAATAATTTTTTTAAATATATTTATTTTTGTTAATTTCTATGTTTTTAATGGATATACAATTTTTTAAGGTCAAGTTAGGTCGGGTCAGATCATTTTAGGTAAAAATGGACAGGATGGTAAATAATAATTTTTTTAAATATATTTATTTTTGTTAATTTCTATGTTTTTAATGGATATTCAATTTTATAAAGTCAAGTTAGTTCGAGTCAGGTCATTTTAGATCAGTTGAGGTAAAAATTATGGTAAAAATGGACAGGATGATGAATAACAATTTTTTTTAATACATATATATTTTTAAATTTCTACGTTTTTAATGGATATTCAATTTTTTAAGGTTAAGTTAGGTCGGGTCAGGTAATTTTAGATCAGTTGAGGTCAGGTCTTATTATGTTTTAATATTTGGCGTATAAGTTATTTAATATTCGAAAAGAAATAACGAAACGTTAAAATAGATTTTGTAAGTGCAAATATATTTGCAATTGTAAAAAAAAAATTTTTTAGTCCATAAATGATCTGAATTGACATAAATATTGAAATTATTAAAAAAATTAACCGGATTATCGAAAAAACTAAATAAAAAAAAAATAATAATTAAATTATTATAATTTAATATTTAATTAAGAATAAAAATAATTTAATATTTAAATAAATAAAATTAAAATATACAATTACAAAAAAAAAATTTTTTTAGTCAATACATAATCTGAGTTGACATAAAATCGAAATTATTGAAAAAAAAATTACCTAGATTATAAAAAAAAAGAAAAAAGATCATTTAATATGAAAAAGCATAAAATACCAGAAACGCTAAAACGATACAAAATGTTATGTTTTTTTCTTCATAACAACCTACAAATGATAGTTGCGCGTCGGTCACACCGCTATAATTTTTTTCCACTATTATTGATAAAATTTACCGAATCCTAAAACAAACATGTTCGGTTCGGGAGTATAAATTATTCAATTTGACCACATTATCACTTTCGAACACGCGTAAATAAATTTCGAAGCTTCTTCGGTCGCAGTTTCGTCGCCCTGAATCTTCTGCACGACAAAATTTATAGTGCACCTAACCCAGTAGTGAAATATACACTACTTTGGTAATAATTTATAACCGAAAGGCCTAACACATACAACAAGCCAGAGCTGTTATAGTCCACCGTGCAGAATTCTGCCTTATTTGTCCTGACACTTCCTCCGGCAATAAATTTTCTTCATCCAGGTTTCTTCGCCAGCGTAAAAACTGTCCGTTGAGATTCCCTTCCCTGGCTGTGTATTTATAGCCATTACTCTGTGCCCTATTGGCAATTAATTGCTTTCATCTATCAAAGGGACTCGATGTGCAGTCGCTTTTTATTTTTTGCAAATCGCGCGATATTGCTTATAAAAAAAATACAGTAATTTTAACGCATGCAGAATTAATTAATCCCCCACACCCCCCCACAATTTTTTTTTCTTAAGGGGATACACCACTCATTTTAGGGTCGCTTTTAAATTCTTTAAATTTGATTCTTTAATGCAAATGTTTTACTAATTTTTTTTAGGCCAATAATAAATTTTTTTTTTGCGGTGCTTAACCACAATGAATCCCCCCCCTTTTCTTGGTGGTGGAAATTTAATTCCTCTCGATCGATACCAATTAACAAGAGGGGGAAATCTAATTACAATGCGATGCTATTTAGCCCGCGCTAAGAAGTTTTTTTTTTATAAATTCATTGGGTCATTAATTCAGTACCTCTTATATACCGGGTGTACAAAAAATAAAGGGACACGCAAAATTGTTTAATTCTTTCATCAAAGTTCGAAAATTAGAATTTTTTCGGTTCGAATAAAATCTGTTGGCCGGTACTTTAAAATATTCTAACTAAAAGTCAAAATATAATTGTTCATCGATTGTAAATTTGTAATCGAACATCATTACATATACAATTTGGTATGAGATTGGCGCTATAAGCAGCTTTGTGTGGAGATATAAACATCTGGTAGGTAACTGGATATAATCCGGTGCATGTTTGGTTGCCTAATTGCCGTATTAACATGCAGAATGTATGTGCGGTTGCGGCTCGAGGTGCAATGCTGACGTTGGTTGCATATGCGAATATACCGAGGGTGGGAAGATGCTGAATTAAGGGATGTAGATTAGTATTTCAAGAATAAATGTATGTTGTGTTTGGATATTAGTTTAGTTGGGAAAAAATTGGATTTTTTAAAATTTTTAAATCATTTTAGTTGGATCATATTATACTGTTATAAATTCGGTATTAGTTTTAAGAAAAAAATAAATAAATCAACCAGCTCTGACATTTTTAATTTGGTAGCGCGAAATATTTCTGGTTGAAAAAAATATAAATATTTTTCTCTATTGAAAATCATGTTATTTAAATCATAACTAATTTTTTTATTAATCTTAATAAAAAAAAATCAACAGCTTGGAAATGTTTAATTACATATATCGAAATAAAATTTTATAAATAGACTTTTATATATTTTTTTATTTGGATCACTTTATACGTTATTAAAAAATTTCGATTAGTTTAAGAAAAAAAAAATCAACCAGCTAAAAAATTTATCTACACGATATTTTCATAGTTTTTTATAATTAGTTTTTTTTTTATTGAAAACAATTTAATTTGGATCACATTATACATTATTAAAAAAATCTCTATTAGCTTTAAGAAAAAAATAAGAAACAGCTTGGAAATTAAAAAATTTAATGTTTTGTACACGAAATTTTTATAGTTAAAATATTTTTTTAAATCATATTATACATTATTTAAAAATTTCTATTAGTTTAATGAAAAAAAACATTAATCAGCTTGGTAATTTTTAATTATTACATTTATTTACAAGAAAGTTCAAATTTTTTATGATTTTTTTGTTTTAGTTGGATGTTATATTAGTCTTAAGAAAAAACAATCAGAAATTTTTGAATCTAGCAACATTTTGATAGTTGCAAAAACATTTTTTTTTACGAAAACCATTTTATGTCGACCACATTATACATGACTAAAAAATCGTTATCTTTACGAAAAAAAAAAATCGACTAACTTATGGGAATTTAGAATTCTTGCATTTACCTTCACGAAAATTTCAACAAAAAATTACCCGAGGAATTTTTTCTTTCTTTCACTAATCTTTTATTTGTAAAGTTTTCAATTTGCTTGAGCTTTTCTTTATCTACTACCTACTCGGACTTTACGCAAGCGAAACTGAACAGCCAATATCCATCTTAACAGGAATCCAATTATCCAGAAAACTCCCGACTTGATCCCTATGATCATTATCAATTAGGAATAGCCGGGGTTTAGCTATAATAGGCTACTATCTACAGAGTGATCGCTTCGTTACGACATTCAAAATGACGACAGCGAAAGGAATTAGAAAATTTTAAAATCTTAACAGATTGGGAGGATATGTAAGTTTATAAGTAGATTTTTTTTTTAAGGTGAAATTGGATTGATTTATTGATGAGAGATTTTTTGAAACTTTTAAAAATAATTTTTAAACTATTTTTGCTTAAAAATTGAAAATATATAATAAGATTTTTGAAAATATTATAAAGTGAATTTATTATATATTTTTTGATAAATTAAAATGAACATGAATTTTGGCTCAAAACTTATTTAATAAAAAAATATTAATGTTCTTACCAAATCTTGAAATTTGTAAAATCTTGAAAATTTAAAAATTGGAAATTCAAAAACTCACAATATTTCAACGCTTGAGTTGATTTTTAGAAATTTAGTATTTTTTATACAAATTTTTATTCAACATTTATAAAAATTTCATGAAAAATACATTTGTATACTTAATTATTCAAAAAAAAAGAAGAATTGCACATAATTTCATCCCCTTCTAGCCTTCACCCTATTTCACCCCTAATTAAAACTAGTCTACATAATATTATCCTGTAGACTGAATTTATTATAAATTTTTTAATAAATTAAAATGAAAATAATTTTTTTTATGAAAAATTGTTACAAAAAAATAAAGATTAATGTTCTTACTAAATCTTGAAATTTGTGAAAATCTTAAAAATAAAAAAATTGGAAATTTATATACTCAAATATTTAAAAAACAACTAATTGAACGATTGAGTTGATTTTTAGAAATTTAGAATTTTTTATACAAATTTTTATTCAACATTTATAAAAATTTCATGAAAAATATATTTGTATACTCAATTTTCAAAAAAAAATCTAGAATTTCATCCCTTTCGAGCCTTCTCCCTATCTCACCCCTAATTAAAACTAGTCTACATAATACTATCCTGTCGACTGAATTTATTATAAATTTTTTAATAAATTGAAATGAAAATATATTTTGTGTGAAATATTATTTTAAAAAGAAAGATTAATGTTCTTACTAAATCTTAAAATTTGTGAAAATCGTAAAAATAAAAAAAATTGGAAATTTATATACTCAAATATTTAAAAAACAACTAATTGAACGATTGAGTTGATTTTTAGAAATTTAGTATTTTTTATACAAATTTTTATTTAACATTTATAAAAATTTCATGATAAATACATTTATGTACTCAATTCTTCAAAAAAAATCATGAATTTCACGTAATTTCATCCCCTTGTAGCCTTCTCCCTATCTCACCCCTAATTAAAACTAGTCTACATAATATTATCCTGTCGACTGAATTTATTATAAATTTTTTAATAAATTAAAAATGAAAATAAATTTTGTATGAAGAATTATTTAAAAAAATTAAGTTTAATGTTCTTACTAAATCTTAAAAATAAAAAAATTAGAAATTTATATACTCAAATATTTCAAAAACTAATCGAATTGATTTTTAAAAATTTAGTATTTTTTATACAAATTTTTATTCAACATTTATAAAATTTTCATGAAAAATACATTTGTATACTTAATTATTTAAAAAAAAGAATAATTTCATCCCTTTCGAGCCTTCTCCCTATCTCACCCCTAATTAAAACTAGTCTACATAATACTATCCTGTCGACTGAATTTATTATAAATTTTTTAATAAATTGAAATGAAAATATATTTTGTGTGAAATATTATTTTAAAAAGAAAGATTAATGTTCTTACTAAATCTTAAAATTTGTGAAAATCGTAAAAATAAAAAAAATTGGAAATTTATATACTCAAATATTAAAAAAAAAACTAATTGAACGATTGAGTTGATTTTTAGAAATTTAGTATTTTTTATACAAATTTTTATTTAACATTTATAAAAATTTCATGATAAATACATTTATGTACTCAATTCTTCAAAAAAAATCATGAATTTCACGTAATTTCATCCCCTTGTAGCCTTCTCCCTATCTCACCCCTAATTAAAACTAGTCTACATAATATTATCCTGTCGACTGAATTTATTATAAATTTTTTAATAAATTAAAAATGAAAATAAATTTTGTATGAAGAATTATTTAAAAAAATTAAGTTTAATGTTCTTACTAAATCTTAAAAATAAAAAAATTAGAAATTTATATACTCAAATATTTCAAAAACTAATCGAATTGATTTTTAAAAATTTAGTATTTTTTATACAAATTTTTATTCAACATTTATAAAATTTTCATGAAAAATACATTTGTATACTTAATTATTTAAAAAAAAAATAATTTCATCCCTTTCGAGCCTTCTCCCTATCTCACCCCTAATTAAAACTAGTCTACATAATACTATCCTGTCGACTGAATTTATTATAAATTTTTTAATAAATTGAAATGAAAATATATTTTGTGTGAAATATTATTTTAAAAAAGAAAGATTAACGTTCTTACTAAATCTTAAAATTTGTGAAAATCGTAAAAATAAAAAAAATTGGAAATTTATATACTCAAATATTTAAAAAAAAACTAATTGAACGATTGAGTTGATTTTTAGAAATTTAGTATTTTTTATACAAATTTTTATTTAACATTTATAAAAATTTCATGATAAATACATTTGTATACTTAATTATTAAAAAAAAAGAATAATTTCACGTAATTTCATCCCCTTGTAGCCTTCTCCCTATCTCACCCCTAATTAAAACTAGTCTACATAATATTATCCTGTCGACTGAATTTATTACAAATTTTTTAATAAATTAAAAATGAAAATAAATTTTGTATGAAGAATTATTTAAAAAAATTAAGTTTAATGTTCTTACTAAATCTTAAAAATAAAAAAATTAGAAATTTATATACTCAAATATTTCAAAAACTAATCGAATTGATTTTTAAAAATTTAGTATTTTTTATACAAATTTTTATTCAACATTTATAAAAATTTCATGAAAAATACATTTGTATACTTAATTATTAAAAAAAAAGAATAATTTCATCCCTTTCGAGCCTTCTCCCTATCTCACCCCTAATTAAAACTAGTCTACATAATATTATCCTGTCGACTGAATTTATTATAAATTTTTTAATAAATTAAAAATGAAAATAAATTTTGTATGAAGAATTATTTAAAAAAATAAAGATTAATGATCTTACTAAATCTTAAAAATAAAAAAATTAGAAATTTATATACTCAAATATTTCAAAAACTAATCGAATTGATTTTTAGAAATTTAGTATTTTTTATACAAATTTTTATTCAACATTTATAAAATTTTCATGAAAAATACATTTGTATACTTAATTATTTAAAAAAAAAGAATAATTTCATCCCTTTCGAGCCTTCTCCCTATCTCACCCCTAATTAAAACTAGTCTACATAATACTATCCTGTCGACTGAATTTATTATAAATTTTTTAATAAATTGAAATGAAAATATATTTTGTGTGAAATATTATTTTAAAAAAGAAAGATTAATGTTCTTACTAAATCTTAAAAATAAAAAAATTAGAAATTTATATACTCAAATATTTCAAAAACTAATCGAATTGATTTTTAGAAATTTAGTATTTTTTATACAAATTTTTATTCAACATTTATAAAAATTTTATGAAAAATACATTTGTATACTTAATTATTTAAAAAAAAGAATAATTTCATCCCTTTCGAGCCTTCTCCCTATCTCACCCCTAATTAAAACTAGTCTACATAATACTATCCTGTCGACTGAATTTATTATAAATTTTTTAATAAATTGAAATGAAAATATATTTTGTGTGAAATATTATTTTAAAAAAGAAAGATTAATGTTCTTACTAAATCTTAAAAATAAAAAAATTAGAAATTTATATACTCAAATATTTCAAAAACTAATCGAATTGATTTTTAGAAATTTAGTATTTTTTATACAAATTTTTATTCAACATTTATAAAAATTTTATGAAAAATACATTTGTATACTTAATTATTTAAAAAAAAGAATAATTTCATCCCTTTCGAGCCTTCTCCCTATCTCACCCCTAATTAAAACTAGTCTACATAATACTATCCTGTCGACTGAATTTATTATAAATTTTTTAATAAATTGAAATGAAAATATATTTTGTGTGAAATATTATTTTAAAAAAGAAAGATTAATGTTCTTACTAAATCTTAAAAATAAAAAAATTAGAAATTTATATACTCAAATATTTCAAAAACTAATCGAATTGATTTTTAGAAATTTAGTATTTTTTATACAAATTTTTATTCAACATTTATAAAAATTTCATGAAAAATACATTTGTATACTGAATTGTTCAAAAAAAAATCAAGAATTTCACGTAATTTCATCCCCTTCTAGCCTTCACCCTATCTCACCCCTAATTAAAACTAATCTACATAATATTATCCCCTGTCGAACAACAGATAGCAGATGTGCTTTACTATTGACCATATCCCATAAATGGGGTGTATTGGTTTACCGGGGGGCGTGTGTGGGGTTGGGGGTTGTGGGAATGGGGTGAGTTTCCCTATACTAACTAAAGCTGTGTTTGAGGTGGTGATGGAGTTGAACACAGGGAGGGTTTGGGGTAAAGTCAGTTTGGTCTGACCGACTGACTCTGATTGGTAATTATTGGGGGCTAATTAGATGGTACAACAGCTGACTGATTGGTATTATTCTAGATCTATGGATATATAACAAAATTATAGAGGGTTTGTTCAATTGAACGGGAATATTGTAAATTTTTTTAAATATATATTTCTGATTTTGTAATATATAAAATAAAATTACATTCGATTTTTAAGGGATGCAGACTTTTTTTCGGTACTTCAAAAAAAAATGTTTATACACCTAGATTTTATTAAAATAAGAATATTTGTTTGTATATTTCATCAGAGAAACAATTAAAGTTTTTTTTTCTAAAGAAATTTTTTTTTTTTTAGATATATCATGTGGCAACAATGTAATGTATGATGACGTGGGTAGTATATAAATGTGTGACGTGCACGGTGCGCATGTGTCATAGCAAAAGTCCCATCCACCGTTGCCATATCGAGTTAAATGCTCATTATAAGAAGCAATTTTTAATTTTTTTTTTACAAGTTATATAGATTTAGGGTTGATAATTTGAACTAAAAAAAAAACATACTTATTGTATATACAACTTTATCTCGTGTATTTTATTTTTTTTTACTTATGAAGACAATGATCAGAAATGTCGTAAATGTTTAGCCAAAAATTGTTTTTTCAAATTTTATAAATTTGGCATTTTTCTTTAATACGAACATTTTTTTTAAAGAAAACAATCATAAATATGAATTGATAAAAAAAAAATATTACAAATATTTTTCGATTTTTACATAATTTAAATTTAAAGATTGAAGAAAATATAATCTTACAATATTTTTGAAAATATGCATTTATTATAAAATTTTTAATAAAATAATTAATAAATTAAAAAAATATTAACATTGATAATTATTTTAGAGGTGGAAGATCGCATTGGAAAATACAAAAAAAATCAAAGTTTATTTATAAAAAAAAATTAGACACGCTATATGGAGTAATTGTTAAAGGTTTTTTTGTTACCAAAATATTTTTGTAGTTCTAATCTCATGTGGGGATAGTCTCCCAAGGATTTGTGCTGTTATCTTTATTTAAATAGACAATTTATGTCAACATTTGAACAAACCAGATAGTTTAATTATGTCAAATTATTATTTGCTTTCGCCGCCACAAAATCGAATTTCAAAATATCTTTCTATTTATCCGCTCGAGGCATTTAATCAAACGTGCAACTAAATCGAAACGTAATTTTCACACTGTCAAAAATTTGCTATCTGTCTAATTTAGCGGCAAATACGATTCGCTTAATTTTATGTTATTTCATGGCCGGTATTACAACTTTTTGCAATTTTATAGTCGTTTTATTGAAGTCTCAAACTGAAAAGATCTGGAAAAGATGATGTGCCCTTTTATTACGAGATCAAACTTGAGCATTTTATTGTTGTTTAAATGTAGGTTTATAGAAGACTGTACATTGTCTGGAGGTGTTGAGTTGATGGAGTGACATCACTCGAACAAAATTTTTGTCTAAAAATAAATTATCGTATTTTTTAAAGGACAATAAAAAAAGTTTGTAAAAAATAATGATAAATGTTGTTTTTTTTTTTTTAGAAATTGTTGTATTTTGAATTTGAGCCGAACGTTATAAAAATGTGGTAAATTAGATAATTTTTTTAATTAAATTAATTAATTTTTCAAACAAAATTTATTTTCACTTTAATTTATTTAAAATTTATTATAAATTCAGTCGACAGGGGATAATATTATGTAGACTAGTTTTAATTAGGGGTGAGATAGGGTGAAGGCTGGATGGGGATGAAATTACGTGAAATTCTTGGTTTTTTTTTCGAACAATTGAGTATACAAATGTATTTTTCATGAAATTTTTATAAATGTTGAATAAAAATTTGTATAAAAAATACTAAATTTCTAAAAAATCTTTGAAATATTTGAGTATATAAATTTCCATTTTTTTTATTTTTTAGATTTACTAAGAACATTAATCTTTATTTTTTAAAATAATTCTTCATACAAAATTTATGTTCATTTTAATTTATTAAAAAATGTTGAATAAAAATGTTATCGATAAAATAGTTATAAAATAAAATTATATAATTTACTACATTTAAAAAAAAATATTTAGAAATTTAAATTTTGTAAAATAAGAAAAACTAGAAAGGAACTAGAAAATAGTCGAAATCAAATTAACTAGATTTAAAACGAATATTTAAATTAATTTAAGGTTAATTAAACGATCGATTTTCAGAAAAAAAACATTTTCCTAGTTGTGTCACTATGTCAGCGACTTGGAAATAATCTAAAACTCTAGCTATTTTTGATCAATGTTGAGGACATGATTTCGTATCTCAATTGCAGAAGACATATTGTAAAAAAAACAGGGGCGTACTTGTTTCGTATATTAAAAAAAAAATGAAATAGATTTATGAAAGATTGATAATAGCGTGGTAATATAATTTTAGATATAAAAAAAATGTTTAGCATTTTTTTGGTAAAATTTTCAATATTTCAAAAATCAAAAATGTACAACCTGCAATTGATTTTGGTCAGAGTTGAATATTTATTTACATAAACAATATTTATTAGAATTTCTTGTATTCCGGTCCTGGCTAGAGAACTATACTCTTACCGCTATCAAAGCGTCTCTAAATGAGAGCTACCAATTTAACTTTATCAATTAAAATATGTGAGAGAGTGAGCGAGCAGAGCGTTCGACGATTCCAGCGTGAGTTCTGAATATTCCTATCAAATTCCTTTGGGATAACATTTCACTTCCAGGGTTGAAACACAACCATGGAGCTCGGAAAAATATTTTTACAGAAAATTTTAGCGATGTTTTTCTGATAAAAAATTGCTTGTTTCTATAATCGACGTCAATGATACTTGATTTGAAGAGATTTAAAAAGGAGTACTAAAAAATTGTCAAAAATTGATCCAACTATTGATTTTCAGAAAAAAATACATTTTCTTAATAGAGTCCTTTTTGTAATTTGGTATTCTTTTTTGACAAAAAAAAATTATACGTTTTTTTTTTAATATTTAAAGCAAAAATTGTAATTTAAATATTTAAAAGAATTCGTATAATTTTTTTTTGTAAAAAAATAATAACCAAATTACAAAAATGACTCCTATTAAGAAAATGTCTTTTTTTTCGTAAAATCGATGGTTGGATCAATTTTTATTTTTTTATAAAATTAAACAATAAAATTTAATAAAATTTTAAATTAAAATGTATGTAATTTAAAAACTTTAAAAATTGTCAAAAGTTGATCCAACGATCGATTTAAAAAAAAAGGACATTTCTTAATCGAGTATTTTTTAAATTTGGTATTCCTTTTGACAAAAAAAAATTATACGGATTTTTTTTAAATATTTAAAGCAAAAATTGTAATTTAAATATTTAAAAGAATTCGTATAATTTTTTTTTGTAAAAAAATAATAACCAAATTACAAAAATGACTCCTATTAAGAAAATGTCTTTTTTTTTCGTAAAATCGATCGTTGGATCAATTTTTATTTTTTTATAAAATTAAACAATTAAATTTAATAATAGAATGTATGTAATTTAAAAACTTTAAAAATTGTCAAAAGTTGATCCAACGATCGATTTAAAAAAAAATGACATTTCTTAATCGAGTATTTTTTAAATTTGGTATTCCTTTTGACAAAAAAAAATTATACGGATTTTTTAAAATATTTAAAGCAAAAATTGTAATTTAAAATGTATGTAAGGATCTACGGTCAATTTAAATACTTAAAAAACTGTCAAAAATTGACCAACTATCGATTTTAAGAAAAAAATAGACTTTCTTAATCCAGAATTTTTTAAATTTTTGCATTTTGCAAAAAAAAATTGCTTTAAATATGCAAATCTTGAAAATTGTATGTATGTATTTTAGAAGAATTTTTTTTTTATAAGGATCTATGATCAAAAATTAATCGCATATGAAAATAAAAATAAAAAGGCGTAAATATAAGTCAAAATCACTCTAAAATGATGGAATTTTTAATTTTTTTTTGAAGAAAAATATGGATGTATTTTGTATTGGAAATAGGTTAAACAAGACGATTTTATAAATTTGATTAGTACATTTGAAAAGACCATCGAGGCTAGAAAACTTTATAATAGCAAATTTTCCGTATATTAAATTTAAAAAAAAAGTTCCGACTTAGACATAGAAAAAAAAATTTTTTTTGGGCGTATTTTTAATTTGAATTTTTTTAAAAATAAATAGACGAAAGCTATATACGTATTTCGATTAGTCAATTATGAATTTACGATTTCTGATGATTTTTTTATAAAATATTTCATGAAATATTCGCCAAAAAGTATAAAATTTTCATATATGACTTTAAGGTTTCGTAATTTTTTAATCAAGATTTTTTTGAAATAAAAATTGATATAAATTTGATACTCGGTAGTTTAAAATATTCCAATTTAAATATTAACGAGTTCTATAATTTTTTCTGAGGGTATGCCAATTTTTCGCAGTTTAAAGTAGAAAAAAATCTTGTCAAAACAGAAGCGCAATTTTGGGATTTTTTAATGAAGTAACTAACATAGCTAATAACGTCAAAATTTGCTACAACCTAATTTGGACTTGTCTTAATATGTACTGAAAAAATTAGATAATTACGATGTTTTTATAAAAAAAATTCTCGGCCCAAAATATACCATGTTTTTTTTAAGATATATTTTGGCCAAGAATCTGGATTTTTTTTATATATGGTGAAAAGTAAATAAAAAAATTTTAATAAAATGAAATTTCAATATTCAAAAACAAAAAGAAATATTTCAAAAACGATATTCAATAAAAAATATCATAAATATCAGAATCTTACATTTTAAAGTCACAAATAAAAATTTGTTCAAGAACAATAATTTGCATTATTTGCTGGAAAAATTCGAAATAGTTAAAAAAATGATTTTGTAATTACTGGGCGTATTTTCCTCAAATAAATTGAAGTGATTTATAAAAAAAAATTAAAAATGATTTTTTGTAGAAAACTTGTTGGATTAGATAACAAGTTTGAGAATTTTAAAGAACGATAAAAAGGAAATTTGTATTCTGAAAATTACAAAAGCGCGAGGCGAAGTACAAATTTGCTAGAAAACGTAACAAATAAATGCACTTAATTTTTAGTTTACAAAAAGAAACGTTTCATTACTCATATATATTTTTTTCATAATAAAAAAAAAATGTTAATATTTTATTTAAATATTATCAAGAATTTTTTTTAAATTCAATTATTTTTTCATTTCCAAGATAAAATTTTTTTTTCGCACGTCTGTGAATTATGTTGTTACACTTGACATCAAAGAAAAAAAAATTTAGGTTAAAAAAATATAAAAATACCCCAAATTGTTAAGATTAATGTAAATTTGAAAATGTCTAATAAAATTAAATCAAATCCACATGCAAAAAATTTTTAATACCAAAATTTTTTTTCCCCAATATACTGTTGTTATTGTTAAATTTTGCAATACAGTAAATTAAAATTTTTGAATAAATTACAAGATAATATCAAACAGCTTGAGGACGTTATTGCAATTTATATTTACGTAGGTTCGATTTAGAAAAAAATATATTTCGCCCAGTTTAGTTTCTTCCGAGTTATTGATCTTATTACCGTATTTTTGCAATGTGCCAAATTTCCATACGGGCACCATTTAAATATACAATTCATTTACAATACAAGAAAATATCAGGTCCGGCGTATTTTAATTCTTTACTTGAAAATAATCAGAGATTTAAAAAATATTATTATCATATAATTGAAAAAAATGTGAGTTAGTCAAAGTATTGATAATAAAATAATTTTTACAAATAAAAAACAGTCCTTCTTAAATAACAAAAAGATGCATCACTCGTATATTTTTAGAACTGAGAAAAAAATTGGTCAAAAACCTTTTCGGACAAATATTTCATTTTGGAGCATATTTTTTAAATATGTAGATACGGTCCTGCGTTATTTTTGCATGGTATTGTGAACAGAATGGGCAGGTGATTTACTGTTATCGACAAATATGGCAACACTGGCCTACACCTTCTTTCAACTGACATTGTCATATTCATAGACCCAACAGGCCTTCATAATTCATTCAAGAATTATGCCACAAAAAAAAGTAAGCCGTATATACAGGGTGGTTTTAGACAAAAATGTTATTAATCATTAATTACAAACGATTTTTTAATTTTTTTTTAATCGTTTTTTGTGCTGAAATGAATTATTAGTATTTAGAGTGGTATGTAAATTTTTTTTTAAACTGTAATTTTAATAAAGAGTAAAAAAGGTGTTAAAAATTTTATTAAAAATAATATTTTCATGTAACTGAACGAAAACATGGTTATATAAACTAATGAAACGTGAAAAAAAAATTAAAAACTTATATAATTATTTTAAAACGTAATATTCCACAAAATAGTCATAACTTCGAAAAATGGTGGAAATTTTCTATTTTACTCCGTATATTGGTTTTTGATCCAATTATAACATTGGTAAAAAAATAAGTTCGTGCTGGAGGAATGCGGGAAATTTTCGGCGGCGCCTGTTCTTTTTTAATTTATTTAGGAACTCTTATAAAAAGTTGTCCACGAGACATCGAATGTTTTATTCCGTTGCGTTTGTGCTTTTGGAATTTTATTTATTTACGACGATTAAAGCCGCAAGTCAATGCAATAAATTTTTTACTAGAATCTCTATTATATACGTTTATTTGTAGCGTTGGAAGAAAATTAAAAATAATTTTTTTTTGTACAGAATTCTAAAGGTCAAAAATAAATAAATGTCTTTGAAAAAAAAAATTTTTTTTTGGTGTAAATGTTATTTAAACTAAATGGTCGTAATTACACGCAATAAAACAAGATTTTATGGTCCACCCGATACACAACTCAGCATATACAATTACACTGGTTAATTACAATTTAATATACCGTCTTCCTCACCGTTAATCTATAAATACCATTTCCTATTCGAAAATTGTTCGATGTATTTATTTATTGATTTCAGTCGCAATTTTCATTCAGCAATATATTTTTTGCATTTTTCTCAGATGTTCTGAAAATATGTCTAGGTCACATAGATTCTATTTTATATAAACATCAATGAAGAGACAGCGTATTTTTAGAAAGGCCGATGGAAAATATAACGTGCGTGGAAAATATAACATACAAATTCATATTTCATGCAAATGAAATAATGAAGTGAAAAAAAACTTTTTTTTTTGAAGAAAAATTTGCTTCATTAAAACAACTTTTATGTGTAGTAGAAAAATATTTGCTAGAATTTTTTTTTCAAATAAAATGTTGTTTTTTTAAATTTAACACGGGTATTTATATTTTATTTTTTTAATGAGTATAAATGTCCATTTTTGCATTATTTTTTTAAAAGCAAATTATACAATAGAATTGTGCAATTATATTTGCAGAACATATCGCAATTTTATTATTTTTTTTATTATTTTTAAAGCACTTCCTCTTAAATTAACCAAGTTACTTCCATCCGCAATTCTTCAAACAAAATGTAAAATACGTTTTGTTTCGCGAAATATTCTGTGCCATTTCATTTATGAGCTCATTTGCTTTCCTTTCTACATGCATTCCGGTTTATGGTTGGCGATATATACCTCGGTATATTTGCTGACGGATTGTTAACATAATTGTTGAATTAGCGCACCGCCATTACTCTTATTCCAAGAGTTTTATTGTCGAGGAAATGCGATTGCATAAGTTATTGCATGATATTTCCGGCTATTCCCGAATTTCACTATCGCAGTTGAATGTAATCGTTTCTTACACAAATTCGTAAGTAATAAATTGAAAAAAAAAATTTTTTTTCGCCACATTTTTTGAAATATTGTCCAATTTTGTTGAAACATCAAAAGATGTTGTTTAACAGATTCTAAACTTGAAAAATTACATTATACAAAAACATACCATTTTACCTGACTCCATATATACCATGGTATCATTACATACAAACGATTTTTTGCTAATTTGGCAAAACATTAAATATATGTATACTTATTTAAAAAAATATTTTTGTTTGTCATTTTTTTCAAAATAGCGTAATTTCGATATAACAAATTTTATATATTTATTT
The DNA here is from genome assembly GCA_947310635.1 of Leptodirus hochenwartii. NCBI lineage: Eukaryota > Metazoa > Arthropoda > Insecta > Coleoptera > Leiodidae > Leptodirus > Leptodirus hochenwartii. Next base: position 2,099,785 of record OX371179.1, read on the forward strand.
AATTTTATTATATAGCAAAAACAAATAAAAAAACTAAGTATGAAAAAATCAAATTAGCCAGAAGAAAAAAAAAACCATTTGACCTGACTCTCCCTATACCGTAATTTTTTTAAGAGCAGCTAAAGAGGATTTCCTTTAAAAAATTCTTATCATGGATTTTCTAAAATTTAAATATACAACAAAATATGTCAATTTAAGTAAAAATTAAAACCGTTAGTTAAAATAAAGAATACCATTTTAGCTGACTCCATATATACCATTATACAATCACATAACAAAAGATTTTCAGCTAATTTGGCAAAACATTAAAAATATACTTATTTAAAAATATATTTTTGTTGGTCATTTTTTTCCAAGTAGCGTAATTTTGATATAATAAAATTTATATATTATTTTATATAATTACTTAATTTTATTATATAGCAAAAACAAATAAAAAAACTAAGTAGGTATGAATAAATCAAATTAGCGAGAAAGAAAATCCATTTGACCTGACTCTCCCTATACCGTATTTTTTTTAAGAGCAGCTAAAGAGGATTTCTTTAAAAAAATTCTTATCATGGATTTTCTAAAATTTAAATATACAATAAAATATGTCAATTTAAGTAAAAATTAAAAATTAAAATGTAGAAATTTAAGACATGTACAAACTATTTTTTAAACACAAATATTTTCAAAAAATAATTTCTGCAAGTTTTAGTTAAATTCTACATCGCCAAGACACGCATGTTTATAATGAATTTTATAGGTAATATTTTATTATTAAAACAGTGGCGGAGCAGGGACAAAAACTCACAAAGATCAAGAATAATACAAAAAAATTTGTAAAAATTATTATTCATGTTTTATTTAATTTTTTCAAAATCATCAAAAGCTAAATAATAAAAATAAAGCCGTAAAATGTTTTTTTTTCAACCGTTTAATCAAACAAATAAAGTAAAAAAAAAAATTTCAAGCGAAATTTAAAAAAAAATTATTGACACTAGTATTTGTTTTTTTTTTATCAATCAAATTACAATCAAATCAAAATTATCAATCAAAATTCGATTTTGATTGATAATATATAAATTTAAAAGTTTTTTTAGAAAAAAAAAATTTTTTGGTATAATTTAAAAAAAAATATTACATCTTTTTTTATATACACCTGCTTCGGGATTTAACATAATTTTACATATGTAAAATTAAAATTTTCCAAACGACACAAAAAATATATCGATTTCATTTTGGCTTGCCAGGAAAAAGTGGTTGTAAATAATTTGAAAAAATTAATACAAAATAAAATAAATCCATCGATGTACTGCACTGACCATGAACCATGACCCGAGAGCAATTATCGCGTAAAACGGAGTCCGCATGTGGACGAGGCATAAAAAAAAACGACATCGCCATGAGGAGGTGAAGAGCTTTTAGCGGAGCTTCTTCGGCCGAACTTATAATGCGTATAACATAAAATGGCATTCGCGAAAAATGACTAAAAAGTGCGCAATTGCATGCAATTGGGTGCAGTCGCAACGTAGGTACTACTCAACGAAGAAGTCGGTTCATGACTCTTCAGTTGCCGCCGTGGCGTTTACGCTCAGACGAACCGGTTCTTTGTTTAATGGAGACGTGCGCAAGAAGCGGAACTTCCATCGAAAGATGTTTTTTTTCAACCGTAAATAAATAAAGTTAAAAAAAAACCCGAAGTGAAATAATACAATTTTTTTTTACGGTAGTACCTGGTTGATCTTAGATATAAAAAAATATAAAAAAAATAGTATCAAAGTTTTTTTAGAAGAAAAAAATTATGTATAATCTTTCGGGATTTATTGAAAATTATTTCGCGAAAAAATCAATTGAAAAATTACAATTTTTTTGTACAGTAGTACCTGGTTGATCTTAGATATAAAAATAAATTAAAAATTACTATGAAAGTTTTTTTAGAAAAAAAAAATTATATCTTTTTCGGGATTTATTGAAAATTATTTAGCGAAAAAATCAAGTGAAACATTACAATTTTTTTTACAGTAGTACCTGGTTGGTTGACCTTAGATATAAAAATAAATAAAAAATACTATCAAAGTTTTTTTTAGAAAAAAAATATTTTGTATAATCTTTTGGGATTATTGAAAATTATTTCGCGAAAAAATCAAGTGCAAATTACAATTTTTTTTACGGTAGTACCTGGTTGATCTTAGATATAAAAATATATAAAAAAAATAGTATCAAAGTTTTTTTAGAAAAAAAAATTATGTATAATCTTTCGGGATTTATTGAAAATTATTTCGCGAAAAAATCAATTGAAAAATTACAATTTTTTTGTACAGTAGTACCTGGTTGATCTTAGATATAAAAATAAATTAAAAAATACTATGAAAGTTTTTTTAGAAAAAAAAATTATATCTTTTTCGGGATTTATTGAAAATTATTTAGCGAAAAAATCAAGTGAAACATTACATTTTTTTTTACAGTAGTACCTGGTTGACCTTAGATATAAAAATAAATAAAAAATACTATCAAAGTTTTTTTTAGAAAAAAAAAAAGTATAATCTTTTGGGATTATTGAAAATTATTTCGCGAAAAAATCAAGTGCAAATTACAATTTTTTTTACAGTAGTACCTGGTTGATCATAGATATAAAAATAAATAAAAATAATATCAAAGTTTTTTTTAGAAAAAAAAAAAGTATAATGTAATATATCTTTCGGGTTTATTAAAAAATATTTCGCGAAAAAATCAAGTGAAATATTACAATTTTTTTTACAGTAGTACCTGGTTGATCATAGATATAAAAATAAATAAAAAAATACTATCAAAGTTTTTTTTAGAAAAAAAAATTATATCTCTTTCGGGATTTATTGAAAATTATTTAGCGAAAAAATCAAGTGAAACATTACAATTTCTTTTTTTACAGTAGTACCTGTAGTTGATCATAGATATAAAAATAAATAACAAATATATCAAAGTTTTTTTTAGAAAAAAAAATTATATCTCTTTCGGGATTTATTGAAAATTATTTAGCGAAAAAATCAAGTGAAACATTACAAAAAATTTTTTTACAGTAGTACTTGTAGTTGATCATAGATATAAAATAAATAAAAAAATACATACTATCAAAGTTTTTTTTAGAAAAAAATTATGTATAATGCAACATATCTTTCAGGATTTATTAAAAATTATTTCGCGAAAAAAAACAAGTGAAACATTACAATTTTTTTACAGTAGTACCTGGTTGATCATAGATATAATAAATAAAAAAATACTATCAAAGTTTTTTTTAGCAAAAAATAATTATATATAATGTAACATATCTTTCGGGATTTATTGAAAATTATTTCGCGAAAAAATTAAGTGAATCATTACAAAAAAAATTTCACAGTAAAAAAGTATTTTTAAATTTATTTTTACATCTATACTAATACAATTTTTTTATAAAAAAAAAAACATTTCTAATAACATATCTTTCGGGATTTATTGAAAATTATTTCGCGAAAAAATCGCGTTAAGTGAGGACCGCCACGATGCAGGAGATAAACGTATGAGCTTCGTAACATGCGGTATGTCAGTTCAGTACCCGAGGTACTCATTTATTGACGTTTACATAACGAAAATCGTACTGTACCGTACCTTCGAGTTTGCATTACTATCGTGCAAGAAGATTTTTACACTCGATTGCAGTATATACCGAGCGCTCCATTTAACAATGCACCGCGAATTTTTTTTTTCTATCTAAATATGTTATAATATGTAAGAAAATTATATGTATGCATGTTACTAAATATTATTTTGTTATATAATTTGTTTATTGCGTCACATAATGTCACATATAATTTTTTTTTATGGAAAGATCATTCGAGTTCATTTACTCAGAGAATAAAAAATTAAAATATCAACTAATTGAAATATTGGTAGAGAATTTTGTATAAAAAAATTTATTATATCGTTCAACACCATCTATTGTTAGTTGTGTTTAATAAATTGGTACATTGAGCGTAAACGTCTTATTAGTACAAGCGATTCTTGTATAGATGTCGCTGCACCAAATGTATCTGATTTAGATTAAACCAAACTACGGCTTAATTAAACGATAAAATAAGCTGAAATTTGGCAGATGTAATTCTGTATATATAACACATCGAGCTGCAAAGAGAAAAAATAAAAAATAAATTTTGAAGGTCTAAAAAATTGAAGGAATTCCATTATGTATTCGACTATGCACATACGCGCACTTAAATCAATTTTAAATTGATTTCGAATTTTTTTTTGAAGAAATCTCTTTGCTATTGTATGCGGAATATAAGGGCTTAATGTTGTGCCAATTTTCACAGGTCTGGCCTATGTAGTTTTTGAATTAAACCATTTTTTATTTTTAGTTTGTTAGAACTGCATTTCGTTAACATTGCCAGCCTAAAATGTTTGGTATCCCCTTAACTTTTTCGATTTAAAAAAAATATTTCTTCGAAATAATTTCTTTAAATATATATGCTGTCTCAGAAAATGGTCCTCGCAAAAATTCAACAAGACAACATGTTTTGTAGCATGTGATAACAATATTTACAATTGAATATTTTCAAATAGAATCGTAGCGAGTTTGCGCGCTTGAAAAAAAAAATTGACTGCCGTTGAGTAAATTCCCATGTTATTTAATCATCTAAATCAACATTGGTATATCAATGGGATACGATGTCAAAGGATAAATAAGGAAGAGCCTAGTTACGTTTCACGAACCCTCTGAAAAAATGATACTGCGTATATTTGCAAAAAAAAATATTACACAATTTTTTTTGGTAGTTTATTGAAGTAACGTAATGTGAAACAGACAATTTTTGAAGTAAATAATTTTTTATTATTAAAAAATATATTCAGTGCAGCATTTTTAAAGATTTTCAAATTGCAAAAGCATTTATTTTTATTTTTTATTCTTTAAATATTTTTTCAGATGGTATCAAATTTTTTGCTAGGAGCTAAATATATTTTTTCTTTAATTTATATATCAATTTTATTCATAAATTGCTGAAAATGTAATAATTATTTAATTATTCAACAACGAATAATAATGAAAATTAATGCTAAAATGTGTTAAATTCGATTAATCCTGATATGGAAATGCGTTGTTGAAAAAGTAATGAATATAAAGGGGAAATTTTTATTTTTTTTGTTTTTAAATTGAACGTAATGTCCATATTTTTGAAATTCGTAATTAATTTAATACAAACAAGCACAGAACATTTATAAAGCGTGGTAAAAAAGTTGCGAGCAAAATAGATAAAAATTTGTCATCGTTAAAATAATTTTGTCGTTGGTTAATTATTTAAATGATACAGTAAAAATATGTATGAAACCATAAAAAAAATTTCTTCATTTTTATAGCAAAATATCTTTCATAAAACGTTTCTTTTCGATTAAACAATAATAAACTAAACATTATTTCGAATCGATACGATATAAAATTATACGAAAAAAACTCCCATCTCTATTTAATCCATGTGGAATTGACAGAATATGCAAATTTCTGTTATTAATCTGTAAATTATATTTTGCTTTATAAATGCTTCGTTTCAGAAATCATAGCCGATATTATTTATAAAAAAAAAAACAATTCAATGACGTAAATATCCATTGAATAGCTAAAGGATTAAAAAATAAATTAAATATTAGGTTATTTTTTTCAAAAAAAAAATTACAATAATAACTTATGAAAGCTTTATTTTATACAAACTTTTCATACTTTTTTCTAACAATTGGACGATATATTTTTATTTACTAGTTTTGAACAAAGAAAAATGAAAGAAATTTTTTCGTTTATTAAAAAAAAAAATGAAATTAAATATTTTTAAGATAGGCAATTTGCATAAAATTTGAACAAATGTTTTATGACGTAGGTAATATTTAAATGTTTTATAGCAAAAGTCTTATCCACCGTTGCCATATCGAGTCTAAATGCTGATATTTAAAGAAACATTAAAGAAAAGACTTTTATCATTTATTTTTATCGTTGGAAATGAATATTTAATATTTTCCTTTTACTACAAAATGTTTATAATAAATTACTGCAACTTAGTTAAAGAGTCCGCAATCCTAAAGATTGGTTGGAAACAGCACGCCATGCCGATCTATCCTGAGCTAATCCCTTCATCTCCCTATAGCTATTCATCTCAACGTCTTCAACTATCTGACTCACATACTCCAATCTAGGCCTGCCTACCCCTCTCTTTCCCTCCACTCTACCTTCTATGATCAATTGCATAATCCCCCCATGCCTAAGAATATGCCCTACTAATCTGTCTCTCCTACGTTGTAACACTCTCCAAATACTTCTCTTCTCCCCTACTAACTCTAGTACAGCTTCATTTGTTACTTTATCTTCCCAACCAATCCTCATCATCCTCCTATAACACCACATTTCAAGTGCTTCTAATCTACGCTTCTCTTCCTTTCCTATAGTCCACGCCTCACACCCGTACAGTGCTACACTCCAAACATATACCTTCAGTAATCTTTTTCTAATACCCAAGTCAATATTTGATCTTAAAATCTGTTCTTTTTCTACGAATGCCTTCCTACCCTGTGCTATCCTACACTTTATATCTACCTTGCTTCGATTATCTTTTGTGATTCTACTGCCTAAATAACAAAAATCTGACACTTCTTCGATTCTATTATCTCCTATTGTGATCCTCATTTTTCTACTGCATTCCTTTTTGTCACACCTCATCACTTTAGTTTTACCTATATTTATTTTCATGTTAAAATCCCTAGTCAATACTGCCTGCATACCATTCAATACCCTTTCTAATTTCTTTTCGCTTTCTTCCAATATAGCTATATCGTCGGCGAATCTCAGCATATATATTTTCTCTCCCTGTACATTCACACCTACACTATACTCTTCTTTTACTTTGTTTATTGCATCTTCTATATATAGATTAAATAATAACGGTGAGAGTGTACATCCCTGCCGAACTCCCTTCCCTATTTTTGCTACCTCTTCTTCCCCCTCAATTCTAACTAAGGCAGTTTGGTGTTTATATAAATTAAAAATTATTCTCCTATCCTTATAATCTATACCCGTTTCTTTTAAAATTCTAAACATTATGTCCCAATCTACATTGTCAAATGCCTTTTCTAAGTCTACTGCAACTAAAGAATATTTATTTTATGTAGCAACACTGTGCAGTAATATCAACATATTAACGCCAACCATTTTCATTCAAATATGAAAACTTTAAAACAAAGAAAGTTTTTTTTTAATGTAATGGAGATCTGGTATTTAAAAGGGACTAAAAAAAAATAAAAAATAGATATTTGTCTTTTATTTAAATGGAAGACCATATCAAAGATGTCGTTTTTTTTTTAACTTGCCTCTTGATATCACTTTTTGTAAATAAATGTCATCAGTTGCAATAAAAAAATTAAAAATATATCTCATAAATCAACTTTTTTTTTTAATTAAATTTTTTTTTTTTATGAGCCACTCTATATAGCGAATTCGTGCAAGATTTACATTCCACCGAGCATGAACTATAATATGCCTATTCATTATCCTACTTTGGTTCTAGCATTCTGTGCGAATGTGTTATGCACAAATTCCTCCACACCATCAACTAGTGTGCCATGGAATGCGCCAAAGATGCACATAAGATACACCGTGGCTCCGCTCTTTGAACTTCCTGCTCCAGCAAAAGGCTGGAGCAGCGTTAGGCACCTTTTTCACCGAGCAGAAAAATGTTACATTTGCCTTAAATTATTTTTTGTATTTATTTGTACAATTTGTATATTTTCTTTTTGTCCACGCCTCATGACCGTACAATGCTGCAATAAAACACAATCGTGATTTTAAAAAATATATTTGTGTATACACTGAAAATTTTTTTTTTTAAATGGTTTATTTTAATTTATTTTCGTGTTTTTTCAATGAAAAAAAGTTAGTTAAAGAGTCCGCAATCCTAAAGATTGGTTGGAAACAGCACGCCATGCCGATCTATCCTGAGCTAATCCCTTCATCTCCCTATAGCTATCCATCTCAACGTCTTCAACTATCTGACTCACATACTCCAATCTAGGCCTACCTACCCCTCTCTTTCCCTCCACTCTACCTTCTATGATCAATTGCATAATCCCCCCATGCCTAAGAATATGCCCTACTAATCTGTCTCTCCTACGCTGTAACACTCTCCAAATACTTCTCTTCTCCCCTACTAACTCTAGTACAGCTTCATTTGTTACTTTATCTTCCCAACCAATCCTCATCATCCTCCTATAACACCACATTTCAAGTGCTTCTAATCTACGCTTCTCTTCCTTTCCTATAGTCCACGCCTCACACCCGTACAGTGCTACACTCCAAACATATACCTTCAGTAATCTTTTTCTAATACCCAAGTCAATATTTGATCTTAAAATCTGTTCTTTTTCTACGAATGCCTTCCTACCCTGTGCTATCCTACACTTTATATCTACCTTGCTTCGATTATCTTTTGTGATTCTACTGCCTAAATAACAAAAATCTGACACTTCTTCGATTCTATTATCTCCTATTGTGATCCTCATTTTTCTACTGCATTCCTTTTTGTCACACCTCATCACTTTAGTTTTACCTATATTTATTTTCATGTTAAAATCCCTAGTCAATACTGCCTGCATACCATTCAATACCCTTTCTAAATTCTTTTCGCTTTCTTCCAATATAGCTATATCGTCGGCGAATCTCAGCATATATATTTTCTCTCCCTGTAGATTCACACCTACACTATACTCTTCTTTTACTTTGTTTATTGCATCTTCTATATATAGATTAAATAATAACGGTGAGAGTGTACATCCCTGCCGAACTCCCTTCCCTATTTTTGCTACCTCTTCTTCCCCCTCAATTCTAACTAAGGCAGTTTGGTGTTTATATAAATTAAAAATTATTCTCCTATCCTTATAATCTATACCCGTTTCTTTTAAAATTCTAAACATTATGTCCCAATCTACATTGTCAAATGCCTTTTCTAAGTCTACAAAAGCTATGCAAGTTACCTTTCCTACCCTCTTTCTTTTTTCTACTACCGTTCTTAGTGCTAGAATCGCCTCCCTCGTCCCTCTGTTTTTCCTAAAACCAAACTGATCTTCTCCTAGCCTTTCCTCTACTTCATTTTCTAATCTCCTATAAATAATCTTTAACAATATCTTCGATGCATGTGATAGTAGACTAATGGTCCTATAGTTCTCACACAAATTAGCTCCTATTTTCTTCGGCATTGTTACTATTCTACTACGCTGAAAATCCTGTGGTACTTCTCCCTTCTCATATATTTTACAAACTAACCTGTATAATCGCTCCTGCATTTTTCCCCCTGCGTGTTTTATTAATTCGGCTGGTATCATATCAATCCCCGCTGCTTTGTTATTCCGTAAATCATTTAATGCTCTATGAAACTCTGACCTAAGTATGTTTATGAATAATTTGTATATTTTTTATTGTCCACGCCTCATATTCATAAGAAAAAAAGTATGTTTTTAAAATTTTTATTCTACCATTTGTATATTTTTTATTGTCCTCGCCTCATATTCATATAATGCTACAATAAAACACACTTGTCATAAATAAAAATCTATTTGTGTGTCACTGTAATTTATTTAAACGTTTTGTCTTATTTTTCATATTTTCGTATGTTCTTCTTAATGAAAAAATTTAATTTATTTTATTTTATGCCACTATTTGTATATTTTTTATTGTCCACGCCTCATATCCATACAACTATAAGACATACACTCGTTATTTAAAAAAATCTATTTGTGTATAAACTGTATTTTTTTTTAAACAGTTCATCTTATTTTTTAAATACTTTCGTGTTTTCTCAATAAAAAAATGTATATTTTTTAAATTTCTATTCTACCACTTGTATCTTTTATTATGTCCACACCCCATAACCGTACAATGTTACAATAAAACACTATCGTCATTTAAAAAAAATCTATTTGTATATACACTGTAAATTAATTTTTTAAACGGTTTATTTTCATTTATTTTCGTATGTTTTTTCAATGAAAAAAAAGTATATTTGTTAAAGTTTTATTCTACCATTTGTATATTTTTTATTGTCCACGCCTCATATTCATATAATGCTACAACAAAACACACTTGTCATAAATAAAAATATATTAGTTTGTATACTGTAATTTTTTTAAACGATTAATCTTATTTTTGATATTTTCGTATGTTCTCAATGAAATTTTATTTTTTATTTTTTTTTATGGCACCATTTGTATATATTTTATTGTCCACGCCTCATATCCATACAACTATAAGACATACACTCGTTATTTAAAAAAATCTATTTGTGTATAAACTGCAAATTTTTTTAAAACGGTTTGTCTTAATTTTTTTAATAACTTCGTGTTTTCTCAATAAAAAAATGTATATTTTTAAATTTGTATTCTACCATTTGTATCTTTTTTAATGTCCACACCCCATAACCGTACAATGCTACAATAAAACACAATCGTTATTTTAAAAAATCTATTTGTGTATAAACTGTATTTTTTTTTTAAACAGTTCATCTTATTTTTTAAATACTTTCGTGTTTTCTGAATAAAAAAATGTATATTTTTTAAATTTCTATTCTACCACTTGTATCTTTTATTATGTCCACACCCCATAACCGTACAATGTTACAATAAAACACAATCGTCATTTAAAAAAAATCAATTTGTGTATACACTGTAAATTAATTTTTTAAACGGTTTATTTTCATTTATTTTCGTATGTTTTTTCAATGAAAAAAAAGTATATTTGTTAAAGTTTTATTCTGCCATTTGTATATTTTTTATTGTCCACGCCTCATATTCATATAATGCTACAACAAAACACACTTGTCATAAATAAAAATATATTAGTTTGTATACTGTAATTTTTTTAAACGATTAATCTTATTTTTTATATTTTCGTATGTTCTTCTCAATGAAAATTTTATTTAATTTTTTTTTTATGCCACCATTTGTATATATTTTATTGTCCACGCCTCATACCCATACAACTATAAGACATACACTCGTTATTTAAAAAAATCTATTTGTGTATAAACTGCAAATTTTTTTAAAACGGTTTGTCTTAATTTTTTTAATAACTTCGTGTTTTCTCAATAAAAAAATGTATATTTTTTAAATTTGTATTCTACCATTTGTATCTTTTTTAATGTCCACACCCCATAACCGCACAATGCTACAATAAAACACAATCGTCATTTGAAAAAATCTATTTGTGCATACACTGTAAATTTATTTTTTAAATGGTTTATTTTAATTTATTTTCGTACGTTTTTTCAATAAAAAAAATATATTTTTTAAATTTTTATTCTACCATTGGTATAATTTTTATTGTCCACGCCTCATATCCATACAATGCTACAATAAAACACACTCGTCATTTTAAAAAATCTATTTGTGATTTTTTTTAAACGGTTTACGTATTTTTTCAATATTTTCGTGCTTTCTCAATAAAAAAATTTAATTTTCTTAAATTTTTATTCTACTATTTGTATCTTTTTTATTATCCACGCCTCATATCCATACAATGCTACAATAAAACACAATCGTCATTTAAAAAAATCTATACACTGTAAATTTCCTCATTTTCCGTTTATTTTAATTTTTAATATTTTCGTACGTTTTGTCAATGAAATTTTTTTTTTTTTTTTATAAAAACAATGTAAAATATATAGGACTAATTAACATTGGCATGTATAGTGGAGATAAAGCATGTAAATGGTCCCTAAGAACTGTTTCAGTGCAGCTAGATCATCATTAACTTGAGATATCAATAGAATGTCGCTATTTTCTTTGGTCGTTTAGTTCTAGCGAGCGAAATAATTGGGATATTATGGTCCTATATGTCACGTGACTTGTCCATAATGTAATTGGTTCATTATATCGAGGAATTCGAATAGACAAACACTAAAGTTTGACATCAAAAGGAAATTAACTACGCGAAGGATTTAATTTAATATATGATAAATTTTAAGACTCTATACTATTTTTTTGCATTTTTTTTTTTGGTAATTTGAGAGTATTTCGATGCGATTTTTTTTTTTAATTTAATATTCAGATGTTGGTTATTTGCTGCTGTTAGAAAACTGCGAGCTGCTAAAAAGCGGTAAATTTAAAAATTGCAATGATTCTAAATAAAACAATCATTTGCGATTTTTTTTAATATCTCAAAATATAAATTATTTTTTAAATGGATTAAAACGTAGATTATAATAAAATTAGTAATAAAATTTAAATTTTTGCAAATAAATTACAACCGATGATAAATTTAACAAAATTCAACAATTTATTAATTTACAGCTGAATTTTGTAGTGGAAAATAAAAATTAAAATATGATATTTTTTATAATAACGATAATAAATTTTGAATCACGAAACGTCGCGAGGGCGTAATTTTTCTAACACACAAAATGAAGTTTTTTGTTAGATAATGACAGATTCGGACGGTGTTAGCTACAAAAGATTTTTTTTCTAAGTCTTAACATTTTATTTTTGCCAAAACTTTTCCTACTCAACCAAAAATTAACACACCATCAGAAAATTTTGGAATATTTTGACTATTAAAAATTTCTCGACAAGAAAATTACAAAATACTTTGTTATCTACATAATTTCAAAAAAAAAATGTATATATGGCTAAGATATTGTTTAAATTGCGAAATTCTTCCATAAATTTAGGATCAAATAATTACAATACCAAAAAATGATTGAAAATTTTTTTTAAAAAAATTGAAAAACACAATTTCGATTTTTTTTTCAAAACTAGGTAAGACTAGCTTAATTTTTATATTATTTAAATGTGCAATTTTTTCAATAACTTCAGATTAATTAATTACAACGCCATGTGCAAAAAAATCAAATTGAAAGTGGTTTGAAAATAAATTTTCAAAAAAATAAAAAACCGCATGCGTTTTCTTCTGTATTCAATTAGCCACGTCATTGAAACAAACGTTGGAAAATATTTAGTTACGAACATTAAACTTATAAGTACAAGTGCAGTTAGTTATAAACGCAATTCTATAGAAAAGCAAATAATTTTTCAACAACATGCATTTCCTGCATATTTGCCAAATGTATTCAACATCACGTACCGCAATATAAAATCTTATATTTTCCAATTATGCTACGTATTATTCTGCATCGGGTGTTTCGAATAATCAATCCATCTATTATATACAGGGTAAAATATTTTCAAGAACAGTAGCTTTATATACACGCCTTTATTAACATTATTTGCAATATTAATCAAGTTTTATGTATTAAATTTAGAATACTCGTCTAACGTCTTTTATACACGGTGGCCCAACAAATTACCAACAACAAAAATTTTTTTTGCAAATCATTTGATTGTTTTTTTTTAATAACCAAAGCATTTTTTTTTGATAATGTATAAAAACATACTTTTTTTAGCGTTTTTTTTGTGATTTTCTTGGGACGACCTGTATAAAAATATGTAAAAGATAAGATTGAGCACTCGAGCATTTCGAATGCGAGTATTAAAATTCATATTTGCAATTGAGATTAGCTTGAATCGAATGTTAGAGTGATTAAATATACGCTGGCTAGATGGGAGAAGTAGAGGAAATAAAGCTGCTTAAGACAAATATAGGTTTGTTTAGTCTCCAAGCTCAAGCTTCAACATAAGGAAGATTAAACTGGATCAAGCTGAATAATTAATATAATTAAGTTAATAAAATACATGAAAAACAATTATCGATTTAAATCTTTTTTTTTTGGTAAATAAATCCATAAAAATAAAATTTGTATAAAATATTATTGGTAATATAGTGTTAAAATATTTGTGGACAATGTTGCCATATATCTTCTTCGTGCGTTAAAAAATAAAAACACTTTAAATGCGGTAGTTTATATAATAAGTGCATTTTCTTAGTAAAATTAGTAGTATTATTTTTTTTACTTGAGGCAAATATTAAATTAAAAATTATCAACTATTAATATTAGTGTAAACTTTTTAAAAAGTAATTTTAAAAAATGTTTCTTTAAACATGGGCATTTAGAATCGATATGGCAACAGTGACACATGCGCACCGTGCAGTGACACATGCGCACCGTGCATGTCAGACGTTTAAATACTACCTACGTCATCATAGGGATATTTAAATTGTGTAAAATGTTATGCAAATTGTATTTTTAAATTATTTAATTTTTTTAATATTTTTTCTGATGAAATATATAGCGGTAAATATATTTATACTAGTTGTTGTAATAATTTACGTATAAAAAAAAAATTTTAATTTTTGAAATCGCATGAAAATAATAATATAAGACACCATTAAATATTATACCGGGCGATTGCTGAAATAATAAATCCCCATGTATTTTTATAATAAAATTTTGAGTTGCCATGGCGCGGGCAACATTTTTTAACATATCTCTTCGAAAAATATAAATTTACTAATTTATAAGACAATTTTTCACTCGAGTAATTTCGCTGAATTTTTTTAGATGTTAATTAAAATTAATTTACGAAACACAACGAAAATATTCAATTTCAGAACGAACAAAAACTGCCTGTAGGTACGCTACTGATTTATGCACATTTTGTTGATTACTGAGGCACTGATAGAGATATACTTTGCATTTTGTTTGCGATATTTTGCATAGTTTGTGCATAGAAGATAATTTGTCTGTGTTTGTGCAAAAGTGCGGAATGTGCAAAAACGAACGCAGATGTGATAATTGGAGGTGACAGTTTATATATTTGAATCGCGTTGTTGTTATTACGTATGCCCCGGCCAATTAAACTTGGCTGTCTAGGCCAAATTGGCCAAATTGGCCAAATTTTTAAAAAGTATGAAATTGTCATTGGTACATTCAAAAGTGTTTTGTAATTTTTGATGTACGAATTCTTTTTACAAACATTAAAAATAATGTTTAAAATAATCGATCTTAGGTTTTAAGCCTTCGGCAAAGTTTTCCGATGGTGTGTTAATTTTTGGCAGTTTCAAAGTAGAAAAAAAAAAATGTTAAAAAAGAAATTCAACTTTGATATTTTTTTACAAAGTACGTAATAAAGCTAATAACAAAAAAAAAATGCTATTATCTAATATGATCCTTTCTTAATGTGTGTTAAAAAAAATTACGTCCTCATGTTAATGTCTCCTTTCCATATGTTAATTTTTTGCAGTCTCACAGTAGAAAAAAATCTGAATACTTGGCGATTTTTTATAGAAGTCATTCATACAGTTAGAATCATGAAAGTCCGTCAATATGTAACCTAAACCTTTCTTAATATGTGTTAAAAAAAAATTACGTCCTCATGTTAATGTCTCCTGTCCACATGTTATTTTTTTTGCAGTCTCACAATAGTAAAATCTTGATAAAAAATAAGACCTGCTTTGCGATTTTTTTTAGAAGTCACTAACACAGTTAGAATCGTGAAAATCTGTCAATATGTAACCCAAACCTTTTTAAATGTGTGTTAAAAAAATTACGTCCTCATGTTAATATCTCCTGTCCACATGTTATTTTTTTTGCAGTCTCACAATAGAAAAAATCTTGATAAAAAATAAGACCTGCTTTGCGATTTTTTTTAGAAGTCACTAACACAGTTAGAATCCTGAAAATCTGTCAATATGTAACCCAAACCTTTTTTAATGTGTGTTAAAAAAATTACGTCCTCATGTTAATGTCTCCTGTCCACATGTTATTTTTTTGCAGACTCACAATGGAAAAAATCTTGATAAAAAATAAGACCTGCTTTGCGATTTTTTTTAGAAGTCACTAACACAGTTAGAATCGTGAAAATCTGTCAATATGTAACCCAAACCTTTTTAAATGTGTGTTAAAAAAAATACGTCCTCATGTTAATGTCTCCTGTCCACATGTTATTTTTTTTGCAGTCTCACAATAGAAAAAATCTTGATAAAAAATAAGACCTGCTTTGCGATTTTTTTTAGAAGTCACTAACACAGTTAGAATCCTGAAAATCTGTCAATATGTAACCCAAACCTTTTTTAATGTGTGTTAAAAAAATTACGTCCTCATGTTAATGTCTCCTGTCCACATGTTATTTTTTTTGCAGACTCACAATGGAAAAAATCTTGATAAAAAATAAGACCTGCTTTGCGATTTTTTTTAGAAGTCACTAACACAGTTAGAATCGTGAAAATCTGTCAATATGTAACCCAAACCTTTTTAAATGTGTGTTAAAAAAATTACGTCCTCATGTTAATGTCTCCTGTCCACATGTTATTTTTTTTGCAGTCTCACAATAGTAAAATCTTGATAAAAAATAAGACCTGCTTTGCGATTTTTTTTAGAAGTCACTAACAAAGTTAGAATCGTGAAAATCTGTCAATATGTAACCCAAACCTTTTTTAATGCGTGTTAAAAAAATTACGTCCTCATGTTACTGTCTCCTGTCCACATGTTAATTTTTTGCAGTCTCACAGTAGAAAAAAATCTCGACAAAAAAGAAGCTCTATTTTGCGATTTTTTATAGAAGTCACTAACAAAGTTAGAATCGTGAAAATCTGTCAATATGTAACCCAAACCTTTTTTAATGTGTGTTAAAAAAATTACCTCCTCATGTTAATGTCTCCTGTCCACATGTTATTTTTTTTGCAGTCTCACAATAGAAAAAATCTTGATAAAAAATAAGACCTGCTTTGCGATTTTTTTTAGAAGTCACTAACAAAGTTAGAATCGTGAAAATCTGTCAATATGTAACCCAAACCTTTTTTAATGTGTGTTAAAAAAATTACGTCCTCATGTTACTGTCTCCTGTCCACATGTTAATTTTTTGCAGTCTCACAGTAGAAAAAAATCTCGACAAAAAAGAAGCTCTATTTTGCGATTTTTTATAGAAGTCACTAACAAAGTTAGAATCGTGAAAATCTGTCAATATGTAACCCAAACCTTTTTTAATGTGTGTTAAAAAAATATGTCCTCATGTTTATGTTTCCTGTCCACATGTTAATTTTTTGCAGTCTCACAATAGAAAAAATCTGGATAAAAAATAAGACCTACTTCGCGATTTTTTTTAGAAGTCACTAACACAGTTAGAATCACGAAAATCTGTGAATATGTAACCTAAACCTTTCTTAATATGTGTTAAAAATATTACATCCTTACGATGTTTTTGTAAAAAAAAATCTTGACTCAAAGTACACGACGTTATATATATTTTTGAAAAATTCACATGTAATTAAGTGCACACTTTCGGCCAAATTCCGTCGAATGTGGCATAGAAAAAAATACGGCGTCGCCACTGTGTGATATTCTGTTAGTATTACCCTGAGAATTTAAAATTTGCACACGGTAATTTGAATAACGTCAAGATAAAGGATGAATATAATATACGAGAAGAGCGAGTTTAGTGCTGATAGTGTAAAATTAAAATCCCCACAGACTACTGCATTTATTAAATAAAATAATAGAACAAAAATTTTTTTTTTATTGAAATTGTTATAAAATATTAATACGAGAATTAAAAAAAAAAAGTAAGCATTTGTCACATAAAAATATTTATTTTACTTTTTTATATTGTTTATTATTTTACTAGTTTTATATATTTGAATTTACCGCCTTTTTTTGCAACATGAATATATTTCTAAAAAAAAAATACTTGGCCATCTCGATATTTACTTACGTTTTTTTTTCAAATCGAAATATTCTACAAATGAAGAGAAAAATTTTGAAATTTTTTTATTTAATTTTTTTGCAGCACCAATAACATTCATGTCTTCGCCAACGATTTTTCGAGTAAAATTTTTTTTTTACAAAAATATTTTGGACCTAGTCTTATAAAGACTCGATACACTCACATACAGGTTTCTTTGATAATTGCAAATTTTAATTTATCCCATTAATATACTCTTCGTTATATAACTTAGGTGCCGTAGTAATTAAAATCATGCTCTCGGTTCATCCAAAGATCCGGGCCATATAATTTTAGAGATGCGCAGAAATCGCTTGCAGATGAAGAACATACTTTGTTAAATTAAAAATCACGAAACTGTTTTTTTTTTCAGAGTAAAATGCATAGAAAAATAATATATTTTCATAAATTAATGTTTAAAAATGTTTGTTTTTAGACTAATTTCAGTTTGAAATTAGTTGCATCGCTTAACGCCATCTATTGTTAGTTGTGTGTATGAAAATGGTAGTTTGAGCGAGAACGTCTTACTAGTACAAGCGAATCTTGTATAGATGTCGCTGCACCAAATGTATCTGATTTAGATTAAACCAAACTACGGCTTAATTAAACGATAAAATAAGCTAAAATTTGTCAGATACAATTCTGCATATATAATACATCGAGCTGCAAAGAGAAAAAATAAAAATTTAATTTTGAAGGTCTAAAAAATTGAAGTAATTCCATTATATATTGGACTATGCACATACGCGCACTTAAATCAATTTTAAATTGATTTAGAATTTTTTTTTTACGAAATCTCTTTGCAGTTGTACGAGAAATAGAACGACTTAATGTTATGCCAATTTTCACAAGTCTAGCTTGTGTGGTTTCGGAATAAAACTACATATCGTTAACATTGCCGAAAAATGCACGGTATCCCCTTAACATATCGTAAATTACGAGCTAGACTTTGAACTAGTAATAAAAATCTAACGATATTTTCTCATCTCTTTTTATAAAGAATAATATCCATATATTAAAGAAGGATGGCGCTATATATAGGACACTCTTCACTCTTGCCGTGAAAAATTTTACGAGCGTCGTCCACCTTTTAATATCGCAATTAAGAACGAAAAAACCAACGCCAAATAAGGTTAACCTACATGCATACGGATTTCGATTAAACTCGTTATATACAAGTATTATATGAATAACCATACAATAATTTGCCTGTTGTTGTTGTTGTTGTTGTTGTTGTATGAAAACGTCAAATTGATACATGACAGGGTTAAGTCTAGAAATTCTTTACAATTGCCAAATTCTTAAGATCAATATAAGTGTTTTAATTTATTTTTTATGTGACATTTTTCTGCCAAAGTAGGTATATTGCACCAGTAGGCCATATGTTATTGATAACGCTATAAGAACTACTGACGTAAACAAAGTAAATATTACGTATTTAATTAGTTTTTTTTTCAACATATAAATGAGATACAAATTGATTAACTAACAAATATTTAGTGAAAAAATAGCGAAATAATTTTTGAAACTAATTAGTTTAGTCTAAATTAGTCTAAACCTAATTAGTCTACATTTAGAGTATGTTTGATTTATTTTTAAATAATAAAAAAATAAAAAAATACTACGAAGAATTTATATAATAATAATAATAATCTTTATTGGGTAAAAGGAGCAATTTTTTTATATAAATCTACTTTATGCAACAATTTGTGGAAAATGATTTTTCTAAAAAAAATCATGTAGAAACATTTTGAATCGAAAAATTCATTATTTTAATGATATTATAAAAAAATTTGCTGTTTTGCAAAAAAAAAACAAAGTCAATTGTCATTCTTGAAACGATTTTATATATAAATATATATTTTTTTTAATCGAATTTTTAATGAATGAAAAAAAATGCAAAATTTTTAGTATAAAAGTTAATTATTTTAATTAAATTGTTTGAACATCTTAAAAAAATTTGATTTTTTTTTTGCGCAAGAACCTTTTCACCCTTAAATTTAATTATTTTAATAATATTGTCTCAACTAAAAAAAATTTCATTTTTTCAATACAATATTTTCATTCTAAAAATATTTTTTTAATAACGTAGCATTAATTAAAAAAAAAATACTGGGAAGAGTTTATAATATAATAATAATAATAATAATAATCTTTATTGGGCAAAAGGAAAAAAAATATTTTACATAAATCTACTTTATGCAACAATTTGTGGAAAATGATTTTTCTAAAAAAAATCATACGAAAGATTTTCATTCGAAAATTTAATTATTTTAAAAATTTGCTGTTTTGCAAAAAAAAACACGGTCGATTGTCAATCTTGAAACGATTTTATATATATATATATATTTTTTTTAATCGAATTTTTAAGGCAATGAAAAGAAAATGCAAAATTTTTAGTATAAAAGTTAATTATTTTAATAAAATTGTTTGCAAAATCGAATTTTTTTTGCGCAAGAACGTTTTCATCCAAAAATTTAATTATTTTAATAATATTGACTCAACTAAAAAGAAATCATTTTTTTAATACAATATTTTCATTCTAAAAATATTTTTTTAATAACGTTGCTTTAATTAAAAAAAAATAAACTAGGAAGAATTTATAATATAATAATAATAATAATCCTTATTGGGCAAAAGGGAAAAATATATTTTACGTAAATCTACTTTATGCAACATTTTGTGGGAAATAATTTTTCTAAAAAAAAATCATGCGAAAGATTTTCATTCAAAAAAAAATCATGCAAAGATTTTCATTAAAAAAAAAAAGGATTTTTGTCATGCGAGATATTTTAGTAAAATCACCTCCTATATCAAATTTGTCTCCAAAGTAGGCACTATATTTTTATATATATACCACATAAGGCTAATTAGTTAAATTAGTAAAAATAATTAAAAAAAAATATTTAACACCGCAATTTTTGCAACTATTTCGTCAAAATATAAAATAACGAAAAAGTATTTACCAAATTTTTAGTATAAAAGTAAAAAAATACATAAAATAAAAAAACGATTAATTCTTAAAAAAATGACCTAAATCCGTCACTGCTTCTCTCAAATTTGATATACGTTTATATAATTTCTGCTCGACAATGTCGCGTAATTTATCAAAATTAAGAAGCTGTTCACTTTCGTTTCGGCTGCATTAATAATAAATTCAATTGAAACGTGTAAACAATCGGCGAATTATTAATCTGGCCTTATAAGGCTGTACCACCATCTAAATATCACAAGAAGTAAACTATATACAGCAGAACTTCAATTAAAGCGCCCAAATAACCGTTTAAATTAATTAAACAGCAATTCGTCGAATATTTGTAATAAATTATTATTTTTACAACAAATATTCGTTCAGTGTCAATTTTATCACCATGACCATTACTATTATTATTATCAGCGTATATAGGGGGTATACCATAAATTACTAAAAGCACTAAAGTAAATATTACGCTTTTATTATTATTGCTTTGTACAAACGACCTATTGGCATATGCTTCCAAATTGCGATATTTGTAATTTAGTTTTACATGTTGTTATACGATACATGATTTAATTACAATATTATACAGGGTGTCGAAAAAAAAAGTGATGTTTTATTGTAAACGTAGGGATATTCTTTAAAAGAAATTATTAGTTGTATTATTTATGTATTTTTAATAATTGAGCTTGTGTGGACAATTAATTCGAGCAAAATTGGTATTAATTTTTTTTTTATAAAAAAATTCATTTATTTCGATATATCAGTTATATTGGCTTTAATGAAAAAATAAACCAATATATTTTTCACTATTTTTATAATAAATATATCCTTTGTTAAAAAAATTTTTTTTAGATACAAAAGAATATTTATTATTTTTAAAAGAAAATAGTTTAATTAATATTAAAAATGGATACAATTTAATAAATATATTATTAAAATTTACGCAAGGATTGAATTTATATATATCGTTAGGTTTCACCCTGTATATACTCACGTATATTTATTGTAGAGCAATAGAAAAGTAATGGCTTTAAAGTTTGTGTAATAGACTATTCGAAATGTGATATTATTTAGCTTGAATTGAGAAAAACAAATTGTAATTGAAAGTTGGGATTTATGAAAAAGTTAAAAAAAAATTTGGGAAAAATTAATCGTGGAATTAAAAATTTTTTTTTGTAGGAAATAATGAAAAGATTTCTTTTTTGCTTCGGAATTTAATTTTTAACGATTTTTTTAAAGTGAAACTTGAAAATTTATCGTAAAAAATTAACCATATAAAAAAAACTTAGTTTTTGTAAGACATTTAATTAGATTATAAATTTTGTAAGACTATTAATTTATTGAAATAAAAAATTGTGTCAAAATTGAAATAAAAAATTCACAAATGCAAAAAGTTTATCAAACGATAAACGAAAATTTGTAAATTTTCTTTTGTAGATGGGATTCGAACACGCAGCCTATAAATTACAAAGCGAGAACTCAGAAAATTATCGAGAATTTTTTTTGTATAGATAATTTTTTTTTTTATGTATAAAACAATCGCCTGTGGCGCAAATATGATGAGATATATAATAAAAAAATTAAATCAAATTGTAAAATCGGTAATAAAATTTGAAAAAAAATAATAGACAGTTTTAAAAAGATCATATTATAAAAAAAAAATATATGCGTATAATTTCTTTGTGGTCTCAAATAAAAAATTTTTGTTGGTCTGTAATCACACTTGCGAAGAATTAAAAATTCATTAAAAATATTTAAAAACATACGGTATATTAGAAATTAAAAAAAAAAATTTTATTAAAAAGAAAACCTGAAAAGTTTTAAAAATGAGAAATGTTAAAAAAACTCACCGCAAGATTACAAGAATTTCTTCTTGTATATTATTTTACTGCTTACCTGAAACAAAAAAAAATATCATATACTTAAAATTTTTAACAGCATTAAAAAAATTTCTCGTTCGAAATACAGAGTGATTTTTTTTGCTTGTAAATGATTTTAATGTGTTTTTTTTTTCGTATGGCATTTCAAATTTTTGACGGTTATAAAATAAGTAGGAGTAAAATATTTTAATTGCTAATTAAATGTTGGTGTGACTGTTCCGTTTTAATTTATCGCAGATGAAATCATTTGTTGATAAACATACCGAAAAAATGCATCATAATTATAAAAATTGCTGCAAAATTGTTATAATAGTCATTTATTTACATAAATAAAAGATACGAAGCTAGCTGACAAGTTGTAAAAAAATGTTATTATTAAATATCTGAGATAAACGTTGTGACTATTACGTCACAAAATGTGAGAACAAACAAAATCAAATCAAACATTATCAAACAAAAAAAAAATCAAAAAAAAATTAATCAACGAAATACGAACATATATCTTTCATTTATCGATTAAATTCAATTTTCTATTAAACGCACGAGCGTAGCGAGTCCGTCAAACGTAAAAAAAAAAACGAGTCTTCAAAACCACTTTTGCACCGAGTGAAATACACGACATCTTCATCAAGCGATCGTTTGAGTTAACTGCCACTTCATTTTTCTTTTGCATAATTCTTTTCATAATTCTTGCATAATTATTTCGCTAATAATTGCTGTTTATATTGCCAGAATAGATGAGGTTATTTGGACTCTAGATTGTACGCAAATTAGCTGAACAAATGATTTGCTCGGTGCTGAATTTTTTTTTGGAAAAAAGCTGAACTAATGATTTGCTCGGTGCCGAAAAAAAATTTGGAAAAAGTTCATTGTACACAAATTAGCTGAAGTAATGATTTGCTCGGTGCTGAAAAAAAAATTGGAAAAAGTTCATTGTACGCAAATTAGCTGAAGTAATGATTTGCTCGGTGCTGAAAAAAAATTTGGAAAAAAAAACTACTAAAATAAATTCCAAGCGTTAATTTGAATGGACGTGAACACTAAAGTGAGGATGATGATAATTGAGTTTTGTAAAAAAAAAAAACAGGCAGTTTGAAAAAAATTGGTTAGAAAAATAATAATTTTTGTTTATGTCAATTATTAGAATTTTGTGTATATACATAGAAATGTTTGTAACTTAAGTAGCTGGATGCGCATTTCGAAGGCTATGCCCCCATCTTCAGTAGCACAAGATAAAAACGAAATAAAATACCTCTGTATTATTATTACTATCAATTTTTTAAAATAGAAATATTTGATGATAAATTAAAAAATATGAAAAATTTAGTGCATCGAAAAAATTTTTTACATCCCAACAGAATGAAAAAAGTTTAAAGATAATAAATAATTTTTTTATTTGTATATAATATTTTTTATATGTATTTAAAAAAAAAATCGTTTGTTTAGAAATTTCTGATGATTATATTTACGGGCGCAAATGTGCAGTTACTCCGGCCCTGAGCGCAGGTATGGTTCGGGCAGATTAAATTGCGCAATACAAACATTTGAGTTGTGAATTGTCAATAAATTATTTGGCGGAGAGTGACGTGAAATGTCCACAAGCAACATTAAACAATACTGCGAAATGCCAGATGGAATCTCACGTATGCCATCCGCAAAACACACTGTATATATATACAGGGCAGTATTCAGCAACTTGAAAATATATACACACTTTTTCAATTTGAAGGTAATTCAAAATCTATTTTATTATTATTTATTACTTCAGTGCGTTTATTATTATTTATTAAGGAATTTCATTTGCGCATTTTTCGTAAATATACCAGGTGTTAATATTTTTTTTGGTACCTATAAAATTTGATTGATATAATCTATTTATTTTACAAAAAATCAGAATAAAACTGCATTTTAATTTTACGATTATTAAGGGGCGATTATGTAATTTTATATGGTTCAATTATAGTCCTAAATTTTTAATATCTATCGTATTAAATATATACTTATTTATTTATAATATCGAAATTTAGAAAAATGTAATATTTCCTCTAAGATTTGTTTAAATCTATATTTACAGGATTTTTGCAATTCCTGATGAATTGCAACTCAGCATTTGATCAACGATAGACATAATATGACTGCGCGCCATCTGTATTTAAATAGCTCGAACAAGATTTTACGATTTACGTCAAAACAAAACTAAAATGTCATTTTCACATTCAAACATTGTTTTTTTTCGTTGTGTGGAATTAAATCGACTACTTTGCTTCGTAAAAATGTAGATCGCTTATTTTATGTGCCTATAAAATTTTATGACGTGCAATTAGATATTTTTACATATTAAATTAATGTAAATTGATTCCGTGTATTTATTAGTTATATTGATTTTAATCGAATGCGAAATTATGTAAATAGAAAATCGCTGACAAACGCAAATTGACTGAAACTGGAGCATTGAACTAACAATACAATAGTTAAATAAAACAATCCAAGAATTTGTAATTCTATATTATATATATATATATATATTTCTAAAACACAATATTTTTTTTATTAGTTATTTTATCAAAAAAAAATAATTTTTAAAGGTGAAAATGAAAATTTTATTTGTTTACACATAGTGGGTGAAATATTTAATGAGAAGTTGATAGAAACCTAAAATATTGATTGGGCTATTGAAATATAGATGGCGCGCAGTCGTATTATGTCTATCGTTGATCAAATGCTGAGTTGCAATTCATCAGGAATTACAAAAATCCTCTAAGCATAGATTATAAACACTCCTATTAAATAATTTAATATTTTAAAATTATAAATAAATTAGTATAAATCTAACACTAGGTAAAAATATTAAAAATCATGGATTATATATATATATATAAAACTATATCAAAATATAAGTATTTTGAGAAAGTTCTAAATTTAAATTGCCATCATTTATCGATTTGTTTGTTGAAAAATCTATTTTATTTAAAATAATTTTTATTAACGCACTTATTAAAAATTTCAAGGAAATTATTTTATGGTCATTTTATTTTATATATTTTTTATTTAAAAAAATAAAATCATAATGTACAAATCAATATATACAAGGATGTTTAAAATTAATAAAAAATCTGGAGATTCTGGTACTGATTTTTTAAAATGACTATTAAGTAAAATTCTCCTTGCAATTCTACAAAATAATAATAATAAATTTTAGTACTTTAATTTTTTTTCACGGTGGCAATTATGATTATTTTTAACAAAAAATTTCTATAAAATTATGTTTGAAAACGCATAATAAATGCATGATTTTATTTATGGAAATTAAAAAATTATACAGATTGATGAATATTTAAAAATTTCTAACCAAAAATATACAACTTTCAAAGTTTCAAGAGTTTTTTTTCCGAATTTTAATTTGTTACCACTTTTTCAGTATATATTTGTTTAAGATTATGCAAGATAAAAAAAATATTTAAAAATTCAATATTTTATTGAAAATTAGAGTATCAATACCAACTTTTATTAAATTAGAAAAATATAAAAAAAAATATAAATATATTTTTTATTTTCGTTGTGATTTATTCTATTTTTTTTGAAATTTTGCACTAAATTATTTTTTATTTTTATTTTAAAGTATATATAAAATACATAAAATTTGAGTCGAATTTTAACGGATTTGTTGGCATATTTGATATTCTGCCAAACTGCGCATATCTAAATAAATTCATCCATCATTCATCTTAATAAATTGACAGCGATATAAAACTACATAGTTCGGAACTGACGGACTTAGAGCTGGATCTATATTTATTCGCCAATTTCCATTGACAGGCCAATTACTCAATAGATTCATTAACAAAAATGGCGCAACGAAAAAATGGCGGCTAAATAAATAACAAATCTATTTAAACGTGCAACGGTATTTGAAAATATAAGAAATATGTCTTATGTAAAAATGGACTTAGATTTTTTTTAGGAAAAATCTTAATTATATAAAAGAACAGCAAAATAAAGTTGAAAAAATATTGGAATTATAATAAAAAAATTTTTTATGTAATTACATACTATCAAATTGGAATTTAAATTTACGCAATATATTTGATTCTATTTCAAGATGGATGATGCACAATAAAAAATGGAGGTTTAAATAATGAAAATTAATCGACTCTATCGTTTTTTTAAATATCTATGATTCTTCATACGTTTGCATTTTATTATTGTAACTTTTTTTCGATAATTTTTTTAATTTTTGAAGCGTTCATATCATTTTGTTAGATTAATACAAAAATTGCCAAATTTTTCAAATTGGCAAAATTACGAATTTTTGCAACTTTTTTTCAAAAAATCCCTCAGCTTTTTTTAAGAAAATGGTTAAAACATTTATTATAATTTGGGATGTTTAGAATTTTTTTCAGTAGTAATTAATTAATTATATTATTTTTACTTTTATTGATAATTTTATTAAAAATTTAAATTATAATTTTTAAAAAAAATTTAAATTGATAATTCAATTTTTTTTTTAGAATTTTAGCAATAATTAAATAGGCTTAAATAAAAAACTACTTAACAATAAATCAAAAAAAAAACTTTAAGAATAAAATTTCCAGGAAATTCTAGTAAGTAAGTAAACCATAAGTAAGAAAATTTTTGGTTTTGTTTTGCAATTTTTTTTCAATATATTTTTTGTTAAAATATTACAAAAATAAATAAAAAACGTAGTAATTTTTGAATTAAAAAATTACTGTTTTCAGAAAATTACAAAAATTACAGAAAAAAAAAATTAATTAAAAAAAAATTATATTGAAAAAATAATTATATTCCGCAATAGTTTCTAGAAAATATGCACTAAATTTTCAAATAATTTATGCCGATATTTGGTGGTATATAATTAGGGAGGGCATGAATATTAATTTTAATTGGAATATTTAATTAATTCGAATATTAAATAGTTATTGTAAAATATCCATTATTAAGACAAACTGGTATTTATTTTATTTACAGGGTCTATATAAATTTTTTGTCTATCTATTTGCATTTTTACATAAATTAATCTATTCTTAATTAAATAATTAAATAATTTAAAAAAACATTGTAAAAATTCCAAAATAAATCGAACGTATTACACAATTTTTTTTATCGTAAAATAGCAAATACAATTTTTATTGTAAAAAATCAAAAATTTGAGTTTTATTACAAAATGAGTTTGAGCGTGATCTCACCCAAGAAAAATTCGAAAAACTAAACATTAATCAAAATCCGAGTCATATAAAACATTCAATCGTTCAGATTGAAAATAAAACGGCAACTCAATCACAAATTTCAAGCTTAAATTACTTTATTAAATGCGCTTTTTATCAATACTATTGTCGAGACGACTATTGTGCATTCTTTCCACTAGATTATGAATTAATGGAGGGAAAAGTTATTTTTATTATGCGGCAGAATCAGTTTTGATATACAAAAAAAATTAAAATATTTGCTGGTTGTGTATTATGATTCATATTTATGATCGAATAAATAATATCGTGGCATTTGCGAAGAGAAATATCGTTGCGATTAAAAATTGCGATTTTATTCCATTATTCATATTGTGACAAATATTATGAAAATGCGTTATGCGCGCCACTGCACTCGCATTTTTTTTTTGTTAAAAAATATTTTTATATAACCAGTCATATGGAGCTAAATAGAAGCTTGAACGAAATATATACAATCGTACATGTTAAATTGAATTTGTTCAAATATTGGCGCCCCTGATCATTTGACAGCGAAATTGTGAATATCGAATATTTTGCGTAATTGAACACTGAATCGAGCGAATGTTTGCATTCGTTTTTATCTTTACTGGTTTTCGAGATATGCCAAGAAAACTTGTCCGCGGATGAAGAAGATACGAATGTGAGTCGTAAGGCAAATTGGACGACGAAAATTAGGGATTTTCCATTGTATTTTGAAAAAGTAATTGCCGCCATTGAATTACGAAAAAATACCAAAAACAACGAAAATTTTAGAACGCGACAACTTTGCAAGAATGATTTTTTCCGAAACAATGATGAAATTATTTTACGACTTGTACTATTTTAGAACGAGTGCTCATTTTCTAGTATTTTTTATAAAAAAAAATTATTTTTCTATAAATTTATATTGGAAATTTATTGGAAAATCTATTGGAAATTTATATATATTTTTCTAAATAAACATAATTACGTTATACTAATCTGAAACTCGATAACTTTATTACGTGGTTTTGTTTTATCATTTTTATTATTTATTATCAATTTTATGAAATGACATTATTATTTCAAACTAGCTGGAGATTTTATTTATTTA
The DNA here is from genome assembly GCA_947310635.1 of Leptodirus hochenwartii. Lineage (NCBI taxonomy): Eukaryota > Metazoa > Arthropoda > Insecta > Coleoptera > Leiodidae > Leptodirus > Leptodirus hochenwartii. Next base: position 2,128,591 of record OX371179.1, read on the forward strand.
AAAATAATACGGTATTAATATTACGGGAAGTCGTAAAAGATTATTTGGTTATTAAATGTAATCGATTTTTTTTTTTAGCTATCTAGAAATTTAGATAGCAAAAATAAATATGTTATGAAATAAATAAACGGTTTTTTTTTCTGAGGACAAATCGAAATTTTAGTATTAAAAAATGTTTTAATAAATATTAATAAATTATCATTTCAAGTTGAATGTATAGAAGAAAGTAGGAGCTAATTCATGCGAGAGCATGAAGGATATTTGCACAATTTAAATTTAAAAACGAGAATTTAGATTAAATTTTTTTTTATTAAAATTGGTAAAATAACTGATTGTATTTTATTTTAAAAAATTGCAATATTCAATGATGAATTAAATTTATCATTTAAATTAAATGAAAATATTATTGGGGAAGAGAAATAAATAAATACAATGTTATTTTTTGTATTTTGTAAATTTCTCTTGGATCTGTTAAGAATCAAGAATTTGTAGGAATTTAATTTCTTATGAGATAAGTTGATTATTAACGTTCTATTAAAAAATATTTAATTAATTTTTTTAAGTGTAGATGAAGAAATATTTTTAAAAATGTCTGAATTTTTAGTTGGTAAAATATTAATATTAGACTAAAAGGTAGAAAAGTTTAATAAGTGTAAATAATTAATTAATAAAATAATAAAAATTCAAATTAGCTTAAAAAATAATTTTAAAAATGTTAATTTTAAATATATACCACATGTAAAGATTTAAAAAAATTATATAACAACAAAAATGTCTGAATTTAGCTGGTAAAATATTGATATTTGACTAAAAGGTAGAATAGTTTAATAACTGTAAATAATTAATTAATAAAATGATAAAAATTCAAATTAGCTTAAAAAACAATTTGAAAAATGTTAATTTTAAATATATACCACATGTAAAGATTTAAAAAAATTATATAACAACAAAAATGTCTGAATTTAGCTGGTAAAATATTGATATTTGACTAAAAGGTAGAAAAGTTTAATAACTGTTAATAATTAATTAATAAAATGATAAAAATTCAAATTAGCTTAAAAACAATTTGAAAAATGTTAATTTTAAATATATACCACATGTAAAGATTAAAAATATATATATAACAACAAAAATGTCTGAATTTAGCTAGTAAAATATTGATATTCGACTAAAAGGTAGAAAAATTTAGTAACTGTAAATAATTAATTAATAAAATGATAAAAATTCAAATTATCTTAAAAACAATTTGAAAAATGTTAATTTTAAATATATACCACATGTAAAGATTAAAAAAATATATATAACAACAAAAATGTCTGAATTTAGCTGGGTAAAATATTGATATTTGACTAAAAGGTAGAAAAGTTTAAGAACTGTAAATAATTAATTAATAAAGTGATAAAAATTCAAATTAGCTTAAAAAACATTTTGAAAAATGTTAATTTTTAATATATACCACATGTAAAGATTTAAAAAAATTATATAACAACAAAAATGTCTGAATTTAGCTGGTAAAATATTGATATTTGACTAAAAGATAGAAAAGTTTAATAATTGTAAATAATTAATTAATAAAATGATAAAAATTCAAATCAGCTTAAAAAATAATTTGAAAAATGTTAATTTTAAATATATACCACATGTAAAGAATACAAAAAAATATATAGCAATAAATAACGATAAATTAGTTTAATAATTTTATAAAATTGCTTAATGTAGAAACACGTTTGCAACTTTTTCGAACAAAATAACCCATAAAACTATTGCACTATAAAAAATAATATTTGATAAAAAAAAATTTTTTTTTTTACCTGTGATCAAACAAACGACAACAGCCACCACGAAAGCACCGCCAGTAGAAATCGAGCCGCACATTATCGTCCAATATTATTTTAAGAACAAGAACAAAAGGGGCCAGAACTAAAACAGCACAGTGCCGATACGGATCTGGAAATTACTGACCATAGGTGGCCGTCCCAACACACACAACACGAAGTCGCAATAACAAAAATATTAGAGGAACAGGTAATCGTTATTTCGGAGCTACGTGATCGATAATGTAAACAGTATCATTTTTATTTTTGTTTCGGTATTCGCAAATGGTAGTTCCATTCACTGCGCAGCCAATGTGAAAATTTGATTTTTTTTACTGCTCCTGTTCAGCCATTATATGTGAAAACACTAAAGTGCACGAAAATTTTTTTTTTCTTTAAGTTAATGCGTTCAATTTTACATAACACTAAACAACTAATTGTTTTAATTAGCACGGTTTAATTTAATTTAATAACGTACGCAAAACGGTTGTTTAAACTGGATTATTTGTGTCTTTTTTGCGTTAATATTTCGCGTGTAGTTTGATATTTTTTCGATTAATTCGCGTATATTCGAGCGGTTGATTTGAAGTCATTAGCGCTCGATGTATTCGTACCGAAGTAAAGACATCAACTGATTTAAGTTGCTGATGTACAACGATCAGCTCACGAGGCAAGCGCAGGTCAGACGCTGAGCGCTCAGCGCATGGCTGTAGTTTATACAGGTGGAACAGTTGAGTCAATAAGAACTGCAAAAGTGGCAAAAAAAAAAATTTTTTTCAAGCCGCGATAGAAGAATTTTTATGATATGCGCTTTTTTTTTTTCGTAATTTTGTAATTATATTTTTCGAATAGTTAAAAAAATTGTTTTATTTTCAATGTATACAATATTAGTTAATTAATTGGATAGTGGATTAGTTGTCGATTATTTTAGCTGTTAATTGTCGTTTAAAAATATTTAAAAAAATTCGGAGAGTATCTAAAAAAAATTTAAAAAAATGTTCTTTAATAATATTTTTTTTAAATAATATTAATCAGTCAATTAATAGAAGAATTTTTATAAAATATGCGCAATTATTATTTTTTTGTAATTTTGCAATTATATTTTGCGGACAAATTAATATTGATCAAAATAATCGTTTTTTTAATGAACAAAATTTAGTTAAATAATTGCATAGTTAATTAGCTGTCGATTAATTTATGTTTTAAAAATATTTAAAAAAGTTCGGAGAATATCTAAAAAAATTACAAAAAATCGTTATTTTATTATTTTTTAATAATATTAATCAGTCAATTAATAATCGATAGAAGATTTTTATTAATTTTTATAAAATGTGCGCAATTATTATTTTTGTTTGTAAATTTGCAATTATATTTTGCAGACAAATTTATATTGATTAAAAAAATCGTTTTTTTTTTATGAAAAACATATTAGTTAATTAATTGCATAGTTGATTAGTTGTTAATTGATGGTTTAAAAATATCTAAAAATATTTTTAAAAATTCGGAGAATATCTAAAAAAATTTAAAAGAAAACGTTGTTTTATTATTTTTTAATAATATTAATCAGTCAATTAATAATCGATAGAAGAATTTTTATTAATTTTTATAAGATATGCCCAATATTTTTTCTCATAATTTCGCACTTATATTTTGTGGACATTTTTTTTTAATAATTTTTTTAATAATTATTTATTTTTTATTAATATTAATTTTGAACTGCTATAAAAATTATATTTTTTTACAGAATATTTTCCAAATTATTGTTTGGAGTAATTTTTGTGTTATTTTAAATATATTTTCATGATATATTTATTTTGGTTGCACATTTACAAATATTATTTTTTTAAATAGATCCTTTTAAATATAATTTTTTTTTAATTTTAAAAAGAAAAGGTATTTATTTTTACGTACACACACAATAATCTAAAACTATAAAATTTAAGATAAAAAAGACTAAATATCATGGAAAATATAGGGTGATTCAAAAATTACCTTTATATAGAATTATAGAAAACTTTAAAAAAATGCGAAAATTAAACTAGATATACTTTTCAAGGGATTTAAAAAAAAATCATATCTTATATTTTCCTAATTCAATTAAAGATAGTAATAATTCTCTAATTTTCAGTAAATATAATGATCTATACATTTTTTTTTTTTTTTAATTTATGTTAATTTTTGACAAAAACAAAAAATTATTACATAAGGAACTCGTACTTAAAGGATAATGAATATTTAAAAAATAGCTTTTTTAGAATGTAGTTTTAAAATAAAGCGTTGAATTTATTTATAAATTTTAATAGTTGAATGGAAATATTTATTAAGCTAAATATATATTAAAAAATATGTACGGTGTATTTCTTTAAAAAAATATGTAGCGTTTATTAAAAAATAATTTTAAGGTAGGCAACTTGTGTGACATTTGACCCAATGTAAATTCCCTATGATGACGTAGGTGGTATTTAAATGTCCGATAAAATGACGGTGCGCATGTCTCATACAGCAAAAGTCCCATCCACCGTTGCCATATCGAATTTAAATAATTACATTAAAAATAACATTTAAAAAAAGACTTTTACAAGTAATTTTTATACTTGAGCATTTTTATTTAATGAAAATACGTAACTTTTCTAAAATTACAAAAAAAAACTTGTAAACGTAAACTTTAATAATAATTTTTTTCGAACTTATAAAGAAGTTCACACAAATACACACGTCACACGAATATTTTAAAACTACCGCCAAAAATTAATTGCCATTCAAATATTATAAAATTTCAAACTATTTTGAAAAACATGCATAATTTTTCTTTAATGTAACTCTGGTATAAAAATTTAAAAAACTTATAATTAATAACAGTTGATAATATGAAAATTTTTTTTTTTTAATTATAGTATATACAATATATACAAATAAAAGAACACGTAGCAAAAACTAACGACATAAAATACAACTTTCTAAAGGAAAATGCGATAATATATCCTTATATTTAATTCCGATAGTGTACACGCGGTATATTATTAAACTAACATTTAAACTAACAAAATTCAGACTTAACTTTCCTTTGGAAAATTCAAACATTATCGCAATTCCTCACGCAAAATCTTCGCTGAAATAGGCAATAATGTAATACTCGCATAATAGCTGCGGCTAGGCCAACCTAGAGACATAATCGTACGTTCGGTTGCCTATACCAATCGGCTATCATTACTTTACGATAGGCAAACCTATTTATAATTTTAATTGGACAGGTAGATTTGCCGTGGATTTGCCGCAGTATCTGATTATTATTTGCATTTACATTTACGATTAAGGTCTGATTTGCTATTTTCAAAATAGAATCGTATTAGCGTATATTAACGACGCTAAACCAATATATTTAATGAGAAACGCGATTTGATCGTAAAGGAAATTTTTTTTCACGAATCGATTTGCGGCTAGTTTAACGTGCGAATGTGCCTTAACAAAATTTTTTTTTAGGTCATTTAAAAAATATATATAATATTTAGCATGCCCCCATTAAAAACTAGTATGTTCGAATTAAAGAAGAATTAGTTTTAATAGAAAAAAAAATTTTAAGCGAAAATTTGCTGTTTACACAATTTAGTTGAATCAGTTTAATTTCGTGTTAAAATAATCTTAAGATCATATTTCCGCAACGCAATTTCTCTTATTAAACAAACGATAAACGAGTTTTTCTTGTGCCCCCCCTGGGGAATTATGAGGTATACTTTGCGGGGGGGAGAAATCCCCATAAACACACAAACTATTGTTGTTAATTCGCAATATACACGCTTCTATATGTGGGGGTGGATGGATGGGATTGCGTGCTATTCATCTGTTTTCGAATAGCTAGAGGGACTAAGGGTTGCCTATCGACTGGGGATTATATGCTCCCCAGGTAATGGGGGCGGTTAAATGTGGTGCAAGATTGAAGGAAGTTGAAGGATGAACGTAGCGGGAATAATGATGGTGTGTGTGTAAGCGGTTGAAGTAAATGGGATTTTTTTAATGGCTATTTTGATTTTTATTATTAATATTATAATAAAAAATATGTTGTATATTAATTAAAGTCTTCGTGTAATATTGAAATTTTTTTAATGTTAGAAGAAATATTTTTTTTGCATTTATTAGCTAAGAGACGCTTTTGCGGATTTATTTTGTAATTTATAAATTTGAAACAAATCAAAATAAAATATTAAAAAAGCAAAATATAAATAGAGAAATAAGAAATAAAGGTTTATATGAATATGAAGAAAAATTAGTCATTTTAATTTTTTTATTTCGCACCAATTTACCTAATATATTTAAATTTCAAACAAAATGGGCAAATATTTGATTTAAAAATCGCTTTAATATAACAATATAAAAATACAGTCATAGAATAATGATTTTTTTTAATTTTGCAAGAAAAATTTTTTTTTTAAATTTATTAAGTAGATGACGCTTTTGGGTATTTATTTTGTAATTTATAAATTCTACATATTTTGCTATAAAATATTTGAAAAAAATCAAAATAAAATATTAAAAAATCAAAATATTAATAAAAAATAAGAAATGAAGGTCTATATAAATTTGGAGAAAAATCAGTCATTCTTATTTTTTATTTCGCAGCAATTTACCTAATTTATTTAAATTTTGAACAAAATGGGCAAACCATATAAAAATATAGTCATATAAAATTGAATTTGTTTTAATTTTACAGCAAAAATATTTTTTTTTTGCATTTATCAGCTAAATGACGCATTTGTGTATTTATTTTGTAATTTATAAATCATACATATTTTGCTATAAAATTTAAAAAAAAATAAAAAATATTGAAAAACCTAATTTTAGGAAATTAATTAAATATTTCCGACTAATTTGCAGAATATATTTAAATTTTGAACAAATATTCGCTTTAAATCAACATAAAAAAATCATTAAAATCGCTACAGCCGTTTCCACAAAACGACTGTCGAAAGAAACGCCGACACAATGTAAATATAAAAACTGCGAAAAAATGTTTCAAAAAAAAAATTTGAAGCCCCCCATTTTATGTAGGATTTGATAGAGATTGCTAATAGGAATTTTTTTTTTCTTGTACGCAAATTTTGAAAAAGAGGAAAATTTATAATTAGTTAAATTAAAAAATCATAAAATTTTACGGGGCGCCTTCATCATATATAAAAATTGAACAGTATAAATTAACAAAAATTCAAAGCATTTTGTAAAAATGATTACCCATCTTTCAAATTCGTCTACAGGGCGCTCCGTAAAGTTGCTTACGTCAACTGCGGCAGACATTATCGGACAACGCCCTCCCTCGCCTCCCCCAGCCCAGAATACCGAAAGGGTGAGATAAGACCTTACCCAACCCAACATAATATTATACGTTGCGCTTAATGGGAGTTTGATATTGCCCTAGTCACGGAATTGCCAAATCATAATTCGCTAGTTCCTTTCCAATAACGTTTCTATAATGAAATTGCGGCGGTGGTTTCATATTTGTTAGTATTTTGAATTTATTGCATTAATTATTTTCTAATTAACGTTGCTATATTCGAAATAATGCATAAAAACGTTAAAAAAAACCAACTTTGAAAAACGTAAAGTGTAAAGGCGCCTTTATAATTTTTTTTGAAAATACTTTTTGAAATGAGATTTTTAGCTTGTGTATTGAAAATATGGAGAAATAGTTTAAAACAAATAGAAATTTATTGAAAAATTTAAAAAAGAAAAATTCCCTATTGGGAATTGTCTAATTTTAGCGATTTTTTAAATTAAAACTGATATATTCGAAATATTTTATTAAATATGACGCACAAAGAGAAAATTGATTTTGAACAGAAATTGTATAATAAAAATGTTTTTGTAAGTGGAGATTTTTTCAAAAATAAATATACATAGTTTCAATTAATTATTTGCTATTTTGATATTATGTGTTTTTCTTTAAATTAGCGAAGAAAATGTCGTGGTCAATGTAAATGAATATATTGTGGACTTAGTTCAGCAAAAGATTAAATAAAAATTGCGAATTGATTGAGTTTAATTAAATTGACATATGGAGAGAATTTTTAAAACTGGCCACAGTTAAAAATTCAATTTTATTTTCAACTCTTCAAATAACAACTTAAAATCAATTTAAAATCAAAAACAAAGATTTTTGAAATTTAGAAAATTGCAAAATGATGAAATTTTGAATTTTTTTTTGTGCGCGATAAAATAATAAAATAAAGCATTTTTAAAATCCCAATATTTAATTTTTAAGAGATTGATACATGCTAAAAAAAGTTGAAAATAAAATAATGATTTTTTATTTTACTATTTTTAATTTTTTTAAAAATATTTTTACCGTATATTCATTTTTTTTTAAATACTATTGCATCGATGTCAAAATAAATTATTATTTTGCGTTAATCATAAAATTCTAAATATTTTCAATTGCATTAGAAATATATAAAATAAATTAAAAAAATTATGTATTCAAAAAATAGTAAAACTCTAAAAACTTTCTCGCAGCCGCACAAAAAAAAACACAAAAAAAACCGCAGCCGTACAAAAAATACGAGCAAATTTTAAGCTCCGAATCGATTTCGTGTATTTTTTGTCGAACTCTTTGAACAAACCCATTATTATTTTAATCTCGCCATCATTTGCGAATGATTTAGGACGTCTTAAGTGGTTTTGCGGCTCCGCAAAGAAACGGCATTTCTGTCCGCGCATTTTCAAAAATAATTTCCGCCCGATATAAATTACGCCTGTCTATATTTATCGTTTCTTTGGTGCGCGATGAGACTAAATCGGGCTGTTGTTGAAAATCGGCGCATTTGTTATTGTTATTACAGCCGTTTTGGGCCGTTCTTTTGTTTTTCCTTCGTCCGAAGACAAGACAAACGATCCGCGTATTTTTAGGTTTCACAAATTTCATTTTTCAGTTAGTGCCTGTAATGAGTGACCATTTAACGTAATGATGAATAACTTGGCAACGTCGCGAAGTGCAAAGACAAAGTGAACTGTTTTATAATGCCAATATAAGGCCACTTAATAATTTGCAAAAATATATAGAGTGTTCCATTTAAGAAAATTATTTAAATATTGCTGAGCAAATACTGATCATCCTGTATATCTGAAAATAATTTTGGAATGTGCGCTTGATATCAAGGAATAAAATTTTCCTTTACCATTTTTTTGTTCACTTATAATTGGACGAGCTATCGAAGAAATCCAGAAGTTTATGCGCACCCTGTATATATCTTTTTAAATAATTATATTTCATGCTATGTATAAAAAAAAATATTTTGAAAATCGAGTAACCTAACTATATTATTTCCGAAAATTTGCTCATTAGAATTAAATTAGATGACTATAAAAAAAATTATTTTTTGTATAATTATTTAAAAAAATTAAAATAAATGCTAACGTGTCCTAAATTTCTCAAAAGGAACCGAAATGTACTCATTCGAAATTATGTTCAAGATTTTCTGTATTAGACAAATTATTAGACAATTTATTAGACAAATTTAAAACTCAATTTGAAAAATGCAGAATTTCAAAATATAAAATTGCAAAAAAAAATGGATAAAAAATTCATATATAGAAATTTAATTTATTCAGGTCGACTGAATAATTTTACTTTTTTAATTTTTAGATTTTTAGATTTTTAGATTTGTAGATTTTTAGATTTTTAGATTTTTCGTAATCGTTCACTTTTCAAAACATTTTTCTTTTAAAATTTTCTCCAAAAATTCCACATTTATATTTCTATATATCTCTTTTCCGCAATTTTACTGTTCTTTCGAAGTAAACTGCTATGTTTTTTCAAATACATATTTTTTTTAACAAAAAAAAACATGCAATAAGAAAAATTTGAGATTTCAAATATAACGAGATTTTTTTTAAATTTTTTGATTTATACAAAATTTAATAAATTATTATCATTTATTTTATTTTTGAAAGGTAAATTTATTTAAGCTCTAAATTATTAAGTTTTCTTATATGCATAAAATTTTTTTATTAAAAAAATATGTAACTAGAGAAAAATGAGATATATCTAGCCTTTTTATTTTTTTTTAATATCTGCTTTAAAAAAAATATTAGGTTTTTTTTTCGATAAAAAATGTAAAGTTAATTTATTTTTATATACATATGAAATTTTTACAAAAAAAATGCAACAAGAAAAAATTGTTTTTGATATTTGGTACCTTAATTTTTTTTGATAATATTTAATTTGTAAAAATTTTAATATATTGTAATAATTAAATTATTTTTACAATGTAAACTTTTATAAACTCCCGAGTTTTAAGTTTTTTTTATACATAAAAAATTTTTACAAAAAAAAATTGCAATAAAAGAAACATTCGTATAAACTTCCAAGTTTGATATAAATATAAAAATGCAAAAAAAAATCTTCTAGTATCTCAAAAAATTTTTTTATAATATCTGACTTGTAAAAAAATAATATACCAATCATTTTTTCGAAAGTAAAAATTCTATAAAGTATCAAATTTTTTCATATACATAAAAAAGAATAAGAAAATATGCAACAAAAAAAATATTTCTAGCATCTTGAAAAAATTATAGGTAGATTCTTGTATAAGAAAAAATAATTTTTCGTCAAAAATAGCGTTATGTGGGGTTGCAAGATTCTTCATTATTTTTAACTTTCACCACAGATTTCATCCAACGCCGGGAAGATTGGCTGAGGATCGAAAATGAAATTGCACAAGACGGGAAGCTGAATAAGATAGTGAATGTTTGCGCTTCTGTACTCGTTTATATAATAATTTATATAGTTCTTCGGAAGCAGCACATGCCTCAGATGCGCATACACACTCGTGTAAAATGCGAGGCCGCAGGTAGCTCGTTGGCAGGATATTGTTACGCAATGGAGCTTGATCCTGATGAAGATCCACCGATCCGATTAAAAAGTGGTATATCAAATATAAATAAGGTGGGAGCAGGGCCGGCTGGATTTTGTGCGGCAAAAAAATTTCGAGTAAGCAAAAAAATAATAGAGCGAAAGAAATTGGGTGGTTTCGGTTAAATCAAAAAATTACCGAAAATATTAGGCCGCAATAAAAAAGTTTAAATATATTGTTTTTGATTTGTACGAGTTAAAATGCCGTAAAAAAATATTTTAAATTAGAAAATACGTAAAAAATTGATTTTATTAAAAAATATTAAATTTTCTGATATATATCGACAGGCAAAATTATCAAGTATATTTGGACAGGCTAATTTAATTTTAAAAAATTATAAAAGATCGAATATTTTGCGATATCTTAGGCAGTGTGAATTTTTTTTTTGTTACATATTAGAAAATTGTTTCTGACAAAAAAAAACGGTGAATAAAATGTTTTTTTGAGATTTTCTAAAATTTAGTTAATGAATTATTTTGCGATTACCGTATATATATTTTTTTTTTCATTTAATACGTCGAAAAGTTATATATATAAATCTACTATACGAAAAAATCAAGTACAAAAGCAGTTTTTTAAAATTTAATTAAAAAAAAAAAATTGCCCACAATTCGTGACACATGTATTTTATTTAGTTTTTATCTTGTGCTACTGACGATGGGGCATAGCCTTCGAAATGCGCATCTAGCTACTTAATGCTTTAAGTTACGGTATTTTGGTGATATTATTTTAATTTTTATTATTTTTTATTATTTTAAAATTGATAAATCATGTTTAAATTTTTCGCTACGATTTTACTAAGTTTAGAAAATAATTAACGCCATTTGTGTTTTTTGATGAATTGTGACGAAATAAATTATATTTGTTATCTAACGTTGGGAGAATGATAAAAATTTTTTTTATGATTGATAAATTCAATAATCTCAGTAAATCTACTAATCTGACAAAAAATTGCAAAAAAAAATTTTATTTTTATCAAATTTTAAACAAATTCTTTATCCCGCCCAAAAAAATTCGTACAAACACACGTTCAACTTTTGACGTTCGCCAATTGACTTGTCATGTACAAATCTTTACCATACATATCGCTTAAGAAAAAAAAAATTTTTTCGTGATTAATCCAGTCTCAACTAACTATAAAAACAACGACTAAAAAAGGGCACATACAAAAATGATATATCCCTGTCCGTTTGACCGGCTATCGTGTGCAGGAGAAGAGAATATAGCGGGCACAGCGGGCAGGCAGGCAACAAGACCATCCGCTGAAGAGCCGAAGAGCAATCGCGGAAAGAAAGAAAAAAACGCGTTACGTGGGGAACGGTGTATGGGTGTCGCCCAGCTCTGCGCGTGCAATATATTCTCATTTGACCCTTCATTGCGCTCTCGAGGACCAACATGCTTGGACATGTGCAACAGACAGACGCAGGTATTCTACGTGCGGTTAAGACCCGCACAAAGACACATATATGTCGCGCTTATTAGGCTTTATTATCGTGGCGAACATCTAGTGGAACTAGAAGTGGGTAATTAACAGGGTGCTCGAGTTTATTTTATTTTATTTTATTTATTGGTGCCTAATTTTTTTCATATTTTAGTAAAAAAAATCTATATACTAGGTGTGTCCTTATCCAACAAATGTTCTACATTTAATTTTTGATCAGAAAATATGGAAAAACTCATGGATACAACATTGCTCTAGCATAAATAAATTGTACAAATAATAAATTTGAATAAAATGCGGAAGAAAACATATGGGTAAAAATAAATTTCTTTTATAATAAGGTATATATTATCTTTTATATATATATATATATATATATATATATATATATATATATATATATATATATATATATATATCTGTACCTCGATACAAAAATGACCAATGTCCAATATTATAATGTGCCTGAAATGGAAAATGGAGTTTTTAAATTTTTATCGTAAATATTTTTTTTACCGTTAACATTTTATGATTTTTTTTAATCGTAAACCTGACCTGATTTGACCTGACATGACCTGACCTGACCTGACCTGACCTGACCTGACATGACCAATATCCAATATTATAATGTGCTGAAAATGGAGTTTTTACATTTTTATCGTAAACATTTTTTATCGTAAATTTATATCAATTTTTTTATCGTAAACCGGACCTGACCTGACCTGACCTGACTTGACCTGACCTGACTTGACCTGACCAATATCCAATATTGTAATGTGCCGAAAATGGAAAATGGAGTTTTTAAGTTTTTATTGTAAATATTTTTTTTATCGTTAACATTTTATGATTTTTTTTATCGTAAACCTGACCTGATTTGACCTGACCTGACCTGACCTGACCTGACCTGACCTGACCTGACCTGACATGACCAATATCCAATATTATAATGTGCCGAAAATGGAGTTTTTACATTTTTATCGTAAACATTTTTTATCGTAAATATTATATCATTTTTTTTATCGTAAACCGGACCTGACCTGACCTGACCTGACCTGACCCGACCTGACCAATATCCAATATTATAAAGTGCCGAAAATGGAAAATGGAGTTTTTAAATTTTTATTGTAAACATTTTTTTTTATCGTAAACATTTTATTAATTTTTTTAATCGTAAACCTGACCTGACCTGACCTGACTTGACCTGACTTAACCTGACCCGACCAATATCCAATATTATAATGTGCCAGAAATGGGAAATTGAATTTTTAAATTTTTATCGTAAACATTTTATGGTTTTTTTTTAATCGTAAACCTGACCTGACCTGACCTGACATGACCCGACCTGACCAATATCCAATATTATAAAGTGCCGAAAATGGAAAATGGAGTTTTTAAATTTTTATCGTAAACATTTTGGTTTTTCATAGTTTTTTGTTTTAATTATTCATGTTATTTGGTGAATTAATAGAGTGAAATATAATTTTTTTTTTTTTAAATTTTCATGCACATTGGCTCCATATTTTGGACATTGGCCCTTTTTGTTCCAAGGTACAGATATATTGGCACGAAAAGGCACGTCAGGCATCCACTCAACCTTGTCTAACTAAAGAAATTAATTTTCGCATTTTTTTTTAAATTGAATCGATGAGATCCAAAAATCGCATGAGTCAATTTTTTCTGTGAAATGAAGTTTGTCAGAAATTTAAAGAAATTGTCGAAATTAACTAAATTATTTTTACACATCTTATTGTATTAATATGCATAGAAAAAAAATACACACGTGGAAAATAATGAATTAAAAAGAAAGTTTGACATATTTGCCATTTTTTAAAAAATAAAACGTTACCTCAAAATTAGGTAAAAATATTTATTAATTGAAAACGAACTATTTTATTAATTGCGGACCCTGTATAGGCAACATTTGGGACCTTGCGGATAATTAATGAGGTAACAAGAGACACCGTTTAGGGTTTTGTATTTCGCATTCTTTTTCTACTTAACGCAAATTTACCATATCACTCCAAGAGATGCATTTGCACTTTGCACCGCTATTTTTATACTACGAATGTTTTTTTTTTTTTTGGAATATACAAAAAAAACCTTCGACAATTTACATTTTTTAAAGTGGAAAACAATCTGCGCTTTTAGTTTGAGCGTTTAGTTTAGAACACTCTTCTATATCTATATAAAAAAAAAGATAAAAATATTTTGACAGATGTGCTTTTAATTCCTTTCTTGTACATTTAAATAATTAACTTTGGCAAATAATCGTTGCAAGATTAACAAAAAAAAAATTATTTCGTTGAAATGACTCAGTTTTTTAATAATGTCAATTTTATCGTTCAAGTGAAGAAGTAAAAAATAATAATATTTTTATTTTTATTAAATTTTATAGCAATCTTGATCGACGACAGAATGAGCATATTTTTTGAGTGATAAAAGTTTTGCTAGTGAAGATGGTGGTTTAGCCTTCAAAATGCGCATTTAAAATGTAAGAGCTTGTTTTTTGTATTTTACATCTCAAAATTTAATTTAAAAAAAATAAAGAATATTATTAATCGTTAATAATATTAGTATAATTTAAAAAATCGGGAAAAAGAATTTATTAAAAAAACTTAAAAAAAAAAAATATGATTCAGTTGTTTAGAATTTGAGCTACCTTTACTTAGGTCTTGGGTTCGAATCCAGAATATAGTAGGGATCTTCTTTTCTCAGCAAATCCCACAAATTTTTTTTTGTTAAATATTAATAATTGATTTTTAAATTATAACAATTTAAATGTTGAGATATGAAACTTTGTACGAAATATGAAAATTTCTCTCATTGGTCCATATGATTATTTTTTAATGAAAAAAATTCTAACAACAAAATTTATATACTATTATGAAATTTGTCTCTAATTATAACACGCGTTTCAAATAGAGGAACTGCTGTATAAATAAATAATCAGCTTACAGCGCAATATTTTAAGAAATGCTCTTTACATTCTGAAAAACATACATTGTCTTAATCTGACCGAATCAAATTTTCTTAAATCGAATTTACTGCCCATATCACTTCATTACGTGCAGATTATGCAAAATTTTTCGCTACTGCGAAAACAGCACTTGTCACTTGAAAATGTTGTTAAATGTATTTATGCAGGAAGAAATATTTTTTAACGAAATTTCACGTGGAAATTTAGAAAAATACAAGAAGAGGAGTTTTTTCAACAGGAAAAAAAATTTAAATAAAAAAAAAATTATATATTTTTGGTATATGTCCGAAAAACGTTTAGAATAAATTACAACGCTTATTTTTATTTTTTGGACTAGTGTTATTTTTGCGTTAAACAACAATGGGATTAAATTCTTTATAGGTCGCAATTCCATTATAAAGCAGCATAAATAAACGATTTGGGCAACGCAAATAATCGTCATAATGCATCTGATACAGGACGATTCAAGTTGTGGCTTTTATCGGAGTGTATGTCTCCGGTTCAAACTAAAATATTGGCAAATTAAGATATCCAACGTGTATTAATGATGTGTCCATAAAAGACCAACAGGCTCATATACATGGTGTTCCAAAATTTTTTTTGTAAATATTTAATTTTAGAGGTAGCGGACTTGAAAGAACGCAAAACTTCTTATATTGATTTTTTTTTTTATTAACCATTAAAAAATGGTATTTTTTGTTGACTAAATAAAATTTTCGTATTTATTTACTATTCAAAAAATAAATCAAAATAAAATAAAAATTTTATATTATTGAAAATATTACTTTGGAATGGACGAAACGTAATATACAATATTTTAGATATTGTAAAAAAAAAATTATAAGTAATACTAAAATCGAAAAAAGATTTAACTGATTTAATTTATTAATTATAAATTATTAGTTTTTCTAATGTAATTACGCAATGAAAAAATTTAATCAATATTTATTGCAGATTTCTTAACAAAGAACATTTTCTGATTCAACAGTTTTGGGAGTTTGTCAATTTTTCTTCACAGAAACATGTGATAAAAAAACTATTTCGTATTCCATATGAAACATCCTGTATATATAAAAAAAAATCGAGAAGAAAATAACTAAAATCTGCAACACCAGCATTATTGTCGATTTTTTAACATTTGCTTATGCGTTGCATTTTTTTTATTTTTGTTACACCATTTTTGCTTCTTTGTCATTTCAAATGGACCGAGACCAGGTGATTATTTTTTATACTCACAGAGAACATACGCACAGTGTCCCAACAAATTGATTTTCACAAAAAAAAATTTTGCTCGTAAAAAATGGCTTTGGAACAAACATAAAAACTTCCATAATGAAATCATTGAAATTTCACAATTATGAATAAATTGGTAAATATTAATTTAATATGCGGGTAGAATTTTTTAGAGCCGTTCTGTATATATTACAAAACCTGTGTTTCGATGATTGTCGAGTTCTTGTTGCGGTCATTTGAACAAAAAAAAAAAAATGCGGTAAGCAAAAAATGCAGAACAAATAAACTACCAACAACACGCTGAAGAAATTTCCGCTCGAAAACAAAAGTTTGACATGTAAAAAAAAATTTTTTTTATGTATTTTCCAACAAATTTGAACCTAAATAATTGATATTAATAAGCAGTCTTTTGAAAAATAATTATTTCAAACGATAGTTTTTGAGAAATCGGAAATATTTGGAACACCCGGTACAAATCTTTTCAAAGCGTATAATTAAAGAGTAAATATTGAATCTTCAAAATAATGATATATCGTGATATTGAAAAAACACGAAATTGTATTTTCCAGGAAAATTTTAAGTGTCATTATTAAAAAAATACACAACGCAAAAATTAGCGACTAATTTACGCCAATCTAAAATACGTACAACGTCATTATACGAAACGCATTAAAGGTCAGTCTTGAAAAATATTGCATATTTTCGGCTTCTGCGAAAATGGAACAGAAAAAAAAATCAGCGATGATTTTTATTCTTTGCCATTTCTTTTCCGTTTTTCTAATTTACTGCCGTTTGTGTGTGCGAGTTATAATTAATTTTTTAAATAAACATTCAGCTGTCACGTGGATGATGCTACGTACAGGGTGATCTATTTATTTTTTTGTTTTGTTTTCGGAAATGATTTATTGAATTGAAGTTGCACTTGAGGGAAGTGTAATAATAAAATACTGCCAAAAATTTAAATTGATCGATTATAATTTTTTTTTTTTACAAAAATAAAAATATGTAATTTAAAAAAAAGTTGTTTACTGCATTTAAAATTTCTAGGAAATATTAAAGTTGGATTATAATATAAGTGATGTATAAAGAATTTTTTTTTTTGCGAATATATATTTTTTATCGCCATTTGTCTAAATTTATAAGGAAAAATAAATAATTTTTATTATTTTTTGCAATATTTGCGTCTATAAATTTCGTACAAAAAAATACAAAAAACAAAGAACAAAAAATATATTTCTATTATTTTTTGCTTGTATAAATTTCGAATAAAAAAAATCCGGAATAATTTAAGTACGTCTCTTTTTTTGCGAATACATTTTTTTTCTCGCAATTTATCTAAATTTATAAGGAAAAATAAATAATTTCTATTGTTTTTTGAAATATTTACGTCTATAAATTTCGTACAAAAAAAAATACAAAAAACAAAGAACAAAAAAAATATTTCTATTATTTTTTGCTTGTATTAATTTCGAATAAAAAAAATCCGGAATAATTTAAGTACGTCTCTTTTTTTGCGAATACATATTTTTTCTAGCAATTTATCTAAATTTATAAAGAAAAATAAATAATTTCTATTGTTTTTTGAAATATTTACGTCTATAAATTTCGTACAAAAAAAAATACAAAAAACAAAGAACAAAAAAAATTATTTCTATTATTTTTTGCAATATCTGCGTGTATAAAATTCGAATAAAAAAATACGGAATAATTTATTCTCTAATTAGCCTTTTTTTAAATCATGTTTTTTCTCGCAATTTGTTTAAATTTATAAGGAAAAATAAATAATTTTTATAATTTATTGCAATATTTGCGTCTATAAATTTCGTACAAAAAAAATATTTCTATTATTTTTTGCTTGTATAAATTTCGAAAAAAAAACCGGAATAATTTAAGTACGTCTCTTTTTTTGCGAATACATATTTTTTCTCGCAATTTATCTAAATTTATAAGGAAAAATAAATAATTTCTATTGTTTTTTGAAATATTTACGTCTATAAATTTCGTACAAAAAAAAATACAAAAAACAAAGAACAAAAAAAATATTTCTATTATTTTTTGCTTGTATTAATTTCGAATAAAAAAAATCCGGAATAATTTAAGTACGTCTCTTTTTTTGCGAATACATATTTTTTCTAGCAATTTATCTAAATTTATAAAGAAAAATAAATAATTTCTATTGTTTTTTGAAATATTTACGTCTATAAATTTCGTACAAAAAAAAATACAAAAAACAAAGAACAAAAAAAATTATTTCTATTATTTTTTGCAATATCTGCGTGTATAAAATTCGAATAAAAAAATACGGAATAATTTAGTCTCTAATTAGCCTTTTTTTAAATCATGTTTTTTCTCGCAATTTGTTTAAATTTATAAGGAAAAATAAATAATTTTTATAATTTATTGCAATATTTGCGTCTATAAATTTCGTACAAAAAAAATATTTCTATTATTTTTTGCTTGTATAAATTTCGAAAAAAAAACCGGAATAATTTAAGTACGTCTCTTTTTTTGCGAATACATATTTTTTCTCGCAATTTATCTAAATTTATAAGGAAAAATAAATAATTTCTATTGTTTTTTGCAATATTTACGTCCATAAATTTCGTACAAAAAAAAATACAAAAAACAAAGAACAAAAAAAATATTTCTATTATTTTTTGCTTGTATAAATTTCGAATAAAAAAAATCCGGAATAATTTAAGTACGTCTCTTTTTTTGCGAATACATATTTTTTCTAGCAATTTATCTAAATTTATAAAGAAAAATAAATAATTTCTATTGTTTTTTGAAATATTTACGTCTATAAATTTCGTACAAAAAAAAATACAAAAAACAAAGAACAAAAAAAATTATTTCTATTATTTTTTGCAATATCTGCGTGTATAAAATTCGAATAAAAAAATACGGAATAATTTAGTCTCTAATTAGCCTTTTTTTAAATCATGTTTTTTCTCGCAACTTGTCTAAATTTACAAGGAAAAATAAATTCTTTCTATTATTTTCTACAATATTTGCGTCTATAAATTTCAAATAAAAAAAAATACAAAAAAAGAACGAACAAAAAAAAATATTTCTATTATTTTCTGCAATATTTGCATCTATAATTTTCAAAAAAAAATAATACAAAAAAAAACGAACTAAAAAAAATTATTTCTATTATATTTTTTGCAATATTTGCGTATATAAAATTCGAACAAAAAAATACGGAATAATTTAAGTACGTCTCTAATTATCCTTTTTTGCGAATTCATATTTTTTCTAGCAATTTGTCTAAATTTATAAGGAAAAAAAAAATATTTCTATTATTTTCTGTAATATTTGCGTGTATAAATTTCAAACAAAAAAAATACGAAAAAACAACGAACAAAAAAAAATTATTTCTATTATTTTCTGCGTCTATAAAATTCCAACAAACAAAAAACGGAATAATTTAAGTACGTCTCTAATTAGCCTCATTCAGCATTTATTTCAACTCGAAATATTTCTCGAAAAAAAAGTCTATACAATCCGTGTCCATTTTAGAGCAATTTCTTTTTTCCACGTGAGGCCATCGCATCAAGACGGTCATAAAACGAAATATTGTGTAGCTACAGAACAAATATCGTAGCTTATTTATTTTTCGTTTTTACTCAAATTTCCTGAAAGATGTATCATGTGGCGTCCTCTGTAGCGAAGAGTGACGGCATTTCATATTTACCTCAAAGTACATCACCCACGAAATATACTACAAAAAAACAGGCATCTGCTCAGCTGGATTTGGTAAAGTCGAATAGTTCATTTTGAGTTTGGAATAAAAATTTGTCGGTACACTATCTAATATATCCTCTCGAATGGACGATATCCTTGTTGGAAATATCTATGTACAGGACAACATCTGGCTAGGATTTGTCTGGACGATGTGATCCGTGTATGTTCGTATACAGAGTGTTCGCACAAATGATACGGACATTGCATTTGATAAATCGCTGATAAATTTATTTTGATTTTTTAAACGTGCTCTCTCAAAAGGGTTATGTAAAAAAAAATATTTTTTTTGCATGAAATTTGATAAATAAATTGATTAGTTGTTATAATTTGTAAAAACTAATTTTTTTTGTTCACTGAATGATATTTTGTTAATTATATTAATAATGTCGACAAATGAAAAATCCAAAATCATATTTTATAAAGTATCGTTAGTTTTTGAGTTTAAAAAATATAAAAAATAATCAAAAATCGATGTAAATTTTTACTTTAAACTATAGTGATAAAGCATCTCGTTTTTTGTATTTGTATTGTTACGTTACAACTTTAAAATCGTTAAAAGAAAATTTGAACTCAAAAGTAGTTTTTACAAATTAATTTATATTTTGCACAATGTAATTAAAATATTAAAAAAAATCGTAATTTCACAGATTCTATTAAATAAAAATACATTTTTTTCTCAACTTATTTTCTTGTTCGAAATGCAAAAAATATATATTTTTTTAGCGCACCCAATATTTTTTCAAGCTTTTCTTGATAATTTTTTATTTTTTTTTCATAAATTACGATATATTTAATTAATATTTTTTATATAATTAATCAGCCTAATTTTCAATATTATTTCAGTTAATTTTCATTTGAAAATTCTAAAAAAAAAAAATTTCATCTCAAAATGAACGTTATAGCTGTTAAAAAAAGTTCAACTCAACCGAAAAATATAAATTCTTCATACAAACTAATGATAAAATAAAATCATTTATAGCAATTAACTAGAAAATTGCGGTTTTTTTTTTTTTTGAAAATATATTACATATACAAGAATCTCAAGTCCTATTTTCTTCTTCAGAGTCTCTTTATACCTTGCTCTCTAGCCAACGACAACAGTAACATCTTTATGGTACTTTGGAATAATTTTATATCTTCGAGTGAAGATTACAGGATATAAAACTATGCAAAATATAAACTCCTGGCAAATATACAGCAGACACCGTTTAACGAATACTATTTTTTTTAGTTATTTTATATATTTTATAAGCTAAAAACAATTTAATTTTCAATCTGTCATTCTTTGGTCTATTCCAAAACCTTTTTTTTTTGTCTATAGGCCATTCAATGAAACTAAGACTTAAAATTCGATTTTTTTTTTTCAAATATAACAAAGGGAGAAAAATTAATACATTGAAAAAAAAATTGTTAAATACATATTATGAGCGAAGCAGATGATTTAGCGTTGATCGGGGTGCGGGAATATATAATAATACGTTTCTTCGTCCATATGCAGGGAAAATGCAATTTTACTCCCGAACGTTTTATGATTCATCTTGACAAAGAAGAGATTGAGAGCTACAAGGAAAATTTGACGCCGTTCGAAGACATGAATGATGTTATGTTCATAATACAATATTTTGAACATATCCTTGTGTTGTTCAATAAAAGGACTACGGAAAAATGGTGGCGCAATATTTTACAAAAATTTCTATACATCCGTATTTGTGACATGATTGCAAATTCTAGTCTAAAAAAGTCTAAAATTTCGTGAAGTGTTTAAAAATATTTTTTTGTTAATCGACAATAAAAAATATATAGTCGCTCTAAATAGCGTCGGCCAATTTTTTTTTTTAATCCTGTCAGAATTATATATTTGCAAAAAAAATTGGAATTAAAAAAAAAAAATCAGTCGAAATTTCTGGCCACTTTTAAAATGCAAATCATTTATTTGGATGAATAAAAGTATGGAGAAATAATAGAAAAAAAAAAGTTTATGAGAAGTGCGATATATTATTGTATATATAAAAAATGTTTGGAAGGATTTTTGGTTTGAATTTTTTTTTGTAATCTGAGTATTGAAATTTAAAAAAAACCTTCTTTGATTTGGTTAATGGTTTTTTTTTATGGATTTAGGATTTTTTAAAACCAATTTTTTTTTGAGGTCCTCGCCTGATTAACTGGCCGTTGGTTAACCCAAAGGACGAATCTAGGATTAATTTATTTATAACAACAAGGATCTTCAAAGCATTAAAATGTATCCTGAAGTTTTCTTTAAGATCGTGGTTTATTTTGAAATAATTTTTTTTTGTAGAAATGTCGTAAGGACGATTTTATATATATATATATTTTTGTATTAGATAATGATAGATTCTGACGGTATTAGTCTTTAAAAAAAAATCGAACTACTTTTTTGTCAAAAATTGTTAAAAATGATTTGTCGAAAAATTTTACTTAATTCCTAAATTTGAAATTTGGAAAAAAATTTAATTTGCAACACTGGACTATGTTTATCAAAAAAAATTCTCGGCTCAAAAATTGCAAAACACTTTTAAGGTTAAAAATGAAATTTTTATGTTTTTTGATAAATTTTACATCAAATATTTGACCGAAATTCGTTGATTAAAAAAAAATGCAGCTTAGGTTCAATTAAATTATGAAAAAATATGCACAAACAAATTTCCCTAAATACCCTAAATTATTCCCTAATAAAAACAGCTTCCCTAAATTTTCCTATTACCAAATCTATCTTTTATTTTATATCTATAGTATACTTCACTTGCCTTTTTATGTGTGAATATTTTTTCCGATTTTCTTATTGTACAAATTGTATACGAAAAATTTTTCGTAAAAAAAGTTTTATTTTAATAATTTGACTTACCCTTTAAAACAGGATCTTCATTTTGATCAAAATTATCAATTGTTATTACCTGAAACAAATAAAGAATATATTTAAAATTTTAAAATTAAAAAAAAAACTTTAAAATTCTCCAGAGTTTTTATATTAATAAATTTTATACATCGTTTCAAATAGTTATAAATTTTATATTAAATTAATATTTAAAATCGGGATTAATAATTAAAATTGCATAGCGACCTCTATGAATGATACAGGGAATTTATTTAGTCTTTATCTTCTCCTACTGATGATGCGGATATCGCCTTCGAAATGCGCATCTAGCTATTAACGCGTTGGGTGATGTTATTTGGGCGATATCGAGTTTTAACGTTTTGCGAAAAAGGATATTTTGATAATAAAAAAAATATTTAAAAGATTACAGAGAATTAAAAAAAAATTTATCTTAAAATTAGGAAAAAATAACTACTAGTTATTAGGAATATTAATTAAATTTTGCATTTTTTTTTGGACATATTCAAATTTCGCTCCTTAAAAAAAAACGTCTCTATTTTTTTTTTAATTTTCCATAACAATCTATTCTCAATATCTGACGGGTTCAATAATATCGAATAAAAAAATTTAAAAAAAATTTAAAAGGTCACCTAACGCGACAGGACACTAGTGGGTAGTGCTCGCGGGGGGGCCAAGCGAGTCCTTCATCCCCTACCGTGCAGATCGGTACACACGTACCGCTCAGCCTCCGCAAGGCTGACACGTAGCTTATAATATAGAATACGCCGTATAAATTACATATTCCACTGTGCGGAAACGGTAAATTAAACATCGCATCTGTCTTATTGCGGTACGTTCTTCGCTGTTCTAGCAATTCTATATGTAAGCACCGATATGCCTTGCCGGCTCCTTAGGGCCCTATTACACCACCACGCTGTGCAAACTGCACGATTCAACTCTGCAGATTTTTAAAACTGTTGTTTTGGTGGGCAATGTGAAATTTTGCCGCGCGTTTTAACATCGATGAAGTACTTGCGGTAGCATATGCCGAAGGTACTTGTCTAAAAAGTTATAGCTTTCAAAATAGCGAATAATAAAAAAATATATTCAAAAATCGTATTTAAAAAATTCCACATGTATATAAGCATTCGTTAATATTTCCCTAGTTTTTAAAATACCAACGTTAATTTATTAAATAATTAATGTAAAGCAAATTTTTGTATTATTGTTTAAAAAGCTAAATATTCTAAAATGTTCCAACTTTCGAAATTATATAAAATAATTTTGCAAAATTGCCTAATCCATAAATATTTTCCAATTTTCTAAAATAATTACATTTTCTTTTAATTACTAAATATATCAATACGATAAAACAATTTTTTTTTGTTAAGGGTATTTTATTTTAAGTTATTTAATTATATAAAAAAGTATATATAAAAACTAAACGAAAACTTCTTTTTTTAGTATTTGTTACACACTAACAGAAAATATATTTTTTCAAGCATTAATTTTTTTATATTCCATTCATCGCTTAATTAAAAATCATCCAAAATACAAAAAATAATAATGAAAATCCTAATTTTTTTTTATTTTTTTCGAATAGTATATACTAGGGGTGACCAACATTTTTCCAAAAGTCTTCTTCAAGCTCCCTAGCTTTTAAAATTAAATCAGATTGTAGATTAACAATTTCATTCTCTAATTTAGTTTTTTCCATGTGAAAAATATATGTCACATTTAAATCTGTCTTAAAAGGGACATTTTTTTTAAATCGCCAAATTTATCCGCAATAACATTTTAATTTATACAACATATTTTTCAAAGTTATAATTAAAATTTTTGTACATGGTCATTAATATGTGGAAAATGATCAAAATTTTGTTGTTGGAGATCTTCAATCAACATTACACTTTTGAATATTCCAATCTTTTTTTATATTGAATATTTGACAAGTTGAAATAATCAGTTTTTGTGTTCGCGATGGACTTGTTGGCCACCCCTGGTATATACCGTTTATATGCTTCTTTGTGTATGAAATAGAAATGAAAAACGATATATTTGAGGCTGTAGATTGCGGTGGAATGACAGTTTTAAAAGTTTATGTTGCCGTGTACACTGCGGAGCGGTGCAATGAGGCCCTTAGGATGAGGTGGGGTGTTCTATCGCGCAATGCGAGCGGCAGATGTTCGCCCCCGATAACTTATTTCGCATATCTAGGGCCAGCGGCGGAAACGGAACAAACGGAACGAACGCTAGCTAGCTCTAGCGTGTCTAAGCTACCTATAGCTGGCTAACATATCTAAGCTGGCCTATTAGAGTTTGGTTGATCGTTGCATGTGGGCATTGGTACTCAGATCGGTTTTAATTTATATATACATGAAAATGGCGATGGTGTGCTGAAAATGGTGATCCTAGTCATGGAATAGCTTTAAAAAATTTTTTTTTTTGAAAAGTGAGTCGTACAATCCTTAGATACATATATTGGCAATACAACTGTCAAATATTATTAAAATAGTCTAAGACGTTTTCTCAGAATTGTATCTGGAATTTTTTCTGTGCCTTTAACGCAACGTAAAGGAGAATTTAATAATTTCAATATATAAGGAAATAAAATGAAATAAAACATTTCTTTTTTTAAGTAAGCCATACAGTCCTTAGATATATATATTGGTAATACAACTGTCGAATATTATTAAAAAAATCTAAGTCGTTCTCTCAAAATTATATCTGAAATTTTTTCTGTACCTTTAACGCAACATTATAAGAGAATTTTATAATTTAAATATATAAGGAAATAAATTAAATTTTTTTTTTTTTTTGAAAAATGAGCCGTACAGTCCTTAGATACATATATTGGCAAACCAACTGTCAAATAATATTAAATAAAATCTAAGTCGTTCTCTCAAAATTATATCTGAAATTTTTTCTGTACCTTTAACGCAACATTATAAGAGAATTTTATAATTTCAATATATAAGGAAATAAATTTAAAAAAACATTTTTTTTTTAAAGTGAGCCACACAGTCCTTAGATACATATATTGGCAATACATCTGTCAAATATTATTAAAAAAATCTAAGTGGTTTTCTCAAAATTATATCTGAATTGTCTTCTGTATCTTTAACGTAACCTTAAGGAGAATTTTATAATTTAATATATAAGGAAATAAAATAAAATAAAATAATTATTTTTGAAAAGTGAGCCGTACAGTCCTTAGATACATATATTGGCAATACAACTGTCAAATATTATTAAAAAAGTCTAAGTCGTTTTCTCAAAATTATATCTGAAATTTTATGTGTATCTTTAACGTAATCTTAAGGATAATTTTATAATTTCAATATATAAGGAAATAAAATAAAATAAAACAATTTTTTTTCAAAAGTGAGCCATACAGTCCTTAGATATATATATATTGGTAATACATCTGTCAAATATTATTAAAAAAATCTAAGTGGTTTTCTCAAAATTATATCTGAATTGTCTTCTGTATCTTTAACGTAACCTTAAGGAGAATTTTATAATTTAATATATAAGGAAATAAAATAAAATAAAATAATTATTTTTGAAAAGTGAGCCGTACAGTCCTTAGATACATATATTGGCAATACAACTGTCAAATATTATTAAAAAAGTCTAAGTCGTTTTCTCACAATTATATCTGAAATTTTATGTGTATCTTTAACGTAATCTTAAGGAGAATTTTATAATTTCAATATA
Organism: Leptodirus hochenwartii; assembly: GCA_947310635.1. Lineage (NCBI taxonomy): Eukaryota > Metazoa > Arthropoda > Insecta > Coleoptera > Leiodidae > Leptodirus > Leptodirus hochenwartii. The sequence continues at coordinate 2,155,256 of OX371179.1, forward strand.
TAAGGAAATAAATAAAAAAAAACATTTTTTTTTTAAAGTGAGCCACACTGTCCTTAGATACATATATTGGCAATACATCTGTCAAATATTATTAAAAAAATCTAAGTGGTTTTCTCAAAATTATATCTGAATTGTCTTCTGTATCTTTAACGTAACCTTAAGGAGAATTTTATAATTTAATATATAAGGAAATAAAATAAAATAAAATAATTATTTTTGAAAAGTGAGCCGTACAGTCCTTAGATACATATATTGGCAATACAACTGTCAAATATTATTAAAAAAGTCTAAGTCGTTTTCTCAAAATTATATCTGAAATTTTATGTGTATCTTTAACGTAATCTTAAGGATAATTTTATAATTTCAATATATAAGGAAATAAAATAAAATAAAACAATTTTTTTTCAAAAGTGAGCCATACAGTCCTTAGATATATATATTGGTAATACATCTGTCAAATATTATTAAAAAAATCTAAGTGGTTTTCTCAAAATTATATCTGAATTGTCTTCTGTATCTTTAACGTAACCTTAAGGAGAATTTTATAATTTAATATATAAGGAAATAAAATAAAATAAAATAATTATTTTTGAAAAGTGAGCCGTACAGTCCTTAGATACATATATTGGCAATACAACTGTCAAATATTATTAAAAAAGTCTAAGTCGTTTTCTCACAATTATATCTGAAATTTTATGTGTATCTTTAACGTAATCTTAAGGAGAATTTTATAATTTCAATATATAAGGAAATAAATAAAAAAAAACATTTTTTTTTTAAAGTGAGCCACACTGTCCTTAGATACATATATTGGCAATACATCTGTCAAATATTATTAAAAAAATCTAAGTGGTTTTCTCAAAATTATATCTGAATTTTTTTCTGTATCTTTAACGTAACCTTAAGGAGAATTTTATAATTTAATATATAAGGAAATAAAATAAAATGAAATAATTATTTTTGAAAAGTGAGCCGTACAGTCCTTAGATACATATATTGGCAATACAACTGTCAAATATTATTAAAAAAGTCTAAGTCGTTTTCTCAAAATTATATCTGAAATTTTTTCTGTACCTTTAACGCAACATTATAAGAGAATTTTATAATTTAAATATATAAGGAAATAAATTTAAAAAAACATTTTTTTTTGAAAAATGAGCCGTACAGTCCTTAGATACATATATTGGCAATACAACTGTCAAATATTATTAAAAAAAATCTAAGTCGTTTTCTCAAAATTGTATCTGAATTTTTTTCTGTACTTTTAACGCAACCTTAAGGAGACTATTATAATTTCAATATATAAGGAAATAAAATTTTTAAAAACAATTTTTTTTGAAAACTGAGCCATACAATCCTTAGATACATATATTGGCAATACAACTGTCAAATATTATTAAAATAGTCTAAGTCGTTTGCTCAAAATTATATCTGTACCTTTAGCGAAACCTTAAGGAGAATTTTATAATTTCAATATATAAGGAAATAAATAAAAAAAAACATTTTTTTTTTTAAAGTGAGCCACACTGTCCTTAGATACATATATTGGCAATACATCTGTCAAATATTATTAAAAAAATCTAAGTGGTTTTCTCAAAATTATATCTGAATTGTCTTCTGTATCTTTAACGTAACCTTAAGGAGAATTTTATAATTTAATATATAAGGAAATAAAATAAAATAAAATAATTATTTTTGAAAAGTGAGCCGTACAGTCCTTAGATACATATATTGGCAATACAACTGTCAAATATTATTAAAAAAGTCTAAGTCGTTTTCTCACAATTATATCTGAAATTTTATGTGTATCTTTAACGTAATCTTAAGGAGAATTTTATAATTTCAATATATAAGGAAATAAATAAAAAAAAACATTTTTTTTTTAAAGTGAGCCACACTGTCCTTAGATACATATATTGGCAATACATCTGTCAAATATTATTAAAAAAATCTAAGTGGTTTTCTCAAAATTATATCTGAATTTTTTTCTGTATCTTTAACGTAACCTTAAGGAGAATTTTATAATTTAATATATAAGGAAATAAAATAAAATGAAATAATTATTTTTGAAAAGTGAGCCGTACAGTCCTTAGATACATATATTGGCAATACAACTGTCAAATATTATTAAAAAAGTCTAAGTCGTTTTCTCAAAATTATATCTGAAATTTTTTCTGTACCTTTAACGCAACATTATAAGAGAATTTTATAATTTAAATATATAAGGAAATAAATTTAAAAAAACATTTTTTTTGAAAAATGAGCCGTACAGTCCTTAGATACATATATTGGCAATACAACTGTCAAATATTATTAAAAAAAATCTAAGTCGTTTTGTCAAAATTGTATCTGAATTTTTTTCTGTACTTTTAACGCAACCTTAAGGAGACTATTATAATTTCAATATATAAGGAAATAAAATTTTTAAAAACAATTTTTTTTGAAAACTGAGCCATACAATCCTTAGATACATATATTGGCAATACAACTGTCAAATATTATTAAAATAGTCTAAGTCGTTTGCTCAAAATTATATCTGTACCTTTAGCGAAACCTTAAGGAGAATTTTATAATTTCAATATATAAGGAAATAAAATTGAAAAAACAATTTTTTATTCGCTGGTTACGGTTCTGTACTCACAGACTATGATAAAATAATTTCATATCACAAAATGTTATGATTTTTTAACCGTTAATTTTATTAATCCAAAAAAACCTAAAAGATTATGTTTTTTATTTACAGAAAATATATATTATAATATATATTTGCAAAAAATAACTATATATTTTAATCATTTTATTAATGAAATTTTCTTCTAATTACTTCTTCATATATAATTAATTAAAACTATGAAAACTATAATTAATTTTATATAATATATATTTTATATATTTGATATAACTATAAGTGTTAATTTTTTTTCTGTTACCTTAATTATTTTATTTTTTTGGTAAAAATGAAAAACGTATTATATTTACTATTCACTTTTTTTTTAATATATAACAGAATAAAAAAAGTGAAATTTAAAAAGGGCAACTACAACTTTATTTTGTGTTTACAAACATTCTCTTTTATGTTCAAATTTATTACTTTTTTTCAAATATTTCACTGAAAAATGTAAATTTTATTAATGTTAGTTGTATCAATTTTTCTGTAAATATTTTTATTAAAATTTCCTTTTCAAGTGTTTAAAATTGCTTTCATAACTTTAAAAAAACCATACACAAACAACAATCAAAAAGATATCATTGAAAGTAGAATATAAAATTTAGAAAATCGTTTGACAGTTCAATTTGAAATCGTTCATTTTTTTTTAATACCTCACTCGATGTTGAAAAAAGCATAAAAATTCTAAAGAGTTCGATTAAATATTTTATATAGCGAGAAAATTCAATTAATGAAAATTAGCGAAAAACGGGTCTAGATTAAAACGGTTTACGAGAATGGCATTAAATCTAATATATGGAACTATTTAATAGCTTCAACTAGAAATGAGAGCAGTATGACGTTTCTAAGCGCATATATATAACAGAAATTATGCCTCCAGGGATGCCATAAATGGAGGACAAAATTACGGGAATAAATATATATATTTATTATGCATATTACGTCATAATAGCAAATTGAAGGTAATGCAGAATTATATATTCAGTTGACATTTAAAATAAAAATTTCTTCATGTCATATGACATCATAACATTTGGTGATATGAAAAATTTCATATCATAAGATATGAGTAAAGAAAAAAAATCATATGTTCAAATTTAAATTTATTACTGTAAAGGGTAATAAATAAATAAATAAAAAAGGGCATAATAATTAATTAATTATTTAATTTGTAATTAGTATAAAGCTGTTGATAAATTTTAGCATCAAAATTACAAGACAAATCTGGCGTTATCTTTTATGCGATGTTGTACACAACTAAGTACATACAGGATTAGGCAAAATTTCATATACCAAAAAAATCCGCATTAAAAAAATAAGGAAAAATTATTAAATACGCTTTTTTTTAAAGACACTTAACTTTTAAATATCTAAATGCTATTTTTAAATTCGCTACGAAAGAATGTATCAAACATACATAACCATAAAACATAATTTCACCGAAATATCTTTAATATTGATATTATATTCTTCTATACTTGGCACTGTTTAAAATCGTTACAAGATTTTCAAATGCATTTCAAATAGACGAGAATTCAAAACTCGCTCACCAAAATTCACTTTTTAGTGGATTTTTGATAAGCTTTTTAATGAGCCGTCGCGAGACATAAATCGCTATTTAAATATACAGGGTGCGGGTTAAATTTATTACTAAACATCTAAATCAATTCACATTTCATTTACAGACCATTGGAGGCGGTATACATTTCACGCGATACTTATGCGCGATCCTGTACAAATGCCGCAATTTTTTTTCGGCGACCGCCCGATCATCTAACACGAAGAGGTCGGTGTATTTTCAACTTCAGACAAGCGATTAATTAGCGATCTCAACTTGCCGCTACGAACATTAATAAATCCATATGACAGCGCGCATGCAAGCATATCTTCATCTATCCTAGATTGCATATCAAACCAACCCCCACACACACATATAACTTATATCAACCCTCCAAAGCCTCCGCAACCCCTGCACTCGATGATAACCAACCCCTAACACACTTACCTACCTCAAGCTACTATCCAATCGAATTTTATCCGTGACGTACATACGCTCTATTAGAAATAACAAGCGATGAACGAGATTATTTGTATCGAGTATTGCTTAAGGGGATACCGCACGTTTTTTTTTTTTTTTTTGATGGCAATGGTAGTGAGGATAGTTTTACTTCTACGCTACATAAGTCATTCTATTCTGCATGTAATTGCTAAGAGATTTATTGAAAGAAAAATTCTAAGTTAATCTATATATTGGATTTATGTGCACGCGTGTGAATATATAGCAAAATTTTTCAGCAACTTCAAAATTAATTTTTTATTTTCACTCTTTGTAGTTTTTTTTACACTCTACTTGCATTTTACAAATTTTAGCGCTTAATTAAGCCGTCGTTTGATTTAATCTAAATTAGCGACATCTATACAAGATGTGCTTGTACTAGTTAGATGTTTTTCATTGTACTAAACAGAACTAACGCCAGATGGCGCTGAGCGATGAAATTTAAATAATTTCGTGCATAAACTTTTAAAGTGTGGTATCCCCTTAAACTTTATGTTTATTTGATTTCGATTGATTCAAATTTTGCGCAAATATTATTCATAATCAAAAATTTTGATACAACTAAAATTTATATCGTCGCAATTCGAAGTAAAAATATAATATTTAGAAGCGAAATCATGTCCTCGCAATAAATTTGATCAGCCTTAGTTTGGCGGGGGATTTCTTCCAAGGGATGTATATATGGCAACATGTTGGAGTAATTATATATTCCCTCTGGAACTAATTCGCTTTCGGGGATGAAATATGACTATATATGTATGTATGTAATCAGCGAAGGACGATTTGATGCCGCCTGTAATTCTACCATGTCTGTTATCAGTTTGATAGCGCAGAAAACTGGCAACGTCGCACAATCTGTCAGCGAACTGCAATATTAAATATACCACGTTTATTTTCTATTAAAAACGTGGTTTATTTTGAGTCAAACTAATTTTTTTTAAAGAAAGGACGTAAGAATGAAACATTTGTAACAAATATTGAGAAAGGTTTAGATTAGGCAATCAACTTTTTTGGTTAATTTTTTTTTAAATCTCAAAATTGAGCTTCCTTTTCGCATTTTTTTTTCCAATTTTGAAAATTCCGCAAAAAAAACATACCATCGGAAAAATGTACGGAACCCCCTTAATATTTATGTTGGACTATTTTATATGGCCGAGTGAAAATTTTTCTTCACTGCGTTATAATTCTAAAAAAATCCTTTATTCAAAAAGAAAAAAAAATTGCACACCATCGGAATTATGTGCGGAACCCCCTTAATATTTAAGTTATATGGCCGAATGAAAAAATTTCTTCGCTGCATTATATTTATAAAAAAAATTCTTTTAATCAAAAAATAATAAAATTAGCACACCATCGGAAATATTTTCGGTACCCCCTTAATATTTAAGTTATATGGCCGAATGAAAAAATTTCTTCACTGCATTATATTTATAAAAAAAAATTTTTTAATCAAAAAATAATAAAATTAGCACACCATCGGAAATATTTTCGGTACCCCCTTAATATTTAAGTTCAACCATTTTATATGGCCAAGTGTAAAATTATCTTCGCTGTATTATTTTTGTAAAAAGAAATTCTTTTAATCAAAAAAAATTAAAATTTGCATACCATTGGAATAATGTGCGGAACCCCCTTAATATTTAAGTTATATGGCCGAATGAAAAATTTTCTTCACTGCGTTATATTTCTAAAAAAAATCTTTTAATTAAAAAGAAGAAAAAAAATAGCACACCATCGGAAATATTTTCGGTACCCCCTTAATATTTAAGTGCCACCATTTTATATGGCCAAGTGTACAATTTTCTTCTTTGCATTATTTTTGTAAAAAAAAATTCGTTTAATCAAAAAGAAAAAATAATTTGCACACCATCGGAATAGTGAAATTTTTTCTTAACATTATTTTTATGAAAAAAAAAATCTTGACACAAAAATTACACGACACTGATTTTTTTGATACCTTGTGACGTATATTTGACCAAAAAATGTAAAAAAAACATTTTTAAACAACAATTTCTGCACTTGTCACTCTTCATTGCACCTTTCGTCAATTTTTTATTTACTTCCCCAACATAACCAGCCATTACTACCTGCACGCCATTTAATATCCGCTCTAATAACACACAAAAAAAAAATCAAAACTAACAGATTAAAAGGCACGTCCAAATTGGAAAATATTTCGCACATAACATTTCGAAATATAATTTTGTTTACGCTCTTCTCTGGTGATTTGGGCTTGTGCTATATTTTCCCATTTACTGTCACACGCGCAAAAAAAAAAAATTACGATCCTCCTACGGCGACATCCATACGTCATTTCATATTGTCGAGGGCATAACAGGAAATTAAAGTTCGATATCGAAAGCACGTCTTGTATTCTGCTAAAGCTAAATAAATACCCGAGCTTAAATTCTACAAAAAGTCCCACTTTTGTAGACAAGTTTTTTTTTTTCGCAGAAATATCTTTATTCGATGCTAAAGGATGAAAAATATAATTTGCTAAAAAAAATTTTTTTCGGTTTAAAAAAAATCATTTCTGCTTGTTTTTATTTAACATTTTTTTGGGTCTATTTTGTCTTAATTTTGGCTAAAAAAAATCTGATTTTTTTATGATTGAAAAATTATTTTACTCTCTTTTTCAAAATCATTTTTTTTACAGCAACATTTTCAAGCATCCCCAAAATTCTACTTGGCACGAAATCTTCGTACGTTGAGTGCTTCCCACAGACTGCTATCAATTTGTAGATAGCTACAGTTAGTATAAATTAAACTTATATTTTTTTAAGCTTGTATAAAATTAATTACACCTCTTCGAAGACGTCAATACAAAAAAAACCAATTCATTTGCTAAAGGTACGTACATAAAAAAATATTCTTACATAAAATTATTTTTATTACAATATGGTATGGATAAAATTTTTATTTTTATTTCGCATGATTTGTAGGTGAGGATTTTTGATGTGTACGTGTATCAGTGAACGAAATATTAACCGAGAGCACGTACGTTGCACAGGGGGTGAGTTCAGTGTATATCGTGCGAGGGTGAGGGTTGAACCTACCCTACTGACGAGACCATTAGTGAACTGTCACTGCAGATAAAATGAATGGCGTAGGTCAAGACATGTATTATTTATGTCGAATATGTGCATATTGGGATAAGTATAACGCCTGTACAGGTGTGTATAAATATAATGAAGATTTAACGAGGGGATGGCTATAAAATTAATAACAAATGTGTTTTAGATCAATATAAAAAATTGCTTTTTAAAAAATTTTTTTTACTAAGTTATTGTTCAAATTGGCTTGTACCCACTTTGTTGTGTGAAAATGATATAACAGACTATGCTATAAGATTTGGATTGTATATTAAGTTTTTTTTAATTAAATTATTATTTTTTAATTAGAAATTAAGATACAAGTACAATTTTTAATTGAAAAATACTTTTATAGAATAAATATAGAAATTACGACATAAGTCATTTTTCCGATGGTATGTTAGTTTTTTTAAAGTTTGAACGTAGAAAATTTTTTGATAAAAAATAACTCTAAATTAGTTATTTTTTTTTATAAAATTATCGGACAGCATAAAAAATATTTCATATTATTGTAGAAAAGTTGATTTTTTAAAATTGGTTATTTGAAATATCGCTCAAATTGACTTGTACCCACTTTGTTGTATGGAAATGATATAACAGAGTAAGCTATAAGATTTGGATTATATATAAATTTTTTTTACATTTAAATTTATTTTTTAAACATATAGAAATTAAGACATAAGTCGTTTTTCCGATGGTGTATTAGTTTTTTGAAAAGTTTGAACGTAGAAAATTTTTTGATAAAAAAGAAATCTAAATTAGATATATAAATTTTTATTATCTAACAGGGCATGAAAAATATTTTATATAAAATAGAAAAATAATTTATTTGAAATATCGCTCAAATTGGCTTGTACCCACTTTGTTGTATGAAAATGATATAACAGATTAAGCTTATAAGATTTGGATTATATATAAAAAAAATTTTTATTTAAATTTATTTTTTAAAGATATAGAAATTAAGACATAAGTCATTTTTCCGATCGTATGTTAGTTTTTTTTTAAGTTTGAACGTAGAAAATTTTTTGATAAAAAATAACTCTAAATTAGTTATTTTTTTTATAAAATTATCGGACAGCATAAAAAATATTTCATATTATTGTAGAAAATTTGATTTTTTTAAATTGGTTATTTTAAATATCGCTCAAATTGACTTGTACCCACTTTGTTGTATGGAAATTATATAACAGAGTAAGCTATAAGATTTGGATTATATATAAATTTTTTTTACATTTAAATTTATTTTTTAAAGATATAGAAATTAAGACATAAGTCGTTTTTCCGATGGTATGTTAGTTTTTTGAAAAGTTTGAACGTAGAAAATTTTTTGATAAAAAGGAAATCTAAATTAGATATATAAATTTTTATTATTTAACAGGGCATGAAAAATATTTTATATAAAATAGAAAAATAATTTATTTGAAATATCGCTCAAATTGGCTTGTACCCACTTTGTTGTATGAAAATGATATAACAGACTAAGCTTATAAGATTTGGATTATATATACATTTTTTTTTTATTTAAATTTATTTTTTAAAGATATAGAAATTAAGACATAAGTCATTTTTCCGATGGTATATTAGTTTTTTGAAAAGTTTGAACGTAGAAAATTTTTTGATAAATAAGAAATCTAAATTAGATAATTTTTATTATAAAATTATCGGACAGCATAAAAAATATTTCATATTATTGTAGAAAATTTGATTTTTTTAATTGCTTATTTGAAATATCGCTCAAATTGGCTTGTACCCACTTTGTTGTATGAAAATGATATAACAGACTAAGCTTATAAGATTTGGATTATATATAAATTTTTTTTAAATTTAAATTATATTTTAAAAATAGAAATGAAGACATAAGTAATTTTTCCGATAGTAAAAGTTTTTGGAAAATTTTGAAAATATATAAATTTTTGATAAAAAGAAATGCAAATTAGACAATTTTTTTTTATAAAATTATCGGACAGGATTATTAGCATGAAAAATATTTTATATAATTGTAGAAAATTTGATTATTTTTAATTGGTTATTTGAAATATTGCTCAAATTGACTTGTACCTACTTTGTTGTATGGAAATGGTAATACAGGTGGATATAACAGACTAAGCTATCATTACATTATATATAAAAAAAAAAATTTAATTGAAAAATAATTTTTTAGAATATTTTTAAATTTAAATTTATTTTTTAAAGATAAAAATGAAGACATAAGTAATTTTTCCGATGGTATGTTAGCTTTTGGAAAAGTTTGAAAATAGAAAATTTTTTGATAAAAAAGAAATCTAAATTTTATTATCTAACGGGGCATGAAAAATATTTTATATAAAAGTAGAAAAATTATTTATTTGAAATTGGCTTGTACCTACTTTGTTGTATGGAAGTGGTAGTCTATGAGGAATTACTATATATTTTCATTGTATATTCGATATATAATTTCAATTATTTTGAAAAAAATTTAAACGTTATTTTCCGAAAAAAAATATTATTTAAAAATACGTCATTTTTTTTTAAATTTAAGTGTAAATATTTAGAAATCAGCAAGTTTTTTTTGTTAATTTTTGGCAGAATTTCCATGTAGAAATTTTTTTTGACAAAAAACAACAAATCGCGAAATTTGCAAGCGAAATTGAATTACGAGCGAAATTTTTTTTATATTTTTTCGAAGCCCAATTTTTAATTAAACCAATATAATTCTGGTGGAATTTTGAAAATCTCATTTTACGTAATAAAAAAAGTTTCGCCAGTTAGTTTAGGTGTAATTATCTCGGTGCCATTAAGGCATATGGTTTCCTTTCCCAAATTTTATTATATTTCCGGATAATTCCTTTAATTTCCCTCAGCCAGTTGTTAGCGAGGGAAGTGCACAGTCCAGACTTTCTTCCAGAAAGCTATTATACTGCAGTCTTTCATATACCCAATATTCCTCACGCAAAATACCAGACTTTAATACGAAAGCTTAGAAGTCATTACGCACAATATGACGCTCAAAATTCTAAATTAAAATTCATTAATCACGTCCAACAGATCACGTTTCTATTTCATTAGACCGGCTTTGATTTGCGCAGGTTTATACAGGGTGCTCGAGAAATTTGAAAAATTTACGACCATTTTGATCATGCAATTTTTATACATCATTTTTATAAATCATACATTTTTTCATACAATTATTAAAACAAAAATTTAGTGGTTTAAAAAAAAACCAAAAAAAATCTTGTCAAAAATTTCCTGTAGAAAAATATATGGTATAAAACAGGGGATGATAAAAAAATAAAAAAATTTAGGATGGAGAAGAAAAAATGTAAAAATGAAAATGTTTTGGATTTAATCGATGAAAAAAACTAGTATTTTGTGTTAATTCATTTGTTATAAAAGGCAACGCGGAAGGAAAGATAAGGCCAGTTAAAAAATCCCAACAGAATGTTATGTTAAAATATTTTCTTTCGTCAAGAGCGGATTTTATTTCAGATGAAAATGTAGAAAAGGCAAACTCAACTATAATATCTAGCTGATTAGTTTCCAACACGTCCGCAGTGTATTACTTAGATGTCGCCACTGGAACTCTTCACCGAGTTGAGAAATCGTCATCGTAAATCACATGGCCAATAAAATGATTTTTTTTTTACAAACAAAAATTATCAATCAATCATAGCAGGACTTTAAACGAATTTAAAAAATACAAGAAAAAAGAAAAAATTAACAAAAAAATCACGTTCAACTGATTTTAATATATATATTTTTTATTGTTGTACACAAAAGTTTTTTTTAAATACTGATAGATTTGCAAAAAAAAAAAATATTTCTTGAGCGTTAAAAAATCAGTTTTGGTCCTTCAAGCGTCCAAAAAAACAACCCTCTTTTCAAAATGATTTTTTTCGAACGTTTTTGGCGTTAATAATTTGTTTTTTTATCGCGCAAACAAAAAGTCTATTTTCTTCGCTTTCCCATTTATTTTAACGTCCGATTTTTTAAACGCTATACATTCTTCGACTGGTAAATGCGCTCAAGATATTATAGCGATTATTACTGTCACATACAGACGTTGGCACGTCAACAACATACACAACTCGTGTCTTCAGCTGCTCATTTTCCAGGAAACCTCTTCCAGACACTTCCAGCTGTACATGTTTTTAGAAAACCATCAACAGCAGCCACATAGTATTCATTTTAAAGCTAGTTTTATTATTGGATTTCCAATTTACGTCGATAAATTGCGAATTGCTTTTGCAAAAAACTTGGTCATAATTTGTACGAGGAAGAAGATAAAAGCTGCTAAGATTTTATAAATTCAGTACACAGCTCCGGAGCCTGGATTTAACCACTGATCCTGTCAAACAGAATAACTGTTTCGAAGACTGAGGGTAATCCACAAATCAAAACGGGAAATCGTGGGAAATCCCATTTCTTCCCAAATGACATGAAACAATGTTGTATGACGAAATAAAATTATTTTATACGAAATAAATCGTGATTATACATCCGAAGATATTGTAAGGTTATTTATGGGAATTGCAGCTTTTCTGTTGGGCATTATTGAATCAAATTTGTATCCATAAACGAAAATACTTGCAGAAATTGAACTTGGAATTCCCAACTGCTTGCAGTGAATATTGCGAAGAGGCTTTGCAATATTAAATTCACTTTTGGGAACATGTCCAATACTTCAAAAACTCACGAGTCCCACGATGTAATGGAAAGAAGCGCGTATTTAAATGAAGCTTCTTACTCAGGACACAAAGAATTTATACACATACCAAAGTGGTAACTGTCAATTGTTAAATTGTAATTTGGAAAGAATTTGATCATACGATTTGTAAATTTGTTGATTATTTTGAGAAGATATGTCTTTGAAAGGTATGGAGTTAAAAAAAAAAATGTATGTATTTTTTGTTAGGGTGTTAAATTAATCGGGATATTTTTAATGTGGGATGAAGAGTATTGTAAGAAAGTGAAAATTAAAAAATTAAATTATTTTCGAATAATTCGAAATTATTAGTGGAAATTCAGAAAGGAGAGAATGTCTTTTCGTAGAATATTTATATTTTCGAAAGTTAAAATTTACAATTTTAATTTTACGCGAAAAAAATGAATGAGTAGGACATTTTCTAATGGAAAATGAACCAAATATTGTAAGAAAGTGAAAATTTAAAATGGAGAGAATATTTTTTCGCGGAATATTTATATTTTCGAAAGTTAAAATTTACAATTTTAATTCTACGCGAAAAAAATGAATGAGTAGGACATTTTTTAATGGAAAATGAACCAAATATTTTAAGAAAGTGAAAATTTAATAAGGAGAGAATTTCTTTTCGCGAAATATTTATATTTTCGAAAGTTAAAATTTACAATTTTTATTTTACGCGAAAAAAATGAGTGAGTAGGACATTTTTTAATGGAAAATGAACCAAATATTTTAATAAAGTGAAAATTTAATAAGGAGAGAATTTCTTTTCGCGAAATATTTATATTTTCGAAAGTTAAAATTTACAATTTTTATTTTACGCGAAAAAAATGAATGAGTAGGACATTTTTTAATGGAAAATGAACCAAATATTTTAAGAAAGTGAAAATTTAATAAGGAGAGAATTTCTTTTCGCGAAATATTTATATTTTCGAATGTTAAAATTTACAATTTTTATTTTACGCGAAAAAAATGAATGAGTAGGACATTTTTTAATGGAAAATGAACCAAATATGGTAAGAAAGTGAAAATTTAAACAGGAGAGCATTTCTTTTCGCGGAATATTTATATTTTCGAAAGTTAAAATTTACAATTTTTATTTTACGCGAAAAAAATTAATGAGTAGGACATTTTCTAATGGAAAATGAACCAAATATTTTAAGAAAGTGAAAATTTAATAAGGAGAGAATGTCTTTTCGCGAAATATTTATATTTTCGAATGTTAAAATATACAATTTTTATTTTACGCGAAAAAAATGAAAGAATAGGACATTTTTTAATGGAAAATGAACCAAATATTTTAAGAAAGTGAAAATTTAATAAGGAGAGAATTTCTTTTCGCGAAATATTTATATTTTCGAATGTTAAATTTACAATTGTTATTTTACGCGAAAAAAATGATTGAGTAGGACATTTTTTAATGGAAAACGAACAAAATATTGTAAGAAAGTGAAAATTTAAAAAGGAGAGAATTTCTTTTCGCGAAATATTTATATTTTCGAAAGTTAAAATTTACAATTTTAATTTTACGCGAAAAAAATGAATGAGTAGGACATTTTTTAATGGAAAATAAACCAAATATATTAAGAAAGTGAAAATTTAAAAAGGAGAGAATTTCTTTTCGCGGAATATTTATATTTTCGAAAGTTAAAATTAACAATTTTTATTTTACGCGAAAAAAATGAATGAGTAGGACATTTTTTAATGGAAAATGAACCAAATATTTTAAGAAAGTGAAAATTTAAAAAGGAGAGAATTTCTTTTCGCGGAATATTTATATTTTCGAAAGTTAAAATTTACAATTTTTATTTTACGCGAAAAAAATGAATGAGTAGGACATTTTTTAATGGAAAATGAACCAAATATTTTAAGAAAGTGATTTTTAATAAGGAGAGTATTTCTTTTCGCGAAATATTTATATTTTCGAATGTTAAAATTTACAATTGTTATTTTACGCGAAAAAAATGATTGAGTAGGACATTTTTTAATGGAAAACGAACCAAATATTGTAAGAAAGTGAAAATTTAAAATGGAGAGAATATTTTTTTGCGGAATATTTATATTTTCGAAAGTTAAAATTTACAAGTTTTTTCTACGCGAAAAAAATGAATGAGTATTAAATGAAAAATTAACCAAATATGGTAAGAAAGTGAAAATTTAATAAGGACAGAATTTTTTATCGCGAAATATATTTTCGAATGTTAAAATTTACAATTTTTTTCTACGTGAAAAAAAGTTAACGAGTATTAAATGAAAATTAACCGAATATTGTAAGAAAGTAAAAATTTAAAAAGGAGAGAATATTTTTCGCGAATTATTTATATTTTCGAAAGTTAAAATTTACAATTGTTATTCTACGTTTATTTTTTTTAAAATAATCGAATGGAACATTTCGTATCAAATTTTTCGCAATTTTATTTAATCAGATATTTATATTTACCTAGTTTTTCATTTCATCAGAAATAAATTCATCAGCTGATGAATTTATTTCCTAAACAATAACTAAACAAAATAAAAGCAACGATATGCAGAGTAACGCCTTCATTCGTGTACATAGGCCCCAGTTTACATTTTTCTACCATAACGTTTTGTAGACTGTAAGGACTTGTTTTAAATTTGCCTTGTTTATACAAAGATACGTCAACGTAGGACGAAGCAGTGGCGTGCAAACGACAACTGTATCATGAACTTAGTCTCGTGGTGAACAGATTTCGAATAGATGGAAGATAACAACGTTTCGGCAACTTATACCACCATATATTTGTGCCCGAAATAATTTAATAACGAAAGAAAATTACGAATAAAATGGAAAATAACTTCAAGGCGGAATAAACAAAAAAAGTTTTGTAAAAAAAAATTTTCAGTTGGTTAAAAAATATAATATGTCAGAAATTATGTGAACTAATAGACTAATTAATTTAGTTCATATTTGACGTTAAAAGAAAAAAATATTTCGTTTTAAAAAAATGATTTAAATGAAGTTTTTAAATGCAAGTTTTAAATGAACGATTATAAGATTTTGTTTCTTTTGTTACAGAAACTGTTTCAAATGTAGTTTCAACATCGATTTGACTGACGTATATACAGAGTGACTATTAACGTATTTTATCGACATCGGAGGTAATTTAAATGTAGGTGTATAAGTAAGAAAAACAAATTGTAGAGATCATTTCAGTCAACTTAGACTTGGGAAATTAATTGCTCACAATCTAAGAAATAATGTAAATAAAATAACGCATTTTTGAGCTTCGAACGAAATTTTCGAAACGTAAAAAAATATTATCAAATATAAGTTATGGACGAAAGAAATATAATATATAATATAAAGATTTTTTGTGGATTTTTTAATTTTTTTGAATAGCTCAAACTTTTGAGATGATAAATGTAATTGAAGCAATTAATTTTTTAAAATATCGAAATAAAAGTCAAAATATTCCTCGAATTATTATAAAAAAAAAATATTTTTTTGATGAAAAATCGACTGTTTAAAATGTGATTTTTTTTACATATTAAAATTAATTTAAAAAAATACATGTAAATATTTTTTTGTAAAAAACTGATGTAACAATTTTTCTTTTCTATACCAAGACATGAGTTGAAAGAAGCTTTACATACGCTGATTACTTCTTCGCGTGCAGCTTTTGCTACGAAAACATAAAATTATTTGAAGTATTGATTCGAACATAAAATTATTAAGGATATATAAATACTTGAACAAATAATTATTTTCTCAATTATAAAAAAGGCTAATCACAAATAATTTTGTGCGACAATCTTTTGATGTATATCTATAAAAATTACGTTTAATCAATTTTTTTAAGCAATACAAAAAAGTAATTATCATCGATAAAACTAATCGACTTTTAAAAAAACTTTTATTTATTTTTTTTAATCAACAGCTCAATGCTTTTACAGTTTTGCGAAGAAGTTATGTTTTGTCCTTTTTCGTTTTAGGAAATATTCGGTGTCGTAAAATTTCGCGAAAAAAATCTGGCAATGTCGTAAAAAAAATTGGATATATTCCTCATGTTTTGGTCTATTATGTTGTATACTAAAAATTATCTGATAAATAGATTTTTTCAATCTAGAAAAATATTTTTCCAAACTAAATTTTTTTTTTAATAAACAACTTTAGTTTTAATACATTAGCGAAGATATTAAAAAAAAGACATTTTACTATATTTTAAAATATTTTTAAAAAATATTCGATTTTAGAATTTTTCTAAGCATGTGAAGAAAAGCAGTTTAGTCAGGAAAGTTAATATTTAGAAATTGTCCATTTCTTCCAGGAGTCACATGTTTGAAATCCTTTCAATTTCTTCCTTATTGTTATGTGTCAAAAATCAAAAGTTTTTCAAAGTAATAAAGAGTCAAATGATATAAATATACTAAAAAATGTATATATAAATTTACAGGATTGTCCAAAAAAAAAAAAAACATTGCGAAAAATATAAATATAAAAAAAATCGAAAGATGAGCCATAACATTAAAATGGATTATTATATTGATATGACTTCTTAAAATATAATTTATAGTAAATGTATTTTACCAATATATTAGCTTAACCTTATATTATATAGTTGTTATCGATAGGAGATTCGAAATTTTAGAAAATGGAAAAAAAAAATTGTATCACTCTCTTAAATTTAGTTTTAATTAGAATTTTATAATCAAAATTTTCAATTTTCAATTTATTAATTTTTGCATGAAACTGTCTGTCTTTCTGCATGATTACCCTGTATAAAAACTATAAGAAACAATGTGTACAATCAACTAAAAATATTAATAAAATTTATAATAAGGATTTGTTTGTAAAATAAAAAAAAAAATTATAAATCATTTTTCATATAGATTTCAAACATCCAGTATATATAAAGGGATAATATAGGGATAAAACCAAGGTCCACTGAATCGGCCTTGTAAGGACATGTGATAACAAAAGGATAACAGAAGAGAAGAAAAAAGTCTTGAACTTTTCTGCTACAATTTTTTAAATTTAAAGATTGTATAAAAAACTAATGCAAAATATAAAATTTTGACATAGCAGGATTTTAGGTAAACAACTAAAATTTGTAGTATTCTAAAAAATTCTAAAAAAACATTGTTCCTGACGAAATTCTACTTATTTTTATTTCAGTATTTCAACTGAAGATTAGATGATATTTCTACATACAATTGTAAAAATTGTTAAAAAAAAAATAATAGCGATTAAAAAATAAATCGGCTTAACAGAAATATAATCCCTGTATTTCAACATTCTCAAATAATCCTGTACTTCAAAATTCTATCGAAATCCGGGCGATCAAAAAAAAATTCTTTTTCATAACGCATATACATTAAAAGTCCTTTGCATTTCATAATGCGTTAATAAAAATGCAAATTCGCACTTGTAATAAGAGTATCACGTTTCCAGAGGGAAAAAAACATATTTTATTTAATATATGGGTCACGGTTCAATAATAAAAAATAACAACAAGATCTTCTGGCGGTTCCTATAACTCACGAATTAAATATGCACAAAAGAAGAGCGGAGTGTTTTGAAAAGCCTTTGTGAAGGTGATATTTAATTAACGTGAGCTTTAATCGGATTCCACAGGAAAAAGGATAATTTCATTTTTTTTTTTTATAATTGAGAAATGGGATCAAATGTACAGGGTGTTTCTAGTACAGTAAGCGAAAAATAATTTAGATTCTATTTTGTATTGTAAGATTAATGCAGATTTTTTAAAATATTTTTATGGATTATGCACAAAAAAAATTGTAGAGATTAAAAAAATATATAATTCAGTTAAATGCGGATTTTGATTAATAATACTTCATTGTTAGTAGCAAAAATTATATTTTCGATCGTTTTTTAATTGTTTTAAACTACTTATAACAGGATAACACCTAAAATAAATCTATCAAGTTAAAAAAAAAATTATTTCAGGGCGCTTTTTGAAAAACAATCTCTTTAAATATACGTCATTTATGTAGTTCTACTTTCAGTCAATTTTCTGAATATTAAAATTCGCCGAAAATGAAAGCACAAGCGCTCCGGTGAAATTTCGTTTTTAATTAGTCCTTATTCTAGTATAATGAACTTTGGTGACAAGTTCCGCCTCGAAAGGGAACGAAAGAAAAAAATCCGGTTGTTCAAACAAGTGACAAAATGGACACGTTGCCTAAAAGTTTTAGGCAAACAAAAGCTTCGACTATATAGTGTTTGAAAAGTAGCTTTTATCGGCATTTCTAGTTTGAGGGAAGTTTAAAATACTGGACGACACAAATACGGAGCTTATTTCGAAGAATTCGAACTTGAATAGTAACGATATAGCTGCTAGATGGGACATAAATGATAAAATCTTCTAGTGTGGTCAATGAGGAATGACCAATTCAAATATTTCTTAAGTACAAACAATTTCAGTGCATAAAATGATTCGAAACGAAAAAAGTTCTGCACCAATTCCAGCAGGCGTTTTATGTTTTGTCCATTACTTCCAGCATACCGTTAAATATCCGTTCTAAATTCTGCTCCCTTCCTTCTAATACCTCTTCCTACTCGTTGATTTTACAATTTACAATTTTACAATTACAATTTATTTAATTTTCGTCCTAGTTGACAAATCCTTGTATATTTTTCTTCGTTTTTACCACGCAATTTATTTTTGGCTTTTTATTGAAATATCGATAATAAAACGTGCATTTCAGTGCCATTATTTCATCTATACTCTTCAACAAACAAACAGTTCTTTGGTATTGTTTCGTGGCGAGGATTTTCTACTCTCGAGACACTAAAAGGATGTCATCAATTCTAATAATTGAAACCACGCAACATCCAAGACCTCGAGGACGTGGCACCAACATTGTACAAACTTGAAATAGTTGGCAGCACGCAGTCGTCCAACTCAAACAATAAAAGAATTGAATTTTTTTCCAAAAAAAAATCGGTTTAATAAAAATTATCGAAACCATTCAAGACCATGATTTATGAAGCAGAAGCAGTTTAATTTTTTTTTTAATTTTAATGCGATATGTGAGTTGGGTCACTGTAATTTTGTGCACGCAACTTTACATCGTTAGTTTCACTTTTCACACTGCAATTCTCGGTTTTATCCAGCGTAGACCAAGAAAGCGGTTCATTCTCGTTTTGCGGTGGCATTTTTCCGCTATTTCCGTTTCGCGGTCGCTATTAATAAAGGGGATGCCACCCCTAACTGAGATTATAAATATCACCAATAGCGCACGCCACGTAACTAGCAAATTTAATATTTTCGCATATCGTGTCTTTAAAATAATTCGTTTTTTCTATAAAGGTGATATTTTTACAGTCGTAAATTTGGGGATTGGGAATTTTTTTGGAGCACCCCAATAAAAAATCTAGCTCAAGTACCAAACCAAAATTCACGTGAAAAGTTTGGTTATATAATTATCATTGTCGCTTCACCAAACATTCGCTCTTTGCACAATAAATTTCTGTTTCTTTGCGCCGAACATAAACTCGTACGTAATATACTGTTATGTCTAAATTATAGCTTCAAGGGGTGTATATATATAGGGGTAGGGAAGCGTATATTTACCGGGGAGAATCCCTTTTCTTACGCACCATTATTCATACGGATATAAATTCAAATTCAACTGGATATCCAAGAGAATTTACATTCACTTTTCGCTCGGAATCTGTTGTATATATCTCGTCCCCTTACGAATACTCAGCCCCTAAAACCACCCCTTCGATGATTTGACAAAAATATGTTAACAAAATAATTTCTGCAGCGCCACAAATTTATTTTTTATTTTTATATAACTTTATAGTGCCAATAATATCGAAACAAACACTTGGCACTGCACAACTTCTTTTCATTGTAGATTTAATTAAAAAATAATAATCAAAATATTTAAGTTGACAATACCAAATGGAAATTTAAAAAACTCTTCAAAAAAAAATTATTTCCGCCCAAAAACTGGCATTCGAGACACGTACAACAGTTTTTTTAATTAACAGTATATTATTTTTGTAAAAATGTCAATACCTTTCTCTAAATTGATTGCTTTTAAGGTACTTTAAAAGGTTTCTTGGTACTGTGTAATTTTCGTTTCTATTACCTTCGATTGTGATTGAAAATATACAGCGGTGTTGCCACGTATTTTCTAAATTGTATGCGATTTAGCGTTGTATAATTGTGTCCACTTGAGAAGAGTGTTAGTAGCCAAAGAAATTAGCTTAACGTATTTCGACATGGACCTCCTGATATAAGTGTAAAATGGTTTTAAATATAGTTTTGGTCATGCAATTTAATTGTGGCGAGTGCCCAAAAAATATGGTTCCTTTTAATTTGCAATAAATCATTGTTCGTCCACGCAAATAAAAAAAAAACGCGATTTTTAACACTAAGAAAAATGGTCGAAATTATTTTCCTGAATTTATTTTCATGAATCAATTTTTATGCAACTGAAATGAAGGTATCTATTATGAGGAAGAGGCTCGATGACATAATTTTTGCGATCTGCGTATTTATTTATTTATCTGTATTTATCTGTTTTATTTATTTATTTAATAGTATATCAATCGCGATTCGTGACAGAGGTATTTTATTTCGTTTTTTATCTTGTGCTACTGAAGATGGGGGCGTAGCCTTCGAAATGCGCATCTAGCTATTTAATGCTTTGAGTTACGGTATACTATTTGCAATGTTTTTTTTTTTTCGACGAATTGAATGTCGTCTTATAATCGAGTTTTTAAAAAAAAAGTGGTTTTTCGGTAAAAAAATGGTACTCTTCTTATATTCGGGATAATACGGTATTATTTGAGAGATAACAGATCGCATTTCGAATTAAATATCGACAAAATCATTCCTCTTGGAATCCCCCCCCCCCCCCCCCAAAAAATCATTTTCGACATAAACCAAATGTATTAAAATAAACTATGTTCATTTTGATACTTATATCTCTCATTCAATTTTTTTTAAATATATCATATACTGCGGCTTATTAGGGCTGCGTAATTCCCCCCGGTATCTGTCATCATCACCATCAGCTGATGGGGCGCATTTGCCATCACCATTATCGTTTACTTCACGCAGCTTCAGGCTGAACATTAAGCACATTTTGGGGGGGGGACTCGAAGAGTCATTTAATACAATTGATGTTTTGACGGTATTAAATGTCTTCGGAATACTTTTGTTGAGGAAAAGTAACGGCGAAAGTGATCCACTAATGCATCTAATGTAATAATTAGATAGTAAAATAATAAATAAAAATAATACTACTATCTAAAAATATGTAATATTTTGTACCCATAAAGTTTGTACGTTCCACATGTACTTTGGGTTGTATACATCAAAGCTGAGTGAGATCCAAAATTTGGATTTGGATCACTAATAAAGTGATCCAATAATAAAATAATAAATAAAAATAATTAACAATTATTAATACTACTATGTAAAAATATGTAATATTTTGTACCCATAAAGTTTGTACGTTCCACATGTACTTTGGGTTGTATACATCAAAGCTGAGTGAAATCCAAAATTTGGATTTGGATCACTAATAAAGTGATCCAATAATAAAATAATAAATAAAAATAAATAACAATTATTAATACTAGTATGTAAAAATATGTAATATTTTGTACCCATAAAGTTTGCACGTTCCACATGTATTTTGGGTTGTATACATCAAAGCTGAGTGAGATCCAAAATTTGGATTTGGATCACTAATAAAGTGATCCAATAATAAAATAATAAATAAAAATAAATAACAATTATTAATACTAGTATGTAAAAATATGTAATATTTTGTACCCATAAAGTTTGCACGTTCCACATGTACTTTGGGTTGTATACATCAAAGCTGAGTGAAATCCAAAATTTGGATTTGGATCACTAATAAAGTGATCCAATAATAAAATAATAAATAAAAATAATTAACAATTATTAATACTAGTATGTAAAAATATGTAATATTTTGTACCCATAAAGTTTGCACGTTCCACATGTACTTTGGGTTGTATACATCAAAGCTGAGTGAAATCCAAAATTTGGATTTGGATCACTAATAAAGTGATCCAATAATAAAATAATAAATAAAAATAAATAACAATTATTAATACTACTATGTAAAAATATGTAATATTTTGTACCCATAAAGTTTGTACGTTCCACATGTACTTTGGGTTGTATATATCAAAGCTGAGTGAAATCCAAAATTTGGATTTGGATCACTAATAAAGTGATCCAATAATAAAATAATAAATAAAAATAATTAACAATTATTAATACTAGTATCTAAAAATATGTAATATTTTGTACCCATAAAGTTTGTACGTTCCA
Organism: Leptodirus hochenwartii; assembly: GCA_947310635.1. Lineage (NCBI taxonomy): Eukaryota > Metazoa > Arthropoda > Insecta > Coleoptera > Leiodidae > Leptodirus > Leptodirus hochenwartii. The sequence continues at coordinate 2,178,060 of OX371179.1, forward strand.
CATGTACTTTGGGTTGTATACATCAAAGCTGAGTGAGATCCAAAATTTGGATTTGGATCACTAATAAAGTGATCCAATAATAAAATAATAAATAAAAATAATTAACAATTATTAATACTACTATGTAAAAATATGTAATATTTTGTACCCATAAAGTTTGTACGTTCCACATGTACTTTGGGTTGTATACATCAAAGCTGAGTGAGATCCAAAATTTGGATTTGGATCACTAATAAAGTGATCCAATAATAAAATAATAAATAAAAATAAATAACAATTATTAATACTAGTATGTAAAAATATGTAATATTTTGTACCCATAAAGTTTGTATGTTCCACATGTACTTTGGGTTGTATACATCAAAGCTGAGTGAAATCTAAAATTTGGATTTGGATCACTAATAAAGTGATCCAATAATAAAATAATAAATAAAAATAAATAACAAATAATAATACTAGTATGTAAAAATATGTAATATTTTGTACCCATAAAGTTTGTACGTTCCACATGTACTTTGGGTTGTATACATCAAAGCTGAGTGAGATCCAAAATTTGGATTTGGATCACTAATAAAGTGATCCAATAATAAAATAATAAATAAAAATAATTAACAATTATTAATACTACTATGTAAAAATATGTAATATTTTGTACCCATAAAGTTTGTACGTTCCACATGTACTTTGGGTTGTATACATCAAAGCTGAGTGAGATCCAAAATTTGGATTTGGATCACTAATAAAGTGATCCAATAATAAAATAATAAATCAAAATAAATAACAATTATTAATACTAGTATGTAAAAATATGTAATATTTTGTACCCATAAGGTTTGTACGTTCCACATGCACTTTGGGTTGTATATATCAAAGCTGAGCGAAATCCAAAATTTGGATTTGGATCACTAATAAAGTGATTCAATAATAAAATAATAAATCAAAATAAATAACAATTATTAATACTAGTATGTAAAAATATGTAATATTTTGTACCCATAAGGTTTGTACGTTCCACATGCACTTTGGGTTGTATATATCAAAGCTGAGCGAAATCCAAAATTTGGATTTGGATCACTAATAAAGTGATCCAATAATAAAATAATAAATAAAAATAATTAACAATTATTAATACTACTATGTAAAAATATGTAATATTTTGTACCCATAAAGTTTGTACGTTCCACATGTACTTTGGGTTGTATACATCAAAGCTGAGTGAGATCCAAAATTTGGATTTGGATCACTAATAAAGTGATCCAATAATAAAATAATAAATCAAAATAAATAACAATTATTAATACTAGTATGTAAAAATATGTAATATTTTGTACCCATAAAGTTTGTACGTTCCACATGTACTTTGGGTTGTATATATCAAAGCTAAACGAAATCCAAAATTTGGGCAAGTTGAAAAATGTTCACTACGAGTAAAGACTTAATTACAAATGCAACGTATTTCTGAATTCCGGAAGCAGTGGAAGAATCGGATGGTTCATCGACATCAGGACACACTGACACGATAAGATCCTGATCCTGAAGGACTATAGGATAAAGCATGCTATTATACTGTGTATACACATACATAAGACGATACTCTGTTTTCGCACTAATCCTCGTGATTGTAAGTGACAACACTGATAGTCCATTAGGAAGGATTAAGAAGACGTTGCTGACTTTGTATATACACAGTGATCATTGTTCAATATATATAGAAAAACTTACTACAAGGCGCATCAAATTGCTACAAGATATCTTATCATTAAACATGTTTACGAATCTGCAAGTCCATAAAATGTTCGTATTGAGCAACTAAGTAATTGACTTAGTTAAGTCTTATTTTGATGTCGAGGCATTTGTCATTTTTGATATTTGACATCAAACATGGACGAAATAAAAATGCGAAGCGCCCAACACAAAAATTCCAAATTTACAAATTGATCAGCAACCGTTTTGTGTTTCGGTGAATATTTCAGCAATAACGTCACTACGCCAAAGGCGAATATATCCGTCCTACCCTTATTTTAAGTGCACCACCCCCCCGCCCCCCACTCTATAATGTCCAACGCGGGTTCCTTTTCCCTTCGGGCGGAACACCCAAAGTCACTCGAACCGTTAAATGGGGTAGTGCAGTCCGCATATACGAAGTTAACTTGATTATAAATTAAAAAATTAATTAGTTTGGAGTTTGTTAAGATGCTGGGCGTTGTTGTCAGATGTGTGCGTTTTGCGCAATTTTTTGCACTGTTTTTTTTTGCGAAATACGTGCTATTGTTAGAATGGTAAATAATAATAATCGAAATAATTAAGGATTATTAATAATTATTATTATCTTAGATTTAAGGAGCATTTAGCTCATTTCAGATTAAATAGAAAGGAAAAAGTGCTGTAGCCGAGCATATTTTTGACTAACTCATGTCAAATGAATTCAAATTAGTTCACTTAAATTACTTTTGAATTATTCCGAGTTAAATGCTTGTGAAAATTATTACTGCGGTGTTAAATAATTGTATAGAATATCACCAAACTACCGTCACTTAAGTAGGTAGATGCGCATTTCGAAGTAAATGCCCCCATCTTCAGTCAACGTTACGTATTAAACTTTTTAATAAAAAACAGAAAAGATTTGAAGAAATATTTTGAAAAAGAAAATTTTTATTTTGAAAATATTTTTTATGAATTGAAATACAACCAGCGTTGCCCCATCTAATTTTTTAAATATTAATTTCATTTTAAAACAATAAAAATGCATACTTTTAATTTATCAGAGATTGATTAATTACAAAATTAATTAAAATAATCATTGATTGATTATTTTTATAATTTTTTATTTAAATAGAATCGACCATTACAGACGTATTTTATATTTAAAAAATTGAAAATGCTAATTAACAGAAAAATATTGTTTTAAATGTTAATATTAAAAAAATTACGTTTTTTAATGCTGGAAAATATTTAAAAAAAAATATATATTGATCATTCGTTTAAAATATTAAAATATATCGGGAACTATCGGGCAACTATCGGGATATTAAATTTCTAAAATTACATGTAACTTAATGAGGTAATTAGCCAAAACGGCACTCATTAGAAGTTCGAAAAACAAAAAAACTAGAGATGATATTTTTTTGTAACATTTTTATTTTATTTATTTTTATTTTATTTTATTTTATTTTATTTTATTTTATTTTATTTTATTTCATTTTATTTTTTTATTTTTTATTTTTTTAATTATGACTACGGTGTTAAATTATTCTATATTCTATATTATTGTTTTATTTTATTTTACTTTATTTTATTTTATTTTTATTTTTATTTTTAATTTTATTTTTGCCAAGACTAATTTTTGGTCAATTTGGTTCACAAAAAAACATAATTGAAAATACACACACATTTTTTTTGCGTTTCAAACATATTTGTTTCAAAAATGTTCAAAAATTAATTAGAGATAAAAATCGAAAATTTTACAAAAAAATTGACACAAATCACAACCACACAAATCGCAAGAACTATCGTAAAAAAAAAAACTTATAAATCATTTCATCCACAATTTTAAGGGAAATTTCAATTGTGTTATTAATTTTTTTTTTTAAATACAATTTAAACTTGATATAAAATCACATAAATATTAAAACTATAGTGTAAACCATTTTCGCGTGTGTTATACAGGGTGTACCAAAAGATTTTTCTTTTTCATTTTGACACTTCAGAAATTCTCTTCCCATTTTTAAACGCTTGATAGAAAATAACTTATTGTTTAAAGAATTAGAGTTTAAGCCTCTCCCTCATAATAGATATCTTCATTTCAGTAAAAACTGCAGAAAAATGGTTGAAATTATTTTCCTTAATCATGAATGAATTTTTATGATTTTTTTTTCACCTTAAGCATAAATAAATTCTAACTTTTTCTTTCCTAGTGTTAAAAATTTCCGGTTATTTCAAAAAATTAAAAGCAACATATTTATGTTGACGACAATGATTTGGATCGTTCCGTATATAGCAGGTCCGTATTTGTAGCTTTTCTACATATATCAAATTCTAATATATTATTATTTCTAATAACTAAAACATCTAAGAAAGGTAACTGATTTTTATTTTCGATTTCATAAATAAATTTAAAATTTAATATATTAATAAAATCATCAATATACGATTTTTCAGTATCAAAAATCGCAAAGATATCTTATCCAAATTCTAGGAAAATAAATTTCCCGTTTTCTTTAATTTAGTTTCGAAATAAATTAGCTTAAACAATTTCCCATACCTTTTTTTGCTCAAAGAATTTACCATTTAAGTAAAAACAATTGTTTGTGAGTTTTAATTTTTTTAAATAGTCGTACAATTTATTAAATCGTGCCAATATGGAAAAATGAACAGAAACATAAATATTATTACGCCAAAAATTCGCAAAAAAACAACACTTTTTAAACGCGTTAATGATCCTTCTTGTGTCACTTTGAGACTAGTTTAATTATGGTACAGGTGGCCGATCCGATCATGCACGGAACTGCCCGAAAAGGCAACATAAAAATGGAAATCCGAATATAAGACGACCGTTGTTCTTTTGTACTGATAATTCGCTGGAAAAACACCTGGTGTCAATATTCTCAGTTGCAATTTAACCAATTTGACCGCGAATGTCCTCTCAATCGATGTGTGTATACAAATATTATCCTAGCTAGGGTACCAGAGAGCCTGTTGAATGATCCTGCCGCAAGGATCTGCTCAGATATCGTGCGGGCAAAATAAACAACATAAGATGTCTTCATCTGCAGCTGGGGGCGGCGGCGGCGGAGGACCACCGCCTGGAGCAGCTGTAAGCCAATATATGGTATTCGACTCAGGCGATGTCGGTAAATTGGGCTAAATAACCGAATTGATATTCTCGAAACGGCCCCCCCGAAATATTCCTCTATTTGTATATACACAGCAGATTAACCGCGTACCACGAATAAGGCTTATACAGCGTTTTATCAAGTACTACCGATTTTTTATAAACGGTAAATTAAAATAAAATAATACAGTTCGCTTAAAACGGACTCGAAAAAAATCGTCGTTGATACTAGATAAAACTGCGCGGCTTTTAAAAGTGTTGTTTCGACAAAAACAATTATATCAATTTAAAACATTATTTAAGCAATGATTTTTTTATTAATTCACGAAAAAGTTGACAGCCTCGTGAAGAGGTTTATAGCCTCATGAAGAGGTTGTTCTATAGATATACCAAAGCAATATGTGCGCAAGAATATTGGTAAATATTTATGGCAACGAACAAGCAGATATATAAATTTGGATGTTGTTGCATTATTGCGTTATAGAAAAATTGGATGAACGGAAGAAGTTAAAATGCCAGATGTACTGAGAAGAGGTGACCATGGTGTTAAGATGGGTTACCTTTGAATGTATAACGAACTAGAAAATGAGCGTTGGGGTATAAATTTCGACTTTGTTTGGTCGGTGTGATGAGATTATGCGAAAATAAAAATTGGAAAATTTATAATTTTTCTTGTTGATTTTTTGGTATGATATAAACATGTTTATATATGGAAATTTTGAAAATAGTTTCCAATAGATACTGCAAGATTATTTTGCTAAAAAAAATATTTTCTTACAGCGGTGTAATGTAAAATGCTTACATTTTTTTTTTAATAATTTCTGCACGACTAAAATTTATTTATAAAAAAAGGCAATTTTTGTATATATCTGTAGTTTAGTAAATATTTTGTTTTAGGTATTGAGTGCGGTCCTGTCCGGTCTAACAATCATTAATATACAGGATAGATAAGATTGCGATTTATATTTCTATGGAAATTAAATAAATTATTAGAAATATCATTTATTTTAATTTAATATGTTGAGTATATTTAAAAAATTATTTAAAATGAACTAGAAAAATTATAACGAGCCCAATTATATTACGATAAATAAAGAATATTTTGTTATTTATAATAATTTTTATATAAATATTCTAAAAATGCGCAAAAATAGACACTTGAACTTTGTCTAAAAAATATTTTCATTATCCAGACGATATAAAAAGTTGTTATAAACTCATCTATTGTCAGGTATAAAAAAGTGGAAACCAAATGGACTAGGATATACTATACAAATTAAATTTTTATGTACTTCAGTCATTTATTAATTAATAATAAAAAAATACTGAGCTCAGAGCTAGCTGATTGTATTATAGCGCATTTTAGAGCAGCTTAAGAACACTTTAAATTGCAATTCGACCGATCGAATAAAGAGCACTTATATATCTGATCGAATTTCGATCCGGAAGTGCGCGATTCCGGATCGAATCGAGAAAATTGGATGGGGATGGACGAAGGAACGGTTTGGTCCGTCATTATACTGTAACAATAAACTCCATTTCTGCTTCGATTGTACGACGAATTGCGCGCCCTCTATATACGTGTGTAGTATATAGTATAATCTAGAGTATACAAAGAAGTTCCCCGAATAAAGTTGAGAAAATTCAGTAATAAGAATTAGTTGAAATTCGTAATGTAATTAGGAGAATTTAATTCGATATAAGTAGAGGAGTTGTGCTGGTTTTTATTTAATATCGTCGTTAATACTTGATAAAGGTAAAATATTTATTTTGACTTTATATACGTGCATTTTATATAGATAATAATATCGGTTTAAAAAAATTGTACAATTTCGCGCAGACCGAAAATCACTCTTGAATGAAGAATGTTTTTTTTTTTTGGTTAAAATTGATGGTATTTACTTTTTTTTTTAAGTACGATGAATTTTTTGCGTTTCATCGAAATTTTTGTTTAAAGAAAGTCGCTTTTTCGCCAGGGTTTTTTTTTGCGAAATTTTTTTCCTAATTATTTAGTCAATTTATGATATTATGTTATTTGGTCAAATTACGATATCAATTTAATAAATAAAAAATATATTTTTTAAGAACTTAAATTTAACGAAAAAATATTTGAATTAAACAACGTTTAATCCAACAAATAACGTTTTTTATTTTTTGGATTTTTGATGAGAAACAATTTTTTTTGGTGCGATAAAATAAACAATAACGCATTTTCATTTTTTTTTCACTTTTTCAAGCGATTTAAAAATAACTAAAAATTATTTGATTTTTTTAGAGCACAAAAAAAAAGCAGTGGCGCAACTGCGGGACCTACTATAAAAAAAAAAGTCCTTCAGGACATGATCAGTCGTCCCATTGTACTCGAACCATCATCCGTTTTTTCTAGGTTCTCACCTTGCCGTCTGTCTTCATATTCAACACTCAACTCGGCCATTCTTTTGCCGCCTGAAAGGCCGACAGGCTCCAGAATGAGGACATTTTATCAATCGCAAAATCGTCATTCTTATATATACTCATATTACAGTCGTGCAAGTCCAAAAAAAAATGTTTTTGCAGACTATTTTAACAAATTTTAAGCATCTACTAAATTGTACTAAAAAAAATTTTTTACAAAATATAACAAAAAATATTTAATAATATTTCGACGTTTAATAGACAAGCGAAATATCAATAATCACAAATATTGCGGTTTTAAAAAATTATATCAATTATTTTATCAAATAATCGACGTTAAAGTTATTTCTGCACCATTTCCAGTTTTTTTTACTCGATTTAATTTTATAGGTGATTTTTTTATTCGTAGTTAAAACGCACGACATTTCAATACCGTAAAGACGTTATTTCACAATGAAAATGGACAGAGCCGGCTTTTAAACCACGCTCAAATAAACAAATAAAATTGATATTCGAAATATCGTATTTTTATTCAGTATCTCGAAACATTTAGAATTTACAAGTGTTGTGTTAAATAAAATATTGCGAAAAATGCTAGGCCGGACCTGATTCTGCACATATACCATTTAATATCGCATATAATTTAGCGTTGTGTAAAACTGGAGCAGATAATTCAGAATATTGACGTAAACTTGGAAAATCGTACTAAATATACCGGGTGTTTTTTTTTTAAACCCACTACTAAATACTTGCAAAAATATAATCGATAGTTGAATTCAATTTTTTTTTCATGAAAAGTGGTTTTTTGTTTACGATGAATTGAAACTTTTAATTTGTATTTTGCAAAAGCAATTTTATATCTTCACCATCTTTTGGAATATAAAATATATAAACCACCCTGTATATTATAAATGTAGTTTACAATGTATTTTACGAATATTTTATAAATTTTACAAATATTTTACAAATGAATATCGCGTGTGTGGTTTTGAAACTTCCTAAAATTCGAGGATTTATCTGCACGTATTAACATAACACAAGAAGAGACGCTACGCAATGGACCAAATATTCTGCTCTGTGGGCAAAATATCCATCAACCATTACGTGCGAATTTTATGCAAAAAAAATATGAACTAAATGATCGAATGCAGTTTTGCTGTGGAATTAAACGTTTGGAAGATATCGTCAAAAAACTGAAAATTGCTAGACGAGAAGGGCTTTTCTACCACCTTTAAATTTTTTTTTTTAAAATTTGGTACTTTCGAACGAGAGTTTATAATATTTTCTAATAGAATTTGATGTTGCAATTTTTAATCCGCAAGAGATCTCGATGGGAAATGAATATTTCAAAACCAAAGTTATTTTCAAAGTTTACGTTAAAATTTTTCGTTTTATTTTCACGTGATAAAATAATTGAATGGGAAATCTGCTTTTTGAGAATATTCCAAATTAAATTTGCAAAAAGTTTCATTGCAGTGTTATAACTTTTAAAAATATCGTAGGAAAACTGACAAATGGTAAATTAGAAAATTTTCATTTTTTCAAAAATCCGTTTTGTATTTACCAATAAAATTTGATCCTAAGATTCAAATGACTATCAATAAAAAAAATGTATTCAACCCAACTCTTATTAATCCACAACACGTTGAGAAAATGCAGAAATCGACGTAGAAAATCTCAATACAGCGAATCGAATTATATCTCTCATTTTGGCGAATATATTTTCTTACGACCACATCCAACAAGCCAGAGGGAAAATTACTGCAAAAGTATCTGCACAACAACTCTTAAGACGTACGAAGAGCGATCAAATGAAGACACGACTTGGCATATAGAGACTGTTCTTGCGAGACGACAAGAGTAAATTTGCAAAGTTAAAATGACTGGGTGTCTAAGAACAAAACATATACGATAAATATAGTAAGTTGGAGTTATGCTTCAAGAAAAACAGCTCGGAGATATGGAAGTGGAAGTGCGTGAGGACGGTTCTAGATAAGTGGCTTGTTAAGTTTTATAAGAAGCGGATTTGCGACTAATCAGAGTTTCGATAGAATCGGGAAGTTTTATTTTTATTTTATAACAAATAATTGGATAGAATTGTTGGTTATATGTAAGAGAGTAGTGCGAAATTAATTTGTTTAATCCTGGAATTATATTGCAAGTAGTTGAAAAAATAATGGAGTTACAAATTTTTTTTTTTTGGTTTAATTATTGTATAAAAAAAAATAGTGAGGCTCGATTTTCATTTACTGATAGTTCATATAAAAATTTGTAATTTTTTGACATTTCTGCACTTATTGCGCTACTCTAAACAAAATGTTAACTTTTCAAAACTTTTTTATCACAAATTTTACGAAAAAAAAAAATTATTTACTGTTTTTTTACAATTTCCAAACATATTTTCCTCATTCTATATAGGCCATATTTATTATAATGCAAGTAGTTGAACAAATAATGAAGTTAAAAATTTTTTTTTGGTTAAAATAATACAAATTATCCTTAATATAAAAAATATTGTTGTGGCCAATGCTCGATTTTCATTTATTGGTAGTTCATATAAAAATTTGTCATTTTTTGACATTTCTGTCACTTATTGCGCTACTCTAAACAAAATGTTAACTTTTCAAAACTTTTTTATCACAAATTTTACGAAAAAAAAAATTATTTACTGTTTTTTTACAATTTCCAAACATATTTTCCTCATTCTATATAGGCCATATTTATTATAATACAAGTAGTTGAATAAAAAATGCAGTTAAAAATTTTTTTTGGTTGTAATAATGCAAATTATCCTTAATATAAAAAATATTGTTGTGGCCAACGCTCGATTTTCATTTATTGGTAGTTCATATAAAAATTTGGCATTTTTTGACATTTCTGTCATTTATTGCGCTACTCTAAACAAAATGTTAACTTTTCAAAACTTTTTTATCACAAATTTTACGAAAAAAAAAATTATTTACTGTTTTTTTACAATTTCCAAACATATTTTCCTCATTCTATATAGGCCATATTTATTATAATGCAAGTAGTTGAACAAATAATGAAGTTAAAAATTTTTTTTTGGTTAAAATAATACAAATTATCCTTAATATAAAAAATATTGTTGTGGCCAATGCTCGATTTTCATTTATTGGTAGTTCATATAAAAATTTGTCATTTTTTGACATTTCTGTCATTTATTGCCCTACTCTAAACAAAATGTTTACTTTTCAAAACTTTTTTATCACAAATTGTACGAAAAAAAAATTATTTACTGTTTTTTTACAATTTCCAAACATATTTTCCTCATTCTATATAGGCCATATTTATTATAATGCAAGTAGTTGAATAAATAATGCAGTTAAAAATTTTTTTTGGTTGAAATAATGTAAATTATCCTTAATATAAAAAATATTGTTGTGGCCAATGCTGGATTTTCATTTATTGGTACTTCATATAAAAATTTGACATTTTTTGACATTTCTGTCACTTATTGCGCTACTCTAAACAAAATGTTAACTTTTCAAAACTTTTTTATCACAAATTTTACGAAAAAAAAAATTATTTACTGTTTTTTTACAATTTCCAAACAAATTTTCTTCAGCCTATATAGGCCACATTTATTATAATGCAAATAGTTGAATAAATAATGCAGTTAAAAATTTTTTTTTGGGTTGAAATAATGCAAATTATCCTTAATATAAAAAATATTGTTGTGGCCAATGCTCGATTTTTATTTATTGGTCGTTCATTTAAAAATTTGACATTTTTTGACATTTCTGTCTTATTGCTCTACTCTAAACAAACTGTTAAAACATTTTTATCGCAAGTTATCCAAAAAAAACTAAAAAAAATTATATCATTTTTTTTACAAGTTCCACATTCTATATAGGCCACATTTTCCTCTTTCACTTCCGCCATCTGTCCTACCTAGCCAGCTATAAATCAGCTGGTAAACTAACTGTATTCAGTATGCAGTGGTGGAAAATCTCAATAGATATTAATAAAAAGAAAAAAAGAAGAAGATACGTCAAACAGTTCCCGTAAAGTAGCTGTTGCTGCATAGAGAAACGCGCAGGAAGTCAGCTGCGTGTGCTGTAGCGTCCCGACGCCCCTACAATGGCGCCGTGTTGAACACGTGCCAGCAGTAAATCACCAACCAAATCGGTTTCCTTATATGCGCCTAACGTGCCTAACCTATATACGTCCGATATATCTGACTGAAATACCTGTTCATATGCTTAGAACGTGTGTAAGTAAAAGTGTAGGAGTGGTTACAGTATTTTTTTATAATAAAATATCTAGAAAAACGTTTTTTTTTTACAGAAACATTTTTATTGACCCGTTCTTGTTTAAAAACATCAGCGCCACCTCTTTATTAGATACGATATTAGCAATTACAGGTTTCTGTAACAATCCCACCGACTGCGCCAAATTAACTTTACGTATGCCTTGATGAAAAATCAATAAATCCATCTTTACATTAAAAAAAACGCATACATTATTATTATCACACTAGCTAGTTGTTTGTATGCATAAAATGTGTGTAAATAAAATTGTACGAGTGGATTACAAATTTTTTTTTTAAATAAAATATCTAGAAAAACCTTTTTTTTTACAGAAACATTTTTATTGACCCGTTCTTATTTAAAAACATCAGCGCCACCTCTTTACTAGATACGCTATCAGCAATTACAGGTTTCTGTAACAGTCCGACCGACTGCGCCAAATTAATTTTACGTATGCCTTGTTGAAAAAGCAATAAATCAATCTACATAAAAAAAACGCATAAATTATTATTATCACACTAGCTAGTGTTTGTACGCAGAGAATTTGTGCAAATAAAATTCTAGGAGTGGATTACAATATTGTTTTTGAAATAAAATATCTATAAACACTTTTTGTTTTATAGAAACCGATAATTTAACATTTTTAGTCTAAAAATACCAGCGCCACTTCTTTACTAGATACGATATTAGCAATTACAGGTTTCTGTAACAATCCTACCGACTGCGCCAAATTAATTTTACGTATAACTTGTTGAAAAATTAATAAATCAATCTTTACATAAAAAAGAAGCATAAATTAATATTATCACACTAGCTAGTTAGTTAGTACGGATCTGAAAATACATTTTAGTTTCGGGATAGAATAAAAGCGAGCTCAAACATTGGGTTTTGGGCGTAGAATGTGTTCAGTCATTGTATAATATTCACATTAGGTGTTCCAGGAGGAATCACGCAGAAGAAACGTGGCACAGATTTGACAGAAATCGAAAGGATCTATATAAGAGGTTATGGTAAATTTGTAAACATGGAAATGTGTAAATATATTTTGTTTTAGACGTTAGTTTTAATAAAAAAAATTTGATCCAAAAATTATTGATTAAAACAGAAGGAAGAAGTGGCTTTAAATTTTTGAACCAGTAACTAAGTTTTTTAAATTTTTTGATTAAATCGGCATTTTTAGTGACAAAATAATTAGTCGCAAAGTTAAATGCTGAACAGGATCATGTAAATTTTTTTTGTATATACAGGGTGTTCATTTACGTGTTCATAAGTACTTGAATATCTGCTATGCAATGGGATCAAAATATACATAGTGTTCCATTAAAAAAAAAAAGATAAGTTTTAATTGTGCTTTCATGGTTCATCCTGTATACTAGAAATTAATTTGCGAGTGTGCGACTCGTAATTCTACATAAGATTGCAATTTTTCGCATTTCTATTTGAATTAGTTTGGACAGGGGATTCCGATTCGTTAGATCTGCCCAACCCTGTATAGAGAGGTCATCTAGAGATGGCACATTTTAACGGTTAGAAACTTTTTTTTTAATTCTCCAAATTTGAGCTACATTTTCAAATTTGAGACTCCAGAAAACACAAACCACGCCATCGAAAGAATTTGTTGAATTTTTAATACAAAATTTGCAACAAATTTACAGCATGATTATAAAAAGAATTGTTTATCGAGAAATTACACAAATTAAAAATGAAAATTCTTCACTTCTTTGTATAAATTACAGAAAATATTCAACAAAATGTCGTTAGAAAAAATCAATTGGTGATTGAATAATTAAAATACAAATTGAAAAAATGTATTATCCGCCCTAAAAAATATATTAATCTAAAAAAAAAATTCAACTAACAATTCCCCCCCCCCCCACATATCTCATCTTATTTATTATAAAAAAGCTTAAAAAAAAATTGTTTTAAAAAATTGGTACGATTACATCTGACATTGAGCAAATGGAATTCAATTGCTACAATATCTGAAGATAAAATGTAAGCAATTTTCCTGTTCAGTTATAACTGAAGAACAGACAGCCCGAAATGACTTGTGCGCCGATTTCTAGATCTGCGAATTGAAAATACAGGAAATAAAAATATTTCGAATTCATATAATATGACGGCGTTAGAACCAAAAGGGTACAAGTGACATATTTGCAGATAATCTGTTGCCGTTTTTTTTTGTTATATTTAATTTTAGTCTTGCGTAATTGTATTTAATATGTATGTTGGACTATTATAATGTGTTTTGTGCAATTAAATTAAAATACAAAAAAAAATGTATTTGAAAAAAATGTCTTCACAAAAAAAAGTTGTTCACAAAAAAAAAAATCGATAGAGTGCGGCACTGTCTACGAAGTCAGTTATATGCTTCTGCCAGCATCTTGCCCTAGATATTATATTATACGCGTGAAGAATTCGACAATATATATTTATATTTTTAAGAAACTTTCGAAAAATCAAAATAATTTTCTACTTAGCAGCCATTTAAAAAAACATTCGAAAAATAAGCATTTGTCATTTAAATTTAATCGTTTTAAATCACTATTAACGTATATATTCACGGGCGTTCCATACAACAAAGTAGGTACAACGTACATTCACAACATTTTCAAAAGTTGCCAAAATTGAAATTTATATAAGCGTAGAAATGGCAAAAAAAAAAAGCGCGCTACATTTTCCAGAGCACGTATTATATTATATAATTACATTTAAAGTAAGAAATAATGCATGTTCATGCAACGTTGTTTATACAACATGCGAAAAGAGATATTCGGTATTTATGCTGCATGGTTAGTTGCAGCGGGTATTCATTATTTCCAATTTTCCGAGTGAGGTAACAAATGCAACGTTACATAGATCAGTGGTTTGTTGCCTCATATCTGTTGCCTCATCATGCGGCAAATTGAATAGTGACCATTTATGGATATATAAAGAGCCGCATGAAGACGTAATTGTCGAACACGTGAAATAGATTAATTGTTGAAGGGATGCGGCACTTTTCGATTTCTTCGGCGATTTTGGTTCGGAGTAATTATATTAACGAGTCGATTAAATATTGCGATGGATATGTTAATGGCACTTATGTTACGGTTCGGTTTATTTAATTTTTTAAATGTATTTATGTGTGGTTTAAAAATAATTACTACGGTGTTGAATAATTGTTTATAATATCACCCAATAGCGTAATTTAAAGCGTTAAGTAGGCTAGATGCGCATTTCGAATGCCATATTTTGTAACGAAGTATATATACATTATATTTAAAAGAAATATCAATCACGATTCGTATTTTTTTAAATTTTTTTATTGCGCTATTGAAGATGGGGGCATAGCCTTCGAAATGTACATGTAGCTACTTGATGGTTTAAATTACGGTATTTGGGTGATATTCTATACTCTTATTTTTCTATTTATATTTTGATTTTTTAAATATTTTATGTTGATTTTTTTCAAATATTTTATAACAAAATATGTAGAATTTGTAAATTACAAAATAAATATGCAAAAGCGTCATCTAGCTAATAAATGAAAAAAATATTTTTTTTTGCAAAATAAAAATAAATCAATTTTCTATAACTATATTTTTATATGGTTATATTAAAGGGATTATGGTTAGGTATATTTGCCCATTTTGTTCGAAATTTAAATATTTTAGGTAAATTGGTGCGAAATAAAAAAATAAAAATGGCAAATTTTTCTCCATATTCATGTAGACCTGCATTTCTTATTTTTCTATTTAAATTTTGATTTTTTAAATATTTTATATTGATTTTTTTCAAATATTTTATAGCATAATATGTACAATTTATAAATTACAAAATAAATGCGCAAAAGCGTCTTCTAGCTAATAAATGAAAAAAAATATTTTTTTCTTGTGAAATTTAAAAAAAATCTATTTTCTAGACTATATTTTTATATGGTTATTTTAAACCGATTATGGTCAGATATATTTTGTTTTTTTTTTGGCTCATTTTGTTCAAAAATTCAATATATTTGGTAAATTGGTGCGAAATAAAAAAATAAGAATAACTAATTTTTCTTCATATTCATATAGACTTTATTTCTTATTTTTCTATTTAAATTTTGATTTTTTTAATATTTTATTTTGATTTTTTTCAAATATTCTATAACATAATATATAGAATTTATAAATTACAAAATAAATATCCAAAAGCGTCAACTAGCTAATAAACGAAAAAAATATTTTTTTGATGTAATAGTTTAAAAAAAACAATTTTATATAACTAATTTTTATATTGTTATATTAAAGCGATTTTTAAATCAGGTATATTTGCCCATTTTGTTCGAAATTTAAATATATTAGGTAAATTGGTGCGAAATAAAAAAATAAGTATGACTAATTTTTCTTTATGTTCATATAGACTTTATTTCATATTTTTCTATTTAAATTTTGATTTTTTAAATATTTTATATTGATTTTTTTCCAAATTTTTTATAACAAAATATGTAGAATTTATAAATTACAAAATAAATATCCAAAAGCGTCATCTAGCTAATAAACGAAAAAAATAATATTTTTTTGCAAAATAAAAATAAATCAATTTTCTATAACTATATTTTTATATTGTTATATTAAAGGGATTATGGTCAGGTATATTTGCCCATTTTGTTCGAAATTTAAATATATTAGGTAAATTGGTTAGTTAGTTAGAGAGTCCGCAATCCTAAAGATTGGTTGGAAACAGCACGCCATGCCGATCTATCCTGAGCTAATCCCTTCATCTCCCTATAGCTATTCATCTCAACGTCTTCAACTATCTGACTCACATACTCCAATCTAGGCCTACCTACCCCTCTCTTTCCCTCCACTCTACCTTCTATGATCAATTGCATAATCCCCCCATGCCTAAGAATATGCCCTACTAATCTGTCTCTCCTACGTTGTAACACTCTCCAAATACTTCTCTTCTCCCCTACTAACTCTAGTACAGCTTCATTTGTTACTTTATCTTCCCAACCAATCCTCATCATCCTCCTATAACACCACATTTCAAGTGCTTCTAATCTACGCTTCTCTTCCTTTCCTATAGTCCACGCCTCACACCCGTACAGTGCTACACTCCAAACATATACCTTCAGTAATCTTTTTCTAATACCCAAGTCAATATTTGATCTTAAAATCTGTTCTTTTTCTACGAATGCCTTCCTACCCTGTGCTATCCTACACTTTATATCTACCTTGCTTCGATTATCTTTTGTGATTCTACTGCCTAAATAACAAAAATCTGACACTTCTTCGATTCTATTATCTCCTATTGTGATCCTCATTTTTCTACTGCATTCCTTTTTGTCACACCTCATCACTTTAGTTTTACCTATATTTATTTTCATGTTAAAATCCCTAGTCAATACTGCCTGCATACCATTCAATACCCTTTCTAATTTCTTTTCGCTTTCTTCCAATATAGCTATATCGTCGGCGAATCTCAGCATATATATTTTCTCTCCCTGTACATTCACACCTACACTATACTCTTCTTTTACTTTGTTTATTGCATCTTCTATATATAGATTAAATAATAACGGTGAGAGTGTACATCCCTGCCGAACTCCCTTCCCTATTTTTGCTACCTCTTCTTCCCCCTCAATTCTAACTAAGGCAGTTTGGTGTTTATATAAATTAAAAATTATTCTCCTATCCTTATAATCTATACCCGTTTCTTTTAAAATTCTAAACATTATGTCCCAATCTACATTGTCAAATGCCTTTTCTAAGTCTACAAAAGCTATGCAAGTTACCTTTCCTACCCTATTTCTTTTTTCTACTACCGTTCTTAGTGCTAGAATCGCCTCCCTCGTCCCTCTGTTTTTCCTAAAACCAAACTGATCTTCTCCTAGCCTTTCCTCTACTTTATTTTCTAATCTCCTATAAATAATCTTTAACAATATCTTCGATGCATGTGATAGTAGGCTAATGGTCCTATAGTTCTCACACAAATTAGCTCCTATTTTCTTCGGCATTGTTACTATTCTACTACGCTGAAAATCCTGTGGTACTTCTCCCTTCTCATATATTTTACAAACTAACCTGTATAATCGCTCCTGCATTTTTTCCCCTGCGTGTTTTATTAATTCGGCTGGTATCATATCAATCCCCGCTGCTTTGTTATTCCGTAAATCATTTAATGCTCTATGAAACTCTGACCTAAGTATGCTAGGACCTAAGTCATCCTCATCTATCTGTTCCACATTTTCTAGCTCCTCCATGTCCTGCCTACCTTTATATAAATCTTCAAGATACTCCTTCCATCTTCTAGCTTTTTCCTTATTTTCTGTGAGTTCCTTACCCTGCTTATCACATATAATGTTACCCTTTGGTTTTACTTTAGAAAAATGTGACTTAATTTTCCTGTAGCCCAAATCTACTTTACCTCTTCTCATATCCTCCTCAATATCCTCACAATTTCCTTTTATCCACTCTTCTTTCGCTAGCTTGCATTTCCTATTAATTAAGTTCCTTAGTTCCTTATATTTTTTCTGTCCTGCTTCTGTGTTTCCAATTTTAATTTTCCTTCTTGCTTCTATCATTTTAACTATTTCTTCCGTGATCCATTCCCTCCTACCTGCCCTTTTCTTTGTGCCTAATACTTCATTTGCTGCTGTAGTTAACCCATTTCTGATTTCCCTCCATTCGCAATCTATGTCGTTCCTAGATGTTCCATTAGCCATGATTTCTACTTTCTGCTTGTACTTTTCATATACATCAGCTAATTTTAACCTATCGACATCTACTCTGACCTGTTTAGACTTCTGTAATTTCTTGAATTTGACCTCTGAGTCCAGGACTACTAAATTATGGTCACTATCAATATCTGCTCCAGGGTAACTCTTACAATTCTTAATCTGGTTCCTAAACCTCTCTTTAACCAGTATGTAATCTATCTGATACCTCCCTATATCTCCTGGCATTTTCCACGTATATATCCTGCGCTTGTGATTCTGAAAAAGCGTGTTTGCTACCACTAGCTTATTCCTAATACAAAACTCTACCAATCTATCCCCTCTATCATTACGTGTTCCTATTCCATATTCTCCTACTATTGAAACTTCCTTTCCCTTACCTACTACGGCATTCCAATCTCCGGTTACAATTAGATTATCCTGTCCTTTAACGTTTGCTAACCTAGATTCAATCTCCTCATAAATGGATTCTACCTCCTCATCATCGTGACTTGAAGTTGGCATATATACTTGCACTATAACTGTGTCCGTTGGCTTCGTGTCTAATCTAATAGTTATAATTCTATCACTAACTTGGCAATAACTCTTTATTCTACATCCCAACTTTCTATTCATTATAAAACCTACACCGGTATGCCCATTATCTGATGCTGTGGTTATTAATCTGTATTCTCCTGACCACGTATCTACTTGATCTTTCCTCCTAACTTCACTAATCCCTACAATATCCAGTCTAAGTCTCTCCATTTCTAATTTCAAATTCTCTAACTTTCCTATCCTATTCAAACTGCGTATATTCCACGCTCCGACTCGTAGAATACTCGATGAAATCGATCTCTTGCCCGCCCCAGAATCCGAGGGCTTGCCTGCTACCGAAGTAGCAGGATGAGATTCTGAGCCATTGGCTCTACTCATCTGGGGTATTATATTTGAGATAATCGACATTTTCATACTGTAATCTGGAGAAGGGTACAGTGCTGGTTTCTCCTTGCCTTGCACCGACCAATGAGTGCATATTTTAGCCGTCGCCCCACCGATTCAGCCTAATCCCCCTAATACCGTGGGTTAGCCTGAATCTTTCCTATAGACCGGGATCCCTGTATAGGGACCGCTCTATAGGCCAGAGCGTCGTTGCCCATGTCTTGCCCCTAGGAGGCATATGCAGTGCATTGGCACACTATTGACACAGGTAAATTGGTGCGAAATAAAAAATAAAAATGGCAAATTTTTCTCCATATTCATGTAGACCTGCATTTCTTATTTTTCTATTTAAATTTTGATTTTTTTAATATTTTATATTGATTTTTTTCAAATATTTTATGGCATAATATGTACAATTTATAAATTACAAAATAAATGCGCAAAAGCGTCTTCTAGCTAATAATGAAAAAAAATATTTTTTTCTTGTAAAATTAAAAAAAATTCAATTTTCTAGACTATATTTTTATATGGTTATTTTAAAGCGATTATGGTCAGATATATATATTTTTTTTTTTGGCTCATTTTGTTCAAAAATTAAATATATGAGGTAAATTGGTGCGAAATAAAAAAATAAGAATGACTAATTCTTGTTTATGTTCATATAGACTTTATTTCATATTTTTCTATTTAAATTTTGATTTTTTAAATATTTTATATTGATTTTTTTCCAAATATTTTATAACAAAATATGTAGAATTTATAAATTACAAAATAAATATCCAAAAGCGTCATCTAGCTAATAAACGAAAAAAAAATTTTTTTGATGTAAAAGTTAAAAAAAAAACAATTTTATATAACTAATTTTTATATTTTTATATTAAAGCGATTTTTAAATCAGGTATATTTGCCCATTTTGTTCGAAATTTAAATATATTAGGTAAATTGGTGCGAAATTAAAAAATAAGAAAACGAAAATTGAACTTTTTTCATTTAATCTGTATACCTACGTCAATAATTAGTTATTCGTTGATTTTTCCAATATTCATCTTTCTAAATTACACATTTGTTCGAAATACTAATTTTTTAAAAATTTTAACATTCCATTTTTATTTCAACGAATTTTTAATTTATTTTAATTTCTAGACATTCAACTATTTTTCACAATAGGAGTATTTTTAATATACTACTATAATTTTTTTAACTGCGTTAACATTTGCAACTTGTTCTTCGGTATTTTGAAACATCAAATTTTTTAAAACGTTTTTTTTATTGGATTCTTTACATATTTGTCTTAATATTGTATCATTATTGAATTTAATAAACAAAAATAAAAAATATTTTAAGCTATTTTCCTTCTAACCCATTTACTAAGAACTAGCACAAATTAATATGTCATTCAATCGATTATTAAAAACATTTTTTAAATTATTTTTATTCACCAAATCGTTAACTGTTTCTTTTAACACATCTCTGCACGTTTCAAAAATTTGTAAATTTATTCTTGCTTATTAAATATTTTTTTACACTTATTAGTGCCAAAAGGTCGTGTCAACTTTTTATAATATAACTATAATTCAGTGAACTATCAATATTTAAATAATTTATTATTTATTACAACATCCACGTGGTACTTCTGTTACGGTTACAAATTTTCCTGCCTCTAATCTAATATTCGTTGTGAAGACATATAATTTTTTTGTTGGTAAGTTCTTCACTTTGGAGCGATAAAATTTTGTCCGAAAATATATCGTTCATTGTCACTAATAATTTTGTATTTAAAATGTCATTTTTTTTTTTTATAATTGAAGAAAATCTTGTATACAAGTCGTTATGTTATTGGAAGACATACGACTTAGTTAAGTGAAAAAATTTGGCAATATTTGGAAGAAGCTATATATATAACACATTGAATTACAGATAGAAAGATGAAAAATTTAATTTTTATTTTATTTTTTGAAAATATACTAAAAAAATGCAATCCTAAAATATGCGGTATCCCCTTAATGGAATAGTGTCACGTTTTTTTTGAGTATTCGAATTAAACAAGCAAATATTGTATCGAATCAGAGATTTTAAGTCTTTTGTTAATTTGACAATACGACAAAGAAAATCGCATGTTGGCGTATCAAATAAAAATATCTCGTTGAGAAAATATTAAGGGGATACCGCAGGAAAAAGTTGGACCGACCAAAAAAAAAATGAATAAGTGTAGATTGGCTACAAATAAGAAAACTTGCCCCTCGACTTTTCTCGCACTACATCAATTGATTTATGAACTTCCTCAAACTACTTCGACCATTTTTCTTTGATATTCTTCGCGCACATTCCGATAGTTATTAAAAACAAAATCGGATGGAAGTTTATATATCCGCCGACGTTTTTATATACATAAATCCGTTGATGATTGTCGGTTTTAGCTTCGCAAAGTTAAACACAATTTTCAACGTAATAAGAGTTGCCTAGTCAAGGAGTAAGTAAACGTAGAAACGTAGAAATTTTAAGATTTAATACGCGAAATCGAGTAATTAAATCAAAAAAATATATCTGCAGTTATACTGAAGATAAAACTTCGAAATGCGCATATATATATACAAAAAATAATAATTAAAAAAGTTCTACTTTTAAATTAATTAATTTAATAAGACGAGACCGAAAAAAAAGCGATCTTAAAAATCCATTATCTGCATTTTAATTATATTCAGTACCGTGGTGTGACAACAGAGGTCGCTTTATGTTTAAGAGACTTATGTTGTCAGTTGGTACGTAGGCGAGGGAAGAAGGGTGGTAAGGAGATCCTGCAGGATCAACACCAAAGTAAGAACTTAGAACAATTGACAACAGGGTAGAGTTTGAGTAAAAGTTTCTTCGCCTGCATGAACTTTAGCGGAGTTGAATAAAACACGAATGTAAGAAGATAGTGGGCGTCTGATGTATATATTGTTATGAAAGGATATAACTGACAGTTATGTGACATTATTTCGAAAAAACTTTTCAAATTACGTGGCCGTGTTTTTTTTTTTTTGTACATTTAAGTCGATTTAAAATCAACATTTTGTAATAAAACAAATTCTGCAATTTTATAATATATATAATTAACGCTGGACGTACTAAGGGCAGTAAAATTATAAGGGAAAAAAATTTTTTGGGGAAAGTGAAATCGAAACGTTTTATTTAAAAAATATATAACGCGATAAAATTTTGTTCATTGCGATGTAAAAAATTAAAATTGAAATTCGAAACAATTTTTCGTAAGAGGATTGTTTAATATAATGTCCTTTTCCGGGTAATGTACAAAAAAAAAAAAAGCGGATGAAATATTTTTTAGTTTGCTAAATGATATATAAATATATAAATGACAGATAAATTTTAATAAAAACTTTAAATTGCCCATAATAAAGTTAAAACAGTCGCCTGGACCGATTTGTTTGTTTAGAAAGTATCGTTTTTAAACAAGAAAATTAAAAAATTTAAAACAAAGAAAATTTGTCGAGGCAAAGATTTAAAAAAAACATATCGACGTGAATTTATTGAAATTTTGTATGAAAGATTTCAAATTGATATATACATTTGTTGCAGGTGAGATAAATTATTTTTTTACAAAAAAAAATATGTAATTTGCATAATGAGCAATTAAAATCGATATAAGACGATTGTAATCAGATTTTAACAATTTACTTACCAAAATATGGCAAATTAGATATAAACGTTTAGTTCGCAAAACTTTTAAAAAAACACAATTATTGACCCATTGTCTGATGACGCCTTCGCGTATTTATTTTGTTTCTAAATGTCGGCTTTGAAAGTTTATAACTAATAAAATTGAAGAGGCAATTATTAACAGCGCGGGTTAACGTGAAGACGTATTAGTTACCACTGACCGAGAAGGTTCGACATCGCACACAAGAACACCTGCAGCAATTCTCTCGAGTATTCGTTATCAATAAATTCCTGTACTTGTTTATATTAACGGAATTTTATGTAAACATTGTCAGCTAGTTTGTTTTGATTTTCAACATAATAACGTAATGATTATTACAACCAAATGTTATTTCTTAGCTATTTTCGAAAAGAATATTTTATTATTAATAGTATAATTAAAAATGTATTGTATATTAATTATATTAAGTCATTATATAAAATTGAAAATTTTTAGATATTAAGAAACATTTTTTTTTCATTTATTAGCTAGGTGATGTTTTTGGGTATTTATTTTGTAATTTATAAATTCTATATATTTTGTTTAAAATATTTGAAAAAATCAATATGAAAATTTTTAAAAATCAGAATTTAAATAGAAAAATAAGAAATGGAATATGGAGAAAAATTAGTCATTCTTATTTTTTTATTTCGCACCAATTTACCTAATATATTTAAATTTCGAACAAAATGGGCAAATATACCGCACCATAATCTCTTTAATATGACCATATAAAAATATAGTCATAGGAAATTTAATTTTTTTTTATTTTGCAAGAAATATTTTTTTTTCATTTATTAGCTAGTTGACGCTTTTGCGTATTTATTTTGTAATTTATAAATTCTACATATTTTGCTATAAAATATTTGAAAAAAATCAATATAAAATATTAAAAAAATCAAAATTTAAATAGAAAAATAAGAAATAAAGGTTTATATGAATATGCAGAAAAATTAGTCATTTTTATTTTTTATTTCGCACCAATTTACCTAATATATTTAAATTTTGAACAAAATGAGCAAAAATAACTCACCATAATCGCTTTAATATAAACCATATAAAAATATAGTTATATAAAATAGTTTTTTTTTAATTTTACAAGAACAAAATATTTTTTTCATTTATTAGCTAGATGACGCCTTTGGGTATTTATTTTGTAATTTATAAATTCTACATACTTTGTTATAAAATATTTGGAAAAAAAATCAATATAAAAGATTTTAAAAAACAAAATTTAAATAGAAAAATAAGAAATGGAATATGAAGAAAATGTAGTCATAGAAAATTGAAGTTTTTTTAATTTTACAAGAAAAAAATATTTTTTTTTCATTTATTAGCTGGATGACGCTTTTGCGTATTTATTCTGTAATTTTTAAATTTCACATATTTTATTATGAAATATTAGAAAAAATCAAAATAAAATATTTAAAAAATTAGAATTTAAATAGAAAAATACGAAATAAAGTTCTGTATGAATATGAAGAAAAATTAGTCATTCTTATTTTTTATTTCGCACCTAATATATTTAAATTTCGAACAAAATGGGCAAATATACCTGATTTAAAAATCGCTTTAATATAACAATATAAAAATTAGTTATATAAAATTGTTTTTTTTTAAACTTTTACATCAAAAAAATTTTTTTTTCGTTTAATAGCTAGATGACGCTTTTGGATATTTATTTTGTAATTTATAAATTCTACATATTTTGTTATAAAATATTTGGAAAAAAATCAATATAAAATATTTAAAAAATCAAAATTTAAATAGAAAAATATGAAATAAAGTCTATGAATATAAAGAAAAATTAGTCATTCTTATTTTTTTATTTCGCACCAATTTACCTCATATATTTAATTTTTGAACAAAATGAGCCAAAAAAAGAAAAAAATATATCTGACCATAATCGCTATAAAATAACCATATAAAAATGTAGTCATAGAAAATTGAAGTTTTTTTAATTTTACAAGAAATTTTTATTTTTTTTCATTTATTAGCTAGATGACGCTTTTGGGTATTTATTTTGTAATTTATAAATTCTACATATTTTGTTATAAAATATTTGCAAAAAAATCAATATAAAATATTTAAAAAAACAAAATTTAAATAGAAAAATAAGAAATAAAGGTCTATATGAATATGAAGAAAAATTTATCATTCTTATTTTTTTATTTCGCACCAATTTACCTAATATATTTAAATTTCGAACAAAATGGGCCAAAAAAAAACAAAATATATCTGACCATAATCGCTTTAAAATAACCATATAAAAATGTAGTCATAAAAAATTGAAGTTTTTTTAATTTTACAAGAAAAAAATATTTTTTTCATTTATTAGTTAGATGACGCTTTTGCGTATTTATTCTGTAATTTTTATATTTCACATATTTTATTATGAAATATTAGAAAAAATCAAAATAAAATATTTAAAAAATTAGAATTTAAATAGAAAAATACGAAATAAAGTTCTGTATGAATATGAAGAAAAATTAGTCATTCTTATTTTTTATTTCGCACCTAATATATTTAAATTTCGAACAAAATGGGTAAATATATCTAACCATAATCGCTTTAATATAGCAATATAAAATTATAGTTATATCAAATTTTTTTTTTTAATTTTACAAGAAAAAAAATTTTTTTTTTTCATTTATTAGCTAGTTGACGCTTTTGCGTATTTATTTTGTAATTTATAAATTCTACATATTTTGTTATAAAATATTTGCAAAAAAATCAATATAAAATATTCAAAAAAACAAAATTTAAATAGAAAAATAAGAAATAAAGGTCTACATGAATATGGAGAAAAATTACTTATTCTTATTTTTTATTTCCCCATCAATTTACCTAATATATTTAAATGTCGAACAAATATCCCTGACCATAATTGCTTTAATATAACCATATAAAAATATAGTCATAGAAAATTGAAAATTTTTTTTAGTTTACAACAAAAAAAAATTTTTTTTCATTTAAAAAACAAACAAATTTTTTTTACTGAATTTTTTTTACAATCTCTGCATAATATCTGAATGCATTGCTCGAACATTTATTTTAATTAGACGCAAAGTTTTTGATTTATTTTTATGACAATGTACAACACAAAAAATAAAACTTTTAATACCGCACAAAATTCTCCCCATAATTCAAATGGTTAGAAAATAAAATTAGACAACTTCAAGTAAAATATTACGCACTCAAATATTCAAAAAACATTGAAATTAAAGAAACCAATGCGACTGAAATTTCTTAAATAAGAATTTTTATTTATTTAAATTTTTTCTTATCGCATTATTATTTTTTATCTGACAACAGAAAATGTAAGTGACTTTTAATTAAAATATCTGCTCTAAGGGTGACTATATAATTTTTTATCAACTATTTTCGAAATGCCAAAAATTGTGGTGACTACACCGAATTTTTTTAGCAGGCGCTAAAATTTTTTTTATTCAATTATAAATGTATTTTTCGTTTATTTTATAATAAACTCTGCCAGGGTTAGATTGGGGTGTTTTTTAAAGGACTTAATTTTTTTTTAAATTTTTACAGTAATGAAAGTTGTGTGACACCGCAATTAATTAACTCGTCGTAAAATCTTTTCAACATTCAGCGTGTTTTTTCAGCGGGTTCGTTATTAACGAACATGAAATTTTATATACAGTAACGCTTCAATCAACAAGTAATTTTAACCCGAACAATAAAAATATTTCTTTTTTAAATCTACGAAATCGTACTTTTTGCAACTTTTTTGAAGAAAATTTTATGAAGTAATTAAAAAAAAAATACCTGAAATTTCAGGTAAGAAAGTTCAGATGCTTTTGGACGTTTTTGGTGCTGAGAGATTATTAAAATATGAAATAAAGTTTTTATTTTTATTTTTAAAGATTAATAAAAATCTACAAAATTTCAAACGTATTTTTTTTTAAAAGGTCGAATTTATCGACATTTTTTTGCTGCGCGACGAAATAAAATTATTTTTTTTGCATTTTCTTGTATTTTTGTGGTTTTGTAATTTATTTTAGGTTCTAGTAAATTTAAAAAATAATAATTTAATACAAAAACTCACCTCAATTTAAATTGCAGATCTTGAAATTCCACCAATTATTAAAGAATGGATCAATTAGAGACATTTTCAGAGGCGGCAGAATATTTTAAAGGTGCCATTACGGTCCTGAAACAATGAAAATAAAAAAATAAAACATAAAATTTGTAATTTATTATAAATATTATAAAACTAACAATATTTTAAAACTAAACGAATAATAATTTTTATAGAAATAAAACAAAATGCTTCTCAAACATTAAAAAAAAATTTATGTTATTTTATATTTATATAAAATAATTTGTCCAGACGAAAATAGTTTAATCAAAAATTTTCAATTATAATAATTCATGATAATTTTTTGCTTGGCGTAAAATTCATCGTTCAAAATATTATTTACCATTTTTCGAACAAAAATAATTTTTGTTGTAAGAAATTTTTCTATATAAAAAAACTAAATAAAGCACTGGTCAAATTAATTTAAAAATACAATTTTTGAAAAATACTTAATCAACCTGATAAATACGAAATAAATTATTTTTATAAGTTATTTTATATATAAAAATAATTTGTCCAAATGAAAATAGTTTAATCAAAAATTTTCAATAATAATAAATGCCTTTATTCGTGATAATTTTTAGCTTGGCGTAAAATTC
Source organism: Leptodirus hochenwartii (assembly GCA_947310635.1). Taxonomy (NCBI): domain Eukaryota; kingdom Metazoa; phylum Arthropoda; class Insecta; order Coleoptera; family Leiodidae; genus Leptodirus; species Leptodirus hochenwartii. Next base: position 2,205,575 of record OX371179.1, read on the forward strand.
ATCGTTCAAGTATTATTTACCATTTTTCGAACAAAAATAATTTGTTTTGTAAAAAAATTTCTATATAAAAAAATTAATTAAAACACTGGTCAAATTAATAAAAAAATACGATTTTTGAAAAATGCTTAATCAATCAGATAAATACAAAATAAATTATTTTTATAAGTTATTTCATGTATAAAATATTTTTACCAAACGAAAATAGTTTAATCAAAAATTTTCAATAATAATAATTGTCTTTATTCGTGATAATTTTTAGCTTGGCGTAAAATTCATCTTTCAAGTATTATTTACCATTTTTCGAACAAAAATAATTTGTTTTGTAAAAAAATTTCTATATAAAAAAATTAATTAAAACACTGGTCAAATTAATAAAAAAATACGATTTTTGGAAAATGCTTAATCAATCAGATAAATACAAAATAAATTATTTTTATAAGTTATTTCATATATAAAATATTTTTACCAAACGAAAATAGTTTAATCAAAAATTTTCAATAATAATAATTGTCTTTATTCGTGATAATTTTTAGCTTGGCGTAAAATTCAACGTTTAAAGTATTATTTAGCATTTTTCGAACGAAATAATTAGTTTTGTAAGAAATTTTTCTATATAAAAAAAATTAAAAAAGCACTGGTCAAATTAATTTAAAAACTACAATTTTTGAAAAATGCTTAATCAACCTGATAAATACGAAATAAAAATATTTTTGAAAAAAGATGGAAATAATCGTTTATATCGAGGCACGACTATATATATATATATATTACGCATCATATTTCTGTATGAGAAGAGGAAATTTCATCCTGAGAGTATCCAACGGATGACATATTACCCAAGTTCGATTTTTGACCCGATTTTTCTGCATTTTTTACCACATTTTTTTTTTTAACTATGGCAGCGACAACGTTAAGGCAAGCAACTGCGTGTGTACACGGAGGACCTGTCTTTATAAAGATTTATGCTTGCATGTTGTAAAATGACAAAAGTTTTACGGGCACCATACAAAAAATAAGAATATTCAGACGGTATGGTAAATCCTGTTGTGTTTACACGCCGTGTTATCCTGCAGGAGTACACGAGTCCTGCAGGACCTCTGAAGCTGTCACAAAAATAGCGGGAGTTGACAGAAATGTCCGGTGATTTTTTTTAATCTTCGTATCACAATTTGATTTAAAAAAACACACACGAAACGAGTTTATAAGAAGTCAAAATATACGAAAATTTAAAAAAATATTTTTTAAACGCTACTTTCGTTATTATTCAAAACACACATAACAAAAAAATCACCTCACCAATATTTTCGATTAAAATAACGCAGTAATTTACCAAATTATAAACAAAATTGCTAATTTGTCAACGCAAGAATTTTTTTTGTAAAAATTGACTGTTCTGTTAAAAAATTTATATTTTGTTACAGGTTCTCGGTGCAAGTCGTTTACTGCTGTTTTATTTTCTAATGCACTGCGTTCAGTCGATAAATTATTTTGAAAGTTTTTGTAAAGTAAAACGTAAAAAAATATCGCTGAGGAAATAAATGGAAAAAGTTTGATTTAAGAGATTTATGATTACCAGTTTATAATTAATAAGTAATCAAAAATTTGCTTATAAAAGTTCTTATAATAATCGCATAAATTATTTTTAATACTTAAAAAAAATTCAATATATGAAAGAATTTTTTTTACTTAGTCATAGAAATATCCAAATATTGAACGTTGATAATTCGACGAAAATATCGAAATATCCAACGACCTATATATAAATTTTGAATATTTTGACACAATTGTCACTTTGTGACTAATTTTAATTTATTCGAACGTGTTGTTCCAATTTCTGTAAAGTATTTCTATAAATTAAGAACTTAGAATGTGGAGGAAGTTTGGAAGAAAGTTATTGTCTTATTTTAATTGGTTATTCGAAAATGTCGGTGAGGTAAAATTTTTTTTGTTAAATTTATTATATGCAAGCTTTTATATCTTTACACAAACAAGATTTTATTTCTTTTATATCTTTACACGCACAAGATTTTACAAAATATAAAATCTTGTGTGTTTGAAATAATAAACAATTTTTTTTTTTTAAATTTATTAATTTATTAATTTAGTCATAATTTTTTTATAAGCTGTATAATTTTTATACTATTTTTATAGTAAATAAAATTAGTTACTATGAATATTATTTAAAAAAAAAAATTCCTTGCTTTAAAGCATCTTTTTGAGGAAAATAAGAAATAAATATAAAAGCAAGAATAAAAAAATAAATATAAAAAATGTGTACGGTAATGTTGCTACAAACTTTAAAAGAAATTAAACTGTTGTTAATTTCCTGTTAAATTTAAATTTTTTAAATAAATTTTAGGCAATGGAAACGTTAGAATTAAACGAAAAAGAATACACGTTAATCTCATTGATACATTTGGTTAATTTAGAGCACATGTTAAAATTTATTGGTTTTGTTTGGGAATACGGAGCTGGTATATTTCGAAAGAAATCAAAATGCCCAATAAATTCTCCAAACAATTTTTAGGTGTGACAACTTTAGCCTATATTTTTGTAACAATTTTTATATCAATGCCAATTTATATGATTTTCATGTTTTTGGCGAGCTATTCGAAAAAAACGTACATTGTGTTCTGGGATTGTGTGCCCTTAATGAGGGGTAATTATTTAATTTTTAATTAGAAATATTTTTTAAATGTATGTATACAATACCTCTAAAGTTAAAAATAAATTTTAGATTTAATTCGTGATTTAATTCTTCATGAAATGTGACAAAAATCTAAATGCAACTAAAATTTGGGATCTTCGACCAGAGAAATTTTAATTTTCGTAGTGTTTGAAAATGCATTTTTGACATAAAATTTCATCAGAAGAAATTTGAATTTTCGAAGTATTTGAAAACGCATTTTCAGATAAAATTTCACCGAAAGAAATTTGAATTTTCCAAGTATTTGAAAACGCATTTTTCATATGTAATTTCACTGAGAGAAATTCAAATTTTCGTATTATTTGAAAACGTATTTTTCACATAAAATTTTACTGAAAGAAATTCTAATTTTTGAAGTATTTGAAAACGTATTTTTCACATAAAATTTTACTGAGAGAAATGCTAATTTTCGAAGTATTTGAAAACGTATTTTTCACATAAAATTTTACTGAGAGAAATTCTAATTTTTAAAGTATTTGAAAACGCATTTTTCACATATAATTTTACTGAGAGAAATTCTAATTTTTGAAGTATTTGAAAACGTATTTTTAGATAAAATTTCAGCGACAGAAATTTGAATTTTCCAAGTATTTGAAAACGCATTTACAAATAAAATTTTACCGAAAGAAATTTGAATTTTCCAAGTATTTGAAAACGCATTTTTCACATATAATTTCACTGAGAGAAATTCAAATTTTCGAAGTTTTGAAAACGTATTTTTCACATAAAATTTGTGATCTTCACCGAAAGAAATTTGAATTTTGGATGTATTTGAAAACGTATTTCTACATTAAATTTCACCGGAAGAAATTTTAATTTTCGAAGTATTTGAACAGGCATTTTCCGATAACATTTCATCGAAAGGAATTTGAATTTTCGAAGTATTTTAAAATGTATTTCTACATTAAATTTCACCGGAAGAAATTTTAATTTTAGAAGTATTTGAAAACGTATTTCTACATCAAATTTCACCGGAAGAAATTTGAATTTTCCAAGTACTTAAAAACGCATTTTCAGATTAAATTTCATCGAAAGGAATTTGAATTTTCGAAGTATTTGAAAACATCAATTCTACATCAAATTTCACCGGAAGAAATTTGAATTATCGAAGTATTTGAAAACGCATTTTCACATCAAATTTCACCGGAAAAAAATCGAATTTTCGAAGTATTTCAAAACGCATTTTCACCCAAAATTACATTGAAAGAAATTTGAATGTACGAAAACCCATTTTTCACATAAAATTTATCATCTTCACCGACACAAATTTGAATTATCGAAGTATTTGAAAACGCCTTTCAAATCAAATTTCACCGAATCAAATTCGAATTTCCGAAGTATTTAAAAATCCATTTTTCACATAAAATTTATCATCTTCACCGACACAATTTTGAATTTTCGAAGTATTTGAAAACGCCTTTCAAATCAAATTTCACCGAATCAAATTCGAATTTCCGAAGTATTTAAAAATCCATTTTTCACATAAAATTTATCATCTTCACCGACACAAATTTGAATTTTCGAAGTATTTGAAAACGCCTTTCAAATCAAATTTCACCGAATCAATTTCGAATTTCCGAAGTATTTAAAAATCCATTTTTCACCAAAAATTTATCATCTTCACCGACAGAAAATCGAATTTTCGAAATATTTGAAAACGCCTAATTTGAATTTTCGAAGTATTTGAAAACGCCTCTCAAATAAAAATTCACCGAATCAAATTCGAATTTCCGAAGTATTTAAAAATCCATTTTTCACCAAAAATTTATCATCTTCACCGACACAAATTTGAATTTTCGAAGTATTTGAAAACGCCTCTCAAATAAAAATTCACCGAATCAAATTCGAATTTCCGAAGTATTTAAAAATCCATTTTTCACCAAAAATTTATCATCTTCACCGACAGAAAATCGAATTTTCGAAATATTTGAAAACGCCTTTCAAATAAAATTTCACCGAATCAATTTCGAATTTCCGAAGTATTTAAAAATCCATTTTTCACCAAAAATTTATCATCTTCATCGACACAAATTTGAATTTTCGAAGTATTTGAAAACGCCTCTCAAATAAAAATTCACCGAATCAATTTCGAATTTCCGAAGTATTTAAAAATCCATTTTTCACCAAAAATTTATCATCTTCACCGACAGAAAATCGAATTTTCGAAATATTTGAAAACGCCTCTCAAATAAAAATTCACCGAATCAAATTCGAATTTCCGAAGTATTTAAAAATCCATTTTTCACCAAAAATTTATCATCTTCACCGACACAAATTTGAATTTGCGAAGTATTTGAAAACGCCTTTCAAATCAAATTTCACCGAATCAAATTCGAATTTCCGAAGTATTTAAAAATCCATTTTTCACATAAAATTTATCATCTTCACCGACACAAATTTGAATTTTCGAAGTATTTGAAAACGCCTTTCAAATAAAAATTCACCGAATCAAATTCGAATTTCCGAAGTATTTAAAAATCCATTTTTCACATAAAATTTATCATCTTCACCGACACAAATTTGAATTTTCGAAGTATTTGAAAACGCCTCTCAAATAAAAATTCACCGAATCAAATTCGAATTTCCGAAGTATTTAAAAATCCATTTTTCACCAAAAATTTGTCAACTCCACCGACAGAAAATCGAATTTTCGAAGCACTTCAAAACGCATTTTTCACAGGCTTAGGTTACATCTACGCAATCATATCAATACCAGATACATTTAGTACTGTAGGTCATGGTGGCAATGCCATAGGCTTCATCTACCAGTACCTGAAGAAAGCGAACGTACTGCGAGATGAGTGCAGAGTAACGCCGAACTGCGTAACAAGAACATATTTTCAGGCGTACAAAGTTTGCACTGCACCAAATTATACATTTCCAATGCTTCGCTTTATGAAGTGAGTTATTTTGATAAAATAAATAACGGGGGAAGATGGTAGATAAGACAAATATATTCCATATGTAAAACTTGACAGTTGGGTAGTACCAAATTTTTTTTTTTCATTTTAGACTAGGAATAGCGGCCGTAGGAAAAGAAGAAGAATTATCGACGTTACTCGGGAAGGTAGCGATTGTTCTCATTATGTTCGTGATAGCGGCGAAAGGGCTGAGCAAAATCAGAAAAGTGATCATGTCCATCCAAGTCGTGATGATTTCGATATTCGCCTTCTCATTTATTATAACAATATTAAACGCCCCGGTGTACGAACAAACGCCACCTTATCTAGTGTCCAATTGGTCATCGCTTTGGAACCATCAAGTAAGAAATTTTTGTTTGTTTAGTCCTCCGAAGCAAAGTTTCTTACAAAACATAGAATATCACCCAAATACCGTAACTTAAAGCATTAAGTAGGCTAGATGTACATTTTGAAGGCTATGCCCCCATCCTCAGTGGCATAAGATAAAATTAGAAATTATCACTACGGTGTTAAATATTAATATAGAATATCACCCAAATACCGTAAGTTAAAGCATTAAGTAGGCTAGATGCGCATTTCGAAGGCTATGCCCCCATCCTAAGTGGCATAAGATAAAATAAAAAATTATCACTACGGTGTTAAATATTAATATAGAATATCACCCAAATACCGTAACTTAAAGCATTAAGTAGGCTAGATGCGCATTTCGAAGGCTCATGATAAGAACTAAATAAAGTACCTGAAGATAGGCTTCGAAATTTGCTAATGTAAATTTTGTAGGAAATCCGAAAGATTTGATTGATTTTAATCAAAATCTGGTATTTATGAAATATCTTGTTCTAGTTGTCCTAAAGTATATATAGAAGACAAACACGTAGACCAATTGAAACTAGATTTACTATGGAGCATTTCAGATTAAATGGAAAGGATAGTAGTGCTGTTGCCGAGCATATTTTTTAGTAACTCAGATCAGATGATGCTTTTGCGTATTTATTTTGTAATTTATAAATTCTACGTATTTTGTTATAAAATATTTGAAGAAAATCGAAATAAAATTTAAAAAAAAATCAAAAAATAAGAAATAAAGGTCTACGTGAATATGGAGAAGAATTAGTCAGTCTTATTTTTTAATTTCCCACTAATTTATCTAATATATTTAAATTTTGAACAAAATGGGCAAATATACCTGATTTAAAAATCGCTTTAATATAACAATATAAAAATATAGGCATAGAAAATTGATTTTTTTTTAATTGGCAAGAAAAAAATATTTTTTTCATTTATTAGCTAGTTGTCGCTTTTGCATATTTATTTTGTAATTTATAAATTCTACATATTTTGTTAAAAAATATTTGACAAAAATCAAAATATAAATAAAAAAATAAGAAATAAAGTTCTATATGAATATGGAGAAAAATTATTTTTTATTATTTTTTAATTTCTCACCAATTTATCTAATATATTTAAATTTCGAACAAAATAGGCAAATATACCTGACCATAATCCCTTTAATATAACAATATAAAAATATAGTCATAGAAAATTGATTTTTTTTTAATTTTGCAAGAAAAATTTTTTTTATCATTTATTAGCTAGTTGTCGCTTTTGCATATTTATTTTGTAGTTTATAAATTCTACATATTTGGTTATAAAATATTTGAAAAAAATCAAAATAAAATATTAAAAAAATCAAAAAATAAGAAATAAAGTTCTACATGAATATGGAGAAAAATTAGCCATTCTTATTTTTTAATTTCGCACCAATTTACTGAAAATATTTAAATTTCGAATAAATATACCTGACCATAATTGCTTTAATATAACCATATAAAAATAAAATCATAGAAAATTGATTTTTTTTTAAATTTTGCAAGAAAAAAATATTTTTTTCATTAATTAGCTAGATGATGCTTTTACATATTTATTTTGTAATTTATAAATTCTACATATTTTGTCATAAAATATTTGGAAAAAATCAAAATAAAATATTTAAAAAATGAAAAAATAAGAAATAAAGGTCTACATGAATATGGAGAAAAATTAGTCATTTTTATTTTTTATTTCGCACCAATTTACCTAATATATTTAAATGTCGAACAAATATTCCTGACCATAATCGCTTTAATACAACAATATAAAAATATAGTCATAAAAAATTGATTTTTATTTTATTTTGCAAGAAAAAATATTTTTTTTTCATTTATTAGCTAGATGACGCTTTTGCATATTTTGTAGTTTATAAATTCTACATATTTTGTTATAAAATATTTGAAAAAAAATCAAAATAAAATATTTAAAAAATCAAAAAATAAGAAATAAAGTTCTACATTAATATGGAGAAAAATTAGTCATTTTTATTTTTTAATTTCGCACCAATTTACCTAATATATTTAAATTTCGAACAAAATGGGCAAATATTCCTGACCATAATCGCGTTAATACAACAATATAAAAATATAGTCATAAAAAATAGATTTTTTTTAACTTTGCAAGAAAAATTTTTTTTTTCATTTATTAGCTAGATGACACTTTTGCATATCTATTTTATAAATTATAAATTCTACCTCTATCACCTTCACTTATTTATTTAATAGTATATCAATCACGATTCGTAAAACAGTTTATTTTATTATTGTTTTCTTCACGTTCATTTCGTTTTATCTTACGCTACTGAAGATGGGAGCATAGCCTTCGAAATGCGCATCTAGCTACTTAAGTTACGCTATTCCATACTATAACTTAACACCGCAGTGTTAATTTAAAAAAAACAAAAAATATATATATATACAGTATTGGTTACAAATTATACTGGAACTATCACAAATGACCGAAATTGGAAATTTAATTTGGTTGAGTACGTTTAAGCCACGCTACATCCGGATCGATTCGTTCATAATGTACTTGCATTTTATAAAAATATTTGTGGTACTAACCGCCGTTATTTGGGTATCTATAATCTACAGAAGTTTGAATAACATGTTACATATGGACCTGGCCAAATGTTGCGATGTTATAGGTAAAGAAACATTTTTTTTTGTTTTAACGAAGAACAAAAATATTACCGCATTTGTTTTGGACTTCTTCAGGCATTGAGTTGGCATATGCCGCGTCCACGGAAATCTTCATACGATTGGCAGTAAATAAAGTGATGATTTTGTTATGGTTTACAGCATTTGTAATTCTGCAAGTTCTAACCGCTTCGTATCGACTAATGTCTTTGGTAGATTCGCTTGTAGATGCGCACAAGAAGTACGTCGGCAAATATAGATTCGCTGTGACGGTTGTATTTTTAATTATTTTCCTCATATTGGTACGTCCTCTGCAATGGCAGCACCCTGTAGAATTTACACTGTGTTTTGCGTTCGATTTTTTTTGCGCTTTCTTACAAAAAGTTGCATTTTTTTTGGAAACATTTTGGATTGCCCGACTCGAATAGCATTTAATGTGTTTTTTTTTTTCCTACTCCGGCAAACTAATTTATTATAGATTTTAATTAATGAACGTGATTTTACAAAAAAAAAATCATGTGATTAAAATTAACCCACATGAATGTGGGTGTGATAAAAAAAATTGCGACGTAATAATAAATTATCACATTCATTTCTATCGTTGAAATAAATAATAATTATACTTAAATTAAGTTAAATTAAACGATTAAATCGCAAATGATTTTTTTCGACGAATATTTCGCATTTTAAAAATACCGAAATGGCAATTTTAGTAGGAATTATTTCATTTGTAAGTAAAACGATTTTTGTTGTAGGAAAAAATTTTTTTTTTGCCCAAGACTGAAGATTTAACATTTCGAACGGGCAATACAAAAAAATGTTACTGTTATTTTTTTAGGTATTATCGCTCAATTCGCAAAATATCATCTACAGCTTAGTGTTTTGGGCGAAAGAGGGCAGAAGTTTAGTGTTCGCATTTATATTTTTCTTCACGTCGCTCGGTATAAATTATATATACTCGGTGGATCGTTTAGTGAACGATTTCCACTTTACCTACTTCGGCAAACTCATTTATTATAAATTTTAATTAATGAACGTGATTTTACAAAAAAAAATCATTTGATAAAATTAACCTACATGAATGTAGGTATGATAAAAAAAATTGCGACGTAATAATAAATTATCACGTTCATTTATATCGTTGAAATAAATAATAATTATACTTAAATTAAGTTAAATTAAACGATTAAATCGCAAATGATTTTTTTCGACGAATATTTCGCATTTTAAAAATACCGAAATGGCAATTTTAGTAGGAATTATTTCATTTATAAGTAAAACGATTTTTGTTGTAGGAAAAAATTTTTTTTTTGCCCAAGACTGAAGATTTAACATTTCGAACGGGCAATACAAAAAAATGTTACTGTTATTTTTTTAGGTATTATCGCTCAATTCGCAAAATATCATCTACAGCTTAGTGTTTTGGGCAAAAGAGGGCAGAAGTTTAGTGTTCGCATTTATATTTTTCTTCACATCGCTCGGTATAAATTATATATACTCGGTGGATCGTTTAGTGAACGATTTCCACTTTACCTACTTCGGCAAATTCATTTATTATAAATTTTAATTAATTAACGTGATTTTACAAAAAAAAAATCATGTGATTAAAATTAACCTACATGAATGTGGGTATGATAAAAAAAATTGCAACGTAATAATAAATTATCACGTTCATTTATATCGTTGAAATAAATAATAATTATACTTAAATTAAGTTAAATTAAACGATTAAATCGCAAATGATTTTTTTCGACGAATATTTCGCATTTTAAAAATACCGAAATGGCAATTTTAGTAGGAATTATTTCATTTGTAAGTAAAACGATTTTTCTTGTAGGAAAAAATTTTTTTTTTGCCCAAGACTGAAGATTTAACATTTCGAACGGGCAATACAAAAAAATGTTACTGTTAATTTTTTAGGTATTATCGCTCAATTCGCAAAATATCATCTACAGCTTAGTGTTTTGGGCGAAAGAGGGCAGAAGTTTAGTGTTCGCATTTATATTTTTCTTCACGTCGCTCGGTATAAATTATATATACTCGGTGGATCGTTTAGTGAACGATTTCCACTTTACCTACTCCGGCAAACTCATTTATTATCGATTTTAATTAATGAACGTGATTTTACAAAAAAAAATCATTTGATAAAATTAACCTACATGAATGTAGGTATGATAAAAAAAATTGCGACGTAATAATAAATTATCACGTTCATTTATATCGTTGAAATAAATAATAATAATACTTAAATTAAGTTAAATTAAACGATTAAATCGCAAATGATTTTTTTCGACGAATATTTCGCATTTTAAAAATACCGAAATGGCAATTTTAGTAGGAATTATTTCATTTGTAAGTAAAACGATTTTTCTTGTAGGAAAAAATTTTTTTTTGGCCCAAGACTGAAGATTTAACATTTCGAACGGGCAATACAAAAAAATGTTACTGTTAATTTTTTAGGTATTATCGCTCAATTCGCAAAATATCATCTACAGCTTAGTGTTTTGGGCGAAAGAGGGCAGAAGTTTAGTGTTCGCATTTATATTTTTCTTCACGTCGCTCGGTATAAATTATATATACTCGGTGGATCGTTTGGTGAACGATTTCCACTTTACCTACTTCGGCAAACTCATTTATTATCGATTTAAATTAATGAACGTGATTTTACAAAAAAAAATCATGTGATTAAAATTAACCCACATGAATGTGGGTATGATAAAAAAAATTGCGACGTAATAATAAATTATCACGTTCATTTATATCGTTGAAATAAATAATAATTATACTTAAATTAAGTTAAATTAAACGATTAAATCGCAAATGATTTTTTTCGACGAATATTTCGCATTTAAAAAATACCGAAATGGCAATTTTAGTAGGAATTATTTCATTTGTAAGTAAAACGATTTTTGTTGTAGGAAAAAAAATTTTTTTGGCCCAAGACTGAAGATTTAACATTTCGAACGGGCAATACAAAAAAATGTTACTGTTAATTTTTTAGGTATTATCGCTCAATTCGCAAAATATCATCTACAGCTTAGTGTTTTGGGCGAAAGAGGGCAGAAGTTTAGTGTTCGCATTTATATTTTTCTTCACGTCGCTCGGTATAAATTATATATACTCGGTGGATCGTTTGGTGAACGATTTCCACTTTACCTACTTCGGCAAACTCATTTATTATCGATTTAAATTAATGAACGTGATTTTACAAAAAAAAATCATGTGATTAAAATTAACCCACATGAATGTGGGTATGATAAAAAAAATTGCAACGTAATAATAAATTATCACGTTCATTTATATCGTTGAAATAAATAATAATTATACTTAAATTAAGTTAAATTAAACGATTAAATCGCAAATGATTTTTTTCGACGAATATTTCGCATTTTAAAAATACCGAAATGGCAATTTTAGTAGGAATTATTTCATTTGTAAGTAAAACGATTTTTGTTGTAGGAAAAAAATTTTTTTTTGCCCAAGACTGAAGATTTAACATTTCGAACGGGCAATACAAAAAAATGTTACTGTTATTTTTTTAGGTATTATCGCTCAATTCGCAAAATATCATCTACAGCTTAGTGTTTTGGGCGAAAGAGGGCAGAAGTTTAGTGTTCGCATTTATATTTTTCTTCACATCGCTCGGTATAAATTATATATACTCGGTGGATCGTTTAGTGAACGATTTCCACTTTACCTACGGCGAAATTCCGGATAATTTGTGGATCGTATCGTGGAAAGCGTTGTCCGTGATTGCTGTGGTACGTGTTTTAAGCGATTTTAACGTTCAAATTAAGGGTGGAAATTATTTGCAGTTGGACTTAATGTTTATCACCATAGATATTTATGGTGATATATGTGATATTATGCAGAATCCAAACAATATATCGAAAATAGCGCAATTGTCGCTGCCGTTAATTATTATAATTCCCTGTCTGCTGGTTTTTGTATCGACTTGCCTGAAAAGTATTATTCGACACGTGAGTATCATTAAAATGCAAAATTTAAATTTAAAAAAAATTGCGAGGTTGTAGTTTTTTTTTGATAAAATCGCCAAGTTAATTTAATTATGTAGTTTCGAAGAAATCGTGATATTTCGCAATTAAAATTAAAAAACAATGGCAATCACGTAACGGTATAAAAAAAATGACTGAAGACGTTTATTTTGTTAATGTATTTTCTCGCGCTAAATATCTTATTTCACACGAGGAAATCAAATATGTAAGGAATATGAATTTATCGCCAAGTATGATTATTCCAAACTTATTTCGCTTACAAGTTTAGGTTTAAGTAATTTTGTTATGCCTTTGGCAAACTTCTCGCTAGTTTTGAATATAATCTACATATACCTCGTGATACTCTGCTCAAAATATAAACGCTACGTAAAATAGATTCAATGCCCTATAGCCATCAAATTGATCAATAAACGATTAATTGTATTTGATTTTTTTTTTCGCGGATATTAATTTTTTTTTTTATAAAAATTTTGTTAATTATAAATAACCGCATTTTATTACGATAATTAATTACTTTTTTTCACTTTTTTCACTTTTCTTCACTTTTTTTCACTTTTTTTCATTTTCCACTTTTTAATCTTTTAATCGAAGTTTTGATTTTCACCCTGTATTTTATATAATCGAGTAAATATAATTTAATTATTATAAAAGCATTGCTATGTATAAATTATTATTATAAAACGATTATTTAATTTTTTTTTAATAAATTCCATTCTTCTTAAAAATTAAAATTAAAAAATTGTTCAATAAAAGAAACCTCATTTTTTGTCATAAGTAAACATGCGAATAATAAGAAAATGTTGCATGTCATTTTTTTAAAAAATTTTTGCTCCTTTATACTTTCGGAAATCAAAGTTTTGATTTTCACCCTGTATTTTATATATTTGAGCATATATAATTTAATTATTATAAAAGCATTGCTATGTATAAATTATTATTATAAAACAATTATTTAATTTTTTTTTAATAAATTCCATTCTTCATAAAAATAAAAATAAAAAAATTGTTCAATAAAAGAAACCTCATTTTTTATCATAAATAATCATGCGAATAATAAGAAAATGTTGCGTGTTATTTAAATTTTTTTTTGTTCTTTATGCTTTCAAATCAAATCATTTTTTTCAAATTTCAAAATCAAAGTCAAATTAATGTCAATCAAAATCAAAATCAATATTCACCCTGTATTTTACAAAATGGAGCATATATAATTTAATTATTATAAAAGCATTGCTATGTATAAATTATTATTATAAAACGATTATTTAATTTTTTTTTAATAAATTCCATTCTTCTTAAAAATTAAAATTAAAAAATTGTTCAATAAAATAAACCTCATTTTTTGTCATAAGTAAACATGCGAATAATAAGAAAATGTTGCATGTCATTTTTTTAAAAAATTTTTGCTCCTTTATACTTTCGGAAATCAAAGTTTTGATTTTCACCCTGTATTTTATATATTTGAGCATATATAATTTAATTATTATAAAAGCATTGCTATGTATAAATTATTATTATAAAACAATTATTTAATTTTTTTTTAATAAATTCCATTCTTCATAAAAATAAAAATAAAAAAATTGTTCAATAAAAGAAACCTCATTTTTTATCATAAATAATCATGCGAATAATAAGAAAATGTTGCGTGTTATTTAAATTTTTTTTTGTTCTTTATGCTTTCAAATCAAATCATTTTTTTCAAATTTCAAAATCAAAGTCAAATTAATGTCAATCAAAATCAAAATCAATATTCACCCTGTATTTTACAAAATGGAGCATATATAATTTAATTATTATAAAAGCATTGCTATGTATAAATTATTATTATAAAACGATTATTTATTATTTTTTAAATAAATTCCCTTTTTCCGTAAAAATAAAAATAATATTTTTTTTCAATAATGGACACGTAATTTTTTGTCATAAGTAAACATGCGAATAATAAGAAAATGTTTGCTATTATAATTTTTAATTTTTTGCTACCTTGTGCTTTAGGAGATCAAAGTTGTTTGTTCCACCCTATATATTATGTATAGGAGCATAAATAATTCAGTTATTTTAATATCATTGGCACATATAAATTATAATTGGACGAATAAATTTATATGCAGATTGATATTTGGAATCAAATAAGTAAAATTAATTAATTTGCACGAAAATAACAATAAATTTGTTATGAATAATTATCACCGAGGAGTCTTATATAAAATAATATTTAAATTATTAAATGTGTATATATATAAAAAAAATTTAATCAATTTTTTTAATGGTAGAATCAGAAGATATTTTTCCTAGGCAATCATAAAAGTTTCACGTTTTATCAAATGACAAATTTTTTTAATTAAAAAATTACGCTTTAGATATTCAATAATTAATTTTCAACCAGAAATTAGTCCGGACTTATTTTAATCGCCCCTGCGAAAAATTCTGCTAATATATTTTTTTTATCAAGTATTAATGACGGAATTATAACAAAATAGAATAATATTTTTATTAACTATTTAAATGACGATTTATTTAAGAAAACATTTTTCGCGACATTTTTTTATTAATTACCTCCTTTTTGATATCCTTGTAGTCTTTTTTATCAGCAACAGCTCCAAATGAAAGATGGGGACCCTACGATCCCGAAGACACAATTAATCGCCTACTCTTCGTTCCAATCAGGGATCTGAAATATAGAAGACTAAAGTAAGTATACAAAAAAAAATATTTCCACAAAAAAATATATATATTACCATCGGAACGAAATTAGTTCAGCTGTAAATGAACCTTAACAATAAATATATAGGGTGATATGCAAACACGCGTGTCTTCTGAACGCGAGCGCGTGGCGACAGGAAATGAATTACCAGAAAAGGAAAGTGGACTCGTTGAGGGTCCTGATGGAAAATTGGAATGAAATGGAGAAAATGGGCCAACAAGATGAAATGTTGGACACAATTAACGCCATGATCCGGGATACGTGGATAGGTTCGGAGAAGGATGAGAAAATATCCCCCAAGAAAAAGCGCTCCCTATACTGAATTTTTGCATTTTTGCATTTTTGCAAAAAAAAAAACACTGAATTTTTATACAATCAGTTTGGATGCTCGCCACAATGATTTTTGGATATTATATAAGAGATATAATTAAGGGGACAGTTTGGATTTTTTTAAGAATTTTTTTAATGGTCCAAAAATTGATCATAGAATAAATTTAATGATGTTCTAAATTTATTTTCCGAAAGTATGCAGAAAATTTGCGAAAAAATAACGCAGTGAACATCTACAGCGTTAATTTTTTTTTTTTTTTAAACAAATTTTCTATCGTCTTTTAAATTTTTTATAAATAATTTTATGTGTGTGTTTTTTTGTGGTAGATTAATACATATTAAATTTTTAAGAATTAAAAAAAATTAAACAAAAAATTAAGGTTTTTTTTATTTCGAATTCATTTCGTTTGAGAAAGGTAGAAGAATTTCGCGAAGAGGCAGAAAAGTTGTTGACTTTCTGTGTGTCGAGGCGTTAAAGAATGATAACAGTGGCGTAGAAACGCTAAAAGATAAATTAAATATTTATTTTTAATTTTAATTGCATTGCAAAATTTGTACCTCGTGAATATTTTGAATGCAATTAAAATTATTTTATGCAAAATTTTGTGCTTTATAATTTATATAATGTGATTTTTTTATAGACGTTAATTTTTTCACTGCGTTATTTTTTAATAGTAATAAAAAAAATTTTTAGACATCATTCTCTTTCATTCATTTTTAATTATTTAAAAATTAATACCTCGCAAAACCTAATTAAATTATTTCCAAATTTTCCATTTTTATATAGTACATTTCTTCTAATTCTATAAAATATTTTTTTTTTTAATTTAATTCGACCATTTTTAGCTTACATTTTAAAATAACTAAAATTTAAAAAAATTATTGATAATTATTAAAATTATTTTCCCCACTAAATTTACTAAATCTTTCAAATTTTCGTAATTTTTAATAAGTAAAAAAAAATTTTTAGACATCAGCAAAATTTCGTTTCTCTTTCATTCATTTTAAATTATTTAAAAATTAATATCTCGCAAAACCTAATTAAATTATTTCCAAATTTTCCATTTTTATATAGTACATTTCTTCTAATTCTATAAAATATATATTTTTTTAAATTTAATTCGCCCATTTTTAGCCTACATTTTAAAATAACTGAAATAAAAAAAAAATTATTAATAGAGAATTAAAATTATTTTCCCCACTAAATTTACTAAATCTTTCAAATTCACTCCGATATTTTTTAAAAATTAAAAAAAAAATTTTAGTCATCAGCAAAATTTCGTTTGTCTTTCATTCATTTTAAATCATTTAAAAAATAATATCTCGCAATACCTAATTAAATTATTTCCAAAATTTCCATTTTTATATAGTACATTTCTACTAATTCTATAAAAAAAAAATTTTAATTTAATTCGCCCATTTTTAGCTTACATTTTAAAATAACTAAAATAAAAAAAAAATTATTGATAGAGAATTAAAATTATTTCCCCCACTAACTTTACTAAATCTTTCAAATTCACTCCGATATTTTTTAAAAATTAAAATAAAAATTTTAGACATCAGCAAAATTTCGTTTGTCTTTCATTCATTTTAAATCATTTAAAAAATAATGTCGCAAAACCTAATTCAATTTTTTCCAAAATTTTCCATTTTTATATAGTACATTTCTTCTAATTCTATAAAATATATATTTTTTAAATTTAATTCGTCCATTTTTAGCTTACATTTTAAAATAACTGAAATAAAAAAAAATTATTGATAGAGAATTAAAATTATTTCCCCCACTAACTTTACTAAATCTTTCAAATTCACTCCGATATTTTTTAAAAATTAAAATAAAAATTTTAGACATCAGCAAAATTTCGTTTGTCTTTCATTCATTTTAAATCATTTAAAAAATAATATGTCGCAAAACCTAATTCAATTTTTTCCAAAATTTTCCATTTTTATATAGTACATTTCTTCTAATTCTATAAAATATATATTTTTTTAATTTAATTCGTCCATTTTTAGCTTACATTTTAAAATAACTAAAATAAAATAAAATTATTGATAGAGAATTAAAATTATTTCCCCCACTAACTTTACTAAATCTTTCAAATTCACTCCGATATTTTTTAATAATAAAAAAAAAATTTTTAGACATCAGCAAAATTTCGTTTGTCTTTCATTCATTTTAAATCATATATATAAAAAATAATATGTCGCAAAACCTAATTCAATTTTTTCCAAAATTTTCTATTTTTATATAGTACATTTCTTCTAATTCTATAAAATATATATTTTTTTAATTTAATTCGTCCATTTTTAGCTTACATTTTAAAATAACTAAAATAAAAAAAAATTATTGATAGAGAATTAAAATTATTTTCCCCACTAAATGGACTAAATCTTTCGAATTAAGTGAGTTAAATAGTTGACTGTTACGTCTATGAAGAGGATGGGCGCGAATCTGAATCCGAACCGGAATTCTAAGCCGAAGAGGAACCGGTACAACGGTACAAGACACTTCTACAGTACACAACGGAACGGTTGATATCTAATTAGTGGAAATACGGTGGAAACTGTTTACCGGTGAAATAAGTAATTGCTTACGGAAGCAGCAACAACACTCGGCAACACCGCATTATATACAACAAGCAACAATTATATGGACTAGCCATACAGTGTGATTAAATAGCGCCCATAAAAAATTTAAAATTTCTGCAAATATCAAATTTTCACATATTTTAAGAAATATTCATAAAGAGAATTTATTTTTATTTTCTTAATTTGAGAAAAAATTGAATTTTTGAGGATATTTTTGAAAAAATGAGTTTTATAATTTTTTAG
The DNA here is from genome assembly GCA_947310635.1 of Leptodirus hochenwartii. Classification (NCBI taxonomy): domain Eukaryota; kingdom Metazoa; phylum Arthropoda; class Insecta; order Coleoptera; family Leiodidae; genus Leptodirus; species Leptodirus hochenwartii. The sequence continues at coordinate 2,224,090 of OX371179.1, forward strand.
GATGGTAAAAATCATTGAAGGATGGAATAAAAATATTGAATTCAATTTACGTTTGAAAATTAATCAGGGAAAACAATTTAAGTGATAAATAATTTTTTATGAAATTTATTAATTTCTTTTGAAGACTTTTCACATAATTAATTTTTTTTAGGATGGATAAAAATCGTTAAAAGTGAAATAAAAAAATTGAATTTAATTTACGTTTGAAAATTAATCAGGGAAAACAATTTAAGTGATAAATAATTTTTTATGAAATTTATTAATTTCTTTTGAAGACTTTTCACATAATTAATTTTTTTTAGGATGGATAAAAATCGTTAAAAGTGAAATAAAAAAATTGAATTTAATTTACGTTTGAAAATTAATTAAGGAAAACAATTTAAGTGAAAAAGAATTATTTATGAAATTTATTAATTTCTTTTGAAGACTTTTCACACAATTAATTTTTTTGTAGGATGGATAAAAATCGTTAAGAGATGGAATAAAAAAAATTAATTCAATATACGTTTGAAAATTAATTAGGGAAAACAATTTAAGTCATAAAAAAAAAATTATTAAATTTATTAATTTCCTTTGAAGACTTTTCACACAATTAATTTTTTTGTAGGATGGATAAAAATCGTTAAGAGATGGAATAAAAAAAATTAATTCAATATACGTTTGAAAATTAATTAGGGAAAACAATTTAAGTGATAAAAAAAAATTATTAAATTTATTAATTTCCTTTGAAGACTTTTCACACAATTAAATTTTTTGTAGGATGGATAAAAATCGTTAAGAGATGGAATAAAAAAAAATAATTCAATATACGTTTGAAAATTAATTAGGGAAAACAATTTAAGTCATAAAAAAAAAACTATTAAATTTATTAATTTCCTTTGAAGACTTTTCACACAATTAAATTTTTTGTAGGATGGATAAAAATCGTTAAGAGATGGAATAAAAAAATTGAATTCAATATACGTTTGAAAATTAATTAGGGGAAACAATTTAAGTGATACAGAATTTTTTGTGAAATTTATTAATTTATTTTGAAGCCTTTTGAATCATTTCATACAATTCTTTTTTTTTTAGGATGGATAAAAATCGTTAAAAGATGGAATAAAAAAATTGAATTCAATATACGTTTGAAAATTGATTAGGGAAAACAATTTAAGTGATAAAAAAAAAATTATTAAATTTATTAATTTCCTTTGAAGCCCTTTAATTATTTTATACAATTGAAATTGAAAAAAACCTAATAAAATGGTAGAATTTTGAAAAATAAGCTATTTTTAAAATTAGCGATTTCGTCGAAACTAAATATAAATTTTCAATATGCCTGAAATTTTACTTAAAATGACAGTTTATACTCAATTTTCCATAAAAAATACGGTATGTATTGAATAATTTTTTTTTTTAGATTTAAAAGAGCTTCTACGTTTAAAAACAAAAACTTAAAATTAGATAACGATTATAAAAAAAAAAAAACCTTAAAAAGATCATCTTTTTTGTAAAAAAAAATTTTATACTTTGCGACTCAAAGAAACATGGTATATTTCGAGCCGAGAAATTTTTTTACAGAAACATCTTGAGAGCGTAATTTTTTTAGCACACATTAAGAAAGGTTCAGGTTACATAATACCAGATTTTTATAAGATTAACTTCAATAGTAACTTAAAAATAAATATATCAAAATTCAATTTCGGTTTTGTCTAAAAAAATGTTTACTTTTAGTTTCCGCCAAAAACTAGCACACTATCCAAAAAAAAATTCAGTACCTTTAATACTTAGTACCTTAGGTACCTTTAATACCCAAGTTTGAATATTTCGAACAGCTGGTTGGCAAATTTATTTCACTTGTCAAAAAAATTGTCTACTCAAAAAAATCACGACGCCAAAAATGATAATTTTATATATTTTCGCAAATATAACACGTCACTTCTTAACATCACTTCTTCATTATATCTTCGGCAAAACAATACACACCTTTTCAGAATCATGCCATTCTTAAGTCTTCCGCGTGGCAATATTTCACGTATATTTTGCAACATTCGAAGCTTAACAATTCTACAAAATGGAATAGCAAGAAAGATATTATATTTAGGCGAGTAATTAGTCCGCGAGTAATTAGTCTGCGAGTAATGGAAGTCTAATATAATCCATAAGAACAACTGAAGAAGATGCCGGTTGAAATTCTGCAGAAAATTAGATGTTAATTTGCGAGTGAGAAGAAATAACGGTGGGGAATTTTTGATGTGACGATGCGATGATGAACGCGATTGTTGAATCAATGCAAAATGAAGACATAAAAAAAGCGAATAAAATGATAGCTTGTTTTATTAGGTATATAAGAATACCAAAAAATAATGAAAATTCTAACCTTAAAATTGACTAAAGTTCAGTATTTTGATCTGCAATTTCGATCAGGAACTAGAAAATAAGCAGCAACAGTGGCGTGCCTCATGGGACGGTTCGGGCGCAATTTCGGGTAAATGACAAATTTGCGCTGTCAAGCAGGAAATTGCAAACGTTCGATAATAGCGACATCTATTCCGTAACCATACAACTAGGCTAAATTAAAAAAAAAAAAATTTCTTTGTTTTTGCGTCTTCCGTGATTTTTATTGCATTGGTAAAATTAACAATGGAAATTTATGTAATTACAAAATTGATTTTTTGCACGCCAAAATATCGAAAAGCAAACATTTTTATAGTTACAAGAGAAATTGGCAAATATTTTAATAAATTTCGCAAGATGACTAAAACTGTCGGGGGCAAATAGAAAAATAGAAATTAAATAGAATATAAATAAAAATTGAAAAAAAAAAATTTTTAAGGGTTAGAAAATTGTTGGGTTTTAGGTTAAATGTGCTTTCAACACGATATATCGTATAGGGGATGCGGGTAAATGTTTGGAAAACCGAATTTGGTTGTAATAATTACAATTCCAATAATAACGGGAACAAATATGGACAATTCTCCATGTTGATTGTTCTTTTTGACATAACTGAAATGGCTATGAGTTAATGGATGCGATGCTTTAAGGGCAGTAGCAGTTAAAATTTGATGATTTTCGTTCGAACAGTTGGAAATTTGTGAAATTAGATATTTGGTGAGTTGGAATAAGGCGATGGTGAGGATTGGGTGGGTAGATAAGATCAGAAATGTGGTACGGCTAGAAAAATGGATAATTTGGAAAAAAATATATTTTGAGTCAAGAATTTTTTTAATAAACACTCCAGTGTTGTAAATTTATCACTCAGACGTTTCAAAGATTCGAAGTTAATAAGATTTCCCAAATTTTTTTAATACACCACTAGTTATTTTTTGACAGTCTCAAAATAGAAAAAAAATCGAAAAATAAGCTAAATTTTATATAATACGATTTTTTTGTAAAAACAAAATTTGTTGACCCAAATCAACCTTTTCAAAACTTAACATAGCAATCTGAAACTTGGAAAATTTATTTTAAATCCTAAACAAATTACAACAATAATTTTCATCTATCAATTTTTGATTAATCTTTCTTCTACACCCCCTTAATTTTTTTATTTTTTTTTTAAATTGTTACTTAATGATTCAACATTTTTATCGCAACCATTTTCAAAATTCAAATAAAGAAATATGGTATTAAAAAAAAATATATTTTTTTTAAAATAGAGTGTAGTCGCAAAGTAGAAAAAAATTCCAAAAATAAAGCAAAATTAAATTTTTTTTAATATCTATTTTTTGAATTTAAAAAAAAAATTTAACATCACAGCTAATACCGTCACAATCTGTCAATAGCGTTGTTAGTGTTTGTTAAAAATATTACGAATTTTTTGTAAAAAAAAAAAATTGTTGACCCAAAATATACCACTTTTTTTTTCAAAACTTAACACAACAATGTGAACCCTTGAAGATTTATTTTAATTCCTAAACAAATTACAACAACAATAATTTTCATGTATCCATTTTTCATTAATCTTTCTTCTACACCCCCTTAATTTTTTTAGAAAAAAAAAAACAGTTACTTAATTATTCAACATTTTCATCGCAACCGTTTTTAAGATTCAAATAAACAAATATGGTATTAAAAAAAATATATATATTTTTTAAAATAAAGTGTAGTTGCAAAGTAGAAAAAAAATCAAAAAATAAAGCTAAATTTCAATTTTTTTTTTAATATCTAACACAGCTAATACCGTCACAATCTGTCATTTTTTAAATAGAGTGTAGTGGCAAAGTAGAAAAAAATTCAAAAAACAATGCTAAATAAAATTTTTTTTTTAATATCTATTTTTAAAATTTTTTTAATATCACAGCTAATACCGTCACAATCTGTCAATAGCGTTTGTTAAAAATATTACGAATTTTTGGTAAAAAAAAAATTTATCGATCCAAAATACACCACATCAATCTTTTCAAAACTTAACATAGCAATCTGAATCCTTGAAAATTTATTTTAAATCCTTAACAAATTACAACAACAATAATTTCATCTATCAATTTTTCATTAATCTTTCTTCTCCACCCCCTTAACTTTTTTAGAAAAAAAAAATGTTAATTAATCATTCAACATTTTTATCGCAACGATGAAGCAGTTTTTAAGATTCAAATAAAGAAATGTAGTATTAAAAAATTTAAAAAAAATTTTTTTTATATATATTTATACATATATATATATATTCCCAATTTTAGTGGAAGTTCAAAAATATTATATATATATATATATATATATATATATATATATATAAATGTATTCTATACTCTTTTTATAGTTTACATTATTTGATGAATTCTTGTGACATTACATTTAGTCTTGTGGAATGTACGAGGATACCATCGATAAGAGGAAAGTGTTTATGAAGAGCGGGTGGGTCTGCGCACCGGATATAATCGCCCTTTTCCACCAGCACGACATACCCGATAGAATAGCAGCCGAAGAAATATTGGGCACTTAAATCGCTAGACAAGTTGTTGGCAATATAATGGGCAAAGAATAAACGGTTCTTGTGTGCTTGTCTAAACATATGCATGCGAAATATCCACTACCTGCATAGTGGGTTGCCGGCACAATAGACAAACAGGGGCGGGTTCAGGATTTTTTTTAGAAACGGTGGTTAAACAAATTCTTAAGGCATACGAATTTGTGTCGATCTTTTTAATTAGGAATAAAAAAATTAACACACAGATTTAAAGTATGAAAAAAAATCCGACATGACTATTTTAAAAATAATTCAATGTTTGAATTTGTAAAAATTGCTTCGTGTTGATTTTTTTTTTGTAAACGCAAGTTTTTGTAAAAAAACGAAATAAAAATTGTACTATTTATGATAATTTCGACAAATTTTATAGTTAAAAGAAAACTGGTCTGAACATAATATTTGTTATGTTATATTACGGAAGAGAAAAAATTAGATTAAAAACGAGAATTTATTCGACTATAGTTTCGCTTATTAAGTATTATCAAAAAAAAATAATTACCGCACATTTATTTATATATAAACAATCCACCAATTGAAAAAAATAATAATTCGAGTTTTTTCAGTATTTGTGAATTTCTAGCGAATTAAGCAAATTTTATTTAAGACTTTTTGAATAAACATGTAAAATTGTTACATTATCTATACAAAAAAAATTATGGTGAGCTTCTAAAATTTGTTGTAATATCCAATTTTGGTAGGGAATTTTCCACTAATTTTATTTATACTTAATAAAGACTTAGTTGCTTTTTGTTCTAGTTCTGCTATGAAGAATTGTTTCAAAAGTCCTTGTAAAATCGTTAAAAACAATTCCCAAACTGTAATTAAGAATTGCATTTTTTTTTGTGGGGCATTAGTTTAGGATTTAGTACGAAATTTTTTTTTTCATTTATAACTATTAACATTTTCATTATATCTAATTTTCTAATTGTGATATAAAGCATTGTAATTTAAATTCGCTTCCCTAAAATTTTTTCCCTAAGAAAAAAATTGTTTCTTCATCTCGGGAAGAGAATTCTATAGTGATTAAATTGTAATATATTAGATTATAGATATACACAATTTATGGTTTATATTATATAATATAAAGTGAGGAGTGTAGATTCTGAAGCGCGAAAGGGACGGAAAAAAATCCACGATAAAAATTGAGAAAATTAAAATTATAGTGAAATATACATTTTTTTAATATATAGTATAAATAATGATATGATCGAAATTACGGCATAAATCTATTGAAAAAAAAAATGAATTTTTATACATGCTCCAAGTCAAAATAAAAATATTTTATAAATTGACTGACCATTAAAAATAACAATTTTAACTAACCGATTAATAAAATTAACAAAAAACACGAAAGTCCGAAACAAAATTTGGCATATACAACCTTCGGATGATATAATCTTCAATTATAGATATATATATTAGTACGGTTCTGCATAACGCTCACGACGTTCCGGCGCAAACTAAAACTCAAGCAAATATGTTCCTTTCTAGTTAGTTTCGCAGCGAACTAGTTGGGTAACAAAAGATTTACGCCTTACGGTTAGGCAATCTGCTCAATGACGTGTGCATGTGTATATTGAGTAGTCTTCTTAAGGATTTAAGAGGTGTATATTTTGTGTTTGCAATTTTTTAATTAAAAGTCTTAAAATTTGTATTACTTTTTTTTTTTAATAAATATAGAAATACGAAAATATATCGCGTTTTCAATTTATAAAGATATTTTTAATTAAAAGTCTTCAATTTGTGTTGGTTTTTTTTTAGTAAATGTATAAATATGAAAATATATCGTTTTTTCAATCTATATATATTTTTTTATTAAAAGTCTTTAATTTTTTGTTGGTTTTTTAAAAAAATAAATATAGAAATATGAAAATATATCATGTTTTCAATGTATTTTTTTTTTTTAATTAAGCTTAAAATTTGTATTAGTTTTTTAAAAATAAATATAGAAATATGAAAATATATCGTTTTTTCAATCTATATATATTTTTTTATTAAAAGTCTCTAATTTTTTGTTGGTTTTTTTTTAAAATAAATATAGAAATATGAAAATATATCGTTTTTTTAATCTATATATTTTTTTTTATTAAGTGTTTAATTTTTTGTTGGTTTTTTTAAAATAAATATAGAAATATAAAAATATATCGTTTTTTCAATCTATATATATATTTTTAATTAAGCTTAAAATTTGTATTATTATTTTTTTAAATAAATATAGAAATATAAAAATATATCGTTTTTTCAATCATATATATTTTTTTATTAAAAGTCTTTAATTTTATGTTGGATTTTTTTTTAATAAATACAAAAATATGAAAATATATCGTGTTTTTAATCTATATATTTTTTTCTATTAGAAGTCTTTAATTTCTTGTTGGTTTTTTTTTTAAATAAATATAGAAATATGAAAATATATCGTGTTTTCAATGTATTTATTTTTTATTAATTAAGCTTAAAATTTGTATTAGTTTTTTAAAAATAAATATAGAAATATGAAAATATATCGTTTTTTTAATCTATATATATTTTTTTATTAAGTGTTTAATTTTTTGTTGGTTTTTTAAAAATAAATATAGAAATATAAAAATATATCGTTTTTTCAATCTATATATATATTTTTAATTAAGCTTAAAATTTGTATTAGTTTTTTTTTAAATAAATATAGAAATATAAAAATATATCGTTTTTTTCAATCTATATATATATTTTTAATTAAGCTTAAAATTTGTATTAGTTTTTTTTTTAATAAATATAGAAATATAGAAATATATCGTTTTTTCAATCATATATTTTTTTCTATTAGAAGTCTTTAATTTTTTGTTGGTTTTTTTTTTTAATAAATATAGAAATATGAAAATATATCGTTTTTTCAATCTATATATATTTTTTAAATTAAAAGTCTTTAATTAAAAAAAATTGTCTTCGTTTTTTTTTTAATAAATATAAAAATATGTGTGTAAATTTACTAAAAATTTGTAAAATTAATTAACAACTGAAATTTATAGCTAGACACAACAAATATCAATATAAATGCATGTGAAACAATTTCTATTCAATGTAGAGTGGGTTGCCGTTCAATGGCATTTAGAGTATGCAATGTGGTGTGCACTTACAGTTGACAAACGATACACAGGTGAACAAGTCTGTCCAGTCACCCAATAATACCATGTATATCCATTTGCAGATCTACATAATATGGTCGACTAGAATTTACTCGGGTATTAAATATTACTTTCGATAATTGAGAAGACAACGATCGATAAAAGAAATATTAATAAAAAATTAAGAGACACATTAAATATTTCGAAAATGTATAAACTTTTCAAGTTATCCACCCCTCCTATGAAATACTATATTTTAATCAAACATTTCCCTTTTTGAAAATTATGAAAAATTCAACGAGTGCTTCAGAAAAAAAAAACAATTGATAAGATTGCTAATTTTTTTTAATACTGAATGAAAAATATTGAAATTGAGGGGTGGTCGACTAGAAATTTTGCATGTTTGAAATTCAATTTATTTTAAATAGGATATATAAATATCACACTTCTTTAATCGAATTCTTATACAAGGAGCACAAAAAAATTGTCAGACTAAAATTTTTCATTCAAATATTTTCATTCGATTTGTACAAAAAAAAAATTCCAGATAGAGAAGTTTAATTTAGGAAATAAAGTATCCTCTAAACCTAGAAAAATATTCAATTTATAATATTTTTGCACCATTTTGCACAAAATAAATTATTTACCAATTTTAGTAGGAAGATGTAATTCAAAAAAAAAAATTATTCGAATTCAATAAATATATAGAAAAAAAAAATATATATATATAAAAATATAAAATATAAAAATGTATATATAAATAAAAAATAAAAATAAATATATAGAAAATACGAAAATAAAAATAAATATATAGAAAATACGAAAATAAAAATAAATATATAGAAAATACGAAAATAAAAATAAATATATAGAAAATACGAAAATAAAAATAAAATGATCACGAAACAAATTCTTCGCCAGCCGGAGTTAAATCTACTTAAAACAGTTTAACAAAAGATATTCTTTTCGACGGGTTGGGAAAATTGAATTACCTTGGTAGAATATGCGCCTGGTGAAAATAGAAAATTGCTGAATATTTCATAATTTCAATAAGCAACCCCCATCCAAATATATAACTCAATTTATATATATACCCACACTTTTCACGTGATTTATCACCCATCTGCTAATTTGGTGAACGAATAAACCTTTGCTGCGAATATCGAAAGAAAAACTGCTTATTTCACGCGAAATTTAGTAAATTATGAATTTAATTGACGGCTTTCGAATTTATCGCTGAATCTGTCGTATGAAGGAAACTGGTCTGATTATGTACGATTATTTATAAACACACATTTTTTTTTTTAGAGAAGATGCTCTAAAAATAATTTGTACAAAATTTGTGTCACTTAAAAATATTTTTTTCATGTTGAGACGAATGGTGAAATTTAGTTAAAAAATTATTACGAGGGGTGGATTTATATGAAATAAGGAGGTCCTGTTGCAGGATAATGGCTGTTCAGTATCTGGTCGGCAATTAATATGCTAATTTTCACATTTTCCCTGCAATGTTTACGTTGAAAATTGAAATTTGTACTCAACAAACGTTGGAAGTTATACTTTCGTAATTTAGGAATTGTATTATTAAATTTCCTTCGGATATATGCAACTATAAAAACATAGCAAAAAAATATTTTAAATTAAATTTGCATAAGATGTTGTATATGCAACTAAAAATACATATATAAAAAAATCTAGGTAAAATTTGCAGAAGATGATGTATATGCAACTGAAAATACATATATAAAAAAAATCTAAATAAAATTTGCAGAAGATGATGTATATGCAACTAAAAATACATATATAAAAAAATCTAAATAAAATTTGCCTAGATGATGTATATGCAACTAAAAATGCATATATAAAAAAATCTAAATAAAATTTGCAGAAGATGATATATATGCAACTAAAAATACATATATGTATAATTATATAGCAAAAAATATATATTTAAATAAAATTTGCATAAGATGATGTATATGCAACTAAAAATACATATATGTATGAGTATATTGCAAAAAAAAAATTCTAAATAAAATTGGCATAAGATGATGTATATGCAACTAAGAATACATATATAATTATATAGCAAAAAAAAATTCTAAATAAAATTTGCATAAGATGATATATATGCAACTAAAAATACATATATAGCAAAAAAATATATTCTAAATAAAATTTGCATAAGATGATGTATATGCAACTAAAAATCTTATATAATTATATAGCAAAAAAAAATTATAAATAAAATTTGCATAAGATAAAGTATATGCAACTAAAAATACATATATAGCAAAAAAATATATTCTAAATAAAATTGGCATAAGATGATGTATATGCAACTAAAAATACTTATATAATTATATAGCAAAAAAAAATTCTAAATAAAATTTGCATAAGATGATATATATGCAACTAAAAATACATATATAAAAAATCTAAATAAAATTTGCATACGATGATGTATATGCAACTAAAAATACATATATGTATAATTATATTGCAAAAAAAAAATTCTAAATAAAATTTGCATAAGATGATGTATATGCAACTAAAAATACTTATATAATTATATAGCAAAAAAATATATTCTAAATAAAATTTGCATAAGATGATGTATATGCAACTAAAAATCTTAAATAATTATATAGCAAAAAAAAATTCTAAATAAAATTTGCATAAGATAAAGTATATGCAACTAAAAATACATATATAGCAAAAAAAATATTCTAAATAAAATTGCCCTAAGATAATATGATAATAAATCAACAAAACCATTAATTCGATTTTTTGTCGCAATAGTTCGATGTATAAATTGACTGAAAAAAAAAAAAAAAACGGAATTTTGCGCAATAAACTAATTTATCCGAATAATGGTGTGGATAAATGAATTGTCTGTTGCATTATTCAATTACAGTTTGAGTAAGTGCATATTTGGCGAGGATTTCCATCATTTTTATTCGCACAATTCTCTAAATTAAGCGTCGATTTAAATAGGATCGCTGTTGCATTTGCATTCTATTATACTGAAAATGGAAAATGAGACGGGAATAAAAAACCGGGCATTTTTCAGCGGGACGATGTATCAACTTCCAACAGGATAACATACTCAAAATGTACAATAGAAATAAACCTACAGGATATATTGTAAAGTATTTTTTTTTTTTATTATATAATTTTATTTTCATAAAGATCTAAACTATTAATCTACCAGGCAGGATTTAACTACAATTTGCAAAAATTACGAAATTTATTTATTTGCATATTCTAGAGACGCTAGCGAAATATCTGCATCATCCTGTATGTGCAAATTAAAATAGAAAAGTATTTTTTCAATTTAAAAAAATTATCAATTAATATTGACTGAATTAATATATAAACTGTTTCTCTTTTATGTTTTTTTATCAAAACAGATCAAATATATTTAAATTTACTGATTACGCTGTATAATAAAACAACAATATATAAAAAAATCGAATTATTCTAAAAAAAAAACTTTTTACATCAGTTATTTACACTCGTATAAAATTCATCTTGTCACTTGTCATTTCAATTAACCCTGTACGTCAATTCCAATTTATTAATGGTATTTTCTGAAAATTTCCACACAGTAAAAACTAATGCAAATACTTTTTGACACATTTTTTAATGTTTTTTGCGCAAATATCTCTTGGATTTAAATCGAATTTTGAATAATAGTTTTATTGATCCCTCTAATGACTTAAATTCACATCTATATGCCCAGTTAAAATTTTTTATTTCAGATGGACATGAAAATCTATTTCAGCGATTTTTATGTATCGAAAAATCATTTAATTTTAATTGATATTTTTCGTTGTTTGGAATTTTCCAAACAACAAAAATTTAGAATTTAGAATTTAGAATTTTCTAAATTATTAAATTAAGTTTATCATATTGAATCATCCTGTATTTATAATATATATATTTTTTTAAATGTTAAAATTTTAATTTTGCCTAAAACATTTATTTCAAAAATGTTATTTTAACTTGTGAAAATATTTAAAAAAAAAATATCACATCTTAAATTATTAATTTCATTTTTATTATTGCTATAAATTGATTAAAAATTTTTTTTTTAATATAAAATAAGATAAATAAATTAAAGCAAGAGTTCGCTGCATAAAAGAGACCAAAGGAAATATAAAATAAAAATATTTTCTGTACCATTTTCCCGGCGAAACAAAAGCTAGCTAACTAAATATAGGAGTTTATAATTCCTTCCTTTCACTGCGAGAATAAAAGGAAAATAGAAAAATCGACTACAACGGAAAACCACAACGTAGAACTTCGCAGAAAAATATAGTTAATTATGATATGAATTCGGCGTTTTATCAGCACGGAAAAGGAGACAATTGCTCGCGTTCTAACAGCTACAAAATAAAAAATAAAAATTGTTTTTGCTACAACGTTGTCATTGCCGTATAATATCTGAAAGTAAATATTTTTTTATACCGTTTATAAATTGACAGCGATATTTTTTATTATTAGATAAAAGAAAATATGACCAAAGGAATTTTTTTTAATGAAAATACGTTTCTAAAATATTTTTTGTTTCAATTTTTTTTTAGCCGTGAAATTTCAATTTTTTTAAGAATTTTTTTTATTATGATATAACATAATATATAATTTATGCTTGAGGGATATAAAACGACAAAATTTTTTTTCCCGTGTACTATAAATAAATATTTTTTTATAGACTCAAAAAAAGTTGATTAATCAAATATAAAAAAATTTGACTAAAATATTTTCTTTATTTTCTTAAACGGGCTAAAAAATGAGAAAATGAACAAAAACAAAAAATCTAATGTCATATTGAATGATCAAAAAAAATAGCAAAAATTTTAATATCAAACAAAAACTTTAAAATATCTTAAATCGAAATTTCTTTCGATTTTAAACAACCGGTTCTATTAATTATAAAAAAATTGTATTTTTACATTTTTTAAACTAATAATGCAATAATTGTCTTATATTTCAATTATTTGCAAATATTAAAAAAAAAAAATTATTATATCAGCTAGAAATATTTATATGATAAAGAAGGTAAATATTTAAAAAAAAGTGTTTGATAAAATTCACAAAAATAACAAATGCAAATTAAATTAAATTTTAATGGAAAAAATAATAAATTTATATTTTTTAAATTTGAGTGTAAATTTTTTAAGCCCATAGCAAAATTAGTAAAAATTAATATTGACTCACTTAATATATAAATTGTTTTTCGTTTTCTTTTTTTAATAATAGTGGATTAAATATATAAAAAATTATATAATTTATAATTAATTATAATTTAAAAATATTACCCTGTATAATAAAACAGCATAATACATTGTTCATTATTTTTTTTGTCATTATTGTCTAAAAAAAAAACTTTTCTAATCCACTTATTTACACTCGCATAAAATGTTTATTCACCTTGTTATCTGTTATAAATCCGACATTTTGTGTAACCCTGTATATACTACTTGCTAATTGTAATTTAATTATGGAAAAACAGTAAAAAAAAAATTTTTTGTTACTTCAAAGTATTAATGCACCTTAACTACAATGTAATTTATATGCGTTTAAAGTTCATGACGAATTGCATGATCTATATCTGGTCTAGATGCCATAAGAACAAACATAACCTTATTGTGAAAGAACAAAGAATTCAACAAAGGGTACCCTGATATGATAAACAATTGCGAAACGCGCTGAAGAAACAAATGGAGAATGACTGATAAGAAACACCAAAGAAGTGGAAGACTTTCTTTGGGTAAGATAAGTTTGAAAGAGTATATACAGGATGTTATATTTTATTGATAAAAACATGTTATGGAAGATATTTTTTTTTTTAATTTTTTTTTCAAAATCTTTTAAAATTACCTTCAAATGATAACTAATAAAACAATTTTAGTAAGTAGGCGTAAATAACAAAAAATATATTCTTAATAAAATCGACTTAATAAATTTTTTAAACTGTAAAATTTAATATTAATTTAATAAAATTCGATTTTTACAATTTTGGAATGAGAGAATGTTATGTTGTATTGATGAAAAAATATGTTATGGAAGATATTTCGTTAAAAAAATATTTTTTTCGAAATCTTTTAAAATTACCTTCAAATAAAACAATTTTTGTAAGTTGGCGTAAATAAAAAAAATATATTTTTATTAAAATCGACGTGAGAAAAAAGGTTTTTTTTTGTAGAAGATATAAAATAAATTTTTGAACGGTAAAATTTAATATCAATTTAATATTAAATGAAAACTTTATTCAAATTTATCAAAAATTTACAATTAAGCTACTACATGAAATATAATAATAAAAAATTTTGGAATAACACGAACAACTTATTCGACTATCTTATTTAAAAAAAACAACAACAACACAATCATATTTGTAGATAAGCAAAATTTGTCAAATATTTCAAAAAAAAATTGTCTTGGTATAAAAATCTTTTCGCTTCATTTTCGCGCTAAAAATAAATGAAATAAATCATTTTTTCGTGCACACGTAGGCGCAAAAATTCGTTTTTACAATTTTTTTTTTTAAATTCTCAAAGAAATGTGTATCTAAGTTTATAGATCACATAATATAGTTACAAGTCCAACATCGCACGAAGATACTTTCTACTGAAGATGCTATTTGATGGCGAAACGTCGGGATATATCATCTGCATCCTGCCCCGAGAATCCGTAAAAAAAAAGCGACGGATAAAAGAGATATTTTCGCTTTCATTACGGCTCTGCGTACACTCGAATTATTTTATAATGTGCGATTTTTTAAATTAACTTTTTTTAAACAACCAAATTTAATATGTACAATTTTTTTGTTGTACTAACATTTGAATATACCGCCAATATTATTATCACGCGCGTGCGCGTGAAATTGCATATACCCACAAGTTAGTCCGGACTAAAAATTTGCATCGAAAAAAAACATCGTTTTTATTTTATTTTATTTTATTTTATTGTATTGAAAAAAAAAATCGTAATTCAACTCAGTTGCTCGACACTTCTTTGGTCGTGTACACTTCTTTTAGACCCGTAGAGATAAGTCTCTTGTTGCTGCTTGCGCCGAAGAGATCGAGTAATCTATTGTGGTACAAACGGCCAGGGAAATTCTGTTTTAAGGCACCGTTCTTCAGATGAAGATGAACGAACGCTACAAGGAAATTTGATCTTCGCCTTTGCGTTTTATTCTTCAGCTACAGTACCGTATATACAGGGTGTGAATTTTTATTTATTTTTTGTTGCTGACATATAAAATTTGATATATGTAATTTATACGTTTTCCTCTTTATTTTAGAAAAACGTTAGTTTATTATCTAGGAAATATTTAAAAAAAATATTATATGATAATTATAGGGCCATTGGTATGTAAAAAAAAAAAATTCATTAATTTTATATTAGTAGCTTTAATTTTAGCAATTTTATTTAAAAAAAAATCGCAATATTTACTTATTGATCAAATAAAAATAACACCCTGTATATATCGTTGTGGTAGATTAACGTGAAGGAGCGCGAATTACGACTTATCTGAATTAATACGTGCGATGTGCTTTGTGTCTTTGATCTTCGCAGGAAGGCATTTCGTGTTTTGTTTTAATGGTTATGAAAGATATTTTCATAATATCGTTGAATGCGGCAAATTTAATTTAAAAATATCGGATTCCACAACATTGTTTTTACGGCGTGTAAAATTTAAAAAAAAAAAAATTTTTTATTTGAAAATTTAATTTAATAAAGCACAATTGTAAATTTTTGTAATTTACATTTATAAATATTTTTAATAAAATTTTATGGTGGTGTTTTTGATACGCCTACAAATTTTTAAAATTATAAACTTCTTTAATTTTAGAAACCTCTTTTAAAACCAAATGGCGAATTATATATTTTTTAATTTGCAACTGTAAATATTTTTTATATATTTTTTAATTTACGCCAAAACTAACTAACGAGACTGCAGGCAGAGCGAAAAACAAAATCTAGCACGTGTTAAAAAAAATTAAAAAAAATTACAAAAATTGATATTCAATATTTTTTGAAATTCTTCTTAACATTATAAGCAAATTCATTAATAATGATAATTATTTATAGCCAATTTTTTAAAAACAATCAAGTTTTCAACAAAAAAAAACTTATTTTATTATCTCATATTACGATTTGTCATTTAAATAGTAGTAAATATTAAAAAAAAAAATATGAACTATTTTTGTAATAACTTTTCGTTGGCTGTAATTTGGGAAAGTCTTTTTTTTTATGGTAATAGTTTTGGTAATTTATGATAATAAAAATCTACAATGTAGTAAAAAAAAAAGATATGTTGTTTTGTGGTGTAATTTTTTTTGAAAATTTTAAATATTTAAACTACCCATTTTTTAATTATTTCAAACGAACTTTTAAAATATTTCAACAAAGTGACTGCGTTTTTCCTTAGTTATGTCTTAAGATATTGACCCTGCTATTAATCCTCGCTATTTACAGAATATAACAGTAACTTCATTAAAACTAAAACTTTCTCGAAACAAAAATCGTCTTCCAAGTATTTTTTTTATATTAAAAAAACATTGCAAGAGTTTTTTTTTTAATTAACAGCGATAAACAATCTAAAAAATTGTAAAAAAATATTTGCTAAAAACTAAATTGACACCCGCAAATTTTATTAATTTATATGTGCAGTTTCATTTTTTTAACAAATCAAAAAATAACAAAATACAAATAAAAAACCAATTTCTGCGCTTTATTCGCATTAAAAAAAGAAAATGTTAATTTAACAATTCTATGTAAAAAATTATTACTTCACCTAATATCATTTTCCCATACACCCATAACAATATATTATTTTTATATTAAAAAATCGATGCGAGCGATTTTTTTTATACAAAAAAATTTAGCAGCGATAAACAATCTAAAAAATTGTATAAAAAAATTTGCTAAAAACTAAATTGACACATGCAAATTTTATTAATTTAAATTAATTAGTTTCAATTTTTTAACAAATCAAAAAATATCCAAATATTATTTATTATTTATTTATTTAAATATTTATTCGCATTAAAAAAAATATATATTTTAACAATTCTATTGAAAAATTTATTACTTCACCTAATATCATTTTCCCATACACCCAAAACAATAAATAATTTTTATATAAATTTTCAAAAATTACAATTTATTTTTTATATAATATTTGCGATTTTACAAACTTTTAAATATCTACTACCATCGTCGTTATGCAAACTAAAATCTATTCGGACGCAGTCCATTATACAATGGACATTTAGATAAGACCACGCAAGCGCAAGGATAATGCAAGGGACATATCCTGCCGCTGATCCTGATCCTGATACTTCCTACTCCCATAACGACGCTATTAGCAAGAAACCCAAATGGTCATACCGTCTTTTTCCTGTCTATTAGCCTATCTGTAATAACGGCACTATTCATCCGAAGCATTAATGCGAGTCTTGTCTTGTATTATATACCGGGTGGCGCATTTGGATTTTTTTTACAACATGTTGTTTTGTTATAAATTGCGATTTGTAATATGCATGTCATTTTTCGGTGATTATTTTTGTACTATAAATTTAATAAAAATGTATATAATAAATAAAAATAAAATAAAATCAGAACCATTTTTTTGTCAAAATATAGCCAGTAAATATAAATATTTATTTTTAAAAAATTATTTATATTTCGTTCGTTTTTAATTTCAAATTACACGCAAATGAACAAGAGAAGTTCTAGTTTAAAAAAATTTCAAATAATAAAATTAGATAAAACCAATTTTTACAAACAACTGATATCGTGACGTTAAAAATGGCGGTAAATTCAAGTATTTAAAAAATATTTTTTAATTTAAAATAACAGAAAACTGCAAAAAGTGATTCTACGATTACAAGATGTAGAATTTTTTATTATTTTTTATATTTTTCGAAATAAAATGTATACAGCTACTTTCTATACGCTACTGAAATTATGACATTTTGAAAAACATATTTAGGAAAAAATTGTATTTTTTAAATACTTTTTAAGTTTAAATAATTGAAAAAAACACGGAGGCAAGTGAATCTATTTTTAGAATAGCGTAAAAAAAATTTTTGTGTATACAGTTTGGTTTTTTATAAAAAAAAAAGATATGGTTTTTTGTAAATGATTTTTATCTCTAAATTATGATCTTCTGCAGTTCTGTTAATGCGTTTAAATTTTAATTGTAAATTGAGTATACGTTGACCGAATCAGAAATCGTTAAGATAGATAGTTCTTGTTTAACTGGCAACACTGGCAACGGAAAACCGAGATAGTCATTAGACAGCTTCGCTAAATATGTGCTTAAATTTTTCCTTTGGAAAAAATAGCGACAATATTAGTAATTAATGTTTATTTTCAAAATAATTTACGCTGTTTAAAAATAAATTAAAATTGTTACAAACATTTTTAACCACACTGTAAAATAAAAATATTTATATTTACACATTGTTAAATTAATGTGAAATTAACATAGCATTAATAAAAAAATTATTGGTCTATAAAATACATCGAAATTTTTGCAATTGCAAATAAAATAAAATAAATTGCATAAAAAAAATCGCAGAATAATTTTGCCTAATCGGAAAATAATTATTCAATTAATATTAGATCACTTACACAGGCAATAATAAAATTATGACAGCACAGCTTGTAATTACTGCTATATTGTCTGCCTAGAAGGATAATATGAAAATTACCCTCTAAATTAATTAAAACTTTATTAATAAAACAAACAGCGCCTGTGTGATAATTGCTATATACATTTAGAATGGGTATTCAATATAAAATAGAATTTTTTTCAGTTTGTTTTGCTGAAAGTTCATGAAATAATTTTTCTTTTTTAGATATTATATGAAAATTATATTAATGCGTTAAATGATGTGCCAAAAATTCGAAAGAATTGGTCAAAGGACAATGTTTAGATATATTAATTCTATTAAAAAAAAGCTATATTATTATTTTGGCATTTTGATTTAATTTTTGTTAAATTAATTTATTTTTATTTTATTTTGGCATTTTTAAATAAGAAATTTACTAAATAAAAATTTAAAAAATGTAAACGCACGTGGATTTGAAATAAATCCTTAAGGATTAAGGCAGTTTGCATTTTTAATTTTCGAATTATCTATTTTTTTTTCATCTTGATGCTTAAAAGGGCAGTTTATTATATTAATGTTTCATTAAAAAAATGATATATTTTGAGTAAAGAAATTTTTTTTTCAAGACAATAAAATTGATGAAATTTCAGATTTTTGTAATTTACAAAAGAAAATTGTATAAAACATAGGAAATATGTAAAAAAATGAACAAAATTTCAGGTTATTTTGCTATACTAAAGAATGTTTCGAACAATTATTTGTTAAAAAAAATAAAAAAATTAATGAATAAAATATTCTTTTCTATATCAACAAAATTTTGCTTTCGTACATTTAACAAGTTAAAAAATATATAAAAAATTATTATATATATTTCATAAATTTTTATATATAATTTCACTTATTATAATTTGAAAAATTGTTTTAAAAAAAAATTGTTATGAAAAGTTTGTTAAAAAATGAAAAAATGATTTTCGTATGTATACACAATTTTTTTTAAATAAAATTTCTTTTGTTCAAATATCATTATATTAAATTAATGAATAAAAGTTTTCGCTATCAACAAAATTTTGCCTTCTTCACATTTAAACTAGTTAAAAAATATATTAAAAATTGTTATATATATTTCATAAATTTTTATATATAATTTCACTTATTATAATTTGAAAAATTGTTTAAAAAAAAATTTGTTATGAAAAGTTTGTTAAAAAATGAAAAAATGATTTTCGTATGTATACACAATTTTTTTAAATAAAATTTCTTTTGTTCAAATATCATTATATTAAGTTAATGAATAAAATATAGTTTTCGCTATCAACAAAATTTTGCCTTCTTCACATTTAACTACATAAAAAATATATTAAAAATTGTTATATATATTTCATAAATTTTTATATATAATTTCATGTATTATAATTTGAAAAAATGTGTTTAAAAAAATTTGTTATGAAAAGTTTGTTAAAAAAATGAAAAAATGATTTTCGTATGTATACACAATTTTTTTAAATAAAATTTCTTTTGTTCAAATATCATTATATTAAGTTAATGAATAAAATATAGTTTTCGCTATCAACAAAATTTTGCCTTCTTCACATTTAACTAGATAAAAAATATATTAAAAATTGTTATATATATTTCATAAATTTTTATATATAATTTCATGTATTATAATTTGAAAAAATGTGTTTAAAAAAATTTGTTATGAAAAGTTTGTTAAAAAAATGAAAAAAATGATTTTCGTATGTATACACAATTTTTTTAAATAAAATTTCTTTTGTTCGAATATCACTATATTAAATTAATGAACAAAATATTCTTTTCTATATCAATAAAATTTTGCCTTCTTCACATTGAACTAGTTAAAAAATATATTAAAAATTGTTATATATATTTCATAAATTTTTATATATAATTTCACTTATTATAATTTGAAAAAATGTGTTTAAAAAAATTTGTTATGAAAAGTTTGTTAAAAAAATGAAAAAATGATTTTCGTATGTATACACAATTTTTTTAAATAAAATTTCTTTTGTTCAAATATCATTATATTAAGTTAATGAATAAAATATAGTTTTCGCTATCAACAAAATTTTGCCTTCTTCACATTTAACTACATAAAAAATATATTAAAAATTGTTATATATATTTCATAAATTTTTATATATAATTTCATTTATTATAATTTGAAAAAATGTGTTTAAAAAAATTTGTTATGAAAAGTTTGTTAAAAAATGAAAAAATGATTTTCGTATGTATACACAATTTTTTTAAATAAAATTTCTTTTGTTCAAATATCATTATATTAAGTTAATGAATAAAATATAGTTTTCGCTATCAACAAAATTTTGCCTTCTTCACATTTAACTACATAAAAAATATATTAAAAATTGTTATATATATTTCATAAATTTTTATATATAATTTCATGTATTATAATTTGAAAAAATGTGTTTAAAAAAATTTGTTATGAAAAGTTTGTTAAAAAAATGAAAAAATGATTTTCGTATGTATACACAATTTTTTTAAATAAAATTTCTTTTGTTCAAATATCATTATATTAAGTTAATGAATAAAATATAGTTTTCGCTATCAACAAAATTTTGCCTTCTTCACATTTAACTAGATAAAAAATATATTAAAAATTGTTATATATATTTCATAAATTTTTATATATAATTTCATTTATTATAATTTGAAAAAATGTGTTTAAAAAAATTTGTTATGAAAAGTTTGTTAAAAAAATGAAAAAATGATTTTCGTATGTATACACAATTTTTTTAAATAAAATTTCTTTTGTTCGAATATCACTATATTAAATTAATGAACAAAATATTCTTTTCTATATCAATAAAATTTTGCCTTCTTCACATTGAACTAGTTAAAAAATATATTAAAAATTGTTATATATATTTCATAAATTTTTATATATAATTTCACTTATTATAATTTGAAAAAATGTGTTTAAAAAAATTTGTTATGAAAAGTTTGTTAAAAAAATGAAAAAATGATTTTCGTATGTATACACAATTTTTTTAAATAAAATTTCTTTTGTTCGAATATCACTATATTAAATTAATGAATAAAATATTCTTTTCTATATCAACAAAATTTTGCCTTCTTCACATTTATTAACTAGTTAAAAAATATATAAAAAATTGTTATATATATTTCATAAATTTTTATATATAATTTCACTTATTATAATTTGAAAAAATGTGTTTAAAAAAATTTGTTATGAAAAGTTTGTTAAAAAAATGAAAAAATGATTTTCGTATGTATACACAATTTTTTTATATAAAATTTCTTTTGTTCGAATATTATTATATTTAATTAACGAATAAAATATTATTTTCTATATCAACAAAATATCTTCATTTAACTATTCACTAATTTAAAAAAAAAAAAATTATATATCCATGATAAAATTCAGCATTTATTATAAAATGACCGGCACAACTTTTCTTTTTATAGATTCTTTTCCATCTTAGAAAGTATTTAATCTTTGCCTTTTACGACAGTTTTACACATCGAAGGTTCAGGCATAATTTCCATTTCCTCTTCGGCCTGGCCATCAGACACTAGGAAGTGATTCTAACCACGAAACCGTCTCAAACGATCGTGCTAAAGTGCCGATAAATTATTTTTTATTGAGATATACCGCATAAAGGTAAAAGATATAAAAGAAGTGCTAAGAATATATACTTAAAAGAAATAGTGCAAAGAATAAACAAATGCTTCTTCAGATCTGCATTGTTCAAGTTTATTTAATTTATATTACAATGTTAATAGTCGATTGTTTTTTTAAATTTTTTTATTGAATTTTTTTTAATATTTCTTAAAATTTTTTTAGCCAACTTTCGATATGTTAATGGAAAAAAAAATCGAAATTGTGCATTTTATTTAGTATATGAAAAGTCGGATTTGTTTTGGCATTAAATTGAACAAATGGGTTAAAAATTTACTATCATAAAAAAAAAAACATTTAAATTATTTCACAAACAAAAGTTTAGTTCAGTGCAAAATTATTATAATGATAATGGTTTTAGTAAAATACAAATTTTATTAAAAACTATTTTTATTTTTAAAAAATGAAGAAATCAAAGAAATTGTTGCTTTTTTTAGAGAAAATTTATACGAATTTATTACGAAAAATTTCGCCTGCGGCGCATTTCAGGGCCTTTGAAGCCATCGTGATTTTTTTTTAATACAATTTATTTAGTTACAAATTACGCTTTAAACGAAAATTGTCAAAAAATCATTCATCCATTTAATACATGCAAATTGAGGTAAATAAAAACAACTGTGCGTACAAATTTCGCAAAAATTTTATTATGTGAGCGTATAATTAACGATATTTTGCATAATTGTAATAAATGGAATAAACGTATTTAGCGCAATAAATGCGATTTATGATTTAGTGTTGATTTTCGAATATTAACGGCTGAAATTTCAGCTGAAAATGCGATTAGTTAATTTAACAAATAAATTATTAGAAAATAAATCCGTTTTCTTCGCAACTTTTGGTAATTTTAGTAATTTATATTGAAATTGTTTTAATTAAAAATTTTTTTTTATTAATTTGACTGTTAATTGAATTGCCTTTTCTATTTTCGCGACACCATTAAACGAATTTGCATTTTACAATACCACAAGTCTGATTTTGTCAAAATTAAATTTCGTATTTTTCATTCTTTATATAGTATTTCTTTTTCCTCCGGCCTTTTTTCCGTTGGCATTTCTGTCACGCACATTCTTGCAGCAAGCAGCTTACTCTGCGTTAGATGATTAAATTTTTTGCAAGCTGTTCTTCATATTATATCCACATTCATTACTTAATACACTTTTGCTGTTCCACTAAATTTTCTTATCCAATTTGCCAGCGAATATTCTACGCTCAAGAATCTATTCACTATTCTAACGTTGTGTGGTTACATGAGAATGCTTTTCTTCGCACGAGTAAGCCTCAAGATATACACAGATTTTTTTTGAAAAAAAAAATTTGAAAAGTACCTTTGTTAAACAAATATTCACCAATAGAAAATGTAATAATAATTTTTTTTTTTTTTAATTTCATGTTAGAATTGAAGATTTTTAGATTCTTAGTATATTGGAGATGTGAAGTAACAAATTTGATGAAATCAAATATTAAAAAAAAAAAATTGAAAAATACATTTATCAAAAAAATATTCACCATTACAAAATATAATAATAAATATTATAAAAAAAAAAATCATGTTCAGAATTGAAGATTTTTAGATTCTTAGTATATTGGAGATGTGAAGTAACAAATTTGATGAAATCAAATATTTAAAAAAAAAAATTGAAAAATACGTTTATCAAAAAAATATTCACCATTACAAAATATAATAATAAATATTATTAAAAAAAAAATCATGCTCAGAATTGAAGATTTTTAGATTCTTAGTATATCGAAAGAGTAAAGTAACAAATTTGATAAAATCAAATACAAAAAAAAAGAATTGAAAAATTAATTTATCAAAAAATATTCACCATTGGAAAATATAATAATAAATATTATTAAAAAAAAATTCATGTTCGGAATTGAAGATATTTAGATTCTTAGTATATCGAAGGAGTGAAGTAACAAATTTGATAAAATCAAATACAAAAAAAAAGAATTGAAAAATTAATTTATCAAAAAAATATTCACCATTGGAAAATATAATATTAGATATAATTTAAAAAAAAATCATGTTCAGAATTGAAGATTTTTAGATTCTTAGTATATTGGAGAAGTAAAGTAACAAATTTGATAAAATCAAATAAAAAAATTAAAAAATTGAAAAATACATTTATCAAAAAAATATTCACCATTGCAAAATATAATATTAGATATAATTTAAAAAAAAATCATGTTCAGAATTGAAGATTTTTAGATTCTTAGTATATTGGAGAAGTAAAGTAACAAATTTGATAAAATCAAATACTTAAAAAAAAGATTTGAAAAATACATTTATCAAAAAAATATTAACCACTGGAAAAGATATTAATAGATATTATAAAAAAAAAAAAACATGTTTAGAATTGAAGATTTTTAGATTCTTACAATCATTGCAATTAATAATAACAACTATATCGAAAAACAAATTTGATAAAATCAAATCAAAATATTAAAATATCAAAATATTAATATCAAAATAATAATATAATATCAAAAAAACTTTTTAAATCTATATATACTTTGGTTTGACCAAATAAGTATATAACAAAAAAATCATGGCATAATTGAAAAATTAAATTTACATTTCTGAAATTTCGCAATTTAATGCGCACACGAAAATAAATTTCATTTCGCAGAATGAGAGAATATGGCAGAATGTTATACGGTGGCAACTTTATCAACTTGCCACAAATTGTCTAGTGCAAATATCTTCATGTGCGCAATTATTTAAAACTAAATTTCCTAGAAATGTCCTATAAAGTTCGTTTGTGGGAAAAGTGCGTTGGTCAAAAACATTCCAACCAACTAGTGGCGAACAAACATCGTATTTGCATGCAGGGTTGCAAATGTACAAGCGGAAACTCTAGTCGAGGACATACTTGGAGGACCACGGAAGGAGGATGTCATTTTCGTAGTGATTTTTAATGCAGAATAAAAAAATTGTGTTACATTTCTTGAGCCAGAACTTTTAAAAACAAACATTAGAAGAGATGCTCTGTAGAGCATTAAAAAATTTTTTTTTAGCAATTTTCGAATTTATGTTATTTTTTAATTCTAAACGAACAAGGTTTTTTTTAGAAAAAAATTAAATAAACCCAAAAATCTTAAAATGTACATTGCAAAACATTCGCCAGTTGTTAATAAAATTATTATCATCAACTAAAAGTAAGCATGTCTATGAGAGGTTCTGGTTACGGATTTCACAAAATTCAGAGCATTATTTTTTTTTTTTAATATTTGATGTGACCTGCATTTTGTATATTTGTTATTTTTCTTTACGAATTTTAAGTTGTTTGAATTTTTACGAAGATAGAATTTCAATGCTATGGTTGTAAAAAAATTATTTGCATAGTAATTTGTTAATTTATACTGGAGAAAAAATATATTTTATAAGTTTGCAGCGTTATTTTAATATTTAATTGAATTTTATATAGTTTATTTATTTTTAATTAAATTTACAAATAAAATGTATATTAAAAAATTTACAACGAAAATATAAAAACTAGTTTTTTTTCGCAAGGACTTTTGAAACGTCTAATTTTATAAATTTCTTAAAAGTTTAAAGATTAAAATACACTTAGTCAAATATTTATATTTTTTTATATTATACAGGGAAGATTTTTTTAATATAAAAAGTACACATGAAAAATGGACTAATTGACTAATAAAAATTTAAAAAAATGTATACGTGATTTTTATTTTAGTTAGTTAAAGAGTCCGCAATCCTAAAGATTGGTTGGAAACAGCACGCCATGCCGATCTATCCTGAGCTAATCCCTTCATCTCCCTATAGCTATTCATCTCAACGTCTTCAACTATCTGACTCACATACTCCAATCTAGACCTACCTACCCCTCTCTTTCCCTCCACTCTACCTTCTATGATCAATTGCATAATCCCCCCATGCCTAAGAATATGCCCTACTAATCTGTCTCTCCTACGTTGTAACACTCTCCAAATACTTCTCTTCTCCCCTACTAACTCTAGTACAGCTTCATTTGTTACTTTATCTTCCCAACCAATCCTCATCATCCTCCTATAACACCACATTTCAAGTGCTTCTAATCTACGCTTCTCTTCCTTTCCTATAGTCCACGCCTCACACCCGTACAGTGCTACACTCCAAACATATACCTTCAGTAATCTTTTTCTAATACCCAAGTCAATATTTGATCTTAAAATCTGTTCTTTTTCTACGAATGCCTTCCTACCCTGTGCTATCCTACACTTTATATCTACCTTGCTTCGATTATCTTTTGTGATTCTACTGCCTAAATAACAAAAATCTGACACTTCTTCGATTCTATTATCTCCTATTGTGATCCTCATTTTTCTACTGCATTCCTTTTTGTCACACCTCATCACTTTAGTTTTACCTATATTTATTTTCATGTTAAAATCCCTAGTCAATACTGCCTGCATACCATTCAATACCCTTTCTAATTTCTTTTCGCTTTCTTCCAATATAGCTATATCGTCGGCGAATCTCAGCATATATATTTTCTCTCCCTGTACATTCACACCTACACTATACTCTTCTTTTACTTTGTTTATTGCATCTTCTATATATAGATTAAATAATAACGGTGAGAGTGTACATCCCTGCCGAACTCCCTTCCCTATTTTTGCTACCTCTTCTTCCCCCTCAATTCTAACTAAGGCAGTTTGGTGTTTATATAAATTAAAAATTATTCTCCTATCCTTATAATCTATACCCGTTTCTTTTAAAATTCTAAACATTATGTCCCAATCTACATTGTCAAATGCCTTTTCTAAATCTACAAAAGCTATGCAAGTTACCTTTCCTACCCTATTTCTTTTTTCTACTACCGTTCTTAGTGCTAGAATCGCCTCCCTCGTCCCTCTGTTTTTCCTAAAACCAAACTGATCTTCTCCTAGCCTTTCCTCTACTTTATTTTCTAATCTCCTATAAATAATCTTTAACAATATCTTCGATGCATGTGATAGTAGGCTAATGGTCCTATAGTTCTCACACAAATTAGCTCCTATTTTCTTCGGCATTGTTACTATTCTGCTACGCTGAAAATCCTGTGGTACTTCTCCCTTCTCATATATTTTACAAACTAACCTGTATAATCGCTCCTGCATTTTTTCCCCTGCGTGTTTTATTAATTCGGCTGGTATCATATCAATCCCCGCTGCTTTGTTATTCCGTAAATCATTTAATGCTCTATGAAACTCTGACCTAAGTATGCTAGGACCTAAGTCATCCTCATCTATCTGTTCCACATTTTCTAGCTCCTCCATGTCCTGCCTACCTTTATATAAATCTTCAAGATACTCCTTCCATCTTCTAGCTTTTTCCTTATTTTCTGTGAGTTCCTTACCCTGCTTATCACATATAATGTTACCCTTTGGTTTTACTTTAGAAAAATGTGACTTAATTTTCCTGTAGCCCAAATCTACTTTACCTCTTCTCATATCCTCCTCAATATCCTCACAATTTCCTTTTATCCACTCTTCTTTCGCTAGCTTGCATTTCCTATTAATTAAGTTCCTTAGTTCCTTATATTTTTTCTGTCCTGCTTCTGTGTTTCCAATTTTAATTTTCCTTCTTGCTTCTATCATTTTAACTATTTCTTCCGTGATCCATTCCCTCCTACCTGCCCTTTTCTTTGTGCCTAATACTTCATTTGCTGCTGTAGTTAACCCATTTCTGATTTCCCTCCATTCGCAATCTATGTCGTTCCTAGATGTTCCATTAGCCATGATTTCTACTTTCTGCTTGTACTTTTCACATACATCAGCTAATTTTAACCTATCGACATCTACTCTGACCTGTTTAGACTTCTGTAATTTCTTGAATTTGACCTCTGAGTCCAGGACTACTAAATTATGGTCACTATCAATATCTGCTCCAGGGTAACTCTTACAATTCTTAATCTGGTTCCTAAACCTCTCTTTAACCAGTATGTAATCTATCTGATACCTCCCTATATCTCCTGGCATTTTCCACGTATATATCCTGCGCTTGTGATTCTGATTTTATTTTATTTTCTATAAAAAATATATTTCAAACATTAATATATAAATAATTCCATTATAGTTTACTAATTATTTAGCGTATTTACAGGATTTGCGTATTATTGTTTGCCGGCATTTTTCCATTGTAAATGAAAACGAAAAACACGAAAAATTTACAACAATGAAAATTTCGTTTTAATCACGAATATCAAAGCAAACAAAACGCAATAAAATTTCATTCGTTTCAACAAAACGCGCGCATAAATAAAATATTTACTTTCATTTATCGGAAAAAAATGTATTTCAATCGAAACTAATTTCACATTTATAAATATTTTTATCCACAAAAAAATTAATTCAATACAATTTTCGGGTAAGGAATATAAATAGTAAAATAAATAAAATAAATATAAAATAAAATCAACTTTTTAAATCGCCAATTTCTGCAGTAAGCAAAAATATTTTTTTATATATTGCAATTGAACGTTATCCTCGACTTTATTAGGCTTTTACGGAAGCTATTTGAACTCTACACCCTTTCATATAAACCCTTATATATCCCACCCCACATCCCCCACGACCGCAACCCTCATTCCTTCCTCTCAAGGAGACAATATAGACATTCCTTCGGAAATTATAGTCGACCCAACGAGCTCGGACTTGTTCTATACATTTATTATTACACGATGTTTATATTTTTCTGACATGTAAAATACGTTTTTTTTTTTTAATTGTAGCATTTTTTTTAGTAATTTTTGTATCAAAATTTTTAACTTGAATGCAAAAATAAGTAGAATTATTAAGGGGACGGTTTGTTATTATTTTTTTTTGTGACGTGTTTTAAAATCAAGAATTTTTTTATTAAAGAACATATTAAGGCGATCGTAGTTTTTTTTTTAATGTTAAAAAAACATTTTTTTATCAAGATTTTCTCTTACTTTGGATTTTCATAAAACTAATTAATACATTATCGAAAAAAAAATGCTGAACATCTAAAAAAATGGTAGCTTTTTCAGCGTAACATTTTTTTTTAGTAATTTTTGTACTAATGTTTTATTTTTAAAAATACGTTATTAAGGGGACGGTTTGCTATTCTATTTTTTTTGTGGTGTTTTATAATCAAGAATTTTTTATTAAAGAACATTGTAAGGACGATCGTAGTTTTTTTTTTTTAATCTTAAAAAAAAAAATTTTATCAAGATTTTCTCTTACTTTAGATTTGCATAAAACTAATACAATAATGAAAAAAAAATTCTGAACATCTAAAAAAAATGTAGCTTTTCCAGCGTAAAATTTTTTTTTAGTACCAAAATTTTTAACTTGAATACTAAAATAAGTAGAATTATTAAGGGGGCGGTTTGCTATTCAATTTTGTTATATGGTGTGTTTTAAAATCAAGATTTTTAAAACTAAAGAACATAGTAAGGACGAGAGTAATTTTTTTTTTTTAATCTAAAAAAAACTTTTTTTTATCAAGATTTTCTCTTCCTTTGGATTTCCATAAAACTAATTAAACATTATCGAAATAAAAATTCTGAACATCTAAAAAAATGGTAGCTTTTTCAGCGTAACATTTTTTTTTAGTAATTTTTGTACTAATGTTTTATTTTTAAAAATACGTTATTAAGGGGACGGTTTGCTATTCTATTTTTTTTTGTGGTGTTTTATAATCAAGAATTTTTTATTAAAGAACATTGTAAGGACGATCGTAGTTTTTTTTTTTAATCTTAAAAAAAAATTTAATACAATAATGAAAAAAAAAATCTGAACATCTAAAAAAAATGTAGCTTTTCCAGCGTAAAATTTTTTTTTAGTACCAAAATTTTTAACTTGAATACTAAAATAAGTAGAATTATTAAGGGGGCGGTTTACTATTCAATTTTGTTATATGGTGTGTTTTAAAATCAAGATTTTTAAAACTAAAGAATATAGTAAGGACGATCGTAATTTTTTTTTTTTAATCTAAAAAAAACTTTTTTTTATCAAGATTTTCTCTTCCTTTGGATTTCCATAAAACGAATTAAACATTATCGAAATAAAAATTCTGAACATCTAAAAAAATGGTAGCTTTTTCAGCGTAACATTTTTTTTAGTAATTTTTGTACTAATGTTTTATTTTAAAAAAGACGTTATTAAGGGGCCGGTTTGCTATTCTATTTTTTTTGTGGTGTGTTTTATAATCAAGAATTTTTTATTAAAGAACATTGTAAGGACGATCGTAGTTTTTTTTTTTAATCTTAAAAAAAAATTTTTTATCAAGATTTTCTCTTAGTTTAGATTTGCATAAAACTAATACAATAATGAAAAAAAAATTCTGAACATCTAAAAAAAATGTAGCTTTTCCAGCGTAAAATTTTTTTTTAGTACCAAAATTTTTAACTTGAATACTAAAATAAGTAGAATTATTAAGGGGGCGGTTTGCTATTCAATTTTGTTATATGGTGTGTTTTAAAATAAAGATTTTTTAAACTAAAGAACATAGTAAGGACGATCGTAATTTTTTTTTTTTAATCTAAAAAAAACTTTTTTTTATCAAGATTTTCTCTTCCTTTGGATTTCCATAAAACTAATTAAACATTATCGAAATAAAAATTCTGAACATCTAAAAAAAATGTAGCTTTTTCAGCGTAACATTTTTTTTTAGTACCAAAAATTTTAACTTGAATGCTAAAATAAGTAGAATTATTAAGGGGACGGTTTGCTATTCTATTTATTTTTGTGGTGTTTTAAAATCAAGATTTTTTTAATTAAAGAACATAGTAAGGACGATTGTAGTTATTTTTTTTTTAATATAAAAAAAACTTTTTTTTATCAAGATTTTCTCTTACTTTGGATTCACATAAAACTTAAATCGAAAAAAAAAATTCTGAGCATCTAAAAAAAATTGTTGACTCAGAAATTGCAAACATTTTCGAAGTTAAAAATTTTATATTTTGCATTAAATTGTTGACCAAGTAATCGTAAATTTCAATTATGATAAAAAAATCACAAAATATCAGGTGATAAAACCGCCCCCTTAATATTAGGAAAAAAAAATTCTTTCTTTTTAGTAAAGTGTTTTTTATTTATTTTTGGAAAGTATTACCTAACCAAAAATTATCTTTTAATTTCGAGAGATAGCA
Organism: Leptodirus hochenwartii; assembly: GCA_947310635.1. Lineage (NCBI taxonomy): Eukaryota > Metazoa > Arthropoda > Insecta > Coleoptera > Leiodidae > Leptodirus > Leptodirus hochenwartii. The sequence goes on from OX371179.1 coordinate 2,255,559, forward strand.
AAATAGTTTACTGTCTAAAAAATTAATATGAAAATATATTTTTTTAAATATAATACAGCAACATTAAATAAATAAAAAAATTCTTTAAAAAAAATAAAAATTTTGGGGATTTAATAAAAGTTGCAAACACATGTAAATAATTGATCGTTCGGTATATATTGGTCACAATTTTAAACAATACCATTTCGAATTCAGTTCACTATAAAGGCACATATATTTGCCAGAAGACAATGTCGGAATTGCTGGAATTTGACATTGACTTCTATATTTCATATCCCAACGTTGACATTCACGAAGAATGCAGAATATCCTGAAAAATAGTTTCAGGATCGTGATGTCCTTGTTACGTGACATCAGGCATACTGTTCGGAATTTACGTTTCATTGTATATTGCATATTGTATATTGCATGTAGTGCATTTCAATTGAATCCTTGCAGTTTGCACGAATCCATTTTCGCAATAAATTTGTCATGTTAAAAGTCAGATTTAAGTCGATTTTTTAAATGGCAATTTTTCACATTTTAACCAAACAAATAGCTACCGTGTAAGTAATTTATAATTAACCAAAAAAATATGTTAATTAATTTTTTACACGAAACGGAAATTGTTTACAAGGCACCAAATTATTTTATTATTTTTTAATATTTTTTTACCATATTTTGGTGACAAATTAAAATTTGTTTAAAGGTTTAATTAATTCGTTTTTTAAGTGTAATATTGTTATTCTTGACTTTAAATTAATTTATCTCCCACCGTTCAAATTGAAAATTTTTTTTTCTAGTACCACAAACTTTACACATTTTTTTGTATAAAAAAAAAATATTTTGGACGGATGGCGTTAAATTCATGAAGGTTGGTATTGCTGGCGTGGAATATTTTTCAATTATTTTTTAAGTGCGGCTCTGCGCTCGGAGAGCAAACACTTGGAGCGGCATTCAATTTTGAGAATTGAGAACGATCGATTCGCGTATAACAATTTCAATTTAGCGGGAAAGGGAAAATAAATACAAATAAAATATTGTTAATATTAAATTTTCCGCTATGTACACACAGGGTGAAGAAAAAAAACTGTATGTCTGACTACAGCTCTGTAAACATTGCGATCGTTCAAGGATTGAATGCAGTATTGTATTGTCGAATTAGTTGAAAAATGTAAAAATTGAATTTAGTGATATTTTATATATTTTTTAACTTTAACTTTTATGATAAAATTAATAGCTTTACTTAGTACGTGTATAATAACAATATATGATTTATTATTATTATAAAAATGTCTTCAGAATTTAAAAAAAAAAATTTAAACTAATTATAATTAGCACTTAAAAATTATATATAAATCAATTTATTTGAAAAATCAACAAAAAATTATTGGCTGATTTATATGATTAAGACAGACCTGTACTGCGTGGATTTTTTGAACGCTTTGTTAAAAAAACTTAAAACTTCAATTTAAATTTAATATAAGAAATAGGTTGTATAAATTTGCAGGCAATATTCGATGTTTGATTAAAAATTGCTCTATTCAAGTTGTAACTTTTTTTTTTAGAACAGCCCATTTATGAATCTTTACATTTTTTTTTTTTTGCAAATTTTCGCCTGGCACATTTTTCGAGAACGAATTTATTTAAAAAGCAAAAAATAGATAGAAGAAATAAGTACAATTTTTAAAAGTTACGTAAAAATATAATACGTAGAATTTTTAAATATTTTATTGAAACAATATATTTAATAACGTAATTTTTTTTGAATTATCATTGTTCATAAAATATTTGATGTACAATTTTTTTTATTTATTTTTTAAATACTTTTTTCATATATGACAAAATTGTCCTGTATATTAATTAAGCAGACCTCTTTCTTAAGTCGAAAGCAGATTGAGAAATTTAAACAAAAATTAGAACTATTTCTGATAAATTTTAATTTCAAATCAAATTAAAGAAATTATTTAAAGAACCAAAAAAATATATATTTTTTTTATTTTAATAAGAATTATTTATAAACAAAAGGTATTTGTTTATGAATAATACGACTATAATTTATTAATAATATTCCGATATTGTTTAAATATTGTGTTATTTGCTATTTATACAGGGTGTTCTAAAAAACTTCATTTTACATATATTAGAAGGAAGTATTTTACGCAGTATTTTAAAAAATACGAAATAAAATGTAAATATATAAAAAAAAAACTAAAAAAAAATTGTAAACGATTTGTAGAAGTTTAATCAATTAGAAAAAATTTTGCAAACATTTTGGCAAGGTCCGCCATTACTTCCAATATATACACTTTTTCATCTTTCGTTTTTATTTGGTTGAAAAAAATCCCTTTCAAAAAAAAATCCATTTTTAGCGAAGCGATTTTTGTAACATTTTCTTCCCTTGCATTAAAAAAATATTAATAATTTTCGTAGGAAATTTGTAAAGAAAATCTGGTACGGTAAAAAACTAAATTAAAAATTGTAAACGATTTGTAGAAGTTTAATCAATTAGAAAAAAATCTGCAAACATTTTGGCAAGGTCTGACCTTTGGTCGAAAAAATCCCTTTTAAAAAAAAATCCATTTTTAGCCAAGGGATTTTTGTAACATTTTCTTCCCTTGCATTAAAAAAATTATGATAATTTTCGTAAAAATTAAAAATTGTAACCGACGTTTAATCAATTAGAAAAAAAATCTGCAAACATTTTGGCAAGGTCTGCCATTTGGTCGAAAAAATCCCTTTTAAAAAAAAATCCATTTTTAGCCAAGGGATTTTTGTAACATTTTCTTCCCTTGCATTAAAAAAATTATGATAATTTTCGTAAAAATTTAAAATTGTAACCGACGTTTAATCAATTAGAAAAAAATCTGCAAACATTTTGGCAAGGTCTGCCATTTGGTCGAAAAAATCCCTTTAAAAAAAAAAAAAACAATTTTTAGCCAAGGGATTTTTGTAACATTTTCTTCCCTTGCATTAAAAAAATATTGATAATTTTCGTAAAAATTAAAAATTGTAACCGACGTTTAATCAATTAGAAAAAAAATCTGCAAACATTTTGGCAAGGTCTGAAATTTGGTCGGAAAAATCACTTTTAAAAAAAAAATCCATTTTTAACGAAGGGATTTTTGTAACATTTTCTGCCCTTGCATTAAAAAAATATTAATAAGTTTCGTAGGAAATTTGTAATGAAAATCTGGTACGATAAAGAATTAAATTAAAAATTGCAAATGATTTGTAGAAGTTTAATCAATTAGAAAAAATTCTGCAAACATTTTGGCAAGGTCTGACCTTTGGTCGAAAAAATCCCTTTAAAAAAAAAAAAAAATCAATTTTTAGCCAAGCGATTTTTGTAACACTTTCTTCCCTTGCATTAAAAAAATATTCACAATTTTCGTAGGATATTTGCAATGAAAATCTGGTACGGTAAAAAATTAAATTAAAAATTGCAAACGATTTGTAAAAGTTTAATCAATTATAAAAAATTCTGCAAACATTTTGGCAAGGTCTGACCTTTGGTCGAAAAAATCCCTTTTAAAAGAAAAAATCCATTTTTTGCCAAGGGATTTTTGTAACATTTTCTTCCCTTACATTAAAAAAATATTGATAATTTTCGTAAACATTAAAAATTGTAACCGACGTTTAATCAATTAGAAAAAATTCTGCAAACATTTTGGCAAAGTCTGAAATTTGGTCGAAAAAATCCCTTTAAAAAAAAAAAAATCAATTTTTAGCCAAGGGATTTTTGTAACATTTTCTTCCCTTGCATTAAAAAAATATTGATAATTTTCGTAAAAATTAAAAATTGTAACCGACGTTTAATCAATTAGAAAAAAATCTGCAAACATTTTGGCAAGGTCTGCCATTTGGTCGAAAAATCTCTTTAAAAAAAAAAAATCAATTTTTAGCCAAGCGATTTTTGTAACACTTTCTTCCCTTGCATTAAAATAATATTCACAATTTTCGTAGGATATTTGCAATGAAAATCTGGTACGGTAAAAAATTAAATTAAAAATTGCAAACGATTTGTAAAAGTTTAATCAATTAGAAAAAAATCTGCAAACATTTTGGCGAGGTCCGCCATTACTTCCAATATACACAAACTACAGGCGGTAGTTACATAGTGAGGTCCTGTGAGGACTGTGTACGTTCCGTTGCATATACATTATCCGAAAAAAGAGCAGAACGAGAAGATTCTTTTATCTTTTCACGGTAATGTGCACGTTGGAACTTGCCACTACGAATGGTATATTAGCTGGTAGGTCTTCCTCTAACCGCAACCAAATCTGAATGTGCAGATTAGGATTATTCTATTTCGCTGGATGCTCGTTCAAAGTTAATTGCGCGAAACGTGGAGGAACCTCAGGGCTCGCTCCTACGCAATAATCTGGGCAATTAGATTGTTTGGCAGATTTATTTAGATTAAAAAAAAAAAAATTTTAATCTATATAATTAGTTTTTTTTGATATGTTAATTAAAATATTCACGAAGATAAAAACGCATTTTTATGCGAATTTATATTATTTCTTTCTTCGAAGCAATAAACCTTGCAAAAGAAAGGTTATAAATTTTTTTTAATATAAAATACAGATTTTATATAAAAATAGGAAAATACAGATTTTTTTTTTGAAAATTCAATTGTGGTAGTATTTCTCTGATTATTAAAACAAATTCTTTGAAATATCTTGTAGATTATTTTTAGTGGACTTGCACAATATTTTCCAGGCATTTTGTATCAAAATATCAAAGCGAAGTTTGTATCAAAAATATATTACGTGTCCAAATGTAAATTCAATATCCTCTAGTATATTTAAATTGGCCCATCAATTTATAATTTAGAATTGAATTTACGTTGCAAAATTTCTATAGACGGAAGACTTTGTTTTTTAAATATTTTTTATCGTTATGAAAGTATGAGAAAAAAATAAAAAATAAAAATTCTACATGTATGGTAATGAAAGAAAATTAAAAAGATTTTTTTTTGCTGTTTAGCTGGCTTATTTTTTTGTTATGGAAATATGGAAAAAAAAATTGAAATGTTGATTTATATTAATGTATATAAAAAAAAAAATATGGGTGGTGATAAAATTAGGAGATGATAAAATAGATGAAGTTTCCGGTTTTTTGGTAATTTAGGAAATAAATTTTAAGAAAATCAACAGAAGTAAGTAGAAAAACAGCAAATTTAAGCTGAAATATTGAAGGGGCAGTTTTTTTCAATAAAAACATAATATTCTAATTATAATATTTTTTTAAATATTGTGTACGAAGAAAATATTATAGTTTATATTATTTTATATTTATAATATTATATTATAAGGTATTCCAGAATAAGAAACTAAGAAAAATGTGGCAATAGAATTTTTGAAAAAATAATTATTCTAATTTTTACACCCGGATTAAAAATCATTAAAGACTGTAATTTTATATTGATTGCGTTTAATTCACTTTTTAAATTTTGTTTGACCAAAAATGCGGTAAAATTACAATGTTCCTATGCAAATTAAAAAATTTCTTCTCAAGAATTTTGAATATTTTACACTATTAAATATATATATTATATATATTTAATTTATTATTTTTATTATATTTTATATATATTAAAAACTTTTTAATATATATAAAATTTCGATATAAAAAGATTTTTCTTTACATTTAAAGTAAATTCAAATTTATTTAATTTCGATAAGTTTGTCGTATCAATTTTTCTAAAAAATATTGTATATTTTGTGAGGAATTTTTTTTTAAAGTTTTTTAAATACATATTTTAAAAAATAGGTTTAAGTTAGATAATAACAGATTCTGATGATTAGTTAATTTTTTTATAAATCTCCAAATTTAGAAAAATTACAAAATATTTGTGAATTTAAAAATGAAATATTTTGCCAAATATTTGATCATAGGTTGTTGTTAAAAATCCTAAATAAATTCATGATTGACGAACAGAAATATACATGCAGTTTAAAATTAATAGCAACAATTTTTTTTCAATCACCCTATTAATTTAAAAAAAAAAATAGAATATGAAGGATATATTTACGATAATTTGTATGAACGCAGAGAAAGCGAGAAAATATTGTCAATATATAGAAAAGTGTAAATATTTTTGAATATATCAACAGGTATTATATCAACAAATTTTAATTTAAAAAAAAAGTTAATTTAAGCGAACTAATTTAATTTAATATTTCTATTTAAAAAAAAAATATTTTTTTATTCAACAAAGTGACCTGCAAGAAAATAATTTAATTTACAGCGATATATTTATAATAATAAATAAATAATAATAAATAGTTTGGACAGAACAATTTATCAATTGTTATAAAAAAAAAAATTTCCCATGCAATAAACCATACCCATCATTTCACACACACACAAAAAAAAAAAACGAGGAAAACCTTTTTAAAGTTTCAAATATTCATGAAAAACATACACACACTTAATACAACACTGCATTGAGTTTTTCCCGTTTCTTCCAGCGCATAGAGCATATTCCTTACCATGTATAATATCTTCACAATACATTACATTGCCGACTTAGTTTATTATTTATATTTGCAGTCCAATTATTTTGTTCCTTAATTTGACCTACTTCCACATCAGCATAATTCTCATCAATTATCGATTCTACGTTCCCGAATATCCCGAAACCTCATAAACTATTCCCATGTTGCAAATGCTAGGTATAGATAGTATATATTACGTATAGAAGCTGCAATTTTGCGTTTTATTCAAGAAAATAATTAATTTGTCGATTGTTAAATTTGTAATTTAAAAAAATTAAATTGGCTTATTACAAATGAAGTTGGAGATGAAGTGGTAGATAAAAAAAATTAAAATTACAAAGAACAATAAATATAATATTAAATACAATCTAAAAAAAAATTTGTTTGTATAGAAAATACAATAAAAATAATAAATTATCATTTTTCAAAAATGTGTGTTTATTTTTCACTATGTGTATTTATTTAAATATTTTGCAATTTGGGTTGCATTATCATACATCAAATTAAAGTCAACAGCAATTAATATTATTTTGAGTAAATGCGAGGTAATTTTTTTTTTTCAAAAAATTATATTCGCTTATTGAAGCTATTATTACCATAAAAGCGGCATATTTTTTATTTAGAAATATTTTTCACAATATTATTTAATTATCTCACTTTTAATTGACAACAAGGTTTTCTTTTTCTAAAAAATTGTTTTTTTCTTCCTTTTTTTTAATATACTTTCTCGAATTGATCCTTCAATTTCATCAACTTTTAATTATTCATTTTTTATTATTTTTTGTTTAAATTACTTTTATCGAGGATTTTGAACGAAAAATTATTATTTTATAGAATTTATTAGATTTTATTTGTTTATTTTATTTTATTACATTTTATTAGATTTATTAGAATATTATATATTTTATTTAAAAATTATTTGACTATATAAAATAATTTTTTTTCAGCTTCTATAAAGCTGAAAAAAAATCTGCGTTGGAAGTGATAGATAAAATATATTCATGAACAAATATATTAAGTCATAAATTTAAACAATCGTTTTTGCGAATTAAAAAAATCTGTTTTGTCTGAAAATTGTGAACGTAGATGCAAAATGAAATAGATAAATTCTATTGAAATTTTAAGAATTATTATTAAAAAAATCTTATGAATTTTTGATTTTTTTTTAGATTTTAGATATTCATCAGCTAACAACTCAATTTTTTACATGTATTTTTTTAAATTAAATAGTATTCCAATGTGGGAAGAAATTAAAAAATTGATAGTATTTTTTGCCTCTAGAAAAATCGTTCGTTATTATTTTATATTAATTATATTAATATAAATTTCGTTATATTTTGCCTCTAGAAAAAAAAAACCAGCAAAATTGGCTAGCAATTTGTATTGTGTTTATAACAAATTTTGCAGCTGCGAATTAAATTTTTATAGTCCGCCACTGTACGTCCGTTGCATAAGATCAGGTCTTATTTCCTTCTGCACTTTTTACTAATCGTTTGTTGTTGTTTTTTGTATATTCTACGCATTTATTTATATGTCTAGATTGAATGAAGATTAAGTGCTCTATATTCTACAAAAAAAAAACGTTGCGGTACCACACGACTTTCTTCAATGCTTACATTTAAAAAATCATGACATATTTGACGTTTTTGCCATTTATAACAACTCCTAAACACTTACATGACACATGTGACGGTTCAGTCATTTATGACAGCTCTGTCACTTTTAATATTGACATTTGTGTCACTTTGAAGACTCTTTTAAAATATCTACACACACATTCTATTTCAACATTACGCCACATTTATTTCATTTTGTAATGTTATTTAAAAAAAAAAAAGCGAAATTTCTTACAAGGGAACATTTAATTACGCCCACTCGTTTTAAATATATTATTAATTCATTCCAGGCGGGCAGAACTCTACCCAAATGACACTGCTATATACGCATACATATATGCCGGGTGTCAAATCCAAAAACCAAAAGTAAACTCATAATACACTGCAGTTTACTTTCATTTTTATAATTTATTTATCCAAACAAAATTTTGTATTAATTTCGGTTTTTTTTTTTTGTCAACGATAGCGTATTATAACAACTAAACAGCATTATAGTTGCCGTATGTGTGATAATGATAGTTGTCACTCGGTGTGGTATTTTAGTGAAAATTTCTAGTAGAATTTGGGGAATAATCATGAGCTTTCGCCTGAGCTTAAATGCTCTCGTGCGCAGTGTCGCGCTGTACGACGCACTGGTGCCATCTAGTGAGCGAAGCTTTGATATGGAAAACTCCTTGGGCTTTTTGCATGATGGGGAAATCCCAATGGCAGACACGGAATTAGGGGCGATTTTTAATTACTCAGGAAATTATTTTTTTAATAGCTATTGTCAATAGTGTAGCGAATCATTACGAAGAGAACTAAATTAGCTAAAAGAAAAATAATTTTTATATTTATAGCTTATACATTTTTTCAGAAAATAAAGAAACTAAGTATAAATCAAATAAAACTATATATATTTTCGTAAATTACTTAGGAAATCTTTTTTTAACATCTATTGTCAATAGTGTAGCGAATGATTACGAAGAAAACTAAATTATCTAAAAGAAAAATAATTTTTATATTTATAGCTTATACATTTTTTCAGAAAATAAAGACACTAAGTATAAATCAAATAAAACTATATATATTTTCGTAAATTACTTAGGAAATCTTTTTTTAACATCTATTGTCAATAGTGTAGCGAATGATTACGAAGAAAACTAAATTATCTAAAAGAAAAATAATTTTTATATTTATAGCTTATACATTTTTTCAGAAAATAAAGAAACTAAGTATAAATCAAATAAAAAAATATATATTTTCGTAAATTACTTAGGAAATCTTTTTTTAACATCTATTGTCAATAGTGTAGCGAATGATTACGAAGAAAACTAAATTATCTAAAAGAAAAATAATTTTTATATTTATAGCTTATACATTTTTTCAGAAAATAAAGAAACTAAGTATAAATCAAATAAAAAAATATATTTTTCGTAAATTACTTAGGAAATCTTTTTTTTTAACATCTATTGTCAATAGTGTAGCGAATGATTCCGAAGAAAACTAAATTATCTAAAAGAAAAATATTTTTTATATTTATAGCTTATACATTTTTTCAGAAAATAAAGAAACTAAGTATAAATCAAATAAAAAAATATATATTTTCGTAAATTACTTAGGAAATCTTTTTTTAACATCTATTGTCAATAGTGTAGCGAATGATTACGAAGAAAACTAAATTATCTAAAAGAAAAATAATTTTTTATTTATGGCTTATACATTTTCTCCCAATATAAAGAAACTAAGTATAAATCAAATAAGAAATTTATATAATTCGTAAATTACTGAGGAAATCTTTTTTTTAACATCTATTGTCAATAGCGTAGCGACTGATTACGAAGAAAACTAAATTATCTAAAATAAAAATATTTTTATATTTATAGCTTATACATTTTTTTCAGAATATAAAGAAATTAAGTATAAATCAAATAAAAAATAATAAAAAATTTGTAATTACTCAGAAAATCGATATTTTAACATCTATCGTCAATAGTGTAGCGAATGATTACGAAGAAAACTAAATTATCTAAAAGAAAAATAATTTTTATATTTATAGCTTATACATTTTCTCCCAATATAAAGAAACTAAGTATAAATCAAATAAAAAAATTATATAATTCGTAAATTACTGAGGAAATCTTTTTTTTAACATCTATTGTCAATAGCGTAGCGACTGATTACGAAGAAAAATAAATTATCTAAAATAAAAATAATTTTTTATTTATGGCTTATACATTCTTTCAGAATATATAGAAACTAAGTATAAATCAAATTAAAAAAATTAAAAAAAATATATAGAACTAATAAAAAAAATCAAATGTGAGTCCGATGAAATTTAGAATTATGCAATAGCAACAAAATATTGAAAAAATAGGACTTAAACCGTAAATCATCCCAATAAAAAGTAACGAAGATAAAAGAAGATATACCAATAATTTCCTGTCCGAAATTAACATGTCAAAAATCTTCACGATACGGTCCAGTAGCTTTAACTGAATTCAAGTTTCACTTCTCCTACATGGAAGTTTAGCATCTCTCATTCCGATAACTGCAATCATATATTCCACGGTCTCTGTCTAATTCATACACGCAGAATTGGCCAAGAGCACGGGGGGGGGGGCTGCCCCCCCCGCCAAAATACACCGCACCATCGCTGCGAGAAACTTCACTACGCCGCTCGTACAATTTAAAATAATTCCACTTCTTGCATGCGAAATCTAAATGTAAATATCTCTCCTTTGGGGCTTCCTGCGCGATGAGCGTCCATGATCCTCCGCCCAGTATGGCGGGCGCGAAGAACTTGATTCGTTGGTAACCTCGAATAATGCAGATTAGTGGCCGGAGAGTTGGAATGCTGCGAAAATGGTGCATTTGGCCAGAGCCAAATGTCGAAGATGTCTTAATTTTCGTTAACAATTTTGTGCGAGCAATTTTTAGTTGCAGAAAATCGTACAATACCACAAACATTTCTAATGGCTAAACAATTTTTTTTTCCTAGTGTCATTGTTGTAGAAAACTTCGTAATAAAAATCGAAAAATTCTTAATTAATCTCAAAAGATTTTCTAAAGAATATATATTTTTTTAACACCAAACGGCTTTAGTTAGAATTGAGGGGGAAGAAGAGGTAGCGAGAATAGGAATGGGAGTCGGGCAGGGATGTACACTGTCGCCGTTATTATTCAATCTCTATATATAAGATGCAATAAACAAGGTAAAAGTAGAGTGTAGTGTAAATGCGAAATTTCTTCAATATATTTTTACACATTTAATTTAGAAGAAATTTCTACAAAAAATAACATCGATGTGACATTTTCACAAACAAGAAAACTGAAGATTTGCCAATCTTCAAAAATATGGTCAAATTTGTGCTAAATAAATTATATACTTCCTTATATATTACTTTTATATTTGCATATATTCATTATTAGTTTCGCTTTTATTAAAGGATCTTCAGCAGAAAATTGTTAACAAATTATCTAAATTCAATAACCACAAAACTTCAATTCACCAGCACGTACAATAAAAGAAGAAAGTACACCAACATCGTACTAAAAAAAAATTAAACATAAATAAGATCAAAAAAAAAGTAAACAAAACAAAAAATTGTAATCGACAATTTTCTCCTGAAGATGCTTTAATAAAAGCGAAACTAGTACAGAATCAAATACAAATTAAACATTACGTAATGGCGTATTTAATTTATTTTACAAAAAATTTACCACATACAAAGAACATTATAAAAATCAAAATATAAATATTTCATTGTAAATTCTTAACTTCGATCAATTATTTAAATACTTAACGATGGATTAAAGCCACTGGAATACGAACACACGCACAAAAAGCTACGAAAAACAAATAATATCTACTCCAACAATTCCGGGACTAATTATTATTCATACAGTTCAGCGAGGTAGATAGTTCTGGAGTATAAAGTTCTGCAGTTTCCCTTTTTCTTCGCAGATACTCCGGCTATATTTTCGCGGGATAATATAATGGCGGTATGATCTCTCACTCGCGGGAAATGTACGGCATTAACCCCCCAAAGAAAGAATTAATTACACTAGCAGCGTAAAAATAATCCTAGCAGCAGGTAATTATACGCTCGCGTTTGCGAGAAGAAAATAAATGCAACGGAACGAAATATAAGCATACAAAAAAAAACGAAAAGAAAAACGATATCAAATATAAAACGGTGATATTGTAAGATAATTCAGGTTTTAGTTGGATTTAGACAACTATTTATGGAACACGCTGTATGTTACCAGTGATTTTGTAAAAAAAAAACGTGTGATCAAATTTAAACTTGTCCAAAGTATTTAATAAAAGGTTCAGTTGCGATTAGAAAAAATATTTATGAAACACCCTGTATGTAGTAAGTATTTATTTAATGTAAATGATGAAGGAAAGTGTGATTAAATAAATGTCTATATAATAAATTAATTAAATGTCCTCTTATAGTAGTGTAAGATGTAGAACAGTATTTGATGTGTTTATGGACCACCCTATATATAATAAGTAATTATTTGTGGGCTATTTATTATTCGGAACGTATTAGCATAGAAATGACTATTTGTAGATTTATTTTTAATAATAACTGAAGGTGCGGGATGAAATTAGCTTTTAATAAGTCACCAGAAAAAAATAGAAATGTATCAACAGCTTTTTTTTGTTGATAAAAATTGTATGTTTGTGCAAAATTTTTCTAAAAATTTTTTTGCATTAATATTCAAAAAATCGCAAAGATCAATAATTTTACTAATTTTACTAAAAAAAAAAAATTTTTTTCTTATTAGTGCCTGTATTTTGAAATCTCACATTTTTAGCCGCTGTTTGTTTTATTTATAATAGGGTTTAAAACTTTTATTTTGCACAACAAATTTTCGACTATAATGGACTATTTTGGTCCAATTGCAGCTAATTGAAATATATTTTAGTTCACCAGAAAATATATTGCGAAAAGTTCATTCATTCGTTTTTTTTTAACAATACAAAAAGATAGTGCGGACAAGTTTATTAAGTTTTATTATCATGTCTCATGTTGAGTAAAAAAATTTACTCATGAGATATGACAAAAAGTTTATTATTTGCTATTTAATTAGTTTATTCGTTTTTCTTCATAAAAATTAAGAAAAAAATTATAAATATTGCATAAAAATTGCAGAAAAAAATTGCATAATCAAATTTTTATACAATCTACTAATAAATAATAAATATTTTTTTAGCTGAATACGAGTGAACAAAACGTCCTTTTAAACACACTTTTTGTTGAACACCGACTGAAAAAAACAACATATTCCATCATTTATTTCCAGTTGCTTTTAATCGAGTTGTTATTTTGTGAATCGAATTTTTTTTTGGCACGAATAATTGGTCCACTCAGTAGGTACAGTGCCATTACCCGAAATGGCACTGATCTTCGTTTCGGATACTTGATTATTTTAAGTGTACTAATTGTGTCGAAAATGATAAAAAATAAAAATCGACTAAAATATATAATTCGTATTGTAATTGTTATACGTGCCAAAAAGTGCCGAAAGCAGATTTTCTGTTATTTTTAAAGAATATTATGGTAATGTATCATTTTTTACCTGCAGGATATTTACTATGCAAATTTGAAACAAAAAATAATAACCATTTTCAAATAATTTTAAATTATACATTTATTGTTCTTTCTAAATGATATTAGAATTAAAAAAAAATTGAGATTAATTATATAGCTCATTTAAATAAAAATAAAAATATTTCAATATTAAAATATTTTTTTAATCTTCGTTATTTGTCAAATAGATTCGTATATAGATATTTCTGTATATTCTTATAGTTAATATATGATTTTAATACTAGTCCGAAATTATGGGATTATGAAATTACAAAAAAATCCATTTTGATTTATAAAGGCGTATTAAGTAACAAAATAGAATTGTGCAAGTTGCTTTCAAAAAATATTTCTTGTGCCAAAAATTTGCAGAAAATAGCGACAAAAGAAAGGTACAAAAATTTAAATATGTTGCAAATCAAAAAAAAAAAAAACAGTAGCTTTAACAGTAAAAAAAACAGTAGATTTTTATATGACTGTATTTTTTTAGAAGTATTTATTTTTCAGCTTCTTATGATCAAAAATTTACCAAATTTCAAAAAAAAACTAACTTAAGATTTTGTAAGATTTTTATTTTTAATTATAATAATAAAACATTCAGAAAAATGTCACTTTTCGTTTGAATATTTAATTCATTTGGGCTTGTTTTAAAGGACAAAGAATTATAAATTACAATTTATCACAATTTTGCATGAGAAATTTTAATGAATTAAAATATAAGTCAAGAGCAACGTACATAAATTTTAAAAGCAAATTTACAATTTAAATAATTTATAATTGAAATATCTACACGAAATAATTCTTGGATTTTTTTACTTTCTGCTGCTTTTTGAGCGTTCAAAACTTTATCACATTATTTTGCATTATACACTTGGATTTGTTATATGATTTTTTTTTTATATTTTTGAATGAACGAAAATAAATCTATCCATTATAGATTTTCCTCTAGCTACTATATAAAAAAAAATCTAGTTTAAACCACCAGATCTAGTGGGAATCCAACTAATTTGGCAACACTGCCAACCACGCTTTTACTATGCCTATAGTTTTCTTGGCACGAAAACTTGGCACGAATGAAACTCACAAGTAGCTCTACACTAGAGGAAAATCATTCCATTTTATCTTCGTTTTTTCTGTACTTGATGCTGGAGCATCAAATCTGTCAAATCTCAAGAGCTCAGCGTCAAAAAAAATCATATATATTTTTTGTCAATTTATAATAACCAAAAAAATATTTCGAATCCATTTTTTTTTTGTTTTTCGTTCTCTTTTGATTTTTACATAGTTAGATTAATGGAACAAAATTTTCTTCAAAAACTTATTTTTAACTTCAACAAAAAAGAAACATTTTTTCATATAAAAAAAAAAATTTTTTAAACACATTTAAGAAAAATTCCTATATTTCAAAAAATCTACGACGATTTTTCAAAAAATCCATCAAAAAATCTACGAAAAAAAAACACAAAGCGTCCCTTATTTATATTCAACTTGCAACTGTCATTAGTTGACACTTTCCTGTCAACGTGACATCAGATCGAATAAATGTTGTCAAACAAACAAACACAAAACGAAAATAGAAATAAAAATGCATGTTCAAGTGACAAAAAAAAAACAAATAATATTTTTCTAAGCGATTAGATTAAATTTTCTTCTTCACCAGGTTAAATGAAACATGTTAATAAATTGTTCTAGACAATTTTCATATATACCGCGTACGCATAATTAGATTATTTAAACAACACCACAGTCTGCGATGAAATATAATTGAGTGTACAAAACGAATTTGTTGTTTGTGTTCCAGAACGTGCCTTATCATTCAAATGACACTGTTTCCGTCAAGTCAAATACTAAGAAGAACCAAAAAAAAAATTTTGGTTCAATATTTGGGGGGGATATAATCACAAACATGTGTCAAAAACGTTTTTCTTTTACATTTCTTTAAAAATCGGTATTGAGATTCGATGTGGCAACAGTGGATGGGTTTGTAGCTATCACACATGCGCACCGTGCGTATCTATACTACCCACGTCATTTATATTGTTCAAATATTTTTTATTAAAGCAAAACAGTACATATGGCGAAATATTTTTTTGAAGATTTTTTATTTATTTATAATTTATTTTTTTCCAGCTGTAGAAAGGAGGCAAAAAAATTTTTTTTTGTCTATTTATTCTTGGAAAAGGTAGAGGACGGTATAAATATGTGGAAACAGCCTTTTTGCACGCGCAGAAACTAGTTAAAATAAAACAACTGAAGTTGGCAATTAGGTAACGCAGATACGAGCATGTGGAGATAGCAAGTTTCGCTCAAATTGCATCTTCAGGTACGTATAAAGTTGCGCGCTGAAGTTTCACGGTGCGACATGCGGAACTAGTTTTGCTTTGAAGATACTGTTAGGCGATACAACTCTTGGAAAATGGAAGATTATAATGGGAATTATAATGATTTGGTTAGAAGTGCAATTTGTATTGTAAATCGATTTAGACAAGAAAAATTGAGTACAAAAATGTCAAAAAACGGTGTTTTTTGAACCAATTATTAGTTCATTTGTTAGTGTCAAGTTGAAATAAATTTTATAAAATATAAGCACTTGGAAAAAAAAATTCCTATTCGAGTTTTGTGTATAATAAAATATCGTAGATTTTTTTAATAGCGCAAATATTAGCACGATATTTTGGGGGGGGGAATAAATGGATGATACGCTCCATATAATTTTTTTCTTCTAATTTAATTTTGTAAGCGACAAAAATTTTTAGTAACTATATTTTCATTTTTTTATTAATCACAGAAGAAATTTTAAATCAATATTTTTTTAATATAGAACCAAACATGTCGTTACTTAATAAAAAACAAATTTCTTGTGTAAAAATTTTTTAAAAAATATAAATTTTACACAAGATTCGTTAAATTTCATTTAAAGCATATCGGAAAATTTTCCAATCATTTTTCCTGGTTCAAATGGTGTTTATAACAAATTAATTGCGATAAATACGATTTAAAATCTGTCCATATAATTTTTTTCTTCTAATTTAATTTTGTAAGCGACAAAAATTTTTAGTAACTATATTTTCATTTTTTCATTAATCACAGAAGAAATTTTAAACCAATATTTTTTTAATATAGAACCAAACATGTCGTTACCTAATAAAAAACAAATTTCTTCTGTAAAAATTTTTTAAAAAATATAAATTTTACACAAGATTCGTTAAATTTCATTTAAAGCATATCGGAAAATTTTCCAACCATTTTTCCTCGTTCAAATTGTGTTTATAACAAATTAATTGCGATAAATACGATTTAAAATCTGTCCATATAATTTTTTTCTTCTAATTTAATTTTGTAAGCGACAAAAATTTTTAGTAACTATATTTTCATTTTTTCATTAATCACAGAAGAAATTTTAAACCAATATTTTTTTAATATAGAACCAAACATGTCGTTACCTAATAAAAAACAAATTTCTTCTGTAAAAATTTTTTAAAAAATATAAATTTTACACAAGATTCGTTAAATTTCATTTAAAGCATATCGGAAAATTTTCCAACCATTTTTCCTCGTTCAAATTGTGTTTATAACAAATTAATTGCGATAAATACGATTTAAAATCTGTCCATATAATTTTTTTCTTCTAATTTAATTTTGTAAGCGACAAAAATTTTTAGTAACTATATTTTCATTTTTTCATTAATCACAGAAGAAATTTTAAACCAATATTTTTTTAATATAGAACCAAACATGTCGTTACCTAATAAAAAACAAATTTCTTCTGTAAAAATTTTTTAAAAAATATAAATTTTACACAAGATTCGTTAAATTTCATTTAAAGCATATCGGAAAATTTTCCAACCATTTTTCCTCGTTCAAATTGTGTTTATAACAAATTAATTGCGATAAATACGATTTAAAATCTGTCCATATAATTTTTTTCTTCTAATTTAATTTTGTAAGCGACAAAAATTTTTAGTAACTATATTTTCATTTTTTCATTAATCACAGAAGAAATTTTAAACCAATATTTTTTTAATATAGAACCAAACATGTCGTTACTTAATAAAAAACAAATTTCTTCTGTAAAAATTTTTTTAAAAATATAAATTTTACACAAGATTCGTTAAATTTCATTCAAAGCATATCGGAAAATTTTCCAACCATTTTTCCTGGTTCGAATTGTGTTTATAACAAATTAATTGCGATAAATACGATTTAAAATCTGTCCATATAATTTTTTTCTTCTAATTTAATTTTGTAAGCGACAAAAATTTTTAGTAACTATATTTTCATTTTTTCACTAATCACAGAAGAAATTTTAAACCAATATTTTTTTAATATAGAACCAAACATGTCGTTACTAAATAAAAAACAAATTTCTTGTCTAAAAATTTTTTAAAAAATATAAATTTTACACAAGATTCATTAAATTTCATTTAAAGCATATCGGAAAATTTTCCAACCATTTTTCCAGGTTCAAATTGTGTTTATAACAAATTAATACGATTTAAAATCTGTCCATATAATTTTTTTCTTCTAATTTAATTTTGTAAGCGACAAAAAATTTTACTAACTATATTTTCATTTTTTCACTCATTTTTTCACTAAGCAATTTCTTTAAAAAAATTAAAAAAATATATATTTAACACAAGATTCATTAAATTTCGTTTAAAGCATATCGGAAAAATGTTCAACCATTTTTCTTGGCTCAAATTGTGTTTATAACAAATTAATTGCGATAAATACGATTTAAAATATGTAAATATAATTTTTATTTGTCCATATAATTTTTTGTTCTAATTTAATTTTGTAAGCGATAAAAAAATTTGCGTAAGAATTTTAAAATTGCGGCTTTAAAAAAAATAAAACTTGCATTTAGAGAATAAAGTCGCGAGACACAAAACGCTCTAAATGTTTTTTAATATATATTAAGAACTAGAAAAAAGCTTACATCATTAATCTTTGACATATAAATCTTGCCTTGTTCTTGATGTTTTTCACTCGCCGAAAAGATTCTAAATCTTCATAAAACTTTCCGCACGAATTTGTTCAATATTATTTCACTTGTACATTTTATACGGGTTTTTATATTTACATAGTTGCAGATTTATAATCCTCAGATCAAAAATTGTCCCATACAATCATTTTTTCGAGCAAAATAAAAAATTGTAAATTTTGGCACGGCCATACAAAAATATTACTAACTGCTCTAACTGAAGAGGCAATTTACAGCGCGGTTAAATCGATCAGCACGATCAAGAGCACCTGCAGCAACTGCTCGAGTATTTCGTTATCAATAAATTCCTGTACTTGTTTATATTAACAGAATTTTATGTAAACACTTCAACGAATATTTACAAAATATATTTCACAAAGTAAAATACAATTTGTTTGCTCTAAAACTTCTGTTTAGAAATAACGTAAAGTTTTTTTTAGAAAATAGCAATTTTTCAGCCATTATGTTTTGTTTGCAAATTTGAATATAAAAAAAAAATTGTAATATAAGATTTGTTAATTTTTTTTGAGCATCTTTTTGACAAATTTAAGCAAAAGAAAATTCTGTCGGTTTTCATCAAAATTATCGAAAAATTATCGAAAAAGAGCACAGGTCGATTTTCATCAAAATTATCGAAAAATTATCGAAAAACAGCAGAGGTCGATTTTCATCAAAATTATCATTTCCCATTAGAAAATGTCCCATGTCAATAATTTTTTCACGTTTAATAAAAATTTATAATCTTAGCATGGACAGTCCATATAAAAATGTTTCTAAATGCTGCCTTTGAAATTGCACACGCAATTAACAACGCGTATTCACAGTTGCTGATCGTGTTGGTATCGCCATCTACATATTTTTATATTAGATGTGTGTGCGACAACGACGATAAACACACACACAGATTACACACTATTTATTCTCGACGAACGCGGCGAGAAATTCAAGTCTAACTATATGGTTACGTGAATGCAATCCCATCTTTGCACATGCTATTTTATATGGGCAGTTTCAATGGCACCCTGAACGATAAGTTGAAGCGAAGAATATAAACTCGAAAAAGTTGATTGCGTTGGTTGAAGCGAGACTTTCGCCGTTTTCTGAGAATGTTCTCGCTCTAGTTGGAGTATTTGTTATCAACAAACGCGTTTTTACTATCCGACTTTTATCTGTACAGTAGTACACCTACTGCCAACAATATGGCAAATCAGACATAAATGTATAGTTTATAAAAACTGAAAAAAGAAAATACAATTATTGACCGATTGTTTGAGGACGCTATTGTGTATTTATGTTGTAATTCATAAATCCAACATAATTTGCTATAAAATATTTGACAAAAATCGAAATAAAATATTTAAAAAATTTAAATATAAGAAATGTATGTAAAAAAATATTATTTATATATATATATATATAATCGCCAGGTCTCGCCTAGAATAATTTTAAGTCAGACACTTTAAGCCACAATTATTGACTATTTCTTTGACTCGATTGTACATGACAAATGGTCGTTATGCCTTTGATTATGATATACAAGTCTATATGAATGTAGAGGAAAATTAGCCATTCTTAAATTTCAATTTCCGACCGATTTAACAAAGACACTTAAATTTTGAAAAAAATTGGCAAAAATAGACATAATCGCTTTAATATAACACCAAAATCATTGAAATCTGTCGAGCCGTTTCGCAGAATTTTTTTAATACCGGTAAATGGTAAACTTTTGTAGTAGCATGGAAATAATGATTTTTATCTTTAAGCGGGACAAATTACCGAAAATAGAGATTGTCCCGCTAAAAGCGGGACGTATGGTCACTTTACTTATTTGTGTTATTAATTTTATAACAATAAAATTTTATATAAAATAAAATAAGCAAAAATCTGTTAGG
The DNA here is from genome assembly GCA_947310635.1 of Leptodirus hochenwartii. Lineage (NCBI taxonomy): Eukaryota > Metazoa > Arthropoda > Insecta > Coleoptera > Leiodidae > Leptodirus > Leptodirus hochenwartii. Next base: position 2,276,115 of record OX371179.1, read on the forward strand.
TAAGCTGTTCATCAAAATTATCGAAAAATGATCGAAAAAGAGCAGAGGTCGATTTTCATCAAAATTATCGAAAAATTATCGAAAAAAAGCAAAGGTATATACCTGTCGATTTTCATTAAAATTATCGAAAAAAAATCGAAAAAGAACAGAGGTCGATTTTCATCAAAATTATCGAAAAATTATCGAAAAAAAGCAAAGGTATATACCTGTCGATTTTCATTAAAATTATCGAAAAAAAATCGAAAAAGAACAGAGGTCGATTTTCATCAAAATTATCGAAAAGGAACAAAAAAAAAAAGTATCTTCTTCTTGAAAATGATTTTTTTTTAAATAAATTGAACACAAGTTTCAATAAATTTAATTTTTAAAAATATAAAAAAAATTCCATCACTTTTTTGGTTCAAATCACAGAAGAAAAATTGAGTCAACATTTTTCTTTAATAAAGGACCAAACATCTCCTTAGTTAGTTAAAGAGTCCGCAATCTTAAAGATTGGTTGGAAACAGCACGCCATGCCGATCTATCCTGAGCTAATCCCTTCATCTCCCTATAGTTATTCATCTCAACGTCTTCAACTATCTGACTCACATACTCCAATCTAGGCCTACCTACCCCTCTCTTTCCCTCCACTCTACCTTCTATGATCAATTGCATAATCCCCCCATGCCTAAGAATATGCCCTACTAATCTGTCTCTCCTACGCTGTAACACTCTCCAGATACTTCTCTTCTCCCCTACTAACTCTAGTACAGCTTCATTTGTTACTTTATCTTCCCAACCAATCCTCATCATCCTCCTATAACACCACATTTCAAGTGCTTCTAATCTACGCTTCTCTTCCTTTCCTATAGTCCACGCCTCACACCCGTACAGTGCTACACTCCAAACATATACCTTCAGTAATCTTTTTCTAATACCCAAGTCAATATTTGATCTTAAAATCTGTTGTTTTTCTACGAATGCCTTCCTACCCTGTGCTATCCTACACTTTATATCTACCTTGCTTCGATTATCTTTTGTGATTCTACTGCCTAAATAACAAAAATCTGACACTTCTTCGATTCTATTATCTCCTATTGTGATCCTCATTTTTCTACTGCATTCCTTTTTGTCACACCTCATCACTTTAGTTTTACCTATATTTATTTTCATGTTAAAATCCCTAGTCAATACTGCCTGCATACCATTCAATACCCTTTCTAAATTCTTTTCGCTTTCTTCCAATATAGCTATATCGTCGGCGAATCTCAACATATATATTTTCTCTCCCTGTACATTCACACCTACACTATACTCTTCTTTTACTTTGTTTATTGCATCTTCTATATATAGATTAAATAATAACGGTGAGGGTGTACATCCCTGCCGAACTCCCTTCCCTATTTTTGCTACCTCTTCTTCCCCCTCAATTCTAACTAAGGCAGTTTGGTGTTTATATAAATTAAAAATTATTCTCCTATCCTTATAATCTATACCCGTTTCTTTTAAAATTCTAAACATTATGTCCCAATCTACATTATCAAATGCCTTTTCTAAATCTACAAAAGCTATGCAAGTTACCTTTCCTACCCTCTTTCTTTTTTCTACTACCGTTCTTAGTGCTAGAATCGCCTCTCTCGTCCCTCTGTTTTTCCTAAAACCAAACTGATCTTCTCCTAGCCTTTCCTCTACTTTATTTTCTAATCTCCTATAAATAATCTTTAGCAATATCTTCGATGCATGTGATAGTAGACTAATGGTCCTATAGTTCTCACACAAATTAGCTCCTATTTTCTTCGGCATTGTTACTATTCTACTACGCTGAAAATCCTGTGGTACTTCTCCCTTCTCATATATTTTACAAACTAACCTGTATAATCGCTCCTGCATTTTTTCCCCTGCGTGTTTTATTAATTCGGCTGTATCGTATCAATCTCCTTAGATAATAATAATTTTTCACAAAAAAAAAATGTTTCTTCTTCTTGAAAATGAATTCTTTTAAAAATATATTTAACACAAGCCTCATTAAATTTCATTTAAAGCATATCAAAAAAAAATTCCAACAATTTTTCTTGGTCCGAATCACAGAAGAAAAATTAAAACAATAATCTTTTAATAAAGGACTAAGCATGTCCTTACATAATAATAATTTCTCACAAAAAAACAATGTGAAAAGGATTTTTTTTTTAGATATGTACCAACATCTGCATAGTTGCGTTGAAATGAGGAAATCAGGAAAAGGCAACTGAGCGATGGCCTCCTATTACATTGCTATTGTACGAAAAGAGCTGGAAGAGAACATTGTCACAAAATCCCCGTCGAAAATCTTTTGAGAGATTCGCGCAGAGAAAGGTCCTTTAGACTCCAGACATGGCGTGAATAATATACAAAAGAAATATACATTTTAATACTGGATGTACGCTAAATTGCATTGTTTTTTAAGTTCGCGAAATTGGATTATTAAAAGATAAAATTATTTCTTTAAAAATAATATAAAAATTATTTTTCAATCAAAAGTTATACGCAAAAAACCAGTACCATAATACATTTTCAACACTAAATATGACTACAAATTTTTCTGTTTATAATTATGACTTTTCGCCTCATCCTGTATTCGTATATCTAACTATCATTATGTACTTATACATTTTAATATTATATTTCTTTACAAATGTGAACTGCAGGCGCAGCTAAAGAAAACCAAGTTGTAAAAAATGTAAAAAGAACATATCAAATATTAAGTGTTTTTTTTTTCTAAATAAATTTCCAATCAGCGAAATAAATAAATTGCAGATTTCTAAAATTAAATAAACAATTTTTTAAATAATAAAATAATCGTTTTATCCATCCATAATCAACGATTGGAAAAATTTGGTTAAACATTCGATGAAAAGAAATTCAAAATTGCGACGTTGCCGAATTTTTTATTTCTTTTTCAAGTCGCTAAATTATTTAATATAAAATTTGCACATAAATCGCACGAATACCTTTTCAATGAATTTTCTTCGCAATTGCATCAAAAAAAAACAAATATTCATCGAAATTCCAATAACACATTTAGTTTTATTTCGCGGTATTATTTTTATTGGACTCGAAATTTATTTGTATAGAACTTTTATTGCAACAAAATAAAAGTTTCACTTATATATGGTCTATGAAAGTTTTCATGAAACTTGTCTGTTCGCATAAAACAAGTTGGCTATGTGTTTTTAAGAGATACTAGGTATATTGAAACAGTGATGCCATTTTCTGTGCTAATACAGAAAAATTAGTGTGTGGTAATTTATAATTTCGAAAGTAACAAAAAAAAAATCGTATTTTTGATCTTTGATTGTTCAACAGCAAAAAAATGCAGAAAAAAAAATTAAAAAAGTCTTTTTATAGGTATTTTTACTAGATTTGTAATGTTTAAAAAAAAATTGAATTTTGTGAAAATTGATATTTAGACAGCGTTATCTACGAAGTGGGAAGTAAACCAATTTTTTTGTTCTCCATGTATATATTTAGTCTTAGGCAAAACTTGTATAAAAGTATCTATTTAATATGCGGTGAAAAATATAAAAGTTCTTGTGTGCGTTTAGATTGAAGTTGAAAAAGAGATGGCTGAAGAAAAGTATAAAATTACACGCATCAATCAACGTTATCGTCATATACAAACGCCCTGTATATACATATAATAACATACATGGCCGTATCAAAAAATTTCTAAATAAAAATTCATTGCATAAAAACAGTGTTTACTTTTTAATTATTTTTTAAACATTACCAAACAAATTTTTATTGATAAGGTAGAAATGGGCCCTTAGAAATTTTTTCTTGCACAATTTATCGATCATTTTTTTTATTCAGAAGTATCAAGAATTTGTCAATATAAAGGCTTATAGAAAAAAAATTATATAAGGGCCCGTTTTTACGTCATCAATAAAAAATCGCACAAAAAAAATTGGAAATGTTTCTGTTATTGATGAATATTTCGAAATAGTAATCATTATGTGAAATTATGTTAATTTTAGGGTAGCAATTGTTGATTATGTTGTCATTTCTGTTTTCGAAAATGTTTTGAATTTTTTTTCACGTGTTCAAAATATTCCAATTTATATATTGAGGAGGCTCAAGAGTTTTGCTAATAAGCAAAATTTTCAAAAGTTTTTTACGCTCAATTTTGAGCGAAACATTTCAATTTTTAACAATTAAACCATGTATAAAAAATAAACCGATATTCAATAAATCGTTAATAAAATACATCCTTCATCGAGCGCAAACTTCCCTTCTATCAATCTCAAACTTTAATTGTATAAAGTTGTATATCTAAGTACAAGAAAGTTTGCAGCACTTTACCAAACATCTAACTCTTGTGCAGTTATGTGCATATCAAGATAAACTTTATTACAGCTGCACATCAGACGTGCGCATATATTTTTGGGGTTGGTAAACCACACCGAGATTCTGAACATCGAACATATTTGTTTGCCACATTATCCGCAAGTATTTTCAATCATCTATATTGTATATTGATGTTTCACTGGGTATTTTAGATTGGAGCATTATATATCTGCGAGAATATGTAAAAAAAAAAATTTTTTTGCATGTTTACGGAAGTGATACGAAGGAAATAAAATTCGATGTTAAATGTATCCAAAAAAAATTTTTTTCGAAACTTCGAAATTTTTGAGTCGAAACATTTTTTTGATAGAATTGCAGTGATGTAAATTTATCAGTCAATATTCCAGCTAACATATTAAAAGCCTTAATTCAATTTTTTCGATTGTTAAATAGGTTTGGCAACGTCTCAAAGTAGAAGATAATTTGACAAGGAATAAGCGCAATTTTGAGATTTTTTAACATAGCTAATGTCTTCAAAATATGTCTTTAAAAAAGCATTTAACGTAGCTAATATCTTCAGAATTTGTCATTATGTGATCTATACTTTTTTGAATGTGTGTTGAAAATATTACGCTCTTCTAACGGTTATGTAAGAAATTTTCTTGATTCAAAGTATGATAAGTTTTTTTTGGCAATAAAATTTGTGTACAATAAAATGCAAAAAAAAACGTACAAAATAAAAAGTTATAACAACTAAGCTTTTTTTTGAATTTATATAGTATAGGAATTATCAAAAATCACTGTGTATATTCATGTACATGATAGATAAAAAATATTATTATTTCGAATCCTCAATTACTGATTTTTCGTATTTGTAATTCAATTGAAACATTTTTTAAGACACGAAAGAACCACTTTTCCAGCATTTTTTTAAACAATTTTTTTTTGCTATCATCAATGATTTTTTAAATGATAGTGTCCAAGTGCCCAAATGTCATTGCAGTATCCAAGAAGAGGAAAAAGACACTGAAAACAATTTTATTCGCCAAAAACGAATTAAAGAGTGTTAAAAGTGTTAAAAAGTGTTAAAAACCTGTTTGATTTGTCGTAATGAATTATTGAAATTTTGAAACGACTAAAATTTCTTTTCGATTAAATTCCAAAATTGTAAACGTTTCTCGTCTCCAGCTCGCTGAAAGAATTAAAATATCGCAACAAATCTTGTTTTTTTTGGCATATAAAAAACATATTTATAGTCCACCCTGTATATATGCCGAAGCAATAGTTTGCCGTTTGTTTCATATTAATTATTACAGTGTTGTGACATCGTCGTCACCGCATATTGCCTTTGTACAACTGGTTACATACCAACATGTTGGACCAGTCACTCAATTTGATGTACAGTTAGTTGCATACAACTTAAGATTATTAATAATTCAACGCAAAACTCGAAACAAATATTATAAATAAAATATCAACTGCAAATGCAAAAAATAAATTTTCAAGTGAATTTTTAATCGATATCTTTGCATTTAATCGAGTCTTATAATTTTATTTGCGATTATATTTTCAAAAATCGCTATTTCAAAGCAATATAACTGCTTCATCGCTACCTTATATAACTATTTATGTAACACCCCCCGTGCCTAAGAATATGCCCTACTAAAAAATTAAACATTTGTTACTAAAAAATCGACAATGTTCGAATCGAGTAAATTAAATAATTGGAAATGTATTTCAGATAGAATTTTTTTTTTCTTGTATAAAAATGATTTTTTTTTAATCTACCTCTGATTTTATTTTATAGTATATTTTTTCCAGAAGCACAACAAGATTAAGTTATAAAATATATTAATTAATAAAAAAATAATAAATGTATTTTGATAACGATTTTATATTTGCACATGTATTGTTTTCGCTAAAATATTGTGAAAAATTGCAGTCAGATCATTTTTATTTGTAAGACATACAGGGCACCCCGAAAGTCTTACGGAAAATAATTTTCAATATTCAATTTTGGATTTTTTATTGTGAAATTTAATTAATTAATTAATTAATAATTTGCCTATGAAAATATATAATAGTCAATCTACTTTTAAAATATAGATAAACAGATTTGTTCGAAAATTTCTTTCTTTCATAATTTTAAAAATGTATTAAAAAATTAAATCAGTTGTTCAAATATTTTTTTACTAACATGTTTTTTTTGCAAAGGTATTTTCAAATGCTTGCCATATTTTGAATTTAAATTTTAAAAAATTATACCATACGAAATTTCTCCTTTTCAATTAATTATCTAATTAGTATTATTTTTTTAATTACAAAACAATTGTTTTATATACAACAAATTCTATTTAAAAAAAAATCTATGTGCTAAAATATTGTAAAAAATTATAGTCAGATAATTTTTATTTGTATGACATACAGGTTTCCAAAAAGTCTCACAGAAATTTAAATTTTGGATTTCTTATTATGAAATTTAACTAATTAATTAATTAATGATTTTCATATGAAAATATATAATAGTTAATCTACTTTTAAAATATAGATAAACCGATTTTTGCGAAAGTTTATTTGTTTCATAATTTTAAAAATGTATAAAAAATTTAATCAGTTGTGAAATATTTTTTTAATAACATATTTTTTTGCAGAGGTTGTCATATACTTGTCATAATATTAAAAAAAATTATTATACCATATGAAATTTCTCTTTTTCAATTAATTATGTAAGTCATGTTTTTTTAATTATACAAAAACTTGCGCCTTTTCAAAACAGGCAACGTATATATAATATTTACTAGTAAAAAAATTTTTTAAGCCACATAAAAAAATATTTTCTTAATAAAACACGTTAAATAAAATTTCTACTGAAATATTTCGATTTAAGAAAAATTAATTAATCGATATATATGCAAAAAAAAACGCAATTTTGTTGATTGATTGGATTTCCACAATAAAGCTTTAGATATACAGGGTTCCAAAAAAATTTCGTCACAAAATAAATTCGTCATATCGTTTCAATTGACTATTCGTGAATTAAAGATATAAATTGATTTAGTTTTTCGCCATTTTTTGGTAATATACTTACATATATACCGTCCCCTAGCCCCACCCTGTATATTCGAAATACTCTTGTGACGGCTCATTGAAAAACAAAATCCCGCTCTAATTACAAAACACAATTTCGATTTTTAATGATATAAAATTGCAAAATTTTATGGCAAATCGCAATATTCTCTTTCCTTCGCACTTATTCTCAAAACGACTACATAATAAAAGAAATAATCCGCTATCTGCGAACCGTTATAACGTTAACCGTTATCTCTGAATGCGTTTCGCAAAATAAAATAACTGGCTGATGTCCAAAGAGCATCATTGTCATCATCATCATCTCCCCAGTACCAAACGGGAAGAGCTTACCAAGAACAGATTACAACCATCTCGAGGGTAAACGTTCAGTGTAAGGTAAACGTAAAAGGAATAACCCCGCCAGTTATCTGAAGGAATAAACACGGAATAATGAAAGAAACATATTTTATACGAGCTGATTCTATATATATATATAAGATCTATGAGCAATGATAGACATAGTACGCTCCAGTCATTTTGGTTTTGACTTTTTTGTACCGCGCGGTAGGTGAATGTATCGTATGCAACCCATCATGCATTGCCTGTATATTGTACACTGGAGTACAGAACGGTACCATTTTTTTTTTTACTATTTAATGGTGCGATTATTATCGACGAACTGGTATTATGAAATACAGACGAAAGAAATATTTTACAAATACAACGGAGTGGTTTTTCGTAAATTTTACGTTGTTGCTATTATTTGATTATTTTTAAATTATTTGATTATGAATATTCGTTTGTAAATTTTGATTTTTTTTAGTACCTAGGTTTAGTTTGGCAAATATTTTGTCCTGCGTATTAAGTGCGGTCCTGTACAGAGGTACAATCGCAATATACAGGGTAGGCAAGATTCAGATTCATATTTTATTAAATTAACTGTGGCCCAATGGAAATTAAATCAATTATTTAAAATATCATATTGTTTGGTTATTTTAATTAAATATGTTGAGTATATTTTATAATACATGATCGGATAAAAATATCTAGTTAAAGAAAATTTGTAGTGGAAAAATTTTTTTTTTAGATTTTTTTAATTATGGTTGAATTATAATTTATTTATTCTTATATAACGATCGTATTTGACAGATATTTAAATATTATAGCAGCTAAATGTATATTAATTTAAGTAAAAATATAAACTTCTGTTTATATTATTCACCAAAGTAATCGAGATTCTAATAAATAAAAATACGACCGAGTTTTAAATTAAATTCAATTAATTATTACGAAATATTAATTAATTTTTTGTCCAAAAATCGCTATATTTCTTTTAAAAGAATCGATTTTTCACTTTGTATGTTTTCTTTACCGTTTATAAATATTAAACTAATTTAACTGTACAGATTCGAAGTGATTTTTGGTCATTGGGTATAAATATTTTTTTTAATATCTTAAAACAAAATAAAATCGAACACGTGCAAAAAAAATGTTGCCTTAGTTGGCAATAATTCTCTCAATTTGTGTATTTGAAACAATTTCATTTTTTTGTTAAATTTGCAATAGCTAATATTAGCAATGACAAAAATTGCCGAAAAAATATCTAATAATATACGCAAAATTTACAGAGCTTAAAAAAAAAAAAACATGCCTCGATGTATTTTTTTTTCTATATAAAATATTTCTGTGTACTTTATAGTATAAAGATATTTTGTAAAATTTACTATTGGATCGTAAGATTATTATCAATCAAGTAAAGAAGGCTGTAAAATATTAAAAAAGGAAATATTTTCAGAACGATTACGCAAATTTTACATTGTTGCAATTATTTGACTGTTTAAAAAAATTCGTTCTTGAATTAAAATTTTTTTTTTAGTTTAGCAAATATTCTGTCAACGTATTCATACAAATAAATATTTTCCTGATGTAGAATTTATCTGTCGAGAGCTACAAATCTGCGTGCAAAAGTCAAAACCACCCGAACTAGGATATACTATATCGACATTTTCCATGTTACTTGTATTAGAGCCTGATGGGTAAACCAGATGATAAAAAATCGTGTTCTTATAATACTTATTATTATAATATACCAGCAGACCATGTTGCAAAAAAAAAACGCAAATTTTCGCATTATGCAAAACGATTTTACTCGAAAAAGATTAAATGAAGAAAATATATTAAAGGATTGTTTGACTCACTATGGCAAAGTAGATAAGTCTAGATTTTATAATGAATATTGAGCTCATCAATTAAACTAAATTTTTTAAATAAAAAATTAAAAAATTTACACATTTAAAACTTTTTTTTTATAAAAATGTGGAATCGTTGAAATATTTAAAATGAAATATTTAAAAATTATATACATTGCAACGTGATGATGATTGATGATGAAAATAACCACGATTACGTTTACAGAATAATTAAATTTAAAAAAAATTATTCAGCTAAAATTGCCTTATAATATTTTGAGAAATGGAAGGTTTTGCAGCGCGGTATTGCAATACGACTTTTCTGCACAGTTCGAGGTTGAGATAAAATGAAGCGAAGACGGCGAGAGGAAAGGAAAATATAGTTATCTTGCGTGGCGTAGTTGGTACGGATGGGTGAAATTAAGCTAGGGGATGATAAGACGATAGATAGAATGTTAGCTCGTCAATAGAATATAAGATGATCGTATTTGCCAGATTGATACGAATGCATTTCTGATATTGTTGTTTCTGTTGTCGCTTCGCTGAACAAAACCGATTTTTTTTAAAGATAATAATAGAAAATTGAGAAATATATACGATTTTCTATTTAAGAAGTATAAATAATGTGCGGAATATTTTTGATCTAAAATAATATTAAATTATTTTTCGATAATAGTCATAAAAATAAAAGTCTGACGAAATAAATTTGTTGTGAGGTCTTCCATAAAAAAATTAAAGGAAAAATGAAACTTTTATAGTTAAAATATATTAAAACAATAATAATTTTATCCTCAAAAAAATATGTAGCGCTTATTTGATGAAAAATCAACAAAAAAATAAATAAATAATGAAATTGTTGCGAATGGATTTCTGATATTGTTGTTTCTGTTGTCGCTTCGCTGAACAAAACCGATTTTTTTTTAAGATAATAATAAAAAATTGAGAAATATATACGATTTTCTATTTAAGAAGTACAAATAATGCGCGGAATATTTTTGATCTAAGATAATATTAAATTATTTTTCGATAATAGTCATAAAAATATAAGTCTGACGAAATAAATTTGTTGTGAGGTCTTCCATAAAAAAAATTAAAGGAAAAATGAAACTTTTATAGTTAAAATATATTAAAACAATAATAATTTTATTCTCAAAAAAATATGTAGCGCTTATTTGATGAAAAATCAACAAAAAAATAAATAAATAATGAAATTGTTCCGAATGGATTTCTGATATTGTTGTTTCTGTTGTCGCTTCGCTGAACAAAACCGATTTTTTTTTAAGATAATAATAAAAAATTGAGAAATATATACGATTTTCTATTTAAGAAGTACAAATAATGCGCGGAATATTTTTGATCTAAGATAATATTAAATTATTTTTCGATAATAGTCATAAAAATATAAGTCTGACGAAATAAATTTGTTGTGCGGTCTTCCATAAAAAAAATTAAAGGAAAAATGAAACTTTTTTAGTTAAAATATATTAAAACAATAATAATTTTATTCTCAAAAAAAAATGTAGCGCTTATTTGATGAAAAATCAACAATAAAATAAATAAATAATGAAATTGTTGCGAATGGATTTCTGATATTGTTGTTTCTGTTGTCGCTTCGCTGAACAAAACCGATTTTTTTTAAGATAATAATAAAAAATTGAGAAATATATACGATTTTCTATTTAAGAAGTACAAATAATGCGCGGAATATTTTTGATCTAAGATAATATTAAATTATTTTTCGATAATAGTCATAAAAATATAAGTCTGACGAAATAAATTTGTTGTGCGGTCTTCCATAAAAAAAATTAAAGGAAAAATGAAACTTTTTTAGTTAAAATATATTAAAACAATAATAATTTTATTCTCAAAAAAATATGTAGCGCTTATTTGATGAAAAATCAACAATAAAATAAATAAATAATGAAATTGTTGCGAATGGATTTCTGATATTGTTGTTTCTGTTGTCGCTTCGCTGAACAAAACCGATTTTTTTTTAAGATAATAATAAAAAATTGAGAAATATATACGATTTTCTATTTAAGAAGTACAAATAATGCGCGGAATATTTTTGATCTAAGATAATATTAAATTATTTTTCGATAATAGTCATAAAAATATAAGTCTGACGAAATAAATTTGTTGTGCGGTCTTCCATAAAAAAAATTAAAGGAAAAATGAAACTTTTATAGTTAAAATATATTAAAACAATAATAATTTTATTCTCAAAAAAATATGTAGCGCTTATTTGATGAAAAATCAACAAAAAAATAAATAAATAATGAAATTGTTCCGAATGGATTTCTGATATTGTTGTTTCTGTTGTCGCTTCGCTGAACAAAACCGATTTTTTTTTAAGATAATAATAGAAAATTGAGAAATATATACGATTTTCTATTTAAGAAGTACAAATAATGTGCGGAATATTTTTGATCTAAGATAATATTAAATTATTTTTCGATAATAGTCTTAAAAATATAAGTCTGACGAAATAAATTTGTTGTGAGGTCTTCCATAAAAAAAATTAAAGGAAAAATGAAACTTTTATAGTTAAAATATATTAAAACAATAATAATTTTATCCTCAAAAAAATATGTAGCGCTTATTTGATGAAAAATCAACAAAAAAAAAATAAATAATGAAATTGTTCCGAATGGATTTCTGATAATGTTGTTTCTGTTGTCGCTTCGCTGAACAAAACCGATTTTTTTTTAAGATAATAATAGAAAATTGAGAAATATATACGATTTTCTATTTAAGAAGTACAAATAATGCGCGGAATATTTTTGATCTAAGATAATATTAAATTATTTTTCGATAATAGTCATAAAAATATAAGTCTGACGAAATAAATTTGTTGTGAGGTCTTCCATAAAAAAAATTAAAGGAAAATGAAACTTTTATAGTTAAAATATATTAAAACAATAATAATTTTATCCTCAAAAAAATATGTAGCGCTTATTTGATGAAAAATCAACAAAAAAATAAATAAATAATGAAATTGTTCCGAATGGATTTCTGATATTGTTGTTTCTGTTGTCGCTTCGCTGAACAAAACCGATTTTTTTTTAAGATAATAATAGAAAATTGAGAAATATATACGATTTTCTATTTAAGAAGTACAAATAATGTGCGGAATATTTTTGATCTAAGATAATATTAAATTATTTTTCGATAATAGTCTTAAAAATATAAGTCTGACGAAATAAATTTGTTGTGAGGTCTTCCATAAAAAAAATTAAAGGAAAAATGAAACTTTTATAGTTAAAATATATTAAAACAATAATAATTTTATGCTAAAAAAAAATGTAGCGCTTATTTGATGAAAACTCAACAAAAAAATAAATAAATAATGAAATTGTTCCGAATGGATTTCTGATATTGTTGTTTCTGTTGTCGCTTCGCTGAACAAAACCGATTTTTTTTTAAGTTAATAATAGAAAATTGAGAAATATGTACGATTTTCTATTTAAGAAGTATAAATAATGTGCGGAATATTTTTGATATAAAATAATATTAAATTATTTTTCGATAATAGTCATAAAAATATAAGTCTGTCGAAATAAATTTGTTGTGAGGTCTTCCATAAAAAAAATTAAAGGAAAATGAAACTTTTATAGTTAAAATATATTAAAACAATAATAATTTTATCCTCAAAAAAATATGTAGCACTTATTTGATGAAAAATAAACAAACAAACAAACAATTTTTTAAGATAGACAATTTGCATAGCATTTGACCCAATGTAAATTTGACATACGTGGTATTTAAATGTCTGACATGCACGGTGCGCATGTGTAATAACATAAATCCCATCCATCGTTGCCATACCGAATCTAAATGCTGATATATCAAATGAAACATTTTTTTAACGTTATAACACAATTATTTTATAGCAGATATTTTTTATTTAAAATACTCTAAATACTTATTTCAAATATTATAAAAAATACTACATCGGTATATATATTTTTTTAACTTATGATGTAGTTAATTTGGCAACAGCGTCTTGAATTACCACATACGTCACACAAATACCGCCGAGTACATCTCACTTAAATAATATAATATTTAAAACACTTAAAAAATATATAAATATATTTTTTGGGGGAATATAATGAAGATTGCGATAAAGTGTGAAAATTTTTGTTGCCGTTGAAGATCGATCGAAGAACAAGAGCTATCGATGAAGCCCATATGTTTGGCGCACCCTGTATATAAACAAATATTTTTTTCTAATACGCGAAATCTAGCAAATTATAAAATAAAATAAAACTAAACAAAAAATATATATATATTAGCAACTACCTTTCATCCAGTCGTTAATTAAATCTGCTAGCAACAATTCAATATAAACGCATTCGACAAGCGACTAGCAAACACATGGTATAATATATTCCCCGTCACGTAATATATTCAAAATGCATTCAAACGGGTTAATAATGCTCTAAAGGATCCTTTATTACTACAGAAACAGGACGGAGAATATGGCTGACGCTGTGTCAACACTGTACCGACTTCTCGTATCTGCACCGCTTCAAATACAGTATACATAACCGCCATTATACCGCCGCCATTGTTGTACATGTAACTGTCAATGTCATTCAGTTATTCCACCATTATTATGCAACCTGCTATAATTGACAGCTACTACAATTTCTAATGGTTAATTTGAATAGATTACGCTTTAGATGTTAATAAACCGTCGTTAATACTTCATATTTTTCTGTCAAATAAAAGAAACATTGGTGGATAATAAATTGATATTAAAAAAATATCATAAAATTTTTTTTTTATTGTAAAATTGTTACATTTTTACATTTGTTACATTTTTTATTGTTAAAAAAAACGACGTGTCTTTTTTACCGTCTGTGCGAATTATTCGCGGAGAAGAAATTTTTTTGTTAATTGAATAAATATTGTAAAAGGACAGGGCCGGTTAAAAAAATTCCAAAAATTTTTTTAATAATGTTTTACGGTGTGTAATTTTCGAACATAACTTCACAATATAAATTTGCAACCAGAAATTTATTCTTTTAAGTACTGCAGAGTTAACGTTTGTAATTTCAGAGTGGACGAGTAAAGGGCCAATAAAAACTTTTGATACTTGTGTGTTAGTTATGTGGGTACTTGTGGTAACGATTTCTTGTTATACCGACAAGAGTAATGAGCATCATTCCCGTGTTCTTTTCATTTTAGAGTGGCGTATAAATGTATTAAAACGCAATATCGCCAGTTTTATATGAAATTAAGAAGTGTAAATAAATAAAATGCGCGGTAAAAACGGTTGCGGCTGATATTAAGTAAAGGGTGCTTTATGTGGAATATATAGGGTGGCGCGTGAATAAAAATTCGCGAATCGAAAGATTCATCGTCGGAAAAAAATGATTAAATGTATTTATTGTTTCGATTTACAATAAAATATGATTAATGAAATTTGTGTTATTAATTTGGGTGGTTATTAATGAGCTCGGCAAGATGCAGACGCACTTTTTTAAGTACTAAAACGTACCATGCAATATTAAACACTGCCTCAATAAAACTTCTTGTAAAGAAATACAAAAAATAAATAAAAAAATATTCCCTACTTAATTTTCGACATTCTATAAACCTTTCACTCGGTATATTATAAAATTTATTTTTCAGCCTTCAGGTGTAATGCAACAAATCGCCTCGCCAAAAATAATATGGTAAACATCAAGCTACATATTAATAGAATTTTTTTTTAATTTTTTTTTCTAATACATTTAGTTTTAGTTTTTTTTAAAAGAAATTGTAAAAACTTTTCTATTTTTTCCTTTTGCACAATTTTGCAGATTTTTTTTACCACATTAAGAAAGGTTTAGGTTAGATAGTTACTATATTGGATATTTGTAAAAAAAAAACTTTCATTTTTTGAACTCATTTTTTGTTAAAATATGTTTTTTTTTTCTTGAGATTCTACTGTATTATTTAAAAATTTATATATTTTTTAATTCTACATTTGTCAATTGTAAATCTAAAAAAAAAAAAGTAATAGTTACTATATTGGATAATTTGTAAAAAAAAACTTTCATTTTTGTGAACTCATTTTTTGTTCAAATTTATTTTTTCTTGAGATTCTACTCTATTGTTTTAAAATTTATATATTTTTTAATTCTACATTTGTCAATTGTAAATCGAAAAAAAAAATAAGTGATAGTTACTATATTGGATAATTTGTAAAAAAAAAACTTTCATTTTTGTGAACTAATTTTTTGTCAAAATGTTTTTTGTTTTCTTGAGATTCTACTGTATTATTTTAAAATTTATATATTTTTTAATTCTACATTTGTCTGTTGTAAATCTAAAAAAAAAATAAGTGATAGTTACTATATTGGATAATTTGTAAAAAAAAAACTTTCATTTTTGTGAACTCATTTTTTGTTAAAATATGTTTTTTTTTTTCTTGAGATTCTAGTCTATTGTTTTAAAATTTATATATTTTTTAATTCTACATTTGTCAATTGTAAATCTAAAAAAAAAATAAGTGATAGTTACTATATTGGATAATTTGTAAAAAAAAAACTTTCATTTTTGTGAACTCATTTTTTGTTCAAATATGTTTTTTTTTTCTTGAGATTCTACTGTATTATTTTAAAATTTATATATTTTTTAATTCTACATTTGTCTGTTGTAAATCTAAAAAAAAAATAAGTGATAGTTACTATATTGGATAATTTGTAAAAAAAAAACTTTCATTTTTGTGAACTAATTTTTTGTCAAAATGTTTTTTGTTTTCTTGAGATTCTACTCTATTGTTTTAAAATTTATATATTTTTTAATTCTACATTTGTCAATTGTAAATCTAAAAAAAAAATAAGTGATAGTTACTATATTGGATAATTTGTAAAAAAAAAACTTTCATTTTTGTGAACTCATTTTTTGTTCAAATATGTTTTTTTTTTCTTGAGATTCTACTGTATTATTTTAAAATTTATATATTTTTTAATTCTACATTTGTCAATTGTAAATCTAAAAAAAAAATAAGTGATAGTTACTATATTGGATAATTTGTAAAAAAAAAACTTTCATTTTTGTGAACTCATTTTTTGTTAAAATATGTTTTTTTTTTTCTTGAGATTCTAGTCTATTGTTTTAAAATTTATATATTTTTTAATTCTACATTTGTCTGTTGTATATCTAAAAAAAAAAAGTGATAGTTACTATATTGGATAATTTGTAAAAAAGAAACTTTCATTTTTGTGAACTAATTTTTTGTCAAAATGTTTTTTTTTTCTTGAGATTCTACTGTATTATTTTAAAATTTATATATTTTTTAACTCTACATTTGTCTGTTGTAAATCTAAAAATTGCTTCATCTTATAATAAAAAATGTTGGATCATCGAATCACATTTTTTCCTTTAAAGATGTAAAAAAGATTTATTAAATTGATTAAAATGTAATTTCTTAGGGATTTGAAATAAATCCTTAACCATATTAATTTTGTATAAAAAAAAACATGACATACAATTTTTTGAAAAATGAATTTTTCTGTTTTCCTTCATGTGTGGGAAAAAATCATTGAAAAATATTAGTGGATTTCATTTTAACTTTTCCAATTGTTTTTGAATAAAATAAACTTTTCAGCGATAAAAATTATTTAAAAAAAATTGTTTGTAGTTTGAAAACCTTTGAATATTTTATAACAATGCTGAAAACGAATTTTGAAGAATATTGCTTAATTTTTTTTTTGTTTCCTTAACATTTAGATAAAAGAAAATTTTTACAGAAACGTCGTTTGGACTTAATTTTTTAACACACAATTTTTTTTCAGAAAAAAGAACGCGAAAAACATTTATTGTTTGTAAATTTAAATGATGAAAATTATTGTCATTCTGTAATTTCTTGGGGATTTGAAATAAATCCCTAACCTAATTAATTTTGCAAAAAAAAAACTTAATACAGCAGAAATTTTTGAAAAACGAATTTTTCTATTTTCATTCATCTGTGGGCAAAAATCATTAAAAAAATATTAGCGGATAGCAATTTTATATATTGATTTTTGATTGATTTTCAAATGGAATAAAATAAACTTTTAAGTGATAAAAATTATTTTTAAAAATTGTTTGAAGTTTGAAAATCTTCGAATATTGAATAAGAAAGTTAGAAACTAATTAAAAAATTATCTAATATATACAAAAAAAAATTTAATTCGGTCACTTCATCGAGGCTAAATTTATTTATATTCGACATGGTGAAAATATTTTTTTATTTATATTTCATTATCATCTTAATTTTCAATATAAAAAAAAACATGCTATATTTTGCGTGCTAAAAAATTTTTTTACATCATAAAGCCATAATATTTTCGAAATACATTAAAAAATTAGTTATTGTCAGATTCTGATGGTATTAACAATTTTTGTAAAAAATTTCTTAAGTAAAATTGCAAAATTGATCTTATTTTGAAATTCTGAGATAAAATATTCCGACAAATTTACATCACTGCAGATAAAAAAAAAATTTGAAATGCTGAAATTAAAAATTACTTCGGCAAATTAAAATCTTCCGAATCTTCTCAGCTAATCTAGATTAGTCTCGTCCTCATTTCACCCCATCCGAAGATTAAAAATGCTTCTTCAGCAACTTAATATATACGTCGTTGTTTTAAATCGAAAAATCAAAAAAAAAAATTGCAGTCCGAGTTGAAATCGAAGGCTGCACTTGTTTCGAGTTTTAAAAGCACTTTTAACACGTGTTAGATACACTAGTTTTCTATTTCCGCGACGTAACAAGCTAAAACATATATTTAATTGTAGAAAAAAAAATGTTTGGTTCTGAAGAAATCGAGTATACGGAAATCTTTGTATAAAATATGTACGCTTATCAGTTGCTTCCTGAAGGAGATATAGTAGAACATGGCGTAGAGTCCTGTGGTGGCGTCTCGTGCCATTTAAACAGGACAAATATGTTACCGTTGATATACGAAGTATTTCCCACCTCGGGTATCCAGACAATAATGCATCATTTTGTCTAAATTCGTGAATTTATTGGGGACCGCATATTGAATTCGTTCGTATTTGCCAAGTACTATTCGATCGGTCTACGATAATTATTCGTCATGGCGAAAACAGTTTGTAAATTTATATTCCGAAATCAATTTAAAAAAAAACGATGATTTTTTGTAAGAATTTTATTTTTCATTTTTTTTTATGTACTTATTTATTTATTTCACCATGAAATTTGTAAAAGTAATTTTTTTATATCGCAAAATCCAAGAATCTTGTGTGGTATTTTGAAGAAAAAAATGCAAAATAAGTACATATTTTTAAAATAGAAGAAAAAGTAAAAATTTTAAATGATACTAGCTAGAAATACATTTATTAATTAGAATGATTATCATCCAATTTTTTCTCTATAATGAAACTTAATTTTTTACTTTTGCATCATTAAATTTTACGATTTTTTTTATTATTATTATTAATTTTTTTAATATTACTTAATTTTTTTTCTAACTGATTTTAACAGATTTTTCAAAATATTCAAAGCTATGGACTTAATAAAATGTTGGCTTCAATTTAATGTCCCTTGCCCAAAAAATTATTTATTTATTGTCCCTTAATATTTATAAAATTCATTTTTTATACTTTTATCGCACAAATACACGAGATTTTTGCGGGATTTTTTGAAAAAAAAATAAAAATGTAAATTAAACTAATTCTAAACGAAACTAATAAAAAAAAATTCTAATTAAACTAAAAGGAATAAAAATTAATGCGCTATGTTTAACTACATATATTTAATTTTATAAAAATTTATTATATCAAATTAAAAATATATTAATTAATTAGAATGATTCTAATTTTTTATTTTTTTCTATATAGAAACAATTAATTTTTTCATCATATTTTTTCAACACTTTTTCCTTCATACTTTTTTATAGTCCTTTAATATTCAAATTGATATTTACAAAATATTGAATATATTTTAAAAACTTGTTTGAAAAAAATTATAGAATTTAACTATTAGTACTTATAAAAAAAAAATTTTTAACTTTTGTCCCAAAATCCACTAGATTTTTTAAAAACTCCCACAAAAAAAATTATATGGTGAAAACAATTTTAAAAAATTCTCCTAATTATTAACAAAGTAATAATTATTCTAATTAAACCAACAAGAATAAAAATTAATACGCAACGTTATTAAAAATTGATTTAATTAATTTAAATGATTCTCATTTAAAAAAAAAATGATATAGAAACATAATTAATTTTTTCATCATAGCAACACTTTTTCCTTCATATTTTTTTTATAGTTCCTTAATATTAAAATTGATATTTACAGAATTTGAATATATTTTAAAAACTTGTTTGGGTATAATTTAACTATTAGTATTTATAAAAAAAATTTTTTTTACTTTTGTCTCAAAATCCACTAGATTTTTTAAAAACTTCCACAAAAAAAATTATATGGTGAATACAATTTTAAAAAATTCTCCTAATTATTACCAAAGTAATAATTATTCTAATTAAACCAACAAGAATAAAAATTAATTCGCAACGTTATTAAAAATTGATTTAATTAATTTAAATGATTCTAATTTAAAAAAAAAAATTATATAGAAACATAATTAATTTTTTCATCATAGCAACACTTTTTCCTTCATATTTTTTTTATAGTTCCTTAATATTAAAATTGATATTTACAGAATTTGAATATATTTTAAAAACTTGTTTGGGTATAATTTAACTATTGGTATTTATAAAAAAAAATTTTTTTACTTTTGTCTCAAAATCCACTAGATTTTTTAAAAACTTCCACAAAAAAAATTATATGGTGAATACAATTTTAAAAAATTCTCCTAATTATTACCAAAGTAATAATTATTCTAATTAAACCAACAAGAATAAAAATTAATTCGCAACGTTATTAAAAATTGATTTAATTAATTTAAATGATTCTAATTTAAAAAAAAAAATTATATAGAAACATAATTAATTTTTTCATCATAGCAACACTTTTTCCTTCATATTTTTTTTATAGTTCCTTAATATTAAAATTGATATTTACAGAATTTGAATATATTTTAAAAACTTGTTTGGGTATAATTTAACTATTGGTATTTATAAAAAAAAATTTTTTTACTTTTGTCTCAAAATCCACTAGATTTTTTAAAAACTTCCACAAAAAAAATTATATGGTGAATACAATTTTAAAAAATTCTCCTAATTATTACCAAAGTAATAATTATTCTAATTAAACCAACAAGAATAAAAATTAATTCGCAACGTTATTAAAAATTGATTTAATTAATTTAAATGATTCTAATTTAAAAAAAAATTATATAGAAACATAATTAATTTTTTCATCATAGCAACACTTTTTCCTTCATATTTTTTTTATAGTTCCTTAATATTAAAATTGATATTTACAGAATTTGAATATATTTTAAAAACTTGTTTGGGTATAATTTAACTATTAGTATTTATAAAAAAAATTTTTTTTACTTTTGTCTCAAAATCCACTAGATTTTTTAAAAACTTCCACAAAAAAAATTATATGGTAAATACAATTTTAAAAAATTCTCCTAATTATTACCAAAGTAATAATTATTCTAATTAAACCAACAAGAATAAAAATTAATTCGCAACGTTATTAAAAATTGATTTAATTAATTTAAATGATTCTAATTTAAAAAAAAAAATTATATAGAAACATAATTAATTTTTTCATCATAGCAACACTTTTTCCTTCATATTTTTTTTATAGTTCCTTAATATTAAAATTGATATTTACAGAATTTGAATATATTTTAAAAACTTGTTTGGGTATAATTTAACTATTAGTATTTATAAAAAAAAAATTTTTTACTTTTGTCTCAAAATCCACTAGATTTTTTAAAAACTTCCACAAAAAAAATTATATGGTGAATACAATTTTAAAAAATTCTCCTAATTATTAACAAAGTAATAATTATTCTAATTAAACGAACAAGAATAAAAATTAATTCGCAACGTTATTAAAAATTGATTTAATTAATTTAAATGATTCTAATTAAAAAAAAAAATTATATAGAAACATAATTAATTTTTTCATCATAGCAACACTTTTTCCTTCATATTTTTTTTATAGTTCCTTAATATTAAAATTGATATTTACAGAATTTGAATATATTTTAAAAACTTGTTTGGCTATAATTTAACT
The DNA here is from genome assembly GCA_947310635.1 of Leptodirus hochenwartii. Lineage (NCBI taxonomy): Eukaryota > Metazoa > Arthropoda > Insecta > Coleoptera > Leiodidae > Leptodirus > Leptodirus hochenwartii. The sequence continues at coordinate 2,297,838 of OX371179.1, forward strand.
ATTAGTATTTATAAAAAAAAATTTTTTTACTTTTGTCTCAAAATCCACTAGATTTTTTAAAAACTCCCACAGAAAAAATTATATGGTGAATACAATTTTAAAAAATTCTCCTAATTATTACCAAAGTAATAATTATTCTAATTAAACCAACAAGAATAAAAATTAATTCGCAACGTTATTAAAAATTGATTTAATTAATTTAAATGATTCTAATTAAAAAAAAAAAATTATATAGAAACATAATTAATTTTTTCATCATAGCAACACTTTTTCCTTCATATTTTTTTTATAGTTCCTTAATATTAAAATTGATATTTAAAGAACATTGAATATATGTTTAAAAAATGTAAAAAAAAGTAATTTAACTTTGGCGCCCAATTGTCCCTCGCCGAAATTTTTATTTCACGTGGCTGTGATAAATCAGGTTCAAGTCACTTTACGGCGCAAAGAAAAATCGTCAATACAATCAATAATGATTAGATTGGCAGTGAAAAAGTATTTTGCATTTTATTCTAACAAAAGAACATTCAAATTAATATCACCTAAATATCGTTTTTTCGTAAAATTTCGACTGCTGTTAATTTTTCATCGATTTAATTGAATATTTTTTGGTTTTTGTAAACTATTATTGTTTGATCGAATAATTTTTAATTAAAAAAAAAAATCCCTCATTTAAATAAATTCTAAAAAAATAATTCGTCACAAATTGTAATTTTTAAAATACACGCATTTACATTTACTTAGAAATGTGTACACCCTTAATTCCAATATAAATATTTTCATTGTTATCATAAAAAAAAATCAACATTCCCAACACAAACGCTTGCGAATTATAACACAAATTTCCGTAGTTATAATTTTCCGGATTCCGTTTTTCATAAAAGTCGATACATTGTATTTAAATCCCATTGCATGTTCGTTCGTAATATGCGCACAAATGTCCGTAATTTTGCTGCAGCTACCGTGCCAAATGGCACGAGGGACCACAAAACTCACATGTCAACTATCAAGTTTCACATTTATAGCCAAACTAGATCTATCGAAAAATAATAATGCAAATGTGCCTTTTTTTATCAACAAAATATATTTCGATTTTTACACAGCAAACTAATTTTTTGTAAAATTAATAATAGCTGGAATAAATCGATAAGTGACCGTACATTTTTTCGGTGGGTGTACACAAGCTCTTCCTATTAGCATTATAGTGCAAGAAGAACAATGAGTACAATACTGCAGCCCTTAATATGTATTTAAATTTCACCACAATCGCAATTTACGTTCAGTTATAATTTTCAATCTAAATGCTTTGCTCGGTTTTACAGCTCTGTGTGTGTGTGTGTGTTTTTTTTAATACGGCACAGACTCGTTTAGTTAGTTGTTGAACCTTTTTGCGGTTTTTCTGCTTTTTAAAAGTGACCTTTCACTATTTCCGGACATTTATATTTCAGAACCGGTAAATACTTGCAAAGGGCTAAATAATATCTTCGAGTTGTACAATTGAAAAATAATTGGCTTTGTTATGATTAAAAATTTTTTTTAAATAAAAATATGTAGGGTGAACACAATAATTTATAGTAATAATGCACCGAAAGGGTAAAAATACATTTGCACATGAAGAAAAAATGTCCAGGAACAGAATAAATAAAAAATTTGTAATAAAAAAATTATAGTATACATTTTATATGTAAAAAAAATTTTTTTTAGTTACGTAGTAATAAATTTTTGTCTACAAAGTTCGAGGATAAATACAACAAATTTCTTTTATAAAAAAAAATTTTTTTAAGGACGATAAAATTCGTTAAATAAAAAAATATTCTTTTCGGTCTTCGTTTTTTCATTTATCCACAATATTTTAGAACTTGAAACTTATATACTAAGCAAAATCTTGGCACAAAAACTATTTACAAATTATAGCAATGACTAGTGACTGTGAAGTCTTAAAAATCAAAGAAATTAATTTTTTTATTTTATAAAAATTATTAAATAATTCAGTTGTTAAAAAAACTGTAATTTTACAGCACAGTATTTTGTGCACCCGGTGTATATTGAAGATAGCATCGGACTAATTAAATCACTTCGAGGATATTTATTATGCAAGGACCTCCGGCCAAGGATAACGGTCCGGTTGAGTGAGAAGGACAATTCAACAAATCCGAAACGGACAGAGAACGAGGCTGCGATATCTAATGAGAAACGATACATATCTGCACATCAAAATTTTTTTTTATAAAGCGTACGATTCACAGATTCCCTTCGCACTTCGAAAATATAGAAAAAATAAAAGTAACTCCAGCTGTGACAGATTTTATTCTGATTTTGAAGAAATTTTTGGTGTCACGACTTTAGAAATGTCTTAAATTGCCACAAAAAAAAATTGCAGAAGCTCAACCCATATTGATCTACAAGTGTAATTATTTAAATTGATAATCGGCGAAAGTAAAAATCAATTTTGTAAAGTGTTACCTAAAAAAAAATCGTTTAATTTGCACGAACATCAATTATGGATATCCTGCATTTTTGGTGTCGCTTCTTGGGTTGAAACAACGACACTGAGGGAAAAGTGGGGGTGCGGACGAAGACAGGGTAGGTTGACACCTAAAACGGCTTTCGTCTGCAAAAATCTCAGTTCGCGCAAAAAAAAAGCCCCCTGCGAAACACCAAAAGTAATTTAATTCGGTTGTAAATTAACTAATTACATTTCTCCGTTTCCTCGTTTTTTTTTGCGTAACATTTTTTCCTAACCTTCCAAGTTTCACCCCTCCCGAAGTGCGATAGATAATTTTTTTTGGTAAATTAATTAGTTTTATACTTAATTTTTATTTTTGTGGTAGTACTTTTTTTTTATACTAGTATAAAAATGCTAGTTATTTAATTCGCCATAGATGGCAACACCAGATATTTTATTGGCAAAAATAATTATAATTTTCTAATAAAAATATGTTGCACTTCACTCGGTGCAAATGTGATTTTGTGACTCGATATATAATTTTTTTTTAGAAATAAATTATGAAAAACCAACTGGGAAAATAAAATACGAGTCTGACAAATGAAGAGTGAAATATTGAAAAATTGTGTTTTTTTTTTGTTAAAGTGATCTATTTTGCAATATTTCCAATATTTTTTCGACAGTTTGACCATTTGTTAATTAATTTTTTAGCGATAACAATTTTTTTTTAAATTGTTTAGGCGAATATTGAAGGTTTTAAAAATTATGGTCTGGTAGGCTGGATGGGGTATATTTTTGAAAGTGTGAAAAATCTTATGGAATGTTAATGGGAGTAAAATTTCATATATTAATCAAAAAATTATTGAATTATTTTTGGTCGATTTTGACTTGTGACTAAATCGTCCTGGAAACTAATTTTAGTGATTCAATCAAAAAATGTTGAAAAAATCGTCGAAAAATGCAAAGAGAAATTTTGATCAATTTATTCTTCGTATTTATTATAATTTTTAATTATATAACTTTTTTTTTTTCGAATTTATTATCTACAATAAACTTTAAACTTTAAAAAAATCATTGAAAATGATAACGAAGATATTTTCTAGATTTGGAAAATTTCGATTTAGTTTTGGTCAAAATTAGACTATTTAATATTTGTATTTATAAGTTTTTAAATTAGTTACAAATTTTTGAAAATGTTTATTAATTTTGCAAAAATATACGATAGTTTTTCATACATTTTTATTCATACTAGATTTCATAAATGTATGTAAATTCACTATGTAAATTTAAAAAAAATTAAAAATTCAAATCAATAGATAATTCAAAAAATATATATATTATAAAAAGTTCGAAATTTAGTATTTAATATTTATTTCGTTTTTTGCTGTTCGATGGTTCGTTATCGAAGAATTAAAGTGTGTTGGAGATGAAATTTTACGATTTGTTATAAATTTTTTGATAATACGAAAGAAAGAAAATTAGAAAATTTAAAAAAAAATCCCAATATTTCATTCACACGCCCACAATTATCAATTTCAAATCAAAATTTCCAATTACATATAAGTACGTTCAAATTTCGCTGCTTAAAAAAAATCTTTTTTCACTTTTCCATAACAATCTATTCTTAATATTTGATGGGTCCATCTAATATCGATTGTACGATATTCTATACAACAATTTTAATGTTTGTAAAAAAAATGTTATTCTCTTTAGCCTAATCTACCGCTAGTTTGTCTTCTACTTAATTTTCTAACTTTCTACAAATAATCTTCGTTATCTCACATGAATTAGCTTCTACTTTTGTAGCATCATGTTCGCGATTTTATCAATTTTTTAAATCAACAACGTCGTATGACAAATAATTCAATATGTAACGATATTTATGTGCATTTTCGCGAAAGCAATTTTGAAATACGATCGCCATCATTATAGAACTTTTTTTATTATGCTGTTCGGAAGAATCGTAAATTTTTGCAGATATAGTAACAATTTGCATACGTTGTATTAAATATTTTAACATGCACTTTACATTAAATTTAAAAAATCAGTTGCTAGATAATTCGCCCATTTCGATTTATTTACGTCAAATAAAAACAATAGGATAGGAATAAAATATTTTACTTTTTTTTTCCTTACTATATTTTCTATTGTTATACTGAATTTGCTTTTATATTTTAATATATGCAACTGATCATTTCACAAATTTTAGATATTGTTTCGTAGTTAGTTAAAGAGTCCGCAATCCTAAAGATTGGTTGGAAACAGCACGCCATGCCGATCTATCCTGAGCTAATCCCTTCATCTCCCTATAGCTATTCATCTCAACGTCTTCAACTATCTGACTCACATACTCCAATCTAGGCCTACCTACCCCTCTCTTTCCCTCCACTCTACCTTCTATGATCAATTGCATAATCCCCCCATGTCTAAGGATATGCCCTACTAATCTGTCTCTCCTACGCTGTAACACTCTCCAGATACTTCTCTTCTCCCCTACTAACTCTAGTACAGCTTCATTTGTTACTTTATCTTCCCAACCAATCCTCATCATCCTCCTATAACACCACATTTCTAATGCTTGTAATCTACGCTTCTCTTCCTTTCCTATAGTCCACGCCTCACACCCGTACAGTGCTACACTCCAAACATATACCTTCAGTAATCTTTTTCTAATACCCAAGTCAATATTTGATCTTAAAATCTGTTCTTTTTCTACGAATGCCTTCCTACCCTGTGCTATCCTACACTTTATATCTACTTTGCTTCGATTATCTTTTGTGATTCTACTGCCTAAATAACAAAAATCTGACACTTCTTCGATTCTATTATCTCCTATTGAGATCCTCATTTTTCTACTGCATTCCTTTTTGTCACACCTCATCACTTTAGTTTTACCTATATTTATTTTCATGTTAAAATCCCTAGTCAATACTGCCTGCATACCATTCAATACCCTTTCTAAATTCTTTTCGCTTTCTTCCAATATAGCTATATCGTCGGCGAATCTCAGCATATATATTTTCTCTCCCTGTACATTCACACCTACACTATACTCTTCTTTTACTTTGTTTATTGCATCTTCTATATATAGATTAAATAATAACGGTGAGAGTGTACATCCCTGCCGAACTCCCTTCCTTATTTTTGCTACCTCTTCTTCCCCCTCAATTCTAACTAAGGCAGTTTGGTGTTTATATAAATTAAAAATTATTCTCCTATCCTTATAATCTATACCCGTTTCTTTTAAAATTCTAAACATTATGTCCCAATCTACATTATCAAATGCCTTTTCTAAGTCTACAAAAGCTATGCAAGTTACCTTTCCTACCCTCTTTCTTTTTTCTACTACCGTTCTTAGTGCTAGAATCGCCTCTCTCGTCCCTCTGTTTTTCCTAAAACCAAACTGATCTTCTCCTAGCCTTTCCTCTACTTTATTTTCTAATCTCCTATAAATAATCTTTAACAATATCTTCGATGCATGTGATAGTAGGCTAATGGTCCTATAGTTCTCACACAAATTAGCTCCTATTTTCTTCGGCATTGTTACTATTCTACTACGCTGAAAATCCTGTGGTACTTCTCCCTTCTCATATATTTTACAAACTAACCTGTATAATCGCTCCTGCATTTTTTCCCCTGCGTGTTTTATTAATTCGGCTGGTATCATATCAATCCCCGCTGCTTTGTTATTCCGTAAATCATTTAATGCTCTATGAAACTCTGACCTAAGTATGCTAGGACCTAAGTCATCCTCATCTATCTGTTCCACATTTTCTAGCTCCTCCATGTCCTGCCTACCTTTATATAAATCTTCAAGATACTCCTTCCATCTTCTAGCTTTTTCCTTATTTTCTGTGAGTTCCTTACCCTGCTTATCACATATAATGTTACCCTTTGGTTTTACTTTAGAAAAATGTGACTTAATTTTCCTGTAGCCCAAATCTACTTTACCTCTTCTCATATCCTCCTCAATATCCTCACAGTTTCCTTTTATCCACTCTTCTTTCGCTAGCTTGCATTTCCTATTAATTAAGTTCCTTAGTTCCTTATATTTTTTCTGTCCTGCTTCTGTGTTTCCTATTTTAATTTTCCTTCTTGCTTCTATCATTTCAACTATTTCTTCCGTGATCCATTCCCTCCTACCTGCCCTTTTCTTTGTGCCTAATACTTCATTTGCTGCTGTAGTTAACCCATTTCTGATTTCCCTCCATTCGCAATCTATGTCGCTCCTTGATGTTCCATTAGCCATGATTTCTACTTTCTGCTTGTACTTTTCATATACATCAGCTAATTTTAACCTATCGACATCTACTCTGACCTGTTTGGACTTCTGTAATTTCTTGAATTTGACCTCTGAGTCCAGGACTACTAAATTATGGTCACTATCAATATCTGCTCCAGGGTAACTCTTACAATTCTTAATCTGGTTCCTAAACCTCTCTTTAACCAGTATGTAATCTATCTGATACCTCCCTATATCTCCTGGCATTTTCCACGTATATATCCTGCGCTTGTGATTCTGAAAAAGCGTGTTTGCTACCACTAGCTTATTCCTAATACAAAAATGTTTCGTAGTACATTTTATTATTTGTTGATTTTATTACAGATGCGCAAACAAATCGTTGTACAATACTACACCGCTGTACATATAGTTGCCTAACGTATTTCTTGACTTTATGTTGTAAACCGAAAATATAACGCACCACTACAGATAAAAAATAAAATATATCCAAACTAATTAAAAAAATTGCATCAAACAACGTTTTCTAACTTAGTTTATATATTTTTAATCACCAAATTGTAACTATTATATAAATTTAAAGTATCTGTTCTTAAGTTGCATGAATTATTGTGTTTTTTTTTATAAAAATCATTTCACTTATTGCTTTATTGAATTAATTTTAATAAAATAGACAGTGAAGAGATTTTTGTATAAAACAACTGGCGAAAAAAACCATACGAATAAGCCTATCTCTGCGCGCTTCAAAAATATTTAATTAATTTCCAACAATGGCGGCCGTTGTCGGTTGTCCGCCATTATTGAGACGATTGATTGTTTCCGACGCCATTGTGACTGAATTCGCCAGGAACTGGAAATCCATTTATAAAGCGAATTTTTAATTCGCGTAATAATACAAATGCGTTTATAATGAATGACTACTTTTTTGAAAATCAAACATCAGCGGCCTAATTGAATTGAAATATTAACTGATTTTTTTTTTCTGTTATTTTGCGCGTTTGTTGTTTCAGTGCGATTTAAATCGAATAGAATTGTCATCGAAAAACTTAAATGAATTGTATAAACGTTTTGCTATTGAAGATCAGATATTAGTCGTCGATATGCGCATGTAACCTCAAAATTTTTAATAACGTTAAAAATCGACACAAGAACATTTTTGGATACTTCAAAAAAAAAACGATTATATCGTCTGGCATTGCAAAATCAAAAAATTGATTTGAAAATTTGAAATATTCGAATTTTTGATTTTAAAATAAACTAGCGACATTAAATTTTCCAAATTTAGAAAATACAGATTAATATAAAAACAAAATTAAGACCTTTATATCTTAAAAAAAATCTTTTGTAAACTCAAACCGATCTAATTTTTAAAAAATCGTTGAATTAAAAATTATGTCATAAAAATAAATTTCATGCAAATTTTAGGTTGTGATAAAAAGCTACAAAAAGCCCAAATTATTCTGGACTAATAATAAATTGATGTCTTATTATTTTTTATAAATTGTATAAATTGTACAAATTGAAATTTGTTTTTAAAAAAGTTATAAATTATATTTAAAAAAATTACAAGAGAACTGAAATTGGAAAACTTTTTAATCAAATTAGATTAAAAAGTTTAAATAAAATACTTCAATACTTTAAATTTAAAAAATATTTTGATTGGAGGTGAATATTTAAAGATACGGATTTTTTTTAAACGTGTAGTTAGAAATATTTGTAAACTGAAAATTCGCAATTTTTTAATAGAAATTATTAAATAATATAAAATTTTCAAAAAATTGTAGAGAATAGACAATTTTTGATTTTTTTTTTGTAAAAATTTCACAATTCCGATAATCTGTTTTCAGCTCTTACTCCTTAGAAATTTTGTAGAAAATTGCATATTTTCTACAAAAATCGTAATAAGATTTGACCTCAAAATTCCAAAGAGCTATAAAATCATAGAATGCCGTATATCGAAAATATCGAAAATTTACATCGAATATCGAATGTAAATTTTGCCCAAAAATCGCTGATTAAAATAGAATTACAAAAAAAACTTACCAAAAAATGGATGTGTTGCTTTTACATTACTAATTATTATCAGGACTCACCTGCAACAAAGAAAAAAAATTATTAATACATTTAACAAAGAATATAATTTTTTTTTATTATCAAAACTTTCAAAACGCCTCCAACAGCAAATAATTTAACCCTCCTCGGGCTAATAATTCCACGTGTATATTTCTATCCTTAAGGATTAACAAATAAAAATGCGTAAAAAAAAATTAAAAACACAAAATCCATTAAAATAAATTCTTCATCAACAAAATAAAATCACCTCTTTTTAAATATTTCTCGTAAATAGCACTGAGAAAGGTAAAAAAAAAAACAATTAAAAAATCGTTATTATATCGCTAATCACCTACAAATTAAACAATTAAAAAAAAAAAACATTCGCGCACCAATATATTATTTCCCTCGTGACAAATTTCACGAAACACACCGCAAATATTGGTCTGGCCCCCTCTTCTGTTGTTGACAGGCAGTAATAGATTGCCCGGCTAATTATATTGCCAACGATGTCTGTGTGCACTGCGGGCTGCATACCTTTGTTCGTCAAATAAGCGCGTCGATATAATTCAATTAATTCGAAACAGATTCATTGTAAATTTTAGATCGATTGCAACGTTCCGATCCGTTTTAATGCGATTGAGTTGAATCGTTTGATTTTCTAGTTGTTGAGTTGATCGGTATTGACATTTATGATGATGGTGTGGTTGCATATAGTGTTATTATTGCAGTTTTCACGCAGTTGAAAATGAACGTGCACAATTAAAATATTTACCCATTTTGTCTATGGTCGATTTATTTTCGCCGTGAATTAAATTTAAATAAAGTTTGAAGTTTATTTATATGAAATCGTCCAGTTAAAAAAAAAAATAATTGATAAAGCATAACAGATGCTATTTAAAAAAAAAAAACTATGCGCGTTTTAATAAAAAAAATATTTGATGTACAATAAAAAAACAATCCCATTTTTAAATTGTTGCGTATAATTAAAATTTTGACACATGTTTTATTGCAAATCAAGCATATATGTTTTTTTACAACTTTTCTTCTAAAATCAATTTTTTTACCATTGTTTAAAATCACCATCGTTTATTTTATTTATTAAAAATTGGTTTTTTATTTTAATGGTTCATCTTCATTAGCAATTTATTCATTTTTTTCTAGTTAAATTTCGAAAATCAACAAAAATTTTCATAGATATGTTTAGATATCTTTTTCGTTAAAATTTTTCTAAACAAATTAAACGTCTTCAAATTCATTGCGATTTTTCTATAAAGCTGAAAAGATATCAAAAGATTAAAGATGATAAAAAAAAAATTGAAGAGGAAATTTTTGAAATGAAAATTTGAAAATTTTGAAAATTCAAAAAAATGCGCACCATTTCTTGCAATCTTTATACCATATTACTCCTAACTATTGAGCAACAAAACTTTCCATTTTGCAGTATATTTTTGTAACGACCCTTTCTATCCCACAAGAGTCCCGAAATTCCCGGGGGCCCATCAAACACATCCCCACCATCCATAATCCATCAACATTCATCCTGGGCTCCTGTCAAAACTCCTGTCCGTCAGTCGTCCTTTGTTTGCACTGCCAACTATCTTTCAACACCTTCAATATACCGGGTGAAAAAATGCCAATACATCAGAAGACTCACATTTCTATTTATTTATTATTTATTAAAGTCTTTTTATATAAAAATTAAATCGGAGACAAGTGGAAATAAAAATTCTCACTTTTTGTTCGTAACCTTATTTTTTTTTTTTTACTATGATTTTCTATTAGGAATCTTAAAAAGAATAAAACTGTTCAGCGATAAAAATTATTTAAAAAAATATTTTTTGAAATTGTTGTTATATTGTAATTTTTTAGGGATTTGAAATAAATCCTTAACCATATTAATTTTGTATAAAAAAAACACGACATAGAATTTTTTGAAAAATGAATTTTTCTGTTTTTCATTCATGTGTGGAAAGAATCATTGAAAATATTAGTGGATTTCATTTTAACTTTTCCAACTGTTTTTGAATAAAATAAACTTTTAAGCGATAAAAATTATTTTAAAAAATTGTTTGTAGTTTAAAAACTGTGAATATTTTATAACAAAGCTGAAAACTAATTTTGAACAATATTGTTTAATATTTTTTTTAGTTTCCTTAAGAAAATTTTTTTACAGAAACGTCGTTCGGAAATTACAAAGTTAATAGTAAAAATTTATACTTTTCTATTTGTTTCGCATCAACCATTTAAAGAAGAATTGTAAATTCGTGATCTAAATTGAAAAACGCAATCTAGGTAAAAAAATTTTTTTTTAAACAATCAAAAAATAATAAACACATGCTAAAAACTACCCCCTTAACAAATTTGCTTTGTAATCATTTATTCGTCATTTATATCAAAATATATAAATTCGAGTACTCAAATAATTCGACGATATAAAGTAAAAAAACTCACATTAAATTTTTTATTAATTAAAAACAAAATTTATTAAATATGTTCCCTATAAACGAATATTTTAAAATCAGCTGTTTCCACGCGAATATAATTCAGCACGTATATGACAATTAAATTGTGACATTGTACAAGCCTTAGGCAAAAAGAGGCATTCTAGCGTAATTACATTGTTGCCGGACTTCCGCTGCACCATTTACACCAGATTATTATCGCCGTAGTGTTTTTATGACAGGCATTAAACGTTTTAATTTGACAAATGCGACAACGTTCAGCTCGGACTTTAAAATATACTGCGCAGTACTTTGAAAGATAAACGCACAATCAATTTCTCTATTCTAGCGCATTTTTTATTTGATAAAAAAAAATATTTTTAACTAAATTTTAATATAAGCGGGAATGGATTATAAGGATAGAAAGGAGAAGAAATAAATATATGAAGATAGGGAGCAGAATTTAGAACATGGTATGCAGGAAGTAATGGCTCTAGGGATAGGAGAGTAGCTTTTGTGCCTGGTTTAATTGTAGTGCTTTGAGTTGGTGTTGTTTAAAAAAATTGCTGATTTTTTAAAGTAATTGATAAGAGAAAATTGTCGTGATAATAGAAAAAAAAAATTTTTAAGCCTCATAGTAACGAATTTATTAATCAACTGATTAATGAAAACTCGCTTATTTAACAAAGAAAAAAAAATTGCTCAATATTTAGATTAGTTAAAATGTCGGAAAAAAATTTGCAGAAAAAAATGCGAAGAGTCGAATTTAAATTAGGATGTTGAAGGATTATTTTGAGATGGGTATTTTTAAAGAAATTACAAGAGAATTGATAATAAAAATTTTTTTAATCAAATTTGATTAAAAGTTTAAATAATACCTTAATATATTAAATAAAAAATTATTTTAATTTGAGGTGAATATTTAAAAGATACGGATTTTTTTATATTGACTAGTTAAATGTCTAAAAAAAAAAGTATGAATAAAATTTGCAGAAAAAAATGCGAAGAGTCGAATTTAAATTAGGATGTTGAAGGATTATTTTGAGATGGGTATTTTTAAAGAAATTACAAGAGAATTGATAATAAAAAAATTTTTAATCAAATTTGATTAAAAATTTAAATAAAATACCTTAATATTTTAAATAAAAAATTATTTTAATTTGAGGTGAATATTTAAAACATAGGGATTTTTTTATATTGACTAGTTAAATGTCTAAAAAAAAAGTACGAATTAAAATTTGCAGAAAAAAATGCGAAGAGTCGAATTTAAATTAGGATGTTGAAGGATGTTGAAAAAATGCTGAATATTTGATGTCATGTTTCGAATTAAAAAAAAAATAAATGTTGCAAATTTATTTTGATATGGTGAGGTTTTTTATTTTTAATCGACTGAGCCAAGCTTGGAAAAAAATACTGGAAATATTTTTAAGGGAATTTTAAATGGCTATAAAACCGTGTACGTTGGATAAAGTGATCCCGATTTTTTGGTACTTTGTCCCGCGTCCCGCGGGATTTTTGAAATGTCCCACTTTAATAAAAAAAATTAAAAAAATTTCCAAGTTTACTACGAAAATGTACCATTTAACAACATTCTGCGGAAACTTTAATATGATTTTTTTTAATATTTTATTTTATATTAAAATATGTAGGATTTATAAATTACAAAATAAATACACGTAAGCGTCATCAAACAATGGGTCAATAATTGTGTTTTTTTTTTTCTATACATTTATGTCTAATTTGCCATAAAATGGCAACATAAAATAGTAATTGAAAAAAAAATTCTGCTAAAATTATATTTTAATTAAATTTACCTTAAATTGTATTTATTTAATTCTACCAAAAACACGTATATTATAACAATTTGAGTGGCAGATTTTTAAAGTCAGCATTCAGAAAGATTTTTCTTGTAAAGATTGTACTTACAAAAAATGATAATTGGTTAAAAAAAAATATTTTTCTCACTGTTTTTCAATAAATAAAACGAGATTAATAAATTCGCACGTCTTTAGTAAAAATAATTAAACAAAAAATGCATGTTTAATTCGTAATTCATTTTTTATTCTCTAAAAATTGCAGTATCAATTTTTCTTCTTCTTTAATGTTATATTTTTATATAATATAATTATTTTATTAAAATAAACCGGGAAAGACCCAAATGTATAAAAAAAATTATTTTATTGTGCTCATTTTTGGGAATTTACAACCAGACTATAATGAATCCGGACTGATCGAAGCCGGACTATGCGAGGTATTACAAATTTTGTAAATTTATTAAAAAAGCTACTTTCTTGACATTACAAAATTTCCTCCACTTTTTCAATATTTGTTCACCCGAAGCCATAATCAAGATTTTTTTAACAATACGTCAAAAATTGCTACAGGGCCATTTTTATGCATATATATTTTTTCTGTGGCTTTATTTGAACACGACATTTTATAATATATGTCACCGACCTTATTAACGTTGACCAAAATCGTATAAAGCTCGTATAAACCTTTGACGGCTGTAATACAAAAACCTCTATAACGGTTTCACCGCACATTACGGGGGGTTGGGGTGGGGGGTGGTGGGGGGTGGATCTGCCATACATCACGTGTTAATATAATTACGACTACATACCCTCTATATGTAAATCGATTCGCTGGGATTTGCGATTTTGTTCTATTTAGTGCATTTACCAATGATGATATTTAGTAGGCTTATTCGAGGGCGTATTTTTTTTTTTTGTAAAAATTAATTATTGCAAATTGATGGTTTGTCGCGAATTTTACGAAGCAGCGTACGTACGAATAAGCGCGTGTATGAGGCGCAGGTCGACTGAACAATGTAAATGCAGTTTTAGGTGTGTCTATATGGGAAATGTCGCAAAAACTAAATATTTGATTTTATTTTATATTATATTATATTTTTTATATTTTTAAATAAAAATTCTTTATATTTGATCGATATATGCATAATAAGTTTTAGAAAAAAAAAATTTTTTATGGGTAAATAAGAACAAGGATTTTTTTGTAGTTTTACAACATTTTGATATAGAAAATAGTGTTAATTAATTTACGTGTTTATAAGTACTTGAATGTCTGTTATGAAATGGGATCAAAATATACATAGTGTTCTATTTAAAAAAATAAGACCAGTTTTAATTGTGCTTTCATGGTTCATCCTGTATATTTGCAATTAATTTTACAGTGTGCGACTCATGATTTTATATAAGATTGCAATTTTTCGCATTTTTATTTGAATTAGTTTGGCCAGGGGATTCCGATTCGTTAGAACTGCCCAACCCTGTATACATTTCTTGGCAACGTGGCATTCTAACAAATTACAATTTACGTGTTCATAAGTACTTGAATGTCTGTTATGAAATGGGATCAAAATATACATAGTGTTCCATTTAAAAAAATAAGACCAGTTTTAATTGTGCTTTCATGGTTCATCCTGTATATTTGCAATTAATTTTACAGTGTGCGACTCATGATTTTATATAAGATTGCAATTTTTCGCATTTTTATTTGAATTAGTTTGGCCAGGGGATTCCGATTCGTTAGAACTGCCCAACCCTGTATACATTTCTTGGCAACGTGGCATTCTAACAAATTACAATTTACGTGTTTATAAGTACTTGAATGTCTGTTATGAAATGGGATCAAAATATACATAGTGTTCCATTTAAAAAAATAAGACCAGTTTTAATTGTGCTTTCATGGTTCATCCTGTATATTTGCAATTAATTTTACAGTGTGCGACTCATGATTTTATATAAGATTGCAATTTTTCGCATTTTTATTTGAATTAGTTTGGACAGGGGATTCCGATTCGTTAAAACTGCCCAACCCTGTATACATTTAATTGCTCGATTATTAATTTTTGGGATTATATTAAAATGTACAAATTATATTTTATAGAATACATTTTTAAACGGGACCAAACAGAAATTTTATAAATTTTTTGTTGTGCCATTCAAAAAATTATATAAATTGTTGAAATGGATAAATTATTTTATTAAATAAAAAAAATCTGATTTATCGTAAGGCCAAAAAATATATATACAATATAAATTTTTAATCACATATTTTTTATTGCCAAATTTATAAAATTCGCATCGATTTTAATTTTGTTTAATAAAAGCTTTATTTTTAAATCTCCCAACGTTCCCATATCAGGTTAAAAGGGACGATATAAAATGTCCTACGCACAGAAAGGACACTATTTAATTCCGTTTACATTTGCAGGAACGTAAAGGGACATCCTCCACGTCATGTGGACATTCTGTTTTCTAAATGAAATAATTTTAATAGAAATTAAGAGCACTTTATTTCCATATTGCATCTTTATAAAGCGAATATAATTTTATATACTAAAATATTTGGTTCCGCTCAGAATTTTTGTGAATTTTATTTTATTTTGCAAATTATTAATATAGTCGTAATTATTATCTAATTAATTATATAGAAAAAATATTTTTTTTATTAAAAAATATTTATGTAAATGTGAAAATATAAAAAAAAACGAATGTATATGTTTTTTATTTAAATATATTTTCAAATATATATTTTTTTATTTAAAAAAAATATATTAAAAAGATATATCGAAAGGAACCTATATTGTAAAATAATTTTTTTTTTTAATATTTCGCTGAAAAAGCTCATGATAATTGCGGTACTCTTAAATTATTACAAAATTTCTCTAACCCTAATTCTTGCACAATATTAAACCAGATAACAAACAGCATCGTATATCTAGTCCAAATAATGCAACACTGTCAGTGTAGTCCATATATTTCACAGTAACATGGACAACAAGAGCGAGCTTCCTTTATACTATCCCCCATTATGTATTACACTTTATTATTGTCCCCTGTCCACTTGCATCGGGCAGTTGTGTCCTCTATGTCCGCTGTCGCCGGTCTCTTTGTCCCAACAATTAACCACACACTTCGCCACACTGCCCAAAGGCATGATACACCATCACCACATACACTAGAAACTTAAATCTGCCAAGACATCCAAAAAAAAATTTTTTTATTCGTGCAATTTGCTATATGTGCTAGTTTACAAACAAAAAATGTAATATTTCGAAAATTTCATTAATTTTAATTTCTTAGTACATGCATTTTTTTTTCAAACGCCGCTCAATTATTGTATTTACAATTTTTTTAAATGTATTTATAATTTTTTTTACAATAAATTTATATCGCTTCAATTCTGATTGTCCTACATTTTTTGACCTGTGTATACCGGGTATTAATTGCAGATATTTAGTTGCATGTTTGAACTTCTTCAGTGGCAATAACCACGGATATGTATAACTAGGATTTACCAGCTGTGAAGATTCGCATAAATGAGCAGCTTCGTAATAATTAGAATAATTAATTAGCGTCGACGTATTTCGAAATGTTTTTTAAAATAAAATTTGAATATGTTGGATAACAAATTTGTTGGATAACAAATTGAAATTTTTATAATTTTTTTTTAATTCGACAGTGACGAAATGAAAATGGCCTAAATCGATCAAATTTATATGTAAAATTTGCGGCAAAAAAAAATTTTTTTTTAATTTCGAATGGCTAAAAAATTTTATAAATTATTAGAAGGACCATCTTTTAGAAACACAAATCATGGGGAAAAAATTCTCCAATTCGCAGGCTTATGCAAAATTTTAATACATATGTCAATGACGTGGATATTTCGAAAGCAACATTTTAAAAATTCAAAAAAATTATCGACCAAAAATTTATATCTCTAATTGAGTAGAATAATCAAAAATGTGTCTTTGCTAACGAATTAAATTTTATTTTATATATGATATTTTCGGTATTGAAGTTACGAAGTATGTATTTTTGAGAAAACTGTATTTATTATTTTTTTTTTTAATCCAATTTTTAACCAACTTTCAATTTTTTTCAATCTTTCAATAAATCAATCAATTTTTAATCAATTTAAAAAAAAAAATTTCCTAATCAAATCTAAATAGATAAAATTTGCAAATTTTATCGGATTATGATTTTATCGGAAATTCATAATCCGACTTCACATAGAAATTAATCACGGAAGTCCGTGCCTGTACTGGTCAGTGGTGTTGACCTTATTACGGTCACGCACAAAAGCGTTTCGGGCAATTTAAAATCGAGCGGGGAACAAAGCGGCGGCAGCCGATGCCAAAGCCGGCCCATGGAAGGTGAAATGTCATAACCTGACCCTTATGTCGGGCTCTGGGTCGAAGTCCCCCCCGGGGGGGGGAGCCCCACACGTTGCTAAATGAGTCCGGCCAGAGTCAGGATACGGATGAAACAATGCACGATGATGTGCGGGGGTGGATGGGGGGGCTGTGGCCTATATTCTAATGTTGAGGATGTATAATACAAAGAGATAAAAATACATAAATTTGAAGAAAAAAAATACATTTTGAGGAACAGATGAAGGTTTCATTTTTTGTATGAAAGGTGATTTAAAAAAATATATACTGAATTTTCTAGAAAATCCAAAAGATTTGATTGATTTCAATAAAAAATCTGTTATTTATGAAATATCTTCTTCTAGTTGTTGTCCTAAGGCGTACAAACAGGTAGACCAATTGAAACTAGATATAATTTAGCTCATTTAAATTAAATAGGAAAGACAAAAGTGCTGTAGCCGAGCATATTTTTGACTAACCAGGTCATCATTACCAAAACATTAAAATTTTGACATCAAAATGTTTGTGCCTTACATTATTCGCGTTAAAAATTGACAGGAACCTCAAAATTATCACAATTTTTTAAATTATAAATCGTCATAAAAGACACTAAGCTGTGACAACAAAAAAAAATTTTTTCGACTTCTATTACTGACATAATTATCTAGTTACCAAAACATTAAAATTTTGACATCAAAATGTTTGTGCCTTACATCATTCACGTTAAAAATTGACAGGAACGTCAAAATTATCACAATTTTTTTAATTATATAATTTCAAAAATTCTGATAAATGTCACTTAGCTGTGACAACCAAAAAAAAAATATTCCGACTTCTATTACAGACAGAATTGTCTAGTTACCAAAACATTAAAATTTTGACATCAAAATGTTTGTGCCTTACATCATTCACGTTAAAAATTGACACGAACGTCAAAATTATCGCAATTTTTAAAATTATATATTGTCATAAATGACACTTAGCTGTGACAACAAAAAAAAATATTTCGACTTCTATTACACACAGAATTATCTAGTTACCAAAACATTAAAATTTGTACATCAAAATGTTTGTGTGCCTTACATCATTCGCGTTAAAAATTGACAGGAACGTCAAAATTATCGCAATTTTTTAAATTATATATTGTCATAAATGACACTTAGCTGTGACAACAACAAAATATATTTCCATTTCTATTACACACAGAATTATCTAGTTACCAAAACATTAAAATTTGTACATCAAAATGTTTGTGTGCCTTACATCATTCGCGTTAAAAATTGACAGGAACGTCAAAATTATCGCAATTTTTTAAATTATATATTGTCATAAATGACACTTAGCTGTGACAACAACAAAATATATTTCCATTTCTATTACACACAGAATTATCTAGTTACCAAAACATTAAAATTTTGACATCAAAATGTTTGTGCCTTACATCATTCACGTTAAAAATTGACAGGAACGTCAAAATTATCGCAATTTTTAAAATTATATATTGTCATAAATGACACTTAGCTGTGACAACAACAAAATATATTTCCATTTCTATTACACACAGAATTATCTAGTTACCAAAACATTAAAATTTGTACATCAAAATGTTTGTGTGCCTTACATCATTCGCGTTAAAAATTGACAGGAACGTCAAAATTATCGCAATTTTTTAAATTATATATTGTCATAAATGACACTTAGCTGTGACAACAACAAAATATATTTCCATTTCTATTACACACAGAATTATCTAGTTACCAAAACATTAAAATTTGTACATCAAAATGTTTGTGTGCCTTACATCATTCGCGTTAAAAATTGACAGGAACGTCAAAATTATCGCAATTTTTTAAATTATATATTGTCATAAATGACACTTAGCTGTGACAACAACAAAATATATTTCCATTTCTATTACACACAGAATTATCTAGTTACCAAAACATTAAAATTTTGACATCAAAATGTTTGTGCCTTACATCATTCACGTTAAAAATTGACACGAACGTCAAAATTATCGCAATTTTTAAAATTATATATTGTCATAAATGACACTTAGCTGTGACAACAAAAAAAAATATTTCGACTTCTATTACACACAGAATTATCTAGTTACCAAAACATTAAAATTTGTACATCAAAATGTTTGTGTGCCTTACATCATTCGCGTTAAAAATTGACAGGAACGTCAAAATTATCGCAATTTTTTAAATTATATATTGTCATAAATGACACTTAGCTGTGACAACAACAAAATATATTTCCATTTCTATTACACACAGAATTATCTAGTTACCAAAACATTAAAATTTTGACATCAAAATGTTTGTGCCTTACATCATTCGCGTTAAAAATTGACAGGAACGTCAAAATTATCACAATTTTTTACATTGTATATTATTCAAAATTCTCATAAATGACAACAAGAAAAAAAATATTGTTTCGACTCACCTTCACTATTGCAGACAGAATTATCTAGTTGCCGAAATATTATGCAGTTCCCTTACCAATGATCACGTGTTTGTGATGTCGTCGTCAAACGTGAGTACCGTGCAGGTACCTTCAGATGGCGAAGGCCCCGGGTGTACGCACGAAAGGCCCGGTTCACAGGTGCCACTAAAGCCCAACTCACCGCCGCAAGGTTCACCCTCAGTGCGTGCGCATTCTTGGCAACATCTGAAGAGGATGGAAAAAGTGTTGATTAAATTAAAAAATAGATAAAAAATGGACAGAAAGATGTTAAAAATATTGCGTGCTTATGAAAATATATGCGAATATTTTATATATATATATATATAACCAAGATTCCTTGATTCGTAAAAAAAAATTATTAGCGCCTTTCAATTATTTTAACAATTTTCTTCGCTATCGCTCCGATTAAATGAAATAATGCAAAGAGAAAAATATTTAAGAAAAAAATATATTAAAATGTTTTTCATTTGTAAATATGTATATAAATCTTTTAAGTAAAATAATTTTAGTAGAAAAATTACTTAAACAAACCATTCGCTTTCGGTCGCTCTTTTCGATAAATTAATCCCGGAAAAAAAATATGGAAAAACGTATAAAATTTTTTTTCGTGCGTAAATATATAAATCTTTTAAAAAAAAAATTTTAGTACAAAAATTACTTATTTCAGTCGCTTTTAATCGCTCCAGTTGATAAATTAATCGCGAAAAAATATATATCGTCAAAATAAAATAGTATAAAATAGTATAAAAAATAAAATAACGTATTAAAATTTTTTTCATGTGTAAATCTTTTAGTAAAATAATTTTAGTAGAAAAATTACTTAAACCATTCGCTTTTGGTCGCTCTTTTCGATAATCCATAATCCCGAAAAAAAAATATGGAAAAACATTAAAAAAATTTCGTGTGTAAATATATAAATCTTTTAAGTAAAATAATTTTAGTAGAAAAATTACTTATTTCAGTCGCTTTTGTCGATAAATTAAAAAAAAAATGTATCGATACATTTCTAAGATAATTTAAATTTGGATTATTAGAAAATTTGATAAATTATTTCTTTTATAAAAAATTTAATAAAATTAAATAATTTCAGAAAAAATCTAAGAAACGAAAAAGCATGAAAAATAAGTAAGTACTAAATAATAGACAAGTGAAAATATATAATGAATTATTCAATAATTTTTGAACTAATTTTAGAAGAAAAATGATCTTATTCAATCAATCGATAAATTTCATGGTTTTATTTTATTTTATTATTTCAGACGCTCTTTACGATAAATTAATTGCGAATTCACAAAAAAATATACATCGCTTAAACAAATACAGCGTAATTAAAATTAATTTATTACACTCTTTTAACAATTTTTTTTCTCGATAAAATAAAATAAAATAAAATAAAATTGGAAAACCAATATCTAAAAAAAATACAAAAATAATAATAAGTAATTTAAAAATATCACACTTGCATATATATAAATATTTGATTAAAAAAAAAAAAAAAACGTTTCGACCGCTTAAACACTTAATGCAAAATTAAGCTATTAAAAAATCAATTCGTAATTTTTTTCGATCCCTCTCTCCAATGAAACTAAATCAATATATTTGCAATTCGTTTAATCATATCATCACGTGGCACTAAAATAGAAAATTTAATAAAAATTGTACAAATTCAAACAATGAACGACGATTTGAAAAATGTTCGCGATTTCAAATAATACTGCACAATATTATTGTACCATTCTCGTTATATCTCAAGAAGAAAGGCACTTACATAAAATTAGTAATAAACGGTTTATTATCGTATAAATTAATCACGTGACTCGCCAACACGAGACAGTTTATTATAAAATCAATATTCAAATCGCTAGTTATCGTCCTTTTACAAATGCATTTATAATGGCTACATCGCGATGTTCTTTCCCGTTGCCGATGCCGATAATCAATCTCTTGCAAAATGCGATTTGCCGCTAAACCGACGAGGAATCAAAGTGCAATTGTAAGAATTTAAGTATACGCAGATTTGGCACGAGATTGATCACCGGCACTTTATGCGGCTATTAATTAATCTGCACGAACGATGCACAATTGTTATATGACATTTTATGCGTTTCTTTTCTCGTGGCAGCGAATCGAATTCATTCGACACGTCCTCCCTGCCATCAATTGTCCTCCGGACTTTGTCCCGAGTTTTTATTCGAGCGAAACAATCGTTGCGCCGAAAAGGCAGCCTCTTAAAAACCGCCCCGATTTAATTTGGTATTTTTTTTTTTTTGTAGATTTTAATTTAACTTCTTGGGGAATAGGAAATTTTTTTTCGTTGTCGAAGAATATATACAATCTTTCATTTAAAAAAAAAAATTTTTTTTAATTAAAATAAGCCATAATGTGAACTTATCTTAATGTGCGTTAAAAAAAATATTTTTAATAATAAACCATAATTTGAATATATCTTAATGTGGGTTAAGTTTTCTTAAAAAAAAATTCTGAACTCACATTTCTTATCAAAAATTAACATTAAGTTTAAAAAATAAAAAATCGAAAAATGTAATCCAAACTGTATGTCTTCTGCAGTCACTCTGAACCACCCCATCGGTCCCTAACCCAAAGAAGTTGGCTATATAACCAATTTACTTTCAGCAAAAACTTTGCTGGCCTCCCAATAGTAATTATCCGTATAAATATACTTGGCGAAAATTTCTTAGGGATGCTTTCACTTGTTAAAAAAACTATTTTGTCCGTTGGGAGGATAGCGGTGGACGGTCTGCATGAAAAAACACAAGAGCGTACTCGAGGACGTGTTTTATCAAGACCATATCGTGAAGAAATGTCGCCTTAATAATATTCTTTATAATTTCGCTGAAGACTTAGAAAATATAAGAAAATGTCCTTTCTTGTCGAGAAAGAATGTTTTTCAATGTCAAAGAAATCACACAAAAAAAAACGTATTTAAGATTATTCGTTTTAAGATGTTGATCAAATTAAAGAAAATGTCCTTTCTTGTCGAAAATGAATGTTTTTCAATGTTAAAGAAATCACTAAAAAAACATTTAAGATGTTGCTAAAATGTCGCCTTAAAGAAAATGTCTTTTCTTGTCGAAAAAGAATGTTTTTTAATGTCAAAGAAATCACAAAAAAAAAACATTTTTAAGATGTTGATAAAATTTCGCCTTAATAATATTTTTTATAATTTCGCTGAAGACTTTTCTTGTGATATAAGAAAATAATTTTGTCCTTTCTTGTCGAAAAAGAATGTTTTTCAATGTGAAAGAAATCACAAAAAAAAAAAACATTTTTAAGATTATTCCTTTTAAGATGTTGATAAAATTTCGCCTTAAAGAAAATATCCTTTCTTGTCGAAAAAGAATGTTTTTCAATGTCAAAGAAATCACAAAAAAAAACATTTTTAAGATGTTGATAAATGTCGCCTTAAAGAAAATGTCCTTTCTTGTTGAAAAAAAATGTTTTTCAATATCAAAAAATCACAAAAAAAAACATTTTTAAAATGTTGATAAATTGTCGCCTTAAAGAAAATGTCCTTTCTTGTTGAAAAAAAATGTTTTTCAATGTCAAAAAATCACAAAAAAAAAACATTTTTAAGATGTTGATCAAATTTCGCCTTAATAATATTCTTTATAATTTTGCTGAAGACTTTTCATGTGTTATAAAATATAAGAAAATGTCCTTTCTTGTCAAAAAATTATGTTTTTCAATGTCAAAGAAATCACACAAAAAATGATATTTAAGATTATTCCTTTTAAGATGTTAATAATTGTTTGAAAAAGACTAGTTTTTATTTTAATTAATTTACACATTTTTAATTTATTTTTTTTAAATATAATTTCTACCTTCATCAGTACAAAATTTAATTTCACATGAGTGTATGTTTCGACACACCCTGTATGTGCGAATACAGGGATGGCATGCGAATAGAATAAAAAAAGTCTTCGATTAAGCAACTTAGATTGTACATGGGTGTATTTTGAATTGTGTTGTGCCAAATTTAATTTTTAATTTTTTTTATAGTGAAAAATTAAATGTAAAATTGGATTTGTAAAAAAAAAATGTGAAATTTTATGAAATTTCGTGTAAATTCAATTTATAAAAAAAAAAACAATTTTGCATCAACAACAAAGATGCGATTAATAATTTTATTAATATATTTTTTTTTTATTGTTAAATTATAACTGTTTTATTGAAAGATTTTTTAATACGGTAGTTTTCGATAATTTCCGATTATTATTTTGTTATTAGAACTTTGGAAATTTTGCAGCACAATGCTCAAATTTCATTATATATAGTATAAAAGTCAATTTTTAATTAAACCAATTTTCTATCGACAAAAATAATTAATAACACGATACCAATTTAGTAACGAGTAAAAACATTTTTTTTTTGCAAAATTCATCCATCACGAAATATTATTAAAATAATCACTTTATCGATGTACGTGTAAAATAAATTACGGGAAAATATGTAGTAAATATCCATTCGAATAGATAAATTATTTCAACTGATATTTCGCAGCGATAGTTCCAATAATCGAAACGCCGATTTAAATTAATTTATGCCACGCTTATTTGAGCGCAAATTTGATATTCCGCTATGTTTACTTTAATTAATTTGTTTGACACGCCACTTTACACAATATTCTATAACGCTATCAATAATATCATTGCAACGCTAATTTTGTAACATTATTATGCATCACCCGGTATTGCCAATTATACTAATTAGAAGAGGATATAATTGAAATGTCAAGCCGCAAAATTTATGCATTTTATTGTGTTTTATTACTAGCTAGATGATTAAAAATGTACGACAATTTGTGATTTAGTAGTGAAATTTATGTTTCGATCAATGAATCAATTTTTTATTTAAAATTTTTTCAAAGAAATTTCGTCAGAAGGTAATTTGGATACCTCCTTTATTGGAAATTTTTTTCTAACAAATTTGATTAATTTTTTAGTCATTTAGAATATCAAAAAAAAATGTATGACATTGAACAAATCGATTACGCTGAAAATTTTTCAAAAAAATTTCATCAGAAGGAAATTTTGATACCTCCTTTATTGGAAATATTTTTCTAACAATTTTGATTAATTTTTTAGTCATTTAGAATATCAAAGAAATTTCATCAGAAGGAAATTTTGATACCTCCTTTATTGGAAATATTTTTCTTACAAATTTGATTAATTTTTTAGTCATTATAATATCAAAGAAATTTCATCAGAAGGTAATTTGGAAATACCTCCTTTATTGGAAATATTTTTCTAACAATTTTGATTAATTTTTTAGTCATTTATAATATCAAAGAAATTTCATCACAAGGAAATTTTGATACCTCCTTTATTGGAAATTTTTTTCTAACAATTTTGATTCATTTTTTAGTCATTTAGAATATCACAAAAAAAAAGTGTGACATTGAACAAATCGATTACGCTGAAAATTTTTCAAAAAAATTTCATCAGAAGGAAATTTTGATACCTCCTTTATTGGAAATATTTTTCTAACAAATTTGATTAATTTTTTAGTCATTTAGAATATCAAAGAAATTTCATCACAAGGAAATTTTGATAGCTCCTTCATTGGAAATTTTTTTCTAACAATTTTGATTCATTTTTTAGTCATTTAGAATATCACAAAAAAAAGTGTGACATTGAACAAATCGATTACGCTGAAAATTTTTCAAAAAAATTTCATCAGAAGGAAATTTTGATACCTCCTTTATTGGAAATTTTTTTCTAACAAATTTAATTAATTTTTTAGTCATTTATAATATCAAAGAAATTTAATGAGAAGGAAATTTGGATACCTCCTTTATTGGAATTTTTTTTCTAACAATTTTGATTAATTTTTTAGTCATTTATAATATCAAAGAAATTTAATCAGAAGGAAATTTGGATACCTCCTTTATTGGAAATTTTTTTCTAATAAATTTGAATCATTTTTTAGTCATTTATAATATCAAAGAAATTTCATCAGAAGGAAATTTGGATACCTCCTTTATTGGAAATTTTTTTCTTACAAATTTAATTAATTTTTTAGTCATTTATAATATCAAAGAAATTTTTATTTTTTTTTGAATTCTTTATATATTTGTCTTAATATTGTATCATTATTGAATTTAAGTTTCGCCGGTAAGGGCATCATCAGAGTAAAACAAAAATAAAAATGTTTTAAGTAATATCTAAGTTATTTTCTTTCTAACCCATTTTGAGTTGAATTATTACTTTGTTCCAAACTACTAAATTTCTGTTATCTCTTGTTTTTTAAAATTTTTTTAATATGTTATTTATAATTTTATAAGAATAGCCATTTTTTAATAATATAAAAATATAAAAATATTGAGGATAAGAACGACGCAAATAAAAATATTATTAAAAAAAATATGCGTAAGAGAGATAGACTAGTAGGTCGTATTCTTAGCCATGGGTTTTTTATGTAATTAGATATAGAAGGTGGGTTAGGGGGAAAGGAAGGAGTGTGTGGGCCTAGATTGGAGTGAGATAGTAGAGGATGACTAACTATAGGGATATGAAGAAGTTAGCTGAAGCAAAATTAACATTATTTACATATTATAAACTATTTGACGTGCAAACTCGAGTATTTTTTCGTATGAAATATCGCCAACGCAATCGCAGCGTTGCCAGAATTATTTTACGGCATTTTCGTGCATGCGAGTTACGATTTTGCACGTTCGCAAAAAGCGCGCACGTGGCGCTAAAAATCCATTCGCGTGTGCAATTTAAATAATTTCACATAGTTTCGATTTCTGGGACCCGTGGCCGTTACCCGCCACCTTATAAAATGCCAAATCATCGGCGAAAATGTCAATGTGTCATTTTATTTTGCATTTTGAGCAATGTCGAAATAAATCGACGGGTGACATATTGCAGGAGCAAACGCAATTAAAAAAATTGAAAACACTATACGCCAATTTATTCTGGAATTTATGGGGGGCGGCTTAATTTATCATTTTAAATCCCGCTAGCGACATTTCTGGATGGTATTTTTGTAGAACGGCTATGTAATGACAATAACTTTACATGTCCATTTTCCAGCACATCCGAAAATGAATATTTACCGTCGTAAAAAGACCGATCGATTGCGATTGTTATTTCTTGTTATAGCCGTTGCGGTATTTCGCTTTTTTTTTAGCGTATGTACATCCACAGTTATCTACAGCGTGTTCAATTTATCGCAAGATATCTGTCTAGTTGTTAAAATCAATTTTCGAACAGATGATATGAATTCAAATGAAGTTAATTTTTTATTTTTTTATTTTATTTTAAATATAGTTGGTATTATATTATAGAGAAAAAAATTAAACTACATTAAATTGTATTAATTAATACCAACAAAATAAAAATGAAAAGTATAGATTTTATGTATTGTAAGTTTTAATTGAGAACAAATAAATATGTTATGTTTATTATAACAAGTATAAAGTAAAAAATATATAAAACGACAAAAAATATTTTTTATGTATGAAAATAAATTTATTAACGTCAGAGAGCTGGAAACGTCCAAAAACGATCATGTTCAAAGAAAACGAGCGTTTTTAGACATTTTCGTGATTCGCGGATTAAAAATGTTTTTTTTTTCGATAAAAAATAACAAAAAAAAATGTTTTCACGACAAAAAATATTTTTTATGTGTGAAAATTAATTTATTAACGTCAAAGAGCTGGAAACGTTCAAAAACAATCACGTTCAAAGAAAACGAGCATTTTAAAACATTTTCGTGATTCGCGGATTAAAAATGTTTTTTTTTTCGACAAAAAATTACAAAAAAAAATGTTTTCACGACAAAAAATATTTTTTATGTGTGAAAATAAATTTATTAACGTCAGAGAGCTGGAAACGTCCAAAAATGATCATGTTCAAAGAAAACGAGCGTTTTTAGACATTTTCGTGCTCCGCGGATTGAAAATGTTTTTTTTTTCGACAAAAAAAAACAAAAAAAAAATGTTTTCACGACAAAAAATATTTTTTATGTGTGAAAATAAATTTATAAAACTGAGAAAGCTGGAAACGTCGAAAAACAATCACGTTCAAAGAAAACGAGCGTTTTTAGACATTTTCGTGTTCCGCGGATTGAAAATGTTTTTTTTTTGACAAAAAAAACAAAAAAAAATGTTTTCACGACAAAAAATATTTTTTATGTGTGAAAATAAATTTATAAAACTCAGAAAGCTGGAAACGTCGAAAAACAATCACGTTCAAAGAAAACGAGCGTTTTTAGACATTTTCGTGCTTCGCGGATTAAAAATGTTTTTTTTTTTACTAAAAAAAACAAAAAAAAAATGTTTTCACGAGAAAAAATTATTTTTATGTCTGAAAATAAATATATTAACGTGAAAGAGCTGGAAACGTCCAAAACAAGCGTTTGTAGATATTTTCATGCTTCGCGGATTAAAAATGTTTTTTTTTTTCGACAAAAAATTACAAAAAAAAATGTTTTCACGACAAAAAATATTTTTTATCTGTGAAAATAAATTTATTAACGTCAGAGAGCTGGAAACGTCCAAAAACAATCACGTTCAAAGAAAACGAGCGTTTTTAGACATTTTCGTGTTTCGCGGATTAAAAATGTATTTTTTTTCGACAAAAAATTACAAAAAAAAATGTTTTCACGACAAAAAATAATTTTTATGTCTGAAAATAAATATATTAACGTGAAAGAGCTGGAAACGTCCAAAACAAGCGTTTGTAGATATTTTCGTGCTTCGCGGATTAAAAATGTTTTTTTTTTCGACTAAAAATAACAAAAAAAAATGTTTTCACGACAAAAAATATTTTTTATCTGTGAAAATAAATTTATTAACGTCAGAGAGCTGGAAACGTCCAAAAACAATCACGTTCAAAGAAAACGAGCGTTTTTAGACATTTTCGTGTTTCGCGGATTAAAAATGTAGTTTTTTTTTCAACAAAAAATTACCAAAAAAAATGTTTTCACGACAAAAAATAGTTTTTATGTCTGATAATAAATATATTAACGTGAAAGAGCTGTAAACGTCCAAAACAAGCGTTTGTAGATATTTTCGTGCTTCGCGGATTAAAAATGTAGTTTTTTTTTCGACAAAAAATTACAAAAAAAAATGTTTTCACGACAAAAAATATTTTTTATCTGTTAAAATAAATTTATTAACGTCAGAGAGCTGGAAACGTCCAAAAACAATCACGTTCAAAGAAAACGAGCGTTTTTAGACATTTTCGTGTTTCGCGGATTAAAAATGTATTTTTTTTTTCGACAAAAAATTACCAAAAAAAATGTTTTCACGACAAAAAATAATTTTTATGTCTGAAAATAAATATATTAACGTGAAAGAGCTGGAAACGTCCAAAACAAGCGTTTGTAGATATTTTCGTGCTTCGCGGATTAAAAATGTTTTTTTTTTCGACTAAAAATAACAAAAAAAAATGTTTCCACGACAAAAAATATTTTTTATCTGTGAAAATAAATTTATTAACGTCAGAGAGCTGGAAACGTCCAAAAACAATCACGTTCAAAGAAAACGAGCGTTTTTAGACATTTTCGTGCTCCGCGGATTGAAAATGTTTTTTTTTTCGACAAAAAAAGACAAAAAAAAATGTTTTCACGACAAAAAATAATTTTTATGTCTGATAATAAATATATTAACGTGAAAGAGCTGTAAACGTTCAAAACAAGCGTTTGTAGATATTTTCGTGCTTCGCGGATTAAAAATGTTTTTTTTTTCGACAAAAAATTACAAAAAAAAATGTTTTCACGACAAAAAATATTTTTTATCTGTGAAAATTAATTTATTAACGTCAGAGAGCTGGAAACGTCCAAAAACAATCACGTTCAAAGAAAACGAGCGTTTATAGACATTTTCGTATTTCGCGGATTAAAAATGTAGTTTTTTTTTCGACAAAAAATTACAAAAAAAAATGTTTTCACGACAAAAAATATTTTTTATCTGTGAAAATTAATTTATTAACGTCAGAGAGCTGGAAACGTCCAAAAACAATCACGTTCAAAGAAAACGAGCGTTTATAGACATTTTCGTATTTCGCGGATTAAAAATGTAGTTTTTTTTTCGACAAAAAATTACAAAAAAAAATGTTTTCACGACAAAAAATATTTTTTATGTGTGAAAATAAATTTATTAACGTCAGAGAACTGGAAACGTCCAAAAACAATCACGTTCAAAGAAAACGAGCGTTTTTCGACATTTTCGTGCTTCGCGGATTAAAAATGTTTTTTTTTTTTGACAAAAAATAACAAAAAAAAATGTTTTCACGACAAAAAATATTTTTTATCTGTGAAAATACAGATACAAAAAAAATCTTACCTAACAATTTTCAAATCAGTTTTAAATCACTACAAAATATTTATACATATTATATATATATATATACATCATACTACTACTCTAATTTGACTTGACCTTTCCTTCGATGTTACCTTCTATAACTATTTGCATGTGTCTAAGAATAAAAATCACTCATCTAATCTTTTCTAGTTTCTAAGTAACAATTTGACGATTCATATATCTAAATATCGTTTTTAGATTACATCTGCAACACACTGTATATTACAGCCGCACCGCAGGCGTACAACCACAACGAACTCTTCGATTCCAGTGACGGCAATCGTAAAAATATTTGCCGCCATTTGCCAATTTCCAGCGAAATCCCATTTATTGTGCCAAGTTGCTTTGATTCCCATTTTGTGCGCTATACACCCCCACCACCCCACCCCCACATTATTTCCCCACAACTCTATTACATGTAAATCCACCCCCACCCACCCCCCACCCCCCCAATCTAATACGCTCAAAGAAATACATATAAAAGTACAGTCAATTGATGGTCGTTTGACGTTCCAGCTCGTTCGATTTTTTTTCTTGTTCATATACAGGATGCTTCATATGGACAGAGAAATTGTATTGTAGCGTAATTTTTTTTTTTTAATACTTTCCAGTGATATTTTATATAAACAGTGACGTTCATCGATTAATTGATTCAAGCGAACAATATTTGGAATTTGATGCACCCTGTATAGTGTGTTTTTTTTTTATCCGGCACGCAATCACGTCTGGAACTAAAGTGCCGTTCTGTAGGAAGATGACAATACGGCAATCCAGAAATAACATCGTCATTATTTGATTGACATTAAATTGTCTGTCGGGTGAATGGATAATAGTGGACGAGAATGGTTTAAAAATAAATGGCAACATGGCAAGATTAAAATCGAAAAGGTAGAACATGTCCGCGTTTTAGATACGACGTCATTTTAATTAATTTATAATTATTTCCAAGCAGGAAATTTTTTTTTGACAACTTTGAGAATTTAATTTTTTTAAAGTTCATTTTTAATTGTTTAAACAAAATGACAAGCGGCAATTTAGCGATAGTAATAATTAATTCAATCAACAACAAGCGAGAAATTTTTTTCCACTCACCAATAAATTGGCAACTAAAACAAAAATTCTTAACGAATCGCCACAAAAAAAAAAAAAGAAAAATTCAATCAACTTTTTTCGACCAAATTAAATTGATATATCGGCGCAATTTGATTGGTTAGCAACGTATATATATACATTGGATGTCTCGAGTTACTGATGGCGTATTTGTACAAGATATTGATTGCAATTTCAAAGTTTTTATTGATGTTTTTATATTATTACAGAACTGCCAGAATTGTACCCCAGACGTCGGTGATTTGACAATACCACCTATCTGCTGTGAATTTTTAACGAGTCAAGAGATGTTTTGAACATGCGCAATAAACGTGAAAATCAGTTTGACGTAATCTGTCATTTTTCGAATTTTTCTAGCATAGGTGGTATGTGTCACATCACTGACGATACGTTGTTTTTAAATAACATCATATGTGACTGATGTGACAATACCACCTATCTGCTGGGAATTTTTAATGAGTCAAGAGATGTTCTGAACATGCGCAATAAACCGAAAAATCTGTTTGACGTAATCTGTCATTTTTCTATTTTTTGTAAGATAGGTGGTATGTGTCACATCGCTGATGATACGTAACTTTACATCAAGTGCGTTGTGAAAATTGCAGTGACGTACGTGCTCAATATTTCGCAGAAATTTGAAAAAATATTTTTTGGTTCGTTTTCAGTGATTTTTGTATTTTTATAATAGGTATACAAAAAAATTGTTGAAAAAAAAATCCTACAATACGGTTTATAAAAAAATATATATAATATAAATCTCAAGGGATATATTTTTATTAATCGCAAAAATGTTTAAAAAAATTTAACACGACTTTAAAAAATTGATTCATTTTTTTTTGCATGTTGCACGCCAATGTATTGTGTCAATATTGTGGTATACACAACCAATTTAACTTTTAAAGTGCGGCATTTATAAATTTTTCGGTCGAATTTATAAACTTTGGACGATTTCCTTCGAAACAGCGTCAAAGATGGCAGTTTTTGCTCTTTACGCTTTGAATATAACTTCCTTGTAACTAAAAGCGGCATGGCGAAAAAAAAAAGTTTTCACGGCTAAATTTTCTTGGGCTACGCGGACCGAATTAGCACTTTTCAGAACTGGTTACAAATTTTTCTGCGCCTAAATAGCTACGTAATCTATTAAAGACCGAAGATCCAATCAGCTGGAATGATTCAAAATTTAATGTGAAACTGTTGACGCTAAATCGCGAAAGTATTTAAGAAATCGCCACAAAAAAATGATTTTTTTTGTAGCAAAAATCGTCGAATCGAAAAATATTTGCGGGGGCAGTTGGTAGCGCCTTTTAATATTTTTTTTTGATTTTTTTTTGTGCGTATTTGTAAATAATTTGTCCATTTGTATTTAAATTAACTAATCGCGATTTTTTTCGAAATATATTTTTTGTAATATACAAAAAAATATGTATGAAATATATATTAATAATAAGTTGTACAAAACATGTATACGTAAAATATTTGAACGAAAAGAAAATAATAATAAAAACCCAAAATAAAAATAAAATTTAAGTCAGCAAATAAAAAAACCTAGTATTAGTATATGCATAAAATTGGAAATTCATTTTTGTCTGAAATTCGAATATTCTGGTTGCGTTTAATTATAAAATTAGTTAAGGTATATTGTATATATTTTTTAATTTCTCTTTTTTTTAACTTTTCACTTTCACAGTTGGATAAGTCAATTTTTTCGCGATTGACTCGATAAAATAAAATTTTATATACTGCAAACATTTTTTTTTTATTATTACGAATTTACAAAGTTATCCAATTTAATTTATCATTTATCTTCTACCAAAAAAAATGGTCAACAATTATTATATTTTTTGTAAATTTGGCTTTTTTTTTTACCTTCCTAACACAAAATACCAACTCTATTGAATATCCGAACATCATATTTTAAAAATTTATCAGGTATTAACGACGAAACTATAACTATAACACAATTAGCTTTATTATCATTTAATTTTACATATTAAAAGAATTTTTGCAAATCGTTAATATTTTGGACTCATTTTTATTTATCTTGATTTTTATAATATTGTATATTATAAATTTTATTGTAAATAATACAACATATTTCAAAAGGTAATAAAATAATAATAATAATAATAACATAAAACCATACACTTTGTAGATAAACATTACTTAAAAAACTAGACAATCTTTACTACAGTTCAAAAATTCATCGATAGAGTAAAACGTATTTTTTATCAAAAAAGATTTACCCACACGCATTTTTTATCAAAAAAGATTTAACTGCACGTATCAAATAATCCCTTGAAAGATTTCGATATGAGCAGGTAACTAGTTGTAGAAAGATTTGTATATAAACATTAAACTAATTGTCTAATTACGGTCCTGTATTGTACTGAGAGCGCAGAAAAGGCGGCAGTGCGTCAAAACTGGTTGGGAAATGTAACATAATTAAACTATTTCTCCGCGGGGTGTAATTCCAGCAAAACGGGAAGCGAAAGTTGAGATATCACTAAAGATAAATATCTACAAGTGAAATCTCGAAAGGCACATATATAAAAAAAAAATCTATACAGTTGTACAAAATATTAATGATGAGGTAGAAACGTTCAGAACGAAAACGCTTTTATTAGATGATATGTTAGTTATAAAATGCTTCGTGTAAACATTATGTAAAATATATAGCACACTGTACTGCTTCGTTATAATGGGTATTTGTGCATTGTAATTAAACCACCCCCACGGGCCCCCGTTTCGTCTTTAATGACCTCGTGCCACTGTTAGTCTTCGGGGCAAATCCAAACGTACACAACTTGCGGAACGCTTATACGATGAAGCCCCGCGCGTATTACTCCGACAAGATATCCGAAGGAGATATTTCAGTAGAGAGATAAAGAACTTGCAGTGGAAACGCAGTTAAAATCCCGTATAGAAATAAATATGTAGTTTCTGCTGGGTATAAAAATGTAATTTGTAGCTGCCTTGAAGAGTGTTTTGTAAAATTTAAAAAAAAAATTTTTTTTTGGAAGAGGTATTTAGCGGGGGATTAATTTTTGGGTAAAGAAAAAAATCAATTCAACACAGCTAAGTAGTTTTGGCAGGGAATAAAAATGTAATTGCCAGCTGCCTGGAAGTGTTTTGTAAAATTTAAAAAAAAAATTTTTTTTTGGTAGGGATATTTAGCGGGGGATTAATTTTTCGGTAAAGAAAAAAATCAATTCAACAGCTGCACGAAAAAATAAATGAATACCAAACGAACAAACGAGAAAACGCTTAGTAAGCGTACACGAAGATTACGGCGAAATCTTCACTAGCGCAGCTTACCCCCAAATGTGGGGGGTGAATGTACAAATTTTACTCAGAAGCATTTTGAATGTATTATTCCGCTTTATAGCCTATTCAGGGAGTATAAAATAATTTTACAAGCGACGATTTTATTAATATAGGTCTTTGTATAGCGGCCGTATAGAGTGGATAAATAAAATAGGTTCCATGGCGGCTCCTTGGGGCATACCGGGGCACCGCCGCAACAACAAAGAAGAATATTAGTACGCACGTTATATACTATTATATTTTCGGTGTAGTTTGAAATGTGCGTTTGTTTAATGATGGTGAACTTTTGCAGTGTTGCCGCTAGTTGTGCGTTGCTTCCGCTCGTGATGTGTTATCGTAAAAACAAAAAATTATACGTCCTTATATCGAGAATATATGGTTTAGGATTTTGTGTTAAATTATAAAAATAATTTAAAAACAAATGGTTCATTCGGGAAAAATCTTGTATGAGAGGTTAAAACATCTGATGCGAAATCTTAAGTTCGAATCTTCTGGGTTCTACTTTTATTTATTTTTTGATGAAAGCATTGATGCTTAGATTTTGCAAAAATATTATTATTCTACGGGCCTTAATTTTGACATAAAAAAAAAATGTATATAAAACAAACCACAATTTTTCTTTTTAATCAAATTAATAGTTACTGAAAAATGTGTTTTTCCACAATATATAATCCATTTATGGTAGTCCCGATGCATTTTTATAGTGAACCGGGTGTAGTCCATTACACGGGGTGATATAAATGTTGAGCGCTATAATGGGGTTAATTAATTATCGTCATGTTCACCCCGAGGCCCGTATAATCCGCAATAATCTATATAAACGAAATATCGTCTATACCCCGGGGCACAAACGAACTCTGCTCAAATGTTGTTGTATAAAATATACCCGGGTGTACATACAAATTTGATAGCTGCGTATTATTGTTTGTATCGGAGGAAATTCGTGATTACCAAAAAAATAAAATATAACGACAATTCGAAACTAAATCAGTATTGATATTATTTCGTTGTAAAATCGTCACTAGGGATTTAAATAATTAATATAAGACATAAGACAAAAACCGTAACACAACCGTTTTTGGGTGGTTGTTCTTTCACGTCAGTGGTTTGTAAGAAATCGAATATATCTTCAAATTAAGATTTCTAACACTCCTAATTCGTCAGCTATCGCTTAAAAGCCAATAATTATTTATCGATTGTAATCAAATTTTAATTTGAAATTACAATGCTTTTGTCGATATTATATACCACTCAATGCACAACCAATACTAGCAAAAATCACGCATACTATACGCATATAGCACACAACACACGATCGCGCAGTGATCCAGCCTTATTTATTTTGTACTGGTGCGGATCCATACACGATTATTGCTCGCTTTAATTCCAACATCTTCAATTGTGCCCTGCAATTCAGCAAATGTTAATTTTGTGTTTGTAAACTAAAGACTTCAGTCCGACTGCTTTAATATATGCCTGGAATTGTTTTTCATTCAATATTTTTTATTTCTCTTAACGTACTTTCATTGCCATTGTTAAGCCACGATTTAGAAGACAAGCAGAAATATTTCAAGAAATACAATGGTATTTTCGAGTTCGAGGGAAAAAATCGACGATTTTTTTTTATATAATACACAAGCAAAACGTACAGCCGAATCCCTTTACAACGACACTGAAGGGACCAACCAAATTTGGACATTATAAAGACATGAATTACAGATTTAAAAAACCGATATGAATGCAATAAAATAAAGTATGTATGTATTATACATTTACATAAGTATTTATTTCAATAGAAAAAAAACTGAAATCTTGTACTGTTTACGTGATCTCCAAAAGAGTTCTTCCATCTGGGCTTAAAAATGTTGCTTCCAAGTTCCGACTTTGCAAAAATTGTGATCGGAAAATTTTATAGTCGGAGGTTCCATTTCTCCGATATTATTTAAAAGAAATGCACCAATTGATGTTCTAACACGAGCTTCTAACATGAACAAATTACGAACACAACGAACGACGCAGCAACAAGAACAACGATAGATGCAATCGTCATAAAATATCACCCCATTATTCCCCATGGCTTAAGACATGCACAAATACAAGCAGCGGAATTGTTTCTAACCGACCGGCAATAAATGTTTCGTGCGAAAGCCATCAAACTGAAACTACAGCTGACTGTATAAGCTGTATCACCTGCAAGCTCGTGTAACGCACACTCCAGAATGGGATCATATTCCCGGCGAATCTTCCTGGTTGGGTACGTGTAACATATATTATAGCATCAATCATAGATAGATATAAGCTCGGTCTATCCGCTGTTCTGATGCGCCGTTAAAACTGTAAATCGGATCTTCAATTCGCGTCCAATGAACTAGAGGATCAATAATGCGTGGACCATGTAATCCGGTGATTAGACACGATGTTAGGTGGTGTGGAACAGGGATAAAGTCGAATTTAATTGGCGCTTGTGTAAGGGGACCTGGTGGGTTGTAATAATTTCCATCAAGATTTCAAATGGAAACTAAAGGACGGTTACTTTGTTTTTATAGCACCAAAAGTTTATTACGAAATGTAATAAAAAATTTAAATGATTAAAATAAATTGTCGTACATGTTGGTGACAGAAAAAAAAAAAAAGTAACCCGTCTTTTAATTTTCATATTATGGAAGATCACAGCTAAAGATTTTAATTGTTGTGGAAGTGCAATTTAAAAGATGTCCTAATCTAATGGATTGTAGTTGACCTGAAGAAGTATTTATTGATTATTATAATTAGTTTTAAAGCCTGACCTGACCTGACGAGGGATTTATAGATTATTACAATTAATTTTAAAGGTATGGATGGTAGAATCTGTTTATGAAATGTTTTTATGCGTATTCCTCAATTAGTCAATCTTGGCTTTACGATTTTTTTGTCAAATAGAAAAAATATTGCAAAAAAGCAAAAAAGCAAAAAAATGCTTCGTACTTTCTGTGTCAAGAAGTTTTTTGAAATACATAGTGCAGTGGTGTAAATTTGTCCCTCAGCTGTTCCAAATATTAAACTTAGATAATAAAAATTCGACAAAAATTTGTTTTCGAGGCTCAAAGTAGTAGTAAAAATTTTGCAATTAAGTAACTAATACAGCTAAAATACCATCAGAATTTTGTCTTGAAAATATTATATCACGACCTATCTCTAAAAAAATCCTTTGCTCAAAATATATCACGTTTTTTGTTTTAGAAATTAGCAAGTATATTATTAGATTTATTACAATTTTTTTAATTAATTGTCCAAATATCAACACACCCGAAATTTAAACTGCCGGCACAATTATATATTTAATTGTCCTGTATATCAATGCAAACATCACAATATTATCTAAACGCATAATATTCGTACAATTCGAGAGCATTTACATTCTAATTTCGTAATATATTATCGCGTGCGATAATATATTATAATCGAGCTATGCCTTGGTCTATATTTGAGACTACAAACCCCTAGGATTTATGAGAATTATAATCAGAACTATTGCGATATAATAGATAATTGGAATGCATCATTGTTGTGTTAATTTCTTTTTCTTCGATAATTTTGGCCAACAAATCAGCAAGAAATGGCGGAGCCTCAAAAAATTGCTCGAATTATTTTGTCTTGGATAATAAATATTTTAAATTAAATTGTACGTGTCCATGTTGTATGATGTAGAAAATGGCGATAAACTTGTAATTTCTCACAGGTAGGTCAGAATTTTTATTTTTAAAGGAAAAAATAAAAAGACGTTGTATAATTTAAATCCTTAACCGGTTTCGACATCACACGGAAACTACAAAATATATATTTTAACACATGTGGTTTGGAATACAATAAGAAATATAAACATGTTTACATATATAAATGAATAAGGGCATTTTTTATTAATACTCAAAAGTGTGTATGGCAAACTTACTTGTCAAATGTATTACAACAACAATTGTAATATACTAAAACATTGGCATCAATTATGTGTTTAAAAGATTGTACATAATTATTTGATGTTACTGTTTAATATATCTTTTTTTTTTAGGACGATGCGAAGAGATTAAAATGGCATTCTCAATGTACACAACAATACTTGTAAATTAGGTTAGGAATCATAGAGTAGAAACAAAACATATAAGATAGAAATGGGTAATATGTTATATGATATTAGAATAATGATTGATAGATGTCGCTAATTTTCGTAAAGTGTTTAAAAATAAAAAAGATATTTATGATTGAGTTTAGTAACTTTTTAAGAAGATTTATTTTAAGGAAGCACAATTTTTGCAATTTGTCTTAAGATCGTGAATTCATTAATGGGTAATAAAGGTTATGATATAGGTGGGTAGGAGTGATATGAGTAGAGAAGTTTTTAATTAAAAACATTTAATATCGAAAGTATTGAAAAATTGGTTTAAACTTTAGATTCATTTCTTCATTCAAAAGTAAGGTTTTTGTTTTTCTTTGCTTTGTCTATTTCCAAAAATTCTAGAAGGTTTCATTTTTTACTTTTGACTTGTTTATATTTTTGTCATTTTCACATTTATGGTTACTAATAAAAATGTGGCATCACATTTTATTGAATAGACTCCACAATTTTCTAATTATTCTGTTTTTTGTTTTGCAGTATTTAAACATTTGAAAATAATATTGGGTGTAGAGCGAGCAGAGGTTATGTTATATGGCGTCTTTTTATTTTTCCCTTTAAAAATTAAAATTCTTACCTACCCATGAGGAATTCCAAGTCTATTTCCATTTTCTAAAATATTTCACACATCTACCTTCATTTATATTAAAGGAATCGATTAATAATTCAAAACCCATCCCCAATCAACTTTTAAATAAACACCTCATTATTTAACGACGTCTATTTATACAATTCCCCATCGATAAGTCGCGTATTATATCCAAATCCTTCAGCCTCAGACGTCAACACCTATACACATTCAATCTTCACCGTACATTCCGCCACGTTTCTCTTTCTACCGCCGATCCGGGTTCGATCGGGAATCCACACCGAAGCCTAAGATAAGCCAACAGCAGCAACAATTAGTTGTGTTGAAACTCGAAGCCAGATCTACAACCGGCTGTTACGATACGAAGGTAAATTGATAAAGTGCTGCTTGATTCGCCATTCGTCTATCCAGAATTCCAGATAAAGACCGATTTTACACTCTAATTAAGCTGAACTAATGCTGAGGAGGTATTTTGCGCGGATAAAGCAAACAAAACGTTCATCAATTAAATGATCATTCAATTTAATATAAGGTTCCTTTATTATCGATCCCACTTTCGAATTATCTTCCAACATATAAAACAATTCAAATATATAGTTATTTATTCAAAAACTGTTTTACATTTTCAAAATTAATTAAATACTATAATGGAAATGACTGTCTAAGACGAGTTGCATTGAATATATGCAATAATATTTACCGGACAAATTTATCAATATGCTTCATTGGTATCAGGTTCTTTAGTCGTCTCAACAGTTTGTATAAAATTCATTGTGTTCATCAGGAACATACTGCAGGAGTTTCTTAACATCTTGAATCTTCTTTACATTGATGGCTACTGGATATTCATCACTGTTATTGGCATTGATGGTATTCTACCTGCTGAAGAAGTAAGTCTGGAAGTGTTTGCAATGCACCCATCGATGAGGTTTCTTGTTTTTAAAACACCTGGTGCTGAGTTATCATACTCAAACGTGCAATAGCTTCAGATTTGAAATGATACCATCGTGTCTTTAGGAATTCCCTTTCCAAATATTATTATTCCATATTTATTTTGAAAGGGGTGCAAGTCGATAACTTGAGTGTTTCAAAATAAATAGGAAACTGAACTCAGTGATAGGTTGGGTGAAAACTTGTGTCCTTCTAATACAAAAGGGTGTATTTAGGATGTCCTAAACTAAAATTGGACATATCTCCTTATCAAAATAAACCATTCATTTGTTTGGTAATTATGTTCGAATCGAGCTTTTTGGTAGCTTTTTTCCGTCAATAAGGCCAAGGCAAATAAAAATGCATCACAGGCGACATTTAATTTTTGATTTATCTGCCGCATTCGTTGAATGTACATTTTTTTTGTGTGTGTAAAAGTTCTTACTGGCAGGGATCCCAGACGACGATGCCCAGCCCGGGGCAGTCGACCTCGTTCACAATTTCGCATTCTCTGCGATCGCAGACGCAAGTTGGGGTCGGCCGAGGTGAACTGGAAAAGCTGGAATATCCGCTGGCAAAAGCCACGAGCAAAGTGACCAGCAGCGTGACCGCACTACACCGAGATATCGCGCCACACATCATTGTTACGGTCACCTGGTATATTCATAAGAGCGCCCACATTTCGCAATGTTTCGCCGTATAAATTACATCACACTCTTACCAAACTATCATCCACACATCTTATTTTACGTCACATTATGCGAATGCAACTGAACTTATTCATCGAAAATGCTTCAATTACGCGAATTTTAACATTTTCAGTCACGATTTCAGAATTACAGCCAAATAGTGTCCAACTTTGAGTGATGTGAAGTAAACAACGCGTGATTTCGTAAAGAATTTAACCGGCACAGCGAACGCAACTGAACACGACGGGGGTTGCGACACGAATGCGACACGGGAAAACTACCCCTAACTGAACACACGGCCAGATTGTATACATATAGAATCTGAAGGAAAATGTAGAGATGCGAAGGGATTACGTAAATTGGTCTTGTCATATTACACTGACAGTTGAAATGTAAATATTTCACATTAAGACGTCAGCAGTGCTATGACAAGAAACGTGTCGTATGTGTCAAAAATCCATTTTTTTGCAATTTTGTAAATTTAAAAGATTCGCTATTTAGATTTATATTTAGACTATTTAGTCTAAGTAGACTATATTTCGATTTACTATTCAAAATTTCTTATGACAGTCAAACTGTCACAAATTCCAAAATTAGGTTGTTATACATTTTGTATTTATACCGACACATCATTGTATGGATAAAAGTGCAATGTTAACGCAGATACGCGTTTGCTCTACTACTTGTTTTGTTCATTTCAATTATACTGGTGTTATTTTCTATCTCATTTTAAAACATAGCGTACGTTACGTAACGCGTGCGCACAAAAAATAGGCATGCGCAAATGCAACATTCTTTCAAAAAAACAATTTCATCTTCGATAAATTAATATCAAGCACATTCATTGCTTTAATGTATATTTACATGATCTGAAAGTATTCCGCGTTAAATTCATTAAAATCTTGTATCACCCATAAACCGTAATACAAAGCATTTATTAGCCACATGCGCATTTCAGAGGCTATGTCCCCATCTTCAGCAGTACAATAGAACAAATTAAAATCTGTTTGTATAAAAATTATTTTGATTGCGAAAAGGGCCACGGAAGACCTTTACAGACGGTTGCCCAAATGAATGGTATTTTATTTGAAATCCTTTAGGTTTAATGCCAGCATGGTACTGAAATGGTCCTATTATATTCGAACATGTAAACACAGGCTAAAAAATTCTCGGTACAAAAAAAAAAATTCCCATTGAACAAGGCATTTCAAATTGAATATGGAATCGTTTATTTGTTGCACTCATCTCGTTCTTGAAGCGTATATGATATAAAACCAGAGAAGTATCCCGGATTGGCGTTTCGCTGCCACGTACGTAGCGATTGCGCAATGGGCGCTATTTCGACATACTTATACCGTAGTTACTACATGTTGCGTTCGGTGCTATGTAGAAAATGTTTGTTTATGAATAAGTAATTGTTTAATGTAACTGGAGAGACGGAGGCAAATTTTCTATTTGTGAAAGATGCAATTTGCAAAAAGCAATACTTTCGAAAAAACACGAGCGAATGCAGTAGACGTACGTTCAAAGATAACAGTTCCATTATAAAAATGAAAAATGTATGATGCGAAAATTTTCGAATTTTCGAAAACAAAATGAAATGTATTTTTTTCACGGTGCAAAATATATAGAAATGTAAATAAGTTTCGCGTTTTCTTTTAAATTTAAAAATCCATCTTCTTAAATGAGTCACCCTGCACTAGGAAGATATAGGATTTAGCACATTTAAAAAATGCGACAAAAAATAACACCCTTTATTATTTTAACAAGAAAAAAATGCTTTTATCGAAAATTTAATTGTTTTATTCGCTAATCAATTAAAATCCCAGTAAAAATGTTTAATTACAATAATTACCAGCTTTATAATAATAAAAAAACAATATATTTTTTATTTTTTATTGTACTTTTTGATATCTACAATCAAACAAAATGGACATGCAATCTTCTCTCAATCATTAATCTTTTATTAATTCCGACATTCACGATGACATATCTTCATCTTCGATGACTTCCGCGTCACTTTCGCTGTCATCCTGTCCGTTTTCTGTTATACCAGCGCCATCCATGTCCATGTCATTTTTGTCGCTGTTTTCGTCATCGCTGTTACTGTTATTAACCTCATCTTCGTGCCAATCTTCCATGTCGCTGTCACTGCCAGCCCCCGTCACGTTCATCGCTGCCAGATCTTCATCGCTTAACGCTATTTTTAAAGAAAAAAAATACCGTTTTTTCGAGAAATTGTCTGTTCTATCCAAACGACTGCGCCAATTTTGACAAAAAAAATCAAAACTAGCCATTTAATGCTCTCTACCTTTATCATTATACACCAACAGAGCCTCCCCCCCAACCTCCCCTCCTTCCGCATCCCCCTCGCCGCCGCCCAATTTCCCCTTCCCTATCTGAGCCATGACCAGATCTAATCTGCCATGTAATCGGTGCAAAGGTAACGTTAACGTTAGTCGACTTTGAATCGCGTTCAGGGCGGGACTTAGTAAGTCGACGAGCTCAGGGTTGGCCAATAATAAGCCACAGTGACAATGCAGGATGTGTTTAAACCAAATTGCACCTGTTTGCGATCTGAAATAATTTTGAAATCGTAAATAGTAACAGAAATTGTTTATTTTAGTGTGGAAATATATATTTTTTATACTTACGCGTATGTTTTACTTTGAATCATTTTTACTAATTCGGTAACTAATAATTGAATCACCGGCATTTTTAATCTACGAACTGTATTTACTATAACCTAAAACAACGCATTGTTAAAATTGTTTGTTTTTTAACCAAGGCATGTTTTTATTATTATTATTGTTTATTCATCCACCGACTGCGCCAATTTCAAATTAAAAAATATTTTTTTGGTTAAAAACTAACTTGATCTTTATGTTGTTGCCCACATAAAACGGTTCTTAAAATCTCTTTATCTTCGCTATGTAAGCCCTGCACTAATAGCTGGGCTACGTTATTTATTTGCGGAGTCCCGGAAACCGTTGATGTCGTTGACGCATTAAAAGCGCTCGCAGCGACACTTAAATTTTCAAGACGTTGTTCCATAGCAACTTCCATTCCGCCTAAAATATTTAAACCATTTTTTTTCGTAACGCAATTTTTCCCATCGAATTCTTTCAAAAGAACATTTACCATCTGTTTGCCGCTTAGCGGCTTTACTGATCGCCGTGTGAGGCGTCAAATACGTTACATTGTCAATGATCGGTTCGATTATTTGAGAGGCCTTAGCAGC
Organism: Leptodirus hochenwartii; assembly: GCA_947310635.1. Lineage (NCBI taxonomy): Eukaryota > Metazoa > Arthropoda > Insecta > Coleoptera > Leiodidae > Leptodirus > Leptodirus hochenwartii. The sequence continues at coordinate 2,342,036 of OX371179.1, forward strand.
GGATTTCTTATTTGTATGTTTCGGTTCTATAATCCTCATATCGGAACGTATAAGGCATTGGGTCTTTTCAGATAGATCCAGCGTCTTCAAAAATGAGTAATTCTAACGCTTTCGCGGTTTACTTTGACAGCAATATAACTTACAATCGTTTCAAATGTAAGAGAAATAGCAGTGCCGTACGCCAACCTAATGGATTTATCCAGCAAATGTCCAGAAACAATTGCTATTGGCTTTGCTTGTCCAAATTTATCAGGTCTTGTCGACGCAACTTTTACAGTTGTTTTCGGTTTTAAAGGCTTCGCACATTTCCTATTAATTTTTTTTAACAAAAATTGTTGACGATTATTTATAGACGGTTAGAAAATTAAGTAGAAGAAAGGCTAGGAGAAGATCAGAGTCAGGCAGGGATGTACACTATCGCCATTGTTATTTAACCTCTATATAGAAAATGCAATAAACAAGGTAAAAAAAGAGTATAATTTAGGTGTGAATATTCAGGGAGGAAATATATATGTTGAGGTTCGCCGACGATATAGCTATCTTGGAAGAATGGGAGCAACATTTAGAACATGTACGAAATGGTATGTAGGAAGTAATGACTAGGGATTATAACATGAAAATAAATATAGGCAAGACCGAAGTGATGGCGTGTGACAAGGAATGCAAGCGAAAAATTAGGATAAGAATAGGAGATGATAGAATAGAAGAAGTGTCAGACTTTTCTCATTTATGAAGTAGGCTTACAAAGGATAACCGAAGTAAGATATATATATATATATATAATGTAAATGAGCAAATTTTAAGATCAAATATTGACTTGGGTATTAGAAAAAGATTACTGAAGGCATGTGTGGAGTGTGGCATTGTACGGGTGTGAGACGTGGACTATAGGTGAAGAAGAGAAACGTAGAATAGAAGCATTCGAAATGTGGTGCTACAGGAGGATGACTCAGCTTGGCTGAGAAGATAAAGTAACAAATGAAGCCGTACTAGCATTAGTGGAGAGAAAAGAAGTATTTTAAAAGTATTACAGTGCAGAAAAGATAGACTAGTAGGTCACATTCTTAGATATAATCAGATAGTGGAGGACGTGTGCGATGAATAGCTATAGGGAGATGAAGGAAGTAGCCGAGGATAGATAAACAGATGGCGTGCTGTTTGCAACCAATCCTTAGGATTGAGAACTATTTAACTAACAAAAACACTCGCTACATTAAAAAAACAAATTCCACCGAGTGTGGAAAATTCGCAAAATATAATCGCCTTATTGAATTTTTGCTCACCCATTCAATGTGTGCTCGAAAATATGCATTCCCCCACTCAATACGGTAGCGAGCACATAAGTGGTGCCCTCATCTGTCAACATAACATTGACAGATCGCACCGTGTCTTCCATTAAAAACGAAGCGACCGAATTTTTATTTTTTGTATCGTCGCTCAAATTCCAACAACATAATGTTCTATCAGACTACAAATTGCCATTTAACAATTTTTTATCCATAAAAAAAAAAACGGTACGATTCTCGCTGAGAATAGTCGGACAAGAGAATGGAAAAATATAGGCAACTAAAACTACACAACGATAACCTAGGGTTGCCCTAAAAAAATATTTTAGTATATATTGATGAAATATTAAAAAAATATTCATATGTCAGTCTTAACAGTAGGTATTAAAGACCTGACCAGTCATCCGTAGCTAAGCTGATTAATGCATCGAAAATCTGGCAGCTTTAATACCTAATGGAGAGTAGGCAACTTCGTAAACACAACTGTATCGCGGAACGTGCACTCACCATTATCCCTATTCTAGCTAGAATCGTACCAAAAAAAAAACGCTTACAAAAGTACCTTTGAACCAGTTATAATATAACTTTGATCGTCCAACGGACTTGTATAATCCATTATAATAATTTCCGATTTATGGCCGGTGAACGTTTTTAAAAGTTGTTTCGTCCCAATATCCCACAGTTTAATTAATCTAGACGCTGTTAGCAGTCTGTTTATACCCGGAACAGCTAAAATGGAAGTGATTCCATCATTTCCAGATCTCCACTTTTGTTTAACCATCTTCTCCGATAGACTCCATTGTAAAATATACTGCTGCGCACCGGCGTGAAGAATATCACCGTCATCGTGCGTTATACAAGTGATACTATAATTCGTGTCGCTCGAAATAGTGTCTAATAAGTCGCCCCTGTCGACGGAATAAAGTAAGAGTGCCCCCGCAGTTGTGCCCAATGCGATAGTGTACGTGTCTTCCACTATCGAATTTCTACGTTTTACTTTCTTCCTGGCCGAACCGCTCTATATAATTAAATCGCGTATTATGTGGAACACGTTGAATTAGATGATGAATACCTTCGCAATCCCGATTCTGCTTTGTATAAAGTGCAAGCAAGTGCATGGGGCGGTCAGATGCACGTCGGGCGTAAATTCTTGAACGAATTTATTCGAGGCTGTGTGCCAAATTTTAAGCTTGCCATCGTTCGATATTTGACCGAAATATTTACCGTCTCTACTAAATCGACAAGCCATTGTTATAAACTTATTAAAAACACATGTAAAAACACACGTTATAACCTTATAGTATTTATTGGTTAGTGTGACATTGTACATGCTTAATATAGGCTACTTCAGTGCACGCTATCTCGTCAATTTATTCTTTACTGAAAGAACCTCGTATCTGGCATGTGGTAATGTACAGGGATAAATCATCTTTCGTTGTATTTTGCACAATACTTTATTTAAACACATGTATATTACCTTATACTACTGTATGTTTCACATTTTTATTGCAAAATAGTAGTTTAAGTTCAATAAAACTTAAAATATATATTTTATTCATACAAAGAAATGAAGTTACGCGCATTTTATCTACATCCACGTTACGTCAAATATCGCGTAAGACAAATGTCAACCTGTCATAAACGCGCACGTCAAATATTTTATCAGCGTTTTCAGGATGTTATTATTAAAATGAAAGTGTGTTTTTACGTTTCTTTCCCGAACATTAATTAATAATCGCCATTTCATTCATGTAAGTAACCCGATCGGATATACGAATAAAGCGCAAATCGCCCCGAACAGGCCACGCGACGCCTTTAGCTCGCATTCTTTTGTTTGTCCGTGACTAAACAACGCTATTTCTCCGTGCCTAGGTGTTAAGGTACCGTCAACACAATGTGGTCGACGCAACACAATCAGGCCGGGGGCGCCCATCAACAAAACACCGCCCAGAACCTGCGTACGTTGGGCATGACCTCGGCCATATCAGACGCGGCACCGAAGCCCGCCGATCTGGCCAAATCGCAAGAACTAGAGGAGGCCCTAAAGCCGTTCGATGTGTTCGAGAGCGAGCAGGAATTGAACCATCGCATGGTCATCCTAGGTAAGTTGTATTCGTTGGTGAAGAAGTGGATTAAGGATATCTCGATGGCCAGAAATATGCCCGAGGGGATCGCGGAACAAGTCGGCGGGAAGATTTACACGTTCGGCAGTTATAGATTAGGGGTGAGTGTAGTAGAAGTTTTATGATTGTAGATGGATTTTTGTACGTTTTGAACATTTGGTATACTGAATTTCGAGGGGATTTTAGGTGCACAACAAAGGGGCTGATATAGATGCACTGTGCGTTGCTCCGAGGCATATTTCTAGGGCCGACTACTTCACTTCCTTCTTCGAGTTGCTGAAGCAACAACCGGAAGTTACTGATCTTAGGGTAAATTATACATAACAGAATTTAATAACATTCTGTCCTAATATCTATGTATTAAGTTCCATTTGTAAGTGTGTGCGTTAAAATAATAACGGTGTAACTCCACCAACATACATTTCGAGATAAAGGCAAACATTTCTATGGTTATAATATAGAATATCACCCAAATACCGTAACAAGCATTAAGTAGCTAGATGTACATTTCAAGCGCTATGCGCCCATCTGCAGTAGCACATTTCAAGGGCGCATTTGGTATCAGGTATTTGGGTGATATTCTATATTATAATTTAACACCGTAGTGATAATTTTTAAAATTTCTATGGTTAATTCACTAAAAGCCTTCTAACGTGATTTAATGTTTGATTGTAGTTCAAAAACAATTCTATAAGCAAAACACATTTTTACTTAAGCTTGAGCTATTTTTATTTTTATATTCGCAACCAAAACCATTGTTATTATTCCGAGTCACTCAACTATAGGCATTCTTTTTGCTTCATACCTCTATAGTCGCTTAAAAAAAAAACCGTCAATAACAAACAATTGCTCGTTTTGGAAAATTTCCTTTCCGTGTCTTCACCGATGTAAAAATAATATTTACTAGTCTTAGAAATTGCTTGTAATCGTACAAAAAAAAAAATCAGATGGAGCCGTTTGTGAACGCATTTTATACAGGGTGTTTGTATATCATTTTAGGCAGTGGAAGAGGCATTCGTTCCAGTAATAAAAATGAACTTTGACGGTATCGAGATCGATATGTTATTTGCGCGTTTGAACCTGAAAGAAATTCCGGACAGTATGGACTTGCAGGACGATATTTTATTAAAGAATTTAGATACAAAATGTGTGCGTAGTTTAAATGGTTGTAGAGTGACGGATGAGATTTTGCGTTTGGTCCCGAATATCGATAATTTCAGATTGACGTTGCGGTCTATTAAACTGTGGGCTAAAAGTATGCGAACAATTCATGTTTAAAAAAACCAACGCAAAGCTAGAATCATTCGTTTTTTTTTTTTTATAATAACTTGCAGAGCACGGGATTTATTCGAATGTGTTGGGTTATCTCGGTGGCGTATCGTGGGCAATGTTAGTAGCGCGCACTTGCCAGCTCTATCCAAATGCCGCCCCGGCGACTTTGGTGCATAAGTTCTTTCTAGTCTTTAGCATGTGGAAATGGCCCCAGCCAGTTTTACTCAAACAGCCCAGCACGACTAATTTGGGTTTCCCCGTTTGGGATCCGAGAGTAAGGTCGTCCGTAATTCACTGCGACCGCGTATAAAAAAAAAACATATTTCTTCCAGGTGAATGTACAGGATCGCTACCATCACATGCCAATTATCACGCCCGCGTATCCGCAACAGAATTCTACCTTTAACGTGTCCACATCAACTAGAACAGTTATGATTGAAGAATTCCGCGCCGGTTTAGAGTTAACGGAAGATATAATCGTCGGCAAACAGACGTGGGAACGTTTATTCGAACCGCCGTGTTTTTTTCAACGTTATAAACATTTTATTGTTCTGTTAGTAATGGCGTGCGGTCCGGAAGAACATCTCGAATGGGCCGGACTTGTTGAAAGTAAAATACGTCTTCTTATTGGTAAGTAAAAATAATGTTTGTATTTGAAATATCCTGCCATTTTAACACAGTTGTACTTAATGTAAATCCTATATTTTATCCAGCCTTATTTCGTATTATATTTAAGCTACATTTGGTATTATATATTTTTAAAACAAATTAAATTGTATATCAATCACTATTAGTGACAAGTATTTTAATTAGTTTTTATCTTGTGCTACTAAAGATGGGGACATGTTCTTCGAAATGTGCATATTGGACAAAACATTTCAATGAATTGTTTTTATATTAATTTTAAAATTATCAACTACGATGTTAAATAATTATAAAAATAAAAATATATAGCTACATAGCTATTGAATGCTTTGAGTTACGGTACTTGGGTGATATTCTATCTAATTACACCGTAATGATAATTTTAAAATAAATATAAAAACAACAATTCATTGAAATGTTTTTTGTCCAATCCTATCAACTGCGCGATTTCTAAGCGTTTAAAACAGTATTTAATTGAAGGTACTCTGGAACGTAACCAATTTATCGCTTTAGCGCATATAAATCCCGAAAGTTTCAATCATATCGAAACGCAAGGTATTGTAGAACCCAATGGGGTATGTACCTTGTGGTTCATAGGCTTAGAATTCGCTAAAACGGATAACCTCAACATCGATCTAACCTACGATATCAAACAATTTACGGATACTGTAAATAGACACGGATTAAGCAGCAAGATGCTTAAAGTAAGACATTTAATGTCGCCGAAAAAATGCGGAGATTTTATCGATTTCGTGCCGATATTTTAGGAGGGAATGAAATTAGAAGCGCGACATGTCCGCCGAAAAGAACTAAACAAATATTTAAGCCCTAGTTTACTTAAGAACATAAAACGAGAGCGGAAATCGAGCTTGAGCCTAAAAAATGGTTCGACCGATAAGGGAAAGAAGCGCCTATCGGATTCTGCGCCAGAAACACCAGCAATCATGAAAAAAACGCGGCTATCGGAAGAGAATCGTTCAGTATCGGTAAAAAATATATCGGTAGTATTTGCGCAATATTCTGTATATTTTATACTAAAATAGTTTTTATATAGTGCAAAACAAAAAACAAAACCTTTACATTTTCCCAGTTTGACGACAATTCGGCAACTGCGATCACAATTAATGACGATTCAAATTCGAATTTAAGTGTGGCAGAGGCCGACGGTGTAACAAAATCGAAACAACCGCAATTGGTCGATGACGAACGAGCGACAACTGCGCCGATAGAAACGTCAAAAGTTCAACCAACAGCCAACAACCAAAATACCATCTGTACTTGACAAAATGACAACAATGGATAAATGTGTAATATTGTCTAAACTCATCGTTAAATGGTTAGTTTATAATATATATCTAGCGGAAATTAGTGATATGGCCCATTCAGAATCATCTTGTCACTGAAGGGGCCATAGCGAAATGATCATAGTTTTACTAGTATTTTGCAGGGTTGCCACGTTCGGGCAAACAATTCCTAAATCTGAAGATGGACATATGGACATTCTCAGAGTCCAGATTTTGGTTCGGATTGGCTTACATACGTAAGTCTATTATTTAATTTAATTTAAAGAATAAATAGAAAAAAAACCTCAGCCGATTATTGAATCAGATTCTCGGACGAAATGCGAATTAATTTTAGTGTGTAAAATATTATCGCAAGTGCAATGTAAATAGTTAAGAGACGTGTATATAGCTGAATATATGAACTTATGTATTTAAAAATATATAGTGAAAAAACATTTAAAAAAAATTGTGAAAAGCGCATTTATTGTTGGTTAATTTGAGATTTGAATTTCGTGGTTTCTAAAATCGAAGCTGTGGTAAATTATCAAAATCTCGCTGTGTATAACTGATCCAATACTCTGATACGACTAAATTCTGTCTTTAGAAATTTTTAAGTATATTTACATCTAAAATAATTTGATTTTACGAAAGCCTAGTTTATAATTTCTATGTTAATTACATAGTTGCGATAATATTTTACTTTTTTATCGCTTCTTTTATTTCCATTATATATTATTAAAAACGGAGCCGGATTTTTTTTTTTTTTGTGGTCTCAACACTATCTATTAAGACCCAATTTATTTATAGGATTATTATTTTTTATTGCGTTAAGTTTTTTTTATAGCAGAAATATGCGGTGTTTTTCAGTTATATTATATCCTATGAACCACCGACGTTTATTTTTCAACAAAATCTGTCGACGTAATATTGTACTTTTTTATACAGCTAAAATGGGATGATGTCTATTCAAAATTTATAGTTATTACCCTTCATTTGTTCACTGTAATTATGTAAAATTCAATCATTTTTCAATAAAGTTCTCAATCTCCCACATTTCACGAGTTTTATTATTAATTATTTCTAAAAAAAAATCACATAACGTAAGTATATTATCCTAATATTTTTAAATAGTTTTTTGCATTCCAGCGATTTTACAAATCAAACTAATTAAACAGCTACATAGATGTAAATAATTATGAAGACTGTGTATGTATGCAACCTCATATGCGACTATTTTGTAATTTCCATTACCAATGACTGTGTATATTGTCATTGCAATTTCTAAGCACAACAGGCAGCATAACCACAAAATCAAGTTGTTGAAAGTCATCCACCCCGATTAATTCAATTATCACCGAAGATAATAAGCCCTTCTAATTTAAACCACCCGAAATATGTTTCGCAACCAATACGATAGCGATGTGACCGTTTGGAGTCCGCAAGGGCGCCTCCACCAAGTGGAATACGCCATGGAGGCGGTAAAACTCGGTTCGGCGACCGTGGGCCTTAAGAACGAAACGCACGCGGTACTAATTGCACTGAAACGGGCCTCGTCCGAACTATCCGCGTATCAGAAAAAGGTCATTCCGATCGACAAGCACATCGGCATCACGATATCCGGCCTAACGGCGGATGCGCGTATCCTGAGCCGCTATATGAGAACCGAATGTTTGAATTATAATTATTCGCACGCGTCGCTATTACCGGTGAATAGATTAATAGCGCAGCTGGGGAATAAAATGCAGGCAAGTGGTAAATGTATGACATAAGTTTTGTGAAACTTGAAGCAGTTTAACACAAGGGTACGATTCTGGCTGAGAATAGCCGGATAGGGAAATGAAAATTAATTTAGGCAACTGAAACTACAAGATAAAAACGTAGGGTTGCCTTAAAAAAAATTCAATTGACACAAGTATTCGAACTACATAATTGATAAAATATTAAATTAATTAAAATGTAAATAATATTCATATGACAAAGTAGGTAATAAAGACCTGACCTAGGATCCATAGGTCAGCTTGCATCGCAAATATGGCAACCTTACTACCCCCTGGAGAGTAAGCAACTTCATAAACACAACTGTATCGCGTGGAACGTGCACTAAATCATTATCCCTAATCAGATATTTTCATCCAGAATCGTACCTACACAAGTCCTTCTAACACTTTACCTGCCCAAATGGAACAAAGTAATTTTGGCACTTAAGGCCATTTAGCATTTTCATTTTAGATTATGTAAAATTGTCTAAATATATTGTGAGATATTAGAAATAATTTCCTCGACATTAAAAAAAATTTCAATTTCAAAAATTATCAAAGCTATTTCTGTCATGAAATTCATACCTTGCTATTCGAAATTTGCAAGTTTCTACAGGTTTTAAAATCGCCAAAATTCATTGAAATCCACAAAACTAACATAATTTTATTTTAAGTACTAAAGTCTACAAAATGCATAATATACTGCAACAATATTCGTAATAATAAATATTTTCCATTTCGATATAACTAATAGTATAGAATATCACCCAAATACCGTAACTTAAAGCATTAAGTAGCTAGATGTACATTTCGAAAGCTATGCCCCCATCTTCAGTAGCACTAAGTAAAATACCTTTGTCACGAATCGTGATTGATAAACTATTATATAAATAAGTCAATATGACAGAAGCATTTAAAAAATGGCAAATAATATGACCTATAAATCTTTTAAAACAATATAAATTAATTTTTTAAATCCATAAACTGTTTCATTATTCTCGTTTATTATTTTGCATTTTTTTTCGGAAACCGGTCAATAATGTTACAGGCTCAGAATTTGGTCGGGACTCTCAGGCCCCATACTTCATTTTTTTCGTAAGCTACAATTCAATCTGAGAACCATTCGTTAATTCACAGATACTAAAGTGTACGCATGACACGTCATGGAGCAAGACGATCCCTTATAGTTGAGAATCATAGGCCAGTTCTCGTGGCAATTAAAATGTTAACACTCTTTCCATCTTATTTATGCTACTAAAAATTGTACGCGTATACATTGAATTTATTATATATCAGATTTGTACGCAACGATACGATCGCCGTCCATTCGGCGTGGGTTTATTGGTCGCCGGTTACGACGACCAAGGGGCTCACATCTACCAAACCTGCCCATCGGCAAATTTTTTCGATTGCAAAGCTATGAGCATCGGCGCTCGATCTCAAAGCGCGCGCACTTACTTGGAAAAGAACCTGGATCTATTCCAGAACTTAGGTTTGGAAGAGTTGGTTAAACACGGACTACGCGCTCTACGAGATACACTACCTAACGAGGTAGACCTTAGCAGCAAAAATGTCAGCATCGGTTATGTGGGAAAAGCCGTGAGTTTACCGTCAATATTTTTTTTTGCAATTCAAGTGTAATTTCGTGCGCGTTTTACAGACAGAATTCACTGTACTGAACGAGGAGGACATCGATCGCTATCTGCGCATGATCGAGGGCGAGGAACGCAGGGGCGGTAATGCCGATGGTGCCCGGGGCGCAGAGGACGGTGGTGATACGCCGGGGGACGGCGGCGGTGCGCCACAACAGCCCCCTGTGGAAGCCCAAGTTGCCGTGCCAATGGACACGGAATAAACAGATCAAATAACGAATGTAAAAATTTGATGATTAATCTGCGTGAATTTATTGGTGGCGGTAAAGTGGTGGTTTTATTTTTTAATTCTACTGAATTTTGTTTGGGGGTTTGTAAGAATATCGATTGCTTGCCGTGGCTGTTTTGAATTTTTAGTAATTTCTTCGAAATGAAGAAAACTTGAAACAGTCACGGCGGAATTTGATAAAAATGCACTTTTCTAATGCTACTTTTAATTATTGTATTGTCGTTCTACTTTTCAAATAAATAACATAAAAACGCAACTGGTTTTTAAATACACCTTGAAAATCTAAAAAAAAATAGTCGAAGTTTGGGATTCTTCTGTTTGCGTAATGGTAGGTTGAAACTGCAAATTTCCTTAATATAATATATTGGTTAGATATAAATGACAACTCTTAATAAATTAAAAGCAAGTGTTCTTATTCTCCTAGCAGGTCTTGTTGTTTCTTCACCAAAGCTTCTTCCGCTTTTTTAATATACCCATCGGAAATGGCGACAATTTGATTTTCGACGCTTTTAACCAGATCTTCCGAAACACCGGATTTATTTTTAACACTCTTTATATTCTTAACTTGCGTATCTCGAATAGAATCCTTACATTTCACGAAGAAAGCTTTCGCGCTTTTTGCCAGACCTTCTCTATGCTCCCTCGTCACCCTACAGCCAAAAAAATACTCCTCACAATTTCTAATTCAGTTTATAAAATAATTTCCAATACTTTGGCGTTGGTATATATAAAGTAGTTCCTTCCTGCTGCGGATTTAAATTCATTCCGGACTTTTGCAAAGCTTTAACAGCCGCTGGAATTGCTTGGGGAAACGTGGCCATATTTACAACGATTAACTTCGGATTTTTACGGGTAATTTGCCCCAATTCTTGTAGAGTGTGATTCGCACCATCGACGTTAACGCTTATAGACTCTACTGAACCTATTATTTGCATTTTCAAATAAAGCGGTCTATATTCAAGCGGCAATTTAATTAAAACCTGCATTGGACCGAACGGACAAACTCTTAACAAATTCCTCTTGCATTCTTTCTAGAGATTTTTCCATATTTCCGCGAAGTTGTTCTACATTCAGCAGCTCCGATAATTGAGCGTCATTAATCTGCACTGGTCCTTTCGCTGTAGAACATAGCAATTTGAAAAACCGATTTATATTTACCATGTATTTGATAAGCGGGCTACCTTTCTCCCTTTTCTTATCTTTTCCTTTGGCATATTGTCGAACCGAAATAATAATCGGTATTATGTCATAATTCAACAAATTACGCCGTTGTTTAATAAATAAACTATTGGTAAAACCACTCGAAGGGAAATGTGACAAATAATGCCGGGCATGATTTGAAGGAGATTCGAAAGAATACAGCAAAACGCGGTAAAGTCCCTTCAAATACGTACTTTTAAATAACATTTTTTTAATAAACTTGCGCGTTAATTAAGCGGGTTTAATTTTAATTTAGTAATTTCGATTTCATAATATTCGAGCGTGTAAACAAAACAACATAACCTTCGAATTAAACAGATGCGCGATGACATGTGCGGCCACCATATTTAGCAGATTGAAGCGCTCATCAGCTGATGCATTTTAGTTAGTTAAAGAGTCCGCAATCCTAAAGATTGGTTGGAAACAGCACGCCATGCCGATCTATCCTGAGCTAATCCCTTTATCTCCCTATAGCTATTCATCTCAACGTCTTCAACTATCTGACTCACATACTCCAATCTAGGCCTACCTACCCCTCTCTTTCCCTCCATTCTACCTTCTATGATCAATTGCATAATCCCCCCATGTCTAAGGATATGCCCTACTAATCTGTCTCTCCTACGCTGTAACACTCTCCAAATACTTCTCTTCTCCCCTACTAACTCTAGTACAGCTTCATTTGTTACTTTATCTTCCCAACCAATCCTCATCATCCTCCTATAACACCACATTTCGAATGCTTGTAATCTACGCTTCTCTTCCTTTCCTATAGTCCACGCCTCACACCCGTACAGTGCTACACTCCAAACATATACCTTCAGTAATCTTTTTCTAATACCCAAGTCAATATTTGATCTTAAAATCTGTTCCTTTTCTATGAATGCCTTCCTACCCTGTGCTATCCTACACTTTATATCTACCTTGCTTCGATTATCTTTTGTGATTCTACTGCCTAAATAACAAAAATCTGACACTTCTTCGATTCTATTATCTCCTATTGTGATCCTCATTTTTCTACTGCATTCCTTTTTGTCACACCTCATCACTTTAGTTTTACCTATATTTATTTTCATTTTAAAATCCCTAGTCAATACTGCCTGCATACCATTCAATACCCTTTCTAAATTCTTTTCGCTTTCTTCCAATATAGCTATATCGTCGGCGAATCTCAACATATATATTTTCTCTCCCTGTACATTCACACCTACACTATACTCTTCTTTTACTTTGTTTATTGCATCTTCTATATATAGATTAAATAATAACGGTGAAAGTGTACATCCCTGCCGAACTCCCTTCCCTATTTTTGCTACCTCTTCTTCCCCCTCAATTCCAACTAAGGCAGTTTGGTGTTTATATAAATTAAAAATTATTCTCCTATCCTTATAATCTATACCCGTTTCTTTTAAAATTCTAAACATTATGTCCCAATCTACATTATCAAATGCCTTTTCTAAATCTACAAAAGCTATGCAAGTTACCTTTCCTACCCTCATTCTTTTTTCTACTACTGTTCTTAGTGCTAAAATCGCCTCCCTCGTCCCTCGTTCCTAAAACCAAACTGATCTTCTCCTAGCCTTTGCTCTACTTTATTTTCTAATCTCCTATAAATAATCTTTAGCAATATCTTCGATGCATGTGATAGTAGACTAATGGTCCTATAGTTCTCACACAGATTAGCTCCTATTTTCTTCGGCATTGTTACTATTCTACTACGCTGAAAATCCTGTGGTACTTCTCCCTTCTCATATATTTTACAAACTAACCTGTATAATCGCTCCTGCATTTTTTCCCCTGCGTGTTTTATTAATTCGGCTGGTATCATATCAATCCCCGCTGCTTTGTTATTCCGTAAATCATTTAATGCTCTATGAAACTCTGACCTAAGTATGCTAGGACCTAAGTCATCCTCATCTATCTGTTCCACACTTTCTAGCTCCTCCATGTCCTGCCTACCTTTATATAAATCTTCAAGATACTCCTTCCATCTTCTAGCTTTTTCCTTATTTTCTGTGAGTTCCTTACCCTGCTTATCACATATAATGTTACCCTTTGGTTTTACTTTAGAAAAATGTGACTTAATTTTCCTGTAGCCCAAATCTACTTTACCTCTTCTCATATCCTCCTCAATATCCTCACAATTTCCTTTTATCCACTTTTCTTTCGCTAGCTTGCATTTCCTATTAATTAAGTTCCTTAGTTCCTTATATTTTAATGGTGGAAAACTGAGACTAATGGAAACGAAAATTTGCCAATTTTTCCAATTTACTGTTAGTTGATGTATTAAAAATAAGGATTATGTAACATGTTAAAAATCGTAAAATATTTGCAAAAATCGAGTATTAAGTTATTCTTTTGCATTTATCAGATCGTAGCGTAAACTAATTAACCTGCTTCGCCTGTTATCGATATTGGCGTAAATTGCATAAATTCATCATCTACATAATCACGTTAATTTGCAAGTAACTATCGGGACAATGAGCAATAAAAATAACAACCGCAGCAGACTAGGCTTTTTAGCCAGGTCTCTTTTGAGACCTGCTACACCGCCTCAAAAGTCATCTGTTCTGCAGAGTTTGCATCTTCGCGATAGCTCGTATTCGGAACTGTTATATAACCAACGCGGCATATATTTTACTTTCACTCGGTGCTGACGTCTGCTGCGGGCCCCAAATGGCCAATTGCAGCTGCCGTGGCATTTTAATACTCGCGTTAATATCTCTTGTATCGACCGATCGTACCGACAAAGATGTGTGCCATATACCCACAAACCTAAAACCCACAGCTAGTCACGATATTATATTGTGTAATGCCCCGCAAAAACGACACTTGCTATATTCTGCATCCGAATCAATGCGATATAACATCTGATTTAGCAACTATTCATACGCAAACTGACCCACATTTGCACAACAATCGATGATTCCTTTCATTCATCGCCACTTTATAAATTGTAAAAACGAATTGTATTTTTTTATTTGCCAGTAACGACATTCATAAAAAATTGTTGTAAGCACATATATTACAAAAAGTGTAAAATAGAGTGTTTTGTCTTTAAAAAATAATTGCAATGATTAAATACGGGAGGAATTAAAACTGTTTTTATATCACAATACCTATTTAATTCCTTCCGTATGTAATTTAGCATTTTTTTAAATTACTACTTCAAATTATCAATCTCTTGAGACATTCTTGGTCATTCTAATTTATTCTAATTAAATACAAACGCGCTGGGACTATAATACGAATTGCATCCCGCAATCGACACGAAACTGTCGCAATTAATTAACAATAAGATGATTTGCGTTAGCCTTATTATGCCAGTGTTAAAGGTGAAGAAATGGTTTTGAGTAATACATAAAAGTTCGATTTTCTTGGGCTCGAGAATACAGATTACAGAAAACGAGAATCACAAAACACAATTCTATCTATCTAAATTTAATTGCAATATGATCCCGCTAAAGAGGCTACATATAAACGTCAGAATGTGACATGACGGAGACGTCATGTCATCGAAAATTGTATTTTATAAGTCACCAATAATTATTGCTTTGTACGTTGTTTATACGCCGATTAAATTGTTTTGGATTGTTAAAAAAATCAGCAATTCAAAAAGCAATCTATTCGTGCGATTTAAAAACAATTACAAATTCAAGGGGATTCTTTCAAGAAATTGTCCGTGCTGGAGAAGTTGCCTATGTACTTTGGAAAGATGCTAAAATAGATGAAATATAACTATGATTTCGTCATTTCGTAGAAATTGAGTTATTTAATTAAATAACTCAATTTCTACGAAATATTGGGTATATCTCAATTCTTAACACTTCTATCGCTTATTGTTGATACTTTAATTGAAAATTCCTTGTACTTTTCGTTACTAAATGAACACTTAATTTCTATTGACCTCGCAATTTTCTGCCGGCCATATCTTCAGTTTGTGATTGATCTCTGCACTTATAGAGTGGCTGTAATAACATACAGGAAATCAAACATTATGTGGGTCAATTACTCTACGAACTAAGTTCTAATACGCGACTCGACGACTTAAGACATGAAGCAAATACCAGTAACAACTCGCAAGACCCGTATCGAGTGCTATATGCACAACGACTCGTAATTTTTTGCAATTAATTGCCAATTATTACAGATCCGATGCATTTTCTCGCTCATATTATAATTAAAATTTGAATAATATTATGTGAGAAGCAGTCTTTGTTTCGCCGTTATCGCCGAGAAAATTGCTACAAAATATATATGTGTTTGTTGGAATAGTAATTCTGCCCTAATTATAGCTATTAAATGAGTATTGTAAATAGTTGTTGCTAAAAGTGTTTGTTAAAAAATTGCGCGATATATTAATTCATTGAAATTTGTACAAGTTGTGTGCGTATTTTAATTTAATTTAGAAAATGTGTAGATTGCAGTTAATTGGGAAATATCTGCGAACTCCTTTAATAAGCACTTTTAAATATCAAGAGTAATTATTTATGCACTAAAGGCTGTGTCTTAGCTCACCTTTAATAATTTGCACGATATTTCTTATTACAAATGTATCTTTAGATAATAAATTTAGATTATATTAAGGCTAGCGTCTCGTCAATCGAAAAGCAGCATTTCCCCAATTTTGATTATTTTTGTACAATATTTTTAGAGAATGTAACTAAAGGATGGGGCTTTTGAACGGTATATTTCTTATATTTTTAAATTTTCAATAACATGTCGAAAAACTTCATCAAAAATGACGATTTTTCAGACGTTATTTTTCTTTCAAATGAATAAATTGATGTTTTAAGATTCAAATTTTTTTTTCACCCTGTATATATATTGATTAATCTATAATATTATGATGAATTACATTTTGATGCACAATGTAAGTATAGATATAATTATAAATTGAATAACCATCAATTTTCTGTTCATTGAGTGTTGAATAATGTCTTCAGATAATCTTCAATCTTCATGGGACGTAATGTAAAGATGGTTTGTATTATTTATCAAATAATTTATTATCTAAATGTCTTGCGGATTAAAAATTAAATTATTAAAGCAGTTATTTCAAAAATAAATCTTATTTTGAATTTTATTAGAAGAAAATTATTTTGTTTTTTTTAGGGAACTGTATTTTTTTTTTGTTAGAGCTAAAATTGATCTTACGACAGATATTAAAAACAACAAAAAATTAATCTCTTCAAATACATAATGTATAAACAAAATTATACAATTCCGTTTCCTTTATTTCAAGAAAAAAAAATTTCTTCTCAATTTCATTTCCTCAGGATGTAATCTGATACATTTCCCGCCATTATAAAATGGAAAGTGATATTTACCTTTAATAATAAATTCCTCGTTCTATTTTTACAATTCCTATTGTGAGATAAATCCCAATTATTTGACATAACAATATTACGAAAAAAAAATCATTTAAAATGACATAACCCACTGGCTTCAGGTTATCGAAGTAGCAATAATAATAATTTCTCATATGCAAATTTCGAAAATAAAAATGCATCTTTATTCACCTCGTCTTAAAAAAATATATATATATGGAGGAAGAATTTCGCATTTTTGAGAATTTTTAAAAGCAAAAATCTTTGGAAAAGTTGGAATTTTGCTTTACACTGCCCATTGGAGATGAGTTCCTATTTTCCGGTTGTAGATTTAGTGCACATAATTATTGTTTAAACAATGCGTAACAATGTAATAAAAGAAAATTAGAGTTAGGTGTAATGCTAGTTACAATGTAAAAATTATACACTGTGACTAGAAATAAATATTTCCTAAATTTAATTACCATTACAAAATGTGAAATTAATTAGCGCGCGCAAATAAAAGAAAACGCGATATTTGTCAATTTGAGGAATTTTAAGAGATTTTTACAAATGAAATTTCAAGAAGGAAATCAAAGAAATTATTTTGTGTTGATAATAAATTTGCAACTTTTTTTGAAATAATCGTATATAAAGTAGCCGTTAAATTTTTAAATTATAAAAATCATAATTTAATAAAAAAAAATGTGAGAAAAAGTTAACAGATAATTTCCAAGTTTATATATTTAAGGGGGCGGTTGAAAAAAATGTTTGCACAAATTTTATCATAGATGGAGCTTTTTATAGATAGATAGATTTCAATTAGACAATCGTGAATTTACAATTTCTAACTTAACGACTTTTGGTCAAATATTTGATATAATATTTATGTCAAAAAGAATAAAATTTCCATTCTTTACTTGAAAAGTGTTTTGTAATTTCTATACTTGTAATTTATGTAATTTATTACTCGGCTGTTAAAAATATTTTAGGCGATTTTTTCCGATGGTGTGTTTGTTTTTCCAAAGTACAAGAAAAATTGACAAAAAAGTAGCTTAATTTTCAAATAACTAACATTGCTAATACGCTCAAAAACTGTCATTAATTATTCTAAACCTATCTTAACATGTGTTTAAAAAATTACATCATTACGACTTTTCTGTAAAAAATAGGCATATATAAAAAAAAAAAAATCATAAAAAATCCTTCAATTCTCCATAAAATCTACTTTTTTATACAAAAATATTTCACCCGATCCTGATAAAAGAAGTAAATGTAATAAAGAAATAGCTACAAATTAATAATACATTAACAACGTAATCATAAATTCTGATTACGTCCTTAATGTTATTATTATGATTCATCTCCAAAATTTATTTTTATATATAGCCGTCTCTATCTAATTTTTTTCCTTCCTATTATTGCTGCATCGATTACGTCTTCGATTACTCACGAGAATAGCATTACACTATCTACCAAACATTCGCAATGAAGATGTTAAATCAAAAGTCGTACAGTCTGCGGAAAAAATAATATAAAAATATATTACCAATTTAAAAAATATATTATTTTTCCTACAGCTAAAATATAGTAAAATAATAATATTCGTCTTGTATTTTTTTGAAGAAGAAATATGTTATTAAATACTATCATCTGCCTTCTGGCATCTGTCACATCTCACATCTGTCTTATATGACATCTGTCTTATATGACATCTGTCGTATGTGACATCTGTCATCTGTCATATGTGACATCTGTCATCTGTCATATATGACATCTATCATCTGTCATATATAGCATCTGTCATCTGTCATATGTGACATCTGTCATATATGACATCTATCATATGTCATATATGACATCTGTCATCTGTCATATATGACATCTATCATCTGTCATATATGACATCTGTCATCTGTCATATATGACATCTGTCATCTGTCATATATGACATCTGTCATCTGTCATATATGACATCTGTCGAATGTGTGATCTGTCATATATGTCATCTGTCATATAATATTAAATTCATCGAATTTTTGCGCGTGTTATATGAATAGTACGACGGTACCACCATTTTCCGCCTCTTGCATTATTATAAACAAAAATACCGCGTGGCAACACGCGGTATATCTATAGGGGGGGGGGGGGGGACCGAATTTACTCAGCCCGTATCGAGCGTACCGTACCGGTGGGTACTTCTTGTTTCGGCTTTAAGAAACCTACCCACAAATTTTGAGAGCGATTTGAAATTTCGATCGCGATCCGAACAAACCGAAAATTCTTTTCGGGTAGTAACTTTATTGACTTATACCAACATTCTCTTTGTTGTTCTATACAATATAAATTTATAAAAAATAGATATATAATTTTTTTTAATTAGTATTATTTTTTTAGTGCTTCATTTGTTGGTTAGCGATATTTTTGGGATTTTTTTTATTGACGCCGCAATAATAAGATGTGAGTAGATTGATATTAACTAATTTAAATATATTTATTGTTTTATTTTAACAGAACGTTTTTTATTGAAAAAATAATTGTATATTTATTTCGCTAATTATATATATTTTTTTAAATCCAGAATAAATTTTTTATAAAAAAAAAACTAATCGAAACGGCATAAAGTAGTTACAATTTAAAAAAAAATCGCTAGATGCGCATTTCGAGCAATTATCTCCCATCTTCAATCAGATTACCAACAAATATTCTTCATTTCAAAAAATTATAATTTTTATATATAAATAAGTTGAAAATCTAAAATAACATTTCGTAACGTTTTTTTTTATAAAAAAAAGGCAAGCCAGGATGCGCATTTCATATGACATTATTTCATCTTCAATGAGACTAAATAAAAAAAATACTAATTTTAAAAAACTATGATTTTATAATTTATGAAATAATTGAAAATTTAAAACAACGTTTCCGTCAAAAAATAATTTGCAACCTCTCTTGTAAAAAAATGGTAAGGCATATGCACATTTCGAAAGAAAATCTCTCATCCGCAATCAGCCTACATAAAAAATGTGATCCCTTTCAAAAAATTGTAAAATAGCAAAAATTTGGTGAATATTTCGTAAAAACTTTTCTTATATTTGCACAATTCTTCAACAAATTTCATTGTTTGGTTGTTATTTTTCGTATGTAACACACAATCAAACAAAATCTACAAAATCAATTAATCGAAATATTATTATAAATTTAAATATCAATTAATCGACTCCAAACTGAAATTGCTCAATAAATTAAGAACTATTTTAATAATTAAACTTGAATTTTACTTATTAAAATTTTATATTGTAAATATTTAATTAAATCTAAATTTAATTAATCTAAATATAGAAAAAATACAAAAATAATAGAAAAAAAAAAAAATGAAGAGTTTAGCAAACTTTAATTTAATTTGTTATAAAAATCTTCGATGAAATTAATTTTTCTAATTCTTTAAAAATATATTTTTGTAGAAAATTAAAATATCGTTAATAAATTTTTCTAATTGTAGTTTAATTAAACTAAAAAAAAATAAAGAGAATTTTTTTTTAACAAATAATAACAAAATATTTTCAGATTTATAATTAAATAAAAAATTCGGACAAAAAATTGATAAAAAAAAGTTTAAAAAAATTCTTTTTAAACAAACAATTACAAAATATTTTCTAAATCTCAGATTTATTGGTTAAATCTAAATCTGAAAAAAAAAATTATGTCATTTGAAGCAAGCTAGTTTTCTCAAGTATTAACAACGATGCTGGGTCAAAACGAATATTAGACCAACAATTTTTTAATATTTCAATATTTTGCTATAACTCGAGTAAATGTTATAGACTTTTCTAATTTTATTGAAAACACGTAATTATATCAAATAAATGTACTGAACTATAAATGTCGTAATTTCGCACCATTTTCATCAAACGCACGTTCGTTCTATCGCCGTAATATTTATTCTTGTTCCATTACTTATTCTATCCGCGTTTATTTTGTTTCATTATATTAATTACTGAGCGTAAATCGACGCAGCGCAAAACTAATAATCAGCAAGCCATAATATGTAAATCTCCATCTTTTCTTTGGTCAGAATTTTTTGACTCATTGCTATTTTGCAATGAGTACATTACATAACCAGCTCTTTTTCGTGTACAATCTCTTTCGGGTTACGGTTTTGTATTTATTATGTACGGCCTAAATTTTGATGGGTGCACGTAAACCTACTTCCTGTATAATTGAAAGAATTAAACCCAATTATTCTTTGTTCACGCTTAGACACGTTAATTACATATGTATTCAGGTACGATGTAAGTGTCTGTTAATTTTGTTTTTACGGCCTTCTTTTATAATATTTTACAACAATAATTTTCGTCTTGGGTAATCGATATTATTATATCACTGGATAATCTATTATTTTAAACATCTGTTAATATTTTCACATTTTTTTAAGTGGATATTTCAGTTATATAATCCACAAAACGCACAGTATATTAAAAAAACACAATCTACTTATATTAGAAAAAGCTAAAAAAAAAATGTTAAGGCTGCGGTTTTATAGATACCTGTTGACAAAATGATTTTGTGTGTGTTTTGTTACATAACCATAATCCACCTAAGCTCCATCTGTGTTTCATTTAATCAATCATGAATTTACGATTTCTAACTTAACGACCCTTAATCAAATATTTGTCAAAAATTTGTAAAATTAGCTTCAATATTTTTTAAATCAACAATTTTTTTGATAAACAAAGTGCAGTGATATAAATTTGACACTCAGCTGTTCTAAATATTTTAACATAAATGTTAAATTATTGTTTTAGTAGTTTACCAATTAAAAAAAAAATAGTTTACCAACATTTTCAATTTCATCAACATCTGCTTCATTAATCATTACTTCCTTCCTCAACATCATGCGTACACTAACCCTGTATATAATATCCATAGCCTCTGGATCTTTCGACTCTGCGCTAGCGAACAGTGACGTCATAATCATAAAAGAGGTATGTTCGAACCGTTGTCAATTTATATGTTACCTTTTAACCCAGATTCACTTACGATGAATTGTTTAATGACATGACAGCGACAGTTCTCAAGAGAATTGACGCAAGAACGAAGATATGACAGTTTATTAAATAGCCGCGTGTGGTTTAATGAGGTACTATACACTATACAGGATACACTGTATACATTAATGACACCTTGAATTCTCCAAAATAAACCAATACAGATAAAAAATTGAAAATTTGAATTTACAACTAAAGCTTAATTCGCTATATTTAAAAGCGATTTGTAATTGTACATGGTGTTCCAATTTCGCGATATATATATATCAACTTTTTAATTTTACACGCAATGCTATATTTTTTCTAATTCATATTATGTTACATAAAAATTGCTTTACAACGATATATAATTCTTTTATTTCGATTTTTTGGTTCTTCAGTAATTGTAAAAAAAATTGTGATTTAGCGAGGCTTCACAGAAAATAATAGAACTACCGAATTAAATTTTATAACGGATTGAAACTTTGACATTCCATCAGTCATATGTGGATTTAATTACTTTCTTGCTAATAATAAAATAATTTAATTTAGGGTAGTAATTATGGCGCTCGAAGTTTTCCAAAATATAATTGCCAATATTTCACATTTCTTAAACCCTATATATATATATATATCCAACGAATTGCAGAATTTTATGTCCTTTTTAACTATATACCGTATGTTACAGCTAAATAAAAATTAATTAATTTTACAAATATTAATGTGCTATTAATATTTAACTATGAAATAAAAATTTAAGCAGATTATAAAAAAAAAAAAACGTTTCTTTTGAAAACTATTAATTCGCCCACCAAAATTTCACTAAATAATTTGATGGCGTAGCCAGTGTTGCCTAATCTACATAGACACGTCATCAAAAAATGTACATTTTCATTTTATATTTGGATCTGGATCTTTGGAAGAAATGTCTGAACTTGGATCTCAGATGAAGTGGGTGACGGAACCAGATGAAGACTACGTGTGTACATTGAGTGCCGAAAGTCAAGAAATAGCTAAAGAGGAGCTGCGCGAAGACAATAATGCCAGAACGCAAGCGCTAGCCTCGATGCGCGAGTGGATTTTTCAAAATCCACGAATTAAAAACTGCCGATTGGGTAAAAAGTATTTATTTGTAATTTGAAAGTTAACTACTATCGGAAGATTTAAACAATGTTATTGTTTTTTTTAACATAAATTGGATTAATTTTGAAGGGCTTTTGGACAAAAGAACAGCCCAGAAAATTACTACATTTTCTAATTGCAAAGAATCTATTGTTTTTTTTTTATGTAAACTTTTTATCGTAATACATAATTTTATATTACCTATTGCTGTGTTAATAAACGTCTTCAGTACGATGAAAATCAACAATTAACATGAGAAATTCTTACTACAGTCATTATTCTAATTATTAATATTAACTTAGTTAACAATAGAATAAGAATCTATTGTTTATATAAATCAATTAGATAATAAAATATTATCTAATAGTATTTAAAAAATTTAAGAAATTTTTTTACAGGGTACGTCCAGTAGAAAAACAAATGCCAATAATTATGGCAGGCTCATTTATTTCGTAGCAAATATAATTCTGTATTATTTTGTACAGACACTCGATTTCTGGTTCGATTCCTCCGAAGCAAGAAATTTAGCGTTGTCCAAGCGCAAGAAGCTTTAGAGCGATACATTTTGCTTCGTCAGACGTTCGGAATTGCCTTCAATAATCTGGACATCACCATTCCGATGATGATCGACCTAACCAGTCTGGGATACATGTTCGCCTGCCCTAAAAGGGACAACATGGGCCGTAGGGTCATTGTGGCAAGACCAGGTCAGTACAAAATAATCAACAACGTTGCGATTGCATTTTTTTTTTAACTATATTCGTAAACATAAGAATATTTGAGGTTTTGTCACATCGATTTTGGATTTTAAGGCCAGCGTCTTCCTTATACGAAAAGCATTTCGTCAATTTTGATTATTTTTGTTCAAGATTTTTAGAGAATGTTCCTAAAGGATGGGGCTTTTGAATGATATATTTCGCAGATTTTTAAATTTTTAATTACACGTCGAAAAAAAATTATAACTTTCATCAAAAAGTACGATTTTTCAGAGTTGTTTAATCCAGGAAGCTAGTGAAAAAATTAGACCGTTCCATAGCTAGACATCTTGTAGACAAAATGTCACAAATAGTTATAAAAGATATTATATTTGCAAGCCAGGCCAGGCCTCTTTACCCATAAATTATACGATAAGCGAACGTATCAAACTTCATATAGATAAACGAATATGTATTGAATGTATACGGGATTTGAGAGGATTGGTAACAATGGCACAAACACGTTATACGATACAAGTACAATCGACCATAGTCATGAACCACTAGTGGTATCTGTTGGTAGAAATTTAGAGACGCTGATCTTAACAAGATATTGCGTGTGAAATGCAGGTGTGTTTGATTTGGATAAATTCACCAATGCAGACATGTGTCGAATACACGGAATTGTTTACGAAACATTGATGGAGGATGAAGAAAACCAAGTACGAGGTTTCGTACATTTTGCCGATGGTGCTGGAGTTGGTTTTGCGCATTTGACGCTATTTACTATTAAAGAAGCTGTCCGTATTGTCAAAAATGGCGAGGTTAAATGTTTATTTACAAATGTAGGAAAGTTTACGATATTAAAGTGATGTTCTTTTTATTTAGAAAACGCTACCAATGCGTCATAAAGAAGTGCACGTCATCAATGCACATCCATCGATGAAATTCGCTCTCGATTTTGGAATGTCTTTGATATCGGATAAAATCAAAAAACGCGTCCATTTCTATACGAGCATTGAAGAATGCCTTAAAGAGGATTTAATTGACAGAAACATTCTGCCGAAGGAATACGGTGGAACAATGCCAATGGCTGAAATGATCAGTAAATGCTATTGAAACGAAAAATAATGAAATATGAGAAACTAGCAATTTTTATAGCTCTTTGGAATGAGGAATTGCAGAAAGCTCATCCAGTATTAATGTCGCATGACAAAATGGAGGTTAATGAAAATATGTACAGTGCGCAAGCGCGCGAGGGCGCTGTATCCGCGTTGCGCAGTAACAGAATTAATTGCGGCAGTGAAGATAGCGACGCAATGTACGGCATCACTGGTAATTTCCGCAAACTGGAAGTTGATTAAAATAAATCTAATAAAGGATCGATTATCCTATAAAAAAATTATTGTTTATAAATAAGCTAAATAGGAGTTAAGGCTGTTTTTTCTTCAATTTTGACTAGAAATTGTGCGATTGAGGATATGTCAAATAAAATATAGTAATTCTGGAGCTTAAAAAAAATATATTCCAGTTTTTGTTTTATTAAAACAGTTAATAAACATTAATATATACGTATGTATATTATTATGTAATAGTTTTTTAATTTTAAATATAAAAATTTCAACCCTCTTCTACTGAAAAATAATGATATTAATGTGTTTACTTGTTAAAATGTGATTTCTGATTGGGTGAATAATTATTTAATAAAAAATAAATATAAATGATAAAAATATCTATTAAAAAAAAAAAACGTTCAAATTGAAAATATCAGTATCTATATTATTTAAAAATAAAGTAGTGAAAATATATATTTAAAAAAAAACTGCTAAAAGTAATATAATTATATCAAAATTTTGTAAAATTTATAAAATATACACACATAAGACGTATCTTTCAATTTTTTTTACAAGATATCCTTGTTATCATTATAAACACATTGATGATCACATTGCCAAATAACATTTAATTTATGATGTAAATGTTTATAGCCATGCGTAACAATATCGTGATTATCCACAATTTCTTTTACCAAATGTCCGCATTTATTATAATCTACAGACTTCTGAACCATCAGCTGAATAATGGCAGTCTCCAGTTCACGTTTGCTAAGCACGCGAAACAATATAACCTCAAAATAGAATTTTGAAAATGTAAATTTGCTTTCAATATTCTCTACACACTTATTGTCCGACGAAAAAAATAGCTCGTTATTTACCACATTCACAATCTGCTTATTAATAATCGGTATAACTAACGTAACTGTACGTTTCGGCAACGCTGTAATAAATCGAACTGTAATGTCGATATCATTTGCGGTTAGATCGTCTATAATAACGATATTGCAGCAACTTTGCAATTTTTTCAAAGTATTAAAATACGTTCGTTCAAAATTCATTCCTAAATCGTATTTACTTACATCATGGACGTAAGTCGAATAATAATTTTGTCTTATTATGTTGGCAATGTATGTTTTACTAACACCGGAT
This sequence comes from Leptodirus hochenwartii, assembly GCA_947310635.1. Taxonomy (NCBI): domain Eukaryota; kingdom Metazoa; phylum Arthropoda; class Insecta; order Coleoptera; family Leiodidae; genus Leptodirus; species Leptodirus hochenwartii. The sequence goes on from OX371179.1 coordinate 2,368,116, forward strand.
GTGCCTACAAATGGCATAACGAACATATAACTCCGCCACTGATCGTTTTTAATACGACTCAAATGTCTTAAAATCACCTCAACAGCTTCGTGCTGATGAAAAACATCTGTACGCAGTTGTTTGCTAATTTCGTAAAATCGCGCTTTTTCCTTCTCGAATCGCATATCGTCCAGTGTGTAATATAAAAAAACAAAAATACTAACAGTGATAATGAAAAAAAAAAATTTGGCTTTGCTACTGGCACATAAATTCATCGTCGATGATCGCTGTTCTAAGATTTTTAGTTTTTTTTTTAGTTTACGATTCTCCACGCGATATTTCAGTGAATTGTATTGTCTCGTCTTGCCTTCTTTTCGTGGTATGTTCATGGCATCTACAAAATCGATCAATATTTAATAAATATAGCGTATTGAATTATAAATAAATAAGTTACCTACGTTCATTGCGAAGATTTATTTCGATTTACTAACCGGAACGTTTTCTTGTTATTCTTAACACTCTGATCATAACCTCTTCTACTTGTGTTAACTTCACGTGTGGCAACACGATTATCTTCAATGTACTGTGTTTATAGATTACAATTGAACCTCGTACCGATTAAACTTTATAAATACATACACAATACGTGTTGAAGTTCCAATTTTTTAAGTAAAAACAATAATAATATTGAGTGTGGAATTTACTTATATCACAAAAACTTGTAATTAAACTGTACCAAACTGAAAAAGTCAAGAAAATAATTTTTGACACTCGAACTAGGTGGCATTATCTCTGTTTTACTATATGCAATCAAATAAGCATTATGTATATAAAATATCTGTCAATTAATTCAAACGTATATTTTTATGCGCAGCTTCAGGTGCGTTTTAGAATAAATCAAAACACAAGTCAGGAATAATATTTTGTAGAATTATGTTTAATCAAATATCTGCATGAATTAAATTTAGATTTCAGGAATGAACTCGGCCATTTAGAAAATGTTTTCGCCATCTATTGATTAATACGAGTTTCTAACGCGTTTTTGTAAGAGTTCAATTGTTTGAAATATGTTTCAAATTTATCGCCATTACCAGCCATTACGATTAATGTAAAATCGAATCGAGCAAGAATATTTTAGAAGTCGCGCAGTTTCATTGTACATTTTCAATACGAAATAAGTGGATTTGTAACAATGGGAAAAAAGCAACGTGGCTATTGCATCGAAAATCTGAACCTCGTTAACACAAAGATCGCTTTTGCCAGAGGCTCCAGTGTGGCATGCCACTTCAAGAACACTGTTGAGACAGCGAACGCAATCCGTGGTATGACCTTAAATCGCGCCACAGCGTATCTGAACAATGTTATCGTCCGCAAGGAGTGTGTGCCCTTTCGGCGATTTAAGGGCGGCGTAGGGCGCTGCGCGCAAGCCAAATGCTTCGGTGTGACGCAAGGCCGCTGGCCACAGAAGTCCGCAAAGTGCTTGTTGCACTTGCTGCGAAACGCTACCAGTAATGCAGAATTGAATGGAATGAACGGTGACGAACTGATTATCAAAAAGGTAAAATACGATTCCCGTGCGACTCGGTTCAGGTTTCGATTTATGTGTTTATTTATTTATTTTTGTATTGGTAAATAGATTCAAGTTAATCAAGCGCCGACGAAGCATAGGCGGACGTATAGGGCGCATGGTGTGATTAATCCGTATGTCGGTCATCCCTGTCATATTCAAATTATTGTGGCGGAAGATGAAGAAAATGAAGACAACGACCAACTAACCAAAAAGAATCAAAAGATGAATTGAATATAGCAAAATGAAATCAATTGAATATCGCATAACTTAATTTTATTGCGGTTTTATTAATTTCGAAACGTTAAACTACATATAAATCTGTTTGTTCTATATTAAATATATAAGGCGGTGAAAATCAAAGTGGTGTAAGTCACATTGTTATTATCTTTACCCAGTAGTTTCCTAAAAAAAAATAATAATTTCATTGGGTTGTCCATCTGTGGGGCTTGGAGCCGAGTTTTGACTCAAATCACTTTTCCACATAACAAATTTCGATGAATAGATTACGTATTTGCTGACAAAAAAAAGTTTAAAATAATAAATTTGTTTTAAATAGTTTACAAAACACATAAAACAGCTGATAACATATGTTACTCTATATGTTCGGTTATTTTACGTCTTAACACAATACTAAACTAAAGTTAAAAAATCTTAGCATTATAATATTGCAGTATCAAAATATAAAAGAGTGTTCCAATATGGGTGTAAATGTTTAGATCAGGGGTGGCCAACCCGCGGGCCGCATGTGACCGCCTTGAACATTTTTTCGGCCCGCGAGTTTCATCACACATTTACAAAATATATTTATTTTATAATGGCCAAAGTAATGAAAACCAATGTATTAAAAAAATACATTATTTATGCATCCATATATTCAAAAATTAACTGTCGAAATTATGAGAAAAAATTAACTTTGATTTAAAAAAAATATCCTTCCGAATATATGACAGATATTGCCTGTTTTATTCACGAGTTTACAATTATGAGTTCGCAGAATAATTAAATTAAATTATATATATATAATTTAATTATTAGGAAGGGAGTTCGGCAGGGATGTACACTTTCACCGTTATTATTTAATCTATATATAGAAGATGCAATAAACAAAGTAAAAGAAGAGTATAGTGTAGGTGTGAATGTACAGGGAGAGAAAATATATATGTTGAGATTCGCCGACGATATACCTATATTGGAAGAAAGCGAAAAGAATTTAGAAAGGGTATTGAATGGTATGCAGGCAGTATTGACTAGGGATTTTAACATGAAAATAAATATAGGTAAAACTAAAGTGATGAGGTGTGACAAAAAGGAATGCAGTAGAAAAATGAGGATCACAATAGGAGATAATAGAATCGAAGAAGTGTCAGATTTTTGTTATTTAGGCAGTAGAATCACAAAAGATAATCGAAGCAAGGTAGATATAAAGTGTAGGATAGCACAGGGTAGGAAGGCATTCGTAGAAAAGGAACAGATTTTAAGATCAAATATTGACTTGGGTATTAGAAAAAGATTACTGAAGGTATATGTTTGGAGTGTAGCACTGTACGGGTGTGAGGCGTGGACTATAGGAAAGGAAGAGAAGCGTAGATTACAAGCATTCGAAATGTGGTGTTATAGGAGGATGATGAGGATTGGTTGAGAAGATAAAGTAACAAATGAAGATGTACTAGAGTTAGTAGGGGAGAAGAGAAGTATTTGGAGAGTGTTACAGCGTAGGAGAGACAGATTAGTAGGGCATATCCTTAGGCATGGGGGGATTATGCAATTGATCATAGAAGGTAGAGTGGAGGGAAAGAGAGGGGTAGGTAGGCCTAAATTGGAGTATGTGAGTCAGATAGTTGAAGACGTTGAGATGAATAGCTATAGGGAGATGAAGGGATTAGCTCAGGATAGATCGGCATGACGTGCTGTTTCCAACCAATCTTTAGGATTGCGGACTCTTTAACTAATATATATATTATATTAAATTATATCACTCAAAAAAATGTGTATAGTGTATCTAAATCTAATATGGGGATTTATAATTTTATATGTGGCCCGCGGAGTTATGATGCATTTCCAAAGTGGCTCGAAAGATCATTTGGGTTGGCCATCCCTGGTTTAGATTTTCGTTTATTTTAACAAAAAATTGTTTTTTTACTTTAGTTTTGAAAGTGTAAAGTCTAAATAATAATAAGCCCATGGCTGTTTTATATGTATTTGTTGTAAAACTAGAATAAAGAAATATTATTTAAAAAAAATGCATCAGTATTTTGTTTGGTAGCTTGAGATATTTTTTAATTGCAATGTTTATTGTACTGTTTTTTCCAGTGTTTGATTGAAATGTTAATGTTTGCAGATTTTCCTTATAAATTGTAAATATGTGCGTTTTTTTTTTAATGTGACTTACACCATTTAGGCTATATATAGGCCTATATATAGGCTATATATAAGCCTCATATAAAAAATTGATTGAAATTTAAACGTCGGCTATATTCGGGTTAATAGTCACTCTCGACAACAACGGCCGAGTCAATGCGAGCGTACGCGCGTCTTTATCTAACACATTAGCTCGTACAAATTTCAGTCACAATTTCCCAATCAGGTGGTTTTGTCTCGCAGATAATATCCACACGATAAATCGACCATTTTCATAATGATAATCTTTTTTTGTTCTGCTGATTATTAAACGCATTATTCCGATTTATCGTAGTCTGTAAATAGCACCGCGATGGTGAGTAACTCGATACGCTCTATTTTATAGGTTATATGCGTAGTAATCGACTATACACTAAAAGCTGTTATAAATTCTAGTATCAGGACGACGAAGAGAATGGCCACTTTGACGAGCATCAGTTCCCCAAAGACTTCGGCTACGGGGGCTTCGATGGCGAGCAGGATGTGAATGTATCGGCGGCTGGGGAGCAAAAACCGCGGATTCTACTCATGGGACTACGGAGGTACCGCGAGCACCCTCAATAAGGGCCTTTTTGATTTGATTCGGAAATGATTATAGGTCGGGCAAATCGTCGATACAGAAGGTGGTCTTCCATAAAATGTCTCCCAACGAAACGCTATTCCTGGAGAGTACAAATAAAATCGTCAAGGACGATATCAACAACTCCAGCTTTGTGCAGTTCCAAATCTGGGACTTTCCCGGCCAGATCGATTTCTTCGATCCCACTTTCGATTCGGACATGATATTTGGCGGCTGTGGGGCGCTCGTTTTTGTTATAGACGCCCAAGTGAGTTTCGGTGTTCATATAGATTTGTGCATGCAGATTTATGGTGGACGGTTTTGTAGGATGATTATGCGGAAGCTTTAAATAAACTAAATTTGACCGTAATTAAAGCGTATACGGTCAATCCGTCGATTCGATTTGTAGTTTTTATCCATAAAGTCGACGGTTTAGGCGATGAATTGAAGATGGAGTCTCAAAGGGATATTCATCAGAGAGCCACCGATGACATTGCCGAAGCTGGTACAGTTCCATATTTCTTAATATCGTTCGAACAATGATTTTATTTTTATTTTTTTTTTCAAGGATCTGCGTACGATAATATACATTTAAGTTTTCACCTGACGTCGATATATGACCATTCAATTTTTGAGGCGTTTTCGAAAGTCGTCCAAAAATTAATACCGCAGCTTCCTGTTTTGGAGAATCTGTTAAATATCTTAAATACGGTATGTTTCTTTCTCGTTTAATTTTCCATTTTGCAACGATTCTGAGTCAGTGTTGTTTGTAGAATTCTGCAATCGAGAAATCGTTTCTGTTCGACGTTGTTTCTAAGATTTATATTGCAACCGATTCAACGCCCGTTGATATGCAAAGTTATGAATTATGTTGTGATATGATTGATGTTGTGATTGACGTCTCTTGGATTTATGGGTAATTAATAATTCGCGCGTTGCACACAAATTAAACTTGAGTATCGTATGAAAAATAAATTGCACATTTATTTACTGTTTTTTTACTGATACAATTATTAAAATATTTGAAGTTGCTGTTTATTACTAATGGTATTTTTAGCGTAAGAGAAGATCAAGATCCTGCAGCTTTCGACGAGCAAAGTTCCAGTTTAATCAAATTGAACAACGGCACCGTATTATATCTGCGCGAAGTTAATAAATTCCTCGCTTTAGTTTGTATATTAAGAGAGGACAATTTTGATCATAAAGGTTTGCTTGTTAAGGCCCTTTCATGTTTTTTTTTTATATAATAATATATTTTTTCTAGGTATAATAGATTTCAATTTTCTATGCTTTCGCAATGCAATCCAGGAAGTTTTTGAATTGCGTAATAAAAGTCAAAATAACAGTGTCGTTGCGAACAACACGGTTGCGGTAAGTAGCGCACCCACACCGATCGCAAATGGCAACACTGCACCTGCGGACGTTACCCCGAATAACTCTCTCATTACAGACAGAAATTGATTTTTTTTAATGGTTAACTGTTAAAGAAATCCACACCAATTAGAAATGTATAATAAAAACTGATAACAGCACAAAATGTATTTTATATAATTAAAAATTGATATTCATATAATATTTATCAGCTGCGCTAATTATTACTGATAATTCTAATTTGGCTGGACAGTTATTATTTATTATAACATTCCAAAAGTCAATATTTCGTCCCAATTAACGCTATATACAGTACAAAACAAATTAACGGCGTAACATAAAATATTTACTTTCGGATTATGTTGTAATCAAATTTCTAGAGCAATCGATTAAACCACAAAAATAAATAAATGACATTGTCTACTGAAAGAGATGGTCGATGATTATATCTATGTTAATCGTTGCTTATTTTCGTGTTCACTAATTTAATAATCAATATTGTATTATTTGTTCGATTTTTCCTCATGCTTGTAAATGTAGAGATTGTATTTTAATCGATGTTTATATATACATTATATTAATATGTATACTGGTATCTTCTGCAGCCATCAAGAGCAGACAAAATTTGTAATTAAAATTGTTTTTATACGTTATATGTATATTCAAAAATAAAATATATCCATACTATTATTTTTGTACGAAACAATGTTTTAGAACCTTCTTTTAAAAATAAATTCGCGTCGATAATTACTATTAACGTTCAAAGTGTTTTTCAAATCGGTTTTTAAAAGAGGGCTCTTTATCCGTACAATTACATTTGTTTGAAATTTATTTTTTGTAAGTAAATGTATATTATTCGCTATGTAAGTTTATACTAATCAAGCAATTTATGAAAAAGTAGTATGAAATAAAAAATATCTATTTACCATATAAAAGTGCATTTTTATTAAACAATTAAAGAAAATATAATTACTAATGTTCAACAATTTTTCAATTATTTATTCAACTCGTGCAAATAATCGTTCATTTATTTAAATTATTTAACGAAGGTTAAGAATCAACCATTATATTTCTTATTAAATCCGTTGATAAACGATTCCCTTTTTACAATCTCAACAAAAAAAGAATCTGCAAATATTCCAAAATTCTCGGGAAAATCTAAATTTGAAACATATGCAAACGACGAATTCAAAATGAAAAGCAAACAAAATATCGATCGTCTTTCTACCGATAACGGCCACCATAAAAGAATACTGAAGACTCTTAGAGAGACCGCTGTGAATAAGGGACGTACTCAGGATTACAAAAAGACAGCTACAAATCGAGTCTTCCACACGATTGTCGAATTATTCATTAAAAACGCTTCTATTATAGAAGTCTTTATGATCCAATTAATAAATAAAATCTTTATAATGCCAGTAAGTATAAGCAAAAATATTTGTAATATTTCGGAAAAATAACGAATCCCTTTCAGGATGAATGTGTGCATTTATTAAGCCACCCTTGTTCAACCCATGGCGTTATCATGCGTCTATTTCCTTTTAATGCGAGGAAATTTTGTTTTATATTTATATCGCTGACCGCCAGACGTTGGCAATTCCTTGCTTTCACAATATAACACCAGTGGCGAAAGCGATCTGTGCGCAAGCTACTGCTTGCTATAAGGAAGCTACACCTGACGTCAAATCGCTTTCCTATAAAGATGAGGTGTGCCAATTGGAATCAATATTGCATTCAGTAATTATAGCGAGAATTTGCTGAGGCAAATTCCACGAATATATACACCTTTTATGCAGAATATTAAAATTAAAATAATTTCCATCAAAGGAATATGCGCGGTTTATTAAAATAAATGGAGAAAATAACATTTCATTCAAATTACAAATATTTAATAAAACGTGAAGTAGATAAAAATAAAAATGAAGGCTTCGTTCTGAATCGATTTTCCTCGCAAAAAAAAAAACATTTGAATCCAGAATTGTTTCGTATCCAATATTTTCCACAATGTCCCATCACACGAAGTCCTCACGGTTTTCCAGCACCACGTGACTATCCTCGCCAGCTGCTGCACAGTTGTCCGTACTGGGGACGTCCCCAGCTGCACCAAGCTCACCATCGGTCAGTTCGACATGTGAAACTGCCACCGGAAGTCCGTGTTATGTGGTGTTTTCCACGTGCCGTCAATACCCGCCGACATATGGTACCCGCACCGATAACACCGCAGCTAGAGAAGCACCCGCCGCCGACTCGGACCACGACGCTCGACTTATCCGGACGAAGGCGCTGCAAGAATTATGGGAAATGGCATGAACAAGGTAAATCGCCGCTAATAATTTCGGTTTTGTTGTTGATATAGTATATGATGGATGGGTATTCGTTCTATGGTTCTTTCTGTTGGGGGGGCTGATGAATGCACCATCCTCCACCTAACGCACCGTTCGGATTTTGTTTGTTTGTTTTGTTGATGTCAGATTGTGGGCAAATGTTGTGTAAAGACTGATTGGGTTAGTGTTGAAGAAGCGAAATTCAGACAACGCTCTTTTTTTGTTAACAAAATAAATTGGGGGAAATTTGTTCATTTAACCACGAAAAATCTGCATTTTGCGTTGTTAGTTTAATGATGGTCTAATTGCTGTTGTCTCGATTTCTCTTTCCAATGAGAATATTTCTTATTCGCACTCATTTTTCTTTTATGTACCATATTTTTTAATAAGATGGGGGTTTTCTTAACTTCTGCAATTCATTCTTCATCTTCACTGTTCATTAGCTTCAATTTTCTAAGTATAAATCTTCAAATCGAGTTTAAATTGCTTTGCTATCAATATGTTTTAAATAAATATAATTTTTACTTACCCATTTTTCGAATCGTACATATAAATTATTTACAACGTTCCTTCAATCCGGAAATTCCAAAAATAATCACTTTTCCAATATACAATAAAATTACTTCTTACGTTTTATGAACATCTATTTTCCTATTTATTTTTCATAATATACTTCTCTTATAAATCTCTACAAGAGTTATAAAGTAATTTTCTTAGATAAGTCTTCTATTTTCTGTAATAGCAGAAAAAGACAAAACATTCAAAATAATTCCAATATTTCAGCTTTAGCTACGTGCATCTGGCAAACGAATTTATATCGATTTTCCTCCACAACTGCGGAAGAGAACAATAATCCGAATGTCCTTAAATGCACAAAAGAGATTAAGATCATACAGTGCAATTTCACTCAACAAATTTCCCGAGAAAGAATCGTAAAATTAGAAAAATGGTTTCTTCAAAACGGCAACAAATTTTTTAAAAACAATTCAAACTTTAATTATACAACACCAATTCATTCACTGAGTTATTAATTAATTTAGGTGATGGATTTTTATTCTGTGGTATGAAATGAACGATTTGTTGGGGATAATTGACATGAAACTAATTAACCAATATATTTTCTTAAAAATTGCAAAGCAAATTGATTTTTTTTTAAAATATTTCCTAACATTTGCGCATGTAAACACATGCTAATCTAGTTGCAAACAATTCTTTAAATCATCAGCTAATAAAAATTGTGAATGCGACATCATGTAAAGCATTAAGTGGGGTCTTTTTCTATGTACCTGTCCATATACTATAATGTCCTTGCTTAATGTCCTCACAGATAGTCCCGTCACGTTCATCCATTCAAAGCGAGATGAATTTGCATACACTTTATCGTCTGTGTTTGTATTTCCACGCAAAATATGGAAAATTTTGTAATACAAGCGCTAAATATTGTCAACTGATGTCAAAAATGAATAATCACAGAAATAGTTAGTAGAAGTCGAGATTTTTGCATTAAAAATATATTTTTTACAATCAAATGCAACAGGAATTTATTAAGAGAAATTTATTTGAAATGACATAGGGTTAGAAATAAAATAGATGCGCATTTCGAAAAGTAAACCGTCCTCTTATTTTCTGTGCTACCGAAGATGGAATTAGCGGTCGAAACTACTTAAACAGCGAGCATTTCTTTGTTTACATGCAAACAATGTTTATTATTTTCTTTTCCATCTACAGAATTTTTTTCTACGTACAACAACGAGACTTGTTCATGTTTCTTATCATTTTCCAGTTCCGCCAATCTACCTGATTACTTTTTAATTCCTTATTGCTGCAACATTTCATCATTTTGCTCATGCCTAGTGATTATTCAAACGTTTCAGTCCTTTAATTGCAACACATCAATGCCCGACATTAATTTCCAAGAAACACCTCATTGATATTTATAGTATTCTGCGTTTTACTTACCATCAGATTTCCCTCAAAGCTCTGACACACAAAACGGCAGCTTTACAATTCTAGTTCATCGATCTAACACACACATTTTCTATGCATATTCAACACACACACACACACATTTATCCGCATTTATACGAACAGTGAACCAGATCAAAGACATCGACAACTGTTTTTTTTTTAAGCGAAAACATTTTTTTCAAGGGAAAACTTAGTTTTTACAACAATTTACCGATTATTTTGTACAGCAAACTATTTTAGCTACTGAAAAATGTTGTGTACACATCTTCGATTGGAATGGACTGTAAAATAAAAATCTAAAAAAATTTAGACTGATATTTTGAGAAGATATATATCTTTAGCAATAGTATTGTAGCAAAAAAAAAAACGAAAAACTACCATTTTTTTGTGGTAAATTATTTTTTTGTTCAATTTCAATATAAACTAACATAAATTATATTATATTTCGTTTTACTTTATACGCAACACTAATGCTATATTTTCGTGTTTTCTTATAGCAAATTGACAGCCGATTAAGTAAATATTTGGCGAAGGGTATGAGCCAGGTATACCAACATCAATAATGTACCTACACGTAGTCTTTCAATTTATGTGTTTGTGTTTTTTTTTATGTGGCATACATTTCTTTTGAAAGCACCGAACAGAACACTTTGCAAGTTTGTTGTATAATAACGCAAAGAAGTAGGTTGCCTATAGTATTTATACCGGGTGTTCTGCAAGGGATAGCGAAAAAGTGACACGGGCCTGATGCAAAATTCATTTGGTGAGTGAAGAATCGTTTTGTATCGAAAGAAATTGAAATGTAGATTGAAAATGAATTTGTGCAAAATATTGTGTTTTTAATGGTTTGTAAGTTCTTTGCAGAATGCCCTGTAGATATTTATTATTGATTCCAATAAATATCTATTGATTTAAAAATAAACGGTAAAATTTTTTGCTGGAAAAAAATATTTTGATTATCAGTAACGTCGTTCTAATTTAATACCGTTGAACTATTATAACGATTTTTTTTGTAATAAAAAAATAATTGGAGCATGTTTGTTACCAGATTTGAATATAATTACAACTAAGTGGAGGTTTTTCAGAGTTCAGGGAACCTTTCAGCTTTAACTGACTAATAATAATGCTATTATGTTCACGCAAGCTATTGATTTGAATAATCAATAACGCAAATGCTTTTATATTGTCACTAGCACTTGATAAAAAATATTTTTTTAATAAAAAATGTTTTTTTTATACCAGTCATGAAGTATTGTACATTATATCTGCGAAATATGAAAAATTCATATCAGAAAATATAATATTTTTCAGAAAAATTTCCCAATTAGGGTATTAAAAGGAAATTAATATCTGAATTTAAATTTTTGGAGATTTTAAATTATTTTTGAGGCGCATATTTGTTTTTGTGTGCTTTTTTTGCAATTTTTTGAAATTAAAATATCTAAATATTAAACTAAATTAGTTAAAAATATGTAAATTTCGCTCAACGTAGTAAAAATAAAATCTGATTATCAAAATGATAATCTGATTTTTTTTTTTTACTGAGACACACCTTATTTTTGAGTGTTTTTTTCACATATTAAATGAGCTATTAATTATTTAAATTAATTATTGCCTCATTTTATTTTAATCCAACAGGCACGCGAAGTTATGTTGTTTTTTTTCTAACATTATTTCTAACAGAAAAAAAAGATATAAGCATAATTATTTATAACACAGATGTATAATAAAAAAACACAATATCTGCATTATTTATTTTTATTTTTTTATTTAATTGATTCGTTTATAATTTTCATTAGAAATAATTTGATTTTTTTGCGTATTTTCATTGCTCAACAATTTTTTATGTTATTTTTCAAATAAAAGTAGAATATAACTTTGTTTTTCCGCTTTTACGAATATACCCGAAATTTAGTATCATAAAAATATATTACCCTACTATATTTGCAGAAAACAAATAGTTTATCATGTTTATTAGTTTAAATGTAACATTACTCATATAAAGAATTTTTTTTGCATAAATCAAAAGAATTGTATTTTTTTATAAAAAAAAATTTGGCGCGTTTAATTTAAAGCATTTCTAGAATTTCGTAAAAACGCTCGTTTATTTTAAATGTTTCCAGAGATTATTCAATGAAAATGGATTATTTTCGTTGAGGTAGGGCGAGGAATTTCTAAAAATATATCAAGCAATATTTGTTTCGATGCAACAAATGTCAACGCTTTAGGTCAAATTTATTTGCGCGCTTAAATTGAAATTAACCGTCTTTATAATTAACATTTACAACTTCATGGGATGCACTTTATTTAATAAACGAATTAATGCGAGCTAAATTACCGATTAAAATTACTTTTGTATAAGTGTTAATTAAAATTAATAAAATGCAGTGTTCAATTTAAAATGTCAAATTGCCATCACTGTCAAAACAGACTTTAAAATATAAATATCAGTTTTTAAAGAAAATAATGTTTCAGTATATTTCCGATAAATTCAGTAAACTTAAATTTACAGTATCTAAAACTACGAAATTCCAAGCTAGCAAGGTAATAATTTAAGAATATATAAATCTAACAAATAATTAAATTAAATAATCTAAAATTATCCTTCGTATTCATCAATTCGAAAATGTATTTAAAAGTAGTTTGTTCAATGCCCAATAATATATAAATTCTAACGTAGCTGTATTCTAACGTAGCTAAATTCGAACCTCTATATATATTTTCAACTAAAGTAAAAAAAAATTACTTGAAAAATTAACAAATAAAGGTGCTATAGGTAACCTAAGCTTGAGTGATTTTTGTTTTGAATTTAATTAAATTCTAAAATTTATTTCGTATATAAATTTCTTGCAGGTGTTACCTGGTCTTTATGTGGGTAATTATCGTGATTCTAAAGATGCCGCCCAACTGAACAAATTTCATATAACGCATATTTTGGCCATCCATGACGGTGCGCGCAGAATGCATCCGGTGAGTACATGATTAAGATTTAAGAATTTTCGATTTATCAAATAATTAGTTATATTTTTGTATATACATAATATATAAAAAATGGACATAAATAATTGTTGATCGAAACTTTTTCGCATTTAGCGCGAAAGTATTTTTTAAGCGACTGAAAACTTTTACGTCGTGCGCTTGTAAATTTGTAATCCGATTGAAATATAAATGGAATTGCGTATTACATGAAAAATGAATGTTCTGAAAGGGGGCGAGCATTTATTTCAAATCCAGCCTAAACTAGACTGTTTGAGAAAAATTGGCTTGTTGACGTTAGAAAGAGAAATTCCGGTGGGATAGTTTATAAAAAGATATGCGAAGGGAACGTTTTTTTGTTGTTGAATTGGGGAGTTTGAAGATAAATTACTTTCATTCATTTTTATTTTAATGTGATGTTTGTCATAAAAAGTTTATCGTCTGCAAATACAAAAGTCATCTTTCAATTAATATGGCCGTATCGATGAAATATATGACATTACCGACAAACCAAGTATTATTGCTTTTATTCTATCAGTAAACAGATTATTACGATACTTTATGGCTATTACATTCACGTTGCTATGAAACAGATACAAAAATATACTAAATTCTTATTAAAACTAAAATTATAGACATACAAAGAAGGCCTCTTCAATGTTTTTGTTGTAATTGTATAAGTTCATATATGTTTAATTCTATTTGGGCCAACCCACCCTTTTAATCGAAGGAATTTCATATGCAAACAGTGTATATTATTTAGGCAGTGAGATTGACTAATTATAACCAAACACGGCATGGGTTTCGTTGGATTTGGACGGTAGTTCATTTACCGTCATGTTAAGCGTATTTGTGCTACAGTCAAAACTGTTTTTTAGATCGAATCTCTGCTATATTTTTCTACATTTATAAACTTCGGTAAAAGACAATTTATTTTCTTTCAAACTTTTAACTTTATATTGTATTATTTGTTATTTTTGTTGTTTGTTTGTATTGGTTATAAACTGATTAGTTATATTTTATATTTGATTGACTATTATTCGATCTCCATACCTACTTACTTGAATGGTATTATTGAGTGGTAGTAGCAATTGATTATTATTCGGACTTTAACTGTACCACAGTCATTTTAGTTTGTATTGTTGGCAATGTCAACATCATCTAATTTACAGATGTTTGATGACATACCTTCAAATTGAACATGTAGGACACATTTTCATATAGATTGTCGTTTTAATTATGTAAAGTAATTTCGTGAATCGCACCCTCCGGATTTCTATAAAATATTTCGAACAATTTTGCAGATGCAATAAATATATGAAAACGAAAGCGTAAAAAGTTGCATATATTACATGTTTATATGGATTTCCATTTTTTTGGCGTGATAAAATGATTGATGGCATATTTCCTAATAGAAAATTATCGCACGATTCTAAATCTGTGCGTAATTTTGATGTAGAATTAACAGTTTAGAAGATATCGTAAGAAAATTAAACAATGAGAAGACTTGAATATGTTTGATAAATTTTCAGATTCTCGAAGAGGATTTCTGCAGATAATAGATGAATATTTCAAAAGATACGGCTTTAAAAATTCCAGTTAAATGCTAGTGAAGATGGGGGCATAGCCTTCGAAATGCGCATGTAGCTACTTTATGCTTTAAGTTACGGTATTTGGGCGATATTCTATACTTTTATTTAACACTGTAGTGATCATTTTTAAAATCATAATAAATGTGCAAATAAAATTCCAAGATTTTTTTTTTTATAACATAAACAGCCTTGTCAATAAGAAAATGTGGTGATGCATTTTCCAGACGATTTGTTTTGATTTTACATTCTTTTTCGCATTCGATTTCAGTTTGTATTAATTCCCAATCACACAAAACAGTAGTTTTCTAGAACTTTTTTCCAAGACAAACACAATTAACAACCTGAAAAGGTGTAACTGGTAAATAGAAATTGATCTACGCTTTTACGACAGCGACTGCACGAACGTTGTTGGTCACACCATCTAGATAAAAGCTCTTAAGGCAACACGTTCATTGTTTTATAATGTTGACCTGTTCGAAAGGCTTTTAGGAAAAGAGTGCTATGATAGACCTATATACTTTTCAAACATATATCGCAGATTGAACGTAGTATCGAAACAAATGAATATGACAGCTGAAGACTGAAACCTTGATCCACATATGTGGGTAGTAAAAGAGTGCTTTGTGAACACATGAGAATAGAATCGTGCTTTGTTTAAACATTGACACGAGTTTAGCACTGTGCGAAGAAAGTAGTTGTAAGACATTGTATTTAAGATAATAGCGTTCTTAAGAATAGTTCGGAAATATTGCAAAGGGTAAAAGGATTGCCAAGTACAAATGAACGTTGTCATTATAAAAAAATGAGGTGTCGTATTGTAATAAATTATCTGATTAAGGTGTGCATTTTTTTACAGGATAAACATTATCTATGTATCATGGCGTCCGATTCACCAGATCAAAATTTGACTCAATATTTTTCCGTTTGCAACGACTTTATTCATGCAGCTCGACTGCGCGATGGAAACGTCCTCATTCATTGGTAAATATTCAACAAAATCTCGTTAAAATGCAATCTGCACGCTTCACGGAAAGCTCTCTATTTTTTTTTTTAGATTTCAATTACGAAATTTATATTTTTATGCTTTCTAGCTGCATTTATCCAATATAATCTCACGCGAAGAACTTGCGGTTTTCCGATAAACTGCGTATTTCCGAATCCAAAAGGGAAATGTGCAAATTCGCGTAATTTCCTGCGTTCCCCAGAATGGGTATAGCATTATAGGTTCATATCTCGCTTAATACTTTATATATGCGTAGCGTCAGCAATGTGACACATACCACCTATCTTACAAAAATTCGGAAAATTACAAATTATATCAAACAGATTTTTAGGTTTATTGCGCATGTTCGGAAAATCTCTAAACTCATTAAAAGTTCACAGCAGATAGGTGGTATGTGTCACATCGCTGACGATATAACGTATTATTTTTTCGGTATAAAATATGTCGTAATGGAAAAGATTTTCCCGTTTTAACGACAAATGCAAATATTTATAGAAATATCTGGAATGTTACTATTTCTGATGGTTTAAAAATACTAGATTTTTTTTAGATAAAATCACGCCGAAAGATATAAAACCAATAATAGAAAATCTCTTAAGTCTCTTAAAATCAGTATTTTACTTATAGTAAAATGACCAAAACAATACACTGTTATAAAACAAAAAGTGCGTCCAATTCTTGGTCCATTGAAAACAGTCGTTTATTTGCAAATAAAAATTTCTTGCGCGACTATAAAATAACTTGACCAAGGGATCTTTTATGTAAGAACTTACTTCTTAGTTGAAACTGGAACATTTGTAGATCAAGCCTCAAGAAGTTCCAACTTGTTCCCATGTAGATTGTAGATTGTAGATTTACAGTTCCAATTCGACAGCATTAACAATCTGTTACGTATAACTGAAACTTTGTCCAAATACAACGATGTGAAAACAAAATGTGTTTACACATTTCTACAAAAATCAATTTGAAGTGTTGCTGGAGCGTTGTTAATATTTAAAACACTTCCACCAGAGTTAAATAAAACTGTTTACATTCCCATGAGCAATGTTTCTGTTGCATTTTATTCACTTGCGGACGTTTGTTTACAGTACCAACTGATTTAAGTGTAGGCCGCAACCCACTATACACCAAATGACTAAACGTAATTTCTAATGACGCCGCCAGATGGCCGATCTGTCAGCCACTATCACCGAAATTTCTAGAAATATTAACGATGAATTTATTGAGATTTCGCGAAAAATAAAGTCGCGCGAACCGGGTTTTTACGAAAAATCGCCTGTAGACTACTTTGGCTTTATGGTACACACGTTAAAATGCTTTGATTGCCGATTTTTTTAAGTAAATCTCTAATTAAAACACGCGATAACACGGACCGGGCTACAGGTGATCGAGTACTGTAGATGTTGGTGCTTTGCTTGAGGAGCATGCGTGTAGTTACAAATGAACTACTGGGATATTTAATTAAATTTATTTTTTTAATAAAAAACGAAAAATAACTACAATATTGTTTGCTGCGTATAATAAATAAAGGTTTTAAATATTTGCCTTAATTTTAATTAGCTCAAACCATAAAATTTAAGAACATGATCAATTTCCGTACGGCTTACCCACACGGAATAATCCGAACTTTACCGACAGCAATGGAAAAGCGAACGTTAATTTTTTTTAAATAAAACGAAAAAATCTATTTAAAAAAAATCATTTATTTCTTTATAAATATCCCATTGAATCTTTAACTTTAGTTAGTTAAAGAGTTAAAGAGTCCGCAATCCTAAAGATTGGTTGGAAACAGCACGCCATGCCGATCTATCCTGAGCTAATCCCTTCATCTCCCTATAGCTATTCATCTCAACGTCTTCAACTATCTGACTCACATACTCCAATCTAGGCCTACCTACCCCTCTCTTTCCCTCCACTCTACCTTCTATGATCAATTGCATAATCCCCCCATGCCTAAGAATATGCCCTACTAATCTGTCTCTCCTACGCTGTAACACTCTCCAAATACTTCTCTTCTCCCCTACTAACTCTAGTACAGCTTCATTTGTTACTTTATCTTCCCAACCAATCCTCATCATCCTCCTATAACACCACATTTCAAGTGCTTCTAATCTACGCTTCTCTTCCTTTCCTATAGTCCACGCCTCACACCCGTACAGTGCTACACTCCAAACATATACCTTCAGTAATCTTTTTCTAATACCCAAGTCAATATTTGATCTTAAAATCTGTTCCTTTTCTACGAATGCCTTCCTACCCTGTGCTATCCTACACTTTATATCTACCTTGCTTCGATTATCTTTTGTGATTCTACTGCCTAAATAACAAAAATCTGACACTTCTTCGATTCTATTATCTCCTATTGTGATCCTCATTTTTCTACTGCATTCCTTTTTGTCACACCTCATCACTTTAGTTTTACCTATATTTATTTTCATGTTAAAATCCCTAGTCAATACTGCCTGCATACCATTCAATACCCTTTCTAAATTCTTTTCGCTTTCTTCCAATATAGCTATATCGTCGGCGAATCTCAGCATATATATTTTCTCTCCCTGTACATTCACTTTATAAAATAAAATTTATTTTATGTAAATCGAGTATTTATAATTTTCTTCTATAAAGATATACTGGCATTCTTTTCGGATATGATTTATTTTCTAGCGGAGCGATGTTTATATGGCATTTTCCTTCTTGTAATTATTGATTTAGTAGTCTAGGAATACGGGCAGATGATTAATCATGCTCTCTTTTATGTTGTTTGAAAGGAAAGTGTCCATTTCTTTGATTGGGTGGGGAGATCTCCTACCAAACACACTTCTATATAAAAGCTTAGGCTCACACACAAATAATTATTTTACGATTTCTCTAAAATTTTTCTTCTTCTGTTTTTAACTAGCCTAGCTGGTATGTCAAGAAGCGTTACCGTGGCGGTTGCTTACATTATGACCGTTAGCAGTTTGAACTGGAAGGACGCTCTTAAGGTGGTCAGAGCTGGACGACAAGTGGCCAATCCCAATCTTGGCTTCCAGAAACAATTGCAGGAGTTTGAAGACACCAAACTCCTCGAGGTAAGTTCTCAACGTCTTTGTTTGGTGCCAGAAGCGTCTAATATATTATTTGCAAAGAAATGTTGATTTATTGGATATTTTCTTAAGAAAGATGTTTTATATTTGGCACGATTACAGAGGAGAGTGTATTATTTTGTGGATTTATTGTTAATGGATATATTGTAGAATGATTTTCGTACAAACCCCAAATGTTTGAAGATTTAAATGCACATAAACATTTGTCTTTCCATAATTTTTCCTGTAGCATCATTTTCATATTCCATTTCCGCGTTTAAAATTAAAATTCGCTTTAACATCTTTAGGAACGGCGCCGTCTCAAAGAACGTTTTCCGTCCCTCGCCCTAGTTGCCCTGGACACAGCCGAGATCTCCTTATCTCTGGACAACTATGCCGAACTGTTGTTATCACAGACGATATGCGAGGGTCGATGTACCATGGGCAGGCAATGTCCCACGGGCGTGTGTAGACAGATGAGTCTGGGTGGCGGTGGAGGCAACGGTGGTACGAACGGGAATAGAAGGAGCAGCGGCAGGAGACGGAGCAGAAGCAGCCAACCGGGCGCTGGGGAGTTGAGTAGGAGCCCCAGTGTGGTCAGTGTTAATCGTCCGAGGAGTGGACCGGCTGGTCTGCACAGTTATACAGGTGAGATAATATTTCGGGAAGAAAAGTGAATAGTGACGATGTTGAAGAAAGTAGGAGCTAATTTGTGTGAGAACTATAGCATCATTAGTCTACTATCGCATGCATCGAAGATATTGTTAAGGATTAATTTATAGAAGAAAGGCTAGCGAAATGCAAATTCGGTTATAGGAGGTAGAGTAGAAGGAAACGAAGGATTTAGCTCAGGGGAGATCAATTTAGTAAAAAGAAAATGTAAAAAATGTAGCCCCCATCAGTGGCAACATTGCCTCCTTACATTATAGGCAGTGTTGACGTGCTCTTTCAAGCCAAACCTCAGTATCTGATTGTTTATGTTATGGGAACAGATTGCAAACAGCTCGAAGCCAATGACGCATAATATCTGAGATCTAAGGAATATTAGGAACATATGGGAAGGGTCCGTTACTACAGCTTAGTTAATTGTATCCCAACTAATGGTACCGAGCTACGGGTAACGCTGTAACCGAGTAACGCTGAGCTACGGTAACTCATCCAAGCACTGACACCTAGCGGGACGTTACTTAACTTTGGTTACCGATGATGAGACTGTGTTAAATTTGGGTGTTCGCTTTTTGCGCTTCTCTTGGGGGTTTAAAGAAGTTGCATAATTACAATTTAGTAATATGTTTATTTGGAACAAGTTTTGAGGACGTTTAGTTCCCCATCATCGGCCAATGTATTACAAATTGAATTATATATTTCAAATCCGCATAGGCCACTCGGCACTCACGCTTGATATTTCGCATAGGTTCTGCGCCACCATCGCGCGCAGGCTCGCGCATCGACCTGGCCTCAATACTGGGCACGGGGCCTTTAACGGCTCCTAGTACACCCGCGTGCAGTCCCCCGGTCAGTCCAATTCGTAGACGGAGCACCATGCGCCAAGTCACACATCACGTACCACTGAAGGAAGTTGCGGGCTCATAGCCCTCGCCACAACCGTTCGCCCTGTCTCTATTATCGCTACACACTGGTGCCGCGGAACTGGCGGACCGACGATACCAACACCATCTGCCGCTGGGGCGCGCAAATAGTCTGGGGGGCGATACAGGCAGTTTGCGGGAATGTAGCCAGCCCGGGTGTTTGGAAGTGCACCAAACACTCGATCGGATTTGTGAGAATAATGCGAGCGGATCGAATGGGACCGTTCCCAGGGTGGCGGCCGTTGGTCGGGATATAAGCAATGTGTCTGTGCTGGGTGGCGCGGACAACAGGGGTGGTCAAATGGGTGATGGATCCGATGTGGGAAGGGATGCGGTTATGTTGGGTGGTGTCAGAATGTCGGATAATAAGCCGATTGGTTGGTGAGGAGGTAAATGAAAAGTAACGGTAATGGGAAAGGGCGTTTAGTGTATTCATTAATTGATGATTGATGACCAAAAAAATGGCGTTTTCATTTATTGTAAATACGAAAAAGTTTTCCTATTTGATGAATTGTGGTCTGAAAAAACCGTTTTCTATTTAAGTTGCTCAATATTAGAAATTTGATTTGTTTATGAATTATTTAGTTATTTTTTGTTATTGTTCAGTTGCAAGAATTTAAAATATTTTTCTTCCGTTTGCTAATGAAGAACTTAATATGAATAAAAAGTATTTTAGTTGTGTTTTTATTTTATTTTTTATTTATACCATCGAATTTTGTCGGCCAATCTTATTAATTGTGTTACTTAATGTTGGGTTTCGAAATTAAATCTAAACGGTTATAAATGCTTGTCATGTGAGTTATTGGCAACTACGTGGCATTAATTTATGAAGAATTTTTTTGAGTAAAAAAATAAGAAATAGTTTCGAATTTATCCGAAACATTTCGAAACTAACATCAATCATCCTTGAAAGATTTTTGACTTTGAACGTTCGACATTTTATAGAGAGTCTGGACATCGTTCCTTTACAATTTTTATTACAGTTATAAACGTTTCGCGCGGCATAAAATCTTTAGAACAAGAGAATCGCTTTTTACGAGCCATTACTTTACACCGAGTGACCAGCTATTATATTAAAAGTATAAGTAAAGTTCGATTTTAATACAATGTATGACACGGACGCGCGTTCGCTATTTTATTTTTTAATTGGTGAATGGATCAAAAATGTTAATGAAAGTTTAGATATTTTTGCACCTAGCACCTATTTGTACAATATATTAAAATGTATTTAATGATAAGCTCTTGTTCAGCAGGTTCTGCAAGAGTTGATTTGAATTGATAGAAATAAAATACCATCCAAAAAGCGTGTATATGTATAATGTGCAGTATTTTAAACTTTATTGATATCGTAAAAGCTGTTTTGACAACTAAAATTGTTACCGACAATATTTAATTTTGCAACTTTCAAAATATCAATCTTATGGATATCAATTGTTAATAAAAGTCAATTTTGAGTGATCAAATTTAGCATCATAGCGATTCTAATTGTCAAAATCACGTTTAAAATATTGTTATAACAATAAATCTTAAAAAACGATAGAATGTCTGTAGAATGACTGTAGATTAGCCTTAGCTTAGCAAGCGATATTATAAGATATGTAGCTGATAACATATCTCATTTTTTGACCATATCTGATCTCTTGTAACAAGTTGAACACTCATTTTTGGGAGTTGTGATTCGATTCATCATCCACGCCTCATCGCTTCATCAACGAATGTACAAACTATAGAAATATGTTTTATATTTGGCGATATAAATATATATATTATATTTATTAGAGCTCATTGTTAGACAAAATATCGAGATGAACAAGTAGATATGATTATTGGAGCAAATTGATTTATTTTGAAGAATTATTCTCTTAAAGAAACAAATTTTTAAATGATATTTTTTTAATTTTTTTTCTATTGCTAGTAACGATTATTAGAAAGATATTAAAAAATTTCATTCATGGTGTTAAACGTTATCAAGATGACAGTTTTATTTTGATAAATATTTAATGTTTGTGTCTAAAATTTTAATGATTCTTCAAAATAAATTACATATTTGAATATATATTGTCCCACATAAAAATATATTGAATTTTCACAAATAACTATCCATTTTTCGAAACATTTTCAATGGATAATTATTAATTAAAAAAATTTTAGCAAAAAAAAATACACTAGCTTAAATAGAAGAAAATATAAATATACAAATACATAACGCTAGAGTTAATTATTATAGTCAATATTGTTATTTTTACACCAAATTAAAATAAGGCATGCTATAATATTCACTTTAGGGCATAATCAGCCATGGAGGATAAATATTAATTATAAATATCCGAAGAAATTAATGTTTTAATGAAAAACATATTTTTACTTTTATTTAAAAAATGCCGTTTGTTTAAACATTTTCATTTCGCATTTAGAGAAGAAATTAAAACCATTTTTTTTTGAAAAAAAAGTAATTTGAATGTAAAAATGATAATTCCGGATTTATTGTTCACTTCATATTAAATTCATCATCTTTCTTTAAAAGTAAAATGTTGAATTAATTTGAAGGGCTGTAATCATAATCTTTGCGTGGTACATTTTTCTAAATTATTTTTGGTAATTATTGTTTTGATAACGATAAAAATGTTAATAATTCGGACTGTGCTTTGAAGTTTACACATGTTGAAGCGATTGTTGAAGATTTTTTAACAAATTTGTTGAAGATGACAAGTCTGTATGTTATTAGATGTAGGAGAAGCAATAAAATAATTGTGCATTATTAATAATGTTATATAGCAGCATGTTAGGACTTTTTTTAAACAATTTTTACGCTTCCACACTAACACTCAATATATTGGTTAAACTTTATTTAAAAAATTAAATGAAGATATTTATAAATGCTGCAAGAGTGAGATTATACGTAAAATGTTGAAAAATTTTAATGATTCTTAAAAAAATGGAAACAGAAACAAGAAACCTTGTTTTTTTGTTTCTCAAAAACAAAAAATGATTCTTCGAAAAAATTTTAAGGGATAGTTATAAAATGTTTTACAGATTTATTAATTTGGGAAAATATTTTTCTTTTATAATTTTTTTAAGATGATAAAAAATGTTGGTTTAGATCAGGGATTCCCAAACTTTTTCTCAAATTAACTCTCCATAAAAATATTCTCTTTAATCGATTTTTCTTTCATTTTTATTTGCACATTATTGCAAGATTTTGAATAAAATATCAAGTGAATTATTATTTGACTTATTTAATTTTTTTTATGATTTAAAATTCAAGGGGTTTTAAAATTTGAAAAAAAATTCCTTGAATTTTCTTAAAAAAAAAAATCTATCTTGATATTATTTTCATAATTTGAAATTCTATGGGCCTCAAGAAGTCTACATCGATTTCTTTGGAAATTCGTGATTTAAACTAATTATAATTGCTATCATGTAATTCATATTTCTTGTGGTTTAATAATATGTTGACGAATTGCTTAATTAATTAATTAAACTGTAAAAATTTGTTGAAAACACATGTAGATTAAGATTAAGTGAACAAATTTTGTTTCCGCGTAGAAATAATTCGTTTCAAAATTTGAAACGAACAATTTCTTTAAAAAAATGAGGTATAACAAATACTGCTCAAATTACAATAAATTTTAATATATCCAGCCTATATTATATATAATCAAAAAAATATACACCACATAGTATGTTCAATAAATATTTTATTTCTGTATTCACCAGTTTAATAATTTTTTTTTATATAAAAAAACGTTTTTGTTAACTTTTCAAAAACAAGCAATTAAAACGTCCAATTATTGTGTAATTATTATTAAATAATTTTGTATTGGTTTAAAATTAAACATTAAATAAAACACAATATAACATAATACGTATTTTTGTATATTTTATTTCAAAACATCCAAAGAGTGCATATTTAACAAAATTGAACGAAAATTATTCCACATTCAATTTTTAATCATCAAATAGAAACACTGTTAAATTTCGAATACAAATTTTTCCATGGTTGCCATTTATATTATTCTTCACCTACAAAGTCTGCATGATCGCAAATCCTCGCTGGCGGTGGTAAAGGCAACCTAACAGCCGTCACTGGACTATTTTCCCAATAACCCGGAAATCTGTCACCACTGGACATGTTACATTGCATGCTAAGAGGAGCCTCGAGGTAAACCTCCCTCAAAAGTTGAACTCTCATTTTATTCCAGCGGATGTTGGCGTAATTTTTCGCAACCGCTTCGGTATTTGATGTCGGTTGATCTTCCCAGCTATTAATGGCTATTTCAGTTAAAAACACGTGTAAATTTTAGCAAATTTCTCACTCTTTCATGTTCTGGAAGAACGTGGCCAGTGCTTGATCGCTAATAGCACTTTTGCACACCTCCAGTGGCGTCGCGGGGAAATAATGAACGTAATTCACGCACATTTCGCCCGTTATAGCAAATCCGCCGAGAGTAATTTCGTCTTTATCGACAGTTTGATAATCACATGTCGTTATCAACGCATCACCCTAAAAAAAAATATTTTATTATCTTGAAATTTACTAAAAACAAATGTATTATTTACCGGCAGAACTTGTACAGGTCGTTTTAATCGTCGAATCTCCTGGAAATGAGTGCTATAATGGTCATCTCGATTCAATTCCGGTAATTCAATTCCATTGCGAAAATGACGAGTGTACACTCGATTGCCTGTCAAATGCGTGTGTAATTGCGAACCAAATATTGTTATTCCTTGCGGAGGTAGACTCTAAAAAAAATATTAAAAAAACACAAATACGTGTTTAATATTCATACATAACGACTGCGCCAATTATAATAATTTTTGGCGCAGTCGTAGGGATTTTCTATTTCTACATATCGGGTTATATTTATTATTTAAATATTTTTTATCTTACAACAGATGTGCATTCACTAATACAATATCCGCTTAAAGAAAACGATTCTTGTTTCGGAGGAATAACCATTTTATCGGTATATTCGAGACCAAATTCAATAATGCCGGCGTCCATTTGCCTCAGTCGATCCGTAATGTAAAATTTAATGCCCGAACTGTCGATAAACCCTAATTTTTTTTAAATTAACAAATGGTGTTACAATTTTTTTTTTATAAAGAAACTACCGGATTTTTTTGTTGGATTATTATAATGAATTTCCAGCATGATATATTTATTATATTCTTTGCCTCCAATTGGTAAACCTGCTTGCTGTAATTAAATAATATAAATACTGGAAATTATGGCGAGGTTTAATTATATTAACATGTGGATAGTTGAAGCCTTTTGCGCCCATCGCCCAGGCCGCCATAACTCTTTTGCAAACTTGAGTTTTCGCTGGCCGATTTTCGTCGAAACAAGAACCGTTGTAAAATGGTATTTCTTCATTGTGATCGGCAATGCATCTGAATACCTCCATGTGATGGACAATCCCTTCATTGCCTTGTCCAATCAAAGGTTCGTACTAAAATTTAATTTAAATATATACAGGGTGGCCAATCAGTGACGTAGCGAATTCTACTGCGTAAACTAATAAAGATAAAAAATTGAAAATTTGGATTTACAAATAACTCCCAAAGCTGTATATTGTAAAAATATTTTTAGCTATACAAGGTATTCCATTATCAAAATATTCATATAAACTTTTAAATTTTTGATATAAAATAATAGTTTTTTCTAATTTTTATTAATCTACAATAAAGTGGCTTTACAGCGACATATCATTGTCTTATTTCCGATTTCCGGTTCCCGAGTAATTAATTATTTAAAAAAAAAAAATGGGCAGCTGCAAGACTTTACGGAAAATGCTAAAACTACAAAGTTAAATTTGATAATGGATGAAAATTTTCTATTTCATTAATACAATGCCCCGTTCGTTTTATCTCTTATGCTAATGGTGAAATATTTTCATACAGGGTGTTATTTATGGTGCTTGAACAAAAAAATAAAAAAATAATCACTTGTAAAATATGATGTTTTTTATTTAAATAATCCGGCAATTTGTGGATATGGCACCAGTACGTAGTTTTTTCATTCGGTACGTCAACTTTATCGGCTCGAATTTCGTATATTTTCGCGGCACTTAAATCAGCCGCCTTGGCAAAAATATTTTTTAAAAGTTCAACTCGGACCATTCCATTATTTTCGTCAGTCGAACTAATATTCATTCCTTCCACTTTATAAATAGTGTCAAGACCTTTTGACCAAACAATATGCGTAGTACCGTCCTGAAATTAATATCAAACGAAATTTTTAAAAAGAAAACTACTAGAAAAAAATAGCCACTTCAATGACGTAATCGTGTTTATCGCAAGTATCGAATTTCCGCGCGAAAGTAAATTTCAAAACGCTTTCGTATTCGTTCATTTCGAACTCGTCGCAGTTATTTCGACTGTCGTAATGAAGAACGCCCGTTTCATCAGCCCAAACATCCTGCGAAAATTCAATTTGATTCACCATTAATTTATGGGTTGGATTCTTACTTGGAGGTGCCATTTGTTATTGCGTTTGCTCAGAATGCAATAATCAGCGGGATATGGTTCACCTCTATCGGAAAAACCAAAAGCGAACCACGAAAATTTCGTTTTCAAACGAATCTCGAATATTACACATTTCGACGGGTAATCCAATTCCCAATTCAATTGAATCGTATTGTCGGTATTTAGAGCGACATTAAAAATAGGAATCGCTAAAAAATAACGCGCGCAAATATTAAATGAAACTCTCCACCGTTTCAAATTAAAATTTAATTGCACATTAACACTGACTATAAATTGCAATATTAATGAATTTTGATTCGATTTTCTGCTTTTAATTGTAATATTTTCGCGTCCTGTAGTTTATGGAACGTAATATGTCCCTGAAGGAATTCGGTGTAACTTCATTTGAGCCCGGAAGGAATGCAATTTAAACGGGAACGTGACTATTTGCGGGATATATTGAATATTTCTGGAATTTTTCAATTGAATTGTGCAGAATATTAATAGTATAGAATATCAACCAAATACAATATTGTACATCAATCGCGATTAGTCACAGAGGTATTTTATTTTGTTCTTATCCTGTGCTACTGACGATGGGGGCATAGCCTCCGAAATGCGCATCTAGCTACTTAATATATTCACACCTCAGAAGTGATAATAAATAATCTCTTATTTAATATCAATTTTTGAAGAAATCTGTTGTATTCTAACTATCGGTAAGCATAATAAAGCTAATTTGCATAAATTTTTTTTTATGTAATTTTTTTTTTTACATTTGTTATATAATTAATTGATCAATCAAAAAAATATGATTTGGATTTTAGTTGCTATGAAAACTTTCATAATTATATTATCATATTGGCAATACAGATTAAAATTGGACACATTGTTAATTTTATATTAAATTAAAAACGATGTCGTAATATTTGAAATCTCAAATTTGATAGATGGAATAGTATATTAAAGAACGAGTTTCATAAGGCAGGTTTTATTGCACGAGTTCAAGTTTAGAAAACGAGGTGCGTAGCATCGAGTTTTCTAAAGAACGAGTGTTATAAATGACTTATGAAATGAGTTTTTTTATACTATTTTCTAATTTGCGTTTTTTAAAGAACGAGTGTTATAAATGACTTATGAAATGAGTTTTTTATACTATTTTCTAATTTGCGTTTTTTAAAGAACGAGTGTTATAAATGACTTATGAAATGAGTTTTTTTATACTATTTTCTAATTTGCGTTTTTTAAAGAACGAGTGTTATAAATGACTTATGAAATGAGTTTTTTATACTATTTTCTAATTTACGTTTTTTATGCCATTTTTAAATAAAAAAATCGAAATTTCAAAGTTTAGGGAATTTTTTGACTGTTGGTAGTAAATATAGACACATTTGAAACATTCGAAATAAATTTAAATGAACCTATTTGTTGCGTTCTTTTGTAGTTTGACGTACAATTGTACATTTCAGGGACAAAATTAAAATCAAACTATGTTGCTTTCTATTGTAGTTTGACGTTTGATGACTGTCAAGCAGAGCTACTAACTTTGAAACAGTAAATTGCCCTATGCTATAAGCAAACTCAAACTCGCTATAAACGAACTCATTTGGGTTCGTTAATAGCTGTATTAGAAACGCAAATTAGAAAAAAATATTTTCGCACGAGTACTAATAAATTATTATTATTATTAATTATTATTACTATTATTAAATTATAATTATTCGTCAATATATCGAGAAAATTTTACATTGTATTAAATATTTTTAACAAGAATTTTATTTGAATAACAAAAAGCATCAATAGTTTTCTATCAAATTAATATTTGAGAACATCTAATTTGATTTATTTTTGACAATAAAAAAAAAGACTTACCCATTAAAATATATTACAAATTTTAGTATAATAAATTTAAATCTTACTTACTTGATTGCTGTTTGGAATATATCGAACTAATCGTTATAAAAATGTAAACGAACCAAACAATAAAGCGCATCTTCTTTTAATTAATAATGAACAGTTATTTATTTTACTTGATTTAATATAGGCGAATCGAAGAGGTTCAAATTGTGTGCTTCGCGTTGGAAATCTAAGAAAATACTGCCGTAAGTTGATATATGTTGCGAAATTTATGTCTGCGCTGGAAAAGGCATGTGAGAGTGGTGGAAGGCAAACAAGAGGAAAAGTTGCGATGCAATCAGTTTTTTGTTTTTGTTTTATTAAATCCACGTACGATGTATTAAAATCGCTACAGTTTACAAAACATAAAAAGAAAAACATTTCTAATAATTCGAATTTAAATAAAAGCGGAAGTTGTCACGTTGACACGGCGCATATGTCACCAGTGACATCTACTTGACGCGTCGCGCGGCGTTTATCAACTTTTCCAATTCGCCACAAACGCCACCACTAAAACGGGCTCGAAAACATGCCAAGTGCTCGCAAAACGTAACATTCGTGAATTCATTTGTGGAAAAATCGTTCGCGCGAATTATGTCCAACAAAGAAATGATTCGTACGGTAGCACGCGCGTACCCGAACGTTCTTGACGACAAGCCCGACGACTTTTGCGACTACGACAACTTCACGCTCGAATCGGAGAATATCGACAATTATTCACTGGTTTCGAAAGTGGGGCGCGGTAAATACAGCGAGGTGTTCAAAGCGCAACGGAACAGCGACAACGAGATGGTCGTGATTAAGATACTGAAGCCGGTGAAGAAGCGGAAAATACGGCGCGAGATTAAGATACTGCACGAGTTGCGCGGGGGTGTGAACATCATCAAACTCTACGGGATTTGCGCGATAAACATGAATTATACGGGACTGATCTTCGAGAAGCTGGAAAACAAAGATTTCAAGCATATTTACTTCACTCTGTCCGAACCGGACACGCGCTTTTATTTGTACGAGGTGTTGAAGGCTTTGAATTATTGCCACAGTCAAGGGATTATGCATCGGGACGTGAAGCCGCACAATATTATTGTCGATCATAAACAGCGCAAGCTGCGACTCATCGACTGGGGATTAGCTGAATTTTACAAGCCCGGGCAAGAGTACAATGTACGAGTTGCCTCGCGGTACTTCAAAGGTCCCGAATTACTCGTGGAATATGGATATTACGACTATTCGTTGGATATGTGGTCGTTGGGCTGCGTTTTCGCCGCGATGATCTTCAGAAGAGAGCCGTTCTTCAGCGGCCAAGATAATGTCGATCAACTAGTCAAAATTGTTAAAGTGTTGGGTAAGCACTTGCTCTGTCCAACTTTTTATTACAGCCAAATGCTCGGAGATGAGATATAAAAGTACAATGGTTTTTATCACAGTTAAAAACAACGATTTATTTAGGGAGGTGATTAGGTCTAATTGAACAGATAAATTTAACCGTAGTGGAGTATTTTTAGTTTGTTTTGTGGATACTACCCCAACAGGATATAACAGAGTGTATTAAGAACAAATGGGAAGGGTGGGAAGCTTGTTATAACGATTCGCTATTCCGCTAAAGCTTAGTTAATTGTATCCCAACTAAGAATGGTACCGAGTATAGAGGATAGGTGGCGCCGCCCTGAGCTACTGTCACCATCCAAGCACTGACCTCTAGCGGGACGATGCATTAACTTTGGTTGTCGATGCTCAATGCATTAGCCGCATAAGGCATTGGTATATAAAATAGGAAAGAAGATCCCAAGAGCTATGAGAACCCAAGAGCTATGACTCACGCCAAACTCCATAAAACAAACAACTAATGCAGGAGAAAGAAGCGCCAAGCTTGAAACTCCATTTTACAGGTCCTACCAGGTCACAACGCTTTGTTATATTTCAGAATCCGAAAAACAATAGTATACCGAAAAACAGTGGCTCTTATGAAATATGTAAAGAAAAATAGTGTCGCTTTAACAGCAGAAAAACTTTCATAGTTATTGTACATTTCAAAAATATTCTCATACACACATAATCAAAACATTGATGTTTTAAACTCTGTAAAATGTTCAATATGTTTTATCCACTCAGGCAAGTTATTGTATACTTAAACACAATAATAGGGACATTTGTTTCTGTTAACGCCAATCTGTGTTTTGGGTATTTATAATGGTGTTTATATCGAACACCAATGGCGTGTGAAAACAATAATGCATTAAAATAATTTGGATTCTTTGGAATGAACAGCTAACTTTCTAAAATATATAGACCTGCATCAGTCAATATTTTGTATTGTCTGAAACGATTTCTACACGATTCCTCTTTTGAATTATAAAAACCTTTCCTTTGTCCCCCAAAAAATAATTCCATATCGCAAAGTTGGCGAAATAGATAGTTTTAGTAACTGGAAAGTCAAGGTAATTTTTATTTAATATTCCGGATTGCAAAACAGATCTAAGTTAATTTTGAATATACGTTATTGATTTGATGACTCCAGTTTAATTTTTCATCTATTTGTATTTACAGAAATTTACAATTGTATCTAATTTTAGTGCTGCGAAATTATTTATATTTAAGGAATTTGTGAATTAACGCTACATCTGAATGTCCATATCGAATATAAGATTAATTGTCCAGATTGCAATATTGGCTTTAGCTTTAAAGTTAGATTCAATAAACGTGTAAATTAATTCGACCATATTTTAGAATCTGACCATAAGTGTCCTAGTACAGATAATTTAACAATTTCACATGTTTGTTCAAAGAGTCGTAAATTAAATTTGCTTGCATGATTCGAAATTCACAAATACCATAAAAACCCTAATTATAATTTACTCAATGACCAGTTAGACCAAATCTCCTCCCCATCATTCGACGATATTCTTCCCTAATATGGAATATCACAACATAGCGGCAAAATCTATAAAATTTTTATCTCGGATGTTTAGGTACTAACGGCCTAATCGCTTATGTTAACAAATACAACATTTGCCTAGACTCGCAAATGCGCGAAACATTAGGCAGCCACAACCTGAAGAGATGGGAACGGTTCATCAAGACCGAAAATGAATATTTGGTCAGTGACGATGCGTTGGATTTTTTGGATAAGCTCTTGCGTTACGATCATATGGAACGCTTGACCGCCAAGGAAGCGATGGACCATCCGTATTTTCTTCCGTTATTGTCGCAGGTAGGCAGTAAAATAGTTAAATCTAAGCCGTTTTTGAAATCTGATAATAGAGGCGCTCTGTCTGAAGATCGGATGGTGAAGGTGATGGAATTAGAGAAGTAGTGAAGCTTAGTTAAAATTAATGTTTTATACGATGTAGTAATTTTAATAAATATGAATGCGTTTCTTTCAATTTGGATATTGTAGTATTCATTTACGCGTTCGTGTTTTTTTTTTAAGTTTATTTGATTTTTTTTATGTTAGATTGAGCAAAATTTTGACGAATACAGTTGTGGGGGTGAGAAGCAAAGTGGCTACTAAAATAAAGTTTTTGAGAAAATGCACTCCATAGTTGATTCAATTCGGAAAATATAGAAACCTTATAAAAAGATTCTATTACAATGGTAATAAAATAAATATGCACCAAGTGAAAAATATGAGTATAAAAAAATGAAGTAATGAAGTAAACTTTTTTCTAGTTCTTAATATATTAGTTTTTATAATCCACACTGCACTTATTTAAATTTTCACAAATTTGTCAACTACACCAATGACAATGTATATATAGACATTGCAAGTCCACATAAAAGAGAGAATCAGAAGGGAATCACATTTCCACAAATTTCATAGGTCAGGCAGTGCTGCACTCTGTTGGTGATATATAAATTATGGTTGTGTTGAAATATTTGATATCTAGAATAATGCATCTATTCTAATAATCTAGTTCATTCAACAGCCACAGCGGTACATGTGCTGTTTGCAATTTCATTCGTTTTTCATCGGGTTAGTTCGCGGAAGTGTTCGGATAATCAATAAAAACATATTTATATTTCCAGATTATATTCATTTACCGCAACCAACGCATAGTTGTCAAATATTACATGATTTGTATAGATTGGTAGAATTATGATCAATTCATGTATGCGACTATTATATATATATTGTCATTGTCAGTGATATCAATGACAATGACATGACAAAACATGATTTTATAAACAGTATCACTACACCTTTGCCAAAAAATATTTAAATAAAAATCGACGAAAAATCGATATATTTCAAAGGTATATATATACACCCCTTTTTCACTTTTTCGACGATAATTCCAACTTTTTCCGTTTGAACCGGAATTCCGTTGTTAAACTTTGACCAAAATCGCCAAAAAATCAGAATATTTCAAAGGTATATATACACCCCTTTTTCACATTTTTCGACGATAATTTCAACTTTTTCCATTTGAAATCATAAGTTGATTCGTTTTCGTATATGGACTTGCAACGTCTATGTATACATTGTCATTGCCTACACTCTTTTGCTTCTGACCCCCACAATTTCAATTTGAACGTTTTGATTTTATTAGTATTAATTTTATTTCAAATTTCTTTAGAAATCACACCGTTCTTAATTATCTACGTAATTAAATCGAACGCGACAAGAAATTGAATGCAAAATGTTATTTAAAAAAAATAACGCAAACATCAGTTTATGCAGTTATCGTTATCGTTTTTTTTTGTTGGTACTGTTATAGTATTACTTACTACCCTGTAGTAAGCAGAACGTGGTTGACATAACGATTACCGTTACAGCTGCTGCTATAAACAGCTGTACATGATTTACGCGAATCAGCTGTAAGAAATTGTAGAATTGCATTGTTTATTACAAATTAATACATACTGC
This sequence comes from Leptodirus hochenwartii, assembly GCA_947310635.1. Taxonomy (NCBI): domain Eukaryota; kingdom Metazoa; phylum Arthropoda; class Insecta; order Coleoptera; family Leiodidae; genus Leptodirus; species Leptodirus hochenwartii. Next base: position 2,401,740 of record OX371179.1, read on the forward strand.
AGTGATAATTAAATATTTGTTTGAAATTATGTTGAAATTTATGCGAAAGAAATAGATCTACTAGCAGCAAAAGCAGAAATAGTGCGAAGTACACGAAAAATATTTTCTAACCTCAAAATTAAATAGCACAGTGAGTGGAAATGTCACCGAAAAGTGCTTTTAAATTGAAAGTTCTAAAAATGGAATTATAGTTTAATTCTGTATGTGATTAGAAGTTTCGTTATACAAAGCCGCATTAACTTTCAAGCCTTCGAGATGAAAGAAAACGATTTAAAAGGTATGTGGGGTAATATTTTGGGCATATCATTAAACAAGGATTCTACAAAATTCACATGGGTAGAATATATTTTTATTATATAAATAGCATACATTGCATATATTTGTTTGAAAATAATGTTGGTATATACATTTTTAAATTATATCCGAAACACAAAGGGAAACCTTAACAAAACTTAAATTAACTGCTCTGAAATTAAAACTTAAAAATGATATCAAACGTACTATCCTCATTACTTCCCAACGAAACTTCAAAAAAGTGCCAATTGCTTCGTCGAAAGTAAATCCAAAAATAACTGAGCGAAAGTTTCTTACTCAATATAATATTTCAAAAAATTATTATTCTTCACAACATCTGGGTCGCATATTTACGCAGTAGCTGTTTGTAATTCGTCCTGTACACTTTGCGATCTTAAGACATTCTTTCCGGCCAAAACGGATGTCTCCTTTAAAGCACTCTTCGCTTTTTCTGCGTGATATTCATCGGAATATTCCTTCAATTTACCGCCCAAGAACACGGCTCTTTCGCGCTTTTTAATCATGTGATCAGTTGGTAATAACCAGCGGTTCTCGTGGCATTCCTCAGCTGTGGGTCGCTTACTAACGAATTATAATAAAATTACAAATGCAACGTTTACAACGAGCAGATTTTTGAAATTACTTAGCGTGTCGTTTGAACAAAAGCATAACAAATCGAACACCTTCCTGCGAAACCTCTTTGTACAAATGTTCGAATCGATAGCGGACGAATTGAATATTCTGTCTGGTTTCATTTTCGTCGGCTCCTCTAAATGGTAATGTTCCAGAAAGCATAACGTAAGTCAATACACCAATGGACCAAATATCTGATTGTGGGAAGACTGGTTCTTTGGCTAAAATTTCCGGACCTACAAATTTTCGTAATTTTTATATGCTTTCCTGCAAAATGCTACGTCTATTTACAAATATAATCTGGATGGCCAACAACTGGTACATTGTTCCCTAATTTCGTTACACGATGAGCACAACCTAAATCAACCAATTTTACTTGTACGGAACGTACGCCACACATAACAATGTTATCTGGTTGCAAATCCAGGTGGCACAATCCTCGCCAGTGAAGATATTGTAGACCATCCAGAGCCTGCAAGACTTGCTTAGTTAGTCTTCTCTCGAATCCCAGTTTCAATTATCGTTCTTACTTGAGTAATAATAGTAGCCACAGTTTGTTCGGTATACTCTTGTCTACTCGCCAAATATGTTAAAACATCTGCTCCTTGTAGTTTCTCCAAGATAAATGAAGCCATTTCTCCAGAACGGTATGCTGCCGATAAGGATGCAATACGTTCGTGGCGCAAGGATCGAATCGCTGCAAATTCGCCTTCAAGAAGGTCCACTGTCAAAGCTTCTACATCGATTGATTTGACCACAACCAGGTTATCGGTTTTATTTTCGATCGCTTTCGTAACGGTGGAGAATTTACCCCTAAAGAAATTAATAATTATAATGTGGAATTACAATTCCTAGCAGGGAACGCATTACTGATACCTGTAAATTTGTGAAAGGAAGTTGTAGGCATTTTCTTCACCAATTGCGGTGCTTTTATTTTCTTGGGCAAGATTAATATTGCCTTTGCTGCAGGCACATGGATGACCACACAAAATAGCAATAAATAAATATATAGAATGAGCAATGAAACATAGACTGGACAATAAGATAATTCCCCCCCAAAAACATTGGGGAATTTTACAAAAAGCAAAACTCATAAGAATGGACGAATTTGTAAACAAGCATGATTTAAGCATTAGTCTTGTATCATACCTGGCTAATTCTGAAACAAAACTGTAATGATCCTGAATATTGGCTTCCTCCCATTCAATTGGTGTTGTCTCCACGTCATAATCCAACGTAGTTTGTGGTTCTATTTGAGGTTCAGCACCTGCATCAGTTATTTGCTGCAGATGCATCATAGCTCGGCTTAACTGTACTTTAGCAGCACCTAATACAAGTCGAACAAGATTAATTCCACTTCCCTCAATAAAAAAAAATCTATACCTTCTGGATGTGTCAAAATACCATCACTCGCTTCTCCGTCATCACTCCAACCCATCGTATTTTTTGCTGCCAATCTGAAGATGTAGTTCTGTCCCTCTTTCAGTCCCCTCATGTAATAGAATTCATGGTCAATATTCTTGGCTTGTACGATCCATTCTGCTGCATCGGCAAGTTGATATTGCAGACAATAGCAAATGATCGGAGCATGGCCATCGTTTTTGGGTTGCTTCCAAGTTAATAGCGCTTCGTTGGAAGATATCTGAGTTGCGATAGGTGGCTCAGGTGGATCGCAAACCGTTCCGTAGACAATGCGTGTTCGAGCGATGGTTTGGCCAATTTTGTTGCGAGCTACGACTTTGTACATTCCCAAATCGAAACTTAAAGCTGGACAGAGAGTTAATTGACTTCTACCGGCGTCGTCTGTTTCGATACGGATTCGAGAAGATTCAACTATAATAGCATCATTTCTGCAATATAAATGTATTATCACGAATTCTAGATGATTGATTAAAACGTACTTGAACCATTGCACAACCGGTTTTGGTTCTCCAACAGCTAAACAAGATAACTGAACTTCTCTTCCCTCTTGCATCGCCGCAAGTTGAGGCTTTTCGCGGAAGAACGGTAATCGACCGTCCATTTTACTCTCTAAAAAAGCTTCGGCTTCAGCGTAGGTATCCAAACGGGTACCTAAGTTTTACCCAGCAATCAAAAATAGCCAAAGTTGTCAAGTACTTTTAAATTTCTTACCAACTTCATGCCTCAATCTTCTGATTGTATGAGTGCTATCTCCAGTTCCATAACGATTGATTCTGGACTTTCTTTCGTCATCAATTTCTTCATCCATAATATCGGTAAATCGACGACGTTCACGAATTATCGGTGTCTAACCAAATCCACTCATAAATTATTAAAGTTATAAAATGATAATGAACTTACTCTCCAATCATATCCGTTCTCGTCTGATAAAATGTGAGCTAAACCTGGACCTCGACTGGCAGCTACTTTCATATACTCCCTCAAACGACATGGGAAGTCAACATCTCTTAGTTGCAGTAGATAGGTATCAGGACCATTTTGGTAACTAGAACGAAAAATATTACTTGTGTGTGTATTTTTTTTTTAAACATTTCAAATATTCTTACTGGCTTTCTGATTTAAACGTTCCAATCTCGTAATTTAACGGAGATCTGCTAGGAATTTTCTCTTCCCATGTGAATGGTTTTCTTTCTCTTGGTTCATCCGGTGGTGGAGTAAATCTTTCACCAGGGATGTAAATCATTTTCGAAGGATGTTTAAAAGCACATTCCAAAGCCTTACGCCTAAACCACAAGCGGCAATTTGCTACATCATACCATTCTCTAAAAGATTAAAAGAAATGATTATAATTGATGAATGTTTTTTTGATATTGTTTATTCGTGTTACTTGTAAAGACTATGGTAGTCTTTCAAATACTTGGTGGATATCTTATACTCTTCGCTTCTGATTTTATCGCTACGATCCAACCACGGATGTCTTAAAGCACTGTGGACGTCCATTCGACTATCCGCTTGGTACACCAAGAGTTTACTGATAAAATCACGGCATTCAATACTCAATTTACTCCACCAAGACTCGTCAAACATCCATTTACCTAATTTTTCTTTATGAAGATCACCTTGTACATAAAAAATATATATATATATAATACCTGATTGTATCTTTTGTATGGTTTCCATATCAGTAGCTCCTTTGAAGGGACTAATACCAGATAACAGGATATGTGTTATAATACCAACACTCCACATATCATGGCCTAATCCAACTCCTTCTCCGTTTGCACATTCAGGACTGACATATTCTGGCATGCCAAATTTAAGAGAAGCTAAATGACCCATTGTAATACGTCTGGATAAGCTAAAATCTGTTATTTTGAGGTCATCGGAGCCGGGGTGTGATAGGAGAAGATCACCAATCTAAAAAATCGAATATTTTTTATTGTCTAAACATTAAATTTGATTTTGCAATTAGTACATCGAGACTCATATGAGCAAAGCCATTACTATGCATATAATCCAAGCCTTGCAGAATTTGTTTTATGAAACCAGCAATATCAGACTCTGTGTAGTAATCTTTTCTGATGAGATAATCTTTAACCAATTCACCACCGGCTGCCAACTCAAGAATCAATGCGAGTTGGTCTTCATGTTCATAACTGCCATGAAGGGATATTAATTTGCGATGGCGCAGCTGATTCAAGATGTCTAATTCATTGTGCATCAATGGTTTCAGATCACCACGACCGTGCATGATCTTCGCAGCGTAATTATGACCTAAAAGACAATCAAATGATTAGAATTAATTTTATATATTTATAAAATGGTTTACCATTATTTCGTTCAACACCATGATAAGTAACTCCTTGCGTTCCTCTGCCTAATTCATCTCCAATATCGTAACCATCAATCAATGGTTTCTTCCTCAGTCTAATTGGATTACAAGACTTGTACGTGTGCAGATTATATTCTAAATCGTTTTCGTCAACGTACAACATGGCGCTGGCACTGGTACTACCGGCAACATTTCGCGCCGAAACTGAGTACAGACCTTCATCTTTGTAAATTGCGTCAGTTATTGTTAGGACGTGAATATCGGGTTCAATAAATTGTATCTAAAACAAAACATAAATCATGACCAATTTCTTACGCACTGGCTTATTTTTTTACTTTAATTCTCGAAGAGCTGGCTAATGGTTTCCAATCTTTGTACCACTTAACTTCAGGATAAGGAACTCCTAAAATCCTTGCTTCAAATTTAGCTTGATTGCGAACCATCACATATTCAATTTTTGGACGTTTGATAAAGGTTGGCAACTCAGCAATTTCTAATCGTACTCTCTGTCTGGCAGTACCGTGCTCATTTGTAGCAATTGCTTCGTAAAAACCAACATCTCGATCTAGCATCCTACAAGAATTCCCTATAATCCTTCGGTTACCATTACGGTTGAGATAATTTACTTATTAATGAATAGAGTAGCTTGTCCACTTCTTGTATAACTCGAATCAAATCGTCCTCCGCTTTCAATCAACTCGTCATTGAAATAGTATTGCATAGTTGGTTTGGGATATCCATATACAAACCAGAACAAGTTGCAATTTTGATCCTTAATGCCATATTGAGTACTATGCTCTTGCCTTAAAAACTGAGGAGCTTGTGACATGTTATCGTGTGGTGGACGGTCAATATCAAAGTCCCTGGGGAAGTATGGACTTGTCTCTGGCCGGAAATCGATACCCGGAGGTAAATATGGCACAAAGCGAGGTGGATCTGGTAACAGCTTCTCGCGATGAGTTAGTGCGTAAGGTGATGGATCCGAAATGCCGTACTGATTCTCTACACGAATTCTAAACTTGTAGTCCCTGTAAAATTTGTTTCTTCAGTAACGAATTTTTGTGTTGAGCTTAAAGTTATTTCGTACCTAAATGGTTCTAAATTGCCCACATCACAAACGCAACTCCTAATACCACTTCGAACAGTGAACCATTCACCATTTGGCATCTCCAGCATTTCCAATTGGTAAGTAACGGGAGGACGTGGCCCGCTTGGGATGGAAGGCTTCCAAGACAGCGTGCAATGACGATCCGTCATGCGACTAATTATTGGTGGATCGGTCAATGCCATTGGAGCACCAGTTTCCACTTCGTATTCGCGTTTCGATTTGGCATGGGGTACTCCTAAGGAATTGGCAGGGACGCCATGTCAAGGAGGATCATTAGATAACACTCTTAAATTGCAACGTTTTAAATTATAATACTGATTTTTATAAGAATATAGGACAAATTAAACATAATTTTAACGAAAAAAAAAATGTAAAGAAAACTTAAAAAGACCATGATTGGCTAATAGCAGTTCATATTACTGGAAGTCCATGAATGATTGTTTATTTTGGGTGTTTTCATTTAAACAATACCTTATTTAGTGTGTGGATATTTTGTAGTAGTACCTAAATATTCGTTATAATAAGCCTTTAAATAAACATCGCACTACAAAATACAAACGGACATCACAAGAAAGGACAAAACATTTAACATGTGAAACTAGAACAAGGCAGTTGTAAATAAATATAAGCTTAGTCGTGGAGGTCTTTCTGGTAAAATTCCTTACCAAATTGGAGAAATTCCAATTCCAAATCAGACCTAAATCATAACGTATGTGAGTCCTCACAAAAATCTCCCTTTATAAATATATGAATTTATTTTTTAAAGATGATTTGACAAAATCAAAAGATTTGATAGTAACCCCTTTCCTTACCTTCATCTAATCTCAGCTCTGCTAGACAGATATCACTGCCATACTCGTTAGAGATCTTACAAGAATATTTCCCAAGATCGTTTTGATCTACACCTAAAATTGTTAGTCTCAAAAGTCCGGACGGATCCTGTTCCATTCGAATACGATGTGAAGGATGCATCCTTTTATCATTTCGGTACCATTCAACGTAAGGTTCTGGTAAGCCCGCAGCACAAGCTGTAAAACGAGCTGTCATGCTCTTATAAAGTGCAATATCAACTATTCGCTTCACAAAGTAAGCTGCTTCAAACTTTTGAGTAGCTTTACTACAAAAAAGTAACACAAAGTTATACGCAGAAATTTTCATTGATTTTATTTGGAACATACATTTCTTTAACCACTTCAAGATTAGCTTGACAAGAGTCTTGTCCTTCTGGATTAGTAGCAGTCGCTTTATAAACTCCATTATCTTCTAGTTCGCAATTCTTCACATAAAGATAACATGCATCCCCATCACATTTGATGTGGTACTTGTCAGAATCTTTTAGTACCTCACCATCTTTAGTCCATGTAACATCAGGTTGAGGTATACCAGAAACGTGGACTTTAAATATAGCATCATGGTTTTGTAACTGTAAAATAACTCATCATTACGAAAAATGTATGAGTTCAATGGATAGTTTACCTGTTGTAAGTCTGAGAGTCTTTGCAAGAAAGTTGGAGGAGAATAAACTTTGTTTACTGTAACTGTTGCTTCAGAGGAATCAGTTCCTAATGGATTCGTTAGTTTAACCGAGTATTTTCCCGCGTCCGAAGGAATTGCGTGATCAATTAACAAACCAATCTAATAAATAAAAAAAATCGCTTGTGCTCATTGTCTTAAGGTAATTTAGATGTAAACCGATAAAATAAATAATAATATGGAGGATATAAAACAGCGACTATTTTCGAAGAAGTCTTTTATTTCACAACAACAATAAATACATGCAATAAAAAATGCCACAGAATTATATCACTCCATAAAATTATTTGAAAAAATCTTAAATTACTTATTATTTAAAATTGAATTGTATTGAGTCTTGTATTGTGTAAATGTGTCATTTATTGTACTTTAGTTCGTTTTGTTTAATTGATTTTTCGTTTGTTTATTTATTTCGTATTTATTTATCGTATTTGATCGTGTCGTTATGTAAGTTGATATGGAAAATACTTAACATAAAATTTATTTATTCGTTTTAACTTATAAGTATCGTTACATAAATTCGGGGCATATCGCTCCCTCGCCTCTTTAATCCTAGCTGCTTTCATTATCGATCTAACATTGTCTTTTATTTTCCTAAGATCTACGAAATCCTCCTGTATAGTAGGTTTTCTGATTTCTATCCGTGTTTCATCTTTTAATACTATTACTATCGTTACAAAAACATGCTTTTTAAAGTTAACTGTTTCGCCCACAATAAATACAACATCGATTTTCTTCTTTGCCACATCACTTACTTTCTTGCCATCGCATGTTATGAGAACTCTCTCGTCTGGCTCGATGGCTACACCATCTTTTGCCCATTGCACCTTTGGAATTGGATTACCACTAAATGGTACTTCGAGTTTCAACTCCGCACCTGATATAAAACTTTATTTAGTAACAAGAAATTTTAGAAAGATTTACAAGTGATTACCTTCTGCTACAGTAACATCCTTAAGTCCTCGTAATAGCTTTGGTTCTTCTTCTGGTTCATTGCCATTAGCTGCAAGAACGACCGTTAGGGTAGCTGATGTTGATGCTTCACCTGCTTCATTTTGGGCTGTAGCTGTATAATTTAGACCATCTCTTGCTAAATCACATGCGTCTAATACAAGAAAACTGGTCCCATCGGGTAGGTCTTTCATTCTTATATGTTTGGCATCCGAGACTACTTCAATACCATTTCTAAACCTTTAAAAATAATAAAAAAATCAGTAGAAAACATCAGTAGAATATTTTTCGTCTTACCAACTGACGATTGGTTGAGGCGAACCAACCGCTTTAACTTCAAACTTCGCTGGAAATCCTTCGACAACTGTTTGTGGGAACAATTTGACAACAAACTCCGGTTTAACTGGTCGTTTTTCAATGGCGACTTTTGCTTCGCCTGTGATATCACCCAGTTTGTTACTAACAATCAAGACATAGTTACCAGCATTCTCAGGTCGTACGCAATCTACAACCAAGGCGATGCTTCCATCTGGACTATGCTCGAAATGGACATTAGCTGAAGATCGGACTGGTACACCATCTTTAATCCACTTAATATCTGGCGCTGGGTAGCCAGTAACTTTAGCGGATAGCCTCAATGGCTCCCCTAAAGTAACTTGAGTGTCTTTGATGCATTTGGTGAATCTGGGACGCATAGATTTAGCTGCAACGTATTTTATTGATTTATAAATTGCTTCTTCAGATTGATAAACTAATTTTTAATCTTACGTCGCACAACAACTGCACATTGTCCATTAATATCGCCATTTGGATTTTTGACAATCAGCTTCCAGGTTCCACTATCAGCTGGTGTAACTTCATCGATTCTTAAAAGAATAGATCCGTCAGATCCGTATTCCATCTTGATTCGTTCATTATCTGGTCGAATTGTTACACCATCCTTAACCCAAGCTACTGTTGGTTTTGGAGAACCCGTTACACTAGCTCTAAGTATTAAAGATTCACCTTCGCTAAGTTCTTTCGATCTATCCATACGAAGACGGAATGCTGGTGGGCTTTGTACCATTGTAACTTTTGCGGACGTTTCTACTTGACCAACTTCGTTTGTAGCTGTTACTTTGTACTAAAATTCAATTTAATATCTTTATCAATATTTTTTATACGATTTATGGAGCATACATACAATTCCTGCGTCTTTTGGATTCCAATTTGCGATCGTGTAGGTGCAAGCTACTTGTCGGTCAGAAGAATGTGCATATTGCATTTCTTGAGAATTTTCAATAAGTTTCTCGTTAAGATACCAGCATAAATCTGGTTTTGGAACACCATCAGCTCGAACCATTAATGATATTTCACCACCATGTTCGACTAACGAATCTTGGAGGCCTGTGATGAACTGTGGCTTTTCAGCTAATTATAGGAGTTACGTATTACATTTTTTTGAAATAAATAAAGCAAAATATAGCAATAGCTGTAGCATAAAAAGGGGGTCCAAATTTTAGAAAGGGATGTTTTTGGTAGAGCGAAAGCAGCAAAATAATGGTTTCAGTTTTTTTTGTTAATTTATCACTGACCACAGGATGTTAACTGGAAGCTCCAGAAGCGTCATAGTTAACACACAGAAACAGCAGTAAAATAAATAGTTTCGAAGCAAAATAACTGGAAATTAACTTACTGGAAGGTCCCTCATCTGCTGAAACCAACAACAATAACAGATTTAATATCAATTCGATATAATATATTTCTCAAAGACACTTATAGCAGCAGCAAAATAGCCTTTTAAACAACTATTAGCAAGCCACTTTGCGGAAGATAAGTCTTTATAATCTTCTTATATCAAAAACTAACATCCAACTCGTGCGTTAAAAAAATTAGTACCAAAATTTACCTTATTTTGTACATTATATGTTGTAGTTGTGTTGTGAAGTGTTGGATGATTTTTTGGAGAAAATTAGTTTTATGAAATGTATTGTTAAATAAAAAATTAAAAAGAGGTATTCATAAAAAGATATACCCGTAAAAATATCGTGGTAAAAATATTAAGTCCACGGGGACCTAAACATTAATATAGGATTTTTTCTATATTTTCTGTATTACTTAAAAAAGGGACTCACTGATTATTCTGATTTTGCCTTCAGATTCATTTTGGCCGTATTCATTTTTAGCGAAAACCTTGTAATAGCCTTCATCTGAAAGTTGAACTGAAACCACTCTTAGTTTATATGTTTCCGTTGCTACATTTTCAGATAGAACAATGTGACTACCAGATGTAATCAAATTTTCACTCTTGGACCTAAGTAAAAAATACAATTACAATAATTTCTTTAAAAATAGAAAAGCTATTTTCTACCAAGTTACTGTCGCTGGGGGATTAGCTTGTACAACACATATAAGCTCAGCTGGTTCTCCAGGGATTACTTTCACATATTCGGGTCCATCAATTTCGGGAGCCATTCGAATAGTTAAAGTGCCACTGCTTTCAATAACACCCCATTTGTTTTTAGCACGAATTGTGTACTTTCCTTCATTTTCTCGTTCACCTAAGGTTGGTCCAAAAAAATTTAACCATGCCGAAAAGAGATAATTTTTAATTACATCTAGGTATTGATAACGAAAATGTAGTCTCCTTCAATCCATTTTCGATTGGTACATCTCTGGCTTCCAAATAAATTCCGTGCTTTTCGATTTCCTCGGGGCTGATTTCTTTTCCATTTAGCAACCTGTATTTTATTTACGTTGCGCAATTATTTAAACTAAGATCAACTTGTAATTTTAACGAACCATGTAACTTCTGGAATAGGATCGCCAATAATAATAGCTGTTAGTGTAACAGGTTTATACTTCATAACACTTTGATCCGCAAGTCCTAATCCATGCTTAACTTTCGGTCGTCTTAATTCACTCTCAACTAAAATAATAAACCCAAAATCGAAAAAAGTCCATCCAAACATTTTGTAACGACTTACGAATGACCTCCAACTTAGCTTGTTGCTTAACATCTCCAACTGCGTTACTCAATTTGCACTCGTACACACCAGCCTCTTTCGGGTCCAGTTTAACAATGTCTAATCTGAATTCTTCACCGTTTTGACCAATTGTCATGCGACGGTTACTATCGGGTTTGATCTCAGTACCATTCAAAGTCCATGTGGCATTTGGAGGTGGATTTGCCCAACCTTTGACTGTATATGACACGTCCAGAGATTCGTATTGAAGACCGTCTCTCATGTTGGTGTCTAATATCTTTGGTATGGCTGTGACAAATTAACATTGATTAGCTAAGATATTGGGCGATTGAATTTTAAAGTAATTTGCCAAAAAATTAATTTTGACAAAGATCTATGGTAGGTAAAGAAATGACGCATATCGTTCTTCGGAAATTGGTTATAAGTGGAATCAATCTTTCCTTTAAAAATTACCAGTAAACTTACCATTTTTCTTTTGCTGTTTGAGAAAAGTTAAAGCAACATATATAATTAGTCCTACATTTGAATATTAAACATTTAGAAGGAAAAGATTACCTTGAAGATTAGAAAGCATTGAACATTGTACAATTGTTTAATGTGTTTTAAATGTATGAGTATTTTGAATTTATCACCTTCCGCTTCTTTAGATATATCTTCTACCATACCGCGTTGTTTTGTTGTTTTTTCTAACAATTTTTCAACTTCGAAATCAATATTTCTCTCAGTTGTTCTTTTCCATTTCTGCGGTTGTTCTTGTCTATTTTTTTCTATTTCTGGGTTTAATGTAAATGTGTAAGTAACTTCAATATTATCACCAATTTCTTTATCACTTAATTGATCTGATTTTGATTTTAAATCATCAAATTCAGTATCAGAATATTGTTGCTCTTTATCTATTTCTACAATATCTAAGCTTGAAAAGAACATAACTGACTTTCCTCGTCTGGATTTATCAGTTTCTTCTTCGATTATTGGTGATGGACCTTCAATTTCTTCAGCCATAAACACTTCTTCTATTTGTATTCTATCGTATAATATATCTAAAGTGTCGTGTAAAATGTTTTTGATAGTTATGAACGTAAAATACAAAAAATATAACAAAGCAGATTGAATTAAAGCCCATAAAGTTCAGTTTTGTATGAACTATAATTTATATTGAAGATGTAGCTCAAATCTTTAAAGCCAAGATGTCAAATACTATACCTTTAGCTTCAGGTGCTTCATTAACCTTAGTTTTCTTGGTGCTCCCTTCAGATATCTCTACATCTATCTTGGCATCCTTCTTGGCAAGCTTCGCTTTTTTAGAATCGTCAGGAACTTCTTCTATAATGAACTTTTGAGTTTCCGTAATCTCCTCAGCTTTGATGCGCATCACCTCTGCTCGTAATTTAATGTTTTGAAAGGACAAGAAAGGAGAAATCATAATATAAAAATGGACATCGGACAGAGATTTAAAAAAATCTGATTCATAAGTAATTTGGACCATGCAGATTTGGACAATACAATTAAAAACAAAATGTGCCAAAAGTACAAACGGGACAATCACAGTATCACATCATTACATTTTGGTTTTTATACTTACAAAGAAGTTGATTTACCTGTACAATATCTCTCTTTAAATGGTTCTTTTAATAATAAATTCGTTTTAAATATCATATAGCATTTTGCAAGTGGTACTTACTTTGCACTGTAACAGTACTCCTGCTGCTTACAGTTCCAATAGCATTCGTGACATGAACTTCGTATTCACCTTGTTCTTCATATTTAATAAGATTAACTGTTAAATGATAATTCTCTAAACGTTGCTTGTCTCGGGTTATAGTAATCCTTGCATCCGCAGAAACTTCTCTACCATTCCTCAACCATTTCACTTCGCTAGCATCGGGACAACAATCTACCTCCACCTCAAGATGAAGAGTAGCTCTTTCTTCAATTATCGTATCCTTCAGTTGCTTGATAATTCTAGGTTTACAATGAACAGTTAGCTTGGCACTTGTGCTAGTTTCTCCTAAATCGTTGAGCAATTTGCATGTGTACTGCCCAGATAAAGTATGATTGACTTCCTTGATGATTAACTTAGCGCCATCATTAGTTTCATATCTAGTGAATTCTGAGCGGGACTCCAAGATTTCCACTTCGTCCAAGTACCATTTGATTGTTGGTTTAGGGAAGGCATCCAGCTTTAGATCGAATGTAACATTTTTGTCACCTTCTGTTACCGTCATATTTTGCAGGTCGCTGCTAAATGTTGGCTTTCGTCTAACGTCTACTCCGCATTCACTTTCTACAGAGCCGTGAATATTCTTTGCTTTCACTTTGTAAGAAGCAGAATCTGTAGATATCGCACCACTGATTTTTAATTTGTATGCATCGCCATCTTTAGAAATGATTAAGTGTTCGTTGGATTTAATTTCTTGGCCATCTTTGTACCAAGTAATCTCAACTTCTGGCTTGGCTTCGATTTGAATGCTCAATTCAACTTGATCTTTAAGGTTAACAATCTTATTTTCACCTACACCACGTAGCAACTTTGGTGCACAATAAACATTCAAATCCCAGGCTTCGGACACTTCTGATAACTCATTCTTGAGTAGCACAGAGTAAGATCCAGAATCTCCAAGATTGGTTTTATCAATAACGATGTTGTATTTATCACCATCTACCACAACTTTTATGTGTTCGGTGTCTTGTATAGGTTTTCCATCTTTGAAGAATTCTACGGTTGGTTTCGGAATGCCTTCAACTTCTAAAGTCATTTTTAACGGTTGATCTGCGGCAGCTGACGTGTCCATCATTTTGGACTTTAGTTTCGGCGGTTGCTTTACAGTCAGATGCATTTCTTGGACGTCTTTACCTAATTCGTTTTCTGCTGTTACTTCGTAGGTACCAGCATCGGGTCCTTCGACGTTCTTGATTACAAGGGCCATGTTTTCATCATCCTCATATAAGAATCTGGAATATATTGTATGAATTAAAGAAACGCACAGTTGTTTTTTGGTAATTTTCTACGTACTTGTATTTTGTACCAAGTTCTATTGGAGTACCATTATGCTTGACAGTAATTTTTGGTTTTGGAAAACCAAGGCATTTCATCTCAAGCATACAAGAACCTCCTGTAGTCGTAAGGGCCTCTCTTTTTTCAATAATCAAACGAGGCTTTTCTGGATCCCTGTGAAGCTCGTAAACTTGTCCTATAATTTTAGTAAATAAATTAAAATTGCTAAATATAATTTTGACAATTTAGAAAATACCTTGAACGGTAAGTTCAGCACTACAGCTAATATGCCCAGCAGAAGTCTGAGCCACGCAAGTATACATTCCAGCATCTTCTGGCTTGACATGCTGGAAAATCAAAGCCAATGAATCTTCATCGTCACCCATAAGTACCTTAAATCGCTCTTCTGGTTCGAACTCTACCCCATCCCGTTTCCAGATGAATGCAGGTTTTTCACCAGCTAGTAGTGGACCTTCTTTATCTGCCAAGTCATCAAATAAGTGCTTGGAATCTAGCAAAATAATTGAATTGTTTGTAAACTGGTTTAGAAATTCCGAGATCAGTACTTGTAATGGTAACGGTGGCTTCAGTTGACTCTTCTCCATGTTCGTTTTTCGCAATGCATTTGTAAACACCTGCATCTTCTGGTTTAACATCTGGTATTACCAGCTCGTAAAAATCACGATCCGAATGATCTCTATTGATGTTAACTCGTTTATCTTTATCAGAAATCTGTACTCCATCTTTGAAACTACAAAAAAATGCAATAAATTGGAGAAAATGAATTTTTAGAAACGAATTCCTTACAAAGTTAAAGTCGGATGAGGATCGCCCTTTACTTTCAGCATAAAACGAAGATAAGTGTCTTCTAATAATTCTGCATCTTTTAACTTCACAATAAAACCAGCTTTCTTTAATTCGATATCTTCTTTCTCAGATACTAAAGCAAACAAAAAATATATGAAAATTATTTTGGTGAGATTAGTAAATAGTCTTTACCCTTGCTACTTCCATGATTTTTTGTAGACTCTGATTTATCTGGTGGAGCCATGTCTTCTGGTTTTTTATCCTTTTTACCCTTCACTGTGGTAGATTCAGTAGCTTTTTCTTCAACTTTGGAGATAACCTCTCCAGAAATTGCACCAGTATCAACAAGAGTTTGAATTGATTCTACAAGAGAATTTTTCTCATAAGTAAGGCTAATAAATGGTCGTTTCTGATGTTGAGGAAGCGCAAACAGGACTTTCACTTTTCGGTGTCGAATACAGAAAATAGACACACAATGGAAAATGGAAACCAATGCAGTGTTATGTTTGTTGCTTATCTTTCCTGGATACTTACCATGTGAAGTAGATGAATTTGAATCCGCGCGTTTATATTTACCGGACGGTGTCTCGACTTGCTCGGAAACGTCAGATGATTTTCTTGAATACTTTTCAAATTTCGCCAAACGATTCTCATCATCACTTTGTGACATGCTTCGCTTATACATTTCTTCTTTATCCTCTTCTTTAGAAACCGTCCGTCTATATGAATGATTGTTATCGCTGTTTTCGCGTCGATTTCTTACTTTCGCAATATATGCCTCTGGATCGAAATCTTCATCGATGGAGATTTGCGACTTTGAGGTTCGTTTCGAAGTATAAATATCAGCTCCCTTATCCATTTCTTCATCCACACTAGCTCTGTCACTTCTTCTTTCGTAACTAGAAGTTGAATCTGAATAATCGTTTCCGTTTCGGCTTTTGATCTTCGAGATATAAGCATCTGGGTCAAACCCTTCTTCGACAGAAACTTGAGATTTTGTACTACGCTTACAAATGTACAGATCTGATCCAGTATCAAGTTTTTCATCAAAGCCCGCTCTATTATTCTTTCGCTTACAGGATGAATTATTTTCATCCAAATCGAGTAATGATCTTCGTTCAGTCTTTACGTACTTGCGACCGTAGTTAGAAAATTCTGGTTCTGAACTATCTAGAGATAAATGTCTTTTCTTGTAAGTACCTGCATCTTTGTCAGATTCAATTGATATATTTCGACTGTATTTTGAAGAGAAATCATCAAATTTAGATTCCCCTCCGGCTGCTTTAGTATCAATAGAATAACTTCTTCTGGTGTACGAACTTGCTCCTTCTGAATCTGAAGATAAACCTAGACCATATTTAGAAGATAGCTCATCATATTTGGAACTTGTTAAACATTCTTTATTATCCAAATGACTTCTCTTTACATAAGAGGAACTATCTCCACCGTATTTATCCGAATCTTCCGATATTCCTCTGCTATATTTTGATGTATAATCTCCCTTACGTTCAAGAGCGAAAGTCTTTCTTCCACAAGAAAGACTTCCGTTATCTGATTCAGTTGATACACCCCTAATACCATATTTAGATGTAATCTCATCATACTTAGAACCACCTAGTGAATCTGAAGAATACTTTCCCGATATTGCTGAAGATTCAGTAGCATATTTGCTGGTAATGGCAGCTTCAGCTCCGTACTTTCCTGTAAGAATAGAACTGCCTCCATCCATACCATACTTGCTCGTTGTTAAAGCTTCCGCTCCGTACCGTGATGTGGACGTTAACCCAGAATCGGAAGAGTACGTCGATTGTCTAACGGCGCTACGACTATACGAAGAGGATTCTCCGTACGCGTCTGCGGAAATAACATCGCTAAAGATAAGGCTTTAAGTTCTTAAGAGCTGAGATGTTATTCCCACGATGCAAAGCAGTTATATAAATTATTAAGCTAATATTTTTTATTTACCAATTTGTTGGATTAATTCTGTACATTGTATGAAATGGTAGGCGAAATTATTTAGTTCTGTTTATTTTATTATTGGTTATAAAGACAACACACAATAAACAAATACAAATCGTTACGATCTGAATATTGAGTTATAAACGCTTATCTTTACTAATTAAAAAGCTTCAAGGTTTAGTAATTACCAACTTAAGAAAAGCTTCGCACAAACAAAGAACTGACCTGTAGTACCGTGTGCGCTCTGGTACTTTTTGCTCATAATATCTTCGTTCACAATATTTAAAGCGACTTCCACCGATGGGACGACGGAATCTGTTGCAAAAGTTTTTGGCTTTGAGCCACTCTTACTAAGTTCTACACAAGTTTCTTTGTTATCAAAACTTGCTCCAGCAATTGCTTCTTTAGATAGCTGAGGATTCACCAATTCTTTCCTTCCAGGTTCATTTTCTTTCTTTATATTTTGAACCGCAACTTGTTTAGACTCTTGAGTTTCTTTTACCCTTTTGGGTACCAATTCGTTAGACTCAACTCGATTTTCTCTTATGAATTCCTTCTTTGAATTTGTAGTAGATTTCTTTTCAGATACCTTTTGAGAAACTGTCTCTATTTGTTTAACTTCTTGCTTTTGTTTTCCTAAATCTTTTTTTAATTCGGTAGGTTTAATCTCCTTTGTATCGGAAAAGTTTATTGGACTTTCTATTCCTTTGACTTTTTCTTTCGCTAATTCTAGTGAAGCATCTAAACACTTTGAGTCTTCGTCTTTAGGAATTGCGGATTTTCGTTTTATTTCTTCTTCTTTAGAAGCTTCAACAACTGATTTAAGATCTGCTTTATTAGTAGCCTCTTTAACTGTTGAATCAATAAGTTTATATTCTTGTACAGAAACTACAATAGTATCTTTTTTTACTTCCTCTGGAGCTGCGTTTACGTTTTTATTTGGGCAAACTTTTGCTTTTGTATCAATTTGTTTCACAGGAACATTGGTGTTAGGTCTTTCCTTCGATAATTCTTTAGCAGGCCTTATCTCTTTACTACAAACTTTTAATGAAGTTTCCCCAAGTTTTTTCGAATCCTCTTCTTTAACCTTTTCGACTATCACAGCTTTTGATGTATCTGGGGAAGTAGTTGATTTTGATTCTGCAGTGCCTTCAGCTGCTTTTTTTACGGATTCTACCTCAAGTTCTGCTAGTGCAATAGATTTGAGTTCTTTATCTTGTGCTTTAGGTTCAACCGCTTTCTGGATAACCTCTTCTTTTTTAATTTCAGCAGTTGTCTTAACCGATTCTGCCTTTTTTACTGCACTCTCATACTTTTCCACTTCAACACTTTGAACGATTGCGGCAGTTTTCTTATCCGCTATGTTCTTTGATGTTGATTCAGTTATTGATGACCTTTCACGTTCAAGAACTTCTTTTATACCAATTTTTGTTGCAACACCTTGAATTGCGTGCTCATCTCCAACTGTAGAAATCGAAATTGTTCCTTCTTCACTGGTCGAACTAACAACGGCTTGAGACACAGTCTTTGACTCGACTTTACTTTGCACTATTTGGGTGACCTTTTGTTTCGGTTCGGTTGGTGGAGATGCTGGTGCAGATATGATGCGGAGATCGTCTGTAGAATTATTTTCTGAAAATTAAACATGAACTAAAATTTAACTGTGCCGATTTGTATAAGCGTACCTTTAGAAGCTTCACTAACTAAGTTCTTAAGCTCCTTTTGCCAGTGTTCTTTGACCTTGTCACTATGACTTGTTACGAGCAAAGATTGTCCTCCAATTTTATCGCACAGTTCGATTAGATTGTCGTTTTCAGGATGGTCCTTAACTTCAACTTGTTCTAACTGCAAAAGATTCTCAATAACCACTTTGAAGAATTCTAAAAAAATTCACTCACCCTTATTATATCTTTCAATTGAAAAACGCTTCTATCGTCAGATATTCGTCGTACTTTTGACACTAGAAGTTTGGCTTTGAACAGGAACAAGTATCGCTCTTTTGTGATATTTCCAAGAGTCACTGAGAACCAATCGTGAGCTATAAGGCGACCGAGTTTGTGAATATTTCCACGGAAGCCTTCGATGCTATTTGTGAACTTATCGTCTTGAGCTCGATGAGGGACACTTAGCATCAACTCCAAAGCTCCCTGAAGGTTTGTATTGTCTTCGCCTAAGCAAGCACTGTACCTTACCAACTCCTAATGAAAGAAAATGAGCAAAATGATTTGAATATATGAAATTATCATAAGCTTTGAAATGATTAAACAATTTTTTTTTTATCATTAGATTCGAAAGACTATTCTTAAATTAATTGTTTTGAATGTTCCAAAAAATGCAAGGTGGTCTAATCAAGACGCGATAAAAAATTGTTGTATTGCTCTCAAACTTTAATCATCTCAATTTTCAACACCTACATGTTGACTCTTTCATATTTTCCTCTAGAATTTACGTTGTCGTTAATTTCTAGACTAAATCATAACGAATGCGTATTTAGTTTCAAGTCGAAAGAAAATGGCGAGAAAAATGTGTGCGAGGCGAGTCGACCTATATTCCTGTATATAATATAATTATATTTATCCCGTGGGAATATCATCATGTGTAAGTTCATGCATATTCAGCTAGAGACGCTTGTTGAAATTTTAACATCGTCTACAAGTAGGAGCAATGTCATCATCATTTAGATCAATCATCCAGAGTGATTCAGAATTTTTACAAAAAGAAAATACAATTGTGTATTATTATGGAAAAAGTACGGACGAAGATCTATTATTTATACGCTTTGTCCAATGGATAATTGCAAACCATCAGTTGATGATTTTACAAACTTTGTGGTACTCTGGATGTATTCATGATTCGTAACGTCTGAGCAAATTTTTGCTTATAATAAAACGATTTTCGTAGAAGAGAAAGGTGTCCTTCCTTTACAATTCTTGGAATATTCGCCGATATTGAAGTGGTGAAATAATATAATGATTTTGACGTACCTTTAAGAGCAGTTGATAGTCATTTATACGTTGTATCGGAAGTTTCAGATGTTCGGAGATAGTTTTATCGTCGCCAAGTCGATTTGATAATTCCTGAAACGAAAAAAATGGACGTGGCATAAGTGAAGATACCTTAGAAATGATTGGGATTGATACTTCCTCGAGATATTTAAAAAATAATTTGAATATTCTTTTGAATTAGTTGATTTGTCTGCCCAATTTAATACTACATTTTTAGAAAAGAAATGAATGTATTTACATTAAGCAAAATTACTCAGAATGTTTTGTCAGAAGTCTGTTGGTAATTAATTTCAGCCATCAAACCATCTAACAGTTTCTCCATTAGACATTACAGGATCTATTTATAAATATTTTATACACTGAAGTTATTGTGCATAACAATGTTGAAATAGATAATATTGCTTGAGAATAAAAAATGTTTATAGTTACGGGGAAATGTTGACATCAATCTATCGAATTTGAATTTTGCATTTAGCTGAAAACGTATTTCTCAAGCAAATTTTATATTTGCAATTTATTGCCCCCGGTAAATGCAAAAAAAAAACTGTACATTTCGAAACATGAAATTAGGATATTTGCTTATGAAGATGGTTGGAATAGAGGTTGTAGTTGTACGAGCATGACGGATCGATCTTAGGCGAAATAGATATTCGATATTTCGTGGATCCTGCGACGGCTTAGGAAGCAAAATTGTATCCCGTGTAGTCTGCAATGTTTTGCCCAAATATCTTGGCAGCAGTTTTGTTTCAATATCACAACTCAATGAGTGCGTAATGTAATTCGCAACACGGTCGCAGCGGATTTAGTATCGGCGAATGATGCCATAACAAGTCATATGTAATCCTAGAGTATGGTCATTTGAAACCAACAATCATTCAAAATCATTTGCATTATTTAACCTTACAATAAGCGAGATATGGAAAGGTCGTAGTCACTATCAAAATTATAAACGAATAATCGCTGCCATATTTTTGTAAGATTTATTTTAAATGTATCTTATTAATTTCAAAATAAATATTATCAAAATCTTCACGAACAGATTGTTAGTTTGATTTTTTTTTTATCGTAATTCTTACCGTTTCTTAGCAAACTAATCCTTTTTTGATTTTTTCGTCACCCACTATATTAATTTTCCTTTTCATTTATTAAGAACGTCAATTTCCTTATAGCAGATTTTTTTATCTACAAGATTTGTTATATATAACTTGGGACACGCGGTGTATATTGTATTTGAATGGGCCGTCGTTACAAGACACCTTGTGTATATAGGTATATGATGGCGATCCGAGGATGGATCGGGAGCGACTGAGGACGTCCTGAATAGCGTCCCGACGCCTCACAGTGCGAGGCTATTAATAGATTCTTTAATATATGTTGTGGGTTGATATATAGAATTTTTTGTTTGCAATAGTTTACTTTTTGTCCTTTTTTGGGCATACAAAAACTAAGATGTTTGCTTGAATGGTCATTTTTGTGCGATTAAAAAGTCGTTTTATTAACAGAACTTGATTTTGATTGATTGTATTAACAAAGTCAAAGGTAGAGCCTTTAAGGTTTTCCATGGTAGATATTAATTCTGCATAAGATAAGATTTCTGCCATTCAATAAAGTTTTATCGTCATTTTGTACAAAAAAATTGAAATTTGCATGCATTTTGATAGTTCTTCTTCAATTTTTGTGTAATTAATTTAGATCGAATATTTAAATTGTTGAAGCCTCATAATTTTTGATAAATGTTTATGCGAGAATTTGGCTTGTATCCATATTTGGGAAGGGAACATTAATTATTGCGGACAAATGATCCGCTCTTTAGGTAAACAAGAACTATAGCGGATGAACTAATTTAACATGTTGCTCAACATGGAAAAGAACATTTTGTAGCAATTTTTTGAACGCGTAACTATTTGTTAAATTTTGACAATTTTGATACTAAACCATGAGCAAATTCAAATTACCCCATACAAATTATTTTATTACCAAAAAGTTTGATCCTTCCGTAAGTACAGCGAATGTATTTTCAAACAAAATTTCATTGGCGCTCAACCAAAGTGTATTTTTTAAATTTTATTTGCCCGAGCTATTAGTATACGTTTTAGCAAAATCAAAATGATATTTTTACCATTAAATTGAACCGAAGAATCTGAATCCTCTGCCAATGTTTTCTCACGACTTATTGCGCGAGAAATTCGTATAATACAAATGCGAAAAAAGCAAACTAATCACCTCGAAAATAACTTCAAATCAACGCGCAACTATAATATAATGCTTTATTGTCATTCATATTCGAAAATGTAAAAATACACAAAATATTTCGCGTTTATTCTTTTAGATTGGTGTGTCATATGTTTCGACGTAAGCAAAATAAAGATACTTTTTTTCGACGAATGAAAATAATTTCATTGATGGGCGTTTTATTTATTTAAATGTAAATATTTTACTTGGACCGCTCTGTAAAATAACCTGCATCATAATAGTTGGAAATCGGCGCGATCTTGAAATAGAAATAAGTAGAATGTACGGAATTAGGGCGTCATAACGTATTTTCAGATCTAAATATGAGTAATTCGGCACGACGTAATTATTGTTTACATTGACCATACCGCTAAAATTATCTGTAAAGACATCCTGATTGATTTTATATTTTATCATTCCACGTATTTTCCAAAATTTGCTAATTTCTAATTTGAAAATAGCGATTTTCTAGGTTTCTATAAGTCTTGTATAATAATGGACCCATTACTGAACCTTGAGGAACCCCCCCCTACACTTGCCCGTAACCGTAGCTATTTCTTTAAAATTGAACTGCTTTTAAATTTTTTACACGTGAAATAACACTATACACATCTTGACTAACATTGGCCGTGTAATGGACCCTTGTGGAACCTCCTTTCACTATTGATATTTTTGTGATATTTAAATTTTCGATATATTTGCAATAGGTTTATGATTTTGGAACATATTGTTGATGCATTCATCTCATTCTTTTACCAGATCTTCTAAACAGTAAACAGTTAATTCTTAAGTGTTAACCCTGGCAAGGTTACCTTGCCCAAACTATTATGTTGACGCTTCGAATTTCGAAATGTAACATAAAAATAGAAAACGCAACTAAGTAAATAAACGTTCAATTCGCAGAAACGATGAATAAAAGAAATCGTGAAACGTCATAAATAAAATTATCGAATTTGCCGCGGAAGCATTGATTTTAATCGAATTTTTAATATAACTGTCATAACTTACATCAAAATAATCCCTAGCAATTTCGCAATCATCTAAAATGGCTTGGGCCAAAGGTTCTTCTCTATAGTAATTGATATGTTTGTCGAAATCTCTTTCTAATCTTAAGAAAGCTTTTCCTAAAAGATGAGGTTCATTGGCATAGTATTTCACACCGTCCATCAAAACCCTGAAAGAAATAATAATTCAAAATTCCATCAAAAAGTATTTTACCTTCGCTTAATTTCCTTTGACAAGAAAAACAAAAAGGGGAACGCAGTACTTACGTTCTATGGAATTCTGATATTTCCCTTAAATTACCAAAAATTGAATCGAATTTATCTTTAACGATTTTCGGTTTTTTTTGCGCCTTTTCGGAACCTATCAGATATTTTCGAACGACAAAATCTAAATCTCTAACGAATTCCTGTTCTGTTTCCACTAGTTCTTCGACAATGGCTCTGAAAATGGAATTTACAATAACGTAATTGCAATCCAATTTTATCCGATATTTACTGTCTTCTAAAGGCTGCATCTCCTGGTAACCCACTTCCAGGCACTGGCTCATCAGCTGATTGTAAGATTTGGCAAGGGACCCATCCTTCTCGTTTTTGGCCTTTCACTTCCCGAACTAGCCACCTTCGAGGCGAAATAAAAAATTGTTTAGAATTCTTTTCCAAGCAGCTAGCGTTGAATTATTTTGAGGTGAAGTGTTCAAATTTGTACCTGGCATTTAAAGGATGTCTTGTTGGTGATTGCCTCGCACTAGTTCTGGTTCGTTTGGGTTTTAAGGTCAATTTGTGCTTTGCTGCTGAACTGTCCAAAAGTTGTTCACTTCCAACATCTAAAAATGGATCTAGCTTCAGTTTCCTAAAAGAAATGAAAGATATATTTCATGAAATCAACCATCGAGATGCTGAAGATGATTTTGGAAAGCAATCTTTTTCTATCACTAATGATTTTCAAAATATTTTGTGACGCATTTACGTCGATAATTTTTTTGATACATACTTTGAACTACTAACATGTTCATCAGTCTTCACCAATTCGACAACATCCCCTTCTTTCAATGTGATTTCATCAGAATTTCGAGCTGTGTAATCCTGCCAAGCTACCATAAACTCACCAGGGTCCTTAACAAATCAAATTCTTTATATATGAGAAGACATAATTATCAAAATCTTCAATTTTAAATTTTGATTTAAAACGACGTTAGTGGAAATTGCTAGGAACACTAAATTAGAGTGAAAAGTGTTTATTTGTATCTGTTAAGTTTTATATCCAAAACGGTTTAAACATAATTTTTTAGAGATTTAATTTTTTTTTGTAAAAAACTTAAATTGAAGTTTTACCATAAAAAGACGTATCAAATTTCAGTTAATAAAGAAAGCAAAGAATCGATTTTCGTTTTAGTTTCTTTACAAAAACAATCAAAAGAATTCTTCACAATTTGCAAATTGATAAAAAAATTGGTACGTTTCAAAAAATTAGTATAGCTTCAGAATTTAGAAAAAGCGAAGTTTAAGATAGTTTAAGTCAGTTTTTTAAAAATATTTTTTAACATACTGGGTGTCTTAAGATGAAGAACATTTTGTGGTGTTGTGTGCGGATGGAAGCTCGTTCTAGGCACTACCAATTTTTGTTAAAATAATTATTTAGTTGATCGTATTGTCGCTATAAATTTTGCTGGTTTGGTTTCTTGGAATGTTGCGTTTGTGTGGTCGTGTTACATTTATTATTTAATACTTGTATCTAAAATTGTTACAAATTTATTAAAGTGCATTCTGAACAATCCAAACAAAGTGATAATTGGCCAATATGATGATGAATTAATTAATGATGATATCATTCGACGATAAGGATCTTAAGGAAAGATTTTTAATCGTTAAAGTATTATAAAAATACGTTACAAACATTTTGGGATTAGTTTTCAGAATACCTCAGTCGACATAATTAAGTTCTTCTTTTTGTTGGTCCAATTGAAACTAGAATAAAGAGAAAATGACTCTTGGTGATGTTTCGGTTGCAAAGTTAATATAACCCACGCCGAAATGTTTGAAATATTTGAAAATTCTGAAAGTAAAAATTCCTTTCTCCTCAACCAAGGAACGGAAAAATATGTTTAAAAAATATAACTTGAAGAGTGGCCTTAATCAAAATTCCTCGTGTGAAATAATGCGATGCAATTGATCTATATAAAGAGTGGGTCAGTAAATCTTTTAAACCATCATCAAATTGGTCAGCATCCAAATAATCAGACATAAACAACTCGGCGAGAAATTGCAAAACATTCTCAGATCTATAATTATTGCATCCAAGTTCTGCATCATTAATTAGTTTTGCAATAAACATTAATTGCCATTTGTCCGCAGCAAACATTTGATAAGAAACAATGCTCGAATTATGTCAATGCCAAGATAACAATGTATAAAAATACTATGTCAAAATTCTGTTTTTTTCTGAAGCATTTAATAAAATCAAACGAAATGAAAATTCTAACGACGGATTGGATAAGTCCATAATGTTTTGAATAATCTTGACATTAGCAAAATAGAGTAAAAATATGTAAACATGATAAGTTAAATGTATTTATAAATACTGTCCATTTGCACTTCGGCGATATTTGCAAGGTTATTACTTTTAGATTTCAAATTATTTAAAAGACCATTGAAAAGAAGAATCAAAACTTTAACAGCCAATATTTTACTGCCAATTTGATTTGCTATTTCAGCCTTGAGGTTATCATTTAAATTATTTGATATTTCGTCCAAATTATCAAAAGAAGATGCACTTGATAACTTGAATATCTTTTCACACACGAGTAAACAAGCTATGAGGCATAATTCGATCAAATTAAAGCACATGGAAAACTGGCACAATTTCCAAATATTTCGATTTTCCACACACCTTTCACCGAAGCACTATAATTCCTTCCTCAGCGTTATTGCAACAAATCATATTATCCTAAACTAAAAATACTCAATTGCATGTGGAATATCTCTCTCTTTTATATATTCAGTTATAAAACAAGCTCTCCCGTTGGACACCAACTAAACTAATGCATTCCCTAGGGAATATATAATAGCTACAATCCATTCCCTGTGCAAAACAGAGTTATATATCTATAGAAAGGAAAGTTGCCAGTGAACCAACTGCTTGTCTGACCAATTTAGAATAAATTATCCATTCTAATTTAAGAGCAATTTTCGATTTGGAAATGATTTTTGAAACAAGTAAAATGCTCTTCAATTTTGCGCAGATATTAATCGATATTAACGTGTGCATTTTGCATAGATTTCTTCCTAAACTCCCATCGGTGTTGTGATTTCAATGAGACGATCTAAATTTATATCACAGTGCCAACAGTTTTTCAACAGCTGACCGAGTGCAGAAACTTTCATAGATCTATAAATTGACGGCGCCAAGTCTCCATTGATCAAGAGTGTCGTAAAATCTTACTAACAATCATTTAGATCCCATCAGATATTTGTCAGTTGTGACAATTTAATTCGTCAACATTTATGTATCCCTTATCTGACGTATCTCTGATCTCCATTTGAGATGTTGTTGAGCGATCATGCTTCATCAATAAACTCATCATTTGCGAGATGTCCAAATCAATCCTTGGGTCGTTCATAATTGGATGGTTAGTGTTCTGTTGTGTAAATGTATCAGCGCAAGAAGATGTTGACATAAATGATGTGAAAGAACACAGAATCAAGCGTAAAGTTGCAGACTACCATCCATTCCTCAAAGATGAGAAACTCACACCTGAAATGCAATCGTTGTTAATCGAAGTGCTGCGGTTAGAAAGAAGGAAACGTGCTCTACACAAAACGAAAAAGAAATTTAGACAATTTAGGAATAACTCAATTTATTACAGCCCCATCAAGTCTCAGAAGAAAACGAAAAAGTTCTTAGGTACTGTTGAAATATTTACTCTACCTACAACTCGATTGGATTCCGTTGATGACAGTACCGTGTCATTAATAACAAAACCCATGAGCTTTTGGTTAAAGCCGCTATCTAGTGATCGTGACTATATTAAGCAAAGATTTGATAAGAATGGTAATTTACTTGATTTAAACTATTCGTTTCAAAATCCGAAGCAACAACAACTAAATTCTAAAAAGAATGCTGAACTTGAAGTGAATGGTAATGGGGAATATGAAGATGCGAATGATTCGGATGAAAACAGAAACGAAGGATTGAGTCCGGAAATTCAAGGTATCGAAGATGTGCTCGGATTAGAAAATCCTAAGGAAGGTGAACTTAATAATTTGATAGAAAATGCGCTTAAAGAGGACGATGCTGATACAGCGTATGGTAATATTACCAATTTAAAGAAGCGAGAAATACGATTTCCTTTGGCAATTCAGTCGGTGACTCGATCATTTATGCCCATTCCCATGAATATTAATCGAGAGGTTTCTGTACTGACGAAACCATCATTTTACTGGCTAAACCAGAACAAACAATTTGTTAATAATTTGCTATTAAAGAATTCCGATCAGCCAGAAGCTAGCAATTTTATTTCTGCCAGTAATATATCTTCAGTTCCCTCGAATCCAAGAATAATATATTACACGGATTCTTCTCCAATACAATCGCAACTTGAATCAAATAGTGCCCCAAATTCGAGTGTAAATCAAAATGCGAAGCCAAGTGTAGAGAGGATTGAACTTACACCTTTGGAAGCTTTGGGTCTTAATCGAAGCGCGCCAGAAGCCATCAATATCAACAAAGAAGTGTCATTAACAACCAAACCACCTCAGTACTGGTTAGATATGTGGAACATGACCAATAATGCTTCGCAAAATTCTGCAAAATCGGATCTTAAACTGAAGAAAGACGCAAATACAACTGCCACGAGTACACCGTCTCCACCGTCAGTTAATACCACAGTAGATTCTTTAGTAGCAAAACCAATAAATATTTCAGCGGAAGTTTCTTTGCTGACAAAACCATCGCACTATTGGACGGATCAATATATAAAAAATACCACAGAATCTACTCTGAATGTCTCTGTAACACAAAGTATTGTTCTCGATGGATTTACAGACCGTGTTAAAATGATGGCCGTCAATTTATCAAACGTAATTTCAATGACAAATAAGCCCGCAAGCGAATGGATGAATGTTCCACAGGCGAGTTTTGGAAGCTCCAATAATGAAATGGATTTAAATCCACGTCCGAATATTTCTGAACATAGGCAAGATGGAAGAGGGTTCAATCAACTTGCACCAGTTATAAATGCAACGAAACAATATTCCGTGCAAATCACCAACAAAGGTGATTTGCACAACCAGAGTTCTTTTCACAATTTGTCCTCAAGTAATGTGAGCTTTATTATAAATACGAAAGCAGCCTCAGCTAGTTCCCCTTTACGAAATGAATATCAAAATAAATCTGAGAGTGGAAGCATAAGTAAAAGTGTTGATAATTATGGTAATATGTCAGTTATTCGGCAACCCTATGCAATTAATGAAGTACCCAAAATATATTTTCAGCAAAAGCAGGCTAACAAAACCAAAGAAGCTAATCAGAATAATAGTCAAAGTCCTAGTACTATATCTAACTTCGGTCAAAATGTTAGTAGGTTGGTGAATGCTACAAAAGATTCTCTTTTGGGCCGCATGGATGCCAATTCTTTACAAGGTCAATTCAATAACCCTCAAGTAGCTGACCTTAGTATGCCAAAAATATTACCACAACATTTGTTCAACAATTCCCCTGTTGCACAACCAAACCTGAATATGAATCCAATAAATTACCAAAATGAAGCGAGTGTGGATAAAGATCCAGTCTTACCACACGTTTATTACACTGGTGCTCTGTCCGAATTTAATGGATATAAAAACGATTCTATGCAAAATAATGGTCGAAATAATTTTACAGCTTCAATGGAAAATTCATTAGCTCACGAGGAACCAGCCGCAAATATTTCATCGGGCAATTCATTTGATATCGGTGACTTTCCAAAAACGTCCTTTTTGAACGAAACTAAGCTAATTAAAGATTTGGAAACACCGAAACTGGTCGTGCAGTATAATTTTTCTAATGGAAATGCAATGGAAAGTCCACAATTTCGTAATAACGCGATAATAAATCAAAATCCTCCGCAATTTAACCAAGAAAACGTTCAGAATAGCTCCTTAACGAAGAATATGTTGTTGACCAATGAAACCCACAACAACATATTGAGTAACGATAACATGCAGTCATATGTGAACAATCCACATGTGTTACCAATCCAAAGCCCGCCATCTTTGAAAAATATCTCTGTAATTGAAAGTTCTTTTTCTAATAGCGAAACAAACAATCCTATGTTTAACAACGCAAGCTCCTCTCAATTTCAAGGTCCATCATCTTTTGTAAATAACTCTCTTGCAATACAACCGTATTCTTCTAATGAAGCTGACAGCCGATTGGTTAACAATTCGCAACTTCAAGATCAAAGATCGTCTTTAATAAATAACCCGGTTGCTAGTAACGAAACAAGTAACCAAATCAATTTTTCTCAAATTCAGCATAGAGATGAGAATAATGGGAAGGAAGTAAAGCAGCCGGAGCAAGGAAGCTCTTCTCAATTTCAAGGTCCATCATCTTTTGTACATAACTCTCTTGCAATAAAACCGTATTCGTCTAATGAAGCTGACAGCCAAATGGTTAACAATTCGCAACTTCAAGATCAAACATCGTCTTTAATAAATAACCCGGTTGCTAGTAACGAAACAAGTAACCAAATCAATTTTTTTCAAATTCAGCGTAGAGATGAGAATAAGGGGAAAGAAGTAAAGCCTCCAGAGCAGACACAAAATACTGCCTTAACTAATGGAAATACTTTAGGCAAAGAAACAGTGATTAAAACCTTAAAGGATTCTATTACGATGACATTTAAAAACACCACTGAGAATCTAAACAAGGCACAAAAAAGAGATACTTATTATGAACGGTTTGGAGAACAAGAACCTTCATATAGTGATGAATATGTACCGCCTTATTATGGGAAAAGAGAAAAACTGCTGAATATTCATTCGGATGACAAAGAATACCAACCTCATAAATATAGAAAACGAGCAGTTCGTCACATAGAAGCTGCTGAGGATTTAGAAAACATAGAAGGCTCGAATTCGAATTCTTTACTTCAATTGGAGGATATGAAGTGTTACAAAAGGAAAAAGTCTGTACCATCAGATCGTTCAGAAGAGTCGGATAAGGATGAGGAAGATCGAGTGTTTCATAAGATAATTAAAAGAGCATATCCAATTTTTAATTACGAAGATGAACCCGAAGACATTGATACGGAATCCAACGAAAATGATGAACAGGTTATGCATAAATCAATTAAAAGGGAATCTCCAGTTATTGATAAGGAACCAGATTACCGGGCAAATCCTGAGCATATTGACTTTGCATCTAATATTGAAGAAGAAGGTGCTGTAGAAAAACGTGGCAGCATTTTAAAAGAATCTTTAAAAAGTAGGTAAGACAAAAGCGTTATTTATTTTAGTAAAATACATTTAAGACAAAACTTTTGAAGGTCAGATAGCATAGAAATAAATAAGGACGGAAGCGATATGCAATTAGATCCGAATTTGGAAAATCCCATGTTTCAAAAATTCATTAGACAATATATTTCCAATTTAGCTTCGAATGGTCGCAAAAGGTATCTCACTAATTCCCGATTTTCTTGCAAAGTAACGTGATTTTTTTTAGTAGATCGAATGAATTTGGTGGTTTAACAAAACCACCTACTTTAGTCGAAGCTTTGCAAAAGTATATTAAATCAAGCAATGGACCTTCTACCGCCACTCCGATATATTCAAAGTTACCTTCAACAGATTTATCTACCAATCAGTTGGATATAATTGATATGAACAGTCTTTTACGCACCGTTGACGTATTGTCAACAGTAGATCGCTATGGATATGCACTTGAAGAGCCACCTCGTACTAAACCCACTACCGAAATCGAACCATATTTTCATTTTAGCATTGTGACCAAGATACCGTTCCTCCTTAAATCATCGCCATTACATTCGGCAGTCAACAATATTCATTCAGATTATATAATTGGAGAAAACGCCAAAGTAACTCCATCTTTAGCATATGCCATTGTTAAAATGCGAGCTGCTGGAGCATCGAATTTCACCACCCAAGATAAATTATGTAAAGAGTCTGCACTTGTTTCAAAAAAAGATTGTGCCAAGAACGATATAGGAACTGACCTGGTGTCTTTTCGGAATTTTTTAAAGAAATACTATACGAATGAAAATTTGTCTTGTGATAATTTAAGGGATATTTTCGATACGGTAAATGATATTAGATTGGATAAGTTTGGGCGAAGCAGTGGAAGTGTTAGTGGTATGTCTTCTAAAAAGTCGCAGAATATATGTGTTAATTTAACTTTCCTCCAGGTATGTCTTGTAATTTTAATGGTTCCTGGCTTTCGACGGTGGCCGGCATGAGAATTGATCTAAACCAAACGGACAGCAACACATTCAGCGTTAGTTTGGCCAGTAAAATACCACCACCAGCAAAAGGTGGCCTTCTGTACACCGAGAACTGTACAGATTGGTTACTATCTGCGCGCATACCAATGAAGAAGACCAGTATAATTCAAGTCACCGGCATAAATGAGATGGAAAAGAAACTGGCCGTCTTTCTAGGTAATAAATAAATCAGTCGTTTTAAATATCCGCCCGGTTGAAATATCGAAATACATCCTAGGCGAATGTCGTGTGTGCAACGATAAAAATCTCGTATACGGCCACTGGATCGTTTTACGTGAATCTAGAGATTGCGAAGACATCTTTTCAACGCAAGAATCATACACGGACATATGGCGACAAGAAGGCCTGCACACGTTACGCCTGCACAACTTGCAGATGCTCAAGATGAGCCTAACCACCACCGAAAAACCGTCCAATGTGGCAACGACAACTCATAGTGGTGATGTCGTCACATCGCTAGAAGGAAACGTTACAATATCCATAGCAAATGGTACCATGGCGATAATCGGTGGCATCACTGGGGGCGCCCCCCTACCGGCAGATACGATAACGAGTATTCGGCCAGATGGTGGTGGTACGGTAATTGGTGAAGGTGGTGGCGCCACCGTTATTACGGGAGTAGTACCACCTGAGGGAATGGAAGGTGACGCGTCCGTAGTTGCGTCGACGGCCGCCACGAATGCTGTCAATATTGTTGTCGGGAAGAAGAGTATTGCGATCAAGCTGTAGATTCGTAAATTTACATATCATTGGAAATGGCGAATTCGTTTTGCGAGGATCTTGTGTTCATAAGATTATAAGAGATATTTAAGCTGATTCATTTTGTATATTATTAGTTTTTATTATATTCTATAACAATAAAGTTTTTTCGCAATTTTTCGCACTTATTTCAAATTTGGTTTTATCCAAAAATCGTGTAACTAAAAAATCTATTCTCGAATTTCTCAGTGATTATTATTATACTGCACTAATCAAGTTAGGCTTTTCATTCTACCTATCTGCTTGGAACGTGGCTATAATTCTTGATGCCGGTTATAACAATTACGATGTATATATAAACATTGCAAGTCCATATAAAAGAGAGAATCAGAGAGGAATTACATTTCCACAAATTTCATAGGCTAGGAAGTGCTGCACTCTGTTGGTGATATATAAATTATGGTTGTGTCGAAATATTTGATATCTAGAATAATGCATCTATTATAATAATCTAGTTGATTCAAAAGCCACAGCGGTACATGCGCTGTTTGCATTTTCTTTCGTTTTTCATCGGGTTAGTTCGCGGAAGAGTTCGGATAATCAATAAAAAATATATTTATATTTCCAGATTATATTCATTTACCGCAACCGACGCATAGTTGCCAAATGTTACATGATTTGTATAGATTTGAAGAATTATGATCAATTCATGTATGCTACTATTATATATACATTATCATTGGTTTTTTTTCTTTCAATATACACATATTGGGATATTTATGAAAATGTACTTTCGATACAACATAGTTTTTAGAAATCTATAAAAATGTATAAAAGTATTTTGTTAATTTTATCACTACCGTATTTATCTTTATCTGTTTTAATTACTACGTTTATGTAACCAACGTACTTCTTGGGGCTATCCTCTGTGCTTTAGGCCTGATGAAAAGTATATGAGAATAGACGAAACGTTTCCAAACTAATCGTTTTCTTTGGAAATTGTCCACGACCAATTCCACTCCTAAATTTCTTCAAATATGAGAATTTAGATGCGATATGGCAACGTTGTATGGTTTGCTATGACACATGCGTACTATACAACCCTAGATTTAAATGCTATTTCATTACAGCAGTTCAAATGTGAATATATAAAATTGCTTAACAATATATTTATTTTAATATTTTCTTTGGCAGAAAGTATAATATGTTTATAAAATCATGTTTTGTCGGTGTCGGAGTTTAGGTATCGGCCTGCCACCGCTAGGGTCGAACGTTCGATCCTGTGTAAAAGTTATTGTAAAATATATATGTAAATTACGTTTTTCTGCAAGAATTCTTATGATTATTAGAGTAACAACAAGTAGTAAGTAGCTATATTTGTGAAGGAAATGTTGTAATTTCCTTTTTGTTTTTTTTTGCTAAACTGAAAATTGTTAAAGATTTTTTAGAAAATAAATTGAAGAGTTTTGAAGATAGTAAATTGTATCTAATACTTCTTTAGGTACAATTATAAAAAAAAAATGTAATGAGTGACAGCAGTGAAATATTTGTTGATGACGGAAGTTTAAGTTACGAATTGGGTATTTTTAAAATAGTTTTTGATGGGGTGTAAGAGGAGGAATATATTGAGGAGTGCATGTTAATATATGGTTCGTATATTTATTAAATGTGCATTGTAACAAATGCCAATGATAATGTATTTTATCGAATTTTCCCGTGTATTTGGTCAATATACTAGCGCAGTCTTCAGTTATCTTCACCAAGTTCTCGTTCTCCATCGAAAGATGGCGCCACATGAAAATCAACCGCTTAAAATACAGCTCGTTTTTTTTAAATTGGCTGAAAATGACAGAAGTACACGCATCATAAATCAAAACCGGGCATAATGGCTCGACCAATACAGTACGGAGCAGTGCTATTCGAAATAGTCGTGTAGCACATTGAATATTCCAGTGCAGTACTTTTTTTTTGCAAATTCATGAAAAGTATCACTAATATTATTTAAAAATTATATGAACTCAAATATGGCGCCTATTTATCACTTAATAAAATTTGAAAATAAATTCGAAATAAAATCACTTAAACATCAGCTGACATTTTACATATTTATTTCCCACGTATTGAACATATTGTTCTATGTTCGTATTTTTATTAACGATGGAATATTTAGACAATTATGTTTTAAAAGGATTAATATTAACTAGAGATGAGAGATATAAAAAATTACAAAATATTTATTACAGAAATTTAAAAAAAAATGAGCTTTCGTATATGGACTATGTATACATTGTCATTAGTTATAAAATTGTAATATTTGAAAAATACGGTGCCTGTTATGAAAGTGCGCGCTCAGAGCGTGTTTGGTTTTAAATTCATCGTTCGATCATCTTTCATAAATATAGTCCCACATTATAATTTCTAATATTTGATTATTACCAACAATCACCTATTCAAATAATACGTTCTTTAAATTTTATTTTGTACCATGAAATTATCTCATTTGCTGTATTCCTCAAATAACATCTATTTATCATCGTTGAAACCTAAACGAACTTTATTTAAATGTTGCGTATATAAAATCGACACCCGTATTTGGTAATCCTAGTTACATATGGCATTACCATATTAATCCAAGGACACGTAACGCGATCCTTATTAAGAGGATCTGCTCTACAAGACAAATATATTGACAAAATACTCGTAGAAAAAAATCGATAAAAATTGCAATAACCTTTTTACAATTATATAATATTGGGGAAGGCTATTAAAAACACTTCCACAGCGTCTTATACATTCGTACGTATTTTCACTTTTCTCTTTTATTTATTCAACGATTATATCCCGTATTTTCAACACTTTTATAAAACAAATTCTGCGTGATCCTTTTATTTGTCAATATATTCAGTTTTTGTATAAAATGTACGATCGATCGCAATTGTAACTAGATTGTAACAACTTAATAAATTAAATTCACGGCGGGCCATTTATTTCACGGGGTCAGTTCGGTTGGTAACATGTTGGCTGGTTCTCTTGCAAGTAGAACAACCTTCCTTGGCTTCGCGAACATATGGCTTATTGCACAAATGCTGAGAAATGGAACAGCGTCAATAATACGTAATTTATGTAAACGTATCAAACGTTTTGATGACTTACCACTTCATATTCTCATTCGTCATACATAATAAAATCGAACCTCGAATTTTTATTGCAGAATTATTTATTCGCAATTTGCCGCATATGCGAAAAATTAGTACGGTACGCTCAAATATGCGGTATTTGCACACGCGGTTTATTACAATATTAACTTAAGATGTTGCGCGTTGTAACCATATAGTAAAAATATCTGCAATTTTTTTTAGGCTTAATTCCTAGATGCAGAAAATGAACTGGAAGTTTGTATATTCCTTTAAACTGGTTTAATGTTGTTTTTTTTTGCTAAATTTGTGAAAATATCAAATTTTAATGTTGTGTTATGCAACCGATTATAAGTTGCGCACAATTCGATCGACGTGCAAATTTTTTTATAATCGAATATCAATATAATAAAGATCGTAACATTTTTATATTCTCTTATCATTGATTTACGATTTTTCTTTTTGTTAATATCAATACATTTTTTGTTTACGACCAAAATTATTAATCTGAGAATTTCATTTGCTTATTATTGATTATCCTCTATAGCTCGTCCAAAGAAAATCGACAACTAATTTTAAATTTCTTTACATTATATTATGTAAAAGTTTTTTTGTATGTAAAAAATGTGTCTCCTTAATTTCAGAAAATAATATTGATTAAAATTTTAATAAAATTTCTATAACTAATATTTTTCGAGCCTATAAATTCGCTAATGTTATTTCTTTATTGCATGATGTAATCTTTATAATTATCACTTCAATTATTTAAATGGACACTTAATCAAATGATTCATATCTCCAATCATTTTTAATTTATTATAAAACATGATCGTAACAAAAAATATTAACCAATTATAAATCAACAACAAACATCTGATTTGATGAATCAGTTACTAATTTTTCAGCGTCGCCAAATTTATTATGACCGAATTCGGTAACGAATTAAATGATTTAAAATAAATTTCGAAACAGGATATTTTATTAATGTAAACGTAGCTAACAAAATTAGACTAGATAATTTATAATAACTGTACTTTATACACGCGAAAGTGTTAAAATTTAAATTAATTTCAATAAGTACCATTTTGGGCTGTACCTGAATTATTTAAACTTTTTTTTTTGTTTATAAAAACTATTCTATAAATCAATTTCAGTGACTATTAGTTCATTATAAATCGATTAATTGAAAATAATTTAAAAAACGCACAATAAATCCATCAGCACTGGCTATAACAAGAACTTTGTTCTTTGGTCAACTGCTTTTGATCTCCCTCGCAAATAAATTTTGCAGTACATACATAAAAAAATTTTGCAAAGCGGTACTTCCATGAGGTAAGACATTCTGATGATGGACGAAAGGAGTACAATCGTACCCTGAGGCTAAACAGTGACGCTCCATGGACCAAGTGAAGAATATATGCGGTTTTTACAGCTACAGTGAATGGCCATTTAAAAATCATTGATGTAGCAAAAATGTCTGCGTGGATATTTAAAAAAATCATCGTTAATCTCAAGTAGAGTTTATTTAGTCAAGCTTCTTTTTAATTTGAAATAATTTGCAAATCGTATCGACGAAATTATTTGGTTTGCGTATTTTATGAAGGCTTTAGACTCGTGGCACTTTTTTAATTTGTACAGTTTTATTTAAAAACGGCTTTATTTTTGGCTAGATTTTTTTGAGCAACTTCTCTTAATTAATATTATTTTAACTTTTCTGTTTTTTTACAATTATTTCTATTAATAAAATTAAATTTATACGAATCTTTAATTAAATTTACTATTTAAAAATGTTTAACGTCCAGAATCTACTAAAAATCCTCAAAATATTACTCTTAAATTATTGCGATTTTTTTTTGGTTTAGTAGGATTTTAATTCTATGCCGCTCATATCATACCCTCACCGAGCCCGGAAAATTCCGGTTATTATAGCGTATATTTGGCAACACTGCGAAAACCGGCCAGGATCTGGTTTAACAACTATTAACACATAATCCGGATTATGAAAATCCGGACTAAATAATTAAACAAATTAAAAAATTGTTTTAAAATACATGTATTTTACAGCAAATTAATTTTGTTGCACTTTAGTTTGATTAAAAAATTATAAAATACCATTTTTTAAATATTTTAAGGTGTGTCTACTTATCGTGTCTATTCATTTTTTTTTTATATATTTCCGTTTCGTTTTATAAATTTCACTCGATATGTTTTTTTGAATACTTTTAATGAATTCGTTTAAAAAAACGATTATTTGTTGAGTCGGTTTTCTCTTCCTCTTAACAATCGTTTGGAATTAACTTGACCAGTGTTGTTTGGGCGACAGTAAATGGTCGCTCTCTTCAATACGAATTTCAGTTCAGTCACTAAACGGACGTTGTAGCGATCACATAAAGGTGTCCTTCATAATACCGGTACCACATATATCTAACACGGTACTAAGACCAATAACATAATAAGTGGCAACATTGCTATTAACTGATAACGATTGGATTATAATCGACTATTTATTTGCTGTTAGTTCGTTCTAAGCAGTTGGTTGTTGAAAGTAGTGACGGTACTTACCTGCAGTATATAAAAAAAATGGCAAGCAATCGAGCAACGAAGAGTGGATTTGCCGCCGAGGCACAACGTAAGGTAAGAATTGGATTTTTTATAAGAAAAATATTAAAAAAAAAATGCTTTAAAGGAAGTACCAAAAAACATACATCGAATGGTACCGTTTTTTAGAAGTAGTTGTAGTTTGGTGTGGTTAAATACGTGGGCAGGACATGGAGTTAATTTTAATGAGAAATGTCTAAGATTATACAGGGTATTACACAAAAATCTAAACAAATTGCACACTAAATGTAAAAATCGAAATTCTCAAGATATTCCCTGGCAGGATCAAAATGTTCCTCCTTAACACTGATTCTTCAAGCATTTTGCTTTTTTTTCATTCACCCATTTCAATTAATTTTTAGATTTTTTTGACCTGACTCATATTTTCATGTAATTTAAAATTACCTAATTACCTAAACAAAATTCTCAAGATATTCCCTGGCAGGATCAAAATGTTCCTCCTTAACACTGATTCTTCAAGCATTTTGCTTTTTTTTCATTCACCCATTTCAATTAATTTTTATATTTTTTTGACCTGACTCATATTTTCATCTAATTTAAAAAATTACCTAATCAAAATTCTCAAGATATTCCCTGGCAGGATCAAAATTTTCCTCCTTAACACTGATTCTTCAAGCATTTTGCTTTTTTTTCATTCACCCGTTTCAATTCTTTTTTATATTTTTTTGACCTGTCTCATATTTTCATCTAATTTAAAAATTACCTAATCAAAATTCTCAAGATATTCCCTCGCAGGATCAAAATGTTCCTCCTTAACACTGATTCTTCAAGCATTTTGCTTTTTTTTCATTCACCCATTTCAATTAACTTTTATATTATTTTACATGACTCAAATTTTCATCTAATTTAAAAATTACCTAATTAAAATTCTCAAGATATTCCCTGGCAGGATCAAAATGTTCCTCCTTAACACTGATTCTTCAAGCATTTTGCTTTTTTTTCATTCACCCATTTCAATTAACTTTTATATTATTTTACATGACTCAAATTTTCATCTAATTTAAAAATTACCTAATCAAAATTCTCAAGATATTCCTTGGCAGGATCAAAATGTTCCTCCTTAACACTGATTCTTCAAGCATTTTGCTTTTTTTTCATTCACCCATTTCAATTAACTTTTATATTATTTTACATGACTCAAATTTTCATCTAATTTAAAAATTACCTAATCAAAATTCTCAAGATATTCCCTGGCAGGATCAAAATGTTCCTTCTTAACACTGATTCTTTAAGCATTTTGCTTTTTTTTCGTTCACCCATTTCAATTAACTTTTATATTATTTTACATGACTCTAATTTTCATCTAATTTAAAAATTACCTAATCAAAATTCTCAAGATATTCCCTGGCAGGATCAAAATGTTCCATCTTAACACTGATTTTTCAAGCATTTTGTTTTTTTTTCATTCACCCATTTCAATTAACTTTTATATTATTTTACATGACTCAAATTTTCATCTAATTTAAAAATTACCTAATCAAAATTCTCAAGATATTCCCTGGCAGGATCAAAATGTTCCTTAACACTGATTCTTCAAGCATTTTGCTTTTTTTTCATTCACCCATTTCAATTAACTTTTATATTATTTTACAAGACTCAAATTTTCATCTAATTTAAAAATTACCTAATCAAAATTCTCAAGATATTCCCTGGCAGGATCAAAATGTTCCTCCTTAACACTGATTCTTCAAGCATTTTGCTTTTTTTTCATTCACCCATTTCAATTAACTTTTATATTATTTTACATGACTCAAATTTTCATCTAATTTAAAAATTACCTAATTAAAATTCTCAAGATATTCCCTGGCAGGATCAAAATGTTCCTCCTTAACACTGATTCTTCAAGCATTTTGCTTTTTTTTCATTCACCCATTTCAATTAACCTTTATATTATTTTACATGACTCTAATTTTCATCTAATTTAAAAATTACCTAATCAAAATTTTCAAGATATTCCCTCGCAGGATCAAAATGTTCCTCCTTAACACTGATTCTTCAAGCATTTTGCTTTTTTTTCATTCACCCATTTCAATTAACTTTTATATTATTTTACATGACTCAAATTTTCATCTAATTTAAAAATTACCTAATCAAAATTCTCAAGATATTCCCTGGCAGGATCAAAATGTTCCTTAACACTGATTCTTCAAGCATTTTGCTTTTTTTTCATTCACCCATTTCAATTAACTTTTATATTATTTTACATGACTCAAATTTTCATCTAATTTAAAAATTACCTAATCAAAATTCTCAAGATATTCCCTGGCAGGATCAAAATGTTCCTCCTTAACACTGATTCTTCAAGCATTTTGCTTTTTTTTCATTCACCCATTTCAATTAACTTTTATATTATTTTACATGACTCAAATTTTCATCTAATTTAAAAATTACCTAAACAAAATTCTCAAGATATTCCCTGGCAGGATCAAAATGTTCCTTAA
This sequence comes from Leptodirus hochenwartii, assembly GCA_947310635.1. NCBI lineage: Eukaryota > Metazoa > Arthropoda > Insecta > Coleoptera > Leiodidae > Leptodirus > Leptodirus hochenwartii. The sequence continues at coordinate 2,442,369 of OX371179.1, forward strand.
CACTGATTCTTCAAGCATTTTGCTTTTTTTTCATTCACCCATTTCAATTAACCTTTATATTATTTTACATGACTCTAATTTTCATCTAATTTAAAAATTACCTAATCAAAATTCTCAAGATATTCCCTCGCAGGATCAAAATGTTCCTCCTTAACACTGATTCTTCAAGCATTTTGCTTTTTTTTCATTCACCCATTTCAATTAACTTTTATATTATTTTACATGACTCAAATTTTCATCTAATTTAAAAATTACCTAATTAAAATTCTCAAGATATTCCCTGGCAGGATCAAAATGTTCCTCCTTAACACTGATTCTTCAAGCATTTTGCTTTTTTTTCATTCACCCATTTCAATTAACCTTTATATTATTTTACATGACTCTAATTTTCATCTAATTTAAAAATTACCTAATCAAAATTTTCAAGATATTCCCTCGCAGGATCAAAATGTTCCTCCTTAACACTGATTCTTCAAGCATTTTGCTTTTTTTTCATTCACCCATTTCAATTAACTTTTATATTATTTTACATGACTCAAATTTTCATCTAATTTAAAAATTACCTAATCAAAATTCTCAAGATATTCCCTGGCAGGATCAAAATGTTCCTTAACACTGATTCTTCAAGCATTTTGCTTTTTTTTCATTCACCCATTTCAATTAACTTTTATATTATTTTACATGACTCAAATTTTCATCTAATTTAAAAATTACCTAATCAAAATTCTCAAGATATTCCCTGGCAGGATCAAAATGTTCCTCCTTAACACTGATTCTTCAAGCATTTTGCTTTTTTTTCATTCACCCATTTCAATTAACTTTTATATTATTTTACATGACTCAAATTTTCATCTAATTTAAAAATTACCTAAACAAAATTCTCAAGATATTCCCTGGCAGGATCAAAATGTTCCTTAACACTGATTCTTCAAGCATTTTGCTTTTTTTTCATTCACCCATTTCAATTAACCTTTATATTATTTTACATGACTCTAATTTTCATCTAATTTAAAAATTACCTAATCAAAATTCTCAAGATATTCCCTCGCAGGATCAAAATGTTCCTCCTTAACACTGATTCTTCAAGCATTTTGCTTTTTTTTCATTCACCCATTTCAATTAACTTTTATATTATTTTACATGACTCAAATTTTCATCTAATTTAAAAATTACCTAATTAAAATTCTCAAGATATTCCCTGGCAGGATCAAAATGTTCCTCCTTAACACTGATTCTTCAAGCATTTTGCTTTTTTTTCATTCACCCATTTCAATTAACCTTTATATTATTTTACATGACTCTAATTTTCATCTAATTTAAAAATTACCTAATCAAAATTTTCAAGATATTCCCACGCAGGATCAAAATGTTCCTCCTTAACACTGATTCTTCAAGCATTTTGCTTTTTTTTCATTCACCCATTTCAATTAACTTTTATATTATTTTACATGACTCAAATTTTCATCTAATTTAAAAATTACCTAATCAAAATTCTCAAGATATTCCCTGGCAGGATCAAAATGTTCCTTCTTAACACTGATTCTTCAAGCATTTTGCTTTTTTTTTGTTCACCCATTTCAATTAACTTTTATATTATTGTACATGACTCAAATTTTCATCTAATTTAAAAATTACCTAATCAAAATTCTCAAGATATTCCCTGGCAGGATCAAAATGTTCCTCCTTAACACTGATTCTTCAAGCATTTTGCTTTTTTTTCATTCACCCATTTCAATTAACTTTTATATTTGTTTGACCTGACTCATATTTTCATCTAATTGAAAAACTACCCAATTTTTTAATTGGAAATTTAAAAATGTAATTACTTATCTTCCTGCATTAAAAAAAAATCTTGTCGCTGAAGAATTGAAATAACACGGTACCACGAAATCGGCGCATACCTTTCGAACGTGTCCATTTAAATAAATGACATTAACAATTTTTATTTGCGTCGTAGAGCAAAAAGAACTGCTGCCGTGTAACATTTATTCCTTCAAGTTGTTTAATGCAATAGTACTGCGCTATACTACAGCCATTGTATAGGAAGAATGTCTTCAGAAGAGTCAAACAGCAGGTGGTGGACGAACAATCCACCTTGTATACGGTAAAATGTAATTTGTAAAGCTGTTTCCACAAACGTCGAATTAAACAGGAAATATTTACTAATTTAAACGAGACTTCAGAATCTCCTTTTACATATATATTTTTTAATTGTAAAGTGTACATATATTTTTCAAATGGACATACATTTATAAATTACATGTTTATTTTTTAAGTAAATTTCGTTTTATTTAAGAAAATATCTTCTAATGTCAAGTCGATAAAAATAAAAATCGGAAATTCTCTAACCACTGTTTAAAATTGTTTAAAATCTCAAAAGATTTTTGTTGTTGTGTGGATTAAGCTTTCGTTTATGCAAAGTTTGTTCTTTTTTTTTTTTGTACAATTGACTTTAAACAACAGCATTCTGGGTAAAAAGAAAATTAGGTATTTGTCTTCGCCGCATATAAAATATGCCCGCTTTCTGTGCGAAATATACTGCGCAAGGGATTTTAATTAATTGCAGAAGTACTGTAATTATATACAGGATGTTTCCGATGGTTGAATAGCGCGAAGATTACAGTGATCATTGTTGGACCTTCGGGAAATGCGATATATAAAATATCTTTGTTCTGTGCGGATTTTATTTAGAAAGTACGTAGAGGATGTTACATTTTTTTTTGAGTAAAGGAATTCGAAGATATTAAAAGACTTGCGAATTAAAAAAAAAAATTAAATAAAACCACTTTTCACAGACAGGATTATTTTTCAGGCTACAAAAAATATCTGAAACATACAAATACGTTTTACCAGCCCGAAAAAAATTTGTTTCACTAATTGTTTTTATTTTGCCACCAAAACCAAAATTGTTCTTTTTAATTACGAAGATATATACGTTAAAATTGATTTTTGGACTAGTTTTCTATATATCCTATTTTTCTCATATACCCTGTACATCATAATCGTAATATATCTTTGTGAATAGAATGCGCCTGCGGCCACTTCCAGTTTACCTTTCTGCCTTTCACATACACAGATCTTTGACTGAATTCCCCCTTATTACATACAACAATACCTTTAGCTACTTAAGGTTCTTTCACAAGCGATCGCGGAACGTTTTTCGCTTAAAATTGCAACGAAATTATGATGTAGTTTGATCAAAAAGCGCTCATAAACTGGCTGCAGCTGTGCAAGAGCCTTTAGTTATAACGTGCAATGCCTACATTTATTTCATCGTCTGATAGTTAGCGAACGATAATCCTACAACTTGACTTTGTAGACGTTTTTCCCATTCATATTGTATGTATTATATAAAACATTTATTTAATACGTGCACATGCTTAAGTCTTCTTTAATGCAACTTGCGGACGAGTCCTGTGAATTTAATTAAAATACAACAGCTGTATGTTTAGTTAATAATGCAAGCCGTATTTAAGACGAACGAACTGTATCTAATAGTTAAAAAAACAACTAATTTCGTATAATTTTAATTGCAATTTTATAAAATTAGGCGAACCACGAAAACAATTTTTTTTTTTAATGAAACAATGCTTATTTAAAAAAAGGAATCTTTGTACAATTTATCATATTTTTTATATATTGAAATTATGATGGTGTACAGGGTAATTAATAACATCTCATATGGTCGAAGTTCTTTAAATTAAATGATTCAAATTGAAATTGCAATATCTTTGAAAAGATTTTTGTTAAACATAGTTCAGATATTCCAACTTAGATATTAAGCGATTCGACCATTTTTTCTGATGGTGTGTTAGTTTTTGGCAGCGTCTCAAAATAGAAAAAAATGGTCAAATAAGCTCAATTTGAGATTAAAAAAAAAAGAAACTAATATAGCGGATACATCCAAAATCTATCATTACATAATCTGAATGTATATTAAAAATATTACAACTTTTCCTAAACTAAATATTCTTTACGCAAAAAAATCGCAATTTCTTAACTTGGTAAATCGTCGTTTTAACTTAAAAAAATAAAATGGTATTTACGATATTTCTTTATTTTTGTACTATAATTTTGCAATTATCATTTTCCTTCTTCATCCTGTATGTCGCATGAAGACAACGTACACCATTTTCGAAGCGTACTTTTCCTTTAGTGTAGGCAGCCGCACCTTGTTCAACTGTCTTCTCTAAAACTATGTATTATCATACATGTTGTGTATACTATATACTCGGTTGACGCCAACTGCATTTAGGAGGCAGATTAGGAAAAGCAGATGCATTAAGAAAATCGATTAACAACGAAGCGAAGGTAATATAACAAACGTTATCGTTTATAATGCTTCGAAGAAGTCGAAAATTCCCACAAATTGATGAGATTTTTTCAGTTTTGTATAATTCTGGCATTTAATTGACCAAACAAAACATAAAAAACATACATCTGTACATAAGAAAGGTATAGGCTATTTTTTTTTTAAGTGGCGGGCGCGCCCTTTCTACTGCGCATTACAAATTAAGACTAGTTTATGCACAAGACCAATGATAACCAAAAAAAATTGAAAATAACTGGCCGCTTCAACACCCCAAAACCTTATACTCGTGAAGAGATGCTCGCCACTGCATTTTTGTCATTTGAGGGTGTGGTCAAAATCACTGCAATGTTGTCATATCGACAGACAACAAATACAGAGAGTATTATATTAAGCATAATTGATCAAAACAAATAATAAATAACGCGAAACTTTTTACTAAATAGTAGACTTTAATCGAAGCCGTATATATTCGTATTCTCAATTTGAATTTTGCTATGCAGTTTACAATTTCAGCACTTTGTACTGAAGTTTTTTTATTCATATATGGCAACAATGGCACTGGAAGCTCAACCCTTATGCGCAGTAGAGGATGAATTCGGTCCGCCAACATATAAAAAATGATTTTTATCTAAGATAAAATTTATTTTACTTGAACTTTTGTAATTGTTGTGATTATTTCTATTTTATTACTATTTTAATATTTCAATATTTAATTAATCGTATAGATTTATCAACAGATACAAATTTTAAAATTTATCACTACGGTGTTAAATGTTAGTATAGAATATCACCCAAATACCGTAAACTTAAGTAGCTAGATGCGCATTTCGAAGGCTACGCCCCCATCTTCAGTAGCACAAAATAAAAACTGATTCTTATTTTTCATAAGTAAATTTAATTGAAGGAAATTTAGAATTTAATATTAATTTAGTGATATTCTATATTATAATTTAACACCGTAGTGATAATTAAAAAAAAAAAGCAATAATTGTTCAAGAGGCATAGTTCGAAGTTGGTTTTTTTTTACGAAAATAGTTACTGCAATTAAAATGATCGATTGAATAATTCGTTGAATTTGTTCCACTGAGAGATTGTATATCTAATTGTGACCAACCTGAATAACATCAATATTGCCAACCAAAATTACTTTAAAAGTGTATAATTAGCCAGGCGTACGAAGGAAATGCTAATTTTTAATAACACACTGCGATCGTGCACGCCATAATAAATGTCTGATAACTTTAAGTCGAAATTACAAAGTACCAATTAGCCGATTTCAATTATTAAATTCGTGGCTGTACGTAATCGTGTTTATAAATCATCAAAATAATTCCGTATCCTTTCTGGATGACGCTGTACAATTTTGCACCCTATTTCATCCCTCGCCGACCGAGAAACCTTCAAATAAACCAACCATATGGCCGCCCATACGCTTCTTTTCTTTCTCGATTCTCTTCGGACGTGTATAACAGGAATTACTCAAGCTGTAATGGTACAAACGGTACAAAATCTTTTCTTTTTTAATGTATATCTCTTGTACGATAATGTATCTACCAGTACGTCATAAATAAACATATAGAAAGTGAATATCTCGTTGAATATCGATCTCCCCTTGGTGACCTACATATCTGCAGAGTATAGCTGAAGACTGAGCTAGCTGTTGCTGCGACCCGTGGATGATATGGACCTAATTTACTATCGAAACTAATCGAGTCTGCCAGGAAAAAAAAAATTTTTTTCTACAGCTAGATTACACTAAAAGTTGAATATATGCTTAGGTATTTCATCAGAGAAATATGTACTATTTATTTTTTGAAATATAAGGAAATTCAATATTTTTAAGGTCGATAATATTTGAACGAATGTAAATTTTCCTGGTGATGACGCAGGTGGTATTTAAATGTCCGAGATGCACGGTGCGCATGCGTCATAACCGAAGTGACATCCACCGTTGCCATATCGAATAAATTTGAAACCAAGAACAGACTTGTATAAAATAACGAAATATTATAGTGTGGTGATTTTTGTTAGCTTTCATATTACCTTTTGATAAAAACTGTTTCCAGGCCATTTTTATTTATAAAAATGCATAAAAATGGTGAAATTATGTAATTTTACATTACTTACTATTAGTCGCGTAACAGTTTGATTAGTAATTAGCGAAATATGAAGAATCCTACTTGAAATTAAATCTCGTGATAAAGTAGAATTTTATTGGAGATGCGTATTTTTTTAAAGCAACACCTGATTGGAATTTGGGAAATTTCAGTTTAAATTCAGGTGATGGATGTATGAATTGGACATTTTCCAATAGAAAAAGATCTGAAGATTCTAAATGTGCAAGTAGTTTTGTTGTAGGTCTAACAGTTGCGAAAATATCGTCAAAAAACTGAAAATTGAAAGATAAGAAGGTGGAATTTTTTTTTGTACATTTTTCGCATTTTCGAATGTGTGTAAATTTTCCTGGTGATGACGCAGGTGGTATTTAAATGTCAGAGATGCACGGTGCGCATGCGTCATAACCGAAGTGACATCCACCGTTGCCATATCGAATAAATTTGAAACCAAGAACAGACTTGTATAAAATAACGAAATATTATAGTGTGGTGATTTTTGTTAGCTTTCAAATTACCTTTTGATAAAAACTATTTCCAGGGCATTTTTATTTATAAAAATGCATAAAAATGATGAAATTATGTAATTTTACATTACTTACTATTAGTCGCGTAACAGTTTGATTAGTAATTAGCGAAATATGAAGAATCGTACGTGAAATTAAATCTCGTGATAAAGTAGAATTTTATTGGAGATGCGTATTTTTTTAAAGCAACACCTGATTGGAATTTGGGAAATTTCAGTTTAAATTCAGGTGATGGATGTATGAATTGGACATTTTCCAATAGAAAAAGATCTGAAGATTCTAAATGTGCAAGTAGTTTTGCTGTAGGTCTAACAGTTGGGAAAATATTGTCAAAAAACTGAAAATTGAAAGATAAGAAGGTGGAATTTTTTTTTGTACATTTTTCGCATTTTCGAATGTGTGTAAATTTTCCTGGTGATGACGCAGGTGGTATTTAAATGTCAGAGATGCACGGTGCGCATGCGTCATAACCGAAGTGACATCCACCGTTGCCATATCGAATAAATTTGAAACCAAGACAGACTTGTATAAAATAACGAAATATTATAGTGTGGTGATTTTTGTTAGCTTTCAAATTACCTTTTGATAAAAACTGTTTACAGGGCATTTTTATTTATAAAAATGCATAAAAATGGTGAAATTATGTAATTTTACATTACTTACTATTAGTCGCGTAACAGTTTGATTAGTAATTAGCGAAATATGAAGAATCGTACGTGAAATTAAATCTCGTGATAAAGTAGAATTTTATTGGAGATGCGTATTTTTTTAAAGCAACACCTGATTGGAATTTGGGAAATTTCAGTTTAAATTCACGCGATGGATGTATGAATTGGACATTTTCCAATAGAAAAAGATCTGAAGATTCTAAATGTGCAAGTAGTTTTGTTGTAGGTCTAACAGTTGCGAAAATATCGTCAAAAAACTAAAAATTGAAAGATAAGGAGGTGGAATTTTTTTTGGTACATTTTTCGCATTTTCGAATGTACGTTGATGAAATTTTCTAATAATATTTGATCTTGAAATTTAAAATCTGCGAGTGATTTTGATGTGGAATGAACATTTCAAAAAAAAATGCAGATTTTTAAATGAGCCGTTTAAATATTTCATATTAGATTTTTTTAAATAGAAATTTCAACTTTTGATTTTCACATTATACAACGTTTGAATGGTATTGGAAAATAATTTTAATTTGTACATTTTTCTGGGATATCATCAAATGACTTTTGAAGCTACATTTAATTAATTGTCCCTTATGACCAATGATATCATCGAGGCCACACTATAAAGTGATAATATTTTATCGACAAAAATTCTAGTTTACAAAAATGTAATTAGTTTTTAAAATATTATCTAGTAAACATAATATTTAACTTATATTTTCCATTATACACAAATAATTTTAATATATCAGTGATGAAAATCGACCAAAATTTATTTTTATTTTTATTGCCGATATTTATAAAAAGAAAACGAATTAAATATCATTTAATACCAGTCGAGTTTAGAATAGAATATGTATTTGTTAATTGTTAATAACAGACCATATTTTGATAACAATATCATCAACATTATCAACAAAATGTAATTTATTACTCAAGTTATCAATTTTTCCTTATTTAAAAATATTTGTACGCGCCAATCTTTCTTATATTAACATTTATAATACCATTTTAATCGAAATGATGTCATTCGATAAATATTTTTGCATATACAACTAATTGTTTAAACTTTATACTGTTCGCTTTCTCATATCTCGTCTGCGGTTAAAGTAATTTTAGCGATTAAAAATCATTTAATTTGCAAGATGTCCACCAAAATTATTGGATTATACAAAATGATTATATCTACAAATATCCGCCGCAATTGTATATATCAATAATTTTATTTTATAACAGATTTAATTAAATATTAAAAAATAATTTTATTTTGTCCTATAAAACTTTTTTTGCCAATTTTCGGCATCTACGTGAGATGTTGTAGCATAATTGTTTTTGTAGTTTAAAAATCTGTACATGTACGATAATTTTTTTAGTAGTGTGCACGTGATTTCTTTTAACATTAACGAATGCATAACAATTGCATATAAATATAATTTATGCATATTGCATTCATAACGGTTGCATAGACAATGAATATAAATTATATTGATGAAAATGTAACTTCTTCAAATACGCGAATTTCGTGTTATGTAGGCAACTATACGTGCATCGTAAAACTATTTCTGTCTAGCTATTATTTTTAGTTGTTTCAATAAAGCTAAAGAATAATTGAAAAAATGATCATGCTGAGCTACGGATCACCCTGTGTATACTGTCGTGTCATTTTTGTACGCGTGTAAAAATGAGAGTTGCGCAATTCGATACACCGGCTAGTAATGAAAAAATACGACATATTTCAAAAGCATGTCAATCAATGTTGTATATGGTCATTTTAAAATTGATTTTAGGGACATCTATTATGAATTCGTTTCACTACGCTATGCTATTCGTAGCCCAAATCAAATAATTTCTATGCTGTATTGCAAGAATTTACTAGCATTAGCACAACTATTAAACCAATGCAAATTTAATTACACAATTTTTATTGTTTGTAGACAAGATGTCTAGCTATGGAACAGTTAAATTTTTTTGTTTTTTTTTCACTTGCTTCCTCGATAAAACTACGTGTGAAAATCGTCTTTTTTTTTGTGAGAGTTGTAATTTTTTTTTGAAATATTATGGAAAATTTAAAAATATAACAAATATACCGATCAAAAGCCCTATCCTTTAGGAACATTTTCTATAAATATAATCAAAATTGGCGAAATGCTAGACACGCTGCCGAAGCCCTGCTTTTCGTACGATAAAATATATTTGTAATAAAATATAATAATTTGTTTCTCTCGGACTAAAAGTGCTTTTGTAGCTTATTTGTATGAACAACAGAAAGTTCAATTAAAGCGATATACAATTTTTGTTTAAGAAAATAATTATATCTGCGAAATATTTTTTTGTTCAACGATTATTTTATAATTCTAGCAGTCTCTAGAAAAATAAAAAGCAAGAGAAGTTTCAAATATGCCGTATTTATTTTTTGATTTGTTTGAGAAGGTCCGAGTCTTCTGCTGCTTGTAAATTGTTCTTAATTATATTTATAAATAATGTAACAGTTGATATTATTAATAATTGCTTCTGAAAACGGTTGTTGTTGATAAATATGCCATAATAAAAAAACTCGCAGAATTAAATTAAAGAAAATTTTTATAATTGTTCGGGGCTATATAAAAATTCTTATAAATTAATGTATCTAGATTTATCTATTCGTACCGTTAGTTTATGGAACTAAACAATAGAAGAATGAACTAAATTAAAAAATTATTTATTTTATTTAGTCATTGATGTTATAAATGGATTAATCTTAAGATAATTAGACGTTTAGCTACATTTTAATTAGATTTAGTTCATGAGTTAATTATTTTTTTAAAATATATATACAGGCTCATTCACAACTGAACTTTATACTCTTTATTTGGATACTCTAAAGATGGTGGTAAGTCAATTGCAAGTGAGAAATCGAAGAATGTTTGGTATATATATGAATAGTAAATAGCAATTCTAAGAACTTGTAACCCTTCGGCGCATGCCAATTTATTGTAAATTAACGGAAACCACTTCTTGTAAATGCCGTGAAATTAGGAAAAAAATTCGTTATCCCGCAAAAGCTGTGCCAAGCAGAACCTTACATAACGTTTCTTAGAAATATCAAAAAAAAGTACTATAATTAGCAAATATTCTTTAATCCTGATGAAGGATTTTTTTTAATTCGATAAGATTTTTTATTGATAATAATATGTTGTCAATTTCATATGACCTACTTGTGCAATATGCCTACTCTAGCGAAAAATGTTATATGGGTAGAAGTTTATGAGATTTTTTTAAAAATAAAATAAGCAGGTATTATTTTACATATTGAGTATTTAAAAAAAATCCGACTTTTTTAATTGAAAATCATAATTGATCCACAATTGACCTACTTTGGCGAAAAATGTCAAATAGAAAATATATTCTACAAAAATCAACAATTAAAATATAAACCACAAACAATTTTAAGAAAAGAAAAAAAAGACAATAATCAAAATATATTTTGCCAATTATAGCCCAAATAAATTTTTTTTTTACAGCGAAGGAAAACCATTTTCCATGCGAAAAAATAAAGTCGCTTACGAGATGTTTGAATTTTGTCATCGAACTATTTTAATTAAAACCTTTTCTCGGCTAATTAAAAGTTTGGTAAAATATGTGTGCGAATTTTTGGAGCGAAAAGAAAAAACTGACTGCAATACAACGAAAATAGTTGACATATTCGAAACACCTTGTATAAATAAATTAATAGCCGCTGTAAAAAATTATGTAATGATTAATTTGGGAAAAATGGTCATATAAAGAAATTTGTGCCAAGTAAGTTTAATTAAAAAATGCGTTGGGAAAACAAAAAATTAAAAATAAAAAGCAGCGGTATAAAACTGACAGTTGTATCAATTATAAAATACTATATATGCATTGGAAATTTTTAAAAAAGTTTAAAATAATAGATATTTAAAATTGACGGTTGTATTAATTATCCATATATGAAGGGAACAGAAATTGTGAACATGAACAAAATATAACAATTACGTCATGCAGTTAATTTAACACACTGTGTTTATGACTCATGTCTTTATAACAACCAACGAGTTTGGAAATATCGAAAGATGGTGAATTTGTACCCGATGGAGGCTAAAAAGTCTTCGGAGAGTTGTGAAAAAATGATTTGTGTCCGTTTTGCTTTTCAACGGCTATTGAAAAATGTGAAGAAAAAATGTTGTTAAAAAAAACGATATTATATAGAAATTAAACGATATTTTATAGAATCAAAAGTCTGCGATTTTCTCACAAAAAAAAAGCAATTCGGCAATTACTGGTTGCTACAATAAAAAAAATCATTTTTGAATTTTTGAATTTCAAATTTACATCGAAAAATTTACAAACGTCTAAAATAAAATAAAATAAATTGCAAATTGCAAATTGCAAAATTGTGTTGCAAATCGTCTTCATTCTTTTATGGTTCGCTCGGTATATTTACCATAGAAATTGAGCAGATATTAAAATAAATTCGAAACTGTTAAATTATGATTCTAAATATTGAAAATGAACGTGTTGTATTTTTTATGCTAAGAGTTAAATTGCTTTTTAACACGAATTCGCGATTTTAAAATGGCAAAATGGCAAACAAACACCCATCGATTTATTATACCATATAGGATTTCCGAGGCTAAATTTTCCCAAGAAAATCATAAAATAAAATTGTTAATATTGCCGCCTTAATAATATAATAAAACTACATTTTTTTTTAAATTTAATCTAGCAATCATTTAGTTTGGTTTGTACGATTAATTAAATTATTTTAGTTTTATCAAATGTAATAGACTTAAAAATACATTATTATCTTGTTAGTAGTTTAACAAACTAATTAGATGTTTTTATATTAATTATAGTGCATTAAAAATCATTTGATTGGGTAATAATATTTTTAGGGATTTGTTCAAGAGAAGACGTTTCTAAAATTTATTATAAAAAATCGATTAGAGAATCTTTGTATTGTTAAATTTAGCATTAGTTAAATTATTGTACCTCCACCGTATATATATATATTTTTTCGTGGTCAAATAAAAAAAATAAATATATAATAGCGCAGTTTCACAATTTAACATTTTTTTAAGAAAGTATTTTTTCTTGATTAATAAAAAATAGACAAGATTGCATAATAAAAATATATCGCATATATTTCTATAAAAAAAAAAAACTTTAAGGTGTTTCTTTTCTATTACATTTGTTTCAATAAATTTCTGTTTTTTTTATACAGGTCAATGCAAAATATAGCGAAGAATTGGCTCAAGAATCCTTGGAATGGATCAAAACAATTACAGAGGAAAATATAAATGTCGCTGGAGATATGGACAACTTTTACGAAGTCCTGAAGGACGGCATTTTACTTTGCAAGTAAGTATTTTTAAAAACAATTTAATTAAGGTGTAAATTAACCCTTTTAGTTTTTAGTTTGTCCTTTTATTTGCAGAAACAATGAACTTAAATTTTGCACAGATTGTTGATTGACTTTTATGAATTATTTTCAAGTTTCGAGTAACATATTTTAAACGTGTTTCTTTTCTAGAACTTGACGTGACTATTTTGTTAAATATTGGTAATTTTGTTAGTCTACTACGTGAGTCAATATCAATAAGGAGTTCATACTCCAAATACCGAGTGATATTTCAAATTTTCTAATGGGAAAAAAATGTATTTTTACCAGATTATGTTGTTTAAATACTAGAAACTAAATGATTGATAAGTCAAATATTGTAAATTATACTATAGAAAATATTAGTCAACAGTATAAAATTTATTAATATCAACATAAATATTTCATTGTGTTACTTCCGGTATGGTAAAAAAATGTTTATAAGCAACAAATAATATGCCAATTAAATTTTAAAAATTTAATTAGCTTAGGTCCAAAATTGTGGTATTTCAAGTGATTTGCAGGACCGGCTCGATCAGTTTTGAGCGCCGTAGAATGTTCTAGGCATTTTTTTAAAAATATATAAATGAAATAATTTTTTTATTAATTGTTACACGAAATTTTTGCACGATATTTAAAATATATTTTCTTCCGAACGAAATTATGTTGTTCTTGAAACGTTATTTTTGTTTAAACATGTAACTTAACGATGAAATAATTTACAAAGTCGATTCTGTTTTAATTTTGCTCGTTTAAATACAAATATGGAGACCACAATCGATTACTTTTGAATAATTTATAACTTGGTGCGAATAATCAATTCTTGTTTGAATATTTACAAAATTTAGTGAAAGTGATGTAGTCGATGAATCAATCAATAAGCGTACATAAATTATTTTGGCTCTGATATCGAATAAATCTTTCATAATGAGTAACCAAAATAATATTCAAAATTCAACTCGCCAGTCGAAATCGTGAAGAAAGACGTAATCTTTGGTGACTCAAGAAGAAATTTGTTCACAATGAATCATTTCTTGTTTAGAAAACACAGGGTAACAAATAGTTAAAATGATAGAAGCAAGAAGGAAAATTAAAATTGGAAACACAGAAGCAGGACAGAAAAAATATAAGGAACTAAGGAACTTAATTAATAGGAAATGCAAGCTAGCGAAAGAAGAGTGGATAAAAGGAAATTGTGAGGATATTGAGGAGGATATGAGAAGAGGTAAAGTAGATTTGGGCTACAGGAAAATTAAGTCACATTTTTCTAAAGTAAAACCAAAGGGTAACATTATATGTGATAAGCAGGGTAAGGAACTCACAGAAAATAAGGAAAAAGCTAGAAGATGGAAGGAGTATCTTGAAGATTTATATAAAGGTAGGCAGGACATGGAGGAGCTAGAAAATGTGGAACAGATAGATGAGGATGACTTAGGTCCTAGCATACTTAGGTCAGAGTTTCATAGAGCATTAAATGATTTACGGAATAACAAAGCAGCGGGGATTGATATGATACCAGCCGAATTAATAAAACACGCAGGGGAAAAAATGCAGGAGCGATTATACAGGTTAGTTTGTAAAATATATGAGAAGGGAGAAGTACCACAGGATTTTCAGCGTAGTAGAATAGTAACAATGCCGAAGAAAATAGGAGCTAATTTGTGTGAGAACTATAGGACCATTAGCCTACTATCACATGCATCGAAGATATTGTTAAAGATTATTTATAGGAGATTAGAAAATAAAGTAGAGGAAAGGCTAGGAGAAGATCAGTTTGGTTTTAGGAAAAACAGAGGGACGAGAGAGGCGATTCTAGCACTAAGAACGGTAGTAGAAAAAAGAAATAGGGTAGGAAAGGTAACTTGCATAGCTTTTGTAGACTTAGAAAAGGCATTTGACAATGTAGATTGGGACATAATGTTTAGAATTTTAAAAGAAACGGGTATAGATTATAAGGATAGGAGAATAATTCTTAATTTATATAAACACCAAACTGCCTTAGTTAGAATTGAGGGGGAAGAAGAGGTAGCAAAAATAGGGAAGGGAGTTCGGCAGGGATGTACACTCTCACCGTTATTATTTAATCTATATATAGAAGATGCAATAAACAAAGTAAAAGAAGAGTATAGTGTAGGTGTGAATGTACACGGAGAGAAAATATATATGCTGAGATTCGCCGACGATATAGCTATATTGGAAGAAAGCGAAAAGAAATTAGAAAGGGTATTGAATGGTATGCAGGCAGTATTGACTAGGGATTTTAACATGAAAATAAATATAGGTAAAACTAAAGTGATGAGGTGTGACAAAAAGGAATGCAGTAGAAAAATGAGGATCACAATAGGAGATAATAGAATCGAAGAAGTGTCAGATTTTTGTTATTTAGGCAGTAGAATCACAAAAGATAATCGAAGCAAGGTAGATATAAAGTGTAGGATAGCACAGGGTAGGAAGGCATTCGTAGAAAAAGAACAGATTTTAAGATCAAATATTGACTTGGGTATTAGAAAAAGATTACTGAAGGTATATGTTTGGAGTGTAGCACTGTACGGGTGTGAGGCGTGGACTATAGGAAAGGAAGAGAAGCGTAGATTAGAAGCACTTGAAATGTGGTGTTATAGGAGGATGATGAGGATTGGTTGGGAAGATAAAGTAACAAATGAAGCTGTACTAGAGTTAGTAGGGGAGAAGAGAAGTATTTGGAGAGTGTTACAACGTAGGAGAGACAGATTAGTAGGGCATATTCTTAGGCATGGGGGGATTATGCAATTGATCATAGAAGGTAGAGTGGAGGGAAAGAGAGGGGTAGGTAGGCCTAGATTGGAGTATGTGAGTCAGATAATTGAAGACGTTGAGATGAATAGCTATAGGGAGATGAAGGGATTAGCTCAGGATAGATCGGCATGGCGTGCTGTTTCCAACCAATCTTTAGGATTGCGGACTCTTTAACTAAGGGTAACATAAAATCAATTTTCACAAATACTCGTTCTTTCATTATTCCAAAAAAAAAATACGTATACAATTTGCCGACAAATTAACCCACAGCTTGATTCATTCATCAATACTAAACCATGATAAATTTTATTTAAAGGCTCGCCAATACAATCAAACCGGGCATTGTGAAGAAGGTAAACCAAACCACCATGGCTTTCAAGTGTATGGAGAATATTAACGCCTTTTTGGACGCTGCTAGAACATTGGGAGTACCCGCGCAGGAGACCTTCCAGACTGTCGATCTTTGGGAGAAACAGAACCTGAATTCTGTCGTTATCTGTCTGCAATCGTTGGGCAGAAAAGTATGATTCGTTTTGATATCTTTATGTTGAATCATTCAAAAAGGCCGTAATTCAGGGTGGTGCTACTGATGATGGGGGATTAGGTTTCGAAATGCGCTGAGTTGAGGATTTTTTTGGGTGATATTTAGGCGATTAATTTTGTAATAACCTGTTTGATTCGATGAATGGTTTAGTACTAACCGAAATAAAAACATACTATCTTTACTATTTATTTGCTCCCGCAACAAATGTGCTGTTTTGTGTGTTTTGCGATAAGATTCCATAAAAATTAGCCGCCGTAAATTATAATATTAGTCTTATAGATTCAATTTTATCACGGGCAATAAAGATTATTTAATTTCACGGCATTCGATTGCAATATTCGAACAGGAATTATACAGAATATTAAAGTATATTATGTTGCGCATATAAGAAATATAGTATAAATAAAATTCGATTATTACGAGTATCGTATTTTTTTAGGCTGGTAATCACGGTTTACCGGGAATTGGACCGAAAGAAGCGGAGAAGAACGAACGACACTTTTCGGAGGATAAATTAAAGGCGGGCCAAACAATAATTGGTCTGCAAATGGGGAGTAATAAGGGTGCTAATCAATCCGGCATTAATTTCGGCAACACACGCCACATGTAATTTCGTATATTTTACATTTTTCTCAATTTTTCGACTTGAAAACCAATAGGGAACATCCATATTTCGGACCAAATTCATTAGAATTCTTTATAGATGCTATATTTATGTTTCCGGAAATTAGATCTTAGGTATTTAATACTCGATTCGTAAGTTTTCGGCCCCATATGACGTATAATTTTTTATTTTTTTTAATTGGTTTTGTAATTTTATTTATGTTTTAGTTTGAACATATTATATATTTTTTTCTATTCGCAATTTAAATTCTTATCTTCGTAATTTATTTAATTAAATTCTAATGCACGCATTTTTCAATTCGTTGTGTATTTAATTGTAGGCCTTATTTTTTTGGAAATACCACATTTTATTTCTGTATCGAATATAATGTGGTGCCAATTTTTACTATAAGTTCTTTTGTTCTGTGAAATTATTTATAATGGTCGGTTCTATATCCTAAGGTGATTTAAAAGAAATTTTGTTGTATTTACAAATTGTTATCAACTAGATGAGCCTTATATGTAATACACAGTATAAAAATTTAACGGTTTTAGAGAAAATCGTATTTTTGTGACATTTAAATATCAGTCTTCCTTGTACTGGTAGAAATTATCGACGTTTAAAATGTAACGTAAATCAAAATAATGATATATGAAATTGTCTAATCTTTCCTGTACCCCTAACTGTATTTAGTTTGGTAATTAACTTTTCTTCAAGTTTTTAGAAAATTATTTTCAATCCACAACTAATCAAGAATTCTTTTTTTTTTAATGCGGCATAGAAAATTACAAGACAACGTAAACAACACATTTCAAATCAAAAAGTATCAACTAATTGTTGAAATAAACTCCATCTTCATCTGGTCCATTAATATTCAACGTTAGTTGATCTTCACTCTGCTTTAATTGTAAGCGAAACATATCTGCGTCATTTCCCTAAAATTTTAAATTCAAAAAATTCTGCGCAAACAATTAAACACAACATACGCCAACAAATCTAGGCATATTATCATGCTCCACCACTGATTCTTCATCATCCGCAATCCCTTCTTCGATTCCTTGATAATTTCCAATCGAATTTCGATCGGGCGAACTGGTTTCATCAACTTTGCACAAACTACACCGATTTATTCTCTTATTCAGCGTATGTAACGATAATCGCTCTTTGGACAGTGCAATTTTATCTTCGGCCAAACGTTTCTCGCGAAGAGACAACGATTTTAGTTGCTTCTGTAGTTCTTTCAAACGCTGGTTGTGTGAGGAACGAAGCAATTGAGCTTCCATTAATGCTATTAGCGATAGAAAATTCATTGAAATGTGAAATAATCAAACTAGACTTCAGTAAGAAGCGAAATAATATTTTTTTTAAACATACCTTCTTCTCCTTCTTTGCTTCGACTTTCAGCACCTCTGTGGAGGACATCCAATTCTCTTTCCCGTGCATTTAATTTTCTTTCTTTATCGACTATGGTCCGTTTGTAAGTCTCCACTTCGGCCGTCCTAAATTTAAAAAACGGTAATATTTAATATTTAACAAAATCTTCAATAGCAACGAACCTTCTTTGTAGTTGTTCCCGTTCCATATCCGCCATTTCTGCAGCATCTTTTGCCACTTGCACAGCTGCTTCAACTTCAGCCCTAGATCTTTGTTCGGAGAACGAATTTGCCGATAGCTTTCGAGATATCTCCAATTTAGCTCGTTCAGCAGAAATTGTCAATTTCTCTTCATTTAGAGAAAGTATGGATTGCCCTTGTTCAGCCAAAATTTGCTCCCTTAAAGTCTATAAATAAACCTGTTTAAAATTGTTATTTTTATTGTTGGTGTAGATGTTTTACTTTGAGCTGTTCTTTTTCGCGTTCCAAGCAATTTCTGTTGAATTCTGCATCGCGATCCAAAGCGGCTGATCGAGCGGTGAGCATCGCGGTCGCTTGTTGCAAAACGTACCTATCTTCGCGCGAATCTTGACTTTGCTGCGAAAGTTTTAGTTCTAAAGTGCGAACTAGATTCATTAATTGAGATCGTTCTGTGTTTGCTTCTTCTCGAGCTTTGTCCAAAGCAAGGCGCATTACTGCAGATTAATAAAAAATTAAATAAAAGAAGAATTGGTTGAGTTAGAGAAGATCGAAGGATAGTATAGTTTTGATGTGAACAATCAGAAAGAAGAAGTAGAATTGGTGACAAAGTAAAATATAAATTCCGATTTAATGGTAATTCATGTAAATGAAACAAAAAATAGAAGACATTAAAATGTTTACATCTAATCTCTTCTTCTTTCGCTTTCATCGACTCTTCCCTAGCCACCGTCAAAACCCCAAACTTCTTCCCAACATTTTCTTGCATCTCCTGCAAATTTCGACTGTTAACCTCAAGCATCTTCAACGAAATATCCAATTTCTGAGCGTAACTTCCAGCATCATCCACAATGGCATTGCTAACATTCCTAGATTGCTTAAAATTTTCCAAAATCGTATTGTGCTCATATTTAATCTCATCAATAACTCTATTTTGATTCTCCCTGAGCATTGTCAGGTCCGTGTTATGAGTTGTTTTTATTTCTTCCACTTTGCTTTTGAAAAGCAATCGTTCGGAAGTGTGTTCTTCTTTTAAGGCTTCGATTTTAGTTGAGTTTTGTAAGGATATGATGTCTAGTTCTTGCTTTAATCGATTTTCTATAGCCTCCATCGATTGTTCTAAGGTTGTTAGTTGTTTTCTAAAGGAAAATAATTCAGTTTAATATTGAAATATTTTTTTTAAACTGTTTTAAAAATTTATTGACTAATTGTCTAGGAAATCCAAAAAAGATTTTATTGATTTCAATAAAATGCTTTGAGTTACGGTATTTGGGTGATATTCTATACAATTTAGAACGTACTTATATGATTCCTCCATCAAAAACATCTCTTCCTTATGGCGTTCCTTTAAAGCTGTTACCATACCTTCATACAAAATCTTCAATTCGTCCCTATTGCTACTTTTGACTTGTTCAAATTCAGTCTTTTCTTTATCTTCGTCCTCCTGATCGACCCTCGCAGGATTGGTAATTAACAATTGTATGTGATTGTTGATCCTTTCTTGTTGCAACCTTATGTTATTTTCAATCATCTGCTGCTTGGCAAATTGTCGATCCAACAGCGTGTTAAAGCTTTGCTCTTGTTTAATCAAGAGTTCTTGTTGTTGCCGCTGCATTTCCGCCATGCTATTTTCATATTTGCGCAGTTGAAGAGCCACCAACACTTGACTTTCTTGTTGTTGCAAAGCGATGGCGGTATTTTGATATTCAATACTAGCCGAAGTCATTTTTTGCTGCGTAAATACGGTGGTATCTTCGAGAGCAGATTGAGCAATTGATATTTGTGAAGGGTCTCGTGTAATTTGAGCTACGTGCGATTTCGGGCCACTTTGAATGGACAAGTGCTGACTAGAAGGTGTTTGTATAATAGCCCTCTGATGATTGGAGTCATCAAGTTTGTCCAAGGACATTTCCGAAGAGTTCGATTTTACTTTTGCTCCGCCAAGCCAATCTGGAAGGTCTGTTATATTTGGCGCACTTTTTGTCTTCATATCTTTTGGAGGCATTGCTACGTCCACTTTTCTGGCACTTTTTGGCCGATCAGGAAGAATTTCTTGGCTAACTGGAGTTACTTGTCTTCCAAGTGGGCTGCTTTTTGGTTTGGAAATTGCTGGTTCGGAAATATTTTCGTTGCTGGTGGCGCCCAAAAGTCCCAAAGGATCTAAGTTTGATGATAGAGGCGTTCTTGATCTTCGTGGTTCTCGTCCTGTAAGCTCTGAAGACAAGAATCCCCTCGTTTGGGGCTTATCTAATGAAATCTTCGATTGGTCCATAACTTTAGGTGTTTCGGCCGAATTGCCGCTCTTCATAAATCCTTCAGTGTTTGGTGGTGGCATTAAATCATCAAAAATTCCTCCAGATTTGGAATCGTCTAGTTTTGGACGCGTTGAACCAAACAAGTCATCCATGAAATCGGATTTTCTCGAAGGAACCTTTTTATTTGCGTCTGCCGCAGGTTTTTTGATGTCCAATCCAACGTTACCAAATAATTCGTTGCCGTCTTCTTCGAAAGTAATTTTTTTTGTTTGTCTAGCAGTTTGTGGACGCGTACTTGTTAAAGGCAGTTCAGAAGGAGTTGCTGTTGGTTTAGTGGAGATTCCTAAATGAGAAAAGGCTTGATCAATTTCTTTTCGAAATTTTTAATTTAATAATTCAAACCTAGCCAATCGTCTTTGGACGAGGCGCTTTCTTTTTTAACCGTTGCAGGCTTGTCCAAATCGAGCCCAAATAAATCCGAAACCGATTTCTTTTCGGGGGATTTTCTGAAAGAACTGCGCTTTGGTTTTGGGTCCTCAAAAAAGCTGTCATTGCTACCGTCTGATAATAAATCTCCAAGAGGATCATCCAAATCAAAATTGGTCATTATTTAAGCAATTTAAAATGGTTAATAGTATATCGACAAAATATTCTTCAGTCTCAATTTTTCAAATGCTTTTTTAGTATATATTTACTTTATTTATAGGAATTAGTTGATTGGATTAATTTTTTTCGAACAATAAGCAAGCAAAAGTTTTGTTTGCATTCTTCTAATTATTTGCGTTTCCATGTTAATATAAAATAATCAATGAAGTTTTTTACAATATTTTTGTGAAGAATTCGTACTCAAACCTTTTAATAAAAACTTTCATAATTAAAGCTACTTTTATTTTTTTATATAAAAAAATAAAAGTAGCTTTAATTTCTATTTTTTTAAATAGGTTTTGCTATTTTCATTTATACAATCCTAATAAAAACTTTTCAGGCATCGCGACGTCCCGATGCTATACAAAATGTTGTGTGCAGTGTACGACAAGTTGCCTATCCAACATTACAAATTAAATTGCCATATGTACCAGTATTTTCAAAACAAAGCAAATTTTTGATTCCTCGCTAAATATATTAATTTACCAGAATGGAAATGATTCCCGAAAAGTAAGTAAACATTCAAATACAATTTGTATGAAAGATTCTTATAATTTCAATTCATTTCGCTGACAGAATTGACGACTCCGCAAATACGTCAAATACGACAACCAGCCCCGAAAATAATGACACAACAAAATCGAAACGTGAAGCCATGTATAAAGCAACTCCCAATTTTCAAGAGAAACAGGAACAAAGACGGGATAGATATTTATCGCAATTAAAACAGTACGTTTGCCTGTTTTATAAAATCACGGTACGATTCGGGCTTTGAATATAGGGATAATGATTTAGTGCATGTTCCGCGATACAGATGTGTTTGCGAAGTTGCCTACGCTCAGCGGGTATCAAGGTCGTCCTGACCTATACATCCTAGGTCAGGTCCTTAATACCTACAATTAAGGATCACTTTGTCATAAGGAAATTTTTTTAGATTTTACTTAATTTAATATCTAGCTAGAATATTTAAATCAGTTGAAGTTTTTTTAGGGCAACCCGAAGTTTTTATAGTTTGCCTACATTTATTTCCTTTTTCCTATACGGTTATTCTCAGCCAGATTCGTACTAAAAGGACATGTTTCATTTTGTCGTTTCTCTAGTAAAAGAAGCAGCCAGATTGACCAAAGGCGTAGATTAGACGAAGTACTTAACGATGTAGATATACATTCAGAGGCTGACGATGGCTCGGAACAAAAGCGCGTCCATAAAACCCGTCGAAAACCGAAACAATTCTACGGGCATAGAATAATGCTGTCTGAGTGGTTATTCTCAATTCCCAGCGATGTTGAATCGCATTGGTGTTTTAAGATTTGTCCCAAGGGGAAAAGAGAGCTGGTAGTTGCTAATGATGTATTGATTCACTCATTTTTTTTGTTGGAAAATGTATTTATCTCAGTTCTATCCGGTTTTAGTGTTATACTACCGTTTATGATAGAGACGGTTTAATCCAGGCTCAATTTGAGTCTAACTTACCCGGCGGTAGTAAACGAACTGGCTTCGGTAAATTTACAATATTAGATTGTATTTTCGATTTCGATTCGAAAAAATATTTCGCGTTGGACATAATTGCGTGGAATTCGTACAGCTATACACAAATAAGTGTGAGAACAATTTTAAAAATAAATCGTACAATTTGCGTATAAAATTAAGCGATACAGATTTACGTGTTTCGGGATTGCAGGACCAATTTTGGTCTAATTTTCTAATTGGTCTAATCGAATTTTTAAACGAAAATTAGATGATCGCTAACATAAATACCGAAGAACGTAAATCGATATTTTATTTGAACTAACTAATAAAAATGCGTAATTTTAGTGCGAATGTCGATTTTTCTTCTTAAAATCAAAACTAGACGATTTAAACGAAACGGAATCAACTCGTGTAAAATTTGTAGAAATTCCATCGTATCGCTGCGAAATAAATAATCTTGAACACTCACTAAATTCACCATTGCTTATAATTGGCGAGGAAAAATTAACCTGCGACGGTATCTTGTTCTACCACGTAGATGGTTTATACAGAGCCGGACTAACTCCGCTAGTTCTCTGGCTAAAGCCGTACATGATTTCCGAACTGTTTCAAATGCCCGTGCATGAAAATTTATTGAAATATCGTCCGAAATCGTATAAGAATTTTGCGATCTTTACGAAACAATTGCAGGAAAAATATAAAGTCTCGAAGGTAAGATTGTATATTTTTTATTGTGAGGTACTTTAAAATTTTTTTTTTACGCAGATGGAAGAGGAATCTATTGAAAGTATCGTGGAAAGTATAGATGATAAAATAGACGATATTTAATATATACATGTTTTAAACACTATAACTTATACTATTGTATTTAAATAAATGTCGCGCTTTTTTTATTTTAAATGTATGCTCGTATTATTTTATGTATTTATTTTTATTAATAAAAATCCGGTTTATAGTAAAATAATCTTTTTATTTTTTAAAAGACTCATCCTTTTTTAGTTTAAGTACATATAATATTTTAAAATTAACAACTTTTTAGGCCGGTTTACTACATGCAAATATTCGTATCAATGTACAAGATTATTATTAACAGATATTCTTACACTAGATTAGTAAAATTGTATTATTATTAAATATAAAATAAAAGGGGAATCTTAAACACTATTGAACATTTTAAACATAAATTTGCAATATATATATATATTACAACTGCGGAAAGTAGAAAATTGTATGTTCAAAAGAAACTAAATTAATTAATCGATAAATAATAATTAAATTTATTTATTATTTAACGATAATTTGAACTATTTATTAAATGAAATAATATGTTGTTAATGAATAATATGTAATATTAATTAAAAGTAATATTATTTTTGTTTTATTAATAATAAATATTTCATTAATTTATTGTATAATTCATCTTATATCAATGAATCACAGCACCCAATCACAAAATGGACGGACCATTAATATAAATAATTACAATAACGAATTTAAACATTAAATTTTCTTGAGTTATTCACACTTATAATATCCTAAATTCAACGGTTTATTATATTTATTAGCGTTAGTAAATGACACAATTTATTTATATATTGTTACAACATTCATTTAAGCAGATCGTTTGAGTTTAACTTCAAGTAATTGCGGATAATTTTCCACAATATTGAGCAAGATTCCATCAATGTACGTACGCAGATCGTTGTTGACATCTTGTAAATCTTTTAGAGCCTGCTGCATCTGAAAAATTAAACGATGTTTCTTGAAAATGCTATCGAACTACTCTAATGCTATTAAACTTCGGTTAATCGTGCAATTTGTACAGGAATTTTAAACATTTATTAGATTTTGCAATTAGAGACTCCAAGATCGATTGGTAAATTATTTCTTTGGCAATTATTAGAAGAAACGGTTCCAAGTCCAAAATACCTGTACAATTTTTTTAATAAATCTTGTTTAGTTTTGTTAAATCTAAATAAAGAAACGTATTATTTGCGGCTGTGTTAATTATAAAGCGCAGGCGTTAGATTTTTGGTTTATAAATATACACAAATAAGACACCAAATGTAGGTAGTTTGATTTAATTTTAAAGCTTTAGTCGCGAAGCAGCTCATAGTTCGAATTAGTATGTCGTGCGTTTTTTTTTTTTTAAGAATTTTGAGTGCATACCTTCGCAACCGATTCAGCGTCTTTCAGTGGCTTATCAGGCTAAAAAAACAAAGACAGGTTTTTTACTATAGATAGAAGCTTAGGAAGCTATCCCAAAAATTATAGGCTAGCTATTTTTTAAGAGATTAGCTTTAACGCTCGTAACGTTGTAATACATTTGCTGGAATGGATTGACGCAATAATTAATTGTGAATTTAAA
Source organism: Leptodirus hochenwartii (assembly GCA_947310635.1). NCBI lineage: Eukaryota > Metazoa > Arthropoda > Insecta > Coleoptera > Leiodidae > Leptodirus > Leptodirus hochenwartii. The sequence continues at coordinate 2,467,593 of OX371179.1, forward strand.
ATGTTACTAATTTAGCGCTTATAATGTTTAAATGGTTCAGTTTTTACGTCTGGCACATCAATAACATTTACAATTTTGGAACACTCACCTCATCCTGTGACATCGCTTCTAATTCGGCTTTCAAGCTGAACTCTTCCACGCCAGCTGTTAGCTTCCTGCCCTGTTCGACGCCCGCATGTAGAATACCCGCCTGGAGTTCTTCGTTTACCTCCAGCAGCTGTTGGTTCTTCTCCCGCAGCAAGGTCATCTCTTCGTGCAGTTCGTCCAGTCTCAACGCTTCGGGGGACGTCGTGGGTAGCGCTGGCGTGCGAGACTCCGCTCGGAGCTTCTCCACCTCATGGGACAGCTCGTCGATGAGGTGCACTTGCACGTCTTGCTCCTTGATCAGTCTATAAAAAATCAATGAGCTTGTAATGTTCTTTAAATCCTTAAGTGATTTTACACCTTCGTTCAGTTTCTTTGTAAGCATGTTCCTGCTCTTTGTAATCTAATAGTTCATTCCTTAGATCTTGTACGTGGTCAGTGAGTTGCTTCCGTTCCTGCTCCAGCTTTTCTATGCGAGCTCGTTGACGATGTAGTTCGTCTTTGGCGTTTCCAGCTTCGCTTTCAGCTGCCTGAAGACGAATTCCCGAATTTTCTAGTTGCAGTTGGCGTTCTCGATCGATTCGAGATGTTAGTTCTTTAGAACGCTTCTGTTCGTCCTATAAAACAATCATTTTTCTGTACAAAACAATATGTTTCCTCCGAAACGAAATTATTATTTCGCTATATCTTCGATTTGTACATTTCAAGATACAATTGTATAAATTAATAAAAATATATTTAAACAGCCTAGTTATTTTTGACGAGGGAATAAACTGATTTTTTCAGCATCTTACCTGAAGCCTTTCTTCGTAACGCAATTCGGTCTCTCGAAGTTGTTCTTCGAGCATAATAACACGAACTTGCAAAGCCGCATTGTCGGCTTTGACTTTGGCGTAACGTTCGTTATTATGGTTAGCGGAGTCCTGAAAGACACCCATTTGTTGCTGCAATTCTTGGACCTAAGCAATACAGCAAAAAAAAATTACAATCAAATTTAAAAAATTATCACTACGGTGTTAAATTATAATATAGAAATGTACATCTAGCTACTTAATGCTTGTTACGGTATTTGGGTGATATTCTATATTATAATACAATTAAAGTTTATTACCGCATATTTTTATATATTTCGAAAATATTTTGGCGCAATTAAAGTTAAATTCATATTTAATTTATTTCCCTCCTTTATTTACTTGAACGTCGAACCAATCATAAAATAGAATACAGCTGCCGGCTTGAAACGGTGTATTGTTGGTTGCAGCATCAATGTGAAATTGTTTCGTGCTCCGTGACTTCCAAGTTTTAATTGAAATATTAGGAAAAAGCGTCGAAATCAGTGAAATTTTATAATAATTCAATAAAACTAAAATTCGGCATCAAATGGACATAATAATCTACTTCGAATTTAGAAAACTAAACAAAAAACATCTATTTCGGTTTTTGACATACGTTTATAGGTTAACAGGTATATCTTTAGATGACGGTAAAGTCGGAATTCGTCTGGGCCGATAAGTATTTTCAAGCGGAATTGCGAAATGACTGTGGTAAGCCAGTTTTTTCTTATATTTTGCTTTTTACTAAATAGTAGCACCGATTGCTTTGCTTAAAGAAATTATTTATCAAATAATACATCAATACAAGTAAATAAACGGTAAAAACATTTGACTTTACAAAAACAGAACCTAAAAAACACATAGTAGTAAGATTAAAAAGATGTATATAATGGTGCAAATTTTAACGTATTTTATAGCCTGAAGAAGAAATCGTAATATATTTCGAAACGGCGCTTTAGAAGAGGGTGGTTTCATTTCGAATTTGATCGAAAATACCCGATAACTACAACATATTAATTCATTACGGACGAGAACTAAGATTAATTAATTGATAATCACCTAAAAAGTTACAGTGCAACGCGAAGCCGGTGAGTTACCTTCTTTTTAATGTACCACTGATTTTTTCGCATAGTTCTTGCTCATATATTATTAATCGTTCTAGCATTCCCTTGTGTAATTTGTGGTAAGAAAGTAGTGGAAGAAATTGACACACTGACACCGAATTCGGTCAATCAATACCATTTTATACATTGCTTAGCACGGATCGAATTAATGCAATTGAAAACAAACGTGATTTAGCATGCATTAAGGCGTGAGGAATATGTTTATTTGCTAAGGCATTCGGTTTATTAAAGTGAAGCTATTCCTCGATTTAAACACGGTCATTTTAGAAACTAGTCTACTGTTTTAGTAGTAGTGGGTGTATATTTATAGTTTATAGTCCGAAAAAAAGCGAATCTTTAAAAATAGATCGCACTAGTGCGACAATTGAACATTAACCAGATCTATTTTTAAATTAAATTTTCTAGAATGATATTGCATCGCGAAATGTACATGAAGTGTACCAAACCATGAAGATAATGCTCAACAAATACGTTGGCAATCAAATGACAAGATCCGATGAACTTTGTCTATAGGATTTTTTTTATAAATGCAATTTTAAAACCCTTCTTCGTGGTCTGACTAAAATGAACAAAAACAACTACTTGCTAGACTCACATTTTGCTTCTTTTATTATTGAAGAAGAGAATATGAATCAGTTACCACCGACGTATTATTTACAATGCTATAAATACAACAAAAATTAGTTAAAACTAAAAATTACTTTATCATAAGTAGAACTGATACTGTTAGCCCTGTTCACGAATTTATTTCCTCTTTGGCCGATCGAATTTGTTAGCAGTTTAACGTCACTACTCCGCTGATCCGAATTAGGGCCGACGAATTCAAATTGACCCTCCCACATATCGTAGTCCAACTCTGGCGTTTTAGGATCACAATCATCATCGCACTCATTGCTCATACATTTATCACTGTCATTATTATTCACCGACAACGTTTCATCTGCACTATCATTATCCTCATCCGATTCTAACATTGTCGCCTTTATACATGATTTATTTTTGGTTGGTGGTCGGCTTTGATTTAGACTAAATGCGACGCTTGTCATAGCTCTTCAACTGTCTCGTTACATTTCACATTTGTTAATTATTTTATTTCGGAGCGTTTCTAATTGATTTTGCGTGGTTTTCTTATTTTATATGTGGTCAGAGAAGGTTCGCGACATCCTCGATCTAAATGGGATTTATTAAATTGACCTTTTAATTAAGCGTGCGATTATAAATTAAGACTGAATTCGAAAATTAGGTTGGGCATAGTTATATTTTTCTCGCTGGTAATTTTATTTATTTTTCGTGTATTGAAATATTACGATTTGCTCATATTTTTCTTCGAAATTCAACTACAAGAATAATGTACACACTTTTCAGTAATAAATTTTAGTATTCAGTGGCAAAAATATTATTTGAACACTTTCTCGTTTGTTTTTAATGCAGGTTTATTTGTAATGGCTAATTTTAGATTTTTGTCATTTCAGTAACAAATAAAAAAAAACAAAGTAAATATACTTTAATTGCGTTATTGCAGGAATTAATCCAGATAAGATAAATAAGATTAAAAAATCGTGTTGGGCGCTTGAAATTTGACGATTTTCACAGTCGAATTTTGTATATTTTAACAAAAATACATTCAGACGTTTCGTTCTTTCATTACAAACAGCGGGCATCTTCTGGTTTTTACGTAGGTCTTGAAATAACCGCACCCAAGTAAGAAAAACAAATTGAAACACAACATCCGTTGAAATAAAACAGTCCGGCTTCAGACACAAGCAAATAAACGTTTATTTTAGCGTTGTCCGCTGGATTTGTGAATTTCCACTTGCACCGAAACTTGTGTTTAAATTAATTTACGGTCGCTAAACACACAACTAAATATTTTTCGAAGCTACGAAACATTAATACGATATTGCACCGATGCACTAATATAGAAAATTAATTTCGCTAGCGTTATCACAATTATAACTCGGTCAATTGCGTTATTATTTGAAGATAACGCGAGTTAATTGAGCCAAAAAAAAATTTATCAACCGGAAAAAATTATTATGCGAGGCTACAACGTGGTTTTGAATGAATATTATTACTGAGCGCAACAATATTCGTCGACTTGGTTCGGTGTAATGTTCGAAATTACGCTTTTCTGACGTAGTTGGTAGGCCTTTGCCAACAGCCACATTATTACGTTGTTTATAAACGAGGCAGAATTAATTTTATATACAGTGATGAGTTATAAATCACTTGGAAGATAGTACGTTGTTTATTTACGAGTGTATTGCATTTCTTCAAAATTCTTCTTCGTTTATTTCTTCAATTAAAGTCGCTCTGTTTTTGAAAGATGCGCTCAGTTAATCAGATGATGAACAATTGTTCAATTAACGAAAAGAATCGAAAGATTTTTTATTTCGCAGTCGTTTGAAGAAAATTTAAGCTGAGATGAGTTTGAAAACTATTTTTTTTTTAATTTTGGTTTATTATATATATTTTTTTAACCTGAATAATTATCAATCTCATGTTGAATTTTAAATTTTATTATCAAAAAAACTTCAATGGACTTGTTGGTTTTTGAAATTATGCCCCTCTTAAAAAAATGCCACTAAAAAAAATATATCCACGGAATTAACATAAAAATACAATTATACATTAAAAAAAAAATGATTCATTTCTCAATCACCCTATATATTCTACATATGTGCATGTATTATACAACCATTGATGCTTTATATACAGTGTATCAATTACGAGCTTGTATGCAGATTGGGATGCGGCTTTTGAATAAAATCCGTGTACACTTATCTCATTTTAAAGAAAGATATAACATACGGATGTGCGGTCAGTGAACATAAGAACATAGATGGGCGTGAAGATATGCAAATGCCCTGAAGAATAATATCTATATTGCGGAAGAAACGTTGCGTTTGAGTGTGTATTTGTTTGAGAGTAATGATACAAAATGTATTGTAAAATCTAAAGGAATGATTTCAAAAAATTGCAGTTTTATGTGGTTGTATAATACAGAAATTTTAAACCAAAAAATGCAAAAGAAAATACCAAAAAAAACGAAACAATGATTTATATCTGTTCAGATATAAATTATTTTTTTATTTGTTATTGAAATATATCCATTAAAATATATATATAATATCATTTTTAAATTGAAAAGTGTTTTGTAATTTCTGAGCTAAGAATTTTTTTTGATAAGCACAGTGCGGTGTTGTAAATTTGTATTTTTTTGCAGTAGAAAACAAATCGATGAAAAATAGGCTCAATTTTGAGAATTAAAAAAATTATTAACAACGTCAGATTGTCGAATTTAAACCATTCTTAATGCGTGTTAAAAATATAACGTCCTTACCAAGGTTCTGTAAAAAAAATTCTTGCGTCAAAATACAACATGTTTCTTAAGAAAAATTAAATTAGCAGACCGTCCCCTAAAATTGTTTTATTTTAATCAAGAGGTACGGAAATATTCCTCTTCAGCTTTTCCTCTACAAAAATATTTAAACACTCTTTGAAGATTTAAAAATTGTCACCACAAAATGAACTTCTTCATTTGAAAAAAATACCTTGTAATTTATTACTCTCTTATTTAAAGATATTTCAACTTTTCTCAAGGTCGTAAAATCATTTAAATATAAACTGGAGGAGCATATAAACTATTTTTGAGGCAGAGATATTAATACTTCTTCAGAAGAAAATATTCGAAATATATATCTAAATCTGTAAATTACTAAATTCACAAAGGATTTAATTACTTGTACTGAAACGAAGCACCACATTTCAAAATTCAAAATGTTGCCTTTCTTTTATCTGCATTTGTTATTGACCACGGCTCACAACTGTACAATGAAACTTTTCTACGAATATTTTTATCTACTTTATTAATAATAATTTTCTATTTTCACAATCACGCATTTTAGACAAAAATAAATAAATAAATAATAATAAAACACAAATTTTTAACAAAAATATATAATTTTCTCAAACGAGAGAAAAAAAAATCGAGCAAGTAAAAACATTTTTAAACGTTGCTATTTATATTTTGAAACCACGTGTAAATAAATCAAATTATTTCGCACAATTTAATTAAGGCATAATTAAAAATAAATAAATAATTTTTTTTTTACTTACAATGACGTGAAAAACGAGAGGTTTTCCGGTTTTCGTAATAATTTGTCGAACTTTTTCACGGAGCGTTCTTAAAGAAATCAAAATAATTTTTAAACACTTCACGCAAAACAATTTTTTGCTCGTCGAGTAGAATTTAGAAAATTTTAGATCGCTTTTCGTAAAACTTGCGGCTTCATTTTGCCGAGGATCCGACACTGATAATAAATTGCTAAAACTTTTATTTTTGTAATTGTAAAACGATGAAATTAATTTCAACGACATTTTCTTCCGTATAATTTTGTAAGTCGCTATAAATTTTGAAAACACGTTCTGCTAGATATATTCAAATTTGTGTACATATTTTTTTTTGATTTATTTATGAAATATTTATTTACCTCAGATAAAATTTATATCTATTATTTATTTTCGTTTTAAAGAAAATTTACAATTATTAATTTACAGAAAGTAAATAACCAGCTATTGACGATATAATTAAAAAAATATATATGAAATCGAAGTCACAAAGCCATTGTCATAATTGCCAATCGCTAAATCAAAATCCCCCACTTTAAATCGTTTTTTTTTTTCAAATTAATTTTATTTTCTCTCAAAAAAACGTATAAAACAAAACAAAGCATAACAATGTAAATAAAATAACCCATTTCGACTAACTAGAAGCATTTAAAAGTTAAATGCGCATTTCGAAATTAAGTCCTTATCTTTACAACTTCATTTTAATTTCAATAAAAAAGAAGTTGCCTTCCTTATTATATTTCATAGTTTTTACACCGTATTTTCAATAAAATCGAATTTCAAGTAACGAAAATTCTCTATTGTATATAGGATTCGAACCCAAAACTAACGTGGTGATAAACCAACGTCTTTACAATTGCGCCAATACGACAACGAACATTTCTTCGATTTAAAAATGAGATTTCCATTATAAAGAAATTCCATTTAATCACCGACGTTTGTCTAATTGTTTCGCTGCTGTAGATGAGGGCTTCATTTTAGAAATGCGCATCTACCAGATTGATATATGTCTTAAAATACGATTTTTGCCTAGATTAAATACGATTGGAAAATTATATTGCACGAATTAGTTGAATAAATAAAAGTTTAGTTATTTTTTATAATATTTACTATACCGAGTGTTTTTGCTCACCTTGTGGTTTAGGTCTAGAACGGGGTCCTCTTCGAGGGAACCATCTGAATACATATCATCGGCGGTATCGCACGTGGAACTTCGTCCGGATGAATTGAAGCTGGAGCTACGGTACAAATGACTAAAACATACCCAAAGAAGAAAGCGGATGGTTAAGTGAATGATGGCGACGATGGTAAGGTGAATAGATTTTCGAGTTTTTCGATAGTTTTTCGGGGTGGATTAAAAAATTGAACAATGGGGCCATTTAAAAAAGGCAGAAAGTCGGTGAAAATAGCAAAATTATTGTAGTGTCTTGGGAAAATGAGAATAACGACAAAATTTGATAAAAAGAAGAAGATATGGTCAGTTTATATTGAGACAAAAATAATAATTTAAAAGAAATTATAAATAAATAGCGACGAAATACATTTTGTTTTTGTACTTATCTGCCCGAAGAGCAATTGTAATATTTTTGCAATGATTATTTTGATATGTTAGAACTTATAAGTAATTTTTTTTACTACAATAAAAAAAATTGGTAGCTCATTGTGTTATATACAGAATATAAAATAAATTTATTGATGAATTTTGTTTTGGCGACAAATGAACGATTTTATATAAATATGGAAATGTCAAATTATTAAAATCGATGAAAATGTGTGAAAATGCATTTTAATGTTATTAGTTGTTTTTTTTTTTTTGGAAAAGGTTAAATATGCTGCTTTTTTGAACAATATAAAATTTCAGCTCAAAAGTGACTTATCATTTGCTTTCATTTATTTAATTCTGCAATATTTAAATTTCATTTTCCAGTTTTTTTTTGCTATAGTCACTTTAATTTAATATTTTTGGTATACTTTTCACATTTTCGAAAGACTATTTTTTTATTTTCTATTAGTATCAAAATATAATTTGATCAAATGATTTAAAATGTGCAACAGATTATTATGCGAAATGAATATTTCTTTCGAAATGAGCAATTAGAAATATTTTTATACGGACGTCCAATAATAATTTTTTTTTGAACACCTGATAAGGTGATTCATTGGGATATTTTCTAATTGAAAATGATATCAGAATGCGAAATCTGCAAAAAGGAAATTGAAATTTTTTAAGTACAATTTTCTTTCATATTGCCAAATATATTTTCGCGATATTTTATAATCAAATATCGTTGTTTTTGCATATAGATAATGGGACATTTGTCGGCGTAGGATTTCTCAGCAGCCACCTGCAGACGAACGAACCGAAATTGTACGCTGAAGAAGTTGAAGAACATATTCGCTGTTGAGTTATTTATGGCAGACGTTTGATAATTCGTTACTGTCTTAATAAGAAATTCCATCATGAATTTCTTCTGTTTCTAATAAAATAATAGTGATAAAGTTATTAAAAATCGTGTTTATTAAGAAAAACTTGGTTAAGACTTTGATATGAAGAACTTTCAACAGTTTTAGTAAAATATTGTTCTAGTAAAAATACGAATTTCTTTAATTTCTAATAAAACACTTGTGCTATAAAATAATGGTGATAAAGTTATTAAAAATCGTGTTTATTAAGAAAAATTTGGTTGAAGACTTTTGATATGAAGAACTTTCAACAGTTATAATCAAATATTGTTTTAGTAAAAATATGAATTTCTTTAATTTCCATTAAACTTGTGCTATGAAATAATACTGATAAAGTTATTAAAAATCGTGTTTATTAATAAAACTTTGGTTGAAGACTTTTGATATGAAGAACTATCAACAGTTTTAGTAAAATATGGTTTCGTAAAAAAAAAACTTTCGTGGAATTTTAAGAATAGTGCTGTCTGTAAAAAGAACAATATGTTGAGATTTTAAAAACTTCTTGCTTTATCTCAAAAAAACGTGTTAATCAAGATTTTTTTTATCCAAAACCAGTTCAATTTAAGCTTAATCTTCGGTTAACCTTAACAAGTGTTGACTTTTTTACTAAACTCGGAAATAATGTTAAGGTCAATAAAATACAACAAAAAGGAAATGCGCCTTTTGAAGTTTAAAAAGTAATAAAAGTTTTATGACATTCGGAAAAATGTTAAGTATAATAAACTATGTCAAGAGAGCGTGATTTCTTGAAGTTTAAAAATTATCAATTCGCTGATGTTCGCGCTGCAATTTTCGGTAATAATTTGAAACTTGGTGCAAATTTAAAAAAAAAGTGAACAGTGTAATTCGCTTTTTCTACGTGGCTCTGGGACGTTTTTTGGAGAATTTCTTGCGTTCGTGCTATAAAAAGACGGTAATAATTTACTCTACAAAATCTTTTGCACGTTCAAATTTACAATTTCTTCGAATTTTTTTAAAAGTATATTCTTAATTTTTTTTTTTATGAAACAGCTCATTTTTCAAGGGTTTTAATACATAAGCTTTGGACTTTAACTTCTTTGTGCTAATATTTTTTAATCAATCCAAAAATTGTATTTTTATCAACTATTAGAGTAAAAACGATGCACAAAAATTATCATGTCTCATTTGAGAAATTCATAACTTTTTCTATTTTCCAGACAATTCCAATTCCGGTTCATCATCAAGTAGTAAGTGCAAAAACGAAGCTAAAGAGTCCGAGGGTACTTTGAAGAAAAATTCAATTTTGTCATTTAATTATGCAAATTTTATGCAAGAATTTTATTCAATAGACTCTCAAATAAAAAAGGACCAAATATTTTTTATCGATTTTTTTTGTGATGTACTATAAATTGTATTTGTGTGGTATATCGGTGCAGCAGTGGCGTATCCAATTTGAGGTTAATTTTAAACCTCTCAAACGTACCATATTAACTTTTGCGCCAAACGAAAATTATATTTGTTTGGTAAAATTGTATTTTTGGTATATATTTTTTCTGCAAAATTAATAAGGTGCAGAAAAATTTGGTCACCCTTTTTTTATCGATATACAATTTAAATAGTATTGCAGAAAAAAATTAAAAACGCCTACGCCTATGTTTAGTAATATTTAAAGCGCCTCTTAAAGAAATCTTTTTAGAAATTGCGAAATCCATATAAAAAAAATATTATTAATTCTTCTATATTGTATACAGTGTGAATATTAAAAATTAAATTAGTAAAAAATTATTTGTTAAAGAATTAATCAATTTGGTGTAGCGAAAAAGGGAATTTCAAAAATTTTCGAAATTTTATTTCGCGGAATTTATTTCTCATCTACTCACAGTTTAATGAATTGTTTTTGAATTTTAACGAAAATTCGGAAAAAGTTGAAAAGACTGTTTTAGTTATTAATTGACTTAAATGCAATTTAAAAAAAATTAAAACTTCGACACGTATCTTCCTCTACAAAAGAAATTATAAAAAAAAATATCCCCGGTTATATTTACAATATTTATATATTAATAATCAATTTTTCCTCAAGTTCAAAATGTCCTTCATTGAAGCAATATATTTCTCCATTTCCATAATTACTCGTGCGACTATTTATGGAAAATCAATTCCATTAATTATTCGAATAAGCGTGACTTACCTCGCTACGGAATTAGAACTAAGTTGTGGCTGGTGTCTTCTTCCAGTGCTAAAACAATTAAAATTACATACGAATTAAAAAAATGGATTTTACATTGAACGAAGAAATGTTTATTAGAAAATAATACCCGCTTCGATTTAGTCCATGTCTATAGTGTTTTGGATTTTTTTTTTTTGAACAGTTAGTTCTTTGGCAATTTGTGTGTTTAAAAAAACTCATCACGCATTGTTATGTGATTCTATTCTTCGGTAATGAACCTAGATGTAAGACAATTCAATTATTTTGCGCATTTTCCGCATTATTATAATAATGTTCGATTCGTTGGAAAATATGAAAAATAAAATAACTGACAAAATAAAAAAAAAATTGTCAGTTCTAATTTAATCTTCATCGTTCGAATACTGAAAAGAATCTAGACTTTTGGAAATTTTCAATTTTTTGTTTGACCATTTTGAACAAGTCAAAAAATGCCTTTTTAAGAAGCTCTAATATGTCATTCCTGAAGAAGGTAAAAAATATCTAAAAAAAGTACACTTCATTGCAATATAAAAGTATATATTTGAATAAATAATTGTATTTTTGTTGAACATCCGAAATATTCGTACCATTTCTCGACTTTTTATTCAAATTTAAATTTTTATTAAAATTTTTATTACCCGTTGAAAACATTTTTTTTCAAGAATTATTCTTTCCATTGAATGTATTTTTTTTTAAGTGGAGATTTAAAGCCTCATCTTTATTTATTATGCGATTACATTTTTTATAATTAATGAAAAATATTCTTTAATACTTGCGATTTTTATTGTTTTTTTTTACAAAACTACGAAAGTAAAATAGATACAACAAAAAAGTAAAAAAATTATTTTGTTAAATGTGCATAATTTTGCTGATAGATTTTCAAATTTTTTGCTAAAAAATTTGGCACTTTTGTTTCGCGATATAATTAATTATATACTAATTTAATAAATCTTCAATAATCAATTTTTTTCGTGATGTATGAATTTATTTGAAATTTAGTTATTATTAATAGAAAAGAATTTTCAATTAAAAATACTATTACATTTTTTCATCAACATACTTTTCTAATCGTTAAAATAAAATACATAGCTATAAAATATTTTAATTTAGCAATAGCAAAAATTTTCATAAACATTTTTTTATAAGGAACACAAATCGTATACTTTTTTTTTTCATTTTTCACGTCATTGTATTGCAAAAATTTCGCACTTTTCAGTGCAAATTTATTGGCTATTGTATTAGAACGCCTGTACAGAAACAATAATTGCGAAATTCCTCACAAATGTTGTGCGAAATGCAATTTCAACAATACCAGGCGAATGATATATGCAAGTGCATTTAAGGAATGCAGATTACATTACAACAGTGGCGTATCATAAACGTTTCGGACAGCAAATGTAACGTTCGTTGAATATGTGTAAATATTCTTATTTATTTAAGGGTGGTGGCTCCTGGCATTTGTTAATAATTTTTATTTGTGGATATTTTAATATTCAATTCTACACGTGTTTCAATTTTATTTTTTTAAAGACTCCGGGTGGGCCAAATATTAGATATCAAAAAGTATAAAATTTTCATCAAATTTAACATCAAAAATATTTTGTACTTTTTGTGTTAAGAAATTTTTTGATAAAAATCACGCAATCGTGTAAATTTTCCACCTAGCTGTTCAAAATATTTCAACTTAGATATTAAGGCCTAGGCAATTTTTTTTTGGAAGGTCGTGTTAGTTTTTCATTTGGTCTCAAAGTAGAAAAATGTTTTTATGAAAAACTGTCATTTTATATACTTTAAAATTATGCTGCCCAATTGTTGATACGCCACTGTATTAAAAATATGCAATTTTAATCATTCAAACGTTGGATCGCCTTAGTTTAAGTTGTATAATAGAAATTAAAATACTCAAGAATTGTTAATTACTTATACATAATATTATACAATTGCATAATAATTATTATGTATTTTTATTTATCGATTTACAACATTTTTACACAAACTTTTTATTGTAGAATTTTTTTTAAATCTAATTTGGATTTGTGTCTAATTTGTGGATTATTTTTTTTCTTCAAAATATTAGTTGTATATTTATAGTCAGGTAAAATGTTCAAAATGCCCCAAAAAAAGAAATAATTTTAGTTGGCTCTTAATTATATCATATTTCCTAAAATTTTCTAGTTTTTCTAAAAAATATATTTGTTTAAACAATACTGTTATTGTATGATAATAATAATAATACAATTTTAATTAGATTTATTAATTTACAACATTTTTTGTTGTTAAGAATTTTCTGCAGAAATTCACAACAAAGAAAATGAAAACAAACATTTTTAATAGAATTTTTAATTTTTAAATATTTCTAAAAAATATATACTTTATAAATATATATACAAATATTTTTTGTCGTGAAAAATACTGTTTTTGTCCGCGAAGCACGAAAATGTCTAAAAACGCTTGTATTCGTTGAAAGTGATCGTTTTTAGACATTTTGAACTTTCTGACGTTAATAAATTTATTTTCAGAGATAAAAATTTTTTTTTTGTTTTGAAAAATATAATTTTAGTCTGTGAAGTACGAAAATGTCTAAAAACGCTTGTATTCGTTGAAAGTGATCGTTTTTAGACGTTTCCAGTTCTTTGACGTTAATAAAAAAATTTTCAGTATTAAAAAAAACTATAGAATTATGTAGAAACTAATTTATATTTTAAATTAGATTAATTAATTTACAACATTTTCTTTATTTAAAATTTTTCTGCAGAATGCAAAACTACGAAATTTATAAGAACACGATTTTTTTTTTGAACAGAAATTTTTAATCGTAATAATAATATATCAAATTCTTGAATAATATTTTTTTCAAAATATTTTTTGTATAGTTACATCCAGATAAAATGGTCAAAACGTTGCAGAATCGCCAAAAAAATTTTCTTATCTTTCTACAAAAATAAATCTAGTTTCGTTCGATTTGTTGCGATATTTAAAATATTTGTCATATCAAAATTACTTAACATTTTTTTTTTTTTGTAGAAACTAAACCAAAATTGATTTCCCATTAGAAATAATACACAAACGACAGAATTTACACAAAATAAAATATACTGTTCGTACCAATTCTTTGTTTTGAATAATGTCCAACAACATTTATTTTATTCGATTTCTTTTCTATGGTCACACCATCATTAGTGAGATTATTACTCTACATAGTGCTAAAGCTATCGAAATTTTTTTTTACGAATATTTCATATATTTAATCACGAAAAATCTGGACATCGAATTTTTAAGTTAAGGTATTTTTTTTTTTACGAAAATAATTTGTTGTGAATTTTTTAGTTTATCCACAAACATTTTTTTTACGCTTATACAGCGTTTTTTTATTGATTAAAAAATTAGTCATTTGCTCGAACAATAAAAATAATAGTATAATAATGTAACACGAAAAGGCTGATTCTAACAAAAAAATAACAAGAAAGTTATTTCATCATTTGATTAAAATTATTTAAAAACATTGTACAAAAAATACTAATGTTTAAATGTTAAAAATTCACCGCGTACTTTTTATAAAACAAATCTCTTTTAGTACAATTTATATTAATTAATAGCAGATTCCGAAAAATATGAATTAATAAACATTATTTTTATTTAGGTTATAGATTTTGCCGTTATATTTTGATATTCCATATTAAAGAAGAAATAAAAATACGATAGTTTATATGGCAATTAAAACAAGTTCCTAATTATTTTTATTGCCTTAAAACTTTCTATAAAATATTACAACTTCGTGGAAGTATTAACTTTTATAAATAGAAAGCATGACAAAAAAATCACTTACTGTCTGAAAGAACCCCATTTTCTATGTGGTAGATTATCGTGATGACTGAAACAATAAAAAAAAAAGAACATAATGACTTTTCGTAGAAAAACAAATTATTCACACGCCATTTTTCGAATGAACATTTAAAAGAGGTTATTATATATTTTTTGAATCGATCGAAAGTGCAAAATACAAGAACGAAAATAAAAATAAATTGGAAACATTTTTTGTTAATTTGAAAAATGTAGGGTGTAGTACAAAATTAAAAAAAAAAATCTCAAAGCGAGTAGTGAATAAAAAGTAGTTTAAAAATATGTGATGTATATCAATTTTTTTCCAATCTACCGAAATATTGTATAAAAATTATTCACGAACTAAAATTGATTTTTTTTTAAATATTCGCACGCCACTGGATTTGATTTAATTTAAGCTGCTTATAAACGATCATTATTTTTAATACATCGCATTTTCAATAGCACAATAATAAAATAAAATAAAATATTACACGTACAATTTATTATTAAATTAATTCGACACTCGGCCGGAAGATGTGTATTTTTTTTTTAACAAAACTTACCTTGGTGAGGACCTTCTGAGACTAGTCCGCAGCCACGTATTTCTGTTTATCGAAGGATTACTCAATGGGCTGGTAATACCATCGCTGCAACAATACATTGTGTTTGGTAATAGTTTATAAATATTGAATATATGACTTATGTCATATGTGACATGATCCGCTATAGCGGCACATGGTAAAATACAGCACCGTGCACATTTTACGAAACGTGAACTTGTTTGCCAGAAAATATTCTACGCTCGGTATCCCTTAAAAATTCTCTTGAGTTTGTATTCCTTAAGTAGAATTTTTTTTTTATGTGTCGACGGTATTTTAAAAATGTCGACGCACCCTTATTTTAATTTGCAATTTTTTAAATATTTGAGAATATTTTCCAATTGTTTTAATAATTTTTTTTTAAATGATATAGTTAGCTAAAGGAATTGAATCATTAGTTCCTTGAATTTTGAATTTTTTTGAGAAAATGTATTATTTTTTTAATTAACTCAATTTCCCATAATTTTTTTGGGAAAAATTGACAGATTTAAGGAGGTCGATTATTTTGAATTTTTATATCGATTAATTTCTATAATTATTTATAATAATTTTTATAATTATGAATTTTTATTAATTTTATTAATTAATTTTGTTATTAATTTTATTAATTCATTTTGTTATTAATTAATAACAAAAAACTGAATATATAATAATTATCCTATAATTCAATAAGTGAATTTTTTAATTTTTTTTACTTTATTAATTTTTTATCTAGTTTTTCAGAATCGAATAAAAATAAAAATAAATTTATAGGGGGTTATGCAATTTATAATAGGTCATTATGCAAGAGAACGTTTAAGAGCCTCAATTTCGCAATTATAATACCAAAAAAAAATTCTTTTTTTTAATATCGCAGAAATTGTTTAATATGTAAATTTTTATTTTACAAATTTTTTGTTATTAATTCTTTTTACGATTTATATTTCCAAAATTTGATGCCTGAGTTATTACTAACAGTAAATACAAATGACTCAATAAGATACTAAAAAATGCTTCATCCTTTTATGGTAAAATGACATAGACAATCAATGTTAAAAATACCTCTTCGATAATTCATCATGATTGATTCAAACACTTACTAAGTGCCAACATTTAAATACTTGCTTTGCCGGAGTTGGATAAGATACTAATTACTTCCTGGATAAAAGGAAGTTTTCTAACACTTTTTGCTAAATATATTACGTCTTTCATCATCACCTTAAAATTGAAGATTTTAGAAGACAACAGCAATCTCCAATACCAAATCTACCATTGATTAAAAAATATTTTTTTTTTAATTCAATTTTGAAACTTGAATTTTTAAAACCGTCCGTCTTAGTTAAATAATTCATCGATTTTTCTTCAAATTGTTTGTTCTACAAAAATTCCACCAATCTATCAAAAATATATTTTTTTTTTGGTATTTTAAGAAGGTTCTGATTCTTTAGAAATCTTTACAAAAAAAAAAAAACTGTCATCAACTTCTTGTATGAGTTTTAGTTTTCTTTAAATAATTCATCGATATTTCTTGAAATTGTTTATTCCACAAAAATTCCATCAATCTATCAAAAAAAATATATATATTTTTTGTATTTTAAGGTTCTGATTCTTTAAAAATCTTCACAAAAAAAAACGGTCATCAACTTTTTGTATGAATATATACCACCGTTTTAGTTCTCTTTTATTTAAATAATTCATCGACATTTCTTCAAATTGTTTGTTCCAAAAAAATTCCATCAATCTATAAAAATATATATTTTTTTTTGGTATTTTAAGGTTCTGATTCTTTACAAATCTTCACAAAAAAAAACTGTCATCAACTTCTTTTCTTAGTTTTCTTTTATTTAAATAATTCATCGATATTTCTTGAAATTGTTTATTCCACAAAAATTCCATCAATCTATCAAAAAAAATATATATTTTTTTTGTATTTTAAGGTTCTGATTCTTTAAAAATCTTCACAAAAAAAAACGGTCATCAACTTTTTGTATGAATATATACCACCGTTTTAGTTCTCTTTTATTTAAATAATTCATCGACATTTCTTCAAATTGTTTGTTCCAAAAAAATTCCATCAATCTATAAAAATATATATTTTTTTTTGGTATTTTAAGGTTCTGATTCTTTACAAATCTTCACAAAAAAAAACTGTCATCAACTTCTTTTCTTAGTTTTCTTTTATTTAAATAATTCATCGATATTTCTTGAAATTGTTTATTCCACAAAAATTCCATCAATCTATCAAAAAAAATATATATTTTTTTTGTATTTTAAGGTTCTGATTCTTTAAAAATCTTCACAAAAAAAAACGGTCATCAACTTTTTGTATGAATATATACCACCGTTTTAGTTCTCTTTTATTTAAATAATTCATCGACATTTCTTCAAATTGTTTGTTCCAAAAAAATTCCATCAATCTATATAAAAATATATATTTTTTTTGGTATTTTAAGGTTCTGATTCTTTACAAATCTTCACAAAAAAAAACTGTCATCAACTTCTTTTCTTAGTTTTCTTTTATTTAAATAATTCATCGATATTTCTTGAAATTGTTTATTCCACAAAAATTCCATCAATCTATCAAAAAAAATATATATATTTTTTGTATTTTAAGGTTCTGATTCTTTAAAAATCTTCACAAAAAAAAAACTGTCATCAACTTCTTGTATGAGTATATACCACCGTTTTAGTTCTCTTTTATTTAAATAATTCATCGACATTTCTTCAAATTGTTTGTTCCAAAAAAATTCCTTCAATCTATATAAAAATATATATATTTTTTGGTATTTTAAGGTTCTGATTCTTTACAAATCTTCACAAAAAAAAACTGTCATCAACTTCTTTTCTTAGTTTTCTTTTATTTAAATAATTCATCGATATTTCTTGAAATTGTTTATTCCACAAAAATTCCATCAATCTATCAAAAAAAATATATATATTTTTTGTATTTTAAGGTTCTGATTCTTTAAAAATCTTCACAAAAAAAAAACTGTCATCAACTTCTTGTATGAGTATATACCACCGTTTTAGTTCTCTTTTATTTAAATAATTCATCGACATTTCTTCAAATTGTTTGTTCCAAAAAAATTCCTTCAATCTATATAAAAATATATATATTTTTTGGTATTTTAAGGTTCTGATTCTTTACAAATCTTCACAAAAAAAAACTGTCATCAACTTCTTTTCTTAGTTTTCTTTTATTTAAATAATTCATCGATATTTCTTGAAATTGTTTATTCCACAAAAATTCCATCAATCTATCAAAAAAAATATATATATTTTGTATTTTAAGGTTCTGATTCTTTAAAAATCTTCACAAAAAAAAAACTGTCATCAACTTCTTGTATGAGTATATACCACCGTTTTAGTTCTCTTTTATTTAAATAATTCATCGACATTTCTTCAAATTGTTTGTTCCAAAAAAATTCCATCAATCTATATAAAAATATATATTTTTTTTGGTATTTTAAGGTTCTGATTCTTTACAAATCTTCACAAAAAAAAACTGTCATCAACTTCTTTTCTTAGTTTTCTTTTATTTAAATAATTCATCGATATTTCTTGAAATTGTTTATTCCACAAAAATTCCATCAATCTATCAAAAAAAATATATATTTTTTTTGTATTTTAAGGTTCTGATTCTTTAAAAATCTTCACAAAAAAAAACGGTCATCAACTTTTTGTATGAATATATACCACCGTTTTAGTTCTCTTTTATTTAAATAATTCATCGACATTTCTTCAAATTGTTTGTTCCACAAAAAATCCATCATTCTATCAAAAAAAATATATATATTTTGGTATTTTAAGGTTCTGATTCTTTAAATATCTTCACAAAAAAAAAATGTCATCAACTTCTTGTATGAGTATATACCACCGTTTTAGTTCTCTTTTATTTAAATAATTCATCGACATTTCTTCAAATTGTTTGTTCCACAAAAAATCCATCATTCTATCAAAAAATATATATATATTTTGGTATTTTAAGGTTCTGATTCTTTAAATATCTTCACAAAAAAAAAATGTCATCAACTTCTTGTATGAGTATATACCACCGTTTTAGTTCTCTTTTATTTAAATAATTCATCGACATTTCTTCAAATTGTTTGTTCCAAAAAAATTCCATCAATCTATATAAAAATATATATATTTTTTGGTATTTTAAGGTTCTGATTCTTTACAAATCTATACAAAAAAAAAAAATTCATCAACTTCTTTTCTTAGTTTTCTTTTATTTAAATAATTCATCGATATTTCTTGAAATTGTTTATTCCACAAAAATTCCATCAATCTATCTAAAAATATATATATTTTGTGGTATTTTAAGGAGAGGCCGGTTCTGATTCGTTACAAATCTTTACAAAAAAAAAAAAAAAATGTCATCAACTTCTTGTATGAGTATATAGTTTAGTATTATTACAGTTTGGTGATTCGCTAAAATCTAGGTGAAAGTTGTTGGTATATACTCAATGGTCTGGTGTCTTGTAGATCGTGAATTAGATCACCATTTTCAAAATGCATGAATCGCGTGACAAAAATTCTTTCCATAAATTCGAAATTGATTGAATCGCAATTTAATTCTACATCATTTGATTATGAAAAATGTCGTCTGATTGATTCTTTTTAATTATAATAAACTTAATAATTGCAATCTGCCTTGAAACAGTCGAAGCCAAAGCTACTGGGACACACTATATTCCCACAGACATTTAAAAGGAATATAGATAGCGCATTTTCCGCGCCAAATTCACAATTGCACCACTTACTTCGCTTGTCGGTTATCATTCCCGGTGGATATCCCTGAATCGCCCCCATCGGCATCCACAGGGCACTCCTCCAGCTCATTACCCTCGTCCGCGAAACATTCATAATTATCCGTGTCCGAGAGCGAACTGCACTGACTTTTATCACCACCACTCACCGCACCGACAGTTATTCTTCCTGCAGCACTGGAAACTGGTCCAGTACTGGCAACAAGCCCGTTACTAGTGGCGCCGCCAGCGGTCGCTCCACACACTACCGCACCATTACCGTTTCGATTCCGTGTTAGCACTTGTTTCCTACAACTTGGGGATATTCCGTTTGGCGTTGAGGTAACGTTGGCAATACTGTGGCTTACTTGCGCGCCATCTGGCGGTGATATCACGAAGCGTGGTTCTAGCGTTGCCGATTGTTGTAGCGTGATCGGTGACATCGTGTCATCAATTCGGGAACGTGTGTCTGTAATAGAAGACGAAGAAGTGATTTGTTGAAATTAGATTATAGTCTCGAAATTTAAGCTTTTTTTTTGTTGATAATTTCAGAATCGAAACAAACTTTTTAGTTGAAAACGATATTTTTATACGTTGAATGTTCTTGACGCGTTTTTATTTTTTTTTGTTACCACGCCAAAAATTATTGGCTCGATTTATTTTCGAGTTTCGCTTGCCAAGGACTTTTACGTAAACAGTGAGGGGCTACGATTCAAATGCTTCGCTCAAATCAAAATGATTTCGGAAATGTTAATAAAAGCAAATGTCAAATTGTATCGAGAAAGCGTGAATAAGTAATCTTGATGAGGTCGTAGAAAATTATATATTTCTTGAATAGTTCGTGCAGCACCGACGTTATTATAAAAGAAGAAAATATAAATTGTTATTTAACCACAACTGTGATTTAAGTAGGTTAGGTAGCATCATCAAGTTTCTCGTCCTTTATCCACGTAACATACTGTTATATTTAATTTGGATTCTTGTAATCATTGGTCAGTTACAATAAAATATATTTCATTGCATTATTGGTCTTTTATAACCATTAGAATATTAGCCAAATCAATTTGCTATAATATGAGCGCCCTGTAATTAATTCTATAGTCTTCTGTCAATTTTTTTTTTTAATATACATTCAATATTCGATAAGAGGTCTGAAAAAAATTGGAACACATTTGTTTTTTATCAAAAAAAAGTTTTATAGTATACATTCTAAAGTAAATAAATTTTTGCGTCGGTATAATTTTGTTATAAAAACTTCTAAAATTAAATTTTATCACATTTCTTTATTATTATTTTTTTAGATAAATAAATATGTATTGTTATATTAAAATATAGATTTCTTTAGGCCGCACAATGATATATTATTTGTTACCATAGTTTGGCCTAGCCTATTGGAAATTGAAGAAAGTTTTCATGAAACGTTGGAAGATTTTATTATACATTATTTTGAATAGAGTACCATAATTATCTTCCGTGTTGTATAATTGAAATATATCCTATATATATATAATGTACGAATGAATTAAATTTTTAAAAAATCGTACAAAATTATACCGCGCTTTTTTTAAATGAAAATTGTTTAATTCATTTAAATCTTTTATTTTTTATTTTTTTCGATAAATTCTCGTAGAAAGTATATATTAAAAAAAAATCGTACAAAATTATACCGTGCCTTTTAAAATGAAAATTGTTTATTAATTCATTTAAATATATTTTTTCGATTAATTCTCATAGAAAGTATATATTTAAAAAAATCGTACAAAATTATACCGTGCCTTTTAAAATGAAAATTGTTTATTAATTCATTTAAATATATTTTTTCGATTAATTCTCATAGAAAGTATATATATAAAAAATCGTACATAATTATACCGTGCCTTTTAAAATGAAAATTGTTTATTAATTCATTTAAATATATTTTTTCGATTAATTCTCATAGAAAGTATATATTAAAAAAAATCGTACAAAATTATACCGTGCCTTTTAAAATGAAAATTGTTTATTAATTCATTTAAATATATTTTTTCGATTAATTCTCATAGAAAGTATATATTAAAAAAATCGTACAAAATTATACCGTGCCTTTTAAAATGAAAATTGTTTATTAGTTCATTTAAATATATTTTTTCGATTAATTCTCATAGAAAGTATATATTTAAAAAAATCGTACAAAATTATACCGTGCCTTTTAAAATGAAAATTGTTTATTAATTCATTTAAATATATTTTTTCGATTAATTCTCATAGAAAGTATATATATAAAAAATCGTACATAATTATACCGTGCCTTTTAAAATGAAAATTGTTTATTAATTCATTTAAATATATTTTTTCGATTAATTCTCATAGAAAGTATATATTAAAAAAAATCGTACAAAATTATACCGTGCCTTTTAAAATGAAAATTGTTTATTAATTCATTTAAATATATTTTTTCGATTAATTCTCATAGAAAGTATATATTAAAAAAATCGTACAAAATTATACCGTGCCTTATAAATGAAAATTGTTTATTAGTTCATTTAAATATATTTTTTCGATTAATTCTCATAGAAAGTATATATTTAAAAAATCGTACAAAATTATACCGTGCCTTTTAAAATGAAAATTGTTTATTAATTCATTTAAATATATTTTTTCGATTAATTCTCATAGAAAGTATATATTTAAAAAATCGTACAAAATTATACCGTGCCTTTTAAAATGAAAATTGTTTATTAATTCATTTAAATATATTTTTTCGATTAATTCTCATAGAAAGTATATATTAAAAAAATCGTACAAAATTATACCGTGCCTTATAAATGAAAATTGTTTATTAGTTCATTTAAATATATTTTTTCGATTAATTCTCATAGAAAGTATATATAAAAAAAATCGTACAAAATTATACCGTGCCTTTTAAAATGAAAATTGTTTATTAATTCATTTAAATATATTTTTTCGATTAATTCTCATAGAAAGTATATATTAAAAAAATCGTACAAAATTATACCGTGCCTTTTAAAATGAAAATTGTTTATTAATTCATTTAAATATATTTTTTCGATTAATTCTCATAGAAAGTATATATTAAAAAAATCGTACAAAATTATACCGTGCCTTTTAAAATGAAAATTGTTTATTAATTCATTTAAATATATTTTTTCGATTAATTCTCATAGAAAGTATATATTTAAAAAAATCGTACAAAATTATACCGTGCCTTTTAAAATGAAAATTGTTTATTAATTCATTTAAATATATTTTTTCGATTAATTCTCATAGAAAGTATATATTTAAAAAATCGTACAAAATTATACCGTGCCTTTTAAAATGAAAATTGTTTATTAATTCATTTAAATATATTTTTTCGATTAATTCTCATAGAAAGTATATATTTAAAAAATCGTACAAAATTATACCGTGCCTTATAAATGAAAATTGTTTATTAGTTCATTTAAATATATTTTTTCGATTAATTCTCATAGAAAGTATATATAAAAAAAATCGTACAAAATTATACTAAGCTTTTTTAAATGAAAATTGTTTGAATCAATTGTTTAAAAAAATTTTCGATTAAATCTCATAGAAAGTATTTTATTCATGTCGAATTACAAAAATATATATACAATCTAAATATAAATAACAGCGGACTTTATTTTAATAAGCAACTGAAGTAATTGTTTGTAAATAGCTTTAAATAAGTAGCTATAAATAATACTTAAGTAGAAATTGTAGAAAACGCTTGCACGTATAGAAATACGAAACAATACGCTTGAATTTTTTTAAATAACAAGCAATTTTATTAAATATACTAAATTAATTCTTCGCAAAAAAGTTGCGAATGTTAAAATTTCATATCGAAACAATTGTTGTTCAATTTTCTTATTAATGAACTTTCCATTTTCCACAAAAACGATTTATAATGAAAATATTAATAAATCATTTCGAAATTAATTTACTATTTCAAACGAAATAAAAATATGAGCGTTTTTTTTCACATAATTTCACATAATTCATATCCACATTATATTTTTTCATAATCAATAGTTGTATTCGTAAACAAAATTTTATTCCAATTAAAAACATAATTAATTTTTTTTTCAATTCTTATTTTTTTTTTAAATTGTAATGATGCAAGTTTTTTTTTTGCAAAATTCGAGGCGAAATTGTATAATTTAAAAGGATCAATCAAATTGAGGCAATAAAAAAAAATGGAAGCATAAAATGGACTTGATGTGAGCGATGCTTAAATGTGAACAACCTTTGAATAATAATGTTAAGTAATAATCGTCCATTATTATCGAATATATAACATTTTGAGTCACGTTTTTTTAAATAGTTATTTACCAATTGTATATTTGCTACTATAAAAATATAAAAATTATATTACTATAATTTTTCGTCGTTAAATTAATGTCAATCGTAATATGAAAAAAAAATCGTTATCGTTCCGTAATAACATTAAAATGACATTTCTTGAATTTGTACAATGGATAGTAAAATACATTCACGCTAATTTCCAATTTTTATGTTGCGAGTTATGAAATTGTTGCAATTGTGCACAAAATTGTAGAACGAAAAGTATTTTACGAGAAAATTCCGCATTATTATTTAATACATTTGACGTTTAGATAATATTTAATGAGCTTTAATAGAACAGAATTTATATTTATACAGTGTAAATTAAATATTAAATTTTTAATAAAATAATACAGTACAAAATTTTACAGATTTTTTTTCTGTAGACAACATAATGTTTTTTTTTTTAAATAAAATATAGCTGTATAGAAAATTGTTCAAGAATAACTAAAGAACAAAATAATCACTTCGAAAAATACTTTTAAAACAAATAATGTTGATATTTTTTTTATCGCACGTTACTTTTAGTCTAAAATAAGTACATATTTATTTTTATATTTATTAGAGCAACATTTAATGAACTAATAGCGCAGAATATATATTTAAAAAAAATCAATTAAACTACATATATAGTCAAATAACAAAATTCGGAATATTTTTTTATGAATTGCTGCATAGCGTAAATATTTTTTTTATAAAAAAAAACTGCCTAAATATATAGAATGGTTAAAAAATAAACAACCCATCTGATGTTTTTTTCGGCAGCTGTTCGTATTTTTTTGATCGCACGTTACTTTTAGTATAAATATGCATATATTTATTTTTACTACATATAATGTCCTCTACTTCTGTGTTTAACGGTTTCTTAAGGGTTCTCTTAAGGCATCTTGTACAAAATTGTTGGCTAACTTCCTGTATATAAAACGGATAAAAGGGCCCTCAAGAATTGCCGGAAATAAATACAGAAATAAACAAGAAAAATAGGATGAGAAATTTTTTTTTATGCACGTTAATGGAAATTTAGTTTATTGTCAAATAAATGAACTTGAATTTTTAACTTGAAATAAGACAAATTATAAAAAAGATCTCATTATTTTCTTAATTTCCCAAAAATGCAAAAATAATACCGTCTCAATCTTTTTAATTCCTATATAAATATTGTAACAATATATAAAAATTGATTGTTTTATACAATATATTTTTTACGCTGTATATTACAAGTTACAATCTTTCTATGTACATTTTACACAAAAATGTTTTTAAAAAATTATTATCCAAGCCATAAAATGAATAATTGTTCATATATTGCCTTTAAATTGTACAATGGTGAACAGATCGGTACTAGGAATATTTTAATATATTTTCTACAACATGAAATAGACAAATTATAAGAAAGACCTCATATTTTCTAGATTTCCCAAAAATACAAAAATAATATCATCCCAATTTTTTAAATTCCTATATAAATATCGTAACAATATATAAAAATTGATTGTTTTATACAATATATTTTTTTACGCTGTATATTGCAGGTTACAATCTTTCTATGTACATTTTACACAAAAATATTTTTAAAAAATTATTATCCAAGCCATAAAATGAATAATTGTTCATATATTGCCTTTAAATTGTACAATGGTGAACAGATCGGTACTAGGAATATTTTAATATATTTTCTACAACATGAAGTAGACAAATTATAAGAAAGACCTCATATTTTCTAGATTTCCCAAAAATACAAAAATAATATCATCCCAATTTTTTAAATTCCTATATAAATATCGTAACAATATATAAAAATTGATTGTTTTATACAATATATTTTTTTACGCTGTATATTGCAGGTTACAATCTTTCTATGTACATTTTACACAAAAATGTTAAAAAAAAAATATTATCCAAGCCATAAAATGGATAATTGTTCATACATTGCCTTTAAATTGTACAATGGTGAACAGATCGGTACTAGGAATATTTTAATATATTTTCTATAACATGAAATAGACAAATTATAAGAAAGACCACATATTTTCTAGATTTCCCAAAAATACAAAAATAATATCATCCCAATTTTTTAAATTCCTATATAAATATCGTAACAATATATAAAAATTGATTGTTTTATACAATATATTTTTTTACGCTGTATATTGCAGGTTACAATCTTTCTATGTACATTTTACACAAAAATATTTAAAAAAAATTATTATCCAAGCCATAAAATGGATAATTGTTCATACATTGCCTTTAAATTGTACAATGGTGAACAGATCGGTACTAGGAATATTTTAATATATTTTCTATAACATGAAATAGACAAATTATAAGAAAGACCACATATTTTCTAGATTTCCCAAAAATACAAAAATAATATCATCCCAATTTTTTAAATTCCTATATAAATATCGTAACAATATATAAAAATTGATTGTTTTATACAATATATTTTTTTACGCTGTATATTGCAGGTTACAATCTTTCTATGTACATTTTACACAAAAATATTTAAAAAAAATTATTATCCAAGCCATAAAATGGATAATTGTTCATACATTGCCTTTAAATTGTACAATGGTGAACAGATCGGTACTAGGAATATTTTAATATATTTTCTATAACATGAAATAGACAAATTATAAGAAAGACCACATATTTTCTAGATTTCCCAAAAATACAAAAATAATATCATCCCAATTTTTTAAATTCCTATATAAATATCGTAACAATATATAAAAATTGATTGTTTTATACAATATATTTTTTTACGCTGTATATTGCAGGTTACAATCTTTCTATGTACATTTTACACAAAAATGTTAAAAAAAAAATATTATCCAAGCCATAAAATGGATAATTGTTCATACATTGCCTTTAAATTGTACAATGGTGAACAGATCGGTACTAGGAATATTTTAATATATTTTCTATAACATGAAATAGACAAATTATAAGAAAGACCACATATTTTCTAGATTTCCCAAAAATACAAAAATAATATCATCCCAATTTTTTAAATTCCTATATAAATATCGTAACAATATATAAAAATTGATTGTTTTATACAATATATTTTTTTACGCTGTATATTGCAGGTTACAATCTTTCTATGTACATTTTACACAAAAATGTTAAAAAAAAAATATTATCCAAGCCATAAAATGGATAATTGTTCATACATTGCCTTTAAATTGTACAATGGTGAACAGATCGGTACTAGGAATATTTTAATATATTTTCTATAACATGAAATAGACAAATTATAAGAAAGACCACATATTTTCTAGATTTCCCAAAAATACAAAAATAATATCATCCCAATTTTTTAAATTCCTTTATAAATATCGTAACAATATATAAAAATTGATTGTTTTATACAATATATTTTTTTACGCTGTATATTGCAGGTTACAATCTTTCTATGTACATTTTACACAAAAATGTTAAAAAAAAAATATTATCCAAGCCATAAAATGGATAATTGTTCATACATTGCCTTTAAATTGTACAATGGTGAACAGATCGGTACTAGGAATATTTTAATATATTTTCTATAACATGAAATAGACAAATTATAAGAAAGACCACATATTTTCTAGATTTCCCAAAAATACAAAAATAATATCATCCCAATTTTTTAAATTCCTATATAAATATCGTAACAATATATAAAAATTGATTGTTTTATACAATATATTTTTTTACGCTGTATATTGCAGGTTACAATCTTTCTATGTACATTTTACACAAAAATGTTAAAAAAAAAATATTATCCAAGCCATAAAATGGATAATTGTTCATACATTGCCTTTAAATTGTACAATGGTGAACAGATCGGTACTAGGAATATTTTAATATATTTTCTACAACATGAAGTAGACAAATTATAAGAAAGACCTCATATTTTCTAGATTTCCCAAAAATACAAAAATAATATCATCCCAATTTTTTAAATTCCTATATAAATATCGTAACAATATATAAAAATTGATTGTTTTATACAATATATTTTTTTACGCTGTATATTGCAGGTTACAATCTTTCTATGTACATTTTACACAAAAATGTTAAAAAAAAAATATTATCCAAGCCATAAAATGGATAATTGTTCATACATTGCCTTTAAATTGTACAATTGTGAACAGATCGGTACTAGGAATATTTTAATATATTTTCTATAACATGAAATAGACAAATTATAAGAAAGACCACATATTTTCTAGATTTCCCAAAAATACAAAAATAATATCATCCCAATTTTTTAAATTCCTATATAAATATCGTAACAATATATAAAAATTGATTGTTTTATACAATATATTTTTTTACGCTGTATATTGCAGGTTACAATCTTTCTATGTACATTTTACACAAAAATATTTAAAAAAAATTATTATCCAAGCCATAAAATGAATAATTGTTCATATATTGCCTTTAAATTGTACAATGGTGAACAGATCGGTACTAGGAATATTTTAATATATTTTCTACAACATGAAGTAAACAAATTATAAGAAAGACCTCATATTTTCTAGATTTCCCAAAAATACAAAAATAATATCATCCCAATTTTTTAAATTCCTATATAAATATCGTAACAATATATAAAAATTGATTGTTTTATACAATATATTTTTTTACGCTGTATATTGCAGGTTACAATCTTTCTATGTACATTTTACACAAAAATATTTAAAAAAAATTATTATCCAAGCCATAAAATGAATAATTGTTCATATATTGCCTTTAAATTGTACAATGGTGAACAGATCGGTACTAGGAATATTTTAATATATTTTCTACAACATGAAGTAAACAAATTATAAGAAAGACCTCATATTTTCTAGATTTCCCAAAAATACAAAAATAATATCATCCCAATTTTTTAAATTCCTATATAAATATCGTAACAATATATAAAAATTGATTGTTTTATACAATATATTTTTTTACGCTGTATATTGCAGGTTACAATCTTTCTATGTACATTTTACACAAAAATATTTAAAAAAAATTATTATCCAAGCCATAAAATGAATAATTGTTCATATATTGCCTTTAAATTGTACAATGGTGAACAGATCGGTACTAGGAATATTTTAATATATTTTCTACAACATGAAGTAAACAAATTATAAGAAAGACCTCATATTTTCTAGATTTCCCAAAAATACAAAAATAATATCATCCCAATTTTTTAAATTCCTATATAAATATCGTAACAATATATAAAAATTGATTGTTTTATACAATATATTTTTTTACGCTGTATATTGCAGGTTACAATCTTTCTATGTACATTTTACACAAAAATGTTAAAAAAAAAATATTATCCAAGCCATAAAATGGATAATTGTTCATACATTGCCTTTAAATTGTACAATGGTGAACAGATCGGTACTAGGAATATTTTAATATATTTTCTACAACATGAAGTAGACAAATTATAAGAAAGACCTCATATTTTCTAGATTTCCCAAAAATACAAAAATAATATCATCCCAATTTTTTAAATTCCTATATAAATATCGTAACAATATATAAAAATTGATTGTTTTATACAATATATTTTTTTACGCTGTATATTGCAGGTTACAATCTTTCTATGTACATTTTACACAAAAATGTTAAAAAAAAAATATTATCCAAGCCATAAAATGGATAATTGTTCATACATTGCCTTTAAATTGTACAATTGTGAACAGATCGGTACTAGGAATATTTTAATATATTTTCTATAACATGAAATAGACAAATTATAAGAAAGACCACATATTTTCTAGATTTCCCAAAAATACAAAAATAATATCATCCCAATTTTTTAAATTCCTATATAAATATCGTAACAATATATAAAAATTGATTGTTTTATACAATATATTTTTTTACGCTGTATATTGCAGGTTACAATCTTTCTATGTACATTTTACACAAAAATATTTAAAAAAAATTATTATCCAAGCCATAAAATGAATAATTGTTCATATATTGCCTTTAAATTGTACAATGGTGAACAGATCGGTACTAGGAATATTTTAATATATTTTCTACAACATGAAGTAAACAAATTATAAGAAAGACCTCATATTTTCTAGATTTCCCAAAAATACAAAAATAATATCATCCCAATTTTTTAAATTCCTATATAAATATCGTAACAATATATAAAAATTGATTGTTTTATACAATATATTTTTTTACGCTGTATATTGCAGGTTACAATCTTTCTATGTACATTTTACACAAAAATATTTAAAAAAAATTATTATCCAAGCCATAAAATGAATAATTGTTCATATATTGCCTTTAAATTGTACAATGGTGAACAGATCGGTACTAGGAATATTTTAATATATTTTCTACAACATGAAGTAAACAAATTATAAGAAAGACCTCATATTTTCTAGATTTCCCAAAAATACAAAAATAATATCATCCCAATTTTTTAAATTCCTATATAAATATCGTAACAATATATAAAAATTGATTGTTTTATACAATATATTTTTTTACGCTGTATATTGCAGGTTACAATCTTTCTATGTACATTTTACACAAAAATATTTTAAAAAAATTATTATCCAAGCCATAAAATGAATAATTGTTCATATATTGCCTTTAAATTGTACAATGGTGAACAGATCGGTACTAGGAATATTTTAATATATTTTCTACAACATGAAATAGACAAATTATAAGAAAGACCTCATATTTTCTAGATTTCCCAAAAATACAAAAATAATATCATCCCAATTTTTTAAATTCCTATATAAATATCGTAACAATATATAAAAATTGATTGTTTTATACAATATATTTTTTTACGCTGTATATTGCATGTTACAATCTTTCTATGTACATTTTACACAAAAATGTTTTTTAAAAATTATTATCCAAGCCATAAAATGGATAATTGTTCATACATTGCCTTTAAATTGTACAATGGTGAACAGAGCGGTACTAGGAATATTTTAATATATTTTCTACAACATGAAATAGACAAATTATAAAAAAGACCTTATATTTTCTAGATTTCCCAAAAATACAAAAATAATATCATCTCAATTTTTTAAATTCCTATATAAATATCGTAACAATATATAAAAATTGATTGTTTTATACAATATATTTTTTTACGCTGTATATTACAGGTTACAATCTTTCTATGTACATTTTACACAAAAATGAAAAAAAAAAAATATTATCCCAGCCATAAAATGGATAATTGTGAACCCACCTATTGTGCGATACTAATCGCAGTCAAAACCAAAATTACTAGGACATACTATACAGTCCAATAATTCATTTGGTGCAATAATTTTATAGTTTCAAATATGAAAAGGTGAGATTGTGATTATGGTGAGATTCTTGAAGAGAGCGCTTATTGTATATAATGGTTTATTGCAAAAGACTATATATATATATGTGGTAATGAGATTGAGAGAGACAAAAGCAATTTATATATATACCTAGGCCAGGTATGAAGTAGTTAGTTATTGCAGCGAATCGGTGATAGTCCGTACCAGGCCCCGAGTTTGATTGTATATCATATATTGGAATAGTTAATTATATACAGGAATGCCAACAAAAATTCGTATCACAAAAAAACTGTTACCGAGATTTTTTTTATATATAAAACATGGTATAAATTTAGAGGAGGCGAAGGAAGTGTGTAGACTTGCATATAGTAAAAAGTCCCGACCGCCAACAATAATTCGTATCAAAAAAACTGTTACCGAGATTTTTTATATATATAAAACATGGTATAAATTTAGAAGAGGCGAAGGAAGTGTGTAGACTTGCATATAGTAAAAAGTCCCGACCGCCAACAATAATTCGTATCAAAAAAACTGTTACCGAGATTTTTTTTATATATAAAACATGGTATAAGTTTAGAGGAGGCGAAGGAAGTGTGTAGACTTGCATATAGTAAAAAGTCCCGACCGCCAACAAAAATTCGTATCACAAAAAAACTGTTACCGAGATTTTTTTTATATATAAAACATGGTATAAATTTAGAGGAGGCGAAGAAAGTGTGTTAGATTTGCAGATAGTAAAAAGTCCCGACCAATTCTTTTGATAATTTTCATTAATTATGATTTATTTAAAGAATATTTCGTGTCAATAGAAAATAAATATTTCTTTTTTCTAGTTCACTGTGTATATATTAGTCGCTAAAGCATGTATTGAAATACATTCCCTAATGTGTTTTACTACAAAAAATTGTAGAATATTTTTGGTAAATTCACAGCGATTATAATTCATTTATATGGCGAAGTCGCCTAATTATTTTTTTTTTTAAATTTTGTTGCTATTTTTAATTACACTAATGATATTATATAGCAACTAATATATTGCTAAACTTATTAATATGAAATATGTTCAAAGTAAAATTTTTTTCGTTTTTAATTATTTAAGTCTAAAAAATTATTTCATTGCATTTACGAATAATTCGTTTTACTCAAGTATAAACAAATTAATTTAATCAAATCATGGCTTTGCAATTTGTTTGCTAAATAATTCGGAATTTGTTATTGTTAAAAAAATGCCTAAAGCCGCTTGTGTTTATAACTATGAATGAGTAATTTTTAAATATTTCTATTCGTGCAAATGATATAAACTAAATACAAAGTAACCTTCAATTTAGATTGTTGAACTAAGGCATTTGTGATTAGTGACAAATGAAATTGTTATTAACAATATTGTTGTAAATAAATGTATGCAAGCGTATTTTATAGCGCGATGGTATTTTAGAACGATTTTCGTAGAAGCGTTAATTAATTATTAATTGAGCGGCGAAAAATCGATATGGCTAATAATAAAAAGGCTGACGTGACAGTGGAATTATGCGCCGTAATTAAAAACGAAAACAAAATCATTTTTGACGTTAAGGTGACGTTGGAATTGACCTTAAGGCTACGGTTTTTATGGTATTTTTTTTTACAGAACCATTTTTATGGTATTTTTTAATGTAAGAATTTTTTTTTACAGAAATTATTAACACGTGTTAAAAAAGGTTTAGATTTGGTGATGAGAAATTTTGGAGGTGTTAGATACTTTTTTAAAAAATCACTTAACTTAAAAAAACTTTTGTAAATTCAATTTTGAGACTTTGCCAAAAATGAACAAACGATTAAAAAATTTTTGCCGTAGCCTTAATATCAAAGTTGAAATATTTGGAACAGCTGATTGATAAATTTTCATCATGGCACTTTTTATAACAAGTGTCTTAAAAATTGCAAAATTTTGTATAATAGTAACATTTAGCCAAAAAAAAAAAATTATTCAATAGGAAAAACAGATGTTTAAAATTACTCAAGTTTCGAATTTCTATGGTCTCATAATGTAACCTGATTCTTCATGGTGGGCTGGGCAGAGCGTAAAAGATATCGAATTTGTATATTTTTTCATTATCTGTCAAAACCATATGCTAAAAATAACCCCTCGAAATTCTGTTATAAAATTTCAAATATTCATTTAAAAAAAAAACACGAAATAATTGACTTAACAAAATAGTTTTTGTCAATTCGTTCGCTTTTATTTTCAATTATGTATCTATCAAAAATTTATTTCAAATCGAATCTCCAAAATAAAATAAATTATTTCGTTGGAACTAAATTATTTATACCAAGAAATATTCAATAAATGTTTGCCATATCTTCCAAAAAAAATTTTTTTTTATTTAATAATTTCGTACGTTAAACAATTTAAAAAAAAAATCACAAAAACAGTTTTGTTTCTTATAACAGTTTCTTTTGAATATTTTGTTGAAAAATTGAGAAATTTTTATAGTACATGGGAAATAAATTTTTAAATCCACAAATAAAAATTGGCTAGTTTGGGCCACCTTATATATATATATTTTTTTTAACACATTACATACTAAAAATATGTGTTTAATGAACCACCCACAAAACACCTCTGTGTCTTCAGTACCAATATATTTACCATTGAGGCGGATTACTTTGTCTTTCGAAGATGAGACATAAAGCCAATCCTTTCTTCAGCGTGGCATTTGTATCGGAATGCAAATTGCTGCAAAGAGTGACTCATCGCAGTACCAACGAGCGGTACTTTCTGCTCAGGTATTCTGTAGGTTAGTAGTGGAGTAAGAGCAATTGTTGGCCCCATATTTGAAATTTTAAATCTTGTTTTTATTGATTTTTTTAAAGATGATTTGCTTAAGCAAACAATTAATAGGATTTTTTTCACAAATAGATTTTTCACAAAAAAAAATCAAAGAACACCTTTCTAAATAAATAAATAAATAATAGGATATTTTTTATAAATACATGTTATTTTTAGATGTTTGTTTAGAAGCCTTTTCTAAGCAAGTAAATAATTGTTTTTTTCCGGAAAATTGAATAAAACATTTTATTTTCCAAGGAAGTAAATGATAGCATTCTTTTTTTCATATAATTAATTTTTAGTAATTTTTTTTACGCATGTAAGTATTTTTTTTTGCTAATAGTCGATTTTTTTCAGGAATCCGTTAAGGAATTTTAATTTTATAAAAATATTTTCTTACGCAGGTAAATAAGATGTTTTTCAAATATTTGATTTTCTCAGTTTTTTGTTTTTTTAAAATATTTATTTTAAACAGTTCGATTTTTTGAGAAATTTGTCTTTGATTTTTTCATAAAAATTGATTTATTTTATAAATTCGTTTAGAAAATTTTATTGAATTTAATGATATATATTATAGTAGGGGTCACATCAAATGGTATTCTAAATATAAATATTATAATATTAATCTGGAATTGAAAATTTCTATTCCTCTTCAGAAAAGACATCCGTTTATATCCAGACTTTAGAAATTTTCATTTTCTAAAAATATTTATATAACAGTTTGATTTTTTGCCAAAATTGTCTTCAAATTAAAAATTTTTTAACAATATTTTTCTAAGTAAAGAAATTTTCTTATAAATAATTGATTTTTTTTATAAATTCGTTTAAAAAATGTTATTGAATTGAATCATATGTTATAGTAGGGGTCACATCAAATGGTTTTCCTTATATAAATATTATAAAATTTTCATCTGGAGTTCAAAATTTCCATTCCTCTTCAAAAAAGGCATCCGGTTATATCCAGAGCTTAGAAATTTTTGTTTTCTAAAAATATTTATATAGCAGTTTGATTTTTTTGAGAAAATTGTCTTGAAATTTTATTTTTTTTAAGAATATTTTTCTAAGTAAGAAATTTTCTTATAAATAGTTGATTTTTTTTATAAATTCGTTTAGAAAATGTTATTGAATTTAATCATATGTTATAGTAGGGGTCATATCAAATGGTTTTCTATATATAAATATTATAAAATTTTCATCTGGAGTTCAAAATTTCCATTCCTCTTCAAAAAAGGCATCCGGTTATATCCAGAGCTTAGAAATTTTTGTTTTCTAAAAATATTTATATAGCAGTTTGATTTTTTTGAGAAAATTGTCTTGAAATTTTATTTTTTTTAAGAATATTTTTCTAAGTAAGAAATTTTCTTATAAATAGTTGATTTTTTTTATAAATTCGTTTAGAAAATGTTATTGAATTGAATCATATGTTATAGTAGGGGTCACATCAAATGGTTTTCTTTATATAAATATTATAAAATTTTCATCTGGAGTTCAAAATTTCCATTCCTCTTCAAAAAAGGCATCCGGTTATATCCAGAGCTTAGAAATTTTTGTTTTCTAAAAATATTTATATAGCAGTTTGATTTTTTTGCGAAAATTGTCTTGAAATTTAAATTTTTTTAAGAATATTTTTCTAAGTAAAGAAATTTTCTTATAAATAATTGATTTTTTTTATAAATTCGTTTAGAAAATGTTATTGAATTGAATCATATGTTATAGTAGGGGTCACATCAAATGGTTTTCTATATATAAATATAATAAAATTTTCATCTGGAGTTCAAAATTTCCATTCCTCTTCAAAAAAGGCATCCGGTTATATCTAGAGCTTAGAAATTTTTGTTTTCTAAAAATATTTATATAGCAGTTTGATTTTTTTGAGAAAATTGTCTTGAAATTTTATTTTTTTTAAGAATATTTTTCTAAGTAAGAAATTTTCTTATAAATAGTTGATTTTTTTTATAAATTCGTTTAGAAAATGTTATTGAATTTAATCATATGTTATAGTAGGGGTCATATCAAATGGTTTTCTATATATAAATATTATAAAATTCATCTACAGTCCAAAATTTCTCGTCAGAAAAGACATCCAGAACTTTCGTTTTTCTTTTCCTTTAAATAATTTATTCCGCATTTAAAATCATTATCTGCTTTACCATTACATTTAGCATTGTGGCAATTTATCTAGACTAAAGAGAAATCTTTATTGTAAATGTGCACGTCACCTTCAAAACGTTTTACCTTTGTCAGGTATTCTAAAACTCAACTACGAAAATTCATTAGAAATGCTCCAAATACATTTCTAACGACTTCAAGTCATAATTATGTAGTTTATAATTAGACTAGACGTCATTAGGTGATTGTGTTGCTCATTCACATTTTAGATAATGAGATACCACAAAACTATTAAAGAAATTATGCGATTTTGTGTGAAAAAAATCATCTCGACCGTTCGAAATTTTTAATTGATGGATATATTTTGAAGTAGTATATCGTTTTGTGGTAAAATTTTTTTTTAATAATTATTGGCTGTTCAGCTCCGATAAGGAAATAACAAATATTTATTTAAAGAGCGATTTGAATTTTTTTTTTATAAAATTAATGATTGCGATTGCTTTTGGTATAAAATAAAAATTCATTATTCGTGCTAGATAACAATTTTTGTTTAAAAAAATAGTTAAATTGAAAATAATTCTGTGAGAATAATTAAAATAAAATACCGAACATGAAAAACAATTTTCCAAGTTCAACAGGATTTTTTTTTAAATAATATATTCAATATTTGGAAATAATACATGCGAAAAAAAATCAGTTTCTGCATTTAATTGGTATAATTCTCGATTGGATGATTAAAAATAGTATTCAAAATTATAAACTAATTTTGTATAATGTAATGATAATTTATATCTAAAATTGGCTGAGTTTGCGTTCTCCAAGATTTTATAATTTAATAAAATAAAATAGTCGATTATTGCGGCCAAGAAAAATGAAATCGCAAGCGGCGCCCATTATTTTATTATCTTCGTAATTTCTTGGCATCTGAAGAGAATAAGTAGCGTAAAATGTAAGTTGAAATGAAGAAGGAGCTGCTATGTTTACATATACAGCGTAATCGATTAATTATTATGCTTTCTAATGTTAGTTGAGCTGAAGGACAAGATTTATAAGTGAAATGTTTACGAAGATTTTTTTTGTATAAAAATTGATTTTTTTAATATCAAAAATGATTTTGAACGCTACTGTTTTTGTACGTATTAAAATTATCAGAGCCGTAAAATGATTTTTAATTAAATTTTGAACGAAGAAAATGTAGTTAAATTTGATTTCGTTAATGTAAAATTAATTGCATTATGCATTAAAAGAAATTTATAAAAATATTAGATTTTTAATCTTGTTTTTCATGTAGGAATAATCAAAAAAAATATATATTAAATATTCTGTAAATATTTGGAAAATATGTGATTTTGTTCACTTTTATATTCGAAATAAAAATATGTTGTCCTGCAAATTAAAAAGTAAAAATAATAGAAAACATTCTGAAAATAGCTTGTAAAATTCTCGACTTTTCAAAAATATGTTGGAGGCGCCTCAAAAAAATTTTTTTTTCCCATTGTTTTTCATGTTTAATAAAGTATATTAGAATTTTGTATATATATCTGATAAAATTATTTTAAAAGATTTTCTACACTTTTTTTTTAATATATAAAAACATATAATCAAGATTTATATTAATACATTTTTTAAAAAAAATATTATGAAGTATTTTGTAGATATCTGATCAAATTGGCGCCAAATTGGAGGAGACTCAAAAGAATTTAAAAAAAAATTTATTCTCATGTTTAAAATGTATAATAAAAGTTGTCTCTTTCGAAAATTAGAAAATAAAATAATAGTAAAAATTCTTTACATACCTATCTCACAAAATTGGCATATTTTCCAAGCCACGGAGAAGGGAATAAAAAAAAATTTAAACCTTTTTTTAAATCATTTGAAAAGCATGTGATAAAAATTTTTAAAAAATCTTAGGAAGCATTTTACTAATATCTTTCAAAATGCAATAAAAGTATATTTTACGGAAACTAAAAAAAATTGAAAAATTCTGCAGATATCTGCCTTTTTCTCTAATATGGTGAAAGCGATTTTTTACACCTCGTTCTTTTTATGCTGAAAATATGTCATCATAATTTTTTTTAATAAAAATTCAAACGAAACATTTGCGCATATATATCTGTAAAACTGTAAAAAAAAAAAATTATCTGGAAAATATTCTGCAGACGTCTTTTATAATCTTCCTCAATGTATCTCGTTTTCTTCGAAAATGGGTAATATAATCGTTCTTAGTATATTACAAAAATGACACAGTACAAGCAATTCTTCAGGTATTTCTTGGCTTTAGAGAGGTATGTTGAATTTCTTCGTTTCATGCTTAGGCTGCATCTACAGCTCGTTAAAAAAATGTTCGGTAGAAATTTGTCATTATTAAGAGCTGAGTAAAGAATTTTTAAATTCTACTTTTTATGATTTGTCTTTAAAACAATGTCTGTTGTGTCTAATCTAATTTTTTATTTTTTTTTTAATTCAATGAAAAAAAAAAAATATATAATCTGATAGAAAATAGAAGAAATATTCTATAAATCCTTTACTAGACTAGAAGTGTAATTAAAAAAAAAAATACATTGCTGATAATATTTTATTTTAATAAATGAAAAGTTAAAGCCTGAAAAATACGGATCAGAAGACAGACGCGCCTTTAAATTCCATCATTACTTCTTCGTGTGTTGAATTTAAAGCAAGCAACTGAAGAAATCGTTAGTTAGTTCAATATTCTAGTGCGGTGAAAAATATCTGATTTTTTTAATAAAAACAAAACATTTTTATTGTTTTTTTACTTGATAGTACCAAAAAATAAGTATTATCTCGTTTCGAATGAATTTGACGCTTCGCTAAACTGTTGAATTGGGTATACTTTGGTAGGTATATTCAGAAGAATGTACTTAACCCTTTGGCGTGCTCGTTGAGCAAGTCTTCGGAATGTTTGTTAGAATTTCTTGCACGAAGCAAGTGGAAATATCAGGTTTATTCATTATATTATGAATATAATCATATTCAGGAGAATTGATTTTTTGTGTACTTCAGCTTAGTGTAAAAAAAAAATAAAAAAACAATTTACAATTTGGAGATTTTTGAGTATAGCTGACTTTTGAAAATATGTCGATTTTCAATCCGGTTCTATGAATAGAAAATTTTTCTTTTTAATATTCATATAAACGTTTTGATTTGGGAAATGATTTTATTTTTATTATGCGCAATTATAAAAATAAATCAGAAGAGGACGTAATAATAACCTGGAATAGTATTTTCGAAACTTTTAATTGTTTAGAAAAATTAGCGTTGACGATTTTATCAAATTTTCTGTTCACATGTTTTTTTTTTAATTTTAGAAAAATTTGACTTGTACATTATTGAAAGTGACGAATTAACGACCTGATAAAAAGTATTTTGCATCGAATATGCAACAGCAAGCAAAAATATTTTAAATATCGTTGAGAAAATCTATAAATAAATTTTTAAGCTTGTCTCGGTAAAATTTTTCAACAAAATAAAAGAACGCTCTTATGGCTTATAAGCTTATAATCCAGGAGAATTTTTTTTTTTAATAATTTCGTGTATTGTTATATAGATTTTCCATTTTCCTCATTACTTCGAGGTATTTCAATTTTTTTTTATATTTACAAATTTTCCAAAAAAAATTAATTGAATATTTTAGCTACGAAATGTAATTTAAAATAGCAACCAAATATTTTTTTCTTTGCGGTTTCTAATTTCAAATAAATCATTTTATTTTGCAATTTTTCAACATATAAAATATATATACAGAGCGCTCGCAAAATATTTGTTAAAATTATTAAATGTGGATAAATTTTTTGCCCTCCATTATTTATTTTTTATCGGCAAAGAAAAAATCTAATCGATTAAAAAAATGTTTGTTTATCATAAATACACAAGTTGCAAAAATATAAAAAATCTGTCATATCTTAATTAAATCACATCTTAAACAAAAAGAAAATTATACTCAGTTATTGCCAGTTATTTTCAATTGAAGTTTTATGAACATTAAAATTTCAAACAAAATCTCGAAAAATATTATCCTATTTAGTAACCAAGTGATTTTTTAAATTTTTAAGTCAAATGTAGTTCAAGATCTTCATTGAAAAAAATATATTAAAAAATGTTTACAATATTTAAATAAATTGTTTTTGGCAAGTAATGTTTCTTTAAACATGCGCATTTAGATTCAACGTGGCAACGGTGGATGGGACTTTTGCTACGACACATGCGCACTGTGCACGTCACACATTTATATACTACTCACGTCACCACTCAAATGCCACGCAAATTGCCTACCTTAAAAAGATTTCAATTTCAAAAATACTCTTATTTAGAAATTTTCTTATTTTAATGTGGAAAACGTTTATTTTTTTCACGGAAGACGCCATTAAATTCGTTTAGATTAACTTATTCTTTAGAATGGAAATCTTTACTTTTTTTTATACTGTCGCTTCTTGATATTGTTATTTTCCGCTATTTTTATTGTATTTTAAAGCTAACCTCGTTCCTCAGCATTGAAAGTGATAAATAATTCAATTCGACACGCTTATTTCTGATGTACAAGAATACTTTTTGCCAGTTTATAAATATAAATAAATTAAATGTGCGTTCCGTATTTTTATAGCGATATTAGAAAAAAGGGGCATATTTTAATCTGCAAAATGTATAATTATGCGATTTTTTTTGTTAAATTAACAAATAAAAAGGAATTTATGCGGAAGTTCGTAATTTTGAAATTTAATATAATAATAAATAATAAAAGTATTTGAAATTTAATCGAGTGAATTGTTTTATTAATTTTCAAAATTCATCAATCGATAAATCTTTTAATATATCAATTAATAGTAAATTTTATTATATTCAAAATGATTGTGTTTTTATAGTTTTGTAATTGGACAATTAAAAAAATTGTTGTCTATTATTATTTTTTGCTTTGTTTTCAAGTACATGCTTATTAAAGAGTATTTGATTTTTTGGAGAAAAAAAAACGTTGAATTTTTAATTTTTTTTTTCAATTTTGCGACTGAAAAACACACAACAACTACTTAAGCCGCTTTGAGTTTAACATTGTGCATTTTCTTGTTTATATATTTTTTTGAATAAAATATTTTAAAATAACTAAAGATTTTTAAAATAAATATTTTATTAAAATAATATTTTTAAATAAGATTTTTTATCCTTCGCCGCATATGATTAGCGTTTGAAATTTTTTTGAAAAATATTTTAACATTATTTTCGACAATTTATATTCATCATGATTATACATAGTCTTCAATTTTGCGCACGTGCATTTTAATTATTATTTGCGTAGGTTTTTGGCCAAAATGTATTTAAAATTCGAAATATATTTCTTATTCACTCATTTTTGCATTATGCAAATAAAACGTCTACAAAAATGTTGGAAAAACTTGAAAATAACGAACAAATATTCTACAAATTTTTTTTTTTTTAATAAAATAAAATATATGTAGTTACTCAGGCTAAAATTTCCAATTTTTTCAAAGTAGAAAATTTTCGCAAATTTTTATTAAGTTTATGCCAGAATATTTGAAGAGAAACAAAAAGAAAAAGAATGGTGTTAAAACATTGAGAAAACAAAAAAAAAATCAAAAAGTAGTTATAGTAGTTCTAATCTAAATTCTTTATAATTTTTTTATCAGTTTCAAAAAAATTAGAAAATGTTAAATATACCTGAAAAAATCGAATAATACTCAAGAGGTGTTAAATTTTTTATATTAATTTTCACCTGAATGCTTCCCCAGCCCAAGATTTTTATTATCCATTTATTTTAATTTTTTCATCATCAAATGAAGTATAATTTTTTATAGAATGTATCCTAGATTACTAAGCATTTGAAATCTGGTGCTATAATGGCGATGAAAATTGGCTAACTAGACGAAATCTCGAAAACAAAATAAAATAATTTTACAAATAGCTGAAGAAATATTTTTTGTTAATTTTTTTCTAAATATATATGTATATATTAAAAAAATATATATGTATATATAATCGAAAATTAATATATTACAATTAATTGAGGAATATATTAAATAATGTACAATATGGACAATAGAAAGTTCCAAAAAAATTATATACTTCAAAATTTCGAAAATTCGTAAAACGAAAATATTTTTCTTTATAAAAATGCCCGTGCAAAATATAACATACGCAATCAAAATTAATTCCACATCGTTTGCAAATGAATAAACAAATTACTGAGAATATATAGCACGTTTTCTCATATTAAAAAAAAATTACAATTATATATAGAATTAAAATCCTTGAAATCTCGCCAATCAAAAGGTAAAAATCCACACACATATATAGCTCACTCTGTACATCATACGCCTGCTTTATACACAACAAACGCATTCGAATGATAGTTCACGATGAATTAAACGAACTCTACAATATGCACAGGATTTCCATAACAAAAGCCAGCTCGTATTATATTATCGACAGGTAAAAAAAAGAAGGACGGACTGTGCGAAAGGACATGTGTTAGAATGAGAGGGGTATATTGAATGTTTGGATATTGAAGGTAGTAAATTTAAATTTTTGGCAAGTGGTAATTTAATTGAACAGTATTAAATAACATATAGGAAGATTTTTTGGTAATTAATTTTTTTTTTAATAAAAAAAATAACGCACTTACATTGATATTGTGCGACTTCTTGTTGCTATTCCAACTGTTTTCGACTTAGAAACAAAAAATAAATTTTTCCTACACACTAATCAACAATGTACGGTTAAGGGTGTCTAAGAAACATTCGAATCTACCCTGCCCCCACCCCACTTGACTCATGAACGACACGAAAGCTCTTCAGCTCGAATCGTCTACAAATAACGCGACAAAACCGTAGATTTTAATGTTTTAATGATACTGTTTTTAATGTTCACCAACCCTTCGTCGAATCTAGTTTGCCTTTTAACGTTGCACTTGTTTTAGTGAGGTAGATTGGACAGGTGAGTTCGTATAGAAGAGCTCAGTGCACCGAATAGAAACGAACTGACGATTGTCATTTGGCGATTGCCTGTTTTTCGCTTCGGCTAGCTAGGTAATGTGAGACAGACAGTGTTGATGATGTGTCGTCGGTCTTTTTCTATGCTATTGACGGAATGCTCGTGAAGAGGGAGTGCGAATGATGGTGTGGGTGGTGTGTTAGAGCGAGAGATACGTGCTCCAGGCGCGGTTTGAGGTCAGGACAAATCCAACGACTTTTCTTAGATGGAGGTGTGTTTTTTTTTAGAAGAGGGTAAAAACCTTTTCCGGGAGAAGACGAAATGTATTAAAAAAAACTGATTTTTTTAACGTTTCAATAAAAATTTGGTTAATCA
The DNA here is from genome assembly GCA_947310635.1 of Leptodirus hochenwartii. Lineage (NCBI taxonomy): Eukaryota > Metazoa > Arthropoda > Insecta > Coleoptera > Leiodidae > Leptodirus > Leptodirus hochenwartii. Next base: position 2,511,456 of record OX371179.1, read on the forward strand.
TTTTTCATGATCCTAAAAAAAATCGTTGTTTTGATTTTCGTAGCTTTTATAAAAGACAAAATTTGCAAATTATATTGCTCTTTAGAGCTGCCGGCTAAATACACTCCTGCTTAGTTAAATTGTGAATTTTGAATTAAATCGTAGTCGGGTTTGTTTAAAACAAAATAAAAATTTCTTTTTGATTGGGAAGATAAAAAAAAAAAACAATTGTTTCTAAAAAAATGTCTATTACGATTTGTTTGTTTAAGAAATGTAAAAACAAATATATTAGATATTAAATCTGTCGTAAAGTTTTGTTAATTATTTAAAATTTATTGTGAAATTCCGTTTTTCCCATTAAAAGTTTATTAAAATCGTATATTTTAGTAATAAATAATTTTTTTTATTAAATCTGAATGTCGCACCGAAAAAATGATTTTTTAAATATAGTTTGGCCTGTGCTGTTTCGTTAATATTAGCCAATCTTCTTCTATCTTGTGGGTGACAGAGATAACAACTACAGGCATGCGCTTGCGTTGATTTTAAGCTACTCACCTGTATGCCTCATATACCAGGCCCGTACTAAACATTTGTTTAAATTGAAAATTAATTCAATTTGAAATCAAATTTCGTCCAACTTTGTCAATGTTTTTTTTACTATTCTTAGCAAATTTTCGCAAAATGTATTAAAAAATAAATTTTCATCTTTCACTCATTTTATTTTCACTAAATGACCAAAAATAGCCAGTCAGTTAAATTTATATATATTTTAAAGGAACGATTTAATTTTACCTGCTCTAGTTTTACCATCTTCTTAAATTACAACTGCAAATTAAAATTCTTCATAAGCTCCCAGCAATAAATTTAAAACAAAACTAAAACATTTTCACCAGCAATAAATATATTTGTTAAAACAAAAACCGTATTAAACGAACAATTACGTATGCTACTGTTGATAATTGTCATGTTTGTGGGCACTAATTGTGACTAGATGACGGTAGTTTTCTCTAATTTATATTCATACGGTTTGCGATAATTAAAAAGAAAAGCAATTAGAAAAAATTAACAGTTCTTCACCTAGTTTTATAAAATAAACTACTAAAAACGAAAGATTTGTTGTATTAAAAACATCAGCTAGATGCGCATTTCGAAAATCAACACCTCCATCCACAGTAGCATAATAATTAAATAATAAATCATGAAAAAATATCACCACTATGTTTGACATTTTATTAATAATGAAATAATTTGTTGACTTGTATTTAATTAAAGCGAGTATTTTATTTGTTTATTTTCATTTCTGCAACTTACATAATTATTATGTAATTATGAGAACGAAGCATTCATTGCTTTTTGATATAAGTGTAATTATAGAAAAAATCTGAAAAATATACTTTAGCTCGTTTGGAATGCAAACAAATGAAGTATTTTTTTTAAAAGACGATTCCAGAGACAATAGCGTAAATTAATATAATTTATCTTCAGTAATTGTATTATTACATCTGCATGTATTTAAGTGGTGAAGAAAAATATGATTTAGAAACAATTGTTGAGGTTTTTTCGTTTCCCACGTTGTCCGATTGTTTAAAACTTGCAATTTTATAGCGGATGCATGAATATTAATTAACAAAAAATGATCTGGAAATGAAAAACAGTTTATTCTGTTAGATTTACATTTTTTGAATTTTTTAAATTTTTTAGAAAACAAAATTTTTATCAAATATCTTCAACAAATAAAATTTGTACTGCAAAATATTTAAAAATATATATTTATAAAACTATAGTTTGGACACTGCTTTAAAAAATAAATGATTTTGGTCACTATTTTTCAAAAATTATTAAAAAAATCCCTGTCTAGATTTTTTTTATACGATTAGTTTTAGTATATTCGCTTGTATAATATAAAAACGTATCTAATATAGGCAACAGCTACGGCGAGGTCGTAAATATAGTTGCCTGCTGTCAAAATCTATTTGCATCTTAGTAAACGTAAAGTGCATTCGTTTTTCTAATGATTTTTTGTTGTAATTTTAAATTTTACTGTTTTAAGATATACCGGGTGTTTGCAAATCTTTTATAAATCATCAATACCGCAGTAGAAGAAATCAAATAATTTTTCACGTTACCTTGTTTCGATTTTTCATGAATTTCCTTCTGTTGTCGCATGACTAGACGAAAGCCCGCTGCAAATTGGCGAAATGTCAATGAGCCAAAATTATTTCTGTCCAGTCGACGAAATACCGCATTAATATCCTAAAAAAAAATCAGCAATTTTCATTTCCATCTCCATTTAATTACATTTTCTGCAGTGAAATTTGTTTTTTTTAATAGAATTTGATTTTTGATTTAAAAATCTGCTGGGATTAAACGTTTGGTTAAGGAAACGTATTTTTTTATGCTGCGTTTTAAGTTAGTGTATATTATAGTACAAGTACTAGCGTAAATCCTTGTATATGAACTGAATGTGTAGTAACTTCGTACGAAAATGCAAAATACTGTTCAAAATCATTGAAATCGAATTAATTATTTATTCTCGCTAGATATTTCGTTAATAATTGGCAAGTCATTTATTCAATAATATTAAATTGTAATTACGAATAAACAATTTTTTTACCAATCGCAATGCGCTTATTAATCACAAACAATCAGCTGTTGAATGCATTTTCTGAATGTATTGTTAAATATCAATCAAAATATACATTTTATAGTCTACTAACGATTTCGATGAAATCGTATATACAGGATGATCCATCATAACACCGATAAAGTCAACATTGATCAATTAAACACACATTTATTAATTGATACCAATGTACAGGGTGTTACGTAAGCGTAAGTTGCTTCTGTAACACCCTGTATATGCTATATACCGTGATGGCATTTTAATGGGCTAAAACAAATTGCCTTGAAAAATTGAGTTTTTTTTTTCAATGTACAATTTAATGGTCGGTGTTTGTACTCTTGCCTATATAAATTTTTTTTTTATATATGATTGTGAGGTATATAAAAGTGGAATGAAAATTATATAATCGATGTTTCTGTGGCATCGCAAAAGAAAACGTAACATAAATAATAATAGTAAATCGATAAAAAAATTTATTGTCATATAATTTACTTTTGCGTAAGGTACCTTTCTAATTACGTCAAGGAAAGTTGTAAATAATATATTAAGGCAAATTGTTGATATAAAAAAAAAATTCTTTGATTTACAGGTACGTGCGTCTTAAAAGTATTTGATTAAAAAATAAATAAAAAATCGGTGAGTGGTGGAATTTTTTTTTTCAATTTTCCGATAGAAAAATGAGAAACTTTCTTGTTTATCAAATTATATATATTTTTTGTATAAACATATAAAAATTATATTTTAATTTTTTACAAATAAAACGTACGTGTGCAAAATGTTTGGAAAAACTTGAAATAACAACGTGAAATTAACAAACAAAAATTCTACAAAAAAAAAATTAAAAATTCATAAATCGTACTTACATAATAAAATATTCTAATTAATTAAGGGGTATATTAAATAATGTACAATTAGGACAAAAAATTCTTAACTAAGTTCCAAAAAATATATATACTTTTAATAAATTTCGGAAATTCGTAAACTGAAAATATTTTTTTTTTATAAAAATTCTCGTACAATACTTTTTTTTAACTATAAATCGTAAAGCAATCGTGAAAAATATTCAAATATATGCACATATGTCGATTTTTTAGTAGGCACTTGAAACAAAACGGTTTTTGCGATTTAATAATCAGGCAACGGAATTAGCGGAAGTACCATTCTTTGATTTACCGTTGCAAATGCAATCGAACGAATGCGTAGAAGTACTTCTGAATGATGATTCGTACCAGCTTATTGTAATCAGGTACTGTTTTAATAATAACAAAGGGACTGTTCGTTATTTCCTTAATTATATATTCAAAAAACGGCGTACAGGTTACAAAAAAAAAATGATTTGAATGCATTATATAAATTTGTTCTAAATTATTATTTCTTGTAGATTCTAACTGTTTTAAATCAATGTTTTTATTTATGAAAAAATAAATTTAGTATACGAAAAAAATAAATAAATCAAATATGTTAATATTTTTTACTATACCGGGTGTTGCATCGGCAGAAATTGCATTAATTTCAACATGATCGTTAAATATTAGATTTCTAATTTTTCTTTGCGATAAAATCGTAAATTAATAAAAATAAATATTTTTAGATTTGACGTTTGTATTATTTTTTTTGGGTGATATTCTATATTAGTAGTTTACGCGAAAATTGAAAAATAATTTCGCTAAACTTGAAAAAAAAATAGAAATTCAACAATTGACAAAATTTGTCATTTTGCCAAAAGCGCTATGAAAATCAAAAATATTGCCAATTATTGAATTATTATATTTCATTTCGCTGTTACTAAATTTTGGTCTTTTCTGGCATTTTTGAAAATTACTAAAACTAAATAAATGAAACAAAGACTTTTAAAATCGTATTCTAAATTTGTTGCATTGATTATTTTGTTTTAAACTAATAAACGAAGCCAATATTTGAGTTTAACAAAATGAAATTTTTAAACGCATCACGCGGTATATTAAACCATCTTCTAATATATCTTAATTCATCTATAAAATCTTAATAATTGATGAAATTTGTTCTGCGTAATTTTTGATAATTACTGTAATTTATAACTTTCGTTTTAGTTTATTTAAATTTTTATAAATGAAACTACCAAACTCAATGTAAAATTTATAATTGTACAAGCTTCAATTTTGAATTTATTTAAAATTTGATAAATTCATTCAAAATTTCATAAATTCATTTAAAAATTGATAAATTCATTTAAAATTGCATAAATTCGTTAAAAAATTATTAGATTCATTTAAAATTACATAAATTCATTTAAAACTTCATAAGTTAAACAAAATTTCATAAATTCATTTAAAATTTCACAAATTCTGTCAAAATTTCATAAATTGAATTAAAATTTCATAAATTCACTTAAAATTACATGAATTAAAATTTCATAAATTCATTTAGAATTTCATAAATTGAATAAAAATTTTATAAATTCACTTAAAATTTCATAAATTCAATCAAAATTTCATAAATTCACTTAAAATTGCATAAATTCATTTAAATTTGCATAAATTCATTTAAAATTTCATAAATTGAATTAAAATTTCATAAATTTACTGAAAATTGCATATATTCATCTAAAATTCCATAAATTCATTTAAAATTTCATAAATTCTTTTAAAATTTCATAAATTCACTTAAAATTGCATAAATTCATTTAAAATTTCATAAATTCACTTAAAATTGCATAAATTCATTTAAAATTTCATAAATTATTAAAATTTCATAAATTGAATTAAAATTTTATAAATTCACTTAAAATTTCATAAATTCAATCAAAATTTCATAAATTCGCTTAAAATTGCATAAATTCATTTAAAATTTCATAAATTGAATTAAAATTTCATAAATTCACTTAAAATTGCATAAATTCATTTAAATTTTCATAAATTCATGTAATATTTCATAAATTATTTAAAAATTTCATATATTGAATTAAAATTTTATAAATTCACTTAAAATTTCACAAATTCAATCAAAATTTCATAAATTCACTTAAAATTGCATAAATTCACTTAAAATTGCATAAATTCATTTCAAATTTCATAAATTCTTTCAAAATTGCATAAATTCATTTAAAATTTCATAAATTCATCTAAAATTGCATAAATTCAATTAAAATTTCATAAATTCATTTAAAATTTCATAAATTCATTTAAAATTGCATAAATTCATTAATCAACGATATTAATGTCTATAATTAAAATTATTGTTTATTTTAATTTTTATTTAAGAATATATTAATTTGACTGTGTTGATTTTTATTGTATAACAAATTTAATCGATTTTTATATCTTCTAAAATAATATAAATTTGACCTGCTTTTTGTTTGATTTATGGAAGGAAAATGAAACTGTTTATTTAGGCAATTATTGAACGTATCCTTCAGTTCAAGGATTTCCTTGATATTTTCTGGATTTATAACCTTATTTCAGGTCATATAGAATTTTTTTTTGCAATCAATATTTGAGTGGATATTTTTTTTAATTTTCGAAAATAAAATTCTCGATTTACCTTAGCTTGATCTCCTGCATAATACGAAACCACTTCGTGCAAATATTCAAGTCGCACTCTTCCAGAATTACTTGGATCACAAATACTGAAGACATCTAGCAATTGTTTTGTGGACACTGCAGATCTGCCACGTTTCCAAGGCATTTTAAAACAAAACACAGAAAATACAATTTATCGTAAAACAATCGCAGCAATGCAATTATCAAACACTTCACTATTTTATTCATCCGATTAAAAATGGATGAAATTATTAAAAAAAAAACACACAATTTTCAGTAAAAAATCCTTTTGAAAAAAACGTTAATTTGTTAGCTTCACACAATAATAATCCAAAAATTAAAGCAACGATGCTTTCCCGTCGAATGTTTTAAAACGACTGAAAGTTTGTAACCCAATTCACACTTCAGAGTTGCGTGTTTACGTCCGTTTTTTTTTTTTTTTGCATATGGTACGGCACGTCATATCGATTCGCATATTAATTCAATTGATTTTTCATTTTATTTTTACCCCTGAACTTCTAATTGCACATTTGCAATACTCATAGCCGCATTACGATGTATACTTTTTTTTTTGTATTATTAATGTTTTTTTTTTAACAATAAATGCTTTGGAACGTATTTTCCAAATGTTGATCCACAACAACTAACGTATTAAAATTATTTATATCGTTATATTTCGCGAATTTGTTTTCAAATTACCTAAAAATAACATTAATATAAAAAAAAATATTTTTTTTTAAAACTTTATATGAAATTGATTTTTAAAGGGATCTACGGTCAACAAAAATTTTTTTAACACTTCTTTCATCACTCATGCGCAATAAATTTAATTGATTAGTTCGTCCACTGAAAATTGTTTTCAATAATTTTTTCTTTAACAATGGAACTTATTTTCCAATTGTTAATCCAAATCAACTAACGTCTCTAAATTAGTATTTATTTATTTAAATCGTTATATTTCGCGAATTTGTTTTCAAAGTACTTAAAAATAACACTAATATAAAAAAAACTATTTTTTTAAAAAGTTGAAATTGAAATTGATTTTTTAAAGGGATTTACGGTCAAAATATTTTTTTAACACTTTTTTCATCACTCGTGCGCAATCAATTTTATTGAGTTTTAGTTTTTAATTTTTAAATATTTTTAGTTCGTCCACTGAAAATTGTTTTCAATAAAGTTCGATAATTTTTTTTTTTAACAATGCAACTTATTTTCCAAATATTGGTCCAAATCAACTAACGTCTCAAAATTACAATTTAATTATTTATATTTCGCGAATTTCTTTTCAAATTACTTAAAAATACTACGAATTTAAAAAAAACATTTTTTTTTAAAACTTGGTTTGAAATAGATTTTTTTAAAGGGATCTACAATCAAAATATTTTTTTTAACACTTCTTTCATCACTCATGCGCAATAAATTTAATTGATTAGTTCGTCCACTGAAAATTGTCTTCAATAAAGTTCGATACAATTTTTTTTTAACAATTGAACTTATTTCTAAATGTTGGTCTAAATCAACTAACGTCTCAAAATTAGAATTTAATTATTTATATTTCGCGAATTTGTTTTAAAATTACTTAAAAATACCACGAATATAAAAAAAAACATTTTTTTTTAAAAACTTCATATGAAATTGATTTTTAAAGGATCTACGGTCAACAAAAATTTTTTAACACTTCTTGCACCACTCGTGCGCAATGCGCAATCAATTTTATTGATTAGTTCGTCCACTGAAAATTGTTTTCAATAAAGTTCGATACAATTTTTTTTTTACAATAGAACTTATTTTCCAAATGTTGATATTTGGAAAATATCATATTCCAAAATATCATATTATGTTGATAATCAACTAACGTATTAAAATTAGAATTAAATTATTTATATCGTTATATTTCGCGAATTTGTTTTAAATTACTTAAAACTACCACGAATGTAAAAAAAAAACAATTTTTTTTTAAAACTTTATATGAAATTGATTTTTAAAGGATCTACGGTCAACAAAAATTTTTTAATACTTCTTGCACCACTCGTGCGCAATGCGCAATCAATTTTATTGATTAGTTCGTCCACTGAAAATTGTTTTCAATAAAGTTCGATACAATTTTTTTTTAACAATAGAACTTATTTTCCAAATGTTGATATTTGGAAAATATCATATTCCAAAATATCATATTATGTTGATAATCAACTAACGTATTAAAATTAGAATTAAATTATTTATATCGTTATATTTCGCGAATTTGTTTTAAATTACTTAAAACTACCACGAATGTAAAAAAAAACAATTTTTTTTTAAAACTTTATATGAAATTGATTTTAAAGAATCTACTGTCAACAAAATTTTTTTAACACTTCTTGCACCACTCGTGCGCAATGCGCAATCAATTTTATTGATTAGTTCGTCCACTGAAAATTGTTTTCAATAAAGTTCGATACAATTTTTTTTTAACAATAGAACTTATTTTCCAAATGTTGATATTTGGAAAATATCATATTCCAAAATATCATATTATGTTGATAATCAACTAACGTATTAAAATTAGAATTAAATTATTTATATCGTTATATTTCGCGAATTTGTTTTAAATTACTTAAAACTACCACGAATGTAAAAAAAAACAATTTTTTTTTAAAACTTTATATGAAATTGATTTTTAAAGGATCTACGGTCAACAAACATTTTTCAACACTTCTTGCACCACTCGTGCGCAATGCGCAATCAATTTTATTGATTAGTTCGTCCACTGAAAATTGTGTTCAATAAAGTACGATACAATTTTTATTCTAAACCACATTTAATTAATTTCCACGTACTAATAATTGACGATCGACGTGCTGTTGTCGTTGTGGTCTGTCTGAAGAGCGCTCGGTGCGCACTAATTGTTAACAATTGTTGCTACATTTGCGATGGTCACAATTTACATTTACCATCGCTACTCATGTCCGTCTTTCCATATCTATGCTACTATTATACCACTACTTATTTAAAAAATCATCTACCGTGATAAAACCAGGTTAATATAATACAGCAGTACCTCTATTAATCAACACGAAACTTTTTTATTCTGTTCATTATCCAATGGTCAGATTAAAAACTGAATCTACAACAGTTTAATTAAGTCCATATTCTTTTATAAAATATTTCTGCATGAATTATGATTTTACCAAAGTGTTGACTTATTTAAGGCCAAATAACTCCGTGATATATTTTAAGTATATATATAAGTTGGAATATATTATTATTTTGGTACACCAGGTATATATTATCTAGGAAGCCAAAATTTCTCGTCCGTAATTAATTAATGCGAATATTTTCTCGGGTGATTTCAGACATTCAAATAAAACAACTTCTTGAGCAACGTTTCGAAAAAAAACAAACACAACTTCGATTTCATTATGTTAAAATGTTAAATGTTAAAATTCTAGATGTAGAGAATAATTGGATGAAATGTAATATAAGTGAAATGATTTTTATAAAAAAAACACAATAATTCATGATCAAATACTTCTAATTTACATAATAGTTACAATTTAATGATTAAAAAAATATAAACCGAGTTAGGAAATGTTTTTTTAAAATTAGTTTGGATGTATTTTATTTTTTATTTGTAGTGGTGCGTTAGATTTTCGGTTTACAATATAAAATCAAGAAATAAGTTAGGCAACTGTATGTACAGGCGTGTAGAATTGTACAACTATTAATTTGAGTACCGTTTGTTTGCGCATCTGTCTCTATCAAGTTCACATACAAATAATAAAATGTATTACCAAACAATATGTAAAATTTGTCAAATGATCAGTTGCAAATATTAAAAAATAAAAGTAAATTAGGTATAATAATAGAAAATGTAGTAATGTAACAAATATATTCAGTTGAATATTATGAAATGTATAATAGAACTGTACAAGTGTAATATGATGATTTCAAAATTAAAAAAAAAGGGAAATTTCTATCAAAAATTGTGATATGGTTGTAATAATTGTATTGGTCCAAATAACAAATACTTATCAACTATACATTATGATTATTTACATTTTCATGGGCATAGATAACTAATTTTTATTTAAAAAAAATTTACACTTACCATAATAATAATAAAAAACAGTACCTCATTAATTCGCGTAAGCTGACATCATATTTAAATATGAAACTACGTAATTTTTAAAATTTAATCATAGAAATTCTAAATACTGACTTTACCGCTTTAAAATCATTTTTTCGCTTTATCAATTTTGATTAAGGCATGTAATTTAAATAATGTAACAATAATTAGTTTTTAAATAATTTTGTAATTTGATCTAGCCTGATGAACAAATTGAAAGATATTTCGAAACGTTTGCTCAAGAAGATTTTGTTTGTCGGAAATCACGCGAGAAGATATTCTACAATTTTTCCTCTGCGACAATTGTGAAAAAGTGGACTCTTGTATATAGTAGATTTTTCACTTTTTTATTCATTTATGAACAAATAGAACTGTCAAATTGGGCGAGGTCAAGTTAATACATATTCTTTCTGGGTCAATTCTAACAAAACAATCGATAAATCGAAGTATTCCTTTGCGAGTTAATTCATAAAAAAATAAAACGTTCGTAAATAACAAAAACAATCGTAAAACAAAACCGGATTGGAGAAATTCGTCTATTTTTATACCCATATACGTGGAGATGTTTTTGGTATCGAACCACCAAGATGTTTTTTTAATTTTTTTAAATTTATCGTCGTAATGGGACACGGAAGCTCGGTGAAAAGTTAGAAAACAGGTAAACAATATCGGAGCAGTCAGGCGAACCTTTCATTTATCGATAATTGATGCAACGCACGCTAGATACGATGATTTAAAACAGCAGGCCATTTAATTGAATCCGAAGAAGTGATAGAACTCGTATTATTTATCGCAATTCTTACAAGAAACTGTTTAAAAAAATATTTTCAATTTGTATTTAGATCAAACGGCTTTTGAGGTAGCGAGAATTGGAAAGGGAGTCAGGCAGGGATGTACACTGTCGCCGTTATTATTCAACCTGTATATAGACGATGCAATAAACACGATTAAAGAAAAGTATAGTGTAAATTCTTCAAGGAAAAGAATACATAGATACATTGAGGTATATATCTTGGAAGAAGGGGAGCAGAATTTAGGGCAGGTATTAATTGGTATACGGGAAGTAATGACGCTAGGGATCATAAGATCAAAATAAAAATGAACCTTTATAAAATGTTGAAATGTAATTATAACGCATTTCGTTAGATTTTTTTTTTAAGTGAAACTTCTATAGGCGCGGCAGGGCCTGAACGTCACAAAAAGTGAAACACGCTACGCGCATGCGCCGCCTGTACTGTGCGTATACGTGGCATAAGGCAACCAGTAGACGCTTGCGTATTTTATTATATATTACACAAACACAGCTTAATCTTTTAGCTAACAATTTCCATTGTGTGCAAAGTGAAATGGAGAAAAAGACAAGTACAGACAGAGTGCGAGCCTTTAGAGAACGGAAGAAAGCGAATAAACCGCTAAGAAAAGTGCCAACAAGTACCTTGGAAAGAAGTAGAGAGTATCGAGCCAGGCAAAGGGCGTTAAAGAAACACGGTGGACAACATAACCTTCCAACGACACCTCAAATACATAGGATGAATCGATGCCGTCGTTAAGTGAGGACACAATGAGTGGTATAGAGAATTTGAATGGCACTGATTCATACACGTGAAGATACACGCGATGTGAGAGATCAACGAAATGATATAGCTGATCCATCGACAAATAGAAATGCACCCACTAGTGCATCATACACAATATTTAATCCAAACTCCTCTTTATAGACTGTACGACATTACAGTTAATAATGCTTTCTTTGATGATCAGAGTGTCGATTAAAATCAATCATAATCAAAATCAAATCGTTAACAAATGGAAAAAAAAACGTTTTCTAGGAGCTAAGAAGTTTCAGTTCTACCGCGCGAGAGTCTCGCGCATGTTTTGTTTAAATCGACGTGTTTGTGTTGTGTCACTGTATGCCATACGTAGTGTATGTGATAGGTTTGTTTCACGTCGTAATTTAATGAGTAATTTATTAGAGGAAATCGTTCATACACCAGTTAGTTAGCGCACTATAAATGTCAGTTTACAATGAAGTTGATGACATTTAATATGCGAAGAGCGCAAGAGGGATTTTACTAACTGATGGTTCGATATATTGGAATTGAAAAATGCAATTTATTAATTCAACCATCACGTGAAAATGCAGGTAATGAAATAAAATGGTAAGGGGTGTAATGAAATTTATTAAAATTTATTATTGGAAAGGAAATAAAGTGACTGGTCCAAAAAAATCCTTCGGAAAATTAAGCTGGGTTATTAATTTCATTTATAGAGGAACTGGAAGTTTTTGAAGTGAAACTTCTATAGGCGCAGTAGGGTAAATTGACCTGAACGTCACGAAAAGTGAAACGCTTCCGTCACGAAAAGTGAAACACACTACGCGCATGCGCCGCCTGTACTGTGTGTGTATACGTGGCATAAGGCAACCAGTAGACGCATGCGTATTTTATTATATATTACACAAACACAGCTTAATCTTTTAGCTAATAATTTCCATTGTGTGAAAAGTGAAATGAAGAAAAAGACAAGTACAGACAGAGTGCGAGCCTTTAGAGAACGGAAGAAAGCGAATAAACCGCCAAGAAAAGTGCCAACAAGTACCTTGGAAAGAAGTAGAGAGTATCGAGCCGGGCAAAGGGCGTTAAAGAAACACGGTGGACAACATAACCTTCCAACGACACCTCAAATACACTGGATGAATCGATGCCGTCGTTAAGTGAGGGCACAGTGAGTGGTATAAAGAATTTGAATGCCACTGATTCAGGCACGTGAAGACACACGCGGTGTAAGAGATCAACGAAATGATACAGCTGAGCGAGCCATCGACAAATAGAAATGCACCCACTAGTGCATCATACACAATATTTAATCCAAACTCCTCTGCACGACATTACAGTTAATAATGCTTTCTTTGATGATCAGAGTGTCGATCAAATCGTTAACAAATGGAAAAAAAGCAATGTATAAAATCAACTGTTACTAGGAGCTAAGAAGTTTCACTTCTACCGCGCGAGAGTCTCACGCATGTTTTTTTGTTTTTTTAACTTAAGATTGCCGTGTAGAAATGAATTAAAATTTCGGTTTGAAAGAAACGTTGTGACTAATTAAATCAAACGAATTTTGCCTCACGAAATTTGACTGGGAAATAAATTCAACTGAAATATATTTTTCGTCCACTATTTGATAAAATCGAATGATTATGTCAGGTCAGGTCATATTTTCGTGCCACAGTAAAATCGCTTAAAACTGATTTATTTCTTACACAGAGATAAAGAGTGAATATAAATTTATATTCTTATTATTACAAATACAAAATAGTTTTAGTTACCATACAAAATGTTTTCTTAACAAAAACGTAAACCGAATCAATTTTATTTTAGTTTGTCCGCAAGCAATTTTTTTAAAAATAGTTTCAATAGGCACTTAAATAAATAACACTCAAATAAAAATTGATGTATTAATAAATTTTTTTCTCATTACTTCACTAACAAAAAAAAAATCAAATCAAAAAATAATTTTTATGCACTTTATGCGATAGCGATGTTTGCACGACGATAGCGCTTAAACAACTGACTCATATATTATTTTGTTTGCTATTTGCGATAATTTTTACGATAAGAAAACCATCTGTAATTCAACACAGATTTTTTTTTTCCATGGTGAATTTACATATGAAAAGGTAGGAAATGACTCATCATTAAAAAAGCTAGACGAATCATTTTTTTACTCGTGCTTAAATTTTTTAACATGTTATTGTCGGATTATTTAATTAAAACTAGCGTACATTATTATTATTTTTGAATATATACAAATTATGTTGGTAGATGTTTTATTTTTACAAATAATTTTTTTTTGATTTTTTTTTACTAGTTAATTTGGCGCTGAGAAAGATTGTTTTAATTACCCTAAAATATTTCAACTGTCCTCGACAAAAGTAATAACATATTTTAAATAACTATTTTTTGATTGAAAAAAAATTGTTATTCCGAATAAATTTTAATAAATACAAAATATTGTAATAATTGAATATGGAAAATAAATATTTCTTAATCCGGATTTTTTTTAAACAAATAAATTCATTCTAAAATCATAGACTGGTTTTAAACACTAATAATAAAAAAAATAATAAAATATTTAAAAAATATTATTAAAAATATTAAAGTATTTTTTTTAAATCTAGGATTATAATATCGATATACATATTCCATTGTATTTAGCGATTACAGCATAATATATTATGAATGGGGTATAGCGATATATCCGGTCAGGTTAAAAATGCAAAATGCATCAAAAATATATACACAGTGGTCTCAGAAAAGCATAAAAAAGAGAGATTTCGTATATAATTTTCCAATAATTCCATCATCTATAAAAAAATTGTTTCGTAGTTATAAACAAAATGAAAAAAAGTATAGCAGTGACAATGCAAAAAAAAGTAGGAGCTAATACATGTGAGAACTATAACACCAATAGTCTACATGGAAGGATTATTGATGGAAGGTTAGAAAATAAAGTAGAAGAATGTGTAGCGGAAGATCAGTTTTGTTTATACGAAGAATAGAAGGACAAGGGAGGCTATTTTCAAATTAAGAACGGTAGTAGAAAAAATTATGTACGAAAACGTAAATTTTGTAAATTTACAAAAAGCATTGAGAGGGAAGAAGATAGCAAGAATACAAAAGGGAGTCAGACAGAGATCGCAATTTATTTTATTTTTTAATATACCACAATAAAACAATTTTGTTTTAATATTACTTTTAAACCAATCATTTTTTCTTGTACCTTTAAAAATGGAATTTCTTAAATAAATCGAGCGGATATATTTTTATTTCTATACAGCTCAAAAATGTAGCACAACGCTGAAGCGTATTTTTATGCAAAAAAAAACGACATTTTTTCAACTAGACCATGCATGACTAATTACCATAACAATGAATTATTGTCAGAGAAAGAGCTCGAACGCAATCGTAATGGATTTAAATAAAACGGCGATACTAAAATTGATATTTTTGATTAATTCCATGTATTAGAATTTATTTTATGCTACAGAAAAACGAAGGCTTTAATATGACAATTTTTTCAATAAAAAAAAAAAATTAAATCGCAATAAATAAAAAAATAAAAATTCAATTTATCCTGTATGAAGTTAATATTGAACATAAATATCGTGTATCTTTTTGCTAGTCAAATAGAAGAAGCGATAAGATAATAATTTGCTTCGTTATCGAATTTTTAAATATATCCCGCCTGTATTACAAAAATAATTCAATTATTTAGTTTTTTTTAATAAAAACCGAGAGATTTAAGTAACTGGTTTTAGAAAGTAAATTCACACTTTTGATATTATTCTACAGTAAATATTTTATGCTATATCTAACGCTAGACTTAGTCTAAACGGACGTTATATCAATTTATTGCCATTTGAATGAATGAAAGTTTAATAGAATCATTTTAGTCGAAGGCATGTGGAATTTCAAGTTAGTTTGTAGCCAGTTTTCAGCGCTAGTGCAATTGTTTGCGATTTGTGATAATATTTAGTGCCAAAACAAAATTGGGAATTGAGTAAAGTAAGTATAATAAGTGTGTTTATATTTCTGATTGAATTAATAGTTGGTTAAAAGGCCTTGATCAATTTTATATCGTGTTGATAAATTGATTGGAGTATTTATTTTTGTTTAATTACAAAAAAAAAGTGTCGATAATTTTTTTGTAATTTTTTTTTACGAAATACAATAATTGAGAATGTCTATTTTGACTTTTCTCGACAATTCGAGTATCTCAAAATAATAATAAATTTTCCAAAAATAATTTACTAAAATCGAATTATAATTACAAGTTCCTGTGTAAAAATGTTTATTGAAGAATCGAAGTCGAAATTTGGGTCATTTAAAATCACTGTAGAAAAAGTACGTAATCGTGTGACAATTTTTCGATTTGGCAAATGTTAAGAGTTTTTTATTACATTTGATGATATTTTGATTTAATGATTTTTTTGATTTTAGAATGTCGAAAATTGCAGCAATTATATCGCGAGGTTTTAAAAAGTATCCGATCTTTTGTAATTCTATTTTATATGGTAGCTTATTCTTTAGCGCTGAATGTTCCCAACAAATAATAACCAAAAAAATATTCGTAAGTTTTTTCTTTTTTATAAAATTTTGTAGTAATTTATACAAAAATCGCTGTTTTGTGGGAAAATTTGATTATTTCATTTATTCATGTCAAATAAAAGTGAATATAAATAAATAATAACATCAAATTAGCAATAGTAATATTTATCTTGAGTGGCGTTAATTAAAAAAAATGTATGCTGTAATTAAATAGAAATTAGTGTCGATGTTTTTATTGTTTTAGTTACAAAATATGTTTATAATATTTAATTTGAGCAATAAGAACCGCACGAATAAAATTACAATGATTTTTTTATTGTCGTTTGCATTTTAAATTTATTAAATTGATACAAAAATTATTTGAAGCGTGTATAATTCATTTTTAATAAACACAGAGCTTGATTTAACAATTTGCTATGGCAAAATAATTTTACAAAGGCGTAAAATATTTTTATAATGATCATTTGTGGTAGATACTAAAATTCATTTATTTGTTTAATTTGGCAATTTTTTCAACGTGTTTGTTGTAATTGATTTTTACGAAAAGACGATTCATTTGTTATCAAATTCGTTCAAGGAAGACTATGTTATTTTATAAAAATTATTAAAAAAATTAAATTAGTATCGTTGATCAAATGAGTTAAGATAATCAATAATTAATATTTTTTTACATATCTTTTAAAAATGTGAATAATTTTTTTTTATATAGCCTGAAGAACCGAAACCTTTAGACAAAGCAACTCTTGCCAGATTTGGATTTTTTGGCACTTGTATACAAGGACCTTTTTTGACCAAGTGGTAAAAACGATTTTTAAATTAATTTTCAATCAAGAATTAATTATAAGATAATTAAATAATAAATTAATTAAAGATCAAGTAGATACGTGGTCAGGAGAATATAGATTAATAACCACAGCATCAGATAATGGGCATACCGGTGTAGGTTTTATAATGAATAGAAAGTTGGGATGTAGAGTAAAGAGTTATTGCCAAGTTAGTGATAGAATTATAACTATTAGATTAGACACGAAGCCAACGGACACAGTTATAGTGCAAGTATATATGCCAACTTCAAGTCACGATGATGAGGAGGTAGAATCCATTTATGAGGAGATTGAATCTAGGTTAGCAAACGTTAAAGGACAGGATAATCTAATTGTAATCGGAGATTGGAATGCCGTAGTAGGTAAGGGAAAGGAAGTTTCAATAGTAGGAGAATATGGAATAGGAACACGTAATGATAGAGGGGATAGATTGGTAGAGTTTTGTATTAGGAATAAGCTAGTGGTAGCAAACACGCTTTTTCAGAATCACAAGCGCAGGATATATACGTGGAAAATGCCAGGAGATATAGGGAGGTATCAGATAGATTACATACTGGTTAAAGAGAGGTTTAGGAACCAGATTAAGAATTGTAAGAGTTACCCTGGAGCAGATATTGATAGTGACCATAATTTAGTAGTCCTGGACTCAGAGGTCAAATTCAAGAAATTACAGAAGTCTAAACAGGTCAGAGTAGATGTCGATAGGTTAAAATTAGCTGATGTATGTGAAAAGTACAAGCAGAAAGTAGAAATCATGGCCAATGGAACATCTAGGAGCGACATAGATTGCGAATGGAGGGAAATCAGAAATGGGTTAACTACAGCAGCAAATGAAGTATTAGGCACAAAGAAAAGGGCAGGTAGGAGGGAATGGATCACGGAAGAAATAGTTGAAATGATAGAAGCAAGAAGGAAAATTAAAATAGGAAAAACAGAAGCAGGACAGAAAAAATATAAGGAACTAAGGAACTTAATTAATAGGAAATGCAAGCTAGCGAAAGAAGAGTGGATAAAAGGAAACTGTGAGGATATTGAGGAGGATATGAGAAGAGGTAAAGTAGATTTGGGCTACAGGAAAATTAAGTCACATTTTTCTAAAGTAAACCCAAAGGGTAACATTATATGTGATAAGCAGGGTAAGGAACTCACAGAAAATAAGGAAAAAGCTAGAAGATGGAAGGAGTATCTTGAAGATTTATATAAAGGTAGGCAGGACATGGAGGAGCTAGAAAGTGTGGAACAGATAGATGAGGATGACTTAGGTCCTAGCATACTTAGGTCAGAGTTTCATAGAGCATTAAATGATTTACGGAATAACAAAGCAGCGGGGATTGATATGATACCAGCCGAATTAATAAAACACGCAGGGGAAAAAATGCAGGAGCGATTATACAGGTTAGTTTGTAAAATATATGAGAAGGGAGAAGTACCACAGGATTTTCAGCGTAGTAGAATAGTAACAATGCCGAAGAAAATAGGAGCTAATTTGTGTGAGAACTATAGGACCATTAGCCTACTATCACATGCATCGAAGATATTGTTAAAGATTATTTATAGGAGATTAGAAAATAAAGTAGAGGAAAGGCTAGGAGAAGATCAGTTTGGTTATAGGAAAAACAGAGGGACGAGGGAGGCGATTTTAGCACTAAGAACAGTAGTAGAAAAAAGAATGAGGGTAGGAAAGGTAACTTGCATAGCTTTTGTAGATTTAGAAAAGGCATTTGATAATGTAGATTGGGACATAATGTTTAGAATTTTAAAATAAACGGGTATAGATTATAAGGATAGGAGAATAATTTTTAATTTATATAAACACCAAACTGCCTTAGTTAGAATTGAGGGGGAAGAAGAGGTAGCAAAAATAGGGAAGGGAGTTCGGCAGGGATGTACACTCTCACCGTTATTATTTAATCTATATATAGAAGATGCAATAAACAAAGTAAAAGAAGAGTATAGTGTAGGTGTGAATGTACAGGGAGAGAAAATATATATGTTGAGATTCGCCGACGATATAGCTATATTGGAAGAAAGCGAAAAGAATTTAGAAAGGGTATTGAATGGTATGCAGGCAGTATTGACTAGGGATTTTAACATGAAAATAAATATAGGTAAAACTAAAGTGATGAGGTGTGACAAAAAGGAATGCAGTAGAAAAATGAGTATCACAATAGGAGATAATAGAATCGAAGAAGTGTCAGATTTTTGTTATTTAGGCAGTAGAATCACAAAAGATAATCGAAGCAAGGTAGATATAAAGTGTAGGATAGCACAGGGTAGGAAGGCATTCGTAGAAAAGGAACAGATTTTAAGATCAAATATTGACTTGGGTATTAGAAAAAGATTACTGAAGGTATATGTTTGGAGTGTAGCACTGTACGGGTGTGAGGCGTGGACTATAGGAAAGGAAGAGAAGCGTAGATTAGAAGCACTTGAAATGTGGTGTTATAGGAGGATGATGAGGATTGGTTGGGAAGATAAAGTAACAAATGAAGCTGTACTAGAGTTAGTAGGGGAGAAGAGAAGTATTTGGAGAGTGTTACAGCGTAGGAGAGACAGATTAGTAGGGCATATTATTAGGCATGGGGGGATTATGCAATTGATCATAGAAGGTAGAGTGGAGGGAAAGAGAGGGGTAGGTAGGCCTAGATTGGAGTATGTGAGTCAGATAGCTGAAGACGTTGAGATGAATAGCTATAGGGAGATGAAGGGATTAGCTCAGGATAGATCGGCATGGCGTGCTGTTTCCAACCAATCTTTAGGATTGCAGACTCTTTAACTAATTAATTGTGATTTCTTATTAGATTTAGCATTTTTCTAGTCGGGCACTTTTTAAAATGTGAATTAATTTTGTAATTTGATCATTTTTAGGTACAGTTGGTTAGATGGAAATATAAGTGGCAAAACCATCAAACTTGCTGCGAAAAAATTAATAATTGACCAATTTTTAATGACACCTATATTATATAGTGTATTCTTTACCGGTAAATACAAATATTTACGAAAAAAATTTTTTTTTAAGATAATTTAAAGCCAACGACGAGATAATATATTATTATTTTTTTCAAAACTCCTTGAGAGTTTTCCATATTCGTTTTAATTTTTGTGACGATTATTAATAGAATTTCGAATAATTTGATATTTTTCACTTTAGTTATGAGTACTTTAGAAGGCCAAGAACACATTTTCAAAGAGCTAAAGCAGAAATTTGTGCCCACATTTACAGTAAGCTGTTGCTTTTGGATTCCAGTTCAGTTTGTAAACTTCCTATTAATCCCTCCTGTATTTCGGGTTACATACGTTGGATGCTGCGCTTTCGTATGGGTCAACATTTTATGTTACATAAAACATTGGAAATATTGATTATTTTATTACAATAAAGAATTTTTTAATCATTTTTTGTATTCGTATTTTAGTATTTGTATATTTTACTATATATATTTGTATTATTATTATTAGTTAGTTAAAGAGTCCGCAATCCTAAAGATTGGTTGGAAACAGCACGCCATGCCGATCTATCCTGAGCTAATCCCTTCATCTCCCTATAGCTATTCATCTCAACGTCTTCAACTATCTGACTCACATACTCCAATCTAGGCCTACCTACCCCTCTCTTTCCCTCCACTCTACCTTCTATGATCAATTGCATAATCCCCCCATGCCTAAGGATATGCCCTACTAATCTGTCTCTCCTACGCTGTAACACTCTCCAAATACTTCTCTTCTCCCCTACTAACTCTAGTACAGCTTCATTTGTTACTTTATCTTCCCAACCAATCCTCATCATCCTCCTATAACACCACATTTCGAATGCTTGTAATCTACGCTTCTCTTCCTTTCCTATAGTCCACGCCTCACACCCGTACAGTGCTACACTCCAAACATATACCTTCAGTAATCTTTTTCTAATACCCAAGTCAATATTTGATCTTAAAATCTGTTCCTTTTCTACGAATGCCTTCCTACCCTGTGCTATCCTACACTTTATATCTACCTTGCTTCGATTATCTTTTGTGATTCTACTGCCTAAATAACAAAAATCTGACACTTCTTCGATTCTATTATCTCCTATTGAGATCCTCATTTTTCTACTGCATTCCTTTTTGTCACACCTCATCACTTTAGTTTTACCTATATTTATTTTCATGTTAAAATCCCTAGTCAATACTGCCTGCATACCATTCAATACCCTTTCTAAATTCTTTTCGCTTTCTTCCAATATAGCTATATCGTCGGCGAATCTCAACATATATATTTTCTCTCCCTGTACATTCACACCTACACTATACTCTTCTTTTACTTTGTTTATTGCATCTTCTATATATAGATTAAATAATAACGGTGAAAGTGTACATCCCTGCCGAACTCCCTTCCCTATTTTTGCTACCTCTTCTTCCCCCTCAATTCTAACTAAGGCAGTTTGGTGTTTATATAAATTAAAAATTATTCTCCTATCCTTATAATCTATACCCGTTTCTTTTAAAATTCTAAACATTATGTCCCAATCTACATTATCAAATGCATTTTCTAAATCTACAAAAGCTATGCAAGTTACCTTTCCTACCCTCTTTCTTTTTTCTACTACCCTTCTTAGTGCTAGAATCGCCTCCCTCGTCCCTCTGTTTTTCCTAAAACCAAACTGATCTTCTCCTAGCCTTTCCTCTACTTTATTTTCTCATCTCCTATAAATAATCTTTAACAATATCTTCGATGCATGTGATAGTAGGCTAATGGTCCTATAGTTCTCACACAATTTAGCTCCTATTTTCTTCGGCATTGTTACTATTCTACTACGCTGAAAATCCTGTGGTACTTCTCCCTTCTCATATATTTTACAAACTAACCTGTATAATCGCTCCTGCATTTTTTCCCCTGCGTGTTTTATTAATTCGGCTGGTATCATATCAATCCCCGCTGCTTTGTTATTCCGTAAATCATTTAATGCTCTATGAAACTCTGACCTAAGTATGCTAGGACCTAAGTCATCCTCATCTATCTGTTCCACATTTTCTAGCTCCTCCATGTCCTGCCTACCTTTATATAAATCTTCAAGATACTCCTTCCATCTTCTAGCTTTTTCCTTATTTTCTATGAGTTCCTTACCCTGCTTATCACATATAATGTTACCCTTTGGTTTTACTTTAGAAAAATGTGACTTAATTTTCCTGTAGCCCAAATCTACTTTACCTCTTTTCATATCCTCCTCAATATCCTCACAGTTTCCTTTTATCCACTCTTCTTTCGCTAGCTTGCATTTCCTATTAATTAAGTTCCTTAGTTCCTTATATTTTTTCTGTCCTGCTTCTGTGTTTCCTATTTTAATTTTCCTTCTTGCTTCTATCATTTCAACTATTTCTTCCGTGATCCATTCCCTCCTACCTGCCCTTTTCTTTGTGCCTAATACTTCATTTGCTGCTGTAGTTAACCCATTTCTGATTTCCCTCCATTCGCAATCTATGTCGCTCCTAGATGTTCCATTAGCCATGATT
Source organism: Leptodirus hochenwartii (assembly GCA_947310635.1). Classification (NCBI taxonomy): domain Eukaryota; kingdom Metazoa; phylum Arthropoda; class Insecta; order Coleoptera; family Leiodidae; genus Leptodirus; species Leptodirus hochenwartii. Next base: position 2,534,098 of record OX371179.1, read on the forward strand.
TCTACTTTCTGCTTGTACTTTTCACATACATCAGCTAATTTTAACCTATCGACATCTACTCTGACCTGTTTAGACTTCTGTAATTTCTTGAATTTGACCTCTGAGTCCAGGACTACTAAATTATGGTCACTATCAATATCTGCTCCAGGGTAACTCTTACAATTCTTAATCTGGTTCCTAAACCTCTCTTTAACCAGTATGTAATCTATCTGATACCTCCCTATATCTCCTGGCATTTTCCACGTATATATCCATAGCTTTTGTAGATTTAGAAAAGGCATTTGATAATGTAGATTGGGACATAATGTTTAGAATTTTAAATGAAACGGGTATAGATTATAAGGATAGGAGAATAATTTTTAATTTATATAAACACCAAACTGCCTTAGTTAGAATTGAGGGGGAAGAAGAGGTAGCAAAAATAGGGAAGGGAGTTCGGCAGGGATGTACACTCTCACCGTTATTATTTAATCTATATATAGAAGATGCAATAAACAAAGTAAAAGAAGAGTATAGTGTAGGTGTGAATGTACAGGGAGAGAAAATATATATGTTGAGATTCGCCGACGATATAGCTATATTAGAAGAAAGCGAAAAGAATTTAGAAAGGGTATTGAATGGTATGCAGGCAGTATTGACTAGGGATTTTAACATGAAAATAAATATAGGTAAAACTAAAGTGATGAGGTGTGACAAAAAGGAATGCAGTAGAAAAATGAAGATCTCAATAGGAGATAATAGAATCGAAGAAGTGTCAGACTTTTGTTATTTAGGCAGTAAAATCACAAAAGATAATCGAAGCAAAGTAGATATAAAGTGTAGGATAGCACAGGGTAGGAAGGCATTCGTAGAAAAAGAACAGATTTTAAGATCAAATATTGACTTGGGTATTAGAAAAAGATTACTGAAGGTATATGTTTGGAGTGTAGCACTGTACGGGTGTGAGGCGTGGACTATAGGAAAGGAAGAGAAGCGTAGATTACAAGCATTAGAAATGTGGTGTTATAGGAGGATGATGAGGATTGGTTGGGAAGATAAAGTAACAAATGAAGCTGTACTAGAGTTAGTAGGGGAGAAGAGAAGATCTGGAGAGTGTTACAGCGTAGGAGAGACAGATTAGTAAGGCATATTCTTAGGCATGGGGGGATTATGCAATTGATCATAGAAGGTAGAGTGGAGGGAAAGAGAGGGGTAGGTAGGCCTAGATTGGAGTATGTGAGTCAGATAGCTGAAGACGTTGAGATGAATAGCTATAGAGAGATGAAGGGATTAGCTCAGGATAGATCGGCATGGCGTGCTGTTTCCAACCAATCTTTAGGATTGCGGACTGTTTAACTAATATCCTGCGCTTATGATTCTGAAAAAGCGTGTTTGCTACCACTAGCTTATTCCTAATACAAAACTCTACCAATCTAAATTATTATTAGTTCCAAATGTTGTCCTTGTTTGGAACTAAAAATATAATTTCTTTTAATAAATATATAAAAATAAATGCGTTTTTATTTCGCTTTACGCTAAGTTTGTGTATTTTTCTTAATTTTTGATTTAAAAAAAAAAAGCATTAGTTTATTAATTTTATGATTTTTTAATTCGTCACCTAGATATTTCTTCAGCAGGTACTGTTGAAGTTTTACCTTTTTTTTACCTTTCAAAAGCAGGAATTTTGAAAGTACTTTTTGGATGTGATGAGCATTCCTGGTAATGGAACATTGACTTGTTTAGGAAGTCACGTGACAGACGTTTTATATTTCACGTACGGCGATTGGTTAAAAAAAAACTAGAAAAATTGTTGTCAATTTCGTTCACGAATATTATCTTCAATGTTTGGCTCCTCTTGGATTTCGCAAAAAAAATCAATTCCTGAACCCTCGCAAGCGCAAATATTTTAGTTGTTTGATTGACCTTAATGACCTGTGATAGTCGAGTCCAATTGGGCCTTATCGTGGACAATTACAATGCAATTTTGAACAAATTTACTTTTGAAAGGGAACAAGCAAATGCAAATGATTTTGGAAGGTGGTTTAAGAGGTATTGATATTTTGGACGAAATGGCAAAAAATGAAAAGTAGTTGTAAGGATTTTATGTTTCCTAAAAAAAATTAATGATTAATTTTTTTAATATTAAAATGAACGATAAGGGAAATTATTTGAGCAAATACGATTTTTTATTAATAATATTATGTGCTAATATTACTTGAGTGGATTGTATGAATAACAAAATTTATTTTATAAATATTGACGTATATACAGGGCGATCGAGAAATTTATTTTATCGAGAATTTATTGAGAACTTTATTTCATATTTTTAATGCAAATTGTATTGTGTAATTTTAGTTTTAATAAATTTCTGTACAATCAACAAATAGTTTGCTTTATTCTGTTTTTTTAATCCTTGAATTGTAGACAATGCTGTAAGTATTGTTTATTTTTATTTAATTTTTTTTTATTAAAATGACGAGTGGTTTTAGAAATCACAAAATCACGAAATAAAAATTCGTTAAGAATGTTTAAAAAAAAATGCTTTGTATGCGATTTAGATTTTTTTCATGTAATGAATTTATAAAACTATTAAGTATATTGACACTTTAGTTTACAAATTATGTGAATATCTAGGAAAATCCCAAACTATTATGCGTCTATAAGATTTTTATGTTATATTTTTGTATTTTGCGCAATTTTGCGTCAATTTCGCTTAAACCAAGGTTATAAATTTTTACAAATAGATCTTCCACATGATTCTGACAACCTGACCAGTTAAAATCATTTGTTTCATTAAAATGTAACAGGAATAACGTGAACTTAAAAAAATGCTACGCAATACCAAGAAATGAAACATTTTTTTTTTTGGTCAAACGATACGTAAATATGTCATTCAAAAATATTATTTTTGGTAAGTACTTTTTCTTGAAATTGATAAATTTAGTTTGAATATAATTTTGAAATTAAAAAAAAAGATTGGGTGCATTTTTTCTTGTATTATAAAATATATTTGAATCTTTTAATTTTTATTCTGATTTAAATACGTTTAGTTTTTGAACGTTTCCACAGAAAAAAAATAATGTTTTTTTTAATATGCCACTAGTTGATTCCTTAATTTGCAGAACATTTTTTTTGGAAATTATAAAATCTACTCATTAATTTTGAAATATTTCGAAAACGCGTTTATAAATTTGAAATGCAAATTTAAAATTGGATTTTAAATATTTGGCAGAGTTTGAATTAGTTCAAAATAATCGTTGATTTTTTTAAAAACAATTACTATAAAGAATTTAGTAAAACGTAATAATTAACTACAAAACTAAAATGTTAGTTTTCGATATATTTTTATCTAGCTTTAATATTTTTTGTACATATTCTATTTATAGTATATTTCATATTATATTTATATATTATATATATTTATATATTTATATTATATTTATATATTTATATATATGTTATATATATTATATATAAATATATTATATATATTATATAATAATATATAAAATACGACAAAATATTTGAATTTGAATTTTTAATATGTTCTAGCACATTTTAAATGCACAATAATTTTAAAGCAACAACGAAGGCTTTAAAAAATAAATAATAACAGAATAGTTAGTTAAAGAGTCCGCAATCCTAAAGATTGGTTGGAAACAGCACGCCATGCCGATCTATCCTGAGCTAATCCCTTCATCTCCCTATAGCTATTCATCTCAACGTCTTCAACTATCTGACTCACATACTCCAATCTAGGCCTACCTACCCCTCTCTTTCCCTCCACTCTACCTTCTATGATCAATTGCATAATCCCCCCATGCCTAAGAATATGCCCTACTAATCTGTCTCTCCTACGCTGTAACACTCTCCAAATACTTCTCTTCTCCCCTACTAACTCTAGTACAGCTTCATTTGTTACTTTATCTTCCCAACCAATCCTCATCATCCTCCTATAACACCACATTTCAAGTGCTTCTAATCTACGCTTCTCTTCCTTTCCTATAGTCCACGCCTCACACCCGTACAGTGCTACACTCCAAACATATACCTTCAGTAATCTTTTTCTAATACCCAAGTCAATATTTGATCTTAAAATCTGTTCTTTTTCTACGAATGCCTTCCTACCCTGTGCTATCCTACACTTTATATCTACCTTGCTTCGATTATCTTTTGTGATTCTACTGCCTAAATAACAAAAATCTGACACTTCTTCGATTCTATTATCTCCTATTGTGATCCTCATTTTTCTACTGCATTCCTTTTTGTCACACCTCATCACTTTAGTTTTACCTATATTTATTTTCATGTTAAAATCCCTAGTCAATACTGCCTGCATACCATTCAATACCCTTTCTAAATTCTTTTCGCTTTCTTCCAATATAGCTATATCGTCGGCGAATCTCAACATATATATTTTCTCTCCCTGTACATTCACACCTACACTATACTCTTCTTTTACTTTGTTTATTGCATCTTCTATATATAGATTAAATAATAACGGTGAGAGTGTACATCCCTGCCGAACTCCCTTCCCTATTTTTGCTACCTCTTCTTCCCCCTCAATTCTAACTAAGGCAGTTTGGTGTTTATATAAATTAAAAATTATTCTCCTATCCTTATAATCTATACCCTTATATTCTGTTATTATATCTTATAATAACAGAATATGTACAAAAAATATTAAAGCTAGATAAAAAATATATCGAAAACTAACATTATAATTTTGTAGTTAATTATTACTTTTTACTAAATTCTTTATAGTAATTGTTTAAAAAAAAAATCAACGATTATTTTGAACTAATTCAAACTCTGCCAAATATTGAAAATCCAATTTTTAATTTGCATTTCAAATTTATTACGCGTTTTCAAAATATTTCAAAATGAATGAGTAGATTTTATAATTTCCAAAAAAAAATTTCTGCAATATATATATATATATATAATATGTAATATATATTATATATTTATATATAATATAATAATGATATATATATATATAATATGTAATATATATTTATATATTATATATTATATATATTTATATATTTATATATTATATATTATATATATTAAAAAAATTGAAAAATCAGTTTTATTTATTTTTTGTTATATTTTAGATTTTTTTTAGCAATTTTGATTTTTTAATTTCAGGGCTTGTTAGAAGCCATTTAAATCAAGCGTTTTATACAATCTTAACCATTAAGGTATGTAAAAAGATCCATTTTTAAATTTGCAAAAAATATAAAATGCTTTAAAAAAACACTCTAATAGATATTTTTCATTTTCTAGTTACATCTTGGAAATAACTACAAAAACACAACAAATATCATTTCGAAATCATTATTAACATTACTGATTGCTTTAATAGCAATAGTATTAATTCCTTTAGGATTTTTATCTTACTACCTTATATCTATCTACAAACTAATAGTAATAATTTTAATAAAAATCTACTTGCGATCAAAATACGAAGGTTTCCCCACAAAATTCGGAGCTCCTTTTGTAATTGGACGTGCAACTTCTAAACAAATCATCAATTACATTATAGCTATAGAAGGAAATCCCATCCACAGTCCTGAAGATTTTTTCCTGAAATTGAAGAAACAACTACAACATCGGGTTAATGATAAACATATACCTCGCTTGTTTTGCCTTTGTAAAAGATATTTCGGTTACGAATTTTATAAAAAGGAATCATTCGACATCAACGATTATTTAAAGCAATTTGATATCACCGATAAAGATACAGCCACGAGAGAAGATTTGCAAACAGCTTTCGATATTATCATCAATAATCCCTTGCCAAGAAATAATCTCGCCACCTGGGAAGCTTTAATAAGCAAACAGCTCGTGGATTGGATGAACAATTCCCAAAATCGAATCCACCACGTAATAATATTTCGATTATATCATGCAATTGGAGATGCATCTTGTGGCAATAAAATAATGCACGCATTATTTGCTGACTTTGTATCAACTGTTAAAGTTACCAGCCCAGTAAATAACGCCGCTCCAAACGAAGAGGTCACGTGGAACGTGTTTAAACATCACACAAAGCATCGCAGGGATATCAGAACGAAGTCGAGGAATGTTTTGTATAATCCAAAACTGAGCTTCCATCGAAATGGTGGTTGGGTTATTGAAGGGGATAAGAAATATGTTCAGATGATTAAGGATATCAAAAATCGTAGGAAGGATTTGACGTTTAATACGGTTATTATTGCGGCTGTTAGTTTGAGTTTATCAAAATTTTGTCAAGAGGTAGCAAATCTTTTGCTAAAACGGCACAGGTTTTGCTCAAATAATTGGCGACGAAATTTGTTCGCAGAGAGGTCAATCGACGCCGGCTTCGATGCCATTAATTTATGCGATAAATACGAAACCCGAAGATTTGGGGGCGTATGAAGCGACGGATTTGCAATCGATAAAATATGAAAATAATTTGGCATGGGCGCAAATTAAAATACCCATAATCTGCGATAGAAATCGGAATTTTAACAGAAAGTCGCATGTGCTATATTTATTAAATAGGGTTGAGCTCGAGGTTGGCTTGTTCAAAAAGTCACGTGATTTACAGGTATACAAATTATTAGATATTTTTTTAAATAATTTCTCGCCGCTTTGTGCTTTGATGAATATATTTGGGTCGTATTTATCTTTCAAAATAATTCTTCCTGTGAGATGCGCTTTTAGATGCAAACGTGGTTTTCAGAAGAAATAATTGATCGCCTGCCGATTCCTTTAATAGAACATATGATGAAATGGGAGAATCCTGCTTTTGATTTAAGCAATCTTCCCGGAAATAAGGAATTTACCATTTTAGGAAATAAAGTCACCGACGTGATATTTTTTACACCAGATATGACAAAATTTAGTAAGTCAAATACTTCTAACGTTGATAGCATATTAGAAAACGGCCACAAATTTTCGCGAGATCAAAAAGTTGTTAATTTCGATTAATTTAATTAGTTAGTTAATGAGTCCGCAATCCTAAAGATTGGTTGGAAACAGCACGCCATGCCGATCTATCCTGAGCTAATCCCTTCATCTCCCTATAGCTATTCATCTCAACGTCTTCAACTATCTGACTCACATACTCCAATCTAGGCCTACCTACCCCTCCCTTTCCCTCCACTCTACCTTCTATGATCAATTGCATAATCCCCCCATGCCTAAGAATATGCCCTACTAATCTGTCTCTCCTACGCTGTAACACTCTCCAGATACTTCTCTTCTCCCCTACTAACTCTAGTACAGCTTCATTTGTTACTTTATCTTCCCAACCAATCCTCATCATCCTCCTATAACACCACATTTCAAGTGCTTCTAATCTACGCTTCTCTTCCTTTCCTATAGTCCACGCCTCACACCCGTACAGTGCTACACTCCAAACATATACCTTCAGTAATCTTTTTCTAATACCCAAGTCAATATTTGATCTTAAAATCTGTTCTTTTTCTACGAATGCCTTCCTACCCTGTGCTATCCTACACTTTATATCTACCTTGCTTCGATTATCTTTTGTGATTCTACTGCCTAAATAACAAAAATCTGACACTTCTTCGATTCTATTATCTTCTATTGTGATCCTCATTTTTCTACTGCATTCCTTTTTGTCACACCTCATCACTTTAGTTTTACCTATATTTATTTTCATGTTAAAATCCCTAGTCAATACTGCCTGCATACCATTCAATACCCTTTCTAAATTCTTTTCGCTTTCTTCCAATATAGCTATATCGTCGGCGAATCTCAGCATATATATTTTCTCTCCCTGTACATTCACACCTACACTATACTCTTCTTTTACTTTGTTTATTGCATCTTCTATATATAGATTAAATAATAACGGTGAGAGTGTACATCCCTGCCGAACTCCCTTCCCTATTTTTGCTACCTCTTCTTCCCTCTCAATTCTAACTAAGGCAGTTTGGTGTTTATATAAATTAAAAATTATTCTCCTATCCTTATAATCTATACCCGTTTCTTTTAAAATTCTAAACATTATGTCCCAATCTACATTATCAAATGCCTTTTCTAAATCTACAAAAGCTATGCAAGTTACCTTTCCTACCCTCTTTCTTTTTTCTACTACCGTTCTTAGTGCTAGAATCGCCTCTCTCGTCCCTCTGTTTTTCCTAAAACCAAACTGATCTTCTCCTAGCCTTTCCTCTACTTTATTTTCTAATCTCCTATAAATAATCTTTAACAATATCTTCGATGCATGTGATAGTAGGCTAATGGTCCTATAGTTCTCACACAAATTAGCTCCTATTTTCTTCGGCATTGTTACTATTCTACTACGCTGAAAATCCTGTGGTACTTCTCCCTTCTCATATATTTTACAAACTAACCTGTATAATCGCTCCTGCATTATAAAATTATAGGCATAGGTTTTTCGTGTACAACTTACAATGGAAGGTTGCAACTTGGTGCAATGGCTGATGATGCGACATTTTCTTCTAAAGATGTCCATGAAATTTTAAATGGTCTCATTGAGTCCCTAGAACTGCTAAATAAAGCTACTATGGAAAAATGAAAAAACTTATTTATTTTTCACCCAACTGATGTACACTTTTTTTTTTGCTAAAATTAAATATTTTCCTTTTTTATGGGCAAATAATATTACTTTTTACAATTTGCTACTTTTTTTGGCGACAGTCAAATAATTGTTGTATTTTATAATTACAACATACGATTGATTGCTAAAAAATTGTTTTTTTGCGATAATACAAACAGTAATATTTATTTAAATAACCTGAAAAGCAATTTGAATTTGAATATCAACTATTACCTTTAAAAAACCCTAACGAAATGTATAAAGATAGATACTTACAGTTTTTGTATTATTGAAGTTTAGTTTAAAATACAAAAAGAAATTTAGCACGTTTCTTCATTTACATTATATTTTCTCACGCAAAGGTCTTGGGAATAATCCACAAAGTTTCCTTCTTTCATTGATTTGTAATCCAAAATCATATGTTTGAAAGATGGAAAATCACTAAATGTTTCTAAAATTTCGAAAATTTCTCCTTCTAGTTCATCTTGACGCTTTTCTAGTTCCAATTCAAAGTGAGACATGTTGAAATGCGGAATTAGTTTTACGAGTTCTTCTTCGATGCCCTTTTCAACCGTGCCATTATATTCTTTGAATATATCGGTGTAGCATCACTTATTCTCTTCGGCATCGCTGAACTCGTGCCAGTATTTCTCCAGGAAGTCCTTGTGCTTGTTTAGACAGCTCTCTTCCAGAAGGATATCTTCAATATGTCCGATAATCGTATGAAATTCTTTGTCTGAATCATCGATGCTGAGATTGAGGAAATGTATGTCCTCTCCATTGCTAATATACTCGGTCATTGCTAGTACCGTTTTTGAAATTGGAAGATTTTAACTTCAAATCACATTTAATTTAGTATTCTATATTTTTGATTAATTAATCTACAAGCTTTAAAGGCCTCCCAAAAGAAGTAAAGGTTCCAAAAACCTGATTATCCTCCAGGATCATATCGGCAACCTTCTCGCCAATCATCACGACGTTGCCAAAGGGATGGTACTTGCATCTGCCACTCTCATCCCATACATTTGCAACATTTCATTCACGACAGTCATCTGATAACTAATCGGTCCCATTCGGCAAGTTCCGACAGGATGGTAAATTGTGTGACTTATATACCCGATCGTGTAGTCCTTGGACAAGTACTCGTTGCTGCTACATTGTTGGCAAAATGATTCGATACAGTTCTGCATGGATTTTTCGATAGGTAACAGTTTCAACATGAATTGAGTTCCATTGTAGATCGCTCCTAAATCTTCTTCTTCCAATAAACTGTTTGGATCGATGAGGGGGCAATATCGGGGGTCGCTAGATTGTATGGTAACCAAGCCTTTGGACTTGGGATGTGATAAAATAATTGCAGGGAATATTAGATGTTCCAATTCATCTTGTGGTAGTTATAAGCCTCACTTCTCCTAGATTAATAGCAAATATGTCTTTTTATTTTCAAATATTTCTTATATCGATTTTCTGTTTAACATTTCTAATTAAAAAAAAAATCATGTTCCATATTCATTCCTGATCATATCAGCCGCTTTTTCACCGATCATCATTGTTATGGCATGCGTGTGCGCAGAGGGCATCTCTGGAATAACGCTGGCATCTACAATTCTCAACTTCTTCGCACCATGCACTTTTAAGTTTGCATCAACTACACTATTATGCGTATCTACGCCCATTTGACAGGTACCAATCGGGTGATACAAAGTCTGGGAGATATGCCTGATCGTACAATGCCAGAATCCTTCGGAATTATATTCAAAGTCCTTACAATCGGGAATAATTTGCCTCACCAATTTTGTGCCTAACTTCTGGAACGATTTACTGTCTTCCATCAGATTTGTAATATATTTGATAGCTTTGTAAACGGTATCTACATCCTCAGTAACAGCCAATTGGTTCGGATCAATTTTGACAAAATCCCAAGGGTTTTTAGATCTCAATTCGATCGTACCTCTTGATTTTGGATGTAAAAGAACAATGAGCATCCCAAACGTGTGACTCGGGGGACTTTTTGTTTGAAACAGCTGGGAAAATATATCGGAACGCAAATTAAATATGTTCTGAATAACTGGAGAACTTGTTGTGCGTGGGACAACAAGAAATTCAATATCTGCTATTTTGGAATCTTTATCAATTGATATAAACGATATACCATCCAACGTTGACGAGGTTAAGTCTCCTTGTTCTAGCAAGTAATCTCGTGTGTTCTTTTCTATGGTATTTTGTTTAGTAATTGGAACGTTAGTTTCGAATGTTAGACCAAAAAATAATAAGTGTTCTTGCAAATTTTCGCCAACGGGTAAATTTAGTTGGACAGGTATTTTGAACTGCTCCAGTTGATGTTTCGGTCCAATACCAGAAAGCATTAATATTTGCGGGGTGTTTATACTTCCACAGGATAAAATTACTTCCTTCGATGCTCTAGCTTGATAGCTCTTAGATTGGTGCACAAATTTAATGCCTACAGCCTCCTTCTTGTGATTTAACACGACTTCATATGCTAAGGCTTCAGTTATAATTGTTAAATATTTATTAGTACAGCTCAAATATGCTTTACCAGTACTCATTCTTCTACCCCGGTTTCTGACTAAATGTATTTTACCAGCTCCAAGATATCTTTCGCCATTATAATCATCAGTCACCTGATTCAGTTCCAAATTTGCTTTCCAAAATGTTTTAGCTAATTCACTTTCTAACGGTAGGACTTCTATTGCCACCGGTCCATTAAATCCGTGATATTCTTTATCCACACCTGTTTGGTATCCTTCTAGTTTCTTGTAGTATGGAAGAACATCCTTCCAATTCCAGCCAGTGATGCCACGTGTACTCCATTCGTCGTGATCCAGTGCGTTACCTCGAGAGTAAACCAATGCATTGATCGCGCTTGATCCTCCAAGTGATTTGCCTCTTGGATACGAACATTGCTTATTGTTCATACCTGAGATGAAAATTTGTTATGCTTTAGCTGAAAGAAAGACATTTACAAATTGTATTTTTTAACCTTGGCAGAAGTGTTTTTGTGGTTCTGTCTTGTATCCCCAATTATAATCGGTTTCTTGCAACAGTGAATATATTGCGGGGATTTCTGTGAAGTTATTTTCATGTTTTCCAGCTTCTATTAGAAGAGTGTTCAATTTATTTTCGGAAAGTCGTTTGGCTACTATAGCTCCTGCAGAACCCGCACCCACAACTATAAAATCAAATTCACCAAAATCTACAATCAAAAATACAAAAACATTTCATTGGGCCGGCCTTACAGCGAATAGAATTATGCGGTACCTTCAATTATGTTTAAATTCACACCAGCGAAATCGTGTCTATTATTAAATCTTCGTTGAAAATTCATCGTGTTTAAAGCCTCTCTTTTGAAGTCACTTCGAAACTCTTCCAATTTTTCGAAAAATCCATTTTTTATCAACACCAAGAACAATAAAAGTATAAAATTTGAAAAATTGAAAACCATTTTCTAACACTGATGTATTATTATGGACTAATACGAAATGGATATTACGAAATTCATCGCTATCTTAAAATTGTACATAATTTTATAACCTTGTTATCATCAAATAGTATATAAAAATCGCTTTAGAGATTATCATATCTCTTACACTACATCAAAAATATCAAATTATATATATTTGCTTAAGTATTTATTTAATGAATTATGAACGTTTTAGAGCGAATAAATAACGGAATAAATATTATTTGGAGGTTGTTTGAAGAATCGTCTAAAGTTATCATAAGATCAGATTGTGCAGAATATTATATATCGAATCTAGACGCATTTTTATTTGTACAAATCGCATAAATATTACACAACGCATGGATTATTCCAATCTATCATTAAAGGTTGTAAAATGTTGATAAAGTCATCCAATGGGCATAATATGGCGCAATTTGGCATCTTGAGGACTTTTGGATTAAAGCCTTCGTTATCTTGATGTAGAATCTACCAAAAAAATGCAACGTTTGAATTAAATTATTGAGCGAATATTAAAAAATTACATATCAATCGAACATCACCTTTATATAATGGATGTTATGAATTTTGTGAACTTCCAAAATGACCTGCGACCCATAGTTGGGCACATGGGGCACAAAAACATCAAGTGCCCTAAGAAGACCAGCGACATTGATCTCATGGCCCGAATAAAGCTGTACTTTGTATTCATTTAAACCTGCTTTCTTGCTAACAATTCTGTCGATTATTGTTGTTACCAATCCGCCAGTCAATATCCTCTTAAGCTTTAGATTATACGATACAATGATGTACAAGTCTTTGGATAACGTTGTTAATGGTTCTGGGTAGATAGCTTCTGTCCAGGCGGGCAACTCTAGCCCATTTTCTTCCTAATTGATGGATGCCCTTTCAAAGAACTAGCGGACGGTTTTTTTTTTTTTTTTAAAATCACGTCTTACCTCTGTTCTTAACGTCCAATATAATTCGAACATCGTGAATGGGTTGCTAACTTTCATTCCGGTATGGTCTGTGAGAAAAGTGTACCATTCCGAAAATTTACCGACGCGATCTTGAAGCTGAGGAAGTTGTAGTACATCGGCAAACGTTTGTGCGAACGTTGGACATTGAATTTGTAAAAATGTCTGTTGAGATAATCAATTAGTTAGTTAAAGAGTCCGCAATCCTAAAGATTGGTTGGAAACAGCACGCCATGCCGATCTATCCTGAGCTAATCCCTTCATCTCCCTATAGCTATTCATCTCAACGTCTTCAACTATCTGACTCACATACTCCAATCTAGGCCTACCTACCCCTCTCTTTCCCTCCACTCTACCTTCTATGATCAATTGCATAATCCCCCCATGCCTAAGGATATGCCCTACTAATCTGTCTCTCCTACGCTGTAACACTCTCCAAATACTTCTCTTCTCCCCTACTAACTCTAGTACAGCTTCATTTGTTACTTTATCTTCCCAACCAATCCTCATCATCCTCCTATAACACCACATTTCGAATGCTTGTAATCTACGCTTCTCTTCCTTTCCTATAGTCCACGCCTCACACCCGTACAGTGCTACACTCCAAACATATACCTTCAGTAATCTTTTTCTAATACCCAAGTCAATATTTGATCTTAAAATCTGTTCCTTTTCTACGAATGCCTTCCTACCCTGTGCTATCCTACACTTTATATCTACCTTGCTTCGATTATCTTTTGTTATTCTACTGCCTAAATAACAAAAATCTGACACTTCTTCGATTCTATTATCTCCTATTGTGATCCTCATTTTTCTACTGCATTCCTTTTTGTCACACCTCATCACTTTAGTTTTACCTATATTTATTTTCATGTTAAAATCCCTAGTCAATACTGCCTGCATACCATTCAATACCCTTTCTAAATTCTTTTCGCTTTCTTCCAATATAGCTATATCGTCGGCGAATCTCAACATATATATTTTCTCTCCCTGTACATTCACACCTACACTATACTCTTCTTTTACTTTGTTTATTGCATCTTCTATATATAGATTAAATAATAACGGTGAAAGTGTACATCCCTGCCGAACTCCCTTCCCTATTTTTGCTACCTCTTCTTCCCCCTCAATTCTAACTAAGGCAGTTTGGTGTTTATATAAATTAAAAATTATTCTCCTATCCTTATAATCTATACCCGTTTCTTTTAAAATTCTAAACATTATGTCCCAATCTACATTATCAAATGCCTTTTCTAAATCTACAAAAGCTATGCAAGTTACCTTTCCTACCCTCATTCTTTTTTCTACTACCGTTCTTAGTGCTAGAATCGCCTCCCTCGTCCCTCTGTTTTTCCTAAAACCAAACTGATCTTCTCCTAGCCTTTCCTCTACTTTATTTTCTAATCTCCTATAAATAATCTTTAACAATATCTTCGATGCATGTGATAGTAGACTAATGGTCGTATAGTTCTCACACAAATTAGCTCCTATTTTCTTCGGCATTGTTACTATTCTACTACGCTGAAAATCCTGTGGTACTTCTCCCTTCTCATATATTTTACAAACTAACCTGTATAATCGCTCCTGCATTTTTTCCCCTGCGTGTTTTATTAATTCGGCTGGTATCATATCAATCCCCGCTGCTTTGTTATTCCGTAAATCATTTAATGCTCTATGAAACTCTGACCTAAGTATGCTAGGACCTAAGTCATCCTCATCTATCTGTTCCACACTTTCTAGCTCCTCCATGTCCTGCCTACCTTTATATAAATCTTCAAGATACTCCTTCCATCTTCTAGCTTTTTCCTTATTTTCTGTGAGTTCCTTACCCTGCTTATAACATATAATGTTACCCTTTGGTTTTACTTTAGAAAAATGTGACTTGATTTTCCTGTAGCCCAAATCTACTTTACCTCTTCTCATATCCTCCTCAATATCCTCACAATTTCCTTTTATCCACTCTTCTTTCGCTAGCTTGCATTTCCTATTAATTAAGTTCCTTAGTTCCTTATATTTTTTCTGTCCTGCTTCTGTGTTTCCTATTTTAATTTTCCTTCTTGCTTCTATCATTTCAACTATTTCTTCCGTGATCCATTCCCTCCTACCTGCCCTTTTCTTTGTGCCTAATACTTCATTTGCTGCTGTAGTTAACCCATTTCTGATTTCCCTCCATTCGCAATCTATGTCGTTCCTAGATGTTCCATTAGCCATGATTTCTACTTTCTGCTTGTACTTTTCACATACATCAGCTAATTTTAACCTATCGACATCTACTCTGACCTGTTTAGACTTCTGTAATTTCTTGAATTTGACCTCTGAGTCCAGGACTACTAAATTATGGTCACTATCAATATCTGCTCCAGGGTAACTCTTACAATTCTTAATCTGGTTCCTAAACCTCTCTTTAACCAGTATGTAATCTATCTGATACCTCCCTATAATCAATTGTTTTTCATTATTTAATAGGGCCCAAAACTGTTGCGCCTTCATTGATGGATTCTGTTCTAATTTGTCAATCAATCTTAGTTTTACGCACATAATCACGATGCGCTTCGATGTAGTATGTGGCTATCGGTTGCCAGTCGAAACCCCTCAACCACTCTTGTGCACCGTGTGGTGGATACAACGAAGCTAACACCAATTGCAAGGACATTTTCGTCCTATTGTATGAAGAACTACGGGCCTCTATCGTATCTCGAAGATAGTAAGGCCCGAGGAGTTGGTCGTAAGTCTCACGCAGTTCAAGGCCAATTTGAAATTCGCGTCGCTTGCCGTCCTGGAAGTATCATTTAAGTTTGGCTTTTTTTTACAAAAACTTCAATACAAGACAACGAAGACATCAAATTCGTACAATTGTGTTATCATTAAAAAAGTATGTAATAACGTATTCGAAAATCTCTACACGCATTTCGTTGAATGGTAATATTATTGGCTTACATTGGTAAGTTCTTTTAATCCAACTGGATGAAATGTGGCGTTGATGTGGGGATCTTTGGGATAGAAGGAATCTGGTGTTCTGTCTCCATGCCTGAAAAGCTAGCGGAAAAAAAATTGCTGTTATAAAAATTATCACTACGGTGTTAAATAATTGCAGAGAATATCACCCAAATACCGTAACTTAAAACATTCAGTAGCTAGATGCGCAATTCGAAGGCTATACCCCCATCTTCACTAATTAGCGAAACTGACAAGTAACAACAATAAACATTGGTTTGTCAAACCTAATATAACTAAAAATAAATTAAATAGACAAGATGAAGATTGGGCCTGCTTCTAAATTCATTAAATTTAATGCATATATATACGTTCATTTAATAAGCATTTAGCTCGGAATAATTCGAAACACTTTTAAGTAATTTAAGTGAACTAATTTGAATTCGGATGACCTGAGTTAGTCAAAAATATGCTCGGCTACAGCACTTTGATCGTTTCTATTTAATCTGAATGCTCCTAAAATCTAGTTTCAATTGGTTTCATATCTAATCCAAAGTCTAGGAAAGTTACATTAGTTGAAAATGGCAATTAATAACGTCCTTCCCTCACGTGATTCTTTCTTGACATTTTACCAAAACACTTTATTTTTCAATCGCTTCAATTCGTTTATTTATATCAGCATTTGGTTGTTTTTTTTTTGGACGAAGATTCGTAGGAGGAACAGTTGTTGATATTAACAATTATTTACTTACAACATGAATCTGTTGCAATGTAGTCTTCGGTAGTGAATGTTTAGCACCATCGCTAGCTTGGTTTTCTTCCTCTCTTGTCACTTTTGGTTGCACAAATTGTTTACATTCTTCTTCGAAACATATGGCATTGACTCGTATTAATAACGAACTCGAAATTATTCCAATCAAGCACGAAATATGCATCCTCGGCCGAAGATTTAACATTTTTTATTACTTAAAAATTGCTTCTACGCCAACAATTAATTAGCCGGATTTTTATACCAATTTTTTGTTTGTTGTAATAAAAATGTCTTGTAATTGTATCATATAGCAAATAATCGGGTACGCATGTAATAGATTTACGAAAAACAAAAGTACAATGGAAATTTATTTATTAGATCTTCATTAATTTGTCCACACCATTATAAATTTGTATGCCTGTATTAATAAATATTGAATTAGTAACAAAATCTTTTATATTCCAGCGTAAATTGCTTTAGTCTAGTCTTGTGTAGAACAAAAATTACCATATATGGTAAAAAGAGTTCAAAAAAATGAATGTCGTTAAGCACGTGATAAAAAATAAATATTTGAATGTTGCAATGTTAAATTTTCATCGTTATAAAAAAATATTTAACTTGAAACATTTTATTAAAAATTATTTAGGAAGGTAACCTATTCTATAACATAATGAAAATAAAATATTTACAGTACACATTTTTAAGAAATTGTTTCATAAAGTCTATCAATATTCTTCAAAATATTTTGGATGAATAATTCGGCATCTTCCCTTTTCTCAATATAAGCTTTATTTGAGATTAAAGCAAATTTCAAATCTCCACAATATTTATTGATCATTAATCCCAGACCTGAGAGAAGCCAAAATTTGTTTGTACAATTTTTACCCGGCCTCTTCATTCACCTCTTCTAGTACCCACCAGTCGTTTTGTACTGTGGTATCCAATAAAGTACATCGACAAGAGCTATGTGAATCTCTGAATTTAGATACGTTAAATGCTGTTGTTCTGGCAGACCTGGTAGATTGGTTATTACGAACGGGTTACCATGAAGCCTTAACACTTGGGATATAACCCAAGCGGGCATTGAAGAACAACCGAATTTCATCATCCAGTTCGTGAACTGCAAACAAATTATTCAACAGCACTGTGCAGATTTTAAATTATATTATTACAATTACCCTACATCGAAATCAACAGAATTATTTAACAGGTCCAATTCGTCACCAAGACATTGGATCTTTTTTAAAAATTTTTTATGAATTGTGCGGAATCTGCATCAGGTGGTATTGCCGCTTTAATAGAAGACCCATCGAAAATGAATTGGTCAGATTAATGACGGGATGTCCATCGTCACTCAGTGATATATTATCACTGATTTTGAAGAAATTCAACATGGCGGTCACGCAGGCCAGAATATAAGAGGCTTCTTTAGGATGATCCTAGAAAAATTCGATTGCGATAAAGTCATCGTAAATGTTTGCCACTCACGATTTTGTTTTCGCTACATAATTGCGCGATACTTTCTTCAACTAACGCCAGTATGAGTTTGGTGATGGATAACCCATGCTTTTTCCTAATGAGATCAATTTTATTCGCAACGTGTTGATTTTGATCGGAAAAATATGTTAAATAACAATTCGTTTGTAACTTCTTCGTAGGCACTAGCCAATTTGTAAACTGAATCAACGATTGCTACGAATTTAAAGTCAGCTGTCGCCAGCATTTTAACTTCCTCCGTTGCGCTGGCTTTTATTAGCTGCTTCGTAAATTTTCCGGTAACAGTCAAACTGCAATCCCCTAAATATCTTTTGATATTCTCAATATTTCCTAAGCAGAACTGGCTTGCCATGAAACTTATTGCAGACGCTCCATCATCTATACTGCGATGGAATCGAACTAGCACCGGATATTGATAAATCCCATCTTGTTGGTAGGTCTTCCATTTCAATTCTTTAATTCCAAATATCATGTGAAATGTGCCTTTATTTTCAAAGGGCATTGGAGCATTAGCCGCTTGGTCCAAAAATTGTTCCAAATCCTCAATTGATTCGTAATCGTCATATTTCGTAACATAATTTTTTTCGTCATAGATCTGCTGCTTCCTCCAGTAGAAGTAGCCATATCTTTGTCCTCGTGTGCAGCGTATTTTTATATGCTCCTGCCACGCTTTGGCAATTGCCTCATTAAAAATTTCGAATACGTCCAAACCACGTGTATTCGATCCGATAATCATCAATATATTAATTACGCCATTCGCATCGTCAACAACACACCATAAAGTATCCGAAGAGCTCATCATCGAATGAAATGTTGGATCTTCAATTTTTAAAATGGCCGCAATTATTTTCTTGTATACAATCAGTGATAGAAGAATCGGCACAAGTACGAGAACGGCCATGATTGTTATAATGGAAGAAAGAGCGATCAGTAAGACTAAATTGTTTGATATCATTTCGTTTCGTCGAAGGATATTCTAAAATTCAATGGTGTTATTAATAAACGTGAAGTGATGATACAGAATTTTTAATGACAATACCTTGGCCATTACAAAGATAAAAAATGGTAGCGAAATCCATTCTGAAATAAAGGGATTTCTTTTCAGTTGATTTTATGGTTTGCTTCTTATCCTCTTACCTTTTATATGAAATTGAAATTTGTTTTGAGAGATCATTTCAGCTAGTTTATTTACTATTACAAATTTATTTTGCAGATATTTAGAGTACTATAACTAATGCACTTGTGTGCAATTGTAGATTTTTTCGAATGCAAAATGTAAGAGCGTTTGGTAAACTTGGTATAAGATATTGCTCATTTAAATAAAACTAGTAAAACCACTTTACTATTTTTTCAATTTCGAATTTTATTTCCAACAAATCACAAATTATATAAATGTACTTACATTATTAATGCAAAAAGCACTTACTTTATTCTTTAGTACAGTTTCTAGTACTTAGAAACCATCTAAATATTATAAATGGACAGTACCTCAATAAACATCTATTTTAAGTTAAATAATATCATAAATATTATCGATTTATATAAATAATAAATTATCGATCTAAACTAAATTTAAAAAATGTACAACCATGAAAATTAAAATCTTCTTACGACTACGAGGAAGTTCTAATGATGTCCAAAACGTGGATATTACAATCATTCAAAACGTTTCGAAAATTCGCTTATTCTATCGACCTCAGACTCTTGTCTGAGGTTTACCACTTTCTTTAATATCTCTGCGTAACCTGCTTTATCCAATCCAAATACTGAGCGACTCTAACATACACTCCTGGTACCCCTGATTGACCGCATCCAATACCCCAACTGACCACACCGACCAACTGCATGGTACCTCCACGTTCGCAAACCATTGGACCACCTCCATCTCCTTTGCAAGCGTCTTTACCTTCTTCGCCACCAGCGCAAATGAACCCCGGATGTAGCTTAAACTCGTACCCTAGTCGGGTGTTCTGCATTCTAATAAATAATAAATTTAACATCAGTCACGTTCTATTTCCAACTATTGTCTTGTATCTTACCTCTGTTGACATTCTCCGAAGCCCATAACTGGCACGTCGACTTCTTTGAGTATGTTTTGATATTTGCCAAAGTCACCGAAGGCATCTTTGCCCCATCCTGTGGTCCAGCAACGAGTACCCGTGTAATCATCGCGAATGGACGGTAGACATGCTGTACTGATGTGAGGCTGTTTAGAGAAATCAACTGGTTTGTCCATTCGGAGGATGGCGATGTCATTATACAATGTTCCAGCGTAGAATTCTGGATGGACATTAACAGTGGTGATGTCACGCTCGATGTAGGGATAAAATTCCACGTCGTGGTTGACGTCCCATTCGCCAAGACGAACACGAAGGTCGAAACCGGTGTAACTAAATAAATAAGAAGTTGGTATCATTTTATACCATAGAAAGGCATGTTTCGATTTGTAACGAAATCTTACGTTTTAACACAATGCGCTGCCGTCACAACATGCAATGGATCAATCAAAGTACCACCACAGACATAAACGCTCTCCTTGGGATCCTTTTTCAAGATGGCCACTTGCCATGGGTATTCACCGAATTCACTATCACCGTCTACATGGACGGGATTCTTGATACGTCCATTAATGCCTTGCGTATTGCGAACTCCGCATTGCTTATGATGATGTTGGGGTGGTACCGGAATTGGTATGTTCGGCCTGTATGGACGGCGACAGCAAACATGTCTGGGGCCACAAGCATTTTGTTGGCGGATCGAGTTTTGGTTGGGGTGGTAAGATTGACGCTAAAGAATCGAATGTTGAACAGTTTAGGTAGTTATTTAGATTGAATGGTCGTGATTTTAGAGGTGCTGCGTCTCACCTTTGATCGGTTTTCTAAGTCATCTTGTACGTCACGTCTTTTTCTATTGGAAGGGAACTGTACAGGGTTATTGGAAATAGATTTACCACGTCGTGAAATGTCTAAATAGCTTTTAATAGGCCGTCCGTAAGAATTATAGGCGACATTGTCATCATTTTGATATGGCAAATTAAGTTTATTTTGATTATTACTGTAGTACTGCTCATATTTTTTATAAGAGTCACCATAACCAGTCAAACCACTTTGGTATTGAGCTTGATATTGATTCTGTAAATGATTTCCCGCAGTATAGTTTATTGACCGCCCGTAAAAACCATCAAAAGTATTAAACCCACCGCCTCCATAATCGAATGTAGAAGGTTCTTCATAATACGGTTTGACTGGCTGGAAGTTATGATTGTGATGAGGTGGATGATCTAAATAAACATCCGGACCCTCATAATAACTTGGCCTTTCGTGAAAATGATGTGGTGGTCTATAATGAGGTCTTTGATAGTGAAAATGCTCACGTTTGTTGAATAGCGCATGCTTCTTGTAAGCAAACAAATCGCCCAATTTATGAACCAAGAAATCATTCGGAGTAACATGCAAATTGACATATGGTTGTATAATCTTATCCCCGTAATCATCTTTGGTTAACTGAACAGCCAATAATGGATTTACTGAAACTATTCCCAGGTTTATACCTCCGCCATACGGATAATGATTGGCAATGGGATTTAGAGGGTTGATGTGGTTCAGGGGATATCCACCGCCTTGGTTTGGTAAACCGAATGACACTCCAAACGTGGGCTTTACCTTGGGATTATTTTGATTGGATTGGCGCTGTAAAATATATTCCAATTTTACCACTAATTGTTAAAGTAGTAGTTACTGAGCCAACCCCTTAAAATGGATGAGTTAAAATTGGTTAACTGATGGTGAGGTTTAATGAATTGTGGTTTAACGTTTAGTTGAAAGGCGGTGGATGATAAATCAGTTGGAGATTTTAGTCAATTTGTGTAGTTTTCTTAGTGGTATTAATCGTTTGCTGTACTTGTTCATTATACAAATCTTTTAAGTATATTATTAAACGAGTACCTCTTTTATTATTGTTAATTACAACAATAGTCATGGTTTAATTGAAATAAATATGTGGAAAATAAGATAATCACTTACCGCTTCAGCTCCCTTTCCTTCATTTTGATTTTCTTGCACAGGAGCCTCCCTCTTGGAAACCATTTTAACAGCATCTGTGGTATTACCATTCATCAATTCCTCAAGAATCGTCGAGTTCAGTGCAGTATCTTTTGCCACTCTGATGACGGTACTATTACCACCAGCGTCTGTAATAGTTCTTTCTTCTTCGGCTTCTATATCAGTCTTCAAGTTTCTAGGATCCAAAGCCAAATACAAATCTTCCTTTCTACCAATTATATCGTCGGATGGACATTGATCATACGGAACACAAATACAGTCGTAATTCTCTGCTCTAGCTGATTCGAGCCCTTGGTACTTATCTCCGTAGCCAGATAGATAATTGTTAACACCATTATTTTCGTTTAGATTGAGTTCTTTCTTATAAAAACCAGAAGAGCCATACGATCCCACCGAAGTTCCAAAGCTATTGGGATATAATCCACCGCCAGAGGATTGGCTATTAGTAAATTGTTGAGGACCATAGTTTTCAATAACAGGTTTCGAAGAGTAGCTTCCCAAGCCAGAATTTGAATTACCATAGCCGGCTAGAGTTTGACCACCATACGAAGAACTGAATCCATCAATTTCTAACGCAGCGCTTGGTTTGAACAGATCAGATTGCGAAGAGGCAACATTGTAACTATTCAATAAACTTCCATAAGTATTACTGCCGCTATTATGAGCAATATGCGCTGAAGAGATTGGAATTGGCACGGGTACAGCTATTGGAACTGGCACTTTAACACCCTGACTAACAACTCCAACTGTCTCGCCGTTATGATGGAAATGATGATGCACATGCTGTTGAGGATTATTTGGATCAATATCCGTTACATAGCCGGGCTTCTTAATAACCACCCCCTCTTTATGATGGAACAAACCGCCACTGTTGGCCGATTCGAAGTTGTACGGTGCTTCAATTTCAATTGGTCTTGGATAACCTGGAGGTTTAGATAGATATTCCGATCCAGGTCCACCGATGAATGGTTTGGTTGGATATGGTTTGCTTCCTGGTGGTCCATAATAAGGTCTTGGTGGCAATGGAGGTCCGTAACGACGTGGTGGAATATTGATCGGTGGCCCAGGTTTATTGTAGTTTGGTACGAGAACAGGTTTGGCTAAGCCGTAACCACCGCTGTGACTCCCAGAAGATCCGTATGAATGGTGTGAAGTGGAAGCACTTTTGATGGGGATAGTGGGAATTGGGCGACCAACTGGGTTAATTGCAACGGGTTGGGCATAGATGAGCTCCTCAGGTGCGATGTATGGCCGCTTTCCTTCAAAGTTATCACACTGAAAAAGATTTCAATTAAAGGACCTACTAAATTTTCGACTACGAATTTCTGCTACTAAAAATGCTTTCTTAGTACCTGCATCAAACCTAAGCTGCACAATCTATTCTTAATCAAATTCCTAGCTTCTCCATCATCCCCCTTCTGGATGGCATCTTGTATTGTCGGATCTGTATACACCTCATCATATCCATTCAAATTCCTCCCTTTTCTACTCGAAGATAGAATTTGCTCGACCACTTCCTCCATAGAACGTTCATTCAACTTCTGCACATCGAACACACTTGTCTCTTGCGCTTCAAACTGGGCATTGTTCGTTTTAAAGTCATCGAATGTTTGCATTTGATACTGCATCGGTTGGAAGTCGCTTGCTGATGGTTCGTATTCGATTGCTTCGGCAGTGGATGAATGACGTTCCATAATTTCCGATGGTTTGTCTTCGGTGGGTTGTTCAGTTTTCGATTCAGTTGCTGCTTTGTCATCGTTTCCCCAAGACCATGCGGCGGATGTTGTGCGAAGAATTAACACTGCCAGCAGGGCGGTTGGTAAGAAAAGACCCATCTGAAGATATAATTTGTATATGGTTAAATGTGAATTTTGTAAATTTGCGATTGGGGCAAATCGTTTTGTTGTCGCACAAACAGTTTGTATGATCGAAGAAAACTCTTGGATATGATCAAGTCGTTAGCTTCCAATCATGAATGGATTATTTGTTACATATATTTTTTTAATTAAGAGATATAAAATCATTATTTTCGATGAAAACAGTCGATGACTTGACTTGGAAATTTTTGTTCACGAAATGTGATTTAATAAGAACATGATTCGTAAAAATCGGTTTCACTTTCTTAAAATTGTTAGCAGCATTATAAGCTATAACAATAATTTTTTTACTTTCAATCAGCGTAGGATTGAGAGAAATTCGCGAATATGCCACATGTCTGCAAAGAGTTAATTTAAAGACACATTACATACAATAAATCAGCGATTCTAAACATTTTTTCATTCGTAATATTCGTAAATTTGTTATGATCTATGTTGTAAATTGAAGGTCTAGCTGAGATTAACTTTTTCTAAATCAAAGAAAATGCTTTGATGTTAATTTTCAGTTTTGAGTTTATTTCTGATACCATTTTTATATTTTGGGGAATAACAATTTGATTATAAACATTTAAAAATATATATATTGGCAACATCTGGCCATCAGTTAAACACATTTGTGTTGTTTCCTTTTAAAGTAAAACCTTTTGAGCAACTCACTCGATAAAGAAACCAATATTGGCGACGACTTTTACTTTCTTTGCACTTTCTTTCAACAGGTGACATCATTCGTCAAAGACTCTAAACTATTGTAATTCATTCATTTTATGCAACAGAACGATGTCGATGATTTTAGCAATTTTATTCTTGGCAATTTTAGTTTGCTGTCATGTAATGGTAAAAGACGATCAGGTGATATTGCAAATGTTAGAGGAAGTCGTAAAAAAATGTATAATTCAATAATTTTTTTTGAAAAATCGCATCTTCGTATAAATGATGATTGAACGTTTTCAAAAATTGTATATTATTTTAATTATCATTGCGTATTGCGAATTTCCTTTTTCCGAATTGTTAAATTGCAATAAAATAAGTAGGATAATTTTTTATGTAGATCTCTTTTTTAAGCAAGAATTATTTTTATAAATCAGTAATACAAAGCAGAAAGTTTGAGAAAAATCGTCATTAATCTGCATACAAAGCTCTTGTAAGTATTAATTCAGTTTTAAGAACATTCGCGGAGAAATTATACACGTAAAATAATTTCTACTATATTGTTGAGGAAGTGGATTGTAGTTCCCTTTTAATTAAAAAAAAATGTTGTCGGAAATCACACCAGATTTTTGAAGAAACTTCAATTAATTTCCTCATGGTCATTCTGAATTGACACGTTTTCGCAAAACTAATTTTCACGAAACCAAAAATGAGTGCACAGTTTACTAAAACTGTTCTCATTTTGCTTTCGAAATATCCAAAAAATCAAAATAATGTGTCCTGCAAAGAGTTTTTTTGAACCCTTGCCTGTGTATTATAAAATATTTTGAAATTTACAAAAAAAAAATTACAGTGATCATTTCTTCTCGCAAGTTGATTAATGTATTACAATTCTGTACAATTCATCTGGTGAAGAAATACCCGTAACTGATGGTGCTCTCAAGTGAGTACAATTGCAGGCACTTTCACTTGGTTTAGCTTTCGGTCATGGTCACCAGTTCATTAACGCCTCTTTCAACAATCAGCTACATCTTCGTATAATCTGTATTTTGTCTACTTCTTACGTGACAGACAAATTTACGCTCGGATTTGGTTGAGGGAACGCGAGAAAAAATATTTTTTAAAACAAGTTATAGTTGAGCTGCAACGATGTGGATGAGTGTGTTCGTGCAGTTGGAGAAAATGTTTCTTCACAGCTTGAGACAAAATTGTTATTTTTTCGCTGAAGATATGGACTACTAAATTTGACTGGAAGTTGACAATCGCAAAAGTATAAAAGCTGTATCGGAGAAAATTAGAAAATTGCCGGCCAAGATTATTTCAATGGCTTCTGCCATTTTAATTTGACGCTAATCATATTTAATTGGGCGTAAAATAATTTATTAAATCAGAATTAAATTCTGCCAATTTTAAATGAAACGTAGAGCAAGGAAAAACTAATTCATGTCTCTGTATGAGAAAATAATTTACTTTTACACACGATTCAATATTTGAACTCGATTTACACAGAAATATATTTTTGTCATCCTGTATAGTCTTAAGATGTTTCATTATATTCGATGAAAGAATCAAGGTTTTTTGGGAAGTGAACATTTTTAAAGCAAAAAAGATTTACACCGTATCATAAAAATAATTAGTACGTTTTTGAATTTTCAAATTATAATTTGAATCAAACTACATTTTAAAATAACGTACAGGATATTTTTTAAAATCCACAGTTATATAAGATTTTTGAAATGCCGAAAATATTTTTTTCTAATTTTTTAAATTTAATTTGCTGGCGTTAGTTTATAAGATATAATATACAGCTCTTAAGATTTTTACTTAAGACTCTCTCCAGCCACACTTCCTTACATCATCTATAATTTGTACTTACCTTTTTGGATGCTCTTTCTTATATCCTTCAATATAAAGTAGCGCACTCAACACTCAATCAACGAAAGCCGCGAATTTCACCAAAGAACGCGTTTTATACGTAAACAATGGACAACAACTCTTTCCTTCGTAGCCAAATCCACCGTATACTCAGCACTGGGTACCACCTCTTAGAAAAGCCTTCACTTACAGTTCTCCACCTTTCTTAAGAAGGTCTCTTGAGTTGGCGTGCTTGAGTACCAATACTTTCTACCCATCGACTAATGTCTTCAGCTGTGCGAATCAGTACTTTATATAGAAGATAACATTTGCCAGCTTCTGATAATGGATTGAGCAGTAGGTGGGATCTTCTTGGTGGGCTGGGGATGATGGTTCCGCTCGCCAGACGGATTTGAGAAATGGGAGGGAGTACCGAAAATTATTTAATGGTACGAACAGGATCTGCAATTGCAAGAGGTGTAACGTAATGTTGTGTGATAGTTTCTTAAAGTGATGGATTATGTCACTTTTTCGTGATTATATAATGGGGACTTTTTTTTGGTACTGGTGATAAGGAGATGGATTTTTTTAGGAGTTGGGCTGGAAGAAATTTCAAACTATTGAACTTCCTTGTCAAAGACCTCGAAATAGATGCTTTAAAAATCGTATTTTGCAGATGAGGGCTTATGAAACTTTTTCGTGATTATTTAATGTCGATTTTTTTGGTATTGATGGTAATTGAAGACAAGGAAATGGATTTTTTTTTGGAGTTGTGCTGGAAGAATTTTCAAACTATTGAACTTCCTTGTCAAAGACCTCGAAATAGATGCTTAAAAATCGTATTTTGCAGATGAGGGCTTATGAAACTTTTTCGTGATTATTTAATGTCGATTTTTTTGGTATTGATGGTAATTGAAGACAAGGAAATGGATTTTTTTTGGAGTTGTGCTGGAAGAAATTTCAAACTATTGAACTTCCTTGTCAAAGACCTCGAAATAGATGCTTTAAAAATCGTATTTTGCAGATGAGGGCTTATGAAACTTTTTCGTGATTATTTAATGTCGATTTTTTTGGTATTGATGGTAATTGAAGACAAGGAAATGGATTTTTAGGAGTTGTGCTGGAAGAAATTTCAAACTATTGAACTTCCTAGTCGAAGTCCTCGAAATAGATGTTGTAAAAAATTGTGTTTTGCAGATGAGGGCTTATGAAACTTTTTCGTGATTATTTAATGTCGATTTTTCTAGTATTGATGGTAATTGAAGACAAGGAAATGGATTTTTTTAGGAGTTGTGCTGGAAGAAATTTCAAACTATTGAACTTCCTTGTCGAGCCCTCGAAATATATGTTTAAAAAAATTGTATTTTGCAGATGAGGGCTTATTGAAATTTTTTCGTGATTATTTAATTTCGATTTTTTTGGTACTGATGGTAATTGAAGACAAGGAAATGGATTTTTAGGAGTTGTGCTGGAAGAAATTTCAAACTATTGAACTTCCTAGTCGAAGTCCTCGAAATAGATGTTGTAAAAAATTGTGTTTTGCAGATGAGGGCTTATGAAACTTTTTCGTGATTATTTAATGTCGATTTTTCTGGTATTGATGGTAATTGAAGACAAGGAAATGGATTTTTTTTGGAGTTGTGCTGGAAGAAATTTCAAACTATTGAACTTCCTAGTCGAAGTCCTCGAAATAGATGTTTTAAAAAAATGTATTTTGCAGATGAGGGCTTATGAAACTTTTTCGTGATTCTTTAATGTCGATTTTTTTGGTATTGATGGTAATTGAAGACAAGGAAATGAATTTTTTTTGGAGTTGTGCTGGAAGAAATTTCAAACTAGGCTTATGAAACTTTTTCGTGATTATTTAATGTCGATTTTTTTGGTATTGATGGTAATTGAAGACAAGGAAATGGATTTTTTTAGGAGTTGTGTTGGAAAAATGTTCAAACTATTGAACTTCCTAGTCGAAGTCCTCGAAATAGATGTTTTAAAAAATGTATTTTGCAGATGAGGGCTTATGAAACTTTTTCGTGATTCTTTAATGTCGATTTTTTTGGTATTGATGGTAATTGAAGACAAGGAAATGGATTTTTTTTGGAGTTGTGCTGGAAGAAATTTCAAACTAGGCTTATGAAATTTTTTCGTGATTATTTAATTTCGATTTTTTTGGTACTGATGGTAATTGAAGACAAGGAAATGGATTTTTAGGAGTTGTGCTGGAAGAAATTTCAAACTATTGAACTTCCTAGTCGAAGTCCTCGAAATAGATGTTGTAAAAAATTGTGTTTTGCAGATGAGGGCTTATGAAACTTTTTCGTGATTATTTAATGTCGATTTTTCTGGTATTGATGGTAATTGAAGACAAGGAAATGGATTTTTTTTGGAGTTGTGCTGGAAGAAATTTCAAACTATTGAACTTCCTAGTCGAAGTCCTCGAAATAGATGTTTTAAAAAAATGTATTTTGCAGATGAGGGCTTATGAAACTTTTTCGTGATTCTTTAATGTCGATTTTTTTGGTATTGATGGTAATTGAAGACAAGGAAATGAATTTTTTTTGGAGTTGTGCTGGAAGAAATTTCAAACTAGGCTTATGAAACTTTTTCGTGATTATTTAATGTCGATTTTTTTGGTATTGATGGTAATTGAAGACAAGGAAATGGATTTTTTTAGGAGTTGTGTTGGAAAAATGTTCAAACTATTGAACTTCCTAGTCGAAGTCCTCGAAATAGATGTTTTAAAAAATGTATTTTGCAGATGAGGGCTTATGAAACTTTTTCGTGATTCTTTAATGTCGATTTTTTTGGTATTGATGGTAATTGAAGACAAGGAAATGGATTTTTTTTGGAGTTGTGCTGGAAGAAATTTCAAACTAGGCTTATGAAACTTTTTCGTGATTATTTAATGTCGATTTTTTTGGTATTGATGGCAATTGAAGACAAGGAAATGGATTTTTTTAGGAGTTGTGTTGGAAAAATGTTCAAACTATTGAACTTCCTAGTCGAAGTCCTCGAAATAGATGTTTTAAAAAATGTATTTTGCAGATGAGGGCTTATGAAACTTTTTCGTGATTCTTTAATGTCGATTTTTCTGGTATTGATGGTAATTGAAGACAAGGAAATGGATTTTTAGGAGTTGTGCTGGAAGAAATTTCAAACTATTGAACTTCCTAGTCGAAGTCCTCGAAATAGATGTTTTAAAAAAATGTATTTTGCAGATGAGGGCTTATGAAACTTTTTCGTGATTCTTTAATGTCGATTTTTTTGATATTGATGGTAATTGAAGACAAGGAAATGAATTTTTTTTGGAGTTGTGCTGGAAGAAATTTCAAACTAGGCTTATGAAACTTTTTCGTGATTATTTAATGTCGATTTTTTTGGTATTGATGGTAATTGAAGACAAGGAAATGGATTTTTTTAGGAGTTGTGTTGGAAAAATGTTCAAACTATTGAACTTCCTAGTCGAAGTCCTCGAAATAGATGTTTTAAAAAATGTATTTTGCAGATGAGGGCTTATGAAACTTTTTCGTGATTCTTTAATGTCGATTTTTCTGGTATTGATGGTAATTGAAGACAAGGAAATGGATTTTTAGGAGTTGTGCTGGAAGAAATTTCAAACTATTGAACTTCCTAGTCGAAGTCCTCGAAATAGATGTTTTAAAAAAATGTATTTTGCAGATGAGGGCTTATGAAACTTTTTCGTGATTCTTTAATGTCGATTTTTTTGGTATTGATGGTAATTGAAGACAAGAAAATGAATTTTTTTTGGAGTTGTGCTGGAAGAAATTTCAAACTAGGCTTATGAAACTTTTTCGTGATTATTTAATGTCGATTTTTTTGGTATTGATGGTAATTGAAGACAAGGAAATGGATTTTTTTAGGAGTTGTGTTGGAAAAATGTTCAAACTATTGAACTTCCTAGTCGAAGTCCTCGAAATAGATGTTTTAAAAAATGTATTTTGCAGATGAGGGCTTATGAAACTTTTTCGTGATTATTTAATGTCGATTTTTTTGGTATTGATGGTAATTGAAGACAAGGAAATGGATTTTTTTTGGAGTTGTGCTGGAAGAAATTTCAAACTAGGCTTATGAAACTTTTTCGTGATTATTTAATGTCGATTTTTTTGGTATTGATGGCAATTGGAGATAAGGAGATGGATTTTTTAAGGAGTTATGCTGGAAGAATGTTCAAACTATTGAGCTTTCTAGTCAAGGTCCTCCAGATAGATCTTTTACAAAAATTAGTGTATTGCAGATAAGGTGAACCATCATCTGATATAATTCTTGTCATATCACTTTTTGTCCCACCCAAGCAATAATTTCAAATTTTCAAATAACAATTATTTTGACATTTCTTGGGCATTCTTCGAAACGATTAGATGATTTCTTCATCCATCGTTTATTCCGATTAAAAAGTCAGTAAACATTAGAATAAATTCATCATCACCAACAAAATTATTATACACATGCTTCAGAATATTCACTTAAGTAGGATCAGCAAAAAATTGTAAACCATTTTGCAATTATATGATTTCTTTTTATTAGATTAATAAATTATGTAATTTGACTAACAATTCTGTTAGTTTCGATGAACTAAATGATTTAGATTTATTCGATTAATGCGTAACTAGTTTACCTAGAACAATTAACGTCAATTTGCGATTCTTGTAATCGGGGAATTCCCGTGAATAATTCTTTTTCAATGTGATCGAATCGAATGTAATTTGCTATTAACATTATTTGGGTCAATGGCATCGAATACAAATACAATTCCATCGAAATTGGATTTTCTCATTGCAACAGCACTTACTTGAAATACAATCTAAAATTGTAATTCGACATCGAAACAAACCTCACAAGTTTTTTTGTCCAATTTATTTTTTGAACGCTTTTATAGAATCAAAGAATATTCAAACCTTTTACAATTGCTAAATTTTGATGATTTCAAAAAATCATCCTATCCTTCAATCCCTACCATCCCTTTAACGTTATCATACGTTATACCAAAAATAAATTTAGGTCTTGAATGTATTTTTTTTGTACACAAAGTTTGACTTAGGGAATTCCTTCGCTTGTTAAAATTGATGAGTAATTTCAAAATACAAATATACTCGGTAATTGCGTTGAATGTAGTAATGCTTATTATAAGGGCCGTATTCGGTCATGTTGAATATTTTTGCGCCATAAAAATTAATTAACGTAATTATATGATCTTGATTTTAATAAAATTTGATATGGTGAGGTTCCAAATGAAAATTTATTGCCTGAAATTTATTCAACTAATAAAAAATTCGCGATTTCTTTGGGAATTTCTATACAACATAATTCCTACATGAAATTACAATTAAACAGAAAATTTCACAATTTGATTTGATCAGTTACACTATTTGATTATAAAAATTATAAAATTATAATTATGATCAACAAAAAATTTACGCAATTTATGCAATATCATACAATGTGTTGATATATGGGAGGATGAAGATTGGGTGGGTAGAAAAATTACAAATCAAGACATAAACGCACAAAAATATAAGCACTTTGAGGGCGTTACAATTTTTTTGGAGATATTCTTTTTGTTTTCCGTCACCAACTCTTTGTGTTGTGACTATTTCTTCTGTTTCTTGGTTGTAATGAAAGCGAAAGTGACAATGGTGCAAGAAGCCACAAGAGTGTCTTGTAGATCCGTTTCAAGTTGCACAAGATGGGTTTTTCCCATTACACATGGCTGCCTCGAACTGCATCATTTCGTCTTTTATAAAGACACATGAATCTTTAGAAGTGTTAGTTAATGTTGTATGAAAATAAACAAAATGGGAACATATTATTTGTTCGTAGTTTCGGCGCATTTTTGCCGAATAAGATTCTCTTTGATTACGAACCCTCAATGGATTAAATTTTACATTAAATGTAAGTAATTTTAACAAATTTCTCTTGAACCGTTTTGGGACTTTTCTGAAATTTATGAAATTGAAAACTGAATTTCTGAAATTCGTTCACAAACTTACAAAATCAAATATACACAAAAGCAATTGTACCTCCATTACCTTCGCACCTCGAAATCCATCGACTTTCCTATTTTAGCCTACCTGCCGTAAATTGATTGTTGTAATTAATTAAATTTAGCGAGCCGAACAATGGATCCATTTTAATCGGGTCGTATTACATGTTCAACAATTACGGTAACGTTACTCCTCGTGTCGATATACACCAGCAAAGGTCCGGGAGAAAGTTAAAGAGTCCGCAATCCTAAAGATTGGTTGGAAACAGCACGCCATGCCGATCTATCCTGAGCTAATCCCTTCATCTCCCTATAGCTATTCATCTCAACGTCTTCAACTATCTGACTCACATACTCCAATCTAGGCCTACCTACCCCTATCTTTCCCTCCACTCTACCTTCTATGATCAATTGCATAATCCCCCCATGCCTAAGAATATGCCCTACTAATCTGTCTCTCCTACGTTGTAACACTCTCCAAATACTTCTCTTCTCCCCTACTAACTCTAGTACAGCTTCATTTGTTACTTTATCTTCCCAACCAATCCTCATCATCCTCCTATAACACCACATTTCAAGTGCTTCTAATCTACGCTTCTCTTCCTTTCCTATAGTCCACGCCTCACACCCGTACAGTGCTACACTCCAAACATATACCTTCAGTAATCTTTTTCTAATACCCAAGTCAATATTTGATCTTAAAATCTGTTCTTTTTCTACGAATGCCTTCCTACCCTGTGCTATCCTACACTTTATATCTACCTTGCTTCGATTATCTTTTGTGATTCTACTGCCTAAATAACAAAAATCTGACACTTCTTCGATTCTATTATCTCCTATTGTGATCCTCATTTTTCTACTGCATTCCTTTTTGTCACACCTCATCACTTTAGTTTTACCTATATTTATTTTCATGTTAAAATCCCTAGTCAATACTGCCTGCATACCATTCAATACCCTTTCTAATTTCTTTTCGCTTTCTTCCAATATAGCTATATCGTCGGCGAATCTCAGCATATATATTTTCTCTCCCTGTACATTCACACCTACACTATACTCTTCTTTTACTTTGTTTATTGCATCTTCTATATATAGATTAAATAATAACGGTGAGAGTGTACATCCCTGCCGAACTCCCTTCCCTATTTTTGCTACCTCTTCTTCCCCCTCAATTCTAACTAAGGCAGTTTGGTGTTTATATAAATTAAAAATTATTCTCCTATCCTTATAATCTATACCCGTTTCTTTTAAAATTCTAAACATTAAGTCCCAATCTACATTGTCAAATGCCTTTTCTAAGTCTACAAAAGCTATGCAAGTTACCTTTCCTACCCTATTTCTTTTTTCTACTACCGTTCTTAGTGCTAGAATCGCCTCCCTCGTCCCTCTGTTTTTCCTAAAACCAAACTGATCTTCTCCTAGCCTTTCCTCTACTTTATTTTCTAATCTCCTATAAATAATCTTTAACAATATCTTCGATGCATGTGATAGTAGGCTAATGGTCCTATAGTTCTCACACAAATTAGCTCCTATTTTCTTCGGCATTGTTACTATTCTACTACGCTGAAAATCCTGTGGTACTTCTCCCTTCTCATATATTTTACAAACTAACCTGTATAATCGCTCCTGCATTTTTTCCCCTGCGTGTTTTATTAATTCGGCTGGTATCATATCAATCCCCGCTGCTTTGTTATTCCGTAAATCATTTAATGCTCTATGAAACTCTGACCTAAGTATGCTAGGACCTAAGTCATCCTCATCTATCTGTTCCACATTTTCTAGCTCCTCCATGTCCTGCCTACCTTTATATAAATCTTCAAGATACTCCTTCCATCTTCTAGCTTTTTCCTTATTTTCTGTGAGTTCCTTACCCTGCTTATCACATATAATGTTACCCTTTGGTTTTACTTTAGAAAAATGTGACTTAATTTTCCTGTAGCCCAAATCTACTTTACCTCTTCTCATATCCTCCTCAATATCCTCACAATTTCCTTTTATCCACTCTTCTTTCGCTAGCTTGCATTTCCTATTAATTAAGTTCCTTAGTTCCTTATATTTTTTCTGTCCTGCTTCTGTGTTTCCAATTTTAATTTTCCTTCTTGCTTCTATCATTTTAACTATTTCTTCCGTGATCCATTCCCTCCTACCTGCCCTTTTCTTTGTGCCTAATACTTCATTTGCTGCTGTAGTTAACCCATTTCTGATTTCCCTCCATTCGCAATCTATGTCGTTCCTAGATGTTCCATTAGCCATGATTTCTACTTTCTGCTTGTACTTTTCATATACATCAGCTAATTTTAACCTATCGACATCTACTCTGACCTGTTTAGACTTCTGTAATTTCTTGAATTTGACCTCTGAGTCCAGGACTACTAAATTATGGTCACTATCAATATCTGCTCCAGGGTAACTCTTACAATTCTTAATCTGGTTCCTAAACCTCTCTTTAACCAGTATGTAATCTATCTGATACCTCCCTATATCTCCTGGCATTTTCCACGTATATATCCTGCGCTTGTGATTCTGAAAAAGCGTGTTTGCTACCACTAGCTTATTCCTAATACAAAACTCTACCAATCTATCCCCTCTATCATTACGTGTTCCTATTCCATATTCTCCTACTATTGAAACTTCCTTTCCCTTACCTACTACGGCATTCCAATCTCCGGTTACAATTAGATTATCCTGTCCTTTAACGTTTGCTAACCTAGATTCAATCTCCTCATAAATGGATTCTACCTCCTCATCATCGTGACTTGAAGTTGGCATATATACTTGCACTATAACTGTGTCCGTTGGCTTCGTGTCTAATCTAATAGTTATAATTCTATCACTAACTTGGCAATAACTCTTTATTCTACATCCCAACTTTCTATTCATTATAAAACCTACACCGGTATGCCCATTATCTGATGCTGTGGTTATTAATCTGTATTCTCCTGACCACGTATCTACTTGATCTTTCCTCCTAACTTCACTAATCCCTACAATATCCAGTCTAAGTCTCTCCATTTCTAATTTCAAATTCTCTAACTTTCCTATCCTATTCAAACTGCGTATATTCCACGCTCCGACTCGTAGAATACTCGATGAAATCGATCTCTTGCCCGCCCCAGAATCCGAGGGCTTGCCTGCTACTGAAGTAGCAGGATGAGATTCTGAGCCATTGGCTCTACTCATCTGGGGTATTATATTTGAGATAATCGACATTTTCATACTGTAATCTGGAGAAGGGTACAGTGCTGGTTTCTCCTTGCCTTGCACCGACCAATGAGTGCATATTTTAGCCGTCGCCCCACCGATTCAGCCTAATCCCCCTAATACCGTGGGTTAGCCTGAATCTTTCCTATAGACCGGGATCCCTGTATAGGGACCGCTCTATAGGCCAGAGCGTCGTTGCCCATGTCTTGCCCCTAGGAGGCATATGCAGTGCATTGGCACACTATTGACACCCGGGAGAAAGTGCAAGTAAAATTATAACGCAAGAAACTCTTCGGTTTACACACATACTGGTAGACAACATCCAAAACAAAGTAGAAAAGAATCAGATTTTAGTTTAACTATTCGTATGCCATTAATTGCTTTGCCAGATCATCTGAACTTAGGAACATCATCATTAGACGCGGCATGCGCATTTCGAAATCCAAACTACCATCTTCATAACACGACAAGATCATAATATAGAGAAGTTTATCAATATTTAAGCTATTTTCTAGTATTTTCATACATTTTTTAATGTGTGCAAATACTCAAATACCTTTACCAGGTATACATCGTTGTTTTTTTTAAGTGGCGGACCACTACGGCGCATAAGGGCTGCATAAGGTACTCAGCCACACCTAGTTATTCTATTGACAATACGCAAGCGTACCCACAGCACTATTCAATGTGCCGTACGACTGACGTCATACTGTTTTTAGTAGCACTGCTCCGTACTGTATTGGTCAAGCCAGCCATTATACAAGTCTTCATTTATGATGCGTGAACTTCTGTCACTTTCAATAAAACGGTGTATATTTTCGTATGTGATCGGTGTTGCTTTAAAAATTTGCCTAACGATATTTCGACTGTTGCTTTTAAACGTTGCCTGTCTTTGACCTTTGTTTGTTGTGGTGCATTGTACTAAAGAATCCTCAGGTAGAGCGTGAAGATTAAATAAACGTACTATTACGACCTGTAATAGAAGAGTTTATATAAATTGCATTTTTTTTTTATAATTTGACCTCACCATATTTTTATACGTTGAGGTGATTGAATGCACATTCTAAATTGCAAGTTTGGAAGATCAAAAAAAAATCAAAAAACTGCAAATTGAAGAATGAGAAGGTTACCCTAGCCCTTTGATTTTTTTATGGTAAAATGTTCACTTTTTTTTTCGGTTGTCAAAATATTTGATTTAATGAAGATGAATACTTCAGAAGATTTTTGAAATTTGTTAACATGCAGTTAGAAATAATTTTTATATATACATATTTCCTTGTTAAAATTTGCAATTCTATTCCTAATTGACAAAATGATTGATTTAACAATAAATAGAAATAAAAAATAGAAATTGCAAGAAGTTTTGCTGAAGAATTTACAGTTTGATATGTTCAGTTCTTTATATCCTTTTTAGGAATTGATGAATTTGTTTATTGGATGAATGAAGAACTACTTTATTTTATAATTAATTCTGTACACCCTATATAATAAATATAACTTTAAATTAACTATATTAATAAAAAAAATTATAAAGAGGACTTTATTTAAGTTTATTATTCTTTTTATGTTATTAGATCTATTATTTAAGAATAATTATGATTTCAAAATAATTTAATTTACCTTAGAATTGATCCATTCTGATAATGCTTCTACTAAATAAATAAACAAATCCCGATTAAAAAATGTTGTTACAATCATTTGTAATCGTTCAAAGACTCCCATATTGCAATAAAATTCATCATTGAATGAGTGATGCGTTTAATATTATGAATGAATTAACGACAAAGTCCAACAAGCTAAAATATTCTGTAAATAAAAATTACCATCATTCTTATCGAAATGTATGGAAATTAGTTGCAATCCAACATTAATCGCTTACAGAATGCGTTAAATTTTCGGAAAAAAAAAACTGGCTACAAACGCACCAAAAATATTCATTCTTTTCTTGAAAATTGATTTAAAATGCGGCTGTTAATTCGTCTTCAAATAATACTATGTGCAATTGTTTGTGCCGAAGGAAACATATGTGACACTTTAAAAATTCTAACTACAGAACTTGCAAAAGTTTTGGTTTATAAAGAAAGAGTTAGCAATGAGGACTTGTACGCTGACGTAGAAAATGATGATATTATTGGTAAGTTTTTTATTTAAAAAATATTCATCGGATAAATAAAGCTCGATCTATTTGCAAATGTGAAATAGGCTCTTCTATTTTGTGGGATGTAGTTAATTCCCCCTAGGTATTTTCTTTTGTAATCTCCCTTCTTGGATTAATTCGTAGATTTTGGAGAATTTGACTACATTGTCGTTGGAGGTGGCACCGCAGGATCTGTAGTAGCTAATAAATTGGCCGTATGCAATGAAAAAGTACTGATAATCGAAGCTGGTGGCAGCGAAACGGAATTTACAGATATCCCAGCCATGTTCAGGCAATTGCAGTTTTCCGATCATAATTGGGGATATTATACCACACCTCAAGCACATTCCTGCCAAGGTATTAATTAAATCGTCCACAGGAATGACATCCACTTCAACTAGATTCAATTTTTATTCGTTTTCCAAAATCCTTTACAGGAATGATTAATAAACAATGCGCCTTTCCAAGAGGCAAAGTTATGGGCGGTACGAGCACAATTGGAGGCCTAACCTACGCACGGGGGAACAAAATGGATCAAAATCTGTGGTCACAGTTTGACATCGAAGAATGGACTTGGAGTGACGTACTGCCGTACTACAAAGAAATAGAGAACTACGAAATGATTGCTGTTGATTTATCTGAAGAAGCTGACCAGTACCATGGTTACACAGGGCCAATACCCATTGCTTACGCTAGACCAGCTAACCATCTACAAGATATCTTCCTATGTGCCAACGAGGTTGTTTATAACACAACCAAAGATATAAATGGACCTGATTATATGGCTGCGGGAAAAGTGCAATTCATGAAGAGGAAAGGACGACGTGTAAGCAGCGCTAAAGCGTATTTAACACCAACGCCTGAACACGTGACGATTTCCACTCTTTCTTACGTTTATAAAATACTAATTAATGATTTTAGCGACGCTACTGGCGTTCTGTTTATAAAAAACGGCAAGCATTTCAAAGCGAATGCTAAATCTGAGATAATTCTATCTGCTGGAAGCATAAACACACCACATTTGCTCTTATTATCTGGCATTGGACCAAAAGAGGAGTTGAACAAACATGATATACCTCTTATAGCTGACTTGCCAGTTGGTAAAAACCTTGTTGGTCATATTGGTTTTCATGGTATGCAAATTCAATCGGATCTTAAGCTTTATGACAGTAGCAAGAGCATGTTACAACAAATTCGGGATTATCAGTCAGGTACTGGTGCCTTGGCCAACGTAGCCATCGATGGTATATCTTTCATATCAACCAGTAACGACAAGAACTTCCCAGATGTAGAAGTTTTTATAGCCTCACGAGGCGTACTGAATGTGACAACGAGAAACGAATGGAATTTCGACGAAGATACTCTAAATCTATTTACACCACCAACAGCAGATTTAGAATACGTTTTTCGAATGGCCATATTGGTTATTAAAGCCGAATCTAAAGGTACTGTTACCTTAAAATCGAGCTGCCCTCAAGACTTCCCCATAATCGATACGAACAGTTTATCAGATTCGAGAGATATCGACGCAATTTACAAAGGGGTAGATTATGTTATGAAATTATTGAAATCGAGACCTTTCGCAGATATCAATGCCCAATTATTAAAGAGAGTTCTACCAGCTTGTGCGAAATATGAATATTTATCGAAGGACTATTGGTACTGCATGATAAGGCACGTGTCTGGTACGGCCAACCACTCGGTCGGGACATGTAGGATGGGGGGAACGCGAGAAGGGGTGGTTGATAGTAAGCTGCGGGTTAAGGGTGTCGGGTCCTTAAGGATAGCCGATCTGAGTGTTGCTCCTAGGGTTAATTCTTTGCATACGAACGCTTTGGCTCTGGTTATTGGCGCTAGAGCTGCTGACTTCATCATGAGTTATGTGTCGGATCAAAATGACGAGAGATAAAAACGAAATTTGTGATAAAAATTATCTAAGAACTTTTTTTATGTACAAAAAAAAAAACCTTTTATATATTGAACTCAGCAAAAAGTATTGGGCATTTAAAAATACGGTTATTAAGCAAATAATAAATGAAAATTTTGATAAAAAGGTAAACATTTTTGCACTTCTCAATTTCATTAAGACCGATCGAGTAAGATGATTATGTTCAGCTCATAAATGAGGAAATTAAAAATTCTGCCGATTTCATAAATAGATTAAATAATAAAGATTTGTATCCAGATTCATTATTGAACGATAATTCTCATTGTAAGTATAATAGAAATGTGAAAATAATTCAACGAATTTAGTTAATTAAAGTTTTTGGAAAATATGACTTCATTGTGGTAGGAGCTGACTCTGCAGGTGCCATCGTAGCCCGAAGATTTGTTGCTGTTGTTGTTGCAGTTGCCTAGGTGTAGGGCCGGTGTTGCCAAACGCGCTGTTGCCACCATTGCCGCCGCCAGCGTTCTGGGCAGCCAACATCTTCTGCATAATGGCGTTATTCTGCTGAGCCATGAGGCTGGATTGATTGCCGCCACCACCACTACCGCCCATTGGGTTATTCGAGGAACGATTTTTAGATGACATACCACCCATGGGGCCATTATTACCCG
This sequence comes from Leptodirus hochenwartii, assembly GCA_947310635.1. NCBI lineage: Eukaryota > Metazoa > Arthropoda > Insecta > Coleoptera > Leiodidae > Leptodirus > Leptodirus hochenwartii. The sequence continues at coordinate 2,574,594 of OX371179.1, forward strand.
GTGGATTGCATATATTAAAGCCCTGTTGAATATTGAAGCTTTTAAAGATATAAATGCGAAGGCTATTAGGCAAGTGATGAAAGCTTGTGAGCAACTTGAGTAAGATTCGATTGGTTGTGTACGATCAGGCACTTGTCGTTACCATTTTATTAATCGGCTGGCACTGGCATTATGGGCAAGAAAGGCACTAGGGTGGTAGACGAGAAGTTAAGGGTGCATAACGTTACGGTGGTTGATAACAACAGTATCATCCCTAATATTATTCGAAAGAATCTTCGGATTACTAAAAAATTAAGTCAAATTGTCAAAAAAAGTCAAAAAAATCAGAATTAAGTCAAAGTGTAGAAAATATAATCAAAATATTTCGATAACTATAATTACTTTTATATTAGTTGGCTAGCAATCTTACAGTTTGATTGGGAACAGCATGCCAAGTCGATGTCTCATCAGCTGATTCCTTCATTTCCATTTTTAATATTAGTCGTAAACAAAACCTTTATATAAATAAACTTTACGCAGACCCTCCCAGGTCTACTTACTTTAGAATATTAAAATCCCAGAAATAAGTTGGTAGATATATTTTTGGATGCCAACCAGAATTTTTATAAATTAACAATGGTCGAGAGCGTTCATAATGGTAAAAACTCATGAAGAGAAATTGATTCCTTTTGCAAAACCGAACTAATTAATTGTATAGAATACCGTAACAAGTAGCTAGATGCGTATTTTGAAGGCTATGCCCCCATCTTCACTAGCCCAAAAAAAAAAACGAAATAATTTGGGTATTTGGGTGATATTCTGTATTATTATTTAACACCGTAGTGATCATTTTTACAACCAATTAATTGTTTAATATTTTTATATGATTTTAAATAATTTTCTTGTGATGTGATTTGAAAATATTACTTAAGTAAACAGTTTATGGTGATTTTTTTTTAGCCACAATTTTTTTTGTGGTTGAATCGTAAAGACATAATCTTTTAAACACAAATTGAAAAAGTGATAAATAAGAATAGATTGTGGCAGTATTGCCGCATTTTAAGAAACCTCAAAATTAAACTTCATTTTTGTCGAGGATCATTTTGATTTGGAGCCTCTTGGAGCAGCTTGGAGCGTGACAAATTTACACATCAATGCATTTTGCTTGTCAATAAATGTCTGGACTCGAAAATTTGAGTAAAAAATTATACTTTTCGAAATATCCAATATTCTATGATATTACTGCGATAATTTAACGAGCACATATTCTGATAAACATGTTAATGTGAGGTATTTGGAAATAAAAAATAATTTAAATTATTTTGAATACTTGGCAACGTATATAAATAACAACTGGTTCCTTAACACCGAAAATATACAAAACACATCCGAGTGGTTATAACTTTCCAAAATGCAGCGTGTAAAACAAATTATAAAATCGTGTTTGTTAATTTTAGTTATGCGCACTGTTTGTAGTATTCGTTGTGACGAACTAGATGATTTAGTTGCTAAAATTGAAAGTGAAGTTAATAAATCGCGAAATTATAAACATCGCACGGACAACTCGGACATCTTTACTGAGTCCCTAACCAATAACAGCACACGTAAGACTTTACTAATATCAAATTCGTCATTATAAAAAAAAAATGCGAATTGCATTTTCAGATTACGGCGTTTTCGATTTTATTGTCGTCGGAGGTGGTTCGGCAGGTGCTATTGTGGCGAAAAGACTTTCCGAAAGCAAATATCGCGTTTTACTTTTAGAAGCTGGACCTGAATATTACGACCTGTTAGAAATTCCTGGTTTATATTCCCTTTGGCTGAATAGCGATTTTAATTGGGACTATCTTTCTAGTCCGCAAACATTTATTTGTCAAGGTGAGGATGTCACAAGCGACATTTTTTTTAAGCGAAATAAAATTACCATTTTAATTGGTGATTTGCTTAGATCATTAATATCTTCGTAAGATTTGCAACGTATTATATATTCGAGAGTTCACATTTTTTGTGGTCATTTCTTAGGAATGAATAATAACCAATGCCCAGTAGCTCGAGGAAAAGTCTTAGGCGGGTCCAGTAGCATAAATAATATGATATACGCACGAGGGAACAGTTACGATCAAGATGCTTGGCAGCAGTTCGGAATATCTGGCTGGAGTTGGAACGAAACCTTACCATACCTTAAGAAACTGGAAAACTATCAAGAAATTTACGGTGATCCAGGTTACCACGGTTTCAATGGACCGATCCACTTGGACTACTCTAGACCGAACCATCTTCTTGACAACGTATTCCTTAATGCAAACGCGGAGATTTATAAGCTCACGAAGGATTATAATGGGGAAACTCAATTAGCTGCGGGAAGGCTTCATATTAACAAAAACAATGGCAAAAGGGAAAGTACGAGTACAGCATATTTGAGAAATTATAACCGAACATTTTTGAAAATAGAATCTAAAGCGTATGTGCATAAAATATTATTTCGGGGCAATCAAGCTGTTGGTGTGGAATTTATCAAAGATAATCACAGAAACTTCAAAGTAGTTGCCAAAAGGGAAGTCATTGTATCGGGAGGAACTTTGAATACTCCGCAATTATTGATGCTTTCTGGTATTGGACCCAAAGAAGAATTAAACAAACATAATATACCTGTACTAGCTGACTTGCCCGTTGGTAAAAATTTAGAAGATCACGTTTATTATTTAGGCTTAACATTCGAATCCAATTTGTTGATTACCAACCCGGATAAGACCCTTCGAGACCACGCTTTCGAATATCTATCCGAAGTGGGTCTATTAACCGCTTCCGGCATAAATTCGGTCTCTTTCATATCAACAAATGGTAACACCAGTTATCCAGATATCGAAGTCGTCATTTCACCTACCGGTATTCCTACTATAAAGTCTTCATCTGATTATAATATGAACGCCGAGTCGATCCAAACATTACGTGCTAATTTGGATAAATTGGACAAGACATTTAAAATAGTTTTTGTGTTGCTCCATCCCAAGTCCAAAGGTGCCGTTACATTAAAGTCGAACAGCCCCATCGATTTTCCATCCATTGATTTCAACAGCTTTGCCGACTTGGAGGACACAGATCGCATGTACAAGTCGCTAAGATTTATTTGGGATTTAATTGATACGAATTCTTTTAAAAGCATTGAAGCGAAGCTGGTAAAAGAAATTTTGCCAGCTTGTAAAGACGTTCTGTACGATTCGAAAGATTATTGGGTATGTAGTATAAGGCATTTGTCGTTTCCGGCCCTTCATTCGACCAGTACTTGTGTTATGGGCAAGAAAGGGTCTAGTGTGGTGGATAGTAAGTTGAGGGTGCATGGCATTAAAGGCCTTCGAGTTGCCGACTTGAGTGTTGCCCCAATGGTGAATTCGGGTCATACAAATGCTTTGGCCATGATGATTGGCGAAAAAGCTGCTGATTTAATTAAAAGTGACTATTTTTAATTTTTACTATATAGTTTTTATTAAATATCCGAATGAGTTTGTTATATGTAAGTAGGCAACTTAAATATTAATTAAAATTATTAGATATTACCTCGTTTAACTTGAACGTAAAAAGTATCCACGAAACAAAACTAACGATATTTTTGTTAAAATAAACTATTCAAATACTTTTGCAAAGTCATAAATCTAGGTTGTATTTTGTGTGAACTTCAGTCCTATTTTCTACTTAATATCGATTAGAATTATTATATATTTTGGAAAAATGGTCACGAATTGCGCGAAATTAGAAAAGTCTATTTTTGGCGTATTTTTTATATATTTCAATAACTTAATTTGTATCCAAAGTGACGAAGTTAATGATTTTGTATCTAAAATTGAGAATCAAGTGAGATTAGCACAAAGTTATGTGCACAGAATCGATAATTCAGATATTTTTACTGAATCTGTTACCGAAACATCCGCTTGTGAGTACAAATTTCGTTTTTTATCGCCATAATTAATTTTATCTGGATTATACCAACATTTTTTCAGATTATGGACAATTCGATTTCATTGTGGTAGGAGCAGGTTCTTCGGGTGCCATTGTGGCTAAAAGACTGTCCGAATATAAATTTACAACGTTGCTTTTGGAAGCTGGAGGCCGACAAAATATACCGCAAAAATATCTTTGCTTAAGTACATTTTTATTTCAATTAAACAAATCGAGCGTCGAATTTAATAATTTTGAAGACAGTCCAAATCAGCAATGTGATTATCCTAGTGGCTTATCTCTGGATGGAACCAGTGCAATAAATGGTCCTGTCTATGCCCATGGTAATCGACCATTGGGCAGATTTCGGTGTAACTGGTTGGGATTGGATAGATACTCCGCCATTTTTTAAGAAAATTCGAAGACTATCGGGAAGTCTACGGCGATGACGGGTACCACGGATTGGAAGGTCCAATTACTTCACAATATTTAAGACCAAGTAGTTATTTGGTGAATATCTTTTTGAATGCGAACAAGGAATTTTCTAACGTACGAAAAGATTACAATGGTCAAGATCAAATGGGAGCTGGGCAGGTATTGGTTAGATTATTTAATTTATATTGATCAATGAATCTTAGTGGCTTTTTGGTAATTCGTGGTAATGTTGATCTTGCGGTATTTACAGGTTCAAAAAGGCCTACAATGAATGGCCGCAGGCTGAGCACAAATCGAGCGTATTTATCAAATTACAATCCAAAATATCTGACCATCGAGACCAATGCTTATGTGCACCAAATTATTATAAAAAAATAAAAAGGCAGTTGGTGTTGAATTCATCCAAAACAAATACAAAAATTACATCGTCGAGACGAAAAAAGAAATTATTATATCGATAAATACCCCTCAAATATTAATGTTATCTGGCATTGGGCCCGAAGAAGAACTTACGAAACATAATAAACTGATCGTGGCTGCTTTGCCCGTTGCTAAAAATCTAGAGGACCACGTTGCGATCACTTCACACTCAATCCAAACAACGACTTGGGAACGTTTGAAGACATTAAGTGAGCATGTTTGGGAATTTTTGTCTGGCGTTGGTAAAAATCCTAAAGACAATCCTCTGATTGATCCAAATTGTTTATCAGATCCATATGATGTCGAGCGACTGTACAAATCCTTTGACTATCTAAGAAAACTCGAGAATACCAATGCTTTTAAAGCGATTGATGCTAAATTGTTGAAGTTATTTGTAGTGACAATTTCGAAGATGGATCTAAAGATTATTGGTACTGCGTGATCAAATATTTGGGATATACACACTACTATGTAACTGGTTCTTGTAGAATTGGTAAAAATGGATCTGGCGTTGTTGATAGCAAGTTAAAGGTTCATGGAATTAAAGGATTGAGGATTGCCGATAACAGAGAAATTCTGGTCATACAAATGCCTTGGCTATGATGATTGGTGACAAAGCTGCTAATATTATTGCGAATGACTATTCTCAAAATTACAAATCAAAAGAAAACAGATTAGATAACATGCCTCACCATAACATTTTTACCTGGCCTACTTAACATATTTTTGTATTGTGAACGTTGCCGTTGTTCAAATTCTTCAGCTTTACAATGCATTACTCGTATATTCTATTTTATTTAAAACGTTAAAAATAATATTGTACAATTGTTGTAAATCAACCTGTAGTTTATATACCTTCTTGATTTGTTATTATCACTACCTCTTTGATTTATTCGCTGATAATAATGTCGATTATAAACATGTAATTTTAAATACAACCAACTAGACAAGGTTTAAAAACAAATTGGTAGATAGTAGTTGGAAAATGTTGAAAATGGAAATACATGTGCTACAATTATTTTGTATATTCGCGAGTTTGTATTATTTTACGATTTGTGACGAAGTTGATGATTATGTGCAATTAATAGCTGAAGGAGTGAGAAATGCTGCTGCTTACTCAAGAAGACTAAATAACGAAGATTTATATTCCGAAAAAGTGTTTGAAACCACATCAGGTTATATCAATTCAATTTTTATAATATCAATTTGTATTTTTATCAAATATAAATTGACCTAAACTTCAAACATTATTTGGTGAAATTGACTGTGTTTATTGAATTTTAGAATCGGGTCCTTTTGACTTTATAATAGTTGGGGCAGGTTCCGCAGGCGCTATTGTAGCAAAACGACTTTCCGAACGTAATTTGAAGGTACTTCTTTTAGAAGCTGGTGATTATGAAACGAATTATACGGACATACCCGCCATGTTTCGGCAACTACAATTCTCCGACTATAATTGGGGGTACTATACTACACCTCAACACCACACTTGTCAAGGTAGTCGAATAATTAGAAATGTTTCGAATCTAGATTCATGACCAATTTTAGCAATGATTGATAAACGTTGCGCATTTTCCCGTGGTAAATCAATAGGGGGCACAAGTACCATCAACGGGATCATTTATGCAAGAGGAAATCCCATCGACCAGCAACTGTGGGAGCAATTTGGCATAAGCGGCTGGTCATGGGATGAAGTACTACCGTACTATAAACGATTAGAAGATTGTGGCAATATAAGCGGTGATGAAGGTCTCCGTGGTTACGAAGGACCGATTAATGTTGAATATGCTCGATCCAGCAATTATTTGGAGCGTGTTTTTTTAAATGCCCACGCAGAAATTGGTACTATTTCCAACGATTATAATGGCAGAGTTTATATGGCTGCTGGAAAGGTGCAATTTAATAAATTCAATGGCAACAGAGCTAGTACTGGGAGAACGTACTTGAAAGATGTCGATAAAAGATATATAACTATTAGTACAAAATCTTTAGCGTACAAGATTATTATTAATGGTTTCAATAGAGCAATTGGTGTTGAATACATGAAGGATTTTAGACGTTACAAAGCTTTTTCGAAGTACGAGGTAATTGTTGCAGCTGGAGCTGTTAACAGTCCACAGTTGTTGATGTTATCTGGCATAGGTCCCAAAGAACATCTGGCTGAACATCAAATACCGTTAGTAAAGGACTTACCAGTTGGTCAGAATTTAGAAGATCATCTTGGATTTCACGCATTACAATTTACGTCCAATTTACAGCTGTTTGATAGAACAAAACCACTGAAAGAATCAGTGTGGGAGTATTTATCAGGCACAGGACCTCTACAAAATACCGCAGTTCAAGGTGTCACCTTTCTGTCAACAGAAAATAATTCTACCTACCCCGATATTGAAGCTTTCGTCGCATCTAGAAGCGAATTAAACGTTACTTTGGGAAATGAATTTAATTTCAACAAAGAAGCGTTGGATGCATTTGCTCTGAGCCCGGAACAGGTCGAGTACGTTTTTCGAATCGCCATCGTTTTGCTCCATCCGAAGAGTAAAGGCTCAGTCACGTTACAATCGAACAATCCTAAAGACTTCCCAATTATAAACCCGAATTCATTAAGCGACCCAGATGACCTGAATCGAATTTATAAAAGTTTGGATTACGTTACGAAACTGATCGATACGAAAGCGTTCAAAGACATTAATGTCACGCTGTTAAGAAGAGAATTGGCTTCATGTGGGGGTGTCGAGTATTTAAGTGAACGGTACTGGAAATGTATGATTCGGCACATTTCCAGTAGTGCCAACCATCCAGTGGGTACTTGTAGAATGGGAACGGGGGTGAATAGTGTTGTTGATAGTAGACTTAAAGTTCATGGGGTGGGATCTTTAAGGGTTGTAGATGTGAGCGTGGCACCCAGGGTTAATTCGGGTCATACAAATGCCTTGGCTATGATGATTGGTGAAAAGGCTGCGGATTTTATTAAAGAGGATTATTGGTTGAGGTTGATCTTGTAGAATTTATTGCCGATTGGTTTTGAAAATTTGTGATAATTGCGGAAAATTGATTTTTTCAATTAATTCTTTAATTTTAAGCATTTTTACTGACACAGTAATATATATATAATTAAATTTATATTTGATGATTTTTAACTAAGTAAGTAGTTTTTTAATAATTGTTAGTTTTCGTGAATTAAATTAAATTAAAAATTGTTGCAGCATTTTTCTTTGATAATAAATATTGAATATATTAAAATGTATTCAATGTTTTTCTAATATTTCAAAGAAATGGTAAGTTAGTTTAAATTATAAACAAATGTACCAACTAATATAGGCAATATATGTACACTCATAGTATTAATATAATATACCGTAAATAAATATAAATGTTCCTAACATTAATAATCATTTATTCAAAAATTGAAATTTTTTTTTGTTAATTTTTATCTACTTTAACAAAATAGTTTTATATTCCTTTAAAATTTTTTTTGGATTTTTTTTTTAGAATAGAAGTCATCCAAAGTATATACTAAACAATAAAAATATAAATCTAATTAAAGTACAATATTTGTTTTAATTTTATATTTTATAAAAATTGCGAAACTTGGCAAAAATTTGAAAAGTACAATTTTTTGTGAAAAAAAAATCTCATTTGATTAACAATTAAATAAGAAGACATAAAACAAGAAGTTTTTTTATTTTCTGTTACTATTTTTCATTAATAATTTTGAATTAATTTTATTTGTATCTCTGACGTAATTTTCTGAATTTTTTTTTTTGGAAATTCTGATGCTTTAAATCTTCAATTAACAATAAAATTGTTCCAATCATTGAACGATTTCTACAAGATTTCTACAACTAGATTTGACAAGGACCTTAAATCGAAAGACCTTGATCTTTAAAATACAATTTTCCAAGTCATTTAAACAATTCTGCAGACCCGGAGGAAAAGATCAGTACCATCAGGTACCACGCCCAAGATGCAACAAATAAATAATCTAATTATATTCGATTGACATAATAGAATTCGATTATATCCCAGTAATTAAATAGAGGAAACATATTTTTACATACGATAGCATTTTTTTAGATCACAATCATAAATTTCAAAAAAATTATGATCAAACAACGACTAAATTAGGAAAGTCTATTTACATTTTCAGATTGAATCAATTGCTTTGAACCCTAGCTAAAGAAAAACTCGAAATTTTTGAACTCTACCCTCTTGAAGTTTTAATAAATTTTAAAATTTCCTCAAGTGTCATTAACTTAAAAATTACTTGCATAAGAAATCAGAAATGGGTTAACTACAGCAGCAAATGAAGTATTAGGCACAAAGAAAAGGGCAGGTAGGAGGGAATGGATCACGGAAGAAATAGTTGAAATGATAGAAGCAAGAAGGAAAATTAAAATTGGAAACACAGAAGCAGGACAGAAAAAATATAAGGAACTAAGGAACTTAATTAATAGGAAATGCAAGCTAGCGAAAGAAGAGTGGATAAAAGGAAATTGTGAGGATATTGAGGAGGATATGAGAAGAGGTAAAGTAGATTTGGGCTACAGGAAAATTAAGTCACATTTTTCTAAAGTAAAACCAAAGGGTAACATTATATGTGATAAGCAGGGTAAGGAACTCACAGAAAATAAGGAAAAAGCTAGAAGATGGAAGGAGTATCTTGAAGATTTATATAAAGGTAGGCAGGACATGGAGGAGCTAGAAAATATGGAACAGATAGATGAGGATGACTTAGGTCCTAGCATACTTAGGTCAGAGTTTCATAGAGCATTAAATGATTTACGGAATAACAAAGCAGCGGGGATTGATATGATACCAGCCGAATTAATAAAACACGCAGGGGAAAAAATGCAGGAGCGATTATACAGGTTAGTTTGTAAAATATATGAGAAGGGAGAAGTACCACAGGATTTTCAGCGTAGTAGAATAGTAACAATGCCGCAGAAAATAGGAGCTAATTTGTGTGAGAACTATAGGACCATTAGCCTACTATCACATGCATCGAAGATATTGTTAAAGATTATTTATAGGAGATTAGAAAATAAAGTAGAGGAAAGGCTAGGAGAAGATCAGTTTGGTTTTAGGAAAAACAGAGGGACGAGGGAGGCGATTCTAGCACTAAGAACGGTAGTAGAAAAAAGAAAGAGGGTAGGAGTAACTTGCATAGCTTTTGTAGATTTAGAAAAGGCATTTGATAATGTAGATTGGGACATAATGTTTAGAATTTTAAAAGAAACGGGTATAGATTATAAGGATAGGAGAATAATTTTTAATTTATATAAACACCAAACTGCCTTAGTTAGAATTGAGGGGGAAGAAGAGGTAGCAAAAATAGGGAAGGGTGTTCGGCAGGGATGTACACTTTCACCGTTATTATTTAATCTATATATAGAAGATGCAATAAACAAAGTAAAAGAAGAGTATAGTGTAGGTGTAAATGTACAGGGAGAGAAAATATATATGTTGAGATTCGCCGACGATATAGCTATATTGGAAGAAAGCGAAAAGAATTTAGAAAGGGTATTGAATGGTATGCAGGCAGTATTGACTAGGGATTTTAACATGAAAATAAATATAGGTAAAACTAAAGTGATGAGGTGTGACAAAAAGGAATGCAGTAGAAAAATGAGGATCACAATAGGAGATAATAGAATCGAAGAAGTGTCAGATTTTTGTTATTTAGGCAGTAGAATCACAAAAGATAATCGAAGCAAGGTAGATATAAAGTGTAGGATAGCACAGGGTAGGAAGGCATTCGTAGAAAAGGAACAGATTTTAACATCAAATATTGACTTGGGTATTAGAAAAAGATTACTGAAGGTATATGTTTGGAGTGTAGCACTGTACGGGTGTGAGGCGTGGACTATAGGAAATGAAGAGAAGCGTAGATTACAAGCATTCGAAATGTGGTGTTATAGGAGGATGATGAGGATTGGTTGGGAAGATAAAGTAACAAATGAAGCTGTACTAGAGTTAGTAGGGGAGAAGAGAAGTATTTGGAGAGTGTTACAGCGTAGGAGAGACAGATTAGTAGGGCATATCCTTAGGCATGGGGGGATTATGCAATTGATCATAGAAGGTAGGGTGGAGGGAAGGAGAGGGGTAGGTAGGCCTAAATTGGAGTATGTGAGTCAGATAGTTGAAGACGTTGAGATGAATAGCTATAGGGAGATGAAGGGATTAGCTCAGGATAGATCGGCATGGCGTGCTGTTTCCAACCAATCTTTAGGATTGCGGACTCTTTAACTAACTAAGAAATGTAATTATAATCACCTTCGGAGCTAAAACTTAAAATTCTTTAAAAAAGTAATATTTCTGATCTTCGAATTCTTTAAATTCTTTCAAAATCCTCGCTAAAACACAGTCGTTTTTTTTGAATTGATAAGTAGAAATGATATAGGTTTAAACGAGTGTATTCTGAAATGGATTTCTTTTTATATAAGGAGTTTAAATGCGTATTTTGGAAAGGATTTTTAATAAGCGCCCTTCAAAGGGCAATGAAACATTTTTTCGATTGTGAAAGTGACAAATTTATTATATATCATCAAACAAAATACATCCGGCAAAATTAAAAACTATTGCACGTCATCAAGTCGTTCCATCTCCGTGTCTCAGTATACGACGGCGGCACCGTGCTGGTAGTATGGTGCAGCGTACGCAGAGTGCACCACCGGGGCGGCAGCGTACGCAGAATGCACCAATGGGGCGGCATGGTAGGCGGAGTGCACCAATGGGGCGGCGTGGTACGCCGCTTGCACCACAGGGGCGGCATGGTAGGCAGACACGACGACTGGAGCATGGGCGATGGCGGCACTGTGCACGACGCTGCTGCTCTGATGAGAGACGGACGTTGGTACGCTGCCAACAATGGCGCTGCTGTAGGCGATAGCGGGGGCGGCGAGCAGGCCTGGTGCGGGGGCGGCCACAGAGACGGCTACCAGAACGGACAACACCACCAGCTTGAACATGTTGATTGTTTTTGGGGAGGTCTGTGTTGCTGCGTACAGAAGACTAGTTGGAGACTGATGGTTTCTTTTGGCTGGCTGCCGGTTTATATACTAGCCGAATTTGATTATTCTTCAAGTGTACCCGGTACTGGGTACCCACCTAACATCGGCCACTGACCATTGTGCGATTGTTATGTAGGAACCGACCTTGTTTGCGTTCCGGATATTTGTGATTTATACATGGATTTTTGGTGTTTGTGACGTTGCAGATATTTTTTTGCATGTCTGATCTTATGAAGCCCTACCTTACATATTTTTCAATACAGTATTTCAATTACATACATTTTTAATTCATTGATGGATTTCGATATTACGTCGTTTCAAATCTCCAATAAATTAAAATCTCCAATCGAGAACAAATCTCAATAATTTAATTATATATTTCCGTGCCATCGAATTAATTAATCATGAATCAAATATCAATAGATTCATCGAAACATCAATCGATTTTTTAAAAAATCGTCAATCAGCATAAATTATCGTCTATATCCCCCAAAAACTCGCCAATTATAATTTTATAATTGCAGAGGGAATTAACTTAATTATTATTTAATTCATTATTGTCTCAATTCTCATCTACGTAGCATAAACTTGATGTTATTTCGTTTATGATATAACAATTACACCGAAACGAAATGCGCTATTCTTGCGTGAAGAAACAGCTAAGGTCAATTTAAATACTTTTTACTTATATGCAGACATCAACGAGAAAGAGTATCTGGTGCAAACAAATTATTATGCCCGACGCATAAAATGGCTAGTTGATGCAATTTAATGCCAAATGGAGTAGCTGACCAATTGTGTCATAATTGTTATAAGGATCAGCTATAATGAAATCGTCGATAGAATAATTTGAAAATTCGTTTTTTTTTTTTTGGAAATCACGTCAAACTTTTTTTCAACATTTTATACTCGTTTATCCAAATTTTGGAGCCCTGGTAAAAGTAATCACCTCTTTAGAAATTTTATATAAATCTCGCGATTTAAATCATTATATAATTAGTACTTTCACATGATTATTTAATAATAATTGTCACTATATTTATATTTAATGTTTTTTTTCATACCTAACCTTAAATCGTTTGTTAAATATATTACGTAGTAAGAGGATAATTGTTATAGTTAATTTAAATATATATTTCTTCATATAAAAAAATATTTTTAGTTGAAGCTGCACCAGTTTTGATAAACATTTGCAACTTAAAGGAGTTATCGCTTTGGTATTGTGCGTAAAATTTGATTTTCGAAATTAATTTTCGCCAATTTCTGATCAAATTCGCTAATTGATTAATTATTCTAATAATCTGTTAAATTTGCAATTTTTGGCGAACTAATTTAAGCAAAAAAATGTAAATTTTGGTATCATCAAGAATAGCTCGCATTTTTTGCATTAAGTAAACTTTTTTTAATCTTCATCAAATATTTAAACATTAATTTATTAAAAACATATAAAATATATATAAAAATAAAACAAAAATTCTTTTGAACATAGACATTTTTATCAGGCATTAATTAATACAAAACAAACAGAAAATATTAGTAATTATACAATTGAAGAAAACAATATTAACGTGGTACTAATATTCAAGTACAAGAATCAAATTATCAGTTGAACCAAAATCCAGTTACGTCGCCATTTGAAGAAAAAGAATCCATTCTGCTGCCTCACCAATGATGTACCCCAACCAACGGTACCGCTTGGACAATTGGTACCGCTTGGACAATTGGTACCGCTTGTACAATTGGCACCAATCTCGTATGATAATCAACACGACTCTGATGACTAATCGCTGCAGGTGCCAGAATTGTCTTCACAATTGGCACTGTTTGGACCAGTGGGACACTATGCAGTACCACTGGGGATGGTACCAACAGACTTGGCTCTGGATGTGCAATGCCCACAGCGAAAAGTGCGCAGATTAACAAAATCAACTTGAACATTGTTATTTTTAAGTCACTATCAATTATATAGCGCTAAAAGTCTACTATAGTACTACTTAAATGCTACTATAAATACTTAGCTTGTACTTGTGCCTATTTATACTATTATTTAAATAAAAATGGATGCAAGTGCGTAATTGTAGGCATTGATTGGAATTAGGAAGTACCGTGGAAATTAATTTTTTGTTATATTGATCTTAGAATGGATTGAAGAAAATGATGATGCTGCAATATCTCTTGTATATCGACAAAGAACTGCTAGCCTATAAATGAGGTAGTGCTAAATACTGTCGGGTAGTTTACTTTGAGCTATGATTCAGTAGCGTAACATCAACAGTTGAAATAATTAAAAAGGTACTACATCAAATTGCAATTTTATATAATTTCTCTATTGTTCATTTTATCCATTGTACTAACTTATTGACAACATTTTTTTTTTTTTTTTCTAACAAATTGATATAAAAAGTACTTCAGCTGCCTACCAATAATTTTTTAGTATATATAGGGCCATTACACCACTGATTTATTTATCTAGTACCATTTGTTACGTTGCTCACGTTTCAGTACTCCTTAATCTCAATCTTTACATCAATTTTCTTCATTTGTTTGCAATTCAACTTCTTGTAACGCTAATGAATAATAAGTACCGACTGTGGTACTATACGGACATCGAATAAGGTACACTGCAATCGTCCGATGTCATATGCAAGAAGTAATAATTCATGTGCATAAAAAATACGAAATATGTGTTCGAAAAGTACTTATAAATGAAAACTTCTTCACAAATACAACGAGGAATTTTGTAGTCTAGCAGGGGAATTGCACATGAAATTGCCTATTCCAAACATTTTTCTTGTGCGGGTTCTTTTTTTGGTGGTACTTCATTTGGAGTAATCAATTTGATTCCTGCAATGTTGCGTGAAGAAACAATCTGTTTCAACTTACTGTTTTTACCATACGATAATCAGGCGACGGTACCATGCCTTGTTGTAGTACTCTTGCTTTGGAAGAGGTCCTTGTACCAAGACCTTGATGGTTGCGCTGTATACTTTTACTCTCGTGCGGAATAAGCAGCGTCATTACTGTTGCTGCAATAGTACTTCAAAATAAGACGTTTTTTTTATTTAAAAAAAATATGTTTTTTTCATATTTTGCGCATCACATTAAAGGTGAGCTCCTTTTTTAATGACCCTCACTGAAAAAAAATGGTTATCAAATTCTATAAAAGAATATGTATGTATGTAGAAGTTAATATGATCAGAATGTGCAAGTAAAAAAGTGGTTTTTGCTAAAAATCCGTTTCTTCAAGGTTTTAACAGAAGTACTTCTATATATCTGCAAATCTGCGAAGTTGTTTTATTTGTATACTTTCAATGATTTGATCTTATTTCGCCTGCGATTGAGTGAATACTTCTTTGTGGTACCACCACAAAATTCATACAGTACTGCGAACCAAATAGGGTACGACTAAATCGCCCCAGGCTAATTGCTACCAGGAAGAACTTCCTGGTACAACATAAGACAGTGTTGCCTCTACGTTGCGGGCTATGCGAAAATAACTCTTTAATCGAAGTGAAACTTCTATAGGCGCGGTAGGGCAAATTGGCCTGAACGTCACGAAAAGTGAAACGCGCTACGCGCATGCGCCGTGTGTACTGTGTGTATACGTGGCATTAGGCAACCAGTAGACGCTTGCGCATTTTATTATATATTACACAAACACAGCTGAATATTTTAGCTAACAATTTCCATTGTGTGCAAAGTGAAATGGAGAAAAAGATAAGTACTGACAGAGTACGAGCCTTTAGAGAACGGAAGAAAGCGAATAAACCGCTAAGAAAAGTGCCAACAAATACCTTGGAAAGAAGTAGAGAGTATCGAGCCAGGCAAAGGGCGATAAAGAAACACGGTGGACAACATAACCTTCCAACGACACCTCAAATACTCTGGATGAATCGATACCGTCGTTAAGTGAGGACACGGTGAGTGGTATAGAGAATTTGAATGCCACTGATTCATACACGTGAAGATACACGCGATGTGAGAAATCAACGAAATGATATAGCTGAGCCATCGACAAATAGAAATGCACCCACTAGTGCATCATACACAATATTTAATCCAAACTCCTCTTTATAGACTGTACGACATTACAGTTAATAATGCTTTCTTTGATGATCAGAGTGTCGATCAAAATCAATCAAAATCAAAATCAAATCGTTAACAAATGGAAAAAAAACTTTTCCTAGGAGCTAAGACGTTTCACTTCTACCGCGCGAGAGTTTCGCGCATGTTTTGTTTAAATCGACGTATTTGTGTTGTGTCACTGTATACCATACGTAGTGTATGTGATGGGTTTGTTTCACGTCGTAATTTAATGAGTAATTTATTAGAGGAAATCGTTCATACACCAGTTAGTTAGCGAACTATAAATGTTAGCTTACAATGAAGTTGATGACATTTAATATGCGAAGAGCGCAAGAGGGATTTTACTAACTGATGGTTCGATATATTGGAATTGAAAAATGCAATTTATTAATTCAACCATCACATGAAAATGCAAGTAATGAAGTAAAATGGTAAGGGATGTAAAGAAATTTATTAAAATTTATTATTGGAAATGAAATAAAGTGACTGGTCCAAAAAAATCCTTCGGAAAATTAAGCTGGGTTATTAATTTCATTTATAGAGGAACTGAAAGTTTTTGAAGTGAAACTTCTATAGGCGCAGTAGGGCAAATTGGCCTGAACGTCACGAAAAGTGAAACGCTTCCGTCACGAAAAGTGAAACACACTACGCGCATGCGCCGCCTGTACTGTGTGTATACGTGGCATAAGGCAACCAGTAGACGCTTGCGTATTTTGTTATATATTACACAAACACAGCTTAATCTTTTAGCGAACAATTTGCATTGTGTGAAAAGTGAAATGGAGAAAAAGACAAGTACTGTCAGAGTGCGAGCCTTTAGGGAACAGAAGAAAGCGAATAAACCGCCAAGAAAAGTGCCAACAAGTACCTTGGAAAGAAGTAGAGAGTATCGAGCCAGGCAAAGGGCGATAAAGAAACACGGTAGACAACATAACCTTCCAACGACACCTCTAATACTCTGGATGAATCGATACCGTCGTTAAGTGAGGACACGGTGAGTGGTATAGAGAATTTGAATGCCACTGATTCCTACACGTGAAGATACACGCGATGTGAGAGATCAACGAAATGATACAGCTGAGCCATCGACAAATAGAAATGCACCCACTAGTGCATCATACACACAAAATTTACATTGTTTCAACCTGCTCGTCGCGAATTTGATAAACAATTATTCAATAATCCGCTAAGTACGCTAGGATCGAATATGGTTTAAGAACGTTGCATAAAATGCATTAAATCAACTTTGCCTAGGAGCTAAGACGTTTCACTTCTACCGCACGAGAGTCTTACGCATGTTTTTTTTTTTTTAATTCCATCTTTTTTGTTTTCGCTTCTTTAGTATTCTGATATTTTTGACATCACATTTACTTATATATAAAAGTAAAAAATGAATAACCACAAATATTTTAAATATAAAATTAAAATATAAATCGATCTTTTATATCTTTATATGGTTAAAGCTTGTAATACGTGGCAACAATGGCTATAATCTAAACACGATCTAAAACCAACGTGTTATTGAATTTATTTGCTATAACTCGTAAATAATTGTATTGGAAAATCAATGTAGCAACAATAAATGTCTAATTAAAAACAAATCGGAATATATATTCTGTTGAGTAATGGGAAATAATTATTTAGATAATGTGGGACGTTAAAAAGGAAATATATGTTGCGATTTCTAATATACTAGAATTGCAATAATCGATTTATATTTAAAAAATAATAATAATTAGGATTCTAAGTAATGTTTTGTATTAGGACTAGCAGTTTGTAAAATATTGTCAAAAAACCGAAAATGAGAATAATGCATTTTTTTCATCAAATTTTCACATTTTTTAAATATCTTCTAATACGATTTGATGTTAGAATTGAAAATCTGCGAGTGATTTCGATGGGAAATGAATATTTTAAAAATTACCAATTTTTTACGTGAGCTGTTACAAATATTTTTAGATGGACATTCCAGGTTAAAATTTTCGATTTTTTTTTTACGTTAAAAAAGGACCGAATGGGGCATTTGGGGGAAAAAAATTTTTTTTAAATTAATTTCTAACAAAATACAGAAGCATAAAAAAATACAAGTTTATTTATTAAAAACAAAAAGGCGAAATTCAGCTCTTAATTTATCAAAAAAAATCAAATTAAATTCTTAACTTAAGTTCTTCTATCACTTAACCCTTTCTTAATGACTTTAGGATTATAAATCTGCAATTGGTTTTGCTGTAGGTCTAACAGTTTCGTTGATATCATCAAAAAAATAAAAAATTGGTAAATGCGAAGGGAATTTGATCTTTTGCGAAATTATACATATAAAAAAATTTTTTTTTTTTAATAAAGCAATAAAATTTCTATAATCGACAACTAATAACCTAAAAATTGATTAGTACTTTGCTATCGTACTCGTTTAAACTACTTCAAATTGCGACTTAAAATATGTACAACTTTACGTTTCATATAAATCTATATTCTTAGGCTTATTTTCTAGTTAAAATAATAAGCAATCTAAAGAATTCCATCTGAATCCGACGAGATAACATATTATATAAATATATGCTTGAGGACGCAAATAGAGCATATCTTCTTGCACAATATCGAAACGTATTTCGTTATTTCTGATGATCTATAAACTAGATTTCGAGGACTTTTGAGGTGCACTTAATCACAAATTGAAACTACTTAAAAATTATAAAAAAAAAAATTAAAATGTTTATTCAAAAATTAGCATATGGTTGCTTGCCTAAATTTATTACCATTTAAGTAAAATTCCTGTCAAATACCAAATTTACAACCGTCCAAAAAATTTTGAATGCTCCAAAGAAACTAAAAACTAAAAGTACCTTTGAATCAATGAATAAAAAAAAATGAAGGATATGTTCTGTAAAAAAAAACGTGTTTCTTGTATACTTACATAATTCATAATTATTTTTTTATTGATGAAAAAAATCATTTTACCAATTTGCATTTTTTTTTTTTTATAGTAACACTTCAGACTCTGACACGATTTTATATTAAGTGGAAATTCGTCGTTGCTCCGTAATTAACATTTTATTGGATTGTTGTTTTATATAATTATGAGTAAATTGTTTATAAAAACGGGCAGATTCTCACGCACTTTACGAAATATTAACCATAATCGATGATGGTAGAAACTGCAATGGACGTCGCACCATTTTGCAAGCAATTTTTCATTATTTTCATGAGAAATTCTTTATAAATTGTTGTATCTAACTGTGCTGTATTGTAGAAATTGTGTGTACAATTTTTAATTGCATCAGTTAGAAAATGACTATAGAAATGATTGAAGAGATAATGTAAAAAAAAATAATTGGTGTAAATTTAATCTTCTTTTTCCCACTGCTTTTATTTTAATATTTTTCCTTCACCACATAATTTTTTGTAGGTTTTATTGTTCCTTTTATAAGCACTTGGCTAATTAGCTAAAAATGAAATTTTTAAACAAAAAAATGTTAATTTTGTCCTAAAATTTGAGAAACTTTAAAAAAAATCCTTTTCTTATCGACTTTTTCTATAATCCTTTGAAATTTTCATTTTCCCATTGCTTTTATTTTAATTTTTTTTTCTATTTTTCCTTCACCACATAATTTTTTGTAGGTTTTATTATCCCTTTTATAAGCACTTGGCTAATTAGCTAAAAATGAAATTTTTAAACAAAAAAATGTTAATTTTGTCCTAAAATTTGAGAAACTTAAAAAAATCCTTTTTCTTATCGAGTTTTCCTATAATCCTTTGAAATTTTCATTTTCCCATTGCTTTTATTTTAATATTTTTTCTATTTTTCCTTCACCACATAATTTTTTGTAGGTTTTATTATCCCTTTTATAAGCACTTGGCTAATTAGCTAAAAATGAAATTTTTAAACAAAAAAATGTTCATTTTGTCCAAAAATTTGAGAAACTTAAAAAAAAATCCTTTTTCTTATCGAGTTTTTCTATAATCCATTGAAATTTTCATTTTCCCATTGCTTTTATTTTAATATTTTTTCTATTTTTCTTTCACCACATAATTTTTTGTAGGTTTTATTGTTCCTTTTATAAGCACTTGGCTAATTAGCTAAAAATGAAATTTTTAAACAAAAAAATGTTAATTTTGTCCTAAAATTTGAGAAACTTAAAAAAAATCCTTTTTCTTATCGAGTTTTTCTATAATCCATTGAAATTTTCATTTTCCCATTGCTTTTATTTTAATATTTTTTCTATTTTTCTTTCACCACATAATTTTTTGTAGGTTTTATTGTTCCTTTTATAAGCACTTGGCTAATTAGCTAAAAATGAAATTTTTAAACAAAAAATGTTAATTTTGTCCAAAAATTTGAAAAACTATCAGAAAAGTTCACAGTAAATTATATATGTAATTTAGAACCCTCTGTATATAATCCAGCAATAATCTTGACAACAATAGGCAACCACGCGTGACTACCAGCAACTTTAGCTACATTCCACAATATATTTCACAGCTATAATTCAACAGAAATGTGTATAAACATCACAAAACTGCTCACCATACAGGCGCAATTGCACAATCACCCAACATACCCACCGGATAACGAACGGCGTATATAAGTACCATTCTTTGACAGCTATAAACAGTACCACTTCACCACCCGAACACATCATCCTCTCGAAGCAAATCATAATAATAGAACACAGACCTGGTCTATCTTCCGATTTTATCACACGATGTTTACTTTGGTGGTGTTATCTGTTGTTGTCGCTGTTGTGGCCGCTGCCCCCCAACCGGGGCTAATTGGCGCCCCCTTGACGTACGCCCATATCGCCCCGGGCGCCATTAGTCACTCATCCCGAGTGGATGTACACAGCAAACCGTTCGGTGAGCAAAATGACATAATTTACCCGTGAAATATATTCACTAAACAACATCGGATATAGTATACTACCTTGGGGAACACCCCAAACAATTTTAAAACAATATTGTTAAACCCATATTATAATTATAACTATACTAAGAAACGCCCCCGATTTTTAGTGGCGATCGCCCCCATTGTCCATGCCGCACCCTTAATTGCTCACGCCGCACCCTTAATTGCTCACGCCGCCCCTATAGCCGTCCTCCCAGGTGCCATATCGCATTCGTCCCGCTACGATGTGCACGAAAGCCAACCCATTTTGAATGTCGGTTTGGGCGGTGGATATTATGGCGGTCACGTTGGGGGTGGGTATGGTGGCCATATTGGGGGTGGGTATGGTGGCCATATTGTTGGTGGGTATGGTGGTGTCCTCGGTGGTGGGTATGGCGGCCATAGTGGCTACAGTGTTGGCGTAGGACATGG
Source organism: Leptodirus hochenwartii (assembly GCA_947310635.1). Classification (NCBI taxonomy): domain Eukaryota; kingdom Metazoa; phylum Arthropoda; class Insecta; order Coleoptera; family Leiodidae; genus Leptodirus; species Leptodirus hochenwartii. Next base: position 2,595,774 of record OX371179.1, read on the forward strand.
ACTCGGCTATGGGGGTGTTGGTCATCAGGGTGGATATTTGGGAGGACATTACTGGTAGGGGGTGCGATGCGTATTGGCAGGATGTGTATTTATTGTAAATTTTGTAAAATATTTTGTAAAAGATGTGTGGTGAGGCTATTAAATACAATTTAAATAAATATTGTGAAGATTTTTTTACAAACCATTTTGATTTGGCAAAACATATATATAGAAATAATTTTTTTTAGGAAGTTTCGAAAATTTAAAAAAAAATTTGAACGCTGTTTGTGTGAATATGTAAAATTTATTTATCGAAAAAAAATTATGATTTTTTTTTGCAAGTTATAAAAATTTAAGAAAACTGAAATGTTATTCATATCAAAAAAAAAAGTTTTAAAAACTGTTGTAAAATCTATTTCTCAAAATAATTTATATATATTTTTAAAAAGTTCTTGTGTTTTTCTGAGGTATTATAAAAAAAAGATATATGTATATACATATAGAAATAATTTTTTAGTAGTTTCGAAAATTTAAAAAACAATTTGAACGCTATTTATGTGGATATATTAAATTTATTTATCGAAAAAAAATATGTTTTTTTTTGCATGTATAAAAATTAAAGAAATCTGAAATTTTATTCATATCAAAAAAAAAGTTTTTAAAACTGTTCTAAAATCTATTTCTCAAAATAATTTATATATATTTTTAAAGAGTTCTTGTGTTTTTCTGAGGTATTATAAAAAAAGATGTATGTATATACATATAGAAATAATTTTTTAGTAGTTTCGAAAATTTAAAAAACAATTTGAACGCTATTTATGTGGATATATTAAATTTATTTATCGAAAAAAAATATGTTTTTTTTTGCATGTATAAAAATTAAAGAAATCTGAAATTTTATTCATATCAAAAAAAAGTTTTTAAAACTTTCTAAAATCTATTTCTCAAAATAAATTATATATTTTTTTACATTATTATGTTATAATACCTAGAAAAACTCTTTAAAAAAATATATAATTTATTTTGAGAAATAGATTTTAGAAAGTTTAAAAAAATATATATATATATGGTGAGATATAAAATCATATATCTTCACCTATATTTTTTTCTTAAATAAAGATTTAAAATAATAAAAATAATAATAAATTTATTTATTAGATTCAACAACAGAAATTTTTAAATCTAAAATTAAAGCAAAAATATATATATTAAAAACAAATACGATTTTTTTTTTGAAATTCTGAAATTTTTATTATATGAAGATACAAAATCTTCTTTTTTTTTAATTATAAAATACTAAAATTACACAAAAAGCATTGGACAAAATATTCTGAAAACATAAATATACACTCTAAAAAATCTATGCTGCTTTAATATAACTTTTTTTAGATTAAATCCATCTATTGTTACATATATTTTTATTTCATTTAATGTTCTAATAAAAAATTTAAATATACGCAATAAAATGGAACAATAAAAATTTATTCGATTAGCATATTTATTGCATTTATGTATTTATTATACGATTGATTTGCATAAAATTGAGTAAAAATGTGAAATGCGATCGTAAAGTTGGACAAGTTTAAGTTCGCGGTCGATTTGCTTTAACTTTACATTGGAAGGTCAACAATTAAATTATTAAAAAAAAAAATGTTGTGACTGAAGTAAAAGCAACACCTATATCCAATTTAATATAGAATAATGCTACGAGAATCTCTGAAAAAAGTTGTTTTAAAGAAATTGAAATTAAAATATTTTAAAGAAAAGAAATTTTTTTTTTTCAAAATTATTTTAAAGAAGATTAACTTTTTTAGCCTTAGCAAAATTAAATTATTTTTTTTTACAAACGTAGTGATTTATATTTATTTTTTCAATTCGATCATCGATTTAACAAAGTAAAATTGGACTTGTTTCAATTTAGTCTTCAGTATCGAAAAAAAAATCATCGAAGGCAAACGTCCAATTAGATATCTTGTAAATTGATCTGATTAAAATATTTGACCATCAGCTTCTTGTATTATTTTTGAATAATACAACATTGAACAATACTACATTGTAAAGCGTAGCAACTAACACAAAACTAATAAAAATTGCTTAAAAATTAGCTAAATTATCAATAAAAAAAATTTTGCAAATAGATTTATTTCAAAATATTAAAAATTATACAAAAAGTCCGTAAGGACGAAATATTTTTAACAATATTTTTATGTCAGATTAAGATTATGACAGATTCTGACCTTATTTGCAACGTGAGATTTTTTTTAGTAATCTCAAATTTAAAAAGTCTCAAAATTACATATTTATATATTTGTTAAAAATTGTAAATTCGTAATTAAGTAATTGAATTAGACGTTGCTAATTTTGAAATAATTTTGCAAGTCAGAAAATAATGCCTAGCAAAATAAATATAATCCTTGATTTAATATAATTTAATATAATCTAATTTGCATATTATTCCAAAATTAAATTAAATATTATTCTAATTTATTTGTTATCTATGCACTATATAAATTTGGTACACGAATTTTAATTTAATTTAATTTTATTTTATTTTATTTTATTTTATTTTATTTTATTTTATTTTATTTTATTTTATTTTATTTTATTTTATTTTATTTTATTTTATTTTATTTTATTTTATTTTATTTTATTTTATTTTATTTTATTTTATTTTATTTTATTTTATTTTATTTTATTTTATTTTATTTTATTTTATTTTATTTTATTTTATTTTATTTTATTTTATTTTACTTTCTTAAATAATTTACTAATATAGAGTAAAAAATCTTTAAAAAAATCTTCCAGTATTATTTGTCCAGAAAAAAATAATTAATTTCGAAATTATCATTATAAATTATTAAAAAAAATAAAGCTAAAAATTATGAAAATGTGAGAGTAGATTGAATAAATCTGGCAATATTAAAAAAATTCTTTTATTAAAAAAATCAATTGCATGTAAAAAATAAATATCTGTACAAAATAAACTGCCAAAATTTACATATTATAAAATAATCAAATATTTAATAAAATGTAATGCAATCAAACAACTTTTTCAACTGAAAATTATTTTTTTGTGTTAATTCTTCAAAATGAAATTTTGTAATCCTATCGTATATAAATACTTCTGAATTTTGCACGAGTCCATGCAAAATATTTTATATTTTACTAAAAAAAATTTTTTATTTAAAAATAAATCATTTTATACTTAAATAAGAATAAAATATAATAAATAAAAATTTTATTAAAAAATATTTTATAATATCCAGAAATATTATATTTAATATTATTATTTTATTTTTATATTATTTTAATATTATAAATATTATATATCTATTTAATAATGATGACCATAAGCGGCGAAAACGGGGGCATGGTGCACCAGGGGGGCGGTGTGTACAGTCTTGACTACAGGGACGGCATGAGCTACGGCAACGGGGGCGTGTATAACGGGGGCAGTGGCGTAGGCCACGTGCTTCACTACGGGCACCGATTGATACTGAAAAATAAAATGCATAAGTGTCAAAATTAATTAATTAAATCCAGAACTGAAAATTATGCGAGATTTCGTTTAAAAAAATATAATAAAAGCTGAAACAAGAAAAGTATATAAACAACTAAATGTAAAATTAATTTTAAAAAATTGTATTTTTCGTACGGCTTTTTTACCTTGATGATGTTTTGGTATGAAGTGGCAATTGGAACGGCGGTCTTAAGAATTGGGGCGGCATGCAGAACAGGGGCGTGCACAACAGGGGCGGCATGCAATATGGGGGCACCGTACGCCACTGGGGCGCCGATATAGCCAGCACTAACGGCGGCGAAGATAAGGGGGAGAACCACCTGTTAAATGAAAAATTTAAAAAAAATTATGCACGTGTTTTAAATTATTTAAAAAATATTCGTTGTTGTGGAAATATTTATAATTTTTTTTTAATTGACAGAAATGTTTTTGTCTTGAAATAGATTTTTTTGCGACGTTTTGATGTTCGATGACGAATAGAAAAATATATATACATTTTTCTGTTTCTGAGTTCATCAAAAATTTCAATTCGTAAATTCTAAATATCTAAATTTGTAAACTGAGTAAATATAAAATATATTATTTATTTAAACGCTAAAATCTTTAATTGACCGTTAATTACAATTATAATAAATATTTAGAAATGTTCTTTTGTCTTGAAATAAATTTTTTTGCGACGTTTTGATGTTCGATGACGAATAAAAAAATATATATACATTTTTCTGTTTTTGAGTTCATCAAAAATTTCAATTCGTAAATTCTAAATATCCAATTTTTGTAAACTGACTAAATATAAAATATATTATTTATTTAAATGCTAAAATCTTTAATTGACAGTTAATTACAACTATAATAAATATTTAGAAATGTTTTTTTGTCTTGAAATAGATTTTTTTGCGACGTTTCGATGTTCGATGACGAATAGAAAAATATATATACATTTTTCTGTTTCTGAGTTCATCAAAAATTTCAATTCGTAAATTCTAAATATCTAAATTTGTAAACTGAGTAAATATAAAATATATTATTTATTTAAACGCTAAAATCTTTAATTGACCGTTAATTACAATTATAATAAATATTTAGAAATGTTCTTTTGTCTTGAAATAATTTTTTTTGCGACGTTTTGATGTTCGATGACGAATAAAAAAATATATATACATTTTTCTGTTTTTGAGTTCATCAAAAATTTCAATTCGTAAATTCTAAATATCCAATTTTTGTAAACTGACTAAATATAAAATATATTATTTATTTAAATGCTAAAATCTTTAATTGACAGTTAATTACAACTATAATAAATATTTAGAAATGTTTTTTTGTCTTGAAATAGATTTTTTTGCGACGTTTCGATGTTCGATGACGAATAGAAAAATATATATACATTTTTCTGTTTCTGAGTTCATCAAAAATTTCAATTCGTAAATTCTAAATATCCAATTTTTGTAAACTGACTAAATATAAAATATATTATTTATTTAAATGCTAAAATCTTTAATTGACAGTTAATTACAACTATAATAAATATTTAGAAATGTTTTTTTGTCTTGAAATAGATTTTTTTGCGACGTTTCGATGTTCGATGACGAATAGAAAAAAATATATACATTTTTCTATTTCTGAGTTCATCAAAAATTTCAATTCGTAAATTCTAAATATCCAAATTTGTAAACTGTGTAAATATAAAATATATTATTTATTTAAACGCTAAAATCTTTAATTGACCGTTAATTACAATTATAATAAATATTTAGAAATGTTCTTTTGTCTTGAAATAATTTTTTTTGCGACGTTTTGATGTTCGATGACGAATAAAAAAATATATATGCATTTTTCTATTTCTGAGTTCATCAAAAATTTCAATTCGTAAATTCTAAATATCCAATTTTTGTAAGCTGACTAAATATAAAATATATTATTTATTTAATCACTAAAATCTTTAATTGACAGTTAATTACAACTATAATAAATATTTAGAAATGTTTTTTTGTCTTGAAATTTTTTTTTTTGCGACGTTTTGATGTTCGATGACGAATAGAAAAAAAAATACATTTTTCTGTTTTTGAGTTCATCAAAAATTTCAATTCGTAAATTCTAAATATCCAATTTCTGTAAACTGACTAAATATAAAATATATTATTTATTTAAACGCTAAAATCTTTAATTGACAGTTAATTACAATTATAAAAAATATTTAGAAATGTTTTTTGTCTTGAAATAATTTTTTTGCGACGTTTTGATGTTCTATGACGAATAGAAAAATATATATACATTTTTCCATTTCTGAGTTCGTCAAAAATTTCAATTCGTAAATTCTAAATATCCAATTTTTGTAAACTGACTAAATATAAAATATATTATTTATTTAAACGCTAAAATCTTTAATTGACAGTTAATAACAACTATAATAAATATTTAGAAATGTTTTTTTGTATTGAAATAATTTTTTTGGCGACGTTTTGATGTTCGATGACGAATAGAAAAAAATATATACATTTTTCTGTTTTTGAGTTCATAAAAAATTTCAATTCGTAAATTTTAAATATCCAAATTTGTAAACTGTGTAAATATAAAAAATATAATTTATTTAAACGATAAAATCTATAAGATGAAGCAATTAAAAGTCCTAAAAAAATTTACCAATTTCAACAACTAGAAATGCCAACAAAATAGGACAAAAAAATATATCAAGAAATCACTTACGAATTTATACATGACGAGTTGAAGATTATATTCGTTCTGTGGATCGAATATGGAATGATTTTTTGGCAATATTCGGCCAGCTTATATATAAAACTGAAACTGTCCATCAGCCAGCGAAGAAGATCAGCAACACCAACCGAAATATGCAGCCTAATAAAGTGCAAGTAAGAAAAGAACGAAACGACTTTCTGTGCGTGGGGACTCGAAGAGCGATTTTTAATTGCGGACTGTAAATTAACTGTCGATCTTGAGGATCGAAGATCTTGTCTTATTGCATGACTAGGTCAAGGATCTCCCTTCGGATTAACAAGATTTATTATAAAAGTTATCACTGTGTTGTGAAAGAGAATTCGACGATTTTATTTTTAGCAGTGCGAATTTATGGGTCAAATCACAAACAGAAATTTGCAAATTTTGAAATTGGACACAGTAAAAGATATACGATTAAATAAGAGTTTTGGGTAAAGTAAAAATTGTTACTTTAAAGAAAATGCTTCCGTCGTTAGTATTTGATAAAACAACGTTTGGTGCAGTAGGTCAATTGAAATAAAAACTACGAAAAAATAAATTTGGATTTTTAGAAGCGTAAATTTGAGAAATATTTTGGACGAATTGAAAATTATTTGTTTCAAGAAGAAGTTTTTTTTTTGGGTACTTGATTAACAAAGGCTTTGGTCGAATCGACTGAAAACCCAAAAAAAAATATTTTATCAGAATATTATTGTAATATTTCGACGAAAGAAATATTATTTGATGAAGACCAAGTTTTTGTCAATAATACTTGATAAAATAGTATATAATATTCGAAGATGCAACGGAAAATTGAAAAAAATATATAGTTTTTGTAAATAATATTGTAAATTTAAATTTTTTTTTTGGAAAATGATAATGATATCGATAAAATATTTTTTGCAAAGTGGAGATTTGAAATACTTGATTTTAGAAAATGTTTGCGTCGTTAATACTTGCTAAAACCATTTTTATAATGCTATTTCGTTCTTCGGCTGAAAATAATTGTACAAAATTGATATCTTTTCATTTTAATTTAATTATCTTACCATACATCCTGACAAATTACATATAATAGTTTTTTTCATAGAATATTAATCAAAACTTTATTTTATTTTATTTTTAAAATTTAAAATTTTTTTATTTTATTTTTAAAATTTATTTGTTGCACCACTTATTAATATTCTTATAAAATAATAATTCGATGTTAATACGATATTCAATTTCTTAGTGAGATTAATTGTAAATTTCATAGTAAATTTAACAATCGCAATTAAATTAGGCAAAAAAAAATTTTCCTCTAACTATTTATCGAATTGAATGAAGCTAAATTTACTTTTTACAACTTATTTAAGCGTTTTAGCAAAAATGCGAATATTTAATAGTTAAAATTTTTTTTTCGAAGTTAAAGAATTATATTATTTTTTAAAATTATATTCGTATTTGTTTAAAATTTTGTTTGATGTCAACTAAAATTAATATAATCAATTTCTGCTATATTTTAATAATATTTACAAAACCATTTACAAATAGATATAATATTTCAATAAGTAGATTTTTATTTTACTATTAAAATATTAAATTGCAATCATAAGGGTTTATGCAAAAAATATCCTCGAAATAAATAATTAAATAAAACAATAAAAAAAATGGAAAGACATAAAATTCATGGACAACTATATACAGAGTGATTAAACTATGTATATCAATAAAAGTTAGATTTTTATGAATTGGATGCGTAAAAATGTGGTTTTTAAGAAGGACAATTTTTTAAAGGACGGTCCTATTATCATTCTTACTTGTATAAAAAAATATAGAAAATATTTAACCAAAAAATATATATAAGGTCCAACATCAGATGAATGGACGAACATTTATAACTATATTATTATGAAAAAAACTACTAAAGAATTTTGCCAAAAAAAATTCCAGTTACGAAAACAAATGGTTTAGCTACTAAATGATGCATTTTCTAATTAAAAATCTGTATAATTTACCCTAAAAAAATTAACTTTTATTAGCGAACGCATTTTTGTTGTATAAATATTAAACTTACTTTTCATTTATAATTACGTTTCTCTTAAATCGAGCACATTTAATTACCATATGAGAATTAAAAAAATTTATTATATAAAATTTCTCCCTTATTTCACGATTGACTCAATACAAACTTATCAATGCATTTCAAAAAATCACCCTCAAAATTCATACTCACTCATACAACTATTTTTTTATTAGATTCAATTTTCGGCCAGCTTTTTAATGAGCCCCCACAAAACATATGTCGCTATTTAAAAATACAGGGTGGGGTTAAGGGGGTTGAAGGTAAATACACTACAAAAAATACCAAAATATCCAAATTTCAGCGTTTTATTCAAACATAGACCATTAAAGAGATACTAATTTTATTTTGGCCAACCCTGTATATTTTTTTAGATATAATATTTTCTGCAGATTACCAATGAATAGTTTAGTCTTATAAAGGATAAAAATTAATAATAACTTACCTTAATATTTACGTGATTATTAATTTCTTTTTCAACTTCGTTAATAAGGCTATTACATCTTTTACATTTCAAAAGTTTTCTCAACATTCAACTCATTAATTAGGCTAATGAGCCAACAACACCCGTGCAGATAACATATGGATTACATAAACACATTGTGACCAATAAATTTAATTGCAACAAAAATTAAATCAGCTCACGCCAGTTTACCTTAAACTGATTCTGCACAATATCGATTTATAAGCGTGATCTACTTCCAAAGATAATTAGAAAAATAATATAGAATATTATTTGAGCGCGTACAATTTAACCTTGATTAATTAAAAGTGCGTTTTTATTTTTTTACGATTATAGCTAATATATTTTTACAAAAAATATGTTTGCTTGTAATCTTCGAATTTAGTTAGACTATTAAAATTTCAGGTATAGTTAGAAGCAGAATTTTTTTTTAAATTTTATGAATTTATTAAAGTGTGAAAAAAATATCTGGCAATACAGCTCTGGTGTATTTTATAATATACCTAGTTGATTTGATATTGATTTTTAAATGTCGATTAGAATATCACATTAGATGATTTATCTAGTAAAAAAATATTTATTTTCACAAATTGTTTAGAGATTATTTGCGATTGGCAATATACAGGATAGACAAATCAATTTACTATTTTTTATACAATTTAAAAAAAGATATATAGAAATGAAATATATTGTAAAAAATATGAAGATGATATTTCTTATTTACTTTAGTGAAACTAAAAATTCAAATAGTTCCTTTTTATTTCTATAATTTGTATAATAGTTTCTATAATTTTCAATTTTTTTTTTTTTAATTTATATCAAAATACACTATTAATAAAAAAAATAAAGAATATGATATTTTAAATAATTTATATAATTTCCATGGACATTCCAACACGAAATATTAAATAACAAATTTGAAGCTTGCTTATCCTGTATATTGTGATTGTAAATCTAGACAGGACCGCACTTAATATATTGACAGAATATTTGTCAAACTAAGCAAATTTCAAAATTGAAGAACTTTTCTTAAAATAGTCGAAATAATTGTAGCAATAGTAAAAATCGATAAATATCTTTAGTACCGTTCTGTCTACCAGTGTACAATTTAAAATCCGTGTATGAAGTGTTGCATACTGTATTATAATCTACTAATGGCCGTCTAAAATTAAAACCAAAAATAATCAGGCGATATTTTGAGCTTATATAACTTGTACATTTGTAAATTCGTACCTGAAAGAAAAATAAATGTGACAGCTGATTTAATGCAAAAAAAAAATGCAATTTTATGTCATATGTCACGTGTTGAAAGGGCCCTGCTCTAGTTGCAGTAAATTTGTATCTACATACATTCAGTGCATAGTTATATGCCTAAGAGTACAAAGTCTTTGGCGTGGGAATTCCATCCAGGCCTTAGTATATATATTTTGCAAGAAGTGCAGTTAAATTGCAGTTATTGTCTCTATCAGTAAAGTGTGTTGTAATAACTACCTAAATCCAACGGTGCAAGAAGAATTAACACGTCGAAATGTATCAAATAGTAAGTACCTTATTACAGAATAAATATTAATTTATCATATTTTATGTTGAAAAAAAATTTGAACTAAACTAGAATTAGTTTCGCATAGTTTTTATTTCAAAGTACGAATAAAAATATATTTCGATTCATTCTGGCGAAGCATTACTTTGATGTTCAAATAAATGTTACTTCGATTTATCATTAGTATTTAATATTTCACAGTAAAAAGAAATTATTTCCGAAATAACACGTAAATAAATTTGAAAAATAGCAATTGAAAAACTATATCTGAGCAATCAACGGCTAAATGTGCATTTCGAAAGTTTAGCTTCTATATTCACTACGACAATTACTGGACAAAAAATTGTACTTTTGTCGTTTAATAAAATTATTGGACAGTTAATAAAATATTTCACTATTTATACAATTATTTAGTATTTATTATACAAATATTTATGAAAAATGCACACTTATCTTATGAATGTCTGTCACTTTCAATATTTTACTAATTATTTTGTTTTTAAGCATACACTTTGCTATTTGGTAATATGTAAAAATTTTCTATCGTAGTTTACAAGAAATTTTCTATAAATTATTGATGAATAGAAAATTGTATTTTATTTTTTATTTTTGAATATCATACTTTCGATTAATTAGAATAAATTTACCAAAAAATAGACTAAAATTTTATATTTTAATGTGTAAATATATATAAAAAAGAGTTTAGTTAATTAAATCAAAGAAATTGTTGAAAATTTTTTATGTTAAATGAATAAAAACAAATTGCCATTTGAATTACATGGAGACTCCGACAAAAGATCGAGCGCCGAACCCACAGGGTGAATATCAAATTTTCAGGAAATATTAATTTTATAAATATAGCGTATAATTTTCACTTATTAGATCAATACAAAAAATCAGTCGATTATTAAGTTATGCACACCGTCATTAATACTTGATAAAAAAATAATTTTCTGGTTTTCGCAAACAAGACCTATTTGAAATATCATATATCTGTACTTCTTTCGTGTAATTAGAATAAATTACCAAAGAAGAGACTAAATTATTATATATTAATGTGTAATAATATATTATAAATATATACAAGATTTTTAACAGTTTAGTCAATTAAATTTTTAAAAAATTGAAAAATATTAATGATCCAAGTGAATAAAATTTGCCGCCTATTTAAATTACATCCAAAGATTTCAATTATTATTAAAATAAATGTAGTATTATGAAAATTTAATATGTCGGATCATTGCAAACATTCAGCGTAAATATAATATCGTTACTAGTACTTGATAAAAATAATTTATCGTTTTTTGCAAACAAACTTGAAGTAAACGAAGTATAAATTACGAAAACGATAGATTATTTATATTATTATATATTATATATATATAGAATTATATATATAATATATATATGCAAAATTAGTAAAAGTGCAGTAAATTAAATTAATAAAGTTTTGAAAAATCAATAAATAAATTTCCCATTTGAATTACATGGAGACTCCGATTAAAGATGAGACGACGAACCCGTACGAGTAAATATCAAATTTTCAGAAAATACTAATTTTATAAATATAGCGTATAAATTTCACTTATTGGACTAATACAAAAAATCAGTCGATTATTAAGCATTCACACCGTCATTAATACTTGTTAAAAAATAATTTATCAATACCCCAAACAGCTAGTTATACAAGAAAATATTAATTTTAGCGCAGAAAATGTTACGATAATAAAAATATTTATCAGATTAAAAAACATTTATTAATATATACAGGGTGCGTTCATGGAGCATGGAGCAAAGAACAATTTAAATAAAAACCATTTTACATCATAAGCTGCAATTTTGGTCAGATATTCGTTTATATAAAAAATAATATATTAATACACACATTTGATGATTTCTTTTGATGAAAAATAATATGTTAATTTATACATTTAATTCAAATTAATATACATTGAACGATTATTTATACAGACGACTAAATACACTCTAATTGCTGTAATAATTTTGTTTGTTATTATTTATGATGTGCATGTCAATTTAAATTTAATACCCTGTATTTGGATCATATTCATTTTACCAAAGCATATTTTACCAAAGCTACATCTTCATATTTTGAGCCGAAAAATACCATATCTCAATCGTAACGACTCATCCTATATATTTCGACATATTAGCGTATATAAAATATATTGCTATAAATTTATAATTACAGTCTTTTTGGTGCTACTCTTACAATAATTAACCAAATAGAAAAATAACAAATTCGAGTCAATGCTTGAAATTTTCTAAAAACCGCTCGTAAATTCTTTCTCATTTTTAGATTTTTACCACGATGGTTTTGAGTGTCACTCTAACCTCAGCTGGTATAATCACGTCCGGTCCCTTACTAGCCGGCCCGACTCTGACCCTGGGCCATGCCGGTCCTGCTATAGCGGTGAAGCAAGTCGTCGCCACATCGTATGCCAACTCGAACTTGGTCGCCCTTCACCCGTCCCTTGTCCAAAGTGCCTATTCGGCGCCAATCGCTGTACAAGCCGCCCCTACTTTACTTCACGCTGCACCACTTACCGTGGTCAGCAATCATGGCGTGGGCGGTTTTGGCGGTTTGGAAATACTGGGACATTAATGGGGTGGAATTAAATGGGGATGATGAGATACTACACAAATTTTATTTATTGTAAATTACGTTTAGTTTGTTTTTTTGATGTATAGAGTTGAATAATAAAAGCATATTATACATTGAAAATGTGTTTTTTATATAAAACTAATTTTAAGTAAAAAAAAATAAAAATTTGTGTATTTTTATCAGTCAGTTATTTATACTTTATACTGATTTTAATTAATTAAATTGATAAGAAAATTATTAGTCTACAATAATAGCTGCAAAATAAAAAGAATTGTTCCATTTTCGAATTAATAAATTATATAAAAAAAATAAATATAATAAAATATAATAAATAAAAAATCAAATAAAAAATAAATTTTATTTAATAAAAATGTTAAAAACTAATGAGTTTTCTTTTAATTATTCTCTGCCCGGAACAAATCTTCGTTATAATCTTGGCGTTATCATCGGCTTTTGCTCCCCTTTTTTTTCAACAATATATATTTGAAGAAAAAAAAATTACCCTTATTTTATTTATGTTTTTCTCTAAATATTTTTATTTTAAGTACGTTTTACGATATTAAATCGCTCTAAATAAATCATTTTTGAATTTTAATAACTTTCATATTTAAGTATTTATTGCAAGATCAAATAAACTAATAACAAATTCTGCTTGTATTCATTTCAAATACAAGACATATTATTTAGTTACTTGAAATATTTATACATTTTGATTTTTGCAATTTTTATAATACTTGCTAAATTATTGATTGCTCTACAAATAAAAGTGGTCTTATTTTATTTTAGTTTTTAGTGGCTACTCCTGCACTGTTATATGTCATATAATTAATTTTTTTTTAATTGACTTAATATTTTATTCAGCCAGTAGGAGAGATTATATTTTATCAGAATTTATCAAAAAATCTCTTTATACCGAAAATGGAAACATCTAGCGCATTTCGGAGGCTAAACCTCCATCTGCAAACCGATATTATTTTGCAATCATAAATTAGTCAGTTTTAACAAAGCATTTGCGCTAAAAAAATTATTTTGAATTTTTTTTAGTAATGTAAAATTACGTTATAAGTCTCTTTTATCTTAATATCCACAAAATAAATTAACAAAATTACGTTCTTAATTTTTTGATGTTAACGTTTTGAAATTGCTTCTTGAATAAACGATAAGAAATATTTTTGATCAGTTTTTTAAATTTGAATTTTAAATTATACTTAAATTAGAATTTTAAAAGAAACGGGTATAGATTATAAGGATAGGAGAATAATTTTTAATTTATATAAACACCAAACTGCCTTAGTTAGAATTGAGGGGGAAGAAGAGGTAGCAAAAATAGGGAAGGGAGTTCGGCAGGGATGTACACTCTCACCGTTATTATTTAATCTATATATAGAAGATGCAATAAACAAAGTAAAAGAAGAGTATAGTGTAGGTGTGAATCTACAGGGAGAGAAAATATATATGTTGAGATTCGCCGACGATATAGCTATATTAGAAGAAAGCGAAAAGAATTTAGAAAGGGTATTGAATGGTATGCAGGCAGTATTGACTAGGGATTTTAACATGAAAATAAATATAGGTAAAACTAAAGTGATGAGGTGTGACAAAAAGGAATGCAGTAGAAAAATGAAGATCTCAATAGGAGATAATAGAATCGAAGAAGTGTCAGATTTTTGTTATTTAGGCAGTAGAATCACAAAAGATAATCGAAGCAAAGTAGATATAAAGTGTAGGATAGCACAGGGTAGGAAGGCATTCGTAGAAAAAGAACAGATTTTAAGATCAAATATTGACTTGGGTATTAGAAAAAGATTACTGAAGGTATATGTTTGGAGTGTAGCACTGTACGGGTGTGAGGCGTGGACTATAGGAAAGGAAGAGAAGCGTAGATTACAAGCATTAGAAATGTGGTGTTATAGGAGGATGATGAGGATTGGTTGGGAAGATAAAGTAACAAATGAAGCTGTACTAGAGTTAGTAGGGGAGAAGAGAAGTATCTGGAGAGTGTTACAGCGTAGGAGAGACAGATTAGTAGGGCATATTCTTAGGCATGGGGGGATTATGCAATTGATCATAGAAGGTAGAGTGGAGGGAAAGAGAGGGGTAGGTAGGCCTAGATTGGAGTATGTGAGTCAGATAGCTGAAGACGTTGAGATGAATAGCTATAGAGAGATGAAGGGATTAGCTCAGGATAGATCGGCATGGCGTGCTGTTTCCAACCAATCTTTAGGATTGCGGACTGTTTAACTTAACTTAAATTGATTTAAAAATTAATGTACAATTTCTGCAAATTTAAAGAATGGCCGATTAGATATTTTTTTGCCAATTGAATTTTGATTATAAATCAAGTAAACTTGATCATTTTTATTTTTTATCCAACAGTGTGAATTATTTAAAACAAAAAAATTGAATATTCGAAAACAAACCAATTTCGTGTTCTTAGGTTGAAGGACAATTTAATAAACACATTTTTCGTTTAAAAAAAATGCATTTCGCTATTTAAGATTTGATAAATTACGAAATAATATTTTTGTATTTTAAGGATCTGACTACGGTCCTGAATTTTTTTATCGTTTAAAGAATTTTAATGTTCATTTTACTTAAAGAATAAATTTCGCATAATCACAGAATTCAAAATAAATTTTGATGATAAACCGAAATAATTCATTTCAAATTATTCGAATCTACTCATTAATAAAATTATAAGAAATTCCGCAAAAATTATTCTATCTAAATTAGATATCTGAACAATATCAAATTTTTTTGGAAAAATTTTAATGAACCAAGTGAATTAAAATTTTCGCACTCATTTAAATTACATGGAGATTCCAAAAAAAGATCGTTATTAAAATAAATGTAGTATTATGAAAATTTAATATGTTGGATCATTGCGAACATTCAGCGTTAATATAATATCGTCGCTAGTACTTGATAAAAATTATTTATCGTTTTTTGCAAATAAACTTGAAGTAAACGAAGTATAAAATTACGAAAACGATAGATTATTTATATTACTATATATGTTATATATATAGAATTATATATATAATATATATATGCAAAATTTGTAAAAGTGTAATAAATTAAATCAATAAAATTTTGGAAAAAATTAATGTTAAATCAATAAATAAATTTCCCATTTGATTTACATGGCGACTCCGATAAAAGATGAAACGACGAACCCGTACGAGTAAATATCAAATTTTCATAAAATATTAATTTTATAAATATAGCGTACAAATTTCACTTATTGGACCAATACAAAAAATCAATCGATTATTAAACATTCGCACCGTCATTAATACTTGTTAAAAAATAATTTATCAATACCTCAAACATAGCTAGTTATACAAGAAAATATTAATATTTGTTCCAGGTGCTAAATAAGATATCCTCATATAAAACGCATATTTCGTCCAATTTTCAAAAACTTTGAAATTTCTTACAAACTATAACATTAATATTCTTCGGAGTATCCTTATTACACTTAGCACGTGACTGTCTTTGCCAAAACAATTGGTAACAGTTGGTTTCATTGACAACAATCGATTTTATGCAATGTTGAATAAGATTATTTCATCAAAAAGAAGACTTATAGTGGGACAATGTGTATAAAAACAATTTTTGGTTCGCTCAGAGCATCACAATACCCAGTGTTCAATCAGAATAGAATTTATCCCTTGAAAAACGAACTAAAAAGATTTTTTTTTAGTATCAATTTGTTTGATATGGCAAAATGCGTAAGTACAAGTTTTATTAGTTTATGTATTATTATTTTTTTATAAAGCGAAATATTTAAATTAGTAGATGAAATTTTTTTGACAAATATAGATTCTAAAATGTTTGCTATCGCCTTTAAAAAAAAATTATTTTTAATAATTTTCAGGCAGTTTTAATTACCTTCGTAACTCTAATTGCCTTTTCAATGGCTGAACCGGAACCTAAAGCCAAACCTGGAGTTTTGACAGCTGCACTGGTGGCCGCCCCTTTATTAGCTCCAGCTGTTGTGACCGCGCAAAGTTCCCAGGTAAAAAAAATTATGTATTTATCGAATATATATTTTTAAAAAACATTTTTTTCAGTATATTTCCCGAAATTACAATGCCCCACTAATAGCGACCGCCGCTTTAGTTTCTGCGCCAGCTCCAGTGGCGTACCGAGCACCGTTAATAAGAGCCGCAAGTCCATATTATGCAGCGCCGTATGTAGCGGGGGGATATTATGGGGCCCCGTTGATATATTAATCAAAAAATTTGATGAATTTGACGAAAAATACTTTTTGCAATACAATTTGAAAATTAACAATAATTTTTGAAAAAATATAAGTAATTCTATTTTTGAAGCCTTTTTATTGTACAAATGGATTTTTCGTTGCTGAAAATGTAATAAAAAAATTCTGCTAGAGAATGCCGAATTTTTTATAAAATTATTTGTATATAATTATGTAAATAGTTACAAAATCAAAAATTGATTTAACGATAAATAAAATGCATTAAAAAAATATTCTGTATTGTTTATTGGAGTTGTAACAAAATATTCCAACATTCGCTAAATTAAATTTGTTAAAAATTTGGAAATTCGTTTATAAATTATTAAGTGAAACGAATTTATTGTTTTTCCAGCCAATTTAAAAAAATATATTATACAATAGGCATTCGTAATAATTGAAAATAATAAAATAATTATTTGTATTCGATTTTTGTTCTACTGAAGATGTTTAGCCTACGAAATGCACATCTAGCTAAAAACCCGATTTTTTTGTTATTTTATTGTATATATTTATATATCGCTTACGTATAAAAAATTATTTAATTGCTAGGTATTTTAAGAAAATATGAAATTCGTGGTTATTTTTTTTATTTTCTAATAAAAAAAAACCTTATGGAAAATATGAATTATATTATATATTATATGGTTATGATATTTTTTTAAATATAAAATGATTTAATAATATTTTTTAATTTCATTTTTAAAAAAATGTTTAAATTTTCATTTGCTAGTTTGTTTTTTATATGCTTTTTATTTTGAAATGATAATGATAACAAAATCTTAAATTATACATCTTTATTTCCAGCAAAAAAAGAGTAGTTATAGAAACTTAAAAAATTAAACGCTGGTGCAAAAACTCTTTTTTTCTTTAAAACTGGAAATAGATATAATTTTAAGACTATTTTTACAAGAATTTTTTTTTCTGCATTCTGAAGAGGAGAATAAAATTTCTCTTTATTAAAATAGATAAATAAATAAATAATCTGTATTAAATACAATAATTAATACAAAAAAAAAATGACAAAATCATTCAAAAATACATAAATAAAAATTAACATATGTAACCTCAATATTTGATTCGCGTTGCAATTTATCAACAAAACAAGAATTTTTTTTTTTTATTAATGCTTTACCATTTAGTCCAATAAGTCTGCGAAATTATAAAATTTTGCAAACTCTAAAAATTAACACATACCAATACAAAACAGAACAATTGCATCGCGCTGCTCTACTTCTAACAAAAAATATATTATTTTATAATATCATAGTCCAAATCAACTGGGTTACTCCGGCAGTTAATTTTGTCCATAACTCCGCGCAGGACCTGCATACGTACGTCTTCATTATCCTACCAATCGTATTGCGTGAAACAGAAACAGAACTACGCTATAGCACTTTCAATTTCTCTATGCACTTTGGTCACGTATCCGAATTTTGGAGTCAAGAAAGTAGCGTTTGAATTTTATCGTCATTTATAGCAGCACGCTGATTATCCGTACGTATCGCAAAATCAATTTTAAAATATTTTAATTTAATTTAATTAATCTGAGCATATGCGAGTGTTTATAAATTAATTCGTTATAAAATAATCGATTGAATTCAAAAACAATCGACTGTATTGGTTATTTGTTCGGATAATCGACAGTCTGCTGTATTAGGTACTATCGTACTCTATATCGATAGCATCCTTATATCATACAATTGTTGTGTTATTGCGAAGTTACGCCGATTGCGACCAACCGAAGACATGTAAATCGATGAACATGCATGGACGGTTATGTCTTTCATGGGGTGGTACTATATATATACACCGTGGGTCTTAATACGATGAGTACCATTCGATTAACAGCAATTAGAATATTTGATTTTGTTATTATACCGATTTTTTTCCGGATGTTTTTAATTTAAAGTGAAACTAGAGATTGTAACGATTGAAAATGCAGAATTTCCTCAGGGTGAGTACTATTTGAAAAGATCCATTTTTTTACAGTACCATTTATTATTATTTATTATTTCGACAATAAAATAATTTGCCTCTATTTGCAGATTTCTTGTCTCGCGATCGTATCCACAATTCATGCTGGAATCGTACCGCACGTCCCTCATCTACCACACATTCACCCGGGCATCGCTTATACCAATGCAGTGCCCCATGCCGTACCACCCTTCGCAGCCAGCGTGAGTATCTTCAGGCGAACTCCAACGTACGCTACCCTTTACACACATGGCGGTCCATTCGTTGCCCACAACTTCCTCCGGCATGCCCACGCCCATGCTCACGTAGTACCCGCAGTAGTACCCCATATCTATGCACCTGCTGTGGTGCCACATGTCCACGCTCACGCTCCAGATGTTCCAGTTCGTGCGCACAGCGTAGTACCGCATGTCTATCCCGCTCCGCCATTAGTACCACACAGTCATGCGCATTTGACATCTGCTGTGCTTCATCATGCCCACGTCGCTCCTGCTGTAGTACCGCATGCGCATGCTCATTTCTCAGCAGCTGTAGTGCCGCATGCGCATGCTCATTTTGCATCAGCTGCAGTGCCGCATGCTCATTTTTCACCAGCTGCAGTGCCGCATGCTCATTTCTCATCAGCTGCAGTGCCGCATGCGCATGCTCATTTTGCACCAGCTGTAGTGCCGCATGCGCATTCTCATTTTGCATCAGCTGCAGTGCCGCATGCTCATTTTTCACCAGCTGCAGTGCCGCATGCGCATTCTCATTTTTCAGCAGCTGCAGTGCCGCATGCTCATTTTTCACCAGCTGCAGTGCCGCATGCTCATTTTTCACCAGCTGCAGTGCCGCATGCTCATGTCTCACCAGCTGCAGTGCCGCATGCGCATTCTTATTTATCACCAGCTGCAGTGCCGCATGCGCATTCTCATTTTTCACCAGCTGCAGTGCCGCACGCGCATGCTCATTTCTCACCAGCCACAGTGCCGCATGCGCATTCTCATTTCTCACCAGCTGCAGTGCCGCATGCGCATGATCATTTCTCAGCAGCTGTATGGCCGCATGCGCATGCTCATTTCTCACCAGCTGCAGTGCCGCATGCGCATTCTCATTTTGCACCAGCTGCAGTGCCGTATGTGCACACGCATGCGCATTTGAGGCATGTAGTACGTGAAGTACCGCATTTTCACGGGCATTTACATGGGGCGGCACCAGCAGTGTATAGATGAGATTTTTATTGTGAAATTTTCGGCAAAAGAATTTGTTTGCTTGTAGAAAATGGTATCTTTGGAGGATGGTAGTTCCTATAATATACGATACCGATTTTTTGTAAATATTAATTATTAGGTAATGAAATTTGATTTTTTTATTGTTATTAATACGTTGGCCTGTGATTTGAGAGATAATAACTTGATGGATATTTTTAAAATAATAAATACATTTTTTCCTAAAAAAATTAAATCAAAACGTACACAAAAAAAAACAAATGTAAAATTGATGAAATAATGCAGGTGTTTATAAATTATGTTACAAAAAAAAAACACAATAAATAAATGGAGTGAGGAGCAAGCCAATATTTTTATTTAGAAATATTGCTGTTAGCAAAAAGTTTATTAAAAAATGCTTTGGAAAATATGGAAATAGGAAATGTTTTTTAGTATATATTAAGAAATATACAATTACAGGTATTTTATTTATTTATATTATAGAACATGTGAGCTCTGTTGAGTGTAGAGTTGCATATAACAAAATCTTAGAATTATTATAACCTAATTAATGTTCATAAATTTAATTAAACAAGACATTGTATATATAAGTATATATAAGTATAAGAAAAGGTATATCTAAATGAAAATTTAATAAAATAATGCAGGTTTCTATAAAGAATATAAGAAAATAATAATAATTGATGCAAGGAGCAATGTATTAGTTTTTATTTATTTTTCAATATTGCTATTATAAAAAAAATAGAAAGAAAGTTTTAAATTAAAGCAAAATAAATTAAGGAATTCCCTTGAAAATTTATGGTTTTTCAAAAATATACAATTAGTATAAAACTTGTAACATTTCTTTAATTAATTATAATTGTGACTCTGCGATTTGTATTTATAAAAATCATCACAACGTTGCATTTCGATTAATAACACAACGCTAAAACCGGCCCTGATATAAAAAATTACTCCAGCAAAAGTGCAATTCATGTTGCACTTCTTCAAGGTTCCTCATCCATCGCACATACTTCTTCAGTTCGTTGGCTTTTTGCCTTAGCTCCGATATATTCTTGTAGTTGAAGCTAAACATAGATACGTGCTATTTATCAAAGCTTTGAGCTTTTTAATGGACGTGAATGTATAAAAATAAATGGCTAGCATTAAAGAATGCGTAATTTTGATGTTGCGAAAGTTGATAAATTCATTTTGAATTATTAAGAAGAAAATGGTAAAGAAATCGTCTATTTTTTTGCTAACATACTGAATTGGGATTTTTAATTTTTTTTGGAAAAATCTGTTGCGGTCTTTATTTCAAAAATTATAGTATTTGACAACATGAAAACGCTATTTCTCAAAAATAATTTTATCGCTATTTTTTACAGCTTAATTTACAGCTGCACTATTTTTCATTAATTGGTAATGGCATTTTTATTTTTATTTTATATCACATAAATTGACACATTGTAAACAAACATTATTTGTTGTTGAAAGTATTATTAAAATGTTTTTTAATGGCAATGGAAATTTTTGGTAGGAAGTTTTGGATTTAAAAAAAAATACCGTTCATGTGAAATTCTTTTTAATTCGAAATGTCAGTCAAATTAATGGCGTTCTTTAAGTCCCAATAAAATCTGGGTAAATCACAAAAAAAAATTGAGCCCTGTTGAAAATACAATCTATCAAATCTATACAATCGCAAAATCATCGAAATCTAAAGCGAGCTACTACAATCGTAATTTTACAATAAAAAAATACAAATCGCTGTAAAACAGACAAAAATAATCGAACAAAAATGATACAAGTCCAACAGAAATGGATGAAATCGATCGAAGTACGTGTTAGTTTTTGTTAGTGATGAAAATGATGAAATGATGATCGATACTCGCACCAGAGTCCCACAAGTCGACAATGTGGGACCGTTCCTGTTTACCATATACGCTATCGACCGGAAAAAACACAATCTAATGAAGTCTCCACCCTTATTCTATCCCTATCCGATTCCCTTCACACCATCACCCACTACCCCCCCCCCCCTCACGAACCACTTAGCCATTGATGATCACCCATTTAGAACAAGTACTGGGTGAGCGGGTACTCGTACGTGGTCAGTGGCGCCGTATAATAATTACTATAGTACGGGGCGTACGAATTGTAGGGGCTGTACAAGTTGTTGTATTGAACGGGGTAGTTGTATGTGAGGGGCGATGTGTAGGCGAGGGGCGCCAAGTAGCCCTGCTTTGCAGCGGGATTGGGGGCGGGCCCGGGCGCCGGCGCAGTGGCCGCGAATGCGATCAGAACGGCAAAGATGAACTGAAACAAATTAAGAACAATTAGAAATCAATTGCAGTTATATTTTATAGGAGTCAGTGCAAAGAAGCTTCGATAATCTCTATGCGCATTTTGCAGGCTCAACTTCCATGTTCAGAAACCACATAAATCAAGTAAATCAATTTGGTAGCCATTCAAATATTTATTTATACTGTACGTGTATTATTTTGATTATTATTATTGTTTGATTGTTGTGCAATTGAAGATGATGGCTTAGTTTTCAAAATGCGCATCTAGCATACAAATGCTTCAAATTGATTATGATTATCGTTTATTCAAATGCAGTTGTGTTTCTAAACAGATAATTATTAATTCCACGCGTTAGTTTTAACACGATTAATTGATTTTATGGAAGAGTACTAGTTGGTACTTACCATTTGCATGGTTGCAGATGGGTTTATATATGAACTGTTAGCCTACAGCAGAGACAAACACAATAATCCTTCAGCGAGAGTCGAGGGTTTATATACTCACTCATCCTTGCTTGGTGTGGTACCACCATTCAAGGAGTTTATATATATATATGCGATGTGTCTGCATATCTACTTCCTTATGGTACATGTGCATCTGGTACCACATTCTGAGAAAATGCATTAAATGGATGTGTATGAAGTACAGGTGCCTTATTCTGTACCTTTAAGTACTCTTGAAGAGTGCAATTGCTTTGGTTGAAACCAGAAGTGATTATGGTTAGTACCACGTCAGTGATGTCAAGATTGTATTCTTTTTTGGTTGATTATTGTTTTTTATAATCGACTTGATAGCAATTTAAATGGAAATTATAATTCTGTTGTCCTTTTAGCTTATTAATTCGGTATTTGTTCATTTTCTTAATGAAAATTATTCGCAAACATTTTCGTGTTTTAAACCATTTTATTATCATTTTATTTTTATTATTTAACAATTGTAATTTGACGAATAGTTGTAAATGATGTTATTATTATTATTATTTTAGAAAGTATTTTTGAAAAAATAAATTCATACTTTGAAAAAAAATCGGTGACAAAATTTGGTGACAGTTTTTTTTTAAATTTATTGTTTTTTTATACATAATATTTACAAATATTTGTACTAAATTTTAGTAATTTTTATAAATATTTATAAATAATTAGTAATTACAAAGTTTAGTATTTAATTACCAAAATTAACTACATATATTTTTTTAACTATTCGTAAACTTTTCCAGTGAAAGAATTTACTTAAAATTATATGAAAAAAAAAGTAATATTAGGAAATTTCTTGTACTATTTTTATATGAAAATTAACAAACATATTTCTCAAAATTTATGTCGTTTTTAAAAAAAAATATTACTTAAACGTTTTCGCTATGTAGATTATTCTTCATTGACAGTATTTCATGAAATTTTAATAGAACCAACTTTTTTTATCAAAAAAATATGAACTGTACAAATTTAAGAAATTTGTCAAAAATTTTTTTTTTACTATTTACAGTTTCAGTTTATTAAATTTTCTAAAAAAAATTACATATATTGGTACTAAATTTTAGTAATTTTTTAAATAATTGTAAATTATAAATTTATAAATAATTAGTAATTATAAATATTTAGTAATTAATTACAAAAATTAACTATATTTTTTTAACTATTCGTAAACTTTTCCAGTGAAAGAATTCACTTAAAAATATTTTTAAAAATATATAAAATTAGGAAATTTCTTGTACTATTTTTATATGAAAATTAACAAACATATTTCTCAAAATTTATGTCGTTTTTAAGAAAAAATATTACTTAAATATTTTCGCTATGTAGATTATTCTCCATTGACAGAATTTCATGAAATTTAAATAGAACCTAACTTTTTTTATCAAAAAAATATGAACTGTACAAATTTAAGATATTCGTCAAAAAATTTGTTTTTTACTATTTATAGTAAAAGTTTTAGTTTATTAAATTTTCTAAAAAAATTACTGTTTCATTTTATAATTTTTTTAAAATAATAAATATCTATACAATTTTAGCAAAAAAAAAATTATTTTAGTTACTAAATCTTTTTAACTATATATACTATTCTTCTTTAATTTTTACAATACGTAAAAAAATACGCTAATTTATTGTTCAATGTTTAAATATTTTTGAAAAAAAAAATATTTTTGTGATAGACAGAGCATTCTTCGTTTTCAGAATTTTTTGATATTTTTTTATAAATCCTTCCATGCGAATTTAAGAAACTGTAGGAAAAAAATTAAACGAATTTTAACGAATTAATTAGCGAAAAACGAAAAATTTGCCTTCCTTTAACGAATTAAACAAATTTAATTAATAAAATTAATTTAAAAACAATAATCAATCTACTCATTTTTAACATAAAAAAATTGCATAATTTTTAACATAAAAATAAATAAAAATCTGTACGAAATTAACAAATTTTTCAGAAAAGAAAAAAAATTATATTTTATTTAAACTTTTTGACTATTTACAATATATATAATTTTTCTTCCACAAAGTATACAAAAGCTTTAAGACACTTGTTCATTAAAATTATTATAAATTAAAAAAAAAAAAAATCATTTATTTCATTTTTCTTTTTCTATAAAATATCATATTCTCATTAATACTTCTTAATACAGACCTTCAGGCTTGGTGTTTCTGCTATATTTTTATAGTACTTTTAACTTATCCACATATCAGCAAAGAACTAGCGTTCCATCATACACACGTCAATAAATAAAATACGCATCCAATGATACAGCAACAAATATTCTTCGCCAAAACATCTTGAATCGCGATTTAGTGCGTGCAATTATTTTTTGCTCATTTCTTGTAATTACCACGGCGATGCAACATGTGATAAAGATTCCTCATACTTATACGACAAAGAAAATTAAATACTCAAAGAACGCAGTATTTGATTTATAAAAAAAAAAAACGGCTTCCAAAAAATTGACAATAGAAATATTTCTTGAAATCAATTAAATTAAATATTGCTATTTTTAGTGTAATTTTATGCAAATTTCGTTTATTGTTGACGAAAAAGATTTCAAAGTGTGGTGAAAATACCAGTTTTTTAATTCGAAGTCAATTTTTTTTAATATTAAATTTTATCATTTCTTCATTTTGCGCAAAAAAAATCGAATATAAAAAATAATATTTCAATTTTTTTTATGTATCACTCTGTATAGTCTTCAGTAATAACCTCGGAAGTATAATATCATATGGATAAATTTATAGCTTAATTTTGGATATTTAATTGCTTAATACTAAAATAAACAATAAGTTGTTTAAGAAAAAATACAACCTTTTTTAATAATCTACAAACCATTTTTTTTTTACATATTTGAACAATTCGATCAACTTGCAGAATAATCAAAAATTTTATTCAACACGTCAGCAAATAAAATCGATTGCAATATTTTTGAATATCTGATTTTTGCGGAAAAAAAAATTTCCAATTTGACAAAAATAATATTTTATTGGGCCTAATTAAAAAATAATGAGAACTTCGAATGCCATTTTCAAACATTTTTATTTCTCGTTTCGAAAAAAATATATATAGGCTATAAAAATTTGAATTTTATAATAGTAAAATTGGCAACGGACCTGATTTCAAAACGTTTCGCATTGAATGTACCATAGCAAAGATTTCATTAATAATTAATTAACATTTAATTGTTTTACGATGAAGTTTTGGGCGCTTCTCAATCAAATTAAAAATTGAATTTTTGTGCAGCCGAAGAGTTCTCGGGCTGTAAAAATCCGCAAGCTCTTCAGTCCTTTTATTAATTTTTAATGCACGAAATAAAAATGTTCTACATAAGTTGAACGAAACCCCCAAAAAGTACGATTAAATTGCAATATTAAAAATAGACACTATAATTTTTTACAATATTGCATATAATATATTTTTTTTAATTATTTAGTTCATAACTATTTGGCCAATTAATTTTTTTCCATAATATTTTTTAATTAAATTTTTTTGTTAGATTTGTGTTAGATGTTTATTCTGTATTAATTAATATTGAAATTCATTTTTAATTATACATTATTAATATCAAAATCTTAAGCAATTTAAGCAAGCCTGTAAATAACAACAAAAAAAAAGATGTGCGAAATCAAACCAATTTTTTATTTCAAATATATTTTTTAATTAGATAATTTTGTTTTTATTAATTTGTGTTTTGCGAATTTAATTATAATTTAATTATTAAAAATATATATATATTTTTAAACAAGGACCATATAAAATATTATTATCAATTTGTAGATATGTATAAAGAAATAAAATTTTAAAAAACATTTTTTTTTGAAAAGTGAGCCGTACAATCCTTAGATACATTTCTTGGCAATACTACTGTCAAATATTATTAAAAAAAATCTAAGTCGTTTTCTCAAAATTATATCTGGAATTTTTTCTGTACCTTTAACGCAACCTTAAGGAGAATTTTATAATTTCAATATATAAGGAAATAAAATAAAATAAAATAATTTTTTTTGAAAAGTGAGCCGTACAATCCTTAGATACATTTCTTGGCAATACAACTGTCAAATATTATTTAAAAAAATCTAAGTCGTTTTCTCAAAATTATATCTGGAATTTTTTTTGTACCTTTAACGCAACCTTAAGGAGAATTTTATAATTCAATATATAAGGAAATAAAATAAAATAAAATTTTTTTTTTTGAAAAGTGAGCCGTACAATCCTTAGATACATTTCTTGGCAATACAACTGTGAAATATTATTAAAAAAATCTAAGTCGTTTTCTCAAAATTGTATTTGAAATTTTTTCTGTACTTTTAACGCAACCTTAAGAATAATTTTATAATTTCAATATATAAGGAAATAAAATTGAAAAAACAATTTTTTTTTCGCTGGTTACGGTTCTGTACTCACAGCCTATGATAATATAATTTCATATCACAAAATTTTATGATTTTTTTAACCGTTACTTTCATTAACCCAAAAAAAACTTAAAAAATTATGTTTTTTATTTAGAGAAAATATATATTATAATATATATTTGCAAAAAATAACTATATATTTTAATCATTTTATTAATAATATTTTCTTCTAATTACTTCTTCAGTATATATGAAATAAAATATTATATATATATAATTAATTAAAACTATCAAAACTATAATTAATTTTATATAATATATATTTTATATAACTATAATATCAAATTTTTTTCTGTTACCTTAATTATTTTATTTTTTAGGTAAAAATGAAAAATATATTATATTTACTATTCACTTTTTTTTTTATATATAAGAAACATATATAACTGAATAAGAAAAGTGAAATATAAAAATGGCAACTACAAATTTTTTTTTTTGTTTACAAACATTCTTTTTTATGTTCAAATTTATTACATTTTTTCAAATATTTCACTGAAAAATGCAAATTTTATTAATATTAGTTGTATTAAATTCTTCTCTAAATATTTTTAATAAAATTTCCTTTTCAAGTTTTTAAAATTGCTTTCATTAACTTAAACAAACAACAATCAAAAAGATGTCATTGAAAGTAGAATGTAAAATTTAGAAAATTCATAAATTGATAATAATTGATTATAAATTTAATTATAAATTATACCATACCGAATTATAAATTCAAAAAAAAAATTGAAAAATGGTTTGAAATTGTTTTCATATTTTTCGGGTATTTTTCTCAAACAAGCAACAGATGTTTATATACCAGGCTTTATTAATCAGTCATAAATTTTGTAATCACAATTCCAAAAAAAATTTGCATTCTTATTTCTTAGAAATCTAAATCTTGGCGAGAAGTCCTCAATAGTAAGATCCGTAATAAGGGCTGTATGGGTAGGCACCATTGCCGTAGGATTGGGGGTAGGCACCATAGGCGGAGGAGTAGGTCTTTGCATAGGGGTAGGCACCGGCGGAGTATCCATAGGCGGCGGAATGGGGGTAGCCAGAGTAACCGTAGCCGGAGTAGGACAGTGGCGCACTGTAACCGGAGTAGGCAGAGGGGTAGGAGCCGTAGTAGGAAGACACGGCACCAGCGGCGGCGACGGCCAACAAGGCGGCGAGTGCGATCTAAAAAAAGGGCAAAAATTCATTGTAAAATTAAAAATTATCTTTAAGAAATTTGTAGAAAATTCAAATTTAAATCAAATGATTTTAATGTATTAATTTATTCCATATATAAGTTTTAAAAATATACATGTTAAAAAAAGTGAAAAAAAAAATTGTTAGTACAAATAAATGGGGGAAATTTCATTGTTAGTATTGATAATAATAGGAGAAAAAATCAAACTGTGTAAATATAGCTTTTTTACAATTTTTATAGTGAATTAAAAAATAAAATATTATTTAATTCAAATATAAAAATAGAAAATTAAAGTAGAAAATTCAAATTTAAAAATATGTCAAATATTTGTGGATTTTAATGTATTAATTTATTCCATGTATAAGTTTTAGAAAAATATATTGTTAAAAAGAAGTGAAAAAAAAAATTGTGGGTACAAATAAATGGAGGAAATTTCATTGTTAATATTGATAATAATAGGAGAAAAAATCAAATTGTGTAAATATAGCTTTTTTACAATTTTTATAGTGAATAAAAAAATTAAATCTTATTAAATTCAGTTAGAAAAATAAAAAATAAACGAAATTATTAATTATATATTGCATGGAGCAATTAAAATATTATTTATTAAAAAAATTATCGCACAAAAATATTAGGATTTTTTCGGTTCAAAGCAAATTTGGTATTTTATTAACTGTAATTAAAATAATGGCCGGTGGAAATAATTGCATATTAAAATAGAAATTCGCAAAAAAAAAGTAGAAAATTAAAATAGAAAAACTATTTAAAACTATATGAAAAATATTGAATTGGTCGAATGCAACCGTACATTTGCAAATTTAATTTTTTTTTAATGAGACAAATTCTATCTATTATTAAAAAATATATATTATACCCTTTAATTAATGGGAAAAAAATTCTAAATTATTTTTAACGAAAAGCACAATCAAAAAAAAAACTTCAAAATTCTGAATTTATCAATTATTAATTATATATTGCATGGAGCAATTAAAAAATTATTTATTAAAAAAAAATATCGCACAAAAATGTTAGGACTTTTTCAGGTGCAAAGCAAATTTGGTATTTTATTAGCTGTAATTAAAATAATGGCCAAAAAGCGCGGTGGAAATAATTTGTTATTAAAATATAAATTGGCAAAAAAAAATGTAGAAAATTAAAATAGAAAAACTGTTTAAAAATATTTGAAAAATATTAAATTAGTCGAATTCAACCGTACATTTGCAAATTGATTTTTTTTTAATGAGACAAATTCTATTTATTATTAAAAATATATATTATACCCTTCAATTAATCTGAAAAAAATTCTAAATAATTTTTAACGAAAAGTACAGTCAAATTAATATTAATATAGAACAAAAAAAACTTAAATATTTATATTACACTTAAAATATTAATATTAATATAGAACAAAAAAAATTTCAAAATTCTGAATTTATCAATTATTAATTATATATTGATAGAAAAATTAAAAAATTATTTATTAAATAAATTATCGCACAAAAATGTTGGGATTTTTTTGGTTCAAAGCAAATTTGGTATTTTATTAACTGTAATTAAAATAATGGCCAAAAGCGCGGTGGAAATTATTTTTTATTAAAATATAAATTGGCAAAAAAAAAAGTAGAAAATTAAAATAGAAAAACTGTGTAAAAATATTTGAAAAATATTAAATTAGTCGAATTCAACCGTACACATTTGCAAATTTAATTTTTTTTAATGAAAAAAATTCTATCTATTATTAAAAAATATATATTATACCCTTCAATTGATGGGAAAAAAATTCTAAATAATTTTTAACGAAAAGTACAGTAAAAATTAATATATATATATAAAAAAATCAAAATTGTAGTTAAGATTTGCATTTAAAAAAATTAAATCTATATCTACAAAGACATACCAGTTTGAACATGTTGAGTTGCTAGTTGCTTCGGTAGAGAACTAATACCAAACCAACTGCAGGCGCTTCTTTATATACAAATTACGATCTGTTTCGAATTTGGGTGGTTAAACACCTGAAGCACATTTAACCCAGCTCTTCGTACGTCACGACATACCCGATCGTCGTTCTATTGGTCAATGAATTACCTTCGCGGATTATAAATCTACAGGTATTTCGTCACGTGATTTCTTGCGATGGTCGCTCATCGTTGTGGTCGTCGATGAAGCGATTGGCGGATGGTCAATTGCAGAAGAGAAGGAAGTCGTTAAAAAAAAATATATATAGTTCAGATGCGAAATTTTAGGTCGATTTTGTGATGCGAGAAATCGGTAAATTTATTAAATTTCATGTTTGTACAGGGTGTTGCGAAATGTGATTTTTTAATAATAATAAAACCATTTAATTCATTTTTTTTTATTGACTTAATATTTTATTCAGCCAGTAGGCGATGTTTTATCAAAATTTATCAAAAAAGTCGACTATGATGTCGAATAATTTTATATACCGAAAATGGCAACATCTAGTACATTTATTAGTCAATTTATTTATAAGAAAAACATTTAACAATGTTTATAATTTTTATAATTCAATTCAAGTACAATTTCAACATTTTAACAGGTTCAAATTTTTTAAGACTGTTTAAATTTTTTTTAAAAAGTAGGCTTTCTGATTTTGCTTGGAAAATGTTTGAGTTGATAACGAGAGGGGGAGAAATCGTAGTAGGCTTTGTGTACGGGGGACTCAGGGTAGCCGTACAAGCCAGGATTTGGCATGGCACCAGTGGCGGCGATGGTCAACAAGGCGACGAGTACGAACTAAAAAATGAAGGAAATTCATTGTAAAATTAAAAATAATAATAGATTTTTTTTTGGAAAATTCAAATTCGGAAATGTTTAAAAATATACAAAAACTATACATTTTTTTTTGTATATTTTTTAATACAATTATTAATGAAATTATGCGAGAAAATGTATTACAATTAAAAAAGTAATAATTTATTAGTTAAAAAATTAAATTATTAAATAATTATTTGTTGGAAAAAAATGAAATAATGCTAGAATTTTGGAAATTTATTTATTTGAGAAAATTAAACAAGAATTTTTTGTGGATTTCAAATTAGTAAATTCAAAAAAAATTATATTATTAAAACAAATGCAATAAAATATTCAAGATTTTTGTGAATTTAATTTCTTAAGCAAAATTTTTTTAATTAAATCAAGTGTGAAGCAAATAAAAAATAATAGTTAGTTAAAGAGTCCGCAATCCTAAAGATTGGTTGGAAACAGCACGCCATGCCGATCTATCCTGAGCTAATCCCTTCATCTCCCTATAGCTATTCATCTCAACGTCTTCAACTATCTGACTCACATACTCCAATCTAAGCCTACCTACCCCTCTCTTTCCCTCCACTCTACCTTCTATGATCAATTGCATAATCCCCCCATGCCTAAGAATATGCCCTACTAATCTGTCTCTCCTACGTTGTAACACTCTCCAAATACTTCTCTTCTCCCCTACTAACTCTAGTACAGCTTCATTTGTTACTTTATCTTCCCAACCAATCCTCATCATCCTCCTATAACACCACATTTCAAGTGCTTCTAATCTACGCTTCTCTTCCTTTCCTATAGTCCACGCCTCACACCCGTACAGTGCTACACTCCAAACATATACCTTCAGTAATCTTTTTCTAATACCCAAGTCAATATTTGATCTTAAAATCTGTTCTTTTTCTACGAATGCCTTCCTACCCTGTGCTATCCTACACTTTATATCTACCTTGCTTCGATTATCTTTTGTGATTCTACTGCCTAAATAACAAAAATCTGACACTTCTTCGATTCTATTATCTCCTATTGTGATCCTCATTTTTCTACTGCATTCCTTTTTGTCACACCTCATCACTTTAGTTTTACCTATATTTATTTTCATGTTAAAATCCCTAGTCAATACTGCCTGCATACCATTCAATACCCTTTCTAATTTCTTTTCGCTTTCTTCCAATATAGCTATATCGTCGGCGAATCTCAGCATATATATTTTCTCTCCCTGTACATTCACACCTACACTATACTCTTCTTTTACTTTGTTTATTGCATCTTCTATATATAGATTAAATAATAACGGTGAGAGTGTACATCCCTGCCGAACTCCCTTCCCTATTTTTGCTACCTCTTCTTCCCCCTCAATTCTAACTAAGGCAGTTTGGTGTTTATATAAATTAAAAATTATTCTCCTATCCTTATAATCTATACCCGTTTCTTTTAAAATTCTAAACATTATGTCCCAATCTACATTGTCAAATGCCTTTTCTAAGTCTACAAAAGCTATGCAAGTTACCTTTCCTACCCTATTTCTTTTTTCTACTACCGTTCTTAGTGCTAGAATCGCCTCCCTCGTCCCTCTGTTTTTCCTAAAACCAAACTGATCTTCTCCTAGCCTTTCCTCTACTTTATTTTCTAATCTCCTATAAATAATCTTTAACAATATCTTCGATGCATGTGATAGTAGGCTAATGGTCCTATAGTTCTCACACAAATTAGCTCCTATTTTCTTCGGCATTGTTACTATTCTACTACGCTGAAAATCCTGTGGTACTTCTCCCTTCTCATATATTTTACAAACTAACCTGTATAATCGCTCCTGCATTTTTTCCCCTGCGTGTTTTATTAATTCGGCTGGTATCATATCAATCCCCGCTGCTTTGTTATTCCGTAAATCATTTAATGCTCTATGAAACTCTGACCTAAGTATGCTAGGACCTAAGTCATCCTCATCTATCTGTTCCACATTTTCTAGCTCCTCCATGTCCTGCCTACCTTTATATAAATCTTCAAGATACTCCTTCCATCTTCTAGCTTTTTCCTTATTTTCTGTGAGTTCCTTACCCTGCTTATCACATATAATGTTACCCTTTGGTTTTACTTTAGAAAAATGTGACTTAATTTTCCTGTAGCCCAAATCTACTTTACCTCTTCTCATATCCTCCTCAATATCCTCACAATTTCCTTTTATCCACTCTTCTTTCGCTAGCTTGCATTTCCTATTAATTAAGTTCCTTAGTTCCTTATATTTTTTCTGTCCTGCTTCTGTGTTTCCAATTTTAATTTTCCTTCTTGCTTCTATCATTTTAACTATTTCTTCCGTGATCCATTCCCTCCTACCTGCCCTTTTCTTTGTGCCTAATACTTCATTTGCTGCTGTAGTTAACCCATTTCTGATTTCCCTCCATTCGCAATCTATGTCGTTCCTAGATGTTCCATTAGCCATGATTTCTACTTTCTGCTTGTACTTTTCACATACATCAGCTAATTTTAACCTATCGACATCTACTCTGACCTGTTTAGACTTCTGTAATTTCTTGAATTTGACCTCTGAGTCCAGGACTACTAAATTATGGTCACTATCAATATCTGCTCCAGGGTAACTCTTACAATTCTTAATCTGGTTCCTAAACCTCTCTTTAACCAGTATGTAATCTATCTGATACCTCCCTATATCTCCTGGCATTTTCCACGTATATATCCTGCGCTTGTGATTCTGAAAAAGCGTGTTTGCTACCACTAGCTTATTCCTAATACAAAACTCTACCAATCTATCCCCTCTATCATTACGTGTTCCTATTCCATATTCTATATATAAAAAATAATATGTTGAAAAAAATTGTTACCTTAAAAATATTAGAATTTTTTTTTTTAGTCAATTTGGTAATTAACTATAATTGAAATAATGCTAGAATTTTGGAAAGTTATTTATTTGAGAAAATTAAACAAGAATTTTTTGTGGATTTCAAATTAGTAAATTCAAAAAAAAATATTATTAAAACAAATGCAATAAAATATTCAAGATTTTTGTGAATTTAATTTCTTAAGCAAAATTTTTTTAATTAAATCAAGTGTGAAGCAAATAAAAAATAATATGTTGAAAAAAATTGTTACCTTAAAAATATGAGAATTTTTTTTTTTAGTCAATTTGGTAATTAACTATAATTGAAATAATGCTAGAATTTTGGAAAGTTATTTATTTGAGAAAATTAAACAAGAATTTTTTGTGGATTTCAAATTAGTAAATTCAAAAAAAAATATTATTAAAACAAATGCAATAAAATATTCAGGATTTTTGTGAATTTCAATTTTTAAGCGAAATTTTTTAATTAAATCAAGTGTGAAGCAAATAAAAAATAATATGTTGAAAAAAATGGTTACGTTAAAAATATGAGAATTTTTTTTTTAGTCAATTTGGTAATTAACTATAATTGAAATAATGCTAGAATTTTGGAAAGTTATTTATTTGAGAAAATTAAACAAGAATTTTTTGTGGATTTCAAATTAGTAAATTCAAAAAAAAATATTATTAAAACAAATGCAATAAAATATTCAAGATTTTTGTGAATTTAATTTCTTAAGCAAATTTTTTTTAATTAAATCAAGTGTGAAGCAAATAAAAAATAATTTGTTGAAAAAAATGGTTACGTTAAAAATATGAGAATTTTTTTTTAGTCAATTTGGTAATTAACTATAATTGAAATAATGCTAGAATTTTGGAAAGTTATTTATTTGAGAAAATTAACCAGGAATTTTTTGTGGATTTCAAATTAGTAAATCCAAAAAAAATTATATTATTAAAACAAATGCAATAAAATATTCAAGATTTTTGTGAATTTAATTTCTTAAGCAAAATTTTTTTAATTAAATCAAGTGTGAAGCAAATAAAAAATAATTTGTTGAAAAAAATTGTTACCTTAAAAATATGAGAATTTTTTTTTTAGTCAATTTGGTAATTAATTATAATTGAAATAATGCTAGAATTTTGGAAAGTTATTTATTTGAGAAAATTAAACAAGAATTTTTTGTGGATTTCAAATTAGTAAATCCAAAAAAATATATTATTAAAACAAATGGAATAAAATATTCAAGATTTTTGTGTTTTTAATTAAATCAAGTGTGAAGCTAATAAAAAAAAATTCATTTCGCAAATTTCATTAAAAATAGTCGGAATTTCCTAGTTTAGGAAAAAAAGTGGTATTTTATTATTCGTAAATAAAATAATCCCAGATTTTCTCCATTTTTTTTTTTTATAATTTAATTAAAATACTGTATATTCTCTAATTAAAATTGTAGTTTAATCAATTCAAGAAATTATATCTTATTAACTATTTTCTTACCAATTTGAACATGTTTGTTGTTTGATTATCAATTTACAGCAAAGAACTGACAATTTCTTCAGAAGTTCTCCATTCTTTTATACTGATAAAAAAATCCATATTGCATTGTTTTTGATGTTTAACGAATTTGCGAATTTTCGTCGGCAATAAATTTGCGGTAAATCTGATTTTACGGATTCCATTGGCGTAAATAATATTTTTCGTACTATATTTGCAAATCTATTTCGATTTTAAGATTATAACATAATATAATTTTGCGAATTATTTTTAGACATTTTTGTTGCAGCTATATTTTATTTTTGATTTCACCGAAAATAAAATGATTTTTTTGATTTCGTTTCTACGCCTATTTTCGCAATGATTTTTTTAATACTCCGGAATTAATTTTGCATAAATCTGTTCAATTTAATTTTTTATGAAGCAATTTTTACAAATCGAATTCAATCAATAAAAATAAAAAATCATTAATCGACTTGTTAAATAACTCCAATATCAATTCCAATTTTAATTGAACAAAAAATCAAAAATTCGCTTGATTTAAAAAAAAAATATTTGTTTAACAAAAAATTAACACAAAAACGTTATTTTTGCAAATTAAATTATTTCATTGTACTTTTATATTCATTTATAACATCGTAATATAATCCAAAAAAAACTTGTTTTTTATTAACCACTTTTCTAAATATATTTACATTATTATTATAAAAAATCCTTTTAAACAAACATTTTACAAAAAACTTTATTGCAAAATAAATTACATAAAAAAATTCATTGCATACATCGTACGAGTCTATTATATCTATCGAATTGACATTTCACAAATTCGCGTACACCCCTGGATAACCATTGGCGTAGTTATTATAATTCGACGAATATCCTTGCGATCCAGCCCAACCGTAACCATTATGCCCGTGATAATATCCAGGATAATACGGATAATTACCGCTATACCCTGTATAGGAGGGTGAACTCACATAAATCGGACGATAACTGTTCCTATTCGACCACCCCAAACTGGGGGATGTATACCAACCCGGCCATGTTGCCATTGTGGTGGATAATAAGACGAAGAGAATACCCTAAAAAAGGATTTATTTTAAAAAAAAATGTACGAATGTGGAGGACGCTGTGGAAGTATGTGGGCATAAGCAAAAATGTGGTAGGGGATCAAAAAGCATCGCTTTTGGCCGCAAAGGAATAATATCAAGGATGTAAAAAAATAAAAAGGAAACTAATTTTTTTTTAAATCGTTTTTTTTTTTTTAATAACGACTTTTTAATAACGAAAAATAATTTTCTTACCAATTTGATCATTTTATAACCACGCTTAATTTATTTTTTATTTTTTTTGTAATTATTTGTTAACAAAAACGAATGTTTTTACTCTACTCTGGTTTAGTTTTGTTCTTGTATTTCTTGTGTCTTGCAGACTAGCGTTCTTAAAAATTGCATCTGCGCTTATATATGTAAAGATGGCAGCTTCCTTTCCTGGACCATAACTAATATTTAAATATTAATGGCATAGTGGAGGCCTAATGGTAATTCGTATGTTCGTATTGATGAAAAACTGCATCTATTACAAAATCATTTCGCTGTTGATTTGGTATTCTAACTGTTTCTTTTTGTAATACCACATACAGGGTGCCGAAAAATAAATAGCCACTTTATCGTTTGTAGATATAATCTTTTCGTGAAGCCTTTTCCATGGAAAACAAATCCAAGAAAAACAATACAATAATTTTGTACTATTTATTTGTGTTTTTTAATTTTTTTATTTGTTGCTTCAATATCAATTTTCTTGAAAATTATTAATAAAAAAAATATTAAATATTGAAAAATATTAGTAGGTATTCGTTTTATAAGCTAAAATGAAAATGTTATTGCATCAATTTTCGTCGAAAAAATATTTATGGACAAAATATCATTAAGAAAATTTCATTTTTCTTGAAAAATATTAGTAAATTGTCAGATATCAATAAATTTATTTGTTCAATATCGTTGAAGGATAAATACATATTGATTTTAAGCGATAAAGTTTATATATATTTTCTAAAAAAATTTTTTTTTTCAAAAATATTGTTTTTTTTCAAAAAAAGTTCTATATCGTTTGTAAATATAATCGAAAATATAATCTTTTAGTGAAGCCTTTTCTAAGGAAAACCAATCTAAGAAAAACAATACGTTTTTTTTACTATTTACTTGTTTGTTTTACAATTTTTTTATTTTTTTATTTGTATTATTCCTTCAATTTCAATTTTCTTAAAAATGATTAATAAACAAAATAGTAAATATTGAAAAATATTAATAAGTATTCGTTTTATAAGCTAAAACAAAAATGTTATTTCAAAAATATTCGTCGAAAAAATATTTATTGACAAAATATCATTAAGAAAATTTAATTTTTCATCAATTTTCTAGAAAAATATTAATAAATTGTCAGATATCAATAAATTTATTTGTTCAATATCGTTGAAGGATTGATTTTATGCGATAAAATTTATATATTTATATATATATTAATAAAAAAGATTTTTTTTTTCAAAAATATTGTTTTTTTCAAAAAAAGTTCTATATCGTTTGTAGATATAATCGAAAATATAATCTTTTAGTGAAGCCTTTTCCAAGGAAACCCAATCTAAGAAAAACAATACGTTTTTTTTACTATATATTTGTTTGTTTTACAATTTTTTTATTTTTTTTATTTGTATTATTCCTTCAATTTCAATTTTCTTAAAAATGATTAATAAACAAAATAGTAAATATTGAAAAATATTAATAAGTATTCGTTTTATAAGCTAAAACAAAAATGTTATTTCAAAAATATTCGTCGAAAAAATATTTATTGACAAAATATCATTAAGAAAATTTAATTTTTCATCAATTTTCTAGAAAAATATTAATAAATTGTCAGATATCAATAAATTTATTTGTTCAATATCGTTGATTTTTTTTTTATATTGATTTTTTTTATTTTTCTGAATTCAACATATTGATTTTATGAGATAAAATGTATATATTTATATATATATATTAATAAAATATTTAATTTTCAAAAATATTGATTTTTTCAAAAAAAATCTTCTATTTTTGAAGAATTGCTCGAAGAAATTTAATATTTAAAATTTAACACATATTAGTTGTACATGTGCAAAGTTTTAGCTTTGTACGTAATTAATAAATTCATTTGGACACTAATTTTTTAATAAGATATATAATTTGAAAAAAAAAATTTGCTAGTTAGTTAGCGCAAACAATTTTTTTATCGATTTACGTTAAGTGGAAAAAAATACTACAATTTAAAAAATCCAAAATTATTTATGTCTCTGTATAATTAATTCTTCAACTTTCCGTCATATTTCCACATAATCTGTTCTTTATAATATTGCCTCCATCAGTTATAAGATAATTATTTCTTAAGGCCTTATAGGCTTCGCTTATATTATATGATATACCAAACGGTACAATTTATTTATTATACAGGATAAGCCAAAAAAATCGTGATTCTAAATATTTCACTCTTCATTTGTCAAAAACGAATGATATTTTGAACGATAATAAAAAAATTTAGGTTTTGGTTATCGATGAAGTATAATATATTATAAAGGTTTTTTATCATTTTTTAACAAATACAAATACAATTTCAATAACCTCAATTTTGGTTTAACACTAATCTCAAAGATTTTTTTAAATTAACTAAACTGTAATATTTTTTTTTATTTACCTTGTATATGGTACGTAAAAAAATAGATTTTTCAATCTTCAATAACCCAGTCTTTACTTTTTATAAACGAATGTAATTTTTTACTTCAGAAAAAATTCTTAGATTTTTTCGATTGTCAAAAATTGTTACAAGATTAGTGGAAATGAAGTTTAAAAAATAGGATTTTTTCGGCTTACCCTGTATATACCATATTCTATTAACCATACCATAAAATATAGATATATTTTTCAGATCAAAATATTTGTTGTGATTTGAATATAAAAAACCGTTAGAATTATGACAAAAAATATGTTAAAAAAATTATACAAATAAAATTTTTAAAAAGATTTATTTCGTAATTAATGAAATTGTGTATTCTCAATTTATTATAAAAAAAATGTTTGTCATTTGAACAAAAACTAATTACTTTCTAATGATAAGAAAATAAATACCAAAAAGCATTTTTACAAATAAATTCTGCGCGCGGATTTCAAAAATTTGTTAACCAACGTGTTGAAATTGATTCTTATAATTTACCTTCTCGGCATATCAATTGTTGGTGTTCTTCAAAAATTGCAAAATTTGTTTATAACTAACTGAATTATGCATTTACTTAATTTAACAATGGCGCATTTTGTAATTGAAGACACCGAAAAAATCGTAAATTTAACAATAATTAAATTTAAATTCCGATACGTAAATACGAAATTTTAAAAAAAAATATTTTTTTTTTTTAAATTTAACTTAAAATATTAAAATTTTAAAATAAAATTTTTAAATGCAATTTCAACTAAGCTGTAGCACCTAGTGGTTTGAGTCCTCACAATTCAGGTAAAAGTCCTGATAAAGTCCAAACTCCTAACTTTCCTCTTACTCCTTAAAAAAACTTATTAGTTTTCTTTAATAAGGACTAAAAAAAAAATAAAAAAAATTTTTTAGTTGAAATGTACATACATGAGTATGTATATTAAATATTACAAATTTATATATAATTTAATATAAAAAACATAATATGCAAAAAAAAATGAGTTTTTCAAAAAGTATAATCAATTAAAAAAAAAATTTTTTGACACCTAACAATATTTTAATACGTCGCTTTTTATTTTTCTAACAACTCATTTATAGAACAATGCCATTATTACAGACATGATATAACAATTTCGGTAATGTTTGCAATTTGTATTCTTTGCGAAGGCTCAAATTGAACTTGAGACCCCCCCTGTCCCTATTACATAGCCAAAGTGTAATAAAAAAAAAGGTGAAGATTATCTTCGTTTTAATTCGTGTCAAGTATATAAACAGCGCGTATTCAGCGAATTATTTATCAGTTGCAATTAAACTAACAGTAGCTGAAGTACTTTTTGCAAAAGTGTGCGAAAACTCTCGTTTTGTTGT
This sequence comes from Leptodirus hochenwartii, assembly GCA_947310635.1. Taxonomy (NCBI): domain Eukaryota; kingdom Metazoa; phylum Arthropoda; class Insecta; order Coleoptera; family Leiodidae; genus Leptodirus; species Leptodirus hochenwartii. Next base: position 2,636,662 of record OX371179.1, read on the forward strand.
AGATAATTGCAAAAAAAAAATATGTTCAAACTGGTAAGTACAAAATATAATAAATTATTAAATATTGCGGGCAAAAAAAAAATTTTTAATATCTTATTTACGTAGTGAAATTTTATAAATTATTTTTTGTACAATTTATCGCCCAATTTTTATAGTTCGCCCTGTTCTTCGTCGCTTTGATCGCCCACGCTTTGGGCGCCCCGAAGCCGCTGGTCGCCTACGCTGAGCCGCTGGTGGCCGCCGCTCCAGTGGCGTACAGTAGTGCCTACAGTGTTCCGTACGCCTATGCCGCCCCATATGCGTACAGCAATTATGTGGCCGCCCCTGGCGTCTACCCCTATGCTGATTATTCCGCACCGATCGTCAGCTATTATTAAACCGTTTTATCAACTACCACTGACGCAGCCAGCAATGATTCAATAAATAAAAATGGATTTTACGCGGATATTTAATTTGAATGAAACTGTTATGAGCAAAAATATGGAGAAAAAAATTTGTTTTACAGTTGATTTAATTTTTTATTACAGCAGTTATATTTTTCACAAATTTTTGTTTATACGCTTTTTTTAAATTTATTACTGTTATTACAAAAATAATATATATATATAGCATTTATAACGTTTTTTTTCTTTATTTCATTCTTATATTAAATTAAAAGTACACGACGCTGTCTAACATTCTGTCAAATTAATAAAAAATATATATTTATGCCTCACGAGGGAATCACTAAGTGTGTAAACTGATATGATGAATTTACACACTTAGAATAAATTAATAATTAAAATTTCTAAAATAATTTTATAATCAATTTTTCTAGTACAGATTCAAATGGAATATATGTGGGTATTTTTAATTTTTTTTTTCATAATTTCGAAGTAGGAAGAAAAAAAATTATTTTTCATTCGAAAAATCTAAATTTCCAACTTGTAAATTATCTGTATTTAATATTTTGTTAAATAAACAAATTAAGATTTTTTTTGTATTTATTTTTTATATTTAACGTCTGATGGTGTAACACCCTGTATATACATATATAGTGTGGACTGGCATATTGCTGCAAATTATTTTTCATTCGAAATATCTAAATTTCCAACTTGTAAATTATCTGTATTTAATATTTTGTTAAATAAACCAATTAAGATTTTTTTTGTATTTATTTTTATATTTAACGTCTGCTGATGTAACACCCAGTATATACATATATAGTGTGGACTGGCATTTTGCTGTAAAATACAATTTTATACATTTTTATAAAATAACAAAAATCCACAATATATAGGGTGTTTCATTTACAAAATTCTGGCTTGAATTTACTTTAATTAATTAATTTCTAGCCAAATGATAAAAGAAAAATTCAAATCCTCAAAAACTATACGCCCAGTGTTAAAAAAAAAATCAGGATGCTAAAATTTGTAAAATTAATTTTTGTTGCAATTTTTTTAATTGTAATAAAATAAATACAGTTTTTATAATAATTCTTTTTTATTCGTTTTTATTGTGCCAATATTACAATTCAAAAAAATACTTTCTTAGTTAGTTAGAGAGTCCGCAATCCTAAAGATTGGTTGGAAACAGCACGCCATGCCGATCTATCCTGAGCTAATCCCTTCATCTCCCTATAGCTATTCATCTCAACGTCTTCAACTATCTGACTCACATACTCCAATCTAGGCCTACCTACCCCTCTCTTTCCCTCCACTCTACCTTCTATGATCAATTGCATAATCCCCCCATGCCTAAGAATATGCCCTACTAATCTGTCTCTCCTACGTTGTAACACTCTCCAAATACTTCTCTTCTCCCCTACTAACTCTAGTACAGCTTCATTTGTTACTTTATCTTCCCAACCAATCCTCATCATCCTCCTATAACACCACATTTCAAGTGCTTCTAATCTACGCTTCTCTTCCTTTCCTATAGTCCACGCCTCACACCCGTACAGTGCTACACTCCAAACATATACCTTCAGTAATCTTTTTCTAATACCCAAGTCAATATTTGATCTTAAAATCTGTTCTTTTTCTACGAATGCCTTCCTACCCTGTGCTATCCTACACTTTATATCTACCTTGCTTCGATTATCTTTTGTGATTCTACTGCCTAAATAACAAAAATCTGACACTTCTTCGATTCTATTATCTCCTATTGTGATCCTCATTTTTCTACTGCATTCCTTTTTGTCACACCTCATCACTTTAGTTTTACCTATATTTATTTTCATGTTAAAATCCCTAGTCAATACTGCCTGCATACCATTCAATACCCTTTCTAATTTCTTTTCGCTTTCTTCCAATATAGCTATATCGTCGGCGAATCTCAGCATATATATTTTCTCTCCCTGTACATTCACACCTACACTATACTCTTCTTTTACTTTGTTTATTGCATCTTCTATATATAGATTAAATAATAACGGTGAGAGTGTACATCCCTGCCGAACTCCCTTCCCTATTTTTGCTACCTCTTCTTCCCCCTCAATTCTAACTAAGGCAGTTTGGTGTTTATATAAATTAAAAATTATTCTCCTATCCTTATAATCTATACCCGTTTCTTTTAAAATTCTAAACATTATGTCCCAATCTACATTGTCAAATGCCTTTTCTAAGTCTACAAAAGCTATGCAAGTTACCTTTCCTACCCTATTTCTTTTTTCTACTACCGTTCTTAGTGCTAGAATCGCCTCCCTCGTCCCTCTGTTTTTCCTAAAACCAAACTGATCTTCTCCTAGCCTTTCCTCTACTTTATTTTCTAATCTCCTATAAATAATCTTTAACAATATCTTCGATGCATGTGATAGTAGGCTAATGGTCCTATAGTTCTCACACAAATTAGCTCCTATTTTCTTCGGCATTGTTACTATTCTACTACGCTGAAAATCCTGTGGTACTTCTCCCTTCTCATATATTTTACAAACTAACCTGTATAATCGCTCCTGCATTTTTTCCCCTGCGTGTTTTATTAATTCGGCTGGTATCATATCAATCCCCGCTGCTTTGTTATTCCGTAAATCATTTAATGCTCTATGAAACTCTGACCTAAGTATGCTAGGACCTAAGTCATCCTCATCTATCTGTTCCACATTTTCTAGCTCCTCCATGTCCTGCCTACCTTTATATAAATCTTCAAGATACTCCTTCCATCTTCTAGCTTTTTCCTTATTTTCTGTGAGTTCCTTACCCTGCTTATCACATATAATGTTACCCTTTGGTTTTACTTTAGAAAAATGTGACTTAATTTTCCTGTAGCCCAAATCTACTTTACCTCTTCTCATATCCTCCTCAATATCCTCACAATTTCCTTTTATCCACTCTTCTTTCGCTAGCTTGCATTTCCTATTAATTAAGTTCCTTAGTTCCTTATATTTTTTCTGTCCTGCTTCTGTGTTTCCAATTTTAATTTTCCTTCTTGCTTCTATCATTTTAACTATTTCTTCCGTGATCCATTCCCTCCTACCTGCCCTTTTCTTTGTGCCTAATACTTCATTTGCTGCTGTAGTTAACCCATTTCTGATTTCCCTCCATTCGCAATCTATGTCGTTCCTTGATGTTCCATTAGCCATGATTTCTACTTTCTGCTTGTACTTTTCATATACATCAGCTAATTTTAACCTATCGACATCTACTCTGACCTGTTTAGACTTCTGTAATTTCTTGAATTTGACCTCTGAGTCCAGGACTACTAAATTATGGTCACTATCAATATCTGCTCCAGGGTAACTCTTACAATTCTTAATCTGGTTCCTAAACCTCTCTTTAACCAGTATGTAATCTATCTGATACCTCCCTATATCTCCTGGCATTTTCCACGTATATATCCTGCGCTTGTGATTCTGAAAAAGCGTGTTTGCTACCACTAGCTTATTCCTAATACAAAACTCTACCAATCTATCCCCTCTATCATTACGTGTTCCTATTCCATATTCTCCTACTATTGGAACTTCCTTTCCCTTACCTACTACGGCATTCCAATCTCCGATTACAATTAGATTATCCTGTCCTTTAACGTTTGCTAACCTAGATTCAATCTCCTCATAAATGGATTCTACCTCCTCATCATCGTGACTTGAAGTTGGCATATATACTTGCACTATAACTGTGTCCGTTGGCTTCGTGTCTAATCTAATAGTTATAATTCTATCACTAACTTGGCAATAACTCTTTATTCTACATCCCAACTTTCTATTCATTATAAAACCTACACCGGTATGCCCATTATCTGATGCTGTGGTTATTAATCTGTATTCTCCTGACCACGTATCTACTTGATCTTTCCTCCTAACTTCACTAATCCCTACAATATCCAGTCTAAGTCTCTCCATTTCTAATTTCAAATTCTCTAACTTTCCTATCCTATTCAAACTGCGTATATTCCACGCTCCGACTCGTAGAACTTTCTTGTCATATAAAATTATACTTTCTTATCATATAAAATTATATATATTATATATAAAAAAATTTTAAATAGAAATTTTATATAATAAAATTTATGTCATTCTTAATTATCAATTTGCAATCAAATGGTAGATGGAATTCTTTTTCTTAAACAATCTATAACAAAAATTATATTTTCCATTTTTTTTATAAGATTTGCGGAAGAAGTTTAAATATTATAAATGTAAAGATTTTTTGATGATAAAATCAGGCATATATTTTTTATTATTAAATATATATAGATATTAAAACAATATTTTTCTAAAATTAACTTGAATTGATTTTTTTTTATTCCAGCAAAAAAATTCTCTGAAATTATGCAATTTTGAAAATGTCACCAAATATCATTTTAATGATAAAAGAAAAATTCAAATCATCAAAAATTATACGCCCCGTGTTAAAAAAAAATCAGAATGCCTTAATGATGCGAAAATTTGTAAAATTAATTTTTTGTTGAAATTTTTTTAATTGTAATAAAATAAAAACAGTTTTCATAATAATTTTTTTTATTCGTTTTTATTGTGCCAATATTACAAATCAAAAAAATTGGCGAACAAATTTTTTGTTGAATTTTCATTCGAACTCGGATGTTTAAAAGATTAATAACTTTTTTTGTATCGTATAAAAAATTTCAATCAAAACAATACTTTGATTTTCCTTTATTTAATAATACAATTTTCTCAGTCTCGCATTTTATACAAACGAATCTTTCACATAAAACTTTTATTTTTATTTTATTTTATAAATGTTGCGGGTTCGTTTCAAAATCGCCGAAGAAGTGCGGAGCGTCAAAAGAAAACGACGCGAAATCGGTATATGATAAAGGCGCTGTCGAAAATATACCATGGTATAAAGGTTTTCCTTCTGCTCCGTGAAATATTAGGAAAAACGTCAAAAAAAGTATCTGAAAAAAATATTTGATTTTATTAATAAAAATATTACAAACGAAACGAAACGACAGGCAAAAAAAATAAGTACGATTTCAACGATCACGGGATTCGAACCCGCAACCTCTTCAATAGAATTTCCATAAAAAAAATTCAAGGAAAATTTAACAAAAATATTATTATATATTATTTTTTAAAATGCAGATATTTCTACTTACCAAATATTTCTTTACCATTTCGCGTCCTTTGGACAGTTCAATTCCAGGTCACGTCTAATTGCGAATATTCCCTCCTCGAAATACGACTAATTTATCTAAAGACCTTTATTTCGTATGCAATTTTCGATCCGAAACTATTTTATTATTGGCACATTCAAGACCACGTACATAACAAATGCACGCAGCAACAATAAAAGCAAAAACAATAATGTAGGCATTTATATTCGTACGCCACATATATTTTTCAATCCGGTATATAAAATTCCTAGATATACAGCCATCAATCAATTAACAGAATTTTAATTAGTCATGATATTAGTCAGTTCAAAAAAATTTTTTTTTGTAGAAATATTTAATGAGTCGATAAAAGTTGATTTTGAGCAGTATTTTTTGTATTTTATCATAATTGGACTAAATCTATATTTTCGTTAGTCAATCGCAATTTTATTTGAAATATTTGCAGAATATGTCAAATAGTATAACATTTTTATTGTAAACATCAAAAATTGTTTTGTAATTTTTGATTTAATTTTTTTTTTGTGTAAATTTATCACTCAAAATATTCCAACTTAAATATTAAGAGTCCGGCAAAATTTTCCGATGCTATGTTATTTTATGTTCAAAAATTTTATGAAAAAGAATTTTTATATTTACAAAAAAAGTAACTAATATAGCTATCAGAATCGGCATTTATATAATCTAAACCTTTTTAAATATGTGTAAAAAAAATTACGTCCTTACGACCTATAAAAAAATTCTTGACTTAAAATGTTTTTGAAGGAAAATAAACATATCAAAAAAAAATATTTTTACTAAAATTACTTAGGAAAATAAATTCAAATAAAACAAAATCATTCTTTTATCTTACATCGAGTTTATTTCGACAAAATAATTTTTTGTATATTTCGCTACCTTCTGTAGCAATTTCTTCGGATAAGTGAGGTCCTGCTCTATTTTATCGCATCGCCTGATATATTATAATAAACGAATACACATACTTTTAAAATATTTTTACTTTTAAATCACTTTTAAATATATAATAATAAATGGAACGAGTTTTTCGTATTTCCTGCATTTTACATATAGTTGTTTATTATTGACTTGAAACAAAAATCCACTAAAGTCTACACTAAAATATAGTTATAAGTGAGTTCTTGTTTTAATTTAATCGATCGGATTATACAGGATACCGTGTGTTTAATAAATGTTTTTAATAAATAACACGCGTATGATAATATGGCTGTTTTTTTTTTTGCAAAAAAAACTTAAAAACAAAAAAATATGGTTTATAAAATTATAAAAATTTCATTAACGGGTATATATTATGACTTCAGGCAAATTTAACTAAAATTTGGTTACTTATCAAGAATTATGACACAAAATAACGAGTTATTTAATTTAATTTTTCAAATTGTATGTGAATTTATCGCCATCTAACTATTTGGGATTTTTAATATTAAAAATATATATTTTGTAAATATTTTATAGGTAATATTAGATAAAAATTATTATCATTAAATATGTGTGTAATAACTTATAAAAGTTTTTTTTTCAACTATTTTTTATGATGAAATTCCCAATAAATTTTATCATAATTCCCAAATTATGATTAATGATTTTTTAACTACATTTATATCTTGAACAATTCTGTAAATATTGATCGACTTTTTTCTACCAAAAACTTTTGTTATAAATCTTTTTCGTGCCGTAGAAATTTAAAAAAATATTTCAAATAATTTTTTTTTTATTCAGGACATTAAATGTTCGTTTTTTATATATTCCCAAATTATAATTAATGATTTTTTTAGTTCATTTATATCTTGAACAATTCTGAAAATATTGATCGACTTTTTTCTACCAAAAACTTCGTTATAAATATTTTCCTGCGATAGAAACTTTTAAAAACATCTCAAATAATTTTTTTTTTAATCATTACGTTCAAATGTGCGTTTTTTGTATATTTCCAAATTATAATTAATGATTTTTTAACTACATTTATATCTTGAACAATTCTGTAAATATTGATCGACTTTTTTCTACCAAAAACTTCGTTATAATTTTTTTTCGTGCCGTAGAAATTTAAAAAAATATTTCAAATAATTTTTTTTTTATTCAGAACATTAAATGTTCGTTTTTTATATATTCCCAAATTATAATTAATGATTTTTTTAGTTCATTTATATCTTGAACAATTCTGAAAATATTGATCGACTTTTTTCTACCAAAAACTTCGTTATAAATATTTTCCTGCGATAGAAACTTTTAAAAACATTTCAAATAATTTTTTTTTAATCATGACGTTCAAATGTGCGTTTTTTGTATATTCCCAAATTATAATTAATGATTTTTTAAGTACATTTATATCTTGAACAATTCTGAAAATATTGATCGACTTTTTTCTACAAAAACTTCATTATACATTTTTTTTTCCTGCGATAGAAAAGTTAAAAAAATATTTCAAAAAAATCCATTTCTAATAAACAGCATTAAACACAAAAAAAAATCAGAAATTTGCAAGTTTTAACATTTTTTTAAATTATTTATGCTAATTAACAAACTTATTAATTCATCAATTTAATCGATTCTTCATATATTTTTATTAAATTTTATTATACAGTTAAATTTGACCAAATCAATCAACAATAAAAAAACATTTCATTAGAAAAGGTATATATTTTTCAAATAACTTAAAAATTTTATCGCTTTAATATTATCGTGCATATTTTAAATAGCGATTTTTTTAAATTAAAAATTAACTTAGTTATACTTTACTGATAAAATATGTGAAAAAATCATGTTTTTGAATTTTTTTAAAATTTTATTATACATTTAAATTTTAGCAAATCAATCAACGATAAAAAAAACATTTCATTAGAAAAGGTATATTTTTTTCAAATGACTTAAATTTGATTTAAGTAAATAAATTATAAATTATAAAATATATAATATAAAAGTGCATATTTTGAATAGCGATTTTTTTAAATTTAAAATTAACTTAGTTATATTTAACTGATAAAATATGTGAAAAAATCATGTTTTTGAATTTTTTTTTAATTTTATTATACATTTAAATTTTAGCAAATCAATCAACGATAAAAAAAAACATTTCATTAGAAAAGGTACATTTTTTTCAAATGACTTAAATTTGATTTAAGTAAATAAATTATAAATTATAAAATATATAATATAAAAGTGCATATTTTGAATAGCGATTTTTTTTAATTTAAAATTAACTTAGTTATATTTAACTGATAAAATATGAGAAAAAATCATGTTTTTGAATTTTTTTTAAATTTTATTATACATTTAAATTTTAGCAAATCAATCAACGATAAAAAAAACATTTCATTAGAAAAGGTACATTTTTTTCAAATGACTTAAATTTGATTTAAGTAAATAAATTATAAATTATAAAATATATAATATAAAAGTGCATATTTTGCATAGCGATTTTTTTAAATTTAAAATTAACTTAGTTATTTTAACTGATAAAATATGTGAAAAAATCATGTTTTTGAATTTTTTTTAAATTTTATTATACATTTAAATTTTAGCAAATCAATCAACGATAAAAAAAACATTTCATTAGAAAAGGTACATTTTTTTCAAATGACTTAAATTTGATTTAAGTAAATAAATTATAAATTATAAAATATATAATATAAAAGTGCATATTTTGAATAGCGATTTTTTTAAATTTAAAATTAACTTAGTTATTTTAACTGATAAAATATGTGAAAAAATCATGTTTTTGAATTTTTTTTAAATTTTATTATACGTTTTAATTTTAGCAAATCAATCAACAATAAAAAAATTTCATTAGAAAATGTATATATTTTTCAAATAACTTAAAACTTCGATGTCTTCATAAAATGACTTTTGAATACTGTCGTCTGGTGAATAAATTTTTTCAAATTCGTGCGCGTGAAGAATTTCATCCATCGCGAGAATATAAACTGGAGTCTTTGTCTTGAAGCTTCGATTCGATTCCGATCAAATTCCACGCCACAAATAAGAACGATCTGAAGAACAAAATAATCGCGCCGTGGTCGGCCTTGGCAATCAAAGCACTAGCTAAGATCAAGGTGGTTTAAATGCGGATTTACATTTACATGTTCATGTACTTGCATTATGTTCATGCATGTAAGTTGCATGCATTATCTAATGCACTTGTACGCTTCGATATTTCAAGTCCTTGTTCTAGAGTAAGTACTTTAGAATTTAAAGCACGGTCTCTTTAGAACCAGAGTAACCAGAGCGTGGTACCTTCATGGGTACCTTCACGTGGTACCTTCACTAGTTGGTACTACTGGTCATAATATACCGAGTGAATGTTGCAATTTGAAGCTTTTAAATGACCATATTTTAAGCAACTTCTGTATAAAAAATGTTTTTTAAATTTTGCAATTTTAGTTTGTGAACTTATGTTGATTAGAATTTTTTTTTGTAAAAGAAAAAATTATTAGTTAAATCATCACAAATTTCATTATTTTTTAATTATGTTAGATGCTAAATTTTTTTTTTTAATTGATCAATTCGGATGAAATTTTGCTAAATAATTTGAACAGATTTTTTTGTAATTGTAATTATAATTTAAATAATTGAACTTTTTAATTTATGTGTAAAATAATGATAGTGGTCTAAGAAGATTAACATAAAATTACAAAAAATAAATTTTTTTAACAATTCTGAAAATATAGTAAATAAAAAATTAATATAAATCCATATTTTTTAAATGTTTCCTATAAAATTATAATTATAGTTGAATGAACTAGTCCGAGTAATTTTTGTTAAAAATGATTATTTTTTCACCAAAAATATTAATTGAAATTAAAAAATATTCTTGATGGGTATTTTTTCCTGCTGAAGAGTTCTCGCTAGAAAATTGATACTTAAAAATTATCATCTAAATTATTTTTTACCAAAAATTTAATCTTAAATTCGTCAGCACAAAAAAAATGTACGCAAAAAAATATTTTTCTTGTAATGGACACAAAAATATTTTTGTGAGTAATAAATTTATTTCGAAATTTCAACTATTTAATTCGAACGATTGCGATTTTTTTGTTTAACAATAATTATGGCTACAATTTGCAGAATATTAAAATTTAACACATCTATTTTTTTTTAATAGTAGTTTTTGTTAAAAATGATTTTTTTATCCCTAAATAGAATTTTTTCACCAAAAATATTAATTGAAATTAAAAAATATTCTTCATTAGTATTTTTTCCTGCTGAAGAGTTCTCGCTAGAAAATTGATACGTAAAAATAATCATCTAAATTATTTTTTTTCAAAAATTTAATCTTAAATTCGTCAGCACAAAAAAAATGTACGCAAAAAAAATTTTTTCTTGTAATGGACACAAAAATATTTTTGTGAGTAATTAATTTATTTCGAAATTTCAACTATTTAATTCGAACGATTGCGATTTTTTTGTTTAACAATAATTATGGCTACAATTTGCAGAATATTAAAATTTAACACATCTATTTTTTTTTAATAGTAGTTTTTGTTAAAAATGATTTTTTTATCCCTAAATAGAATTTTTTCAGCAAAAATATTAATTGAAATTAAAAAATATTCTTGATGGGTATTTTTTCCTGCTGAAGAGTTCTCGCTAGAAAATTGATACGTAAAAATTATCATCTAAATTATTTTTTACCAAAAATTTAATCTTAAATTCGTCAGCACAAAAAAAATGTACGCAAAAAAATATTTTTCTTGTAATGGACACAAAAATATTTTTGTGAGTAATTAATTTATTTCGAAATTTCAACTATTTAATTCGAACGATTGCGATTTTTTTGTTTAACAATAATTATGGCTACAATTTGCAGAATATTAAAATTTAACACATCTATTTTTTTTTAATAGTAGTTTTTGTTAAAAATGATTTTTTTATCCCTAAATAGAATTTTTTCACCAAAAATATTAATTGAAATTAAAAAATATTCTTCATTAGTATTTTTTCCTGCTGAAGAGTTCTCGCTAGAAAATTGATACGTAAAAATAATCATCTAAATTATTTTTTTTCAAAAATTTAATCTTAAATTCGTCAGCACAAAAAAATGTACGCAAAAAAATATTTTTCTTGTAATGGACACAAAAATATTTTTGTGAGTAATTAATTTATTTCGAAATTTCAACTATTTAATTCGAACCATTGCGATTTTTTTGTTTAACAATAATTATGGCTACAATTTGCAGAATATTAAAATTTAACACATCTATTTTTTTTTAATAGTAGTTTTTGTTAAAAATGAATTTTTTTTCCCTAAATAGAATTTTTTCACCAAAAATATTAATTGAAATTAAAAAATATTCTTCATTAGTATTTTTTCCTGCTGAAGAGTTCTCGCTAGAAAATTGATACGTAAAAATAATCATCTAAATTATTTTTTTTCAAAAATTTAATCTTAAATTCGTCAGCACAAAAAAATGTACGCAAAAAAATATTTTTCTTGTAATGGACACAAAAATATTTTTGTGAGTAATTAATTTATTTCGAAATTTCAACTATTTAATTCGAACCATTGCGATTTTTTTGTTTAACAATAATTATGGCTACAATTTGCAGAATATTAAAATTTAACACATCTATTTTTTTTTAATAGTAGTTTTTGTTAAAAATGAATTTTTTTTCCCTAAATAGAATTTTTTCACCAAAAATATTAATTGAAATTAAAAAATATTCTTCATTAGTATTTTTTCCTGCTGAAGAGTTCTCGCTAGAAAATTGATACGTAAAAATAATCATCTAAATTATTTTTTTTCAAAAATTTAATCTTAAATTCGTCAGCACAAAAAAAATGTACGCAAAAAAATATTTTTCTTGTAATGGACACAAAAATATTTTTGTGAGTAATTAATTTATTTCGAAATTTCAACTATTTAATTCGAACCATTGCGATTTTTTTGTTTAACAATAATTATGGCTACAATTTGCAGAATATTAAAATTTAACACATCTATTTTTTTTTAATAGTAGTTTTTGTTAAAAATGAATTTTTTTCCCTAAATAGAATTTTTTCACCAAAAATATTAATTGAAATTAAAAAATATTCTTCATGAGTATTTTTTCCTGCTGAAGAGTTCTCGCTAGAAAATTGATACGTAAAAATAATCATCTAAATTATTTTTTTTCAAAAATTTAATCTTAAATTCGTCAGCACAAAAAAATGTACGCAAAAAAATATTTTTCTTGTAATGGACCCAAAAATATTTTTGTGAGTAATTAATTTATTTCGAAATTTCAACTATTTAATTCGAACGATTGCGATTTTTTTGTTTAACAATAATTATGGCTACAATTTGCAGAATATTAAAATTTAACACATCTATTTTTTTTTAATAGTAGTTTTTGTTAAAAATGAATTTTTTTCCCTAAATAGAATTTTTTCACCAAAAATATTAATTGAAATTAAAAAATATTCTTCATGAGTATTTTTTCCTGCTGAAGAGTTCTCGCTAGAAAATTGATACTTAAAAATTATCATCTAAATTATTTTTTACCAAAAATTTAATCTTAAATTCGTCAGCACAAAAAAATGTACGCAAAAAAATATTTTTCTTGTAATGGACACAAAAATATTTTTGTGAGTAATTAATTTATTTCGAAATTTCAACTATTTAATTCGAACGATTGCGATTTTTTTGTTTAACAATAATTATGGCTACAATTTGCAGAATATTAAAATTTAACACATCTATTTTTTTTTAATAGTAGTTTTTGTTAAAAATGATTTTTTTATCCCTAAATAGAATTTTTTCACCAAAAATATTAATTGAAATTAAAAAATATTCTTCATTAGTATTTTTTCCTGCTGAAGAGTTCTCGCTAGAAAATTGATACGTAAAAATAATCATCTAAATTATTTTTTTTCAAAAATTTAATCTTAAATTCGTCAGCACAAAAAAAATGTACGCAAAAAAATATTTTTCTTGTAATGGACACAAAAATATTTTTGTGAGTAATTAATTTATTTCGAAATTTCAACTATTTAATTCGAACGATTGCGATTTTTTTGTTTAACAATAATTATGGCTACAATTTGCAGAATATTAAAATTTAACACATCTATTTTTTTTTAATAGTAGTTTTTGTTAAAAATGATTTTTTTATCCCTAAATAGAATTTTTTCACCAAAAATATTAATTGAAATTAAAAAATATTCTTCATTAGTATTTTTTCCTGCTGAAGAGTTCTCGCTAGAAAATTGATACGTAAAAATAATCATCTAAATTATTTTTTTTCAAAAATTTAATCTTAAATTCGTCAGCACAAAAAAATGTACGCAAAAAAAATATTTTTCTTGTAATGGACACAAAAATATTTTTGTGAGTAATAAATTTATTTCGAAATTTCAACTATTTAATTCGAACGATTGCGATTTTTTTGTTTAACAATAATTATGGCTAAAATTTGCAGAATATTAAAATTTAACACATCTATTTTTTTTTAATAGTAGTTTTTGTTAAAAAATGAATTTTTTTCCCTAAATAGAATTTTTTCACCAAAAATATTAATTGAAATTAAAAAATATTCTTCATGAGTATTTTTTCCTGCTGAAGAGTTCTCGCTAGAAAATTGATACGTAAAAATAATCATCTAAATTATTTTTTACCAAAAATTTAATCTTAAATTCGTCAGCACAAAAAAATGTACGCAAAAAAATATTTTTCTTGTAATGGACACAAAAATATTTTTGTGAGTAATTAATTTATTTCGAAATTTCAACTATTTAATTCGAACGATTGCGATTTTTTTGTTTAACAATAATTATGGCTAAAATTTGCAGAATATTGAAATTTAACACATCTAATTTTCTGCAAGATGGAAATTCTTAAACCACGACCTGGAATAAGGAAAAAGCTAATTTTAAAGATAATAAAGTACACGTAATGAAGTAAGTTCAATTAAATTAATTATATAATAGTAGATTATATATGAATACGTTGAGATAGTCCTCAAGGATCATCGGTAAGGATAATGATCCTTAGTTTGCTTGTCCTCATTATCGTCAATGTAAACATGGTTGAGAAAGACTTGGATTTGTTAAATTATTTTGTATTATAAAGACAGAAGATTTTTATTAATGTATTTTTATTTGATTTTTTATTAAAAATTAATTAATGTATTTTTTTAATGAACGATTGCGAGATATAATCATTTTTTGGGTTTAAAATTTTGGGTCATTAATATAACCTCATATGATTTTTTTTAAATCGCATTAAATCAAATAAACTAGTTAAAGTTTTGAAATAAATTACGCAGAAAAATCACAAGCTTGTGTTTGTGTCCAATACAAAAGAAATATTTTTTCGCATCCATTTTTCCATTTATTTTTAGATATAAAATTTATTTATTTAAATTTATTAAATTTATTATTTATTAAATTTGATAAATTTGATTGAAAAATACTGCAGATGATAATTTTTAGATATTAATTTTCTAATGAAAATGCTTCAGGAGAAAAAAATACTCATTAGGTGAAAACAAAAGAAGAAACTATAATCATTGGGAGTATTTAAAAAAAAAATCAATTTTTGGTGGAAAGTGCTCTAGAAAGAGAAAAATATTCATTTAAAATCGTTAATTTTCTAGGAAAATTTGATTCAGGATAAAAAATACTTAGGGGGAGTTTTTTTTATCCTCGGTCAGGTCTTTAATACCTATTTGACATATGAATATTTTTTAAATTTTACATACTTTTACAATTAATTTTTTATGAATTATATTGCTGGAATATTTGAATCAATTGAAATTTTTTTTAAGGCAACCGTAGGTTTTATCGTGTAGGTATAGTTGCCTATATCTATTATCTAGATAGAGTCCTTATTTAAAACATAAGTGAAAAAAGTCCCGTTTTTCAGATAAAATTTTTTATTGTAAAAAAATAGTCTAGAATAAATGAAAATTAACCTAAAAAAATTAAATAATTTTTATTGTTCACTGACTTTATTATATAAAAATTATATTACATTTATAACATATATTATTATATAAAAAAATTTGACAAGAAAAAATATATAAAATTTTGTTACATGATAAAAAAAAATCATCTTTAATGCCCACTACCAAAAAAAGTAAATTTTTTCGCATAAAACAAGGTTTAATAAAATTTTTATTAAACAATCTTAAAAGATTCAAATAGTTACATATAACAAAAATTGTTTTTAAAATATTTTATGAACAATGACAACTATCATCAAGACCTCATCAAATTGAACAAATACTTCCTTAATTCGTTTGTCCTTACAGAGAAATACGAATTTTTCTTTTAAATTATCCAAGTCTTTAATTCCCAGTAATTTAATGATGAAAATTTCTTCCCGCTGACTCTTTCATATATTCTTCTATTATATAAAATTACATGTACTTATCCCGTGGGTTTCTTAGTTATAAAGAAGCTACGCAAATGAAGCTCATATACGACGCGTAATTTCTTTCTTAGGGCCTTGTTTGACTGCTATATTAAACTCTGCATTTTTGTTGGAGCTGTTATTTGGCTGCACTGTGCAATTTCGCATTTAAAAGTTTTGAGTAACGATATATGTTACTCGTTAATCTTGCAGTTACACTGTAGGGCTGTCAAACAAGGCCCTTAGCTGGCTGATGTGTAATGATCCAGAGGAGGCCATATTATCGCAATCTCTGCTTTATATTTATGTCACAATGTCCACTGATACGAGTCCTGGGATATTACAAGGACATATCAATTATTTTATCAATCGTATACCGGGTGATTGATTTGTTGTTTTCGATATTCTTGGAATTGTCGTCGAAAAAGTCGTCGTCGGAAATTGTTGCTTTACTTTTTGTTTAAATCGAATTTCTTCGTGACATTTTGATGTTTAAATTGTAATTTTTTTTAAATGGAGCGAGTTTTTTTTTTGGTTTGCAAAAAGTAATGGCTATTATGGCTTTTAAATTAAATTATTGTTATTCTGTTCGCACTTGTTTTTGAATTTGTCGTGAAAATTCAAATTGCGCTTTCCAAAGTGAAAAGATTGCTTCTTGTAATTTTTAATTTTTTTTTATAACTGTTTAATTTTATGTAGACGTAATAATGATAATTGATAATAAATATTGATGATAATAATATATTCAAAATATAGAATTTTTGATAAATTAAATTTTATTTTCATCAATTTTTGTTAAAAATTGAAATTTTTTGGCATTTTTTTGGCATCTCTTTTTTGCCTTGAAATTTTATAAATTAAAACTTTTTTTATATATTCGTTGATTTTTGTCAATTTGCTTGGGTCTTTTTTACTCTTGAAGAATTTAAATATAAAAAATTGTAAAATCGTTTTTAGTCTAATAATAAATTTAAATTACCAAATCTTCGAAATATATGTAATTAAAAGAACAAGCTCTTTGCCTCTTGAAAAAAATTATATGGTCATTATGTAATTAGAATTTTTTATCGTATTAAATTACGGCTCCAATTTTCGTAAATTTTTGTTAAAATTTCAAAAATGTTCTTAATTTTCTTTTTGCCGTTAAAAAATGGAAAATAAAAATTTGCATACTGCAATTGGTCTGTATAATAATTCAATCATTTTTTAATATATGTAATTAAAGCAAAAAAAAATTAAATTATTTTTTATTTTAAGTGAATTTTATTTTTATTTCAGTTTTTAATGCAATGATAATAATTGAACAAAAAAATATTATTTTAATTATACATGAATTTGTAGATCTTTATTTTCGTTGATTTGTATAAAAAAAAAAGTTAAAAAAATTGGTTTAATCTTTTTTAATGTCCATTTCATATTTAAAAAAATGAAATGGCGAAAATATATTTTTTTTTAATAGTAAGCGATTATAATATGCACATGGGAAAAACCTTTTTGTTTATTTTTTATTTTAAAGGAATTTTATTTTTATTTCAGTTTTTATGCAATGATAATAATTGAACAAAAAAAAATATATTAATTATACATTCATAATAATACATGAATTTGTAGATCTTTATTTTCGTTGATTTGTATAAAAAAAAAAAAGTTTAAAAAATTGCCTTAGTCTTTTTTAATGTCCATTTCAGATAAAAAAAAATGGAAATCGTGAAAATATTTTTTTTTAGTAGTAAGTGATTTAATTAAAAAAAAAAGAATTTTTTTTTTTAATAATATCATTAACGACAAACAACAAAACAATTTATTGACAAACAAGACTAATGAACAAATGAAGCCTTAAAATATATTGCAAATAATTAATTCGGAAAACATTGAAATAAAGGAAAATAATATTTTCTTATACACTTTATATATACTCGTATTTTCCAAAAAATGAACAAATTTATTTTATACATGCTATAATAATATGTCCTTGTTTAAATTATCAAAGAAAATATAAATTGAAAAAATAAAAAATATTGACCAACTATAAAATTACGCATTTTGTAGAAAAAAATTTGTAGTAAAAATTATTTAAATAATTAAATACTAGTAAAAAAAAACACATTTTTGTTAAATGTTTAAACTTTTCATACAGAAGTTTCTATAGGCAACTGCAATAACCATTTTTATTATAAATAATATTTTAAAACTTCCGAATTTTGTAACAAGATTTAAAATATTTGTTTTATTTTTTTAAATAACTTTTTAAATATAAAACTGAAAGTACTAGTGATTTTTTCTTAAAAAAAGAGTAGGATTTAAATTTCATATTTCATAAATTTAATTGATATTTGGCAAGTTAATTGAGGAAAATTATATATATTAAATTAAAATACGTAAATAAATAAATTATTCTTTGCTTCTTAATTTTTTTTACGATTCACAATATATCTGTACAAAAAAAAATCATTTCTTGATACTTTCATTCTTTCATGCCACCCTCTTAATAATATTTAATTCAACCTACATCTTACATCGCGTTTCCCAACGATTTTTTCACATTTTAATATATATTTTTAATAATATATTATATATTTTTAAAAATATTAAAATAATATTTTTTAATATTTATTTAAAAAATATTAAAAAAATATTATTTAAAATTAAAATAACTAAAAATAATATTTTTAATAATATATACACCAATCTATTTTTAGGATTTTTTTTTAAATTAAAAATTAATAAATCTAGAATCAAATCCAGTTCAAACATAACCTAATAATGGAAATTAAATGGAAAAATCCCATTTCTTAATATCGATACAAATATAAAAAGTGACATGTGACATATTCACATCATTCAGCACATTTCCAATAGACCATTGTGTGCAACACGAGCTAAAATGACTTTTAAGGCTTCTTTTCCTTACGTTCGTGCATATTATGGCCTAGAATTCAACAAGGACTTTAAAACACGAGCAGCCGTTTGTATACTTTCACTGAATATCCTTGCAAATCCTTGGTAAAAATTAATTATATCAAATCATATATTTTCAGTCATTAATACTAGTAAGTATTTTTATTTACAGAATTTTTTTTTATTAAATAAACAGAATATTAATTATTTCGTGTGATTAAATATTACTTTAAAAATTTTATGATTTTCCACATCAATCAAATAATAATTTTTTAGACCCATACATTTTTTTTGTTTATATAAAAGACATTTATTACATTTTATTAAAAAAAATGTTTATATGTAAAAAAAAAATGTAATTTTATGATGATATTTCAATAAAATGTTTTTGGCAAGTAGTGTGAAATTTTCTTTTACTTTCTTATAAGTTAAATACTTTCTTATAAGTTTTAAAAAATTGAAAAAATGCATCACCTGTAGTAGTTTATATAATAAGCGATTTTTTTAAATAATATTTTAAAAAATCATTAAGGCGAATATTTAATAAAAATAATCAACTATATGTGTAAAATAATTTATAAAAGTCATTTTTCGAATATTTCTTTTAGTATGAGTATTTAGATTCGATATGACAACAGTGGATGGGGACTTTCTATAGGGTCATATATTATGCCTATTTTTAGAAAAAAAAAATTTTTTTAATAAACCTACATAATTTTCTTTTGAAGCAACAAAACATATTTCTAGTTAATAGAACAGGAAAAAAAACTTTGTTTGTATTTTCTCAGTTTTTTATACTTTTCGCCAACATAATTTTCAATTTTTTTTGATAACACAAATCCCACATTATCCACAATATTTTTGCTATATTTACAATTGGCGTTATCCCACAGGAACAGGTCACAATGCGAATAGTACAAGTACGTTGACCGGTTATTCACCCAAATTTATAATCCCTATATCGCAGTAGCCAGTGTTGCTGCAGTTTATCCCGAATATCCACATCCAAGCCACCTGCTATATATGTGCAGGATGCAACGCTAACCCTTCCAGGAATAGCCTGGAAGAGGGACACGTCCCTTTTCGCAGTTTCGTGCAACTGCAGTATTTATTCGTATAGGTTGTACAATTTGTTATGAACTTGATTTTATTGGAAAATATATGTGTGTTAGGGTTGTAGTGATATGGATGGACCTCTACAATATATGAGTTGACATATATTGGAAATTTGTTCATGCCGAAAAATTTTTAAATGATATTTACCAATGACTTTTGGAAGTTTATTGAAGAAGTTTATAGAAAAAAATTATGGAATTTAAAAAATATATTTATACAAAATATGTTGTGAATTTTTTCGCATAGAAATTAATTTAAATAAGAACAAAATGTATGGATTTTTTTTAAACAACTTACAGTTTCAAATATGATAATCCAAATCGCTTTTGCGATCTTTTTAAATAAGCACAATAAAAGATGCATTTTTAATCCTTAAAAGTTATTTCCTAAATTTATTGTTTCAATATTCTGGAGAAAAAAAAATCTGGTTAGAAAATCGATTATATATATTTATATATCTCTGAAATTTCGAAAAAAAATTGTATTTTTTCCAGGACCTTAAATAATTATTTCATCAATCAATGAATTATTGAACATATTTAACTTTGAATGTATTTTGGTCAACGTTAAATATGAAAATTTTTTGTCGAGACTTGTATTTAATTTTTGGATAAATTCAACATTTTTTTACAAAAAAATTTTTTGTAAATTTAAAATCCGATCCACTAGAGAGTTTTAAACGTAAAAATAATTCGTTCAATATTTGAGGCATTATTTTGCAGATATTAATATTTTTAAATGGACTTTTCATGTTAAAATTTTCGATATTTATTTTCACCTGAAAAACGAATCAGTGGAACATTTTCTAACAAGAAATGATGTCAGGATTCTAAAGCTGCAACTAGTTTTGCAATAAATTTTGAAAAATTAATTAAATAAACACATTTCTTTCGTTACTAAATTTATTTTATTATACATTTATAAACTTTTAAACCAATTTTCTTCAATTTCATTTCCACTTTTTTATTAATTGCTTATAAAACTTTCCACGTCAGCTTTAACTCTTACCATTTTCATCATTGTAAAAAAACTCTAATATCAAATACAGCAAAAGCTATATTTGACGATATTAAACTCTCAAAATAAAAATATTAATAATTTAAAAAAAAAATTTTACAAAAAATATATTCTCAATAAACGCGCTTTGCAACAAAAAAAGTCTGTTTTCAATTTTTTTTCAGTTACTTAAACCACTTAACTAATCATTGTGCACAGCTTTAGCTTTGTATTTGATTACCAACCCAAGAAATCCTTTGTATAGGTAAATTATAATTTATTTTATTGATCTAAACAAAAAAAACGTATATTATGTTTATCTATCCGCAAATAGACGTTGCTTTCTATCTTTCCCTCTTCGCAAAGTTGCGCTTTCGTGAAGTGTCTGCTGCGCATTTGATTTGGTAATTAAGGAACGTTAATTGAGGAAACTCACCAAGGATAATTCCTACGTATATTATACGAGTATAGTCCGTCACTTGGTGAATCTCGTTTTTCCACTCGCATTTTCGCAAATCGCTCAGACGTAACTCAAAAAACATAATTTTCCGAAGAAAACTAAATTGATAATTTTTCGTTGTATATTTTTGTATGTCCATTATCTAAAAAAAAATTAATAATAAACTAGCCTTTTTTGTGGTTAAAAATTTATTTTCTAAATACAATTTTTTTTATTTTTATATCGTACATTAAATTTTCCCTGTAAAATCTCCAGTAATAAAAGTAATTTATAACGTGATTGATTTTTTTTTATGTGATTTTAAATAATCCCGATTTTGCGCTTAGTGTAGAAGTAGCAAAAATTTTGTTTAAAATTTTTTTTTTTTAGATAAGAAATGTAGAATTTCAAGTTGTATCAAAAAAACCTAACTTTCCGAGGAAAACTAAATTGATGATATTTTTGTGTCTCCATTATCTAAAAAAAAAATTAATAATAAGATAATTAATTAAAACTACCTTTTTTGTGGTTAAAATTTTATTTTCTTAATACAATTTTTTTTTTTTTTTTTTTACATCATATTAAATTTTCTCTGTAAAATCTCCAGTAATAAAATTAATTTATAGCGTGATTGATTTTTTTTTTTGATTTTAAATAATCTCGATTTTGCGCTTTGGTGTAGAAGAAGCAAAAATTTTATTTAAAATTTTTTTTTTTTTTAGTAAATGTAGAATTTTGAGTTGTGTCAAAAAAACCAAATTTTCCGAGGAAAACTAAATTGATGGTTTCTCGTTGTATATTTTTGTATCCCATTATCAAAAAAAAAAATTAATAATAAGATAATTAATTAAAACCACCTTTTTTGTGGTTAAAAATTGATTTTCTTAATACAATTTTTTTTAATTATTTTTACATCATATTAAATTTTCTCTATAAAATCTCCAGTAATAAAATTAATTTATAGCGTGATTGATTTTTTTTTTTTGATTTTAAATAATCTCGATTTTGCGCTTTGGTGTAGAAGAAGCAAAAATTTTATTTAAAATTTTTTTTTTTTAGTAAATGTAGAATTTTGAGTTGTGTCAAAAAAACCAAAATTTCCGAGGAAAACTAAATTGATGGTTTCTCGTTGTATATTTTTGTATCCCATTATCAAAAAAAAATAATAATAATAAGGTGATAAATTAATAAATAATTATATATATATATATATATAATAAATTAATAATTTGAAACTAGCCTGTTTTTGTGGTTAAACTTTATTTTTTTTTACAAATTTTTTTAATATTTTAAAATCATATATTAAATTTTCTCTCCAATAATAAAATTAATTTATAGCGTGATTGATTTTTTTTTGTGATTTAAAATAATCTCGATTTCGCGATATGGTGTAGAAGTAACAAAAATTTTATCTTAAAATTTTTATTTTATTTTAGATAATAAATGTAGAATTTTAAGTTGTGTCAAAAAAAACAAATTTTCCAAGGAAAACTAAATCGATGATATTTTTGTGTCTCCATTATCTAAAAAAAAAATTAATAATAAGATAATTAATTAAAACTACCTTTTTTGTGGTTAAAAATTGATTTTCTTAATACAATTTTTTTAAATATTTTAAAATCATATATTAAATTTTCTCAAAAAAATTTCCAATAATAAAATGAATTATAATTAAATGATGTAGATAGAAGTAGCAAAAACTTTATCTTAAAAAAAAAATTTACTTTTAATAATACATGTGGAATTTTGAGTTGTGTCAGTCTACATCTCGACAAAGGACAAACTGTTTGTATTTACTATAAATTATCATCAAAGTTAAAGTGATATGAAGAAGTCTGAACATGCAGATTAGTGCCAAAAAAACTATAATTGGAATCATATGAACAAATTGTAAACGGAACATGAAAATTGTAATTAGTTTGAGTGTCATCTGGAAGTAATTTAAAGTTGTTTGATATTCGAAATTGTTGTCTATACGGAAAATTTGTGGTCAATAAAAAGGGAAAAAAATTGGAAATAGGGAAAGAGCAAATACGACATGGACAAAGTAAATTAAACGTAATTAGTTAATTTTAAAAAAGAAAATTTTTAATTATATATTTTTGATTTTTTAAATTTTTTTTAACATACCTAAGTCATGTAAATAAATTTATAAATCGATGTTATATATTTTTTGATATAAAGATTAATTGTTAATCAGCAAATTACATAATTATTCATAACATTAAAAAAAAATCACTCAACAAAAAATTAAATTTTCACACATAAGACAAAATAAAATAAAATTTAGAAACAAGATAGTTTTAATTAATTTTAAAGATATTATTAAAATTTAACTCTTTCTAACTATGGCTATATAAGTTATAAGTATAAAAGACAATGAGAAAAAATTATTAACGAGAAAATATTTTTTAATTTGAAATAATTTCGATATGAAACTATTAAAAAAAATCATATAAAAAACTGAAACATTTTTTTTTGTAATATATCAGAAAATGTAAATTGTATAATTGTGAAATGTTCTTTTTCGTCGTGAAAGAAAATGTGGAAATTCAAAAATGAGATAACGAAACGTCAGACACGATTTTCAAAGTGAAACTTTTCTTAGTAGTTTTTTAAATGGTGAACGTTTTGCATCCGCAAAGTTAAATTAGTTCTTAATCTAAAATGCCCACTCGCAAATTTTAATTATTACCTTTAAATGACTCCAGACGTATAATACGAATTTTAAGACGAAGTCTTCAAATTTTTTAATTGAAAATTTTTATAATTAATAATTTTGACAATAAAATATGTAATAAATATTTGAAAAAATAAATTTGACACATTGGCTTGATCGATATAATTTTAAAAAATGTATATATTTTTTACTTTTCCCCATCTGAAGTACTTTTAAATGCTTGCCATAATATTTTTAAAAAAAATTTATATATTAAAAAATTTCCCATATGTGAATTTCATAAATTTCATAAATTTCATAAAATAAATTTAAAATTTTTAAATAATTTTTTTTTTAATTTATTTTATGAAATTTGCATTAAGGAGTAAAAACTGATAAATTATTTTACAAAATTTAAAAAAATATATATTCTCATATATATCTGCATCTTGGAACAAAAAGGGCCAATGTCCAAAATATGGAGCCAATGTGCAGGAGAATTCTAAAAAAATATAAAAAAAACTAAAAAAAATATTGTACGCTGTTAATTCACCAAATAACGTGAATAATTAAAATAAAAAACTTATATAATTTTAAAATAAAAATGAATATATAAAAAACGTTGTAAGATATTTTTTTGAAACTACATTTTTCATGATTATGTTTTTTCGATACATTTTCTTGATGAAAATTTTGAAATTTGCATTAAGAAGTATAAAACTGATAAATTATTTTACAAAATTTTATAAAAAAAATATTATCCTCATAATATATCTGTATCTTGGATCAAAAAGGGCCAATGTCCAAAATATGGAGCCAATGTGCATGAAAATGTAAAAAACTATAAAAAAACAAAAGAAAATATTTTACGCTGTTAATTCACCAAATAACGTGTATAATTAAAACAAAAAACTTATATAATTTTAAAATAAAAATTAATAAAATATAAAAATATATAAAAATAATTTTATGAAAACCATTAAGGAATTGTTTGAAAAAACATTTTCCGATGCATTATAATATTGAATATTGGCCATTTTTGTACCTAGGTAAAGATATATATATATATATATATATAACACTGTAAAATATTTTTTTGAATTTACATTTTTCATGATTATGTTTTTTCGATACATTTTCTTGATGAAAAATTGAAATTTGCTTTAAGAAGTATAAAACTGATAAATTATTTTACAAAATTTTATAAAAAAAAATATTCTCCTTATATATATCTGCATCTTGGAACAAAAATGTCCAAAATATGGAGCCAATGTGCATGAAAATTCAAAAAAACCAAAAAAAATACTTTACGCTGTTAATTCACCAAATAACGTGAATAATTAAAATAAAAAACTTACATAATTTTTAAATAAAAATTAATATATAAAAAACGTTGTAAGATATTTTTTTGAAACTACATTTTTCATGATTATGTTTTTTCGATACATTTTCTTGATGAGAAAAATGAAATTTGCATTAAAAAGTATAAATCTGATAAATTATTTTACGAAATTTTATAAAAAAAAATATTCTTATATATATCTTCATCTTGGAACAAAAATGTCCAAAATATGGAGCCAATGTGCATGAAAATTCAAAAAAACAAAAAAAAATACTTTACGCTGTTAATTCACCAAACAACGTGAATAATTAAAATAAAAAACTTATATAATTTTTAAATAAAAATTAATATATAAAAAACGTTGTAAGATATTTTTTTGAAACTACATTTTTCATGATTATGTTTTTTCGATACATTTTCTTGATGAGAAAAATGAAATTTGCATTAAAAAGTATAAATCTGATAAATTATTTTACGAAATTTTATAAAAAAAAATATTCTTATATATATCTTCATCTTGGAACAAAAATGTCCAAAATATGGAGCCAATGTGCATGAAAATTCAAAAAAACAAAAAAAAATACTTTACGCTGTTAATTCACCAAACAACGTGAATAATTAAAATAAAAAACTTATATAATTTTTAAATAAAAATTAATATATAAAAAACGTTGTAAGATATTTTTTTGAAACTACATTTTTCATGATTATGTTTTTTCGATACATTTTCTTGATGAGAAAAATGAAATTTGCATTAAAAAGTATAAATCTGATAAATTATTTTACGAAATTTTATAAAAAAAAATATTCTTATATATATCTTCATCTTGGAACAAAAATGTCCAAAATATGGAGCCAATGTGCATGAAAATTCAAAAAAACAAAAAAAAATACTTTACGCTGTTAATTCACCAAATAACGTGAATAATTAAAACAAAAGACTTATATAATTTTTAAATAAAAATTAATATATAAAAAACGTTGTAAGATATTTTTTGAAACTACATTTTTCATGATTATGCTTTTCGATACATTTTCTTGATGAAAAAATTGAAATTTGCATTAAGAAGTATAAAACTGATAAATTATTTTACAAAATTTTCTAAAAAAAAAATTATTCTCCTTATATAATATATACATATATATTGACTCTATCTATACATAGAAGCTTTATGAAAGCATCGATATATATTCACGTGAAATACGGGAAAGCCTGCGCATTGTGCTACGAGCTTTTCCACGATTTCCCGCAGATTCGCGCGACTATAAAACCCGCTCCGAACCGCTCGCAACCGTTCAGAACGCGCTCGACCACAACCGGCGCACCGTTGCAAACAAACCGCTCAAAACCACGTGACACAAGTGAGCAAAATAACTCCGAGCACGAGCATGTCCACAACTGACCACTCGCTGGTGTTGGTCGCCCTAGCGGACGCCCGCAGCGTGTCCCCAATGACCCCATCACCGTCCAGGGAAATGCGCGGCATCCGCTTATTCCGGGCGATCAGCAGAAAGTTGGCGCGCCATCGTCGCCATCGCCGTCACGAACACTGCGAAGAGGACTCGCGTTCCTCCAGCACCGACAGCTGCAGCTCAACATCGGCCGGCCGCCGGTGCTCCGCAACCACCAAGAAGACATCCGCCGAAGATGCCCTGTCCTCCGGCGAATCCGGCTTCCGATCGGTCAGTCCGCATCACATGTCCAGCAGTTCCAGTGACGCCGGCAGTGATTCGAGTAAAGGCACGTCGCGACACCAACACTCCACGTCCGCCGAGAGCATCCGCAAAGTATTCCTCAACTTAACATTGAGCGGCAATCGCTCGAAATCTTGCACCGGCAGCGAGCACAAACGGTGCCCCGCCTCCAAGAAAGCACCGCCGAAGAAAATACTACGGCCGCCCGTCAGTTATACGTACGTGAAGGGCCTGTCCGGCCTGCCGACGCAACGTGTGCCGAAGAATCTACCGCGCGTGTACATGAACAGCGCCTGTGGTTGTAGTATGCAGTACATTGCCTCGCTGAATAGATAAACATGTTCTAGAAGTTCTTCAGTGCTGGTAGTTGTTGGACCGAATCGTTCGAATACACGCATTCTCAAACAGACTGTTTAAATGATTATTTAACGGCGATTGGATTAAATGCCAGTTTACACTAATCGAAGAAATTGCGTAGTGTAAATTCGGCATTAATTGGTCGAGGCAACAAATAAATTTTACAAGGATTGAAACGATTTTTCCGCATGGTAAAAATTTGCGTAATTTAAAAAATATTTTCCATGTAATATGCGATTTCTCTTATGACTATTGCGATTTTTTAGTCTTAAGCTTAACTGACTATGTGTATAAATCAACCGACATTTTTTACGAGGTCCTAATTATAATTTGGGATCTACAAAATCTGTAAAATTAAAAAAAAAATCGCGTATTGAATTGTATAATTAACTAAAACCACCATTTTTTTTATTTAATCTTGTTAAATGTTCTCTTATCTATTTAATTTATTTAATAAGGACTATTTTTAAATTTATTTTTATTTTCATTTTGTTGATTTATTCATTTTTGGTATCACAAATCGATATTTTCGTTAATTGTTAATTTGTATTGTTTATAAGCCATTTTTGAAATACTTTTGTCATTTAAAAAAATATAAAAATATTTTATATTAATACTTCCGTCATGTTGACTTATTTATTTAATTGTATATCACTCGGGATTCGTGCAGAGGTATTTTATTTCGTTTGTATCTTGTGCTACTGATGATGGGGGGCATAGCCTTCGAAATGCGCATCTAGCTTGTTACGGTATTTCGGTGATATTCTATATTACCATTTTTTTTATTGTAAAAAACAATTTAATTCAACTATCCGCAGTTTAAACTCGTATTTTATGATAGAAATATATAGTTATTAAAAACGAGTTCATATTAACTATTTACAGGAATTTGCATTGCACCAAAAAAAAAAACAATTAAATATGCTGTCTGAAAAAAAAATTGTCATGCAAGGAGCCACTGCAAAATTGCATATTGCAATTCGGTTAATTGTTTAAGTATATCTTATTAAAAGTCTGATATTGTAAGCCATTTTTCAGATAACATTAAATGCACTGATATATTATACAGTACTCAATTTATAATAAAAATATATATTAACAAATTATTCCCTTTTTAGTGCCTTGTAGTCCCGTAATATATTATTGATAAAATAAATTAAATATATAACGAAAATTTCCGGTTTTAGTTCAAAATACCACCTTAGAAAAAATCATTTAATAACAAAATCCACTCAAGTCGTATAAATCGAAGAAAAATATATATTCAATTTAAAAAATGTTAACTCGAGATAGTCCTTGAATTATCCTTGAATGGATTGAAGAAATTGTAATCGCAAAATCAATTCAAATTTAATCTGGTGATTTTTTTTGTTGGTTTGTAAGTTTTGTAAATTCCTAATTTGTTGATAATTCGTTTTAAAAATAATAATTCGTTTTTTAATTTTCAATTTGGTACTTTATAAAATATTATTTATAAGTTTATAAATTTTCTTACACATTGAAATTAATGACTCCTTCAAATTTTTGAAGTAAATTAAGAAAAAAAAATTATAATTGCGAAATATTAAGTGTTTTATTTATAATATTAAAAGGTTATATTTTAAAAAATTTAATAAATTTGTCTCCGAAAGAAATTTAAATTAAAAAAGCAATGTGGAATTGTCTATTGATAATTCTTGTACTTTTATTTCGAATTTTTTATTTTTGGTCAAATATTTTGCGAAATATATGCCAAAAATTTTTTTGAATGAGTTCAAATTGCAATAGTAAAATAGATTAGTGATAGAAATTAAGAAATTTCAAAGTTTTTTAATGCGTTAAAATTAATTTGGGATAGAAATTTAAAAAGGTAGTTTTCAAAAATTTAAGTAAATTAAATTTCTTTCCAGATTAAGAAAAAAAAATTATATAATTGCGAAATATTAAGTCTTTTAAGTTATTTATTTATAATATAGAAAAAGTACTGTTTTAAAAAAATATAATAAATTTTTATCTCCAACAGAAATTTAAATTTAAAAAGAAATTGTCTATTAATAATTCTTGTACTTTTATTTCGAATTTTTAATTTTTGGTCAAATATTTCACGAAATATATGCCAAAAAAAATTTTATTGAGTTAAAATTGAAATAGTAAAATAGATTAGTGATAGAAATTAAGAAAAAAAAATTTCAAGTTTTTGAATGCGTTAAAATTGATTAGTGATAGAAATTTAAGTAAATTAAATTTCTTTCAAGGTTCAGAAAGTAAATTAAGGAAAAAAATATATTTATAATATTTAAAGGTACTCTTTTAAAAAATATAATAAATTTGTCTCCGACAGAAATTAAAATTTAAAAAGAAATGTCTATTGATAATTCTTGTACTTTTATTTCGAATTTTAAATTTTTGGTCAAATATTTCACGAAATATATGCCAAAAAAAATTTTGAATGAGTTATAATTGCAATAGTAAAATATATTAGTCATAGAAATTAAGAAAAAAAAAATTCAAAGTTTTTGAAAGCGTTAAAATTGATTAGTGATAGAAATTAAGAAAAATAGTTTTCAGTAAATTAAATTTCTTTCCGGATTAAGAAAAAAAAATTATATAATTGCGAAATATTAAGTTATAATGTTGATGTTTAATTTTTTTTTAAATATAATAAATTTGTCTCCAAAAGAAATAAAATTAAAAAAAAAATATGGAATTGTCTATTGATAATTCTTGTACTTTTATTTCGAATTTTTAATTTTTGGTCAAATATTTCACGAAATAAATGCCAAAAAAAATTTTGAATGAGTTAAAATTGAAATAGTCAGAAATTGATAGAAATTAAGAAACAAAAATTTTCAAAGTTTTTGAAAGCGTTAAAATTGATTAGTGATAGAAATTAAGAAAAATAGTTTTCAGTAAATTAAATTTCTTTCCGGATTAAGAAAAAAAAATTATATAATTGCGAAATATTAAGTTATAATGTTGATGTTTAATTTTTTTTTAAATATAATAAATTTGTCTCCAAAAGAAATTAAAATTTTAAAAAATATATGGAATTGTCTATTGATAATTCTTGTACTTTTATTTCGAATTTTTAATTTTTGGTCAAATATTTCACGAAATATATGGCAAAAAATATTTTGAATGAGTTAAAATTGAAATAGTCAGAAATTGATAGAAATTAAGAAACAAAAATTTTCAAAGTTTTTGAAAGCGTTAAAATTGATTAGTGATAGAAATTAAGAAAAATAGTTTTCAGTAAATTAAATTTCTTTCCAGATTAAGAAAAAAAAATTATATAATTGCAAAATATTAAGTGTTTTAAGTTATAATGTTGATGTTTAGTTTTTTTTAAATATAATAAATTTGTCTCCAAAAGAAATTAAAATTTTAAAAAATATATGGAATTGTCTATTGATAATTCTTGTACTTTTATTTCGAATTTTTAATTTTTGGTCAAATATTTCACGAAATATATGGCAAAAAATATTTTGAATGAGTTAAAATTGAAATAGTCAGAAATTGATAGAAATTAAGAAACAAAAATTTCATAGTTTTTGAATGCGCTAAAATTGAAATAGTAAAATAGATAGATAAAAATTAAAGAAAAAAATTTTTTTTTATGTGCAATATTAATAATATTTCACGAAATACATGCCAAAAAAGTGTAAATCTTCATATTTAACTTCAAAATTGTTTTATAATTTCTGAGTGAAGAAAATGTTTGATAAACTGATTTCAAACGAAAAAAAATCTTCTAATCAATTAAAATTTTTCAAAATTCCACTCCACCATCAAAAATAATATTTAATCTTCGTATCAAACTGAAACGGCTCAACCATTTTTTAACCCATAGTCCACGCTATCCTTCCTCCACGTCCTTGCGGTGCCAAAAATAAAAACGTCCTTCTTACACGCACAACGTTATTCATAAACATGAACGTTGTTGATGACGATTTCACGTACACGCGTAACGAACGATGACTACGTTGTGGCCCAATTTCCATTTGCAAGGCAGAGGAACTGAACTCTTCAGCGTACCCTCCTCCTGCGGAGGAACCGTTCGGGCCAACACTACGTCATGACCTGATTTCATTCAACTTGTATGGTTTTTGGGGGGATGTTGGGGACGTTATAGCCGAGTAATGTGTCAGTTAATTCTCTTCAGTTGGATTTTGCGCAGGGGTGGAGTTAGGAGGGAATGGGGTGCATTTTTGCGGTGGTGGTTTTGTCTTTGGCAAGTGAGAAATCATGGTTTTGAAAAATTTATATTGTCGATTTGGTAAATTAACGACGTTGTTTGATTTTAAAAAAAAATTGAAATTTAGAAAACTATAAAAAAACTTACGAGTAAAATTGTGCGAATTTTTTGCGATTAAATCGAGTATTTAAACAATCTAATTTATTGGCAAAAAAAAATTATTTCGATTATTTTAGGATGGGGTGTTGAATATTGATAAAATGAAATGTTTAATAAAAAAATATTTTTTTGTATTATTATTTTTTTTACACAAATTCTGATGAAATGTGTTTTAATTTTTCTAAATTTTCATTTATTTTTTGTCTAAAATTCGTTGCCAAATTTCTTTGGCGTTAAAAATATTTAAAATGCTTAAATTATGAATTTTTATTTTATGTAAAATCTAAAAATAGTCCACACCAAAATAAAGTACCGTACAAATTAAAATGCATCACAAAATATTCTCATTCTCAAAATATTTAAAAATATATAAAATATCATATATAAAAATATTCTCAAAAATTTATTTTTATCCCTGAAAAAGTATTGTATTATTCTTCAGTAGATTTGCAAAAAAAAAAAAACCGAATATAGAATATTGCATTATAGAATGCTAAAATAAACATTCAAATGTATAAATTAAATTTTACGAACATTGCGAGTTTTTTTTTAAATTATAAAATAAAAGAGCTTAAAAATTAAAAAATATATATAAGATATATCAAAAATTATTTATTTGTACAATTCATCAAGAGAAAATGAGATAATCAAGATTTATTGCTTATATTCAAGGTATGGACTGAAGATGCAGTGCAAACTGCTGAAACGGGGGAAGACGTATTGCACCGATGTCTCTAATTGATCGGTTTTATTGATTATTTAATTATATAATTAGAATTAAACTCATTTATAATGCTGCGAAGTATTTCGAATTAAATAGTTGGGGGTTTAGTTTATTTTTCAATGTTTTTTGTTTTTTGGAAAAGTATTGTACGTGGCAAATTTAAGAAAAATTTATTTGTATTAAAAAAATTGTTTTGCATTTAAATCCAATTTTTTTAATTAAATTAATCCAATTAATTCATTAAATTTTAATAAAAATTACTTGCTATTTGTTTATTTTTAAAATAGTTTGTTTGATTTGGATGTATTTATATTTGTTTATTTTTTTCTTGTAAATTCGATGCAATTTCTACAAATAATAGAAATAATAGAAATTTTCTAAGAAAATTTTCCCAGAAAATTGGTTTAAAAATAAATAAAATACAAAATAAAAAAACATACATAATTTTACATGTTTCGTAAATTAATTTTTATATTTATTTACTGCAAAATGCTATAATTTTTCGAAGAAAGTTAAAAATGTTCTTATTTTATTGCTCAACTTATTTTTGAAACTTAACAAAAAAATTATAAAGTGAGTCCAAAGAACCTCCAAGCAGTTTAAAAAACTTTACTTAACATTTTTTTTGGAATAAAAATATTAATTCGATCAAATAAATATAAAATTTTCTATCCTTGCCCTAAGTATATATAAAATATCAAAATCTACCATTCTTAAAAAAAAATTAATAAAAGTGGTTTTTTATTTAATTTAATAACATTTAATAAAATTCTTTAATAAAGAATTTTTTATGTTTGTTTGGATGCGTTTATTTATTTAATTCGATGCAATTTTTGAGAACTAAAAATAAAAACTGCATCTTCAAAGTTCGATCTTTCAGCGCAATTTTTTTTTTGTAAATAAACTACAGGGTGGACTTGCATAATTAATTTTTAATATTCAATAGTTGTTTTTTGCAATTTCACTACAATTTCACCTCAATTTCTTGTGGTAGATTAATATTTTTTGAAAAAAAAAACTATTTCACATTTATTGATCAAGTCATTTCTGAAAAGTATTTTTTTCGAAATTAATATAAAAATTATTCAAAGAATCTTACTAATATGAAAATTTTGCGAACATTTTTTTGCGTTGGAAGATGTTTTCTTCTATCTTTGCTTGAATATATAAGATTTTTTTATTTAATTTGAAACATTTTAACGTTGAAACATTTTTGAAATTGATTCTTCATGTGGTAATATTGTATCCATCCATTCGCGCTTACTGAACTCTTACTAAGAGCGATTTATAATTTTGTTCAAATCTAAATTTGGCTCAGACACGACTTATTGTCATCACCACCCCCGACACAGTTATGATCACTACAACCCTTCCTTCAATTAACCATTTAAATCTGTACGACAGCTGTCAAATCTATGAATAGATTTCCATAGAATTCTTGTCCCAATCCTTATCGTGTGTAGAGTTACATCCAAGTAAAATGGATCTCTTCTATATTCGCATTTTAACGTTCAAATAATGAATATTGGGGCAAGCTTAAGAATTTTTTATTTTATTTTTGTAATTTCATACATGAAAACTCTACGAAGGCACATTTTTTTGTACAAAAACCCTTGTCAAATTATATTAATAAATTAAAACATAAAAACACAATTATGCAACGAGAATTTAATGAATATACATAGTTATATATATTTTTTTTAAATTTTGATATTTGATATTTTTTTATAATATATCATATTTTATTATAGTTTTTGATATTCTATACTATTATTATTTATATATCTTATAATCAATAATATAAAATATTATTGATTATCTAAAATAATTTTTTATTTTCACGATGTTTTGTAAAAAGCATAAACTAAAATAAAAATGACAATCAAAATAAAATAGAAAATATAAAATCATTTATTTATAAGGATTTGTTGCAACAATGTTTTGAATTTTTTTCCAAAAAGCATTCAATCATTTAAATATTTAAAATTCAAATAATAGCTGAAAAGTTGTGATTTTTTTTCAGGACAATCCTGTCGAAATTCTGAAAATTGTACAAAGTTCTACCTAAAAAAAAATTTACAAAATTTTACTTCACGATTTGATTTGATATATTATTTATTTATATTTACTTCACAAAATTTATTTGGTTTTTTGATTGTTTTAAATTTGAAAAAGTTTTTTCCGCAATACAATGACCATAGATTTATTTTTTTAACAGTTTTATAGGAATAAAATAAATCAAAAAATGTAAAATATTTTTTTAATAAGGATTTGTTAAAAGAATGTTTTAAATTATTCAAAAAATCAATCAATCGTTTTAATATCTAAAATTCAAATAATATCTAAAAAGTTGTGAATTTTTGTCCAGGACAATCCTGTCGAAATTTCTGAAAATTGTACAAAGTTCTACCGAAAAAAAATTTACAAAATTTTACTTCGCAATTTTTATTTCACAAAATATATCATTTTTTTTGTTTTAATTTTGATCTAGTAAATTTCAATTTTTTCCGCAATACACTAAAATCACAATCATTTTTTTTTTTTACAGTTTTACAGTTACTTTTGCATCTACCAACAAAATTTTAGAAAATACCAAATTAAATTTTAATTATAACATTCATATAACCAATCACCAAATCTTTTAAAATTTATTCCCAATTCATATATCCTTCATAAAAAAAAAAAACCATTTCATCTGACCCACACTCTACCACACCATAACTATACATTTCCAAATTTATGAATAAATATTACCATCGCACCGCTGTGCCTCTATATAGTAGCCAGTGTTGCCGCATTTACCGGGCTTCAGGAAGTGCTCATGTCGTTCACACTCTCTGACGTCATCGACGCACCCACCAATCAAATCACTGCCCTAGTTTCAGCTCAAACCGACGATCAATCCTCCGCACTTATAACCGAAAATCAATTTTTTTCAAATTTTAGTTGAGTATTTCATAAAAAAAATTATGTTTATATATTATTTTGAAAAATCCTAGGAAATGTTTTTCTTTTTCAATTTTTTTTTGCATTGGTTAATATCTATTTTAAAGCCTTCTGCATTGAGCACTTAAATTTTTTTTTTATCGAATTCTTCTATGAAATAATTAATTTTTAGAAAAAAATCATATTTAATCATTTTTAGCAATTTCAGTTCAGTATTGAATAAAAAAAAATTGTTTATATATTATATTGAAAAATCCTATCAAATGTTTTTCTTTTTCAAATTTTTATGCATTGCTTAACATCTATTTTAAAGCCTTCTGCATTGAGCACTTAAATTATTTTTTTTATCGAATTCTTCTACGAATTAATTAAAATTTAAGAAAAAATCATATTTAATCATTTTTAGCAATTTCAGTTCAGTATTTCATAAAAAAAAAATGTTTATAATTATTTTGAAAAATCCTAGCAAATATTTTTGCATTGTTTAACATCTATTTTAAAGTCTTCTGCATTGAGCACTTAAATTTTTTTTTTATCGAATTCTTCTCTGAATTAATTAAATTTAGAAAAAATCATATTTAACCATTTTTATCAATTTTAGTTCAGTATTTAATAATAAAAAAATGTTTATATATTATATTGAAAAATCCTAGGAAATGTTCCTTTTTTCATTTTTTTTGCATTGCTTAACATCTATTTTAAAGCCTTCTGCATTGAGCACTTAAATTATTTTTTTTATCGAATTCTTCTACGAATTAATTAAAATTTAAGAAAAAATCATATTTAATCATGTCTTCATTTTTATCAATTCTCGTTCAGTATTTCATAAAAAAAAAATGTTTATGTTATTTTGAAAAATCCTAGGAAATGTTTCTTTTTTTCATTTTTTTTTGCTTTGTTTAACATCTGTTTTAAAGTTTTCTGCATTGAGCACTTAAATTTTTTTTTTTATCGAATTCTTCTCTGAATTAATTAAATTTAGAAAAAATCATATTTAACCATTTTTATCAATTTTAGTTCAGTATTTAATAATAAAAAAATGTTTATATATTATATTGAAAAATCCTAGGAAATGTTCCTTTTTTCATTTTTTTTGCATTGCTTAACATCTATTTTAAAGCCTTCTGCATTGAGCACTTAAATTATTTTTTTTATCGAATTCTTCTACGAATTAATTAAAATTTAAGAAAAAATCATATTTAATCATGTCTTCATTTTTATCAATTCTCGTTCAGTATTTCATAAAAAAAAAATGTTTATGTTATTTTGAAAAATCCTAGGAAATGTTTCTTTTTTTCATTTTTTTTTGCTTTGTTTAACATCTGTTTTAAAGTTTTCTGCATTGAGCACTTAAATTTTTTTTTTTATCGAATTCTTCTCTGAATTAATTAATTTTAGAAAAAATCATATTTAATCATTTTTATCAATTTTAGTTCAGTATTTAATAATAAAAAATTGTATATATATTATTTTGAAAAATCCTAGCAAATGTTTTTGCATTGCTTAACATCTATTTTAAAGTCTTCTGCA
Organism: Leptodirus hochenwartii; assembly: GCA_947310635.1. NCBI lineage: Eukaryota > Metazoa > Arthropoda > Insecta > Coleoptera > Leiodidae > Leptodirus > Leptodirus hochenwartii. The sequence continues at coordinate 2,673,596 of OX371179.1, forward strand.
TTGAGCAATTAAAATTATTTTTTTAACAAATTCTCGGAAATAATTAATTTTTAGAAACAATAAAATTTAATCCTGTGTTCATTTTTATCAATTTCAGTTCAGTATTTCATAAAAAAAAAATGTATATGTTATTTTGAAAAATCCTAGGAAATGTTCCTCTTTTCCAAATTCTTTTGCATTACTTAACATCTATTTCAAAGTCTTCTGCATTGAGCACTTCAAATTATATTTTTATCGAATTCTTCTCTGAAATAATTAATTTTTACAAAAATCACATTTAATCATGTCCTCCTGTAAAATGACCTTTTTCGCGATATCGTGGCTACGTCATCCACACACCCTTCCCCCTTTCATCCCGTTTGCGCCAGTGTTGGCGAGTGCATTGCCCGCGAGCCAGCAATGTCCCTATTCCTCTCTCACGCACGGAATATTATATAGTGTCCTGGCGAGGTCCTTGGCCTCGCCAGAATGTGTGTACGGTTCCCCGGGATAGCTATCTTTATACACCAGAAACTGGGTTACTACGATGTTATATGCAGAAAAGTGGCCATTATACAAAAAGATTTTAACGTGGATTTATCGAAAAAATATCGAGAAATAGTCATTTTCTAATCAATCTGTTGCTCCTTGAAAAAAAACGCGGAATTTTTGTCAAATTTTTTTTGTGCATCTACTTTGTTGTGTGGAGGTAAAACGTGCTAAAACTAGTTTTTTTTTTTATTACGAATAAATAAATTTTTAAATTAATTAATAAATAATATTTTTTTTGTAAATTGCAGATTTTTTAAGTATAATTTTAACAATTCTTTAATTAAACAACGAAATTTATATGACAAATTAAAATGGTAATTTCTTCTGATTTCTGTCGACTACGTTGTTTATATTTTGGGCCCTTGTGAAAAAATAAAATATAAAAAATTATCAATATTCCTTATTCAATAAGATTTTTATTGTTGAAGTGAGCGTAGATTTCAGTTTTTTAAAAAATTAAATTTTGTTAAATGTCTTTCGTGGGCATTACAATTGTGATTTTTTTTCACAAAAAAATACTTGAAAACAAAAAATTTGTTTAATTATTTATTATTTCCTATTTATCTGTAGTTATTTCGAAGAGATGTTAATTGTTTAAAAAATATTTACACATCCTTGTATTAAGTTTTTATTTTTGTTAAAAATAAAGACAACGTTATTTATATCCTTAGCGAAATTAGAATATCCTTTTTTCGAAAAAAATAAAAGCAATAGAAATTTTTTATTATTTAAAAAAAAACTTATAGATCCTTGTATTCAGTTTTATATATTAAAAAATCATTTTTTTTTTAATTGGTGGAAAAGCGTATCCTTTTTTTTTTTAAATGCTTTAAAAAGAGAATGAGAAAAAAAAAATTATTCTTGACGATGTTTCGAATAACCATTTTTTATATAATTCAAATTTGCATTAAAAATTAAAAATAAATCACGAGGATTTAAAAAAAAATTGAAATAACTTTTTTTTCTATATAAAAGAAATGAGGCGACTAAATTTTTTAAATTAAATTTTAGAAAAAAAAGATAAATGTTTTTCTTAATGTCATATAAACTTCTTTTGAATAGAAGAAATTATTCTTTTTCAAGTTTTCTATAAAAAATAAGATTTTTTACATATTATTTACAATAAACTTTAAAAAAGAGAAAAAAAATCTTCCTTATTACCAAAAATAAAAATTATTTGTATTTATTCTTAACGTGGTTTAAAATATCCATAATTTTCGATCGAATTTTTAAAAATATTAAATCGCCTAAGAAAAACTTTATAAAAAAAACATTAAAAAAACTTAAAAAAAAAAATGATTTCCTTTTAACTTTTAACGATTCGTACTTTGTTTTAACCCCATTTATCCCTGGAAAACAAATGTTTAAACATTATTTTTACTAACATATTGAAATCATCAAATCCATATTTCATTACTAAATTTTAAAGTTTTCCTTCGCTGCGCTCAAAAGTACATCAACAGTAAAAGCTCACAAAAACAATATGCGACTTTTTACTTCACATAACAGCAGTGAAGTAAAAGTCTTCTTCGTGTTAACACACGCACAACAGCTTGCTGGAACGATTCCACATGAAATATCGTTTATCCTTGAAGGATAACGCGCTTATAGGACACATATTTATTCTTCGCACGAACCTGCTGTGCATTATAAAATATAACTTTCATTTTCCACATGAAATCCACTTTACCGCATTTTTTAAAATATATTTTGTAATAAATAAATTTTTGGAATTACAAAATATATTTAAAACATCTGTGCATTGCACGATTGTTGGGCGTGGACAATAATTCAAAATTAAAATATTAAAGAATTTAGAATCTTATTCCATGATTTAAAAATGTTATAAAATATTTATGTATTTTACCAATTTTTCCTTCTTCTAACACTTGGTCTCTTCTTTGAGTTTGTTCCTCGTCTTCCTTTTGCCATCTCGCTTACACTATACTATGTGGTAATTAGATATCTTTGTCTATTTTCAATCAACTATATTTTTTTTATATGTAGATGTGCGAGTTAAGATAAATATGTGTGTTTTTTTTTTTGGAAAATTCTTTGGAAAACAGAATTTTTATATTACTGAGTGTTTTGATTTATTAGAATTTTTTTTTTCACAAACTTAATCTTAACATTTGTCAAATTATATTTGTGCGATATTGAAATTTATTTGAAAAATATTTTTCGTAAAGAATTTTACCTTTGAAAAATTGTGTCACTAAAAATTTGAAGAGCGAATTGTAAAAAATCATCTCCAGCAATTATGTACATCTATAACATCTATGTTACTTCTATGAAGTTTCGAAAATGTAATTTGAAAATTACTTTTTAAATATTGGCAAAAGCTGATTAATTAAATCGTTCATTTTGTAGATATTTTTGTCGAACAAATTTCGCATTTAAAAAATTACTGTACTGAAAATTCTTTAAAAAACGCTGCTAAAATTATTAGTTTTTTTTTAAAAAAAGTTAGTAACCAGAGTAAATTTTTATTCATTATTTTTTTCTTGAAAATATATCAAAAATTACAAAATCGCTCAATTTCATGGCATTTCAAAAATCCCTTTGTCGAACAATTTTCGCATTTAAACATTTAGCTAAAAGTTACTAAAAAAAAATTTTCCCATTATTTCTACATCGCTTTTAAATTTATTTTATGTATATTTATAAAATTTTATAAAATTTATATTTTATATATATTCAAAAATATATATAAAAAATCAATTTTTTTTCTTATAAATAATTTAAAGAATATAAAAATCGTTCATTTCAAAAATATTTTACTTCGCGAATTCATTTGATTATTTACTTATATTTATTTCACAAAATTATTTTATTTTTTATTTTTTTTAATTTGAAAAAGTCTATTTCTGTTTTTTCCGCAATACAATAAAATTACAATGACCACCGATTTAATTTTTTAACAGTTTTATAGTAATAAAATAAATTAAAAAATGTAAAATAATTTCGTAATAAGGATTTGTTAAAAGAATGTTTTGAATTTTTCAAAAAATCAATCAATCGTATTAATATCTAAAATCCACATAGCTGAAAAGTTGTGAATTTTTTTCCAGGACAATCCTGTGGAAATTTCTAAAAATTTTACTAAAAAAAAATTTACAAAATTTTACTTCACGATTTGATTTGATATATTATTTATTTATATTTATTTCGGAAAATATATTGGTTTTTTTGATTGTTTTAAATTTAAAAAAGTCTATTTCTGTTTTTTCCACAATACAATAAATCACAATGATTTAATTTTACTAAAAAAGTTACTAAAAAAAAATTTTTTCCCATTATTTCTAAACACTATTTTGCTCGTATAATAATTTTGTTACTATAATAACTTTTTTTTCCGGACAAAATTTTTTTAATATCAATGTATATTGAAAAATATGTATAATAAATCAATTTTTTTTTTATAAATAATTTAATGAACATTTCAAAATATTTTACAAGTTTTAAATATTAAATATTTTTCGATTCTTAATTGACATCGCTTTTAAAAATTGATTATAAAAAAAAATGTTTATTTATATTTTTGCAGATTTTTTTGATATCCCAATAAAGTTAAAAAAAAAATTTTTAAATCCATATTTTCTTAAAAATTACTAAAATATAGCAAAAAATCCCTGATTTCAAAATTATTTTCTAGAATGATTTTACTTTTAAAAAAAATTCTTTAAAAATGTTCTATCGTTTCTTTAAAATATTCGAATTTATATTTTTTCAAATCAAAATAAATGCCAGAATAAAAAAAATACTTACAATTAATTAAATAGTCGATACAGCGCTGTCTTGGAGCTTAAAAAAAATATATATTTTCCCATTTCAAAAATATTCTACTAAAGCAAAAAAAAATCTTTTCCATCATTCTGTACACTCGATCTACACCCGTCCTTATTCCAGGACACCCGCAGGACGATTCCTGCAGCCCGAGTCGAGGCCATTGACATCCTCGGGGTCTCATCCACGGTACTATATTTAGCAGGTCCTGTCACCGAAAATAGATCGTGCCACGTTGCCACATGTACACTAGCTGCACCTTATGGATTTGTTTCAGTTGCGGCGAAAATAGGTCGAAGTTAGTGTGAGAATCTAAAGTTGTGTCTAGATCAGGCATTCGGTCGGTAGATTTATGACGTAATAGAATGGGAAAGGGTGGTCCACAATAACAATGGTTTTTATTACAGAAAACAAATTTTTGGTTGTATTGAATTGTTTTTTTCCCTTCTTGTGAATGAAATTCTAAATATTTTTATTATTATTATTTAGAGTTAGGTCAATGGAAGCTTAAGGCTGTAGTTTAATTTACAAGAAACGTGGTATATTTTGAGTCGAGATTTTTTTTTACATAAAGTCAATTTTTTCAAGACACATTAAGAAATGTTTGGATTAGATATTGACAGAATCCGATAGTATTAACTTTGTTCGTTACTTCTTTAAAAAATCTCAAAATTTGTCATTTATTTGTCGAATTTTTTTTAAACTTTGTCAAAAACTAATTTACCACCGGAAATTTTTGCTTAAACCACATTAATATGTAATTTGAATTATTTCGAACAGCTGAGTGTCAAATTGACATCACTGCACTGTGTTTATTAGAAAAAAAAATCTTAACGGAATACTTTTCAAGTTGAAAATAAAAATTTTATACATTTTGACACATTTACATCAAATATTGAGTTGTTGGAAATCGTAAATTCACGATTGAGTTATCGAAGCATAGATGGAGCCTCAGTAAAGTTATGTCATTGATCAAATGCTGAGTTGCAATTCAGCAACAATCCACAAATTCGAAAAAATGAAGATTTTAGAAAATCATATCACAAAAGAAATTCTAATAATAATAGTTAATTTTTCTAACGGTTAATTCAATTACTTCCATAATTGAACAGTCTTATTTATCGCCACATTTTAATCACCATAAAATATTTTTACCAATCAATTTATATATATATATATATATATAAATCTTAAATATAAAAATTATAAAAACTCACCATCTCCATATTTAAAAAAATCATTTAAATAAACCCCTTTCATTAATTGTAACATACGGCAACGTTTTCTATGACATAACCTTAATTTAACGTATTATCCAATTATAAATTTATTTGTACTATAATTAAATTAGCTCAAATTTGGTGACGCAACATCTAATTTAATAATAAAAATATATTTAAAACAAAATTATTAATAGGTGAGCCCAATCGCCCTCTTCAGCTTCAATTGGCATCTAAAAATGTTGAGTAGTGTGTAATATTTAATTCATTTATATTTTTTTATTTTTACAATATTTATTTGAAATTTCATGGCGTACAACTTTCTAAGCGATTTTTTTTAAATATATCTATAAGCAAAAAAAATTTTTTTTTAGGTGAAATGGTTTTTTTTGCATTAGGAATATATTTTGTATTATTACATTCTCGCTTAAAAATGAAATTTTTTATTTAAAATATTCATATCACCATTTAATTTTTTTATAAAACCTCTGCAAAAAAAAAAATAACGAGTAATCCGATTTTTGTTTCTGTTCTTTTACATTTATAAAAAATTATATATATTTGTTATATAAATCCCTAAAGCCATCGTTACAGTTGGTTAACCTGGCTGCAATATATATATATATATATATTTCATCCCCCTACCCCCATGATGCTTCGAAATATCTAAACATAGGGTGGAGCTCAATGAAGACGGTCACTAGGTCACTGAATATACATTTCCTCTTCCCCCCTAAATATTCCCCACAAAAACTACCCTGTCCTCCCCATATATATAAACTTTCCCTTGTTTTCTAGCAAGAAAACTTAAATCAAATTAAGCCCCTATTTTCGTATCTGCACTGAACTAAAAAGAAATTCAATTAAACAAAAAGATACGTAGAATTTTGCAAATGGGTGACTAATTTTTATCGTAAAATATTTTTTAATTGAAGTAAATGTGGATTGGTGTGCCAAAATTTTCAATGACCCAAATTTTATAAATGGGAAGTTTCCCTTTCTCTAGCTACCCCTATTCTGGGGGGGGTAGAAAACGCATGTTACGTTTACAACGCATATTCTGAATGATGCTACGTCATTCTTCAGGATGGTAATAAGCATTTGCCGAAGAACAGCAACTTAGATCTAGTAAAATAAATCAATTTTTTAAATTTATTTGCACACTTTCATCAATCCAAGTTTTTTGAAACCCCATGCGAAAATATCTCGCAGTAGAATTGTTAGAAGAGCAAAATAAAACCTGACCTAATAATAATTTGAAACGAGACGTGATCTGAAGACATGACCTGACTTTTAATTCTATTTTACCGAAACTAACGTACTTAAATTATTAAAGAAACTACTAAAATTATTAGAAAAATTCCTGACCAAAGAAAATATTGAAAAAAGACGTGACCTGACTTGACCTGAACTGGTCTGAATTGACCTGACGTGACTTGATCTAATTTATTACTAAAAATCATTCATTATGAAATTATTAGAAAATTCTTCGTACTAAAATTAGGTTAAAAAAAACGTGACCTGACTTGACTTGACCTGAATTGTTCTGAATTGACCTGACGTGACTTGATCTAATTTACTACTAAAAATCATTCATTATGAAATTATTAGAAAATTCTTCGTACTAAAATTATTAGAAAAATTCCTGACCAAAGAAAATATTGAAAAAAGACGTGACCTGACTTGACCTGAACTGGTCTGAATTGACCTGACGTGACTTGATCTAATTTATTACTGAAAACCATTCATTATGAAAATATAAGAAAATTCTTCGTACTCAAATTAATAGCAAAATTTCTGACCAAATAAAATGTTGAAAAAAGACCTGACTTGACCTGAACTAGTCTGAATTGACCTGACGTGACTTGATCTAATTTATTACTGAAAATCAGTCCTTATGAAATTATTAGAAAATTCTTCGTACTAAAATTATTAGAAAAATTCCTGACCAAAGAAAATATTGAAAAAAGACGTGACCTGACTTGACCTGAACTAGTCTGAATTGACCTGGCGTGACTTGATCTAATTTATTACCGAAAACCATTCATTATAAAAATAGAAGAAAATTCTTCGTACTCAAATTAATAGCAAAATTTCTGACCAAATAAAATGTTGAAAAAAGACCTGACTTGACCTGAACTAGTCTAAATTGACCTGACGTGACTTGATCTAATTTATTACTGAAAATCAGTCCTTATGAAATTATTAGAAAATTATTAGAAAAATTCCTGACCAAAGAAAATATTGAGAAAAGACGTGACCTGACTTGACCTGAACTGGTCTGAATTGACCTGACGTGACTTGATCTAATTTATTACTGAAAACCATTAATTATGAAAATATAAGAAATTTCTTCGTGCTAAAATCATAAAATTGTATAAGCAATCACGATTCGTGACAGAGGTATTTTATTTCGTTTTAATCTTGTGCTACTGAAGATGGGGGCATAACCTTCGAGATGCACATCTAGGTACTTAACTCTTTAAGTTACCCTTCTTTAAGGGTGATATTCTATAACTATTAAGATACTTTACTTCAGCGTATAATTTTCTAATTTTCACCACAAAATTTCACTGTAGCTTTCAAAATCTCTGAAATCAGCAATAATTCAAGTCATTGACAAAAACAAATCTGATTACGAAACCAGCAATCTATTAATAGCACATTTACCTTCATTCAAGCTCATCCGTCCACCCTCTCACACCCACCCCCTGTGCAAAAACCACCGCTCTCTCTCTCTCTCTCTCTCTCTGTATCAAACCACTCTTCCCTAACATCATCTTTATCCATCCCTCGCGAAGAACGAACGGGTCTTCCATGACTGTAGATGCGCATAAGGCCGCCGACCGACGACACACACCGGAACACCAAAACTGGGTCACTTCAGTCAACCACTTCGGTGGTCCCCAGTGTGACCCAAATAAAATGGGTGTTCGGGTCGGTGGTGGGGGGCGGGGGTGACGTCAGCGAGTGAGCCGATGGCACCGGTGACGTCATCGCTCAGTCAGTGCGGACACGAACTAGGTGTTTGTTGTGATGATGATGATGATGATGCGTCATCATCGAACGAAGACATCAGAGGACACGGGCAGTGTCCGGGGCGGCGGGTGGAGGGAGGAGTGTTAACATAAGGGTGGTGCGATGGTGGGGCCGTTAAGGCATGGGATACATATTTGAAGAAAACAATATTTTTGAGATTGCAAAAATTAAAGAAAATCTTGGTTTTTTTTGTTCTGGCATTTGTCATTTGTTAATTTTACCTTTTTTTCTTGATTTTAAAAAAAAAGCGAATTGGTACTCTTTTTTTGTTTCACTTGCGAAAAAACCAAAAATATTGTAAAAATTTAAACTCGTTGGTTTGTTAGTGTACAAATGACCTTAACGCAAGAAGAACGACGCAATCTAGGTTAGAACAACGAATCGGTTGAAGACAAAGAGGATGGCAGAAATAATGGCGGGGGCGGAATTGATAGTAAAGATTTATTGTAAGGGATATTCTTATTAGCGCAGAATTTTTTTGAACGATTTATTTATTTTTGTCAAAATTTATTAAAAGTATTATTTATGCTGAAGTGAAGGTTTTGTGATGAAATTTAGAAAATCCTACATTGTGGTAAAGCATCTTAAATAAATTTCGATTTTTTATATAAAAAAAAAATTTTTATGAACTAATTATATGAGATTTTCTGTTGCGTTTGTAGGTAAATGCAACACCCTGTATATCTACACTAGAAAAAATGAATAAAAAAAATATTTTAAACATTTTATTAGAAAATAAATGTAATATATCAACTTTTTACCAAAAAAATGAGAATTATTAAATAATTTTCGAAAAAATATAGTGGCGATACCAAAAAAACATTAAAAAAAATTATTTATGTCTATAATTTTTAATAATTCTAATATTTTAATGATTTATGCTATAAAGGCGAAATTTTTTTAATCTTTAAGAAAAAATCCCTCAATTTTTTTGTTCTGCTGAAGATGACGGTATATATTTTTGGAATGTGCCTTTTATAACTTTTAATTCTTTTTTTTATATATTCGAAACATTTATTTTTCGCGCTAGTAATAAATGTTGGAATAAAAACTTAAGGGGATACCGCGCACTTTTAAACAGAATTCATTAGTCAGAAATTTTTGCAACAGTCAACTATTGTTTGTTATGTCTAATAAAATGATTCTTTGAGCGTAAGCTTAGTACAAGCAAATCTTGTATAAATGTTGCTATATCGCTGCAAAAATTAGCTACCTAATTTAGTTTTTACCACACCACGGCTTAATTAACCAATAAAATAGACTCAAATTTGGAAGATGCAATTCTGTATATATAACACATCGAGCTGCAGAGAGAAGAAATAAAAATTTAATTTTTAATTTGGATAAATGTAGATAAATGTAGATATACGCATACGATGAAACCTTAAACTTAAGTTTAGTTAGGTAATTATTTTTTATCTCGAAATTCTCAATTCGAAAAATTTTATATATTAACTAGTAAAATTAAATTAACACATTTCGGTATTTTTTATTATCTATTATATTAAATATGTACCTAAATATACATTTTTATATTTAGTAAAAAGTAAAAAAATTATATCATTATTTGTTAAATAAAGTCTGGTATAAATATTATAGTAACATCAAAAAAATATACATGGTTATAAATAATTTACAACATAAAGTCAAAACTATTAACAATATTTTAAGTTTTAAGTGAATTACTTTATTATAAATAATCTTTTCAGAAATATATTAGTATTTTCATGTTAATTCTTTACGCTGTACAGTAATACATATGTATTTTCCACACAATGGGTTCTTCCACGAAAAATAAAGCTTTTTCAACACAAATTTCTTCAGAGATGTATGTATCGTTTATTTTCCAAAAAAGATGGAAATAAAATATTCTTAAGATATGCAACTTATATAACATTTGACCTAATGTAAATATCCCTATGATCACGTAGGTAGTATACAAATATCTGATAAGCACAGTGCGCATGTGTCATAGCAAAAGTTCCATCCACCGTTGCCACGTCGAATCCAAATACTGATTTTTAATGCAACATTTAACAAATATTTTTATAAGTTATTATAAACATGTTTTTGGTTGATCATTGTTATCAAAATTGACTATTGTAACACCCCAATTAATCAAGCAATATCATTCCGCACTCATTTCCATTAAATCTAAATTAATCTCAATCTTCTTTGGCACTGTTTTCAAGCCGCTACCAAACTATCAAATCTCCCCCAAATTATCCTGTTTCGTGAACATATACAACTGCTCATAGCTGCCATTTAAAATGGAAGTATACCTCGGATTAAAATTATATATCAACACTCTCTTCATTTGTTCTTTCGATTCGAACTTGTGATCACACTGCCTCGCTAAATTCGCCACAAATCTAGCGAAATACTGCGCGACCTCGATGGCAACATCCGAATGCTCTAAGATCGGACTGGAGAACTTGAACTCGAACGGAATCTTCTCCGGGTGGAATTGCACACCGAAGAATGGATAGTTGATGTGCTCGTAGGTAGAGATGAATTCTAAGCCATTTTTATCCAGGTTTGTCGAGAGGACTTTGAAGTGTTCGTTGAGGCCGTGGTGCGTAAATGTAGATTCGGTGAAACAATACGTGTGGTAATTATAGGTGACGTTTTCGGATTGTAAAATGTCGAGGATGTGCTGAGGTGTTTTGCTGAACAGCTTGCTATCGCGAAAATCTAAAAGGAAAACGAAACATTTGTTAAAACTGAAGTTGGTTTGTTAATATTTGTTGTTGTTGTAACATTTTGTAATGTTTCTATTTCAATCCGATGCTTTTTTGGAGAAAAAAATCTACATAAGAGCTTTAGTCAAGAAACTTTTCTATACATACAAATTGGTGTATTTCATTTGGGCGTAAAAATCTCTTGAACCAACCTGGTTTAAAGTTCAGCGGCAGCGAGATTTTCATTGCATCACAACGATCTCTGATCTCCAGCCCACTAAGAGCGACTTGTAAAAGAAGTTCCATGCCGAGACAGGTGCCCCATACGGGGTAATAATCCCCACGGGCATTTCGCTCTACCGCGATATCGTAGAGGTGTTGGCCCGCGTCTGCGTAACCGTCGCTTTGATTGAACCAGGTGGCACCCCCAGGCAAGAATATGCTAGTACGTAATCAATAATGTCAGCGACAAATGACGAACAAAACGTGCGCCTTAATAAATTGCAGATATCAAATCGAAAATTTTTTTTTTTATTGCGGTATGGATTTTGTCGTGTCTATGTAATGGTTTATTAAAATTTTGGAAATAGATGAGTTAATTAGTTTTCGTCAGTAAAATATTTTGTTAAATAGAAGCGCACTTGCGGAGGTTTTCATGAATACTGAAACTATAATATTACTAATGCCCCTTTTTCATATTTTTCAAATTCATAATAGAATCTGAACTCAATAATTCAAAAAATTGGATTTGACTATTACTATATGCAATTCGGAAGTAACCTAAATAGAAAACCTACTTTTGTTCCTATTGCTATTCAATCGAAACTCTTTAAACGTTCAAAATTATAAAGTTAGCAGCTAACCAATCTATGATTGGTTTTCTATCTCTGATACAGTTTTAAAAATCCCCCAAGCAAAGAATCCATCTAACATCTAAGAAATGGTTCGATTGAATAGCTTAAAAATATTACCACTAATCTTTTTCATAAAAAACAAAGACCTCATTTGATAATTAGATAAACACTGATTGCCTTAAATAAAAAAATCCAAATATATACCCCATACATTTCTTCCCCTAATAAAACACTTTAAGATCAGCGTCTCCAAATTAGGGACAAACTTCTGCCAATAGATACCACTAGTGGTTCATGGCCATAGTTTATCTGGTCTATTGTACCTGTATTGTACAATTTATATCCTTTTATCACACTTTGAATAAAGTACACTGCCATTGCCAATATATAATATTAGGTCCATATGGACACGTAGATATACTTCATAAAGAATGTATTCGTAAACCAGCACCATCTATTATGAATTCATTACACTACACTATGTTGTTTGCAGCCCAAATCAAATTATTTCATTTTTTTTACGCTGAATTACATGCAGGGGTTTACTAGCGTTAGCCCAACTATTAAACGAAAGCAAATCAGAGTACGAAATTTGTACTGATTACAGACAAGATGTCTAGCTATGGAACGGTCAAACATGCTTCTATTTTTTTCACTGGCTTAATCGATATCGTGAGAAAAATCGGCTTTTTTTTTATGAAAGTTATGATTTTTTTTCGACGTGTTATTGGCAATTTAAAAATATAAGAAATATATCGTTCAAAAGCCCCATCCTTTAGGAACATTATTTAAAAATATTGTACAAAAATAGTTCAAATTGGGCAAATTCTAGATACGCTTCCGAACCCCTGATTTTCGTATGATAAGACGCTAGCCTTAAAACCTACGATTGTAAGAAATTTATATAATTTATATAAAATGACCAATAACTTTTTTGTACATTTTGAGACGTACATGTATATAAAATTTAATTTTTAAAACGTTATTTTAATTCTACTCACCCATTTGTATAATTTACAACATGCTCGTAATACGCTCGATCTCGACCAATCCTAAAATAAATAAATAATTTTTTGACTCAAAGCCACAATGTTTGATAATAAATGCACGACAAACGCTATCGTATGTTTTCTCTATTATCTACTATTCACAATTGCAATTTTTATAATAAATTACAAAAATGGAAAAGTTTCACAAAAAAATACGGTTTTTTTAATTTTAAAGTTTCTTACAACTAGATATTTAATTTTTTGTTAAATTTAGCAATCACGAATTCATTTTTTTGGATAATAAATATTACAATATATTAATCTAAACAATTTAGACAAAAATTTAAACAATTATGTAGCTAACGCTTTAAAATTGAGTTTGTCGATGATAAAAATTGATTTCTTTTTTTGCAAATCGGTACTAACCACACGGGTACGACCCGGACACCTCCCATCTCCAAGAACTTAACATACGACGCTGCTATAAAACTGTGAAAGCATTCTTCGGGAAACAGCGCATTCACCGAATACGTTTCCTGGCTCAATAAACCAATAATCGGCTCTTCCGTCTTAACTTTGCCATTCTTATAAACACCTTTCGTTTCTTCTAACTGAACAGCATTATAACTTGGTTGACTATTGACAATTATATTCCCACCGGAAGATCTGCTCGAGCTGCTGGTGGACATAATTCCTCCCGTGTGGAAAAATAAAACTAGCAGCAGGAACAACGTGGAAGTTGTCCAGGTGATGTTTCGATTAGATGTGGAGGTGGTGATGAGTGATGACGTCATTTTGATGTGACTGATAACAGCTGGAGATTAAGAACAGATGATTAATTTAAATGGTCATAATAATTAGTTAATAGGAACATTTTGGGTATAAAATTAATTGAAGGAAGCGCTGCTATAAAAACCTACCAGGTGTTTTTGAATAGAAACATTGATTGTAGAATAAATTGACCTCACCTATCTTGGCATACATTTTTGTGGATATATATTTTTAAAAATCCATATGTCCAATTAATCGATGTGAACAAAACTTTTTTTTTAATTGTTTCGACTCGACTTCAGAGTTATAAGCAAAGGATATTTTATTCTTCGATAAATTACAAAATGGGGAAATTAATCGTCTATTTAAACGTATTTCTCAGCAGAATAATAAATTTTCAATGTTAAATATTTACCTACTTTCAAGAGCTAACGTGCAATTTTCATGTAAACTTGGAAATTGTTGACAAAATTTTACAGATACTGATAATCTGTAATGCTATTTAAAAACTAACTTAAAAATCGACATCTAAATTAATTTATATTATCATTCGAAAATCGAACAAAAAAATCTATTTTAAGTCCCCTTATAATCAAATTTTATTACTTAAAAACAAAACTTCAGACTAGAATCTTGATAATATACAAATTATCGATTGAGATTTAATAATAGATATTTTCTAAAACGTAGCAACAAATATTTGGTAGAAGATTTTTAATAATTTGTATAACCGATATTTTTTTAATTAAATTATTTTTTTGCGCGTTGTCCAATATTTTTAAATAAATTACCAAAAGAAAATTTTATACATTTTTATGTACTAATACTAAAATATTAATATATATATTAATAAATAAATTAAATATTAATATTAATACTGGTTAATATTGAAAAACTACGATTTTTATTTACAAACAAAATTACTTACTCTTTCAATTCCAGAAGTTATAAAGCATCTATTTATAAACACTCTCAAAAATAGAGCAAACTCGGTTAGCTTTTGCATTATTTTATAGCAATTTAAAAACAATTCATTGACTCATTAACGGAAACCACTTTTATTCAAATTCTAACCAACACTAAAATATTATTTCAACGTACTTATTTAACTATAAAAAGCTACCAAGAAATAGATACTAGCTCAAATACCAAGTTTACTGCTAAACACGTTAGCACTACATTTTCCATGTTCATATCGATTAAATATAACACATTCGACGCCTGGCGTCTCTTTATTTTGCGCGTCGAATGTAACTTTAGCGTGCAAAATTTAATGTATACAGCCCGCGCATCAGCGCTGTATTGTAAAAAGCTTTGTTTGTTATCGTCGTATACAAGCTTTGTTTGTTATCGTCATATTTTTTTATTTGAACATAATATTAGACAAAATTATATTTCTATATATAACAATTATATTCACCAACATTATGCCACGCTACTGGAGCCTCCGTAATACCCGCAAATCGGTACAAACTATATCGACATTTTAATATATGCAGCCCGCGCATCAGCGCTGTATAGTAAAAAGTATATAAGCTTTGTTTGTCATTGTCGTGTTTATAATTCCTTTATTCTAACATAATATTACAATAAATAAATATTTATATTAAATAATTATATTCACCAACATTATGCCACGTCTTTGTAATATCCGCAAATTGGTACAAACTATTTTATCTGACGGATAACGATATCCTCGCACGAATTCGTCAACAATAGAAATCGTCAACAAATGTTTTTATTGATTAATGCAAATGAAATTGTTTACGTATTATATTGTTGCATTTAGTTGTTAACGATTAACATGGCTTCGAGTTTACAGCAGCAAGTATTCGCTTTAGACGCTAAGTATAATGCAAACCGTGTTTCAAACAGTCCCACATTCCGTAAGTCTACTTACTTCAATCTTATAACAATTTTACTTAGATACAATCCAATATAACGTATTCAGGAACACTGTACATTCGTCGGCGTGGTCAACTCATTCGGGAAACTGATCGCAGCAACGAAACGTGGACACAATATTTAAAAGCGCGATCGCAATTATTGCAGCAAAAGTACGGTAATTCTCCTAATAGTAGAGTAACGGACAGTTACAGGAATTCATTGCGGAATGCTAGCCGGGTACGTATTAATCACTTTAAACCTTGAAAAAAACAATTTTACAATACTATTTACACGCCTCAGTCCGTATGTTCCGAATCTAGTTTCGCAATGGCGAATTCAAAAAAGCGCGGGAGTTCTATAGCGGAAAGTTACGCTTTTGCGGGAGTGCATCATATTTTTGATCAGGTATTATTAAATTGTACGTTTTCTAGAAATTGTATACATTTACGTGATTAATTGTAGCATTCCGCGGCTGTCACTACAATTAAATTTGCTAATAACGATAGATCTAGGTTATGTTGCTCGTCCGTTGACGGCACTCTGTCAATTTGTGACGTCAGAAATACACCGGCGGAGGTTGTTGCAATTTTAAAAGGGCATACTAACGCTGTTACAGGTAGATTCGAACTTTTTTTTAAATAAATATACCGTTTACTTCGATAAATAAGGGTATCGTTTACGAACGTACGAATTTTTAACGTTTACGAATTTTTCGAATGAACCTCGGAACCATTCGGCTCTCGGGTTACTACTTCGTGTTTTTCATATATCGTCAGCGATGTGACAATACCTCCTATCTTACACAAATTTCGAAAAATTATATATTATATCAAAGAGTTTCTTCGGTTTATTCTGCATGTTCAGAACATCTTCCGACTCATTCAAAATTCAAAGCAGATAGGAGGTATTGTCACATCACTGACGATATATCAAAATATTACCTTTATGTTTTTTCGACATTAGTTTCAAAACACAATTATAAAACAATGATATTCTGGGGCAACTCAACTCAATTCCTCAAGTGATGATTTAAACTTGATCTGCAATTAAAACTATTATTGCATTAATTATACTTGAAACTATCGATTACCCCATTATATAAATAATTTGGAACTCTAGCAACTGGAATGCTGTTAAAGCTCATATACTCGTATACAACGAACCATTTCCCGAAGTAGTAACCCGACAGCCGAACAGATCCGAGGTACATCCTAATAAATTACCGTTTTGCACATTTTTATCATTCTGCGCATGTATCTTCTTATATCCTTCTCTAATACATGTATCCATTTATCGTGCATCTTTTTTTTTAAATGGCGTCTGCACATGTGACATGTCTTTCTGTCATCTGAGTTTGATTTTTTACGGTAGGCTTCGATTGGTCAGCAAATAACGATCTAATAGTGAGTTCCTCGATGGATTCGACTATAAGATTGTGGGACTCGTCCAATTTCAATTGTCTGCGAACGATAATCGATGGGACTAATGCGCAGATTTTGTGTTGTATCTTCCAGCAGTCAAATGACAATCTAATCATTGTATCCTCTTTAAAAAAACAATTTTTTTCTATACGGTTTTTAATAGATTCTATTTTGGTGCAATTTTCTTAATTGTTTATAAAAGACTGGCAATAGCAAAGGTGAAATTGCTATGGCAAATGTATCTACGGGGCGATTTTTAAAAGGTTCATCCAAATTGGGTGGAAACATTTTGAGTTTATCTTCAGACGCGTCTGGAACATTATTATGGGCTGGAAATGACAAAGTATATATATTCGTTCCAATATATGAACATTTAAAAAATTATCACTACGGTGTTAAATTATAATATAGAATATCACCCAAATACCGTAACGTGCATTAAGTAGCTAGATGTACATTTCAAGCGCTATGCGTCCATCTTTTATTTATCTTGTGCTACTGAAGATGGGCGCATAGCGCTTGAAATGTACATCTAGCTACTTAATGCTTGTTACGGTATTTTGGTGATATTCTATATTAATATATGAACAGTTTTTAATACAATGCATTTTTAGGGCGAAATAGTGTCATTACGTTGTGAGATTAATGGCAATATTGTGCAGAAACGCAAATTGTACATTGGCACGCAATGTTCTATTACATCTATTAATTACAGAGCTTGGGTTTCTCGGAGAGCGCGAGATCCGACTCTTTTAATTAACTGCTCGAATAATAGTATTATTTTATTCAGGTGCTTTATTTCGATAATTCGTCGATAGTTAAAATATTAACCGTATCGTATTTCTTGCAGCATTGATAATTTTACAGGACAACTAAAATTAAAGCGACGATTTCATAATAATCATCAAAAGCATTTGATCAAATCGACTTTTTGTCCGATTATGTCTTTTAGTGAAGGATCTTGCATAGGTAATGCCAAAAAAATATTTTCAAAAATATATTATGTGATTAAAACATTATTTTTACAGTATCTGGAAGCGAAGATAGCATCGTATATTTCTTAGATATAGAAAAGCACAATAATAAAGCGTTAATAAATAAATTACAAGGACATGCTTCGCCAGTCTTGGGCGCGTCCTTTAATTATAACGAATCTCTTTTAGCTACAAGTGATTTAGAAGGGCTGGTTATTATTTGGAAGAGAGCAAATAATTCCTAATCATTACTCTTAATCCATGAACATTTTTTTAACATTTACTTATACGTAAGGAAAATAATTATTTTTATATTATTACTTACCAGATCTTTTTACTATTTTATTATCACTTTATTTACATATATAATTTTATTATTATACTCATACGGCACTAATAAATATTTCAAATTTAACTCAATCAAACCAAGAATATGTATTTTAGTAATGGATGTTTCTATTAAACTCCACGTGGAAAAAAACAATAAAAAAAGCGTTTAATGAATAAATCTGATAATTTCTTCCTAACATGCAATATTCTTGTTTTCTACTATTGTTGCAGCATTTCATAAATAATAATCCTGTGGGAAATAGTTTTTTAGCAAATAAAAAGGCATAAATTTGAAGAAAAAAAAGTATTTACCGTATTATGTACTTGCATTTTCCAAAATACTAGTATTGAAGTCTTCAGTAAAATTTTGCCTCGCACTTATATCAATTTGTATTTCAAATATATTCGCTTATAATAATAATATTCGTAATAACGAATAATATTTATATATTTTTTGTTGGAAAATAATTGAATAATTCAAATTAATTTCAGGCGATCGCATATTCCGTGCACATGCGCGTGCCAGGCATATGTCATATACACGACACATCTGTCACCCGGTGCAAATTCTCAACAAAACAATAATTTCCATCTCGAGTTTTTCTTTATTGCTGTATTAAAATTATTTTCCGAAATGACGACGTGGCCTGTGGAAAATTCCGGCTACAAGAATCCATTCTATAATTACGGCAGCAGGGTATTATTAAATGCCGCCGCCCATCCATTCGAATATGCCAAATTTCTAATACAGGTTAGTAGATTCGTGATTTTTCTTCGGGGGGTAATAAATCGAATATTCTTTATTAGATCGGTCATGAGCCCATCAGTCCATCGCCCACGACGACTATCCTGGGTAAACCCGCCTTAAAACTACCAAATATTTTTGAATATGGTGAGGTCATTTGAACTAATCGAAATTACCCAAATGAGACGTGCGATTTTTTAATTTTTTTATTCAAACCTTTAGTGAAATATATTAAATCCGTGGATGGATTTACGGGGTGTTATCGAGGGATTGTACCAAAAGTATGCGGGAACTTAGTCGGTGTTATAGTCAGTGATAAGATCTTACGAAAATATGATCAACGTAAAGAGGATTATGCGGAACCACTTGCAGATAACCGGTAATGTTTGTTTCAATCTTAACGTACTGTGCAATTGTTTAAATTTCGAATCTTGTGCAGTGCAAACATTTTCCTTACAGCGAAAAATTTATTTACAATGTAAAGAGAGATATCGTGTGCAGAGTTGGCTCGATAGTTGTGAGCCATCCTTTTCACGTGATAACTGTTAGAATTATGGCGCAATTTGTCGGGTCAGAATCAAACTATAGGTAAATCCTTACTTATTCAAATTGGTTGCGGAGGCTAAATTAATATTCGCGTTTGTTTTAGTGGATTGTTCGGTTCGATACTGGAAATATACCGTCAGAATGGTATTATGGGCTTTTTTAGTGGGCTTATACCTCGTGTCTTAGGTGATGTGTTATATACTGTCTTAGCATCCTCTTTAACATACGCTCTGACTACGTATGTCTGCCAAGAGTCGGAAATTCAAAACTATACGTCTACTACAATTAACGTAAGTAAAGGGTTCCCAATATTTTATGACAATGTAAAAACTACTCGCTATAAACTTTTCTATATCAAGAAATAATGCTCGTACGTCAAAATTACAATGTTTTATATCACTGTTAAAAATGAGGATTTATTCGACTATAGTTTCGCTTAATAAGCATTATCAAGAAAGGAAAAACTTATTTATATATAAACAATCTACCTGCACGTAATATCGAATAATTGGGAGGAGATTAGGTCTAATTGATCAGTGAGTAAGTTTGGTATTTGTGAATTTGTAGTGATTCAAGCATATTTAATTTATGACCTTTTGAACAAACATGTGAAATTGTTAAATTATCTATACTAGGAACATTATGGTGATATTCTAAAATAGTGTCAATAGTGTGCCAATGCACTGCATATGCCTCCTAGGGGCAAGACATGGGCAATGACGCTCTGGCCTATAGAGCGGTCCCTATACAGGGATCCCGGTCTATAGGAAAGATTTCAGGCTAACCCACGGTATTAGGGGGATTAGGCTGAATCGGTGGGGCGACGGCTAAAATATGCACTCATTGGTCGGTGCAAGGCAAGGAGAAACCAGCACTGTACCTCTCTCAAGATTACAGCGAATGAAATGTCGATTACTATTAATGTATTACCCCAGGTGAGTAGAGCCAATGGCTCAGAGTCTCACCCTGCTACTTCGGTAGCAGGCAAGCCCTCGGATTCTGGGGCGGGCAAGAAATCGATTTATATTCTAAAATATGGTTAGCAAAGTTCGAATTGGTTTTTTTTAAATTTATAACTATTAATATGCTCATTAAATCTATTTTTTAAGTTTAGCCAATTAATCTTGTACTACGGTTAAATTTATCTATATCTTTATAGTTAAATAATAGATTGGATAGGGTATGTAAGATGTTCGTTCTTATAGACTTAAATTGTGATTAGATAAAGTATTAGTAATTTTTTGTGTGTTCGGTGAAGAAAAATTAACGGTAACATATTTAGTGGTGTTAGTAGAAGAGCATGTAGGATAGATAGAATTGAAAATCATTTGCTTACGCTTCCTATAGACAATATTAGAAATGGATGTTTTTTGAAAACCTAGCAATCTCGAGAATATTCAAAATCTCTAGGTTAAAACTTACGAGGGATGGAGAAGGCTCTATGAATCGAGGATTTGTGAAGAGTTGGCTGGGATTGTTATAGATGAGAAAGTATGTTTTCTATAAATATCCTCGTTTTTAACCGTGATATAAAATATCGTATTTTAATTTCTTGTCGCAAATTATACATCGTCTAAATTTACACCACTCCAAGATTTGTATTTTTCCTAAATGTATTCAATTTTATGCAATCTTTAAATCGTACATACGCCCTTTGTTCTTAACACCCGTGTATAGTGTCTACGGTAGAGTCTTTTGAGTTTACTTTAATTGCGATACTTCTCTTTGTCGAACTTGATGAAATTATCACGATAGTTGCTTTTTCTGTATAAAATAAGTTCGTATTGCAGTTTTTGGCAAGCGCCATAACGTATCCCTTCCAAGTAGTAAGTAACTGCATGGCGGTGACAGGTTCCGGACTGGCGGCGGGTTTTCCGCCCAATATGCCCTTATACACGAGTTGGTTAGACTGTTGGTTCGATCTAAGCCAACGGGGGCAGCTTAAGAGGGGTAGCAGCTTATTAATAAGGTGATCTAACGTTTGAGATGTTTTAAATATTCAGACGACGTTAATGCGGTTTATTTCCTCAGATATTACGCGGGGCCGCATATTGTGATTGGTGGCAAACCTGTCCCGGTGCCACATGGTATCGCGGGCAATATTAATACAGGAGGTACGAAATTGAAGTACTGAGAATTACTTTTGCTGAGTAGTGATCCATAGTTGTGTTGTATTTGTTTTTTTACTGTTAATAAGCGGCGTTTGTACAGAATTTGATATAAGTTTAACATTTTTTGACTAAATAACTACCTATAATAGAGGAAAGTTCAAAGTACAAATTAATTACTTTATTTCTTCTATAAAATCTTTCGGTAATTAATCAAACCATAGAAGTATATATCATATTTTGTACAATCTTCGCAATTTTCTTCCTACTTCAGCGATTTCTTATTGTAGGGGATCAGCCCCCTTGTTATTTATTATATAAACTCGTCATTTAACAAATATCTTTTTGTGGGTTCCTATTCTTTTAATAATCGATAAATTGCTAGATAAACTTTTTTTTTGTAAATACTGATGCATTTTTTGAAGTTGTATTCGATATGCATTTATTTTAATAAATTTTTATGTATCCCTTTCAGACGATATATATACTTGCTAAGTATTATAATAATCAAATTTCGCGATTATAAATAAAATTTCATCGATAAAGACTGAAAATACATACTATATCTTTATTTAAACACATACGAACGGCTATAGCAAAACGATTTTTTACAGAGATCCTATCAGCACTTTCTAAGCAATAAATCTCTGTAATAAATATATTTTACAGATTACATGAAATTATCTAAATAAGATGTTTATTTTCCTTTTTAAGTAATTTGCTATTTTTTTATCATTTTCTAATATTTTATTCAATATGAGTTAATCAAGAAATCTGGCAACCCTAATAAAAACCCTATCTCGTTGCAATTTGACAATTTAATTTACATATGTCAGTCTAAGCCGCGCATTTAGTTACAAAGCTAAAACCATGTCATCTATTAAACGTGAAAATAAATAGAAAAACTCGCAATTAAAGTAAAATAAGTGTTTCCCTAAGTGGAAATATTATCTTAGCATCAGTTCCGAATAAAATTTCCGTTCGCGCTTTTTGATTTTTTACAAAAACTCCAATTTTATATCACGAAATATTTTTCCTGAAAAGTGTGGTTATGTTTCAATATATATCCGGTGGTTTCTGATAGGTGGCGCAAGTGCGTCAGTAAATAGTAAACATATGCAACGCCAATTTTATCTCTAATGACAAGTAAAGTTCGTTACATTTAAAATACATCCAGCAATGAAGTATAAACATACAATTTATAAAAGTAAATCGTACCAAATCCTAAGAAATACTCCAACCAGTTGTTATTGCAAGTGAATTAATGACTTCTCATTGTTGGTGTTCGAATAAGTGCAGAACTGCCAGCATTTTGAGGAATTTATGAAGACTCCAGAATGGGGAACAATTGACGAGGTAATTACAATTCTAATTTTACGTGAGTATTTCCGATTTTAATATTTAAAAAAATTACAATATAAAGTGTATCCTCATGAGATGAATTAGCCTTACCCGATCTTTCGTAGCCGTAAAGGCCAGATCTTCACCTGCGGTATCGCAATATAAAGCAATAGTAATAGAATTTAGAATAAAACAGCACATATTTCTTTTTACATAATCGGTACATATATTGTCCTCTCCTAATCTAACACCTCAGCGTATAATATATACACAATTTTAACGGGTACATGTCATCCAGTATACAACTAATATTATTTTATAAGCAAATCTACCAGTTCGACAACAGATTAGTATCTTTCTCAGGCCATAATACGATAAAACACAAACACAAAACGCAGTATTATAGCCGCTAATGTACAGATAAGAACGATAATCAGGCGCGATTGCTTCCCCGTATCCGATACGGGTGGCTCTAGTCCAGATACGGCGCCTTGTGGGTAAGGACTGGCCACCGCGGGTGTGACACCCTCTTCTAGAGCACGCCCCACCATACTGAATTTTGTCACCGCGATTATTTCAACGTGAACTAATTTGCCCATGAAATCTTTGTCTAGTGGTAACAATACCTACAATAACAGTTGTTAGTTAAATAGTTGTCAATCCTAAGGATTGGTTGGAAACAGCACGCCATCTGTCGATCTATCTTGAGCTAATTCCTGTATCTCTATAGCTATTCGTCCTCCACTATCTGACCCACATACTTCAATCTAGGCCTACCACCCCCTTGCTTTCCCTCTATAACTAATTAATTGCATAATACCCACCATGTCTACGAATGTGACCTACTAATCTATCTCTCTTGCGCTGTAATACTCTCCAAATACTTCTCTTCTCCCCTACTAACTCTTGTACGGCTTCGTTTGTTACTTTATCTTCCAAACCAATCATCATCCTCCTGTAGCACCACATTTCGAATACTTCTGTTCTACGCCTCTTTTTTACCTATAGTCCACGCCTCACACCAGTACAATGGTTACACTCCACGCATATGCCTTCAGTAATCTTTTTCCAATACCCAAGTCAATATTTGATCTTAAAATCTGCTCCTTTTCTACGAAAGCCTTCCAACCCTGTGCTATCCTACATTTTTATACCTACCTTACTTCGGTTATATATCCTTTGTGATCCTACTTTCTAAATAAGAAAAGTCTGACTTCTTCTATTTTATCATCTATTGTTATCCTCATTTTTCGCTTGCATTCCTTCTTGTCACTTTGGTCTTGCCTATATTTATTTTCATGTTATAATCCCTAGTCATTAATTCCTGCATACCACTTAATACATGTTCTAAATTGCGCTCCCTTTCTTCAACAATCCAGTATCCCCAAAGATAGTGTATTTACTTTTAGAGTTTGTTTACCTGTTCGTACGCCGCGGTATGTCCAACATAATGCTGTTTATCGCTCGATAATTCCGTCACAAGAATTTCCACAACTTGGCCTATTCGGTAACTGTATGGCTCGTACGAATAAAAAAGATCGGTTAGTTTTTTAGTTCGTCGTTTTACCTATATAAAAAGTATGATTAACGATTGTTTTTGAACCCAAATTGATTTTTTACTTGTTGGGTTGGTATGCGCTGCATTAAAGCGGCTGGAGTTCCAGGTCTAGGGAAAAATTGATTTATAAATAACGAGGGAAATCGATGTTTTTCGCACAGATCTAAAGTCATTTGGAAATCCTCTTCGGTTTCCGTTGGAAATCCGCATATTATGTCCGTCGCAAATGTCATGTCGGGAATCCTGAAAATCCACACGATTGAGTTACAGATAAATAGATAGATTTATTTATTGTGTTTTAACAATGACTTTACACTCGTCAAGATAAATTAAAAAATTGTAGTAGTATTTTGGTTAAGCGTTGATCTGCTTCTTTCTCAATATTTTATACGGCAAATGCTTTCTAAAATTCAGTTCTTATTGTAAACACTACCTGTCTCTAAGATAGTTAATTACACGTTCGAACTCTTCTACGTTATATTCTCGTTTCATATCGCCCAGTACGGCATCGCTGCCAGATTGCACGGGAACGTGTAAAAACTTGTACACCTACAAATTTTCATTTGTAATATTTCTCATTTTATAGTTTTAAATAATCGTACTTTGGGATGATCTAAAATTTTCGCCATCTCTTCCAAGTGTTCCAGAATATACGGCGGGTTAGTCATGCCTAAACGCAAACGACACCCGTCTGGAATATTATTTACGATACGCCAGAGAAGCGTTGGCAGATCGTAACCAATATCTCGGCCGTAAGTACCTAAAGTTTTTCCGTATTTCAATCAACGATCGAATTGTACAACGCGCTCTGTCTACGCACCTGTATCTTCCGACGTGAGCCAAATTTCCACGACACCCTCCCTAAAGGCCTGTGCCGCCCTATCCACAATAACATCGGGTGGATAGCTGCCCAAGTCCCCCCTAGCGTGCTTCGTCTTGCAATACGTGCATTGATTCAAGCATCCCGTATTTATGGCTATAATCTCCACCAGTGGATTCTTTCTAATCTTGGGTAGATCAAGAGTGGCCCCGCCCAGCTTTTGACCCTTAAACCGCTTGGTGCCGATCAAACGGACTTTGTGACCTTTGAGTGTTTCCTCCACCACCTCAACTACGCGGTCTATTTGGTGTGTTCCGACGATACTATGCGATTGGATATATGATACATTGGGGGTTGCCTGCGACACGCAGCCGGCTAGTACGACGTGTTTACCTAAATTATTATATTATTGGATTAGATTACAGTATCACTACAATGCGATGTATGAGATCTGGGGGATATTGGGAACATATGGGAATGGTGGGAGGCCTGTTGCTATAGCGGTTCGCTATTTCGCTAAAACTTAGTTAATTGTATCCCAGTTAAGAATGGTACCGACGAGTATAGAGGATAGGTGGCGCTGAGCTACGGGTCACCCATCCAAGCACTGACCTCTAGCGGGACGTTGCTTAACTTTGGTTATAGATGTTCAATGCATTACCCGCATAGGGCACAGGGCTTGTATATATCAATTTGGTTAGCATCTACTTACCCTCTTTTTCGGCCGTGTTAATTTCATTGCGGAAATGGTCCTCGGACGGATTTTTAACGGTACAACTATTAAGCAGCCACAAATCAGCGTCCTCTTTAGCCTCTGTTATGGTGTATCCGTAGGCGGCTAACTGGCCGGCCATATATTCCGAGTCTGAGTTGTTGTGGGCGCAGCCCCACGTTTTCAACCATATCACCTGTGTGGCTGGCGCATTAGCTGTCACGTACGTTTTACTGGGCGGTACAATACGGACAGTTTTAATGTTCTTCTTAGGCCTGATCTTAATCGCTGTACGGTTGCTGTACCGCTGCTTAGGGGTTATATCCTGCGACGAGATGAGGTCTTCGATGTCATCGATGATTTCATTGCACGGATGCTGTAGTTGGTCCTCACTGTTATTCATGTTGTTGGTGTGCGGATGATTAATTAATGTATAAACATAGCCGCCCCTGTCCTACGAATGTACCTATTGTTCAGAGTATGGATGATCAATATAATTGCAGTTGTATATAACGTAGCGTTAGAAAATGCACTTGCTCGGTAGGAATACAAACGTGGATAATTTGTCACGTTATAAGCGCTATTTAAGGCAGGTAGGGTTACGATTCTGGCTCAGAATAGCTGAATAGGGATAATGATTTAGTGCATGTTCCGCGCGATATAGTTGTGTTTACGAAGTTGTCTATTACCAAGAGATATTTCGGGTGCCAGATTTTAGATGCACCGAGAAGCTAATCTATGGATCCTAGGTCAAGTCTTTAATACCTACTATTAAGACTTAATTTGACATATGGATATTTATTAGATCTAACATTTTAGCAATTATGTAGCGCGAATATTTAAATCAATTGCAATTTTTTTTAAGGCAACCCTAGATTTATCTAGGTAGTTTTCGTTGCCTACATTTATTCTCCTTACTTTATCCGGCTATTTTCAGCCAGAACCGTGCCCAGGTAAGGTATACCAGCAAATGTATTTAATAAAAATTAGGCCGTTTTATCGTGAAATATAATTCTATGCGTGTCTGCAATTTGAGAATAATATGTACAATCCTTTCGTTTCATTTTAAAAATATAATCCTGTAAGCAATTTTTTAAACACCGCTGCTGTACTATCGTATAGTGATACAAAAAAAGATCCATCTCTACGCATAAATTCTGAACTCTGGACCAATTTATTAGGTTTTTTGAAAATTACTAGTATAATTATTTTAGATCCTTTAAATAACGGAAATTAGCTATAAATAAGTAAAATATAGTACCTTAGATTGCTTCAGTTTTCTTCTGAGCAACTTGTAATGATCGTGCGTTTAAAGAAAAATTCAAATTAGGACGGTAGAAAATTTTATTCGCAAAGGTTATATTTATAAAACAAAAATCATTTGCATTGTAATAAATAAAATCGGTTTCTACGGTATAAATACATACATGATTGTATTATTGAAATACAAGTCCCTTGAGATAAACAAATAGTACATTTATTTAAAAAATAATGCTAGCGTAATCGTACAATTTCAGCATTATAAAATGTTCAAAACTACTAGCACTTTCTTATAAAAATTAACCCCCTAACATTTAATATGTCTTAAAAACAATACAAATTATTATTGAAATTGTCTATGTAATTCAAATTACAATTAAACGTAATTTCATTGCTATTAATCCCTACAGCGATAAATAGTTGTATAAAAATCAACGAACAAAAATACTTTTATAAGCTATTTTGAAGGTTTTTTTTTTTTGTAATATTCGATACAAAACACAATTTCATTTTTAGACTGGGATTAATCCGTATTTTCTATAGAAAAAGTCAATACATTCTTAAACGTACAATTAAATCGTTGCTCTTAAATTTATCACATACTTGTAGAATTTTCTTTTAGTTGCAATTATTTTTTATATAAACCTATTAAAACGTAGGCGGTGCGAGAAAAATCGCATACAAAAGAAACTTATTTACAAAAAAAAAAAAATCAATTATTCGAAACCAAAAATTAATTTAAGTAACCAACGTATCTACCTAGTACCTACATAACTTAATCAATTTTCGTCCCTAAATCATTTATTGCGGCCCCTAAATAAGCGAATTTGCTCCCGTAGACACTCGTAATGCAACCAAACACACGCGCTAGAATTAATTTATTGCATATAGACGCTCGCTATATCTTCTATCGACGATTTCGAGCCGAATATCAATGCAATAACGCCAGCAATCACGACGACGGCATTCTTCCAAATCTTCCAGTTGTACTTGCCAAATCCTTGATCCCAGAATGTCACCACTTCGATAAAAACTGGCACTAATAAGCCAAGAACGGAGAAAAATAAGGCACCGATCAGGCCGACGAATGGGGTGATTGTTGGCACTGCTATCGCAATACCAACGGCAATTATCACCATCACCGTGCGAAGAATGTAGTTGGCCAAAGTTGGGCGGTTCGTGAAACGGTCCTTAAGGCCGCTCCACGCTATTTCGAGGCACACGTAGAATTGTAGGCCGAATGTGCAAAACACCGCGAGGGCTATTAATATCTTTACTGCCTGGGCAGCACTAAAAAATAAAGAAAAAAAAATGTCAAATTTACGAAATATTAACACGGCAATTTTTTTTTAACTTACTATTCAGTTTGATCCAAGTTCAATGTAACAGATCCCATTGTTTCGTCGCCATATTTCAAATATCCCAAAAATCCCAAGAAAATGTATATTAATGTAACACCAGCCATTCCCTGATTTAACACTCCACAAAGTCCAACAAAATGTTGAGGAGTTTCCATGTTGTTCTCCAAAGGCATTACCTAATAAAAATATGAATTCAAACCATCAAACAATACCACTGCTTTTTTTATTATTTTTTTCGTAATACCTTTTTTTGTATTTCTTATTTTTTCTTTACACATTTTAAAGAAAATATTTTAAACGTACGATGTTTAAACAAATACTCACCACGCCAATGGCTTCAATAGCGAATATCGTGACACTGACAAAGATGGGCCAGGTGGAAATTGGCGCTACCAGCACTCTTTCTGAAATTGGTGGTATATCCACCACCAAATAATAGAACGTAATCCCCAAGCCAACGGCCATAAAGACATTCGCCACCATGGAAACGGGCGCGAGATATTTCAGGTTAGGAATCCACGATAGGATGATTAGTGGTACTATTAGGGCGGCTATGCACATGCGCGAATCAAGTTCGTAGCCCAGGTAGTGATTGGCCACCTGTTCGAAGTTTTTACTCACGATGACAGCGTAACAGCTGCAGGTGGAGAAGTATGTTATGAAGAGGCCCACTTGGACTATCTGTCTGATTAAGTAAAAGGTTTTACTTAAAATATAGGAAATGAAGAATTAAATAGATGTTTAAAAATAATTACTAATATTTTAAATGGTTTTACCAAACAAGTAAACTGACAAAACATAGGAAAGAAAATTATGATATCTTAAGATCAGCGTCTTCTAAAATTTGACAAACTTCTGCCAACAGATACCGCTAGTGGTTCGAAATTATTTATTGACCATAGTTTATGTAGTCGATTGTACTTTAACCGGTTTGTACCATTGTTGCCAATACTCTCAAAACCCTTATAGATTCAATGTTAAACTACGCTCCATATATATACAATACAATTAAATTAAATTTAATGACAACAGAATTTAGAAAAAAAATTTAAATTATTTTAAATAATACAAATAAAGCGCCATTTATATATAACATTTAAACTATTTGTCGCTTGTTCACTTTTGATTTTTTTTTAGACAATATATTTACACGAGAATAATGAATTTTTAATACCTTTAATTAATCTTTAATTTTTACTACAAAACACTCAAAAGTAACGTATTTACGTTTTAATTTATTTTAAGTAAACTTTGTAAACTTTCCAAACTCTGTAATTCAAAAAAAAATCTAAAATGACCTAATGCGATGTTATAATGTGCTAGTAATCGCATTTTAATTGCGCTGTATTTATTTTAAAATTAATTATTAGGTTTATTGTTTTCGGAATATTTACGCAAACGCTTATCGATTTATCTTGTGTAAACATGAAGGTAGACTAAAAAAATTTAAAGTTATTTACTGATTCGGTGTATTTACTTAAAAAACGAATATTTCGAAAGTATTTTTAAAATTATATACTCATTAGTGCACACTTCGCTCATTTTTATTTGGACGAGAATGTAACGAAAATATTTTATTTTTAAATCTTTACAATTTTACACTATTTTATTATTAAATACATTCTTTTTAAATTTAATACCTTGCAAACGACGAGTATCTATGACTCCATTTAGGTCCTCTTAAGCAAGATTCTTCCGCTACATCAGCAAAACTCATTGCCGTCTTTCCTGTTCTTCTATATAATTCGTGTGCACATATTACCTATAAATAAAACATTTTATTTTAGTCAAGCTTATTAATACGTTCATAATTTAATTATTCTACAGAAGAGCCTTTATATACACGAGTCCTCATTTGGACTACTTATAAACTGACAGTTGCTAATTTGGACTACTTATAAACTGACAGTTGCTAAAGTCATTTTTAGATTGACAGCCTTGACATGTTACTAAATACACTAACGTAGTCAGCCATATTGAAAATTATGTATTTTGTTCGCAAAAAATAATGAAATTTATGTGTCAATTAAATGAAGACAATATACTCTTGATTAATTAAATTATTTTAGTTATACTTACTAATACATAGGCACAATGTGTGCAAATAACAGCTACAACAATAGTGGCTATAACACCTATCGCCAGGCCAGAATTCTTAAAAGCATCTGGCATGGCTAGAATACCGGTTCCTAACGAAGCCTTCAATAAATGCGTCAACGTATCACAGTCACTGTGAAAATACAAAAAGAAAAACGCTTTAGAAACGTTCTTACTAAGAAATTAAGAAAATATCAAATATTGCGCCCGTTTTAGACTAATTGTATATGTACCCTAAAGTGCGCCATAGCAGAAGAAGTTGCATAGCCAAAATCAGTTTTCGGGTCACTCAAAACTGATATGCTTCTTATAATAATAAATCGGGTTCTGTTTATGATTATTTGTGTTACGATCAAACTGAATATGTTTTCTGCCCATGTTTTTCATAAACATCTGATAAAGAAATTGCGCATAAAACTGTGTTGTTGGCTTTAATGTATTTTTGGAAAATGAATAAAATTCGCATGTTTACAAATGATCTTTTTAGCAGCTTAGATTTGGCTTAAATAAAGGAGCGTTTTCCTTATTTTTAAAAGTCTTTATATGAAATGAGACTGCTTATGTCAACTAACAATAGAATTATGCAAAATTATGCATAATACGTTCACATTTAAGCGAAAATGCTGCGTCAGTATTCAGCGTTAAATTTAGCGAAAAGGAACATTTTTATACTCATTCGAATATGCAAAATTAATAGGATCATTTTTATTGATATTTTTAGCGTTTGCAATTCCCATATAAAACATTTTTTTTATTATTAAAAAATAAAATAAAAATATTTCGATGTACTTAAAATTACCTATCGTTATTACATGGACAGAAATAGAAATTATATAAGTTTTATTTTTAAATCGATATGCAAATTATAGAAATTATTTCTTCGATTAATAAAACAGTGCACTTCTATTAATATATACATATTTGTCAAACGAAAGCAATAAATCTTACAGTATGAAAAATCGAACAATATGTTATTAATAATAATTGCGATTCCTTTATACAGTGTGTTCCACAATGAACTGTAAACACATCAAATCAAAATCCATTTGGAATCTTCCAAAAAAAAAAAACATCGTCAAACACTTTCGTGATTTTTTTTACTTCTTTTCACCCTGTAGGTATATTTATAAACGCAATAATAAAATTTAATATGGCTTCATTTCACGTGCAATTGAACGACCTCACGGCGTTTTTTTTTTTTACATAAATAGCACATTGCACTTTCCTTTGAATAAACAATTTCTATTATTTTGTCATCGACAAAAAAAAATGTCATAGACACGTGCGCATCGCTTATATTTTTATGTTACACTGATATAATTTTTAACTGGGTCAAAAATTTTATATTATCAGCTAGTAAAATAATTAAAATTAATTTAATAGAAAATGCTGCGATACCAAACATTTTCTAAATTAATAATGTGGATTTATGGTATTATTCAATTTTTTTAATTCTCAATTATTATTTGAATTAGCAATTGTTTGTCGCAAATGGCAATTATTGATAATTAAATTTGATTACGTTAAATTGTATGAATATATAAAACAAATAAAGAAATACTTACGAAACAGGATTATCTAATTGCCTGGCTTTGAAGGGGTCAAAATCGTGTGATACGCCATTGGCTTCCGCGTCGGATTTTGTAATTTTGTACCTATAAAAAAAAAAGTGCGATAATTTTTAATAAGCTTGTTCTTGCGCAATTTAAGCGCTTATTATGCGCGTTTTTGCATACACGTCATAAAAATAATAATACTAGTTTATAAATATAAAATATTAAGAACTAATTTGAGTTAAATTAAATTATCTAGCATTTGTCCAATTATTTTTGTACAATATTTTTAGAGAATGTTCCCAAAGGATGGGGCTTTTGAATGGTATTTTTTATTTTTTTTAAATTTTCGATTGCATGTCGAAAATAATCGTAACTTTCATCAAAAAAAAATGATTTTTCCGAAGTTGTTTTATCGAAGAAGCTAGTTAAAACAAACGAAAAAAAAATTACCGTTCCGTAGATAGACATCTAATCTACAATCAGAAAAAAATCTGTAATTTAATTTGTTTTCGTTTAATAGTTGGGCTAACATAAATTCAGCATAAAAATATGAAATAATTTGATTTGGGCAACGAATTGTAGTGTAGTGTAAGGAATTCATAATAGATGGTGCTGGTTTACTAATACTTTATGAAGTATATCTACAATATCTTGCAATCCTATTCTAATTCGGCATAAAAACATATGGAATTATTTGATTTGGACTAGTTTAGTTAAAGAGTCCGCAATCCTAAAGATTGGTTGGAAACAGCACGCCATGCCGATCTATCCTGAGCTAATCCCTTCATCTCCCTATAGCTATTCATCTCAACGTCTTCAACTATCTGACTCACATACTCCAATCTAGGCCTACCTACCCCTCTCTTTCCCTCCACTCTACCTTCTATGATCAATTGCATAATCCCCCCATGTCTAAGGATATGCCCTACTAATCTGTCTCTCCTACGCTGTAACACTCTCCAGATACTTCTCTTCTCCCCTACTAACTCTAGTACAGCTTCATTTGTTACTTTATCTTCCCAACCAATCCTCATCATCCTCCTATAACACCACATTTCAAGTGCTTCTAATCTACGCTTCTCTTCCTTTCCTATAGTCCACGCCTCACATCCGTACAGTGCTACACTCCAAACATATACCTTCAGTAATCTTTTTCTAATACCCAAGTCAATATTTGATCTTAAAATCTGTTCTTTTTCTACGAATGCCTTCCTACCCTGTGCTATCCTACACTTTATATCTACCTTGCTTCGATTATCTTTTGTGATTCTACTGCCTAAATAACAAAAATCTGACACTTCTTCGATTCTATTATCTCCTATTGAGATCCTCATTTTTCTACTGCATTCCTTTTTGTCACACCTCATCACTTTAGTTTTACCTATATTTATTTTCATGTTAAAATCCCTAGTCAATACTGCCTGCATACCATTCAATACCCTTTCTAAATTCTTTTCGCTTTCTTCCAATATAGCTATATCGTCGGCGAATCTCAGCATATATATTTTCTCTCCCTGTACATTCACACCTACACTATACTCTTCTTTTACTTTGTTTATTGCATCTTCTATATATAGATTAAATAATAACAGTGAGAGTGTACATCCCTGCCGAACTCCCTTCCTTATTTTTGCTACCTCTTCTTCCCCCTCAATTCTAACTAAGGCAGTTTGGTGTTTATATAAATTAAAAATTATTCTCCTATCCTTATAATCTATACCCGTTTCTTTTAAAATTCTAAACATTATGTCCCAATCTACATTATCAAATGCCTTTTCTAAGTCTACAAAAGCTATGCAAGTTACCTTTCCTACCCTCTTTCTTTTTTCTACTACCGTTCTTAGTGCTAGAATCGCCTCTCTCGTCCCTCTGTTTTTCCTAAAACCAAACTGATCTTCTCCTAGCCTTTCCTCTACTTTATTTTCTAATCTCCTATAAATAATCTTTAACAATATCTTCGATGCATGTGATAGTAGGCTAATGGTCCTATAGTTCTCACACAAATTAGCTCCTATTTTCTTCGGCATTGTTACTATTCTACTACGCTGAAAATCCTGTGGTACTTCTCCCTTCTCATATATTTTACAAACTAACCTGTATAATCGCTCCTGCATTTTTTCCCCTGCGTGTTTTATTAATTCGGCTGGTATCATATCAATCCCCGCTGCTTTGTTATTCCGTAAATCATTTAATGCTCTATGAAACTCTGACCTAAGTATGCTAGGACCTAAGTCATCCTCATCTATCTGTTCCACATTTTCTAGCTCCTCCATGTCCTGCCTACCTTTATATAAATCTTCAAGATACTCCTTCCATCTTCTAGCTTTTTCCTTATTTTCTGTGAGTTCCTTACCCTGCTTATCACATATAATGTTACCCTTTGGTTTTACTTTAGAAAAATGTGACTTAATTTTCCTGTAGCCCAAATCTACTTTACCTCTTCTCATATCCTCCTCAATATCCTCACAGTTTCCTTTTATCCACTCTTCTTTCGCTAGCTTGCATTTCCTATTAATTAAGTTCCTTAGTTCCTTATATTTTTTCTGTCCTGCTTCTGTGTTTCCTATTTTAATTTTCCTTCTTGCTTCTATCATTTCCACTATTTCTTCCGTGATCCATTCCCTCCTACCTGTCCTTTTCTTTGTGCCTAATACTTCATTTGCTGCTGTAGTTAACCCATTTCTGATTTCCCTCCATTCGCAATCTATGTCGCTCCTAGATGTTCCATTAGCCATGATTTCTACTTTCTGCTTGTACTTTTCATATACATCAGCTAATTTTAACCTATCGACATCTACTCTGACCTGTTTGGACTTCTGTAATTTCTTGAATTTGACCTCTGAGTCCAGGACTACTAAATTATGGTCACTATCAATATCTGCTCCAGGGTAACTCTTACAATTCTTAATCTGGTTCCTAAACCTCTCTTTAACCAGTATGTAATCTATCTGATACCTCCCTATATCTCCTGGCATTTTCCACGTATATATCCTGCGCTTGTGATTCTGAAAAAGCGTGTTTGCTACCACTAGCTTATTCCTAATACAAAACTCTACCAATCTATCCCCTCTATCATTACGTGTTCCTATTCCATATTCTCCTACTATTGAAACTTCCTTTCCCTTACCTACTACGGCATTCCAATCTCCGATTACAATTAGATTATCCTGTCCTTTAACGTTTGCTAACCTAGATTCAATCTCCTCATAAATGGATTCTACCTCCTCATCATCGTGACTTGAAGTTGGCATATATACTTGCACTATAACTGTGTCCGTTGGCTTCGTGTCTAATCTAATAGTTATAATTCTATCACTAACTTGGCAATAACTCTTTATTCTACATCCCAACTTTCTATTCATTATAAAACCTACACCGGTATGCCCATTATCTGATGCTGTGGTTATTAATCTGTATTCTCCTGACCACGTATCTACTTGATCTTTCCTCCTAACTTCACTAATCCCTACAATATCCAGTCTAAGTCTCTCCATTACTAATTTCTACGATTTGGACTACTAATAAAAAATTACTAGAATATATTCCCTTTTTCAAAAAAAAAAATCAATTTTTTGGAGTTGCTATTTACGGGCAAATGTAATTTTCATAAATTGTTATACTATAAAATATAATTCCCATATGAAAGCAATTAATTGTATTATTAGTAAACAATGTGTGTACTATAAATACGCACATTTTTGAGCCCCTTTCTGTTGAC
Source organism: Leptodirus hochenwartii (assembly GCA_947310635.1). Lineage (NCBI taxonomy): Eukaryota > Metazoa > Arthropoda > Insecta > Coleoptera > Leiodidae > Leptodirus > Leptodirus hochenwartii. The sequence goes on from OX371179.1 coordinate 2,709,901, forward strand.
CTATCTATTTCTGTCTTGTATCTATTTTTCTAATGGCTTACGTCAAGAATGTCCGTAAATACTTCGTGGCGTGAAAGAAATCGTTCATATCGCTATTTTTTATAAATTATATAAATTAACTGGCTGAAAATCTACGAAAACTATCGTAAAATCGAAAAATTTCTACTCAAATTTAAATTTAAAAAAAAAAAATTAACTCATTTGTCTAAGAAACGTAAAAAAAAACGATTTAAATTATTTTTGCAAAAAAAAATCTCCTTTCGCCCTGACGAAGCCGAAACGTTTATTGCATTCTTTCACCGTGACAGTGTCAATTTTCCCTCGCGCAAATATAAAATTATTTTAATAACTTACGGATTTATTTCTTTTTTCATTTTGAACGCGGAATTTATTTCAACTTGATACGTTTAAGATGAAATGAAAACTGAACGAAATTGTTTGATTGAATATGTTTTCATAGTACAGTGTTTGTTGATTTATCCCATTTATTGAAAATGATAATAAATTTTTCACCCTAGAATTTAACCATTAAATTTATATTCAGTAAAGATAACGAAATTCGAGTGAATTTCTAAAGTGCGTAAATCGTTTAGAATATTACATAAATTTTTCTTTAAAAAAATTCGTACATTTTTTTGTTAATAGGCCTGAAAATTTGTGAATTACCATTTACGTCAGTAAAAAATATATTTAAAAAAAATAGAATACACGTTTAAATAAAATCGTATCTAAGCAATGGAAAAACGTTTGTCATTTTTTTTTAAATATCTTCTTTTATTTCAAAAAAAAAATCATTTACATGGTGAATAGTAAATAATATTGATTTTATGTGTAATTTGGATTTTATTAAAAAGTACAAATATTTTTTTATTAAAATAAATAACTTACTTTGTTCCATTAACAATTTTTGACCCATCGCTAGGAAGAAACGTTTCCAGCTCCGTTGCTGGAAAATTTTCTTTACTCGCCTTAAAAAAAAAAAACCAGGATTTATTAGAAAATATTCTTCCACAAAACGAATTTACCACAAAAAAAGTTTATAAAATAAGATATTGCGTACCATTTTTTAAGGTACTATTTCAAATTTTTGTTGGTCTCCAATTCAATTAAAAATTAAACGATGTTTTTTCCCTTCGCAATAAATGAACCGGTTTGTTTTCTTCAATTTTTTTAGTCCTGTAATTAAAAAAGTCGCATATTATATTTTTTATCAATGATATAAATTGTTGTATTAATTAAATTAAATACATAGCAATTAAATAAATAGATGCGCCGTGCAGATTTTTACTAATTTTGATAAGAATTAAATATAATTTTTTGTTGCTATTTTTACAAATTTCTATAGAAAAAAGTTTTATGTAAAGAATTAAATTAACGAACATAGCAAAATTTCCAATTAATTTTCATGTTATAAGTAAAGTATTATGTAATAGAATTTGATCGTAAATTTCTAAATTTGTCTCAAATATCGTGTAAAAACTGAAAATTGAAAAATGAGATTTTTTTTTGCATTTCACATTAAATTTTTCACGTAGTAAAAAAAATAATTTCTAATAACAAATAAAGTAATTTTTTTATGTATTTTTGCTGTTCTTGAGAAATCTGAAGAAAACTAAAAATAGAAGAATCTTAATTAATACGTCCTCCTCAAAGAAGTAACAATTTTGTATCATTTTAAAGATTATTTAAAATATAAATGAAACTAACACATCCGAAAATAAATCTGTATTAATGCCAAGTTAAAGATAATTTATAAACTGAAAATTTATAACATAGATTTTCCAAAAGTAAAAATATTTAATATATTTTGGACATTTGCAATTCGTAAAATAGCCAACAAAAATTCCATATCGTCGGAACATTAAAATATTAAAAAAAAATATAAAATGCAATATTTAGCAAAATTTTATTTCATCTACAAAAAAAAATTCTAAACCAAACTTACATTAGTTAGAATAAATGACGGATTTTTTGAACACACCATGAAATAAATACGCCAACAAGAATTTACATTTACATTTTTGCATACAATTGATTTTTTAAATTTATTTAGATTGTATATTTGGTTTGTCAGTGCATTACCTTGAATACTAATATAATATTAGACACTAAAAAGTCGTGCTTAATTTCAATATACAAGTTTCGATGCTCAAAATGCTCGAGGTTCGTTAAAATATCTTCTTAAGATATTTATGAAAATTCATACGAGACTTTCATATCAAAATATTTCTACATGCTCATTTTTTTAATCTGGAATTTTGTACCCATCAAAATCAATCGCAGATTCAAAAAATCGTCGATCAAATTGTATCGGAAAATATCATATTCGAAAATTTTACCAAAAAAAATTCGAACCATTTCGAACATTTTTTTTTTTTCATAGAAGCTGCTAGAACATTTTTTTTACGAAAATGTGCATTTATAGCAAAAAAATCAAACCTTTCTCATTATTTTTTTTTCAAAGAAGCTGCAAGAAATTTTTATTACGAAAATGTGCAAATTCTAGCAAAAAAAAATCAAACCTCTCATTATTTTTTTTTTCAAAGAAGCTGCAAGAAAATTTTATTGCGAAAATGTGCAATTCTAGCAAAAAAAAATCAAACTTTACTCATTTGTTTTTTCAAAGAAGCTGCAAGAAAATTTTATTACGAAAATGTGCAAATTCTAGCAAAAAAAAAATCAAACTTTTCTCATTTGTTTTTTCAAAGAAGCTGCAAGAAAATTTTATTACGAAAATGTGCAAATTCTAGCAAAAAAAAATCAAACTTTACTCATTTGTTTTTTCAAAGAAGCTGCAAGAAAATTTTATTACGAAAATGTGCAAATTCTAGCAAAAATAAAATCAAACATTTCTCATTATTATTTTTTTCAAAGAAGTTGCAAGAAAATTTTATTACGAAAATGTGCAATTCTAGCAAAAAAAATCAAACTTTACTCATTTGTTTTTTCAAAGCTGCAAGAAAATTTTATTACGAAAATGTGCAAATTCTAGCAAAAATAAAATCAAACATTTCTCATTATTATTTTTTTCAAAGAAGTTGCAAGAAAATTTTATTACGAAAATGTGCAATTCTAGCAAAAAAAATCAAACTTTTCTCATTTGTTTTTTCAAAGAAGCTGCAAGAAAATTTTATTACGAAAATGTGCAAATTCTAGAAAAAATAAAATCAAACATTTCTCATTATTATTTTTTTCAAAGAAGTTGCAAGAAAATTTTATTACGAAAATGTGCAATTCTAGCAAAAAAAATCAAACTTTTCTCATTTGTTTTTTCAAAGAAGCTGCAAGAAAATTTTATTACGAAAATGTGCAATTCTAGCAAAAAAAAATCAAACTTTACTCATTTGTTTTTTCAAAGAAGCTGCAAGAAAATTTTATTACGAAAATGTGCAATTCTAGCAAAAAAAAATCAAACTTTACTCATTTGTTTTTTCAAAGAAGCTGCAAGAAAATTTTATTACGAAAATGTGCAAATTCTAGCAAAAAAAAATCAAACTTTTCTCATTTGTTTTTTTCAAAGAAACTGCAAGAAAATTGTTTTGACTAATTCTTCAACGATGCGATTAAAAAAAAAATATTTTTTTACACACGTGTTTCTAAATTTTCAAAAATAATCCAAGACTCGTAGAAATACCAAATATTTTACAATAATTAATTTTTATTTGTGTTATCAGCAGAATAGTTGGTAACCAAAAAAAAACCAATTTAATGCAATTTGATAATTGTAATATCAAACATTACGCAACAATATTTTATTACTTAAAAAATAGCCTGTAATGTAATAGAGGTGTGTTTATTTTTTAATAATTATCTTTGCTAAATTATCCAAATCGTTTAAGTTTAAACAATAATTAAGCCGTTCCTTTTTCATTTAAAAAATACGTTAAATTAGATAATTGTGTCGAATTCTATAAGAATTGGTTGGTTCTTCTATTCTGCGCTTATCTTACACGCCTCACAACCGTACAATGCCGCTATTCACACACGTGTCTTGATACTTTTTAAAGTTAATGTTAAATCGTGAAATTGGTAATTTTACTTCTTAAAGAGAAAAATACATATTTTTTCTTCTTCGCGTAATTTTTTAAAAAAAAATTGCAGTTCGTAATAAAAGTAGAAATATTTAATTTAGTGGTCAATTTTAAATAACAATTTTTTTTTATCGCAATAAAAAATTATGGCTTACAACAACGGACTTGTAATTTTATCCAATTCGCTCGAATTGTATAATATTTTTAAATTTAAAATTACATACCGCCGAGTTGGAAATTCACTCTTTTTTATACAAAGTAAATTACGTTTAATTTAATTTAAAAAAAAAATCGCGCAATTTTCTCAAACGCAACGTCGCCGCTCAAACTAAACGAATATTAAAAGAAATCAATTGAGAATTGAACATCAATTTCTGAGCAAGTTTAAGAGATTATGGGAATTTGAACTTTCTCCTTTCGGTCAGTATTAATGGCCAAACAATAAGCGTAATGCAAATTTTAATAATTCCGTTATTATCGAGTGCCATTTATGCAATATCGACATGAAAACATAAAAAAATCGCTGATAAATCAACGATACAGATAACAGAGCGCTCGAACCGAAAAATTGCAAAATCAAATCGTTTATATTGCCACAATAAAATTACTTTTATTATTACTCGATATTCTTCCATCTTTTCCGACCATTGTCGAAAATCTACTTTATTTTTCCATCCTTAAAAAAATTCTTTCGTACCAAATTAATGAACGTCTAAATGACAGTGTTGCCTCAACTTTTAAATTCAAGATAAAATATATCTTCGACATTATTTATTTCGACTTCTTCGTGCCTCTTTGGACAATAAACAATTGGACAATAAACCAAAGATCACTGTTTATTTATATTTTTTCTTATAATTGATTACTATTTATTATTCTTCAATATCTGCACACGACTTGTTGATTAAATACAACAATGTGTTTTAAATCGCAATTAATAAAAATAAAAAAATGTTTGGAGCGCCTTAAAAAAACATTTTTTTTCGTGACAATTTTGGCTTAAAATAAAATATATTTTTTTTATATAATATTTTGATTGTAAAGTAAACCATTGTTCACTATATACTTAAAATCACCTCGATTTTTTTTTTTTACGTTTTCGAAATATAAAAATACCTTTAGAATTATTTTTATTAAAAAACGGCAAAACAATTGTCGTCAATTTGTGAAACGTTCATGTTGAGAATTGCAACATCCAATTGAATTGGAGATATTAAAAAAAAAAAAGTGCAACTTCCGGCCTCATTTATATTCAAAACGGATTAAATAAATTTATTCAAAATCCCGATTACGATTTACGACAAATTCGATGAAGAAAATGATTACGATATCCATTTGAATATTTCATCAGTTCGTTGCGAGTTCTAGAGAAAGAAAAATGATTAATAGACAGTTTAATGAACCGAATAAATCCTTCAATTAACCAACTCAGTTCATGATCGATATTATAGTAAAGTATTTGATATATCTGTGTCAATAAGCAATGTCAATACCGGTCACATATTGTCAATAATCATGTAATAGAAATATGACTTGAATATTTTATACACGATTTAAAAAAATTTACGCCACTGGCAAACCGTGGAAAGATATTTTGTAGCGTCTTTTTTTTATATATGATTTTTTGAAGTGTTTTTTAGTCAATTCAAAGTTTAAATTTTGATTTTTTTTTCTAAATATACTTACAAATTAAAATTCAAAAATATACACCCCAACTAGAGCCAACACTGGTTAAATGGCTCACTAGAAGATGAAAATTTAATGTTAAAAATGAAATTTGGTAGAAATTATTTGTAATTTTTTGTAATAGTACAGAAATGATTTTTTTATATTTTATTTTATTTTATAAATGATTTAAATTCATTATATGTTTTTTTTATTTTTTTTTAATATTTTTTATGCATTTTAAATTTTTTTAAATGTTTTTTTGTTGTTTATAAACCATAGTTTTATGGATTTATTTCGATTTTTTTTTGGTTTGCAAAATAATTGCAGATTACAAATTCATATATAGGCAACTCTAGGCGCAGTTAGAGCCGACACTGATTATTTGGATTACAAAAAAAAATTGTATGCTTAAAATAAAATTTCGTCGAAGTTATATACATTATTTGCAAAAAAAAAACAATTCCATTTTTATACTATTGCAGAATTGAATTTCTATATAGGGTGTTCCGTAATAAAAAAAAAAAAAACGCTTTAAAAAATATATTTTCAAATATTTTTTTAGAACATCAATCTCGTGTTATTAATTTACGATGCATTGTTTTATCGTGAGAGTAAATTTACCTTAACAAAATCATTTTAAAAAATCGATGCAACTGTTTTGTATTTATAATACGTGAATAATAGAGACTAAAAATAGAGGCAACTTAATCCCGCTGTATAATTTTGTTTGAAGCTTTAGAATGATTTATAACTCTTTTTTTTTTTGTAAAAATCGTCCCGAGTAATTTTTGAAATATTCATACATTCATACATTAAAAAAAAACGGCTTTCCTATCAATCGATTTTTTAAACTTTTTAAAAATTAATCTTCATAATATATTGTGAAAATTTAGTGACCGTAAAAGTAATTGAACTTATTTCTAAGCTGTCAATTTTTTCACTTTCAATTGTCAATATTTTTTACAAAAATTTGAAAAAAGATTGTAGGTAATATCTGAAAATAGTAGTTTATAATTTTTATTTTTTCTAAAAATGTACCAACTTTTATTAAAACTAAAATTTTAGCATCTTATTAAAAAGGGTGGCGATATAATCGGTTTGCAAATAACATTAAGATAATTTGCGAAAAATAATTAGTAAAAAAAAAGCGCTTTTCAGGTTATTTTTTACATCGGGATTTTTTTTTGTATTCGATACATATAATAAATATATCTCGAAAATTATCTTTTTCAACTTCCTGTTATTTAAACCAGCGATTTTTAACCGGGGGGCCACGAAAGGTTCTATCGGGGCCTCGAAAAAAATATTATTAGTAAATAAAAATATACTGATCATGCGTGCAATAAAAGGTTAAGAACCGCTGATTTAAACGCGCAATATTTGCATTTGATTTAAACTCCGTTTTGTCGGTAAATATTAGCTTTTCCTGTGCAAAATCTGTATTTCGTGGAAAAGGCATTAATATTCTTCATCTTTGCTCAAGACGACAGTCCATAAAAATTTCTGACCAACTTTATGTGATTTTTTAAAGTATTGTAAATACCAATAATTTTTAAAAAAAATTTACTTTATTTTTAAAAGAATATTTTATTTTACAAAGTAATCGTGAACATTTAAATAGATTTTTTCAACTTTTAGATTTTAGTGAATTTGCAACGTGTGAATTTTTTATTTTTTTATTTATAATTATTACCACTTACCCCTGTATTAATTTAATTTAACCAATACACACAAAATGTCCTATATAAAAAAATAAAAATATATTATTTCTGTATAATTTTTGCTTACAAACATATTTTAATTTATTGTCTAGACTTGGCGTAAGTAAATTAATATTTTACGCGCGTTCGCAAATTTATTTTATTTAAACTGATTTATTAAATTGGTCAAAAATCACGATATCACTCAATGTTCAAAACTTAATAGCCATAAAAAATATTTTCAATTTTTTTGTATGTTTTAATTAATTGTAGATAATAATGAAACTGTGAGGATATTGAGGAGGATATGAGAAGAGGTAAAGTAGATTTGGGCTACAGGAAAATTAAGTCACATTTTTCTAAAGTAAAACCAAAGGGTAACATTATATGTGATAAGCAGGGTAAGGAACTCACAGAAAATAAGGAAAAAGCTAGAAGATGGAAGGAGTATCTTGAAGATTTATATAAAGGTAGGCAGGACATGGAGGAGCTAGAAAATGTGGAACAGATAGATGAGGATGACTTAGGTCCTAGCATACTTAGGTCAGAGTTTCATAGAGCATTAAATGATTTACGGAATAACAAAGCAGCGGGGATTGATATGATACCAGCCGAATTAATAAAACACGCAGGGGGAAAAATGCAGGAGCGATTATACAGGTTAGTTTGTAAAATATATGAGAAGGGAGAAGTACCACAGGATTTTCAGCGTAGTAGAATAGTAACAATGCCGAAGAAAATAGGAGCTAATTTGTGTGAGAACTATAGGACCATTAGCCTACTATCACATGCATCGAAGATATTGTTAAAGATTATTTATAGGAGATTAGAAAATAAAGTAGAGGAAAGGCTAGGAGAAGATCAGTTTGGTTTTAGGAAAAACAAAGGGACGAGAGAGGCGATTCTAGCACTAAGAACGGTAGTAGAAAAAAGAAAGAGGGTAGGAAAGGTAACTTGCATAGCTTTTGTAGACTTAGAAAAGGCATTTGATAATGTAGATTGGGACATAATGTTTAGAATTTTAAAAGAAACGGGTATAGATTATAAGGATAGGAGAATAATTTTTAATTTATATAAACACCAAACTGCCTTAGTTAGAATTGAGGGGGAAGAAGAGGTAGCAAAAATAAGGAAGGGAGTTCGGCAGGGATGTACACTCTCACCGTTATTATTTAATCTATATATAGAAGATGCAATAAACAAAGTAAAAGAAGAGTATAGTGTAGGTGTGAATGTACAGGGAGAGAAAATATATATGCTGAGATTCGCCGACGATATAGCTATATTGGAAGAAAGCGAAAAGAATTTAGAAAGGGTATTGAATGGTATGCAGGCAGTATTGACTAGGGATTTTAACATGAAAATAAATATAGGTAAAACTAAAGTGATGAGGTGTGACAAAAAGGAATGCAGTAGAAAAATGAGGATCACAATAGGAGATAATAGAATCGAAGAAGTGTCAGATTTTTGTTATTTAGGCAGTAGAATCACAAAAGATAATCGAAGCAAAGTAGATATAAAGTGTAGGATAGCACAGGGTAGGAAGGCATTCGTAGAAAAAGAACAGATTTTAAGATCAAATATTGACTTGGGTATTAGAAAAAGATTACTGAAGGTATATGTTTGGAGTGTAGCACTGTACGGGTGTGAGGCGTGGACTATAGGAAAGGAAGAGAAGCGTAGATTAGAAGCACTTGAAATGTGGTGTTATAGGAGGATGATGAGGATTGGTTGGGAAGATAAAGTAACAAATGAAGCTGTACTAGAGTTAGTAGGGGAGAAGAGAAGTATCTGGAGAGTGTTACAGCGTAGGAGAGACAGATTAGTAGGGCATATCCTTAGACATGGGGGGATTATGCAATTGATCATAGAAGGTAGAGTGGAGGGAAAGAGAGGGGTAGGTAGGCCTAGATTGGAGTATGTGAGTCAGATAGTTGAAGACGTTGAGATGAATAGCTATAGGGAGATGAAGGGATTAGCTCAGGATAGATCGGCATGGCGTGCTGTTTCCAACCAATCTTTAGGATTGCGGACTCTCTAACTAAATGATGCGATTTTAAGAACCACTTTTCAATATTTAAAATTTTATTAATTAAAAAATTTAAATTTAAAAACACGACATATTAATTTATTGCAATAAACACTAATATTAACTGCAGAAATTTAAAAAGAAAAAAAATTCTTGTCCATTTTTTTAAATTTTTTTCATATATATCACGTTTTTATTTACTAAAGAACAAAGAAAAATTATTCATTTATGCGATTATTTCGAAGGATTCTCGTGGTATAATTTATACTAAACTTGGGGTAGTTTTGATGATCATCCCCAAGTATTTCATCGATTTTACCTGAACTGGAAACACACATCACCTGTTTATTTTCTTGGACACAAACAATACATCAGGTAGACATTATTTTACGCGCTTAACTTTTACAAGAAAAAAATCCTAATTTCTCAGAATACCAAAAAAGACCCGACCATTCACTGATTTATTGCCAAAAAATTCTTTTGTCCTTATATATTTTATTTAATCGAAGAATTGTTTGTTACGTAACTATTATTTGACAAGACATTCTGATAAATAATCTTTTGAACGATCCAAAAAAATGTTAATATAAAAATACGACGAAATAAATAAATTTTATTTAACGAATGATTTTGGAAATATTTACAGTCAATTTTCATTTTCTTCTTTATATTAATTAATTTTTAATCAATCGCTTTTTCCTTGAATTTCGTAATGAAAAACTTTCATTAAATTTAAACTAAATTAAACTTTCAAAAATTCGGTGCAATAATCCATTTTTTTTTGCATAATTTTTTTGAAGCGGAAACCACTTTTATTACTTGCTAAAAATAGTTGGCAGAAATATTAAAATAATGCATTTCACATTAAAACTTTGTAGTTTCAAAACAAACTGTATATATTCGATACATTTCAAACGAGCAATATTTATTTTATATAAAATATATTTATCTTTTTTTTTTTATGCAGTATTTATTTTTAAACTTTTTTTATGAAATCTAACGAATAAAACAAACATGTTATCTAATATTGCAAATTAGAATACCAGGTAAATATTTTTTTTTTTAATTATCACCCTGTGTTGTTTTTTTAATAATATACGCAAATTCTAATAGCGGGTGTTTTTTTAAATATATTTTGTAAGTACAAATATTTACAATAAAGTAAAACGCAGAAATTTTTAACCTACAAATTTATTATTTTTTCGATCTAAACTACTAGAACAAAATTAAAAATTTGTACAAATAATAAATTTCTTGTTAAAAACATTAATGTTAATATATAATGCTCTCTGTATATATTTTTTTAATTGTTGCACCTTTCGCTTTTCCCAGGGCATTTAATTCGCTTAGAAGTTGCAAAATAATTAATTAAATGAACTAACAATTATATAAAAAATTTCTAGTTAAATATTTCGAAATTATTCTACAGTCAAGAACTAACTTATTTAATAATAGATCATGCAAATGCCAAGTTCATTGGCGTAGATGTTTCAAAAAAGGTTTTTTTTTTAAATTTACCTCAACCTCTAATTTTGTTTAAAAACTAATTTACAAGGAAATATATTTAAAAAAAATTATTCGCAATTTCACGTGTTTTTTTTAAATAAATTGTTGCGTTTCATCCAATTGTTTTTTTTCTTCAAAATTAATGAACAAATATAAAAGGGGCGTTTAAATAATAAAAATTCAAGTTAAAATTAAACTGCAGACATTTTATTATACGCTGACAAACCATTATTAATTATTCAATAAAATATTGATTGACATACTTTTAATAAACTATCGATTTTATCGACTGATGCATTCAATAATTTATGTATCGGAGTTTTTTTTTTAATGATTCTGGCAAAATGTATTGGAAAATCGATTTTTTTTTATTGAAATAAAGGAAATTTAATAAAGTGAAAGACACGGGGTTTAAATGTACTATAAAATATACAGGCTTAATAAAAAATTGCATTTCCAATTTTTCAATTTCTCAAAAATGGCTTCGTTAATTCAAAATGACTGAAAAATTGCCACATAAAAATAAATGTACATACTGAAAATTAATTCCAAAATTCACGAATTGAAGCCGTGGCTTTAGCAAAATATTTACAAACTGATTAAAAAAAAAGTCAAAAAAACCAACAAGACGTCACAAATTTATCGTGCATTTTATACGGTATTGATACAATATTTCGCTAGAAAAATAAAGCGAAATATTCGCGATATTTTGCACGAAGGTCGCTCATATATTATCTACATTTCGCACATGGCATTTTCAAAACTGTAATTAGTTCAGTAGACGTCACAAATTGCTATGAATTATGTAAATATTCAAAAAAGACGCGCATTCGATCAAAATTCAGCTAAATATTCCGATTAAAGAAGTGACATTTTTTTACTATTTATTATTACTGAATATAAAGTTTTGGAAAATCGTAATTGTTCGGCAAAATATGTTAAGTCGATTTTGTTAAAAAAAAATTTTACAGCGATAAATTTCAGTACTGATGAATAATGAAATATTTCAGCATTGCCAATTTCAACTACAAAAAAATCTTTAGTTACAAAATTTTACAATTATTTTTTTTGCGCTGTATTTTTATTGGTACAAAAACATTACACCGAAATTTAGTTCAACGCCTCCAAATATAGCTAGAGAGCGTAATAGTGCATAAAAATAAATTCATTTACTACAAAACGGATTTTTGCGCTTTACTAAATATTATTACGCATTCGAGTCGATTACCTTTAATTTTTTTTTTGTACAGTTTTTGTACATAGTCTATTTATATTCGACCATTCTATTTACATAAAAAAAAAATGTACTTACTATTTTTTGTAACCAAACGATAAATTTGCATAAAACTGTTTTTGCAAAAGCAAATCAAAATCATATCGAATATATTTAAAAATTAATATATCATTATTTCTAGGTTAAATACACACGTGTATATCAAAAAATTAAATATTTTTCAAACAATTATTTGCACGCGTAAACGCTTTTTATCAAAATGTTAATAACGGTGTCGAAAATGTGATAACACTCGTATCTATTGGTAAATTTTAGCTTTTAGTGTACAATTCATTTGGCATATGGCATTTTACAACGCCACGTGGTTCGATCGGAATTACATAAAAAAAAACTACGGCGTCGCGACGCTCATTCAGGCGACTCTTCGCTGTCTAGACAAGACAATCTCTTAAAATCCCCGAAACCAAATCTATGCATCTAAATTAAACCAACCGCATCTTTAAAATATTTTTTTAAGTACGAAATCTCGACCATAAGCGAGCAGAAGATTGTTTTTAAACAAAAGTTTGTATATCTAAAAATAAGAGTACAAGACGAAACGAAACATAACACACAAAAACAAGCAACAATACACGTACAATTTAATTTTGCAATTGAAAATGAATTTGATCTTTATTCGTGCATTTCGATTTCATACATAGTCGTACCATAAAATTATTTACGCGTTAGAAACGGTAGTCGTCTGGCCATTGCACGTTCTTCAGTTATTTCACTCCACTTATTTCTAGCGCACTTTTTCGAACCACCCGCAGTAGTACCAACACCAGATTTGATGTTGTAAACGCGCGCGTTTCGTTGCAGGAATAAAAAACGAGCGCCGTGTTAATGCACCACCAGTCGCAAAGAATGACTCACGCTGAATGAGCTGTTGGAAAAAGTGCGCTACGAAGTTATACCGGTTCGATTGAAATGACTAGTGCTGCGCATGTCAGGATATCACATTCAATGGGGGGGCGGGAGGGTGGGGGGACTGAAACCGCGTGCCGAGTTTGTAAACTTTTGCCCAAACAAAAGCTGGGTTTTGCTTTGGTGGGTTGGATGCATTCGCAGTGTTTTGCAAACATTTCTTTTTAGATGATTAGATGAGATGAACTATTTACGTTCCTGCTTTTCCATATGCGTTCACAAATTATAAGTTCATTTTTATGAATTAACTTTTTTTTTTATATCGATCGCCCTGTATAAATAATAGTATATATAAACCGGCTTTTGGCCTAGCCGAGCTTAGCGGCATCGCACAGTTTTGTGTATTTTTTTATTGCAATTCTTTTCCCATATGAATGAACACATTGTTAGTAAAACCACACCGACCGACAAACCCATAAACCACGGCTGACGCAACACGAACACACTATGTCACTATTTCTTCTTGCCTTTCTTGCCCTTTTTGCCACCTTTTGCACCCTTCCCACCTTTTTTACCTTTTTTACCTTTTCCACCCTTGCCACCTTTGGCCTTGCCCTTGGCATTGCCCCCCGCGGCACCACCGGCGGCCGGACAGTCCGACGGATCGTATTGCGTATCCCTGGTCTCCTTGCGTGGTATAGGTTTGTTCTCAGGCCCTTTCGGCGTGCACAGTTCCAATTCCAGATTGTTTTTCTTATCGGCACCTTCGTGCTTCTTCCCAATACGGAGAATGAAAACATCACGATTCGGATCGGAGATTTCAGTGTATTGGGTGCCATCGGGTGCCGTGCAAACGGGACTGTTGACTACAACGTTACCTGCACCGCCACCGCCACCCGCTAAAGGTGTACAGCCGGCATTATTGCTCGTTAGTTTGAATGATATCGGTGTTTTATTGTCCGGGCCCGGTTTCATGGCGAATTCTTGTGGTCCGCTTTTTTGTGGCATCGTTGTTGGTGGCACGTCGCCTTCATTACAGTAGCATTCATCGGTATTCTCGACCATTTCCGCTGCCCTGTCTTTATGGACGCGGATGGTGAGCGCATTTCCTCCCATGCACGCGCCAATCTCTTGATAGCAAGCGTTCGGATCATCTGGTGGGTGAGCTATAGCGCCCAATGCATTTCTGGCTTGAGCTAGGCTAGCGTGGGCCATTGAACACTCGACACATGGTATTGATGGCGGTGATGTAGATCCAGGTCCACTTGGCATAGACTCCATACCACCAGATTGAGCCATAGCATACGCTGGCATTGCATTTGCGTATCCATTGTTGCATGGAGCGGCATATCCACCACCAGATGCAGCATACTGCTGCTGCTGTTGCATCTGTTGGTTCACGTTAGGCGGTGCACCTGTTATTGGTGGTAGTGGACAACTCGGGTAACACTCTTCCATGTTACCGTAAACGTTGTTTTTATAGTCACCCTGATTTTCTTTTTTAGCACCCTTATTGTACTTGAACAAGAAATGTCCTTCCTTGCCCTTAAATTGGCAGGACTTGTCGTCTAGATTCATTTGGAACTGGGTCACGATTAATTTACCAAAGCAAGACATGCGAATGTAAACGCTAATATGTCCCACTAATTCCCCCGCTGTGTTATTGATTTTGAAACAATCTTTCAACGTTTTGGCGACCGGTGATTCTCCACTGTCCGCTATTGATTCCACCAATTCATTGAAGAGATTCACAATTGATATTAGCGATTCCCCTATCACCAATTTATCTGGCAAAACACCCGGTTGCATTTTCTTGATAACCTCCACGTGAACATCAAATTCCTTCGTTGCTTGTTCAGCTTGCGCTGGCGTGAGCGAGAACAAACAGGACTTGCCATTTTTCAAGTTACCTTCATTTGATGCAGTCGCGACCGTTGATTTCTTTTTGGGGGCAAAGTCTTCCTCGCATACACATAGCTGGGCGTTGTCCAAAAACTGGAAACAGACGCAAGTCTCTGCCACCATTCGTTTCAACTCTTGCTGGACGTGATAGTCCAAATTGACTTGATCGACGAGGAACTCTAGTAGGATCAAATTCTCCGACGTGAATTTGTCCATTTTCGATGCGAACAATGAATTTTAAACGAGTTATAAGAGTAGATTGGATTGCGGGAATCTAAATAATGATTACAAATACGAATTTTGACATTACAAATGACAATTTTTAGTTTGAATTCTGCCAGAAAGCAGCCAGCTAAATAGAAATACTCGAAAATTGATTAAGAAGACATATTTATTAGTTAGATGAGCGGTTACAAAAATTTTAAATAAATTTCTGAGGACGAAAGGGTATATTTGGAGGTGGGTAATTCGCATAGTACCAAACGCACGCTTCATGTTTAAATGGTTGCCTGAATCTGGAATAAAAATAAATAATAGCTCTAAAGCGTTATCAAATTTAGCTGGTCATTCACACCTTCAATTCAATTAGTTTTTTTTATTAAAATGCTATTGAACAATATTGTGCTATCAAGTTGATAGATGGTTGTAAATTCAATTTATGCATTGTCAGTTTCTATCTATCTAATATTCTATGCCCAGCGCAAAGTCAACCCACTTCTTTCTTTTTACCAAAACTTCGAATCTTATGTACTTTTATACTCTACTGTTTCTCAAAAATAATCAGATAATCCTTTTACTGGCCAATTGAAAAATATCGACTTACTTTCAAAATGTTACAACATAAAATGAAGCGCGAAAATCATTTTCATTTCACGGAATGGAAACAAATTGGTGGAATTACGATATCAATCCGATACAATTTATCATTTATTTGCCACGAGTAAATAATATTGCACAATATCACGTGGTATTATATAAGCAAAATTGTAAATGATAAAACGTTCTATCATTAATCAGAAAAATTACGTGATTATCAATAAATAATAAATTGTGCACACCTTAAATTTTATATTTGCTTCGTAATTATAAAATATCATTATTCCTGAATACCATAAAGAGTTATTTCTTACAAATGGATGCATAAATTGAGCAAACTTTTCATAAAATGTACAAAATACTTATATCAACATTTGAACTAACATTTTCTATAAAGCGCGTTTATTTTTAGCGTGCTTATCAGCCTCGTATTAATCTTAACTCACAATCGATTTCCTGAAAAGCTAGTAATATTTGGATACCTTACTTTTCTGGAAAATCTACGCTAATACGATTGGAAACTTCCCCGAAAGTCAGTCTAGGATTTATCGATATTGAGATTTTTGACAACATACCGCTATCTAGATTTTAGAATAATCCATTTATAGAGAAATATTTTCCGTGGCATTGAATTTATTATTTGAGGAATACGCGGATTGTCTCTCCAAAAATAATCGCAAAAATATTAACAATTCGATATTTTTTGAAGTGCATCACACAATCTCCAAAAATTTGTGTTTTTTAATGTGGTATCCATTTTTTTTTTTTTAAATCCGGAAAAGGTCATATTTTATGATTTATTCTTGCAGTTACAAGTTTAATTTAATTTTCAATATAGATATATGGTATATTGCAAGTGTTGTATATTTTATCAAGTTAATTAGCTAATTAATTACAATTGCGGATATAATTTCATAGATTACGAGCTAACGGACACCCGGTATATAGAAAACAAACGCCTGCCGTAAATACAAACATAACCTTACTATTGAACTTACTATAGTTTACGTCTGGATGACGCAATAATCTCAACATGGCATCATCCATTCTTTTTTTTCTTCCGCTTTTACTTAAAATGCTATATACAGGTTGTCACCGAAGAATAGTAAACAATTTTACACTGGTTCTTAGTAACCGTGTAAAATTTAATTGACATGCAACTAAAAACAATAAATTGCACTTGCAACATCGACTAATTAAATTACGATTATTGCGATTATAAGTTTTATTACGGCTATCAATTTTACATAAAATAGACTCTACATTTTTCTTCTATTTTACCGGTAGCCACGTGACTTTCGTGAAATTCTTGAAATTTCTTTGCTAAAGTAAGCGTTTATTGCATGAGTAGTTCGGATGCATTCAGATGCATTCAGAAGCATTCAGAACGCATTAGAACTACTAACTTAACTAATGTAAACAACACGTGTGAGTGCATTCCTCAACAAATTATTTAAATATAAACCAACAACTTACTAAAACATAGCGAAATGATATTTAAAACCGACTGTAGAAGTTTTAAATATGCCTAAATATTATATAATCCTGCTATAATCTAAAAATCTGACGTTACGTGTCAAATGTCGCTATTTTAGCTGGTTTATAAATGACGGCTGATGAGATAAAAATGCCTACTTTAGCGCAAATTTTAAGGTTACATTTTGTAACAAATTAAATAAATACACGTACAAATCATTTTTTTTTTTATTGGCGGAGAATATTGGTAGTCGTCTGCGCATAGGGTTGTGCTTATCGGGGTTATACAGTACCAGTGGTGCCAGACAACAAAAAATACTCTAGGTCTCAGAATTTAAATTTATCACCATTTTATAGCTATCGTACAAATTAATTATGACATAAATATGATACTATAATAAGTATTTATCAACATTTCTTATATTCTAGTATAACTTTTGTATTAATTTCAAAGAATTCATTCTAATTGCATAAAATGGTTATAACTGTGCGTGGTGATTTGTCAACATTGCATTTCTTAGGACGCACAACTTCTGCTTATTCTTTGGAGAAGACAAAAGCGTAGCGTGTTTTGGTAGAATTATATTTATTGAAATAAAAGTTATATTTTTGTTCAAAATCGAAATAATATTCTATGCCCAGCTCAAAGTCAACGCACTTCTTTCTTTTTACCAAAACTTCTAATCTTATGTACTTTTATACTCTACTGTTTCGCAATAATAATCAGATAATCCTTTTACTGGCCAATTGAAAAATACCGAATTACTATCAAAATGTTACAACATAAAATGAAGCGCGAAAATCATTTTCATTTCACAGAATGGAAACAAATTGGTGGAATTACGATATCAATCCAATACAATTGGCACCTACATTTTATCATTTATTTACCATCGATTAAATAATATTGCACAATATCACGTGGTATTATATAAGCGAGATGATCAAACGTTATTGCGCGCGAAAATACTTGTTTTTCAAAATTATTCTAATTGACTGCGCAAACATTACAAATATGTTTTTATGTTGCCCCAATTACGATCATTATTTTATTCCGAAATAATGTTGGCATTTTGTTTGTTTCGACGTTGCGGGATATGAAAAATGTTGTAATTTCTAACATATATTTCCCATTACCACAAATTGTATTAAATAGTGTTTAATATTCAAAGATACTTACAATTGAAAAGCTCTTCGCCTCGCACATGGTTCTTTCAGCGATGGCGCAAATAATCTGGGCATTTCCTGCCACCGCCCAAAATTATCTCTATATTCGCTAGTGTCTTCCGGCATATCCAAAAAACGCTTGCACATGTCATTGTGGTGAAGTTCTTGAGGTGTCGTGTCTTCACGTGGTGCTCCCATTTCTTTCGATTGCTTTTCCCGACATTCATCCTCAACCACTTTTCGCGCGATCAATTCTTGTCTGGCAGCCTCCAACGAATCGAGTTCATATTTAAACGATCTTTGAAAAATACGAGCTGAATAAAACCAGCCGAAAACAAAAAATTGATTAAAAATGGCGGCGAAACGTTTTCGAGCAAAATGTTGTCTCACGATTGTATTTGTATCTGGGATCGATTTCTGTGTCAACATTAACATTGTACTTCTTGTAAATATCGTACAAGAAGTCCGTGTCATCGCCCGGTTTATCCAACCACCACGCTCTATTATCTTTAGCGTATTTATCCAGTACTTTTGGGTGCGTCGGCTTGATTTTCCAGTCCGGCACTGCATCATTCTCCTCGAATGCAATTGGTCTACAATATTTCCCTGTAATTAATCAAACGAAATGAAAAGTTGATTTGTTGCCGCTATTTTTTTTTTAAGATAAGAAAAATAATTTGTAAAATCAAGTAGCAAGAGCGATAATAAAACAAATTGGTTTCCCCATATCAGTTATGTAACGTAAATAACTAAAAATAACAAATTCTTTAAAAAAGGCCCAATTTATTCATTCGTATTTATTTTTTTTAAACATTTTGATTGGTCATAAAAAGATCTTGTAATAAAATTATTTTTAATAAAAGTGCGGCTACTAAAATTTAATTTTAAAAACTGCAAATTCATAAATGTAAATTATTTATTTTTATTAACAATCAAATTTAACAAATTGATTGCTAAAATACAGTTATTAATAATATATTCAATAAATAATATTATATTGCAAAATCATGAACAATTAATATTTTATAAAAATAATTTTCATGCACCAAAAATACAATGACAAATAATCGTTTTCTTCTTAAAATAACAAAGTAAATTAGATACGATTTTTTTTTTTATGAAACATTTTACAATAATTTTTATTACCTTATTGCATATAGGACTATATTCGAATATCTACTTTTTTGTACACTTACAATACGAGATTCAATTTTTAATTTTTGTTAATTAGAGTATTAATTATTACAAGAAGTTTACAATATTACGTTTCAAATAAACGCGAGGAAAAACGAATTCTATTAATGAAGAAATGTACAGGGTGTGCAACTACGTCGATAATAATTTTTTTAGTACAAAGTAGAATATATACATATTTTCATATTTTAATAAATATTATTTATTACAGAAAATTATTAGGCTTACGTTAAATTCTTTTTTACTAGTATACTAGGACTTGTTTTTCTATTCGTCTAAAAATTATTATAAATATGGCACAGTAAAAACAAGAAAAAAAAATTAAATCAATTTGTTCTTATATTTTAAACGTAAATAAATGCAGGTGCATTATATAATTTTTTTTAATACGAAATTTTTGAACAACCTGTATAGGCAAAAGTTCCAACTAACGATTAACGTTGGTTTTAAAAAATTGGTAAATATCTGCAAATAATATACAACTTTTTATCGAT
This sequence comes from Leptodirus hochenwartii, assembly GCA_947310635.1. NCBI lineage: Eukaryota > Metazoa > Arthropoda > Insecta > Coleoptera > Leiodidae > Leptodirus > Leptodirus hochenwartii. Next base: position 2,730,024 of record OX371179.1, read on the forward strand.
TATTTTAAATTCTATTTTCTATGATGCTCTACCTTTAAAATGGAATGCGTTTATTATTTATTTTTATGAATGCATTTTCTAGTTACTAATTTATTGCTAAAAATCACCTACCTCCAATTATTTAACAATATACAGGGTGTACAATTTATTACATACACAAAAGAATACTTCATAAAATACCCGAAATTCCACAACTTAATACATTTTTGAAAAAATAAGCTTCGTTGTTAACGACAAATAAATTTATAGATTTTTTTAATAAATAGTTGTTAATAATAAATTATATAAATATATTGTGGCAAATTAGTCCAATAAAGTACATAAAATTTGATGATGCAAGGACGGTAATTTTATTGTATTTTAATATCTCTTTTGCCGGTATATATTTTTTATATATCATAAAAAAAAATTATGGCCAATAAAAATCGTATTTGGTGTTTCAAAATTTCAATATCGATGAAAAAAAATTTTTTTCAGCAAGTTAAAAATATTTAATATCGCAATTACCTGTTTGGGTTAAAAATAATAATTTAATACAAAATACAATTATATAATTTAATAACTTGATACTCGTACTATTAAAAAAATAACATTTTGAAATTTAATACTTTTATATTTAACATTCACATGGATTGTAATTTGAGAAACACTCATTTTCTATTAATTTGCATGATGAAATGTTGTTCATAATTTTCATGAGGTGTAATGTACACGTGCTAAAGAAAACGTAATTATATTTGCACGATAAAAGTAATTAGGAAAATAAATGACTCCAACAAATATTTATATAAAATAGACACTTATTTGCATTTTTGAGAATGTACGAATTTTTCGGTTCAATTAAATCATTATTTCAAACGAATTGAAAGGTTTTTTTTTTGCGTGTTCGATTTTTCGATTTTTGCGTGTTCAAAATTAGCATTACGAAAAATAAATATTTAGCGAATTACCTAAATTCGTCTGGGTCACTCTGGGAAATGAATCTGGTGTATATTGCGGCGAAGATGTTAAACTCGGTGTTACATCTTCTATAATATATTCTTTGGGCTGCCGTTTCGGCACACGCAACATTTTTTTCGGCAAAAATTATAGCGATATTTAAAAAATAATAAACAATTACACGCAGCGGATACAAAATCAATTTGACTGCGATAAATGAACGAACGATCGATTTAATCCTCAACTGTCTTATCAACTTATTGTTTAAAATAAAATGATTCATTTTGACAGGCTGAGTTTACAAAAAAGTCAATAATTTAATGTTATTATACATCATATTCTTGTTTAATTTAATTTATTAAGTTAACTGTATTGTAAAAAAAAAATATTGTTGTTGGATATTTTTAACGATGTTAAAAAAATGTTTAAATAAAAAAAAAGTGCTCCGTTTAGAGGATATGTACATTTAGTCTGTTATTGCTACTATAGCAATTTTTTTTTTAATTTTTATAATAAAATTAGTACATACAAAACATATGAAACTTATGAAACGTAAAATTGTAATTTAAACAACACTGTGTTGTTTTTTTGTTTGCAATCTATTATAAAAGTTTGCTATATTTTACAACTATCCTTTCTTTATTAACAACAGCAATTATTTAATTCTAACATCGACGTTATTGAAAACGCAATCGAGGCATTTTAAAGAGGTAATTGACTAATAACATTAGTAGCACTTTTACTAAACGTTTGTAAGCCTTCTACTTAATATATAGTTTTATATACAATTTCTACGGCAGATATAGTATAGTAGCAGACAAATAAAATGGTCTTGTGTCGTTTAACGTTTTGACTTCTCTATATATGGAAACCAAAACCAAGAAACGTCAGAAAGTCATTTTTCTTGCCTTTTCCTATTATACTAACTAATCAACGCTTACACAATCTATTGCTATATTGTATAAAAATATAATTTAATTATCAGATGAGTATTTTCACACAGCTCTATTCAAAGAATAGTTGAGAAAATGTCATAAGTAGCCCAATCTATTAAAAAGTTAACTTACGTTAAGAAAAAATATATATATTTCTATACAACAGCATTATTAAGCACACATATATTAATAATATTTAATCTCCGCTAAAACAATCTAATTATAGTGAGCATGAATGATTATTTATTGTTTATACATTTTCTACTTAAATATATTTAGAAAATTGTTACAGACTTACAGAAGACTCACTCTAGTTAGTATATCGGTCTAATATCTTGGGTAACATTTTTCTTTTTACAATTGGCGTCTTGAATTAGAAAAAATGTACCCCTAATATATTATATTTTTAAAGAAATATGTTTTAGAACACATTGATATTGTTTTTTTTTTAATATAAATTGAATGTTAATCATTAATTTTTTTTTATCACCACCAGTTTGAATTAAAACTTTGAATTCTCCTTCGCAATAAAATCAAAATTCGAAGAATTTACATATAAATTTATCCAATTTCGATTCAGTTTTTCGCAATTCTTTGTTTAATTATTAATTTATTAAATAATAATTGTATCAACGTTTTCTGCTTTACATATTTCAACCCTTATTACGTCAATATACGGGGGTATTTTAATAATCGACACATTTCACTCTTTTATTACACCGTCATTAATTTGCTTAGTAATGGATTTTTTCGTTCCTCAAACTCCGAGAAGTTTATTTAAAATTTTTCCATTTTTTTTTAAACTATTGTCTTTGAGAGTATTTTATAGAATTTACGTACGCATTGGAGTTGTTAATTTTTAACGCAGAAACGATATTTTTATGTAGAGCCAACATTTTTGTTTCTGTCGGTTAAAATATCTTCCGAGATCTTCAAATTTAACAAAATAATTATATAAAACTGTTATAATTAAAATAATTGTAATAATTAATTGTATAAAACATCACCCAATACGGTTTTTGGGTGATGTTTTTCCAATTATTTAAAGCCGTAGTGACGATTTTACAAAACAAATGCACACACACACACAAATAAATCTGTCAACTATGTACGACGCATAAAAACCCATTTTTCGCAAAATATTACCATCACCGAACCGCCAAAAGCTCCACCGTTTATTTCAAATCGATCTGATCTGCTAAGGGACTGTCCCTTCCGCCCGCCACAACGCCCGGGAACGCTTTTATTTGCCCGTGTTCCACAATGGGCGTACTTAACTCGTCCGTATCAATTCGAATTCGAATTCGATTCCCTTCGGTGTTGTACGTATACTTGCCCGCGGCCAGTGTTGCATTACTGCTGTGAATATCGCCGTTCTGTGGACTCGCGATTGGCGTGTCCAGCGGTGAATAAGGGACGTAAATGCGAAGCACGTCCGGGCTAGTCGCTAGGGGTGTAGCACGGGACGTGGAATGTAAACTAAGTGGGGGCGGTGGAGGGAGAGGGCGGGATGATGGTTGAATGCCATCGAGTCTGGAAAAGAAATTAAACGCTAAGATATTGAAAATTTTAATTTAAAAAAAATCGATGGCCAAGTTTACCTCGTGTTCCCACCGATCCCGCTCGAGCCAACGCTACTCCCCCCGCCCACAGAGTTGTCGCTCACGTTGCTGTGGGTGTCGACGCTGTTCTCGTGCTGATGTGACCGTGTCAGTGTTGAAAAAACGCTTAAATCGGCCGTGCTCGTCACGCTCGTGTCGGCCAATGAGCGACGTGAGCCCGTGTGATCGCCGTCGATCAACGAGCTACCATCGTCCATGCTCGGCTCGAACGAGAACTTAGAGCCTGGAATGAGTTGGATAGATAAGAGTGATACGAGTTAGACAGCCTAAGATGTGATTAAGTGAACTGAGCGTGCGCTGGGTGTAAATATTTATGCGCCCACTAATTGCGCACGAAATTAATTAATTAATGGTCTTGGTAAATTATATCGTACAAGAGAGATTTGATATTTGCATATACGAATGAAAAGTTGTAAAAATTAAAAAGAAAGTTATTATGAAAGTAGAAAAAAATCATGTTTAGTGATCGAACCGTTAAAAATTGTTTTTATAATAAAATATATAAATAAAACACTTAAAAAATAATATAAGAGATTTGAAATTTGCAAAATGATTATACGATTGAAACGTAGTAAAAATTTACATAGAAATTTATACAATAAAGTAGAAAAAATTGTGTAAAGAAATCATCTTTAGTGATGAACCGTTTAAACTTGTGTTTATAATAAAACATATAAATAAAACACTTAATAAATACTACAATTGACTTGAAATTTCAAAATAAGTGTATCGAAAATTATACAAATGAAAAGTAGTAAAAAATGGAAATATAAATTTATACAATAAAGTGAAGAAAATGTGTAAAAAAATCTTTAGTGATCAAACGTTTTTAAACATGTTCTTCTAATAAAATATATAAATAAAACATTTAAAAAATAAACAAATACGAATATATTTTATACAAAACCATAATAATTCACCGAAAACATCATATTGATCTTAAAGGTTCAAAAAAATATTCATCATTTGCTTCGAACGAATGATACACTGTGTTCAACTTGTACAATAGTTCTTTTCTCCAAGAAAGCGCCAGAATGTGTGGAACGACGATCGTTAGAATACCGCAAATAAGAGTCATTATTCCGTGTTAGCGTGTGCGCTTGTGCAATGGAATCAAATGTTAATATACCGCTTCTAATGCTCGTAATGAATGATGCGGACGAAACAGATTGACTCAAATTGGTACTCTTGGCAACCGGGTGGAGAGGGATCTTTTCTTTGTAAAAATGACGTTTAGGGGCGAGTGTTTGACGCAGGGAGATATGGGCGGGGCGACGTGACCGATTATCAGCGGCATCTAAAGAAATAATCGTCTCGAGTTAGTTTTAAAAAACGTGAATTTTTAATTTAGCATCTTGTATAGTACGATTTTTTTAAATTAAAGTGTTATTTACAACAAAAATGCTTTAAACGTAGGAAGATGTTACGACACCAAAAATTAACGATGTTTGTAACTCGAAATAATATAAATTAATATTCTGAGGGCGACAGGTTTCGAAAGTATTTAATATTTGGCAGATGCAGCATGCAAAACATTTAAAATTCTAATATTTGATAGATAGAAATCCTACCTAGCGGATTTGGGAACGGCAATCCAAAGATCAAATGCTCACTGCAGGCAAAACTATTACAAAAGAAATTGAATTCATTGTAACACGCTTTTTTTTTCTTCTAAATCGACAAAAAATGTGTACAATAAACGTGCCTTAGTGCAATTTAATATTTAAAAAACGTGAATTTTAACATCGATTTGCGAAGGGAAAAAATCCGCACACCAAATTTAATTTATTAATTCGATGACGTGATTTTTTTTAATGAGTTAAGATGTTAGGGACAGTAAACCAAAACCCCGTGAGTTGTATTTTATTAACGAAAATTATATTGTATACGTACGATATACGTACATTATTTACAAAAGTGATGACACATACAATTAACATGCTTAAGCATACAACGAATGCGATGCAAATGAGAATTTAAAAATCTATACAAAAAATAATGTAAAGTATATAAACATATATACATTATCGAAAAACAAGAAAATATAGAACAACGTGCAATTGACGATTTCCTCTACAAAATAATAGCACATTTTAGACTTATTAAAAAAAAAATCAAATAAATTAAATTAAAGGAATTATGAGTATCAAAAATCACTAATTCTGGACTAAAATAATAAATTTAATCAACCATAGAAAAAAGTTCCCGTTCAAAATATCACAAATAATGCAATAATTAAAGCTGGGTGGAATAAATAGAAGCAGAAATTTACTTAGAACAAATTAATCTAATTAAATCTTAAAGCGTACATTTGTGCAAAGCGTGAACATTAAAAATATACTATTTAAAAATTAAAAAATATATACTATTAAAAAAATGCAAACATAAAAGATGTAGTTAATTTAATAAAGTTTGCACGAAACCTTTGAATATTTATAAAAAGTTATAAATAATCAAAACAAGATTTAGAATTAAATGTTTCCTCCCTGGTTATTATAAACATTATAAATATCAGTTATCACTCAATTAATCCTTCAAAAAATATAGCAATTTTAAATAAATTTCATTTTACGTCAAACGTTGACTTGATCTGACCTGACCTGACAAAACATTGCGCAGAAAAAATAATCAACACGAAATATACAGCATTTTCACAACTAAAACGCTTACACACATTTATTTATGAATGAATATACAATGTATTAACGGCAATACAAGGTGTAAACTTTGTACTATTTGATTTGTAATTTATACAAAACGATTTTTGAGAGAATTAAAAATAATTACGGCGTAATTTTTGAGATTTTTAGCAGTATTTACAACAATGCGTGCTAAAAAAAAGACGCTTATTGTCGGTTTAATATGGCAATGGAAAAATCAAATCTGTAATTCTTCAACATGCATTTTTGGAAATAGATTTTGGATCGTAAATTTCAAAAATCAATTACCAAAAATGAACAATGCGTGCTAAACGAGACGTTTGTTGTCGATTCAACATGGCAATGGACGTAATCAAATCTGTAATTCTTCAAGATGCATTTTTGGAAATAGATTGTGATTCGTAGAAATCAAAAATGCAACTTGGCAGCGACAAATGACATATTTGACATAATATACGACCGTGTAAATGAGTTAAGAAGAAATATAGATTAATTCGTGCGACTTTCGTTCATTTACCAATAAATTTCTCACAATCTGGTGCATTCAAAGCTGCTGCTACTACTGCAGAAACTACTCATCTCGCTGCTCAACCCATTCACACTACTCAACACCATCCCATTGGCCAAATGCCTCTCACCTGCGTGTTCGATACTCTCGGTGCCGACACTGAGTCTACTCCCCACCTCCCTCTCGTCATCGCCTCCCTCGCCCTCCTCCCCGTTCTCACGCCGCGCCAGCACCTCTTCGCGCGTCTGTTCGCTGCGCATCGTCACGATATTGTTCGTTTCCCGTTCGGTGTGCGTGAACGTACTGGACCGGATGCCGGCCATCTTGTCGATCGTGGGCGGTGTGAATATGCCGTACGGGCGTGTGGCGAGCTCGTCTCGCGATGGCGGCGATGGTGGCAGGTCGTGCTGGGCCTTGCGCAGCTCCAGCATCGATGATTCTAAGGCGGTGATCGCGACATCCTCGTCGTATTGGAAATCTTTGTAGAGTTTTGCCTGTGGACGATGTTAAATGAAGGGTGGCAGGCGGGCGTTTATTGTAATGTGTACAATTTTAAGCATTTCGAGCAAATTGTTTAGTCGAAAATCATTATGAAAATCGACATCAAGGAATACACGAAATTGGAAAATATTAACAAAAGAAGAAATGGGTAGAGAAATAAAGTACAATGTTTTATATCATTGTTAAAAACAACTTCTCTTCCCTAATATGGAATATCACAACATAGCGACAAAATCTATAAACTAATTAAAAGAAAAAAAGTATTGCAGAAGATGTTTTTGTTACGATTTGAAACTTACTTGTAAATAATGCGTTATAGAATCCATATCATTGAGTTTCATAAGTTTTTTCTTATGTAGTTTGAGTATTGTATAGGCCATTGCTATTATAACACGTTCGCCATCCAAAAAATAAATATCCCATATTCTTAAACATAAATGAAATGGTACCTAAAACAAGCAGACAAAATACTATTATTTTCATTCGTGTGTAGAATATACTAAAATAAAATTACTATGTATATTATACAAATAGAAACTTTGGCGAGGGTTTAAAGTTGAAGATAGGGGCATAGCCTCCGAAACGCGCATCTAGCTAATAAATGCTTTGAGTTACGGTTTTTGGGTGATGTTTTATACAAGGGTTTAGAAATACAATTTTCAACAGATGTTCACATTGTAACATATATTAAGTGTAAAAATGTACACTTACTCGTTCTACGAAACAAACAAAGTACCACTTGAGCGAGTAGAGTATTGCATCTAAGCCGTGCTTGTCGAAATGCCGCTTGAGTTTCGGCAAGAATCGGGTGAAGATGCGATCGTGGTGGTCCAAAAAACGGGTCAGTTTAGGAAAGCCTTCCTTATATAGACCGTGCATAGCATATTTCGGGTCAGACAGGAGGATGTGCATGGCCCAGAATGCTTGATCTTCGTCCATGTACATGAGGAGGACGCCCGCAAGGCCCGACATACCCTAAAAACGAAGTGGCAATGTGCAAAACCAAACTAAATATAAAAGAAGAATGCGCGCGTATTTTTTGAGAAATCAATGTTTTTTTTTGTTGACGACTTATATTGAAAAGTATGAATAAAAGTTAAAGCATGTGTTTTTGAAATCAGCTGTTTTTTTGTTAAATATTCAACATGTTTTAAATTCGTGACCGTAGTGAAATAATTAATAATTACCGCGTTAAATAATTAATTGAAAAAGGAAAAATAAATAGAGGTACTTTATTTCGTTTTTTATCTTGTGCTACTGAAGATGGGGGCGTAGCCTTCGAAATGCACATATAGTAACTAAATACTTTGCCTTGCGATATTTTAGGTATTATTTTATACATTCCAACTTTTTATCGATTCCGGGAAATCATAAATGTATTTTTTGTTTTGTGTTTATTCTAACAAAAATGCCCATTCTCACAATATTGCTGATTTTAACGTGTTTCTATTCATAACATTTTCTAGTGTAATAAAAAGTACTGTAAATATGAATGTACTTTTAAATAATTCCACAATTAATAGTTAATTAACAAAAAATTAACGTTGCTTTTCTTAACAACAGGGTGGTAAAATGGATTTAATTTTCTCTAATCTACAATTGGTGTAATTCATTTTAATTCTGTTGCCTACAAATTGTCTGTCATAAACAATTTTAGGTACATGATTTCTTAATTTATACGTCGTCATTATAAATTCCTCGATGTTAATTATATAAACGATTCAGGTTTTTGAAGTGAACAATAAAAAATATTTTTTTATGGTGTAATAATTTAACTAAGTAATAAATTCGCTTCGATAAGATAAAAAATATGTATACATTTTTGAAAATTTGAAAGGATTAAATTCGAGATTTGAAATAAATTACTTCAAAAATATATAAATGTATAAATAATCCTAGCGATGTATTCGACGTCACCATATAATTTGGAAATAATTAGATATTTATAAATTAAGCATATTTATTTATTCATGTTGGTTTCACTCTTCATGGTACACATGTTCCTTTTTATATTGGTTTTTCTTTCAACGAAAGATTCGTTTTTTATAAAGAATAAAGAATACACCAATAAAGAAATACATGAGAAAAGAAACCAAATACAAATAGATTTCAATATTACAAATAACAAATAAACATGAAATAAACATTCGAGTTCGTCAAAATAATGACTTACTTGACAATATCCTACCTCGCTATTATACATAGCGTATGCGGTGAGGACATTGAACAAGCTCTGTTGTTTGATACTGTAGCGCTCTCTATAGTGCACGTGCTCCCTAAACTGACGGTTCACGTCACTATCGATCTGTCTCGCGTCCGTACTGTGAGCCTTCGCCAGGGCGAACATGTCCTTAAACACATTCGGGTGCTTCGCACGGAGATAATCTACCTTCAGTAATTTGAGCCATACCTGTATAAATTCAGAGAAATTTGATGTATGTAGAAAATGTGTACAACCATGGACGTTGTGAATGTTGCCATTCGGGAGTTATCTGAATGTGCAATAATGCATTTGCAACAAAAATTAGATTGTATATATCGCACATGTATTTCTAAAGTGACATAACTTGAAAAAAATTTTTTGGGGGGAAATGCAAAAAACCTGTTTTTGTGAGCTTGGTAAAAATACTTACAAATCAAGTGGTGTTCTCAAAAAAGTTGGGACGCCACGAATAAACGTTCAAATTGTCAATTTTCTTAATTGCGATTCTTTACAAGCCTTTACAAACCACTCTTTTTGAATTTTTACGAAACTCCGACATGGTGATAACAAAAAAATACGGATTTTTGAGTTGTGTCACTTTAGAAATACATGTGCGATATGTATTTAATCTATAAAATGCATTAGAATTACTAGATTTCTGTAATAAATTAGATATTCGAAATCATAAAAGGATTATATGTAATATTTAATAATACATATACTTGATATGTAAATATCTAGTTTCGATTAATTCTAACGTTTATTACGTTTAAAAATCACAAAATAACATTAAAAATAGAACTAAATCGGCAGAAAATTAAAATTAAACGTAAAATATATATATATATATATATGTATAATGTGCTAATAAATATTATTATAAAATATTATAATAAAAATCAACATTTTACAAGTATAACATTACTCTTTGAACAAATCCACGTTTCTCAGATCTTAAAAACATAACACAATTACATTTTTTCAAATCATCCTTATCCAATTAATTATTCTTTCGCGTAAATTTTGCACTTTCATGAACACCTCGACATTTATTGTCATTTTTTTCATCGTGATTCTTCTCTTTACTATTACTAATTCCTATTAAAAAAAAACGAATTTTCTCTACGAAACAAATTTACATACTTGCGATCGGACTATATTCGGCACTCCTTTATACACACGCTTGTGCAGTTTCTCCTGACACCCGGTACTAACCCAGGCGCCGAGCATCTTGACCCATTTCTTGGTCCGCGCCAGCTCCAACTGAATGCGCCTCTGTTCGTGGGCATCGTGTTTACTCGGCAACCGTTCCGAATGTATAAACCCCAACCGGTCGGTGGTATGGTACACCTCGAAGGCCGGATCCTCCCACGGGTCAATTTCAGCGCCCTCTGCTCGCCCCAACTCATAACTAACACGCGAAAAAACACACATTCTTTTTGATATTTTTTTCTTGCGCTTTACATAAGATTTTTTGTTAAAATGATATTGCAATAATTTAGAAATATGGTTATTTCTGCGATAGTATTTTTATGTGTTTTTTTTTTTCATGAGAATCTTATGTGCTAAAGATACACAAAGATGATGGAAATCATTACTGCAAATAAGTCTTTGATTATTCAAAATTCATAATTAGTCAAAATGATATTGCAATAATTTAGAAATATTGTTATTTCTGCGATAGTATTTTTAAATGTGATTTTTTTTCTTTTTAGGAGAATCATATGTGAGTAGTGCCAAAGTTACACAAAGATTTAAAAAGGGTGAGTTAAAAAATTATTATGGTTTCTTGTAATGTCCGTCCTTTGATGTAGAATAAACAGAAAATTAGAATACAAAATAAATTATGAAAAGTACCACGAACACAAATGAATATGGTACGATTCTGGCTGAGAATAGCTGAATTGCGATAATGATTTAATGCATGTTCCCCGCGTACAGTTGTGTTTACGAAGTTGTCTACTCTCAAGGGGCATTAAGGTTGCTAGATGCATCAAGAAGCTGACCTATACATCCTGGGTCAGGTCTTTAATACCTACCATTAAGACTTATTTTCACATATGGATATTTTAAAAATGTTACTTAACTTAATATTTTATCAATTATGTAGCTAGAATATTTAATTCAATTGCAAAATTGTTACAAGTCTAGGCTTTTATCGTGTAGTTTCAGTTGCCTATATTAATTTTTCTTTCAATCCCCGGCTATTCTGAGTCAGAATCGTACCCAATGAATGTATTTAAAAGTAGCAAGTGATGAATTTTTAGTTGATATTTATGCTACATTTAATTTCTTACCGTGCGAAGATTTTGTCCCGCTCCTCAGCCGAACGCTTCAACAATTCCTCTTCGTTCATTCCATCCGCAGACACTTCGCTCAATTATGCCTTATTTACATACCATTTTACTTTCTTCTATACTCTCGTGATACACCCCATTTCTCAAGAGACTGCGATTCAATCTATAACGTTTCCTAGCTATCGTAATCGAATACAATAACAAGAAGTATTTTCTAATATCAGCGTGTGATTAAACTAACAAATAATTATTGCCGATGCGGCAGATTAACCAATTATAATAACCGTGAGAATTGTATTGAATTAACTCGACTATAGACGTTGATTTGAAGTATTTAAGGTGTGTTTCGCGTTCGTTTTATTGGCGATAATCAGGGAATTAGGGCCTTGCGCTTAATAATACCCTTAATCCGGAATTTATTTGGACACTGTTCACTTCCCTGACAACTTCCATGTCCTTGAACTGCTGATTTTATGTCGATTAATCGTGCGAACGAACTACGATACTTCATAAATTGATGCACATGAACTACTAGTCAACTTTCTTTTTAAAGTGTCGCCGTGGCGTTTTGATTGAATTATTGAACTATAAAATAACCTCTAAAAAAAAAATACATTTCTTAAATTAAGAAAATATAAAGGAATTTCTTGAATTATTGATCAAATTATACTCGAAAGAAACGCAAAAAACTAAACACATAATAATGGTAAGCATTATCGTCTAGTTAAATACAATTTTGAAGCTTTAAATTATCTTAATGTGAAAATGTACTTACATTTGACCGGTTTGCATTATTTAAAGGATAATATGGTACGCTACGTATCACCGGTGAATCCGGCAGTATTCCCACACTTAACATTCGTTCTGTTAGGCATCGGAATATTTTTTACCGCTTGGTTTTTTGTCTACGAAGTAACGAGTACAAAACTATCCCGGGACTTCAAAAAGGAGATTCTTATCGCGTTAGTCGCCTCGATTTTTTCGGGATGTGGTATTTTATTTTTGCTATTATCAGTGGGAATATATGTGTAACTAAAAATTTGCCTCTTAATAATGTTTTCGTTTTTTTATTGAATATAATTTATAATGTATCCGTACAAGCTAACTTTTGAATACAAGAATGTTTAAAACTACGTAATGTATCTTATTAATAATACAATTTGCGTGTGCTATAATTATAAACTATTTGCGCTTATCTCGGGCGACGATTTAACTATGATAATCGATTTTCAGAAGCAATGCAATGGTTAACAATTCGAAATTAGTATTAAACTGGAGCTAATCCAGCTTTCTGGCGGCACTTTTGCATTAAAGCTCGCAACATGAATTGTTTACGCGACAAAGTACGGACCTGCTTTAAGAATGTATCGATATCAATTATTTGATTATTCAGGGCTTCGCCCATGTTATAGATCGCATCTTCGATGGCCGCCTCTTCTGCGAACGCATTAAGTAATCTACAAAATCAAAATCGTTGTTAAAATTTCATAAAAATTCTTTGTTTACATACTGTTTATATAAAGGTGCTGTAGTGATAACAGCGTCATCTACGTCAATATTTTCTTGATTATTTAATCGTTCGATAGCTTTGTCCAGTTCATCCTCTTTGTCCTTTGAAACGGCTATGTACTTATCTAAATCGGACTAAAATCGAACAATTTTTTTATTTGCGCGACTTGGAAAACTACAAAGTTATTTTTCATGTGAAATTGAGATATATCTCACCTTTTCTTTGGATAATTTGTTCAGCGTTGCGTCCAATTGCGCTTTGCCTTGTTGCAATTTCGTTTGAGTGTGGCGGAGCGTCTCCAATTCCGCCTGGCCTTGTTCCATATGCTCCTTCATTCGTCTCATCAGTTTATCTTGAATTGCGCTTATAATTGAGTCGCGCAGATGCTCCTCGCGAATTGTTCCTATAAAAACCACCCCGTTACTACGTTTTCTTCGCGATGTAATATTCCATTGTATTTTACCTGTTCCAACGGTCGGTTGTCCTCCACCACTGCTGCCCCCTGCCCCCATACCCGGCATTGGTGTATTCCCAGCGTCCCAGTTAATCCCGGTCGGGTACGGAGCGCCACCGCTAGGTCCACTCGCCGGTGGATACGGGGGCATATACGGCATACTGGTCGCCGCTCCCTGCTGTGTGGGATATGGCGGATACGCCGGTCTCCCGGGTGGGGGTGGGTAACCCCCACCAGCGGATGGCATTGGCGGATACGCGGGCGGCTTGTACACAGAGTACTCTTGAGCTAGATTAAATGACATTATATCCACGTATGACGCAACATTTTAGCCCGTAATAGGCGAATTATAGATTTGAAAATATATATTTGTCGCGAACGTACTTCTTTTAGCGAAAACGGGGGGTTGTTCTCCAAATGTCACAATCATCACTTGAATTAGACTAAGTAAATCAGATTGACTCTAAAAATATTTATTAAATGAAGTAGATCTAATTTATTTTTTGTACAAGCTTACTCCGGTCCAGTCGTGTAAATAAGGCAGATAAACTTTCCCATTATGGTCAACGAATTGCGACACCTTTATGGACATATCTGGCGTAGGTTTAACGTAACAAATAGGAGCATTTTTTGGGTGTGTGTCCATTAACCATACAGTAATAGGTATGTTATAAGTACTGCACTTATACCTAACTGGTATCGTTCCCGTCAAGTTCACTAAAGTCATCTTGGTTCCATCGTTAAAAGCTGCAAATACACATTTATCACGTTGTAAGATATTATCGGAATTGTTAAAGAATTTAGAAAGGTGTTAAATAGGAAACGAGTCGTATTGAATACGCTACTACGGCCCTGTAAGCACACATATTCTTCTTTACGTTGAATAAATCGCTAGAACCTCTTACTGTATTTATCTTTAATAGCTTTAAGGCCCTTATATTGGTTACAAGTGGATACAATATCTCGAAGGGTAACGTCCGCATAATGATACTGCAAAAAAATATTTTATTACATTAATTGCAACGATTGCACAATCGTATTAAGCTGCAAACTTACGTAAAGTAGTCCATTTTTTAGGCTTTTTTCGTCATTATCAGACATTGTAATAAATATAAATGGGGATGACTCACAATTAACAATGATCGAAATTATTATTTTTTGTTATTTGTTATAATCAACATGTTCGATTGAACCAGAAATCGTGACAGATGTCATAAAATTGATCAATTCTGGGTAGTTCAAACTACCATACAGTGTCACTATTCACTGTATATTAAAACTACTATGCTTGATAAATGATAAATTGGAGCAAGATTACATTCCGACATTAAAACTCTTAAAACATTTCATTTGTGTTTATAAGGTTATAGTCTTTTTAAAAATACCAATTTCTTATTTTTGGATTATATTTACTTGGAAACAATTGTGTAAATTAGTTACATTTATTAATACATTAATTAGAATCATATCTTGAGCGTCGCTGTTTCGATTTACTTTTAGATTTCTGTTTCTTCGATTTCTTCTCAGGTGATCTCGACTTATGTTTTCTTTTCTTAGGAGCCTCAGAATCACTGTCATCGTCAGAAGAGCTGTTACGCTCGTGTTTCTTTTTCTTCGCATTTTTCTTAGCCTTTTGCTGTTTTAGTTTTTCCTTAAGTTCTTTTTCTCGTAGTTCCGTCAGAGGTGTTAGATAATCATTTTCCGATTCGCTACTTGTGCTACTAACATCTAGAACGATATCCTTGTTGGGATCTACTTTTATAAAATTTCGGCATTGGTAAGTTAAATGGCCGGTGTAACCGCATTTTTTACACGCTGGACGGCTGGTTTCTTTCGCGGGAGGCAATAAACGCGAACAATACTCGTTATTATACATTTCTGATTGTTTAATAAAAAAAAAATGTATCTAAGAATATTATGCTCTTGGCAATTGCTATTTACGTTTGTTATGGTACATATGAACTACTGTCACAAAACAAGGCACCGTCATGTCACTGTGACATCAATTATACTTAACCAATAAACTTCAAAACCGTTCATTTTTACAATCCGCATGTCTATAGTATTATTATTGTTAATTAATAGGTTTTGTAAGTTAATTCTAATTTAAAGCAACAAAATGTTACAACTGTGATTCCGTCCATATCAAATACCTGTAACAAGAATTTAATATTCTTTAATTGTCCATAAATGTAAATATTACCTCAAAACCTAACACGTGCTCAAATCGTGCGAAATAAACGATTTAACAACGAAATTTAAGGTAACTATTTATTTTCTGGATAAAATATCCTTCGTGCCTAAGGGAAATGTATTTTTTAGCGAATATAGTGTTAATTTAGTTGGTGAATCTCGTGTAGAAAGTAGCCATGTCCAAGAAGGCGTTCTTAAACGAATCTCTCGTCTCAAAACGAAGCGAACAAGCAAAGCGGGACATTGAAATACTGAATGCAGAACTGCAACAATTGATCGAAACTGGCCGGAATAGATCTACAGTCGATGATTCTCTGTTAAGTAGCCGTTTGTTAGAAAATAGTAAAAATGTTGCAGATCTTTTACGTACATCTGATAAAACTACTAATCAAGAAAGAAATATTAAAAAGACTGATTTACACCTTCATACTACTACCTCGAAACAATTCGCGTTTAAATCGCTACCCATTACCGTGAAATCGCAAAAAGAAAAACTGAAAACTTACGATGTCGAACAAGCCAGAGAATACATGCGAAAGCAAAAGGAGAGGCGATTGAATTCACTGAAACATGACCTTAAATCGTCCGAACAGGTTGTACAAGATCGAAAACAAAAGCTGAAAGAACTAAAGGAGAAAACTTCAAAAATTGTGAGCAATAATGTAAAGCGTTCTCGTTCAAGGTCAAAGTCCAAGGAAAAGAATTCAAACGAAGATATTTCTCGGGATAAACAATCGCACCATATTAGTAGAAAATTAGCTAATACTGGAGAATTAAACGTAAAAGCCGATGTCATTACTAATATACGTTCTATTTCTGTTAACGATGGTTCCGTTAGTACTAAAGAAACATTCCAATACGTCGCTGTGCCGGATAATGTTACTGTTAGAAAAAAATCGCCTAAAATTACACATTCAGGAAGCTCTAGTCCGTATCTAATAGTTTCTGAAGGGACGGATATAAATAAAGCGGCTATAAAAATTCAAGCGGCTTTTAGAGGCTGTAAAGAAAGAAAACGATTCAAGAAACTGTTGGAAAATCGACGAAAAATGAACATTCGAACAGTCGATCTTGCTGCAGAAGAAACGGAACATAATAAAGTGCCGAAATGGTTGCAAACGAAAATAGCCTCAGCTCCCTATAACGTCGTACAAACGTTTAAACGAAAATTAGCATTCGCTGCGAATGTTTCGCCTGTAAATGAATCAAAAGCGGATAAACCTGTTCAATGCACCGAAAATCTGCGATCTCGTGCAGAAATAAAGCAGCGATTGAAAGATAGCGTTAAAAATAGCACACATAAAGATTTAAAATCATTTTTATCTCACAAGTGCTTAGATTTGGACCTTAAAAAAGTCGAAGAATTAAATTTGATTTCGAAACAAAATATCAAACAGCAGAAAAGTGCAGAAGACAGCGATTCGGATACTTCTAAAAACATTCCAGATTTGAGTACAGAAAGTAGCAGTAAAAATGTTGATGTGAATGATTCTAATGCGTATTCGTTAAATATTAACTCGAAAAGACTAAAAGAATTAAAATTACATTCTACAAATATTTCGCTTAGAGCAAATCAACAATTGAATCAATCGATTAATTCAGAATTTAGCGAAATACATAAAACTGTTGGAAAATTGCCGAAGAGTTATATAGAAACTTTCAACGAAAACGAAAATGCGAAGGCAAGAAATTCGCGACATTCATCTCGTTCAAATACAGCGAGAAAGGATTCCAGTTATATACCTACTGAAATTGATCCAGGGATTAGGTGTATCGAACTGGATTCTTCAAAAGAAGTCACTCTAAATTCTCCCAGAAATTTGTTTAATCCAAATAAAATGAATGCTATGTTACTGTTAACTAAACTAAACGTTGATGTAGATGAATCAATTCCGCGCATATTAGATAGTCAAAATAATGAACAAAAAATAGATTCTGCAGAAATGTCGGAGAATGCTCTGTCTGTTATTAAAAGTTATTCACAACCAACGTCTAGAATTAGTCGTCACAAATCGATGAATAAGGACCTAACATTAAGTAATAGCGAGGTTGTGCTTGAAATTTGTTCACATGGTTCTAAAAAACAATCAGCAACGGATTATTCGTCGGCTACAAATGAAATAAATACGCTACCATCGCAGCAAAGTGAAATTCGGCCACCAATAAGAGTTGGTTCGTCTGAAAAAATACCTAAAATGAAATTATTAACGGATGCATATTCTGAGTTGGTTTCTCCAGAAGAAGATAGAATTTTACAGATTGGCGAAGGAAATAATACACAATCAATCGATGATTCGATTTTTTCCACTAGTTTTGAATCAGATTTACCCACGGAGAAGACAAATAAAATTTTATCATCAACAGCTAAATGTTCCAAGGTTTTGCAAAGTAGAAAATCTGAGGAGGCCGAAAAAGAGATGGTATTACCGTTGAAAATAGGAGAAACTGTTACAACAACTGTGAGTATTTATAAAAAAAATAATATTTTAAATTATCTGTAATTTAATTTTAGGCATGCTCAAATCAGATCAATGTAAAATTCCAAGCAGAATTGCATTTATTAAACGACTTTAATCAATCGCTTTATAATCTAGTAGGAATTGAAAAAGTGAGTAAAAAAATTAGTTGTCTTCCAATATTTATTTTTGCATTGCTTTTTAGTCTTTGAATAATCTGCACGGTCATAACAAAAATACGAAAACTATTTATCAAAATCAAAATACTCAAACGTCTTTTATAATCTCAAACAACTCGAGTTCGCGGAAGAAGAATTCCGATGACTTTGAAACAACTGCTTTAAACTCTTCAGCGGTATCCTCAGTTGATTGTTCTTTACTCAATGGCAGTGTCTTTGAGAAGTTCGAAAAAATATCAAACACTACGAAAGATGATAGTATGTTAAATGATACGCAATTGTCGAAAAATTGCAACAATTCCATTGTAGAAACTGAAAATAATTTTAGTTTCAAAGAAGCTACGCGCACGTTGCCTATGTCTCAAGAAACTTTATCGTTACAATATGTAAGTGTATTTCTGTCGTGAGATTAAATTAACATTTTATTCGTTGGGGAACTTAATTCTAGAATGTAATTAATGTTTTGTTTCATATTTTGTTTTCCTGACGTGAAGCAATTTTCTTGCGATAGCGACAAAAGAATAATAAAAAATAAAATAAAATAAAATAACAAAACATTCAATTTGTGATTATTTACTCGTAGTTTGAACAATTAATAAAAGACGAGGACGCTAGAAGAGATTACTTAAAAACCATATTTGAAATTCGTAAGAGTGTTTTGATGGATCGAAATAAAGTAGACTTGTCGATGCTGGAAATACGGAGAAAGTAAGTGCTAATTCTCATTTTGATTAATTAATATTTCGTTTTTTAAACAACTACCCATTTTCTTTAAAATATGATTTTTAGACATTTTATTTATTAACATTTTGTTTTATTTGAAGTGCAATATTTCTATCTAAATCGTATAAATCATATGTTTTATCTCATTCAATAATCTATATAACTAAGCCAGTTTTGTTTACATAGTATTTGTAATCATTTATTTACAACAAATACTGTGGAAAGCGTCGTATATATTTATACAATACGTATAATATAGTGAGATGTATTAAACAACAATTCACACGTTAACAACAATATTGTTCCCCTACCAGCCTTAATCTGTAATTTTATAAACTAGATATGAGAGAAACACTCAGTTTTATCAAAAAAGCGCATAGAAATTCATTGTTTTCATTATTTAAACACCGAAAACTATTCCATTGTACGCCGTTGCATAAAATGCCTTCTAAAAGAGTAATTTTTTAATTAATTCCGCTGGTATTTTCTTAAATATTTTTTTAGACATTTGATAGAAACAGGCCAATTAAACGAAGCGTCTGCACTTAAGAAAAAACAGCGAGGAATTTTAATCAAACTAGAACATGAGAAATACGAAATGCAAAGGTAAAACTGATATTAATTGCTTTAACATATACAATTCAAGAGTATTTGTGATTAATTAAAATCGATCCCATATCACATCTTACGCAATAAATTCTGTTTCAAATTGATTTCGAATACCAGCTCATTGCACATTTTTTCCTTGGCATATTTGCTGCCCGCGCAGCGATATATTTTAATGTCTTGTATTTTAGACTTATGCAAATGCAGAAAGCCGCTTCGAAAGAACGTAAAAATATCTTGAAGCAACAACAGAATGTTATAAAAGCTCAATTGACTTTAAATGATGCTACAACCGTCGCCAAAATAAAAAAGAATCATCAACAAATGGGCCGACGAAGTTCTGGACCTCTAAAAGTAAGTAAAAGTCTCGGTATTAAATTTTTATTAACCAATAATTTAAAAAATGTTTTTATTTTAATTTATGGTAACGCAGTATTTATTTATTTATTTATTGGTTTTATGCTATAGATATAGATTTGTTGCTATTTTATAAAAAAAAAATTCTTGATAGGTCTTCGTATTTCCATGTTTTTATTTATATAATGTAAGATCCGGGTTAAGAATTATATTAAAAATAAACGATCGATAAGAACTTTGACCCTATTTGATATTTTCACATTATCAGGTATTAAAATGATTGAAATTGCTGATGACTAATATTTGCATTCATTCTATAAATAAATGTAATGTCAATTCAGATTTATAACAAATAAATAATTTTATTACCTAATAATAAATCATTAAAATCGGCAATTATATAAAATTCGAATCAATGCTACTGTTGAAGCGGTTATAAGTTTAATTTTAATAAATTTCGCATGAAAAATTGGTATAATTTCATTTAACTGGCTCAGCTGCAAAAAAAAGCAGAAATATTTCTATAAATGACAAAGATTTAAGCAACTTCTAGACAATTTTTTTTATTATTTCGTAGGTGTTCGCTCCAACGACTCCCCATCAGCAACGATCATCAACGAACCACCGTCGTTCGGACAATTCCGTAGCGTCTCGATGTAGCTCGAGTGTAGCCGAAGAGCTGATCGTAACCACTTCGTATTATACGGACAGTGTTCGGCTGTCCGACGGTTCGGATAATCAAACAGTTGCATCTGTTACGAGCGTTACGCAAGAAACTAGCAGAAAAATGACGGTTACGACCGAACAAAGACACGGTAAAGACGGAGAATCGGAAAGTATCGATGGAAAAATCTCTGAAAGTGATGGAAACAAAAGTAATTCGGTGCGTAGTTGTATAGAATATTTGGATAGATCCATTCAATGTTATGACGGACGAAACAACGATGTTGATAAAAATAATGATCGATCGATCGTTGCTAGAAATGATCGCGGCAATAACGTTGAAATAGTCGATGATTTCCGTAATGAAATTGATTGTTTCGGTGGAAATAGGCAGTTGGATGCGTTTTCTATAGAAAATATGGAAGGAATGGCAACGGTCGAAAGTCAAAATGAAATTAATAAACGGTGAGTTTGAAAAAAAAAAAAATTGTAATAAAATAATTACACATAACTTAATAGGCCCGTTTTTATTGAAATTCTAATGAGATAAGGTATTATTTCTTTTTTAAATCGGCGTATTCTTTATATATATTTTGAACTCCAATGTAGGTCGTCCTATTTCTGCCATCTAAAAGTGATTTGTATATAAAAAATATATCGTATTATGTTTTTTTCGTACGAAATAGTACCGTCTTCTTTAGCATAATTTATTACATATTTCACACAAAGATAAAATAATATTTCATTATGTACTAATTTTTTATCGTATTTGTTCTTTATGTAAAGCGTACGTCGTACTTATTTATTCAATATTAAATTATTTCATAAATTCCTCGTCCAATACATAACGATATACGAATTAAAATTCCTGAGCAACAATTGCATTTTTAATAGCATCTATTAAATTAACAACGCTAATATTTAACCCACTCCTCCTCATATTATTAAAATAATAACTCAACCATTATTTAGCAGTCTCGAAGAAGCGTTCAGTTTCTTTATAGAAAATATTTTACAAATACAAAGTTATTTTGTGGTGTATTATTTTTTTACACATTTATTTCAATTTCTACAGTTTTGGTGTTTCTAAATTTTTTCGAAAAAAAGAGTCTAAAAATGTAAAGATAGTGTCGATATAAAAGTTGACGAAGTAAAAGTTTATGAAATATTCTTTACATTCTGTAATAGACGTCGATCGTCTGTTAAAGAACTAAATAATTGTTGAATCTAGAACAAATAAGTACAAGCAGTGCATTTTGTTCAATATGTAAAATATTCAATTTTTGTTTAATCAATCACATTTTTTGTCGGATCTATTAAACATTTGAAATGAGCAACATGTCGCTTTAATCTATAAATACATTAGTTCAGTTCGGGTGGGTGGATTGTTATTATTAATAAATTTAGAGACAATTAAAAGAGTAAAAAAGTATATAAAGCCGGTCTAATATTAGGTATCCTGTTGGCGTTTAGCCAGAATGACCGTCTTTCGTACCCATTTCCTAAACGCGAGCACTTCATACAAACCGCCATATAATACATGTACAAATAATCGACGGGGAAATTAATTTCTAACGCGGAAATTTGTTGTTTTTAAACGTGAAAAAATGTCGCAAACGAACGATAGTGGATTTAAGATGTTCTTCCGTTTAATGTGTATATATTTGAGCAGAATCAGTTTCTTTAACCATTATTAAGATAACGTTATCAAAAGCCGTAATAAAAACATCCTAAAAAAAATTAAGATAACATTTAACGAGTCCTTTTAAAATATTTTGTTTTTATGGTGATATGATCAATCTTGGCAATTAAGAATCTATGAATAATTTTGAATGTTTACAACTCAAGATTCAGGTAAATTTAGATCGTCTTCTCTTTCAACTTGTTTACAAGCAAAATGTATCTTGATTAAAACAGGTTGCAAATTTAATTTAAGGATCAAGATGATCATTTTATTAATTTTGATATAAAATGAATTGGGAGTAGAAAAATAAAAGCTAAAAATATGAATTAACTAATATTTTCTTATTTAGGGAGTAGATTTTTTATAATGTGAATATTTGTTAACTAGTTTGTTTAATTTCAGCGTATTGCTGATGAAAGAGGATGCTCTTCAAAAGCGTCGGAAAGCCGCGGAAGAGCTACTCGAGTGGCATCAGCGTCTTCTTGAGGAGGAGAAGAAGGTGGCAGAACTGGAGATGGCCGCCACCACCGTCATAAGTCATGTGCCCATGCAACAGCAAAACAAACCCTTCATCTCGACAAGAACAACAGAATTGACAACATTCGCACCACAAATACAGCAACAACGAAACATACCCAGGCAAGACACCAACACCAAAACAACAGGCAAAGAATCGAACGTGTCACCCCCCGAAAATGTCATTCGCAATATCTCAGCAAGAAGTGAAAGCAGTGTTAAATCAATAGAAGAGCAAGTGATTAATAATAATTTAAACGAAGTGCACAGCGACTATGAAGATAACGATAAGATATCTTCAGTTGTGTCGGAGGATGTTGAATTCGGTTCTAAACATGCGACTAGTGACAGTTATTCCTGTGAGTTTGATCCTGGTGAGGCTACGGATAATGTAGAAGAAGAAGACGTGTCTTTAAAAACTGTTAAATCGTCGGAACACAATGAAGATGCGAATATTCTAAAATCACAATCGACCCTAAATGAAATCATGCACAATATTTCGATTATAAGCGAAGAATTGTCCCAGATTTACAGAATTTCATCTGGGAATAACAAGTTGAACATAGCTGAAGATGGACAATTAGTTGAATGTGTTAGTGAATCGAATCGAAGAGATTCTGAATTAGTTTTTACTCGCGATTATCATATCGATGCTTTGTTAGAAAATGGTGAGATAAATAAGAAAATGAATGATGATTTAACTGTAGAAAATAACGAACAAAGTATTGATGAATCGAATAATCTTACAGTTACTGAAGATAACCATGATACAATGTCGAAAATTGTAGAGGGCGTGTCTTCGAAAGTTACAAATGAATTTTTGATACAGACTGACCAAAGTGTTGCTCCAGTTAGTGATTTAGTGTCGAGTAATTTTAATCTGGAAGAAGCAGAAATAATAGAACAAAATATTCGAATAATTGAAAAGGAAATTGAAGAATTGCAATCTAAATCTTTGAAGACCGCTGATATTTATGAAGATGTAAATACGAAAGAAAGAAATTTAACTAAATTTGTCGAATTTAGCGATAAACAAGAAGTAACTGATGAAAAGTCTATTCTTGAAAGGACTGAAAATGCGGAAACTACAATTTCGAATAACTTGGTAACTGATTCGCAAATAAAAACTGATGTTTTAGAAGATAATATACTCTCGGAGGAAAATGGGTTTAAAGATGTTTCGGAAAAGTTGATGGAAGATATTTCGTCCACTAAAGCTTCAGAAATTGTTGAAAATTTAAGCTCAATTGATCCCATTGAAATATCTGAAGATAGAACTAGTGCAAACTCTGAAAGTATTAGTCAAAATATAACAGAAATTTTGGAAAATGGAAGCAATATAAATGTAAATGGTGAAGTTCAAAAAGATTCTGAAGTCGATCAAAATAGTGAAGAAATTGTAAACAAATCTAATTCGAACAAAGATGATAAATGTGATGTTAGTAATTCTGAAAATAATAGTGAGGTATTTGCAAAATTCCTGCATGAAGGTAAAGTTTCAAATCCCCAAGAAGATATTACAGCCGACTTTAACCAAATCCCAAAAGATAGTAATAATTTAACCGAAATTTCTTTGGATGATGTATATAATGCCAATGAAGATTCCGTTTACACGCCGCAATCTTTCGATTTAGATGGTTCGTTTCCTGAAAAGTCTGAAATTCTCTCGTCAAAAGCTCCTGATATTATCGAAAGCCTCAATCGAAATACTGAAGAAATCGCATCGCACAGTTCTTCAAAGATGCCCGAAATATTGGAGAATTTAAGCGAAGCTGTCCAACAAAATGGTTCAAGCAAAACAACGAGTCCATCACATTCTAGTGAGCCGTCCTTGGAAGAACCGTTTATGAGCAAAAACGATGAAGAAATGTCGGAAGATTTCGATGAAGTGTCCATCGATTTACCATCATCCGAAGCAGGAATCGCTATTGCCAACGACGATATATTGAACACTGTGCGAATGTGTACGAAGAACTTCAAGAAAATCAATCAAGCTCAATCGATAGAATCGAAACAAGATATCAATAATGCTCAAGAAGATAACAACGAATTAACATTAGATGAATCCTCAATTAATTTTAACGCTACATTTATTATAGATAAATCCGTTGAGAATAATTTAAATAGCACCTACGTTGTACCTAAAGCAAATTTAACAAAAGATGAATTCACTCAGTCGACTTTTGAAGAAGATATTTCATCCATATATAGTTTAAACGAAGAAAATATAATCGATATAACATTACTAAACGATTCTAATAAAGAAAATGAAACGCCAATTTCGCGGCTGAATAAAGAAGAAAGATATTGTTCAATTTTTGGTGGGGGTGGAGTGAAATATTCTGCAGAAAATGATGATGATTCGTCATCTACAAGCAGCACTAAAACTAAAAATTCGAATCGTTCTATGATTTCAAACGAAAATTCTGTTGAACAACGTTTGAATGGAGTTTCTAGTAAAGCTGATAGTGTCGTTGATGTGAAGAAACGAGTGTCGGAGATTTTAGCGGATGCTAAGCAAAAAACTGATAGATCTACAAGAATTCAAGATCTATATACCACAACATATGATGTCAATTTCACTGAAAAGGCTTCCGAAATTGGTAAGATTTTTTAATTGTGCAAAATCGCACGGAAAATGTATAAAATCTTAAATTCTGTTTATGTCATCTTTAACTTTTCTGTCTCCCCCCCCCTACTTAATTCGATATTTATGTTATTTTTTTAATGTTCGTCGCTTCAAACTTCTATTTCTTTTGAAGTTAATTTTTCTTTCGATGTTTATATTGCATTGGACAAATTATGAAATATTGCTTAAATTTGACACCAATATAATGTTTCCTTACATCTTTGGCGAGTAATTAACATGATACTTGCATCGAAAAGTTTCAAACGAATATTTTGTGAAATCTTAGGTAAAATCAATTTTTTGGACATTAAGACTCTTTCGATGAGAACTCGACAGTACAATTTTTTACATTTCATTAATTTTGTATGATGTTAATAGTTTACTAATAACTATTTAATGTTACGTTGTAATATATTTCTTTACAGCTTCTGAATTGGACCAACAAAACTCTGAATATATTTCACCAAAATTAGTCGAAGTAAAAGCCGAAGAATTAGAATTATTGAAGAAACAATGGGCTATTGAACAAGAGGTTTGTTCGCTAAATATTCAATCGCGCTCGATGGCCCGACATACATTATTTAAATCGCATTATCATTTTTATATTTGCAGATAAAACAACTCGAAGAACAACAGTTATCTGAACAACGCGAACAACTACCATACCAATACCTCCGGGAAATTCCAAATAAACCTCCTCCACCTTACACTCCACCTGTCAACCAAGTGCCAGTCATCACAATACCATCTGTCATTCCCTCGAATATCTTGCAACTGTCAAATGTAATCCCTACCATATCCGATCACCTTCACACATGCTATTTAGACAAGTCCTTACATTCAGCCACAATTCCCGAAGGTTTAGCAGAATTCAACACATCCGAAATAAACGAACTGCTGTTTGATTTGTGTAAAGAGCTGACGGAGACACATTACGATGAATTTCGAATGACGGACGATAGTTTGCCCAGTTGGCTGCGGTTGAATGAGCGACTTTCGTCCCTTAAGAAGCCGCTGGATAAAGATGGCATTTGTGAATACTTGTGGGACAAGGTGGTTGATTTGTACGGGTTTAAAGAGAAAGTGAGCGTGAAGGAAAGTAACGTAATGAGGTGGAGCCGCAAGAAACGCGACCACGTAGACGAAGTATTAGTTCGTGAGCTGCAAGCCGACGAATGTAACTGGACCAATTTCGAAGAAGATGAACTAATTGTTCAAGATCAATTAGTTAATGATCTTGTAGATCTGCTACTCGAAGAAGTTATCGACGAGCTGAAGGATTGGTGGACGTCTAAAAGTACTTAATTTTGTAATATGTTATTTATACTTTTAATTTTTTGAAAATTGTGTTTTGTATGCCCTTGTATTTATTGTATAAAATTTCTTCTATTGTTGCCATTCTATTTTAAAGAAACCAATTATTAAGCGAAAAATGATACTTAATATTTTTATGACACGATATTTTCTCTAAAGGTTTATCATATTTAATTGAAAAACTAGATTAAACAGATTCAATTAAAAATACTTAATGGTGCTTAATACTTGAGAATACTTAATAATACTAAAAAAATGCTTAATAATCATTCAAGAGCTGAAAATTATGGTACAATTCTGGCTGAGAATGGCCGGAGAAGGAAAGGAATATAAATATTTGGCATTTCAATAAATATTAGAATATTTATATCCATTGAAAAATTTTAAGTATTCATATATCAAAATAAGACTTAATCACGTCGCTGATTTTTGCATAGCGTTTTTATTTCTGAATGTTTTCTGAAACGCAACATTCAAAAAACGGTTTGAAATAAACATTTCAAATTGTTTTTTAATATTTCGTTTATTTTCCTCAAGTATAAATTGTAAAATTTTAAATTAATAGGTCAATTTATTTTTAGTATGCAAACTTCAATACACTCGTGCTTATGAAAAAGTCTAGTTTTTGCGAACACGTGTTATTCAAAGTTCCAATTGAGAATATTAAACTCGTGCTAACGATCAAATATTTATTTCTTTAAAGCACAAGATGGGCAAGAAAGATAAGAATAAGAAGGGTAAAGGCGCCGAGAAGACACTCTTAAAAACCGAAAAGAAATTAAGTAATAAACAGAAAAAGGAACTGGAAGCATTAGGCGAGGTTAGATTGTTTAAAATTGCTGCACCGGAATATATTTGACAATACTTCGATTATTTTAGGATAATATAGAGAATATACTAGCGCAAATTGAGTCTGAGGAAAAGAAAAGGAATATTGTTACGGAGGTACTTGTCGATCCTCCATCTAGAAGGGTTAATTTCACTTTTATTCCCCATCCCGAATTAAATGAGTTAATTTTATATGGCGGTGAATTCTTTGATGGACAAAAGGTAACACAGCATTCTCTTAGTTAGATTTTTATAATTGTATTGGGTACATGTGCTATTAGAATACGAACTATACAACTATTTGGTACGATTCCGACTCCGGATAGCGAAAGGAAAATAAATATAGGCAACTAAAACTACACTAAAAACCTTGGGTCGCCCCAAAAAAATGCATAAATTAATGATTGCGAAGCACGAATTCAATTGTTTTAAACATTCTATCTACACAATTGGTAAAACGTTAAATTAGGTCAAATTAAATCGAAATAGGTATTAAAGACCTGACCTAGGATCCGTAGGTCAGCTTCTTTATGCATCGAAAATCTGACAACCTTAATGCCCCCCTATTCAGCTATTCTCAGCCAGAATCGTACCCAACTATTTAAATAAAATGAAATTTCGATTGATCAGATTATATTTTAAAAAATAATTTAATTGTTACGGTATTTGGGTGATATTTTATATTATGATCAGATCATATGATTTAAGTTACACATACATATTATATTAGTTCTAAAAGCCGTTGATAAAATTATTATAAATTTTATTTCAGACTTTCTTATACAACGACTTATTCTTCTATAACATAGCAAATAACACTTGGTCGTTATTAAAGGCTCCGAATGGGCCGCCACCTAGGTGTGGCCATCAAATGGTGGCAACATCAACTAATAAAGGTCAACTTTGGGTATTCGGTGGAGAATTTGCGAGTCCCACGCAAGCGCAATTCTACCATTATCGCGATTTGTGGCTGTTTCACATCGCTGAAAAACGGTATAAATGCGAAATTAATTTTGTCGCTTTATCGATGATATATTTCAATTCGGTTTTTGTTATTGTTGCTTCAGTTGGGAAAAAATTGTCGCTCAAAATGCACCGAGTGCACGAAGTGGTCATCGCATGGTTTATATGCGAAAGAAAATTTATATTTTTGGCGGATTTCACGATAATTTGCACAGTGATTATAAGTATCACAATGATGTTTACGCTTTTGATACAGAAACTTATACTTGGACAAAAATTGAGGCTGTCGGGAATGTCCCCGCTCCTAGGTGAGAAATGAAATACACGATGAAAAAAAAATAGAATTTCACGAACTTATTTATTTAATTTTACGAATTAGTTGTCGAAAGGTTGTAATAAAAAAATCGAATCATTTACTACATCCAACATTTTTGTTGTATTATTAATGCGTTTTAAATTATTAGCTTAAATTGATTGTTAATAATGGTACTATAGATCTGGTTCTTGTGTGGTTCCTTTACAAGATGGTAAAATTCTAATTTATGGCGGTTACAGTAAAGAAAAAATTAAAAAAGACGTCGATAAGGGAAAAGCGTACACGGATTCATTTCTTTTAACACCAGAGAGTACGTTTTATAATTCTAAAACAAATACTTCTCGTAAATTTAATTAAAATTTCAACGTACTTGTTAAAAATCGTATTGAAACAACTTTTAGAAAACGATGAAACCGGTTTAAAATTCAAGTGGATTCAACATAAGTTGGGAAATTCTCTTTTGCTATCACCCAGATGTAGTATGCCTATTACTTTGGCGCCAAATAACACCGCTTATTGCTTCGGTGGCGTTTATGACGTTGAAGATGACGAAGATATGGATAGTACATTTTTCAACGAATTATTCGTTTTGGACTTGCAAAAATTTGCGTGGAGAAGTGTCTATCTATGCGAAAGGAAGATTAACGAAGAGAAATCTCGCAGAAGA
Organism: Leptodirus hochenwartii; assembly: GCA_947310635.1. Lineage (NCBI taxonomy): Eukaryota > Metazoa > Arthropoda > Insecta > Coleoptera > Leiodidae > Leptodirus > Leptodirus hochenwartii. The sequence goes on from OX371179.1 coordinate 2,759,747, forward strand.
AAAAATAAAGACATTGATGAAGGTAAATTAACATAGTTTTTATGTATTTAAGAATGAAGACAAAACTAAATTTATTTCAAATTAAATCAATTATTGCAAATGTTGCTAATGTTAAATTTAAGAATCTGAAGAAGCTACTGAAATGGACACAACCGAAATTGATTCAACTGTGGATTTAGAACCTAAAGTTGAACCTACAGTAATTTCGGATGACGGAATATTTACTGTAACTGTCGGTCCATCGACAAGTAATATTTCTAACACCAACGTTTCATCTAATCTTCCCGGAAATAATTCCGAACTGACTTTTCATCCATCGCCAAGAATGAACAGTGGCTTAGCCATAAAACATGGAATTCTTTATTTATATGGCGGTAAATAAATTAAATTATGCACTAACTTTTGGATATCTAGACCAAATAAACAATTTTAGGTTTAATCGATGAAGGTGATAAACAAATCACGCTTCGCGATTTCTATTCGTTGGATATAAAGAAATTAAATGAGTGGAGAACGATAATAAGTGACGATAGTAAAAAAATGGAATGGTTGGGATCAGATTCGGAAGATGAGAAGGAAGATATGGACGAGGATGATGCAGACGAAGATCAAGACAGCTCCTCAGATGAAGGTGACTAAATAAGGCGAGTTTTGAACTGAATTTTCCTAATAACTTATTTTCTTAATAAAAAAATAATTAAATCTGCGAATAAATAATTACTTCATTCATTTATACAATTTATGTGATTCCTATTTTTTAATAAGAATTATCTAAATTATATAAGAACAAAATATTAAAATATTTATTTACACTTTTATTACATCTTCACATAATTTAAAATAATTCAACTGCATTGTTCACTTATTGAAAACTACTACTCAACATTTTCCACTATGTCTCTCCCATTTTCATGTAAATCTAGATGTTTTCTCTTTTTATGTTTAGCCATGGCACTTTTCGTATTAAATCTCAAATCGCACAAATCGCATTCGAACTCTTTTAAATTGGTATGTGTTCGCAAATGCTCTTCGAATTTCGTATTAATCGTTTTGAAACAAATATTGCATACCTTTTTCTGTGTGTTTGTGTCGTGGTACTTGAAATGCGCATCCAGGTTCTTCTGCGAAACGAACGTCTTGTCGCACATCGTACAGCAAAAGTTCTTTACGTTGTTGTGGATATTTACGTGCGCTTCCAAGTATTCTTTTCGCATAAAACCTTTTGCGCACGTGCCGCAATTAAACGGAAGCGTTTTACCGTGAAATTTCATGTGGAAATTTAAATTTCCCAATGTTTTGTAGGACTTATCGCATTCGGAGCATTTGTATTTTTTGTCGGTGCTGTGCGTTACCATATGCGACTTGTAATCGGACAATTTTATAAAACCAATATTACAAATCGAACAAATTGAATTGAACTTCTTATCGTGCTTGAGTTTAACGTGGCTTTTTAGTTTCGTCGAAGTTGTGAAACGCTTATAGCATAATTTGCATTTAAACGGCAATTTTCCAGAGCAATAATTTTCGTGTTCTTTTACATTGCTTTTCGTGCGAAATGGTTTTGAACAAATTTTACATAAATACGCAAAGAATTTGGGCGAATTTTCGCATTTCGCATCATCCTTTACATGAATTAATCTATGCATGTGCAAATTGCGGTATCTTCTGAAGCAACGGCCGCAATATTCACATAAAAAACGCGTCTGTAAATTGTGAAATTTCGAATGACTTAAAAATAACGTTCTGAATTTTATAATTTTCTTACAAGGCTTGCAAAAAAAACCGCGTTTTTTGCGCGCTATAGTTTTCGTTTGCTGTTGTATTCCCACATTTTTAACCAGTTTTTGGCCAAATTTCGCGTCCAATTCAACTTTACAGCTGTTTAATTTCAACTGCAAATGATCTATTGTATTAATCAATCCCAAACATTCGCTGCATAAATACAAATCGTCGATGTTTAAGCATTTCGAATTAAAATCCCCCAAAAGTTCGTGCAATTTACTTAAAACTGAGTATTGACTAGACATAGTTAATGGCGCATTTTTTGTTAAAATGTAAAATTGGCTGCCATTTATCGAATACGCTATATTACAAACGAAACACTTTGAACCAGTTTCACTCAAAGGTGTTTCGGAATATTCCTCATCCTCAGTATCTTCTACTATAATATCACTGCTGTTGCTATCATCAGAGTGGGTATTATCCAAATTATTTATGGTGTCGAAGGATAAGTTTATATCGTCGTTTAAAAAGAAATCGGCAGCCGCTGATAATGGCAACGGACAAATATTCGATTCTATCGGCTTCGGAATTTGAACAGACAGTGCGTAGCTTTGCTGATTATAATACATTTGATTCGGCGGTAAATTATTGTAATTTCTACTTAGAGGTGGATCATTTTCGAAATAACTCAAGTTGAATTCCGATTGCTTTTGAATACTACAATATTTCGGAACATTCCTATCTGTACGCACTTGCGAACATGACGGGTACTCAACAAATTTGTCTTGTTGCGTAGTTATGGGATAGTTCGTAACGTCCTTTTTCGAACAATCCGTTTGCAACAGCTGTTCGATATTATTACAACTCGCCGGCCTTAAGTCTTTACTCGATATATCGGCCGTTTCTATTTTATCTATCAATTTGCCACGGTCGTTTGCAAATTTAACGTTGTTTGTTGCCCATAAAGACGTATTCAGAAATTGTTGTTGATCGTAGTAATTTTGTTGATTGATGTTGTATTGGTTGCGTTGATTAATCATCTGGTTCGAATAGGGAGCGTCGCTGTTATTCTGGTTCATTCCTTGATAATTGTAAGTATTATTCATGGATTGTGTTGGATAATAATCAGTCGTTTGAAAAGTGTTTTGCGAATTATTGCTTTGTTGCTGCATTGTGTAATTTTTATTTGACATTTCTAGAACAAAAAGTGTAGAATTTTTGGGTATAAGTTGCTATAAAATTGCGCTTACCTATTTTTTTTTATTGGAAAAAATATGGGTACTAATTGAAGAAGTTTATAAATAAACTGAAACATATGATTATTGTTTACGTTTCGTTGGTGATTTGACAAGTGATTGTGGCGACATCTAACATGACTTGTCATTTAAGTCATATCCAATAGCGGTAAATTTAAAATCGCTGTTGAGTAATCAATTTGTGGTAATTTATTTAATTTATTGTAAAACGACAAAATAAAACGTTTAAAAAGCAGTATTGTGATTGCACTGGAAAATATTTTATGTTAATATTTCTTCATTTGGTCCATGTGTCTTCTGCAGCATCTTCTACGAAGGAATTTGAATCTCTGCAACCGTTACCTGAATTTCGCTCGTAGCTTACTAGTTCTTAGCCAGTGGCTATTTTAATCAAGATCAAGAAGTTACCAAACAGGTATATAAAATCGCGTTCCTTAAAATATTTGGATCGACAAAAAAAATGGTTAGTTAATTAAAATAAGAAGTGATTAAGTGGAATTACCATCGTACTTATTAAGAAATATTAATATTTGTAGATTTCGAATAAGCTAGACGATTATAAAGTATACAGCATCTTAGGCAGTCAAGAAGAATTCACGTTTTACAAGGTTCAAGATAAAGTTACAGGAATTTTTTATTTATGGCAAGCAATTCATTACAATCTGGAAGAAGATTCGAGCAATGCTCTAATAACGGAAATATTAACAAGGAAAGGTGTGGATCATAAAAACTTTTTGAAAGTATACGATTATATTTACCATTCCGGAACAAAAACCGTGTATATTATTACCGAATATTGCACCCACGGTTCTTTATTGAAAGTCTTACAAAATTGCTCAAAAAATTGACAACATATCAACGAATCTTTAATTTGGAATATTTTGTATGCGGTCTCTAATTTGCTCAAAGAAAATATGTGCCAATTTGAAGATATATGTTTGAATAATATTTTTCTGGATGATAAAAATAGAATTAAGCTGTTAAATTTAAAATTTCCGGGAGAAAATATTTTTACAAATTGCTCTAAAGACGAGATATGTCCAATAGAACAATTGGGCGTCATAATTTATAAATTATGCGCTTTAGATTGTTCAGAGAAATGCCAAATTGATTTTGTTAACATGCCAAATCATTATTCAGAAGAACTTTACAATATTATAGAATTTCTTTTGCATAAAACAGATATTCAGCCAACGATTGATGCTATATTATATCATCCGACTATTTTAGTTAATTTATCAAATTATGACCAGCAAAAATTTGTTTATTTGCCCAAAATGGAACAAAATAATCAAATATCGATGGATAGTCGATTGCAACAATTAAAATTGCGAGAAAACCATATAAAAATCAAGGAACGTGAATTGAATGAACGCGAAAACCATGTGAGAAAACGCGAAAGGAAAATTATATTGATCGAGCGATTGGCTAAAGAAAAATTACGCCGGGCTGAAATGTATTTAAAATCTTCAAAAGAAAAACGATTTATTTTAACCCGAAATGAAAATGATGATTTATCAGAATGTCCTATTAAGGAAGATTCTTCGCGGAATATTTACGAAAATATTAAAAGCATTAAAAAAGTTCCCAGAACGAAATTATGCACGAATTCATCAAAACGTCGTGTAAATTCTACGGAAAATAAAATACGATTTAAAGGGCACAGTCCATTGAAGGAGATCCAAAATTGCCCCAAGCATTCGCGTGAAATAAATGAAAGAAACAATAAAAAGAAAATCGCAATAAAAACGGCAGATTGGACTTCCGAAACAAATTCGGATAAAACCGTTATTACCACTTCGAACAATATCGACACAAAAACGACCTACAAAAATAAAAATGAGCGTTTCAACGCAGATATTCCAAAAGTTGCAAAATCGAAATCGTCTCCTAAAAAGGCCGTTTCTTCCGATAAATTTGCCGCGGCAAGGAAGCATTCAAATGTACGCAGATCTACTTTGAATATGGTGTTCAATAAGACTGTAGGAGCTAAGAAAAGGTCGAACGAAAATGACTGGAGCGAACAAGAACATTGTAGACCAGCTTCAGTACAAATGTATGAGGAAATTGGTGATTTTGTAGAAGAGAACAAATTTCACAAGACGGACATTGCAGGATGCAAGGCGCTAGTTTGGACAGAAGAAAACAAAAAGCAGGCATTTGATATGTTGCGGGTTATTAATGAAGACGAAGAAATTAATGGGATTAAACATACTTATTTGTGAATTCAATTTAAGTGCAATTAAAAATTAACATATATATTTGTATACGATTAAGAAACCTTGTATATTTTAAAAGTGCAAAAGAATTTCCTAACTAGGCACGTAAAAATAAAATGTCTAAAGACACAATTACTTTTTATTTCATTTACAACCAAATTAATCACAACAAATTATACACTACTTAACAAGCCTCTACCACGACGGCTTCTCCCCTTCCTTCAATTCCCTGCCATAAAGCGCGCTTCTATCGCGGAACATCGTTAAACGTTCCGTTTCCTTCACATCCAGGAACCACCCAATCCCGAACCCAATGAAGGGAACAATCGCCCAAACCATTTCCTTCGGGAACAGGTACCTCAGCGCCACTGGCATTCTATTATTGTGTATTCACTAATAGGTCTGCTACTGTCAAGTCCTCGTCGCGTCCCGAACGCTTCTTATAAGCACGGGTGCGGGAATAATCCGCGTAAATAGTACTCGCTACGAACGTAGGCAGCAAGATCACGATGCTGTACTGGCGTATAAAATGGCCAATTGACATCGGAGATGCTGTAAGAATAGTTGCGATTTAAGTATGCTTTTGGGGAATCTGTGACAATACGAATTTTAATACCATTAATTGCGTAATCCGTGTTGAAACGTTTTCATGTCATCATAAAGTTTGGTTATGGGCATGTGAATTGTCCGATAAGGCTATTTGACATGCACGCGTGCTGTACATGTTGCCTACTGTAATGGTCGAATTAATATTATGTGTACGATTTTTTAATAGTATGCTTTTAATTAGGTCGTAATATGACAACGGATATGCTCGTAAGAATAGATTGAAATGTTTCGATTTAAGTTTGTTTTTGGGGAATCTGTGACAATACGAATTTTAATACCATTAATTGCGTAATCCGTGTTGAAATGTTTTCATGTCATCATAAAGTTTGGTTATGGGCATGTGAATTGTCCGATAAGGCTATTTGACATGCACGCGTGATGTACAAGTTGCCTACTGTAATGGTCGAATTAATATTATGTGTACGATTTTTTAATAGTATGCTTTTAATTAGGTCGTAATATGACAACGGATATGCTCGTAAGAATAGATTGAAATGTTTCGATTTAAGTTTGTTTTTGGGGAATCTGTGACAATACGAATTTTAATACCATTAATTGCGTAATCCGTGTTGAAATGTTTTCATGTCATCATAAAGTTTGGTTATGAGCATGTGAATTGTCCGATAAGGCTATTTGACATGCACGCGTGATGTACAAGTTGCCTACTGTAATGGTCGAATTAATATTATGTGTACGATTTTTTAATAGTATGCTTTTAATTAGGTCGTAATATGACAACGGATATGCTCGTAAGAATAGATTGAAATGTTTCGATTTAAGTTTGTTTTTGGGGAATCTGTGACAATACGAATTTTAATACCATTAATTGCGTAATCCGTGTTGAAATGTTTTCATGTCATCATAAAGTTTGGTTATGAGCATGTGAATTGTCCGATAAGGCTATTTGACATGCACGCGTGATGTACAAGTTGCCTACTGTAATGGTCGAATTAATATTATGTGTACGATTTTTTAATAGTGTGTTTTTAATTAGGTCGTAATATGACAACGGATATGCTCGTAAGAATAGATTGAAATGTTTCGATTTAAGTTTGTTTTTGGGGAATCTGTGACAATATGAATTGTAATACCATTAATTGCGTAATCCGTGTTGAAATGTTTTCATGTCATCATAAAGTTTGGTTATGAGCATGTGAATTGTCCGATAAGGCTATTTGACATGCACGCGTGATGTACAAGTTGCCTACTGTAATGGTCGAATTAATATTATGTGTACGATTTTTTAATAGTGTGTTTTTAATTAGGTCGTAATATGACAACGGATATGCTCGTAAGAATAGATTGAAATGTTTCGATTTAAGTTTGTTTTTGGGGAATCTGTGACAATATGAATTGTAATACCATTAATTGCGTAATCCGTGTTGAAATGTTTTCATGTCATCATAAAGTTTGGTTATGGGCATGTGAATTGTCCGACAAGACTATTTGACATGCACGCATGAAGTACAAGTTGCCTACTGTAAAGGTCGAATTAATATGTGTACGATTTTTTTAATAGTACGTTTTTAATTAGGTCATAATATGACATTGGATATTCTCGTAAGAATAGATTCAAATGTTTCGATTTAAGTTTGCTTTTGGGGAATCTGTGATAATACAAATTTTAATAGCATTAATTACGTAATCGGTGTTAAAAAGTTTTTATATCTTCGTAAAGTTTGGTTATGGGCATGTAAATATCCGATATGGCTATTTGACATGCACGCGGGACGTACAAGTTGCCGACTGTAATGTACGAATCAATATCCGGATAATTTTAGTATTGTATGTATATATATTTTTAATAGGACATCGGAGATGCTGTAAGAATAGATTCGAAATGTTTTGATTTAAGTTTGCTTTTGGGGAATCTGTGACAATATGAATTTTAATACCAATCATTGCGTAATCCGTGTTGAGAGGTTTTTATGTCATCATTCTATGTACTGTCTGATAAGGCTATTTGAGATGCACGCGTGAAATACAAGTTGCTTGCTGTAATGGTCGAATTAATATTGTGTGGATGATTTTCTAATAGGTATTAAGATTAATTCCTAGATTATTAATTTATAATTCGCTTTATTATATACAATATTTTTCTGAATATTTAAATTTTATTTTACCCGTGAGAATTTTAATGATAGAAGAAGTAGCTTATTGAAATTTGAAAAATTGCCACAAGCATTGTTTAAAATATTTAAATAATTGTTTAATATAGGCATGTTGAAATTTTCAATATAATTTTCAGGGGATGCTGAATAGGACATTTTCTAACAGGAAGCTTCATGAATCTAAATATCTAAGTAGTTTTTTTGACTATATGATATGATTCTAAGACCATTTTATATTTACTGATTTTTTCAAAGTTCTCGAGTGATTGTTTTTTAAAATCTTTTTAATGTGTTTAAACACGTTTTTACATCCGAATAAAAGTAAATTCTGTTTTGTATCGCAATTATTATATTATTGTCACGCGTATCGATATGAACGTTAAATTATAATCATGAAGTGAAATTCATTTCGAAGTTCAATTCAAATTCGCTTTTTCTTCTCTCTTAATTATATTAATGTATGGTGAACTTAACCATACCATCCTAATACATGTGTATTATCTCTTAAAGACTAGTTTCCATTTTTTAATATAGGTATTTTATTGTGCGTGTGTGAAATTAAGAATAAAGCAACGGCATCGGTATACAATTCGTACTAATCGCGTGCATTGTTTTTTTTTCGGTCGGTTTTGACCTTCTATTGTCTATTACAAAGAGTAGGACGAGAAACTTTTGTGAAAATCGAAACTGAATAGTTTTGACGATCAATTTTAATTACGAACTTAAAGCGTATTGTGTTCACAATACTGAAATCTAATATTTAAAAAAAAGCATTTGTCGTAGTATAACTCAAATTTTTATATTCTAGTGTTTGAATCTGTTTATTGCACAATATCCAGTTTGAAAATGATTTTGTTTTTAAATGAATATAATCGAAAATGGTTCTTTTATGGCATGGTTTTTTTTTCAGAATACATTCAGGAATGGTGGTATAAAAGTACCGTAATTATATTTTAATTTCGAGGAAACTTTAATTTAATCAATTCCACGATCGTTTTTCTTAATGTGCGAATAAATTATCCCAAAAGATCATTTCAGCAGCTTTCTCAGCAATCATCATGGTAGGTCCATTCGGATGGCACGATACCTCGAACGGAATAACGCTGGCGTCGACAACTCGTAACTTCTTAATCCCGTGCACTCTTAATCGAGAATCAACTACACTGTTCTTCAAATCTACACCCATTCTGCAAGTCCCCGTGGGATGATAAATCGAATGCGACATATGCTTGATGGTACAATACCAGAACTCCTTGGATTTGTACTCGAAATCACCACAAGCGGGCAACACTTGCTTCAGCAGCTTCGCGTTAATTGCCGTCATCGTTGGTGAGCTCAGCAAAGCTTCGATGTATTCAATCGCCTTGTAAATTCGCCTTAAATCGTCCTGGTCCGCATCCGATAGACTATTTGGATCAATATTTGGAAAGTCTTTCGGATTACCGCTCTTCAATGTAACGCTTCCTGTAGATTTCGGATGCAGCAGCATTATGATGATTTTAAACACCTTGTCGATTTTATCTAGGGGCGTTGAAAAGGTTTGCGCAGACGCCGCGTTTAAATTAAGCAAATTACCCGTTCGTATAATTACCCGACCCATTGGTAGCATAATGAATTCAATGTCTGGATTTTCACCAGATTCCGTTGAATAGAATACCACGGAGGATAAGGTGGATTCAGTTAGTCGTCCTTTGCCTTGTTGCAGATATTCCCGAACGTGTTCCTCCAACGGAATCGAACTGTTAGATAGTGCGACGTCAGTTTCGAATTGTAAACCAACAAATCCAATGTGGTCTTCTAAATGTTGACCAACTGCCGGTAGCGCTTTAACTATACGTATACCGTGTTTGTTTAGTTCTTCGGCTGGTCCAATTCCGCTTAGCATTAATAACTGTGGACTGTTAATCGTACCAGCTGATATTATGACTTCGGTCGTAGCTCTGGCGAAGTATTTGTTACCATTTCGCGTGAATTCAACGCCAACAGCGACATTATCCTCGATTACAATTTTGTACACGTAAGAGTTTTTTACAATCGTCAAACGCGAGCTGGGACTCTTCAAATACGCCCTATTCGAACTCATCCTTTTGCCATTTCTCTTCGTATACTGTGTAGGTCCAGCGCCCATTTTCATCTCTCCGTTATAGTCATTTGTCGTTTTGTAAAACTCTTTGTTCGCTTTGAGGAAATAATCGATAACAAACGGAATGGCTGGTGTCGATTTCTCGATATTCATAGGACCTGTCAGGCCATGGTAACCGAAGCTGGTGAGCCACCCTTCGAACCAATAGCTTTCTAGCTTGCGGTAATAGTGTAAAGCGTCCTTCCAGGTCCATCCTGTTACTCCAGAGTTCGTCCAGAGCTCGTGGTCGTACGGGCTGCTTCGAACGTACATGAGTCCGTTTATTGTGCTTGAACCGCCCATGCCCTGACCTCGAGGATATGCACATTGTTTGTTTATCATTCCTATATCGTCAAGAAATTTGCAATTTATCAGTGTGTTGGTATATTTTCTGAATTAGGTAATTGTGTGAATAGAAGAAATGAAGATATGTTAGAAGGTAGATATAAAATGTAGGATATCTTTGAGTAGGAAGACATTCGGTGAAAATGAGCAAACTTTCAACAAAATTTCACCTTGACAGGCGTGTGTTTGACTTGTGGTAAGGTACCCCCAATTATATTTCGACATCTGCAGATTTCTGAAGCACCCCGGTACATCTGTAAATGTATTTTGCTCTTCGCCAGCTTCTATTAACAGTACTTTTCTGAATGGATGTTCGGATAGTCGTTTGGCAAGAACGGCCCCTGCAGAACCGGCCCCAACGATTACGTAATTATATGTACCCGAATCTGTAAGGAAACTTTTAATTTGAGTGCATTAAAATTGTCGGTAAATTACCTTTTACAAAATCTGTTGATTCTTGGTACATATGACTATTGTCCGTTGGTAATTGGTAAGTTAAAGATGCGGCCACTTCGTCGTTAATTAGTTGCGTTAAATCCTTCACTGGGTCGCATTGAATTAAGCAAATATTTTGGAGAATTAACGCAATAAATAAAATGACGAGAAGTTTCGTTTGGTACATTTTTTTTTTTTTCTAAAATCACTGTAGAGAACGTCTTAAAATATTTTAACGTTACTGCGGTTAAAAGTTTTCTGGATTCAAACTACGTCTAATTCAAAATTCGTTTTAAATGTATGGCTTTTTACAACCAGGTATTACGTAGGCTATTTATTTATTAATATTTATTTTATTTCTAAACAATATAATGTGAAATTTTTTATTTTATATGCCTCCAGTAAATTTAACTTTAAAGTATCGCGACGTTGATGCATAAATTTGCAAATTCTTGACATAGCGACTGTTATGTCAAGTTCATAAAGAAAATTGCTGCATATATTTTTTTATAATAAGATAGATATCTGAAAATTACAACACGAAAACTAAGTTTTCGTCCAATTCGATAAATTCTACAAAAAATTTAATAACAAAAATCTGTAGTTCGAAATGAGAACTTAATACGAGTATTTTTTTGTGACTAACAATTTTTCATTTCATATGAAATTTAATTATTTTTAAATTTTGATTTATTTTTTGTTCGGATCATCTTAAGTTTTGTATTGAGGTATTAATAATAATAAAAATCATAAAAAAACTATATCGGAAAATACCCATCGGTATCCAAAAATTAAATATTTCAATTATTATTATCAATTTTTTTTTGCTCTTTTTGGATTTTTTAATATATAATATTTTAACAATATTATAACAGTACAGTTTTTATTTTCTGCTGTAGATACAAAATCAATATTTCTCAGTAATGTTGTTCTGAAATAATATTTTTGTATTTCAAAATTTATTTTACATTCTGAAATAATGCTTGTTACGGTATTTGGGTGATATAATAAAATAAATTAATGACAATATCATTATATTGTTTTTGCTTGTAAATTCTTGTTCAAATATTCCAATTACGCTTAGACTATTGCTAGCGAAAGTAAAACATCAATTTTTATTATAATATAATGCACCTCGTGGGCACAAAAATTTTCAAACGAATTTAGAACGTTGATTAAATTTGATATTAAGAAACTCATTAATTATGAAACTGCAAATTCTATTATTATGTCATAACTTCTGATTATTTGAGCGGCTGAATAAAAATACATCTTCAATACGCTATCATATGAATTTTTTATAAATAAATAAATTTAATTCCGCGTAAATATATTTTTTTGAGATCTGGATCTTGCAAAAATAAAATTTTATGAAAACAAACTTTTCTTTCTAATAGTCGATCAATAATAATTTTCAAAAAACATTTTCTTTCGCCAGAATACATAAAAATAAAAATATTTGCCATATATTTTATTACAAAAAAATTGGTCGGTTTATTAACAAAAAAAAGATGCAATTAAACATTTTTAATATTTGCATAATATTTAACCAAGTGTAGAAGTCCCTATGATGACGTAGGTAGTATTTAAATGCACGGTGCGCATATGTCATAGCAAACGTTCCATCCACCGTTGCCATATCGAACCTAAATGAACCTAAATTCGTACTAATCGCGTGCATTGTTTTTTTTCGGTCGGTTTTGATGAAAATCGGCCTCTGTTCTTTTTCGATAATTTTTCGATAATTTTGATGAACAGCTTACCTAGCAGATTTTTGCTTATTTTATTTTATATAAAATTTGATTGGGATAAAATTAATAACACAAATAAGTAAAGTGACCATACGTCCCGCTTTTAGCGGGACAATTCCGATTTTCGGTAATTTGTCCCGCTTAAAGATAAAAATCATTATTTCCATGCTTACTACAAAAGTTTACCATTTACCCGTATAAAAAAAATTCTGCGGAACGGCTCGACAGATTTCAATGATTTTGGTGTTATATTAAAGCGATTATGTCTATTTTTGCCAATTTTTTTCAAAATTTAAGTGTATTTGCTAAATTGGTCGGAAATTGCAAATTAAGAATGACTATTTTCCTCTACATTCATATAGACTTGTATATCATAATCAAAGGCATAGCGTCAGGTACAATCGAGTCAAAAAAAAAGTCAATAATTGTGGCTTAAAGTGTCGGACTTAAAATTATTCTAGGCGCAACCTGGCGATGCTATATATATATAAATAATTATTTTTTACATACATTTCTTATATTTAAATTTTTTAAATATTTTATTTTGATTTTTATCAAATATTTTATAGGAAATTATGTTGGATTTATGAATTACAAAATAAATACACAATAGCGCCCTCAAACAATCGGTCAATAATTGTATTTTCTTTTTTCAACTATACATTTATGTCTGATTTGCCATATTCTTGGCAGTAGGTGTACTACTGTATAGATAAAATTCTGATAATAAAAACGCGTTTGTCGATAACGAATACTCTATTAGAGCGAGAACATTCTCAGAAAACGGCGAAAGTCTCGCTTCAACCAACGCAATCAACTTTTTCGAGTTTATATTATTCACTTCAACTTACCGTTCAGGGTGCCATTGAAACTGCCCATATAAAATAGCATGTGCAAAGATGGGATTGCATTCACGTAACCATGTAGTTAGACTTGAATTTCTCGCCGCGTTCGTCGAGAATAAATAGTGTGTAATCTGTGTGTGTTTTTATCGTCGTTGTCGCACACACATGTAATATTAAAATATGTAGATGGCGATACCAACACGATCAGCAACTGTAAATTAATACGCGATGTTAATTGCGTGTGCAATTTCAAAGGCAGCATTTAGAAACATTTTTATATGGACTGTCCTATGCTAAGATTATAAATTTTTATTAAACGTGAAAAAAATATTGAATGGGAAATGATAATTTTGATGAAAATCGATAGGTATATACTTCTGCGGTTTTTCGATAATTTTTCGATAATTTTGATGAAAATCGACCTGTGCTCTTTTTCGATAATTTTTCGATAATTTTGATGAAAATCGACAGAATTTTTTTCTGCGTAAATTTGTCAAAAAGATGCTCAAAAAAATTAACAAATCTTATATAACAATTCTTTTTTTATATTCAAATTTGCAAACAAAACATAATGGCTGAAAAATTGCTATTTTCTAAAAAAAACTTTACGTTATTTCTAAACAGAAGTTTTAGAGCAAACAAATTGTATTTCGCTTTGTGAAATATATTTTGTAAATATTCGTTGAAGTGTTTACATAAAATTCTGTTAATATAAACAAGTACAGGAATTTATTGATAACGAAATACTCGAGCAGTTGCTGCAGGTGCTCTTGATCGTGCTGATCGATTTAACCGCGCTGTAAATTGCCTCTTCAGTTAGAGCAGTTAGAAATATTTTCGTATGGACGTGCCAAAATTTACAATTGTTATTTTGCTCGAAAAAATGATTGTATCGGACAATTGTTGATCTGAGGATTATAAATCTGCAACTATATAAATATAAAAACCGTATAAAATGTACAAGTGAAATAATATTGAACAAATTCGTGCGGAAAGTTTTATGAAGATTTAGAATCTTTTCGGCGAGTAAAAAACATCAAGAACAAGGCAAGATGTATATGTCAAAAGATTAATAATGTAAGCTTTTTTCTAGTTCTTAATATATATAAAAAAACATTTAGAGCGTTTTGTGTCTCGCGACTTTATTCTCTAAATGCAAGTTTTAATTTTTTTAAAAGCCGTAATTTTAAAATATTAATTTTTCATCAGAATCGCTTGCAGATTATAAATTCGGAGGTATAATTCTATTAGAAAATATCATTAATTATGACGTTTAATTAATCAATTTGCAAGTCACATTAACCTTACTTGTCAAATGACTTTATAAATCATAGATATAAATACAATACAATACAATTCACCAAATTTTGCCAAATCTAACGATTTTTTAATATTATAACAATAAGGAAAAATTCGTGCTATTGAAATTTATTCATTTATTTATTATATTTAATACATTTTTTTTTTCTAATTAGCGTTTCTAATAGAGCTATTAACGAACCCAAATGAGTTCTTTTATAGCGAATTTGAGTTCGCTTATAACATAGGGCAATTTACTGTTTCAAAGTTGGTAGCTCTGCTTGCCAGTTATCAAACGTCAAACTACAAAAGAAAGCAACAATTAGTTTGATTTTAATTTATTTGACAATTTATTTTAAATGTTTCAAATGTGTCAATAGCTACTACCAGCAGTAAAACAATTCCTTGAATTTTGAAATTTCGATTTGTTTATTTAAAAAGGGCATAAAAGACGCATAAAAATTCGAAAAAATAGTATAAAAAACGCATTTCACAAGTCATTTATAACATTCGTTCATTAGAAAACTTGAACTCGTGCAAAAAAAACCTGCCTTATGAAATTCGTTCGTTAATTTATTATTATAGAACGCTAAAAAACAAAAATGGGTCAATATAAGTTTAAGAGCAGAAAATGAGTATACATTTGCTGTGATTTTAAACACAGATTTTTTAACCAAGGCAGTTTTCTAGTTTAAAAATAAATCCTGCAGCAAAAAACATTTATTCATATTTTTTAAATTTTAAATGACTGATGCATTTTCAGTTTTTCATTTTAATTTATCCTTTTAAATATATTTACCACGCCAACTTTGAAATTGCTAGGATTACGCAAATCCCTTTTTATGTCAATAAATCTCATATTAATGTATTTTTTATTTATAAGAGAATTATAACATACAAAGCCCATCTCTCAACATGGTTAAAAATATTGTCTATGATGATTTTTTTTGGAAAAATTGCCTTGGTATATATTTTTAACAAAAAATGGGCGTAGCTAATGAATGAGCTTAATATAATTTTTTTTTGTAACGAAAACTTAAATATAAAATCCAAACAACTTTTCACAGCTAGTGTCAATACTTTAAATTAAATTTATTATTAAAATACATATATTTATACATTCCAGAAGATTATATACAGTGTGTATTAAGCTAGAAAGGTACAATACATAAAATACATTTAATTCTTTATTTTCCAATTACGGTACGAATTATTTTTACATTAACCATTTCGGAATGTTCTTGCATTTTTTTAATAAAAATAATAATCGGGTACATTTCATATTGTTAAGCAATTCATAGCCTCTCCAAAACAACTTCTTATACATTAATTAATTTACTTATCGAATTATAATTACAAAATGACAAAATACAAATGGAGCCGATAAATAGACGCCAGTCTTTCATTTTTCAATATTTATACAATCGCATATCCTTGCAGAAATATGCCTGTCAGCTGTTACTAATAAATAAACAATCGCAAATTCGAACCGCAAAAACGAAACAAAATGTACGCGAAATGCACACTTCATTACATAAAGAAGAATTTGTCATTTTATATTTATTCGTATAACCAACGGACAAACCACTTGAATGTTATTCAGTGATCTAAACTTCATTTGCATTGTTTTTTTTTTTTTAATAAAAAAAATTCAATATCGATATAAGAATGCAATAGAAAAAGTTACATGCCAAATAAAAATCATCGGGCGATAATAAAATGATTTTAATAAAATAAAATTTATACATTTATTTTTATCTTATACAAAGTGTTCCACAATTTTTTAATAAAATTTTATGTACCTTTTTATTAATACAATACTAGTTGGAACATCCTGTATAGTGGAAGAAACAGGTACTCGTAGTTTTATAAATTTAACACCCCCCCAAAAAAAACTGTCGCAAATACGCCGAAATAATAAAATTTCAATTTTGTGTATAGAATAAAATAAAATTCAAAAACTTAACTATATACTATGTGGTGAGGTAATTCTGTTCAAAGTAGCGTTACTATTGTTGATTTATTTAAGTGATTTAAAAGACTTTTCCCTTCATCTTAACATTAATTTTGTTTTATTAAAAATTGATATTTAATATAACAAAATAATATAAGACACAGTCGTCTATATAATATACAGGGTGATGTGGATGGTGATGGTAGAATGTATATACAGGATGTAGCAAGTAAAAATACTCTATTCTATTATAAAACTGCAAATATATCAAAAAAAAGTATGTAAATTATGTTTTTACAAACAAACTTTGTATCCTAGTTGCTACACTCTGTATAAATATGTAGCGAGATTACAATATTATATATTGACAACATGTCCGCCATAATGGCGACTGTTATGTTATAATAATAAATTTAAAAAATGGCGGTGATGCAACATATATAAAATACAAGAGATGGTCAATGATAAATATGACATCTTACAGATAAGAAAAAAATTGTATTTGCTATGCTATATGCAACTTTAATTGGCCGATAATAGAGAAACTGAATTTTAGTCGGTTTAATGCAAATTAATACTCGCCCTATATAGTAAAAAAATAATTTACAATTAATTTAATTTCTTTTGTATAGTTTTATCGTCAATTTGTTTTTAAAAACGTGTATTTTTATATTCCTACCGCTTTTTGCGCATTTTTTTTTATCGAAGAGGAAAATAATGACAATGCGCGAATTAAATGTATCTGCCGTTTTTAAGTTTTTTTTTTGCCGTAAAAAAAAATTACCGCGTGTATAATAGATATATTTAATATAAAAAATTTTCGATTTGGTAAACGCGATCGTCTAAATTTGTTTAAATAAAGCACAGTTTCGTGTTTTGCGAATTGCGTCCGAATTTATAATTGATTATGATTATTATGGGGCCGATGATTTTGCATCTATACACATGGTGTTACATTATGATCATGTTGTGTTGACGAAACCTTTCGGTTTTATCATCATACTCGCTTTCTTTAGAGTGTAGTCCCATCCTCTCCAACGGAACCATACAATTCCTGCAAAAATTCATCAAATGTAATATAGGCAACCAAACAAACTCCCGCAATTTAGATTTCGCAAATTAATAGATACGGAATAGAAATCTCTGAAATAAAATTATGAAAATGTTGCCTTCTTTAAGTCACAATATATATTTTTAATGAAATTAAATTTAAATGAAATGATTCGTCTTGAGGAAATAAATACTCGGAATTATTCAAGAAAACAAATCATTTAAGTTAGATTATGAACTGAATGTGCATTAGTATTTTTATATTTTGTTTATTAATGGGTAAAAAAAAGGTGATTTTTACCTTGTCTGGCCGTTAGGTCTTGTGGGTCGTGTAGGTAGAGGCCATTGAGGCCTCTGCCGCAAGACTTCCACCACCAACCTCCCTTCAACATCGAAGCGCAATTCAAACTCGATCTGTCGTTATCCCTAAAAGTTAATTTACCGAAGATTAATTAACAGAATAAAATGCTTAAAATTGATAATAATTCGGAGTTATAAAAATTGTATATAACAATTTTTTTTTAGAGGATTTAAGTGTTATTTATTATAATTCAACAAGAATAGAGAAAAAAATTCAAAAAAAAACAAAAATTCAAGAGTTATTGGTTAAAATTAAACGTTATATAAAATTAAAGTAACACGTTGAAAAAAAAACTATAATTAAAACTATAATTAGTAGTCCTGGACTCAGAGGTCAAATTCAAGAAATTACAGAAGTCTAAACAGGTCAGAGTAGATGTCGATAGGTTAAAATTAGCTGATATATGTGAAAAGTACAAGCAGAAAGTAGAAATCATGGCTAATGGAACATCTAGGAGCGACATAGATTGCGAATGGAGGGAAATCAGAAATGGGCTAACTACAGCAGCAAATGAAGTATTAGGCACAAAGAAAAGGGCAGGTAGGAGGGAATGGATCACGGAAGAAATAGTTGAAATGATAGAAGCAAGAAGGAAAATTAAAATTGGAAACACAGAAGCAGGACAGAAAAAATATAAGGAACTAAGGAACTTAATTAATAGGAAATGCAAGCTAGCGAAAGAAGAGTGGATAAAAGGAAACTGTGAGGATATTGAGGAGGATATGAGAAGAGGTAAAGTAGATTTGGGCTACAGGAAAATTAAGTCACATTTTTCTAAAGTAAAACCAAAGGGTAACATTATATGTGATAAGCAGGGTAAGGAACTCACAGAAAATAAGGAAAAAGCTAGAAGATGGAAGGAGTATCTTGAAGATTTATATAAAGGTAGGCAGGACATGGAGGAGCTAGAAAGTGTGGAACAGATAGATGAGGATGACTTAGGTCCTAGCATACTTAGGTCAGAGTTTCATACAGCATTAAATGATTTACGGAATAACAAAGCAGCGGGGATTGATATGATACCAGCCGAATTAATAAAACACGCAGGGGAAAAAATGCAGGAGCGATTATACAGGTTAGTTTGTAAAATATATGAGAAGGGAGAAGTACCACAGGATTTTCAGCGTAGTAGAATAGTAACAATGCCGAAGAAAATAGGAGCTAATTTGTGTGAGAACTATAGGACCATTAGCCTACTATCACATGCATCGAAGATATTGTTAAAGATTATTTATAGGAGATTAGAAAATAAAGTAGAGGAAAGGCTAGGAGAAGATCAGTTTGGTTTTAGGAAAAACAGAGTGACGAGAGAGGCGATTCTAGCACTAAGAACGGTAGTAGAAAAAAGAAATAGGGTAGGAAAGGTAACTTGCATAGCTTTTGTAGACTTAGAAAAGGCATTTGATAATGTAGATTGGGACATAATGTTTAGAATTTTAAAAGAAACGGGTATAGATTATAAGGATAGGAGAATAATTTTTAATTTATATAAACACCAAACTGCCTTAGTTAGAATTGAGGGGGAAGTTAGTTAAAGAGTCCGCAATCCTAAAGATTGGTTGGAAACAGCACGCCATGCCGATCTATCCTGAGCTAATCCCTTCATCTCCCTATAGCTATTCATCTCAACGTCTTCAACTATCTGACTCACATACTCCAATCTAGGCCTACCTACCCCTCTCTTTCCCTCCACTCTACCTTCTATGATCAATTGCATAATCCCCCCATGCCTAAGAATATGCCCTACTAATCTGTCTCTCCTACGCTGTAACACTCTCCAAATACTTCTCTTCTCCCCTACTAACTCTAGTACAGCTTCATTTGTTACTTTATCTTCCCAACCAATCCTCATCATCCTCCTATAACACCACATTTCAAGTGCTTCTAATCTACGCTTCTCTTCCTTTCCTATAGTCCACGCCTCACACCCGTACAGTGCTACACTCCAAACATATACCTTCAGTAATCTTTTTCTAATACCCAAGTCAATATTTGATCTTAAAATCTGTTCTTTTTCTACGAATGCCTTCCTACCCTGTGCTATCCTACACTTTATATCTACCTTGCTTCGATTATCTTTTGTGATTCTACTGCCTAAATAACAAAAATCTGACACTTCTTCGATTCTATTATCTCCTATTGTGATCCTCATTTTTCTACTGCATTCCTTTTTGTCACACCTCATCACTTTAGTTTTACCTATATTTATTTTCATGTTAAAATCCCTAGTCAATACTGCCTGCATACCATTCAATACCCTTTCTAATTTCTTTTCGCTTTCTTCCAATATAGCTATATCGTCGGCGAATCTCAGCATATATATTTTCTCTCCCTGTACATTCACACCTACACTATACTCTTCTTTTACTTTGTTTATTGCATCTTCTATATATAGATTAAATAATAACGGTGAGAGTGTACATCCCTGCCGAACTCCCTTCCCTATTTTTGCTACCTCTTCTTCCCCCTCAATTCTAACTAAGGCAGTTTGGTGTTTATATAAATTAAAAATTATTCTCCTATCCTTATAATCTATACCCGTTTCTTTTAAAATTCTAAACATTATGTCCCAATCTACATTGTCAAATGCCTTTTCTAAGTCTACAAAAGCTATGCAAGTTACCTTTCCTACCCTATTTCTTTTTTCTACTACCGTTCTTAATGCTAGAATCGCCTCCCTCGTCCCTCTGTTTTTCCTAAAACCAAACTGATCTTCTCCTAGCCTTTCCTCTACTTTATTTTCTAATCTCCTATAAATAATCTTTAACAATATCTTCGATGCATGTGATAGTAGGCTAATGGTCCTATAGTTCTCACACAAATTAGCTCCTATTTTCTTCGGCATTGTTACTATTCTACTACGCTGAAAATCCTGTGGTACTTCTCCCTTTTCATATATTTTACAAACTAACCTGTATAATCGCTCCTGCATTTTTTGGGGAAGAAGGGGTAGCAAAAATAGGGAAGGGAGTTCGGCAGGGATGTACACTCTCACCGTTATTATTTAATCTATATATAGAAGATGCAATAAACAAAGTAAAAGAAGAGTATAGTGTAGGTGTGAATGTACAGGGAGAGAAAATATATATGCTGAGATTCGCCGACGATATAGCTATATTGGAAGAAAGCGAAAAGAATTTAGAAAGGGTATTGAATGGTATGCAGGCAGTATTGACTAGGGATTTTAACATGAAAATAAATATAGGTAAAACTAAAGTGATGAGGTGTGACAAAAAGGAATGCAGTAGAAAAATGAGGATCTCAATAGGAGATAATAGAATCGAAGAAGTGTCAGATTTTTGTTATTTAGGCAGTAGAATCACAAAAGATAATCGAAGCAAGGTAGATATAAAGTGTAGGATAGCACAGGGTAGGAAGGCATTCGTAGAAAAGGAACAGATTTTAAGATCAAATATTGACTTGGGTATTAGAAAAAGATTACTGAAGGTATATGTTTGGAGTGTAGCACTGTACGGGTGTGAGGCGTGGACTATAGGAAAGGAAGAGAAGCGTAGATTACAAGCATTCGAAATGTGGTGTTATAGGAGGATGATGAGGATTGGTCGGGAAGATAAAGTAACAAATGAAGCTGTACTAGAGTTAGTAGGGGAGAAGAGAAGTATTTGGAGAGTGTTACAGCGTAGGAGAGACAGATTAGTAGGGCATATTCTTAGGCATGGGGGGATTATGCAATTGATCATAGAAGGTAGAGTGGAGGGAAAGAGAGGGGTAGGTAGGCCTAGATTGGAGTATGTGAGTCAGATAGTTGAAGACGTTGAGATGAATAGCTATAGGGAGATGAAGGGATTAGCTCAGGATAGATCGGCATGGCGTGCTGTTTCCAACCAATCTTTAGGATTGCGGACTCTTTAACTAATTAAAGCGCTGTACAAATAATTAAACAAATTGATAAAATTACACATTATTTTTCGAATATTAAATTAGAGCAAATTTAATAATAACGAGCTGTTGGTTTGTAATTATTACTTCTTGTTCAATTTACCTGTTATAAGTTGAGAATGGACTATTATTACTTCCATACCAAGGATCATTTAAGGAGTCGCCAGCATTTCCTTCGTATCCATCGATTTCCAGCTTGTAATATTCAGCTTCGGAATAAATTTTGAAGTGCGAATATTGAGCGTACCTAAAAAACGGAAAAATAAAATTAGAAACAGCTAGTTTTGCAAAAAAAAAAACTCTTCAATTATATTTGAATTTTTAGTTTTAAATTACTTCAAGTCTTTTCGGTGAATCAAATGATATAATTTGAATTTTTTAGTTAATTATACAGGATAATTATCATACAGGATAATTTGATAAATTGCGAATTGAAAAAGTACAAAGATTGCCTTGAAAAAAAAATATTTTATATTTTGAAACGACAACAAATGGTTATAAGAATTTTTTTTTTTTCGAAAATTCGTTAAAATCATCGAAAAAAATCGATTTGTTGGTGGATTGTCCATCTAAAACAATGCCTTGAACCGTACCTCTTATTCCCTTCGAAATCTTCGAGTTCCACTCGAAGAATATATTCCTCATTATTGGTCAACATGTAGATATTTTCATTTCCCAGCCAGAATTCTTTGGCTGGATCTCCAAAGCCATTTTTGTAGTCGTTCCAATCCCGATTGAAATTTTCTCTTGGGTCGCCGAAATCGTCGCGACGTTGAATCACTGTCCATCCACCTTCGGCAATTTCCTGTTCACAGTACACCTTCAAGAACCAATATGTTGTACCACGAATTTGTAAATAGTATACACCGGAATCTCTCATCCCGGCATTGAGAAGATCTATGCAAGAATAGCCCTGAAAAAGAACGAATTTCGATCATTCATTTGTCAAGAAAAGTGTGCCACGTGAACATTGATTTAAATTAGAAGAAAATTTTGAAAAAATGAAATCAGAACATTAAATTAGAAGGTTGTAAATGGGAATTTTAATAATGTTCGTTTTTTTTTTAGAAGAAAGTCTGCAATAAAAAAGCCGGTACAAAACATTGTAGACATTTCTCTAAGAAGCGAACAATTTCTGTAAATGTAAATAAATAATTTACCACCTTATTTGTTGAATTGTTTTTTGAAATTTTTTAAATAATTGGAAATTGAATTTTATGTAAGCGATATAAACAGGTGGTATTATATTAACGAGCAATAAAAAAATTGAAAAATTATTCAAGTATGTAGAAAAACAACAAATAATTTATTTTGATTTAGAAAAAAATGTAGTAGGTTAAAAAATGAGTCAAATTTTGGTTTTACAAAAAGATTTAATAAAATATTTTGGGGAGAATAATAAATTTTTTTTAGCAAATTATTACTAAAATAATTAAAACCACAAGAATATGATTCAAAACGATAAAAAAATTCTAAAATTTTTTTTATCATTACTAAAATAATTAAAACCACAAGAATATGATTCAAAACGATAAAAAAATTCTAAAACTTTTTTTATCATTTCTTCGTTATATTCGAATACAAATATTTCCGTAGCAAAAAAAAAATTTTTTTTTATTATTGAGGAAAGAAAATTCACTTCTTGCACTATTAATTGCAGAAAGAAGGCCGGTTTCACTTCTTGCACTATTAATTCTAAATTTTATAAAATTTTGTACCGATCATAAAATTGTCAGTCTATAAACTTGTTCGTATTAAACCTGAAATTATTTTAATCGTTAGAAACCTTTTGATTTAATAAGTTTATTTATTATATCAAATTAGTATGCACCTTTTTCTAGCATCTCGAATGTAAAATGTCACACGCAGGAAGTTAGATAATACATCAGTACCCCGATATACGCGATAAAAATTTAAATAACATTTATACGTAGTCAATATTACAAATATTAAAAATATATATTGTTTTGCATAAATAAAAAACATTTGAAAATTTATTTTAAAAAATTACAAAAAATCATTTTAATATAAAAAAAAATGCCAATTCAAAGATACATTTTTTTAAATTTAATAATTAATTTTTTTTAAATCAAGTTATGATTTTCGAGCGAAATTTACCATATGATTTTTATTAAAAGAAAAATTCAACAATAATAAACAAAACGTTAATAAATCAAATAATTCAAAAGAAAAAGATAATTTTTTTAAGCAGTTTTTTTGATAAATAATTATATATAGGCACTGCGCTATATTTCTTCATTTATTATAGAAAGCTATCTCTTTAAAATCACGGTTGTTAAAACAATAGTTCATACGTCAGGGTTTTGTAATGTCATTCATCGTCTTGTGTTGGTGTAAGATATCTTTGCATAATATTCAGTATTTATGAGAATTATTCGTGTTTGGACTTAGCTTTATCTATTTCGGTATTTTTTACAAAAATAAACAACAGAATTACGCAAATCAGTAAGAATTATGTAATTAATATATTTGAATACGCGTTTGTTTAGTATTTTTCACGGTAGATTGTTTTTTTTCCAGATTAAATGATTTACGAAATTCAAGAAGGTTAAGTTTAATGTGGGAAAAATTTTATGTCGCAAAAATATTTTAAAAAAATTATTAACGAATGATTAGACGACAGCAGGATAAAAATCTTTTATTAATTTTTTTAATTTGAATAATTTAAAATTTAAAATTTTAAATAGATGGTGATAATTTTATTTTATATGTAAAATTTTTACCGTTTGATATTTTTTATAAATATTATTCTTTGTTATAATTAAAAAAAACAACGATAAAATATTTATACAGGATTAACCATAATTTAAAAGTTACCATTCATAAATTTTCATAGCATTTAATGATTTTTTTTAAATTTCTCCATATTTTTCAACAAAATTCATATAAATTGATATTTTTTATAAATATTATTCTTTGTTATAATTAAAAAAAAACAACGATAAAATATTTATAGAGGATCAAACATGATTTGAAACTTAGCATTCATAAATTTTTATAGCATTTAATGATTTTTTTTTTATTTCTCCATATTTTTCAACAAAATTCATATAAATTGATATTTTTTATAAATATTATTCTTTGTTATAATTTAATAAAACAACGATAAAATATTTATACAGGGTCAAACATAATTTGAAACTTAGCATTCATAGATTTTTATAGCATTTAATGATTTTTTTTTATTTCTCCATATTTTTCAACAAAATTCATATAAATTGATATTTTTATAAATATTATTCTTCGTTATAAATAAATAAAAAAAACGATAAAATATTTATACAGGATCAAACATAATTCGAAACTTAGCATTCATAGATTTTTATAGCATTTAATGATTTTTTTTTATTTCTCCATATTTTTCAACAAAATTCATATAAATTGATATTTTTTATAAATATTATTCTTTGTTATAATTAAAAAAAAAAAACGATAAAATATTTATAGAGGATCAAACATAATTTGAAACTTAGCATTCATAGATTTTTATAGCATTTAATGATTTTTTTTTATTTCTCCATATTTTTCAACAAAATTCATATAAATTGATATTTTTATAAATATTATTCTTCGTTATAAATAAATAAAAAAAACGATAAAATATTTATACAGGATCAAACATAATTCGAAACTTAGCATTCATAGATTTTTATAGCATTTAATGATTTTTTTTTATTTCTCCATATTTTTCAACAAAATTCATATAAATTGATATTTTTTATAAATATTATTCTTTGTTATAATTAAAAAAAACAACGATAAAATATTTATACAGGGTCAAATATAATTTGAAACTTAGCATTCATAAATTTTTATAGCATTTAATGATTTTTTTTTCAATTTCTGTGTTTTTTTAAACAAAATTCATATAAATTGATATTTTTTTACTACCGTTTGATTGATATATTTGTATAAATATTATTCTTTGTTATAATTAAAAAAAACAACGATAAAATATTTATACAGAGCCAACCATAATTTGAAACTTAGCATTCATAAATTTTTATAGCATTTAATGATTTTTTTTTTAATTTTTCCATATTTATCAACAAAATTCATATAAATTGATATTTTTTTATTACCGTTTGATTGATATATTTTTTATAAATATTATTCTTTGTTATAATTAAAAAAACAACGATAAAATATTTATACAGGATCAAACGTAATTTGAAACTTAGCATTCATAAATTTTTATAGCATTTAATGATTTTTTTTTAAATTTTTGCATATTTTTAAGCAAAATTCATATAAATTACACGTCAAATGATTGATTCTTTTTTTAAATATAATTTTTTGTTATAATTAAAAAAAAGACAACGATAAAATATTTATACAGGAACAAACATAATTTGAAAGGTATATTTTCAAGCAAAATTCATAGAAATTTTATTGGAAAATTTTAATTTAACTGAAATTGTTGCATTAAAATAGATTATGCGAAATCAATGCATAGGGAAATATCTTTAAAATATTTTTTAAAAAGATTAAATATCGTCGAACGAAATTTGCAAATTCTTCTTCGTTTAAAATTTGAAGCATTTCTTTCTCGCATAAAAAACTACAGTTTTTCAGTTAAAAAAAAATATACAAAATCGTAGTTAGTGAAATATTTCTAAAAAAACAATAATTTTTAAGATGATTAAATAAAATCGCGCGTAATGAATTTTGCGAGAAAAAAATACGTCTCACATCCTAACAATTTTCTTTTTCGCATAAAAATAATCGCTGTTGTGTTTCGTCGCTTTTCTCGAAAATACGTTCGATCCTGTATATTTTCTGCTGTGGAACATTTAAAAGAAAGCAATGCAGCCACAGTCTTAAATAAAATACCTTCCCATATCATATTTGGTAAAACGAATTCGAACATTATTAAATGTGCCGTATAAGTCCGTCAGCTGTTCTTTATTTTCCTAATTACTTTTCATATATATTTGTGTGTGTGTTCGTTTTTTTTTTAATATTTAATTTTCTATTAGTTATGGGCGCTTCTAATTTGTCATACTCACCTTAAGACATAATTTACTATAATCGAGGTTTCTATTCAGGAAATTCTATCGAAGGATTCATTTTATAATATATAAATCAAAAAATGTTCGTGCTAATTTTTTTTAGCACGAACATTTTTTTTTCTACAGCTAAAAGACATAAAAATAAAAATAATTGCCCATGTATTTCGTCAGAGAATATTAAAACGTTTATTAAAACAAAATAGAAATTAAATATTTTATGGTAGGCAATTTGCACAACGTAAATTTCCCTATAACAATGTAGTTGGTATCTTAATATCTGACATACATAGTGCGCATGTGTCGTACAGGAAATGTCCAACCACCGTTGCCATATCGAATTTAAATGCTCTTGTTAAAAGAAATATTTAAAAAAAATACTTTCATTATTTATTATAAATTCGATACTTGATTCTTTTAATAAAATATTTAATATTACTAAAAAATAGCTTATTATATAAGCTACTGTATCTGATGTATATTTGTTTTTTAACTTATGAAGAAGTTATTGTCAAGTTTAATCATATATTTATAAAAAAACTATATAGTGCGCATGTGTCGTACAGGAAATGTCCAACCACCGTTGCCATATCGAATTTAAATGCTCATGTTAAAAGAAATATTAAAAAAAAATACTTTCATTATTTATTATAAATTCGATACTTGATTCTTTTAATAAAATATTTAATATTACTAAAAAATAGCTTATTATATAAGCTACTGTATCTGATGTATATTTGTTTTTTAACTTATGAAGAAGTTATTGTCAAGTTTAATCATATATTTATAAAAAAACTACATAGTGCGCATGTGTCGTACAGGAAATGTCCAACCACCGTTGCCATATCGAATTTAAATGCTCTTGTTAAAAGAAATATTTAAAAAAAATACTTTCATTATTTATTATAAATTCGATACTTGATTCTTTTAATAAAATATTTAATATTACTAAAAAACAGGTTATTATATAAGCTACTGTATCTGATGTATATTTGTTTTTTAACTTATGAAGAAGTTATTGTCAAGTTTAATCATATATTTATAAAAAAACTACATAGTGCGCATGTGTCGTACAGGAAATGTCCAACCACCGTTGCCATATCGAATTTAAATGCTCTTGTTAAAAGAAATATTTAAAAAAAATACTTTCATTATTTATTATAAATTCGATACTTGATTCTTTTAATAAAATATTTAATATTACTAAAAAATAGCTTATTATATAAGCTACTGTATCTGATGTATATTTGTTTTTTAACTTATGAAGAAGTTATTGTCAAGTTTAATCATATATTTATAAAAAAACTACATAGTGCGCATGTGTCGTACAGGAAATGTCCAACCACCGTTGCCATATCGAATTTAAATGCTCTTGTTAAAAGAAATATTTAAAAAAAATACTTTCATTATTTATTATAAATTCGATACTTGATTCTTTTAATAAAATATTTAATATTACTAAAAAACAGGTTATTATATAAGCTACTGTATCTGATGTATATTTGTTTTTTAACTTATGAAGAAGTTATTGTCAAGTTTAATCATATATTTATAAAAAAACTACATAGTGCGCATGTGTCGTACAGGAAATGTCCAACCACCGTTGCCATATCGAATTTAAATGCTCTTGTTAAAAGAAATATTTAAAAAAAATACTTTCATTATTTATTATAAATTCGATACTTGATTCTTTTAATAAAATATTTAATATTACTAAAAAACAGGTTATTATATAAGCTACTGTATCTGATGTATATTTGTTTTTTAACTTATGAAGAAGTTATTGTCAAGTTTAATCATATATTTATAAAAAAACTACATAGTGCGCATGTGTCGTACAGGAAATGTCCAACCACCGTTGCCATATCGAATTTAAATGCTCTTGTTAAAAGAAATATTTAAAAAAAATACTTTCATTATTTATTATAAATTCGATACTTGATTCTTTTAATAAAATATTTAATATTACTAAAAAACAGGTTATTATATAAGCTACTGTATCTGATGTATATTTGTTTTTTAACTTATGAAGAAGTTATTGTCAAGTTTAATCATATATTTATAAAAAAACTACATAGTGCGCATGTGTCGTACAGGAAATGTCCAACCACCGTTGCCATATCGAATTTAAATGCTCTTGTTAAAAGAAATATTTAAAAAAAATACTTTCATTATTTATTATAAATTCGATACTTGATTCTTTTAATAAAATATTTAATATTACTAAAAAACAGCTTATTATATAAGCTACTGTATCTGATGTATATTTGTTTTTTAACTTATGAAGAAGTTATTGTCAAGTTTAATCATATATTTATAAAAAAACTACATAGTGCGCATGTGTCGTACAGGAAATGTCCAACCACCGTTGCCATATCGAATTTAAATGCTCTTGTTAAAAGAAATATTTAAAAAAAATACTTTCATTATTTATTATAAATTCGATACTTGATTCTTTTAATAAAATATTTAATATTACTAAAAAACAGGTTATTATATAAGCTACTGTATCTGATGTATATTTGTTTTTTAACTTATGAAGAAGTTATTGTCAAGTTTAATCATATATTTATAAAAAAACTACATAGTGCGCATGTGTCGTACAGGAAATGTCCAACCACCGTTGCCATATCGAATTTAAATGCTCTTGTTAAAAGAAATATTTAAAAAAAATACTTTCATTATTTATTATAAATTCGATACTTGATTCTTTTAATAAAATATTTAATATTACTAAAAAATAGCTTATTATATAAGCTACTGTATCTGATGTATATTTGTTTTTTCACTTATGAAGAAGTTATTGTCAAGTTTAATCATATATTTATAAAAAAACTACATAGTGCGCATGTGTCGTACAGGAAATGTCCAACCACCGTTGCCATATCGAATTTAAATGCTCTTGTTAAAAGAAATATTTAAAAAAAATACTTTCATTATTTATTATAAATTCGATACTTGATTCTTTTAATAAAATATTTAATATTACTAAAAAATAGCTTATTATATAAGCTACTGTATCTGATGTATATTTGTTTTTTCACTTATGAAGAAGTTATTGTCAAGTTTAA
Organism: Leptodirus hochenwartii; assembly: GCA_947310635.1. Taxonomy (NCBI): domain Eukaryota; kingdom Metazoa; phylum Arthropoda; class Insecta; order Coleoptera; family Leiodidae; genus Leptodirus; species Leptodirus hochenwartii. The sequence goes on from OX371179.1 coordinate 2,789,827, forward strand.
TCATATATTTATAAAAAAACTACATAGTGCGCATGTGTCGTACAGGAAATGTCCAACCACCGTTGCCATATCGAATTTAAATGCTCTTGTTAAAAGAAATATTTAAAAAAAATACTTTCATTATTTATTATAAATTCGATACTTGATTCTTTTAATAAAATATTTAATATTACTAAAAAACAGCTTATTATATAAGCTACTGTATCTGATGTATATTTGTTTTTTCACTTATGAAGAAGTTATTGTCAAGTTTAATCATATATTTATAAAAAAACTACATAGTGCGCATGTGTCGTACAGGAAATGTCCAACCACCGTTGCCATATCGAATTTAAATGCTCTTGTTAAAAGAAATATTTAAAAAAAATACTTTCATTATTTATTATAAATTCGATACTTGATTCTTTTAATAAAATATTTAATATTACTAAAAAACAGCTTATTATATAAGCTACTGTATCTGATGTATATTTGTTTTTTCACTTATGAAGAAGTTATTGTCAAGTTTAATCATATATTTATAAAAAAACTACATAGTGCGCATGTGTCGTACAGGAAATGTCCAACCACCGTTGCCATATCGAATTTAAATGCTCTTGTTAAAAGAAATATTTAAAAAAAATACTTTCATTATTTATTATAAATTCGATACTTGATTCTTTTAATAAAATATTTAATATTACTAAAAAATAGCTTATTATATAAGCTACTGTATCTGATGTATATTTGTTTTTTCACTTATGAAGAAGTTATTGTCAAGTTTAATCATATATTTATAAAAAAAACTACATAGTGCGCATGTGTCGTACAGGAAATGTCCAACCACCGTTGCCATATCGAATTTAAATGCTCTTGTTAAAAGAAATATTTAAAAAAAATACTTTCATTATTTATTATAAATTCGATACTTGATTCTTTTAATAAAATATTTAATATTACTAAAAAACAGCTTATTATATAAGCTACTGTATCTGATGTATATTTGTTTTTTCACTTATGAAGAAGTTATTGTCAAGTTTAATCATATATTTATAAAAAAACTACATAGTGCGCATGTGTCGTACAGGAAATGTCCAACCACCGTTGCCATATCGAATTTAAATGCTCTTGTTAAAAGAAATATTTAAAAAAAATACTTTCATTATTTATTATAAATTCGATACTTGATTCTTTTAATAAAATATTTAATATTACTAAAAAACAGGTTATTATATAAGCTACTGTATCTGATGTATATTTGTTTTTTAACTTATGAAGAAGTTATTGTCAAGTTTAATCATATATTTATAAAAAAACTACATAGTGCGCATGTGTCGTACAGGAAATGTCCAACCACCGTTGCCATATCGAATTTAAATGCTCTTGTTAAAAGAAATATTAAAAAAAAATACTTTCATTATTTATTATAAATTCGATACTTGATTCTTTTAATAAAATATTTAATATTACTAAAAAACAGGTTATTATATAAGCTACTGTATCTGATGTATATTTGTTTTTTAACTTATGAAGAAGTTATTGTCAAGTTTAATCATATATTTATAAAAAAACTACATAGTGCGCATGTGTCGTACAGGAAATGTCCAACCACCGTTGCCATATCGAATTTAAATGCTCTTGTTAAAAGAAATATTTAAAAAAAATACTTTCATTATTTATTATAAATTCGATACTTGATTCTTTTAATAAAATATTTAATATTACTAAAAAACAGGTTATTATATAAGCTACTGTATCTGATGTATATTTGTTTTTTAACTTATGAAGAAGTTATTGTCAAGTTTAATCATATATTTATAAAAAAACTACATAGTGCGCATGTGTCGTACAGGAAATGTCCAACCACCGTTGCCATATCGAATTTAAATGCTCTTGTTAAAAGAAATATTTAAAAAAAATACTTTCATTATTTATTATAAATTCGATACTTGATTCTTTTAATAAAATATTTAATATTACTAAAAAACAGCTTATTATATAAGCTACTGTATCTGATGTATATTTGTTTTTTAACTTATGAAGAAGTTATTGTCAAGTTTAATCATATATTTATAAAAAAACTACATAGTGCGCATGTGTCGTACAGGAAATGTCCAACCACCGTTGCCATATCGAATTTAAATGCTCTTGTTAAAAGAAATATTTAAAAAAAATACTTTCATTATTTATTATAAATTCGATACTTGATTGTTTTAATAAAATATTTAATATTACTAAAAAATAGCTTATTATATAAGCTACTGTATCTGATGTATATTTGTTTTTTAACTTATGAAGAAGTTATTGTCAAGTTTAATCATATATTTATAAAAAAACTACATAGTGCGCATGTGTCGTACAGGAAATGTCCAACCACCGTTGCCATATCGAATTTAAATGCTCTTGTTAAAAGAAATATTAAAAAAAAATACTTTCATTATTTATTATAAATTCGATACTTGATTCTTTTAATAAAATATTTAATATTACTAAAAAACAGGTTATTATATAAGCTACTGTATCTGATGTATATTTGTTTTTTAACTTATGAAGAAGTTATTGTCAAGTTTAATCATATATTTATAAAAAAACTACATAGTGCGCATGTGTCGTACAGGAAATGTCCAACCACCGTTGCCATATCGAATTTAAATGCTCTTGTTAAAAGAAATATTTAAAAAAAATACTTTCATTATTTATTATAAATTCGATACTTGATTCTTTTAATAAAATATTTAATATTACTAAAAAACAGCTTATTATATAAGCTACTGTATCTGATGTATATTTGTTTTTTCACTTATGAAGAAGTTATTGTCAAGTTTAATCATATATTTATAAAAAAACTACATAGTGCGCATGTGTCGTACAGGAAATGTCCAACCACCGTTGCCATATCGAATTTAAATGCTCTTGTTAAAAGAAATATTTAAAAAAAATACTTTCATTATTTATTATAAATTCGATACTTGATTCTTTTAATAAAATATTTAATATTACTAAAAAATAGCTTATTATATAAGCTACTGTATCTGATGTATATTTGTTTTTTCACTTATGAAGAAGTTATTGTCAAGTTTAATCATATATTTATAAAAAAACTACATAGTGCGCATGTGTCGTACAGGAAATGTCCAACCACCGTTGCCATATCGAATTTAAATGCTCTTGTTAAAAGAAATATTTAAAAAAAATACTTTCATTATTTATTATAAATTCGATACTTGATTCTTTTAATAAAATATTTAATATTACTAAAAAACAGCTTATTATATAAGCTACTGTATCTGATGTATATTTGTTTTTTAACTTATGAAGAAGTTATTGTCAAGTTTAATCATATATTTATAAAAAAACTACATAGTGCGCATGTGTCGTACAGGAAATGTCCAACCACCGTTGCCATATCGAATTTAAATGCTCTTGTTAAAAGAAATATTTAAAAAAAATACTTTCATTATTTATTATAAATTCGATACTTGATTCTTTTAATAAAATATTTAATATTACTAAAAAACAGCTTATTATATAAGCTACTGTATCTGATGTATATTTGTTTTTTAACTTATGAAGAAGTTATTGTCAAGTTTAATCATATATTTATAAAAAAACTACATAGTGCGCATGTGTCGTACAGGAAATGTCCAACCACCGTTGCCATATCGAATTTAAATGCTCTTGTTAAAAGAAATATTAAAAAAAAATACTTTCATTATTTATTATAAATTCGATACTTGATTCTTTTAATAAAATATTTAATATTACTAAAAAACAGGTTATTATATAAGCTACTGTATCTGATGTATATTTGTTTTTTAACTTATGAAGAAGTTATTGTCAAGTTTAATCATATATTTATAAAAAAACTACATAGTGCGCATGTGTCGTACAGGAAATGTCCAACCACCGTTGCCATATCGAATTTAAATGCTCTTGTTAAAAGAAATATTAAAAAAAAATACTTTCATTATTTATTATAAATTCGATACTTGATTCTTTTAATAAAATATTTAATATTACTAAAAAACAGGTTATTATATAAGCTACTGTATCTGATGTATATTTGTTTTTTAACTTATGAAGAAGTTATTGTCAAGTTTAATCATATATTTATAAAAAAACTACATAGTGCGCATGTGTCGTACAGGAAATGTCCAACCACCGTTGCCATATCGAATTTAAATGCTCTTGTTAAAAGAAATATTTAAAAAAAATACTTTCATTATTTATTATAAATTCGATACTTGATTCTTTTAATAAAATATTTAATATTACTAAAAAACAGGTTATTATATAAGCTACTGTATCTGATGTATATTTGTTTTTTAACTTATGAAGAAGTTATTGTCAAGTTTAATCATATATTTATAAAAAAACTACATAGTGCGCATGTGTCGTACAGCAAATGTCCAACCACCGTTGCCATATCGAATTTAAATGCTCTTGTTAAAAGAAATATTTAAAAAAAATACTTTCATTATTTATTATAAATTCGATACTTGATTCTTTTAATAAAATATTTAATATTACTAAAAAATAGCTTATTATATAAGCTACTGTATCTGATGTATATTTGTTTTTTAACTTATGAAGAAGTTATTGTCAAGTTTAATCATATATTTATAAAAAAACTACATAGTGCGCATGTGTCGTACAGCAAATGTCCAACCACCGTTGCCATATCGAATTTAAATGCTCTTGTTAAAAGAAATATTAAAAAAAAATACTTTCATTATTTATTATAAATTCGATACTTGATTCTTTTAATAAAATATTTAATATTACTAAAAAATAGCTTATTATATAAGCTACTGTATCTGATGTATATTTGTTTTTTAACTTATGAAGAAGTTATTGTCAAGTTTAATCATATATTTATAAAAAAACTACATAGTGCGCATGTGTCGTACAGGAAATGTCCAACCACCGTTGCCATATCGAATTTAAATGCTCTTGTTAAAAGAAATATTAAAAAAAAATACTTTCATTATTTATTATAAATTCGATACTTGATTGTTTTAATAAAATATTTATTATTACTAAAAAATAGCTTATTATATAAGCTACTGTATCTGATGTATATTTGTTTTTTAACTTATGAAGAAGTTATTGTCAAGTTTAATCATATATTTATAAAAAAACTACATAGTGCGCATGTGTCGTACAGGAAATGTCCAACCACCGTTGCCATATCGAATTTAAATGCTCTTGTTAAAAGAAATATTTTAAAAAATACTTTCATTATTTATTATAAATTCGATACTTGATTGTTTTAATAAAATATTTATTATTACTAAAAAATAGCTTATTATATAAGCTACTGTATCTGATGTATATTTGTTTTTTAACTTATGAAGAAGTTATTGTTAAGTTTAATCATATATTTATAAAAAATATATAAATATTGATAATTGTTGAATAAATGGTATTTTTCAAACTAGATTTTGCTTGATAATATTATAGGAAAAAATCTGGAATGGAAAGTATCGATTTATCATACAAATCTATATTTTAAATTACTTTTAAGAGTGTTCTAAATTCAATTGCATAATCCATTTGGAAATGAAAATCATTTATAATAGTGCAGCGTACACGAACGCCAAATGACAGAATTTTAGGCGTGCAATGCGATATGTCGCTTAAATCCATATCTTTATTTTATGATGGAGATGCGAAAAAAATATCGCTCGAAAGTAATGTATTTTTTTATAAAAAAATTAAAAAATTTAATTTTTTTATCTATAAAATGAACAAAAGAATATATAAAGAATTTTTTTTAAGGTTATTTAAAATAATCGAATTTTAAAAATTAAATTATTAAGAACCGTTTAAATTAAAATTCAATAAAAATTCTAAAATTGCAAAAATCTATAATTTCGAAAAAAGAATTAAATTGTTATTGAATGAAAAAATCAGTTTACAAAAAAAAAAAGGAAAAAAATTACATTATTTGAACAATTTGATTTAAATTCATTCGCCAGTTGTAAAAATGGTTTATGATTATTAAAAAAATTAAATTGTTATTGAATGAAAAAATCAGTTTACAAAAAAAAAGGAAAAAAATTACATTATTTGAACAATTTGATTTAAATTCATTCGCCAGTTGTAAAAATGGTTTATGATTATTAAAAAAATTAAATTGTTATTGAATGAAAAAATCAGTTTACAAAAAAAAAGGAAAAAAATTACATTATTTGAACAATTTGATTTAAATTCATTCGCCAGTTGTAAAAATAGTTTATGATTATTAAAAAAATTAAATTGTTATTGAATGAAAAAATCAGTTTACAATAAAAAAGGAAAAAAATTACATTATTTGAACAATTTGATTTAAATTCATTCGCCAGTTGTAAAAATGGTTTATGATTATTAAAAAAATTAAATTGTTATTGAATGAAAAAATCAGTTTACAAAAAAAAAGGAAAAAAATTACATTATTTGAACAATTTGATTTAAATTCATTCGCCAGTTGTAAAAATGGTTTATGATTATTAAAAAAATTAAATTGTTATTGAATGAAAAAATCAGTTTACAAAAAAAAAGGAAAAAAATTACATTATTTGAACAATTTGATTTAAATTCATTCGCCAGTTGTAAAAATGGTTTATGATTATTAAAAAAATTAAATTGTTATTGAATGAAAAAATCAGTTTACAAAAAAAAAGGAAAAAAATTACATTATTTGAACAATTTGATTTAAATTCATTCGCCAGTTGTAAAAATAGTTTATGATTATTAAAAAAATTAAATTGTTATTGAATGAAAAAATCAGTTTACAATAAAAAAGGAAAAAAATTACATTATTTGAACAATTTGATTTAAATTCATTCGCCAGTTGTAAAAATGGTTTATGATTATTAAAAAAATTAAATTGTTATTGAATGAAAAAATCAGTTTACAAAAAAAAAGGAAAAAAATTACATTATTTGAACAATTTGATTTAAATTCATTCGCCAGTTGTAAAAATGGTTTATGATTATTAAAAAAATTAAATTGTTATTGAATGAAAAAATCAGTTTACAAAAAAAAAGGAAAAAAATTACATTATTTGAACAATTTGATTTAAATTCATTCGCCAGTTGTAAAAATGGTTTATGATTATTAAAAAAATTAAATTGTTATTGAATGAAAAAATCAGTTTACAAAAAAAAAGGAAAAAAATTACATTATTTGAACAATTTGATTTAAATTCATTCGCCAGTTGTAAAAATAGTTTATGATTATTAAAAAAATTAAATTGTTATTGAATGAAAAAATCAGTTTACAATAAAAAAGGAAAAAAATTACATTATTTGAACAATTTGATTTAAATTCATTCGCCAGTTGTAAAAATGGTTTATGATTATTAAAAAAATTAAATTGTTATTGAATGAAAAAATCAGTTTACAAAAAAAAAGGAAAAAAATTACATTATTTGAACAATTTGATTTAAATTCATTCGCCAGTTGTAAAAATGGTTTATGATTATTAAAAAAATTAAATTGTTATTGAATGAAAAAATCAGTTTACAAAAAAAAAGGAAAAAAATTACATTATTTGAACAATTTGATTTAAATTCATTCGCCAGTTGTAAAAATGGTTTATGATTATTAAAAAAATTAAATTGTTATTGAATGAAAAAATCAGTTTACAAAAAAAAAGGAAAAAAATTACATTATTTGAACAATTTGATTTAAATTCATTCGCCAGTTGTAAAAATAGTTTATGATTATTAAAAAAATTAAATTGTTATTGAATGAAAAAATCAGTTTACAAAAAAAAAGGAAAAAAATTACATTATTTGAACAATTTGATTTAAATTCATTCGCCAGTTGTAAAAATAGTTTATGATTATTAAAAAAATTAAATTGTTATTGAATGAAAAAATCAGTTTACAAAAAAAAATACATTGTTTGAACAATTTGATTTAAATTCATTCGCCAGTTGTAAAAATGGTTTACGATTATTTAGATAATTATTTGTAAACTAGATACTAGTATTTGATTAAAAAAAAAATATTATTGGTCAATAAGTAATTTTAAAATATTTTTGCCACACACCCACAAAAAAAACATTCCATATTTCTGGATGTTTTGCGGTTACATGCGAGACGGCGATAGCAAAAAAGCCCATCTCTAAAATGCAATGTAAATAACAAGCAATTGTAATTGTGAGATACTCTACTTTCGTACGGAGATATCGTTTTGCATCTAATTCGAACGGTCAATTGCAATGAATTAATGAAGTAGAACTAAGACAGAATTTAAATTGAACGAGCACGATTTAAAGCAGCGTTTTCTATCCCTGCCCTTTTTATAATAAGCCATATCTAATCTACATTGAACTGATAGAAGTAAATGCCTACGTACATGCATTTGTAATAAATATCGCAATTTGTAACGCATATTTTAAGTATTGCTACATTTTACCTGCTTCGTATGAAACATAATTATGTCCGAACGCAATGTCTGGAAACGATCATTAATTAATAATGTAGATGATATTTCGAAATCGTAATGAAATTGTTAATCATAGGGTGGTGTGCATTTCGAAATGATAATAAAATGTATGTAGAATGGTAAATCGTTTAATAACAAGACTTGATTTGGATGAAAAAAAATTCTTAATTTTTCTAACGATATGTAGGATTGGGTTTATTAAAAAAAAAATTTTTTTTGTTTAATTTTTTTTGGTTTGTAACATGATAAAAAATAAATAGTTCAAGTCAAGATAAGTTCACGTTTTATTGAATTATAGATTTTTTTTGGGTAATAAATTTTTGACGGTTCAATATTGTTAAAAAAGACTGTTCTAGAAAATAAGATTTTTTTAAATTTTTTAATCGATTTTTTTTTTTCTAAAATCAGAAGTAAAAAACTGAAATAACAATAAAATTTGAAAAAATCAAAATTGATTACATGAAAAACTGAAACCAACAATAAATATATGCAGTTCTTATAAGATTATATTTAAAAAATTGTAAAATTAGAGAAAAAAAATTAAAAATACAGAATAATCTTTTTAAGGCAGTAGATGGGGGCATAGCCTTCGAAATGCGCATGTAGCTACTTAATGATTTGAGTTACGGTAATGTTAAAAATTTGTAAAAAAAATTAAATAGACTTAAAAAAACAAAAATTTCAACAGAAAGAATTGAAAATTGCCTACAACAAATATAAATTTTTCTATTATTTTTATGCTGCTATCAAATGAACCTTTTGTTTAATTAATAATATTAAAAATTTCGAAAAATAGAGATTCCATTTTTTTTTAAATAATATTGCAGATAAATGAACAACATTTGTAAAAATAAACTTTTATATTTTGTAATTTATTTATATGAAATTTTACAAAAAAATAATTGAACAAATAATATTAAGAATCTAAAATGAACTGAAAAATCAAAGTTATATTTAAACTTAAATTAGAAACAATTTTTTTTTTTCAATAATCTGTCTACAAATTTTTGAAAATTATTAAATTTGAAAAAAATTAAATAAATCTAAAAATTCAGGCAGTTATAATTGTTGTAATTTGCATATTTCTATAAATAATTACATATTTATATTTTTTTTTACACATATGAAAATGCTGATATTATAATATGATAAAAGTAAAAAAAAAAAAAACATATATTTTCAAAAAATTGCTAATTTTTAAAAATCCAGAAAACAAAAATTAACAAACAAAACTTTAAGAGGTAAATCAAATTGGATATTACAACAAAAATATATAATTTTTTATATATTGATAAAACAAACAATTTTTGAACATTCAAATAATAGTTAGAAAAAAGATAATTGTAATAATAATTCTAATAAAAATAAAAATAAAAGTAAAAATAAAATAATTATTAAAAAAAAAAGTTAGAAACCAGTCTTTTTAATTTTTTAATTTTGTACAATCCACGTGAAGAAGCCCACAAAATTTGTTCAACTGTCGAATTCTTTTAAGAAAACCGAAAATACTTCCAAATATCAAATATCGACTGTATCAAAAACAATTTTCTCGCTAAAATACGCGATATTGTATTCCACCCGAAGACATTTAATACAACAAATTAAACGACTTAAAATGCAACACATCGATCTACCATTGCGTAATGTAACTTATTTTGTGTCACATTGACAATAACTGTTTTCACCATTTCCTTATATCGCCTTCATCTGCGAAACAAGCCCGCTCAAATATATACAACTAGTTGTATATCGATACGCAATTATATACAGCCATTCCCCAGTTAAAAAAAAAAACATTTCACAAATTAATCGCACACATTTTTTTACCCGACTCACGTATATTTAAATTTAAATAGCTTAAATAGTTGAAAATCTAAATAGTTGGAGATATAACTTGATTTTTTTTTTTTGTATATTTTAGTTGACTAATATATTTCGACATTGATAAAAAAATTCTTGTGTGCATTCCTTCTTGTCACACATTGATTTATTTTCATGTTATAATCCCTAGTCATTACTCCTTGCATACCATTTAATACCCTACGTTCCAAGATCGTGTGCGAAACTCAACATATATATCTTCTTCCTGAAGAATGATCACACCCTACACTATATTTTTCATTTACCACGTTCATTGCATCTTCTGTGTATAGATAAAATAATACCGGCGATAGTGTGCATCCCTGCCGAACTCCCATTTCTATTCTCGCAACATTTTCAACTTTAATGACGTAAAATGAGGTGTATTTCTACTCGTACAGAATATTCATTTTAGGTGGACATTAAAGAGTGATTTAAGTGTTTTATTATAGTAAATTTAGTGCTTTCGCACTTGCTGGTGCAATTATGCCGGACAAAAGGAGCCGACAAGAAAAGAACGCGCGAACTGTTTCGAGACAGGCATTCTTGTATTCGATTGTGCGAAAGACCCGGCGCGAAAAAGAGCGACGCCTTTTTATAGCCACTTTGCGGATTTTCTAAAGTAATATATCAGGCCAAACTTATTAATATATCCGCGTATATTACGCACCGTTTAAAAGACTTATTTTAAGTACAAAGTAGTCCGAGGGACGTACGAAAATTGTACACGAATTTTTGTTGCGAATTCAACGAGGAGGATTTTTTTTTTAACTTTATTAATGTGACTAGTTTATTATTTCTTAATTTTTTTATTTTATTTACTTAAAAATGACGCTTAAAAGACTTATTTTAAGTATAAAGTAGTCCGAGGGACGTACGAACATTTTACACGAATTTTTGTTGCGAATTCAACGAGGAGGAATTTTTTATTTTCTTATTTTACATTATTAATGTTATTATTTTATTAAATTTTTACTTTTGTTTACTTAAAAATGACGTTTAAAAGACTTAATTTAAGTATAAAGTAGTCCGAGGGACGTACGAAAATTGTACACGAATTTTTGTTGCGAATTCAACGAGGAGGATTTTTTTTTAATTTTAATTTTACTTTGTTATTGTTATTATTTTATTAATTTTTTACTTTTGTTTACTTAAAAATGACGTTTAAAAGACTTATTTTAAGTACAAAGTAGTCCGAGGGACGTACGAACATTTTACACGAATTTTTGTTGCGAATTCAACGAGGAGGAATTTTTTATTTTCTTATTTTACTTTATTAATGTTATTATTTTATTAAATTTTTACTTTTGTTTACTTAAAAATGACGTTTAAAAGACTTAATTTAAGTATAAAGTAGTCCGAGGGACGTACGAAAATTGTACACGAATTTTTGTTGCGAATTCAACGAGGAGGATTTTTAAATTTTTTTTTAAAACTTTATTAATGTGACTAGTTTATTATTTCTTAATTTTTTTATTTTATTTACTTAAAAATGACGCTTAAAACACTTATTTTAAGTATAAAGTAGTCCGAGGGACGTACGAACATTTTACACGAATTTTTGTTGCGAATTCAATGAGGAGGATTTTATTTTTTATTTTTTTTTACTTTATTAATTTTACTAGTTTATTATTTCTTAATTTTTCAATTTTATTTACTTAAAAATGACGTTTAAAACACTTATTTTAAGTACAAAGTAATCCAAGGGACGTACGAAAATTTTACACGAATTTTTGTTGCGAATTCAACGAGGAATTTTATTTTTTTTATTTTTACTTTATAAATGTTATTATTTTATAATTTTTTACTTTTATTTACTTAAAAATGACGTTTAAAAAACTTATTTTAAGTACAAAGTAGTCCAAGGGCCGTACGAAAAATTTTACACGAATTTTTGTTGCGAATTCAACAAGGATTTTTTAATTTTTTTTTTTACTTTATTAATGTTACAATTAGAATAAAATTGAACAAACTATTTTATTAAAATGTCCAAAAAAAAATATTTGAGATATTTGAATTATTTTTAAAAGAAGCTAGTTTTAATAAACGTTGAAATAAAAAAATCGTCAACAAACAAAAAATGCTTCAAATTACAAAAATTTATTGTTTTAATGAATATTTAAAATTCTGCAAATTCAAAAATTTATATAATTTAAAAAATTTAAAATTTTTAAATTGGAATCTAGAATAAATTAGAAAACGTGCTTAAAATTTTTTTTAAACGATTATAAATATAATTTTATTATATAGAATAATTATAGAATTATAGAATTTATTAATAATTATAGAATTTTATTTATAAAATTTTGAAAAATTAGTAAAAATTGAACAATTTGAAAATTATAATATAACAAAAAATTCTACAACATTTTCTAAGTCGTTAAAGAGTAAAAATTCATTAAAAGTATAAAAAATCAAAATTACGCGATTAGAAAAAAATTCAACAAACTATTTTATTCAAATTTCCGAAAAAAAATATTGGAGATATTTGAATTATTTTTTAAAGAAGTTTTAAATGTTGAAATAAAAAATTCTTCAACAAACAAAAAATGCTTCAAATTACAAAAATATATTGTTTTAATGAATATTTAACATCCTGAAAATTCAAAAATTTATATAATTTTTAAAATTATATTAAGTTTAAAAAATGAAAAGAAATAAAAAAAAAACTGAAATTAAAAAAAATCTAAATTGCACATTAGTATAAATAAATATTTTTATTAATCTTTAAATTGATGCATGTGAAATGATAAAATAAAAAAAATTTTAATGGACAAATATCCTTTTGAGTTTCCATGTAACTTAATGAAGAAAACGTGATATTTCAAATTAACTATTACGAAGTTCAGTTCAATATCAATTTAAAAGTCGTAACATAAAACATAAATAAGCTAGATGTACATTTCTGAAAGTAAAAAAAAATTAACAAAATTTTTAGGTACGAATTTTATTTCCCCCTTTAAAACTCTTTCAGTTTTAATTGTGCTCTAAAAAATCTCATAACACAATCAAACAATATTCAATTTCTTTTCCTCCAGAACCTCACGAATTACGTGGCTATACAAAGGAACACTAATGTACAATTACCGGCAATATTAATGCCTCGCTATAGGGAATCGTAGCTGCAGCTCGCTGCCCATACACATAATATGACATTACTATTGTCTTCGATTGCACATTATTCATTCAATTACGCTCCACTTTGACGAATTTATTCATTGTGGCTCCACTTTGACGAATTTATTCATTGTGACGAAAATATTTGTTTGTTCCATCCATTACCTCCAAATTGTCTCTAATACATAATGACGTAATTGTCTTTTATACATCGTAAAATCGATCAGGAATTTTAACATGCTTGAGTTTAATCCAAATTTCCACGTTGCTTCGAAATTGTACTTTACGCTAAAAGCGTAAAAGTACCCGAACAAATTTTTAATATACAATTTTTTTGTATATTAAAAATATGTTTATAGTTTTTGTATTTTTATATCTTGATGGAAGAGATTTAAAAACATAGAATTATTAAATAACTCCGTTTTAAAAACGGTACTAATTAATTCAGCGCCTAATTGATTGATTGCTTATTAAATAATCCTAAAAAGTGCGTAATAATCCGATTTGGATTTCTAACATTTAAGTAACAAATGTCTTTAAATATTTCAACAGTAATTCGCTTCATTTATCTTGCATGCGCAGTTAATTGCGGATATTTATCCGCGATATTGCGAATAAGCAAATATCTCTTGCACTTTTAGATTAAATATGTCACCAGAGTGGAACAGAAATAATATCTCACGAAATGTGCATTTGATAAATGCTAAATTATATGTGCAAATTAATTGCCGTATTTATTATAAACATTTTCAAAAGTGAAACAATTTTTTTTTTAATGTTTAAAATATTTTACGAATTTTTTTTTATTTTAATGTTTTATGTGACATATAAAGATTGTACAGAGAATTTAAAAATATATATATCGAGGGGGGTGATTTTATATGTTCATTAAAAAAAAAACAAATTTTTTTTAATGAAGAAATTTTGGTCGAAAAATATTTTTTTAGCATCGATTAAAAAAGATTTGAATGCCTGATTTTGCCACGTTAATTAATCTCTAAATTAAACAATTTTTTTTGTCAAAACTTTGTTCAATTTGAGATTTTGCCCAAAAACTAACAAAAAAAAAATTTATTTATTAAAAAAAAAAAAAAATTGGAATATTTTGAACGGTCAGATGACAAATTAATACCAATATTTTGAATTTTCAAAATATTTAAGGTAAAACACATATAAAAATATATAACTAAGTGCTACCAACCTCCCTCTTAATTCGAAAGATAATTAATACAAAAATTGTTTTTTAAAAATTTATTTGATTCAAAAAAATCTCTTGTCGAACAAAGACGATTTTTACTCTTCACTGTATATATTGAAAATAAAAAAATCCCAACAAAAAAAATTGAATTCAAGAAGCAAGTTGCATAACCAGATGTATATTAAATTTAAATTTAATTAAAAAATTTTTTTGACAATAAAAATTGTTCGAAACAAACCGAATTATTCGTTTCTTTTAATACAAAGGATTCAATTGATTTTCTTGTGGCAATTAATTAAATCGATTGATTAATTAACGAATGCACTAATGGCAACAATGGCGAGCATATATTACACATATTTTCATATAGGAAATAGAAAGTCGTTTCGAATCGAATCGATATAATGAATCCAAAGTGCCTAAGCCTTACAAGATTGCGCATTTCCTTGTCAGTTAATGAAATGAAGAGAATTTAAAAGATACCTCAAACGATGGAATAAGATAATGTTGAGATTTAGCAAAAATGAAATGGATTTGTTGTGGGTTTAAATTAAATTGTTAGTGTCAACATGAACATATAAAATTTTAAGGATTTTTAATTACAAACGCTTATTAAACGCATTGAAAATGCTTGTAAATGTAATTTCGAAAAAAGACAAAATTATTTTTTTTTCGGACAGATTTTTTTTATCATTTTGAAAAAAGTCAGAAATTTTTTTTTTAGCATATTGTTATTTTATATAGGCAAGATGATAATAAAAAGAATTTTTGATATTTTTGACATGTACCAAACGAACGATTTTGCCAAATTTTTAATAACTTACTCAAAAAATACAATTGTTTATAACTTTTATAATTGTTTAGATATTCAATTTTTTTTTGGCGAATTATAATTTTTTGTAATATCTCCAAATTTGGCCAAATTTATTATTTACAATAAAAATAAACGATGTTCAAATAAAAATTCGCGCATTATTGAAATAATCAAGAAATTTCTTTGGGACAGTTTTTATATAAAACCAAAAATGATAGCAAAAAAGAATAAATTTTTTTTACAATTAAATTTGTACGGATATACAAAAAAAAATGTGAAAATTTGATTTTCCAAAAAATTATTACACTCGTTTAGATTTACACATTTTATAAAACGTTGTTTAAAACGCTAGTATTTACCTAAATACTAATTTTTACGGTATCATAATAATAGAAAAGTATTAATAAGACAACATTTTTCATTACGTAGAATTAGAACAGGATTACACGTTCAATTAAGGAACAATTTACTGCTTTAAATGTAAAATGTAGTTTATGTAAAATAACTGCTTCGAACGTTCTGCATTTTTTGTTGGCAAAATAATACCAACAAGCTTTTAGATTAATATATTTTATAGTGTATAATAATTCTGTGACATGTTGTGGTATAATAAATAATGTCATTTTAAATAAGTCCGCATGTAATATGTAATTTAACTTCGAAATCGATAATTTATAGAATTTAAAACGAAAGTCTCATTTTAAATAGACATATTTAAACGGACGTTTTCCTATATGCATTAAATTAAAAAAATGTTTATTTTTCAAGACATTTTATAGAGTACTTTTTTTGTACTTTTGTAAGCGCAGTTATTAAAATTAACATATTTAGTTTTTTTTTGATATTTTGTTATTAATTGATATTTCGATTATTGGGGGGGGGGGGGGGGGATTTTTTCTTCGCATAATTAAGATTTATCGAAAAAAAGAAAATGTTGTAATTTTAAAATTTCATTTTGATCTAAAAGTTTTTACAATCTTTCCACGTTATCGTTACTTCGTAAATTAATTATTTCTACTTTAAATTAGTTGACTAAGAAGTCATTTAAAAAAATTACACTTAAAATGAAAATTTTACAAATTTTTATTATTCAGTTGCAATGGTAATAGTGCCCAGAAGGGTACCCCAAATTATTATTTATTACAAACGTGAATTTCATTAATATACGACATATAACAGTGAAAAAGATTTTTTTTAAATTTTTAGAATTTTCTTTTAGAAACTAAGAATATGTTATGTTATGTAGCCCGGGGCCGATTTATGGTGGGCCCTGGTTTTGTTGTTAAATTTATATTAAATATATAACTGAAATTAATTACAATAGAAAACACTCTATGTATACTGAGTTCATTTTTGTACTCGTACAAAAATGCTAGTTGCTTATTTCACCACTAGAGGCAGCATCAGCTTGATGAAATATATGTTCGATTACATAAAGTGATATATCTTCATATAATCTATGCTTTAGTTAACTCAAGAGTGTGTGACGAAAAATTTGTATATTTCACTCGGGACTTTTGGCACTCTTTTGATCTTGCAGTTAGTTAAAGAGTCCGCAATCCTAAAGATTGGTTGGAAACAGCACGCCATGCCGATCTATCCTGAGCTAATCCCTTCATCTCCCTATAGCTATTCATCTCAACGTCTTCAACTATCTGACTCACATACTCCAATCTAAGCCTACCTACCCCTCTCGTTCCCTCCACTCTACCTTCTATGATCAATTGCATAATCCCCCCATTCCTAAGGATATGACCTACTAATCTGTCTCTCCTACGCTGTAACACTCTCCAGATACTTCTCTTCTCCCCTACTAACTCTAGTACAGCTTCATTTGTTACTTTATCTTCCCAACCAATCCTCATCATCCTCCTATAACACCACATTTCGAATGCTTGTAATCTACGCTTCTCTTCATTTCCTATAGTCCACGCCTCACACCCGTACAGTGCTACACTCCAAACATATACCTTCAGTAATCTTTTTCTAATACCCAAGTCAATATTTGATCTTAAAATCTGTTCCTTTTCTACGAATGCCTTCCTACCCTGTGCTATCCTACACTTTATATCTACCTTGCTTCGATTATCTTTTGTGATTCTATTGCCTAAATAACAAAAATCTGACACTTGTTCGATTCTATTATCTCCTATTGTGATCCTCATTTTTCTACTGCATCCTTTTTGTCACACCTCATCACTTTAGTTTTACCTATATTTATTTTCATGTTAAAATCCCTAGTCAATACTGCCTGCATACCATTCAATACCCTTTCTAAATTCTTTTCGCTTTCTTCCAATATAGCTATATCGTCGGCGAATCTCAGCATATATATTTTCTCTCCCTGTACATTCACACCTACACTATACTCTTCTTTTACTTTGTTTATTGCATCTTCTATATATAGATTAAATAATAACGGTGAGAGTGTACATCCCTGCCGAACTCCCTTCCCTATTTTTGCTACCTCTTCTTCCCCCTCAATTCCAACTAAGGCAGTTTGGTGTTTATATAAATTAAAAATTATTCTCCTATCCTTATAATCTATACCCGTTTCTTTTAAAATTCTAAACATTATGTCCCAATCTACATTATCAAATGCTTTTTCTAAATCTACAAAAGCTATGCAAGTTACCTTTCCTACCCTCTTTCTTTTTTCTACTACCGTTCTTAGTGCTAGAATCGCCTCTCTCGTCCCTCTGTTTTTCCTAAAACCAAACTGATCTTCTCCTAGCCTTTCCTCTACTTTATTTTCTAATCTCCTATAAATAATCTTTAACAATATCTTCGATGCATGTGATAGTAGGCTAATGGTCCTATAGTTCTCACACAAATTAGCTCCTATTTTCTTCGGCATTGTTACTATTCTACTACGCTGAAAATCCTGTGGTACTTCTCCCTTCTCATATATTTTACAAACTAACCTGTATAATCGCTCCTGCATTTTTTCCCCTGCGTGTTTTATTAATTCGGCTGGTATCATATCAATCCCCGCTGCTTTGTTATTCCGTAAATCATTTAATGCTCTATGAAACTCTGACCTAAGTATGCTAGGACCTAAGTCATCCTCATCTATCTGTTCCACACTTTCTAGCTCCTCCATGTCCTGCCTACCTTTATATAAATCTTCAAGATACTCCTTCCATCTTCTAGCTTTTTCCTTATTTTCTGTGAGTTCCTTACCCTGCTTATCACATATAATGTCACCCTTTGGTTTTACTTTAGAAAAATGTGACTTAATTTTCCTGTAGCCCAAATCTACTTTACCTCTTCTCATATCCTCCTCAATATCCTCACAATTTCCTTTTATCCACTCTTCTTTCGCTAGCTTGCATTTCCTATTAATTAAGTCTTGCAGACCGCAAATTTTTGGATCTGCAAGACCACAAGCGTATTTTACTAAAACACACAAAAAAAATATTTTTTCGACTCACCTTGACATCTTTAATATTATTCGCAGCAATATCGGTGGTGAACGTCGTATTGGCCAACGTCGGTTTATTCTTAACACTCGGGAATATGACACCACCCTTCCTCTTCTCACTCCTCTTCTCGGCGGCCAATTTGGCGTCCGCATTCATCGGTGTCGTGCTCGTGTAATTCTGGCTACTAGCCAATGTGCCGCTGGCACTAGACGAACTGGACACGGATGATGAGTATTGGTACGTGGTAGTGGATGGCTGGGTCGGTGGTGGTGCCGTGGTATACGTGACCGGAAGTGTCGTGTCCGTGACACCGGCACTTAAGTACTCATCGACGATGTATCGATTCGGATCGTACTCAACCAGGCGATCGATGGTCGGGTCTAGAAGAAGCTCAGGTGGTACGGGTCTTTGGGCTAGGTTAGCCACGTCGTGCTCTTGCTTCTTAAGTCGCTTCTCGACCATATCTAGGTTGGCTATGATCTTATTCGCTTTGTTGCGGAAGTCCGAATGCATTTCACCGATCGCCCTTTCTTGCCGTTGCGTTTGCGTCAACAACTCATCCGACTTCGGCACTAAATCGTCCACGGAACTTTTCGTGCCAATCACCACGTTCCACACTTCGTCCATCTTCTCGGACACGTTAATAATCGGTCCGATCTGCTTCACCAAAGCGTCCAGTTTATTCGTCTTGAGAAGGGCAGGTTGGTTCGTTGTGGTGGTGGTCCGATTTCGGTGGTTCCGTTCGTGATGGTGCGGCACGACGACCTGATCGACAATCGCTTCGTGGACATCACCCACCATATTGAGCATGCGACTGAGATTATCACCAACGGCACTGATGTGGTATTGCAGTTTCCTGTCCACATTTTCGGTGACTTCTTTCAGCTGGTCCAGCTCTTTGGTGATGTGATTGATGACCTCGCTGTTCAAGCTTTTCGTAATTTCGATGACATTCATGCTGACCGGTTTCTTTTCGCTCGCCTCCGCATTTATATCTTCGTTCGGCAGATAGTTGCCGTCCAATTGGTTTTTTAGCACGTTCAGTTTGTCGTCGATGTCGGTGACTTTTTGGTCCAGCGATACCAAGCGCATGCCCAAGTTGTTGCCGTCCACCTCGTCGGGATAATCGATGGCACCGCGACTTTCTTGCGTGGAACGTTGCCCATGGAAGATCGGCAATTGGAACAGTTTGATATCTAAGCTCTTCAGTTTGGATATGACCGAGTCGGTTTTGTCGATGTTGTTGTTGACGCGATCGTCCAGATTTTCGACACGTCGCATCAGGTGCTCCACTGCTTTGTCCAGGTTTTCGATACGCTGCAGCTTCGAGTCCAGTGTTGATATGATCGCTTCGAAGACGTCGAAGAGATATTGCTCCCTGTAATAGAAAAAGCACATGTTCAAATGTACGCGATAAAGAAATCGGATGTTAATTAGATATTTGAAGATCACAGACGAGTGGAATATCTTTTAATGGTGTCTTAACTTAGAAAATTTATATGTTTCATCGACTTTTCGATTATTTATTTATTTATTTATTTATTCATAAAAAAAGAATTTAATCACACTAAGGTCATAATTCAGATGATTATAATATAAATTAAGAGATTTAAGAAATTTGTAGTGACAATTTTAACGTTATTAATATTGCGATTAAGAAGATAAATAAAAAATATCATTAAAAAATTTTCACGACAATTAATATTAAAATTAAATTTCGAAATAAAAAATTGTTTTTTTTCCATCAAAATCATGTAATTGCTACAAAAATAATAGTTTGGTAAAAAATTGTATTAAAAAAATTCAAGAAATAAATCATTGTTATAATTAAAATTAAATCTTTAATTTTTATACGTTATTTCAAAAATAGATAAAATTCAACACACACACACACATATATATATATATATATATGTATATATATATGTGATATAGTTCATTTAAATATATTTTTGAAAACATAAATTTTGAGGTGAATGAGCTTAATAATTTTTTTTTGTAAAAATCTAGTAGATAAAATAGTAAAATTTTATAACCGCTTTTAATTTATCATTATGAGTACAAAATATCATTAAAATTGTCGACTATGTTCTTAAATGACTATAAAAATTAGTTGTACTAAAAATAAAAATAAAATTTTAATTAAAAAGATGAATAAAAAATATCATTAGAAATTTTTCGCGATAATTAAAATTAAAATTTAATTTCGAAGTAAAAAATTGTTTTTTTTTCATCAAAATCATGCAATAAGTTTTTAAGTTGCTACAAAAATAATAGTTTGGTAAAAAATTGAATTAAAAAAATTCAAGAAATAAATCATTGTCATAATTAAAATAAAATCTTTAGTTTTTATATGTTATTTCAAAATATTTTAATATTATTTCAAAATATTTTAATATTTTATCTATATATATATATAATTGATATGGTGAAAAGTTCATTTAAATATATTTTTGTAAACATAAATTTTGAGGTGAATTAGCTTAATAATTTTTTTTTTGTAAAAATCTAGTAGATAAAATAGTAAAATTTTATAATGATAAATTAAAAGCGGCTTTCAAAATCAGTTGAGTACAAAATATCATTAAAATCGTCGACTAAGTTCTTAAATGACTATAAAAATTAGTAATGACTAAAAATTAAAATTAAATTTTAAATAAAAAATATCACCATTTATTATTTATAAAAAAAAATAATTCGATCTTCCATAAATCGAAAATTGTAATTTTAACCAAATATTATTGCTTTTATAATTGTTTATCCAAGATGTATTTTTTTTTAATATTAAAAATATTATGACAATAATCTTAAGAACCTCAATTATTTATTTTAAGAACAGATGAGTTTTTTTTTTCGAAAATTTGCATCGTATAATATTTTATTTTTCAATTGCTTATAAATTTTCAGAATTGTATTAGACAATTTAAATTTATAACGTGGCAAATTGCAACTATATAATTATAAGCAATTTATTATTGGTCGAACATTAGTTAATATTGCAAAATTATTGTACAAATTAACGTAGAAATTATAATTATATGAAAATAATAAAAATTTGAACAAATTTAGTTTAGAAATAATTTGTGAACTAATTTTTCTAAAATCAAAAAAAAAACACCGGCAATTACATAATAAGAAACTAGTTTAGATAATAAGAAAGAAACTTTATCAGATCAAATTTAAACTAATTAAAAAAAAAAAATTAGGTAGTGAATTTTTGCCACTTTTCTTATAATATTTAAAACTAACTTTACATCCGTAATGCAAATTCCAAATTTGCCACAAAAAAAATGTATCAGGAAAACATAATTTCAAATAATTATATCAAACTTTTTTTTTCACGAAGTACTTTTGTATTGCTCTTTACAAATTTAAAACATCATCAAAATTTAATACCCGCGCACATAAATTATATTTCATTTTTATATCCGGATTCGATTTTTGACAAGCTTTTCAATGAGCCGTCACAAGACATAGGTCGCTAATTAAATATACAGGGTGGGGGGCAAGGGAGTTGAAGGTAACTATCTAAATATATTTTAAAAACAAATTACTAAACGTTCAAATCAATTTAAGTGTTTGAGCGTTAACAAATAATTCATATAAAAAACATCAAGACTTGCGGAGCACCCTGTATATTAAAAACACATATAATAAACAACAAATATTGTTCATAACTCATTAAAATACGATTACTTAATATTTTAACCTTTCTAATTGTGATTGTTACGTGGAAGCGAATACCTACTGTAATATATGATCTAGTTCCTTCTGACCAGTACTAATAAGTACTAACAAATTATTATATATGTTGAAATAATTGGTGCGAATATCTACCACGAGCTCTTGTTTAATTATCTTCAAACGGTTTGTGCACAAAAGTAATTTTAATTGCGCATTTTGCAAGAACGTGATGCAAAATTTGATCTTATATGTCAATAGAAAGATATTTGTTTCAAGTGGTAATATTTTTGGAACTCGATATTCTAAATCTGCAAGTGGTCATCAAAAAAATGACCCATTGAAATTTTTTGGTAAAATTTTCACATTTTCTAAAGTGAGTTGGCGCTATTTTATAGTCGTTATTCGAGCTCAGAATTTATAATCTGCAAATGATTTTGATGGGATATTAATATTTGAAACGTTACGAATTTTTGAAATCAGCTGTCGGAAATATTTTTACGTTCACGTCAATTTTTTTGGAAACGAATTTTTGAACATTAATATGAAGAATGGATTAATTAATTTAGTCGTGAATTAATCGCTCTCAAATCTTTTTATGCGGACTAAATAATATTTTTAATACACTTACAAGTTTTTTTTTTTTATAGCAAAACATCTAATTACAAATTTTTCACTCGTATGATTTTTAATGTCCAAAAAAATGTTCACGTTCAATAATTATTATTCGACGTACGAAAAATATATTTTCACCCACGAATGAATATTTAAAAAAAAATGCAGATTTGTAAGTTGCTTAGTTAAAGAGTCCGCAATCCTAAAGATTGATTGGAAACAGCACGCCATGCCGATCTATCCTGAGCCAATGCCTTCATCTCCCTATAGCTATTCATCTCAACGTCTTCAACTATCTGACTCACATACTCCAATCTAGGCCTACCCACCCCTCTCTTTCCCTCCACTCTACCTTCTATGATCAATTGCATAATCCCCCCATGCCTAAGAATATGCCCTACTAATCTGTCTCTCCTACGCTGTAACACTCTCCAGATACTTCTCTTCTCCCCTACTAACTCTAGTACAGCTTCATTTGTTACTTTATCTTCCCAACCAATCCTCATCATCCTCCTATAACACCACATTTCGAATGCTTGTAATCTACGCTTCTCTTACTTTCCTATAGTCCACGCCTCACACCCGTACAGTGCTACACTCCAAACATATACCTTCAGTAATCTTTTTCTAATACCCAAGTCAATATTTGATCTTAAAATCTGTTCTTTTTCTACGAATGCCTTCCTACCCTGTGCTATCCTACACTTTATATCTACCTTGCTTCGATTATCTTTTGTGATTCTACTGCCTAAATAACAAAAATCTGACACTTCTTCGATTCTATTATCTCCTATTGTGATCCTCATTTTTCTACTGCATTCCTTTTTGTCACACCTCATCACTTTAGTTTTACCTATATTTATTTTCATGTTAAAATCCCTAGTCAATACTGCCTGCATACCATTCAATACCCTTTCTAAATTCTTTTCGCTTTCTTCCAATATAGCTATATCGTCGGCGAATCTCAACATATATATTTTCTCTCCCTGTACATTCACACCTACACTATACTCTTCTTTTACTTTGTTTATTGCATCTTCTATATATAGATTAAATAATAACGGTGAGAGTGTACATCCCTGCCGAACTCCCTTCCCTATTTTTGCTACCTCTTCTTCCCCCTCAATTCTAACTAAGACAGTTTGGTGTTTATATAAATTAAAAATTATTCTCCTATCCTTATAATCTATACCCGTTTCTTTTAAAATTCTAAACATTATGTCCCAATCTACATTATCAAATGCCTTTTCTAAATCTACAAAAGCTATGCAAGTTACCTTTCCTACCCTCTTTCTTTTTTTTACTACCGTTCTTAGTGCTAGAATCGCCTCCCTCGTCCCTCTGTTTTTCCTAAAACCAAACTGATCTTCTCCTAGCCTTTCCTCTACTTTATTTTCTAATCTCCTATAAATAATCTTTAGCAATATCTTCGATGCATGTGATAGTAGACTAATGGTCCTATAGTTCTCACACAAATTAGCTCCTATTTTCTTCGGCATTGTTACTATTCTACTACGCTGAAAATCCTGTGGTACTTCTCCCTTCTCATATATTTTACAAACTAACCTGTATAATCGCTCCTGCATTTTTTCCCCTGCGTGTTTTATTAATTCGGCTGGTATCATATCAATCCCCGCTGCTTTGTTATTCCGTAAATCATTTAATGCTCTATGAAACTCTGACCTAAGTATGCTAGGACCTAATTCATCCTCATCTATCTGTTCCACACTTTCTAGCTCCTCCATGTCCTGCCTACCTTTATATAAATCTTCAAGATACTCCTTCCATCTTCTAGCTTTTTCCTTATTTTCTGTGAGTTCCTTACCCTGCTTATCACATATAATGTCACCCTTTGGTTTTACTTTAGAAAAATGTGACTTAATTTTCCTGTAGCCCAAATCTACTTTACCTCTTCTCATATCCTCCTCAATATCCTCACAATTTCCTTTTATCCACTCTTCTTTCGCTAGCTTGCATTTCCTATTAATTAAGTTCCTTAGTTCCTTATATTTTTTCTGTCCTGCTTCTGTGTTTCCAATTTTAATTTTCCTTCTTGCTTCTATCATTTCAACTATTTCTTCCGTGATCCATTCCCTCCTACCTGCCCTTTTCTTTGTGCCTAATACTTCATTTGCTGCTGTAGTTAACCCATTTCTGATTTCCCTCCATTCGCAATCTATGTCGCTCCTAGATGTTCCATAAGTAAGTTGCAACGTTCGAAATAGGAATTTTTAAAAAACCATTTTATCTGACTCTTATTATACATAGAAACGTTTACAAAATTTCTTCGTCATATTGCCGTAAAATGTAATTCTAGATGAAATTCCAGTTTTCCTTAATAATATTTTTTTTTTACTCATCTGAAGAGGTATTTTAAAAAAAATCTTTAAGTTTAAATAGTTTTAGGCGACTTTATTTTTTTTTTATTTTTTTATTGCTATTGTTGAAGTTGAAACTTTAATTTCGATATTTCTTATATTTATATCATTTTTATGTTTTATGCCTGATTACTTTTTGACGCGAAAAAAAAATCAAAAAAAATCTTTTATTTATTATTGGTACATATAAGTTTCTAAAAATGAAAACAATATTCGAAAATAATTTTAAACCATACCGTTGGGAATAAAATCTTTACACAGTGAAAAATTCAATGTCTTAGGTTATAGAAAATAATCATTAATTATAATTTAAATAATTACTAAATTTTCAAATGAATGTTTCCTTAAATTTTATGAATACGTGCCTTGTCAATGCGTTTTCAAATTAATTTTGTCCACCCTGTGTATATTCTTGCTTTAATATCTGAAGAAAAAATAATAAAAGTAGCATTTGAACGATGAATTTAATTTAAAGTACATTTCTAGATTAATTCTATTATTCATTTCATTTCATATCATTAATTATTTCATTAGAGGCATACCGAATTTTTTGAAAAAAAATTGTAATAGAAAAAAAAATTTGTTACTATATATTTTCATATATAAAAAAAAAATTATCAATAATTTTTCACGCCGTTTCAGTGGAAATTAGAAATCAACTTTTTCGATTCTTAATTTGCAAAATTAATTGACATTTATAAATCTTCATATAAATAATACATTCCGAAAATAAATAAATAAATAAATACATTAATAATAAAATAGAATATTAAAATCGCATTAACAATCGTGCAGTTTATTTTTATTTTGCAGACAATTCGAACTATACAAATTTACAATTTTTAATTTGAATTTAATCTTCCTCCAAGTCTCTAGAGTGATTTTATTTTTTTTACATTGGCCATTTTCTGCAAGGGATTAAAATTTGTACATATATGTTTTTGTGCTTACAAATAAGTAACCTTTCGTTTTCACTTCTTCGTCATAATAGTAATTATCGGGATATAGAATAGTGACGCAACTCGATTATTTCCAAGTTTAAATTCGATTTTGAGAATTATGCAAAGATTTCAGTTAAATTAATTTAAAACGGAATAAGAAATAGATGTATTCAATTTGGAATAAAAATTTTTGAAAATGAACGAAACTTGCTTTAAATGACTTTTAAAAAATAAAAAATCAATTGTAAAATAGTGTCGTAAAATTTTAAAAATCAGATGTAAAATCTTATTTTAAAATATTATTCATTATTTTATTAAAAAAAATAATAATAATATACAAACTTGCAAAGCCATTGTCTTACCTGACTAGAAAAAAATACTGATATAATTTATTTTTATAAAAAAATAAAATAAGCAAATAGATCAATAATAATGTTTTTTAACATCTTTTATAGATTAATTTTGAATTGTTATATTTTTAAATATTTTATTATTCTGGCGATAATGACTTTTAGTAAATTGATATTTTTTAAATAATTTATTATTTATATAAAAAAAATAATTCGATCTTCCATAAATCGAAAATTGTATTTTTTAACCCAATATTATCGCTTTTATAATTATTTGTACAAGATATATTTTTTTAAATATTAAATTTATTATGATAATAATTTTAAGAACCTCAATTATTTATTTTAAGAACCGATGAGTATTTTTTTTCGAAAATTTGCATCGTATAATATTTTATTTTTCATTTGCTTATAAATTTTCAGAATTGTATTAGACAATTTAAATTTATAATTTTGTTTTAATTAAAATTTTGAATAAAGTGAAAAAAATTGAAATTGTAAAATGTAAAATGAATGAAAATTTATTCTATATTTAAAAACGCACTTTCTATTAATTAAATTAAAAAATAATAAGTAAAATTGTGGCAAATCAAATTTTTTTTAATTTTTGAAGAAATTTTTTAACAATTTCAATTTGAAAAGTTGGCTTTTTATAATAATTAAAACATAAATAAAAAATCACAATTTGAAATAGTAACCGCAAATATTTTCATTGTTTCAAAAAGATTCTTGAATATTTAAAATCACCTTTTCTCAAAATAATATTAAAAATTAAAATAAATCTCGGGCAAAGTAGCGACAATTAAAATATTTCTAATTTTTGAAGAAAATTTTAAATAACGCACGTTCCTTTAAATAAACCTAAAAAATAAAAAATCGAAAATTATGACAATTTCAATTTTAAAGAAATGTTTTAAAAATCCTCAATATTTGAAAGCTCTAAAATAAAATAAAAAAACTAAAAAAGCGCATAAAATTTGTTTACATAACTAAAATAATTTCAATTTAAGAAGAAAATTGCAATTACAAAAAAAATTAAAAATTAAAAACGAACTTTCTTTAAATATGTATTTTTTTATCTGTCACTAATTAAGCAAAACATCAACCAAATAATCTTGGCTAATATTTTTTTTTTAATCGTCTCTAAAAAAAACATTTTATTTAAAAAATTGCAATAAAATCACACAACTTTCATTTCTAGAATTAAATAACTAAAAACACATTCGTTTTATTATATTATTTAAATAAAATATATAAATGTGAACTAAATATTAAATTGCAAATAAAAATTATTTATATATAAAAAAAATAAAAAATTTATTAACATGCAAAATTAAGTTGATATATAAGGTAGCGCAAAAGGAAAGAGAGGTCGATTTAAATAGATTTAAATTTAAATAAAACACTTAGCTCTGTATGTTTAATTACTTTAACAATAACAAAAATTAATAAATAAAATTTTTCCTCAAAAAAATTAATAAATAAAATTTTTCCTCAACAAATTTAATTATAGCTAAAATTTTATAATTTTTTCTTTTATAAAAACTGTGTTTTTTTTTAAAAAAAATTATCAAGCTAAAATTTAATTAGTCAGTTTAGATATCAAAAAAAAATTAAAGTTAAAAAAAAATTGATGAAAAATAAAAGTTAATGTTTAAGTTGTGTCACTTTTCTTCGCCGGCAATGACAATAGGATGCCATCCTTGCTACTCATGATGTACCTATATATGAAGATGTATTTCCTCTAGTGTCGGTAGTACATCATTAGTCTTCGCAATCCAATCAAAAGAGCAATGAACATAATTAGGTGTCACTCGTAATGACGAATAAATATCTCTTCTTTCGAATTATCCAGCAAGAAGTTATTATCAATTCGCATGCATTAAACATTTCTATCTTCTAAATAAGTGAACGTCTAATGATAGTTGTACGATATATTGTCACATGCGTATCTTTTCTTCTGCGCGACGTTCTATCACTAATTATTTGAATATCTTTGCTTCTGCGCGATGTTCTATCACTAATTATTTTAATATCTTTGCTTCTGCGCGACGTTCTATCACTAATTAATTTAATATCTGGCGAGACTGAAAATTATATCGGCGGTAGATGATATTTTTTTGTTTTAATATTGCGATCGTACGGTATAAGTTGAGATGGAAAGTTTTTTTTTTTTACATTTTTAACGTTGATAAACGTGAGGGTAAAGAGGACGGGAAAAAAGATGTAAAGAGGACGAAGGAGCTTGTACCCAAAAATTACACTCATAATCTATATTAATGGTTGCGCGTATACGTGGTGGACCAGTAAAGTCATTAGCTAATAAAAAAAATACTTTTTTTTATTATTATTTTTTGTATTGGTTGCAGTTGTTAATAAAATGTCTGCGCGTATTTTAAGAGAATGGGCTGCAATTTTTTATTTATTTTTGATCAAATATTAGATGTTTAAAAACTTTTCATTTTTAACTTTTGTAATTTCTGAGTAACTTTTTTTTGCTAAATATAATGATTCGACTGTTTCAAACTTAGATATTAAAAGTTCGGAAAAAGTTTCTAATGAATTTCTAAGAAACATATTTTTTTTGACGAAAAAGAAAATTATTTTTTTCAAAATTCAAATCAAAATTGAAAATTAAGGTTTTAGTTGAAATTTAAAAGCCAATGGAATGCAACAACTAAATTTTTAATAAAAAAAAAATGGTCATTCTATAAAAAAATTCTTCACTCACAATATATCGTAAATTAAATGAAAAATTAGCATACCAAACTACCCCCTAAAAATATTTAATAGGCATAATAAATGATTTAACATCTTTTTTTCGATATTTAAAAAATAACTACTAAAAAAAATCCAGCCTTAAAAATTACAGTTTTCTAGAATTTAATTTCTGAAGATTTAACTTTTTTTTTCTATATTTAAAAAATAACCACTAAAAAAACCAGCCTTAAAAATTACAGTTTTCTAGAATTCAATTTCTGAAGAACAGCAACAGCAAAAATAATTAAAAATATTTAATATGCATAATAAAAATGATTTAACATCTTTTTTTCTGTATTTAAAAAATAACCAATAAAAAAAGCTAGCCTTAAAAATTACAGTTTTCTAGAATTTAATTTCTGAAGAACAGCAACAGCACAAATAATTAAAAATATTTAATATGCATAATAAAAAATGATTTACCATATTTTTTTCTGTATTTAAAAAATAACAACTAAAAAAAGCTAGCCTTAAAAAATTACAGTTTTGTAGAATTTAATTTCTGAAGAAAAGCAACAGCACAAATAATTTAAAATATTTAATATGCATAATAAAAATGATTTACAATGTTTTTTTCTGTATTTAAAAAATAACCACTAAAAAAATCAAGCCTTAAAAATTACAGTTTTCTAGAATTCAAATTCTGAAGAACAGCAACAGCACAAATAATTAAAAATATTTAATATGCATTATAAAAATGATTTAACATCTTTTTTCTATATTTAAAAAATAACCACTAAAAAAACCAGCCTTAAAAATTACAGTTTTCTAGAATTCAATTTCTGAAGAACAGCAACAGCAAAAATAATTAAAAATATTTAATATGCATAATAAAAATGATTTAACATCTTTTTTCTATATTTAAAAAATAACCACTAAAAAAATCAAGCCTTAAAAATTACAGTTTTCTAGAATTCAAATTCTGAAGAACAGCAACAGCACAAATAATTAAAAATATTTAATATGCATTATAAAAATGATTTAACATCTTTTTTCTATATTTAAAAAATAACCACTAAAAAAACCAGCCTTAAAAATTACAGTTTTCTAGAATTCAATTTCTGAAGAACAGCAACAGCAAAAATAATTAAAAATATTTAATATGCATAATAAAAATGATTTAACATCTTTTTTTCTGTATTTAAAAAATAACCAATAAAAAAAGCTAGCCTTAAAAATTACAGTTTTCTAGAATTTAATTTCTGAAGAACAGCAACAGCACAAATAATTAAAAATATTTAATATGCATAATAAAAAATGATTTACCATATTTTTTTCTGTATTTAAAAAATAACAAATAAAAAAAGCTAGCCTTAAAAAATTACAGTTTTGTAGAATTTAATTTCTGAAGAAAAGCAACAGCACAAATAATTTAAAATATTTAATATGCATAATAAAAATGATTTACAATGTTTTTTTCTGTATTTAAAAAATAACCACTAAAAAAATCAAGCCTTAAAAATTACAGTTTTCTAGAATTCAAATTCTGAAGAACAGCAACAGCACAAATAATTAAAAATATTTAATATGCATTATAAAAATGATTTAACATCTTTTTTCTATATTTAAAAAATAACCACTAAAAAAACCAGCCTTAAAAATTACAGTTTTCTAGAATTCAATTTCTGAAGAACAGCAACAGCAAAAATAATTAAAAATATTTAATATGCATAATAAAAATGATTTAACATCTTTTTTCTATATTTAAAAAATAACCACTAAAAAAATCAAGCCTTAAAAATTACAGTTTTCTAGAATTCAAATTCTGAAGAACAGCAACAGCACAAATAATTAAAAATATTTAATATGCATTATAAAAATGATTTAACATCTTTTTTCTATATTTAAAAAATAACCACTAAAAAAACCAGCCTTAAAAATTACAGTTTTCTAGAATTCAATTTCTGAAGAACAGCAACAGCAAAAATAATTAAAAATATTTAATATGCATAATAAAAATGATTTAACATCTTTTTTTCTGTATTTAAAAAATAACCAATAAAAAAAGCTAGCCTTAAAAATTACAGTTTTCTAGAATTTAATTTCTGAAGAACAGCAACAGCACAAATAATTAAAAATATTTAATATGCATAATAAAAAATGATTTACCATATTTTTTTCTGTATTTAAAAAATAACAAATAAAAAAAGCTAGCCTTAAAAAATTACAGTTTTGTAGAATTTAATTTCTGAAGAAAAGCAACAGCACAAATAATTTAAAATATTTAATATGCATAATAAAAATGATTTACAATGTTTTTTTCTGTATTTAAAAAATAACCACTAAAAAAATCAAGCCTTAAAAATTACAGTTTTCTAGAATTCAAATTCTGAAGAACAGCAACAGCACAAATAATTAAAAATATTTAATATGCATTATAAAAATGATTTAACATCTTTTTTCTATATTTAAAAAATAACCACTAAAAAAACCAGCCTTAAAAATTACAGTTTTCTAGAATTCAATTTCTGAAGAACAGCAACAGCAAAAATAATTAAAAATATTTAATATGCATAATAAAAATGATTTAACATCTTTTTTCTATATTTAAAAAATAACCACTAAAAAAATCAAGCCTTAAAAATTACAGTTTTCTAGAATTCAAATTCTGAAGAACAGCAACAGCACAAATAATTAAAAATATTTAATATGCATTATAAAAATGATTTAACATCTTTTTTCTATATTTAAAAAATAACCACTAAAAAAACCAGCCTTAAAAATTACAGTTTTCTAGAATTCAATTTCTGAAGAACAGCAACAGCAAAAATAATTAAAAATATTTAATATGCATAATAAAAATGATTTAACATCTTTTTTTCTGTATTTAAAAAATAACCAATAAAAAAAGCTAGCCTTAAAAATTACAGTTTTCTAGAATTTAATTTCTGAAGAACAGCAACAGCACAAATAATTAAAAATATTTAATATGCATAATAAAAAATGATTTACCATATTTTTTTCTGTATTTAAAAAATAACAACTAAAAAAAGCTAGCCTTAAAAAATTACAGTTTTGTAGAATTTAATTTCTGAAGAAAAGCAACAGCACAAATAATTTAAAATATTTAATATGCATAATAAAAATGATTTACAATGTTTTTTTCTGTATTTAAAAAATAACCACTAAAAAAATCAAGCCTTAAAAATTACAGTTTTCTAGAATTCAAATTCTGAAGAACAGCAACAGCACAAATAATTAAAAATATTTAATATGCATTATAAAAATGATTTAACATCTTTTTTCTATATTTAAAAAATAACCACTAAAAAAACCAGCCTTAAAAATTACAGTTTTCTAGAATTCAATTTCTGAAGAACAGCAACAGCAAAAATAATTAAAAATATTTAATATGCATAATAAAAATGATTTAACATCTTTTTTCTATATTTAAAAAATAACCACTAAAAAAATCAAGCCTTAAAAATTACAGTTTTCTAGAATTCAAATTCTGAAGAACAGCAACAGCACAAATAATTAAAAATATTTAATATGCATTATAAAAATGATTTAACATCTTTTTTCTATATTTAAAAAATAACCACTAAAAAAACCAGCCTTAAAAATTACAGTTTTCTAGAATTCAATTTCTGAAGAACAGCAACAGCAAAAATAATTAAAAATATTTAATATGCATAATAAAAATGATTTAACATCTTTTTTTCTGTATTTAAAAAATAACCAATAAAAAAAGCTAGCCTTAAAAATTACAGTTTTCTAGAATTTAATTTCTGAAGAACAGCAACAGCACAAATAATTAAAAATATTTAATATGCATAATAAAAAATGATTTACCATATTTTTTTCTGTATTTAAAAAATAACAAATAAAAAAAGCTAGCCTTAAAAAATTACAGTTTTGTAGAATTTAATTTCTGAAGAAAAGCAACAGCACAAATAATTAAAAATATTTAATATGCATAATAAAAAATGATTTAACATCTTTTTTTCTATATTTAAAAAATAACCACTAAAAAAACCAGCCTTAAAAATTACAGTTTTCTAGAATTCAATTT
Organism: Leptodirus hochenwartii; assembly: GCA_947310635.1. Taxonomy (NCBI): domain Eukaryota; kingdom Metazoa; phylum Arthropoda; class Insecta; order Coleoptera; family Leiodidae; genus Leptodirus; species Leptodirus hochenwartii. Next base: position 2,823,398 of record OX371179.1, read on the forward strand.
CTGAAGAACAGCAACAGCACAAATAATTAAAAATATTTAATAATATGCATAATAAAAATGATTTAACATTTTTTTTTCTGCATTTAAAAAATAGCCAGTAAAAAAAGCGCCGCCTCGAGTATTCGATTGAATTTCGGATATTTCGAATCGTAATTTCGAACCACCGCGTATATACACACATATATCGTCATAAGTGAAGCCTCCGCATATATAATGGCATCGTGTGCGTTCGCATTTGGTTTGTTGTTCTTCTTTTCCGGTTGACATATACCATATAAGAAGATAGCAGCTTTTATATGTGGATTAAGACAATCATTACATCGATAATAATCAATAATACGTACGTAAAAGAAGAAAGCACTTTTAGTGTTAATATTGCACTCTATGCGATATAAAATGGAAACGCTGTAGATAGAAAAAGACGCGAATATTCTACAGCACGTTCCAACGAAATGTAAAACATTTCTAGGTACATTTTGCAAAATTTTACCGAAAAAAAAAAGTTTTTTGAACCAACGATAATTAAAAATGAGTAACACAAATCGAAATAAATTTCTGTTCGAAAATATTAATGCCACATCCTGTATATAATCAAATGTGTTTTTTTTCGCTACAGTCCATCAACTGTTATTTTATCTTCCACAATCGACACTCCGTCAAAAAATCATTTTATATCTTCAGGCTTTAATGCTTTGTTGGTTTCCACTTCTAGATCGTGCACGTGTTAATATTATCGCCTGTCTCGTCAATTGTCACGCAGAAATAAGGGCCTCGGACGATTGAAAAATAAAAAATAAAGCGGCACTACTTCGTGGCTGTCCTAAACCTTCTTGTACGCGCGAAAACGATAAAGATTCGGTTCGGTCGATTTGTGGTCATTTTTTACGTCTTTGAGTGTATATGTGCAACATGAAATGTGCATTAATTGTCTTGTAGCAAATTGAAAGTACGCATTGATAATTTAATTATTTTTTACGTGCGAGACGTGTCTTGTGCATTCACGCTGATGTTGCGGCTTTGCTAAAGTAATAAATCCTTTCATATCGCTTGTAATACGATAAATTCTATTATGATTTTTGTACTGAAAAATATTTACTGAACTAATTGACTTTTGGATTAATATTACAAAAATATATAGAAAATACTACCTACTAATTTTGTTTTATAATGGGATTTTTTTTTCAAAAAAATATATAAAAAATACTACCTATTAGTATTTTTAAATATAGGATTTTTTTCCAACAAAAATATATAGAAAATGCTACCTATTAATATATTTTTATTATGGGAGTTTTCTTTTCTTCAAAAATGGGATTTTTTTAAGTGAATTTTTATTTTTACTTTGCCTTTAATTTTTATGCATTGCCGTTTTATTTATAACAGCAATAGCAACTATTTTTTCCAACTTAAAATTTTAATTTTAACATAACTAATTTTTAAAGCCATTTAAAGACTTAGTCGAATATAAAATTTTTACTGAACTAATTAACTTTTGGATTAATATTACAAAAACATAGAAAATACCACCCATTTTTTTTTTAATCATGAGAATTTACTTTTTAAAAAAAAAAACAGAAAATACTATATATTATTATTTTTTATTATGGGAATTTTTTTTTCTTCAAAAAATGGGATTTTTTTAAGTGAATTTTTATTTTTACTTTGCCTTTAATTTTTATGCATTGCCGTTTTATTTATAACAGCAATAGCAACTATTTTTTCCAACTTAAAATTTTAATTTTTAACATAACTAATTTTTAAAGCCATTTAAAGACTTAGTCGAATATAAAATTTTTACTGAACTAATTAACTTTTGGATTAATATTCCAAAAACATAGAAAATACTACCTATTTTTTTTCTAATCATGAGAATTTACTTTAAAAAAAAAAAACAGAAAATACTATATATTATTATTTTTTATTATGGGATTTTTTTTTTCTTCAAAAAATGGGATTTTTTTAATTGAATTTTTATTTTTTCTATGCCTTTAATTTTTATGCATTGTCGTTTTATTTATAACAGCAATAGCAACAATTTTTTTTCCAAATTAAAATTTTTATTTTTAATATAACTAATTTTTAAAGCCATTTAAAGACTTAGTCGAATATAAAATTTTTACTGAACTAATTAACTTTTAGATTAATATTCCAAAAACATAGAAAATACTAACTATTTTTTTTCTAATCATGAGAATTTACTTTTTAAAAAAAAAACAGAAAATACTATATATTATTATTTTTTATTATGGGAATTTTTTTTTCTTCAAAAAATGGGATTTTTTTAATTGAATTTTTATTTTTACTATGCCTTTAATTTTTATGCATTGCCGTTTTATTTATAACAGCAATAGCAACAATTTTTTTCCAACTTTAAATTTTTATTTTTAATATAACTAATTTTTAAAGCCATTTAAGGACTTAGTCGAATATAAAATTTTTACTAAACTAATTGACTTTTGGATTAATATTACAAAAGCATATAGAAAATACTACCTACTAATTTTGTTTTATAATGGGATTTTTTTTTCAAAAAAATATATAAAAAAACTACCTATTAGTGTTTTTAAATGTAGGATTTTTTTCCAAAAAAAATATATAGAAAATGCTACCTATTAATATATTTTTATTATGGGAGTTTTCTTTTCTTGAAAAATGGAATTTTTTTAATTGAATTTTTATTTTTACGATGCCTTTAATTTTTATGCATTGCCGTTTTATTTATAACAGCAATAGCAACAATTTTTTTCCAACTTAAAATTTTTATTTTTAATATAACTAATTTTTAAAGCCATTTAAGGACTTAGTCGAATATAAAATTTTTACTGAACTAATTGACTTTTGGATTAATATTACAAAAGCATATAGAAAATACTACCAATTTTTTTTTTTAAATAATAATGGGAATTTACTTTTTTTCAAAAAAAACATAGTATTATTATTTTTTATTATGGGAATTTTTTTTTCTTCAAAAAATGGGATTTTTTTAATTGAATTTTTATTTTTACCATGCCTTAACTTTTATGCACTGCCGTTTAATTAAAAAATTTAAATCGATAAATGAATAAATAATATCTGAAGAAAATTGTTGATTTTAATGGCATTTTTACTTACTCAATAATCGTCTACTAAATTTTCTTTCTAGTTTATTATTTGATTATTACAAAAATAATTTGACTTATTAATAATTGACTTAGCAATTTGACTTCTGAATTAATAATTAAAAAATGTACAAAAAAATCGAACGTTTTAACTCAACAACAAAAAAAGAAATAACACCAAAAGAACTGTTTTTTTTTTTTTTAATATCACGACAGCAACTATTTTTTTTAATTGTTAAAATTTATATTAAAATTTTAATTTTTATTATAACTAATTTTTATAGTCATTTAAGAACTTAGTCGACGATTTTAATGATATTTTGTACTCAACTGATTTTGAAAGCCGCTTTTAATTTATCATTATAAAATTTTACTATTTTATCTACTAGATTTTTACAAAAAAAAAAATATTAAGCTTCAAAATTTATGTTTTCAAAAATATATTTAAATGAACTTTTAAATATATCAATTATCGCTTATATATATATATATAAATAAAAACGATATCATTGCTCTAAGAATTTTTTTTGAAACTACATTTTTCATGATTATGTTTTTTCGATACATTTTCTTGATAAAAATTTGAAATTTGCATTAAGAAGTATAAACAATTTTATGAAAATTGTTATATAATTTTATGAAAATGCGAAAACATTACAAACATGTTTAAAAATATAAAAACTCAATTTTCCGGAAAATTCCGGCACATTATAATATTGGACATTGGCCATTTTTCTACCAAGGTACAGATAAATAAATGATTTTTTTTTTTATTATAATAATGCACACTACCCCTTAATATTTACATAATAGTAAAATATTGTGCAATGCGAATTAATTGTTTTAAACTCTCGAAGAATTTGTTGCTGTGATGTAAATTATAAACACGTGTTGCGTGCAAAATTTCTAATCAAACTATTAATTTATAATTATGCTAATTTTGTGCACATATGATACGTATAGATCGAAAACAAATGTGCAATAAATTTTCGTAAATTGATTCGATTTTATCTAAAGCCTAATTGCAATTCAACAGCTGTTTATTATTATATTACGTAATTGTTTCAATTAGAAACTTTTAAAATAAATTTGAAGTCGAGTTTATATTCGCAAGCATTTTTCCAGAAATGATCATAAATATATATTGCATTTTATCGAGAAAATTGTACGATCTAATTTTTTTTTCACCGTTTTTTTTGCACTAGATTAAATTTCTGGTATTTTACATTTTTACATTTTTATCACAAAACAATAATTTTTTAATTATTAATTTACGTGACAAAATAATTGTCTATATGTACTAAAATAATAAAAACTTTGATCTTAATAAAATCATTTTAATGATTTTTTTTTCACTTAATTCTGATTTTTGCGAAAAAAATATTTTTTAGAAGGCTATATTTTTATTTATTTTTCATAATAAATAAAATTTTCAACATACAAAATTTTTTTAATTATAAAATATTATTTAACTAATAGAAAGGTTAAAAATATTTTTTATAAGACTTGGTGTTTATATATAAAATATATAAATAAATATTTAAAAAAAATATTTTATCATTCCAAAAAAAAAAGATTTACATGATTTTTGATGTTTTATAAAATCGAATCACGAATTTTTTTAATTTAATATTTTTGACGAAAGTGCATGGTTTAAAAAAACTATATACAAAATTCGGTAAGACAAACAATAAATTTGGTAAATCCATAAAAATTGCGCAAAATATATCATAGATGGCGCTACGTTCAATTAATGTATTTCTCTTTGTCAATTATGGATTTACAATTTTTAATGAGCAAAAATGTTTTTTAAAACGTTTTAAATGTTCAATCTTAACTTCATAAGTATTTTGTAACATCTGATTTATTGTAGGAGATGGAAGTTGGTTAGTTATAAAAGGTATATCAGAAGGAAAGTCGCAAACGTTCGCCTTAAAATCATTCGATTAAACAAATAAAAAATTACGAATTATTCCGGTATAATTAAAATGCATTTTCTTTTCTAGTTTGAGAATAAAAATAAAACAATACCATATTATTTTATTAATACAAAAAAAGAGCATTTATAATAATATTATTAACAATACAGTTAATTATAATAAATACCTCGTATTATCCAGCATATAAAAAAAAAAAATCTAATAGTTACTAGGTATTGTTTCTACACAAAAACTATTGTTGTTATAAAATTTATGCACTTCTAAATTGTTTAATTTTAATAGTAGTAATTACCCAGCGCAAGGTTAAGAATGTGATGAATTTACGTCTTCTTTACACGAGCGAAGATAAAAACAATGGGACGTTTAATTGTGTCTTGAAATTCTAAATTATGAACGATGAGAAAACGAACGCTTAATCACGGAATTTGTAATAAAATACGTGGAAGAGTTAAAGCTCGTGCCCAGACCTGAAATTGTAATTAATTTACATTATAAAGTTTTATCAGATTGTTTTTTTTAAATTATTTTCCACGCCTCACACCCGTATAATGGCTACACTCCACATACATGTGCCTTCAGTATTCTTTTTCTAATACCCAAGATTCTTAAAATCTGCTCATTTTCTACGAATGTCTCTAATAATGTGAAATAATAATTCTAGCGTTATTTCTTGTAAAATTCATTTTACGATTTAATAACGAATTTGATTTTGTTATTGTTTTATTCAACTTTAACGAGAAAATATTCCATTACATGTTAAATTGTATTGCGGTTAATGAGAAATGATTATCTTTAATGATGTAAGTGTAATATCCCATTATTGTTAAGAAAATACAAGCTCACTTTCATTATTTATTACTAGCAGAAATGGATATTATACGTTATAAGAAGAATTGTTTTTGCAGATAAAAAAATTAAACAGTAAAATCAATTTTCGATGTAACTTTGGTTGCCTTGGTTTAGACGTTATATAAATTTTAATTTTTAGAGGAATCTGTATTATCGACTGTATGAAGAAGGAATCTGTATTATCGACTGTATGAAGTGATGTTTTAAAAGAAAATGTTTGTTTCGCAAGAAAATAGTTGCGAGGAATGATTTTTCTTTGCTTAAAAAAAATTTGATAAAGAAAAATGATATTGCGAAAGAGTTTGAATGTCAAAAAAGACACTATATATTTTTTAAGCACCAATTTATAAAAGTTGCATGATAGTAGGGTTGCCTAGTGTAACTTTTGAAGCGAACTTATTTGTTTTAACAATTTTTGGCCATGTATTATAAAATTTTTAATGTTTCAACAATTAATTAAAATATATACGTTAAGTTTTAGTTGGAAATAAAATAAAATAAATATAAAATCTAATTTGTTGAGAAAAATCACAAAATAGAATATTTTAAAATAAATATTGTTCAGTTTTAAGCCGAATTTTTAAAAATTTATAATTTTTTCTAGCAAAATTTCACCAAAATGCTGGCAAACTAGAAAATTTATTTTCCATACTGAGCAGACAATTTATGATTATAAAAAAAATGTTGTTTAGGATTTTATAAAAGATAAAAGAAAATGATCATTTTTACAACAGCGTGGAAAAATATAGCGAAGAATAATTAAATAAAATTCAATTAATTAATTTAACGTACAAGTGCTAATCTTAGTTTTTAAAAATTAATTTTCAATTATTAACCTTTAAAAAAATCAATATAACCAAAACAAATTGCAAATGTTCCCAAAAACACCCGACAAGCAATCCTGCGTAAAAACCGCACTACGATTTTTTTAAACATTTGAAAAAATACGATTTAATTAGTTTACTAAAATATAAATTACATAGTAAGTTAACGTAAATTTTTTTAATGAAAGTTATTAAGAAATTTAATGATACGCACAGATTGGAATTGACAATTATGAACTACATTTGTTTTTTTGAATATTATAATATTTTCTTTATTAATAAAAAAAAAAATTAAATTAAAAAAAAATAGAAATAACACAAGTGCAATTTACGGGGAAAAAAAAAATCGCATTTAAAACGACTGCGAATATGTTTTGATCGTGTTGGGTGAGCGGAGTATAAAGAAAGCGATTTATTTAGCTGCATTAAAATAAATATCCGGCATTTGCGCTTTTTCTATCCAATCCAATGCAGTTGTGTTCACTTGCGGTTTTATATCCATAAATCATTACTTCCTATAAAGAGCTGCTGGACTCGCTCGAGGAATGTTATCGATGAATTGAAGCGGTTCTAAGCGGTAAATAGTTGCTTGAATATTTCACGGAAATACGAACATAAAATATCGTTTTTTATGCACATATTTGCTGTAATAATGCGGATTGAAAATTGTACGAATTTATTATTGAAGACATATTGTAAAAAAAAATTAACAATTGATTTTTTTTAAGCAAATTAATGAAGTAACATTTTTATATATGTTGATTTAATTATATGCTAATAAGATACAGTTTTACTGCTAAAATAAATAAGAAAATTGGTACGACATTAAGGCATTCTATTTCGCATAAAATTCTAAAAAGATTTTTCAAAAAAAAAAATTCGAAATTAATTAAAAATCGATTTTTGTGCACGCAAATGCATAGTCGAATATATAACAGAATTTACCTCAAATTTTCGGTAGTTTTAAAATATTTTTTTTTTACGATTATTAAAATGATTCAGCTTCTATTTGAGTTTGCTCAATTTTCGTATTTTTTTCTTGAAGAATTTTTGTCCACGCGACTTTTTTTCGCCAATTTGGAATTAAGATGTGATTCAGTTCATCGAGATTTAATATTTCGTATTCTTCTGATTTTTTATTTTTTATTATAAATAAATACGATGTAATTGTTTTTAACGTGACTTTTTGTTAAGAGCTTACATAAAAAAATCTAACGATAGAACGATAAATTAAACCAAATTTATTTCTTCTTATTTATTTTTTATATTCTTTTTCATTAATCTTCGTCTGTTTTTGTCTTTTATTTAAATTTATTTTCATAAGAGCGGAATTCATGATTATTTTTTGAAATTTAACAACTGCTCTAAATTCTACACAATTTCTTCAAAAATATCTACAGGATCGCACAAAATTTTTCCAAATAAACGAATTTCTTTCATTTTGCCTTTAGTTATGTATCAAAATTTGAAGTCGTGAAAAAATGTTAAAGGGGAGCTTATTTAGTAGCCAGAAATACATTTTCTAAATTTGTTGTAAATTTTAAAATATATTAAAATACGGTATTAATTAATTAAATTTGTTAAAAACATATTTATGTAGTATTCAATTTAATTATTCAATGTTCAGTTAAACATAAGTCTTCTAATACACCCTGTGTATGTAAAATGATATTTATTTTTGATTTATAAATAAATTTAGAAATAATAGATATTCGAATGTTTGATCCACCTTGTATATATCATCGTCATTGAATTATATATTAAAAAATAATTTTTTAATGCTATGAACGAAATAGAATTTTATTTGTTTTAATTGGGCAAAAAATTAAAAAATAAACTGGAAAAATGCGTTGAAAAAGTGTTGATATAATTTTTAAAAAAATTAACCATACAAACGTAGTAGCTATAAAATAAACCGAATATAAATTTAACAATAAATTTGTTACTTTTAATGTTTTTGCCAATAAAGTTAATGTCAATTTGATGTCATAATAACAACAATGTATAATTATGAGGAAATAAGAAAATTTAATATCTTATTTATTGTTCAATAGATAATAAATAATAACTTTGTTCGTTTGTTTAATTACCACTTTCAATTGCCAACTGAAATATAAACGAAGATATTTCCTTCGAAAATATTTTTGCAAACAACATTTAAAAAAAGCCTGAAGTCAAATGCACGAGGAAATGTAAAAGTGAAATTTATTTAGCAGATTTAGTAATTAATTCTGAATTTTTTACAAGTTAAACAGTTTTACGATTTATCAATAAATAAATATTGTTACTATTTTTTCGACCACTGTGTTTAATTATACAATTCTTTGAAAAAAAAATTTGATTAAAAAAAATGCGAGCTTATGTCAGGTCACTAAATCTAAAAATGTTTATTATATTATGTTAAAAAATTAAGTTTGACTTTTATTCGTTTGTTACGAAAAATCTGCCTACTATATTCAGTATAGGCATTTTAGATATTAATATTTCAAAAAAAAATTTGAATTGTCAAAATCGAGACTAATGTGATTTAAGGGCTTCATCTATTTTTTTTTTCAATATCGAAAATATTGTTTTTTTACAATTTTTCTGTAAAATGATAAAATTGGATGAAGTTTAATTTAATATGTAAAATGCCTAAGTTTCGAATCCATTTTTTTCACCCTGTATAAGTGAGATTCAAATACGAACATTTTTGTTGAGAAATTTCTACGGGTTAAGCGTATATAATTTTTTTTAATATTATTGGATAAATTCTGCAAAATATTAAATTTCAAATATAATTGTATTTAATAATTTTTTTCTATATAAGTAATTAAATATTTTTTGATATTGCGGGAAGTTGTTTTGAATTTGTTTTTCAGTATATAAAAAAAAAAAAAGTTTCACCAAAAATATTTTGCTAGAAATTTGCTTTTTTCTATTTGGTTAAAATTTTTATTCGTAATCGATTTATCAAGTATTATCGACGCCATTCTGTTGCGGACAGTTTTTTGCGTTAATGCTATAAGTTTTACTTTTTTATTAAAATTTTAAAAATTAATTCTTACTAAAAATTCGATATTTTTACCTATTTTAAATGGACCCGCGCTGAAAATTATTTTGAATTATTAGCGTTTTAGTTTTTGATATTATTTCAAGAAACTTTATGCGGAAGTAAAAAAACAAACAAAAAAAAACAAAATAAAAAAAAAACGTTGCAACGAATTTTGAACGAATTTAGTGTTTTGAAGCAATTAAATAAAGTCCACCCTGTACATTAATGATAAATTATTTTTTTTCTATAAATTTCGGTATTAAAAAAAATAGAAAATATGAAACTGTTATAGAAGAATATTTTCCGATAAGTGAAAGTACAAATTAAATGTATGAAAATTTAAAATAATGCAATTTTTTTAAAAACTTGGAAAAAAATTGCAACTTAAAAAAAAACGCAAATTTTTTTAAAACTTATAAAAAATCAAAAGCTATGCAAAATACGCATTTTGTATATAATTTAGTCTTTAATAATATTGAAAAATTAATAAACTAGTTAAAATGATATATGAATTTGAAAAATATATACATCAGAATTTTCAAAATGTCACAAATAAAATTGAATATGCTAAAAATATATGTCAATTTAGAGGAAAATAATGAAACAAGAAAATATAAAATGGTGTATAAATACATTTTGGATTGTATAAAATATATTTTGATGCCACATACTACAAAAAAAAATTATATATATATATCATTTCCAAATAAGATCTGTTCTTGACTAAGAAGTTGCTTCTTTCTGATGGATTTATTTCATCACATTGCTGAACTCGTTCAATGTTATCTCATTCATTGCGCCAATTTGCCGCACGTAATCGTAATAATGGCCTGCCGAATTATGTGCTCTACCTTCTTCCACCTTATGGCACGTCTACAATAAATCAACAAGCCGCGCGTAATTCCTGTACGCATATATACTTCGCCTGGAAATACCGCACGAAACTAGCAAATGAAAGCGGAATCAACGAAAAGTTCGTCAGTGATATTAGGATATTTGCGAAACTAGTAAATGAAAGAGGAATCAACGAAGAGTTCGTCAGATTTCAGTGAAATTAGTCATCAAAAAAAAAAATTAAAATTAAAAAAATCGAAAAATTAAGACTTTTTTTAAACAAAAATGATTCCGATATTTTGTGGACGTGTATTTCTAAATTCCAATTCGACAATGGCAGTACTGCCAACGGCGAAGAATACACCACTATACCACCGAGGCGAACAATACCCAACAACAGACAAACCACTTTTGATAATAATTAGCAATCGACTTCGATTCGTTCTGTAGATAGTACCGCGCAACGGTACCACATTGGTACCACCATGAGGCATTTGATGGTCCAAGCATCCAAGTGGTATTGCAGGAGGTTATGTCACGGCGATATCAAAAGCGTTGGCATGTAAGAAAGACGACTAGTAGTACTACTACCCGGACCCGTGCAGTCTGCATTATGTAATAATAGTACCGATCCATGGGACCACTCTTTAATATATGCAGCAGTATGTGATATTAAATTGTGGTTTTGCGGTTTGGTGGAATTGTAAGGTTATGAGCGATGGTGGTACTATTTTTATTTCAATTTAGGAATCGTGTGGATGAATTATTGCACAATTTCGAATATTTGTGGAAAGTCAAATATTTTAAAAACTGCCTAGATTGTTGAAATTTAATGAAAAAGCAAAATGTTATGTTTTGTAAAAAATAAATTATAAGACTATAGCCAGGGAGTTTGAACTGAAACACTCTGTATATATATATACATATATATATATATATATATATATATAATGAAATTGATTTCAAAAATTCTAAAAAATTACTGGAGGAAATGATATACGTGATAGTGGTACTGCATCGGTACTATTTTTATAAAATTAGTTTTTATACTGCATTGGTACTATTTTTTATAAAAAAAAAATTATTTCAATTAAAGAATCGTGTCGATGAATTATTGCACAATTTCGAATATTTGTGGAAAGTCAAATATTTTAAAAACTGCCTTGATTGTTGAAATTTAATGAAAAAGCAAAATGTTATGTTTTGTAAAAAATTAATTATAAGACTATAGCCAGGGAGTTTTAACTGAAACACTCTGTATATATATATAATAAAATTAATTTCAAAAATTCTAAAAAATCACTGGACGAAGTGATATACGTGATAGTGGTACTGTATTGGTACTATTTTTATAAAATTTGTTTTTATACTGCATTGGTACTATTTTTATAAAAAATATATATATTTCAATTAAAGAATCGTGTCAATGAATTATTGCACAATTTCGAATATTTGTGGAAAGTCAAATATTTTAAAAACTGCCTAGATTGTTGAAATTTAATGAAAAAGCAAAATGTTATGTTTTGTAAAAAGTTAATTATAAGACCATAGCCAGGGAGTTTTAACTGAAACACTCTGTATATATATATACATATATATATATATATAATAAAATTGATTTCAAAAATTCTAAAAAATTATTGGACGAAATGATATACGTGATAGTGGTACTATGGTACTGCATTGGTACTATTTTTATAAAATTTGTTTTTATACTGCATTGGTACTATTTTTTTATAAAAAAAAAATTATTTCAATTAAAGAATCGTGTCGATGAATTATTGCACAATTTTGAATATTTGTGGAAAGTCAAATATTTTAAAAACTGCCTAGATTGTTGAAACTTAATGAAAAAGCAAAATGTTAGTTTTAAAAAAAATTAATTATAAGATTATAGCCAGGGAGTTTTAACTGAAACACTCTGCATATATATATATACATATATATATATAATAAAATTGATTTCAAAAATTCTAAAAAATTACTGGACGAAATGATATACGTGATAGTGGTACTGCATTGGTACTATTTTTATAAAATTTGTTTTTATACTGCATTGGTACTATTTTTATATAAAAAAAATTTATTTCAATTAAAGAATCGTGTCGATGAATTATTGCACAATTTCGAATATTTGTGGAAAGTCAAATATTTTAAAAACTGCCTAGATTGTTGAAATTTAATGAAAAAGCAAAATGTTATGTTTTGTAAAAAATAATTATAAGACTATAGCCAGGGAGTTTTAACTGAAACACTCTGTATATATATATACATATATATATAATAAAATTGATTTCAAAAATTCTAAAAAATTACTGGAGGAAATGATATACGTGATAGTGGTACTGTATTGGTACTATTTTTATAAAATTTGTTTTTATACTGCATTGGTACTTTTTTTATAAAAAAAAAATTATTTCAATTAAAGAATCGTGTCGATGAATTATTGCACAATTTCGAATATTTGTGGAATGTCAAATATTTTAAAAACTGCCTAGATTGTTGAAATTTAGTGAAAAAGCAAAAGTTATGTTTTGTAAAAAATAATTATAAGACTATAGCCAGGGAGTTTTAACTGAAACACTCTGTATATATGTATATATATATATATATATATATATATATATATATATATATAATAAAATTGATTTCAAAAATTCTAAAAAATTACTGGAGGAAATGATATGCGTGATAGTGGTACTGTATTGGTACTATTTTTATAAAATTAGTTTTTATACTGCATTGGTACTATTTTTATAAAAAAAAAATATATTTCAATTAAAGAATCGTGTCAATGAATTATTGCACAATTTCGAATATTTGTGGAATGTCAAATATTTAAAAAACTGCCTAGATTGTTGAAATTGAATGAAAAAGTAAAATGTTATGTTTGGTAAAAAAATAATTATAAGACTATAGCCAGGGAGTTTTAACTGAAACACTCTGTATATATATATACATATAGTTAGTTAAAGAGTCCGCAATCCTAAAGATTGGTTGGAAACAGCACGCCATGCCGATCTATCCTGAGCTAATCCCTTCATCTCCCTATAGCTATTCATCTCAACGTCTTCAACTATCTGACTCACATACTCCAATCTAGGCCTACCTACCCCTCTCTTTCCCTCCACTCTACCTTCTATGATCAATTGCATAATCCCCCCATGTCTAAGGATATGCCCTACTAATCTGTCTCTCCTACGTTGTAACACTCTCCAAATACTTCTCTTCTCCCCTACTAACTCTAGTACAGCTTCATTTGTTACTTTATCTTCCCAACCAATCCTCATCATCCTCCTATAACACCACATTTCAAGTGCTTCTAATCTACGCTTCTCTTCCTTTCCTATAGTCCACGCCTCACACCCGTACAGTGCTACACTCCAAACATATACCTTCAGTAATCTTTTTCTAATACCCAAGTCAATATTTGATCTTAAAATCTGTTCTTTTTCTACGAATGCCTTCCTACCCTGTGCTATCCTACACTTTATATCTACCTTGCTTCGATTATCTTTTGTGATTCTACTGCCTAAATAACAAAAATCTGACACTTCTTCGATTCTATTATCTCCTATTGTGATCCTCATTTTTCTACTGCATTCCTTTTTGTCACACCTCATCACTTTAGTTTTACCTATATTTATTTTCATGTTAAAATCCCTAGTCAATACTGCCTGCATACCATTCAATACCCTTTCTAATTTCTTTTCGCTTTCTTCCAATATAGCTATATCGTCGGCGAATCTCAGCATATATATTTTCTCTCCCTGTACATTCACACCTACACTATACTCTTCTTTTACTTTGTTTATTGCATCTTCTATATATAGATTAAATAATAACGGTGAGAGTGTACATCCCTGCCGAACTCCCTTCCCTATTTTTGCTACCTCTTCTTCCCCCTCAATTCTAACTAAGGCAGTTTGGTGTTTATATAAATTAAAAATTATTCTCCTATCCTTATAATCTATACCCGTTTCTTTTAAAATTCTAAACATTATGTCCCAATCTACATTGTCAAATGCCTTTTCTAAGTCTACAAAAGCTATGCAAGTTACCTTTCCTACCCTATTTCTTTTTTCTACTACCGTTCTTAGTGCTAGAATCGCCTCCCTCGTCCCTCTGTTTTTCCTAAAACCAAACTGATCTTCTCCTAGCCTTTCCTCTACTTTATTTTCTAATCTCCTATAAATAATCTTTAACAATATCTTCGATGCATGTGATAGTAGGCTAATGGTCCTATAGTTCTCACACAAATTAGCTCCTATTTTCTTCGGCATTGTTACTATTCTACTACGCTGAAAATCCTGTGGTACTTCTCCCTTCTCATATATTTTACAAACTAACCTGTATAATCGCTCCTGCATTTTTTCCCCTGCGTGTTTTATTAATTCGGCTGGTATCATATCAATCCCCGCTGCTTTGTTATTCCGTAAATCATTTAATGCTCTATGAAACTCTGACCTAAGTATGCTAGGACCTAAGTCATCCTCATCTATCTGTTCCACATTTTCTAGCTCCTCCATGTCCTGCCTACCTTTATATAAATCTTCAAGATACTCCTTCCATCTTCTAGCTTTTTCCTTATTTTCTGTGAGTTCCTTACCCTGCTTATCACATATAATGTTACCCTTTGGTTTTACTTTAGAAAAATGTGACTTAATTTTCCTGTAGCCCAAATCTACTTTACCTCTTCTCATATCCTCCTCAATATCCTCACAATTTCCTTTTATCCACTCTTCTTTCGCTAGCTTGCATTTCCTATTAATTAAGTTCCTTAGTTCCTTATATTTTTTCTGTCCTGCTTCTGTGTTTCCAATTTTAATTTTCCTTCTTGCTTCTATCATTTTAACTATTTCTTCCGTGATCCATTCCCTCCTACCTGCCCTTTTCTTTGTGCCTAATACTTCATTTGCTGCTGTAGTTAACCCATTTCTGATTTCCCTCCATTCGCAATCTATGTCGTTCCTAGATGTTCCATTAGCCATGATTTCTACTTTCTGCTTATACTTTTCACATACATCAGCTAATTTTAACCTATCGACATCTACTCTGACCTGTTTAGACTTCTGTAATTTCTTGAATTTGACCTCTGAGTCCAGGACTACTAAATTATGGTCATTATCAATATCTGCTCCAGGGTAACTCTTACAATTCTTAATCTGGTTCCTAAACCTCTCTTTAACCAGTATGTAATCTATCTGATACCTCCCTATATCTCCTGGCATTTTCCACGTATATATCCTGCGCTTGTGATTCTGAAAAAGCGTGTTTGCTACCACTAGCTTATTCCTAATACAAAACTCTACCAATCTATCCCCTCTATCATTACGTGTTCCTATTCCATATTCTCCTACTATTGAAACTTCCTTTCCCTTACCTACTACGGCATTCCAATCTCCGGTTACAATTAGATTATCCTGTCCTTTAACGTTTGCTAACCTAGATTCAATCTCCTCATAAATGGATTCTACCTCCTCATCATCGTGACTTGAAGTTGGCATATATACTTGCACTATAACTGTGTCCGTTGGCCTCGTGTCTAATCTAATAGTTATAATTCTATCACTAACTTGGCAATAACTCTTTACTCTACATATATATATATATATAATAAAATTGATTTCAAAAATTCTAAAAAATTACTGGAGGAAATGATAGGACGAAAAAGTAAAATGTTATTGTATGTTTTGTAAAAAATTAAGTATAAGAATATAACCAGTGAGTTTTAACTGAAGCACTATATATATATTAAGAAAAAATATATTTTCACTCGTATATTTTTTGTCAGGTTTATTTTTATATGTTCTTGTAAAAAAAATGTAATATACTATCAAATAATTTTTTTCCGTGTCTTTTTAGTGTATTTTCTTATGAACATTAAATATTTAACAAAAGAAACGTTAAAAATTTTCAATTGCAGAAAATTAATTAATGTCATATAATGAGATTTTCAGGCATTTATTAATATGATTATACAAAAAAATATTTCCGTAAATAATTATTAAGCCATATATTGGATTATTTCAATTATCCCATTAAACATTTTCGAAATTTCTTTAAAAAAAAAATTTTCTACACCGCACATTTCCCTTACATAAATCAAAATGAATCGTTACTTACATAAAATATTCAATGGTATTAGGAATTTTAGGCTTCTAGTGAGGAACATTTCTTCATATTCTTCATTTACTTAAGATACGATTACGAAATGAAATATCGAATCATAAAGCTAATGACTAAAAGTAATATTATTTGTACAGATTTTAATTGCTTAGTAAATAGTTAATATTATAATATTCTGTCACTAACGCTGATTGCAGAAATGTTGGGAAATTAGTTAACAAATATTATTTATTAAATATATACGGTTAATATTTATCTGGAAAATTGTACAAGCATGAGAAATGCCAACATTTTTACGTAATCAAATAAAATATCACTTAAAATGAAATTCTATTTAATATTAGATTTTAAAAAAGTCACCATTGATTTATTAACTTTTTTTTGTATTTCCTAGTTCGGTGATTTTAATTTCAAATTAATCCTTGATCTGATTTGATTTATTTAAGTGCTCAATTTGTTTTTAGATCAACATATTTTTTTTTTGCTAATTTGCGTTTGTCCAATTTTATCATTTGAATGCAAAATCATTTTTGTTGCTTTTATCCTTCGAATAATTAGACGCGAAAAAAATAAATTTAGATCATTATGATTTAAAAAAAAAATTGACTTGATTATTTATTTATTTTTTAAATAAAATTTTCTATTAAAAACATTTTGAATTCATTTTTTTATTCAAATTAATAAATTATTTTTTAGTTCTGCACTCCTTAAATTACATTTATCTTCATATTTCAATTTTTTGCGACAAAACTGATTTCTTTAAAAATTACTTAATACTCTTAAAAAAAAATCCGCCCAATTATAATTAATAATCTATTCACTTGGATTTTTTCTGAAACACCGACAATTTTATATCCATAAATCTAAGTAGGTACAATCTTTGAATTATTTTAATTATTTGAAAATCTTAAATTTTTTTTTACAAAAATATCGTAATATTTTTGACACAAATTAAGGAATGTTTAAATTATATAACGACATAATTTTATGGTAACAGCTATGTTGGTTTTTTTTTAAATTCTCAAAAATGTTTTTCATAAATTGCAAAAAAACTTCTACTTTGAGACATTGCCAAAAATAAACAGAGCATCGAAAAAAATTATCAAACCCCTCAATACCTAAGTTGGAATATTTTTAACAGCTGAGTGATAAATTTACATCACTGCACGTTGCGTATCTAAAAATTTCTTGACTTAAAAATTACGAAACACTTTTCAGTTTTACAATTTTGATTATATCAATAGCATTGAATATTGTTCCCAAACGTCATTAAAAATCACAAAATGGCAATATTTTCGACCAGAAAAATAAATTATAACACAAAAACATTTTACCGTTTTTTTTTAAATTTAATTCTTAATCGATTTTTTACCTTGTCTCGTCCAGCAAATTTAAATCTACATTATTAATAAAATCAGCCAAACTGCATTTCATAATTTTTCGCAATACAAAAAAAAAACTCATTGATTTCGAATGAGGATGTTATGTATTAAAATTATTACTTATTAGATTACGCAACATCTTTTTCTAGCTATAATCATTCATTTTTTTCGCATAAAATTTCGCTAGTTATAAATGCAATAAAAACGCTATAACTAACTTATTATTTACATATCTGCATTTCTGGAATAATGAGAAAAAGTGCAAATGTATAATTCTTTGCAAATATTCGTATTGTACTAATTAATTAATTAACTTCGCAAATTATATTATGGTCTAATTATTTCTGCTTCCATATCGTGAAATGTTTCTAGAAATTTAAATTTTAATACTACTTAAAATAGCTTTCTAAGCTGAATTTTCGTAAGATAATAAAAAAAAAATCTTATAATTAAAAAATATATATTTTATATTAAATTAAAAGCCGAAAAAAATTTTTTTTACAGTCCGTTGTTTCATGACAAACTTTCAAGAAATAAAAGTAACATTTAATAATTCTCAAGCAAAATTAATTAGTTCTTAAGTGAAAATGAATTAATTCGTTTTATTGAAGAACGTACAAATGTTATAAATTTATATCGTAATAAAAATAAAAATAATTGTTTGGAAAAACTGCTTGATTAATTATTATATATGAAAATTAGCGAAGTGTATTTTTTATATATAAAAAAAAAAATACGTATATTATTTCCTTTGAAAAAAAGTTATATTAAAACATTTACCGAATTTATATTATATGGAGTTTTCTTAAATTAAATTCGTAGTTTTTAATATAACGTTAAATCATTAATATATATAATTATAACACTCACATCATTTAAATATATTATTTAAATAATATATTTAAATATATTGTTATAATAAATATAATAAATACACAATCCATTCGTTCTTGTATTTTGTTTTTGCTGTAAGTTAATTAAACTGGACTAACAATAAAAAAAAACCGCCGAAGAATTAAAATCCGTTAATTAATTGTCTAATGGTACCATCGTCCGTTCAAAATCAGTGCAGTGCAACTTTTTATTACGAAATTAGTAAAAAATTAGTAAAAAAAGTTTATTATGAAATTGATCAAAATATCGCTCTCAAGCAAGAACTATTTTAAAATAAATTTTCTAAATTTAAGCCAATGTTTGATCATAAAAATTCTACGAATGCCTTACTATCTTGTACTATCCTACATTTTATATCTTCCTTTATAATCCTTCCGTAATAACAAAAGTCTGTCAATTCTATTCTAATCCTCATTTTTCGCTTTGGCACACCTCATCACTTCGATTTTACTAATATATATTATAATCCCTAGTCATTACTTCCCGCATACCATTTAATACCTGCTCTAAATTCCGCTCCCTATCTTCCAAGATAGCTAACTCTCACACCTACACTATACTCTTCTTTTACCTTGTTTATTGCATTATATATATAATTAAAAAATATTTTTTTACATATATATTTACGAACACAAACCTATTTTCGTCTACAAAAAAAAAATCGAACAAATTTGTTTTATATCTGTCCAATTGTCTATTATTAATCGATTGTCAACGCGTGATTTTTCATCACCGCCACTGGTTTTATTCGCTAATGTAGAGCACGAGAAGGGTGTGGTAGGCCACCACACTGACATTTTACAATCGATTCAACGCCTAAATAAATAATCGATAAAATATCGATTTCAGTTCGGTAGAAATTAAATATCTACCGAACCAATTCCGAATCTAATTTTCGCTCATTCTCACGACCTTGCCCTTTTTAACAAACATTTATTCTCTATTCGAATAAATATTACATACAGTCGAACATCTATATAAACCCTAATTTCAGCCGCTTTTTTATATAAAAAAAAATGGTTTTTTTTTTACTCACGGACAGTATAATCGCTATTTTGTTGGAAATAACGAGCTTTGGTAGAAAATTTGTAATAACATTCAAAAGCTGAATCTAGAGCAAGTATTAAATGGTGTGTAGGAAGTAATGACTAGGGGCTATAACATGAAAATAAATGTAGGCAAGAACAAAGTGGTGGGGTGTGATAAGAAGCAATGCAAATGACGAAAGAATAATTTTTATTCTCAGACTAATTATGCAATTAGTTATAGAAGGTAAAGCAGAGGGAAAGGAAGGGGGCCTAGTTATAAATTATAAATAGCCTAAATCGACTAATTTCCGTACGAAGTTGTCAAAATATGCCATTATTAAAAATTCATTTTGAGAGGTAACACAATTATTATTATTATTTTTTTGGTTGGTTAGAATAAATTTATTTTTTATTTTTTTATTACTGGTAGTTGAAATGCTGCCAGTATTAAAAAATACACTTTTTTCAAGAAACTATTTTACTTTTCTAATATTATGTTTAACTATTAAATAAAATAATTAAATAATTAAACTAATTAAACTAAATAAACTAAATAATTAAATAAACCATTTTACTACAATTTTAAAACTTTATTTAATTTTTTATTTATTTAATCGATAGTACATTTAGAAAAATCTTCATTTTGGTAAATAAAAATATTTATAAATATATTTCATATTGATATCAATATATTAGATAAAGAAAAATTTTCCGATTTCCTTTTGACCGATTATTTTTTGAAAATATTTTTTAATGAAAAATTATAATAATTCCCATTTCGAAAATAATAAAATTACTGATAATTATTACCTAACTAATGTTTAACAAAAAAAAAAACAACTTTTAATTGGAAAATATTTTCCATATTTATTTGGCTAAAAATAAATGGCTTACATAAACTGTAGATTGTGCAAAAAAAAAAACGTTCAAAATTGATCAATCAATAAAATATTGCGAATAATTTAATTGATAACGAATAACTAATTAATTGTAATAACCATTTTAATTGTAATTAATTAACTAATAATAACTAATAATAAATAACTAATTAATCGTCATAACTATTTTAATTGTAATTAATTAATTAATAATAACTAATAATAAATAACTAATTAATGGTAATAAATATTTTAATTGTAGTTAATTAACTAATAATAACTAATAGTAAATAACTAATTAATGGTAATAAATATTTTAATTGTAATTAATTAACTAATAATAACTAATAATAAATAACTAATTAATGGTAATAAATATTTTAATTGTAATTAATTAACTAATAATAACTAATTGTAATAACTATTTTTTTACAAGAAAATTTTATATCCATAAATCTAAGTGGGTACAATCTTTGAATTATTTGAACAAGTTTTCGCAAACAATAATTCTTTTCTTAATACCCGATAATTTTCATTTTCATATTAATAAATGCCTGAATGTAATTTTAAAAAAATAAAAAAATTCTTTATATATATATATATAGTGATATTATATATATAGCGTACAAGAATATCGTTTTTCATTTTGCATGTGCAGAATTAGTTACGATCTTGTGAAGGACGTATTGTATGCAAATCTCAGATCTGGTGAACTATTCAATTGAACTTGTATGCATTTATAAATGAATAAGTTATTCAAATGAAGAACTATAGTATAACTCACCAACTGGTAAGTGTGGGTTCAATTCCATTAGATAGTCTGCAAAAATATTCAATTCGAAGCGAGCCTTTAAACTCTCTGTACTTGTTTTAGATTTATTGCGTTTATTTTGTTGCGGGCACGAAATGAGGATTGTGCATTCGCATGATGCAAAAAGTGATAAAATATAAGAATCATATCGCTGTGTCAAAAGGACAAATGAAAATTGAATGGGCGGATGTTCGGTCTACAGAAATTGGTTTTGATTGCGTTTGGTTTATCGGATTGAAAATTTAACAAATGAAACGTTGGTGGTATATAATTGACAATATTTTTTGACAAAAAACGGATTTTCGTTAGTAAAAAAAATTGCGAAAAATATGCAAAATTGTGTAAAAAAGTCAATGATATTGCTGTTCAAAATTCTTTTTTTTTTTAAGAATTTTTTCCTTCTTTTATGTGAATGCAAAATAAAATACCAATTTTTATTATATAAAGGATAAATCTAAATATTGCATTTATAATGTAAAAGTAAGTAAAAACTAGTAATTTGATTTTGCAAAAATATTCTTATAAGGTAATGGTAGAATTTAGCGAAATAGGGAATTGCAAAAAAAAAATATTATTCTTCATTTTCGAGGAAATATAACTTCGTATGAAATGCAATGAAAAAAAAATTTAATTTTTATTTAAATATGAAAAGTGCATAAAAATTACACTTAAAGAATATTTTTTTATGAAGCAAATAAAACAAATAAATATATTTACTGGATTTTGCAAAAAAAAAAGCAATATAATTAGAATAAGAAATAATTTAGCAGAGCAAAAAAATCTTCACTTATTTTTTTAATTTTAATTTTTTTTTAGAAAATTTATGTTCATATAAAAGCAGAAAAATGCGAATTTTTATTTCTATAAATCGTTTGTTAGACTAAATATTGAATTTATAATGTAAACGTAAATAAAAACTAGTAATTTGATTTTGCAAAAATTTGCTATATTTTTATAAGGTAATGGTAGAATTTAGCGAAATAGGGAATTGCAAAAAAAAATATTATTCTTCATTTTCGAGGAAATATATCTTCGTATTGAAAAAAAATGTAATTTTTATTTAAATATGAAAAGTGCATAAAAATTACACTTAAAGAATATTGTTTTATGAAGCAAATAAAACAAATAAATATATTTACTGGATTTTGCAAAAAAAAAATGTAATATAATTAGAATAAGAAATAATTTAGCAGATCAAAAAAATCTTCACTTATTTTTTTAATTATTATTTTTTTTAAGAAAATTTATCTTCATATAAAAGCAAAAAAATGCGAATTTTTATTTCTATAAATCGTTTGTTAAACTAAATATTGAATTTATAATGTAAATGTAAATAAAAACTAGTAAATTTGATTTTGCAAAAATTTGCTATATTTTTATAAGGTAATGGTAGAATTTAGCGAAATAGGGAATTGCAAAAAAAAATATTATTCTTCATTTTCGAGGAAATATATCTTCGTAGGAAATGCAATGAAAAAAAAATCAATTTTTATTTAAATATGAAAAGTGCATAAAAATTACACTATATGAATATTGCTTTATAAAGTAAATAAAACAAATAAATATATTTACTGGATTTTGCAAAAAAAAAAAGCAATATAATTAGAATAAGAAATAATTTAGCAGAGCAAAAAATCTTCACTTATTTTTTTAATTTTAATTTTTTTTTAGAAAATTTATGTTCATATAAAAGCAGAAAAATGCGAATTTTTATTTCTATAAATCGTTTGTTAGACTAAATATTGAATTTATAATGTAAACGTAATTAAAAACTAGTAATTTGATTTTGCAAAAATTTGCTATATTTTTATAAGGTAATGGTAGAATTTAGCGAAATAGGGAATTGCAAAAAAAAATATTATTCTTCATTTTCGAGGAAATATATCTTCGTAGGAAATGCAATGAAAAAAAAATGTAATTTTTATTTAAATATGAAAAGTGCATAAAAATTACACTTAAAGAATATTTTTTTATGAAGCAAATAAAACAAATAAATATATTTACTGGATTTTGCAAAAAAAAAAAGCAATATAATTAGAATAAGAAATAATTTAGCAGAGCAAAAAAATCTTCACTTATTTTTTTAATTTTAATTTTTTTTTAGAAAATTTATGTTCATATAAAAGCAGAAAAATGCGAATTTTTATTTCTATAAATCGTTTGTTAAACTAAATATTGAATTTATAATGTAAACGTAATTAAAAACTAGTAATTTGATTTTGCAAAAATTTGCTATCTTTTTATAAGGTGATGGTAGAATTTAGCGAAATAGGAAATTGCAAAAAAAAAATATTATTCTTCATTTTCGAGGAAATATAACTTCGTATGAAATGCAATGAAAAAAAATGTAACTTTTATTTAAATATGAAAAGTCATAAAAATTACAGTTAAAGAATATTTTTTTATGAAGCAAATAAAACAAATAAATATATTTACTGGATTTTGCAAAAAAAAAAGTAATATAATTAGAATAAGAAATAATTTAGTAGAGCAAAAAATCTTCACTTATTTTTTTAATTTTAATTTTTTTTTAGAAAATTTATGTTCATATAAAAGCAGAAAAATGCGAATTTTTATTTCTATAAATCGTTTGTTAGACTAAATATTGAATTTATAATGTAAACGTAAATAAAAACTAGTAAATTGATTTTGCAAAAATTTGCTATATTTTTATAAGGTAATGGTAGAATTTAGCGAAATAGGGAATTGCAAAAAAAAATATTATTCTTCATTTTCGAGGAAATATATCTTCGTAGGAAATGCAATGAAAAAAAAATCAATTTTTATTTAAATATGAAAAGTGCATAAAAATTACACTTAAAGAATATTTTTTTATGAAGCAAATAAAACAAATAAATATATTTACTGGATTTTGCAAAAAAAAAAAGCAATATAATTAGAATAAGAAATAATTTAGCAGAGCAAAAAAATCTTCACTTATTTTTTTAATTTTAATTTTTTTTTAGAAAATTTATGTTCATATAAAAGCAGAAAAATGCGAATTTTTATTTCTATAAATCGTTTGTTAAACTAAATATTGAATTTATAATGTAAACGTAATTAAAAACTAGTAATTTGATTTTGCAAAAATTTGCTATCTTTTTATAAGGTGATGGTAGAATTTAGCGAAATAGGGAATTGCAAAAAAAAATATTATTCTTCATTTTCGAGGAAATATAACTTCGTATGAAATGCAATGAAAAAAAAATGTAATTTTTATTTAAATATGAAAAGTGCATAAAAATTACACTTAAAGAATATTTTTTTATGAAGCAAATAAAACAAATAAATATATTTACTGGATTTTGCAAAAAAAAAAGCAATATAATTAGAATAAGAAATAATTTAGCAGAGCAAAAAAATCTTCACTTATTTTTTTAATTTTAATTTTTTTTTAGAAAATTTATGTTCATATAAAAGCAGAAAAATGCGAATTTTTATTTCTATAAATGGTTTGTTAGACTAAATATTGAATCTATAATGTAAACGTAAATAAAAACTAGTAATTTGATTTTGCAAAAATTTGCTATATTTTTATAAGGTAATGGTAGAATTTAGCGAAATAGGGAATTGCAAAAAAAAAATATTATTCTTCATTTTCGAGGAAATATAACTTCGTATGAAATGCAATGAAAAAAAAATGTAATTTTTATTTAAATATGAAAAGTGCATAAAAATTACACTTAAAGAATATTTTTTTATGAAGCAAATAAAACAAATAAATATATTTACTGGATTTTGCAAAAAAAAAAAGCAATATAATTAGAATAAGAAATAATTTAGCAGAGCAAAAAAATCTTCACTTATTTTTTTAATTTTAATTTTTTTTTAGAAAATTTATGTTCATATAAAAGCAGAAAAATGCGAATTTTTATTTCTATAAATCGTTTGTTAGACTAAATATTGAATCTATAATGTAAACGTAAATAAAAACTAGTAAATTGATTTTGCAAAAATTTGCTATATTTTTATAAGGTAATGGTAGAATTTAGCGAAATAGGGAATTGCAAAAAAAAATATTATTCTTCATTTTCGAGGAAATATATCTTCGTAGGAAATGCAATGAAAAAAAAATCAATTTTTATTTAAATATGAAAAGTGCATAAAAATTACACTATATGAATATTGCTTTATAAAGTAAATAAAACAAATAAAATTATTTACTGGATTTTGCAAAAAAAAAATGTAATAACTTAACAGAGTAGGCAAAAATATTAACTTATTTTTTAAATTTTACATTTTACACAATTTTATACAAAAGCCAGAGAAGTGATATTTTTTTGTAATATTTAAAGAAAATAAAAATCGCAAATATAACGTAAGTTAAAGTAAAAAGTGATCATTGTGAATTTTGTTAAAGTTTGCAACATTCAATACAAAAATGTAAGAGAAAAGAAAATTGTAAAAAAAATCGTTGATGATATTCTTCATTCAGTTTGAAAAAATTGTATATAAAAAAAAAGAAATCAAAAGTGTACAAATTGCAAAAATAGCAAAAAAAAATTGGAATTATTCTTATTAATCCAATTCTTCATTTTTGGGAAAATATATCTTCTCAAAAAAAAAATCTTTTTAATACGAAAAGTGTATTATACGAATAAATCAAAAATAGCATAAACAAAAGAAGAAAAAAACTAACTGATTAAGTAAAAATAAATGGTAGAAAAGCCTTTGTACACCCTACAAAATTTTGTAGTGTATATAATTTATTTATATAAGAATTCGTTAAGAAAACATTATAACAATTCTTTTATGAAAGTATAAAAAAACTTGTCGTTAATTATAAAAAAAAAAATGTGTGACTTGATAATTAGTTTTTTCTTAAGTTCTATCAAATATAGGCAAAAAATCAAGTAAAAAAAAAGAACTTTTAAATTTTTTGCCTGTCGTAATATTTTTTCCAAATTTGTTTGTACATTTTCGAAAATAATTATTTCACTTATGCTTCTTGAACATTTTCTATAGACTTATGGTATATAAAAAAACTGTGGCACAACAATAATACGCTGAAGAATACTTTTACGTATTCATTTTCGTCATACCCAGTAATTTACGTTTATTTTCGCGAGTCAAATTAACGATTGATATCTTATTATATGGTGAATGTTCGCAGAAAGTCCATATTATATACCGACGTGCAAAAAACCGGTAAAATCACCGGTTAATATGAACGATAAAAGATGGTATAATGGATAAAAGAATGGATGCGGGAAATTATAGTGGAGTAAATTATAGTATATGTCTGAAGAAGATATTTTTTCTTTAATACGATTTGAGGCGGGTGAAATGTGTTATTTTTGTCGTTTTATGCCATTTTATGAGTTCTAGAAAACAAAATTTTTCTTATTCAAAAATATTTTTAAATTAGGGAATAGTTTCAGTAAAAAAACATTGTATTATAGAATATCTATCAAATATTTGCGATGATTTAATCGATTTTTAGATAACATGGAAAATCTGAGAAAATAAATTTGAATTATTACAATTTTTATTACATAAGAAAATTAATCAAATTATTTTTTTCGTTCAAGTACTTTTTGGATGGATATTTTTTCGAATGGCTATTTGTTTATTTAAATAACTTCAAAGAAAATCTTAGAAATAAATATAACATGAAAGTTTCTTACAAAAGTTTCGGTAAATAAAAATATATATTCTTCTATAATTTTTAGAAAACTGCAGCCAAAATGTTGTCTATCCTGTATATTACGATTGTAAGTCTGGACAGGACCGCACTCAATACATAGGACAGAATATTTGCTAAACTAAAGGTATGTACTAAGAAAATTTCCAAATAAAATAACGAATATTAATTTTCTTAAAATAATTAGAACTATGTAAAATAAAATTCCCCCCTTTTTTTTTTTGTAAAATATGTAACTTTTCTTATATTTTATAATAATCCATTTAATAATACTCATATTTTATAATACTCCTTCATTTGTCGATAATAAACTCACCATTCTATCGTCAATTTAAAAAAAATTGTTCTACTATAAATAAGTCTACAATTTAAGGGCAATTTGTATGACGTGTTGCATACTCATCTATTGTGAGGTATGTTGCATACTCATCTACCAATCGACCGTTAAAAAAATAATAATAAACTATAGTTACATTTTTTTTGTTAACATTTGAAGTAATAACTTTGAATGACGAGCATTGGTATTGTTTATGTCAGGTACCATTTGCGGTACCATTTGTGGTACCGTAGCGTGACTTACTAGACTTAAGGTAAGATGTGAGTAAATTGCGTGTATTTCCTCCAGCGGAGGTGTTGTTCATCACGACATATGCAAGAGGAGGATATGACATTGAAATATGACGTTGCAGAGCACGATGTTAGTAGTTTATTTTTGCAGAAATATTATTGTGCTTATAGAATGGTCAAGACCGGGATATAATGTAGTTAGTATTCGTAATAGACTTTTAAATTGTTAGTTCGAGAATAATATACTTTATATAGAATTGTGGTAATAAGTTGAGCGTCTTATTTAAAAGGATTAAAAAAATGCGATTTTTTTTTGGAATTTTGTCGATTTGGCGAGACATTTAATTTTTGGACAATAGTCCGACATATTGGATTTTAATAAAAATCCATCGAATTATCAAAAAAAAAATTGAAAAGATTTTAAAAATCTCAATTTTAAATTCGAATAAAATTATACAGCCATTTTTTTTTAATATTTTATTCGTAATAGACTTTTAAATTATAAGTTCGATAATAATACACTTTGTATAAAATTGTAGTAATAAGTTAAGGTCTTATTTGAAAGGACTAAAAAAAATGCGATTTTTTTTTGGAATTTTGACGATTTGGCGAGACATTTAATTTTTGGACAATAGTCCGACATATTGGATTTTAATAAAAATCCATCGAATTATCAAAAAAAAAATTGAAAAGATTTTAAAAATCTCAATTTTAAATTCGAATAAAATTATACAGCCATTTTTTTTTAATATTTTATTCGTAATAGACTTTTAAATTATAAGTTCGATAATAATACACTTTGTATAAAATTGTAGTAATAAGTTAAGGTCTTATTTGAAAGGACTAAAAAAAATGCGATTTTTTTTTTGGAATTTTGACGATTTGGCGAGACATTTAATTTTTGGACAATAGTCCGACATATTGGATTTTAATAAAAATCCATCGAATTATCAAAAAAAAAATTGAAAAGATTTTAAAAATCTCAATTTTAAATTCGAATAAAATTATACAGCCATTTTTTTTTAATATTTTATTCGTAATAGACTTTTAAATTATAAGTTCGATAATAATACACTTTGTATAAAATTGTAGTAATAAGTTAAGGTCTTATTTGAAAGGACTAAAAAAAATGCGATTTTTTTTTTGAATTTTGACGATTTGGCGAGACATTTAATTTTTGTACAATAGTCCGAAATGTTGGATTTTAATAAAAATCCATCGAATTATCCAAAAAAAGATTTTAGAAATCTCAATTTTTAATTCGCATAAAATTATACAACATTTTTTTTTAAATATTTTATTCGTAATAGACTTTTAAATTATAAGTTCGATAATAATACACTTTGTATAAAATTGTAGTAATAAGTTAAGGTCTTATTTGAAAGGACTAAAAAAAATGCGATTTTTTTTTTGGAATTTTGACGATTTGGCGAGACATTTAATTTTTGGACAATAGTCCGACATATTGGATTTTAATAAAAATCCATCGAATTATCAAAAAAAAAATTGAAAAGATTTTAAAAATCTCAATTTTAAATTCGAATAAAATTATACAGCCATTTTTTTTAAATATTTTATTCGTAATAGACTTTTAAATTATAAGTTCGATAATAATACACTTTGTATAAAATTGTAGTAATAAGTTAAGGTCTTATTTGAAAGGACTAAAAAAAATGCGATTTTTTTTTTGGAATTTTGACGATTTGGCGAGACATTTAATTTTTGGACAATAGTCCGACATATTGGATTTTAATAAAAATCCATCGAATTATCAAAAAAAAAATTGAAAAGATTTTAAAAATCTCAATTTTAAATTCGAATAAAATTATACAGCCATTTTTTTTAAATATTTTATTCGTAATAGACTTTTAAATTATAAGTTCGATAATAATACACTTTGTATAAAATTGTAGTAATAAGTTAAGGTCTTATTTGAAAGGACTAAAAAAAATGCGATTTTTTTTTTGGAATTTTGACGATTTGGCGAGACATTTAATTTTTGGACAATAGTCCGACATATTGGATTTTAATAAAAATCCATCGAATTATCAAAAAAAAAATTGAAAAGATTTTAAAAATCTCAATTTTAAATTCGAATAAAATTATACAGCCATTTTTTTTTAATATTTTATTCGTAATAGACTTTTAAATTATAAGTTCGATAATAATACACTTTGTATAAAATTGTAGTAATAAGTTAAGGTCTTATTTGAAAGGACTAAAAAAAATGCGATTTTTTTTTTGGAATTTTGACGATTTGGCGAGACATTTAATTTTTGGACAATAGTCCGACATATTGGATTTTAATAAAAATCCATCGAATTATCAAAAAAAAAATTGAAAAGATTTTAAAAATCTCAATTTTAAATTCGAATAAAATTATACAGCCATTTTTTTTAAATATTTTATTCGTAATAGACTTTTAAATTATAAGTTCGATAATAATACACTTTGTATAAAATTGTAGTAATAAGTTAAGGTCTTATTTGAAAGGACTAAAAAAAATGCGATTTTTTTTTTGGAATTTTGACGATTTGGCGAGACATTTAATTTTTGGACAATAGTCCGACATATTGGATTTTAATAAAAATCCATCGAATTATCAAAAAAAAAATTGAAAAGATTTTAAAAATCTCAATTTTAAATTCGAATAAAATTATACAGCCATTTTTTTTTAATATTTTATTCGTAATAGACTTTTAAATTATAAGTTCGATAATAATACACTTTGTATAAAATTGTAGTAATAAGTTAAGGTCTTATTTGAAAGGACTAAAAAAAATGCGATTTTTTTTTTGGAATTTTGACGATTTGGCGAGACATTTAATTTTTGGACAATAGTCCGACATATTGGATTTTAATAAAAATCCATCGAATTATCAAAAAAAAAATTGAAAAGATTTTAAAAATCTCAATTTTTAATTCGAATAAAATTATACAACAATTTTTTTTTAAATATTTTATCCGTAATAGACTTTTAAATTATAAGTTCGATAATAATATACTTTGTATAAAATTGTAGTAATAAGTTAAGGTCTTCTTTGAAAGGACTAAAAAAAATGCGATTTTTTTGGGAATTTTGACGATTTGGCGAGACATTTAATTTTTGAACAATAGTCCGAAATGTTGGATTTTAATAAAAATCCATCGAATTATCCAAAAAAAGATTTTAGAAATCTCAATTTTTAATTCGCATAAAATTATACAACATTTTTTTTTAAATATTTTATTCGTAATAGACTTTTAAATTATAAGTTCGAAAATAATATATTTTGCTTTTTTTTTTCGTGGCTGTTGGGAGATATACGTGAATTTATGAAGAGAAAATAAAAAAATATTTTTAATTTAAATTTTTACTTTTGATTATATAGTGTTTTTTTTAAAATTTTTAGAGATAAGATATGCGGTTAATTAAATCACAGTACAGGATGAAACAGAAATTCAACGAATGAACATGTAGAAAAACTATATACAAGAAGCGAATTAATTTTAATTTCAAATTTGTTAGATTTAAATTTAAAAAAATCTACGATGTCTTGTTAAACAAATAAATGGACGTTACAATATGCCAAATTTCGTTCTGAAGTGAAATCAATTTCCAAAATAAATGAATAGAACATTTGCTAAAAAAAAAAAAATGAATTTTATCATGTCAATATAAAATGTTCCGATTTCATGTTCGCGAATTTGAGCTATAAGCGATTTTTTTTCTAAAAAAAATTGACTTGTTATACGCAGCAAAATTATTTGCAAAAATAACGATTCGATTAAAAAAATTCTAAAAAATATCAGCAATGAATAATTTGAATAATGAATAACGCGATGAAAAAAAATAATTATTTTGTTGTTCGTGTGGACAAGAATGTTATTCGAACATTAATCTATTGCATTTTTTTAATTATAAGTATTCGTATTAATTATTAATTATTGTAGTGTAGGATATGTCACATGCTCGTGTTGCGTTGCGTTACATCCTGTATATAATAAGGCGTTGAGTGCATACTTGAGTAATTGTCGTACAATTACGTTAATGACCAAACAGAACTAAGTAATTTATAAAAGTGTATGAGGCAAAGTAACCATTTTTAGTTTAAATTGATTTAATGACATAATGGTGTATCCAATATATTTTTTTGTTCTAGAATAAAATGGATCCTTCGTCGGAGCAACTAACAAAAAATAGTTTTTATTTGGAAGATTTCAGTAAGAATTCAAAATTGAAAAAATAAGTTGTATATTTTTGCGATATAAGAACATTATAGAAAGTGTTATTAAAAATTGAATCGCGACGATTAAATTGCGAATTTAATATCCAAACCAAAAATTCACCTAATAAGAAGGTAAAAATATGACTAAATAAACAAAAATTTAAGTACGCTGACTTAGTTTATTTTACAGCATTCATTTCGCCTCATTTCGAATGTCGCAACGAAATTTATTTCAACTTTCAAACAAACAGTAATAATTAAAATCTCATCGCGAAATTTTACTAAATCTTAAAATAATCACGACGCACGATTCACGAATGTAATTATATACTCAGTTAATTACTACGTGGTTTTTTTTTTTAATTTCTTAATAAAAACGAGTGCAGTGCAATTATAAAAAAACATTCGCCACAATTTTTTTTTTTTTTAATTTGTATGCTATTTTTGGAGCCTCTGTTTTTTTAAAAAAAATTTCAATTTTATAAATTTGGCAAATCATTTATTCTATCATTGTTTAAATTTTTATTTGGAGTTCCACAAGGTACGGTGACATCACAACGTCGATTTTTTAAATATCAAATATTTTTCGCGAGCAAAAAAATTTTAATTTCGAGTGTATAGTAAAAATAGTACATATATACAAATTTTTATAATTCATTAAAATAATTGTACTTTATTTTTGTCATTAATCAACCAGAATAAATTTTTTTCTTCAATTTTTAGCACTTGATATTTTTTTTAATTTTTTTTTTCGCATTCCAACGAGAATTAAAAAACATTATTTTACAAATGGTTAAATAAATACATGGTTAAATGGTTACATAAATTTCAGATTATTTTCAGGCGTGGTACTAAAATTTATTTATCTTCTCTTATATTTTTTTTCGATTCGGTTAGTCGGTTAGTTTTTACCGC
The DNA here is from genome assembly GCA_947310635.1 of Leptodirus hochenwartii. Lineage (NCBI taxonomy): Eukaryota > Metazoa > Arthropoda > Insecta > Coleoptera > Leiodidae > Leptodirus > Leptodirus hochenwartii. The sequence continues at coordinate 2,856,433 of OX371179.1, forward strand.
GATAATTTACAGCCTCATTCATCAACAAACCTGCAATAGGTAAATGTCCCTGAAGAGCTTTTCTCGTTGGTTACGACGTCGCTGATTAATTGGTTAAGGTATAGTACCTTTATTGTTGATAGTACCGATGGTACTTATTTATTCTTTGTCGTTTGAAGATGAAAAATATACAGTCGAAGTAAAAAAGTTGGTCTAAAAACGTATTTTAGATAAGTGTTTTTTTTTAGATATTAGATGAATAAAAATTGTTAAATAATTTTTAAAATTAAAAAAAATATTTTGGGTGATGATTTATACAATGATTTAAAAAAATATTATTAATAAATTGAATAATTAAGAGAAATAATATATATTATGATTTTTTAAACTATTATTTAAATTTTGTTCATTTAATAATAAAGCAAAATCCGAATAAATGGACAGATTTAGTAAAAAAAAAGTTGTTATTGAAATTTTGCTAGAAAAAAAAAACGAACATGCAGTTAAAATTTTTAGCTTCAAAAAAATACAGGTGACATTTTTTTTTTAATAATGTCATTTTGCCTTGTAAAAATTAATTTCCATATTTACCTTGTCAAATTTTCATTATATTACAGATTGTAGAATTAAAAAAAAAACGGTGGCCAAAAATTAAATTTTAATTAAGAGGCTTCTTAATATTTTTACACTATGTGTGCATATCTGATTTTTTGCACTGATTGTACATCACTCTGTATATAATTCCATATAAAGTGTCACGGGAAATTTACTTGCATTATAGAAAGCTTACAAAGCAAATAAAAAGTGATAAATTTTTGTTCGCTCTAAGCACCAAACAAATTTACACATATTTCTTCACATAGCATTTAATTTTCTAGAAAAAAAATTTTATGTTTTATTTAGAAATTTATATTTTTCGCAAATTTTGAAGTACACAATTTTTTTAAACTTCGAATCACTTATTTTTTAAATAAATTATTATTTAACGATTCTAATTTTAAAATTATTACCTTATTAATGAACAATTTATAATATCGCATTGTTGCCTGAAATAAATAATAAAATTTTATAAACTATTCTACATAAGAAATTAAATTTCTTTTTAACGCTGGATCCATTTTTTTTTTATAATTTGAAAATTTCATCGAAATTAAATTATTTTCTTTTCGCGTGTTGATTTTGTGATACTTTACAATAAACCTAGAATTAAGAAAAAAAATTTTTTCGTTGGATTATTAATGCAAAATTTCAATTTCTTATTTTATAATACAATTTTTTTCAGGAGAATTTATTTTTAACTTTGAAAAAATATTCAAAAAAGACGAATTTTTCAAATATCCCCTTGAATTATTTTTATTCTTTTGACTGTTTGATTTATTTAAAAAATCAATTTTCATTCGTTGAGAATCTGATATGATAAAAAAACATGATATTTTAAGCGAAGATATTTATATTTTTGCAAAAATTAAAAAAGACTAATATTTTCTAACGTTGTAAAAATTTAGAAACATCAAAAAAAAATTTTTTTTCGTTGTAATTTTCTTTTGGCGATTAAATTTTGAACTTCTTAAATAAATTAGGAATCAAAGAATTATAATTCAATTTTCCTTCAGTAGATCAGAACGAAAATTAAATAAACAGATTATTTCCTAATTTCAGTCGAAAATTCTTCAGATGAAGAATTTTCAACGAATTGTTTAGAAAATGGAAAAAAACAATGAATATTTTTTAAAAAATAAATTACTTCGTTTTTATAATCTTCTCGCGATTTAATTTAAATTTCCTTAATTAAATAAATTACATATGCAAAAAATAATATTTCAATTTTCGTTAGATATCACAAAAAAAAGTAAAGAGTGAATTTTATTTTTATATAGAAATTTTTTTAATAATAATATTCGGTCAGGTCCTGTATTCGTCCCTTATGACATTAATTATATATATTACAATGCAAAGATTTATTCAATATAAATGAGCCGTGTAATGACAAAATAAAAAGAACCTCATTTAACACTTTAGGTACTAAAATTATGAAAATATATTTGTAAAAAGATTCTAAACTAAATATAAGATTTTAAAAATTAATATCACTCGTAAAAGTAAAGTACCTAATTAAAAAATAAAAAAATAAAAAAAAATACGTTAAGTGATGTATTTTTATCTACAAAAAAATTTTAAAGTAGTTTGTAAATAAAATAAAAAATAAGATATATTTCAGAATTGTGTCTTAATTATTTTTATACTGTATGTTTTGTAAATATTCTTGCATTTATATAGAATGAAAGATTTATTTACGAGTACGTATGGAAAAAGAAATGCATTTTTTAAAATAATAATATGGAAATTTATTACTTTAGATGGAAATAATAAGAAAAATAAATTAGTCAGGAATAGTGATTTATTTGTTTAGGTATTTTTTTTTGTATATTTTAAAAGTTGAGATTAATTGTTTTTAAAATAAAATTTTATTAGTGAAATCTAACGGAAGAATTTCGAATATTCTTTTGTATAAATCGAAGAATTTAAATCTACAAAAAAATTACACAAGATATTTCAGCTTAAATTAGTTAGCTTTAAAAAATGTAAAATTCTTGAAGTGCGTCAATTTTTTTTTCAGGTATGAGATACCTTAAAAAAAATTTTTTTCTACATTTATTTAAAAGAATTCTAAAATTATAAAAAAATCTGGCTAAAAATCTTTTTAAAAATTAAATTAAATATTTGGCCCCTTCGCAGACAATAAATCAAAAAAAAAATCTGTTTTATCCGGAGTGTTTTTAGAAAAAAAAGTACAATTAAAGTAATTCGAAAATTAAATTTCAAAAGATGCCATAATTTATATCTTAAATCTCGCGTATGCATTATAATTTTTTTTTGTTAAAATATTTTATATGCTTCAGGGATAATATATTTTCTTCGAAATAAAAAATCAACGGTAACAAATTCTAAAAATCCCAAAAATATTTTTATTTTCTTCAAAATATTTTTAGAAAAAAGATCAAGATTGAAAAAACTAAAATTCAATGTATCATATTTTAAGTTAAAAAAAATTCACTTAATGCATTACAAATTTTTCTGCTAAAATAAAACGCATAAGAAATCAAAAAAATATTTTTCAATTTTCCTCGCAATGTTTTTAGAAAAAAATCAATTATTAAAAAAATTCAAATGTTGAATTTCATAAGAAATTTTAATATATATTTTTTAATCTGGCTTGTTAAATTAATTTTTTTTAAATGTAAAAAAATGATGTGCATACATTAACTGTTTTTGATGTTTTTTGAAAAAAATCAACGATTTCAAACTTAGCATATTTTAATTTTTGAATTAGAATTAGAATTTTTTTGCTAAATTATGTAATGTATAAGAAATTTTTAATTTTCTTCGAAAAAAAAATGTTATTTTCTTCGAAATGAAAAAATCAACGATAAAAAACATATAAAAATCCCAAAAAATATTTTTATTTTCTTCTAAATATAAAAAAGAAAATCAAGGATTCAAAATAACACCTTCATTCATTAATTACTCCTAGGCCCATTTTATATTCCACTGTATACAAAAATATGTAATTAGTTAAAAAATTACATGTAAAATTATGTATATAAATTATGCAGAAAAAAAAAATTCATATATTCGTTCAGGCATTCTTAAGTGATATAAATGTTACTTTAAAAAATTGGCGAGTCGAAAATGATCCATCAATTGCAAATTAAAGGTGGAACCAAATGCGAAAGAAATTGTTCATTGTTGTATTGAAATACATTATCGTTAATAATAGATACCAAGTCCGAAACACAATGCAAAAATATTTTGCAATATAAATATTTAATATGGAGTCGTATAATATATTTGTTAAAATATTGTTGAATTTTACATTGACATTGTAAAATTGTGTTGTTAAATTTTTGAAGATTTTTTCGTACCACAAATTGAGTTTAATCTTTTTTTTTCAATGCTATATTCAATGAATTTACCTCAATTTTTTATTATTTTAATTATTTTTTTTATTATTTAAACTTTTAGTTATTTTCAGTAACAAATAATTTTTATTTTTCTCCGTAGTTCGATGTGATATATATATATATTTTTTTTTCCACAAAGAAGTTTTATTAAATACAATTAATAATAGTTGAACAGCAGTGTATTAAATTTTAAACAAAAAAAATTTTGTACAAATTTAAAAACGTGGTATCCCCTTAATAATTTTTTTAAACCAATTTTTCGCAAACAAAATTTAAATTAGTCTTCTATAGTTTTAAATTTTTAATCTAGTAGTATGCAAAATAAATCTACAAGTTACATTTTGGTGTAAAAAGTTGATGAAATTTTTTTTACGATTTTTTTTAATCGCTTAGTGCAGAAAATAGATGTATATATAGAAAATAGAATATATTTTTATTTCGGAAATAAACAGAATTTTGCAAAAAAAAAATGTTTGGCAGTCAATATCAAATTAAATTAAAAATGAAAACTTGCGCGATATTTAAAAAAAATTATAATATTGGGGAAAAAAGGTGAAATTGATTTTTTTTCTTAAATTTTTGTCATATTTATTACCGATTAAAGCTGAGTTAAAATGTTTTTCATCAAAACTTTTATTAACAATAAATTTAACACAACTATCAAGTTGTTTATCTGAATCATTGCCTGTCATCTAGCTGTCATATGGCATGTCATTATTCTCGGCATTCTTTTCTGTAAATAAAATATATCTTGTGGCCATGTGAGTTTAAAATTTAAGATTTGCGCGTGTTTAAGATTTGTGATTTGATAAAAAAAAAAAAATCAAGAAGAGAATTTAAAGTAAATTATAGGCTTTAAAAAAACTGAAAATAGCAAAATTTCGAAAAAAATTGGATAAATGTCAATTTCAGGGAAAATAAAATTTGATCAATTCGATTCTAAAAAATTTTTTTAGAGATATTTTTGTGGAACTGTTGCAAAAACGTTTTTTAAATTACTGCGAAATATATATTTTTTTATGACATTTTGTTGCATAAAAATTCCAAGAATGAAATTTTATATCGTTGTTTTAGCACATTAAATCTGTTGCAAAATTTCGCAAATAAATTGCAACATATTGTGGTTTATTTAAATTTTTAAAAAATAAATTTAAATTAAATTAAAAAAAAAAATTTATAACAAAAAACTCACGAATTAAAGTCATCATAAAATCACCAATTATATAAGAAATGATGATATTGGTTTTTCGAAAGAAAAATACAAAGGATAAAAAATTAGTCGAGAATCAAAAAAATCAAAAAAAAATTGCCATGATGGTAGAATTATAATTTTCTAGCAATTTCCATGGAAATTAGTAAAAACGATTGCAGAAAAATTCTTTTCGCTATTATTTTTAACAATTAAATTTCTATTTAATATCTTAATTGTGGTTTATTTAAATAAAAAAAAAAAAAATTTTAATTAAAAAAAAAAATTTATAACAAAAAACTCACGAATTAAAAATTAAAAACAAAAAAAATTAAAGCTCAGGATAGATCGGCATGGCGTGCTGTTTCCAACCAATCTTTAGGATTGCGGACTCTTTAACTAATCTTAATTATTGTAGGAAGTATTAAAAAAAAAATGTCAATTTTTTTTACCGGAAAAAAATATTTTAAAACGAAAATTTGCCACTTATTTAAAAACTGGGTATATTTTCATCGTTTATTAAAAAATCAAATATGGCAATTATTATAAAAAAAAAAATCAAAATTAAACAAATATTCGTTTTAATAAAAGGTATTTTTTGTTGAGAAATTTAGGCAAGAATTGCATTGGTAAAAAAAATCCAAATTGACACACTTCAATTAAAATCAAATTTCACTAAACTTAATTATTAGAAAATCGTTTTATTGCGTAACTTTGTTGACCAATTAAATCCTTTTGTTCTGAATTAATCCGTTACTTAAGAATAAGCTACTTTTAATTATGAGCTGACAATTTCTAAATTCCTCTTTAAAATAAAAGCGAACTAAATTCTCGAGTGTATTTTTAACTAACGTCAATATAATTTGGCAATTTTCGTCAACTGGAAAAAATTATTTATTAGTTTTAAAAATTATTGAAATGAAGAAATATCGATTTAATGGCAAGAAATATATAAAGAGTGCTTTTAGCAGCAATTTACGAAAAATCTTCAGCATTAATTTAACATATTTTCGAATTCGCATTTCGATGAATTAAATGGCAAAGCAAATCTAAAATTTGTCACATAATTTTCTATTCAGTAGCTGTTAAAATATCTTCTAATAACGAAAAGGTTATTGGAATAAAGACCACGCACTTGCATTTTCGTATTTTGTTAAAATAATGTGTCATTTATGAGTTGCTGCATACCAAAATCCATGTTGTAAATATCAACAGTTGCAAAAACTTGCTTACGTTTGACTCGAGCTTACAAATATTTTATTATATAGTTTATTTAATACGGCAAACAAGCAAAGAACCGTTTTTACTGCTTATAATTAAACATATTTGTTGTTGCTAAAACGCTAAAAGGGCTGCGCACACTATACAGGGTCGATTATTAAAAAATATCTAAGTAAAACTCAATATTTCACTTTTTATATAAAAATATGTTTAATATAAGCAAATATAATTTTTTTTTTTATATTCGACGACATAACGACGAACAAATAATTTTTTTTTAATACAATAAAAGGCCGAAGAAAAATCTTATCTAAAATCTAAAATCTGAAGAAATTAGCTGAGTGTTCTATAATCAACTGTAAAATAAAATATTGTCGAAATTATTATTTTTTTTATTAATTATCAAATATTATATATATTTTTTAATTATACGGTAAGATGTTAATTTTGATATTTTTTTTTTTTGTGGAAGTATATATAAATATCTCTGGCAGATGTTTTGTTAATAAAATATCGTATTGACACTAGAAAATCGGTTATAATTCGGTATGACCCTGTATGAAATATATGGCAAATATCGTCCGGTATATCGCCTATGCGTTTAATATTATGACATCGATAATTACGAACATTTAGACACGAAAGTGAAAGGAAACGCGCCGAGACCGTAATTTTTTTTTTTAATCATACACTCGCAAAATTCAATTCATACATATTGTGTAACATTCTGTATACTGTTGCTGCCTATTTTTAAATATCGCTTAATATATATACACTAATTTTATATCCATCAAATAAATAAATTTACAAATTAATTTTAAATTAATTTTTATTATTAAAAAAAAAAAATTATAATATATATTAATCAATATTTAGATATAGTAATTAAAAAATATAGTATTTAAAATGTTACAATGTTAAAATGATACAAATATTAAAAAATTGCAGAAATTTTAATAATAACGAAAAGTTTTAAGATTGAAAAAAAAATTAGGAGGTAAAACTTAAAAACTTAGGTAAATATATATATATTTTTTAATAATCATATTAAAAGAATTGAAAAATTTTTTTATACACTAAAGATATTTCAAGGATTAAAATATTATTTCTTTATTATTTAAAAAAAAAATTAAATATAATATATATATATATACATTAGGAAATATATAAGGAAAATATAAGGAAATAATTAAATATTTCTATCATTTTAATAAACAATTGATTAAAACATTCAAAAATATACATTACCAAAAAATAGAAACGTTAAAATGATAACAAATGTTAAAAAATTGCAGAAATTTTAATAATAACGAAAACTTTTAAGATTGAAAAAAAAAATAGAAGTAAAACAAAAAGAATAAAGTAAATATATATATTTTTATAATATATATATATATTTATAATCATTAAAAAATGATTGTTTATACACTAAAGATATTTGAAGGATAAAAAAATATAATAATTTAAATATATAAATTTTCTAAGATACAAAATAGCTTTTGTAGACTTAGAAAAGGCATTTGATAATGTAGATTGGGACATAATGTTTAGAATTTTAAAAGAAACGGGTATAGATTATAAGGATAGGACAATAATTTTTAATTTATATAAACACCAAACTGCCTTAGTTAGAATTGAGGGGGAGAGAGATGGCAAAAATAGGGAAGGGAGTTCGGCAGGGATGTACACTCTCACCGTTATTATTTAATCTATATATAGAAGATGCAATAAACAAAGTAAAAGAAGAGTATAGTGTAGGTGTGAATGTACAGGGAGAGAAAATATATATGCTGAGATTCGCCGATGATATAGCTATATTGGAAGAAAGCGAAAAGAAATTAGAAAGGGTATTGAATGGTATGTAGGCAGTATTGACTAGGGATTTTAACATGAAAATAAATATAGGTAAAACTAAAGTGATGAGGTGTGACAAAAAGGAATGCAGTAGAAAAATGAGGATCTCAATAGGAGATAATAGAATCGAAGAAGTGTCAGATTTTTGTTATTTAGGCAGTAGAATCACAAAAGATAATCGAAGCAAGGTAGATATAAAGTGTAGGATAGCACAGGGTAGGAAGGCATTCGTAGAAAAAGAACAGATTTTAAGATCAAATATTGACTTGGGTATTAGAAAAAGATTACTGAAGGTATATGTTTGGAGTGTAGCACTGTACGGGTGTGAGGCGTGGACTATAGGAAAGGAAGAGAAGCGTAGATTACAAGCATTAGAAATGTGGTGTTATAGGAGGATGATGAGGATTGGTTGGGAAGATAAAGTAACAAATGAAGCTGTACTAGAGTTAGTAGGGGAGAAGAGAAGTATTTGGAGAGTGTTACAGCGTAGGAGAGACAGATTAGTAGGGCATATTCTTAGGCATGGGGGGATTATGCAATTGATCATAGAAGGTAGAGTGGAGGGAAAGAGAGGGGTAGGTAGGCCTAGATTGGAGTATGTGAGTCAGATAGTTGAAGACGTTGAGATGAATAGCTATAGGGAGATGAAGGGATTAGCTCAGGATAGATCGGCATGGCGTGCTGTTTCCAACCAATCTTTAGGATTGCGGACTCTTTAACTAAAAAAATATATATTTTTTATTTAAAAAAAAAATGAAATATAATATATATTAGTCAATATTTAGATATCTTTACATTCTTCATATGATCAAATGAAATATATGAAAAATATAGTATTTTATATAAAATATTATATAATAAGCTAAAAATTATGTTAAGTATTTTTATTAAGACAAAAATTTAATTAAACAATTGTGAACCATAAAATCTAAGGAAATAATTAAAAAAAAATATCATTTTAATAAATAATTGATTATAAACTTTCAAAAATATACATTACCAAAAAATAGAAACGTTTAAATGATACAAATGTTAAAAAATTGCAGAAATTTTAATAATAACGAAAAGTTTTAAGATTAAAAAAAAATAGAAGTAAAACAAAAACATAAAGTAAATATATATATTTTTATAATATATATATATATATATAATCATATTAAAAAATGATTGTTTATACACTAAAGATATTTGAAGGATAAAAAAAATATATTATTTTTTTTTAATTAAATATAATATATTAGTCAATATTTAGATATTTTTGCATTCTTCATATAATCAAATGAAATATATGAAAAATATTGCATTAAAATGTTACAGTGTTAAAATGATACAAATATTAAATAATTGCAGAAATTTTAATAATAACGAAAAGTTTTAAGATTGAAAAAAAAAATTAGAAGTCAAAACTTAAAAAATTAGGTAAATGTATATATATTTTTTAATAATCATATTAAAAGAATTGAAATTTTTTTGTTTATACACTAAAGATTATTTCAAGCATTAAAATATTTTTTTTTTATTATTAAAAAAAAAATTAAATATAATATATATACATCAGGAAATAATTAAATATTTCTATCATTTTAATAAACAATTGATTAAAACATTCAAAAATATACATTACCAAAAAATAGAAACGTTAAAATGATACAAATGTTAAAAATTGCAGAAATTTTAATAATAACGAAAACTTTTAAGATTGAAAAAAAAATAGAAGTAAAACAAACAAAATAAAGTAAATATATATATTTTTATAATATATATATATATATAATCATATTAAAAAATGATTGTTTATACACTTAAGATATTTGAAGGATAAAAAAATATATTTTTTTTATTTAAAAAAAAATATATATATAGTATATATTAATCAATATTTAGATATTTTGACATTCTTCACATAATCAAATGAAATATATGAAAAATATTGTATTTAAAATGTTACAATGTTAAAATGATACAAATATTAAATAATTGCAGAAATTTTAATGATAACGAAAAGTTGTAATATTGAAAAAAAAATATTAGAAGTTAAAAAATTAAAATTAAAAAATTAAGTAAATATATATTTTTTTTAATAATCATATTGAAAGAATTGAAAAAATTGTTTATACACTAAAGATATTTCAAGGGTAAAAATATAATTTTTTTATTATTTTAAAAAATATATAATTTTATCAAATTTTTTTTTTATCTATTTAGTTTTTTTATTTAGTTTAAGCATTTACAATTTAATATCATTTTTTTTTACAATTTAATTTACAATTTAAATTTTTATTTCTATATATTTTTCGTAAAATGCAACACAATTGACAAAAACGCCACAAGTGATAAAAACGATCAGAAATTTTATTTATAAATTTTTTTTTAAATAACCGAAAACGAAAGTCGTGTGATGGTCACACCATCATTAGCATGGTGTAGTTAAAGAACTAAAAGAACAGCATTTACAACTGCATTATACTACATGAAAATTGCTACTTCTTCATTACTACTATTTGATTAATCACTTTATTTCATTTTATCTAAAGACTGTGCTATCAAATCGTAAAAAAAAAAATATGATAATTTACTAATTATATAACTCACCTGTATCTATAAAAAAAATAATTAAATATTTCTCACTTTCGTAATTACATCCTTTGCACTTGAAACAGTGACGAGTTTACAAAAACACTTTTGTAAACTATTAGCGGCAATATACGCAACATCAAGTGTTAAGCAATTAACACGTAACTATTAAGAATTGCCGTAAAAGTAAGGCGGAAGAATAATTTCAGGTTCACCTTCAAAAAATTTCACATCAAAAAAAAATTTGTAATTTCCTTATAAAATAACATTTAAAAAATCTTTCCTTCTATCCTACCGTCTACGATGACTTGCGAAACACCCCCGTGCCTACGGATACGACTTAGTAGTATAATCCATCTCGTCAAGAACTTGAATACGTTTTTGATCGTTTTATTTATGTAGCGTAATATTATTTTGGCGAGCCGATCCTACTGAAATTATTAATGAAAGATATATTTATTTATCTTACGAAATTCGGCAACAGGTTGGACAAGTGCAATAACAAGTAGTGAGTAGTGAGCAATGAGCAAAGTAGCCTTAACTCAAGTAAGAATCGCATATACACTTGTATAAAAAAGAGTGGCTAACTGAAGGAGTTGATGTTGGTCGGTGAAGTTGACAAAATGAAAATGGGCAAAATCGATCACATTTGTGTAAAGAATTCGACTGAAGGTAAGTTTTTTGACAAATCAAAATTGTGACAGTTTTGGTGATTTTTTATTTTTTTTTTCAGTGTCCATTTTTTTTCCAAGTTGAATTTTTATTTTTGCGATTTTTTCGTAAAAAATTTTCACCAATTTTGCTGGTATAACAACACCTTTTCACGAAGGAATTTTTTTAATATTCAAATAATTGTAGACTATATTAAGAATTTTCATTTTCTCTCAGCGCTCATGGAAAGTGGAAAAAAATGTTTTAATTACGATACTTTAAAAAAAAAAATTTGTAATGATTTTGCTATCATTCTACTGAAGGTAGGTTTTTTGACAAAATCGAAATTGTGCAAGTTTTGGTGATTTTTAGTTTTTTTTTCTAGTGTCCATGGAAGTTGAATTTTTTTTTGCGACTTTTTCGAAAAAAAAATTTCACCAATTTTGATGGTATAACAACACCTTTTCACGAACGAATTTTTTTAATATTCAAATAATTGTAGACTATATTAAGAATTTTCATTTTCTCGCAGCGCCCATGGAAAATGGAAAAAAATGTTTTAATTAGGATACTTTAAAAAAAAAAATTTGTAATGATTTTGCTATCATTCTACCGAAGGTAGGTTTTTTGACAAAATCGAAATTGTGCAAGTTTTGGTGATTTTTAGTTTTTTTTTCTAGTGTCCATGGAAGTTGAATTTTTTTTTGCGACTTTTTCGAAAAAAAAATTTCACCAATTTTGATGGTAATAACACCTTTTCACGAACGAATTTTTTAAATATTCAAATAATTGTAGACTATATTAAGAATTTTCATTTTCTCTCAGCGCCCATGGAAAATGGAAAAAAATGTTTTAATTATGACATTTTCTTAAATTTTTTTTTGTAATGATTTTGCTATCATTGTACTGAAGGTACGTTTTTTGATAAAATCAACATTGTGACAGTTTTGGTGAATTTTAGTTTTTTTTTCCAGTGTCCATCGAAGATGAATTTTTTTTTTGCGATTTTTTTGAAAAAAAATTTCACCAATTTTGATGGTATAACAACACCTTTTCACGAACGAATTTTTTTAATATTCAAATAATTGTAGACTATATTAAGAATTTTCATTTTCTCTCAGCGCCCATGGAAAATGGAAAAAAAAAGTTTTAATTATGATATTTTCTTAATTTTTTTTTGTAATGATTTTACTATTATTGACTGAGTTTTCACAAAGAAAATAAATTCAATTTTCTCCTACGTGTGCGAAATATTTATTATATATATATTTATATATATATAAATAAAAATATATAGAAAAAACATTAATTCGGAAATTAAGAACAATTTGACAATATTTTATAACGCTTTGCCAATTTTTGTTTTAATATGTTTTTTATTTATTTATAGGTGATTTATTTAAAAAAACAATTCATTGTTTTTCATCAACATTTATTATATAGATATAAGAATAATTCTTTTAGCAAAATGCTCAGCTAGAACAACAAAAAAAAACAGCAAAAAAAAACCAAATCGCTGAAAAACAAGAATTTTTCAAATATCTTAATAAATTTGCTTATATTTTCGAAAATTACCTAGATTTAAAAATAAATCTTTTTTGCAACTGAATTTGCTATAGCAGCAAAATGGCAAAAGGAAAAATAAGTTATAAAAAATTATCTTCGAAATGAACGATTTTGCCAACTTTTACATAAAAAATTGTTTATATTTTCAAAATTAATATTTCATAATAGCAAAATCATCACTAAATATATTTTTTTTAAGAAATTGTCATAACGAAAAAAGTTTTTGCCAGAATTTCTATGTACCGGCGGAAAAAAAAATTCTTCAGTTTTTTCCAAAATTAATTGATTATTTTTTGGTATACCAGCAAAATCGATTGGAGAACAGATTTTTGAAAAATGCGCAAAAATAAAAATAAATTTTCCGTCTATGAGCGCTGGCCAAAAAATCCTGAAAATTTGAAAAATCTGAAAAAATCGTTGTAACTTCTTGATTTTGACCAAAAAAAAATCTACGTTCAGCAAAATGATTGCAAAATCATTATGCCAGCCAAATTGGTGGTAAGAAATTTTTTGAAAAATTCGCCAACATTTTTTGTCAACATATTGCACAAAAAAACAATTAGTTTTAGCAAAACGATAGCAAAATCTTTACATATATATTTGACCAATTGGATTTTGCCAACTTCATGGACCATCGGCATGGTGAATGTGCCACCGTCACTCTTGAGCCGGTTGGATGGTGTGACCCGGTGACCTCGCTATGGACCATCGAGGGTCCGCACGGTCTGCACGGAACATGACAACGACAATGTGTCGGAGATGCCGAAGAACAAGTGCTATATATTGTTTATAGGAAATTGTACGTGCGAAGTTTGTTGGGTTTTGAAATTATGAATTTTTTGGGAGCGAAGAAAATTTATTTTAAAAAATAACCATTTGTTTTAGCGTGAATTGCGCATATTTATTTGGATACATAAGGAAAAAGAATTTTTTGAAGTATTTGCAGAACAAAACAAATCTATTGTAGCAGTTTTTATTTTTTTAGGTTTTTATTTTTTATTCTTTTAGGAAAAGATTTTTTTGATTGAATATTTGCAGAACAAAATAAATCTACTATGGCAGTTTTTATTTTCTTAAGTTTTTATTTTTTATTCTTTTAGGAAAAAGAATTTTTTAAATTATTTGCAGAACAAAACAAATCTACGATGGCAGTTTTTATTTTTTATTCTTTTAGGAAAAGATTTTTTTGATTGAATATTTGCAGAAAAAAACAAATCTACTATAGCAATTTTTATTTTTTTAAGTTTTTATTTTCTATTCTTTTATGAAAAAGAATTTTTTGAATTATTTGCAGAACAAAACAAATCTACAATAGCAGTTTTTATTTTCTTAGGTTTTTATTCTTTTAGGAAAAGATTTTTTTGATTGAATATTTGCAGAACAAAATAAATCTACTATGGCAGTTTATATTTTCTTAAGCTTTTATTTTTTATTCTTTTAGGAAAAAGAATTTTTTGAATTATTTGCAGAACAAAACAAATCTACAATAGCAGTTTTTATTTTTTATTTTTTTAGGAAAAAAATTTTTTGATTGAATTATTTGCAGAAAAAAACAAATCTACTATAGCAATTTTTATTTTTTTAAGTTTTTATTTTCTATTCTTTTATGAAAAAGATTTTTTTGAATTATTTGCAGAACAAAACAAATCTACAATAGCAGTTTTTATTTTCTTAAGTTTTTATTTTTTATTCTTTTAGGAAAAAAATTTTTTGATTGAATTATTTGCAGAAAAAAACAAATCTACTACAGCAGTTTTTATTTATTTAGGTTTTTTTTTTTAAGGAAAAGATTTTTTGAATTATTTGCAGAACAAAACAATTCTACTATAGCAATTTTTTCGCTTCGAGATTTGATAATTCCTTTTGAATAATGTTAGTATTTAAATAATGCTGATTTAAATATCAAATCCAAGAAGTAGGTAAAATAAAAATTGGTAAAATTAATCAATGTAAAGATTTTGATATAATTTAACACCATTTTGATGACAGTTATTTTTTAAGATTCGAAATTATACAAATTATAACGATTTCTCATGCTTCTAAACTTCAATGGAATTTTCCATGTTAATTTTATTTGAAAAATATTTTTTTTAAAACTAATTTATCAATATAGCAAATCATTTTTAGTGTTTTTTACGATTTACGATTTTTCATGTTTAAGCCCAATTTTATACATGCTCTAAGTCAAAAACTTTTTTCAATTGAAATTTAGTATTACATCAAAACATTTTTACGAAATTTAGAAATTTTCTTAATAATTACAATTTTTTTTTTTGCTAGGTAAATGGTAAATTAATTTTTCATCACAACTTTTTAACATATAAATTTATTGATGTAGAAAATCAATAAATTAACTTTATAATCAAAAAAATAATAAAAAATAATTAAAATAATAATAATAAAAAAATTATAATAAAAAATAATTAATAAACTTAAAAAACTAATAAATTAACTAAATTTAATTTGAACTGTCAAATCTGTCAAAGATGTCAAATAATAGTTCAAAGCAAAGTGCATTTTATCCACTTATTAATAAAAATGGGTACTTTATCAAAAAAATAAGTAATTGAAATATTTTTGGCAAAATCTTTCATTTTGAAGGTATTTCAAAAATCTACGACGAAATTTCAGAAACGTAACAAACATAGGAAGTAGTAAAAAATATTTTTAGTACTAATAAATTAACTTACATAACCTCATTTAAATTATTAGCAATTCGAATTTTTTGAAGGTTTCAATTCAATAATATTAGAATGTAATGAAAGGACGTAGATAATTCTTTAAGATCAATATCGAACATGATAATTGGAAATTGCAAAGCGAAATATTGTTTTCGATCAAATGCAATATTATTATATAATACGTACTATAATATACAGACATTCTCATAATATTGTAAAATTTAGTCAGCCTTCCAATTGCGTTAAATCCCCTTCTTCGTATTTGTAATAATTATACAAGAAATTCATTTATAATTTACGATACGTTCAGTTTTTTAAATCTTTAAATGTTAAATACCGGCATGAAATTATGGAACACCCTATATATACCTAGTTCATTTTTTGCACTAGTAGAAAAATGTTAGTTTTGTAATTAGGGAGCGACAGCTGATCAGGTAAATACAAAATTATCGACTATATAGCAAAAAAACTTTTTATATTTTATTTTTTTATTTTATTCTAATATAATTTAAAAAAAAAATTTCAAAAGTAATTTCCACTTATAGCAACGATAAATAATAAAAAATAAAAAATGGTTCATGAGACAAAAAAAATGCAACAACATCCTAATAATTGAATATATAAAAAAGCAATAATCAATAAATAAATTAAAAATATATTTTTTATTAAAAATAGACCGAGTTCATTTTTGTACTAGTACAAAAATGTTAGTTTTATAATTAGGCAGCACCAACTGATAAGTAAATACAAAATTATCAACTATAGAGCAAAAAAACTTTTTATATTATATTTTTTTATTTTATTATAATATAATTTAAAAAATATATATTTCAAAAATATTTTCGACTTGTGTATAGCAACGATAAATAAAATAAAATAAAAAATGGTTCATGAGACAAAAAAAAATGCAACTACATCCCAATAATTGAATATATAAAAAAGAAATAATCAATAAATAAATTAAAAATATATTTTTTATTAAAAATAGACCGAGTTCATTTTTGTACTAGTAGAAAAATGTTAGTTTTATAATTAGGCAGCACCAACTGATAAGTAAATACAAAATTATCAACTATATAGCAAAAAAACTTTTTATATTTTATTTTTTTATTTTATTATAATATAATTTAAAAAATATATATTTCAAAAATATTTTCGACTTATGTATAGCAACGATAAATAAAATAAAATAAAAAATGGTTCATGAGACAAAAAAAAATGCAACTACATCCCAATAATTGAATATATAAAAAAGCAATAATCAATAAATAAATTAAAAATATATTTTGTATTAAAAATAGACCGAGTTCATTTTTGTACTAGCACAAAAATGTTAGTTTTATAATTAGGCAGCACCAACTGATAAGTAAATACAAAATTATCAACTATATAGCAAAAAAACTTTTTATATTTTATTTTTTTATTTTAGTTAGTTAAAGAGTCCGCAATCCTAAAGATTGGTTGGAAACAGCACGCCATGCCGATCTATCCTGAGCTAATCCCTTCATCTCCCTATAGCTATTCATCTCAACGTCTTCAACTATCTGACTCACATACTCCAATCTAGGCCTACCTACCCCTCTCTTTCCCTCCACTCTACCTTCTATGATCAATTGCATAATCCCCCCATGTCTAAGGATATGCCCTACTAATCTGTCTCTCCTACGCTGTAACACTCTCCAGATACTTCTCTTCTCCCCTACTAACTCTAGTACAGCTTCATTTGTTACTTTATCTTCCCAACCAATCCTCATCATCCTCCTATAACACCACATTTCAAGTGCTTGTAATCTACGCTTCTCTTCCTTTCCTATAGTCCACGCCTCACACCCGTACAGTGCTACACTCCAAACATATACCTTCAGTAATCTTTTTCTAATACCCAAGTCAATATTTGATCTTAAAATCTGTTCTTTTTCTACGAATGCCTTCCTACCCTGTGCTATCCTACACTTTATATCTACCTTGCTTCGATTATCTTTTGTGATTCTACTGCCTAAATAACAAAAATCTGACACTTCTTCGATTCTATTATCTCCTATTGAGATCCTCATTTTTCTACTGCATTCCTTTTTGTCACACCTCATCACTTTAGTTTTACCTATATTTATTTTCATGTTAAAATCCCTAGTCAATACTGCCTGCATACCATTCAGTACCCTTTCTAAATTCTTTTCGCTTTCTTCCAATATAGCTATATCGTCGGCGAATCTCAGCATATATATTTTCTCTCCCTGTACATTCACACCTACACTATACTCTTCTTTTACTTTGTTTATTGCATCTTCTATATATAGATTAAATAATAACGGTGAGAGTGTACATCCCTGCCGAACTCCCTTCCTTATTTTTGCTACCTCTTCTTCCCCCTCAATTCTAACTAAGGCAGTTTGGTGTTTATATAAATTAAAAATTATTCTCCTATCCTTATAATCTATACCCGTTTCTTTTAAAATTCTAAACATTATGTCCCAATCTACATTATCAATGCCTTTTCTAAGTCTACAAAAGCTATGCAAGTTACCTTTCCTACCCTCTTTCTTTTTTCTACTACCGTTCTTAGTGCTAGAATCGCCTCTCTCGTCCCTCTGTTTTTCCTAAAACCAAACTGATCTTCTCCTAGCCTTTCCTCTACTTTATTTTCTAATCTCCTATAAATAATCTTTAACAATATCTTCGATGCATGTGATAGTAGGCTAATGGTCCTATAGTTCTCACACAAATTAGCTCCTATTTTCTTCGGCATTGTTACTATTCTACTACGCTGAAAATCCTGTGGTACTTCTCCCTTCTCATATATTTTACAAACTAACCTGTATAATCGCTCCTGCATTTTTTCCCCTGCGTGTTTTATTAATTCGGCTGGTATCATATCAATCCCCGCTGCTTTGTTATTCCGTAAATCATTTAATGCTCTATGAAACTCTGACCTAAGTATGCTAGGACCTAAGTCATCCTCATCTATCTGTTCCACATTTTCTAGCTCCTCCATGTCCTGCCTACCTTTATATAAATCTTCAAGATACTCCTTCCATCTTCTAGCTTTTTCCTTATTTTCTGTGAGTTCCTTACCCTGCTTATCACATATAATGTTACCCTTTGGTTTTACTTTAGAAAAATGTGACTTAATTTTCCTGTAGCCCAAATCTACTTTACCTCTTCTCATATCCTCCTCAATATCCTCACAGTTTCCTTTTATCCACTCTTCTTTCGCTAGCTTGCATTTCCTATTAATTAAGTTCCTTAGTTCCTTATATTTTTTCTGTCCTGCTTCTGTGTTTCCTATTTTAATTTTCCTTCTTGCTTCTATCATTTCCACTATTTCTTCCGTGATCCATTCCCTCCTACCTGTCCTTTTCTTTGTGCCTAATACTTCATTTGCTGCTGTAGTTAACCCATTTCTGATTTCCCTCCATTCGCAATCTATGTCGCTCCTTGATGTTCCATTAGCCATGATTTCTACTTTCTGCTTGTACTTTTCATATACATCAGCTAATTTTAACCTATGGACATCTACTCTGACCTGTTTGGACTTCTGTAATTTCTTGAATTTGACCTCTGAGTCCAGGACTACTAAATTATGGTCACTATCAATATCTGCTCCAGGGTAACTCTTACAATTCTTAATCTGGTTCCTAAACCTCTCTTTAACCAGTATGTAATCTATCTGATACCTCCCTATATCTCCTGGCATTTTCCACGTATATATCCTGCGCTTGTGATTCTGAAAAAGCGTGTTTGCTACCACTAGCTTATTCCTAATACAAAACTCTACCAATCTATCCCCTCTATCATTACGTGTTCCTATTCCATATTCTCCTACTATTGGAACTTCCTTTCCCTTACCTACTACGGCATTCCAATCTCCGATTACAATTAGATTATCCTGTCCTTTAACGTTTGCTAACCTAGATTCAATCTCCTCATAAATGGATTCTACCTCCTCATCATCGTGACTTGAAGTTGGCATATATACTTGCACTATAACTGTGTCCGTTGGCTTCGTGTCTAATCTAATAGTTATAATTCTATCACTAACTTGGCAATAACTCTTTATTCTACATCCCAACTTTCTATTCATTATAAAACCTACACCGGTATGCCCATTATCTGATGCTGTGGTTATTAATCTATATTCTCCTGACCACGTATCTACTTGATCTTTCCTCCTAACTTCACTAATCCCTACAATATCCAGTCTAAGTCTCTCCATTTCTAATTTCAAATTCTCTAACTTTCCTATCCTATTCATACTGCGTATATTCCACGCTCCGACTCGTAGAATTCTCGACGCAATCGATCTCTTGCCCGCCCCAGAATCCGAGGGCTTGCCTGCTACCGAAGTAGCATTTTTTATTTTATTATAATATAATTTAAAAAATATATATTTCAAAAATATTTTCGACTTATGTATAGCAACGATAAATAAAATAAAATAAAAAATGGTTCATGAGACAAAAAAAAATGCAACTACATCCCAATAATTGAATATATAAAAAAGCAATAATCAATAAATAAATTTAAAATATATTTTGTATTAAAAATAGACCGAGTTCATTTTTTGTACTAGTGGAAAAATGTTAGTTTTATAATTAGGCAGCACCAGCTGATAAGTAAATACAAAATTATCAACTATATAGCAAAAAAACTTTTTATATTTTATTTTTTTATTTTATTATAATATAATTTAAAAAAAAAATCGATATTTTTTCGATAATTCGGTATAGATTCCATATTACGCAATCGAACATAAATTAATATCGACAAAAAATTTATTTTTCAAATTAACTGTTGCGAATTAAAAATGAAAATTTGAAGCAATATTTTTTTATTTTTATTATATAATCAGATTATTATCAATATAATATTTTAATGCGAACTTTCGTTTAAAATATCAAATAAATCAAAAATGTTAATACAAAGAAAATTCTCTTCACTTATTAATTAAAATTTCTGTGTAATTAACAGATGATAAATCTTGCGCAATTAAAAAATACAACAATTTCAAGATGTGTTTCGAAAGAATTAATAAGCGTTAAGAAATTTGTGCGTAATTTAAGAAATTAATATAAAAATAACAATTTTTTTTTTTGTAAATTATAGGAAATATATTGTACTGAGCAAAAAAAAATTGATTTAAGATCTAATTAAAAAATCTAATTGTTAAAATGAGCATTTAATATATTAAAGAAAGTCTTTCAATATAATCGAAAAATAAATATAAATTAAATGAAAGGTAATACTCGTAAAAGTAACACGCTGTATATTTATAAGGTAGCTGTAATAAACCAAAAAATCCAAAAAAATTTCTTTTAAACTACCTCATTTCATTACGACGTGATAACAGAAAGTTGCCAAATAAAATTATTATTTACAATTTTTTGTACAAATTTTATTTATTTCTACAAAATTAATTAACCGAATAAGAAATGTTTTCTGACTTGTTAGAAGACTTCTTATAAAGAATTTCTTCCTGTAATAATTAAAATTGGTGCAGCTGTTCTTTTGCTACGTAAATATCGAGAGAAAAAGTAATTTTTATCACTTTTTCATTTGAAATAAATTTATTTTCTAAAGAATTTTTTTTAAGGATTTTAAACACTCAACAAAATGAAATTAAAAAAATATCAATTTAACTGAGGCTTCGTTAATAAAATGTTTTTATGTGTGTATATAAAATTTTTTTGATTTAGTGTAAATTTTTGGTAATCTCAAAAAAACTAAAATATTTTTGACGAAACAGCTCAAATAAAAAAAAAAAATTTTTTTTAAGTAACTAGCGTACCTTAAGAATCTATCATTATCTAAACCAAACATTTCTTAATGTGTGTTAAAAATATTACGTCCTAACAAAATTCCTGTAAAAAAAATTTCTTAACTCAAAATAAATCAGCCTTTTGGATAAAATTAACATGCCAATGCACGAACAAAAAAATTTAATAATCAGTTTTATTGCCAACATCGATAAATATAAGACAGACATTTGCGAAAATGTTATGTAATATTTGCATTGTATTCAAACTAATTTAAAAATGAGTTTTGTTGAGGTAATTAGCGGAACTGCGAGCAGAAATTCGAGTAAATAAGAACATCGTTAACCTTCTGAAGATATTAGTGTGAAGAAAATATCACAATATGAAATGAATTGGTCGTTAATAAGTAGCTAAGTGCAAAAGTACAAGAAGATGATGATATATTAGATATTTTTGGCACGCGTGCCACAGGTGGCACGTACAAAATCTTTGTTGGCACTGAACAATTTGCAAATGATATCGTCTTATATGAAAATTTAAAAAAAAAAATTTTTTGATACGATATCTACGAGAAATTTTGTTTAAAAAAAAGTTGGTCTAACCGATTTTTTAAAATACAATTTAAAATTTTAAATAATTTTCTATTAAAAAAATCAATTAACGAATAAGATATTTTGTCCTCGAAATAAATATAAAAAATTATTATTTCAAAGATTATTTGTTCATATTAAGAAAAAGCAAAATTGACTAATTTTGAATCAACTTTTTTCAAATTTTTCGATTTTTCAAATTTTCAAATTCTGACCGATTTCATTTTACATCTTAACGAAGTTGCAAATTTCCTTTTTAATGAATATAAAAATATAAAAAATATAAATATATAAATCATATAAAATCATTTTTTAGTCAACTGTTTGAAATAGTGCAAAAATTATTAAATTATAACTAAAATTTTATTCTATAAATATATAAAAAATTATATAATACAAATTGTAACTATAAATGTTGAAGTATTACTGAAATTCGAAGAATTTTCTTTAAAACTCAGAAAATTCAGTTAATTTGCAGAAACGCAAAAATTTATTTTTTACAACAATTTACTCAATTTAGAAAATTTCGAATAGACAATTTTTGAAAAGGTGGAAATTAATCGATTTTCAATCCAATTTTATACAATTTTTATTTGGAAAAAATTAAAAATGATTTTTTATTTTAAAAATAATACGAAAAATAAAATAATGAGAAAAAAGCAAAATAAATGATATATTGATATTAATTTGTATAGGACAAATTTTATGACAATTTTTCTTATTAAATTCCAATTTGATTTGTAAAATTGAATAAAAAAATCATTTTTTGTTGTATAAAAATATTATTTGTAATTTTTTTGCAAATCAATCTAAAAAATTTGTCACCAGTGTTGAAGAGGTATGAATATACAAATTGAAGATATAAAAAAAATAAAATATTTCAAAAAAAAAAATTTTTAAGTTACCAAAACAAATGTACTAATAAAAAATAATTTTTTTTTTGGTTTGTCAGCCGAAATCCAGTTTTAATAATATTAATCAAACATATCTAAGAAATTACGTCTAGAAAGAAATTACGAAATCAAAATTTAGAAAAGTTGTTGAATTATATTTAAAAAAAAATCCAAGCGTATATTTTGCAATTTTTTAATAAATATCAAATATATTTGAAATAATATGTAAAAATATTACAAATGATAATGTCTGCTAAATATATATCGCATTATACTGGCATAATTGTGCAATAATTTACAAGAGTGAAGCAACAATTCTAGCAAAGAGCAATTTGAACGAAGCTCATCTTCATTTGATGATGTATGGATGTTTGATGAATAGACGACATTTAACAAACATATATTGTTATAGACCATGGTGCAATATTTCTTATTATTATCGTTATTATTAATTAATTATAATACATCGTCAAGATATCAGAATATTGAAAAATGTTTAATTTAAGAATAATACGAAATTGTGGCAACGTTGTAATAAAAAATAAAAAATAAAAAACGATTTTTATAAAATATATTGTTTAAAAATGTATATAATTACAAAATATATTGTTTATGATTTTTTTACTGTAAGTATTAATTCGAATGGGGGCTTTATAATTTATTATAAAAAATTTATTATATATATTTTTCTTATTATAAAATTTTTATTTTTCGCATGTATATTTAGAAATATATTTTTTGATTAAAAATTAATTCGAAATTTATAAATAGATTTTTTTTTTATTTATTTATACCCTGTAGTGTTTTTATAATATAAACTCAAAAAAAAATTTTTTTGTTACTCTTCATCTAAATGTTAATTTATAAACAAAATTTTCAAAAGCAGTTCGAATTTGTCATAGTTAGATCAAAAAATGTACACAGGGCTGGCTTGAAATAAATTTAGTGTGTTATATTTAAGGTGTTGTTATTTTCGATTACGAAGTAAATTTTTGGTAAAAATAACAAGTGAAATAACTCGAAAGAAAATAATTTTATTAAAAAAAAACTAAATATTTTTTTTTTTTTTTTGCTTTATAATAAAACGGACAGAAATTTGTTTAAAAATTGACGAGGACAAAATATTATTTAAAAAATTGTTTCGTACAAATTTTTTGTTATTTTTATGAAGTCTTTTAATTTTTATTATTTTATTTAACATAAGAGTATGTTCTTTTAGCGAGATAATTATAATATTTTTTATTTGTTGCATTTTATTTCATTTTTTCTTCTTCAAAAAAATCCAACATTATTATTAATACGAAATTTCATTTAATAGTCATATAAAATTTTTTTTTCTATGAACATTATTAAATTTTTGACATACTAAAATAATATATTCTGGAATTAATGATATAAAATAACACAATTAATTAAACAATTAAATTTTTTAGCAACACAAAATTAGTTTTAAATTACATTAGAAATAAATATATTAAAACTTAATTTTAAATTTAAAAAAATATATTTTATAATTATATTTAAAATCGATAATTAGTCAATTGAAAATCATTAAAAAGTTTTTTAATTATTAAAATATTTTGTTTTAATTTCACAATTTACTCGATAAAAACAAAACATTTCTTCAAATACCTGCAATTAAATATTTAACTGCAAACAAACAAAACCTCTTCAGCGAAAAACAATTCTTCAGAAAAAAGCAATTTTTCAGCGAAAAATGATATTTTAATTTTACTTCTCTTCCATAAAAAAAAACCCCAAAATTTTTAAAAAAAATCCATTATTACTCAATAAACTGTAACTAAAATATTTATAACAGACTATTTAAAAAAAAAATTTTTTTTAAACGTTTATTTTCAAATTTCTGAAAAAATCAACATATTTTTCAACAGAAATCCACAAATTCAATTTTTTTTAATTGTTTATTACTATTTCAAATATCTCACGAAGAAATTGTTTACGAAGTACTGCGTAAAATTTGTGAAAAAAAAATCAAAAATTTAAAAAAAAAATGTTTTTCAATACAATTCATTGAAATCATTAAATGAGCCGCGAATTTTTTGTAAATATTGAATTAAGTAGATTTAATTAGTAATTTTAAGCGTGCAAAAAATGAATCGCTGAAATAAGCGGAATTTATTTTGTTTTATTGATAAAATTTTAATTATCAGTAAAAATCCCTAGGACAAGAAAAAAATTAAAATGAGTGAAAAAAATATATTGCAAAAATTGACATACTAAAATAATATATTCTGAAATTAAACAATAAAAATTTTTAGCAACACAAAATTAGAAATGGAATGTTTTAAATTACATTAGAAACAAATATATTAAAACTTAATCTTAAATATAATTTAATTTTAATTATCAGTAAAAATCCCTTGGAGAAGAAGAAAATTAAAATGAGTGAAAAAAATATATAGAAAAAATTCTAAGGCGATTATATTTTCATTTGCCAAAAAAAAATACATTTGTGCTTGCTAATAAATTCGATAAATAGAAAAATATATAAATAATTCATTTAGTTCAAATTGGAAATAAATTTAGCCAAATAAAAAAATTGTTTTTTCAATCCTTGATAAGGAGTGTCGCTTATTTTCTAGGAAATCCAAAGATTCGATATATTCGAATAAAAAAATCTGGTATTTACGAAAAACGAAACATCTCCCTTAAATTACTTTACCCCTAATTTATTGTCGCAACGCGCATGCGTAATCCATCACAGTTATCTACATTCGTTCATTATATGCACGTAAGATGTCGCACGGAAAACGGCCGTTACTAAATCACGATGAATGATGGGGGCATAGCTCCCTTCGAAATGCGCATATATGTATTAAACGCTTTATATTGCGATATTCCATTCTGTAACGTACATAGTGTATACGCGCCTTTACAATTACGTAATAAATACGGCAATAATGAATAGAATCGAATAGAAAGTAGCATTTGTATCAAAATCGATCGGTAATTGTCTATAATCATAATATATCATCATTGATGGCGATTCAATAAAATAAACGTGGTATTTTAATGCGTATCGAACGGAGTTGTTGTGAGGCAATGCTGTTAATAAACTCGAGGAAGGAAGACCTTCGACGATTTGGTCGTGTCGTGATGATCATGACTCTGTTACAGAATCTCCGTGCCGCATTGTTATTGTTTGTTGTTTTATTCTGCGGCAATAATTGATGGTTTTTTGGTTTGCGGACGATTGTCTGATTTAATGGGGATTTATTGGTGATAAATTGGACAGTTAAATTAATTAATACAGGCGATGGTGGCTGAAGTAAATAATGCACTTGGTTGAAGGATTTTTTTTTTGAATTGTTTTTGATTTTTTGTGATTTTTTATTTTTTTTTGGAAATTATTTATAATAACGCATTTAAAAATGTAGCATTAGATAATTAAATCGGGTTAAAAATAATAACAATAAAAATTTTCTTTCTCCAGATATGGTTTTTTTTATAATAATAATTTTTTGATTCTCTTAAAATTTTTTGTCGATATAATTAATATAAACAAAAGCCAATTAATATGATATATTTTACTCTTGTTGGTCAAAAAATTGTTATTTTTAGGAAATTTAAAAATATAATTTGAGAATTTTTATAATAATATATAAAAATTATTTTTTTTTTATACCACACATAGTTTTAATAGACTATTATAAAAAAAAATGCATTTTTCTGTTTTAATTTCCGTATCTCATAAAAAAATATATAAAAAAGTCAAAATTTTATTTTACATAAAAAATGGTAAAAAAAACTTCTTTTTTTTGTATTAAAATTAATTTTTGGTGTAAAAATATTTCAATCCAATATTTATAGATCTAGTATATAAATTTCCAAACCGCAATGAAATTTTTATTTACTATTATATTCAAATTAAAGTTTTTTTCCCTTAATTGTTCTATATTTTTCTGTATTTTAATTTAGTTCTGTATTTCCATATATATTTTATAATCTTTCAAATTTGCACATCTAAAGAGTACATTTTAATTTTAATTTTTAATATATTTCTATTATTTATATTTAGTTTTTAATTAATTAATATATTTAATTTTTATTCTACTAAAGGATTTTTCTAGTATTCATGTTTCTTCATATTTTTTAAATCGTTAATCATATTTGTTTTATAATTTTCAAAAAATTTTTTTGTTTGCTTTTAGATTATTTCATTAACTATATTAAATCAGTCATTATTATTAATTATTATTACGCAATTTTTATATATTTTATTTTTAATTATATATTTTTTGAGGAATACGTTTTATTTGCCATATTTAAAATTTGGTCCTTTAAAGAATTTTTTCAGTATTTTTTAAATAAAAATTTAATTTTTCATCACATATTTTTAACTTATTTTGTACATTGCGTTCTTCAAATTTATTATATATTAATTTTAATTATATATCCTTTTATTTTTATTTTTAACAATTCTTTATCCATTCTAAGAATAACAATTTTTGTCTTACATTTGCAAATAATTTTTTGAAATAAAAAAATTTGAATGGTTTGGAAGAGCCTCTTATTTTTAATTATATTAAATTAATTTAATAGCATAATAATTATAATTAATAAAATTACTTAATTTACGTAAAAAAAAAATTATATAATAATAAAAAATAAAAAAATTACTTAATAAAAATATATATAAAATTAAAATGACTAAATACTGCTTAATTGCTGTTTAATTACTGCTTTAAAAAAAAATCTTTTTCATTCGCTTAATAAACGACAATTATCTTCAAAAGCGCACTTAAATTACATAGTAAAATGGCAACAAAAAATTATATCACCAAAAAAAAAATTTTTTTTTTATTGCGTACAAATAAATTCCACGTGACATAAAACATTAAAATCAATTCTCTATTTCAGCTGGTAATTACGAAATAAATTCGTCGAGCACGAGCAAATATTGATCGATCTATACATTGAATATTCTTCATCATCGACGAAGAAGTAACAGCGAAATGTTGTGATGAAACGATGATCTCGAATTGGAACGATTTATTACTTTGCGCGTTTATTTGCTGCACTTTACTTTAAAGTCAAGGATGATACCAACAAATATTAGTTCATTTGAACATCTGCGGCGATTTTATATTGAAATAATTAAAAACGTCGTTTTATTTGCGTCCCAAATTAAATTCGGTACTGCGCATAATCACGTATATTAATTATGTTTTTCCAATTTTTTTTAATTATATATTTTTTTAATTAATTATGATTCTGCAATCGTTTTGCAGAAAGTGGATTTTTTTGGCAAATTTTTTGATTTTTTTTTGTCAGCGCCCATCGAAGAATTTACCAATAAAAATCTTCTTCAAAAATCTGTTTTTCAATCAATTGTTTTGGTAGAAAAATACATCTTCAAGAACGATTTTTTTTAATAATTCTGGAAGAATTTTTTTTAGTGGATTCTGACAATTTCTTAAAAAATCTTATTTGTAATGATTTTGTTACTGTCAAACTAAGAATTAAAAAAAAAAGTTTTAAATAATAATTTTGAAAAAAAGTTGACAAAATCGTTAATTTCGAAGACAAACGAATTTTTGGAGAAAAAATCATGCCAAAGAAATTTATTTTGATCCATAAATAATTGTAGCAAATATAAACGAAAGTTGGCAAAATCGCAGTCTTGAAATATTTCCAAAATTCTTAAAAATTCTTAATTTTCAGCGATTTTACTGTTATAGTTCAAAAAATATATTTTGATATCTACATCAATGTTGATATCGAAATAAAATAATTATTTAAGGTCTGTTATTCTTAAAAAAATTATTAATTAATTAAAATATTTCCAAATTTCTTAAAATCTTATTTTTCAGTGATTTTACTGTTCAATTCAAAAAAAAATTATTTGATATCTACATCAATGTTGATATCTAAATAAATTTATTATATAAAGTCTGTTATTCTTAAAAAATTTATTAATTAATTAAAATATTTCCAAATTTCTTAAAATTCTTATTTTTCAGTGATTTTACTGTTCAATTCAAAAAATATATTTTGATATCTACATCAATGTTGATATCTAAATAAAATAATTATTTAGGGTCTGTAATTCTTAAAATAATAATTAATTAATTAAAATATTTCCAAATTTCTTAAAATTCTTATTTTTCAGTGATTTTACTGTTCAATTCAAAAAATATATTTTGATATCTACATCAATGTTGATATCTAAATAAATTTATTATATAAAGTCTGTTATTCTTAAAAAAATAATTAATTAATTAAAATATTTCCAAATTTGTTAAAATTCTTCTTTTTCAGTGATTTTACTGTTCAATTCAAAAAAAAATTATTTGATATCTACATCAATGTTGATATCTAAATAAATTTATTATATAAAGTCTGTTATTCTTAAAAAATTTATTAATTAATTAAAATATTTCCAAATTTCTTAAAATTCTTATTTTTCAGTGATTTTACTGTTCAATTCAAAAAATATATTTTGATATCTACATCAATGTTGATATCTAAATAAAATAATTATTTAGGGTCTGTAATTCTTAAAATAATAATTAATTAATTAAAATATTTCCAAATTTCTTAAAATTCTTATTTTTCAGTGATTTTACTGTTCAATTCAAAAAATATATTTTGATATCTACATCAATGTTGATATCTAAATAAATTTATTATATAAAGTCTGTTATTCTTAAAAAAATAATTAATTAATTAAAATATTTCCAAATTTGTTAAAATTCTTCTTTTTCAGTGATTTTACTGTTCAATTCAAAAAAAAATTATTTGATATCTACATCAATGTTGATATCTAAATAAATTTATTATATAAAGTCTGTTATTCTTAAAAAATTTATTAATTAATTAAAATATTTCCAAATTTCTTAAAATTCTTATTTTTCAGTGATTTTACTGTTCAATTCAAAAAATATATTTTGATATCTACATCAATGTTGATATCTAAATAAAATAATTATTTAGGGTCTGTAATTCTTAAAATAATAATTAATTAATTAAAATATTTCCAAATTTCTTAAAATTCTTATTTTTCAGTGATTTTACTGTTCAATTCAAAAAATATATTTTGATATCTACATCAATGTTGATATCTAAATAAATTTATTATATAAAGTCTGTTATTCTTAAAAAAATAATTAATTAATTAAAATATTTCCAAATTTGTTAAAATTCTTCTTTTTCAGTGATTTTACTGTTCAATTCAAAAAAAAATTATTTGATATCTACATCAATGTTGATATCTAAATAAATTTATTATATAAAGTCTGTTATTCTTAAAAAATTTATTAATTAATTAAAATATTTCCAAATTTCTTAAAATTCTTATTTTTCAGTGATTTTACTGTTCAATTCAAAAAATATATTTTGATATCTACATCAATGTTGATATCTAAATAAAATAATTATTTAGGGTCTGTAATTCTTAAAATAATAATTAATTAATTAAAATATTTCCAAATTTCTTAAAATTCTTATTTTTCAGTGATTTTACTGTTCAATTCAAAAAATATATTTTGATATCTACATCAATGTTGATATCTAAATAAATTTATTATATAAAGTCTGTTATTCTTAAAAAAATAATTAATTAATTAAAATATTTCCAAATTTGTTAAAATTCTTCTTTTTCAGTGATTTTACTGTTCAATTCAAAAAAAAATTATTTGATATCTACATCAATGTTGATATCTAAATAAATTTATTATATAAAGTCTGTTATTCTTAAAAAAAATATTAATTAATTAAAATATTTCCAAATTTCTTAAAATTATTATTTTTCAGTGATTTTACTGCTCAAGTTCAAAAATATATTTTGATATCTACATCAATGTTGATATCTAAATAAAATAATTATTTAGGGTCTGTAATTCTTAAAATAATAATTAATTAATTAAAATATTTCCTAATTTCTTAAAATTATTATTTTTCAGTGATTTTACTGCTCAAGTTCAAAAATATATTTTGATATCTACATCAATGTTGATATCTAAATAAAATAATTATTTAGGGTCTGTAATTCTTAAAATAATAATAAATTAATTAAAATATTTCCTAATTTCTTAAAATTATTATTTTTCAGTGATTTTACTGTTCAATTCAAAAAAAAATTATTTGATATCTACATCAATGTTGATATCTACATCAATGTTGATATCTAAATAAATTTATTATATAAAGTCTGTTATTCTTAAAAAAAATATTAATTAATTAAAATATTTCCAAATTTCTTAAAATTCTTATTTTTCAGTGATTTTACTGTTCAATTAAAAAAATATGTATTTGATATCTACATCAATGTTGATATCTAAATAAAATAATTATTTTAGGTCTGTAATTCTTAAAAAAATTATTAATTAATTAAAATAAAATATTTCATAATTTCTTAAAATTCTTATTTTTCAGTGATTTTATTGTTCAATTCAAAAAAAAATTATTCGATATCTACATCAATGTTGATATCTAAATAAATTTATTATATAAAGTCTGCTATTCTTAAAAAAATTATTAATTAATTAAAATATTTCCAAATTTCTTAAAATTATTATTTTTCAGTGATTTTACTGTTCAAGTTCAAAAAAATAATTTGATATCTACATCAATGTTGATATCTAAATAAAATAATTATTTAAGGTCTGTTATTCTTAAAAAAATAATTAATTCTTTAAAAAAAACGTTTAGTTATATTTTTTGAACAATTATAAAATATCGTACAAAAAATACCTAAACTAAAAAAAAATGTAATATATTAAAATAAACTAATCTTCATAAAAATAACGAGGAAGTATCAATCTTCCAAATGACTCATCGAATGTCATTCACGATACAGCGTTGCCATTAAATAAATTGCCGAATTAATTTGCGATAAATTATTATTGATATTTCGCTTGGCGTATACTTTTCAAAAATTATCATCAAATTGCCGTCTTAGAATTGTTATCTTTTCTGCAAAAAAAAAATTCAGCGACTCGTTCCAGTACGTTTAGTACCTTTGTTGCGCGTTACTGTTACTTTTTACCTATTTTAACAGCGAACGAAATAAATCTCGATTTATACGTAAATTCTGCAGGAAATGTTCCATACATGGAAATCTGATTCGGTTACGTAATGCCCTGAGAATTTTAGCAAATTATATAAATTCCGCTGCAGTATCGTTATGCCTTACGACTGTAATACGTCAATAAACCAAGTACCGTGCCGATATCCTACCTATAATTATTTATTGATATAAATCTCAGTGAAATTGCATTCAATAATTGCCAATGACCATACGGTTATTTGTCAGATATGTATTATTTTGACTTTCACAAAAATCTATATTTTTTTCCGAGTTAAATTATTGATATATCCTTGTTAATAAGGAACAATTGTATATGAACTTTTTTCATTTTAATAAGTGAAATATTTTTCATAAATGCACTTGTAAAAAAATTTGTTAAAGTATTTTTTTAATATTTTTTAAAAATTTATGTTTATTTACAATACAATAAAAAAATTTTATTTATAATTAAGCTGGGTTTCAAAAAAATGTTTTGCATTTGTTTAAATCGCAGTCAAATTATGAATTTTTGAAATATCTTGAAAAGGAACATAAATTTTTGTTATTTTAAACAATTATTCAGATATTTAAAAAACCTTCGTGAGAGAGTTTTCTTAAAAATTGTATCAAAATTATTTGATGAACTTTTTAGAAAATAGAATTGATACTCGTTATCAAAAATCAACAAAAATTTAAGGTAAAAAAATTCGTTTTTATTTTATTTGTTTATTTATTTTATTTATAGACGTATTTATTTATTATATAAATAAGTAAATTAGAATTGTAATCTCCATGGTATTTTTATGGGGGAACATTATTCTTATGACGTTTTTGAACATTTTCCTGCTCCGAGGAAAAATAATAACTTTTTCACGACAAACAATAATTTTTAGTTCTAAAAAAAAATGCGAAAATTTTTTTTTAAAACTATTCTGGTTTAAACTATTCGTTAATACTTGATAAACTTGATAAACAAATGTTAATAATCATTATAAAAAAAAAAAAATTTCAATGTGTATTTCCTTATCACATGAAATATTTTTTCAAACGAAAAAGAATCCCTAAAAAGTTTTTATAATTACTTGAAATTAAATCGCAAAGTTTAGATAAAAAAATTACTTTAAGGAAAAATTTTCTTAAATATTAACGGTATATTTTTTGATTATTTTAATTATTGAGGGTGTTTTTTTCTATTATGATTTTAATAGATTTCTATTATTTCCACATAAATGTCACTTTTAATAAAAAAAATTAGATATACTTTTAGAAAAAAAAAGCAAAAAATATTTATTAAAACTATTCTGGTTGGGTCGTTAATACTTGATAAACTTGATAAACAAATGTTGATAATCATTATAAAAAAAAAAATTTTTAATGTGTATGTCTTTATCAAACGAAATATTTTTTCAAACGAAAAAGAAACGATAAAATGTTTTTATAATTACTTGAAATTAAACTGCAAAGTTTACATAAAAAAATTACTTTAAGCAAAAATTTTCTGAAATATGAACGGTATATTTTTTGATTATTTTATTTCTTGAAGGTCTTTTTTTTTATTATGATTTTAATAGATTTCTATTATTTCTATTATGATCTATTTCTTTTTCTATTATTATTTCCACATAAATGTCACTTTTAATAAAAAAAAAAATTAGATATACTTTTGGAGAAAAAAAAGTGAAAAATATTTATTACAACTATTCTGGTTGGGTCGTTAATACTTGATAAACTTGATAAACAAACGTTAATAAACAATATACAAAATTTAAAAAATGTGTATGTCTTTATCAAACGAAATATTTTTCAAACGAAAAATAAACGATAAAAAGTTTTTATAATTACTTGAAATTAAACCGCGAAGTTTAGATAAAAAAATTACTTTAAGCAAAAAATTTCTGAAATATTAACGGTATATTTTTTGATTATTTTATTTCTTCAAGGTCTTTTTTGCTATTATGATTTTAATAGATTTCTATTATTTCTATTATGATCTATTATGAATTTCTTTTTCTATTATTATTTTTACATAAATGTCACTTTTAATAAAAAAAATTTAGATATACTTTTAGAATTTTTGGACATTTTTAAAAATCATTTATAATCAAAAAAAATGTTTTCAATTTTAATATGTGGTATATTTGTTGTTAATAATTGTTAAATAATAATAACTTCTTTATAAAATATTAAATAAATAAATAAAAAGCAATAATTTATATAAAACATAGTTTTTTAGTAATATTCAACATTTTCATTAAGGACTTGGCGCATTTAGATTCGATATGGCAACGGTGCATGGGACTGCAGCTATGACACATGCGCACATGACACATGTCAGACATTTAAATACTAGCTACGTCATCATAGGGAAATTTAGATACATTTTTTTAATTTATAAAAAAAAAACATTCACTTCTATTTTGCAAGAATTTTTTTTTTTCAAATTTTCTTAAGGTCGCGTAATAAATCGCAACAAAATAACATTTATGACAAATTTAAATTTAAACAGCGGTATTAGTTAGCCGTGTAAAAGGTCAAAATCGAACAAGAATTTATAAGCTAGATGCGCATTTCGAAAACCAAACTCTCATCCTTAATAACATAGCATTAGATAAATATTACATAAAGAAACAAAAAAAATATTAAGATTTGTTTTATAAACGCAAAATTGTTATAAAAAAAAAATTTTGCCAAACAAGAATATGTATTTTTAAGTCGGTATATTCTTCTTTGTTTTTTAAAAATGGAAATAAAAAATTAACTTCGTTGTATTGAAAAGTTACAAATATCAATTGATAATTAAATTTGTTTTTCTAGAATTATATATAGCAATTTCGGTGAGTGACTATTGAAGATGGTAGTTTGGTTTTCGAAATGCACATACAGCTTATAATTGATTTTTTTGTAAAACTGATTTGGTAAGATAAAATATATTGGTCAAGAAATTCATAACTTTATTTTTGATTCATTAATTCTTTTTTTTTCTCAAACAAGAAAATTCCGACAACCTCTGGAATTTTTTTCAGCCTTTTCAAACAATTATCAGAATATTAAATCAAAAAAAAAAAAACTGAATTATGAAAATTCCTAATACGAGTGAAAAAAATTCACCCAAACAAAAAAAAAAACCGAAATTAAAAATTTCAACAGTATTTTTTTCAATTAAATTGTCTAATAAAAAAATTATAAATAAAAAACGCAAAGTTCAAATTTTCGCAGATTAGTTAGATCAATATTAAAAAACTTTAAAAGTGAAAAACAATTATAAAAAAATTATAAAAAATTATAAAAAAAGTGCCAATGTAATAATATGTATCCACTTAACAAATGTCTTAAAAATAAAATAAGCGATAATAAAATCTATTTAAAATAATTTTATATATCCACAGCAATTTATGTATGTTATTTCTTCTCTTATTAGCTCATTACATGATTTCCCTTCATTTAATGTTGTCTGTTTTTCATCATCTCACATTACTTGCTCATGTAAGTATGACTAATGCTTGTGCAGATTGATCAACGAAAGACACTTCTTTCTATATCATATAAAACTTGGGTTTTGCAAGTTTTTCCGTTCTTGCAAAGACAACTAACTATAACCATATCAAGACATAATCTAACAATAAATCGTATGAAAAAAAAAAAATATATAGAAATCACATGGAAGAATATTTTTTAAATTATACACAGTGGAAAAAATTTTTTAAACCTATGCTTGCTTAGGTTGGAATATTTTAAACGATCAAAAAATTCGTTTCTTTCTGTTTTGGTAAATTTGTGTTTAAGATCTAAGATAGAAAAATCTATTAAAAATATCTTTTGAAAGTAACAAAAGTAATCGACAAAATCAAATCGTGTTTTACAAAAAAAAAAAATTTTTTGCTCCGCCCACGGTTGGTATACTTTTCGCAATTTTTTTGCACTGTTTCTTTGCTTTGTGCACGACTCGCTACAAATATGTTAAACAAACAAGAAAATGCGACTTTTTAATAGTGTGCAAATAGCGGTGAAGAAATTGACAATAAAACTGATTCGATGTGAAATTTGTGCGATATATACAGGTGGTCGTACAAAGTATTAACAACATTAATAAAAAAAATTTTTTTTTCGAATAAATCGAGAATTATGGATTTCGATAAATCTTGGAAATTTCTCGAGGTGGAAGAAAAATTCATTTCGTACATTGTCCATAAGTATATTACAAGAAAGCTAAAAATAATCTACCGTATATTTGAAAAAATTATTGGTTATGATGATAATAATAATAATTATATAGAAAATGGTTTAAAATAATTAATTGCTAACAAAAAAAAAATCTTCAAGAATAGGTAAAATGATCCCATTATATTATAGAACACCCTGTACAAAAAATGATTTTCTTTTAGTATTAAAATGATTTTTTATTATCGTAGAATTTCCACAATCGTCAATAAAATTATTTACTATTATTGTGAATCTTATAATAGCACGCGTGCCCAAATTGGCACGCCATGCAATAGGTAAAAAAATACTTGGCACGTTTTTAGGTGAAATAATTTTATACGCCTAAATATTTTTAATTAATTGCCAAAATATATTTAAGAATTTTTCGTTGCTCCTATAAATAAAATAATTCCTCACGAGATTTCAAATGTGAAAAAAAAAAGAATTTGTTTTTACAATTGACTTTTCAACATATGGAAAAGCAGTTTATAACAATTAAACAAAAAAATCATTATTAGTAAACACTATAATTTTTATACTACTAAGTTTAAAGCAAAAAACAAATATTTTGTTAAATAAAATAATGTAAATTTTTTAATTATTAATTAAAAATAGACAAATATTTCTCATCAAGTCGAAAAATGTTATTGGACGGAATTTGGCACGTACTTTGTATGAAAAATAATTTTTCAGTATCTAAAATAAAATCGAAAGCGATTATTTTAAAACTGCAAACTTTTGAGCAATTTCTTGAGTACGTGTTCATTTAAGAATTGCATTGCAAAAACAAAAATCGATAAGATAAACGTGTAGAATATCCGCACATTCAAGGATTGCGATTGTTCCGGTTTTGAATCGGTAATTGAGCATTATAAAGAATGGCACAAACTTTCCTGTGCGAATGAATCATATAAATTGCAAACAATATAGCGATTGTTTTGTTGATATATCTTCATTTATTGGTAATTAGTACAATGGTAAAATAAAAATAATTATGAGCATGTTTTAGTAAAAAAATTGCATAAATATATAAATTTTTTAAATTTTAGTTGAGTAGAAATTTAATTTAAACTGTCGGCGATTTTTAATGAAATGATTATTTTAAAATTATGATTAGTAATAACCAAAATTAGTTAATAAAATTGGTTTTAAAACATCTTTTAATTAATTTTTTTTTTTAATAAATCTTTAATTCATATAAGAATTTTTTAATTCGTTTCCAATTGTATATTTGTTTATTTTTTAATTTATGGGTAATAAGTTTTTTTTTTGAGTAAATGATTCGATAAAAAAATTAAATTAAATTGAGATTCTGTCCTTTCGTTAAAAAATGATTTTTACATTTTGAAATATTCACTTAAAAAATCACATACGAGGAAAATTGATAATCAAAATTAAATTTTAGAAACGGAAATTTGTCTTGTATTATTGAAAATTATTCTCTAATAAAATGAGTCACGAAAAATTGCTCTAATTATTGAAATTGTTTCGAAACATTGACAATTTTCAAAAATTTTCTAAAATTAATTTAGGCGTTTTTTTTTTGGAAAACCCTATATAGTTTTAAAAAAGAAAGAAGCAATTAGGTCGATATTAGTATAAATTAAAATTTATCCACTAAAATTTGCTAAAATTTAATTTATCCTAACATTAAGATTATTACAAGACGATTGAAGGGAAATGTTTATAACGTTTTAAAAAATATATTTAAAAAAAATGTTACTACCCTGATATTTTGGGAAATTAATTTAGTTTAAAAAAAAAATTTTTTTAACTTTAAAAATTGCATAACTATATTATTTTTTAAAATTTTAGTTGAGTAGAAATTTAATTTAAACTGTCGGCGATTTTTAATGAAATTATTATTTTAAAATTATGATTAATTTCTCTAGTAATAACCAAAATTAATTAATAAAATTGGTTTTAAAATATCTTTTAATAAATTTTTGAATATTTGCAAATACAAAAAAAAAAACTTTAATTCATATAAGAATTTTTTAATTCGTTTCCGATCGTATATTTGTTTATTTTTTAATTTATGGGTAATAAGTTTTTTTTTTGTGTAAATGATTCGATAAAAAAATTAAATTAAATTGAGATTCTGTCCTTTCGTTAAAAAATGATTTTTACATTTTGAAAAA
Organism: Leptodirus hochenwartii; assembly: GCA_947310635.1. Taxonomy (NCBI): domain Eukaryota; kingdom Metazoa; phylum Arthropoda; class Insecta; order Coleoptera; family Leiodidae; genus Leptodirus; species Leptodirus hochenwartii. The sequence goes on from OX371179.1 coordinate 2,894,718, forward strand.
TTCACTTAAAAAATCACATACGAGGAAAATTAATAATCAAAATTAAATTTTAGAAACGGAAATTTGTCTTGTATTATTGAAAATTATTCTCCAATAAAATGAGTCACGAAAAATTGCTCTAATTATTGAAATTGTTTCGAAACATTGACAATTTTCAATAAATTTCTAAAATTAATTTAGGCGTATTTTTTTTTGGAAAACCCTATATAGTTTTAAAAAAGAAAGAAGCAACTAGGTCGATATTAGTATAATTAAAAATTGTATCCACTAAAATTTGCTAAAATTTAATTTATCCTAACATTAAGATTATTACAAGACTATTGAAGGGAAATGTTTATAACGTTTAAAAAAATATATTTAAAAAAAATGTTACTACCCTGATATTTTGGTAAATTAATTTAGTTAAAAAAAAAAAATTTTTAACTTTAAAAATTGCATAAATATATTATTTTTTAAAATTTTAGTTGAGTAGAAATTTAATTTAAACTGTCTGCGATTTTAAATGAAATTATTATTTTAAAATTATGATTAATTTCTGGTAATAACCAAAATTAATTAATAAAATTGGTTTTAAAACATCTTTTAATAAATTTTTGAATATTTGCAAATACAAAAAAAAAAACTTTAATTCATATAAGAATTTTTTAATTCGTTTCCGATCGTATATTTGTTTATTTTTTAATTTATGGGTAATAAGTTTTTTTTTTGTGTAAATGATTCGATAAAAAAATTAAATAAAATTGAGATTCTGTCCTTTCGTTAAAAAATGATTTTTACATTTTGAAATATTCACTTAAAAAATCACATACGAGGAAAATTAATAATCAAAATTAAATTTTAGAAACGGAAATTTGTCTTGTATTATTGAAAATTATTCTCTAATAAAATGAGTCACGAAAAATTGCTCTAATTATTGAAATTGTTTCGAAACATTGACAATTTTCAAAAATTTTCTAAAATTAATTTAGGCGTTTTTTTTTTGGAAAACCCTATATAGTTTTAAAAAAGAAAGAAGCAACTAGGTCGATATTAGTATAATTAAAAATTGTATCCACTAAAATTTGCTAAAATTTAATTTATCCTAACATTTAGATTATTACAAGACGATTGAAGGGAAATGTTTATAACGTTTTAAAAAATATATTTTAAAAAAATGTTACTACCCTGATATTTTGGGAAATTAATTTAGTTTAAAAAAAAAATTTTTTTAACTTTAAAAATTGCATAACTATATTATTTTTTAAAATTTTAGTTGAGTAGAAATTTAATTTAAACTGTCGGCGATTTTTAATGAAATTATTATTTTAAAATTATGATTAATTTCTCTAGTAATAACCAAAATTAATTAATAAAATTGGTTTTAAAATATCTTTTAATAAATTTTTGAATATTTGCAACAACAAAAAAAACTTTAATTCATATAAGAATTTTTTAATTCGTTTCCAATTGTATATTTGTTTATTTTTTAATTTATGGATAATAAGTTTATTTTTTGTGTAAATGATTCGATAAAAAAATTAAATAAAATTGAGATTCTGTCCTTTCGAAAAAAAATGATTTTTACATTTTGAAATATTCACTTAAAAAATCACATACAAAGAAAATTAATAATCGAAATTAAATTTTAGAAAAGGAAATTTGTCTTGTATTATTGAAAATTAATCTCCAATAAAATGATTCACGAAAAATTGCTCTAATTATTGAAATAATTTTTTTTTTTAACTGAAAAATTTTCAATTAAATGTCAGAATACGTGCAACTAAAAAAAGTACTTAAAGATTTTTTTTATTTCCTTTCAATGCCAGTATATAATATTTATTCTTGAAAAATAAACTTGTATTAATAATAATTAAACTTTCAATATGCATAAGCTTTTATTTGTTATTAAAAAAGAGGTCTGCCATAAGGTATTGCCATTTTTTAAAAGAATATTTATTGAAAAAGTGGCGGTGTACACTGCGAAATAATTGTCGGTAGAAAAATTATAATAAATATAATAATAAAAGCAAAATAATCTGAGGGGACAAAAAAAATAAAAAATTAGATATTTATAAATTTGATAAAATTTTCTTATATAATATTTATTATTACAATTATTTGTGTAAAAAGGTTGTAATAGAATTACTGAAATTCAAAAAAGTTTAAAAATATGAATTTAATCACAAAACAGGATTAAAATCTCTAAAACAAAGATTTTTTTTAAAAAACCCGCCATTGTGGCACAGAATTTTTTGTGTATTTGAAAATTCAAATTGAAAGTGCAGCTAAAGCGTTTTTAATTTAAAAAATATATATTATTTTAGTTGAACAATTTTTAAGGTATTTACACAATTTCTTCTTCTGATTTTGTCCATTCTTCTGTATGAACAAGGTCGATTGCTCAGCACAACTTTTAGCCAATTGAAAAGAGCTGGCGATTTAATATAGGATTAAGAGTGAGGTCACTTATACAGGGTGTTACATATAATAAGACACGCCAAATGTACATTTTTTTCAACAAAATTTCCTGCCAATGCGAATTTTCTATTTTAATTCGAATCACCGTGTATATGTACTATAAAAAATGTAAATAATAATGGAATTACAGCATCTACGAGTATCTCGGAGTGACTGTTAAATATCATAATGTTCGAGATATGTTTTTTTTTGTATATTATAAACATTTTCCGATTCTACATTTTCAATTCTAAACAAACGTTCGATTGTTTGCGATAGTTTCGAAAAGTCGATATTGAATCGACGAAATCATTTTCTTTTTGTTGGGAATAAGAAGCATGTCAAGGCAAGAATGGGTAATAGTTTTGCTGCCACCAAACGTCGATTTATTGGCAAGAAAACAAACAAAAAATTAAATTATAAATTTTGTTATATTAACTTGCTTTGGATACATTTGTTCCGATAAGTTCGCAATTTTGATTTACATTTCGTAAATGGTGTAATTATATTATAACGTTTAAATTAATTAAACAAATCCCGAAATAATTTTTTTACACATATTTTTGCAAAGAAATTCAGTTTTTATTCTTCTCTTCCTTTTGGACACTTTTTAATGTAATTGAATTTTTTATATATTTTTTTATTGATGGTATTTTAAAAATTAGTAATATTTGTATTGAATTTTTTTTTAATTTCTTGCTAAATTCTTTTATAGCGAATTTTAAATCTACATTAAGCACATTTAAATTTCGTAAGAAAAATGGCAAAATTTATTTGACAAATATTTCCCTCTATTTTTTGCTCAGATTTGTCCAAATCTTGTATAAAATGCGAAATTTAGGTTTATTAGCTAATTTTACATGAAATTTTTTTTTAGTTCGCAAATTATTTCGAAACATTGACAATTTTCAAAATTTTTCTAAAATTAATTTAGGCGTATTTTTTGGGGGAAACCCTATATAGTTTTTAAAAAAAGAAAAAGCAACTAGGTCAATATTAGTAAAATAAAAAAATTTATCCACTAAAATTTGCTAAAATTTAATTTATCCTAACATTTAGATTATTACAAGTCGATTGAAGGAATTGTTTGTAACGTCTTAAAAAAATATTTAAAAAAAAATGGTTACTACCCTGATATTTTGGGAAATTAATTTAGTTTAATTTTTTTTTTTACTTTAAAAATTGCACAAATAATTATTTTTTTTTAATTTTAGTTGAGTAGAAATTTAATTTAAACTGTGCGATTTTTAATGAAATTTGTTATTTTAAAATTATGATTAATTTCTCTAGTAATAACCAAAATTAATTAATAAAATTGGTTTTAAAATATCTTTTAATAAATTTTTGAATATTTGCAACAACAGAAAAAAACTTTAATTGGTATAAGAATTTTTAATTCGTTTCCAATCGTATATTTGTTTATTTTTTAATTTATGGGTAACAAGTTTTTTTTTTGTGTAAATGATGCGATAAAAAAATTAAATAAAATTGAGATTCTGTCCTTTCGTTAAAAAATGATTTTTGCATTTTGAAATATTTACTTAAAAAATCACATACAAGGAAAATTAATAATCAAAATTAAATTGTAGAAAAGGAAATTTGTCTTGTATTATTGAAAATTAATCTCAAATAAAATGATTGACGAAAAATTGTTCTAATTATTGAAATTGTTTCGAAACATTGACAATTTTCAAATTTTTTCTAAAATTAATTTAGGCGTATTTTTTTTGGAAAACCCTATATAATTTTAAAAAGAAAGAAGCAACTAGGTCGATATTAGTAAAATAAAAAATTTTATCCACTAAAATTTGCTAAAATTAAATTTATCCTAACATTTAGATTATTACAAGTCGATTGAAGGGAATTGTTTGTAACGTCTTAAAAAAAAAAATTTTTAAATTGTTTCTACCCTGATATTTTGTTGAATCAATTTAGTTTAAAATACAAAAATTTTTACTTAAAAAAAAAAATTTAAACTAAATTATTTAAATGTTTAAAAAATTCATAGTTCATTGACTATTTGTCACTCCATCCATTACATTTACGCAATAATTATTGCTAATTGATAAATATTGAAATTGTATGCGACTTTCCTATGTAGAATTATGTTAATTTTCTATTAGAAGCCGCAATATTTACTTCGTAAATATTTACTATATTTACACATCGAATGAAAATTCAAAATATATAACAAATCGTGTATCAAATTTATAAATAATTAATATTGATATCCGACCGCAATTTCTTATATTAATTATTTATATTTTCCTAACTCATAAAATACGCTGTCTCGTATTTTATGTAGATTAATGAAAATAAGAAGAAATAGGATATTAAATTTTGAAAAAATTGAATTGTATAATGTATTTATTTTTGTAAGATTGTATTTATTAAAATTAATATTAAAATATCAAAATAATTATTTTGTTGCAAAATTAAAACGGCAATAAAATTAGACTCTAATTTTTTATGTTTTTTTTTAAATTAACGCGTTAAATATTTTAGGGCATTAGAAAAATAGTTATCGCCAAAATATTTGTCTTTTTTTTTATTTTGCCAACAGTTTTCCCAAAAACAGGCATTTCTTAAATAAAACAACAATCTGAAGACAATGCCATATTAATTTTAAAACGCTTTATACTACACAATATTTCCGCAGAAACAATAAAAGTATACATAATGATACCCAAAAAAAATGTCCCCATAAATTTTTTATCGGTTGTCATATTTTTTTTTGTAATTTAAAGTAATATTATATAGTCACATTGATGATTTTTTAAAATAAATAATATAAATGTTGCAGTAAGTTCGATAAATTAAAAATTTTAAATTTTAAATAATAAATTTTGTTATCTACTTCGTCAATAAAAAAATAATTTTTTTGGAAAATTTTTGGTAGTTTTGCCAAGCAAAACTAATTTGCTTCTATAAAATGGATTATTTCAATTTAAAATTACAAAATGCAACAACAACGAAATTTTCTCCGCGAAGAATATTTCGCAAAAAATCTTATTGTTTCAGCTAATAATAATAAAATAGGTACTTTATGTGTTTAATAATAGTATCATTATTTCGCTTTTAACATTTCGTTTGTTGTCCTGTTGATAGAAACGATGTTTTTTTTGAAATTCATTTCCATTGTTTCGACTTGGAAATCTAGTTCATAAATGCAATATAATACCTCGAGTGATGATTGAAGATACAACAAAAATGCGCCTGCAGAAAATTATGGGTCGATTTAGACACGCTAGGGATTGATGGAAAATTAAAAAGGGCATTTTAAAAAAAGCAGATCGAAGGAAAATCTGATACTTGAAAAATATTTTGAAAATTTCAGATAATTTTCTAAGGATAAGAAAAATGAAAATCAAGAAGAAATTTTGTTGGCTAATTTAATATTTTTTAACTTAACTTTTTAAAATTAAATTTAACTTTTTAACTAGATCGAAGAAAAAGAAATCTTTAAGTCGTCAAATTTTAAATATTAAAAAACAAACTTTTATTTCATTTATTACTTTTTTATTCACCCTATAATTCGAGAAACCTTAAAAAAATAACATAAAAATTCTAAAGGGGTCGCTGATAATGAGATATTTTCCATTTTTATGAGGAATTTTTTTTAGTTTAAATAAACGAATAAATTTCAAAAGGAAAATAACTGATTTATTTAATAATTTAAAAACTATACATGCTTTTATTGACTTGGAAAATTTCAGATAATTTTTTAAAGATAAGAAAAATGAAAATCAAGAAGAAAATTTGTTGGCTAATTTAATATTTTTTAACATAAATTTTTTAAATTAAATTTACCTTTTTAACTAGATCGAAGAAAAAGAAATCTTTAAGTCGTCAAATTTTAATCATTAAAAAAAAACTACTTTTTTAATTATTACTTTTTTATTCACCCAATAATTCGAAAAATCTTAGAAAATTATATAAAAATTCTAAAGTTGATAATGAGAATATTTTCCATTTGTATGAGGAATTTTTTTTAGTTTAAATGAACGAATAAATTTCAAAAGGAAAATAACTAATTTATTTAATAATTTAAAAACTATACATGCTTTTATTGACTTGGAAAATTTCAGATAATTTTTTAAAGATAAGAAAAATGAAAATCAAGAAGAAAATTTGTTTGCTAATTTAATATTTTTTAACATAAATTTTTTAAATTAAATTTACCTTTTTAACTAGATCGAAGAAAAAGAAATCTTTAAGTCGTCAAATTTTAATCATTAAAAAAAAACGACTTTTTTAATTATTACTTTTTTATTCACCCAATAATTTGAAAAATCTTAGAAAATTATATAAAAATTCTAAAGTTGATAATGAGAATATTTTCCATTTGTATGAGGAATTTTTTTTAGTTTAAATGAACGAATAAATTTCAAAAGGAAAATAACTAATTTATTTAATAATTTAAAAACTATACATGCTTTTATTGACTTGGAAAATTTCAGATAATTTTTTAAAGATAAGAAAAATGAAAATCAAGAAGAAAATTTGTTGGCTAATTTAATATTTTTTAACATAAATTTTTTAAATTAAATTTACCTTTTTAACTAGATCGAAGAAAAAGAAATCTTTAAGTCGTCAAATTTTAATCATTAAAAAAAAACGACTTTTTTAATTATTACTTTTTTATTCACCCAATAATTTGAAAAATCTTAGAAAATTATATAAAAATTCTAGAGTTGATAATGAGAATATTTTCCATTTGTATGAGGATTTTTTTTTAGTTTAAATGAACTAAGAAATTTCAAAAGGAAAATAACTAATTTATGTAATAATTTAAAAACTATACATGCTTTTATTGAGTTGTATTTTGGCCCCACTTTGGCCCCATTAAATCTATTTTCGAATGTCCACGCCTCACAACCATACAGTACTACATCTTCATAATTGGCTCTTATTACCATTTCTATATAAATTTATTTAAAAAGATTTTTTTTAGGACAGATTCCAAAAATCAGATTCTTCATCAATTTAATTAGTTTGAGGCAACACATTTTTTTTTACAGAGAAGTCGTAAGGTCGTAATATTTTTAGCAAATATTAAAGAAAGGTTCAAATTAGATAATGACAAATTCTGACAAAAAAATGACAAATTCTGACGGTTTTTGAAAAAATCTCAAAATTGAGCTCATTTTTGTCAAACTTTCTTTCCAAATTTAAGACTCTGCCAAGAACTAACGGAGAAATTTGCCGAATTTGTAACTTTTGATAAATCTACAACACGGGCGCTATGCTTATCGAAAAAAAATTATTCACTCAAAACTGAAAAATGAAGATTTCATACTTTTTGATATATTTGACCAAAAGCTGCAAGAAATCGTAAATTTAAAACGAACTAATTGAAAAACATATGGAACCTCTAAATGCAGTTATTGTTTCAAAAAATACACCACAAAAATATAAATATTATTCTACCACAACCGCCTTTTTAAAACACTTTCAAAACCTCTACAAATTTCACCGTATAAATAAATGTATCTCCTACAAATTCAATTTGAAATTGTTGACAAACTAGTTCATAAATATTCCCACATCAATTATTTTCTGTAATTACACACACACACACATCGATAATATTCCCATTTGGAAAGCGAAACCTAATAATAGCTCGGCATACCTTAACTCACGTCTCTTTCACTGAAGAGTTTTATTTTCGCACACTCGATGCACTTGAAACGAAAACTAGAATACTTAAGATTCTCTAATCCATTACATTCCACTCCGAGTCTCTACAAGAGTCTCTCTCTAAATTAACAAAAAAAAAAAAAACGCATAAAATTATTTAATTCCCTTAAAGTTATTGTAATTTAACACTAGAAACATTTCTACGTATTTACAAATATATTTTGTTCAAAAATTAATTAATTAAAGTCTGACCTGTTCTGTATCGAACAAATTAATCTTAAATTAATCGAAGTGATTTTTTTTAACGCAAGCTGTTTTTTTTTCTTCGTTTATTATCGGTTTCTAGTCGACGAAAAATGCCGATTGAAACATTTTTTGTATTATTTACTATTGCGACGGATTAAAAAAACAAAACTATCCCATATGTTTATGCAGGTACGATAAATAATCGAATTTTACGACCAGTGTAAAGAAATACTACTGTTATGGCCAGTTTATAGAATATATGATCAATATAATGGCTCAATTCTATTGACTTGTTATTTTTACAGATTTAAAAAATGATTTTTTAACCAAAACAATTTTTTTAATCGATCGAATGTATGAATGTAGAGGACCCGAGTGAATTAATCCAAGATAAAAAAAAGTGTACAAGAAAATAGTAGCAAATTTAGCCGCGGCGCGTAAATGATTTTTTTTTAGTTGGTAACAAATTTTTGTTTTTCTAAAAAATTCTATCCTCTTTAACAACACCTTTTATTATATATTCGTATTATATTATTTTTGATGTGTCTTTCAACCTTAATATACGAATAAAATAGTACGTTTAATAAATCGTTAAATATTGATAAAAAAAAAAACCATTTACTACTGAAAATTAGGGAACTAGCAAAGCAAAAAAAAAACGTATTCCGAAACTATAAATGATTTATACTAACCAAAGAGTCGTGTTGTAACTTTAGTTGATATTATACAACACTCACGAGTCTGCAGCGGCAAAGTAAACGTCTTAAGAAGTATAGTGAGTGCCAAGCGATAAAAAGATTTCCTGACAAAGTAAATTTATATATCACAAAAATAAAATAAGATGAAATTAAAGTTTCGAGGTTACAAAAATCCATTTAAAAAAAATGACAAAAATTTTTTTTACGGCGCGAATTCTTTCAAACACATTTAATTCTTTTATTTCATTTCTACATCCAATTATTTTCAACAATCAGATCCAATCGAATCTTTTCAGTGATGGGGTCAAAAAAAAGGGCGCCAAAAATCATTTTGCCTGCCTCGCACTATACCAACAATTATTTAGAAGATACAACAAGTCGTGTGTGTACAATCGACACAGTGGTACAAGACCGCGGTTGGACAGTAGTTCTTTGCTGTAGCCAGAGCAGTGAATTTGGACGGCAAGTGTGATTTTTATTCACATTGGAAACGACCTAGATTAACGAAAAATCAATGGCCGTAGTGAATGTATTTACATCCATGGGAGGTTGTTATGTGGTCAATGGTCGTTGTCTTGTACTATATCATTGGGTAATTCACCTATGCATCGTTCAAGCATAAGATAATAGTAAAACGATCGGGGGGGTATTAACACTTTTCTACAAATATACATATTTAAAAGCCAAATTCGGATGTATTTCACAGATCTATGTGCACATATTGTTCGAAATTACTGTCATTTAAAGCCTGGCCGTTGCAAAATTTATTTCCAAATATAATATTCTTCGAGTTGTTACTAAAAGTTACTAGCGATGGCAAACTGTGGGTCAATTTGAGGACCTAATTCGTAGTTCTTTTCAATGTACCGTTCATGAACTATAGGTCGTGAACTACCACATCTTTTAAAAATGAACTAGTTCACGACCTATGCATACACATACTGAAAATAATCTCTTTTTCGCCATATAAAAATATTAAATGGTAAACAATAAATAAATTGAAATATTACAATACTTATTTCGAATTAGGAATGAGGAAGAAAAGACAACAATGTTTCTAATTTATACAAAACATATATATAAGGAAATATAATCTTCTCTAGGTACTCACGATTATTTATATGAAGTTCTAAAATACTTATTGGTAGTTACATGTTTATTTTTGCATTATTGCAAAAATTTGCTATGGCATAACATATTTAAGAACATATTTAATCTTGCGAATATATTAATTATATTATTCCAAATTAAATCTGATATCAAGATTTAAATATTTCATCGAGTTTCCTATTTTGTTCCGTTCACCAACACACTTTATCACTAAATAAATGTTAGTACTGTATATGTACTGTATACTATACTGCATCGTGTACGAGTCAGTACTGCTATTGGTACTGTATATGTAATGTATACTATACTGCATCGTGTACGAGTCAGTACTGCTATTGGTACTGTATATATAATGTATACTATACTGCATCGTGTACGAGTCGTTGTGATTCATGAATGGTTCAGTAGAGGACGAGTTCAGGACCTAGCTGTTGGTACTGTATATGTAATGTATACTATACTGCATCGTTTACGAGTCAGTACTGCTATTGGTACTGTATATGTAATGTATACTATACTGCATCGTGTACGAGTCAGTACTGCTATTGGTACTGTATATGTAATGTATACTATACTGCATCGTTTACGAGCCGTTGTGTATTCATGAACGGTTTAGTAGACGACGGGATCAGGACCTAGCTATTGGTACTGTATATGTAATGTATACTATACTGCATCGTTTACGAGTCAGTACTGCTATTGGTACTGTGTATGTAATGTATACTATACTGCATCGTTTACGAGTCAGTACTGCTATTGGTACTGTATATGTAATGTATACTATACTGCATCGTGTACGAGTCGTTGTGGTGCATGAACGGTTTAGTACACGACGGGTTCAGGACCTAGTACAAGTAGCATGTAGTTCATAGTTCACGAACTAGGTCCTAGTGACCTATAGGTCATTGAAAAACATCGTCACAGTCTGATTGAACCGTTCAGAGTGCACGGTTCGCGAGTGAACTACACATCGCTAAATGTTACTGAATAATCGGAACGATTCACCTTAAATGAACGACATTTGCCCATGCCTAAGCTCATATCGTATGGCGAATAAATGGACAACGTTACCACGGATACGGTTTGGCCACTGTTCGCGAATTTTTGTTCGTTTCGTTTATATATAGTTATTTTTTCGTCTATTTTTTTTTACTATTTATGTTTACGCAATATTTTCCGACTATTTTTTTCAAAGAGACTAATTAATTAAAGGAATCTCTCGTTAGTGTCATTAAAACAAAAAACAATAGATAATTATGTACCACTAACAAAATAACAAAATCTTATTTGTTACCTTTTTGCGGTCAATACAAAATTTTCAAAGAAACTGATGTAGAACCACCTAACCACTGCATTCTACAAATTATTTTTCTAATTTTTTGTTTTGATTTGATTTAATTCGATTTAATTTTTAATTTTATAGACAAATTTGGGCTTTATAATAATCGCCCATAATTATCATATTTTCATTTGCAAGAAGATAATAAGGGTTAGGTGGGCAGATAATGTAAAAAAAAAATAAGAAAACCAAAACAGCTGCATTTGGAAGCTGTTATTGCAAAGATCAATATTTATTTATTTATTGCAATATGAAATTTATTACAAATTTATTACAATTTATTACTCTTAGATCGAGGAGTATTATACAATTAGTTATAGAAGGCGGCGGCAAAGGGAAAGACCAAATCGACAGGTACATATTACAATATACTATAATGATATTGATTGAAATGTCGGGATGAATCCTGTATAATGAAATGTAAACGAAAAATTTCAGGTACTAACGAAATCTTAGATTATTAAAGGATATATTCTTATATGAAAGGATATATTCATCCCACCCTTCCCATATGTTCCTAATATCTCCCCCAAGAACTCAGATATACTTCACTGGCTTCGAGCTGTTTGCAATCTGATCCCAATCACAAACAATAAACAATAAAATACCACAGGATTAAAATATTTACAATAAATAAAATCATCCCCTTTATCGCATTCTCTACCTTGTTCTTGAGCTGCTTCCTCGCCTCGGAGGTGGTGGCCCAATGGTACTAGTACTGGTACTACCGGTACCGCCATACGAGGCACTTGTGGTCGTCCTGGTATTCCTCAGTTGCGAGCTGGTCTTATTTTGGGCAGCAGCAGCAGCTGCTAATTGCACGGCACTGGTCCTGGGCAACCTGGGCCCAGGAACGGAACTACCCCGGTACCCATATCTACTACTAGCTGATGGCGATTGTGGCGTACCTTCGGTGGTCTTTAGGCAGTCCACTGAATTGCCCACAATGAGCAGTGCCACTACTAGCAAAATGCCCCCGTACACTGCACTTATTAACATAGCACCAATTTGAACGGAAAAATAGTACCGCAAAGATGCAGATGGTATTAACTAAAGCCGCGGGGCGGTCATAGGAAAATGGCCATATGAAATCGCTGCAAAATAATCCTTGAATTGCGCGGTACTGTAGTACCTTGTAAATGTTTCACCACGTCGCGTGGTGTTGATTCTTTCGTTACAACTCGTACGCACGTTATCACTTCAGCGACGTCGGCGACGGTCTATCGTGGCTGAAGTTCGCGTCTAAGTGGTACCACGTACACTGTGAACGCGAGCCGCTAGTTCTTGTTTCATGTTAGTACTAGTAGTAGTAGTAAAGCTAAAGACAAGACCAGGCACTGTGTAGTAGGCTTTATTCATAAGCTAAAGTACTTTCACTCGCGCGCGCGATCTCTTGGATCGAACGCGGAGTACTCCGAGTTTGAGTACTCCATGGTACTACTCGCTGGTAATGTAAGGTAACAGGTGGATTGGGTATTGCGATTGCAATATGTTCTAAATGGATGTTACATGAGGAAAGTACTTATTAAGTTCCATGTTTCTTGTAACTGTTAAACTTGTTCCAACAAAAACAGAACTGTTTGATTATCCATATTTATTTATACACATTTCTGTCAATACCTAAACTAAATACTAAATACTAAACCATCGTTTTTATGGTACCGAAATGGCGATTATTTATTTATAAATGTATGTTGTGAAGAAATTAACTTCATTACAGGACCAAAAAGCTGCCATCAGCTCTTTAGATTTGTTACTTAAGAATCAGTAACTAGAAAGTACTATTTCAAAAGAAGTACTCTTTAGAATTTGGTGCAACTCCAAACATACACATAAAATATAAAAAACCATCAGTTTTTAAAAAACACCATACTTAAAATATACTTAAGTTAGTACTCAAGATTTACAATTAAGTCAAGTACTATTTGAAAGGATCGTATTTTTCAAAAAATCAGCTCATTACATGTTGAAATACTAAGTAACAATCGATAACATAAAAGTACCAATTCAAAAGAAGTACTTTTAAAAATTATATAAAATAAAAGTGAAAAAATGCTTTGATTATTCCAAACCAAACCAAAAACTTTCAAAAAAACTTTTGCGAATTTAATGGACTAGTTAAAAACGAAGAAAAATTCTATTCGCCGCTCAGGTGAGTTTGTAAGTTAAAAGTACCTTTTCAAAAGAGTACCTTCAAGAAAATAGCGAAGACGATCGCAAGGTAATTGCAACAAACAAATAATGCAGCCATTAAATTAGTACAGCGCCTTTATTCTATTGTATTCATTCAAGGATTGGTACTACGACGACACGGTACTATCTAGAATATATATATCGCGACGATTGGAAGATTGATCAGCTGATTTGCATGCGGGAGTTCAACGTGCTTCGCTTTGGTCGCTGTCAAATCGACGGTACTGCTGAATAGAAGCGTAAAAACCGCGAGTTGTGGCTGCTCGAGGTAGTACTCTCATTCATCTCGCCAGCGATTGAATAAGTAACTGCTTCTAACAATTTTGTTGGCAAATGATCGAAGATTATTGAAAAAATTGGAATATTGGAACGAACAGATTTGTTGTAGAAATTTGTAAATGGTACTACATTTAATATCAGATTGTTTAAGTCCATTTGGTTTAGTAACAAAAAAATCTTTCTTTTTTTTTGTATATTAGTACCGATGATTGGGCGGCAGATTTTTTTTTCAAACTAAAAACTATTGAGGATTATATCAAATTATTTTTTAAAAAATATTCTTCTACGCTATTCTGCGAGAAACTGCCTGTTTTTAACATTTATTAAAAAATCTATTTGAGAGTCAGTAAAGTTATTCGAATATAGTTCGTCAGTGTGAAAGTTTGGCCAAACCTGATCAGGTTCGTCCTCGAAAACTGCGGCATGGGCATTAGTAATTAGGAGGCGGTTGCTAGAAGTGCTAGAAGTCAATTGTGGTGTGAATGAAGTGGCAGAAGCTATTAGATAAATTTGCGAGTGAATGTATTTGTAGTTTAGTATTAGCAATTTATGATGATGATGATGATGATGATGATAAAAAGGGACTGGAGTATAATGATGGAGAATTTAATGATGTCTGCAAATTATTTTTGGTATTTATCTTAGGAATATGTTCGAGGTAAATATCACTTGATAATAACGAAAGCTAATCAAACGCTAAAATAGAAATAGTTAATAAACGAAATAAACCATCAAAGCCAGGTATGAATAAATGAATAAATGAAATAAACTAATTAGTTTTTATTATCCTTCAGTTTTGCATGCAGAATGTCCTTTTTCTCATGTTAAATTGAAATAAATCTTGTTCACTCAACGGAACGTTTAAAATGTTATTAGAAAATTTTAATCCTTTTGAAAAATATAGGGTATAGATTTTTTGTTCATCTGTATTTTATACGTCAAATTTGATTGATCTCATTACTAGCTGTGCAATTTATTTTAGCGAAAATTCGTAAATGAGTTTTTAATTGCAATTTGATAAAAAAATAATTCGATTTTTTTTTAGCAATAGTTTGCACGAGGCTTTTGCTAAAAATTACAATTGGGGATTTCTTAGTGTTTTTAAAAAACACTTATATCAGATATAATAGATGTAATTTTGAATTCTGCATTATTTTTGTAATTACGATTTGTCAAAAATAAATAAGAAAGCTAATAAATACGACAGCTAATAAAAATGTGTATTAAAAAATGTACACTCCGTATAATTTCATTATTATTTAAAAATCAAAATTCAATACAAATTTAAATTTAAAAAAATCTTTGAAATTTTGCTCATTTCTATCGAGATGTAAAAGCACGTCTATTTATTTGGTCAGTATTTTCATTACTAACTGTACATATTTTGTCAAATAAAATAATTGTCAGTTTATATATGAAAAAATGGATAAGTATAAATAATTAAGTCAGTAATTAAATCGCATTTTGTCAATATAATTTTGATTTTTCAGTGAATACTGAATAGTTCATCATAAATACCGAGCATATATTTAAAATACTGACAAATTATTACATTTAAATGTATTTTACTTAAAATACTGACCGTTTTTGTATTAATCGACATAATACTGATCACTTTTATACGTACTGATATTTTATGATAAATACTGGCTATTTAATTTAAAATATTTATTAAACAATAAACAGCAGCCAATATTATCACATTATTATTAATATACCGACATTTTATTATAAATATCGACTATTTAAAAAAATACTGACTAATTATATTATGTAGTTTTAAAACATTGATCATCTCTTTTAAATACTGACGAATTATTACATGTACACATAATTTAATTGAAATACTGACTGAAATACTTTAAAATATTTAGAAATACTGACCCAGTTTTTGTATTAATCGACATAATACTGAACACTTATATAATACGTACTGGTATTTTGTGATAAATACTGACCATTTAGTTTAAAATACTTATTAAAATATTTTAAAATACTAACCCAATAAATAGCAGCCAATATCAATACATTGTTATTAATAAACCGACATTTTATTATAAATACGGACCATCCTTTAAAAATACTTACTAATTGTATTATATACTTTAAAAACATTGATCGTCTCTTTAAAATACTGACGAATTATTATATCTATAAATAATTTAATTGAAATACTGACTGAAATACTTTAAAATATTTAAAAATACTGACTCGTTTTTGTATTAATCGACATAATACTGAACACTTATATTATACGTACTGGTATTTTGTGATAAATACTGACCATTTAATTAAAAATGCGAACCCAATAAACAGCAGTCAATATTATGACATTATTATTAATAAACCGACATTTTATTATAAATATTGACCATCTTTTTTAAATACTGACTAATTACATGATGTACTAATAATTTATTAAAAACATTGATCATCTCTTTAAAATACTGACGAATTATTATATCTATAAATAATTTAATTGAAATGCTTACTTAAACACTTTAAAATATTTAAAAATACTGACCCAGTTTTTGTATTAATCGACACAATACTGAACACTTATATTACACGTACTGGTATTTTGTGATAAATACTGACCATTTAGTTAAAAATACTTATTAAAAATGAATAAAAATACGAACCCAATAAATAGCAGCCAATATTAATATATTATTATTAATATACCGACATTTTATTATAAATACTGACCATCTTTTTAAAATACTGACTAATTATATTATGTAATAATAATTTATTAAAAACATCGATCAACTCTTTAAAATACTGACAAATTATTATATCTAGAACTAATTTAATTGAAATACTGACTTAAAATATTTAAAAATACTGACCCAATAAGCAGCAGTTATTAAAAATATATTTAATAATAGTGGTGAAAAAACGTAAGTACCAAATAAATATACTAATATCGCAAAATGTAATTAAACGCAACAAAACATATTTAAATTCGACTAATATATTATTGATAAATATACTTGCATTAAAACTGAAAAAATAATACCAACACAAACAAATAATCGATAATTGGCAAGTCAAATCCATTCTTTTATGAAGCAGTAATGAGGAACACGCAACGCATGAATGAAATAGTATTATAGCGTACTTTTATGGTAACTTCAAATTACATTGTCTATTTGATCTAGTTCAAATTATGTCCCGTCTTATTATTATCGTCCTATTTACCAACCAATGCAACAGAGCGAGATTTTTATTGATGACGATGGTACTAATACAGAAATGAATTGCGAAATACAGTTCGTT
Organism: Leptodirus hochenwartii; assembly: GCA_947310635.1. Taxonomy (NCBI): domain Eukaryota; kingdom Metazoa; phylum Arthropoda; class Insecta; order Coleoptera; family Leiodidae; genus Leptodirus; species Leptodirus hochenwartii. Next base: position 2,911,941 of record OX371179.1, read on the forward strand.
AAGTTATCTTAATATCTGCGAATGTTGAACCAATTTTTAAACGACTTTACCGGCGAAAAATGGCAAATAATCGCGCAAATAATTTTTAGCAAATATTGCAATTCATTCGCGGGATGGAGGTGGAATGTATCGAAAGCCAAAGAAGTGTGTTGGGATTTTAAAAGGGTTCAATATTTGATGTGAAAAAATGTCATGATAATAAATTGTAGGTTCGTCGGTTGCTCAACTATTGTAATTTTTATATATTTTTTTAATTCGTCGTTAATACTTGATAAACCTCTACGATTGTTATTACGCATCAAGTAGAAGGTCAGATTTATATATATTTTTATTTTGTTTCGTTTATAAATTTACAAAAATATCACCAAATAAAATTATGAAAATCATTAATTTAAAAAAAAAATGGAAAAAAATTATTGATCAACTCCTTGCAAATTGCACGTTTTGAACACTTAAAAAAAACATGAAAAATTATTTTAAAATGTTAATTAAATCGTACGTATCTCGCAGTGATTTTTTTTGTTAGATATCAATGCGGTTTTATTTTTTTTGATATTTATGCAAATAATATTTCAATTAAAAGCCGTTAATTTGAACTTCACTATTGCAATATTTGATTTTTACACAAATTCGTCGTTAATACTTGATAAAGTATTTTTTTTTAATTAAGATTTTAAAAAAAATTATAACAAGAAGGGTGGATTTATTAAAAAAAAAATGGGAATTTAACAGCAACTTAACTTAAAAAATAATGCACCAATGAAATTAAAAAAAAAATCTATTGAAAAAAATATAATAAAATTGTGTGCTATATTATTTTTGATTTTATTTTAACAAAATAAAAATTTTTGTAAAAAAAATTTAAATGATATATGATGGTACATATTCAAATTATAATGCACCGAAGAAATTAAAAAAAAAAAAAAAAACATAAAATTCGATAAAAAAAAAGAATTGGGTATGCGATTTTTGATTATATAAAAAAAAAAAAAAAATGTTTGAATAAAAAATCTAAATGTAATATAGAAACGGTACTTCGAAAATAAAAAAATTCCATAAGTATATATTATTTGTTTCCACAACAAAGAGCTTGCAGTTAACGCTATAATTTGTCAGCGATATTTATACTTTTATATAAAAACGATTATTTGATTTAGTTCAACATATTTAAGTGAAAGTATTAAGTAGCTTGGTAAGAAAAATATATTGTTGTAAATGGCAAAGAATTTTTTAGATATTACGCGATATATTAAAAAAAAAAAACATGGCATTATTACATGATTAGTATAATTACGTCGGAAGAATTACAGAGCAATTATATTCCATTTAAAGGAAGTAATTAACATTTTTATACGTACGATTGAAACATAGCGGTTTATATAATTTTATACATACCGAAAAAATGCTTTAATAACAGATTAAATAATAACAATGTATATATTTAAAAAAAAACACAGCGACAATCTCTTTTTCGTGTACAATAAAAATATCTGATTATAACAAACATTTTTTTATTATTTTTTCAAATAAATATAACAAATATTTTTCTATTGCTTGAATCGTACCATTAAAAAATCATTTAAACCCCTAACAAATATATGAAAATATTATTGTTTATCGCTGAAATATTTAAATATAATAAAATAATAATTTAAATATAATATCGATTAAATATACCGTTTAAAATGGGACAATTTTTTTTGTAGACAGTTGCAGCAATTGTCAATTTGTTTGATCAGTAATTTTATGGTGAATTAAATTGTTGATTTTATTAAGGGGGGGTAGATTTTTTTTTTGCGCCGTGTATTCTAAAAAAAAGTTGAATTAAATTTTGAACAAATATTTGCTCGAAAATATAAAATTTTCATTTTTAACTTCAAGTGTTTATGAGCCAAAAAAATTTTTTTTAAACATAGTAAAGTGATCAGCTGTTCCAAATATTCTAACTTAGATATTAAGAGTTCAGCAAATTTTTTTTGGCACAGTCATAAAATAATAAAAAAAAAAAACGACAAAAACGAACCTCAACTTCGAGAATTTTTTTAAAAGTAAGTAACGTATCAAATACCGTCAAAATCTGTCATTATCTAATCGAAACATTTCTTAATGCACATTAAAAATATTACGTCCTTAACACTTTTCTGTAAAAAAAAATCTGAACTCAAACAGAACCATGTTTCTTGAATAAGGCCATTGCAAACTTAATGACTGGAATTAATCGTCACATAGATCAACCTCATTCAATCAAATATCTGTAACTACCTTAAGAAATAAACGCAGTGTAGATAATAATAAATTGTTGATCAATCGAAATTTTTAAAGTCATACGCGTGCTATAATAACAGATTTAGCGCTGCGTTTGCAAGTCTTTTAATTTTCTAGAAATTCACGTTCAGGCGTTATTACAAAATATATTATTACCGATATTAAATTCGTGACGAAATAATATTGCAAGCATATGGTAATATATAATTCAATTTTTTGATCTAATTTGACACATTATCATTTATACGAATCGCTATTTGCACAGTAATAAAAGTGACTAAGTTGTTCGACATATGTCAAATGTCAAATGTCATTATGTACCTCTGCCAAAATAAAATAATATATCGATATTTCAGTTAATTTATTTATATTATAATTCAATATTAATTTCAATTTAAACGTATTATTAAAATATTGTACAAAACTGATTTAAACAAAAATGTCAAAATGATGTCTCGATCAAAATGTAGTAAATGATATTTCTGTAATTAAATTAATAATTGATAAACGAACTTTTTGGGATATTTATAACTTAAAAAAAAAAAATCGTATGTACAAAAAATTTTTTATGTAAAATGTACCTGTCGATAATTGATTGGGAAAACTAGAACCGGCTGTAAAGAATTTTGCAAATATTTCATAATAATAGAATAAATTTTTTTAGTTCAAAATTCTATTAATAATTAACTAAATTTCTCAAAAATGGAGAAGAAATTAAAATGTACCTGTTGATCAATGTATTAAGAAAAAAAGCGCCGGATATAAGGAAATTTATAAAATTTTGTTCTACTAAAAAATAAATAAAAATTTGTTTTTGAAAAAAAGGCAAAATTGATTCGAAAATAGATGATTAATTAATCAATTACAATTTTTTTGAAAAACTAATTAATGGAAGCAATATGTGCCTGTCTATAAATTTATTTAAGAACGCAGAACCGGATGTAAGAAATTTTGTAGTTATGTTCTATTAGAATAATAAAAGTAATTTTTTTGAAAGGCAATAATGATTTCAAAAATCTATTATTAATCAACTACTTTTAAAAAAAAATCATATATACAAAAAAATTTAAGTAAAATGTACCTGTTGATAATTGATTGGGAAAACTAGAACCGGCTGTAAAGAATTTTGCAAATATTTCATAATACTAGAATAAATTTTTTTTAGTTCAAAATTCTATTAATAATTAACTAAATTTCTCAAAAATGGAGAAGAAATTAAAATGTACCTGTTGATCAATGTATTAAGAAAAAAAGGGCCGGATAAAGGGAAATTTATAAAATTTTGTTCTACTAAAAAATAAATAAAAATTTGTTTTTGAAAAAAAGGCAAAATTGATTCGAAAATAGATGATTAATTAATCAATTACAATTTTTTTGAAAAACTAATTAATGGAAGCAAAATGTGCCTGTCTATAAATTTATTTAAGAACGCAGAACCGGATGTAAGAAATTTTGTAGTTATGTTCTATTAGAATAATAAAAGTAATTTTTTTGAAAGGCAATAATGATTTCAAAAATCTATTATTAATCAACTACTTTTAAAAAAAAATCATATATACAAAAAAATTTAAGTAAAATGTACCTGTTGATAATTGATTGGGAAAACTAGAACCGGCTGTAAAGAATTTTGCAAATATTTCATAATACTAGAATAAATTTTTTTTAGTTCAAAATTCTATTAATAATTAACTAAATTTCTCAAAAATGGAGAAGAAATTAAAATGTACCTGTTGATCAATGTATTAAGAAAAAAAGGGCCGGATAAAGGGAAATTTATAAAATTTTGTTCTACTAAAAAATAAATAAAAATTTGTTTTTGAAATAAAGGCAAAATTGATTCAAAAATAGTTGATTAATTAATCAATTACAATTTTTTTGAAAAACTAATTAATGGAAGCAAAATGTGCCTGTCTATAAATTTATTTAAGAACGCAGAACCGGATGTAAGAAATTTTGTAGTTATGTTCTATTAGAATAATAAAAGTAATTTTTTTGAAAGGTAATAATGATTTCAAAAATCTATTATTAATCAACTACTTTAAAAAAAAAATCATATATACAAAAAAATTTAAGTAAAATGTACCTGTTGATAATTGATTGGGAAAACTAGAACCGGCTGTAAAGAATTTTGCAAATATTTCATAATACTAGGATAAATTTTTTTTAGCTCAAAAATCTATTAATATTAAATTATAGTATATAAAAAATTGAAGTAAAATGTACCGGTCCATCAATTTATTTAAAAAAATCAGAACCAGCTATAAGGAATTTTGTAAAAATAATAGAAAAATTACGTTTTCTTAGAATATAAAAAAAAATGTTTGAAACAGCAAAATTGACATCGTATTATTAATAAACTTTGAAAAAAAAATCTTACGTACGAAAAAAAAAATTGAACATATCAATTTATTTAAAAAAGAATAAAATTTAAAAGTAACAAAAATTTTGTTATATATATTAAATATATTGTTCCGATAGAATAAACAAATTGTAACTGGTTTAAAAAATTTATTATTAATCAACTAAATATTTGTTTGAAAAACTTTAAATTGGAAATGTACCCACCGATCAAATTTATTAAGAAAATCAGAACAAAAAAAGGATTTTAAATAATTATATAAAATATCACTCAAAGCTAGATGCGCATTTCGAAGGCTATGCCCCCATCTTCAGTAGCGCAGGATACCTGCGTCACTAATCGTAATACATTTTTTTTTTGCTTTTAAATATATTTTAATATATTTTAATATAAACCGACAAAATATAAAAAAAAATGTTTTTACTTAAAAAAGAAACCTTTGAACTAATTACTCGCCATATTATATACCAAAAATAACAAGTTAAGAAATTTTCTCAACAGAAAATGTAAAAAAAAATTATATCCTTTATTACCTTTTTCCAAGAAAGATTTTTTTTGTTATAATAAAACATCAGACCTTTTTATTAAAACCATTTTACGGCGATTATACTGAATGTTCATTTTTACAAGTTTATAAAATCTCTAAAAATTTTTAGACACTTGGTTTGTGCACAATCTCCAAGAAAACATATTTAACGAAAATTTTCAGTTTACTAAAAACTGATTTAAAAATTCAACATGACACGAACTATATAAGAAATGTTACGACAAATATTACGACAAGGCAAAACGAACTTTTTGGTATATTTATAACTTTAGTCGTATAAAAATTGTGCGCAAAATTAACAACTAATAAAATATGCCAGTATCAAAATTGCAATGACATAAATTCTAACAATTTTAAATTAAAACAATTAAAACAATTAAAACAAATTAATATTGGATTAGAATTAGAATTTAAAAAAAAAGTGTGTATCAAAAAATATATTAAAGTTTGAATGAGATTCATCGCCGATATTTTAAGCACTTTCTCAATTACAGATCGATCCGAAGAGATGCATTATACCCGTTAATAGGTACATATGTATTTCGATACCCATATTAGGGTATCGAAATTGGGTATTTAATTCTGAAAGGTAATCACGAAGTAGGAACACTTATGACAGTGTTTTAAATAGAGCAATTATCTTGACAAGTGACGTATGGAGAAATAAACCATATATATAAATATATATATAGAGAGATTAACGGTAAAAAAAAATGGATATTATTATATACAGGCGGACATTCGAATTACGCGAATTAATTTTCGCGTCAAAATTTGTAATTGAATGCATTATAAAATGTTTGTTTACCATTTATCATGTTTTTTAATAAAGCATATATATATAGAGAGAGATTAACGGTAAAAAAATGGATATTATTATGTACAGGCGGACATTCGAATTACGCGAATTTATTTTCGCGTGAAAATTTGTAATTTGATGTAGTATGAAATTTTTGTTTACCATTTACCATGTTTTTTATTTAATAAAGCATATATATAGAGAGAGAGAGTAACGGTAAAAAATGGATATTATTATATACAGGCGGACATTCGAATTACGCGAATTTACTTTCGCGTCAAAATTTGTAATTTAATGCATTATAAAATTTTTGTTTCCTATTTACCATGTTTTTTAATAAAGCATATATATAGAGAGAGAGAGTAACGGTAAACAAATTGATACTATATACAGGCGGGCATTCGAATTACGCGAATTTATTTTCGCGTGAAAATTTGTATTTTAAAGCATTATGAAATTTTTGTTTACCATTTACCATGTTTTTTAATAAAGCATATATATATATATATAGAGAGAGAGTAACGGTAAAAAATGGATATTATTATATACAGGCGGGCATTCGAATTACGCGAATTTATTTTCGCGTGAAAATTAGTATTTTAAAGCATTATGAAATTTTTGTTTACCATTTACCATGTTTTTTAATAAAGCATATATATATATATAGAGAGAGAGATTAACGGTAAAAAAATGGATATTATTATATACAGGCGGACATTCGAATTACGCGAATTTACTTTCGCGTCAAAATTTGTAATTTAATGCATTATAAAATTTTTGTTTACTATTTACCATGTTTTTTAATAAAGCATATATATAGAGAGAGAGTAACGGTAAACAAATTGATACTATATACAGGCGGGCATTCGAATTACGCGAATTTATTTTCGCGTGAAAATTTGTATTTTAAAGCATTATGAAATTTTTGTTTACCATTTACCATGTTTTTTAATAAAGCATATATATATATATATATAGAGAGAGAGAGATTAACGGTAAAAAAAATGGATATTATTATATATAGGACATTCGAATTACGCAAATTTATTTTCGCGTGGAAATTTGTATTTTAAAGCATTATGAAATTTTTGTTTACCATTTACCATGTTTTTTAATAAAGCATATATATATATATATATAGAGAGAGAGAGATTAACGGTAAAAAAAATGGATATTATTATATATAGGACATTCGAATTACGCAAATTTATTTTCGCGTGGAAATTTGTAATTTAATGTAGTATGAAATTTTTGTTTACCATTTACCATGTTTTTTAATAAAGCATATATATAGAGAGAGAGATTAACGGTAAAAAAATGGATATTATTATATACAGGAGGACATTCAAATTACACGAATCTATTTTCGCGTGAAAATTTGTATTTTAATGCATTATAAAATTTTTGTTTACCATTTACCATGTATTTTTTTTTGTATTTGTCGATATCTACGAGATTTCCTGTGTTTTATGATATTTAACATTTTCAGATATTCCCAATAATTTCCAATAATTAAAATTATTTATTTAAATTTTCTCGTATTTCCAGCAATTTCTGCTATTTACTCGAATTTTTCGTATTTCCAGACAATTTCTTAACCTACGAGATTTCCTCTATTCACTGATATTTCTCAAATTGCCAAATATTTGTTTTTTTTTATAATAGTTTTTTAGTTTTTAATAGTATTTTTTCATATATTTACCCGCATTTCTCGCATAGTCCTTTACCTATTCAATTTTTTTATTTATTTTATTTTTTTATTTAAAACGCTATTCAGCGGTTTCTTCAATTAATTTTTTTTTTGTATTTTATAGACATCTATAAATATTTACTAATATTACCAAATATCGCCCATTTTTCCATATCTTTAATTTCTCGTATTTCCAGAATATTTCTGTATTTTCTGATTTTGCACTTCTCGTATTTGTAAATTTTCCCTTTTAAACGAGATTTCTTCTTAGATGAAATGTTATTTCCAGATATTTTCTCGTATTTTCAAATATTCTCGTATTTTCTGATATTTACAAATATTTACTCAATTTTTTTTTTCAGATTTTACCTAAATTATTTACAAGAATTCTTTTATTTACTGATATTTTTAACTATATATTTTTTAAATATATATAAACCTATATTAAAAAAAAAAAATTACTTCTTTTTCTATTCGCATTTTCGAAATATATCAAATTAATCGAATACATGTTTTTTTTTTTTGTCCATTTTCAAGCATCTTTTTATATTACGATATTCCATTTAATCCACGTCATATTTGTAATAATCTCAAAATATTCCGATATATAAAAATTTCAGAAATTATTACATTTCAAACATGTATGAATAATTTACGTTTTTTTTTTTAAATCTCAATCTCACATCTGATCGGAACTAAATTATTACTAGTCACGTTTATTATTCTGAACTAAAGTCCGATAAAAATTTTCTACAAAAGAATTTCCGGTAAAATTACCGTGACGAATATCGTCCAGCAAATAAGCAGTGTGTGTGTCTTAAACAGCTTAGTAATGGCCTGTCCATAAGATAACATATACCATCTGAAGAACCGAACAGAACCATGTTAGTATATGGAAATATCACAGATATATGCACGAAAATATAGACGACATCGATTTTGAGATGTTCCACGTCAATTTTTTTATTTTTTATTATACATGCCACATTTTCGTTTAATAGAAAAATTATTTATAATTTTAAAAATTGTTTCCCACTTTATAATATTTGCCAATAACTTAATCACAAGTTTAAAAATATATGTACAATACTTCGTATAATAGCAATTTTTTTTAGTTATTATAGTAATTTTTAGTATTTTTATTAAATAAAAATTATGCACTATAAAAGTGTACGTAATAACCAAAGTAATAAAAAAAAATCTTTTAATATCTATAAAAGTGTATGTAATAACTAATAATTTTTTAAAAATTTCTTTGAATATCAGCATTTAGACTCGATATGGCAACGGTGGATGTCACTTCGGCTATGACACATGCGCACCGTGCATATCAAACGTTTAAATATCACCTACGTCATCATACATTAGATCAAATGTTATGCAAATTGCCTATATTAAAAATGTGTAATTTCTTTATTTAAAATAAAAAAAATGGTATATTGAAAAATAAGCATTTGTCATTCAGAATTTAAAATATTGAAATAACAATTAAAGCGAACATTAACACAACGAAAATCTGTGGATTTTTTTCGATCTGCTTAAGAAAAACATTGCAAAACTTCAACTAAAAGCAATTGAACTGTGAATGTGAAAAATAGCTTGTACGTCAATAGTTTGAGTAATAAAATTGACTAAAATATTTATTCGGATATATATATATAAATATAAAAGCACAGATTGATGTGCTGCGCAAGAAGTGCAAGAAGAAATGGCCCAGTCGGTGAATCGTTCGGTCAAACTTCGGACGAGGAAGAAAGTACTTTAATTGGAGCTGTGTATGATTGACGTTGGGTAATTTACTATCGATGTTGCCTTCAATAAATACCGATTAACATAATATCATTATGTTGGCCGCACTGGACGGGAAAGCATAAAATAATAATGCCTACCATACCACAGATATTCAAAAAATCACTTGAAATGTATTTCGTTTTTTTTTTTTTTATTAAGGAGTAATTTTTCGAGTAAAATTTTAACAAAATGAAAGAGGAATTTAAAATATTGATCTTATAAAATTTTTTTTTCTAAGATTCTGTTATACGCTGTATAACATTAATTTCGGGTACATTTGAAAAGATACGCAATAATGTATTAAAATGCAACAATGTAACGAAACTGATTTAAATTTAATTATGAATCTACTTCATTTTATATTTATTTCTACGAAATATTTTTATTTCTACAAAATATAATTTCTACAAAATATTCAAAGATTTATAATTAACGACATATAAAAATTTGCATAAAATTTTTTTAAATACTAAAAAAATATTTTTAAACACCCGTATATATTACGTTTCTGTTCTGATATTTTTTAACACAAAAAAAAATTGAATTAATTACGAAAAATCAAAAAATTGATTGCACAATGATAGGAGCAATTTTTTTAAGATTTATTAGATTTACTTCACTTTTATTTATAACGTAGTATATTAAAAATTTGAGCTAAAAAAAATTTTTTTATTACATATAATTACGTAATGATAGAGGGGATAGATTGGTAGAGTTTTGTATTAGGAATAAGCTAGTGGTAGCAAACACGCTTTTTCAGAATCACAAGCGCAGGATATATACGTGGAAAATGCCAGGAGATATAGGGAGGTATCAGATAGATTACATACTGGTTAAAGAGAGGTTTAGGAACCAGATTAAGAATTGTAAGAGTTACCCTGGAGCAGATATTGATAGTGACCATAATTTAGTAGTCCTGGACTCAGAGGTCAAATTCAAGAAATTACAGAAGTCTAAACAGGTCAGAGTAGATGTCGATAGGTTAAAATTAGCTGATGTATATGAAAAGTACAAGCAGAAAGTAGAAATCATGGCTAATGGAACATCTAGGAGCGACATAGATTGCGAATGGAGGGAAATCAGAAATGGGCTAACTACAGCAGCAAATGAAGTATTAGGCACAAAGAAAAGGGCAGGTAGGAGGGAATGGATCACGGAAGAAATAGTGGAAATGATTGAAGCAAGAAGGAAAATTAAAATAGGAAACACAGAAGCAGGACAGAAAAAATATAAGGAACTAAGGAACTTAATTAATAGGAAATGCAAGCTAGAGAAAGAAGAGTGGATAAAAGGAAACTGTGAGGATATTGAGGAGGATATGAGAAGAGGTAAAGTAGATTTGGGCTACAGGAAAATTAAGTCACATTTTTCTAAAGTAAAACCAAAGGGTAACATTATATGTGATAAGCAGGGTAAGGAACTCACAGAAAATAAGGAAAAAGTTAGAAGATGGAAGGAGTATCTTGAAGATTTATATAAAGGTAGGCAGGACATGGAGGAGCTAGAAAATGTGGAACAGATAGATGAGGATGACTTAGGTCCTAGCATACTTAGGTCAGAGTTTCATAGAGCATTAAATGATTTACGGAATAACAAAGCAGCGGGGATTGATATGATACCAGCCGAATTAATAAAACACGCAGGGGAAAAATGCAGGAGCGATTATACAGGTTAGTTTGTAAAATATATGAGAAGGGAGAAGTACCACAGGATTTTCAGCGTAGTCGAATAGTAACAATGCCGAAGAAAATAGGAGCTAATTTGTGTGAGAACTATAGGACCATTAGCCTACTATCACATGCATCGAAGATATTATTAAAGATTATTTATAGGAGATTAGAAAATAAAGTAGAGGAAAGGCTAGAAGAAGATCAGTTTGGTTTTAGGAAAAACAGAGGGACGAGAGAGGCGATTCTAGCACTAAGAACGGTAGTAGAAAAAAGAAAGAGGGTAGGAAAGGTAACTTGCATAGCTTTTGTAGATTTAGAAAAGGCATTTGATAATGTAGATTGGGACATAATGTTTAGAATTTTAAAAGAAACGGGTATAGATTATAAGGATAGGAGAATAATTTTTAATTTATATAAACACCAAACTGCCTTAGTTAGAATTGAGGGGGAAGAAGAGGTAGCAAAAATAGGGAAGGGAGTTCGGCAGGGATGTACACTTTCACCTATATTATTTAATCTATATATAGAAGATGCAATAAACAAAGTAAAAGAAGAGTATAGTGTAGGTGTGAATGTACAGGGAGAGAAAATATATATGCCGAGATTCGCCGACGATATAGCTATATTGGAAGAAAGCGAAAAGAATTTAGAAAGGGTATTGAATGGTATGCAGGCAGTATTGACTATGGATTTTAACATGAAAATAAATATAGGTAAAACTAAAGTGATGAGGTGTGACAAAAAGGAATGCAGTAGAAAAATGAGGATCACAATAGGAGATAATAGAATCGAACAAGTGTCAGATTTTTGTTATTTAGGCAGTAGAATCACAAAAGATAATCGAAGCAAGGTAGATATAAAGTGTAGGATAGCACAGGGTAGGAAGGCATTCGTAGAAAAGGAATAGATTTTAAGATCAAATATTGACTTGGGTATTAGAAAAAGATTACTGAAGGTATATGTTTGGAGTGTATATGTTTGGTAGTGTATATTAGTTAAAGAGTCCGCAATCCTAAAGATTGGTTGGAAACAGCACGCCATGCCGATCTATCCTGAGCTAATCCCTTCATCTCCCCATAGCTATTCATCTCAACGTCTTCAACTATCTGACTCACATACTCCAATCTAGGCCTACCTACCCCTCTCTTTCCCTCCACCCTACCTTCTATGATCAATTGCATAATCCCCCCATGCCTAAGAATATGCCCTACTAATCTGTCTCTCCTACGCTGTAACACTCTCCAAATACTTCTCTTCTCCCCTACTAACTCTAGTACAGCTTCATTTGTTACTTTATCTTCCCAACCAATCCTCATCATCCTCCTATAACACCACATTTCGAATGCTTGTAATCTACGCTTCTCTTCCTTTCCTATAGTCCACGCCTCACACCCGTACAGTGCTACACTCCAAACATATACCTTCAGTAATCTTTTTCTAATACCCAAGTCAATATTTGATCTTAAAATCTGTTCCTTTTCTACGAATGCCTTCCTACCCTGTGCTATCTTACACTTTATATCTACCTTGCTTCGATTATCTTTTGTGATTCTACTGCCTAAATAACAAAAATCTAACACTTCTTCGATTCTATTATCTCCTATTGTGATCCTCATTTTTCTACTGCATTCCTTTTTGTCACACCTCATCACTTTAGTTTTACCTATATTTATTTTCATGTTAAAATCCCTAGTCAATACTGCCTGCATACCATTCAATACCCTTTCTAAATTCTTTTCGCTTTCTTCCAATATAGCTATATCGTCGGCGAATTTCAACATATATATTTTCTCTCCCTGTACATTCACACCTACACTATACTCTTCTTTTACTTTGTTTATTGCATCTTCTATATATAGATTAAATAATAATGGTGAGAGTGTACATCCCTACCGAACTCCCTTCCCTATTTTTGCTACCTCTTCTTCCCCCTCAATTCTAACTAAGGCAGTTTGGTGTTTATATAAATTAAAAATTATTCTCCTATCCTTATAATCTATACCCGTTTCTTTTAAAATTCTAAACATTTTGTCCCAATCTACATTATCAAATGCCTTTTCTAAGTCTACAAAAGCTATGCAAGTTACCTTTCCTACCCTCTTTCTTTTTTCTACTACCGTTCTTAGTGCTAGAATCGCCTCTCTCGTCCCTCTGTTTTTCCTAAAACCAAACTGATCTTCTCCTAGCCTTTCCTCTACTTTATTTTCTAATCTCCTATAAATAATCTTTAACAATATCTTCGATGCATGTGATAGTCGGCTAATGGTCCTATAGTTCTCACACAAATTAGCTCCTATTTTCTTCGGCATTGTTACTATTCTACTACGCTGAAAATCCTGTGGTACTTCTCCCTTCTCATATATTTTACAAACTAACCTGTATAATCGCTCCTGCATTTTTCCCCTGCGTGTTTTATTAATTCGGCTGGTATCATATCAATCCCCGCTGCTTTGTTATTCCGTAAATCATTTAATGCTCTATGAAACTCTGACCTAAGTATGCTAGGACCTAAGTCATCCTCATCTATCTGTTCCACACTTTCTAGCTCCTCCATGTCCTGCCTACCTTTATATAAATCTTCAAGATACTCCTTCCATCTTCTAGCTTTTTCCTTATTTTCTGTGAGTTCCTTACCCTGCTTATTACATATAATGTTACCCTTTGGTTTTATTTTAGAAAAATGTGACTTAATTTTCCTGTAGCCCAAATCTACTTTACCTCTTCTCATATCCTCCTCAATATCCTCACAGTTTCCTTTTATCCACTCTTCTTTCGCTAGCTTGCATTTCCTATTAATTAAGTTCCTTAGTTCCTTATATTTTTTCTGTCCTGCTTCTGTGTTTCCTATTTTAATTTTCCTTCTTGCTTCTATCATTTCAACTATTTCTTCCGTGATCCATTCCCTCCTACCTGCCCTTTTCTTTGTGCCTAATACTTCATTTGCTGCTGTAGTTAACCCATTTCTGATTTCCCTCCATTCGCAATCTATGTCGTTCCTAGATGTTCCATTAGCCATGATTTCTACTTTCTGCTTGTACTTTTCACATACATCAGCTAATTTTAACCTATCGACATCTACTCTGACCTGTTTAGACTTCTGTAATTTCTTGAATTTGACCTCTGAGTCCAGGACTACTAAATATATGTATATATGTATTTTTTTAGAACATTGTTCTTTACTTCTGCAATTCTAATTTTATACAAAATTAATCATTGTCTAAGTATAATTTAGTTGAACAATTTGTTGTTGCATTGTTAATTTTCAACGGGTTTTTTTTTGCGGTGGAAAATGAACGAAATTGAGAGCAAATTTAATCGATTTTAAAGCAAAGAAGCCGATGAAAAAGCAAATCAAATCATAATCGATTATAGATAATGTGTAAAATGTTAGTAGAAATGTACGTGTACATATATCCATTTATTGGAAGAAGCAGAACCGGCTCTAGAGATTTTTGTAATTTTTGTAAGCAATGATTTAAATAATCTATTATTAAAGAACTACTTTGTTTCGAAAAAGATTCTTATGTACGCAAAAAATTGGAGAAGAAATTAAAATGTACCCGTTGATCAATATATTAAGAAAAAAAGGGCCGGATATAAGGAAATTTGCAAGATTTTGTCTACTAGAAAATAAATAAAAATTTGTTTTTGAAAAAAAGGCAAAATTGATTTCAAAAATATATAATTAATTGATCAATTACAATTTTTTCGAAAAACTAATTAATGGAAGCAAAATGTGCCTGTCTATAAATTTATTTAAGAACGCAGAACCGGTTGTAAGAAATTTTGTAGTTATGTTGTACTAGTATAATAAAAGTAATTTTTTTGAAAGACAATAATTATTTCAAAAATCTAATATTAATCAACTACTTAAAAAAATAAAAATCATATGTACAAAAAAAAAATTTAGTTGTTTTATGTTATTTATTACAAAAAACTCGCAAAAACGCGTACATTTGATATTAAAAGCAATTTTCGACAAATATCTTTAATTTATCCAAAAAATATATATAAAAAATCAGCAAGCACACTAAGATTTATAATCTAATTAAATTGTTTTTATCTGCAAGCTCACAATTTTCATATTGCCATTTTTCGCAGCATTCAAACAACAATTATCAATTTAAATCTTTTTTTTTACAAGATTGAGGTACAATTTTCTAAAGATCTTCAATAAATTTAAAAAGAAATGATTATATTAGAATAATTCCGAATTTTATAATATTTAATTGAAATATTTTGGCGTATTAAAGTATTTTTATTAAGGAGAATATTAAATAAAAATTATCAACTATAAAAATGTGTGTAATAACTTATGAAAGTAATTTGTAAAAGATATTTCTTTTAACATGAGCATTTAGGTTCGATATGGCAACGGTGGAAGAAACGTTTGGTATAACACATGCGCACCGTGCATTTAAATACTACCTACGTCATCATACACTTGGTTAAATATTACGCAAATATTTAAAATGTTTAATTGCTTTTTTTTTTGTTAATAAACCGACCAATTTTTTTGTAATAAAATAAATGGCAATATTTTTATTTTTATGTATTCTGGCGAAAGAACATGTTTTTTGAAAATTATTATTGATCGACTATTAGAAAGAAAAGTTTGTTTTCATAAAATTTTATTTTAATGTTAGATATAAAAAAAAAAAATTACGCGGTATTAAATTTATTTATTTATAAAAAATTCATATGATAGCGTATTGAAGATGTATTTTTATTCATCCGCTCAAATAATCAGAAGTTATGAGATAATAATAGAATTTGCAGTTTCATAATTAATGAGTTTCTTAATATCAAATTTAATCAACGTTCTAAATTCGTTTGAAAAATTTTGTGCGCACAAAAGGCAATTATATTATAATAAAAATGGATGTTTTAGTGTCGCTAGCAACAGTCTAAGCGTAATTGGAATATTTGAAAAAGAATTTACAGGCAAAAACAATATAATATTATATCACCCAAATACCGTAACAAGCATTATTTCAGAATGTAAAATAAATTTTAAAATAAAAAAATATTATTTCAGAACAACATTACTGAGAAATGTTGATTTTGTATCGACAGCGGAAAATAAAAACCGTACTGTTATAATATTGTTAAAATATTATATATTAAAAAATCCAAAAAGAGCAGAAAAAACTGATAATAGTAATTAAAATATTTAATTTTTGGATACCGATGGGTATTATCCGATATAGTTTTTTTATGATTTTTATTATTATTAATACCTGAATACAAAACTTAAGATGATCCGAACAAAAAAAAAATCAAAATTTAAAAATAATAAAATTTCATATGAAATGAAAAATTGTTAGTCACAAAAAAATACTCGTATTAAGTTCTCGTTTCGAACTATAGATTTTTGTTATTAATTTTATTGTAGAATTTATCGAATTGGACGAAAAATTAGTTTTCCTGTTGTAATTTTCAGATATCTATCTTATTATTAAAAAAAATATGCAGCAATTTTATTTATGAACAATCGCTATCACAAAAATTTGCAAATCTATGCATCAACGTCGCGATAATTCAAAGTTATAATTAACTGGTGGCATATAAAATACATTTTTTCACACTATATTGCTTAGAAATAAAATAAATATTAATAAATAAATAGCCTACGTAATACCTGGTTGTAAAAAGCCATACATTTAAAACGAATTTTGAATTAGACGTAGTTTGAATTCAGAAATTTTTTAACCGCTGTAACGTTAAAATATTTTAAGATGTTCTCTACGGTGCTTTTAGAAAAAAAGAATGTTTACAAAACGAAACTTCTCGTTATTTTATTTATTGCGTTAATTCTCCAAAATGTTTGCTTAATTCAATGCGATCCAGTGAAGGATTTAACGCAATTAATTAACGACGAAGTGGCCGCATCTTTAGCTTACCAATTACCAACGGACAACAGTCATATGTACCAAGAATCAACAGATTCTGTAAAAGGTAATTTACCGACAATTTTAATGCACTCAAATTAAAAGTTTCCTTACAGATTCGGGTACATATAATTACGTAATCGTTGGGGCCGGTTCGGCAGGGGCCGTTCTTGCCAAACGACTATCCGAACATCCATTTAGAAAAGTACTGTTAATAGAAGCTGGCGATGAGCAAAATACATTTACGGATATACCGGTGTGCTTCAGTAATCTGCAGATGTCCAAATATAATTGGGGGTACCTTACCACAAGTCAAACACACGCCTGTCAAGGTGAAATTTTGTTGAAAATTTGCTCATTTTCACCGAATGTCTTCCTACTCCAAGATATCCTGCATTTTACATCTACCTTCCAACATATCTTCAATCCATCTATTCTACAATTACATCATTTTATCAAAACTTACCAACAAATCGACAAATTGCTAATTTCTTGCACACAGAAATGATAAGCATAAGCAAAGTACATTTACAGATGTACCGGGGTGCTTCATAAATTTGCAGATGTCCTAATATAATTGGAGGTACTTTACCACAAGTCAAACACACGCCTGTCAAGGTGAAATTTTGTTGAAAGTTTGCTCATTTTCACAGAATGTCTTCCTACTCCAAGATATCCTGCATTTTACATCTACCTTCTAACATATCTTCAATCCATCTATTCTACAATTACATCATTTTATCAAAACTTACCAACAAATTGACAAATTGCTAATTTCTTGACTACAGAAATGATAAACATAAGCAAAGTACATTTACAGATGTACCGGGGTGCTTCATAAATTTGCAGATGTCCTAATATAATTGGGGGTAATTTACCACAAGTCAAACACACGCCTGTCAAGGTAAAATTCTGTTGAAAATTTGCTCATTTTCACCGAATGTCTTCCTACTCCAAGATATCCTGCATTTTACATCTACCTTCTAACATATCTTCAATCCATCTATTCTACAATTACATCATTTTATCAAAACTTATCAACAAATTGACAAATTGCTAATTTCTTGACTACAGAAATGATAAGCATAAACAAAGTACATTTACAGATGTACCGGGGTGCTTCATAAATTTGCAGATGTCCTAATATAATTAGGGGTAATTTACCACAAGTCAAACACACGCCTGTCAAGGTAAAATTCTGTTGAAAATTTGCTCATTTTCACCGAATGTCTTCCTACTCCAAGATATCCTGCATTTTATATGTACCTTCTAACATATCTTTATTTCTTCTATTCACACAATTACCTAATTCAGAGAATATACCAACACACTGATGAATTGCAAATTTCTTGACGATATAGGAATGATAAACAAACAATGTGCATATCCTCGAGGTCAGGGCATGGGCGGTTCAAGCACAATAAACGCACTTATGTACGTTCGAAGCAGCCCGTACGACCACGAGCTCTGGACGAACTCTGGAGTAACAGGATGGACCTGGAAGGACGCTTTACACTATTACCGCAAGCTAGAAAGCTATTGGTTCGAAGGGTGGCTCACCAGCTTCGGTTACCATGGCCTGACAGGTCCTATGAATATCGAGAAATCGACACCAGCCATTCCGTTTGTTGTCGATTATTTCCTCAAAGCGAACAAAGAGTTTTACAGAACGACAAATGACTATAACGGAGAGATGAAAATGGGCGCTGGACCTACGCAGTATACGAAGAGAAATGGCAAAAGGATGAGTTCGAATAGGGCGTATTTGAAGAGTCCCAGCTCGCGTTTGACGATTGTAAAAAACTCTTACGTGTACAAAATTGTAATCGAGGATAATGTCGCTGTTGGCGTTGAATTCACGCGAAATGGTAACAAATACTTCGCCAGAGCTACGACCGAAGTCATAATATCAGCTGGTACGATTAACAGTCCACAGTTATTAATGCTAAGCGGAATTGGACCAGCCGAAGAACTAAACAAACACGGTATACGTATAGTTAAAGCGCTACCGGCAGTTGGTCAACATTTAGAAGACCACATTGGATTTGTTGGTTTACAATTCGAAACTGACGTCGCACTATCTAACAGTTCGATTCCGTTGGAGGAACACGTTCGGGAATATCTGCAACAAGGGAAAGGACCACTAACTGAATCCACCTTATCCTCCGTGGTATTCTATTCAACGGAATCTGGTGCAAATCCAGACATTGAATTCATTATGCTACCATTGGGTCGGGTAATTATACAAACTGGTAATATGTTTAATTTCAACGCGGCGTCTGGGCAAACCTTTTCAACGCCCCTAGATAAAATCGACAAGGTGTTTTATATCTTCATAATGCTGCTGCATCCGAAATCTACAGGAAGCGTTACATTGAAGAGCGGTAATCCGAAAGACTTTCCAAACATTGATCCGAATAGTCTATCGGATGCGGACCAGGACGATTTAAGGCGAATTTACAATGCGATTAAATACATCGAAGCTTTGCTGAGCTCACCAACGATGAAGGCAATTAACGCCAAGCTGCTGAAGCAAGTGTTGCCCGCTTGTGGTGATTTCGAGTACAAATCCAAGGAGTTCTGGTATTGTACCATCAAGCATATGTCGCATACGATTTATCATCCCACGGGGACTTGCAGAATGGGTGTAGATTTGAAGAACAGTGTAGTCGATTCTCGATTAAGAGTGCACGGGATTAAGAAGTTACGAGTTGTCGACGCCAGCGTTATTCCGTTCGAGGTATCGTGCCATCTGAATGGACCTACCATGATGATTGCTGAGAAAGCTGCTGAAATGATCTTTTGGGATAATTTATTCGCACATTAAGAAAAACGATCGTGGAATTGATTAAATTAAAGCTTCCTCGAAATTAAAATATAATTACGGTACTTTTATACCACCATTCCTGGATATATTCTGAAAAAAAAATACCATGCCATAAAACAACCATTTTCGATTATATTAATTTAAAAACAAAATCATTTTAAAACTGGATATTGTGCAATAAACAGATTCATGTATATAAAGGCAATTAAATATTAGAACGTCAAGGAAATCTAAGTTTTACATGAAGAAACTAAATAAATAAAAATAATAGCAATTATAAATAGGAATACTAAGCTAGGAAGACTAATATATCTTTTAAATGTATGAATTTTACGGATAATGCTTTTTAGCGTGCTCATAATACATAACAAATTATTTGAGCTCTTGTATAGAATTATTTGGTCAAAGAACCTGAAAAAATTACATCATTTTTGTGGAACAGATCGTTTTTTTTTTAAGCTTCAATCTTTTGGCAAATATTTGCTATTTTATTGTTATTTTTAACTCTATTTGCTCGTACAGAGTTCTAAAGTTTTTTTTTTCTAATTAGGTTTAATTGGGTTTAATTGGGTTTAATTAATTTAATTGGTACGTTTACGCACATATTGTATACTTTTTACGCACATTGTATTATAAATCTTTAAATAAACGCACGATTTTCAATCAATAATTAGCTTGTTCAATTAATCGTATATAAAAATAAATACGAGCATCAATCTACAATAAAAAAAAATTAATCGAATCGCTTGTTAACCTCCACTTCCGTAACCAAACTTCTTATGTAACACCACCTTAGCTTAAAAGGATCAAATGTACAGGATACACGCTAATTTTTAATAATTTCATTTATGATTTTTTTTAGACAACCTAAAACATAGTAAAAAAAACATGTGTTGGGCAAAAAATTAATAAAAAACAGGGCCTTACGATTTGTGCCATTTTTATGGCATGCATAATTACAAAAAAATATTCGATATGGCAATTATTTGAAAAAAACTGTTGCTATTTTTACATAGACATAAATGAACTGCAAATTTTTCGCTACTGAGATTTAAATAAGATTACTTTAGGAAATGTATGTATAATATATGCGTTATTTTTATTACGTGGTTATTAGTGCAAATTCGCTAAATATACACTCTATTTTTTTTTGCCTGGGGAAATAATAATATTTGGCTAATAATATAATATTTTGGCTAATGCCAAATTAATATAATTATTTTCCTATTACGATTTATAAATTAGTAACTATTGACACATTTGAAATAAATTGTCAAATAAATTTAAATTAACCTATTTGTTGCTTTGTTTTGTAATTTGACGTGCAATTGTACATTTCAGGGACAAAATTAAAATCAAACTGTTTGTTGCTTTCTATTGTAGTTTGACGTTTGATAACTGGCAAGCAGCGCTACCAACTTTGAAACAGTAAATTGCCCTATGCTATAAGCGAACTCAAATTCGCTATAAACGAACTCATTTGGGTTCGTTAATAGCACTATTATAAACGCAAATTAGAATTTCTTTTTTTTTTATTAAATATAATAAATAAATGAATAAATTTCAATAGCGCGAATTTTTCTTTATTGTTATATTAAAAAATCGTTCGATTTGGTAAAATTTGGTGTATTTATATCTATGATTTATAAAGTCATTTGACAAGTAAGGTTAATGTGACTTGTAAATTGATTAATTAAACGTCATAATTAATGATATTTTCTAATAGAATTATACCTCCGAATTTATAATCTGCAAGAGTTCTGATGAAAAATTAATATTTTAAAATTACAGCTTTTAAAAAAATTAAAATTTGCATTTAGAGAATAAAGTCGCGAGACACAAAACGCTCTAAATGTTTTTTTATATATATTAAGAACTAGAAAAAAGCTTACATTATTAATCTTTGACATATAAATCTTGCCTTGTTCTTGATGTTTTTCACTCGCCGAAAAGATTCTAAATCTTCATAAAACTTTCCGCACGAATATGTTCAATATTATTTCACTTGTACATTTTATACGGTTTTTATATTTATATAGTTGCAGATTTATAATCCGCAGATCAAAAATTGTCCGATACAATCATTTTTTAGAGCAAAATAAAAATTGTAAATTTTGGCACGTCCATACAAAAATATTTCTAACTGCTCTAACTGAAGAGGCAATTTACAGCGCGGTTAAATCGATCAGCACGATCAAGAGCACCTGCAGCAACTGCTCGAGTATTTCGTTATCAATAAATTCCTGTACTTGTTTATATTAACAGAATTTTATGTAAACACTTCAACGAATATTTACAAAATATATTTCACAAAGCAAAATACAATTTGTTTGCTCTAAAACTTCTGTTTAGAAATAACGTAAAGTTTTTTTTAGAAAATAGCAATTTTTCATCCATTGTTTTTTTTTGCAAATTTGAATATATAAAAAAAATTGTAATATAAGATTTGTTGGGTAAAATGTGGTTTACGGTAAAAATTCCTAAAAATCCGGCGTTAATTTTTCTGTGTCCAGGAAGGTCCAAAAACCATAAAAACAAAAAAATTATTTTTGGTCGAAATTATTTTAATCCCAAAATGAACATCAAAAAGGACCAAAACAAATGTCCGTAAAAAATACATACAGTAATCTAACACTGGTTAGGTAACGTCAGTGCGCCACATACAGTAATCTTCCGTTAGACGAGTCAAGCCGTCAGGTCAGGTCAGGTCTTTTTGCGACTTTAATTTAAATATTTTAGGAAATGAGGGTTTTTAGGCCTTTTTAGGGTGGACACTTTGGCTGTGGATTGAAAAAACCATAGAAACATAGTAATTGCTGTGAAAATTGCAAATTTTCCTCAAAAAAAAATTTGCATATTTCTCAGCAATTACATGTTTCCGCCTGGTTTTTTCAATTCAGTGTTAAAGTTTCCACCCTAAAAAGGCCTAAAAACCCTCATTCCTCAAAATATGCAAATTTACCGTAAACGTAATTCGCTCCGATTTGTTAATTTTTTTGAGCATCTTTTTGACAAATTTAAGCAAAAAAAAATTCTGTCGATTTTCATCCAAATTATCGAAAAATTATCGAAAAAGAGCAAAGATATATACCTGTCGATTTTCATCAAAATTATCATTTCCCATGTCAATAATTTTTTCACGTTTAATAAAAATTTATAATCTTAGCATGGACAGTCCATATAAAAATGTTTCTAAATGCTGCCTTTGAAATTGCACACGCAATTAACAACGCGTATTAATTCACAGTTGCTGATCGTGTTGGTATCGCCATCTACATATTTTTATATTAGATGTGTGTGCGACAACGACGATAAACACACACACAGATTACACACTATTTATTCTCGACGAACGCGGCGAGAAATTCAAGTCTAACTACATGGTTACGTGAATGCAATCCCATCTTTGCACATGCTATTTTATATGGCCAGTTTCAATGTCACCCTGAACGGTAAGTTGAAGTGAATAATATAAACTCGAAAAAGTTGATTGCGTTGGTTGAAGCGAGACTTTCGCCGTTTTCTGAGAATGTTCTCGCTCTAGTGGAGTATTCGTTATCAAGAAACGCGTTTTTATTATCAGAATTTTATCTATACAGTAGTACACCTACTGTCAAGAATATGGCAAATCAGACATAAATGTATAGTTTAAAAACTGAAAAAAGAAAATACAATTATTGACCTATTGTTTGAGGACGCTATTGTGTATTTATTTTGTAATTCATAAATCCAACATAATTTGCTATAAAATATTTGACAAAAATCAAAATAAAATATAAAAAAAAAAATATATATAAGAAATGTATGTGAAAAATAATTATTTATATAAATATAGCATCGCCAGGTCTCGCCTAGAATAATTTTAAGTCCGACACTAAGCCACAATTATTGACAATTTCTTTGACTCGATTGTACATGGCCGCTAAGCCTTTGACTATGATATACAAGTCTATATGAATGTAGACGAAAATAGTAATTCTTAATTTTCAATTTCCGACCAATTTAGCAAATACACTTAAATTTTGAACAAAATGGGCAAAAATAGACATAATCTTTTAATATAACACCAAAATCATTGAAATCTGTCGAGCCGTTCCGCAAAATTTTTTTATACGGGTAAATGGTGAACTTTTGTAGTAAGCATGGAAATAATGATTTTTATCTTTATGCGGGACAAATTACCGAAAATCGAGATTGTCCCGCTAACTATGGTAAAAAATATATATATAAAATTGCATGCTTCAAATTGTTAAGATATTCTAGTGATAATTAAAAAAAAAAAATTATTTGCAAGAATCAGTTGCAATTTGGGTAGTGGTGGACCCCATACAAATATTTCAAAAGTGTCGTTCGAAATGTTAACAGTTTTTTTTCACTCAAATTAGAAAAATTCAAAATTGGAAAAAAAATTATAAGATAATAACACGCATGTATTAGAAGAAATTTGGCTATTTGGAGTAGTTGTGAAGATTAAAAATTTCATAAATATTATCAAGATTATAAAAAATTGCATTCTTCAAACATTTTTTTCACGTAATTTTAAAATAAATGATTTTATTGCCAAAAAAATTACAAGTTAGTAATATGCACATAGGTGATGGATTCGTTATTTTTTTTAATTGCATGCTTCAAATTGTTAACAGATTCATTTAATTGTGGTTTAATGGTATTTAGTTAATATGCATGTTGCGTGAAGAGCGTGCTAGACGACGGTGTTGATGTCAGATGGTCGGCGCTACTGTACGGGGCGGGAGAGTGGCCCTTTACCGCGCTCTTTGCATGCTTTTTTTTTGCAAAATTAAAGGCGCCGGCATTGTATGTAGTCAAAACCGTTACCCACATACATGTTCCAAAACAGGATAGAATGACTTAAGCGGATAACCATCAATACTACACGCGTTTTGCAGATAGCCTGGCCATTCCACTGGGCCAGCTAACAACGAAATACCCCAGGAGAGGTCTGGCAAATTGCACTTTGGACGCGAATGCATCCAACGCAATTTCATAGAGTCCTGTAGAGTCACTTATTACAAAATCCATTACATGGCATTGTTCATTTTGCGATTCCGTTTTATATTATATGTATGTTCTTGCAATGTATAAATATTGTAATGTTAAAAACAATAAAAATATTACATGCCCTTAAGCCCTAATATTACAAGCCTTAAGGCTTTTTATCATTTTTTTTCAGGTCAACTCATATGCCCTTAAGGCCTTTTTGCCATGTAATTCAGTTGGCCATCTCATATGCCCTTAGGGCTGTCGATTAGAAACAATTGTTTTCTTTGAGCGTTTAAACTATACATTTGTCAGATTTGCCATGTTTTGATAAAGGTTTACTCGTAAATTAGAAAAAAAAAAACGCAGCTAGTTTATTTATAAAATTAAATACGGACAGCCGGACAATGAATCTAATTTTGAATGCACGACTCGTATGTGGGAATCAAATATTTTATATTAATAAAAGCGTCTTCTCCGCCATACTGCTCCAAGGTCTCAAGGGTCTCGTTAATTATATCTGCTAAATTTTCCCCATTCATTGAACTATAATCAATTCCATCGCCACAATTTACTACGAAATAACAAATTTTAATTGATTTTCAAGTCTTTACATTAGTACTATTGTTTCAACGGAAAGATTCTTACCATTTTTCTCTTTAAACATGCTTAAAACAGGAAGAACCTGTCTATAATAAGGTACTAAAGCTTCACCAACGTTATTGGCAGATTTCACTAAATGTTGAAGTACTCGCAAAGTAGAAATCATCACCCGTTTGTTCTTCATACTTAAAGCATCTGTGCATATATATATATTTTTTGAACTTTGATGAATTTTTTTAGTTGACAGAATCTTACTTTTTATTGGTATAATTAACTGAGGAATGACCGGAAATATTTTTTGACCACCATGCATGAGCATATTGTAAATCCCCTGCTGAGCTATGAATTTATACGGATCTTCAACTTCGCATAATCCATCGAAGAACATAGGCAAATAGTGATGATAATCCAACTTGTTTAAATCAATCTACAATTCAAACTCCACGCAAAAAAAATGGAAAGTTCGTTCAGCGTATAATGGTGGAATTACCTTCCAGGTGATGCTCGTTTTATTCGCGTCCAACGATAATGGAAACTCGCCTCGATTGTAATTGTTACGGAAGTTATTCGGTTTGGGGGGGCATTCTTTGGAAGGATAGCACATTGGCGGTGGCAAAACGCACGTGCCTTTCTGCAATGCCTGAATTGTAAAGGCCGGCACTTCGCGCAGTCCAGTATTCTTCGGTGCACCGGGCATCGATTTGTGCAACGTCTGCCTGAATTGCTTCATATTACTCATGGCGGCTTTTAGTAGAAAATCGCTAAAATTAGAATAAAAATGATGTGGCAAATTAGTTGTGGATAAAGAATTAAAAATTTGACAAATGGAAGTGCGGATTGTTATATTTTTGCACTGCAGTCGTTGCCATGAAATCGTTTAATCGATAATTGTGTCGAGGTCATCACATCATACTGCAGAATTTTTGAAAAATAGGTCAGTCGTGTCAGCGGACTTTGCACCGTGCAAGGATTTTGTTCATCATTCATATCTTGAACGTCATCAATTTCCTACATCCTGTTTAAGGTTCTAAAAACCTAAATTAACCAAACGTATTTTACAAATTATTTTTTTGCTCAAATTTGTCAAAATTCTTTGTGATAACGTCTGGACGTGAAATCGCCGGAATTTTATCAGATATTAACGGCAAGATTACATCACAGGCAAACAAATGAGTTGTAAACACACGTCAATGATCATAAATTTCTTAACAAATTTCATGTCTGCAATATAATACTCTCATTTAATACAATTGTTTAAATCTTCCATAAACAAGACTGCACATCCCTGCTAAAGTCCCTTTCTTATTTTTACTAAATGTTCTCGCAAAAATGTACAATAATTTTGTTGAATTCGTAAAAACAGAGGTAGGATTGTAATTAAAAATTTCTATTGTCAAAAATTACCAAAAAAAGAATACGTTTTTCGAAAGGTATATTAAAAAGAACTAGATTCATTTTTTTTTTATTAAGAGCGTCTCAAACATCGTGGAGACCGGTAAACTATACAAACATAACAGATACAACCGCTACATTGGAACTCTCAGTAGCTTTTAAAATTTCATGTCGCAATTTATGTGGTTGCACCTCAGTACGGTCAATATCTTACCCAATTTGTATTTATTTATTTACACAAAAATTGCTTTTTCCTAGAGACACGCTGAGGATGTTATTTAATAAACGAGGAGTTGTAGTTTTCGCAGTTGTTTATTTAAATAAATAACTAATATGAACGGGAGTATAAAGAAATAAAATGGTCTGTGACGAAAACGGGACGAAACAAAATTAAACGTTACTAAAAAAAAAAATACGTCTACGTTCTTTTAAATTATCTAGTGTTTTTTTTTCTTCAGTTTCGATCGTGTATAGAGTATCGTTAGCCACTACAGTTGTGTTTTCAACAAAAACAGTAGTGCCGTAACAACCTGTATACACAAGTTTCAAAATAAATACGGCATATTTTTTTTATACTTTTTGCATAATTATATACGTAATGTACAATTATTATAATAATACCTAAAATCCATGTAAACGACGCGTAAATAACCGACGCTTCATTTAACTCGTGCAATCCGAAACCGATTAAAAAAAATCACGTGATGACAGCCGCTAAAAAATGCCACATTCAATCTACCAGTAAAAAAAAAACGCCAACGTTACTTTAACGTAAATCTGGCAATTTGCTTACAAATAAATTGAATATGCCCAAAATTTATGCCACGCAATAAATACGGAACGAATAATTGTCGTTTCGAGAAGTTTAGCTTTTTTTTAAGGGTTAATTACGACCGTCGGTGTAGAATGGACTTGTATCGATTCACTAGTTAAATAACGGTTGTTAGTTATCTAATAAAGTCCCAACAAAGTCGGCGCACGCGTACACGAATCAACTATAATCGCTCTTACGGGTTATGTTGACACTATTGCTGTTGGGTTTTGTAGGATAGAGGGGAGATTGAGAGGGAATAAGAATGATTCGCGTCGCATTTCGGGCCGTTTATATGCGTGCGTGTTGTCGTTTAGACGAGCGCCTTGATCTCGTCGTACATGACTAGTACGATGGCGCCACCGGTACCACGGAGGACGTTGGATAACGCGCCCTTGAAGAAGGCGGCCCCGCCTTCGGTCTTGGCGATCGTCTGCCAACAGTGGATTGTGTTCTTGTAGAGGATTTCGCTCTTTGCGCGGCCAGACTGCATCATCATACGCCTGCGCACTGTGTCAAATGGATAGGAGACGATGCCAGCGAACGTGGTCACAGTCTAAAGAAGAAATGCAGATGTTGACGATATATTTTTATTTCATTTCTACGACGACGTTACAATTTACGCATATCCGTTCATTCGAAATGTCTTTCCTACAAAATATCTACAAAACACATATTGTAGTTATTTTTTAGTATCATCACAGATCCAAAAGAAAGCTGATGAGTAAATCGGTTTTTTTATGAAATAAATCTAAAATTACTTTGATATATTAATTGAATTAATTGCTTCGATCTGAGCCTATCATTGATATAAAAAATAATTCAATACACGCTTTCAAGGATTTTTTTCCTCACATGTCATAATTAGTGTTATCGAGATAAGTTTAATAAAATTCAATCGAAGTAAAAAATGCATCTGTTATTTAGAAGTATATTCTACCAACATTGCTCTTGTTTATGCATTAATTTTATAACTAAGATGTTCTGAGCACACAATTTTTGGAAGAAATTGCGACTTTTATACTCAACCATATCGGTTGCTGAACAGTCAAGAGTAAATGTGACAACCTAAATTTGTTCGAAACTCTATACAAAAATTGTATGAATTGGCCTAGAAAATGGTGCTAATATATCATTTGCTAGGACAGATCAATCGTCGTGAAATTATTATGGGAAAAATCCATTTAAAAAATGCAAAATATATCTGTTGAAGTGTAATTAACGAGAAAAATGTTCTTAAATAATGTTTAATTAGGAACAATTTTTTCAACAACGCAGTAAATTTCACGTAAAAGCATTCTACGAAGGATGTTATGTACTTTAAAAAGAAACGTTTGACTGATTTGAGCACAGCACGTAAAGTTTACTTTGCCCTCTTTAATCACGCTTAAGGTATGGAATTAGATTTTTGGGACATTGTAACTTTAAAATTTTCCAAAAAATATTTATTATTCAACAGCGAGTGGTAAGATTACTTGATAAAGCTGACTACAGAGCTAATTGTAAACCATTGTTCCAAAAATGTAAAAATTTGTCATTAGCCGGACTGCATATTGTAGAATTGTGTTAGAAAAATACTTTTTCTAACTCAAACCAGATTCGACAATATCTTGTAATAATATTTATATTAACATCCCGAATTCTAGCCTTTATAAAAATTCATTATTATAATATTTTATGTCTAATTATATTTACAATAAATTACCAAATACTATCAAACAAACTGAAACTATTCATGCTTTTAAAAATAAGTTGCGCTCCATCATGATTGACAAAGCCTATCTGTGGCGGAATTTTTATGTGAACTGTATTATAATAAGTGTTATTTAAGTTAATATTTCATTGTATAATTGCGACACTTACTAACTACGATTTCTTTGTATTATTTAATATTTTACTGTTTTATACTCAATTATTTTATACCAAATATATATTCGTACCTGCAAATGCGACTTTAAATGTAAGCTGTCTTATTGATGGGAATAAACTTGATCTATCTATCTATATTTGACTTACTTGAGCGATGGCCCATGAGACAACGAGTGGCGTGTTCTTAGGATCAGGCAGCATTCCCTTGGCTGTGTCGTAGAAGCCGAAGAAGGCGGCACGGTAGATGATGATACCCTGTACGGAGACGCCGAAGCCACGGTACAAGCCGGCAAGACCATCCGCCTTGTAGATTTTGGACAAACAGTTGCCCAGGCCGCTGAACTCACGCTGGCCAGGGCCCTTGCCGACATCGGCGGCTAACCTAAAGAATTGTCATCGTTATCACCGCCAGGCCATCTTCCTACGCATCATCACAATTGAAAAGGAAAACAGTTCGAAACGTTTTCGCGGTAATTGATAAATTGAATATATTATGCCGTGTTAAACTACCATAAGAAACGTGGCATATTTTGAGTCAAGAATTTTATTTACCTACAGATCGTGAGAACGTAATATTTTTACGGTTCTGATTAAATGACAAAATTACTTGAAAAAAAAAATCTAATTTGTAATATTACTGAAATATTGTTATACTTTCGGTGAACTATCGAGTGTGATCTGTTTATTGAAGCTAAATTAATTTATTTTGATTTTTATATTGCTAGTGTTCTATTATTTTATTAAATATTATGTACATTATCTACATTTAATAATGTAATAACAATTTGTTTGTCAATTGAATGTAATCGTTATCAAATAAATAAATAAATAATCTGACAGCAATAGCTTGTGTTACTCGCCTTTTTTTAAAACTATTTTCAGCCTCTGCCAATAATTAACGCACCATCGAAAAAAAAAATGCCAAATTCAATTGAAATATTTAGATTGGTTCAGTGACAAATTTACACCACAGCAATATGTTTATCAAAAAATATTGTAGACTCGCAAATTTTGTAAAAAGAATTTACAAAAAAAAAAGTTAAAATCTTAAATTTTATTTATATACTTATCATTAAAGTAAATCGTCATTGCGAATTACTAAACAAGATTATATAAAAGCGCAAATCGTAAATGTAATATTTAAAAATTTAAATAATTTTCAAAATTTTTATTCGGGATTTTATTGTTGATATAAAAGCGCAAATCGTAGATTCAATATCTAAAAAATAGAAACATTTTTCATTTTTTTTTAATTGTTTCGCGTTTTATTAGATTTGCAAGCCACTTTTAAAATTAATAATAAAAGATTTAAAAATAACTCTCAAAATAAAAAATGATTTTCGAAAGAAAATAAAGACAATTTGAAATTTCGTTTGTAGATCACGGTATAATTAAATTCGGCCTTTTTTTTCTAGTAAATTGCTTCGAATTAATATTTTATAAATTATAAGAAATCTATACTTCAGTCGATATTGAGCAAATTAAGAAACAATCGGAAGAAAATGCAATTATGTGTTCACCTGGTTCGGGCGAAGTCGAGTGGGTAGACGAAGCAGAGGGATGTGGCGCCCGCCAAGCCACCGCTGGCCAAGTTGCCCATGAAGTAGCGCCAGAACTGCGTCCTCTTGTCGACGCCACTGAGGAAGATCTGCTTGTATTTGTCTTTGAAGGCGAAGTTGAGGGCCTGAGTTGGGAAATAACGAATCACGTTCGCGGCGTTGCCACGCCAGTACGCAAGCACGCCCTGTTCACGGGGGATACGCACGAAGCAATCGATCATACCTAACAAAAAAAAATACCGAAATTACAAATTAATTTTTTCAACATCGGTCATTCAGTTCCTTCTAAATCTTTTTTAAATAACCGATACGACTCTGGCTGAGAATAGCCGGTTAGGGAAGGGAAAACAAATATAGGCAACTGAAAAATTAACTTATGGTTGCCCTAAAAAAATAGCAACTGATTTAAATATTCTAGCTACATAATTGATAAAATATTAAATTGAGTGAAAGTAAAAAAATATCCATATGTCAAAGTAAGCCGTAATAATAGGTATTAAAGACCTGACCTAGGAGCCATAGGTCAGTCAGCTGATTGATGAACCGAAAATCTGGCAACCTTGCGAGTAGGCAACTTCATAAACACATCTGTATCGCGTGGAACATGCACTAAATAATTATCCCTATAACTAAATACTCGTGAACTATTTTAAATATATAATTTTACGAACGTTGGACGAAGACAGTTGTTAATTACCCACCTTAGAATACTGAAATGGTAACATGACCTTATCGTATAATAAGCTTGAACAATTTTAAACGGACTCTTCAAGTTTAGAAACAACATTATAACTACGAATAAGGATCAAATTTTATTTATAAAATTTGAGGTGATGCTAGATTTTTAAGTTAAACTATTGGAATTTTTTTACACTTTTAAACATCAATACTTAAAAATAATAAATACACTTCGGTGCACAAACAACCGTAATGGCAAGAGATTATACAATATTCTGCATTTGAGAAACAACGGATTATTTAAGAGGTCAACCACGAACAATTCATAGTTTATTGACCGCGAGTAGAGAAATGAAATCAATCGAAATGGATTGCCCATTCAAATTTTTAGATTTTATTTCTACAATTTTCTAATTGGTAGTAAATATTACATATTTACAACCGAAAATAAGTAGACCTTGCGCATGGTTTGTGTATATAATTGGTTCAAGTCTAGCATACATTATGCAACACGAAATCTCAGTGCCAAATTATTACAAACGCGTGTACAAGCGTGCCAAACGTTAAAAATGACGAACTTGTTCCATCATGTGACAATTTAAAAATAAAATCGTACAAATGCAAAAAAAATACGCAATACATGTTGAAAACCAATCAACTTTATTGCACAATGCAATTTGGGTTGTATATTAAAATATTCTAAGAAATAATCAACTTTTGTTGATGTCATATTTGCCCCCTTATATGTGACAATTTAAAAATAAAATCGTAGAAATTCAAAAAAAAAACGTAGTACATGTTGAAAATCAATCAATTTCATTGCATAATGCAATTTGAGTTGTATAATATAATATTCTAAGAAAAAATCAACTTTGTTGATGTCATATTTGCCCCCTTATGACAATTAAAAAATAAAATCGTATAAATTCAAAATAAAACGCAATACATGTTGAAAATCAATTGATTTCATTGTATAATGCAATTTCGGTTGTATAATACAATATTCTAAGAAAAAAATAACTTTTGTTGATGTCATATTTGCACCCATATGTGACAATTTAAAAATAAAATCGTATAAATGCAAAAAAAAACGCAATACTTGTTTGAAAATCAATCAATTTCATTGCATAATGTAATTTGGGTTGTATAATATAATATTCTAAGAAAAAATAAACTTTTGTTGATGTCATATTTGCCCCCTTATATGTGACAATTAAAAAATAAAATCGTACAAATGCAAAAAAAAAAACGTAGTACATGTTGAAAATCAATCAATTTCATTGCATAATGCAATTTGGGTTGTATAATATAATATTCTAAGAAAAAATAAACTTTTGTTGATGTCATATTTGCCCCCTTATATGTGACCAATTTAAAAATAAAATGGTATAAATGCAATACATGTTGAAAATCAATCAATTTCATTGCATAATGCAATTTGGGTTGTATAATATAATATTCTAATCAAATTTGTTGATGTCATATTTGCCCCCTTATATGTGACAATTTAAAAATAAAATCGTACAAATGCAAAAAAAAACGTAGTACATGTTGAAAATCAATCAATTTCATTGCATAATGCAATTTCGGTTGTATATTAAAATATTCTAAGAATCAATTTTTGTTGATGTCATATTTGCCCACTTATGCGTGTTGTTTTATTATATATATTTTTTAAATATTGTGACGTATCAAAGCAATTACCAATGATATTTCTACCAGTTACTAGATTCATCTTACTAAGCATTTACATGAAACGTCGATTAAGCAAATAAAGATAATATTTAAAGCAATTTAGTTTAATGCAATAATATATAAAATAATCCTTCGGGCAATTAGATCTATTTTGTTCATTTACGAAATTGACATTGCGTAACTAAATCCTTATACGCATGCCTGGCGCGTGCTTCAAGATCAATATTGTATCAATATATTTGATGCGACATATTCAATTAGCAAAAATTGTATGCTCAAACAATTTTTCGCACAATCCGGGCAGTTCACATTAAAAAAAAAAACGAAACTAGATTACGTAACCATATCTATCGTCTACGCGGATAACAAACAAGTCTATTATACTACAATAAATTCGCTATCTGATCGGCAAATAGTTGCCACTAAGCAATATAACATGATAAGATTACATTCATGTGACTTTGCTCGCAATTGTTCGGTTTCAGTTTACTTATAATAATAACAAATCCATTTATGGGCATATGCTCGATTAGGAAAGTACAGCCATCAAATAATAAGATATAAGGCTTATCCTTGCTCTTACAAAACAATAACGAATAAATAACATTATAGAGCAAAAACTCACATCTCTATATCGATCGCGTGAATGACAGACAGGCACATGACAGTACTTGGCACCGGAAACAGTCGCCATCTTTAAACCAACCCTTATATAATGAAAGCGTTTTACTCGCATACGAATTTGCCACGTAATTATGACCGTTTCGTTGAACCAAACGACTTTTAGCAACGGCTGATAAATGCCCGACCTTGGTCTCGATTTATATTTAATTGTAACACCGATTTAGGACATTATATCACATTGCCCCCACCCAACGATATGACGTAATTTTCATGTCAAATAACGCGAAGAAATTCGATTTTCAAATGAGTAGGTAAATTTAAAAAACCGCTTCGCATCGAGCGGTTACCATATTTTATTGGAAATTACGTCATCGGCGGGGCCACATGTATTATATAATCGCACGCAATAGATGGAATGCTTACCGTCCGCGGTATTAATTTAGTTCAATATCGCAGCGCGTATTTGCCTTGTTACTCACCCTTGTAACGTTGATCCTCGGCGATCTGTTTGCTGATGTGCTGGACTTGTAGTAGCAACTTAACGCGCTCGATGGGGGCGACGGCGGTCTTCGAGATGGCGGCGGAGATGCCACCAGCCAAGAAGTCCTTCATGAAGGCAACGGGATCGGCGAGAGACATGTTCGGTGATTGGTTTCGGTATCTGGTCCTAGTTCAAGATGGATAACGGTCGTGTCCCCGTGTGAGCGGTGTCTGTGCGGGAGCGGAACGTGTCTACGGTACGCGCACTCGACTGCAAGTGGCCGATCCGAGGTGGCGAGCCGCGGACAAACTGTCGGGTACACCGTTGTGACGTCCGCTGGTGCGCACAACGATAAGTGCGCGTGCGCACGCGGGCGGCGCGCACGCACACTTTGGCGCCACGCACACGAGGGACGTTTGTAGGCAACATTTCGACCCTGGGAGCAATACACGTCACTGTTTTGTACATTTGCACGCGCTGAGTTTCATCGTCCGAAAAATAAAACGGTTGTGAATACAGTAGCGGACGCAACAGCAAATGCGAAAATTAATTTATTAATTCGTTAATATTGTTTATGACAAAAATAAATCAATTCTCCTTTAATAATGGTTTTTTGTTCAGTGAAAGATTGATTTTTTTATACTTTTCATGCATTTCTTTATTGGTCCACTCCAATGACAATGACAATGTATACATTGTCATTGCCAATGACAATAAATACATTGTCATTTGTAATGCATCTTCAAACGAAATTATAGTTAATTATAAACAGTTATTGTCAATTGGTAATATATTTTTTTTTACATAAGTGAGAATTGAACAAAACAAGAACGAATCCATATTTAATTATAAAATTTCGCATTTGTTCAATAAGTATTCTCAAAGAATCCTGAAATTTGTTATAGTTGGCAACAGTGCCTTGGTACTACTTGAACGCGTGCGCGTTATGAGTGGCGCGTTTTTATTTGTAATTCAAATCTCATTTAATAGTTTAACTACAAATCTCGAAGATTTCTGTAAAATTATTGAAGAAATTTGAAACCGCAAATTACATAGAATCATTTAATGCAAGCTAAAAGCGCAACAGTATAGCGTAAAGATAGAATTTAAAAATAATTTTAATACATAATAATGTACCAAGTCCTAATCTGCTGGTGTCGGAATTACGTCACACAACTCGTGCCTTTGTTATGTAATCAATACACATTTTTCATATAGGATAGGACAGCGATAGAAACGTAAATGGCTGTATGGATTACAAATATTCTTAAGCAAAACCAAGTGCAACAACAAATCAAAAACTGCAAACGCAATTATTTTATGAGGACAATAGGACAAATTCATTACAGTAGCGTGTACTTGGCACTTGAATACATATAGATAATTTGTGAATAGAAATAGCATTACAATTTTATATGTAGAACAAGGATGTAGGTATTTAAGGAATGTTGGGGTACAAACTGCAGAGTGCATGTTTATTGTGATAGTATCATTTAGCAGAGTAAATGATAAAAATGATAAAATACTGTAGTGCTTAAAAATGTTTATCTTGGCAACGTTGTGCATATCAAATTAACAATTTCAATGTTATCTAATAAAGACAGCGATTATATTGTCAAGTGTCAGTTTAAGACGAAGCAAACTTTTACAACTGCGCACCTAAAGCAAAATCAATTAAGCACTCACTATCAGCAATTGCACGCGAGTATTGAAATGAACTAAACAGTAGTTCGAATGGAAAAATTACAAAATAAATTTAGGAAAAATATAACTAAATAAGACTGTAGTGTGTAGGCACCTTAAGTGCCATTAAACTAGTATTTTTATTTTATAAATTTCATGTTTTTCTATTACTACAATCTTATTTTTGCTCAGTTCGCAAATAATTTCTAAACCAATACATTTTTATTTAGATTAAAATTATCTTGACAGAATTAAAATTTGTAATTTGACAAATTATCTAATTTGTGAAATAATTAAAGTTCTTTCCTAAAAATGAGGAACAAATTGGCAATTTCACGTTCACAAGTTGTTTTTACAAAATAATTCGGACAAAAAATAAAGTGGAAATTTGTAAAATTAATTTTGAGTTTTTTTAAAATATTTAAATGCGTTTTTTAGTCGTAATTAACATTATCAATATTATAAATAAAATTTAATAAATTTAAAATAATGGATTGAAGTTTATTGCGTGGATTTGTTCATAGTTAATTACATTTATAATTGAAAACAATTTTTTATTTAAATTTATAAATCTATCTATTTTGACATTTATATGAGGAATAGTACAACATATTACAAATATTAATACACAGTTTCATTAATAAGTAAAGTACTATATATCCGAAGATGATAGTTTGTAAAATTGTATACTTCTAAATATTCTATTTAAAATTCTACTTTAAAACCAGTCCGTATATTTCACTACTAAATGTATATATTTAGTCCAACATTAATATTCTATTATTAAAATATTTAGCGTTAACAATAACTAAGGATTCTACATTTTTATCTTTAGATTTGAGTTAGAGGTACATCGATATTACGCTTAAAATATTTAAGAACCAAACTATATTATATCAATCAAGCTATTAATTATATTCCTGAAAGACTAAAATGTAAAGGTGTAACGAAACATAGAGGCTCTAACAAATACGATAAATATACATCAATATATTATTTATGTAGGTAATATATATAAAAAATATTGTCATATTTCACAATAAAGCGAATCATATCTAGATCAAAAATGCACCTATTCTTTTCGGAATGGAATTAGTAAATACATACAACGATATTATTAATAAAATCAATACATTTATATAGTTTACAACTACAGCGACTTAAAGTCTTGAAGTTAATCATTTGAGAATTGCCTTAAATAATTATTGGAGTTTTTTTAAAAAGTTAATACCTAAAGGTTGTTAATTTGTAAAATGGGCTATTAAAGTATTATTTATGTTGTTATATTCTAACAGCATGGACAATTTAATAGTAGTACGTTTTATATTCTAATTGCAAATAAAGCAATTGCGATTAATTGAACATCTATGCTGGTAAATGCACGTTGAATTAATATTTTTAAATAGTTCACTATATATTTTTGAGATTATGTGAACACATCTAATCAGATCTTTAGAATACATATTGCAAGATTTTGAAAAATATATTATATTTACTCTTTTTTTCGTTTTTAATGAAAATGAAACAAACCAAAAACTGCTAAAAAACAACGAATCGATAGTAAAATTATTTTCACAATATAATCTAATACTTAAAAAGAATAATATGCTTTTTCGAAAAGCTTAAATAAAAACTGTATATGGTTATAAATAAGGTAAAATGGGAATGTATTTGTTGCAAAATAAAATATTAAATGCAAAAAAGCACAGAAATATTTGAATAATACTGAGATTCTAAAAAAGTATATATTTTATAATAATTACGTTCTTTTTTTTATTAAATTTTATTCCAAGAACACTGAATTTAATTTTCATTTTGAATTTATCGAATCACAGTTCGCATAATTGGTCCATCTAAATTTTAATAATGAAAACCTGAGGTGGTTAAACATTTACAGTTAAAAGATATTACAACAGCTAACAAGGTGCTACAAAAAGTTGCTATATACACAATTTAGTCTACAAAAAACAATATTTATCGATTAAAAAAAGGCTAAAGACGGTATATTGCAACTAATTGTAGTCAATTTAAAAAACGATAAGGTCTTTCGGGGGTTCCAACGTAAATATTTAAAGATTGCGAATATGACGCGACCTCTTGACTAGAAGACAACTCGAAGAAAGTCCTGCAGATGCTTTGGCTAATTCGGAAATATTCACCGATCGCCTTGTGTAGTCTATTTTACTGCAAAATATCTTTAAAACACCCCGGAAATGTTCAATTTTGGAAACTTCAAATTTGGAATTTTTATCAATTTGAAATTCACATATAAAAATCATTCCGAAATTTATATATATAAAAAAAGGAAGAAGTTGTAAGTAAATTCACGAAACGTCATATTTTGTGTACCTTCGAAATAAAAAATAAAAATGTACAAGACATAATGAGCTGTATCTAAAAGATTTTATTTCTATATTCAATAAAACTGAAATAAAATATATAACTGTAGCGATTTCTAAAAATATCATTCAAATTGAATTGCAACATTATGGCGACGTATTAAAATTAATTTTGCATTAAAAATGCGATATAAAAGTGATGGTGAAATGTGTAAAATAATACGTAACTAGCGAGAATGAAAATACTCCGAATTCATCGTTGATAATATTCAGAGTTCATTGAAAATAGATTGGAAATCATGTGTCTATTCATACTTAATAGAATTAACTATGATAACATACTTTTGATAAGAGGAGAATGTCTGTCTGATTCATTAGTAAAATTTATTTAATTATTTTTTGGTAGTGAATATAGAAAATTGAGAAAATTGCTTAATCTTCATTTCAGAAAATCATTTGCTTAAATGTATTAAATGGCACGCAGGAAGTAATGACTAGAGATTATAATATGAGTAATTATATTGACTTGGGTATTAGAAACAGATTACTAAAAGCATGTATGGAGTGTAGAATTTAAAATACGATTTAAAAAAAGGATTTTCAAGAATAGATGACGACAAATTGATGAAGAACTTACTGGATGTGATGTGGGAATCTCATCGAATCCTCGATGTACCATCGTACCATTTAAATAAAGCACATTGGCCGCGTGATCTTCGGGCAAGGTGAGCGTCTTATACGATATCGTAGCTTCGCGCTCCATACGCTTAACGACCTCTTGTGCCTCTTTACTGCCGCCCACGCATAATAGTTCAGGTCCGCCCAGAGTTACGAATGATTTCAACCGTCGGTTGGGCGGAATCTAATCGACGTATGAAGAAATATTTAGAGACATTTCGAGGATATATTAATAAATAAGAAGGTTGAGAGTGTCATTTATATTGGTGACCGGTTTCGTGCTTAACCTATCATCAGATCACAAAAATACAAAGAGGTTACAAGATCACAATTCAGAAATAGTATATACATATTAAGTGGTAAAATATCGAGAGAAAAATTATACATTATACTTGTCAGGTAATAGAAACTAGTAGACATAGTCATAAGTAGTAAAAGATGGACTCGGAGAATGTATAGATTAATTAAAATTGTATAAATAAAAATTAAAAAATTTAAAAAAAATCAACTTAAGTTTTATTTTTTTTTAACTAACAACTAAATAAAAATGCTGTATAAATTGTGTAGGTAAATATTGTATAAACAGTTTAAAAGAGTAAAATAATAAATTATTAATTTATAATGTAGCCATATTTGCTGATGGTGAAAAAATAATATGCGGTAAGATAAAAAAATATATTTATATATACTATAATAAAAAAAACAAAATATTTTGCACAGATACACCGAGGGGTGGGATCATAGAGAGAAATTCAAATAAAAATTGTATAAGAATGAAAGTAACAAAATTATTTGAGGAATTTAAAGAGGTTTTCTAGAATAATTAATTTGGTCGTTAAGACAATTTTATTTATGTTTTCATCATTTTTAATTTGATCTATTTCAACGTTTTCTAATCAATTTAATTTTATGCTTTTTTGACATTTGTGGAGTACTTTTACAATAAAAATTAAAGAAATCTTATAAGGATTTACACTCTCAATCTTAATATGTCAACTTCTACCCCGGATAGAATTTCATTATTAATAAATATATTCTATATTTATAGATATTGTAGAGAAATATCATTCTTCAATTTTGTAGAGAATTCTTTTAATTGAAAAAAATGGTTAGAAAACATGTTGATAATAGAAAAAATATCTTAAGTTTAAAAAAAAACAAAAAGATGCGTAAAATTTAATAAAAATGAATAACAAAAATAATTTTGAAATATACAACGCGGGTGTAATATTTTTTTATGGGTCTTCGTTTATTTTATTACATATTTGCAATCTCTGGTTAGTTAAAGAGTCCGCAATCCTAAAGATTGGTTGGAAACAGCACGCCATGCCGATCTATCCTGAGCTAATCCCTTCATCTCCCTATAGCTATTCATCTCAACGTCTTCAACTATCTGACTCACATACTCCAATCTAGGCCTACCTACCCCTCTCTTTCCCTCCACTCTACCTTCTATGATCAATTGCATAATCCCCCCATGTCTAAGGATATGCCCTACTAATCTGTCTCTCCTACGCTGTAACACTCTCCAGATACTTCTCTTCTCCCCTACTAACTCTAGTACAGCTTCATTTGTTACTTTATCTTCCCAACCAATCCTCATCATCCTCCTATAACACCACATTTCAAATGCTTCTAATCTACGCTTCTCTTCCTTTCCTATAGTCCACGCCTCACACCCGTACAGTGCTACACTCCAAACATATACCTTCAGTAATCTTTTTCTAATCTCTGGATCAACAGAAAAATATACAGATTAGATTTAATCACTTTTCGTACCTTAATAGGAGTGCAAGGATATTCAGGAAAAGCCGAAGCAACCGCTCGTGCTCCGGCTTCGTTAGTCTCTTCAGATATACCAACGAAAAATTCCTGTCCTACAAAAAATATATTTAGCAAATTAGGAAACAGTCTTGAGTAAATTCGACATATGTTGAATATATATATTTTTGTAAATTTTTTATAAAACGAATATTCCAAACTATATAATTATATTAAATCATAAAACATTGCACAATATTGTATAATCACGATTAAATTAAAATCAATTACGTCCATATAAACTAGTTCCTTTCAGCTCCGATGAAGATAAAATGAATTTGCAATTACGAATGCAATAGAAACGTTACTCGATTTAATTAATTATGTTAATTGAATTAGCTAGTTTTGTGCGGTAAATCGCAATTCGAAGACTCGATTTAGAATCCAGGTTGGGTAGAATCTAGTTAACTTACCAACCTGTAAATAATACATCGCCACCGTTCAATCGGGCTTTCTGATCGGCCATTTCTACCAGAGGAAGATCTAACTCCTTCTTCAGAACAACTCGTATTGTTTCTATCTAAAAAAACAAAAACATTTATAATTAATTAAATAATCCCGATAACTTAATAGAAAAATATAAATTCTCAGAAAGAAAAAAATTCTATTGCCAATTTTTCCTAAGTAATCATTTAATAAAAAAAAACACCACAGGTATAGAATTATAAGATCTATTAAAGACGCGCGAAAAAATATTTTTCCTCGTGGTAATAATAGCGTCAAGATGAAAATAATGAAGCTATTTTTAAGCTGCCTCTGCAGAATAACATTATTGATTGAAATGATCTATATTTATCATGTATAACGTAATCATCATCACTTGAAAATTGAAGTAAATATTACAGTTAGAAGAGCGTCGAGTGGAACACATTGAACGTTGAGCGTGTTATGACCTAGATGCGAAAATGGCGTATTAATTAAATAGTCGGGTCATAAAATAATGCGAAATAACGAGTTTTATGTATAAAACCACGCAGATAACGCTATTATTACCACAAGAAAAAATATTTTTCGTCGTTGCAAGGCGGAAAATATACTTCTACAATTTCCGGATCGTATCTTCCTGATACTCTTAAAGCAATTGCTATTTTCCACCATAAAAACATTGTCTTAAATATGTATTTAGAGCATTAAAATAAACATATTAAGCATTTATAACGATTATTATTAGAACTTCATAACCGAACTGGCTTTAACAATAGTTTGTCGTATTTGGCCAAATAATTAAACTTTAAAATATCAATTAATTATGCAAAATTCTTTACAAATAAATAGAATCTTTAATCCTTAACAATAATTAAAATACATATTTTTAGGGACTACAATACTGATCCCTGCTTGGTGGAAAATACACATCAAATAGTTTATCTTCTGATAGGATTTTGCGGATTATACATAACATGCTCCCTATGGATGGTAAATATAAATCTAATTTCCTGTG
The DNA here is from genome assembly GCA_947310635.1 of Leptodirus hochenwartii. Taxonomy (NCBI): domain Eukaryota; kingdom Metazoa; phylum Arthropoda; class Insecta; order Coleoptera; family Leiodidae; genus Leptodirus; species Leptodirus hochenwartii. The sequence continues at coordinate 2,954,452 of OX371179.1, forward strand.
CACCGAAGTCTCAGCCCGTTTAAAAATCAAATTATGCGGGTCCTTGAATTACCATCTATCTTGTATAGCATGTTCATTGAACGGTCATTGACTAAACACGAACGCATTAATATTAAATTAGCCAATTTATTCTTGAATGGAAGCACTTGTTAGATAATATCATGGGTCATTGTTACTGCAAGAAAAGTAATTGGTATAGCAATAAAAATGCCGGGTTTTTTTTTATATATTCACGTGATAAATATAAAATATAGTAGCAAATAAAATTGATTTTTCTCATCGTACCTATTCATCAAATTCGAAAAAAAGGGGGAAGTAAATATAGGGTACGATTCTGGCTGAGAATTGGGAAGGGAAAATAAATATAGGCAACTGAAACCACACACCAAAAATCTCGGGTTGCCTTAAAAAAAAATCAATTGATTTAAATATTGTATTAATATAGCATATCACCCTAATACCGTAACAAGCATTAAGTAAATAGATTTACATTTCAAGGGCTATGCCCCCATCTTCAGTAGCATAAGATATATATCAATCACGATTCGTGACAGATGTATTTTATTTAGTTTTAGCTTATGCTACTGAAGATGGGCGCATAGCCTTCGAAATGCGCATATAGCTACTTTAAGTTACGATATTCTATACTATTATTTAACACCGTAGTGGTAATTTTTTTAATTAAATATTCTAGCTAAATAATTAACAATATATTAAATTAAGTAAAATCTAAAAAATGTCAATATGTCAAGTGAAGTTTTAAGTAGGTATAAAGACCTGACCTAGGTTCTATAGTTCACTTCGGCTCTTTGCGGAAAACAGGCCGAATTACGTGCTTATTGGGTTGCATTTGGCTTCGACGTTGTCGCATTTTAATTCTACATATATATATTTTGTACTTGAACGAAAATATATGGATTTATTAATGACGATCGACCAAAAATCATTACACGATCCACCGGTAGATCACGATCGACCGGTAGATCGCGATCGATGTTATTGACACCGCTGCAATAGGTCAAGTTCTTGATGTATCGAAAATTTGGCAACCCTAAGACCCCTTGAGTGTAGACAATTGCAAGTGCACTAAATCATTATCTCTACTCAGCTAATATCAGTCAGAATCGTACCAAAGATAGATGCAATTTTAGTACGATTCTGGCTGAGAATAGTGAGGCAGGAACAAGAAAATAAATATAGAGAAATTACAATACACGATAAAAACCTAGGGTTGCCCTAAAAAAATGCAATTGATTTAAATATTCCAGCTAAATAATTGATAAAATATTAAATTAAGTAAAATTTTAAAAATATCCATATGTGAAAATAATTCTAAATGGTAGGTATAAAACATCTGATCCAAGTCAGGTTGTTGCATCGAATTTTTGTTGCATCGAAAATCTGACAACCTTAAGAGTAGGCAATTTCATAAACACATCTGTATCGCGGGAACATGCACTGGATCATTATCCCAATTCAGTTAGACTCGGCCAGAATCGTACCAAAATTAGCCATTGAGGCAGTACCTCTTTTATCCGGTGTTCGGCCGCGGGCCTGGCGATAAGAGCAATTCCGTTACATACAATCGCCGTATCCTCCACGTAAACGCACTCGGGTAAATTCTCGTCCGGGGGCAGTTCGATAACATCCAAGCCCAGCTCTCGCAGCAATCGCACGTAGCTCTCGTGTTGGCGCCTCGCGTCTTCCAGCTGGACGGTCGGGTTGCACGACTGGAGGCTGGACGGGATGCGGCAGACGACAGCGTGCGTGTACCGGCCGATGGTGGTCGCCATCTTCACGAACGGATGTTGTAGCGGAGGCAGTTCTCTGGTCGTACTCTCGTCGGGTGCTGTTATATTCAGCGTTATAATTGCGATGCGAGAAAAGCGACGAAAACGCAACGAAGCATTCCAGTGGAATGCTACTTATTGCTTGACGCGTAGCACGCACAGTGGCGGTAATAATTCTAGCGCGGCAGAAGAGTACGCTTGTAATATATGTGACTCAGGGCCGGATTAAGCATAGATGTAGTTTCGTAGAGGTACAATGCAAAATGAGGTTATATGGCATAGTTAATGGTTATTAGGAACATCGATATTTTCGATATTGGTATATCTGTCATGTCAAAATGTTTGTCCAACATATTATCATTGGCGTTCCTTCGAATATATTTACTTCTAAAACAATTTATTATACAGGTTTATTAGTTTTTCACGAACTCCACATAAGTGAATGAAAGTAATTTTGTGCATAATATTACGAATCAACTCTTTGTGCCTAATTTACCTTTGTATTGTATTTGAATTGCAATAATTGAAACAATGGGGTTGAACTTCAATATTGATATACATGTCATGTCAAAATATTTGTAACTACATATTGTCATTGGCGTTCCTTCCAATATTTTTACTTCTAAAAAAAATTATTATACAGGTTTATTAGTTTTGCACGAACTCCACATATGTGAATGAAGATAATTTTATGCATAATATTACGAATCAACTCTGTGTCTAATTTGAATTGCAATTTAAACAATGGGGTTTTCAAATAATACGGTCCTGCAAGCGAGACACAAGCTTGCGCAAAACATGCTGGGTGTTTCATTTAAATTTGAATCCCAAAATTGAAATAAATGCATTTAAATTTGTATATTTGTTTTTTTTATTACAGACAATATAATATGTAGTTCTTACAAAATGGACGTTAACATATTTAATTGCGTTTTGTATGGTTTGGTAGTGTTCCTTCCAGCTTAGTTACTTGTTTATAAACTCAAAAATAGCATCTTCCAATATAAATTACGGATTAAATCTCTTTTAACAATAGAAATAAAAAATAATCTCATACATCAAATACTATAATATATTAGTTAAATTAGCAAATTAATAAAATGCTGATTTATATCTATTCTCGTGTAAATAGTTATAAATACATGGGAAGGAAAGGATTACAGGAAATAAAAAATAGGAAAATATAGAAATCGTATTTTATACACCAAAAATGGCTACTTTGTAAAAACCGATCGGGAAAATAATTTTATAAAAATTACGGCAAAAATTTCATAGAAAATCAAGTTCTTTCTATTTTGCGAAAGTACATTTATATTGATGGTTCGGGAATTATTTCGCTTTTTGGCTGCGATGTTTCAGGTTCTTGTTGGTGTTTTGGTCGACCTCCGGTAAATCAGACTCCTCAGACTTTTTGGCTGTAAAATATATTATTTTCTCAACAAACGCTATCATTCACAAAAGCAAGTATTTTCTCAAATAAAGGCAACAAAATTTTCCCAATCTACAATTTATCTACGTATTCTTTCAACAACAGAGTTAATTTTATTATCCAAACAGAAGAGTTATGTACAATTAACTAAACTTAATCTAAATCGTGCACATGCGGGATCACTACACACCTATACTATACATCTCTTTGTTTACCACACAGGCATCATGACTTCACTCACGTTTCTTGCTCTTCTTCTCGTCCTTATTGCCGCCCTTCTGGCCCTTGCCAGCCTTGGCACCGACGGCTGTGTACGATGCCGTCTTCGCATCCCTCGCCCGCGCTACTTCACCGGCGATTACAGAGCTGATAAGGTACATCTGTGCGGCAAGAATGGCGCCCAAGACTACTAAGCGCACTACAGTGTTGTTCAAGGGGTGTGGTTGATCGGCCGCAATCTTCGCCAGGCCGAACCACAGCGTAAGCACAGCGAGCATGATGGAGGTCACGCGACAAGACACCATCACGCCAAAGGACACCATACGCGATACTAAAAGAGAAAATAACGTATTGTGTCGTACAATATTTTTTCTAATTAATATAAGGGATCAAATTAAATGTTTACCAAATTAAACTCTGAACCCCTACCACTGTGCTACAAAAAAAATGTTATACCGAATTTAGTAAATGTTCACCGAATGTATAAAAAACTAAATTTACACGATAATACTGCCAAAATAAATATTTACAGGTAACTGCAGGCAGGTGTATGGGTATTACTACTGTTATGTTTTAGTCAGAAAAAGAACTTTAGATTTAGTGACGAATTACTAAATTTAATTTCAGTTCCAATATCATAAGAAATAACATAATAACGATTACATTTTCCCCGTTTAAAAAAAAAAGTAGTCTTACGTTTGGTAAATATTATTTTGATTACAAATAATAAGAGAGATATCGTCTAAAATTTTGTGAACATTTACTATTTTTGGGAAGCGAGTTTTTTTTAGTGGCAAGTAGAGTAACAAGACGTAAATATCTAGTTAACACTTTAATATTAAATATGGTGTAAAAATTGGTGAACATTTACTATTTTCGGGAAATGAATGAATTTTTTTTGTACAACATAAGTAAACTAGATCCGTTTTTAAATTGTCACTGCGGTATTTTAATAAATGATAAAACTAACAAACAATCTATGATTATTTACCTTTACTGAATCGTTCTTCTTTATCGATAGTCTGCACGAGGTGACCGATGTGTACGACCATTTCGCTGGTATGATGGAGGGCAACTAAACAAACCAACAGCCGATTGAAATGCATATAATAAGGTACAGCGACTAGAACCAGAGCGGCCAGAGAAGCGGCCGCTTTCTTCGCCCATTCTTCTTTCTTTTCGCGCTGGAAATACAACTCGGGCAGCTCGTGCAAGCTGTACGCCAGTTGAATGATGAGGTAGAGTTTCATGATAAACGTCATCGGAGGCGGATACGATGACCATAAGAGCGAGAACTGCACAAGAAAAATAACGGGAAATTACTTAGACTTTTCGTTAGATTTGAACCTTTTTTAATATAAATTTTATCAATATTTTTACTATACGAAATTTTATTAAAATACAACTGAATGATTAGGTAGAGTTTCGTGATAAAGGTCATCGGGTTACGATGACCATAAGAGAGTACTGAAAAAAAAAATAACGCGCGATTTATGACCTGACCTGACCATAAGAGAGAGAACTGAACAAGAAACTTATCGGGCTATTACTTAGATTTTTCGTTAGATTTTGACCTTTTTTAATATAAATTTTATGAATATTTTTACTATACGAAATTTTATAAAAATAGAACTGAATGATAACGTGGAGTTTCATGATAAAGGTCATCGGGTTACGATGACCATAAAAGAGAGAACTGAAAAAGAAAAATAACGCGCGATTTGGAAGACTTTTCGCTAGATTTTGATCTTTTTTATATAAATTTTATCAATATTTTTATTGTGCGAAATTTTATTTAAATACAACGAATAGTTTAAACTTCATACCATGAAAATAGTGATAAAATAATATATAAATTTCTAGTTTTTTTTTACTACCTTGAATATATCGAAGGAATAAAAAAAATAGTGAACATTCCTGAATCCTAATCATTTGAAAAGTGTTGAAAAAAAATGTATGCGGTTATTAGAGGTAAATAACCATACATTTTGAATATTTCGATTTATACCAAGGAATACAATTAGATTTAGTACTTACATCGGGAATGATATGTTCCTTGATAAGAATATTATATCCCCAGAAGACAGAAATGAGGTAGAATATAGCCATCTGGCCGCTATTTGTAAAAACAGCCAATTTGGACTTGGATAGATGCAAACGCTTCGTCACTTTCTAATTAGAGAATGTACATCACATAAATTCCACAATAAAACAAGAACACCGCGCGTTATTGAACACATCGAGCGTATACTTACATCCAAGACGTATTCCTGAATAATAGCGTGAATTACGATACATATTAAGCTGTAAAAGAACACGGCGGCCAAGTCTTTGATTCCGGAACTGTATAGGTTCACTTCAGCCCCTACTTCGGTGACATTATGTTGCATCGTTATGAAAATAGATGCCAGAGGTGTTGTCGCCTAAACACCGATAAAAAATATCACATTTCGCGATGGAAAAATACTATAGTGTAATGTAATACTTACTTGAACCATAAGTCCCACGACAAACACCATCGCGATACATGATACAATATCCGCATGGTTTTGGATAACGAACTCGTGACTCAAAATCGGCGGGTTCTTGTTGGTGGTCTTCCTAGTACTTGGGGGCTTCACCATTGCTATTTAATATCTACGCAATTATTTAGCTACTGTAAATTCGGAATGTAACATATTAATGAACACGTAAAAAGCAAGGATATTCGCCGAAATACGGACGTCAAATAAACAAACAATATTGCGGGCTGTATACACACCTGGGTCTGTAATGTTTTTCTGAATGACAAATTCAATTGAGTACAATTAATCCTTGCTCTGTGTAATCTGCGGCAGCCTCTAAAGCACTTGAATGCGATTTCTCGCAGTTATTTCATTTGTAACTAAACAAAAACGCTGGAATGTACTAGACTAACTGGACAGCTTGCCCACACTTTGCGTGTAGAGTAGCGAATGTAATGATACCGATGTGGAAGTGTATGGTGCTGTATAATACGGGACGTGCGGACACGTGTCGCTTCTGCCACGCACCAATTTGACGGCATGTCGTTTAGCTCATGCCGACTCCACGAGCCGAACTTGTGCGAGTGTCAAAACACGTTCGGTTGCATATAATAAATTAAAATCATCTAAAATCACGTGCGTAATAAGTTGTTCAAATCATACGCACAAATTAATGATACCCGATAACTTTGAACAACTATTGTTACATATAATGCGAAGTTTTAAATGTTTAATAAATCGCCATCGATGTGACAATCTTACAAAAATTCAAAAATAACAGATTATGTCAAACAGATTTGTAGGTTTATTGCGCGTCTTCAGAAATTTTTTTAAACTCATTAAAAGTTCAATGCAGATACTCACAACACTGACGATAATTGTAAATTCTATAATCCGTTAAACCACTTTTTATTTTGTTTAGGTAGCACTTGATATAATTTTTAGAAATATCGATGGAATTATCCTCACATAAAATCACATAAGCAAAGACACTAACGGCTAATAATTGAATGGCAGTTATTTAAAAGATTAAATATTGAAAGAAAATAAAGTTCTTTAAAAGCTCGTTATATGCTTCAACTTAATTAATTTTGTTGTATATTTAGAATAATACGAGTTGTAATATTTATTTTCGTTTTTTAAGTCTTCGTATGACCGTTAGTTGTGCATATACTTTTGTCAAAATATATCAACGCATAATGACATTGACAAAAAATTAATTCGGCGGCCATCATTATTTTACAGATATCAACAGAAACGTCAAATTGACACTTTAAAAGTCAAAACAACAATTTGAGCTAGATTAAATATATGAAATATCTAGCGAATTTTTGAAACGCAAATAATAATATTCTGCAATCTTCTTCTGTATATATCAGTACTTCCTTTTAATATGCAATTGCAAACATGCAAACATATATATAAATTATTCATAAATTTCTTATATTTTGATTTTTTAAATATTTTATTTTAATTTTTTCAAATATTTTATAACAAAATATGTAGTATTTATAAATTACAAAATAAATACGCAATAGCGGTCATCAAACAATCGGTCAATAATTGTGTGTTTTTTTTTTAGTTTTTAAATATATATTTATGTTTGATTTGCCTTATTTTGGTAAATTCAATGACAATGTATATATAGACATTGCAAGTCCATATAAAAGAGAATCAGAGAGGATTCACATTTGCACAAATTTCATAGGGCAGGAAGTGCTGCACTCTGTTGATGATATATAAATCATGGTTGTGTTGAAATATTTGATATCTATGATAAATCCTGCTTGAATGCATCTACTATAATAATCTAGTTGATACAAAAGCCACAGCGGAACATGCGCTGTTTGCATTTTCTTTCGTTTTTCATCGGGTTAGTTCGCGGAAGAGTTCGGATAATCAATAAAAAAATATTTATATTTGCAGATTATATTCATTTACCGCAATTGACATAGTTGTCACATATTACATGATTTGTATAGATTTGAAGAATTATAATCAATTCATGTATGCGACTATTATATATACATTGTCATTGTCAGTGATATTCTCTTGAGAGTTAACTTGGGTCCTCCCAATGGACCAACCAAATGTATTATAACTGTTAGGGATAGCGAAATTTGCAAGAAAAGATTGAAAATCAATTATTAATATCTTTGTTTAAACAAAAAACCGTATCGCAATTTTTTGAAATTTTGTTAACTAGGTATTATTTTTAATAAAACATGCTATTCATGTTTATCGCAAATTTTATTTTTTCAATATACACAAGTTTTTCTGCAAGAATTCCTACAATTTATAAAAGGCAACACAACAATTATAAATACAAATTGTAGCTATCTTTGTGAAGGAAATGTAATTTCCTTTTTGTTTTTTTTTTGCTAAACTGAAAATTGTTAAAGATTTTTTAGAAAATAAATTGAACAGTTTTGAAGGTAGTAAATTGAATCTAATACTTCTTTAGGTACAATTATAAAGAAATTGTAATGAGTGACAGAAGTGAAATATTTGTTGATGACGGAAGTTTAAGTTACGAATTGGGCATTTAAAAAAATTGTTTTTGATGGAGTGTAAGAGGAGGAATATATTGAGGAGTGCAAGTTAATATATGACTCGTATATTTATTAAATGTGCATTGTAACAAATGCCAACTATTACGTCTTCAAATTAATCCGCGCTAATAATTGCCTAGAAAAAATTTCGAAAGGTACAGATTTTCAAAGTCAGCATTTGGAATTATTTTTATATGATAAATGTAAAATAATATTGAACAAATTCGTGCCGAAAGTTTTATGAAAATTTAATTAATAATCCGCATCTTTTGAAGAAAATCCACCAAATGAAAAAATGTGTATCAAAAACAAGGAAAATTATTTATATGGCAAAGATTATTTTTTTCTAGTTCCTAATATATTAGTTTTTATAATCCACACTGCATTTATTTTAATTTTCACAAATTTCTCACTTACACCCGCTTGCTTCTGACCCCCCCAATTACAAATTAAGCACATTTTATTTTTTATATATAAATTTAAGAAACCAGTTCATTCAATTTTGCATTTTACAATTTATTAACAATTACCAATTTTCCAATAATACATCTTATATAAATATAAATTGCGGTCTGTTGGATTCCAACAATAATGCGATTAGATGCGGTTTGCATAAAAAAAAAATATGAATACCATAATAACTAAATAAGTAACAACAGTACAGGAACTGCATTGTTTTGTACACCGAGACCACGTACCATCTTATTGTATTTAACCCGTTGAAAAAAGGTGATTCTGTTCGTGATCGGAGACCCTGAAATCATTTTTACCGATCGCTTAAAACCAGATAGAAACGAGAGATGATCCTTTCTACCTGTAATCGCTGCACTTACAAGTTATACTGGTATAAAATCTAATATTATTCTGTGAAGATGCTTAGTTGTTGCGTAACAGTGCTTTAGAAAGGTGCAAGATACTACGCGATATTACTTTGCGTATATAAAATACTAAAATGAGAGTTTTACTTAGTACTTCCGTTTTTATTATTTTTGCAGTGCTAGTGGTCAGTGGCTGTAAGTAAAATTAGAATATTTCGACGATTGTTTTATTTTTAAATAAGTTCCGCGCAATCAAAATAATTGGTTTATTCGTATGAAGGAAGAAGGAAAATTAAAATTGGAAACACAGAACCAGGACAGAAAAAAATATAAGGAACTAAGGAACTTAATTAATAGGAAATGCAAGCTAGCGAAAGAAGAGTGGATAAAAGGAAATTGTGAGGATATTGAGGAGGATATGAGAAGAGGTAAAGTAGATTTGGGCTACAGGAAAATTAAGTCACATTTTTCTAAAGTAAAACCAAAGGGTAACATTATATGTGATAAGCAGGGTAAGGAACTCACAGAAAATAAGGAAAAAGCTAGAAGATGGAAGGAGTATCTTGAAGATTTATATAAAGGTAGGCAGGACATGGAGGAGCTAGAAAATGTGGAACAGATAGATGAGGATGACTTAGGTCCTAGCATACTTAGGTCAGAGTTTCATAGAGCATTAAATGATTTACGGAATAACAAAGCAGCGGGGATTGATATGATACCAGCCGAATTAATAAAACACGCAGGGGAAAAAATGCAGGAGCGATTATACAGGTTAGTTTGTAAAATATATGAGAAGGGAGAAGTACCACAGGATTTTCAGCGTAGTAGAATAGTAACAATGCCGAAGCAAATAGGAGCTAATTTGTGTGAGAACTATAGGACCATTAGTCTACTATCACATGCATCGAAGATATTGTTAAAGATTATTTATAGGAGATTAGAAAATAAAGTAGAGGAAAGGCTAGGAGAAGATCAGTTTGGTTTTAGGAAAAACAGAGGGACGAGGGAGGCGATTTTAGCACTAAGAACAGTAGTAGAAAAAAGAATGAGGGTAGGAAAGGTAACTTGCATAGCTTTTGTAGATTTAGAAAAGGCATTTGATAATGTAGATTGGGACATAATGTTTAGAATTTTAAAAGAAACGGGTATAGATTATAAGGATAGGAGAATAAATTTTAATTTATATAAACACCAAACTGCCTTAGTTAGAATTGAGGGGGAAGAAGAGGTAGCAAAAATAGGGAAGGGAGTTCGGCAGGGATGTACACTTTCACCGTTATTATTTAATCTATATATAGAAGATGCAATAAACAAAGTAAAAGAAGAGTATAGGAGTGTAGGTGTGAATGTACAGGGAGAGAAAATATATATGTTGAGATTCGCCGACGATATAGCTATATTGGAAGAAAGCGAAAAGAATTTAGAAATGGTATTGAATGGTATGCAGGCAGTATTGACTAGGGATTTTAATATGAAAATAAATATAGGTAAAACTAAAGTGATGAGGTGTGACAAAAAGGAATGCAGTAGAAAAATGAGGATCACAATAGGAGATAATAGAATCGAAGAAGTGTCAGATTTTTGTTATTTAGGCAGTAGAATCACAAAAGATAATCGAAGCAAGGTAGATATAAAGTGTAGGATAGCACAGGGTAGGAAGGCATTCGTAGAAAAGCAACAGATTTTAAGATCAAATATTGACTTGGGTATTAGAAAAAGATTACTGAAGGTATATGTTTGGAGTGTAGCACTGTACGGGTGTGAGGCGTGGACTATAGGAAAGGAAGAGAAGCGTAGATTACAAGCATTCGAAATGTGGTGTTATAGGAGGATGATGAGGATTGGTTGGGAAGATAAAGTAACAAATGAAGCTGTACTAGAGTTAGTAGGGGAGAAGAGAAGTATTTGGAGAGTGTTACAGCGTAGGAGAGACAGATTAGTAGGGCATATCCTTAGGCATGGGGGGATTATGCAATTGATCATAGAAGGTAGAGTGGAGGGAAAGAGAGGGGTAGGTAGGCCTAAATTGGAGTATGTGAGTCAGATAGTTGAAGACGTTGAGATGAATAGCTATAGGGAGATGAAGGGATTAGCTCAGGATAGATCGGCATGGCGTGTTGTTTCCAACCAATCTTTAGGATTGCGGACTCTTTAACTAACTCGTATGAAGCGAATATTAACATAAATAAATGATAACAGGCTGCACGGATACAACGAAAAAATACGGTTATCAACTTTTTAAATAAAAAAGCTTTAAATTTATCTGGATTAGTCAAAAATAAAACGTTTTATATCCACATCATTTCGTATATTTAATTTTACTTAATTCCCTTTCGATTTGCCGCAAGATATTTTGAGAATAAATTCATTTATTATAAGCGAAGATTTTTTAAAATTATTTTATCAAGTATTTACATCCTCTTAATTAAAATATCAATATTTGTCGAAATTCAACTAGTTTGTAACTGCGAGATAAATTTAGAACCAATTTCATTTATATAATACATTCAAAAAAACGTGGTCCGTTAATTAAAAATTATAAATCAACAAATGAAACAATTCAACAAAATAAAATGCAAAAAAAATTGTACGCAGATCCGAGACCTGGAGATTATATTCCGAAGGCATTTTATAAAATCGACAGAAATGGGCATGAATATAACAGAGTCGATTTTGAAGATATGTTCCCCCAGTTTCGGTCTAAAAGAGATGCATCTTCAGACTACGGAAGTAATGATATACCATTCTTCTTTGGACCAGGTGAAAAATATATTTAATTCGAGTTTAAAATAGTCTCCTTCGAAGCAAATTTTATTGCCGCAATATAGCTAACTATTAAGTGAATAAATTAAACGTACATTGTATTGTTACTAATTGCACGAAACGTGATATTTTCTGCAACCTTCGAATTGAAATTAAATATCCTTTATACGCAAAGTTGCGGTGACTTCATCGAAATAAAATTAAAAAGAAATAATTTAACAACAGTTAATTAATTGTAATCGATAAAATATCAATGAAATAAATAAGGTGTTTTTAGGAATCGTGTGAAATTTACAAATAATACTTTTTTTATTATTTTCTTAGTATTATTTCTATACTTTTTTTCGTTTATAAATTTAATGCGCGAAATAGTAAATATTTTCTAGATGAAGTCATTCAATTTCATGATCAAAATGTTTAAAATAGAGATTTATTTGGTTTGACGTCATGTTATTTTTAATTACAGAAAGTTCCTCACAAGGCTGATTTTATAAAATAAATAGCGTATATTTAAACAATAATATAAATGCAGACAAAATGTATTTTTTAGAAAACTTTTTTCCCGCGAATTTCTTCAAAGAATTCAATAAATTATTCCAACAAAATGTGATAAATCCAGTGGCTGGACTTGCCGCCCAAGCCAAAAGCATACCGGACGGAAATTATGACAAGTATGTCAAACTAATTTTCGATGACACATGCGCAGACATCGAAAAACGATATATATATAACACTCTTATAGACTTAAGCAACTTACTTTTAGCGGCAATACGAAAGCAAGAAGTGGCACTTTGAATGGTGTAGATGGCGTTCAAATCGCGAGCAGAGCTGGTGGACCGAACGGGGCATTTAGCTTTAGCTCAGCGTCAGTTGACAGTGATGGAAATGCACATTATTCGGCTAAGACACATGAATATTAAAAATAAACAACATGGTTAAAAATAAAATGAAATATTGCTCATTTGTCTTCAATAAAACTTTTTTTTTTATCAAAGCACTACTTGATATAAATGGGAAAAAATATTATTTTCTAAATTAGTTATATACAGTGTATTTAAATATATACAAATAGTTGTGAAAAAATATTTTAGCGCCATATAGAATTAATAAAAAAACTAGTTTTAAGTAATAAATATATTTGTGATAGATATACATGTTTAATATTTTCTACATTCCTAAAATAGAAATATTGCATTATTCTAAGACAAAAATCATTAACATATAATTGATAACTTGTTCGATTAAATCAATCATCTTTAAATCTAAAAAAAATAGCAGTCAGGAGGAAAATGCTAACTTTGTTTTGAAAAGTAGCATTTTTTCAATTAAAACTTAAAAATTTAGTTTTCTTTGCATTAATTAATAAAAATTTAAATCGATAGAATATAATTGTTTTTAGAATAATGAAAAATGCAATTATTCGATAGATAATTTAGTATTTACACAATAATTTTTAAAGTACGGTTTTTAAAAAATTATCGAAGCTACGAAACTAACATAAATTTGGCAGTTTCATAGGAAAAAAAACGAATTGTATTCGACCCTGATTGGTCAGTATAAATTCTCCCTAAATAAACCTTCTTCTTAACAAACATTTTAATCAATAATCTCACAGCTTGTCTGTATATACCTAGTTTAAAAAATTACTTCGAAAATGATTATCTACGAATTGGCAAAGCATCAACCTTCATAAGCAAGAATATTTATTACAAATTCTGCACATGTCTGGTAACTAACGATGCAATATCGTCGAGTAACGTGTCCCAGAGTCCGGCGTCGATGAACTTCTGTAACATTGGCACGCGTTGATCTTGCACCTCCTTCGACATCAGATACGCTACCACCTCAATACGAAGCAAATTCGTGTGCGAATTTAACGACCAACTAGTTTTTCAAACGCAAAGATAGTCGGCATTTTAACTCATTTTTAAAGCGCGCTGTAATATGTCGTCAGCGATGTGACAATATATAATTGATTAAAAAAGTCAATAAATATTCGAACTGTCCATAAACGATAATCGTATTGTAAACTAAGCTACCATTTTTTTGTTAAATTGCAGATCATATTTTTATGTTAATTAAACAATCTTTTACGAAATAAAATATGAACAAAAATGTTTTGATTTAGTACCTGTATATTTCAAGAACGTTAGCGGAAGAGAGAACTCTTTGTTCGATGTAAGTGGTGAGTGCGCATGCGATGTCGGGCAGTAAGTAGAGATCCGCCATCAAGATGACGTCCAGTATTATATCCAGATAGAGATATCTGAAGCTAAATGTACAAGGTGGAGCTAAATTGAAGCTGAGTAGGTGGATTAAGAACTGAAACGAACGACGTTTCACGTTCTTTAAGCGTATTTCACTTTGGTTCGACTCGATGAAATCACCTAAAAGTAATATTTTGCGTCAAATAATGAAAAATACTAAAGAGTGTTTACGAAATATTGTAAATATTTTAAAAAGTAATTGGGAAAACATTTTCACTTAACTATGTGTAATGTTAATTTTCTATAAGGAATATTATTTCTAGTTAAAGAGTCCGCAATCCTAAAGATTGTTTGGAAACAGCACGCCATGCCGATCTATCCTGAGCTAATCCCTTCATCTCCCTATAGCTATTCATCTCAACGTCTTCAACTATCTGACTCACATACTCCAATCTAGGCCTACCTACCCCTCTCTTTCCCTCCACTCTACCTTCTATGATCAATTGCATAATCCCCCCATGTCTAAGGATATGCCCTACTAATCTGTCTCTCCTACGCTGTAACACTCTCCAGATACTTCTCTTCTCCCCTACTAACTCTAGTACAGCTTCATTTGTTACTTTATCTTCCCAACCAATCCTCATCATCCTCCTATAACACCACATTTCAAGTGCTTCTAATCTACGCTTCTCTTCCTTTCCTATAGTCCACGCCTCACACCCGTACAGTGCTACACTCCAAACATATACCTTCAGTAATCTTTTTCTAATACCCAAGTCAATATTTGATCTTAAAATCTGTTCTTTTTCTACGAATGCCTTCCTACCCTGTGCTATCCTACACTTTATATCTACCTTGCTTCGATTATCTTTTGTGATTCTACTGCCTAAATAACAAAAATCTGACACTTCTTCGATTCTATTATCTCCTATTGAGATCCTCATTTTTCTACTGCATTCATTTTTGTCACACCTCATCACTTTAGTTTTACCTATATTTATTTTCATGTTAAAATCCCTAGTCAATACTGCCTGCATACCATTCAATACCCTTTCTAAATTCTTTTCGCTTTCTTCCAATATAGCTATATCGTCGGCGAATCTCAGCATATATATTTTCTCTCCCTGTACATTCACACCTACACTATACTCTTCTTTTACTTTGTTTATTGCATCTTCTATATATAGATTAAATAATAACGGTGAGAGTGTACATCCCTGCCGAACTCCCTTCCTTATTTTTGCTACCTCTTCTTCCCCCTCAATTCTAACTAAGGCAGTTTGGTGTTTATATAAATTAAAAATTATTCTCCTATCCTTATAATCTATACCCGTTTCTTTTAAAATTCTAAACATTATGTCCCAATCTAAAAAAATATTATTTCTATAGACGTAATATTTTTAACACACATTAAGTAAGGTTTAGATTAGATAATGATAGATTTTGACGATATTAGCCATGTTAATTACTTTTGGTAATTTTCTCCAAATTTAGCTTCTTTCTAGTATTTTTTTTTTCAGATTTGTGACTATCAAAAATATCGAAAAAAAACGTTTAATTCTTAAGTGGAATATTTTGAATAGTTGGATGACAAATTTTCATCACCGCACTATGTTTATAAAAAAAGAATGTCAATTCAAAAATTACAAAATACTGGTGAAGACAATTAATTTTTAAATAATTTCTTTTAAGCAAATAAACTTATTCAAATACATACCTTCTAGCAATCGACTAAAATAATCCGATTTCGCTATTAACAATTCCCTATATGTTCTTATTTTCGTATCATCATCCAAAATAAATGTGACAAATTTATTCTTCTGTTTCTCTTTACAATCATCAATCATCTTAGAATCGTCATCTTCTTTCGCTTCGTCCGTTTCGCTTTTCTCATCGTCCGATTTAAAGTCGTACGTAATCGATATTTGTTTAACAACCCCGAAAATGCTGTGAACCCTCGGATTTTTTATTTTTATAACGGTAGAGACTAGTTTGCACAGGCAGTGTAATGACAGTAACGTGGGCGATCTTAATGACGACATTAATAAATCGCAACCCTCGTTGTTCACTAAGATACGTTTCAATAAATGCACATTACTAAGTGATATTGGATCTGTGTCCTTTTTTAGAATATAATTCCCGCTAAAAATTAAATTAAATGTTAAAAAAAAACATATAATTTTGGTGTTTTCATTAAAGTCAGTTAAAATCTGCACATTGATAATTGAGAAACGAATATTTTAAAAGATACATTTCCCATGCTAAACTTTTAAATTTTATATTGATACAAGAAAATGAATAAACGGGACATTTTAATGTAATAAAATCTATATTTTTACCAAAAAAATCACTTAATTAACTTATATTTTAATTTTTGAAATGCCCATAAATAAAATTCGCGTAATAACCACAATAGTAGACATTTTGCACCAATATTTAAATTCATTTAAAAAAATGTTAATGAAATTTCGCGAATTTGAAAAGTGCAGTGTTCAAAAATTTGTTAGATTTATGTTACTTTATCTATGTCGAATTTATAATTTATAAAATGCGCTCATATTAAATATTAAATAATATTAATCTTGATATTGTTACTATATACATAGCATATTATATTATATTATATTTCACAGATATCTAAACATTTACGTTAAATGTTGTATATATTTATAATTCTGATTTTTATGTGGTGTACTTTAAAGTACTTAAAAATATTGTTTTACTCCGAACTTAAATTAAAAAAATATATATACCTCACAAGTATTATTGCAGTCATGATCAAACTCGCACTAAGCCCCCCATTTCGCTTCCGCACCGTAATCCGGTGCACTAAATTCGGTTTAAATGTCACATCTTGAATTATATTGGTGCAATGTTGCAGCAATGTGCGGCAATGTTCTTTAGCTCTATCGCATATCGTGCAATCTTTATGACCGAATAATGTAAATTCGAACACCTCCAATATGAAATCGGTGAACATAAAATCGGTTAGAACCGATCTGCTACTGCAAAAGAACGCAAATCAACCAAACGATATTAACTCAGTCGATAAAATTAATTGTGCACTTACTTTACGATATTCGTAACTGTTTTTAATGCGGGTCGTATATATCGGAAAGAGGAATTTAATAAGATTCTACATAGTTCTAAATTCGCCATTTTCTCTTGAAAATTTGATGCCTTTTGAACAACAAATGAATTTAACAGATAGTTAATATCACAACATAATTCTACAATACCATTGCGCAAATCTAAAAATAATAAAACATCGAGTTTATATTTTGGAACAAGATTAAGTAAGCAAAAAGTTTATAATAATTAAAAGTACGCAATTTTCATAAAACCAATAGTATTTAATAATAATAAAATCGTTAATATTAATCAAAACAAAAATTACTTTTTATTAAGAACTGCCATAACCAAAATTTCGATCGAATTTTGAATTCTTGTAAAAAGCTAATAAATTGCAAGATTATTGTTTTTAAATTAAATACCTTTGCTATAATTTTCTTCAAATGAATTTTTAGCATCACAATCTTTATTAAAATCACGTAAAATTGGAGTACCATCGGCCAATTGAGGAGTTGCTGAATCCTCCACATCGCTACATATTGGGGAATAATCATCTGAATTAGAATCTTCATCTATAAAATATATGAAAAAAATCAGCTACGATGACTCTGGTCTTTTTTTGCAAATTTACCATCATTTGTAATAATCCGATATGGACTGTATGGTCCGTTAGAAGATATATCGCTACTTGTACTGGGACTTGCGCATCGTTCTTGCGTCGAATAAACTGTTCGAAAATAGCCTTCGGTGTCTTCCTTAAGACACAGAAAAAAAAATCAATGAGGATTATTTTAGAAAATTAGTTCAACCATCTTGGATCGAGATTTCAACGGAACAAAAATATTGAAGATGGCATAAGCAACAAGTAACATGTAAGTCAAAAGAGACGTCAAAAATGACACAAACATAAAAAATTAAACAGGCGTCAAAAATGACACAAACGTCAATTATGAAACAAACGTCAAAAAGAACACCAACGTCAAAAATGATACAAACGTCAAAAATGAAACAAAAGTTGAAAATTATACAAGCGTCAAAAATGACACAAACATCAAAAAAGACACAAACGTTAAAAATGACACAAATGTCAAAAATGATAAAAACGACGAAGATGACAAAAATGTCAAACGTAACAGGAACGTCAAAAATGACAAAAACTTAATTTTTTTATATTATGTTATAGCGGCTATTTATATATTTTAGTCACTTTATTTGATATATGAATACTTGTCCGAATTTGTCAAATAAAATTGAATTTTGCGAAATAAATTAATATCTACTTACTTTTAGTAAATCCAATAATCCGCTCTTCAAAGAATCTTCTTCTTTGATGCAAATGCCGTCGATCAATTCAAGAGAAATAGTTCGTTTTACAACAGCATGTTCGGGTAAATAAATTTTCGATGTTTTAATTTCCAACCATCTTAACTTGGCTATGAGTAATTTTAAAAAATTACCATCTTCATTGGGCGATTCATTTCTTAACAACAAATTATCTACATTTGTATCGGTACAAGATGTTTGATATGTATTGTGACTTTGATTGTCTACTTTATTCGAAGTATCCGTTATATTAGGTGCAGAAGAAACGTCCGATAATTTCATATCGCAATTCGATCGATTGCAACTTCGGCGAAAATTGTACGTTAACGTACATTCGCTTTTGCTATGATCGCGCTTTAACGTACATCTGCACCGTTTCGCGGTGTTGCATTTACGATCGATAGTTTCGTTATTTGTGGGCGGCTTTGCGGTTTTTTTGCTGATAGAGCGATTAGGACCGACTTTATTGTTGAGTAATAATTGCATTAAGCTTTGATCGGGTAACAGTTTCTTTAGGTAATTTAGTATGATGGTAAGACACGCCACGGAATGTCTAGATGGTACGTTGTGACGGGAAAATAAACTTAGAAGAACATCTAAAAACAATTTTTACTTTCAATCGCAGGATTATTATATAAATGAAAGTATATATAATCAAAAAATTAAGGCAAAACAGTCAAATATTTTCCGTAATCGACTTGAACGTTGACATAAATAATACTCAAACAACTTACCAACAGTTCCAGCCTTAGTCACGTATTCTCTATGTCCGGGATGGTCCAAGAGATTGCTCAAGCATTGCAGATACACAACGTGTTGTTCCAAATCCCGTTCGAATGTTGTCAAAGCAAGGTGGTTTAACTTGTTCATCATGCTTAATATCGGCAAGTCGCTCTTGTTCGGACAGAACATGGTCAGGTTCATTACAATACGCATTATTCGTTGCGGGTTTAAGGGGATCAAGTCCGGAAGAAATGCGAGAGAATCGCCGGCGGAAGTTATACGAAGCTAAACAAGAAAATAATAAATAAATAAAAGCTTTTTAAAAACTAAAAAATGTCACTACGGTATTAAATAATTGTAAAGAAACCCGCAACTCACAAAGCATTTAATAGTTCGATGCACATTTCGAAGGCTAAGCCCCCATCTTCAGTAGCACAAGATAAAAACTAAATAAAACACCTCTGCTACTATCCATGAATTCTTTATATATTATTATGCGGTATTTTATAAATTTTATTGTAATAAAAATTTATATATATAGCAAATATTCCTATATCAATGTGAATTCTAACAGTAGAAACAGTTTCTCTTCATTGGAAATAATCTTCGACACGAGCCATAACGTCTTATACGTTGGCATGTATTAAAATTAATTGCAGTTTTTCTTACTTTATTATCACATGCATCGAAGATATTGTTAAAGATTATTTATAGGAGATTAGAAAATAAAGTAGAGGAAAGGCTAGGAGAAGATCAGTTTGGTTTTAGGAAAAACAGAGGGACGAGAGAGGCGATTCTAGCACTAAGAACGGTAGTAGAAAAAAGAAAGAGGGTAGGAAAGGTAACTTGCATAGCTTTTGTAGACTTAGAAAAGGCATTTGATAATGTAGATTGGGACATAATGTTTAGAATTTTAAAAGAAACGGGTATAGATTATAGGGATAGGAGAATAATTTTTAATTTATATAAACACCAAACTGCCTTAGTTAGAATTGAGGGGGAAGAAGAGGTAGCAAAAATAGGGAAGGGAGTTCGGCAGGGATGTACACTCTCACCGTTATTATTTAATCTATATATAGAAGATGCAATAAACAAAGTAAAAGAAGAGTATAGTGTAGGTGTGAATGTACAGGGAGAGAAAATATATATGCTGAGATTCGCCGACGATATAGCTATATTGGAAGAAAGCGAAAAGAAATTAGAAAGGGTATTGAATGGTATGCAGGCAATATTGACTAGGGATTTTAACATGAAAATAAATATAGGTAAAACTAAAGTGATGAGGTGTGACAAAAAGGAATGCAGTAGAAAAATGAGGATCACAATAGGAGATGATAGAATCGAAGAAGTGTCAGATTTTTGTTATTTAGGCAGTAGAATCACAAAAGATAATCGAAGCAAGGTAGATATAAAGCGTAGGATAGCACAGGGTAGGAAGGCATTCGTAGAAAAAGAACAGATTTTAAGATCAAATATTGACTTGGGTATTAGAAAAAGATTACTGAAGGTATATGTTTGGAGTGTAGCACTGTACGGGTGTGAGGCGTGGACTATAGGAAAGGAAGAGAAGCGTAGATTAGAAGCACTTGAAATGTGGTGCTATAGGAGGATGATGAGGATTGGTTGGGAAGATAAAGTAACAAATGAAGCTGTACTAGAGTTAGTAGGGGAGAAGAGAAGTATGTGGAGTGTTACAGCGTAGGAGAGACAGATTAGTAGGGCATATTCTTAGGCATGGGGGGATTATGCAATTGATCATAGAAGGTAGAGTGGAGGGAAAGAGAGGGGTAGGTAGGCCTAGATTGGAGTATGTGAGTCAGATAGTTGAAGACGTTGAGATGAATAGCTATAGGGAGATGAAGGGATTAGCTCAGGATAGATCGGCATGGCGTGCTGTTTCCAACCAAACTTTAGGATTGCGGACTCTCTAACTAACTTACTTTAAACAATCTAAAATTAATTCTAAATACAAATATTTTAGGTGTTATGGAATTCAAAAATACCTTCAAACATAAACATTACAATTAATTAATTCTCTTCCCCCTAAATGGTATAGATGATTATATTTCATATACATTTTTGATTATATTGTAAGATATTATAACGTAGTCTCCTACTTTTGCATATAGCGTTAACCGTTATCATACTAATAAAAAATTGCTGTGTAAGCGACATTGTAATTGTAAATTGATTCATCTACAACGTTAATAACCCCAGACATATAAATTAAATTTTATAGCAATATATTTATATTTATTTGTAGAAGGTTAGAAAATAAGGCTAGCAAAAGATCAGCTTGCTTTTAAGAAGAAGCAACTTGTATGGCAATCGTACATTCGATAATGTAAATTTTATAACAATCACGATTAGTACCAGAGGTATCTTATTTCGTTTTTATCTTGTGCTACTGAAGATGGGGGCTTGGCCTTCGAAATGCGCATATGGCGATTAAATGCTTCGAGTTACGGTATTTGGGTGATATTCTATACAATTGAAATAAAAGCTTATAATAGAACAGAATAAATTACCTGTGAAACAATTTCCGCTTTTGTAAATGTTGAATAATGTTGGATAACTTTTAAAATATCTTCTAAAATTGATTCGTTTCTCCTCGTTTCTATCCATAGTTTACTATATTTGATAAAAACAGCGCCAACGTCTTTCAACACCTTTTCGTCGCTTAAAACAATAAGCGATGTATTTTTCTTTAACAATTTCCTTAAAAACAAAAAAATAACGTCAACTATAAAATTCTGTACGAACGGACGTTCTAATCACCTCGAAGCTCTTAAAGCCATCGATATAGTGGCTGGTGATGATTTCGGATTCGCTTCATCTTCTTCGCACAATTCTTTGAAAAATAATTTCAACGGCTTACAAATTTGTGGGGTATCTTCAATTACGATATTTGAATTCCAACCGTCGCACAAATTGCCAATTATTCGAAATATTCTCCCGTTTATGCTGTCTACGTTATGCGTCTCCATTAACTTGCAAAGTATTGGTAACACTTGATATTTTTTAATCTGAATCAATTTTACAAATTAGCCTTTTTGATAATCGATTAAAAATGAAAGAAAATTACAATCTCTTTGGCAACATCTGAATGCAAACAGGCATATCCGATTATACTTAAAATAATATTGATGATTTCCTGGTTGGTAGACACTTCTTTTAAATTTTGTACGAGTATTTTCACGCATCCTTCCTTTTGCAATTTCCTTATTTTGTCGAGGTTCTTGGTTGAATTTGCTGTGGTGATATTTTTACGGATCATGTGAAGAATTTGCAATAATCTTTTTTCATTTTGTGACTTTTTTAAAGATCTTAAGGCGCTTTCATACAACCGATCCATGGTGAATCTAATGATATAACAACAATGCGATTTTCGGTTTGTTTAATAAATGCTCCTGTACTATAGAATAAATGTAAATTACATTTTGTGTAGGTTGTACTTACTAATGAATTTCTTTTAAACACTCGCGTGGATTCGCATGATATTTTCGAAAAAATTTACATTATTGATTCGTAATGTTGCGGAAGTCACAATATATAGCAAATATTCGATAGAAAACAGACTTTTTGGACGAAATTTGTGAAAAAAATTATTTTATTATATTTTTCCACTATACGTAGGCAACCAAATATACGGCAGAAAAATCCCTGTAGTTTAAATGTACAAAGATAAAGAAGATCTCTTTGCTGTTCGAATGTTGACATGTTTGTGATTTCCCAGTGCTTTTAGGTTTTGGGTGCAATTTCTTATGTTAAGTGAAATGGTGATCGTTTTTACGATTTTTCCGGCATATAGCGTGGATTTTACCCTTTAACGCCAGTTGATTGAAATGAATTTGCATTCTTTATCCGCAGTTAAATTGATATAAGCGTGATTTACGCATAAAGGGCGCTTATAAACGATGGCTTTAGATAATGAACCAGTTTGCCGCCTGTGCGACAAACACACAATCGACTTGGTCAGCATCTTCACAAAAAATGCCGCCGGCCAACAAATTCTTCATCTGGTCAAGAAATGCTTTCCAATTATTGTACGTAACTTTTAATTGCTCCAAATTATTCACACGTATCGACTCAAATGTTCACGTACTACTTCCTATTTTTTAGATATATAGATCTGATCCACTGTCAAAATTTATATGCACCGATTGTTTGGACAATATTTATAACTTCTACGCGTTCAAACAGCTGGTGGATGATGTTATTACCCAGCAGAAATCCAAATTAGAACAAACGAAAAAATGTAGATCTACTTTATTATATCTAAATAGCTTACAAGAAAATGTAAGTCTTAAATACCGCCTTATTAATGCGTAATATAGAATATCACCCAAATACGGTAACAAGCATTAAGTAGCTAGATGCGTATTTCGAAGGCTATGCCCCCATCTTCAGTAGCACAAGATAAAACTAAATAAAATACCTCTGTCACGAATCGTGATTGATATACTATTGTTTTATATTTAATTAGTTTATATATAATATAGAATATCACCCAAATACCGTAACAAGCATTAAGTAGCTAGATGTACATTTCAAGCGCTATGCGCCCATCTTCAGTAGCACAATTTAGGTATTTTAATATGATTAATATGTATGATGTATGATAATGATTAATATAGTATATATATAAATAAAATGATAGTATATCAATCACGATTCGTGACAGAGGTATTTTATTTAGTTTTATCTTGTGCTACTGAAGATGGGCGCATAGCGCTTGAAATGTACATCTAGCTACTTAATGCTTGTTACGGTATTTGGGTGATATTCTATATTATAATTTAACACCGTAGTGATAATTTAAAAAATTATGAATGTGTGTTTTTAATCTCGTGTATGTACGAATATATTGCAGGAAGAAAATGGTAATTGGTCAACGGGAGTTCCTAGATCCGACCGATCGACATCTACAGAAGATTTTTGTCCAGGCAAGTCGGTAGACGTAGATTCCTTATTAGATGTCGAATGCAATTCGTATACGGATATAGATGTCAACACAAATAGCAAAACTGAGGATATTAGTAATGAGAATGAGCACGAACATGAAGACAGCGACATGGAAGCAGAAGAACATAATGCAAGTAGAAATTCCACCATAAAATCGCAGAAACGCATTGGTAAGTTGACCATTAAAAAAAAACCACTGCAACAAAATGCAGATAAACTACACGTGAAATATCCATTTCGTAGCAACAAGGATAGACTGTGACGGTCCGCCATTTAAACGTCGGCGACTGATCGTTGGCCCTAAAAGCGCGAAAGAGTCGGCGACCGATGAAGACATTATTTCCGACGATCCAGCGTTGAAATACTATCGCCGTATCTACTATGAACCGCATAGTTTGATGCAGAGCTGCTTGAACCTGTTCAACAGTCTGAATGTACCCGATTATTACTATGAGCGGTGTAGAAAGGTCGTCGAGACCGTGGAGGAAATGCAGAACTTTTGTAAAGACTGCGAGACCGAATTCGAAACGGAACGGGAGTTTGTCGAACACGAGGTAATGAACTATATAGCGTCAGTGATGTGACAATACCTCCCATCTGCTTTGAACTTTTAATGAGTCGGGAGATGTTCTGAACATGCGCAATAAACCTAAGAATCGATTTGACGTGATGTCATTTTTCGATTTTTTTTTTTAGATAAGTATTGTCACATTTCCGACTATATATATATATATATATATATATATATATATATATATATATATATATATAGGGTATAGAGTTCGATTGGAAACATTTCTATTTTTGAACAAGTTTAAATCGAGCTTTGCACCCGGTATAAGTGAGGTTCAAATAAGAACATATTTGAAGAGAAATTTCTACGAGTAATGTATTAAAAAAAATATTTAGCCAAACATAGTTCTATTCTAATATAGAATATCACCCAAATCTTGTTATGGTATTTGGGTGATATTCTATATTATAATTTAACACCGTAGTGATAATTTTTAAAATAGTTCTATTTAATTTTTTTTTTCACTTTTCTATATTTCGATTTTTAGAAATGTGCAAAAAAAAAATTTTGTACATAAATATTTGATCCATTTGAATTACATGTTTTCTTCGAATATCTTGAAAACCACTAAAGTGAGTTAACATATGAATGTAAGAGTTTGTTAAGTTCAGTTTTCAATTTCGAGAATATTCTCTATTTTTTAAAACTTGCTGTAAAATAATCAGGACAGCCAATATTTGAACAAATTTAATTTCACACGCCTATATGTTTCCAATCCAGCTTTACACCGGGTATAATCTTTTAATTAATGGGCCTAAAAAATGATTCTCCCTCGTCAGAATTGTCGCCATTTGCGACTAACCCTCCACCGTGTGGACGATTTGGTCTATTGGCCAGCCACTAATCGGGACAACTACGTGCGTAATCTCTGGCTGCAATGCGAGAACCCCGACACGGACATCCCCGAGCCGGAGGACGATCTACTCGTGCCACTCGCTGACACGAGCCACCACCATCACCACCACTACCAACAACAACAACCCCAATATCGCCCGATGACCGCCTCCGGGGGGAGCATCAACGAGATCACGTACATCTCGGACAAGGTGTATATTAACGGCGTGCCACTGGGACAAGTGGGCAAAAAGGATCGCTTGTACCTATACCAAACTATTCGGATACAGAATATACAGCGGAAATTTTGTACGGAGTGCCGATTTACGTTCAAGGATAATTGGGCGATGGATAAACATTATACCACGTTGGCGTGTTTGTATACGTGCCGTTATTGCGGCAGGAGGTTCAATTCCATGAGACAGGTGAGATGAAATGGTACTATGTGTGTGCAAATAAATCTATTTCCTTTGTGTAGGACAATAGAATTTTTTAAATTTTTTTTTAAACTTCACATTTAATTTATTTATAAAAACAGTATTATAAAATAACAAATATTCTAATCTAACTTATAATAGACTACCCCTCAGGCAGCTTCTTGCTGGTATGAGAGGGCGTGGTAACAGGTTTGTTTTAAATTTGTAATAACAAAAACATTAAGTAAGTTTCTAAATCGTATTCTACGTGCATTAAATCTTACAATCTAATATTGCGTAAAAAAAGATATGTTTTTATGCTTCTTATTCTTCTTCTTTTGTTCAATTACTTATTATGTGGTTCTTTAGATTCTTTTTGAATGTTGCCGGTGTTGTATTCTGTGGTACGTTATTGAAGTGTGCGACTGCTTTATGTGTGATATTGTATTTTCCTCTATTCGTATATCGATTTTAAATGGATATCTTCAGCTCTTCTTATATGGTTATGGATTTCTTTGTTTTCGTGAATGTTTATTTAATTTTTAATGAAGTTGTTCTTTATCAAGTAAATGTATTTGATGTCTTCCATTATTATGAGTTCATTTAGTATAAGCTGGTTTACATTTCTATAGACTTCTTTAGTGGAAGTGAGGAAGTTTTTTAAGGGTTTTTAAACATTTGTTCATTTCAGATTGGATGTAGTTTTGATAGGATTCAGCAATGCGCTGAATGCGGCTCCAGGTTGTAAGTCCATACGTTATATGAGGCAGTATATGCGTATTATAAATCATTGTAGCTATTTTCGGTGGTAGTAGGCAGGTTCTCCTTATGCATACAATTATTGGAGATTTTTTTTTTGTTATGTTCACTTTATGGGAATCCTATTTCAAGCATGCATTTTGTATGATCATCAAAATGCTAAAGCTAGAATTTATGAGAGTCATTTTCATGATATTTTCATATGTATAATCAAATACAATGCCTTCACAAACTTTATTTTTACTCTGCTGTAAATTTTATAAAATTGCACATACCGTGTTTTGCCACCATACCATAGATTTAATCTGCATGAAGAGAGTGGACGAAAAAAAGACGGTTAAAATAACTCTACTAATTCCTATGATTGATGTCTACCGAAACGTAACAATTCTTTTCTATGATTCGATAGGTATTTGATAATCACGTCCAAATGCACGTGGATTCTGGTCACAGTAAGTCCGAGAAGATTTTCGCTTCGAATCGTCGTAATGATCCGAATCCGCGGATTATAAATCCGGCGACTGTGCGGTTTTTGTCACCCCAGCAAGTTGTTTCTAAACGGGGGAATAGATATCAAAAATCCTTAAATCATCTTCACAAAGTCACTAAGGTAAATGTTGTTGAAAAGTATATTTTTAGTTTTTATATTTAAATCACTTTTGGTTTTTAGGTGTTTGAACAACGGGCAAGTATAAGACCGGTGAAATTACAAAATCTTTTAAGAGATGCTGCAGTTTATGATGAAGACGTGAAAGTTAAAGGAGAACCCACTGAAGAAGATCAAGATAAAGGTAATTGACATATTTAAAAATTGCTATTAAGTGACAAAAGTGATTTATTTCCTCCGATTCTTATTGCCAAGAAACATTAAAATCGATAATTACATCGTAAAACGTTTTATTCTTACGATAAAACTCTTAGGGAAGAGAATTAAAAATACAATGTTTTATATCACAGTTAAAAACGAGGATTTATTCGACTATAATTTCGCTTATTAAGCCTTATCGACAAATGAAAACGAATTACATAAAACACATTTATATATAAACAATCTACCTACAGATTATATCAAATAATGGCGAGGGGATTAGGTCTAAGTGGTCATAAAGTAAATTATAATTAGGATTTTTTCAGTGTTTGTGAATTCCTAGCGATTCAAGCAAATTTAATTTATGGCTCTTTGAACAAACCTGTAAAATTGTAAAATTATCTATACTAGGAACAGTATGGTGAGATTCTAAAATATGGTTAGCAAAGTTCGAATTAGTTTTTTTATTATTTATAACTATTAACATGTTCATTAAATCTAATTTTAAAGCTACGGCCTGTTTGCATTGCAATCTGGACAATTAATATTATATACTCCACTACGATTAAATTTACGCGTACGCTTTCTACATTGTAATTTTATTTCTCTTCCCTAGTATGGAATATCACAACATAACGGCAAAATCTATAACCTAGATAAAACTCTTTATAGGAAACACTCCCAATAGTCAAGCGTACTTCTGTAAAAAGTGCTATAAAGTATTTTTCAAACTTGACGAATATAACGCGCACACGGCAACAGTGTGCATGGGCGGTGGGTCAGATGGGGGGGATCCGCCCATAGTGACAGTGGCTGGTAATGTGGGCAGACGGTCGTATCAAAAGCAGCCTAAGATCACGCCTGCGGAGGTTGCGAGGAAGATTGTAGCAGAGCAAGGGGGGCAGGCGGGGGATGCAGAGGCTGCTGAAACAGTGGCGATAGCAGAGGGAGTGTTATCGCCAACGGGTAAGAACGGATTTTTTAAATAGGAGAGTTTTTTTAAACAAAAGACTGATTCTAGACTAGGGCAAATGTCGTTCGTTTAGGTGAATTTATTTATATTTATTTATATATATCACAGTATTCATAGTGAACGATTCATAGGTTAATTTCAATAGCCTAATTGCTTGAAATTTTCGATTGAAAATTCTCCATTCCTATTGAAATTTTCTTCTTTAATTTTGTATTACTGCTTCATATTTCTCTTCCATGGAATTGGAATTCTTTGAGTACTAAAATCGGTTCATTTCGTAGGCCGCCCAGTTCGTCACTGTGTGCGCGAAGTGCGCACATATAACGACGACGTCGAGCGCATCGAGGTGCAGACTCCTCCAACCGGAGGCGTTGGTCGCTTCAGTTGCGGCATCTGCGCCAGCGTCTTTCCCAACATACACTCGCGCAACAGTCACATGCGCATACACAAGGCAGGGCAATTTAAGCAACAGCACGGCAGCACGTCCGCTGCGGGCTTTGCAGTGGCGCTAGCTAATAGTACAAGTAGTGGTGGTGGTGTGGTGATGGGAGGGCCGCCGCCGCTTAAGGCAGGACCTAGTGTCCTGCAACAAATGCAGCGGCAAAAACAGATGATGGTGCAACAACAGTATAGCGTCGGTAGTGGCAGCAATGGCGGCGGACTGGCGCAGAAGATTGTCAATAGGTTAGTGCACGGTTAAACTGATCTGTCAATATGTCAATACAAGCCGAGTTGCATATGCGGGTAATGCATTGAGCAACTATAACCAAAGTTAAGTAACGTCCCGCTAGAGGTCAGTGCTTGGATGGGTGACCGTAGCTCAGCGTGCCAACTATCCTCTATACTCGTTCGTACCATTCTTCGTTGGAATACAATTAACTAAGCTTTAGCGGAATAGCGAACCGCTCTATAGTAACAGACTTCCCACCCGTCCCATATGTTCCTAAAATCCCTCTATAACTACACTATGTAATTGGGATATAATATCTTGTTGGGGTAGTTTCCACAAAACAAATATGTATGTACAAACTGCGCTACTTCTTCGCTAGCCTACGTCAACAGAAGCAAGCGCATCAGCAAGCCCAGTTCCAGCAAGCGGTGCAGATGCAGCGCGCCCGCCAACGTCAACTGGAAGCGAATTACCAGCAGAACATGTCCAAAGGTCGCAACCAGCAACATCACAACATTGGCAGTGCCCAGCGTCCGGTTCTGCACCGGCCGAAACTAATCAAGGAGGAACCGATCGAACCACTAGTCGAGATACACGAGGACGAGGAGGACGAAGAGGAGGTGCTGGAGATGCCTCAGGCTCACGTGCCAGAGCAGGACTATCCGAGGAATGTGGGCAGTGTCAGTATTACGCCGATCGCGTCCGGGACTTTAGAGGCCAAACAGCGACAAAGAGGTAATTGCGAACTTTTTTAATTGGTAGTTACAAAGTACGAGAAAAAATCATTTCCAACAGGCAGCCAACAACAACCCGTCCGCCCGGATATCATGCGCCTGGTCCAAAACAACCCACACTTATCGATCAAACCAAAGGCGGGCACCTCGTCCGCACACTTGTCTACACAAGACCAAGCAACTGCCACCAGCTCCTCCAGAGCAAGCGGAAATACCGGCATGGTGATGACTATGAACAACGGCGGCACGCCTAGGAGACAGTATGGGACTGGACCGCACGCTATGCGCACGCTGCAACGCGCCGCCGCGCAACAACAGGCTCACACGCAAGCGCAGATGCAACTCCAACAACAATTAATGCAGCAACAGCAACAGATCTCCGCCGTGGCTGGCGGTGGGGGTGATGGTGGGAGTCCACCCGATGGGGATAAGATATACAGGTAAGGAAGTTGTGGGTGAATGGGAAAGAACCGATCGGTTGATTGGGGGGTATTTGCAAGGAAAGAAGTGTAAAAATACAAATTTCTGAAATAAATATTGCCACTTTAGATACCGTTCGAAAAAAAAAATCTAGCAATCATGGCTAGTGACAGGTATTTTATTTTGTGAAGATGTGGGTTTAGCCTTCGAAATGCGCATCTAGCTATTAATGGTTTGTGTTACGGTATTTGGGTGTTATTCTATACAATTATTTAACACAGTACTGACAATTTTAATATCTATATCAACAGTTAAAAATATTTTAATACCTAAATATAATACATCTTTAATGAATAACTGATAAACCACATGACTTGCGTCAAAATTTCGAAAAATATATGAAATTAGCTAAATATACTTTTTTTTTCACGTACTTCAAAGTTTCTTATGTGTGCATTTTCTAAACTCTCAACGATTTATGCTTTTGACAAAAAGAAAGTGAATAAATTTTGTACCTCGATTATAAGGTGTTCGAGTTGCAACGTCCCATTCCAAAACAAGTCCCATCTTTACTTCCATAAGAAGAACCAATGCGGAGGATCGAAATATCCGTGTCCGTTTTGTAAGAAGAGGTTTGGAACTGAAGCAGCTTACAGTTCGCACATATTCTATAGTCATCCGATTTAAATTTATTTAACAAATCGCGCGTTATTTGACAGCATTACATTTACAAGCGTTGGAATCATTGTTTCATGAAAATGTGTTAAATAAAGCAGGGAATATGAATGTATAATAGGATTGACAGACGATTGGTTATTACATTTATATGAACATCAATTGGAAAGAGAATTTATACAGAGGGTGTTTCACAGAAACTTAAAAAAAAAAAACGTGTTAAATTGAACTAATTTAACTCTTTTGTTGTGATTTTTTATTTTATTTGCCGTGCAAATTTTTATGGTTTTGATTTGACATGTCAGTTTTACAAAATGAGTTTATTCATACTTATAGCTTTATAATATAGTTTATTTTATTCAAATATACCGTTAAAGTATAGAACACCTTTTATATGATTAAAAAATGTCTTAATTAAAAATTATTTCGTTCACATAAATGTAATAAATGAAATATTGTATGATCGTATAAAGAATACACAAGATATATAAAACTTAGAATAATAATCTGAATTGTATAGTAAAAATTAGGAGACTATTAGTACAATTTTATTAATGGCCGTTCCTGAATCCTAATTAGTCGAAAGATTTTTAAAAAAATTGTAATTTAATCACGTTTGCCAATGATTTGTAAATACTACAAATTGTATTTTTTTGTTAAGTCACTTTCTTAGAGATAAGCTTATTTTCACATAATTTTTGATGTATTTTCACGTTGTGAGACATTGAGTCTATTACTAAATAATTTTTATTTTATCGCTTTATCTTTTAAGCACCTTAATATAGATACTTTTTAATTTTGTTTTATTGTTGTATATACTCTTAACTATATTTTGTTCATATTTTTTGCAGTATATACCGAAAGCTTTTAGGTTTATCGAAAAAAAAACTCGTTTATACTTAGTACTGTATTCTAAGATTTAATTGTAATCTATATTTTCGAATTATACTATTGCTATATAATAATTAGCATTATAAAAATAAAAAATAAATTCTTTTACTAACTACTAAAACATTTAATTAGTAAAAAGTCATAATGGTAAATGACTTGCGCGCTATGACAATTTTTTTGAACTATCTACTCCATTTTTAACATGTCTACTAAAACCGCGAACATAACCTATTTAAAATTATAAATAGGTTATGTAATTTCAGACGAAATGAGCATATCTTTGCTACAAACGGCAAATTTTCTACGAAATACTAGCCTAGATATCCTAAAAGGTATACTTTTCCTTTATGTTAATAATACTATTTAAGAACGTTACGTTTCGCTTCCAGAATTTGTTCGAAACGCTAGCAAAAAAGCCGGAAGTAGTACCAGAAACACGAGCCCTAAAGTAAGGCCTAAACATCGAGGCTGGAAAAGACAAGATGGACACGATGTTACCGAAGGAACATTGCTTGTTACGCAAAGAAAATTAAGATTTCATCCCGGACTAAATGTAGGCAAAAATTAGTAAATGTAGAGACGATTTAGAAATATGTCCGTGTGAAAATGAGCTTAACTTCAATTAGTAAATTATATTTTCAAGGTTGGTTTAGGTAAAAATGGAACGCTTTTCGCTATAACACCTGGAAAAGTAATGGTCACGTGCGAAAAAGTTGATTTAGACTGGACTCATTCTTGGGTAAAAGGCAACTACGGCAACAGGCAAGGCAATGTATTCTTCAAGAAATACTTTAACGTGATTCCGGAACCACAGCATCAAAATTTCAAACTAATAGGCCAAATTTAGCTTTAATAAATGTTAAAAAGCGGAATTACGATTAAAACAATCGCGTTAGCAGTTTGAAATAATTGTTTTTATTGAGCATCTATCCAGTCGAGACTAATATAAGAAACATCTGGATTTAATGTAGCTAAAATAGATTTTTTCTTCACCGAGGATCCAAGGCGTCCAAAAGCAACGATTTCGGTCGTGTGCATGTTTTTTTTACAATCTTCTAAGCAACGAATTATATAAACCGCATGATACTGAATTGGATCACCTAAAATCAAACGTTTCAGCGATATATTCATTTTTTTTTTCAAATATACGTACCTAAATAAACTAAAAAATCACCACCGAACTTTTCACCCGATGTTATAAAATAACCTCTTCGCCACAGGTCTTCGTACGTCTTACATCGCACTTCCGTGGTGTATTTCAACAACAAACATTTATCCAAATCTTCTTGAATTGTATACGGGGATTTCACTAATATAGGCCATAATAGCGTATTTTCGTCAATATTTATCGGCTTATCTAATTCCTCTCTTAAGATTTCTTCATCGGGTCGATTGTCGCCGTGTTTTCGCTTGCCGCTAATTATTTGATCTTTATGCTGTGCGACTTGCTTCGTTCGCTCATCCAAATAAAGTGTTTTTTGATGCTGCAATATGTTGGTTTTTAAATCGTCGTAGTATTCTTTAATCCTCGGATCTGCGAAGTCTGCTTTTTGTGAGATTAATTTGGCGATTCCTAAATTTATTAATAGAAGTGCCTCTTCGGGAAGTAAAGCGAAAGGAAGCGCTTAAAATAATCGCTCGATTAGATGTTTCGCTAAATTTTTTTTAAAGTAAAATTATATACCAGGGACGTATTGGGTGGATCCTATAAATTCTCCTATGATTCGAAATTCGCTTCGCAACTTTTTCCAGTCTACAAAAATTTAATTAAAAATTTACAACACAAAAAATTTCAAGAAATTACAGAAGTCTAAACAGGTCAGAGTAGATGTCGATAGGTTAAAATTAGCTGATGTATGTGAAAAGTACAAGCAGAAAGTAGAAATCATGGCTAATGGAACATCTAGGAGCGACATAGATTGCGAATGGAGGGAAATCAGAAATGGGTTAACTACAGCAGCAAATGAAGTATTAGGCACAAAGAAAAGGGCAGGTAGGAGGGAATGGATCACGGAAGAAATAGTTGAAATGATAGAAGCAAGAAGAAAAATTAAAATAGGAAACACAGAAGCAGGACAGAAAAAATATAAGGAACTAAGGAACTTAATTAATAGGAAATGCAAGCTAGCGAAAGAAGAGTGGATAAAAGGAAACTGTGAGGATATTGAGGAGGATATGAGAAGAGGTAAAGTAGATTTGGGCTACAGGAAAATTAAGTCACATTTTTCTAAAGTAAAACCAAAGGGTAACATAATATGTGATAAGCAGGGTAAGGAACTCACGGAAAATAAGGAAAAAGCTAGAAGATGGAAGGAGTATCTTGAAGATTTATATAAAGGTAGGCAGGACATGGAGGAGCTAGAAAGTGTGGAACAGATAGATGAGCATGACTTAGGTCCTAGCATACTTAGGTCAGAGTTTCATAGAGCATTAAATGATTTACGGAATAACAAAGCAGCGGGGATTGATATGATACCAGCCGAATTAATAAAACACGCAGGGGAAAAAATGCAGGAGCGATTATACAGGTTAGTTTGTAAAATATATGAGAAGGGAGAAGTACCACAGGATTTTCAGCGTAGTAGAATAGTAACAATGCCGAAGCAAATAGGAGCTAATTTGTGTGAGAACTATAGGACCATTAGTCTACTATCACATGCATCGAAGATATTGTTAAAGATTATTTATAGGAGATTAGAAAATAAAGTAGAGGAAAGGCTAGGAGAAGATCAGTTTGGTTTTAGGAAAAACAGAGGGACGAGGGAGGCGATTTTAGCACTAAGAACAGTAGTAGAAAAAAGAATGAGGGTAGGAAAGGTAACTTGCATAGCTTTTGTAGATTTAGAAAAGGCATTTGATAATGTAGATTGGGACATAATGTTTAGAATTTTAAAAGAAACGGGTATAGATTATAAGGATAGGAGAATAATTTTTAATTTATATAAACACCAAACTGCCTTAGTTCGAATTGAGGGGGAAGAAGAGGTAGCAAAAATAGGGAAGGGAGTTCGGTAGGGATGTACACTCTCACCATTATTAT
Source organism: Leptodirus hochenwartii (assembly GCA_947310635.1). Classification (NCBI taxonomy): domain Eukaryota; kingdom Metazoa; phylum Arthropoda; class Insecta; order Coleoptera; family Leiodidae; genus Leptodirus; species Leptodirus hochenwartii. Next base: position 2,989,611 of record OX371179.1, read on the forward strand.
TTAATCTATATATAGAAGATGCAATAAACAAAGTAAAAGAAGAGTATAGGAGTGTAGGTGTGAATGTACAGGGAGAGAAAATATATATGTTGAGATTCGCCGACGATATAGCTATATTGGAAGAAAGCGAAAAGAATTTAGGAAGGGTATTGAATGGTATGCAGGCAGTATTGACTAAGGATTTTAACATGAAAATAAATATAGGTAAAACTAAAGTGATGAGGTGTGACAAAAAGGAATGCAGTAGAAAAATGAGGATCACAATAGGAGATAATAGAATCGAAGAAGTGTCAGATTTTTGTTATTTAGGCAGTAGAATCACAAAAGATAATCGAAGCAAGGTAGATATAAAGTGTAGGATAGCACAGGGTAGGAAGGCATTCGTAGAAAAGGAACAGATTTTAAGATCAAATATTGACTTGGGTATTAGAAAAAGATTACTGAAGGTATATGTTTGGAGTGTAGCACTGTACGGGTGTGAGGCGTGGACTATAGGAAAGGAAGAGAAGCGTAGATTACAAGCATTCGAAATGTGGTGTTATAGGAGGATGATGAGGATTGGTTGGGAAGATAAAGTAACAAATGAAGCTGTACTAGAGTTAGTAGGGGAGAAGAGAAGTATTTGGAGAGTGTTACAGCGTAGGAGAGACAGATTAGTAGGGCATATCCTTAGGCATGGGGGGATTATGCAATTGATCATAGAAGGTAGAGTGGAGGGAAAGAGAGGGGTAGGTAGGCCTAGATTGGAGTATGTGAGTCAGATAGTTGAATACGTTGAGATGAATAGCTATAGGGAGATGAAGGGATTAGCTCAGGATAGATCGGCATGGCGTGCTGTTTCCAACCAATCTTTAGGATTGCGGACTCTTTAACTAACTAACACAAAAAAATAAACGGTAGATATGTAGACTGAGATGTAACATAGTGGTAACATTTTTTTGAGACACCTTGTATATTTGTTTAACGTACCTTGTACATTGTAAATAAACGCTTTTTCACACGTATAAATCAATTCAATCATGGATTTTATTTCATTAAGAAAACTGTCCAAAAAAAAATGTATGTCGCACCTTAATATCTATTTTAAAAAAAAAGGCATAAAAACGCGCTCAGTTACTTGTGCAGGGAATAATAAAATAATATGATCTTGAGAAGGTTAAGTGTACACAATTTCATTAAAAACTGACGGACAGTCTGTTATCTTGACGGATGCACTTTCACGTTTACGTATTTTAATTTGTTTTTCACCGAAATAATATTTGACAAAAAAGCACAACACTATTTCACTACATGAGATGTACAATGTAAAAGGACCGAGTAAAATTGTCGCAAAATCAACTCGCAGAGGTAAATAAAACATAAGTTGGAAAGTTACATCATTTCTGGATTGTATGTACCCATCACATTTAGGAATGTCGCAGAAAATGGACACCTATCGGGAAAGTTCCAGAAATAAATCAACCGAAGTGAATAACGATGATTCTATTTTACAGTGAGTCACACAATGGATTAAATGATTTTGTGAACAAATATATTAATGTATTGTTGTAGCGGTCCTAAGCCAGTATTCCATCAATCCAGAAAATACAATAATATTCATAGAAAAAGGAAAGACGAATATTATATCACGCAAGAACACGAATCTATTGTTAAATATATACAAGAATGTAAGAAACGAGATATTTATATTTTAAATCATTGCAATACTTTTTATCAGTTTTGTACATGCATTTGAAAAATAGGTTATGGCAATATTGCCAATTTTCCGTACAAAACCAAATATAATAGATAATATTCCAATTTAAATATCGTTCATTTTTAGCATGGAATAATAATAGTAGTAACTGCGACAGTAAGTACAATATTTTATTTGCCAGTTGTATTTTTAATTGCCTTTTATTTTGAAGATGATAGTAATTTTTACTACGAAGATGCGCCAGCACCGTCTTTAAAGAATTTTAAGCCCTTCGATTTGGAAGCGTGGTGGGGCCGGCGATTATACGATTCTGCTACTAGTTCAATAAACAATTAGCTAAAACTGCTTTAGTTAAAAAAATATATAGGTTCAATTTAAATAAAATAATCTCAAATAAAACTTTAAATTGTCTAAAGTATAAACAAAAATATTTGCGCAGTGTGGAAAAAAAATCATTTTATGACGTGCATTAAATTTCATAATATTGTTATTCGTACATTTGTTACTATTTTAAATCGCTAATATTAAAATATTACAGACCCATGTTATATATCTTCAAATAAAACTAGTGTAAATAATGAAAACGAAGCTACTGGTGTTTATAAATTTGTGATATTTCATAATTTTATCTGTAAATATAACGTTTATACCGGTAAAATGATACTATCGTATGATAATATGATGTCCCTTCGATTATTATCACTACATGTACAGTACTGTATTGTTCTTATACACATCTTTTGTTTTATAAACAATATAATTGTTCGCCATAAATATGCAAATTGTTATTACGTATTGAATTGTATTTATACGCTCGATTATATTAATAAATGAAATATATTTATTACAAAACTCTTACCTCGTTATTTAAATAGACTTTAGTTAGTTAAAGAGTCCGCAATCCTAAAGATTGGTTGGAAACAGCACGCCATGCCGATCTATCCTGAGCTAATCCCTTCATCTCCCTATAGCTATTCATCTCAACGTCTTCAACTATCTGACTCACATACTCCAATCTAGGCCTACCTACCCCTCTCTTTCCCTCCACTCTACCTTCTATGATCAATTGCATAATCCCCCCATGCCTAAGGATATGCCCTACTAATCTGTCTCTCCTACGCTGTAACACTCTCCAGATACTTCTCTTCTCCCCTACTAACTCTAGTACAGCTTCATTTGTTACTTTATCTTCCCAACCAATCCTCATCATCCTCCTATAACACCACATTTCAAGTGCTTCTAATCTACGCTTCTCTTCCTTTCCTATAGTCCACGCCTCACACCCGTACAGTGCTACACTCCAAACATATACCTTCAGTAATCTTTTTCTAATACCCAAGTCAATATTTGATCTTAAAATCTGTTCTTTTTCTACGAATGCCTTCCTACCCTGTGCTATCCTACACTTTATATCTACCTTGCTTCGATTATCTTTTGTGATTCTACTGCCTAAATAACAAAAATCTGACACTTCTTCGATTCTATTATCTCCTATTGAGATCCTCATTTTTCTACTGCATTCCTTTTTGTCACACCTCATCACTTTAGTTTTACCTATATTTATTTTCATGTTAAAATCCCTAGTCAATACTGCCTGCATACCATTCAATACCCTTTCTAAATTCTTTTCGCTTTCTTCCAATATAGCTATATCGTCGGCGAATCTCAGCATATATATTTTCTCTCCCTGTACATTCACACCTACACTATACTCTTCTTTTACTTTGTTTATTGCATCTTCTATATATAGATTAAATAATAACGGTGATAGTGTACATCCCTGCCGAACTCCCTTCCTTATTTTTGCTACCTCTTCTTCCCCCTCAATTCTAACTAAGGCAGTTTGGTGTTTATATAAATTAAAAATTATTCTCCTATCCTTATAATCTATACCCGTTTCTTTTAAAATTCTAAACATTATGTCCCAATCTACATTATCAAATGCCTTTTCTAAGTCTACAAAAGCTATGCAAGTTACCTTTCCTACCCTCTTTCTTTTTTCTACTACCGTTCTTAGTGCTAGAATCGCCTCTCTCGTCCCTCTGTTTTTCCTAAAACCAAACTGATCTTCTCCTAGCCTTTCCTCTACTTTATTTTCTAATCTCCTATAAATAATCTTTAACAATATCTTCGATGCATGTGATAGTAGGCTAATGGTCCTATAGTAAATAGACTTTAAATCACTTTATTGTAATTAAACTGCGATCGTTTATTTATAACTGAATGAGATAAGATTGAAAATTACTGCAATCGTGAAACGCATTGTACATTATACAGCGTTGCCATTTATGCCGGCACTGCATTGCGGGTAATCGAAAGTAATAATCAATTCGGTGCAAATTCGCGAATAAATATTTCAAAATGAACGAAATAATGTGACCGCAACGTAAATTAGATTCAAAGAATGGAAACAGTCGAAATCCATCCGTTAACTAACAATCCCACCGCAGCATGGAACGAAATAAGCAAAACGCAAAAAGTGTATAAAATCTACGCGAAAATACCCCAAAAACCGGCGGAACACAATAAATTACGTTTTGTGTGCATGAGCGATACGCATTCTTTAGTGCACGGCATCAAATTCGATATACCAGATGGCGATGTCTTCATACACGCTGGGGATTTCACGAAATGCGGACAGAGGAACGAAGTTATCGAATTTAACAAATGGATTGGTAGCGTGAAACATTAAAGCAATAATCTGAAGTGAATTCGTTTTTTTTTTTTTTTGCAGGCTACTTACCGCACGAACACAAAATTGTCATCGCCGGCAATCACGAACTGAGCTTCGACCAGAAATTTGCAAATATTTTTATGAAGAAGTTCGAAAATTCGTCTAGACACACCAGTGGCGCTTTAACCGACAGTGCGTCCAATTATGGCGACACTAGCGAAGCTATGAACGCTGTTAAGACGGAAAATATACGGCAATATCTCACCAACTGCGTTTATTTGGAAGACGAGGCGGTCGAAATATGCGGATTACACATTTACGGCAGTCCGTGGTAAGATTAAATCGCATTTTTATTCGAATGAAACCGAATGGTCGCGCAAAACGATCAGAATGTTTCTTACAAACTGTTACTTGTTAGGATAATTCTGACGTTGTTATAAATTGATTTGTCAATTTTGTGACTAGTCACTTTTAAATACTTTTGTAATTAGGCAACCGGAATTTGGAAATTGGGCATTTAATTTACGCAGAGGCGAAGAATGCCTTTCAAAATGGAATAGGATTCCGAAAAACACGGATGTACTTATAACGCACACTCCGCCTTTAGGGCATGGCGATTTAGCTTGTTCCGGTGTTAGAGCGGGTTGCGTTGAACTACTGTCAATTGTACAAAAGTGCATTAAGCCGAAATACCACGTTTTCGGACATATTCATGAAGGTATTTAGAAGAATATAAAAACTGTTGGCAATTTTTGTAGTGATAAAACAAAACTAACCGGTTTATAGGATATGGTATAACATCCGATGGTAAAATAATTTTTGTAAACGCTTCAACATGTGATATAAATTATACACCGAACAACTTGCCTATAGTTTTTGACGTGACATTACCGGATGGTCAATTCAAGAGCTGATTGATCGTATATATTTTTCCTTAGATACCTTTTTTAACTCGAGTGTATATTTTATAATTTAATTAATTAATAGACGTATACAAAATTATATCATTTTATTGAAGTTTTCTTTCAAAATACAATATTATTTCCCTGGTTGAATAAAATCAATATTTGAAACACGGCAACAATATTTCTAATTTGTAATATCATTTAGATGATTACTAAAAACTTGTCTTCAATTGATTCATACAAAAATAAATCAATTATATTTATAGCAATACAATTTCACAACTATATAATTAGCATTCTTAATAGCGATAAAAAAAAAATTGAAATAAAAAATATTGAAGTTCTTTTTATTATTAATAAACTGGATACATTTTCTCACGAAATTGATAGTTAAAAAAAACTAAAACAAAACTATGTTTATTTTTTCACGTATTCTGGAGATTCAATCACATTCTCTAAAAAAAAATTGTTTGTTGTGCATACTATTAATCAAAAATACATTAGGTATAAAGTGCTTTTAGTAGGTATATAAATCCATCATTATATCTTAAATGGTAATGCTTGTTGGAAATGGGGTATATTCTAAATGATCCACTTCGGATTTTGGAATATATAGAATAATATATTCTTGACAAGTGCAATGGTCTATCCTAAATGATATAAAACATAATAATGGCGCTAAAAAAATGCCCATTTAGTATGGAACGTTAGAAAATAAATAGGAGACAGATTCGCCGTTATGCGTTCGCCTCACAGCCTCTGCGAACATCATCGATACGTCGATACACTGAAATAAAATAAACATGAAAGAAATTTGACGAAAATCGTGTTACATTTAGACATCCTTAGTGTGTTATAACGCCGCGCTGCAGTTTAGACTGTAGAATTAAATAATGTTATGCCAGTGTATATGCTTCTTGGTGTGAAATAGAAATAAAACGATATGTTTGAAGTCCCAAAATAGACCTACCTGTATCTTGGGACAGTCCTTCATATGTCCATCCTGCGGTATCGTGTTCGTGACGACCACCGCTTCGAAGCAAGCGTTATTGATCCTGGATATGGCCGGCCCGCTAAATATACCGTGCGTGAGTATCGCATACACCTTGGTCGCTCCGGCTTCCATCAGTTTCTCTGCGGCGTGACAGATCGTCCCGCAAGTATCCGCCATATCATCGACCAAGATGGCCACTCGATCCTTCACATCGCCGACCAGAACCATCGACGCGACCTCATTCGCTTTCTTGCGCTCCTTGTGGATGAGAGCGAACTCAACGTTCAGTCTGACATGTGCGCGTGGAAACACAACAAATAATAGATGTTAATTAATTGCGACTCGGACAAGCGCAAGACAAGCAGAAAAGCAAGATGTAGTAGGTAATAAAGCTCGATTTTTGCAAAAAAAAATGCCTTTCTTCTTCTAACATATCGTCAGTGATGTGACAATGCCTCTATCTTACAAAAATTTGAAAATTGAAATATTATGTCAAACTGATTATTAGATTTATTGCGCATGTTCAGAACATATCTTAACTAATTAAAAGTGCAAAGCAAATAGGAGGTATTGTCACATCAGTCACATAGAACGTTATTTATTTATTTTATTTTAAAAAAACATCGATTATAGATTAGCTAGCATATAGCTAATAAGTGTTTTTGACGGTATTAGCCATTTTAATTACTTTTGAAATTTTTCTCAAAATTGATTTTCATATTTTTTTTAAATTCAGATTAGTGGCTATCAAAAACATTGAAAAAACTATTAATTCTAAAGTGATTATTTTTAACAACCAAGTGACAAATTTACATCACTGCACATGTATATAAAAAAAAAATGTAAACTCAAAAATGACAAAATACTGCTAAAAAATGAAAAAAAAATTTTTTTTCGACATATCGTCAGCGATGTGACAATACCTCCTGTCTTAAAAAATACGACATATCAAACTGAGTCTTAAGTTTATTGCGCATGTTCAGAAAATCTCCCAACTCGTTAAAAGTTCAAAGCAGATAGGAGGTATTGTCACGTCACTGACGATATATGGAATTGGATTATCGATTATTCAGATGAAGATAGAAGAAATAAACTAAAAGAGTTGTTAGGCGAAGACCAACATTCCCACCCTTCCCATTTGTTCCTAATACCCCCTATAACCACACTCTATAATTGGGATGTTATATCCCGTTGAGTTAGTTTCCACAAAACAAAATACCAATATAATCAAAACTGCACTATAAAATGCCTTTTTTATGTCAATAAGTGTATTAAAACGAATATTGACTTTACCCCATCAATTTTTAAGCTAGACTAACCTGTCCGCAATTGAGGTGACTCTTTTCGCGCCACCAGCATCCGGCGACACGATAATACTGTTGCGCCATTCGACGATATTTTCTTTGATCCATTTGAGGACCGCAGGTTCAGCGTATAGGTTGTCCACCGGTATGTCGAAGAAGCCCTGGATCTGTGACGCGTGCAGGTCCATTGTGATGATATGATCGGCGCCAGCGACGCTCAACATGTTCGCCACGAGCTTCGCGCTGATCGGGGCACGGCTCTGTTGAAATAGCGGATAGTAAATATGGCGTAGTTTATGTCACGAAACGTGATTAAAGAAATGTTAATTGTAAAGAGGAATAATGGAAGTTGGTTTGTTTGTTACTGCGTTCTTTTTAGGTTTAAAAAAAAAATTGTTAGGGTTCGTTTACAAAACAATCCAGAATAAAGCCTTTCCATAATGGTATATTTAATAAAACGTATTCTAGAAGTCTTCTTATTTTTTTTATAGAAAATAATCACAAGTAGATTGGCGAATTTTTTCAATAGGGGAAATATTTTTCGATGAATAACTGTTTTTTTTGTGACCTAACCTGAACTGACCCGTATTGATTCTGCCAATACAGAAGATTTGAAAATATTATGAAAAGCCGAACGTAGTAAACGTGACTACGTACAAATTTTCCTATTTACAAAAATAAATCAGACGGTACATTTCTTCCAATTGAAACACTGTTCAATATTAACAGGTATAAAATATCAGTAAAACAATGGAATATTAAATGAAAGAGAACGAATGAATTTTAAATATTAATTTCACATTGTGAATGTTTGTATTTCAAAAAATTGAAAATTTCAAGATAAAGTTGAACAAATAAATCATTTCTTATTGTTTGAATAAAATAGTAGATATTTATAATATTATTTTATAGTTCAATGGGCTATCAGTTGTTGTTGATTTCTAATACGTCATTTATAGTTTTTTTCATAAACAAGTAGTGTTTGATTTCTTCATTTAAATTATTGTATTCGAAATATAATACAGATTTTAAACAATAGAGTTGATAAATAATACTGATTATGTAATATGATAAATATTTTCTTATTAATAAAACAGAAAGAATTATTTCTGATTTCGCGCATTATATTGAATTTATTTTTAATGTTTGATGAAATATTTTAAAATTTTAGAAGATTTCGCATTTTATAAATTCAATATAAATAAAACGTGGTGCTTCTAATACAATTCTAATCAACGGTAATAGTATAAATTATTATTAAGAAAGCACTAAGTGTTAAAATAAAGCAACTGAAGGAGCAAAACGGATCAAATTCGTAAGCTTTTTATGGAAGAACTAATAAAACATAAGCATTCTTCAAGATTGGTATTTATTCGCTAGATTCTATAGCACCTAAATCTACGATTTACGCAGTATAAGACGTACCTGTATAATATATTTTACCTATTGTATAAGCTATAGCAAAGGTGTATATATGGGCGGTATTTTTCCCAGAAAGGATATACATTCCAATCGTTTTGTGTGGCAGAAAAGAAATTACCTGAGGCTTAAAATCGGTCCAAATTTTGCCGCAAATAGAAAAAATAGAAACAGAAATTTTAATATACCTGTTCTAGACAGATGAAAGATAAGTACAGCTTAATAACGTAATAAACCAATTTAGCGGTGAAAATACAAAATTGTCGTCATAAATAAAACTGAATAAAATTGTCGCGTCAGATTTAAATGTTATTTACATGTGCGATTTTGTTTTGTCTACGACAAAAACTAAGCATATTATTTCGATAAACCTATTTATAATTAAGAACAATAAATAAAGCCGAATAACAAAAACAATATTTGTATATCTGTCAATCAAAGTCAATCTCAAATTCGTTCGTAAACATAGAATCGCTAATTTTTTTTACTTAAAAAAATATATAATTTGTGCAGTTTGTTTATTTACATTTTAAATTTCGGTTCAAGCGGTCACCAGGTATACACGTTCTACTTGTATTGATAAAATATATACACGAAAGTTTATAAAGTGGTACATGAAGCACCTAATATCGATTTCGTAGTTTAAATTTAAACGGCACAATTTAGTTACATGATCGTAAAATTAATTACGGATACATCCAGAAGAGACTAACGAATTTTGAAAGCAAATTGACAAATTCTCACAATGGAAACATGTAAAACACGAATATTTTCCATTAATTCGGAAGAAGGCAGCAAAATATCGGTACTAGCGAATCGTTGAAAAATTATATTTAAATTGATAGCAACTAGGTAATTAAAATTTGTTACTATGTTGTCTCTCAGTTAAATACGAATGGCGATTGAACCATGACCATAAGAAGCGGCGTAAAACGCTAGACAATATTTTACAAAATTATTTTATCGATCTAATCACGGAATTGCTTAGATTACAATACTATTACACACACACAAAAAAAATACAACGCGGATGCTTAAATATTGAATAGTTTCACAATGTCAAAGTTTCGATGATACCTGCACATTTAACTGAAGCAATTTCAAGCAAAAAAAATAAAAATTACGTGACGATCGATATATTCAATTTTCACTATATTGTCGATTAATAAACGCACACTTCAAACGTATTGCCTTTACCCAAAGCGATGAAAAAAGCATGTATAAAAATTACGTTTACGGCGTGTATACAAACAGAATAATGCATACTACACAGACCCAACAAGCACCCAGTACACATTCAGCGATAACATTATTTTTTGAATAAATAATTTACCCTGAATTTCCATTCGATTGAGTTCCATCTATTCACACGCTGATCTTTGACACCCTCACCCTAAAATCATGTTTACGGTCATTTAATTGCAAGTGCGCAAAAAAAAAGTCGTCTCGAAATAAATGCTACATTATCATAAATAGCTTACGAAGGTGGTTGATGTTTCTCGAATTACCGTTTGAGATTGAAATATACGAAATCTATATACATACACAGTTTAGACGTAAAGCGATAGGAAAGACACCTTGTTTTAGAAGCGGAGCGATAGCAATTATTGGTTAAAATTAAATAAACTAGCTGGTTTTTTTGAGAAAAAAAAAAAAGAAAACATACTTTTGCAGCACATACCTTGTCCTTCTTGTCTTGACGAGCATAAGGGAAACATGGAATGACGGCCGTTACGCGACTCGACGAGGCTATTTTGCACGCGTTGATCATAATCAACAATTCCATCAGATTATCATTAATCTCGCCGCTGCCGGACTGTACAATATAGACATCTTCGCCGCGAACCGATTCGCCAATTTCCACGCTACGACAACAATATAATCACGTGAAATCCATCGTACAAATTAAACGTACACGGTATCAACAGTCATCCATTTTCTAACCAAAAAAAAATACTATGCACACGGCCGACTTTCAATTACATACCACGTTTCCAAATTGCTGAATTTCTTCGTGACGACCTTGCCAAGATCTATACCGAGACGGTCCACGATCCGCTGCGCCAGATCCGGATGCGAACTGCCGCTGAAGACCTTTATATTCGGCATTCTGCTGTGTAGTATCACACGGGGCTCCTCTAAATTTGCCCGCTCCAAACTCTTCGCACGCACCGGACGCGACGATAAGACGGGCATCACTGCAATAAACGGTCCAATCAGAACATGAGGAATGTCCCCCCAACTCTGACGTGCGACGTCAATATATGTCAGTCAATATGCGTGCGTACAAGAAATTTATTTTTATATTCGAATTAAAGCGGTTTTAGTTAAATAATTACTTACTACTATAATACTATAAAATATTAATGTTATAATTAGATGAAGATACATTTATTACGAATACTAGTTCAATAAAAATTACCCTGATAAAGGGTGAAAATAAAGTTGTTCTGGTTGCATACATGAACGAAATGAAAATTCCTCCTTATTTATATTTATTTACTACTCGCATTTACCTTAAAGAACAACAGTAAGACGAAATAATAATTCCTCGAAATAAATATGTATAATTACGAACTTAATTGTTTAAAGGAAAATGAAGGAAGACCGTTTAATAAAATTTTAGCGAAAAATGTCACTCATTTTACTATCACTGTCCTTGTCTGTTCAATTCGCTATTTACAAAATTCAACATTTTTACATCACTTCATTTCGCAAAAACCCCATTAAAAAGACGTGCTCGAAACAATTAAGAGGGAAATCCGCGTACGTAAACATTAGAAAGAAATAATATTATGAACAGGTGGTAAATTAGCGAGATATAATGACGAATATAGCTGCACAAAGGATTCGTAGGGAATTCAAAGAGGTTATCAAAAGTGAAGAGGTGAGTTGCTTTCTGTGAAAATGTTTGTTGTGTTTTCGTTATGTCATAAAAAGGGTACTATCGTGAGGTGGTTTATCGCAATACACTCACCTGTCTCGTCCTCGTCCATTATTGAGGCGGTCGCGCTGTAACTGATAATTTTTCGTAAGGGTTGAAATATCGATTAAAAATGTTCGTGCCGTGCACGTTTGTTACAGAAAAAAAAGGTTATCACTAACCATTGTCCGCAGCCCTCTTTGTAATATAATCTAATGAAAATATCCATCGCTAATTTACGATAGCATTTTTATAACTTTATTGCAGGTAGCGAAATGCGCTATCAAATTGGAATTGGTAAATGACAGTTTTACGGAGCTTAAGGGTGAGATTGCCGGCCCTCCAGACACCCCGTACGAGGGTGGTAACTTTATATTAGAAATCAAAGTGCCCGAGACGTATCCATTTAATCCACCGAAGGTACGCTAGTGATATGTCGATTTTTCAATGCCATTAAAAAGTGGCTATAATTAAATGTGTATTTATATCAATTTCAGGTTCGATTTATAACGAAAATATGGCATCCGAATATATCGTCCGTTACGGGAGCGATTTGTTTAGATATATTGAAAGACCAATGGTAACATTTCAAGGTTTATACTCGGACGTTGCACTTTTATTGATATTGTTTTTTTTTGTAGGGCTGCTGCAATGACGCTGCGAACTGTTCTGTTATCCCTACAAGCTTTACTATCAGCTGCAGAACCAGATGATCCACAAGATGCCGTTGTAGCTAAACAATTTAAAGACAATTTAGAAATGTTCAAATTAACCGCTAGCCATTGGACGAACGCTTATGCTGGCGGTGAGTCATATATCAAATCAAACGTATTCTTCGGATAGTGTGGCATATTGAACAAAAGTGTCTATTTAGGTCCAAAAGTGAATACAGATTTCAATTTCAAGATCCAGAAGTTGGAGGAGATGGGCATAAACGATCACGAAGCCAGGGTTGCCTTATCTTCGTATAACTGGGACATGGAACGAGCGACGGAAGTATTATTTAGTTAGTGAATGTTTTAATCCGATTGAAACACGCTCTTTTAAATAATTTTTTTGTCGAGGACGAATCATTGCCTTCAGGGACACTTTCTTTCACATATATTAGATATTAAACGAACGATAAATCTTGAAATTTGTACATACACCGAATATCCCGTATATTGCGATTTACATAAATAAAAAGACACGATGTTCCCCGTTTTATTGCGAGTTTTGCAAATTGCAACTTTTTTGTATATAATCGTACTGTTTTAATTAAAATATTCGGATATCAAGATATATGTAATTATTGCGTAGCACTATTAAATAATCGCGTCATTTATATATTTGGTTCGAATTAAATTTTAAGATGCTCTGGATTATTGTCCTTTGCACTCTTATTCTATACTGTAATGTGTGCGATTGAAATTGATAAACCCATAATTTACAGGAAACTACAAAACACTGTCATTTTTTCATATATATATTTTTTAATTCTCTAGGTATTACGTCTTATCACTTTTTTAGCACACGTTATTAGAATTGTTCATATGATTTTGAAATCTTATCTTCTTATAAAGCTTTTCAAATTATCTATTTTTTCTATCTTGGCATTTCGAACATGACACACAAGCAACATTGCATTTATCTCAATTTTCCAGCAAAAATATTTCCTCTGCAAATTCCATAAACCACATTTACAGTAATAATGTCGATCGGTCTCGTATATTTATTGAATTTGTACAAAAAATAATACCTTTAAGTCCAAATAAGCAAATTTAATTTTACTCACGACAATTATTTCATCGCCGATATTGTTATGAATATTAAATGTTGATATGGTAAACGCACATTGCATTTCTGTCTACATTTATAAATTCTAATTGATTTGTAAAATGGTACACTCTACCCCAACGAAAATAAAAGGAATGTTTCTAGGAAAATGTATTTTTTTTTTATAAACCAACATCATCTTAGTAGTTTTATTTACATATCACTTAATTGAATCTATTAGGCATCATTTTTAATAAATCCGCGATTTATGTATTCCAAAACTCGAATAGACTGTAATGAATAAAATTTTCAATATTTTTTAGACAACTATTTATAATTTATCTTAAATAAAAATACTTCACGTACACACAAACGCAATTTACAACGTATGTTGGTACGGCGCAGGCGTTGGCACGCTCATTAACGGCGAATTTAAGTCAATATCCATTTCCACAGGAATGACCGGCTCCTGTTGAGCGGCTATTTTCTCTTGCAGCGCCTGATATAATGCGTGGCATTTTTCGCTATTTTGATGCGTTGGTTGTAACGCTTTCATTAAAGTATTCAATCGATTCGCTGGTAATTTGGGATAAATATACCATAGTAATTTTAATATATGTCTAGAGACATTGTCCTTCACTATGCCAGCAAAGAAAAATTCGTCAAACAGTCCTGTGCCGAAATCGGCTGTCGTAAATTCTTCAGGCACGTGAATTAACGCCCCAACCTACAGTAATTTATTCATTTAGGTAACAATATTAAATAGTTGCTTATTAATACAATAATAATAGTCGCCTAAATAACGTATATGAAGAAAAAAATTGAAAACTAAATTCGCCTTTTCAGTAACATAATTGAAGATGGGAGCTTATCCTTCGAAATGGGCATTTAGTATATAAATGCTGTTTAAAAAAAATATATATATTCTAAAGATATTATTTAACGTCGCAACGACTATTTGGAATGTTGAATAGCATTGTTATTGAATTGAATTAAAAGATAAATGATCATGTATAAATATAAATATATATCTTACTAAAGAATGTAGGAATGGATCTTCCGAAGCACGTTCCTCTTTACAATTGGCCAATACTGTTAGTATTCGGAGAAGTCCGACCCTGTCTTTATGCCTTGCTACATGTAATGTGTAATACATAGCTAAAATGCTAGCGACGGAACTTTCCTAAAAGAAAAATCGTTTATTTGATATTAAAGAACGCTGCATTTTTTATTTAAACAAAAATATGTCGTAATCTGTAAATTTTATTTTATATATAGCAGACGCGAATGAAAAGAATTAAAGAGAATAATATACATGTGGACATTCAGGGAAAATAAATAGATATGTTGTGGTTAGCTGAATAGCTGTTTTAAAAGAAAGCGAGCAAAATGACTATACAATATGAGTATAAATGTAAGTAAAACGAAAGTGAGAAGATAAAAAAAGAAGATAATAAAATAGATGATCAAAATCTCCAACTTTTGTGACAAATTACTCTATTCTCACTTGAATAAATGCTTCTACCGCCCCCGGCAAGGGTCCGCTATGTTCTATGGTTGTTATAGCAGCCTCCCGTTCATCCGGCGGCAATTTCGTAGTTAATAACCGCACCTGATCGTCGACCATCAGCGACATTAATGCTGGTATGAACTTTGTTACCACTTGGTTGTCTAGCTTCGGTTCTTTAAAGTCCTGCGAGTCAATCATGACCCAAGCACTGAGCCCTAGGGCCAACATGCGTAGAAGTAGGATGAGAATAGTGTTGTCCTGAAACAGGTGAGAAATCCACTAAATTGAAATGCAACGGTAATTGTATTTTTTTGTCGGGGTTGTGTAAATGGGGTTAATTTTACATGTGGTATATTACAATGCGTGCTTAATGGTCTTTTATTCATCTTTGTTTTCACACAATTCCATGAAATCATCAAAATTTCTCGAACATTCTGAAAATCGCTTTGTATTGTATAAAAAATTACAAACAAAAGGTTTGAATCACAATAATTCATTAATTGATTTAGCCCTCACTGTGATATTCCATAACATGGAAAATAAAAGACGGTTACTTTGTTTTTAATAAATTAAATTTAAAATATATTAATAAAAATAAATATAATATAATAAATTAAAAACAAAGTAACCGTCTTTTATTTTTCACAATAAATCTTCAATTTTAAACATAATTTGAAATCTGACGCGTAAATTCATTTCGGTGAAAAGATCATTACGTTTCTTACCCTTGGTATACCCTCATTATTAATCAGATGTTGCAAGATCTTCACTGCGGACGTTGCTAGGAAGTTAATCGCATAGGGATCACACAACGTCATACTGAGATCGCCCAGTACCTGCTCCTGTCCCTTCTTCACCGTGTCGAGGAACCCTTGCAGTTCCCTCGACCGCTTTATATCGACATTCTTCTCCCTGATGCAAGCGTCCAGGCACCAGGTGAACTTGTGGCAAGGATCGACACTGATGATATCCTGCACCTCGAGGTCGTGCAGGGCCATGAGCAGTTCGGCGCGGAGCGTGCAATAGTGGACGTTACGTGTGCGCAGGAAGAGCGTGCGGAGGAATTGCAGGACCATATCGTATAGTTTCACGCTGTTGCCGATCATGTGCGCGAGCTTCTGTACCACTTCCCCTTGCCTGCGCACCTTCGGCGAAGGTCCAAAAAATTGCGTCGATATATTCTGATGATCGAATAATATATTCTCCTTTTCCGTAATGTACTGGCTCAATAATGGCGACACTTCGTCACCGAATAAACTCTGATTATCTTTCCAAATCTGTCGTTTCACCTCTGTATCCGTATCATTATACAAGTCTCTATCTCGTACAAGCACCTTCAAATATTGGTCATCGATATCATCCGTATTCCGCAGAATGCACATAACAATCGGACGAAGCGCCTTCACTTTAACGACAGGGAAACTTTTGACTAGAAGTTCTTCGACTTTCTTGTTGCGATTCTTCCCGTGCTTCTGGCCGATTTCATTTACATGCGCGATGAGCTTCTCCCGCAGTTCTTCCACCACGGACGTGTGAAAGTCTAACCGTCGTACGCCGTGGAGATCCAAGAGTGGTAACATTGGTCGTAAAGAGGGAAGTAGAATGCCATTAGATAACTAAAGAAAGTTGTTTCGTTTACTTAAGGTTATAGAATATTTTAAATTTACCTGAAATTGTTCAATAGCTTTTAAAGGATCCGTACAACTAAGTAGAGCATGCTGTAAGTAAGTAGGCCCATTAACGTTAACCGCTTCTAATGGAAAGTCTGTTTTCGATGTGGAAGACATGGTGCTTTATGCGCTACTACAGTTTACCTACGCTAAAGCTCTACCCGCACTTTATTTATTGGAGTTTGGTTAATACAAACGATATATATAATCTATAATTAATTAGTATTTGTTTGTAAACAATAACCCGTTATCATATTGTTATAGTCACAGATGACTTAACTACATGCGCATATGTGACACTTTAGTCATTGGGAAGTTTTGCCTTCTGTTTTAATGATAGAATAAAAAATATATTTTCAATAAATATAGGTATATGAATATATTCGTGGGCCGATGGTATTTTTAAAATGATTTTTGCCCCATTAAGTTGTAATTAATTATGATATTGAGGAATTATAATTTTAACAAATTTTTGGCTTTACCCCTACCCGTTTCAGCGTACCGTCATTCATAGTCATTTCAGCGTAGAGAATGTCAGTCATAGTCATTTTCTGCAGTATACAGAATGATAGAAGCTTGATTGTGTTGAAACTGAAACCTATGAAATTAATTGTTCTAAGGAATGGTGTTGTGAGAAGTAAATCTCAACGTTTTAAAGAATCGAAGCTTCGCGTGCCCGGTTAATAACATCCAGCTACAATGTGAAGGGAATAATTCGCGCGAACAGACAATGCAATTAGTGTAAATGAATGAGTATTGATTACAAGATAGGTTATGTTTCCAACTTTCATTGGCATCCTAGGTGTGTGTAATTGTAGTTATTTGTTGTTATTATTTTCGCGGCGCTTTGTGCTATTGCCTCGCAGCTGCAGTGCAAAGCGTCGTCGATTTATCGAGCACTGTTGAATATAGTGAATTCAATGATTGGCGTTTAAGTGGCTCGGTGTTGTGCGCTTCAGTGTGTTTTCACTATTTTGTTGCAGATATTCAGTCATGGTGGGAGGTACCCAGTATCGCGCACTTCTGTTCGTTATTTCGTAGCGCATTTAATCTGTTGGATTTCGATATCGAGGTACGGCTAGGTAGTCTAAATTCTAGACCGCTCTATGTTACCTATTTGTTGTATTGTAGGATCTAGAAGAGGCTCTACTAGCTGACGGAACCGAAGACAACTCCTGGCTGCAGGTGCTTATCGTGCGATTGTTGAGCGGCTGTCTGCCGAACAATGAGATCTCCACGTTCAATTATCAGATGTTTTTGAGGCGTCTATTCCGGCAAAAGTGTCAGGAATACGAACTGCTCCATAATCCGTTTAATACAGACATCGATTTTCAACTGCTTCCTTTACGGACGAAAGTTGATATATTGCAAGCTCTGTGCGACTTCCGGTTGGGTAAATTTAGATTGTAAAATTAGTGACTGCAGAGTTACATCCTTTAAAAATGCTCTGACCCAAATCGAGCGGTTGTTGCGATTTTTTTTGCACGTAATTAGCCATTTTTACGGCCTAAGTCGCTCGTATTTCACTTAGCATTATTTTATCGATTTTATACAACGAACTATGCAATAAATGAACATGATAATGTTCATAGAAATAAAAGTTATTAGTTTAAATGAATAAATCAAAATATTTATGTATAAATAAGTACTAAATAATGCTAGTTATTTGTCACGGCAACTATCTACGTTTTAGTCGCAATTTATAGTTTACAATCGTCACAAATTCTAATCATTACTCATAGCTTTTTATGCACTTTGATTGAATTGTAGTTTAGCATGGATATTTTACAGTTATTGAAAAATAATAAAGTATTATTAAGCTTTTCAACAGTGCAAAGAAATTTTTAATATATTATATCTTCCAGTATTACTATATTATATATAAAAAACAAGAAACATAACAAACATTAAATAGTCGTAAAAAGAGCAGTCGCAACCTTTCAAAATCAAAATTGTTGTAATTTTTTAATATTCTCTGTGATTTTGATAATTTAGTATCAAATTAATGTATAGCATTCGATTTAGTTAATTAACAATATAGATTAAATGAGATCCTCACAGGATGCAACTGCTTACAGACTCTGAAGATGTCCTAGACCTCCTGAAGAACCTCGAAGCAGATAGTCTTCGTGTCGAGCCGCTCGGCTACGATTCGAACAACTCTGCTTATTGGTACTTCTATGGTACGCGTTTGTACCGCGAGGATTTCGCTAAGGGCACCTCAGCTAAGCATCTGGGCGCTAGTATCAATCTAAACGCTAAGAAACCGGCCAAACCGTCCGTCTGGCAGGTGATTTGTTTCACTGAAGAGGACTGGTTCCAGTTGGCAAAAAAACTCAACAAGAGCAAGGCACGACTGGACCGTCAGCTGCACTCTACAATTAGTGAAAACTTCCTGCCGGAGTTGGCTAGGCTGTTCAAAGAGAAGGAACGGCTTAAGCGAAATCGCTTGTTCGATAACTTCCCGAGAAGATCGAGTAGGATCAAAGAACAGGTATTGCGTTTGTTATTGCTGTTGGTATAAACAGAGGTGTAAAGAAACGAATGATATTCTTACAATGATCAGAAATCCAACTTTAATAAGTCATAAAAGTGCACTTTAGTTTCACATAAAATGAGCTATTCCTCTTTAAATATAAGAAATTTCCATAATGAAATAGTTAAAATAGTGATTATTCTTTTATTTCCATGAGAGTACATTGTTTATTTACATCTCGCAGATATTGCTCTTAAAAGTTGAAATTACGTTTATTTATATTGTTCTTAAACTGTTGATTGTTGTTTTAGTTGTTGAATGATAATTTTTGAAGATAATTATTTTACAAAATTATTCTTATGTTTAGGGTAAATCGGAGTAAATTTTTCTAAAATTATAGCAGCTGTAGAGAAATTCCAAGAAATATGAAGAAGATTTTTAAATTTGGGTATGTTATTTTATTTTAGTTTCGGTAAAATTGGCAAATAAAAATTTCTACTCTGGTTTACAGTTGTTTTCCCTAAAACTTATTGTAAATAAATTAAATTGCATAAAAAAAAAGTTGTTTACGCTTTTATTATAATCACACAAGGATTTAAATTTCTCCAAATATCTGTAAGGGGATACTTTTGGTTGGGTATACGTATTTTCTTTTTCGTGTTTAATATTTTTTTCTTTATTAAAAAAACTTCTAGAGTTTTAAACGATTGAACATTTACTATAATAAATGTTCCATGTAGTGTAAATTATTCTTATCTTTTGTCGTTTATATAAAAAAAATATTGTATCATATTTCTACTGCATTATCACGCATATTGCATTCTGCACTTTTATTTTGATTTAGTCTTAGCTACAGTCTTAGTGAAGCCTGATTATTCATGTTACACATAATACGGAAGATATACAACGAAAATAATATAAAATAAATTGTTTCCAAGACTCGATAGTTTAAAATAAAAACAATCCATTTCATTTCAATAAAAAAAAATCAGATTTAATATTCCATTATGTATTATAATTTTTTTAAGTCTTAAAAAGGCTTTTAAAAAGAACCTTGTTCTACATCTTCCGTATTCATTTAGGGCTAAAATACGATTTCACTCAAACTAATATGCTAAATACCGGCCATATCTTAATTAGGAAGACCACGACAATGAAGTAGCCTCCCCATCCGCAGCTCAGCCACCCCTAACATTATCAGACTCTAGCACCCTTAAACCAACAATCCCCAAGTCCTCGATAACCTCAGACGACGAAACTAATCACGAACAACACTTAGTTCAAATCCGACGAAGGGAGGAAAGTTACCTACGCAGGGAGAAATTACGACAAGAACAAGCTCGGAAAGAACTAGGTGGTAACAGTAACCTCTCGCTTGATCAAGTAGACGAAGAAGTACAATTTCAAACAAGCCGTAGTGAAGACACTTACTCGAGGAGAAAAAAAAATAGACAAGAAGCTGAGGATTTGGCTAGTAATGTATCCTCGATTAGGCGAGAAGTTGACGTAGAGGACGAACTGATCGATTTGGACAGTGGTGACAAACAGGATTCTGGTGACGTCCGTAGAGTGAAAGTTCAGCGTCAGAAGAGAAGGTATGCTGAGGACAGCATGGCCAAGGCCAGAGATAAACAACAGCAGCAGAGAGAAAAAGAGGGGAGTAAAGGGACCAAAGGGAGTGGTAGGGATAAATGTGGTAGTGGGGGCAGGGGTGGTAGGAGCAGCAGGAGGGAGCGGGTCCATCAGAGGGGGGAGAACAGTGATGGAGGCGAGAGCGATGATGGACGAGGCAAGTTCATTTAATTGTTTAGTCAAACTAAGCTAAAATTAATATTAGACGAAATTAGAGAATTCATTTAGTCTGGTATTAAAATATTTTTTTAATTTTTACTACATTTTAATAAAATATTTAAACTTTATTAAAAACTTGTCGATATAAGCAACCATGTGTCAAGGGGTTAAAATTACCTTACATATATAAATATAAATCAATCGTTCAATCGATCATTAAATTATTAAAATGATCGTAGACTAAAAAGCATAAAATAATTTATAGTAAAAATATTTTTTTAAAATAAGCTTTAATTAAAATGTACTAAAAAAATAAAATAGATGTCACCCTAACTAACAAGTGAAGTTAAATAAAAGCTTTAAAAAAAAATGTTTATTAACAAATAGCCATATAATAATTTAGTAGATTACCAGCAAATTAATATTATTTTATAGTCATAACTATATTTATAGCTATAAAACCATACAAGCTTATTGACTATATTTATTGTAAGCTTCAATAATTTTTATAATGTATTTCTGACAAATTTTCTATTTTTCCATGTACTGTATTTTCTGTGCAATTTAGAAATAAATGAATTCTTATTCATAATAATTAATAGCCGCTTTCTCCACGCCAGAGTCTCGCAGTACAAAAAACACCGATTCTACCGCCAAATCATCGCGGAGCAGCCGATCGAATAAAGATCGCGACAAACGCGACAAGTCTCGCGATAAGTTGGATAAATCGCGTGAGAAATTATCGCGCCGTGACAAGTCCTCTCAGGATAGGAGCCGTAAAGATAAGGAGAGTAAAGATGACAGGGGCCACAAGTCAGATAAAAATGACAAACGTGAGGAGAGGAGCCGTAGGTCTGACGACAAGAGCGGATCTAAGAAGTCGGGCAAGCACAAGTCAGCGAATGCGGCAGCTTCCGATGCACCAACGATTCCTTCCGTTGGCCGACAGACTAATAATTCGCTGGCGTCTGCAACGGGACAGATTGTTATTCAGTCCGTTTCGAATCCGTTGCGTAAGAAGCTAAAGACGTCTCAAGTGTAAGTGAAATATGTTTTTAAATTGAATGTATTTTGTGAAATGTATTAGCAAAATATTAATGGGAGTAAATATTATTTCAGATTTGAAATGCTTTTCCACCAATTGCATGCTATTTAAATATTATCAATTCTTTTTATCAACAGTAAAAATGATTGAGATTTAAGATGCCGCGCTACTGTACGAATTATCTTATATAATTATGGTGTTAGACTTACAATAAAGCTATAAATTAGAGAAAATTGTCGGCTTTTCTTTATCTGCATGTTACCTTAATAAATCCTAAATCAATTTAAAAAAAAACTTCTATTTTTATTATGTGTTGTTTTTGTACTATTTGTATTTATTGTTTTATTAATTATTTTAACAGTTTTAGTCAAACGGATGAAGATCTGCAAGTTGGTATGCATAAAATATTGGACTATATCAAGGACCACGAAGATGCTTGGCCGTTTGTTGATCCGGTGGAAGAAGAATATGCTCCTAACTATTATTCAATAATTAGAAGACCCATGGATCTCCAAAGAATGGAAGAAAGACTCGATAATGGATCTTATACAAACTTTTCCAAATTTCAAGGCGATTTTCAACTAATAGTCAATAATTGTCGACTTTATAATGGAGTTGATAATGGTAATATTTAACTACTTTTCCAATTTCACAGTTTCATCGTTGAAAATGTTTTTATTTTCTATTTTTAGAATATACGGAAATGGTTGATAACTTATTAAATGCTTTCGAACGAGCTACAGAACGATATTTAGATCAAATAACATCTTCAGACGATGAAATAGCAGTGGAATATCGAGAAGATCGAGGTAAAAAATCCAAAGGACATAAGAGAAAATATCGGGACCGTTTGCCTTCTCCAATACCTGCCAAAAGAAAACCGACGTTAGCGGCTCAAACTGATAAGAAAAAAGATTCATATTCGGACAGTGATGATGAGTTCGATGAGGAAAAGGCGAAGAAAATTGTAACTGCTCTTCGCGAAAAGAAACATAAGAAAAAAAGTAAAGTTGACGTTGAAAATGAGATGGAAGACGAGGTTGTGGTTAAGAAGACCAAGAAGAATGATGAAAATAAAAAGAATAAACGAACAGAGGAAGATATAAAAGTGAAGAAAAATAAGAAAACCAGCGATGAAGAAGTTGGTCCGAAAAAGAATAAACTAAAAGAGCGATTTGAAGATGAGCCTGTGATTACAAAAAAACGTTTAAAAGTTGAAGAGGAACCAATTAAGTCTAGTAAAAAACATTCAAAATCTAGTAAAAACGATAAGCTCAACAAAAAGGAGACCGAAAACACGACAAAAAATGACAATAAAAAGCACCACAAGAAGGTGAAAGACTCACCAACTGAAAATGGCAAACGCAAAAAGCAGCTGAGCGACGTAACCCATAAAGCAGAAAATGTAATACCCGATAAAGAAGTGCGTGAGAAAAAGAAACCGGGTCGTAAACCCAAGAATAAAACTAGCCCAGCAGTAGTTTCAACAAAAATCAATAAAAATCGGGACAAATGGAACAATAGTCCTAAACGCAGTTCATTTTCTAATTCCCCAGATAGTTACAGACATTTATTCTCCACCCCGAAACAGGATAAGAAAGATAAAGACGCATTTGCTTTTTCCAGTGACGAGGATTCGCTTAAAATAAAGAAAAACGCTAAATTTATCGGCGGTAGTAAAAAGGAGAATAATAAAGACATTTTGGTCGATACCAAATTCGATAAAAAATCATCGTTAATATTCGGCGATAAAAATAAGATCGCGCTAAAAGATTCGCCGGTGAAACACAAAGATAAACACAACAAACTGCGGGAGACGATAGAAATGTTAAAGGCGAAAAATGATATTAAAACTCCGTACGATTTTGACAGCGATAAAACGAAAGAAAATATCGTGGAGAATATAAAAAAGACATCTGATAAAAAATCGAAAATAAACAGCAAGATTTCGTCATCGAACAACATCGTTAAAGATCAACATAATAAAAAGTTAGATTTTGACGATGATCGTTCGACAGATTCTTTGTCTAGCAAGAATAATACGTCTTCTAAAAAGACCACCACGTTCCATACGAAGAGTAACGATACCATAGACGCTTTAGCTTTGGCCACAGAACAGACATTGAAGGATATTAATAAGTGGCTGGATGACACGCCCAAGTTTCCTGACTTTAGCTCGAACAGCAATTCACCGTCGCATTTTGCTAATCTGGATGATTTTGATAGTAAGTTCGAGGAGAAGAAGGTAAAGGAAGTGAAAGAAGAGAGGAAAGAAAAGCTGGCTGCCCCATTGTTGGCACCGCCGCCCAAACCGGAACCGGTGCCGACCAAAAAAGAATTGGCGTTGGCTGCAAAATTGGAGATGCAAAAGAAAAAGGTGAGGAATTCTTTCAATTTCAATTCAATACATCAAGCTACTTAATGCTTTAAAGTTTAAGTTATGGTATTTGGGTGATATTCTATACTAATAATATGAATAATATAAAAAATATATAAAAAAATATATATATATATTATAAGTACGAAAAACATGAGTATTAAACTATTAAATTTATATATCTGTTTTTTGTGTTTTTTAATTAGCGCTTAATATTAGTAATTTGTAATTTTGAATGTGGTCATTATATGACGATGTGGTCATTACATGATCTTCATTTACGAACAGACTACAGCGGAATTGTGACTTGTTTTTCCAGGCTGCTGCTGCGAAAGAAAAAGTGCCTAAGAAGCGCGAAGTTCAACGAACTATCGACCGTTTGCAGCCCGGCAAGAGTAAAGGGAATCTCATTACGAACATACCAACCACAAATAAACCCGCCGACGAACTATTTCACCCCTTCACCAAAAAGGACACGAAGAATTCTCTTATCGTTAAAACAGACGATAGTGCTCCGAAGTTGTCTTTAGGGTCTGTCTTGGATAGCTTCGGAAAACACCGGTGATTATAATCCCTCGAATTTAATATAAAAATAATATTCGCTCCCGAATAATTTCATTTTCTGATAAAGACATACATTCTGTGTAAATAGTGATTCATATTTCGAGCTGTAACAATTTCCTTCTTAGGTTTATTGATGATCCGAAGAAGGAAGGTGAAGATGAAGAAGAGACGGAAAAGAAGATGGACAATTCGAAGGACGGTGCATTGACCAAAGATGCTGTGGCAAATAAAGCGGTTGGAAAAGATGAATTGGCGAAGAAGCAAGATGCTGTTAAAGAGGAAACGAAGAAGGTGGAGAGTAAGGTGGTAGATGATGGGCCGATTGGACATAGCCCGGGAAAAGCCACGCCGAACTTAAGTGCGTGGTTTAAAGCATTTGGGGCACCTAAGGTAAGATTAATTATATGTTAACGAATGAACTTAATCACTTAATTGGTTTAGATAATGGTATTTGAATTTGTATGAACAATATAAGGCTATTATGGTTTGGTTCAAATGTATTTTTCATGAATTTTGTTTTCTGAAATACGAAATTTTCAAATAATGCACCAAAATAAAAATACGAACTTACTTTTTAAAATCATCACTACTGTGTTAAATAATTGTATAAAGCATCAATCAAAAACCGTAACACAAAGCATTTAATAGCTAGATGTACATTTCGAAGGCTATGCCCCCATCTTCAGTAGCACAAGATAAAAAACAGAATACCTTAATATATTCATTTAAACATTTGTTCTAATTTAGTTTTACCGCCATATAAGCTATAAACTTTCTATATTTATATTAACTTACACGTATTTTAGAATAGATGTTAAGTTACAAGAAAATACATCGATCTTCATGGGCGAAAAATAAAGTACTGTTTGCCCTTAATACAAGAACAAAATCTCAATGGTACCTGAATAATCTTCATCTATAGCAAAGACCTTGTAAAAAAAAACTTTTAACTTTGGTGAATACCAATGGCACAGGTTCCAACGACACAGCAAATTCCACAGGTTCCAACGGCTCAGCAACCCTCCACCACAGACCCCTCTTCCACATCAACTACCAACAGTGCAACAACCACTAACGCCCTTTCCACCATCAAACCCAACCGCCAAATCGCTCCACCCGCCTCTCTCTCCCCCATCGGTCAAAGTATACTAGCTCCCGAGAGTCCAATAACCCCCCTCATCAACAATCCATTGCAACAACAACAACAGCATATGATGCTACAACAACTTTCGCAACAAGGTGGCGGCGATGGAAGTACACCCGGTCCTAGGACGAGGAAAATCAGCACTGGCAGCAGTGTATCAGAGCGCTCGTCTTTCAGCCAGGACATGGACTCGCCCAGAGTGGGTCTAGATGAGCGAGGGGGCGGTGGTTATCCGGCGCCGTATCCGTCGCCGCTGCATCAATCTCCAAGTGGTGAGTCAATGTTGGGTTTAGTCTGCTATTGTGTATTTTTATCATCCAATATGGAAGGTTAAGCGCACATTTTCAACAAGACGGAATTGGGCTATGCCCCCCATCTTCAGTAGCACAAGATAAAACTAAATAAAATATCTCTGTCACGAATTGTGATTGATATTTTATCAAATAGTATATCAATAAATATAAATTTATTATAATAATTATAATAGAACACTAATAGAAGATAATATTTTTCTTTTATTTATTTCGAGATTTTTTATCCCTTCAGCAAATGTTTTGTGGTACTCTACGGTTCTTTTCTAGGCGCGTCGCCATCTCTACAATCGCCTCGACCGGATGTCTCACCTCGTGCCGCAGCTTATCCTGCCTCGTTTAATGGACAAATCCGCGTCGGTTTTTACCAGGACACAGTCGTTTCGGCGAAAAGCAGCCCGGATAAAAGTTGCAGTCCGAGAGATCCACAGTCTCCGTACGCTCAGTATGGGGCAGAGCACGTGTACCCACCACCACAGGCGAATGGTGCAAGCGCCGTTGGAGGACAAGCTGGAGGTAAATAGAAGCTACGAATAAAATGTTTATTTCTCACCGTGTTTCGATTTATAGGATACTCGTACAACAACCCGTATTACAATCATCCCTCCAACACAACCCCCACACAGCAGTCCACGCACTCGCCCACGGCGCAACCGCCACACCCAACCACTTACTCTACCGCCCTGACGCCCACGCCGCCGTATAACAGTCACGACACATCAAATCATCCATCGCCGAGCAACATGCAACAGCAACAATCTCCGAATAATTACTACCCGAATCCAGGCAGCGTTGGCAGCGGCGGTACCACCAATCAAGGCGGGAAAGCCACGCCCACCGGAAGTAACTCGTCCCACGGCGGCACTCCGCAGCATTATAACACGGACAACAGTAATAGTCCGGCAACGCCGCAAGAGTTGGTGATTGGTAGTGCCCCTGGTACACCGCAGAGTGGCATGAGCGGTGGCGGGATGAGCCATCAACAGCTGGCAGGGAGTATGGTGCAAGAGGGATACGGGATAGGCGCTGGAGGACAGGGGGGGAATATGCAGCAAGGAGGTGCGTTATATTTGGATTTTTTGAGAAAGAACTCGTTATTTTTTTTTTTTTATATAAATTTGTGTAGATAATTCTCCGTATGGTGGAAGGGACACGAATTCGTCCTCCGGCGGCAGTCAGAGGATAGTGGACGAGTTCAGTCAGGAACCGACTGATATGGTGTTGGAACAAAGCAGCAAATCCGACGGAGGGGATAGCGGAAGTAGAGGCGGTGCGATTGGTGGAGCGGCTGACATGGAAATTGAAACATACCACAGTCAAAGTCAAGGACAACATAGTCCTGCCATGAAAGTATGATAAAAATAAGAATATATATATATATAAAAAGCTAGAAGATGGAAGGAGTATCTTGAAGATTTATATAAAGGTAGGCAGGACATGGAGGAGCTAGAAAATGTGGAACAGATAGATGAGGATGACTTAGGTCCTAGCATACTTAGGTCAGAGTTTCATAGAGCATTAAATGATTTACGGAATAACAAAGCAGCGGGGATTGATATGATACCAGCCGAATTAATAAAACACGCAGGGGAAAAAATGCAGGAGCGATTATACAGGTTAGTTTGTAAAATATATGAGAAGGGAGAAGTACCACAGGATTTTCAGCGTAGTAGAATAGTAACAATGCCGAAGAAAATAGGAGCTAATTTGTGTGAGAACTATAGGACCATTAGCCTACTATCACATGCATCGAAGATATTGTTAAAGATTATTTATAGGAGATTAGAAAATAAAGTAGAGGAAAGGCTAGGAGAAGATCAGTTTGGTTTTAGGAAAAACAGAGGGACGAGAGAGGCGATTCTAGCACTAAGAACGGTAGTAGAAAAAAGAAAGAGGGTAGGAAAGGTAACTTGCATAGCTTTTGTAGACTTAGAAAAGGCATTTGATAATGTAGATTGGGACATAATGTTTAGAATTTTAAAAGAAACGGGTATAGATTATAAGGATAGGAGAATAATTTTTAATTTATATAAACACCAAACTGCCTTAGTTAGAATTGAGGGGGAAGAAGAGGTAGCAAAAATAGGGAAGGGAGTTCGGCAGGGATGTACACTCTCACCGTTATTATTTAATCTATATATAGAAGATGCAATAAACAAAGTAAAAGAAGAGTATAGTGTAGGTGTGAATGTACAGGGAGAGAAAATATATATGCTGAGATTCGCCGACGATATAGCTATATTGGAAGAAAGCGAAAAGAATTTAGAAAGGGTATTGAATGGTATGCAGGCAGTATTGACTAGGGATTTTAACATGAAAATAAATGTAGGTAAAACTAAAGTGATGAGGTGTGACAAAAAGGAATGCAGTAGAAAAATGAGGATCTCAATAGGAGATAATAGAATCGAAGAAGTGTCAGATTTTTGTTATTTAGGCAGTAGAATCACAAAAGATAATCGAAGCAAGGTAGATATAAAGTGTAGGATAGCACAGGGTAGGAAGGCATTCGTAGAAAAAGAACAGATTTTAAGATCAAATATTGACTTGGGTATTAGAAAAAGATTACTGAAGGTATATGTTTGGAGTGTAGCACTGTACGGGTGTGAGGCGTGGACTATAGGAAAGGAAGAGAAGCGTAGATTAGAAGCACTTGAAATGTGGTGTTATAGGAGGATGATGAGGATTGGTTGGGAAGATAAAGTAACAAATGAAGCTGTACTAGAGTTAGTAGGGGAGAAGAGAAGTATCTGGAGAGTGTTACAGCGTAGGAGAGACAGATTAGTAGGGCATATCCTTAGACATGGGGGGATTATGCAATTGATCATAGAAGGTAGAGTGGAGGGAAAGAGAGGGGTAGGTAGGCCTAGATTGGAGTATGTGAGTCAGATAGTTGAAGACGTTGAGATGAATAGCTATAGGGAGATGAAGGGATTAGCTCAGGATAGATCGGCATGGCGTGCTGTTTCCAACCAATCTTTAGGATTGCGGACTCTTTAACTAATATATATATATTAGCCACATTAACTTTGCAACAGTTGTGTGGAAGCCGCAATACACCACTTATAATCATGGAAAAGAACTCGTATAGAAGAAATTTGTGATATATTTAACTTGGAAATTCGATATACCTACAACAATTATCTAGGTGCTTGTCAGCATTTCAAAATTACAACACTACAACTAAACCGAGATAAATCTGACCTTAGTTTTTTATATAAGCTATTAAATAATCTATTATCAAGTGAACCATTGTTAGAATCTATAAACTTCTATGTATCGTATTATTACAATTTGAGAAATCAACTTATATTTATCAACAAACAACGACGTAATAACATCAGGAAGTTGATTATATAGCGCAAGAGATGAGTATATTGGCGATTTCATACAATAAGTTTTGTTAGGTTTATTTAATCGATAGTTATACAATTATCAGCGATGTTTTTTTAAACTAATTGTAAAAAAAATAAAAAATTCGATGTTATTCTATTATTCTAGCGTTCATCGAAGCATAGTTCATCTGCACCATTAAACAACGACTTCCAATTGGATTCCCATAAACCGCCCAATGTGAATCCGTTTCGGCAGCATCAGCAACAACAGGACATGTCTAGTTTGTATCGACAGCCACAAGGCAGCGAACTACAGGAAAAACAACAACAGCAGCAGCAGAATGTCGCCATGTTCCCGGTGAAGAAACGAGCGTACAATGAGCAAATCCTCGATAATCAGCCTAATCAACAACAGCCTAATTACATGGATATAATGGTCAGACAACAGCTGCAGCTGGAGCAACCCGCGATGGTAAGTTAAGAAATAATGCGAAAATAGCAAATATGGGTGTTTTTATAAGCTTTTATTTAACTTCACTTGTTAGTTAGAGTGAAATCTTGTAAACTAATTTTGACCCCCTGACACACTGTTGCTTATCTCGACAAGTTTTTAATCAATCAATCACTGTCAATCGTCAATCAATCGATCGTTAATTTATTAAAATTCTCGAAGACTAAAAAGCATAAAATAATGTATAGTAATTTTTGTTGAAATAAGCATTTATTAAAATGTACTAAAAAGGAAAAAATAATTTTAATACCAGTCTAAATGACTGCTTTAAAAGAATTCCCATATATGACTAAAAATAAAAGCGTGGGGCGCAAAGTTTAGTTTATTTGTATTATTTAATTCTGAATATTAAAAGTTATGCAATAACTAATTGCTAAACTATAATAACTATAATAAACTATAATTTTTTACTATAAATAATTTTTTGCTATGTTTATTTTGCAGGTCAGTCCAAACTCTGTTAGTTCTCGAACCATTCCAACAAGTTCGGCGAAATACATAACGCAAAATATCCCAGACCCTCGAAACACCACTATCACCACCAGCTCCTCCACAGCACCAACCAAAGACAGTAACCACTTAACAACACCCAACGCCCCACCAACTGACCTCCAGTCACAACAGCAACAGCAGAACCCTGCGCTGCGCAGTCTAAACACGTACAACACGTACTACAGCAACTCATACCCGCTGAACATACCGTCCGCCACGAGACCCTCCTTCAATGAGGCACACCAACAGCAACGCGCCAAAATCGACATGAGCAAGTACACAAACATGGGCTATACCGGTTTGGATGTGGCCAGTGTGAACAGCTCGCAGGCAACGGGCGGTGGTGTCGCTTCGTTCACGCGTAGCACTCCCGTGCCACCGTATCCGTACCCGAAAACTAGTCAGCAAGAGCACTTTAGTTCGTCCGGTGTTGTCGGCTACAAGTCGATGTCCGTTTCTGCCGCCGGTACGGCCGTACAACAGCAGCAAGTGGGCAGTGTTGGTAGTTCGATTGTAGCGCCACAATACGGCGGTGTGCGGAGTGATGGTGTTAGTGCGGACATGAGTGTACCAAGGCCCACATATGGTGGCGTGGATCATTTGGATGTGGGCCTTGGCAGGAATTTGGCGACACTGTCGCAGATTGTAGATAGGTGAGTTCTTATTTGTTAGTTAAGTAGTCGTCAATCCTAAGGATTGGTTGGAAACAGCACGCTACGCCGATCTATCCTGAGCTAATTCCTTCATCTCCCTATAGCTATTCTTCCCACACACGTCTCCCACATACTCCAATCTAGGCCTATCTACCCCTTGCTTTTCCTCTACTTTACCTTCTATAACTAATTGCTCCATGTCAAGAATGTGACCTAATAGTATATCTATCCTGCGCTGTAATACTCCAAATACTTCTCTTCTCCCCTACTAACTCTAGTACGGCTTCATTTGTTACTTTATCTGCCCAACCAAAACAAATGAATGAAAGTAAACTCAATTTTGCCTGAAAATAATGAAAATGGCTTTAAAGTGAAATACAATAAACTCAATTTAAATTTCACGAGTTGCTATAAAAATCGTACGAATATTTGAGGTTCTTGACAATTGTACTATAAAATTTTAATAGATTAGCTTTTGAAATTAGATAAAATTTCAACGTGCGAAGAAATTGAAAAATTCATATTATTTTTGCATTCAAAATTATCGCTAATGTCAAGATAATTTGATCAATTTTACAATATATGTAGAAAAAAATTCAATATAGAAAATTATGAAAATATGATTCCCTATGTAAAGTTGTCGAATATTTCCAAACAAATACTTCATTTGAATTGTTAAAAATTTGTCACTTTAACTTTTGGGTAAAATTCCAATGTAGAAAAAATATTTCTTCCATAATTAACAAATAATGGAGCAAAAAAGAAATAAGTTGGAACTTTTCACTTTTCCAGGTATTTTTTAGCGTAGTTTAAATAAAAACATATATATATATATATGAATAATTTTTTCCAAATGTTCTTTTTATCCGTAACAACTGGCAACTCTAAACTTTGACTGCCCCAAAATTATCACACGTCAAACAATTAAAACATCGATTCTAGATATCCGGGCGACCTCACCACTGCATCCCCTCTCACCGTCACCAGTCACCCACACACGACGAACCCCTCCCATGGGGGTGGTGGCCCACCACCCGCGTCCTACTACAGCGACCCCAAGTCGTCGATGTTTAGCAAAGCGGTTGCCGCCACAGTCGCTGGTAGCCTCGCACCCGCGTTCATGGCCAATTCCATGGTGTACTCGCGGAATATCGCAGCCGCAGCCGCCGCGGCCGCCGCAGCTGCTGCGGAAGCGATATACGGTAGAGTACCGCCGCAGAGCTCCGTCGGGGATATGAGTGTACAAGGAGTTGTGCAGGGATCCGTTGCGGAGGTGGATAAGATGGGTCCCGGGGAAGTGGCGGTGCCGGTGGTGAAGAGGGGCAGGAAGAAAAAGACGAAAACTGGTGAGAACGGATGATAATAGTAATTATAAAATCGTTTTTTTTTTAAGTACATACATAATATAGT
Organism: Leptodirus hochenwartii; assembly: GCA_947310635.1. Classification (NCBI taxonomy): domain Eukaryota; kingdom Metazoa; phylum Arthropoda; class Insecta; order Coleoptera; family Leiodidae; genus Leptodirus; species Leptodirus hochenwartii. Next base: position 3,022,567 of record OX371179.1, read on the forward strand.
AAATTATGAAGTACATACGTAATAATTGTATAGAATATGACCCAAGTACCGTAACTCAGGACATTAAATAGCTAGGTGCGCATTTAATAAGATTTGCGCATAAACTAGATTTGGGAAACGGTATTTGTGTGATATTTTATATTATTATTTAACACCGTCGTAATAATTTTAAAATACAGACTTAATACATGTTAATATGAGAAAAATATTTAACGTAGTAGAAAAAGAAGAATGATGTACATTGAAAAAAAGGCACATATTGAGTATGTTTGACAAACATCTGTTTTTCAATATGGCCAATTCAATATGATCTTATGTCACATTTAAATCCGCTTCAAAGGCAACGTTTAGTTAAAAAAAATAACGCATATATTTCAATGTGCCTCTTCGCATTTTCACCCACCACCACAAGCTGCCCCATCATCAACCACATCATTATCCGCGTCCACCGCCCCAATTGCAAGTACCAACCCGCCGAATGCACCGTCTTCAACAACGACGAACCTAGCGGGCACGCCACAGGGCTTCCAATCGTACGCGGGGTTGAAGTCGTCCGCAGCAGCTGTGGCGGCAGCTGCGGCTGTGGCTGCTGGCATCGAGCCGGCCATATCGCTGAAGACGGCTAGCGTGCCCGGCAGCGCGTTCAACTTTGGCCCGACGCCAACCGGTCTGGGTCTCGGCGGTGGTTTGTACGGGACGTCCGATAAGGACGGAGGCTACGGGAGCTTGTTTGACGACTTCAGAGGTAGTGGATATTATATGGGTAGCATGGCCGCAGCGGCCGCGGCACATCACAGGTGAGGAATACGAATGGAAATAAATTCGTTATGTTAACATAACGAATAACTTCACATGTGATGAAGATAGCAACATTATATAAACAATAATTCAAGTTGTGGGTGTAACGGACAATTGTAGAGAAAATGTTTCTTTTAAGTTGTTGCTAACGTTTCAATATATTTCTCGATATCTTCATCACAACTCAAATTCATTGATCTAAGAACATTACATAATATTTATTAAATAACCAATATGGCACGGGTTTCATTAATCCTTTAATCGTCATCACACCATGCATAGTACTTTCTAATTTTAAACTTATAATTACCTAATATATAACTTTTTTTAACAGACATTTAATTCTTTACACAATACTTTCAAGTTTTTATATTACTATCATTTTATTGAATCGCATATTTTTTGTAAACTAATTATGGAACTAGACACAAGTGGTCATGTTTTCAACACCGGATATTTCCGGACGTCAACTAATTATGATATAATTATATAAACATTTCTTTTTCCTCTACGGTGTTAAATAATTGTAGAGAATATACCCCAAATATCGTAACTCATAGCATTTAATATATGTTATTTATGAAATATTTAGTACTAGTTGTTCTAAGGTATGTATAGGACAAACACGCAGACCTATTGAAACTAGATTTAACACACACTTAGTTCATTTCAGATTAAATAGAAAGGATAAAAGTGCTGTAGCTGAGCATATTTCTGATTCCGGTCATCCTATTGAAATTAGGTCACATAAATTGCTTAAATGTGTTTTGAATTATTCTAAATTGGATGCTTAGGAAAGTATATACATTCGTAAATCAAAACTAAATTTAATGAATTCAGATGCAGGCCTAGTTTCCTCTTGTCTATTTAATTTATCTAAAAAGAAAGAATTTTATTACTTTTATTTTTTGTTATTATTGTTTACGTCTTTAGTCGTATTTTTTGTTGCTCAGAAATTATAATTATATAGGTCATATATGTCAGATTGAAAGACTTCTGTGATGTTGACTTTATTGTTTTTATAATTGTGTAGCAATCACGGTTAGTTGTGCTACTGAAGATGGGACATACCCTTTGAAATGCGCATCTAGCTGTTAAACGCTTTGAGTTACGGCATTTGGTTGATATTCTATACAAAAAAATTCTTTCACAGCCGTACAGCCGCCACAATATCCACCCGCTCGACACCCGACCCATCCTCCCAGCAATCCCCCGGCCAACCGGGCGCTAATCATCGCACGACGCCTCATCACCAACCAACACCCAGCCATCTCCCTCCCTCCCCGAGCCAACAACAACATAACACATCGCTACCCGTGACCCAATCTCAAACACCCACGATCACCTCGTCCAGTTCCAGTGCAGCGTCCAGCCTGACCAGTCTCAGCTCAGCGGCTGCCGCTTATAGTAGCTTCCTGAGTGGGCGTGGGCCGCAAGGTCCTCCGCCCTCGACACATGGCTACAGTGCGCTCAGTACTGGACATCCGTTTATAACGCCACCTACACATCAAGGTGTCGCTGGTAAGTGATTGTTAGACTTTAGCTTAAAATAATTAGAATTTAGCTCAAAATAATTAGAAATGAAATAATCGATGTGTTGGAGGCTTATTTTGTTAAATTGATTGAATTAATGTATTGAATAGGGATGGAGGTAAATAATTACTTTGTTAATATAACTGTAAAGCAAGAATATGACTAAAAAGCAAGAAATTAAACTTCCTAGAATCTATAGAAAGTTTGAAACATAACAAAAGCTATGATTACAATGTATTGAATGACCAAGTGGACTTGGTTTATTCCAAATTATTCGAAATCTTATAAAGCTCTTTTCTTGGATATCTATACGTCACGATATTCTTGTGTATACCTGTAACATATTGTTACAGTTCAGACTTGATAATGCCTTAAACAGGCGAAACTAGTCGTCTTATATTTATATTTATTGTTTGTAAATATAGTATATTCACAGCAGTTAAATTAACAAAGTAATTATATATTCCCATCCCTATTTAATTAGAATTTAGCTCAAACTAAAATCGGATATCTTTAATTGGGATGTGACATTTAGTCTATCGGGGTTGCGAATCGATTGATTTTTCTCATAATCATAAAATCATCGGTTCTCATAAAATCAATCGATCGGTTGGTTTTATGAGAACCGATGTCGATTTTTTTTTAATGTTTTGTCAATAAACAACGGTAAAGCAAAGATTCACATTGCGTGGTTTGGTACGTATTGAAATAGCTGGCGATGGGACAGGTAGTCCTTTATATCAGCAGTACCTGCAGCAAGCTCAGGGCATGTTGCAGCATCACCACCATCATCAGGGCCTGTTGGGTCAAAGTGCCGGCTACGGTGTTGGTCCCACTGGCGTCGGACATGGTGGGGCGCCACCAGGGTACCACGCCGCTGCACTGGGCATGAGACAGGGTCCCTATGATTCGCCAATCACCCGGCCACCCTGGCTATAATATTAACCGTGAAATTATATTAGACGCAAAATTGTTGCGCATGTAACAAAACTACCCATAGTTAAAGTGAAGTGACAATGAAAAAAAAAATTTTAAACAAGCTACTCGGTTGGTTTTGTTTCGGTTTAAATGTGAATAGGATTTTAGCTTTCAGGTCATGCTTTGTTATAAAGACAGTGGACTAAATAATTTAGGCTTGGCCTGACTGCCTTTGGGGTACATTTTAACCGTAATTAGGGATTTTAATATAAAAGCAACCATTTAAAATTTTTCTTTATGTTAAGAAACATTTTAACCGCCAATTTTAATTTGGATTTTCCCCAATAACTGAAATTTTAATTGTCTAATGCAATAATTTTCATAACACTGCTTTAAAAAAGGCAACATTTTAAAATGCAGATCCCATCTTTTTAACGTTATTTTAGTAATTCGCATATTTTACAAGTTAATTATTTTAACTATTGTAAACTACGAATGGTTTTAACAAGAACAAAAATACTTATATAGTCATTTGATGTAATGACAATTTTTCATTTGGAACTGCTTTCCGAATAAGTACAAAAGCACCACTTTCATCAACAGAAGAATTAAAAATTTAAGTAATAAATAAGTGTATTTAAGAACTGTTCAGTTGCTTACCCATATAAGGTGTAATTAATTAAAAACTGCCGAAATGTGTATCCAAAATCTATATTTTTGGAATTAAAATTAAGAGTGCAATTACTAATATATTTAAATAGAATAGAGGTCTATACGGCTTTTACTTTATTATATGGATGATATATTGGTAAAGAAGCTTCTTCCCAGTAACAAATAGATTCGTTTAATACCGCACTTAAATTGTATTTGATTAGAATCACCAAAGACTATTATATTTTAATCACGGTGTATTATTAAAAAAGTTAGCATTATTTGTTTAATTTATTTGCTATGGCAAAGGCTACGTATACCATGCAGAATCTTATAAAAAAAATCTCTAATATTTTCTTCGTACGCAAACAGATTGTGTGTTTTATATCAACGTACTTTGTTTTTTTTATATGTACATATTTTTACGTTATTTGTATAACATTTTTATTAGTTTTGTACGAATATCAGTGTTTTTGATAGGTTGTCTGTTAACTATAAACTCCGCTTTATATTTATTTCTCCTTATAGAGGTTCCATTTTAAGCTGTTTTATTTGAAAATCCACAATACGAAAGTAAAACGTATATATTACCCCCTTCAAAAATCAATTGCGATTTTTTTAACTAAATATTTACATTTTAAAATTTTACATCTACATTTTGTTTCTTAAATCTTTTATTTATTTTACATCACTGTTTTTGTCAATCACATTTTTTTGTATAGTTTAGTGTAACATTCCCAGTTTTGTGCAAAAAAAATGAACGGAATACGACTTAATCTAATTTATATATTTAGCACTAGTATTAGCTTTCAACAAATTAGTGTATATCATCTAATCTAGAAGATCATCACGTGAAAATACTTCTTTCACGGCACTTAAATTATTTATATAAAGGAATTATTATTGCCAACGTGTGCTAATATTGTATATTTTCCTTCAATGGGCTAATGAATTTAAAGAATTCGCATAGATATCTTTTTTAAATTTAGTAAAGAAGTCACGAATGTCTAAACAATGTTTGTCTCATTTATTATTGATCAGATTTTATCACTTGCAGAATTTATATAAAAATTCTGAAATCATAGCTATAAGCCTATTTTATAATATACAATATGTAAATTAGAACATCGACAATAGAATTGTATTTATTTCACTAGAAATAATATATCGCTTATCACCCTCTTAAAATTATTCTAGGAACAAAATAAAATCGACAAAATTAAGTTTATATATCAACATTTATTGTACAAATATAATGAAATTATATCAAAAAAATTAAATGCAAAAAATTGTACATACTTATTAAAAGAAAAATGTATATTTAAACAAATTTTGAACATGTATTTGTTGTATAATAAAATATTTAGCAGTTTGTATTAATAGAATCGTATGTTTATTGCATTGTCGGGTATACGATTCATCCTGTATATCATATTCACTTCTTCCGTTTGGGCGTTTTCTAGTTTATACTTTTTTAATATCTAAAACATTCGACTATTTTAATCGTATTTCTTTTATCAGTAATTAATTCATACTTCTTTTAAAAGAATTGTAATTTCATTTTCAGCCAATCTCATTCCAGGACACATTCTTGCGCCGAATCCAAAAGGAAGCGATGCAAATGGATTAATATTATCTTTGCCTTCTCTGAACCATCTTTCAGGTTTATATTCCTTCGGTTCGGGAAAATAGCGCGGATCATTTGAAGTTACCGAACTAAACGCTGAAATCAACGTCTATAATTCACAATGTGGGTAAATCTGATTATTTGGTATTTTATTTTAATTATACATTTTTTGGTATTTTATATCCTCCCATCGTTACATCTCTCGGCAGAAATCGACTATTAGCGCCAGCTGTTGGCGACAATCGCAACGTTTCTTTGACACATGCTTGTAAAAACACATCGGCGCCATTTTTGATGCCACCAACGTTTGATTTCATTATTAATTCACGTAGTTGCTCCTGAACGGCATTAAATTTACTTAAATAATACAGTGTAAGTGCCAGGGTACATGCGGTGGCATCAATCCCCCCTAAGAAGACCTCCGTTGCTAACATAATGGCATCATTCCAGGAATACTTCTTATTGTGTAAAAGCGAATACATGAAAGGATTTTCAGATGCGGTTAAGGTAGGATTTAGGTTATACTGGTTACGGATCGAATCTAAATGGGTTCTTATACAACTGAAACATTAACGATTCATATTTAATGCTGCTTCGTTAAAGTTTGTATATTTACTCGTATATTGCGCTATGTCCGCTCGATAATTTATTGTAACTTTCGTTGGGATAAATCTTCCAAACTGGGAGTCCGAATAATGTGCCGTAAAGTCCGTCCATGAAATTAACGCTTGCGTTTATTATTTTACGTGTTTCCGGTATATTTTTTGAAATACATTGTATTCGATAACCGGGCGATATTATAGAAATGGCTAAAATCGCGATGATTTTTAAAATTCATAAATCGTAATTGTGGCCTATTTATTACCCTCGATGGAATATTTAAATAAATGCTGAAACAAATCTTCAACAACTCCATGTTCATTTCTATTTCGTTCGATGTATTCCACGAAATCGGCAGCAATTTCTTTTTGTTTATGTATATATTTTTGCAGGAGCGCTTTCTTCAAGAGTAGATTTACGCCGTCGCGGAAATGGTGCCATTCTTCACCATTTCCAGGTACAACACCCACACTGCCGAAGGTACGCATCCTTCCGGAAACAAAAGGTAAGAGATTCTTTAAAAAAAAAGCCACCAGAAGAACATTTTCGCTTATTCTTTGTACCGGTAATGTAGTAATGCGGGAAAAGGGGGCCTGTAAGGGCGAGGTCCCTCATTCCGGAACATTTGTTCTGTATGGCCCGCGTCTGTTGTGATTACTATATGCGTACCGCCTAAATTTAATTTAAAAATTGGGCCCAACGTTTTGCTGATGTGTTCCACGGCTTCTGTTAATCTATCTAAACGATATTTCCCTTTAAAAAAACAAACAATATAATATCTCATTAAATTTAATAAGAAAAAGTCTCTAACCAGCTTATTATTTTTTGATTAAAATTAATGGGTACTTTATATCGTAGTAAAATATAAATAAAATCTAAATACTTTATATAAATCCAAAAATTGGTGGCATAATTAAAACAAAAGGTCTATTTTATGATTTATAAATTAAATTTTATAATTAATGCCTATTTAGATGTTTACCATTTTTTGAAAATAAATATAGGTGTCCCACAATTGGATACGATTTTAATGTAGGCAAATCCTTGTATTCTCTAACATTGTTTGTTGAAGATAGTAATCTAGACGCTAAAGATGTCCATCGACTTCTTATAATCACTTCCGTTCTTACCATTGCACAGACCAACATAAAAAAATATACTTACAACAAGAATATTTTGTACAAAAGAATGTTTCTAAAAAACGGTCACTTTTATTTAATAATTTGACGATTTTTTTATAAACTATTTAATGTGAGTACACCTACAGTAAGTTGCTGACTGGTCAGTTTTACTGAAGTGAAGACACTATAGGTCCAATTCTGACCTTGTAGTTGATCAATAATCATATAAATATGTTATATGCTTTCACAAAAAGCAAGTAAGGGCATTGAGTTTCTATAGATTCAAATTTATCAAAGAAATCATCAGTTTTGGTCATTACTGGCAATATAAATGAACGATACTCGACATTCTTCATATGAAAAGCAACAGGTGTTATTCGCTGACCGCAATGTTTACATATTCTTTGAAATACCTGTGCTGTATATTTACATAGTTGGAGCCAGGTAAAATGCGTTTTCTCTGTTTTGGTGTTGTAACTTCTATTTAATTTTTGGTGGGCAAATTAGGATTGAATATTTCACAAATTACGAATTTTTGAGCAGTGAGCGCAGTTTTTGAAATATTTTTATATTGACGTCGCATGTAAACAATTTCAATTTTATATTCTTTGCGTAAAAAATGATTAAATGGGAAATCATCACAGGATTCCAAATCTGCAATTGGTTTTGTTGTGCGATTACTAGTTTGGCTAATATCGCAAAAAAAATCTGATTTTGAAAAAATTCCTATGGTACCCCCTTTGCAAATTTTTTCGCAAAATTTTCACATTTCGAACGTGAGTTAATGTGAGTATTTGTTAATAGTATTTGACCTCAGGATTTAGAATCCGCATGTGATTTTGATAGGAAATGGATATTTTAAAAGTTACTAGCGAGCAGTTAGATATATTTTTTTATACTAGTATGAACTACAAGCAGAAAGTAGAAATCATGGCTAATGGAACATCTAGGAGCGACATAGATTGCGAATGGAGGGAAATCAGAAATGGGTTAACTACAGCAGCAAATGAAGTATTAGGCACAAAGAAAAGGGCAGGTAGGAGGGAATGGATCACGGAAGAAATAGTTGAAATGATAGAAGCAAGAAGGAAAATTAAAATTGGAAACACAGAAGCAGGACAGAAAAAATATAAGGAACTAAGGAACTTAATTAATAGGAAATGCAAGCTAGCGAAAGAAGAGTGGATAAAAGGAAACTGTGAGGATATTGAGGAGGATATGAGAAGAGGTAAAGTAGATTTGGGCTACAGGAAAATTAAGTCACATTTTTCTAAAGTAAAACCAAAGGGTAACATTATATGTGATAAGCAGGGTAAGGAACTCACAGAAAATAAGGAAAAAGCTAGAAGATGGAAGGAGTATCTTGAAGATTTATATAAAGGTAGGCAGGACATGGAGGAGCTAGAAAGTGTGGAACAGATAGATGAGGTTGTCTTAGGTCCTAGCATACTTAGGTCAGAGTTTCATTAGAGCATTAAATGATTTACGGAATAACAAAGCAGCGGGGATTGATATGATACCAGCCGAATTAATAAAACACGCAGGGGAAAAAATGCAGGAGCGATTATACAGGTTAGTTTGTAAAATATATGAGAAGGGAGAAGTACCACAGGATTTTCAGCGTAGTAGAATAGTAACAATGCCGAAGAAAATAGGAGCTAATTTGTGTGAGAACTATAGGACCATTAGCCGACTATCACATGCATCGAAGATATTGTTAAAGATTATTTATAGGAGATTAGAAAATAAAGTAGAGGAAAGGCTAGGAGAAGATCAGTTTGGTTTTAGGAAAAACAGAGGGACGAGAGAGGCGATTCTAGCACTAAGAACGGTAGTAGAAAAAAGAAAGAGGGTAGGAAAGGTAACTTGCATAGCTTTTGTAAATTTAGAAAAGGCATTTGATAATGTAGATTGGGACATAATGTTTAGAATTTTAAAAGAAACGAGTATAGATTATAAGGATAGGAGAATAATTTTTAATTTATATAAACACCAAACTGCCTTAGTTAGAATTGAGGGGGAAGAAGAGGTAGCAAAAATAGGGAAGGGAGTTCGGCAGGGATGTACACTCTCACCGTTATTATTTAATCTATATATAGAAGATGCAATAAACAAAGTAAAAGAAGAGTATAGTGTAGGTGTGAATGTACAGGGAGAGAAAATATATATGTTGAGATTCGCCGACGATATAGCTATATTGGAAGAAAGCGAAAAGAATTTAGAAAGGGTATTGAATGGTATGCAGGCAGTATTGACTAGGGATTTTAACATGAAAATAAATATAGGTAAAACTAAAGTGATGAGGTGTGACAAAAAGGAATGCAGTAGAAAAATGAGGATCATAATAGGAGATAATAGAATCGAAGAAGTGTCAGATTTTTGTTATTTAGGCAGTAGAATCACAAAAGATAATCGAAGCAAGGTAGATATAAAGTGTAGGATAGCACAGGGTAGGAAGGCATTCGTAGAAAAAGAACAGATTTTAAGATCAAATATTGACTTGGGTATTAGAAAAAGATTACTGAAGGTATATGTTTGGAGTGTAGCACTGTACGGGTGTGAGGCGTGGACTATAGGAAAGGAAGAGAAGCGTAGATTAGAAGCACTTGAAATGTGGTGTTATAGGAGGATGATGAGGATTGGTTGGGAAGATAAAGTAACAAATGAAGCTGTACTAGAGTTAGTAGGGGAGAAGAGAAGTATCTGGAGAGTGTTACAGCGTAGGAGAGACAGATTAGTAGGGCATATTCTTAGGCATGGGGGGGATTATGCAATTGATCATAGAAGGTAGAGTGGAGGGAAAGAGAGGGGTAGGTAGGCCTAGATTGGAGTATGTGAGTCAGATAGTTGAAGACGTTGAGATGAATAGCTATAGGGAGATGAAGGGATTAGCTCAGGATAGATCGGCATGGCGTGCTGTTTCCAACCAATCTTTAGGATTGCGGACTCTTTAACTAATGAACTTCTTAAAATGATTTGAACATGATCAAATTTTATTTGCACGTGATAAAATGATTGAATTCATTCAATAATACATTATTTCCTAGAAAGTAAGCTCCGTATACTAAATCTGCGATAGAATTAGCAGTTTAAAACAACTCTTTAAAAAGTGCAAAATTCTTGCAACATGTCAAGGGTACATGCTTCGAAATTTCTTCATTTGAACTTCTTTTACATTTTATCTGGACCATAATTACTTATTTAATTATAATAATTTATACTCATTCTTCCTTTGAAATTTTTGAACAAAAATCCAAATCATATCGTTTTAATTTTGTTATAAAATTCATTTTTCTTATCTTCGCGAATGTTGCTCAATTCTAATTTCGAATTATTTCAAAAAAAAAAAAAAACCCCCATATAAAATCTTCCTTAACACACCTCAATCCCCACCAATCAAATCACCTGCTGCACATTCAAATCGCCTGGGCTACTATTTATACATTTCACTATTTGACCACATTTATTGCGAAGTACTTCCCCAAAACCACCATCGAGAAGTTGCCAGAAGCAAAACCTCGTGTCTTTCGAAACTATCAGACGCTGCCGCAACATTCGAACGTGATCTTGCACGCTTTGCGCGCTGCTTTGCAGTGCTATTGTCCACTACCATCACCATCGGTGTTGGTGGTGAGGCTCTTCGGCTCGGCTCACCACAGACCAGTACTAAGGTGGCCTCACCTTTGTTAACATGCCCGTGTCGTAACGTTCACAATAACCGCGAATACTATACGATTCTACTTTGGTTTTACGATCGCGTATTATTCGCAACTTGTCTGTCTGCACGGTACAAGCGAACGACATACTTTCTAATTATTACTAAACTCCGCAGCAAATCGCTAGCCAACGATATCGTAGAAATAGAAATAGAGCGAATAAATTATTTAACAACAATGAGGGAGGTAAGTGCAGTGAATTTGGTCGAAACTGCAAAATATGTATGTAGGTACCAAAAATAAATTGGCGGTAGATTCTTTGAGTGAGAAGCTGCAACAGTAATTGAGCTGTTAATTCGTTTTTGTGCGTATTTTCTCGGATGTTTTTGTATTGTGGTGGAGTACTAAAGCCGTGTGCAGTTTCGTACTTGTGTTTGTACGTATTCAACGTTTTCTCATTTTTTTTTTTTGGATTACATTCTCATCTTAAACTGGAAGTAGAAGTAGCAAAACCAGTGGTAAGTCGTCTTCATGTGGCAATACTTTAACGCACACGCATAAAATGCATTTAGATGAATATTATTAAACAAGTTGATGTCGTGGTACGACTTCGGAAGTTGTGTCTTTATTTTTGAAATTTCGATTATGTGGGTGCCAATTGGCAATTTAATAATGATTTGGAATATTGACGTTTTGATTTTTACTAAGCGATGTTGTTATGTTTTTAAAATTTTGAAAGAACTCTTTTTTTTTTTACTGAAAACATTTTTTTGGAATTATAAATTTAAAAAAATTTAATTTCTCTTTGCCCTTGTTGAGAAATATTTCATTTTTATTGAGGAATTATAAAATAATTTCATTACATCTGCACCAGATTATTTGCAATAAAACGAGAAATTGTATATCAAAAAATAAAATGAAATTATTTAATATTTTATCGTATGGTTTTGGAAATATCGATAAAAATATACTTTGAAAATTATATATTGAATATATATCAAAATAATGTAGTACTTATACTAAATTATTATTATTTTTTGTTTTACACTTTGATGTTGCAATTTTGAATATTTTATTGTATTTAAAAAAAATCTATATGGCCTATAGAATATTCAAATTTCGAATGGAAAAAAATGACATTCTTTTCTGTATTTTTATATGGTAATATTTGGTGAAGGAATTCCCACATTAATATATAACTCAAATACAAGTAGACTGGATATCTAAAATTATATCTCGATTATATAATTTCAAATTATATTATCATTTTCATTTATATCATATTTTTTAGTCTAGGTTTGCTCCTAAAATATTTTGTAAATTCTAAATTGTTTTCTTCTAATTGCGCAATATTTTTCTTTGATCTGATCATTTCAGGATTTTTTAAATTTAAGATATTTTCACATTAAAAATACCCATATCAAATAATATACAGGGTGGGTCCATCAGAATTTCTTGTATAAATTAATTTAAATAGAAATTTCAAAATTTGGATATTTTTTTTAAGAAATTTATTGAAAAAAAAACGTTGACATTATTTAAAGTTAAGTGTCAAATTAATTTTCCATGAAAAATGTGATATTTTTTTAGCCTAAGAATTTTTGTTTAACAAAAACGTTAGGACGTAATATTTTTAACGCATTAAGAAAGGTTTAAATTAGATAATGACAGATTCTAATGATATTAGCTATGTTACTTACTTTAAAAAAATCTCAAAATTGAGCTTCGTTGTGCAAAAATATTTTTTTCCCTTGAGACTGCCAAATACTAACAATCAAAAAAATTTACTGAACACTTAATACGTAAGTAAATTGGAATATTTTGAACTACTGAATGGTAAATATACATCACTGCACTATATTTATAAAAAAATGCTTGACAAAACATTTTTGGAGATAAAAATGAAAATTTGAAAACATTACATCAAAATATTTGACCAAAAATCGTTAGAAATCGCAAATTTTAATGATATTAATGTAAAATCTAAACAATAGCCTTATTTTTCAACCTGCCATTCTTTTCTCTGAACTCTTTCTTGTCCTTTAACACATAAAATTTGTTTGTCTTCCATACAGGATAGTTTGTATGTTTACGAAACAACTCGGCTATACAATTTTGTATTTGTTCTCAGTACTTCAGTTTATTGCCTCTGCGATGGTGTTAATTACATAAGAGGTGTAAATCATAATCGAAATAAGCATTTCATTCCAATTTAGAACGAATGTAAATACTTCTTCACTTGACATTTACGATCCATCAAATTTGATATGCATAACCGTGCAGTAAACTGACAATAAATTGCCATATCTTCTTCAGCTATGAAGTAAAATCAAAGTTTAGAGGAAATCAACTAAAAAAAAAAAACCAGTTGGTGGATTTTTTTTAAAGATACATTAACACTTTCGTTTAGCTGCAATGTAACGATAAAAGATTTTTTTTTACTGATTTATCACTCAAATTAAATGAGAAATTCGTATACTAAATTGTATTTAATTAACTCATTGTCTTCTAAACAATATTGTTGTAGAAATTTTAGATCCGCATACTAACTACTTTACTATAATATAAATAAAACCGTCTGAAGAGCATCTGATTAGATGATTTAAATTAAAACTATGGGAAGAAAAAGAAACTTTCTTCGCTCATCCGTTGCTTGATAATCAATTGCGATACCATCTTACTTAAATGCCAACAATTTTAAAACTACGATTATTTATTTATATTTTTTCTACTCGTCTGCATTTATAGGTTTAAAATAGTTAGCTAATAATGTCGAAATGAACTTTTATTGCAAAATTATGACTGTTGGAGGTGAAAGTATAAATTCTTGCATTTTAAATTATTCCATAAAGTAAAGATGAATGTACTGAGTACATTTAATTGAAAAAAATCGTATAATATTTAGCATTCCGTAAAATATATTTTTAATTACTCTATTTTTATGCAAATCTTGATTTTAAAGTTTTTTTTTAATGATATTTATATTAATATGAATAAAATATCAATAATTTTTAACGATATATCGATAATTTTTGTTGAAAAACAAAGCATTTTCTCAAAAAAACGGTATAAATATGATCGAAATTTTCAAATAAGAATAATTATGCAGTTATTATTAAATTAGTAACTGTAAATACTTATTTTAGAAGAAAATAATTAAGGCTAACGTCGTTATCGGCTTTTGAACGGTACATTTCTTAGTTAAACAGTCCGCAATCCTAAAGATTGGTTGGAAACAGCACGCCATGCCGATCTATCCTGAGCTAATCCCTTCATCTCTCTATAGCTATTCATCTCAACGTCTTCAACTATCTGACTCACATACTCCAATCTAGGCCTACCTACCCCTCTCTTTCCCTCCACTCTACCTTCTATGATCAATTGCATAATCCCCCCATGCCTAAGAATATGCCCTACTAATCTGTCTCTCCTACGCTGTAACACTCTCCAGATACTTCTCTTCTCCCCTACTAACTCTAGTACAGCTTCATTTGTTACTTTATCTTCCCAACCAATCCTCATCATCCTCCTATAACACCACATTTCTAATGCTTGTAATCTACGCTTCTCTTCCTTTCCTATAGTTCACGCCTCACACCCGTACAGTGCTACACTCCAAACATATACCTTCAGTAATCTTTTTCTAATACCCAAGTCAATATTTGATCTTAAAATCTGTTCTTTTTCTACGAATGCCTTCCTACCCTGTGCTATCCTACACTTTATATCTACTTTGCTTCGATTATCTTTTGTGATTCTACTGCCTAAATAACAAAAATCTGACACTTCTTCGATTCTATTATCTCCTATTGAGATCTTCATTTTTCTACTGCATTCCTTTTTGTCACACCTCATCACTTTAGTTTTACCTATATTTATTTTCATGTTAAAATCCCTAGTCAATACTGCCTGCATACCATTCAATACCCTTTCTAAATTCTTTTCGCTTTCTTCTAATATAGCTATATCGTCGGCGAATCTCAACATATATATTTTCTCTCCCTGTACATTCACACCTACACTATACTCTTCTTTTACTTTGTTTATTGCATCTTCTATATATAGATTAAATAATAACGGTGAGAGTGTACATCCCTGCCGAACTCCCTTCCCTATTTTTGCTACCTCTTCTTCCCCCTCAATTCTAACTAAGGCAGTTTGGTGTTTATATAAATTAAAAATTATTCTCCTATCCTTATAATCTATACCCGTTTCTTTTAAAATTCTAAACATTATGTCCCAATCTACATTATCAAATGCCTTTTCTAAATCTACAAAAGCTATGCAAGTTACCTTTCCTACCCTATTTCTTTTTTCTACTACCGTTCTTAGTGCTAGAATCGCCTCTCTCGTCCCTCTGTTTTTCCTAAAACCAAACTGATCTTCTCCTAGCCTTTCCTCTACTTTATTTTCTAATCTCCTATAAATAATCTTTAGCAATATCTTCGATGCATGTGATAGTAGACTAATGGTCCTATAGTTCTCACACAAATTAGCTCCTATTTTCTTCGGCATTGTTACTATTCTACTACGCTGAAAATCCTGTGGTACTTCTCCCTTCTCATATATTTTACAAACTAACCTGTATAATCGCTCCTGCATTTTTTCCCCTGCGTGTTTTATTAATTCGGCTGGTATCATATCAATCCCCTCTACATTTCTTATATCTTTTAAATTTCAATAACATGTCGAAAAAAATCACCAAAAATGATTTGGTTGGGGATTCGAAGATACAAAATAATGATCGACCAGATACACTATGGTTCTGAACCCACTAGTGGCATCTGTTGGCAGAAGTTTGTCCCTACATTGGAGAGGTTATAAAAATGACAAATTGTACAGGTTGAAGAAAAACAAATTTATTAAAGTGCTTATTTATTAGACAAACCGGCCATCCTGTATATCCTACGATTATGTGCTTAATACATTTGCAAATTTACAGTTATTCGTTAATTGATTGTTTCTAATTACTCTTCCTGATCAATTATCTTTGAATTCGCTCGCTGTTTTCCATCATCAAGCTTCTGTATAGCGCATTCGCACACTAAACGAACATAATACCGACGTATAATTATCTTTCACTCCTTCCGTAATTCGTTTCAATTTTATTTCAATTTCTGCGATCGGTATATTATATTTATGTCGCCGCAATTTAGAAGAAGCTAGGCGTGTTTGTGCAATAAGACTTACCTGGCGGAGGTACTTATTACAAGTGAAATTTAAATAATCGAGTACCTCGAATATGCGCAAATATAAATATGAAAGTTTCTATATCAGATAGGCAAATTACCAATTTCCGTTTTAGAATTGTATGGAAAATGTAATACAGAATGCTTAGTAAATATGCAAGAGGTTATCGCATTGTTTCCTGTCGATGTGTCTATTTATTTATGCGCTTAGAATTTATGTAACCACTTCAAAATTTACAATACGCTATGGGGAATTATGCAAACTTCGATTAAAAGGTTGCAAATCCCGCATTCTATAACTTTATAACCCTTTCTGGTTCTAAATAGCCCAAAATCTTTCCCTCTACTCCACCTTCTATAACTACTTGCATAATACCCCCATAACGTCTAAGAATATGACCCACTAGTCTATCTCTCCTAATTTTCTAAATATCTTTCATTTTTTCAACTAAATTAAAAATGATTTCATTTTTCACTTGTACATTTACCCAACCAATCTTTATAATTCTCCTATAGCAGCACATTTCATCAAAGTCTTCTATACCACGTTTCTCTTCGCTTCCGATTGTCTACGCCTCACAGCCGTACAATGCCCAAACTTCCCAAACATTTATCATCTCATTTTTAACCTACAACTTTCGCCCGAATGTTTCCACACTTATTTTTTTCACACCTCCCATAATAAAGATGCAATCGAAATTTTTCTTTCGAAGCGTCGATTTGTAAGTTCGAACAACCACTTAAATATATTCACCATATCGTAAACTAGAAGCTAGTTTAGTTAATTGCACGTTCCTCGACTTCTTCGTTTTGCGGTTTCGCTACCATTTGCCGACGTAGACATCGTTGCAGATGATAACGTAACAGCCGATTTGGTTGGGGGATAACAGAAAGTTTCGAAATATATTTGTCGGTGGTTTGTGCTCTCGAATAAAATAAGAAATTTTTGCAATAGAAATTTACGGGTTGGAAATTCGTATGTTAATTCAGCTTAAAAAATGTATTAACGTAGAAAAAAGATTACAGCGAACGGTAGGATAAAAGAAAAATGCAAAAGATTCTCTAGATTTATTTTATGATATGAGTTGCATGTTCTCTGAAGAAATCATGCAGTATACATTTGTCATGTCGTGATAATTTTCCATCTGGAATTATATACGGCAAACATTTCTGCATTCTTGGCTTTATTTTACGGTGACCAGACCAGAAGTTGCAAAATAGAAAAAATATTACGCCTTCGAATTTGAGTTAGATCACTGGAGGTGGCTCAACTAAAGGCTCATTTACAAATGAATGATTTACAAAAATGAATATTCGATGTGAATTGTTAGGTAGAAATATAAATAGTATTTATATTAGAATCGGAAGATAGGGAGCGGAATTTAGAACAGGTATTAAATAGTATGTAGGAAGTAATGACTCTATTTGCCGTACCTAAATGCAATCATTGCATTTAGGTACGGTCAATTAAATTTTCATTTATTTCTACTGCTTCGTTTGGTCATTCGCATTTGCTATAATTGGCTAATTGCTCAAGAACCGAACGCGGGGGAGGACCTCTAGTTCTCAACCAATAAATTTTAGAACAAATTGCGTTCGCATTATCTCCACTTTTCCATTACCAACTTCTTCAGTTTTTCCATTATTTATTGCATTGTACTTGTTTGATATCATACAATTATTATTTTAAAACATTTTTTGTGCGTTGTAATTATTTTTTATAACTTTGTTTTAATTTCGACGATTTTTTAGTTTACCTTAATATTTAATTT
The DNA here is from genome assembly GCA_947310635.1 of Leptodirus hochenwartii. Classification (NCBI taxonomy): domain Eukaryota; kingdom Metazoa; phylum Arthropoda; class Insecta; order Coleoptera; family Leiodidae; genus Leptodirus; species Leptodirus hochenwartii. Next base: position 3,040,432 of record OX371179.1, read on the forward strand.
TAAAGTTTACCTTAATATTTAATTTTAAAGTTTACCTTAATATTTAATTTGCAGTTAAAACTTCAGCCAGTGTTTTAAATCAAATTCTTCTAGAAATGCGCGATTAATCATTTTATTACTTCCAGCTCTAGTTGTTACGAATCTAAATATCCACACGTAAAATTTCATTTGTTTAATATTAATTTATGCACAATTACCCAATATTTCATTAATTATGTTATAATAACTTCATTACTCGTACACTCGAAGACAATAGTAATGCGCCGATTTATAGCGAACTACTGGCGTAGTTCAAATACACTCGATATACCATAACCTCTATTGCCAAATACTCTGCACGGAATTTATATATTGGCGCATTACTATTGTCTGTGATTGTATACAACTACAAATTTAAATGTTCTACATTAAAACATAAATATCGTGAACTAATCATCAACATGATGATTGGATGATGCGCAGTCGAAACTAGCTGGTGCGTTTCAGTTTAACACGATATTAAATTTCCGGTACATATCTAAATGGTAACTAGATATAAAATCTAGAATAGCTCAGGTATAAGGAACTAAATTAAATTCTTGTTAAATTTAATTATAGCAGGAAGAAGCGTTTGTAATAAAGTAGAGAGGTCAACTAATGGCCAGGGCGTATTCTCAGACACTGAGGTATGTTGAAAAATGTTTGCAATTTTATAATATGAAACGTTTTTGGCGGAAATATTCGTATGACGTATGTGGTATTGTTTGACAGTGTTGCCAATAGCTTCGCCGTAAGTTCAAAACAAATTAATATACAGATACAATAATTTTCGTAATATTAAAAAGTTTTAGCTAATATTAGAACAAAAAATCATTATGTATATTAAAGATCAATTAGAAAACGTAAATAAGTGTCTGAAAAATATTTTTTAAATGTTTCTTTTAAAATGAGCATTTAAATTCGGTATGGCAACGGCGGATGGGACCAGTTGTGCTGTATGACACATGCGCACCGTGTATGTCAGATATTTAAAACCTACCCCGTCATCATTGCGTCAAATGTTACACAAATTGTCTACCTTAAAAATATTTAATTTGATTATTTTTTAGAAAATCTTTTAATTTTAATGTATTCTGGCTGTAGAAAAAGTTTTATATTTTCGTGGAAAATGCTATTGTAAAAGATGTGCATTATAAAATTTATATAACTCAAAATATAGCGTAAAATTTATTAAACCATAAAATTGTGGAATTGTAAAATCAAAAAAATCGATTAAAACCAACGTTAATTTTATAAATTTGAAATATTTTTATAAACTGCCAATTTGCATCAATAGACAACGTTTTTATAGAAGAATATACCGAAAGATTGTTAGATTTATTAATTCTCTTACAACCAAAGTAGAACGTACAACTGAAATAATGAATTATTTATTTATATTTATTTAATCGTTTATAATAATTTATATCTTCATTTACAACATACAATTTACGTGTCCATTTAATTTATAGAATCGAGTGAATTCTAACATATTTTTTTTTCCTTTCATCACTCACAGAAAAAGGAAAAGTTAATTTGAAAGTACAAATTGTGCGATGTCTATGAGCGCATTTCAACAATTGCCTTGCATAGCTAATTGGAGTAATTATTCTTATAATACTGAACAACTGTGCATTTCTAGCGAAATTTTTGTTTGCCATTTTCTTAATGATAAAGTGGAGTAGTGCGAATCATAGACTAGCTATAGTTTAAGGTTAAGTTGGACGAGTTTATATTAAGTTTTCGCTAAATAGGGCAATGGTCAGTAATTCTAATTAGATTCCAATTGGCAATTTGAAATATCTCGAAGTAGTGATTATATCCAGAGGAACTCGATTTGTTCTTTCTAAGATAGTTTGAATGCAGTTATATTATTTAATTGATATAACTATAATTTTTCGTAATTTTTTTTTAAATTCGATCATTTGAGATCCATCTTAATAATATACGTATATTATTTATTTGAGATATTCGTCACATTTTTTAAAATGATTTATATTTTCAAATCGTTTCCAACTTTGAAATATTTGGATGAAAGTTTTTGGCGAGTAATTCTAAAATATTTGAGTGACGTATGTATATTTTTAGACACTGTTTTTATTAAATATTGAATAACAATTCTAAATATGTGCGTAATAACTTGTAAACGTATTTTCTAAAATGGTTCTTTAAAAATCAGAATTTAGATTCGGTATGGCAACGGTGGATGGGACTTTTGCTATGACACATGTAAATCAGGTATTTAAATACTACCTACGTCATTATAGGGAAATTGACATTGGGTCAAATGTTATGCAAATTGCCTACTTTAAAATATTTAATTACTACATCTTGAAAAATAAACGATAAATATGTTTCTGGTAAAATACATGAAAATTTTCTTATTTCATTATATTTTAACTGTCCATTTTTTTGAGAAAGCGTATATGTATTTCATTGGCGAAATTTTTTTAGAAAATATTTTGAACCTTCAGTTCGCTTATATCACAGTACACAAGATTGTATATAATTTATTTATTTTAATGACAACTTTATTAAATCATTCTACAATTTTTTATTTCCTTCATTAACGGAATAAAATAAAACGATACTATAGACCAACGGTGCCCAAATGGTGGCTCGCGAGCCACATGCGGCTCTTTGTGAGTTTTGTTGCGGCTCAATTAAAAAAATCATAAATACTTCCTACTAGATTAGAAAAATTAAATAAAATAAAATCATGAATTTGATGTTGAACAACGCACACCGATCATGACTGATCATGCTGCTTTTCTTACGAACATAATTTTCGAGGAAAACCTACGTTAGCGCGTATCACTTTGTTTTGTTCTTTTATAGCAGTGCGCGTGCAGCGTGTAGTACTGTTTCATCATTCACCACTTGTAGTTCAGTTTGATGCACGTTGTTCTATTTCTACGTAAATATTGTTGATATACTTAAAGGTAATTTAAATATAAATATCACATGTTTAATTTTAATTTTATTTATTTATATATTTTAGTATTTTATATTTGCAATGACTCCAACAAATAAACGCAAGAGAAAATATTGCGACGAACATCGTAACTTTAAAAAAGAGTGGGAAGAAGATTATGTGTTTATTCCGAAAAATGACAAAGCTGTTTGTCTCATCTGTAATGCAACGATCAACAATTTTAAAATTGGAAACTTGAAACGACATTACGAAAAACTGCATCCAGATTTTTCCAAACAATTTCCGGAAAAATCTGAATTACGGACCAAAAAAATAATAGCATTAAAATCATCAATAACAAATCAAAGCAAATTTTTGACAAAATTTATTGAAGATAATAAAAATGTTGTCGAATTTAGTTACCAAATGTCGTGGAATATCGCACGAGAAAAAAGGCCTTATACCGATGGTAACTTTATTAAAAAAAATTTATTGGGCGCAGTTAAACTATTGGACCCAAACAATTCCGGACTTTTGAAGCTAGTTAACGAGATTCCCAGCTCACGACAAACGATTGAACGTCGAATAGAAGAAATAAACGTCGATTTGTCATCACAATTAAATAATGACATAAAAAATTGCGTAGCATTTAGCTTAGCGCTTGATGAATCCATTGATATTACTGATCAACCACAATTAGCAATTCTTATTCGTCTCGTGTTAGAAAATGCAGAAACGAAAGAGGAGTTGTTAGATTTAATTGCTTTGAAAGATACGACTCGTGGAATTGATATTAAAGAAGCTTTTGATATTGCACTTCAACAGAAAAATGTTCCAAGAACTAAATTAGTCAGTGTTTCGACTGATGGGGCAGCAGCAATGGTTGGACAGAACATGGGATTAATAGGCCTTTTAAAAAAAGATTCAAGTATACCTAATTTTATACCTATTCATTGTATACTGCATCGCGAACATCTTGTGGCAAAATATTTTAATTTTGAAAATGTATTTACTCCTGTTATAAAAATTGTAAATTTTATAAGGACAAATGCAAAAAATCATCGTCAGTTCCGTAATTTCATTAATGATATTGACGAACCATGCGCAGACTTATCTCTGTATTGCATTGTAAGATGGTTATCCACATATAACGTTTTAAACAAATTTGTTAACTTATTTGATCCTATAATGGAATTTCTTAATATAAAAAATCAATCATATCCACAATTAAAAGATAGCGAATGGATCCACGACTTAATGTTTTTTACCGATACAATGGAACATTTGAGTAATTTAAATTTAAAAATGCAAGGAAAAGATAAAAATATTGCAGAATTAAGCCAAATTATTTTTAGTTTCAAAACCAAATTACAAATATTCCGAAAAGATATAAGCCAGAAAACTTTTAATCATTTTCCGCGTTTACAAAAAACTTCATTAGAATACAATCTTCTACCTAAAGCTGTAAAAAAATATGATACAAAACTAGGCAACATTTTGGAAGATTTTGAGGAACGATTTGCAGATTTAGATGCGTTAAAACCATCTATTACATTTTTAATAAATCCATTTGAAGTTGATATAATTTCAAATGGTTTTCCAATTTCTAAAACATTACTACACGAAACAGCGGAAGGAGAAATGGAATTAACTGAAATGCAAGAAGATGTAGGACTGAAAATGTATCATAAATCTACAACTTCAGTTAATGAATTTTGGAATGCGGTACCATCAGAAAAATACAAACACTTAAAAAATGTTGCATATCGATTATTGTCAATTTTCGGAACAACATACAGTGTTGAATCACTGTATTCAATAATGAAATATATTAAATCTAAATATCGGTCCAAATTAACAAACGAACATTTACAGCAATTAATAAGAAGTGCAATCACCAATTATGAGCCTAACATTAAAAAAATGGTTTCTGACTTTCAAATACATAAATTTGATGCAAGCAAACAATAATTATATGTAAGTGAATATAATTATGTACATATTGTAAATGTAGGTATTTATATTTATATATTTTTTTGTAAGAAACTTTTTTTATAAAAATAAATTAATAAATATGACCCTTGAATAAAATTTGTTTCGTATAATGAGCAAGTAAGTGGTACAATTTTCTGAATGCCCGTTTTCTACTTTTTTTAGGGGCGAGTTTTATTCCGATATGGCTCTTAAAAATTTTCGATTTTTCAAACGGCTCTTAGTGTGACCAAGTGTGGGCACCCCTGCTATAGACCGTCAAAAAACGTTAAAATACTTTATGTTCGGATATATTAATGTAAATATACTATAAAAGAAATTTGAGAATATTAACCTTGCTAAATTACTTAGCTAAGAACTAAAATTTATTTTTAACAGTGCGAAATATTAGAAGACATTTTGCACAATAACTTTTCATTTGTTGTACCATAAACCTTAATTTAGCAGTTTTATAAGTACACTCATGAGCCCATTTTTTAAACCTTTCAAGTTAGTTAAATGCTTGCATTTTCTGCTTTTTCCTGTATAATAATCATTATTTGACCTTCAAGAAGTGAATGCTTCTTATTCTTTCTTTGCTTATGCTGCAGCATAACATGATATCAACAAAAATGTATTTGCCGATTATCATAAAATTTTATGTTCTCGAATATATTAAATTATTTTATAGCTTTTAGTTCCATTTGAGATTAATTTAAATAATACAATCAATTATTTTATAGTTTTTGTTTTGTTATTTTGTACATACTGAAAGTGTCCCGAATGTATATATTAGCTTCATTCGTTTTTTTAATCACGTCAATTCGATAATTAATTAAAGAGTCCGCAATCCTAAAGATTGGTTGGAAACAGCACGCCATGCCGATCTATCCTGAGCTAATCCCTTCATCTCCCTATAGCTATTTATCTCAACGTCTTCAACTATCTGACTCACATACTCCAATCTAGGCCTACCTACCCCTCTCTTTCCCTCCACTCTACCTTCTATGATCAATTGCATAATCCCCCCATGCCTAAGAATATGCCCTACTAATCTGTCTCTCCTACGCTGTAACACTCTCCAAATACTTCTCTTCTCCCCTACTAACTCTAGTACAGCTTCATTTGTTACTTTATCTTCCCAACCAATCCTCATCATCCTCCTATAACACCACATTTCGAATGCTTGTAATCTACGCTTCTCTTCCTTTCCTATAGTCCACGCCTCACACCCGTACAGTGCTACACTCCAAACATATACCTTCAGTAATCTTTTTCTAATACCCAAGTCAATATTTGATCTTAAAATCTGTTCCTTTTCTACGAATGCCTTCCTACCCTGTGCTATCCTACACTTTATATCTACCTTGCTTTGATTATCTTTTGTGATTCTACTGCCTAAATAACAAAAATCTGACACTTCTTCGATTCTATTATCTCCTATTGTGATCCTCATTTTTCTACTGCATTCCTTTTTGTCACACCTCATCACTTTAGTTTTACCTATATTTATTTTCATGTTAAAATCCCTAATCAATACTGCCTGCATACCATTCAATACCCTTTCTAAATTCTTTTCGCTTTCTTCCAATATAGCTATATCGTCGGCGAATCTCAACATATATATTTTCTCTCCCTGTACATTCACACCTACACTATACTCTTCTTTTACTTTGTTTATTGCATCTTCTATATATAGATTAAATAATAACGGTGAAAGTGTACATCCCTGCCGAACTCCCTTCCCTATTTTTGCTACCTCTTCTTCCCCCTCAATTCTAACTAAGGCAGTTTGGTGTTTATATAAATTAAAAATTATTCTCCTATCCTTATAATCTATACCCGTTTCTTTTAAAATTCTAAACATTATGTCCCAATCTACATTGTCAAATGCCTTTTCTAAGTCTACAAAAGCTATGCAAGTTACCTTTCCTACCCTCTTTCTTTTTTCTACTACCGTTCTTAGTGCTAGAATCGCCTCCCTCGTCCCTCTGTTTTTCCTAAAACCAAACTGATCTTCTCCTAGCCTTTCCTCTACTTTATTTTCTAATCTCCTATAAATAATCTTTAGCAATATCTTCGATGCATGTGATAGTAGACTAATGGTCCTATAGTTCTCACACAAATTAGCTCCTATTTTCTTCGGCATTGTTACTATTCTACTACGCTGAAAATCCTGTGGTACTTCTCCCTTCTCATATATTTTACAAACTAACCTGTATAATCGCTCCTGCATTTTTTCCCCTGCGTGTTTTATTAATTCGGCTGGTATCAATTCGATAAATCAAAAAGATTATGAGAAATTTTATTTTATTATATTATATTTTTTCATATCTAATCAATTCGTTAAATTATCGTTAGGTTATTATTTCGGTCAAATCGTTTTGTACCATCGCAATAATGTTTATATTTAATAAGAAACACCTTCGCTAATTCTTACATCAATATGTATGCTAAATTTGAACTCCAATAGCTAGAATGATTCATTCAGTAAATTTAATATTTCGCAAAAACTTACGAGCATATAATTTTGTTTAGTAATGTTAATGTAATTTATAGTTGCAAATCCTCCTACAACTCGAATACTATCTATGGTACTATAGTGTAATATGTATTGTTGTAGGTATTTTTACACCAAATTAAAAAGTAAATACCTACATTGTCGTGAAATACACACCTTGTGCAAGCTGAACAATATACGCTAACCGTTGCTCGCGCAAATCTCTGATTAATCAAAGACTCTTAAATTGAACAAAATCGAAGCAAGTTTATTCAGTAAGTTGGAGTCATCTTACATTATTATAAAAGCAGTAACGATATTCTACGAGTGTGCAATCGACGGTCAAGTTCACTTTATTTGCACGCCTTTTCAAACAATCAAATTGAAGTTAAAAGAAAATATTCCCTTCAACAATCATTTATTTATCATTGCAAATTTAATATTACCTTTGAAAATAGCTGGGTATGAATAATCGAAGGTTAGGCTACTTCAACCTTTATTTGTACAAAACTACGAACATAACAAATACAAACGACTTTACATTAACATAAAATAGATAATAAGTACAATATATATATACTAAAATTAAGAATAAATAATCTGCGAAAAATATCAAGTTAGTTTTTCGATGTATTTTTATTTTATTCTTAAATAGAATAGATATGGGCAGTTGTCGAATCTAACCGAAATTATAGTATTGTTTTGTTAAAAAAAAAACACGAGTATCTATGAATAATTTAGTAAAAGCTAATTAAAAATATATATATATTAGAAAATGATTTTTGTTGTATATGGAATGAAATATCATAATTTCGTAAAACGTTTTCACATGCTAAAATTACAAAATATAAATAATACAGAGTCAAACAAAATTCGAACAAAAATAGTTTAGATAATACAACACCTTGCATTTACAAAACCGCCTTTTTCTTTCTAATTGATATTTTTTGATCGTTCGCTTTTAACCAATATATTTATCTATTTTAATATATCAATCACGATTCGTGACAGAGGTATTTTATTTAGTTTTTATGTTGTGCTACTGTAGATGGGGGCATAGCCTTCGAAATGTACATCTAGCTACTTTTGGGTATTTGGGTGATATTATTCTATATTATCATATATTTGTCAGTTAATTATATTAGATGTACAAAAATTCTTCTACTGACAACACTATAAAATAGAACACGATAAAAACACCAGATTAATTTTTGGGTTTATATTCAGGAATTATATATACAATTTTTTTTTTAAATCTCAAAAGCGAATACATGGGTATAGCGTCAATGGTAGTTTACTGAAGATTTAAAAAATAAAAATTTAAGTAGACATTGAGATTCGTATAATTGAAGTTTTTTGAGATACATTTCGAGAGTTTTTGGTTCTTATTTGCAGTTATGGTTTTGACATTTTCTTGCGACATACGCTTATTTCTAATAAATTAAAGATACAAATCGAATTATTCACTAGCGTAACGAATCAACAATTTCTATTCCTCAACACGCGACTACTCTGCGGAAAGGTCGTCCAGTTAACCATCTTTCTGGCCGTCTGTCCATCCGACAATCGCTTCATCCTCTTCCTCTTCATCTGCATGTCAATTTCAACGTTCGTGCATATTCTGCACTTGTACCACTTCTGGTACCTTTTATCCCCGTCCAGACACCCTCTATGTACCTCACTACCACCGCATAACCGGCATAATACCAGCTTCCAGTATCCGTCCCCATCGTTCCTCATTCGACCCAAATTATCGGCATCCGCAGCCGAATCGCTGCGCCTATTCAACGTTATCGATTGCGTTTGACCGGGATATGGACAGATGCACTTGGGTGCCACGCATGAGCGATGCGGCTCGTATAAATCCGCGAAATTGTCATTGTCCTCCCACGCAGCGTCCGCGTGTGGTACATTCACGCCGATCGTTAGGAGCTGATCGATAAATGATTGGTTCGAGTTGCAACCGGGGCATTTGGTGAACGCGCCCGCATTTAGGGCACCGAACTTGGCGCATTGGATGTGCATATAAGTTCCTGTTCGCGGTAAAATGGACGAAATTTAGAGAAACGGTCAAATAAATTGTATGTAAAAGCATCGAAAAGCGTGACAAGATTTATTCAATGACAGAAAAATATTCGAAAACAGTATTTCTTTTGGAGAAAAACCTCGATGGCGAAAAGTGATTTTAATTTCCGCTCAATTTCGCTTGTCGTGCATACAGTTTTGGGTACGATTCTGCCTGAGTATAGCGGAGTAAGGATAATAATTTATTGCATGTTGTCCGCGATACAGTTGTGTTTACAAAGTAGCCTACTTTTCAGCGGTATTATGGTTGGCAGATTTTCGAGGCATCAAGAAGTTGATCTATGGATCCTAGGTCAATGGAACCTACTATTAAGATTTACTTTGACATATGGATGTTTTTTAAAATTTAATATAATTTAATATTTTATCAATTATTCAACTAGAATATTTAAATCAATTGAATTGGTTTGGGCAACCTTAGGTTTTTATCGTGTATTTTTTGTTGCTTATATGTATTTTCCGGCTATTCTCACCCAGAATCGTACCCAGTTTTGCATTGTAAAAAGCGAATCATTACACTTACCATTACAACACTGCGACTGAAGATACATGTACTTGCTCGTATTTTCCGTTATATCTTCGAAACAATACACACATCTCTCACTGATCGTATTATACTTATTACTCGGCAAATTCAGCTTCTTAAAATGTACTTTGTGCTTATGGCAATACGACTTAAAACTATCATGGAACTGGTATGTAACGTTGCGCGGTAATCCGCAGGCGAAATGGTACATTCGCTTGCATCCTTTCTTCGCACACGATATATTAGCTCCCGCTTCTCCACAGTAGAGACACATCTTTTTAGACACGGATATAACCAGACGTAGAATCTCTCGCTCGTTGAAGCCCAACCGGGGATTATCTATCTCCACTTCTTGCGTGAGACTGGAGCTGAAGTACATACAGTTGGCATGGCAGTGGATCTTACCCACGCGTGTAAAAATGCCGAGATCCTCGGGATTAATGGGGCCCCGTCTGCATATTTCGCAGAATACGTTCTCCATTTAGAATAGGTGTTTATATGAGCGAGTTCTATCGAGACTACCAATGTTTGGGTTGTACGTAGGAATGTTAGGTTATGTAGTCATTATCGTTGGCGGGAACGCGTTCACAGCAACTTGTTGCTTATACTTATGTGATGGTCATGCGCATTAACTGCGAGTTGTTGTTCGCAACCAAATATACACGTTGAACAATGAACAAATTTATAAGCGCAGGGACGTCTTTTATTATTTATTATATTCATGCTTTTGAAAATCTTTAATAATGGATACATTAGGAAATTATTAATATAAAAAATAGCTACGATTCGTGTTGAGAATAGCTGAATAGGGATGTTTTAGTGCAGGCTAGGTTAATTTCAGGTTGCCAGATTATCGAGGCATCAATAAGTTGACCTGGGTCAGGTCTTTAATTAATACCCACTATTAAGACCAACTTTGACATATGAATATATTTTAAATTTTACCGAATTTAATATTTTATTAATTATGTAGCTACGATAATTAAAATCAATGCCATTTTATTAGGGCAACCCAAAGTTTTTATCGTGCAGTTTTAGTTGCCTATGTTTATTTTTCTTTCGTTATCCGGCTATTTTCAGCCAGTATCGTACCGAAAAATATCTAAAATTATTTATAAAAAAATGTTTATTAGCATTTCGAAAATCGTTGAGAAGTGTTAAATTATAGTTATGAAGTGGAATGATTTTCCTGTAATTGTGGCGAAGCAAAACTACGATAATTCGTATGGAAAATGGACGTGTATTGTAAATATTATAATAACGATCAGGTACATTAACCTGAGTGAAAAATCGAGGTGAAAATGTTTCAGTGGTACTTCCGGCGATTTCCCATAATTTAAGACTGACTTTTCTCCCGATTTAGTCATTTACCATGCACCGAGTTTATAATGGCTTAAGCAAGCTATTCAAGTTCAGCTCGGAGCGATTAACCTATGACCATTGAACGAGTTTGGTACTACCGAGAATCGTGTCAGTACTTGTGTTGCTTCGCGATATATTGAAGTATTTATATTGTGGCTGACAGCTTGTTTAGAACGTGCCTTCTTTTGTATTTCTAGGTTTGTAGGCTCGTATCATCGTAAATGGGCGTTAATTAATTATTACCGGTTCACATACAAAATAATTCGTTTAATTATTATTTTTCGGTTGCAGAGGTATTTAGAATGCAAATTAATTATGATTTTTTTAGAGAATAGTTAATGTAATTTTATTGTATTTAGAAGTCGAATATTTTTTATTTACGTATACCGAACTTGGTACTTCTATTGCCTATAATTATGAAGTCATTTGAAATTCTTTGTCGGTAAAACTGTCGCTTGCAGCAATTTTTATTATTAAGTTTAACTCGTTATTTAATATTCACTTTCACATTTTTTGAGTGATACATTGACGTGTGCATATGGCAGTCATTAAATGTTTTATGATCAATCGTATAAGATCAATTGATCATTCAAATTACTCATGATTCATTCAATCGACTAAAATGTTTTTCTTTCGTGTGTATCTACTTAAGGTTCGTAACTTTCTATAATAATCAATCATCATTTTATAATATCTCCGTACATTTCTACCTGAGAGATTGTCATTGTTTTTATTTTGAAAGTTATTTGAAGACAATATTGGAATAAGGCGCTGTTAAAAGAAAATTTGAAACATGAATATTGTGCGTTTGAAAATCTCTAATCCTAAATATAATTTTAAACAGCTGATTTGCTATTACTATTTGTCACTTAATATGACACTTCGAAATTTCCGATTATAGTTGGATTTTATAATATTTCTGCATTTGTCGTAATCTAAAGTACTAATTTAAATTAGTTTCAAATATTATTTCTCTATATTTTAGTAAGTATTTGTCAGTTAATCAGTTTCGATTTTAATTATTTGTTGAGGACGTATTGAATCGAAATGTTTACAATAGAAAAAAATTAGTAGTTCTTATGTGTTATCAACATTTTATGGCGTGTGCAATATGCCTACTATACCACAAAAAAAATCACTTAATGCCATATCCGTTGCATAGTCAAATTAAATAATATTTTAATACATAGTCGTACTGCATTAAATTTAAACCAGCAAACCTTTACCAAAATATGACAAATCTGATATAAATGTAACTTTAAAAATTTGTAGAAAAAAAAATCAAAAAAAAAATTAAAATATAAGAAATTTTTATAGGTAAATACAAATTATATATAAAAAATAAAAATAAATGAAATTTCTATAGTCAGGTAGATCCAGCTGTTTCCATAAAACGACTGTCGAAACAAATGTATTAATTTATAATCAATAAATAATATAATTATTCTCTATGATTGCGTAATGTCCGAATGCTTATGTTCAACACGTTTTTAGAATGTCAATACTATAATAACAATACTCAGCGGTTGTTTTTTTTTTGTTTCGTTCATATGTGTAAAGGTTGTTGATATCCCACTCGACGAATAATAAATTTAGCCTGTCATTAAAAATGTTGATTCGCTCATTTCTGCTTCAATTAAACAGCTATTTGTTTGGTTACTATGACATGAAGGTCCTCAGGCTAACAAAATACACCTTTCATAATTGTTTAGAATTTAGCAGGTGAAATCCAGAAATTAGTCTGATAAGAATTTCATTAAAAACATTTTTTTTTTTCAAATCTTCACCTCGCAATATCGATATAATATTGATTGAAAAATGATTTATTTCAAGATGCTGTTACACCTGTTGTATGTATAATTTTAATTTACCTTGAAAAGCTACGTTATAAACACAAGTTCCTTATTTTAAAATGGTTCAAGTTTGAGAATTTAGAATGCGACCTTTATCTAGACACGCAGAATCGAATAAAAATGTATCCGACTTCTATTTAGCATATGTTAATAAGTTAATAATTAATTCTAGCGAGAAAATGATATTGACAAATGAGTGAAATTCTTTTTATGGTACTCACAAATCTCAAAAATTCGTAAAAATAGCGGCCATAGCTTAAAAAAAATTCTACAAAAAATTTTCAATATATAATAAAAAATGGACATCCTGTATATAGATATATAGGGTTTATTTTAGGAAAATATGTCGAAAAATATTTTTTTTTAATAAACTGCCTGTAAATGAAAGTCATATGGTCACCACACCGCCTTTAAAAAATTGCGTCATGTTGTTAATATTGATTTCTCATATAAGATTGTTTATCTAATTTTAATTGAAAACAATATTTTGCATCGTACTCATATTTATTTGATAATAAAAAAAAATTGCAATTTGCAATTAATATTATATTTTAATTAAATTCATGCTTGAGTTGAGAAATAGATAGATCCGAAGTATGTTAGACTGATATGTGCAGTGATTTCTTTTAATGAGCTACTTTTTTTTATATAGGCTTGTGCAAAAGTTTATCAGTTATTTAATTAAATTATTTGCACTAAAAGAGATATCCAAACATATCGAGCCAACGGTTTTTCTTTAAGAGCATATATAACTTGGGAATTATATAATAAAAAAATATCGGTAAAATTATTTTTATAAATATTTTAATAGTTTTTTAATCATTCTGTATAAATCATCTGAGAAATTTATTAAACGTTAAATGATTATTTATATTTGTATATGAGACTATCACAATTTCATATCCATTTTATTATCTATGGCATTTTTGTTTACTCAATTTTGTTTTTAATAGCCTCGAAAATCGAAAGTGACAAAACGTGAAGAAAGTATAAAAATAAATAGTTTTTTTTTGTGTTAATTTTTTAGACATGCTGGCGCTTTCGAAATAATATTTTCAGAATAAATTTAATGATTATTTGAGAAAATTATCGATTGACACCTGAAATTTTATTTAAATGATTCATTTACGAGCAGATATTTTTTTCTTAATCTAATCTGATTCGACGCTTCTGCCAGATTTGACTTTTCTATTAATTTTGACATTTCTGTATTTTTTCTGATTGCTGTCACTTTTGACGCTTCTGTCACTTTGATACTCACTTTGCTTCTATACTATTATTTAATACTGTAGTGGTAATTTTAAAATCAGTTTTGATACTTTTTTGTCGGATGATTAATTGGCATATTTTAATACAAAAAAAAAATGAAATTATCGATGGCGGCTTTTTTTAATCGTCATGTATATTCTATGAGCATACAGCGCCACGAATCAGAGTTTCCATGCAAAATTCTGAATCAATAATGAATTGACGTGATCTAGTTTATCATGAATATTTATGACAACATTTCCAGTATTGCCATTATAAATCATGGGATTCATTAGTTGATTTTCTTTGTCTGTTCCGTTCTTATACAGTGCTGTTAGCATCCGCCATATTGACATTGAAATAATCTCATTACGATGTCACATGCGAATACTTTCTGTATAATGAAATTTTATATAATAAAAGTATTCAAAAGGTATGTGAAGTTCGTCGTTTGATCTCGTATTGACATATTTAGAGATATATTATTATAAATGGCAATGTGTGAAGTTAGCTCTAAATGTCACCTGAACCAATGACAATACACGATATATTACATATACATTGTCAATGCCTGAACTTTTAATTGTTATATAATGAACGGATAGTTGTCAAAATGAAAGCTCTTGTCAAAAATTGAATTATTTATTGCAAAACGTGTTGTGATTGAGAGAATTCGGGTATGTAATTAAACAGAACCGTGTTTTATAATTCTATTCTCTGTATAATATTTTCCACTATAATAGTTTTCGCATATCTATAGCACATACGCTGCTTTAGATTGATTTTCTATGTAAGTACAGGGATAATTACTATACGCAATCTTGGTACTATCGCACCACATGCGTTAGTACCCAATACGTATCCCATATCCCGTGGTTCGTGCTCTTATATCATCTCTACATGTAGACAGCTGCTACTTACATACTTCTAACATAGCTATCTTCCTACAATTTCCTCGCATCTAACAAGCATTTATTATATGCAATGGTGTATACACCTAGGCCCTCTGTATACAATACAGAAGCATTAATCAGTCGTTGATTTTCTTTCTTTTTAACTAAAACCATGATTGAGGTGAAGTATGTTCAGAAATTGGCCTTTTGTATGATCGTCAACGCATTCGCAATATAATTTTTACTGTTGGTATTGCACTGGCTTGTAATTACGCATGCTCAGCTAGTTGCATATGTTGCATACTTAGAGTGCGGCAAATTACGCGGCAAATTTAAACGTTCCAATAACTCGATTTGGAGTCAAATCATATTCCAAGTCAATTCCAGCACAATTGAGTTATATACAATATGGCAACGTCGGTTAATATATAAAATATATATTTTTACAAAAGTTGCAACCAAATAAATCGCAATTAACATCAGATTGAAATAAAATATATATATCTTGAACGATTTCGTCGCGTGTATGCAGCGCCTTACTTTCGACACATGGTACCATAATCTTTGCAAAGCACTTTAGCAGTCCAGATTAATATTTATTAATGTTTGCCGTACGTGTGTTCATTATACTCGCGTAGATAACATCGAGGGTACTACGAATACTACTATAGATTAGTTAGTACTAATACTCCATGCAGAGGCGTAGAATAGAATACCTTCAAAGGCCAGTTGAACAATATTCTTCCAGTTTTAATTCTGCATGAAGTATAAAATACTAATGACGCCGATTTTTTTCTCGCTCGCAATCTTCCAAAGTAATTCATAAATCCCCCGAAGATTTTAATTAAATTCTGGTACTAATAGTACCTTTATAACTTCTATCAATTGTCGACTTGCAGCTGAAATATTAAGCACTTCAGCCAAATCGACAGCGAGAGGTAGGAAAGTGTATCAAACAGTATCTTTCAATACTTTCACATGGCACGTTCTCGTGGTTGCTTTGGTTTGCGTTAGGGCCATTTAGTTGAACCGATTCTATCCACAGCGGTCTTACAAGTGCGATGACCCGACTATATAAAATGATGGTACTACGTTGACTAGACATGTGCAGATTCTAGGATGTAATTCAGAGTAGCATTAGCTGGGTATTGTTTATGCTCGAGTGTTGGTCGAACTGGCATTTTAAAGTTGGTGCGCGTGGTCAATATTTGGTTGTATTTGCTGATGATGAACAAATTTGCATTGAAAAAAAACCGGGGTCTCGTGTAATAAGTTCATTTTTCATATTATGTGTGCAGGGTAATCCAAATCTACCAAAGACATCGTGGAGTATTTTACAAAATCTAGAAAATTTGAAGTACAACTTTTATAGTACTATGTTATAAAAATGTTTCTATATGGGGCATGGTGGTCAATTTTTTTAATTTTATTTAATTTAATTAAATTAATTAATTTCTTAAAAAACACTATTACATGTATGTAAAAATTGTGAAAATAGTAAAACGGTGTTAAATAATAGTATAGAATATCACACAAATACCAAATAACGATAGCAATTACACAATTTAAATCTCAAGCGAGGTAAATCGCATTGTCTTGCGATTTATTTCTTATTTCGCGCATAAGAATAAAGAGTTTACGCTAATCCCCAGTGGTCTTTAAACTTCGTCGACTCGCATGGATTAAAAACCCTGTTATCTGCATTTGTGTAGATATAAATACAGTTTTGCTCAGCATAAAAACAGGTGTATTAAAAAGTTTTGAATTTTTAGCCTTTTGAAGTTTTTTTCTTCCAAAAGTTTGTCGAACAATTTTTTCTTAGGGCTTTAGTATCTTGACTTTTGATCGTGGAATTAAACGATTTCAATTTCGTCACCCAAGGGCTTTGCGGAACACAATTTGAAGACCACTGTTGAACTATTATTTCGTATTTTTACTTTAGATGTACTTTATTAATAAAATCGATGTAGAAACAACAATTCGTTACGTAATCGATCCGTTCTTCAATTTTTACTAAATTAATAAAATTATTCAATTCTGAATCTACACTTTTATTAATCACACATTTTAAAATTTTAATTACACAAGTTTTTCATTCTTATTTTTTATAAGAGGGTACTTTGGCGTACGTAAAATTGAAATTACATCGTGAGATTCTTAACTAGTTGGAAACTATTTCGTAATCTGCTCGTCGGAAGATCAGCTACTTCTTCCTTTACTTTGTATGTTGTATATATTACCCATAGTGACGAGATAACATAAGACGATTATAATGTAGTTAAAGTTCATTCCTTCATTTGCTGTTGTGGTGTTGCAATATTCAGCTCTTCATCTAATCAATGTGAAGGATCTTCGGATGGACCACTATACTAGTATTGTGTACGTACACTAAAGACCCGTTCACACTATATATAGTTTTCTTACAACTTGTAAAAAGTTGTAAGAATATTACTAAGTGTAGGTATAAGTTTACGAGAAGTATTTGAAGAGTTATACTGCGTACGACCGTCATATTCTTAAACATGGAGGTATTATGTAATTAGTTATGGAAGGTAGAGTAGAGGGAAAGAAAGGGGTAGGTTGGCTTAAATTTTATGTATGTTAAAACGGTTGTTTTTTAACGTCGTTCGCTTAATCATTTAAAAATAATTATAAGAAAGTAGTGACAGCGAGACAAAAATATATACATTTGCTGGGCGTTTAATTTCTCATTTTCTTGCAAACCTGTGTCTTATCAAATTGTACTATTATTTTAGATCTTTAATAAAATAAGCGTTAAATATCTTTTGTAGGTTTCCCTTAGTGTAAAGCAGCCTTTACTACATTGGTGTATCTTTCCACAATAACTACAGAACCATATATTATATACAATATATTATGAAATGTGTAACAATCCACGGTAACAACAATGGTGTGGATGTAATATTATGTTCTGATCTCGAGGGAGCTGAGAACGTTGAAGAATGTGCGTTTGTTGCGGTATCTGTAAATATATCATGGAGTCCCGAAGCTATAGAATGCCATAGAAAAATATATTATCACCGGTAAAAAATAAAAATAAAACATTATATCTATTAATCCGCGCATTCGTGTTACTCAGTTATATGTAAAGATTCGTGAAATACAAAGAAAAGTCATCTAGGTGTAATGAAGTAAAGAATGGTTTAATAAATGTGTATTGTTTTCAAGTGAAGGGAAAATGTTTTTTTCCGAAATTTAATAGAAATTTGTATATTCATCCATATTGACTGCTCAACTGTCAAGAGTAAATATAAACAAACGCCTGATACTTGAATAGTAGTAAATATGATAGAAACGTCAAAACTGACAGAAATGTCAAAATACGGATACTACAATAGTAGCAAATCTGTCAAAAATGACAGAAACGTTAATTGAGAGATATGTAAATAATTCAGCATAAACAAAAAAATGAACAGAAACATCAAAAGTGTCAAATAATTGATGTGAGATAATTGATAATTGGTGATGAGCTAGCTAAATTAATATAGGCAAAGATACAGCCATGAATGAAGTGGTTTATATCTTATATAGATACGCCTTGATGTAAAATTGACATGCATTTAATTGAATTCCGTAAATAATTGCATAATATTCACTAAATTAAGTATTTTGACTCATCGCAAGTAATTTATGATTCTGACGTAACGTCAGTGTATATTTATAGTTTATAAAATATTTCGATATTATTCGAAATATAGTGTTTTAAATCATTTAATAATAATATTATTTTGCTATACTTTAGTAAGTATTTTTTAATTAATCAGTTCCTATTTTGATTATTTGTGCACTGCTGCGTAATATTTACATGAGTCAAGTCAGTAGTTCTAATGCATTATCAACGACGTACGATTATTTTAACAAGAAATGTTCTATATGAAAAAAATTCCAATAAAATCTTAGTCCATGAACGCTACAATTGTTTTCTTCGAAATTTAGACTTTTAGACTATTTAAATCTTCAACGATTTTATTATATTAATTTAATGTATTATCGTAATAGCATAAATTATTTTTAATTAAATTTCTACCTTTCTCATGGTCGTTCAAAAATAATCCGCGAAACTATCAATCGCCTAACTATATCTTGGATCAATATTATTGAAAAATTCATCTTTTTTTTGAAAATTTGATGAAGCATCAACATTGAAAAATAATTCTTTTCTTTGCGGCACCTGAATGCCTTATAAGTAGGTTCACTGTCGTATAGAGATATATGAAAGTGATGTATGTATATATAAATATATTTAAAACAACTGAATGCATATTTAATATACAGAGTGATATTTATTTTTCTCTAATAGTTTGTCTATAAATTAATAAAAGATATAAAAAAAAAAGAATTTAGTAAAAAAAATCGGTATTTTTTGTTGTTTAATACACTCGGAAATGACGTGATAAGAAGAGTAAATTTTTGAGATTTGATAAAAAAAATCCCAAATAAAATTAATTTTAAGTAAAAGAAGTCGTTTATGATGAGTTTTTTTATATATTTTAGAAAAATTATGCATACAATAATTACTATTTTATACTATTATATATTTTCCTTAATAAAAATGCCTTTAAACAAATAGCAGATACGATTATTTTAAATATCGTAATCCAGAATTTATATGAAGTTCATTTACAGACAATTTGAAAACTAAAATTTCTGCCACATTTGACATTTCTGTCGTATTTGACATTTCTGTCATTTTTAACATGTGTCATATTTGACATTTCTGTAACTATTTGACTTTTCTGTCATTTATGACACTTCTGATATTTATTGTCACTTTTGAAATTTCTGACGTTTATTTCTCGAAATCAATATTCTTGATTACTCGGACATACGAATTCGACATTTCACAATACTGTTGTAATTCCCCAACATTTATAAGCAAATAATTAAAAAATCGCGCAACTAATCTTAAAAATGGTCAGAAATTATTTTTCCATACCAATTAACATGATTACTTAATATCGTATTATAACAATTATTTTTAGTAAATATTTACAAAAATTCACGTCCCATATCGAGAATTGATTGAACCCTTTCTGCATTTATATTATACGAGGCCACTCTCTCCTGATTTAGAAGCAACAACAGAAAAGACACCAGATCAACACGAAGCGAACCGCTTTTCTTCTTCAGCTGGTAGTCAATAAATACATCCTAAACAGCGCAAGTTTTGTTCGTACAAAGAACAACATTGTAATTGCATCTGTGTACGCATTTAGATACTCCGTCCGAGCGAACAGATAAACGGAATCAGAACTGCGTGATTTGATATTCGCAATATAATTAATAGCCGCGCTAAGTCCGCGGTAGCAATTAATAAAACCGCCGTTCTTAAAAGAACGACATTAATTAACTGCCGCGAACAATGGGGAGAGAAAGTGGAATTTGCTCCGATTTCATGCTATGATTTTTCGTTTTTATTTATGCGTGTAAATTGTAGCGCTGTAACTTGTTAAATGGATTTCTGAAACTGACATGATGTAATCATATTATTATGTTTAAACTATTAAACGCGAAGTCTTAATCGTCAACCATGTGACAATACCTCATATCTTACACAATTCGAAAAATGACAGATTATGTCAAACTGATTCTTAGGTTTATTGCGCATGTTCACAGCATCTCCTCACTTATTAAGAGTTCGAAGCAGTTACGAGGTATTGTTACATCAGTCACACAGGACGTTATTTAAAAAGAACATATCGTCAGCGATGTGACAATACCCCCTATCTTACAAAAATTCGATCGAAATGACATATTACGTCAAACTGCTTCTAAGGTTTATTGCGCATGTTCAGAACATCTCGCAACACATTAAAAGTTCGAAGTAGATAGGAGGAATTGTCACATCACTGACGATATATGTCGCATTTCCCATTCGAATTATATAAGATAAATTAGCGAGTATATAGCTTGATTTAATTGGGCCGTTCGGTTTCAGGAATGAGCGATTACGACCGGATACGAAGAGCTTGTTTGAAGCGCGGCGAACTGTGGGAGGATCCAGACTTTCCAGCCACCCAAACGTCCGTTTTCTACCACCAGACGCCGCCGTTTCAATTCCAGTGGAAACGACCAAAGGTTCGTTCAAATCTATAATATGAAATGTCATTTTATCCTGTCACATGTTACAAGAAGCTAGTACAAATTCTTTCAGCGTCAGTTTTATACACACCGACTGAATGGAATACAAAGTATCCATTATGTGATTGAAAATGTACGAATACTCTGGTGGTATTTAAGAAAACATGTAATTAAATCAAGATTTTATTGATATCTAATAACCATCCTACAAAAATCCAGAAAATGACAGATTATATCAAAGCGATTTTTAGGTGTATTGCGCATGTTCAGAACATCTCCCAACTCGTTAAAAGTTCGAAGTAGATAGGAGGTATTGTCTCGTCACTCTCCATTTCATAAAAAAATCAATTTAAGAGCGTGTAGATTCACTGAACTGCCATTCGTTTATATCTGTATCAACTTGTCATCTATGATTATTTGTACAATATTTATTCGTCTGATATTTTATAATTCTCGTTAGTTCGTCGATAATAAACTCACCATCCAATAGTAAAAAAAATTAAATAGTTCTATTTTCGATGTACAATTTACAGGCAGTGTATGAATGGTTGCATACTGTATACTCTTCTATTGTAAGCTACTAATCGGCATCTAAAAATCAAACCGTTTGAAAATTGTAAATGGGTTTATTAAGGTATGAACAAATGGTAAATAAATACGTATTGTGACATTTCTATCAGAGATGACAGAGTTAGTTAGTTAAAGAGTCCGCAATCCTAAAGATTGGTTGGAAACAGCACGCCATGCCGATCTATCCTGAGCTAATCCCTTCATCTCCCTATAGCTATTCATCTCAACGTCTTCAACTATCTGACTCACATACTCCAATCTAGGCCTACCTACCCCTCTCTTTCCCTCCACTCTACCTTCTATGATCAATTGCATAATCCCCCCATGCCTAAGAATATGCCCTACTAATCTGTCTCTCCTACGCTGTAACACTCTCCAAATACTTCTCTTCTCCCCTACTAACTCTAGTACAGCTTCATTTGTTACTTTATCTTCCCAACCAATCCTCATCATCCTCCTATAACACCACATTTCGAATGCTTGTAATCTACGCTTCTCTTCCTTTCCTATAGTCCACGCCTCACACCCGTACAGTGCTACACTCCAAACATATACCTTCAGTAATCTTTTTCTAATACCCAAGTCAATATTTGATCTTAAAATCTGTTCTTTTTCTACGAATGCCTTCCTACCCTGTGCTATCCTACACTTTATATCTACCTTGCTTCGATTATCTTTTGTGATTCTACTGCCTAAATGACAAAAATCTGACACTTCTTCGATTCTATTATCTCCTATTGTGATCCTCATTTTTCTACTGCATTCCTTTTTGTCACACCTCATCATTTTAGTTTTACCTATATTTATTTTCATGTTAAAATCCCTAGTCAATACTGCCTGCATACCATTCAATACCCTTTCTAAATTCTTTTCGCTTTCTTCCAATATAGCTATATCGTCGGCGAATCTCAACATATATATTTTCTCTCCCTGTACATTCACACCTACACTATACTCTTCTTTTACTTTGTTTATTGCATCTTCTATATATAGATTAAATAATAACGGTGAAAGTGTACATCCCTGCCGAACTCCCTTCCCTATTTTTGCTACCTCTTCTTCCCCCTCAATTCTAACTAAGGCAGTTTGGTGTTTATATAAATTAAAAATTATTCTCCTATCCTTATAATCTATACCCGTTTCTTTTAAAATTCTAAACATTATATCCCAATCTACATTATCAAATGCCTTTTCTAAATCTACAAAAGCTATGCAAGTTACCTTTCCTACCCTCTTTCTTTTTTCTACTACCGTTCTTAGTGCTAGAATCGCCTCCCTCGTCCCTCTGTTTTTCCTAAAACCAAACTGATCTTCTCCTAGCCTTTCCTCTACTTTATTTTCTAATCTCCTATAAATAATCTTTAACAATATCTTCGATACATGTGATAGTAGGCTAATGGTCCTATAGTTCTCACACAAATTAGCTCCTATTTTCTTCGGCATTGTTACTATTCTACTACGCTGAAAATCCTGTGGTACTTCTCCCTTCTCATATATTTTACAAACTAACCTGTATAATCGCTCCTGCATGACAGAGTAGACTAGACTTATAGTAGATTTCTGTAACTTTCGATATTTCTGTCATTTTGTCATATAATATATTATACGACCATAATATTATAGGCTCACGTCATTTTTGACAATCTTTTACAATTAAAAAAAAAAAAAATTATCTGGCTTCTATTCAATTTTGTATACATTTTCTTGTAGAAATAGGCTCTATTAATTACAACTTAATTATGCAACTTTATATACAATAATTTTGTCAATTCTTGATATTACCTCACCAAGAATTTGGGCCACTTAAATATTTATTAATACACTCGGAAATTAATAGTGCGAAATCAATTATACAATCGCGCAACTTGCGGAGCAATATTATCATAATGGTCCTTATATTAATATTACAACACGCATGAATTCTGTATCAAATCGTTGCTGGCAGCGAATAACGCTCTTGTTACAATTTAATTATAGTTCAGCTATTAACGTTTCATAATTAGTGCGTTAACTTATTGTTGTCTTTATTAAAGGCATTTAATACTTAGGTTATTTTATGTGCATGCTGTATGAAAATCACTTTCACTCGCAATTTGCTGTGTAACTGCACAATGCACGTAAAAGCGGCACATCGACGGCTCAACTGTAGAAATACAGCAACAATTATTTATTGTTGCTGTACATTTTTACAGTTTTCATTGCATGGTGAACACGGAAAGTCTACATTTCCACTATAATAGTGTCTATATGTCGTGGTTGAAACATATTGCGTAAATATATATACTAGCTATTAAGAGATTTTGGTGGTTCATGCGGCTGTCAAATGTATTGCCTAAGTAAGCGCATTAGCGATGTGTAGTTCACTCGCGAACCGTTCACTCTGAACGGTTCAATCAAATGACTGTGACGATGTTTTGCAACGACCTACAGGTCACTATGACCTAGTTCGTGAACTATCAACTAGATGGTGCACGGTGTACGTATTGATGTAGTTGTACTAGGTCCTGAACCCGTCGTGTAGTAAACCGTTCATGAATCACAACGACTCGTAAACGATGCAGTATAGTATACATTACATATACAGTGCCAATAGCAGTATTAACATTTTTATGTGATAAAGTGTGTTGGGGAACGGAACGAAATTTGTTTTCCTTATATATATAAATTATGAACATTGTTGTTTTTTCTTCCTCACTCTTAAATCAAAATAAGTATTGTAATATTTCGATTTATTTATTTTTTACTATTAAATATTTCAATATTGAGAAAAAAGGAGATTATTTTCAGTATTTGCATGTATTTCATATAGGTCGTGTACTAGTTCATTTTAAAAAGATGTAGTAGTTCACGACCTATAGTTCGTGAACGGTTCATTGAAATGAACTACGAACTAGGTCCTCAAAGTGACCTACAGTTTGCCATCGCTAAAGCGCATTGAATAGAAAATATGTTGGTGATATCAAAAACAGACGTAATAAGAAAGTGAAATGGGCTAAAAAGCAGAAAACCATGTTTCTTGGTTGATATCATACTAGAAAATATATTTATTGTAGATTATGGCAATTTTTGTTACTTGAAACGTACAATTTGTAAAAAAACATCGCTGTTTTTATCAATTAAATCAATTAAAAATTATTGAAAAAATAGAGAAATTTGTTGTATAGTTAGAATATGTTAAAATAAAAATAGTTGCCTAAGCATTTCATCGGAGAAATACCAAAAAAAAGTTAAATATTCTTAAGGTATAGGATTTGTTGATAACAATACTCGAGAGGTGTTCTTGAGTGCGCTGTCGTAGCGAAGGTAGTCTCGCTTCAACTGCTAGACAAGGTACCATTGAAGCTGCTCATATAAAATATAAAATGCAGATAAGAGATTACGTTTACGTAACAATGTATGCTAAGCCTGAACTGAGCGCTCTGTGCGTTTGTGGTCGCGAAATTTTTCTAAACTCGATCGAAGCGAATGTTGAAAAAGTGTGTAATCTGTGTGTATGTCCATCGTCGTTGTCACACACACCTAATACTAGAATTTGCAGATTTTGGTGATACATTTTCAGTATGTGTTAACTATTACGTCTTCAAATTAGCCCTTGCTGTTAATTGTCTCTTCAATTTCAAAGTCAACATTTAAAGAAACAATTGTGTTTTCTTCAAGTTTTTATTGTATACATTTCTGTCTGATTTGCTTTATTTTGTTAAAGGGTTTATCCGTTTTGAATAAAATACGAACAGTTTTTGCATCAATCGACGTGATAAAATAATTACACATTGATATTTTATTGTAAATACTAAAAATGTATCTAAAATAATTAAAATAACCACTCGATTAATTCCTGTATTTTTTGCATTTTACTGTTTTCTGTAATATTCAGTCTTCACTAACTATATTAACAATTTTTTTTTGATAAAAAAATCATAAAATGTAAGGGTAGAAAGACAACAACAAAATTAACAAAGATAAAATAAGCTAATAGAGCTATTAACGAACGCAAATGAGTTCGTTTATAGCGAATTTGAGTTCCCTTATAGCATAGTGCAATTTACTGCATCAATGTTGGTAGCTCTGCTTGCCAGCTATCAAACGTCAAACTACAAAAGAAAGTAACAAATAGTTTAATTTAAATTTTGTCCCTGAAATGTACAATTGTACGTCAAACTACAAAAGAACGCAACAAATAGTTTAATTTAAATTTATTTGACAATTTATTTCAAATATTTCAAATGTGTCAATAGCTACTACCAACAGTCAAAAAATTCCCTAAATTTTGAAATTTCGATTTTTTATTTAAAAAGGGCACAAAAGACGCAAATTAGAAAAAATAGTATACAAAACTCAGTTCATAAGTCATATATAACACTCGTTCATTAGAAAACGAGGTTTCTAAACTTGAACTCGTGCAATAAAACCTGCCTTATGAAATTCGTTCTATAATACATTATTTTGTTTTGTTAATATAAATCAAACAATAAATTGTCGAAGAATGTCAAAAATGACGTGAGCCAAAC
This sequence comes from Leptodirus hochenwartii, assembly GCA_947310635.1. NCBI lineage: Eukaryota > Metazoa > Arthropoda > Insecta > Coleoptera > Leiodidae > Leptodirus > Leptodirus hochenwartii. The sequence goes on from OX371179.1 coordinate 3,066,982, forward strand.
GCATGAAACAAATGTTACATAACCTTAAATTTGGTCGGAAAGTTAAACAAGTGAAAATTAGAACAATTTTAACTTAGAAAATAGTGCTACGAGATGTCACCATCTAGGGCAGTTCAATTGCCATGTGTTTCTTTTAGGGAAAATGGTCACATCGCTGTTGATTGTTTTATCAAACGCAAATTCTATGACATTGCCAGGTTAGTTAGTTAAAGAGTCCGCAATCCTAAAGATTGGTTGGAAACAGCACGCCATGCCGATCTATCCTGAGCTAATCCCTTCATCTCCCTATAGCTATTCATCTCAACGTCTTCAACTATCTGACTCACATACTCCAATCTAGGCCTACCTACCCCTCTCTTTCCCTCCACTCTACCTTCTATGATCAATTGCATAATCCCCCCATGCCTAAGAATATGCCCTACTAATCTGTCTCTCCTACGTTGTAACACTCTCCAAATACTTCTCTTCTCCCCTACTAACTCTAGTACAGCTTCATTTGTTACTTTATCTTCCCAACCAATCCTCATCATCCTCCTATAACACCACATTTCAAGTGCTTCTAATCTACGCTTCTCTTCCTTTCCTATAGTCCACGCCTCACACCCGTACAGTGCTACACTCCAAACATATACCTTCAGTAATCTTTTTCTAATACCCAAGTCAATATTTGATCTTAAAATCTGTTCTTTTTCTACGAATGCCTTCCTACCCTGTGCTATCCTACACTTTATATCTACCTTGCTTCGATTATCTTTTGTGATTCTACTGCCTAAATAACAAAAATCTGACACTTCTTCGATTCTATTATCTCCTATTGTGATCCTCATTTTTCTACTGCATTCCTTTTTGTCACACCTCATCACTTTAGTTTTACCTATATTTATTTTCATGTTAAAATCCCTAGTCAATACTGCCTGCATACCATTCAATACCCTTTCTAATTTCTTTTCGCTTTCTTCCAATATAGCTATATCGTCGGCGAATCTCAGCATATATATTTTCTCTCCCTGTACATTCACACCTACACTATACTCTTCTTTTACTTTGTTTATTGCATCTTCTATATATAGATTAAATAATAACGGTGAGAGTGTACATCCCTGCCGAACTCCCTTCCCTATTTTTGCTACCTCTTCTTCCCCCTCAATTCTAACTAAGGCAGTTTGGTGTTTATATAAATTAAAAATTATTCTCCTATCCTTATAATCTATACCCGTTTCTTTTAAAATTCTAAACATTATGTCCCAATCTACATTATCAAATGCCTTTTCTAAGTCTACAAAAGCTATGCAAGTTACCTTTCCTACCCTATTTCTTTTTTCTACTACCGTTCTTAGTGCTAGAATCGCCTCCCTCGTCCCTCTGTTTTTCCTAAAACCAAACTGATCTTCTCCTAGCCTTTCCTCTACTTTATTTTCTAATCTCCTATAAATAATCTTTAGCAATATCTTCGATGCATGTGATAGTAGACTAATGGTCCTATAGTTCTCACACAAATTAGCTCCTATTTTCTTCGGCATTGTTACTATTCTACTACGCTGAAAATCCTGTGGTACTTCTCCCTTCTCATATATTTTACAAACTAACCTGTATAATCGCTCCTGCATTTTTTCCCCTGCGTGTTTTATTAATTCGGCTGGTATCATATCAATCCCCGCTGCTTTGTTATTCCGTAAATCATTTAATGCTCTATGAAACTCTGACCTAAGTATGCTAGGACCTAAGTCATCCTCATCTATCTGTTCCACATTTTCTAGCTCCTCCATGTCCTGCCTACCTTTATATAAATCTTCAAGATACTCCTTCCATCTTCTAGCTTTTTCCTTATTTTCTGTGAGTTCCTTACCCTGCTTATCACATATAATGCCAGGTATAGAAAAGATTTTATATCTGTATACGTGAAGATACTTATTTATATATATGTCTATTTACATGCACCTATTCTAAATATTGCTTGTTATAACCACCCACTTCCTCCCCCTTCGACAATGTTGCCGTACTTTTTTTTCTATCGAATGTCATCAATGTTCATCTAATTTCTACAGTTACAAGCCTTTTACATTAATCGCAACAAATCTATTACATTGTTGTCCACTGTTTGGTGTGTTATCGTTGGCAGTGCCAACGCTGTAATATTATAGCGGAATTTGGCGATTAATCATCTAATTCCCGTCTATTACGTGTAATATAAATGTGCAATCAGTCATGTCCCGTGTCTCCTCGTGTTGGCCGTGCATATCAATAAGCACATCGCGTGCTTTTCATATAAAATACATTCCGAGAAACGTGCATCGGCTGTCAAATAAAATGGCCGTCTGTGTGTTTTGAGTTGCATATAATGCACGTCGGGTATGCATCGAATAATGATCTAGTGCATTAAAAGTTGTGTTTTTCGTATTCTTAGTAGATGATCAGCCATTTAGGCAAGGGGGTATTTGAAAAATATCATTATATATATATATCGATCTTCTGAATATGTGCAATAAACCTATTTTGACGTATATCTCATTTTTAGATTTTTTTAAGATAGGACGTAATGTCACATCGCTAACGATATGTTCTTTTTAAATAACGTCCTATGTGACTGATGTGACAATACCACCTATCTGCTTTGAACTTTTAATGAGTCGGTAGATTTTCTGAACATGCCCAATAAACTTAAAAATCAGTTTGGCATAATATCTCATAATGTCACATCGCCGACGATATATGAGCTATAAAATATTCAATCTAATGAAAATAATGTAATAACCAAGCATCGAAAATAAAATGGATTCTATAAATTATAAATCCGGGACTCGTTAGATTTACAAACAATTCGTATTGCACGAAGGTAAATAAACGTGCACAGAATTTGTTATAAAAAAGAGTACCATTTTGCTTGGCTCGTCTTATATGCTGATTTATTGGATAGAATAAATTCGGTACTTGTTAGCGTAAATATTTAAGTCACGTACTACGCGTATAGCGCAAGAATAAATCCCCTTCTGTGTATTGCTCTTTCGATTCGGGATGTCGTATTGCGATTTTCATTTAAAATTTTTAATGTCGATTTATATTCGCAAACAAAATAACAAGAAATTTGTAAGATACGTGAAATAGAGTCTGATGAATGAATGATGAATGAAACGTGGCATATGGAAAAAATCGAGAGATTTTAAGCATTATTTTTGAATTATGTGGAAAAAATATTGTTACCATATATAACCGCCTTTTTTTTATGAAAACGGTAAAAAGTACATATCGATTTTTATAATTAGTCAAGCATTCATTTTAATTTGAAAAAAACTTAGAGTGTGGCGAATTTTGTAATATTTAAAATACACCACACTATTTTTTATGATTTCAATAATGTTATTTTTATAATTTTATAAAAATGTTTAAACATAAATTTTATTATTAATGATAATTCTAAATAAAATATAATTTTACTGCAAAAAATTGCACAATTATTTTCGTAATAATTTTTTTTCTATTTCTCTCATAAACATTGTACGTAAATAAATTCTTTTCGCGTTTTTAGGATCGTGATTTTCCACACAAATCCGATTTAATTCCCCGTCATTTTCAATATCACACGTGCACTACGAATATTTCGATCTCTTCTGTAACATATTGCAAATAGCGCATATTAACCTTAATTTTCGATGAGTACGCTGCATATTATTACATTGGCAGGTGAAAATAGAAAACTGCTTTAATGCAAATTATAGATTATCGTAATCACCACCGTAGCGCGCATTGCAATATCGACTCGAATTCGTAAACAACTGGCATATTTATTTTTTTTAGTTAAGAGATTATTGCAGAATATAAAAAATTCTTTGATTAAGTTAAAATGTTAATGTAAAAGAGATTTCGTCAGTAGTATAAAAATTGTTAACTTGAATATTAATTGTTAAAAAAAAGTATTTTTCACTCGGACTAAATTGTTTTTGCGACTTGTCTGTCTTCGACAGACTCGACACAAAAAATATCAATCTTTAGTAAAAGTATCACAATTTTAATTGTTGCTTATATAAATATTTTTTCGACATTTATGGATCTCCGAAATGATGGCATCCATTTAATAAAATAGTATTTTTTTACGGAGTTTATTATGAATTCGAACACTATTTCTGCTACTATGTATGTTGACATTATTCCGTATCCATGCCAACGATAAGTTTGTATAACAAAATGGTAACGATGGACGATACGTCTGTCATGTGTTTGACAGGTAACTTGATAGTCATTACATGGCGTTTTCTATTGTAGAACTGAACTACTACAGCAGCGTACCGCAATTACCCTTATGTGGGACAATAATTGGTACAATTATTGTTTCAACACAGAATGTGCGCTATGTGGAGTAAACGTGTTTGCATTTAAATTGCTACGCTTTAGGAAAATATGCAAATGTTGACATGGTTTATTATTGGAGCAATTTGGAGATTACGAATGTTGGCCCGATGCTATTCGCCTAATTTTATAATATTCATTTTTTAATATTTCACAAATTCTTTGAAATACAAGTCAAAAATGATTTTGTACATCAACTTTCTTAGAATTTTTACATCATTTTCAAAGATTTTTTTATAAAATATCAATTGCATTAGTAAACTAAAAAAAAATTTAGGAGGCGGTGTGCCATGTTAATAAATGAAGGTGAAAATTTGGTTTTGACACATGATGCATGAAGAGTCGTTAGAAATCGTAAATGCACGATTGAGCTATTGAAATACAGATGGCGGTGAAACCTATTACGTTTATCGTCGGTCAAATGCTGAGTTGCAATTTATCAAGAATTACGTAAATCCTCTAGATTGATTTTTAACACACCTAATAAATAATATAATATCTTTATATTTCATAATTATAAATAAAATTAAAATATGAATCAGGCAAGATTTTGAAAAACCAAATAATCTCGGAAAAGAAAAGGCATAAAGCAATATTTTTAAATTTATTTAAAAAAAATTATTACACAATAATTACGGTATTTTATTTTAAATATTAATACAAGTGAACAATTAATTACAAAATTCTTATTTTATTATTCTCGCTTATTATTCTAAGCGAGTCTTTTGCAACGTTATTATTTATTATAGAACGAAAACGCTTCCGCAAAAGCGCAAAAAATTTTTTTTTTATTATTACTACCCAATAGTATTTCTCAGCTATTTTAGACGAGATTTTTGTTTTGTTAGTACTCTAATTCAAAATGTATTATATATTAATTGAAGTCATCATATAAAATTGAAAATTTTTAAATATTAGAAGATTTTTTTTTCATTTAGTAGCTAGATGACATCATTGCATATTTATTCAGTATTTTATAAATCCTACATATTTTGCTATAAAATATTTGTAAAAATCTAAATAAAATATTTATAAAAACAAAATATAAGAATAAATTTCCACAAAATTTCCAATATATTTAATAAAATAAAAATAAAAATTGAATCAAATTTTATATGTATAAAAATATAAATTGAAAATTGAAAAAATAAAATTCGAATGTATAAATAACGTGAAAAATCACCAAAAAATGTCAAACCGGAATAATAAAAACGATCTGAATGGTTAAAATATTTACTGACCATAGTTTATTTCTGCAAGATTTGAAGATATTTCAAATAAATGAAGAAGTACGATATGCATTTAGTTTACACGTAGAAAAGTTGAACTATACTTTGTTCAAAGATGTTTTTGGTATATACGACTTGTGGTATTAAAATATATTGTGGGTTTACTGCAAGAAACCATTATGTCCATTATTATTGATATTGGAGACAAACGCATTTTAAATATTGTCCTGTGAAAAATCCAATTTTTATCAAATAGTAATCTAAGATAGATTACATACTGGTTAAAGAGAGGTTTAGGAACCAGATTAAGAATTGTAAGAGTTACCCTGGAGCAGATATTGATAGTGACCATAATTTAGTAGTCCTGGACTCAGAGGTCAAATTCAAGAAATTACAGAAGTCCAAACAGGTCAGAGTAGATGTCGATAGGTTAAAATTAGCTGATGTATGTGAAAAGTACAAGCAGAAAGTAGAAATCATGGCTAATGGAACATCTAGGAACGACATAGATTGCGAATGGAGGGAAATCAGAAATGGGCTAACTACAGCAGCAAATGAAGTATTAGGCACAAAGAAAAGGGCAGGTAGGAGGGAATGGATCACGGAAGAAATAGTTGAAATGATAGAAGCAAGAAGGAAAATTAAAATAGGAAACACAGAAGCAGGACAGAAAAAATATAAGGAACTAAGGAACTTAATTAATAGGAAATGCAAGCTAGCGAAAGAAGAGTGGATAAAAGGAAACTGTGAGGATATTGAGGAGGATATGAGAAGAGGTAAAGTAGATTTGGGCTACAGGAAAATTAAGTCACATTTTTCTAAAGTAAAACCAAAGGGTAACATTATATGTGATAAGCAGGGTAAGGAACTCACAGAAAATAAGGAAAAAGCTAGAAGATGGAAGGAGTATCTTGAAGATTTATATAAAGGTAGGCAGGACATGGAGGAGCTAGAAAATGTGGAACAGATAGATGAGGATGACTTAGGTCCTAGCATACTTAGGTCAGAGTTTCATAGAGCATTAAATGATTTACGGAATAACAAAGCAGAGGGGATTGATATGATACCAGCCGAATTAATAAAACACGCAGGGGAAAAAATGCAGGAGCGATTATACAGGTTAGTTTGTAAAATATATGAGAAGGGAGAAGTACCACAGGATTTTCAGCGTAGTAGAATAGTAACAATGCCGAAGAAAATAGGAGCTAAATTGTGTGAGAACTATAGGACCATTAGCCTACTATCACATGCATCGAAGATATTGTTAAAGATTATTTATAGGAGATTAGAAAATAAAGTAGAGGAAAGGCTAGGAGAAGATCAGTTTGGTTTTAGGAAAAACAGAGGGACGAGAGAGGCGATTCTAGCACTAAGAACGGTAGTAGAAAAAAGAAAGAGGGTAGGAAAGGTAACTTGCATAGCTTTTGTAGATTTAGAAAAGGCATTTGATAATGTAGATTGGGACATAATGTTTAGAATTTTAAAAGAAACGGGTATAGATTATAAGGATAGGAGAATAATTTTTAATTTATATAAACACCAAACTGCCTTAGTTAGAATTGAGGGGGAAGAAGAGGTAGCAAAAATAGGGAAGGGAGTTCGGCAGGGATGTACACTCTCACCGTTATTATTTAATCTATATATAGAAGATGCAATAAACAAAGTAAAAGAAGAGTATAGTGTAGGTGTGAATGTACAGGGAGAGAAAATATATATGTTGAGATTCGCCGACGATATAGCTATATTAGAAGAAAGCGAAAAGAATTTAGAAAGGGTATTGAATGGTATGCAGGCAGTATTGACTAGGGATTTTAACATGAAAATAAATATAGGTAAAACTAAAGTGATGAGGTGTGACAAAAAGGAATGCAGTAGAAAAATGAAGATCTCAATAGGAGATAATAGAATCGAAGAAGTGTCAGATTTTTGTTATTTAGGCAGTAGAATCACAAAAGATAATCGAAGCAAAGTAGATATAAAGTGTAGGATAGCACAGGGTAGGAAGGCATTCGTAGAAAAAGAACAGATTTTAAGATCAAATATTGACTTGGGTATTAGAAAAAGATTACTGAAGGTATATGTTTGGAGTGTAGCACTGTATGGGTGTGAGGCGTGGACTATAGGAAAGGAAGAGAAGCGTAGATTACAAGCATTAGAAATGTGGTGTTATAGGAGGATGATGAGGATTGGTTGGGAAGATAAAGTAACAAATGAAGCTTTAGGATTGCGGACTGTTTAACTTAACTTAGTAATCTAATTTGGAAAAAATGTTAACCGAGATCCTTTAACTATAGCGTTTTGCAAGTAGATAGGTGAAAGTGTAAAAAAAAACACTCGAAAATGGTCAAAAGTGGACTTGACTGGTTTTCGCAATAAGCTCACGATATATTCTATAGTTGTTCTTTGTGGGTTTGGCAACGACAAGCGTAGGCTTTGCTGCCGAGATAAAATCTGCACAATATTAAGTTTAGATGCCAGTTTTACATTCACTTTCAGCTAGCTATCTGTCCTCCGTATAATATACCACGTGACCAAATTAAGTATATCTGAATGTACGATTGAATCGAACGAAATTTGAATTCACCAGACATAAAAAATATTCATTTACTTGTTATTTTTAGGTGAGTCAACAATTTGTGTATCCAAAAATACACCGGGTGGCTCATTAATTCATCGACCGCAAATTTTTACAAAAATATATAATTTACTTGAATTAATTCGCAAGTTTCGTTTTTGTTGCCACTACGATTAAATAAACATCTTTTTTAGTCAACCTGTATATATTCTTAATTCATTAATAAATTTCGGTCCTGGTATATACAGCGAGTATGCTAATTTGCTAACCATATACAAATGGTAGGCGTTATAAATTATATTCTAGCGATTTTTTTTTTAAGTGTTAAAAAGAATGTGCGAAATATGTCGATGAACGAAAAATTTGATGTATAAGAAAGTATGCGAAAGAAAGTATAAGAAAGTATACTGTGAATTATGTGTAAAATAGTAAAGGATAAGTTAGGACAGGACAGGGCTGTGTAATTTTTTTTTTGTGAAATAAAGAAGGGAAATTGTAATTGTTTTTTTTTTAATGGGGATTTTTTCAATTTATTTGCAGGAACTTTGTAATCGACCTGGATTTGTTCAAGATGGACCGGTGCCATTCGATATCACCCCTGGAAAAATGGGTAAGTCAATTTTGTAAATGTTGTTAATTATAAAAACTGAAATATAATATCGGTGTGGCCACCACACGACTTCCATATAATATATATTTTATTTTTTTACTTGAAACATTATTTATTTAACAGTTCAGATTTTTTCTATTTAAAAAAATTCGGATGTTTATGTTATTTTGAAAATTTGAAATATTCACTTAATTTTTCTACCAAATAACTCTAAATACCAGAAGTGCCAAAATATTATATAAAATCATCTGGATATATATTTTTTATCATTTTTCAGACAAATAGAAACTTTTATGAAAATATTTTTTTATCTTATTGAATATGTGTTGAAAAATTAGTATATAATTTTTAGACTCACTTTGCAAAAAATTGAAAATTAAAAAAAAATCACATGCTCTACAGGGCGAAATATTTCACAACATTTAGTTTAGTCGGAAATTATAACAAATCTTTTTTATAAAAAAAATTATTTAAACGTCTAGTTTAATAAAATTAATGATTCTTTAAGATTAATCTTGCATTTTTTTTCATAACCCATTTTTACATAATATCTTAAAAAAACTTTAAATCTTGAAACGTTTGCATTATTTCTTAATTTATTTCATCACAAAAGTCGGTAACTGAAAATATTACTCAGTTTCTAATTGCGAAATTACTATTATTGTTTTAATTTTTCACACAGTTACATAAAACAATGTAATTAGCAAATACTCTCTTAAATATTTTTGTATATATAAGTTTCAACGGTGAAAACAAATAAAAACTAGTTTTGGAAGCAATTTTTAGTTAGTTGCTAAATTGATTTTTAGATTATTTTTTTACTATCTTTTGAAATAAGCATTTTCTAATTCATCCGAGATTATAACCTAAAGAGACATTTCACTCAGCTGATAATTTTGGCGGTTTCATTTATTAATAACTCATGAATAGCATTTCATTTTTTCACTATCTTACTTAATTATTATCAATTTCGCTTTTTAATAACTTAATATGTACTTAAATTGTTCGTTAGATTTCACTCGAATTCCTACAAATTTATGCTCGTATTTTTACACATAATATATCTGTATAAACGAAAATAACGTTTTCCAATTCAATTTTTACGACATTTCAAAGTGAATTAAATTGTCAATCTTTATTTGAACGCACAGTTCACTATAATACAAATAGATGGCGCCACTAATTTTCTAAAAACATAATGGTCTACCACTTAACCTTTAAATGAATTGACAACTCATTTCTAAAGAAAACGCAAAGGATTTATTATTTCGCTTTTTTCCTATCGCTATAATTGGCGCTGTACTAAATAACATTTCTTGCAAATCAAACCTAATAAAGTAGACAGTATAATCACTTCATTCATTCTATTCATCTCGGATTTAATTAACTAGATCACACCTTGCTTCTACACTCGGATGCCACTAGCTGAGCAGCCTCAAAACATTCTATATACAATAATAATGCGTTGCTATATAGGAAAATGCAGCAGCAGTTTGCGCTCCGATACCGACGCATTATTACTGTATTGAATTGTGTATGCAGATATCAACTAATTCATTTCGCGCGCCGCTGTCTGATTTTCACTCATTTCATTCGAAATTGGTGATAATATATTTGCTTCGGCGTATTGACAAACTGACCTCAATAGATCCGAGTTAATTTGTAATACATACCTTCGGTGAAATATTGTTTCGCCTTGTAAATTTATTGCGTCGTTGTAGGGATTTTATCGCGGAAATTCTTCGGTGAAAATAATTTTACGAGTACCTTTTATGCGCTGATTTTTTATGTACTCCAGAAAATCAGCGAGAATTGTGATAATTACGACGCAACAATTTTTTTATGGAGAAATATGTAAATTTAAAAAAAATGCGTTTTTTTTTTCTACAAAATACAAAACTCCATTGAGAATAATTGGGATTTTTTAAATTTGAATTTTTATATAATTGTATTTTTTTGACAACTTTTTATTGTTTACATTGTTGCAATAGCTGTTTCGAATACCAAAAATTAAAAAAAGAAAACGAAACTTGATTTATATATATATATATATATTTTTTTTTTGTATTAGAAAAATTGCAATTTTTGTTAGTTACATTATTTCAATAAAATTTCTGAAAATCTCCCGAAAAAACCCTCAAAAATAAGCATTACATCTTAAAAGGCAATATTTTATTCACATTTATAGTTATACATAGAAATATATATTCTAATATTTATATTTATTAGTTAAACAGTCCGCAATCCTAAAGATTGGTTGGAAACAGCACGCCATGCCGATCTATCCTGAGCTAATCCCTTCATCTCTCTATAGCTATTCATCTCAACGTCTTCAGCTATCTGACTCACATACTCCAATCTAGGCCTACCTACCCCTCTCTTTCCCTCCACTCTACCTTCTATGATCAATTGCATAATCCCCCCATGCCTAAGAATATGCCCTACTAATCTGTCTCTCCTACGCTGTAACACTCTCCAGATACTTCTCTTCTCCCCTACTAACTCTAGTACAGCTTCATTTGTTACTTTATCTTCCCAACCAATCCTCATCATCCTCCTATAACACCACATTTCTAATGCTTGTAATCTACGCTTCTCTTCCTTTCCTATAGTCCACGCCTCACACCCGTACAGTGCTACACTCCAAACATATACCTTCAGTAATCTTTTTCTAATACCCAAGTCAATATTTGATCTTAAAATCTGTTCTTTTTCTACGAATGCCTTCCTACCCTGTGCTATCCTACACTTTATATCTACTTTGCTTCGATTATCTTTTGTGATTCTACTGCCTAAATAACAAAAATCTGACACTTCTTCGATTCTATTATCTCCTATTGAGATCTTCATTTTTCTACTGCATTCCTTTTTGTCACACCTCATCACTTTAGTTTTACCTATATTTATTTTCATGTTAAAATCCCTAGTCAATACTGCCTGCATACCATTCAATACCCTTTCTAAATTCTTTTCGCTTTCTTCTAATATAGCTATATCGTCGGCGAATCTCAACATATATATTTTCTCTCCCTGTACATTCACACCTACACTATACTCTTCTTTTACTTTGTTTATTGCATCTTCTATATATAGATTAAATAATAACGGTGAGAGTGTACATCCCTGCCGAACTCCCTTCCCTATTTTTGCTACCTCTTCTTCCCCCTCAATTCTAACTAAGGCAGTTTGGTGTTTATATAAATTAAAAATTATTCTCCTATCCTTATAATCTATACCCGTTTCTTTTAAAATTCTAAACATTATGTCCCAATCTACATTATCAAATGCCTTTTCTAAATCTACAAAAGCTATGCAAGTTACCTTTCCTACCTTCTTTCTTTTTTCTACTACCGTTCTTAGTGCTAGAATCGCCTCTCTCGTCCCTCTGTTTTTCCTAAAACCAAACTGATCTTCTCCTAGCCTTTCCTCTACTTTATTTTCTAATCTCCTATAAATAATCTTTAACAATATCTTCGATGCATGTGATAGTAGGCTAATGGTCCTATAGTTCTCACACAATTTAGCTCCTATTTTCTTCGGCATTGTTACTATTCTACTACGCTGAAAATCCTGTGGTACTTCTCCCTTCTCATATGTTTTACAAACTAACCTGTATAATCGCTCCTGCATTTTTTCCCCTGCGTGTTTTATTAATTCGGCTGGTATCATATCAATCCCCTCTGCTTTGTTATTCCGTAAATCATTTAATGCTCTATGAAACTCTGACCTAAGTATGCTAGGACCTAAGTCATCCTCATCTATCTGTTCCACACTTTCTAGCTCCTCCATGTCCTGCCTACCTTTATATAAATCTTCAAGATACTCCTTCCATCTTCTAGCTTTTTCCTTATTTTCTGTGAGTTCCTTACCCTGCTTATCACATATAATGTTACCCTTTGGTTTTACTTTAGAAAAATGTGACTTAATTTTCCTGTAGCCCAAATCTACTTTACCTCTTCTCATATCCTCCTCAATATCCTCACAGTTTCCTTTTATCCACTCTTCTTTCGCTAGCTTGCATTTATATTATATTTACTAGTTTATATAAATAATTTCTCCACTGACAATTTAGCAATTCTAGTCAAAACATGTTATGTCACTATTGGAATCTCATGAACTAATTTCACAAAACTAGTTCTCGAACACGCAAGTGTATATTATTTATCAACTGGTTATGACATTATAAAATCTCGCGATCTTTTTAGAATTTTTTTAATCAATTTCGAAAGAACGAATAATTGTGCATTTGAAATATTGAATAAATTTATCTGTCTAGATGACAGGCCCTTACGTATATTTAATTTTATAGCGTACCTAACCTCAAATTAGGTATTTTAAGTTATCGGGCATCATTTATGAAACAGCTGATTCATATACAATCGCTACATTTGACAGATAACTTAATTTTGTCTTTCGGATTATAAAATACTTCGTTATTTTTCGCAAATTAATGTATTTTTCACAATTTAATGTATTTTAAATTGATTTCAAATAATATTTCGCTATTTTTAGTAGTAAATTATTGGCTAATATGTTTTTATTTTAACTAATTGTTAAGTTAAGTTAGTAGTTCTTATGCGTTATTTACAACATATGGCATACTTGCGCAATATGCCATATTTTGTCGCATTAAAAAAGATTCTAAAATTTAATTAATGTCGTAAAACATTTCAATCTTTTTTGCATTTTTTGTGAATAGTCTTATAGAATGAATTAGATTTTAAATTCCCTTTTATAACTGCGCTGTTTAATCGCAATACGAACTACTAATTTCTAAATAAACGGCCATGGAAATAATTGCTCCCAACTATTTAGGAATTCTTTCAATAAATCAACTGACCCTGACTTATACATATCTGTCGCTTGATGCAATCGAAATTATTCTTTGGGTCATTTGCAATAAAGTCACGTCTGCCATGTTTGTACGCTTCCTGGCCGAATCAAATATGGTTTTATGGACATGACTTCCTTTGATTTATATAAACAATGAGTCATTTGTTGCCTATTTTGAGCAAACAACTGTATACCATATCTGTAATTTGTTTAAGGAAGCATCCTTCTTCTATGAATTAATTGATGAAGATTCAAACGACATTTCAACTGGTTATGGTAATTTAGAAGTGGTCTTACCTTATATTATTCTCATTATAGATTAGCAAACTTTCCATAAGATTGTCTATTGATTTTACAGTTACTTCGTATGATGGGGTTAACGAGAAAATTTAAAATAAAAATTATACTATTCGTCGGCTTTATTCAATTAAATCTACCTACATTTTCCTAGGTTACGTAATTCTTTTTTGTTTATTTATTGAATTGCGATTTTTTTTGTTTTCCAGGTGACAGATGGCTTGTTTCTTGCTTGGGCGTTCTGTACCTGAACAAGGGGTTGTTCTATCGGGTGGTACCGGCAGATCAAGGCTTCGCTGGCGATCAGTATGCGGGTGTTTTCCGATTCCGCTTATGGTGGTGTGGCGAATGGACCGAAGTATTAGTTGACGATAGACTTCCCGCTGTACACGGGCGATTGGCATTTCTTCAGGCACAAACGTCCGACTACTTTTGGGCCGGTTTGCTGGAGAAAGCGTACGCAAAGTGAGTATATTTTTTCTAAATTAAAATAAAACCAGAAGGTATGTAAAGATAGGCTAAATATTATTACAATTAAGCATATATAATCATTTTTTTAGTAATCGGGCATTTTCGCTAACATCAAATTGGAATCGGATATGGTCGTGCGATGAAGCAAATGTCATAAGTAATTTAAGCGGTAAATGGTTTAAAATTTAAAAGAAAAAATTATTAAGCTAAAAATAGAAATGCTATTATTACATATATAAATGTGGTTGGAAATTGGTCTAAAATAGAATTCCCTTATATTTGATTGAAATTGATCAAAAGTTGCAGTTTCTATCAAACAATTTCGCAGTTGAAACTAATTGTTTTAGATCAATGGGCAGCGAACCAAACAAAAATAATAACGTAAATTATTCAACAATGTTAGACATCAAGTCACACTGCGGTTAACCATTTACGCAATTGTATAGTCTTCAATGTGGTATTGTAAATATTTACGCGAAATAAAAGAAAAAAGCATAACTTCACTACAATCGATTGGTATCGATAAAACAATTCAAGTAGAACTTTTGGTTCAATATATGATTTTCTCTTGTCTAGTTTTTTTAATATTTATTATACGGTCTTGAAATAATCGCATGTTGAAATGAAACTTGATGGGATTGGCATTCCTGATTGTCATAGACCGTTAAATAATACAGAAAAATCAACAGTATATCAGCAGCAAAAGCATCGTATATTTTTATTATTTGAAAAAGGTAAATTCAGAAAGACTTTATTTTAATACAAACACAATATAAGTTGAAAATATAAAAAAATAACAGTTTAAAATATGTGGGGTACATCCAATATTCCCAAGTAAAACATACAGCTAGCATTTGTGTAAAATAAACTTTGCTTACAAGATTTAATATTTTTGTCTGATCTGCACACTAACAACGTTCTTTTACGATAAGATGTTAAAAATTAAAAACATACTGTTTATTTTGATTTCTATTAATTGTACCATTCTTAAGAAGAATAAATTGAAATTTGCATAAAAGTAAACATCTCAAGATATGTCGAAACAATATTTTTTGGAATTTTTAAGCTTAGATATCACCTCATCAGACATGGTTAATGTTACACCTTCCACGCTCTGATTTTTCTATAATGCCTTTAATGCTTGCCATTTATTCTTCGATATCTCACGCACGCTTTAATCCCAACTGCACGCAATTCAACCGTTTTTCTTCAACCTAAATGCGAAATACCCCATACATAAATAATCTCAAGATTTGGTTAAAGTAATGATTTTTTAATTGGCTGCATGAAGAGACAAATATATATTTTTTGTAGCAGAAAACTTGGTCAAGCTTTGCGACATTTTGTCAAATTATTTTATATTTTTGATCAAAAGGCGGGGTAATAAATCAATCCTTCATAGTTCTATTAAAAACACAATTAGATAGATAATTATTACATTTGGCAAAGACAAAAACATCCCACTATTATGTTACGGGTACTATTCCAGCGTCCATCCGCTATTCTCGGTCTTATTTATTGTTTATTGTTATTTCCACATTGTAAATTCGTTCAATGAACCGTTTTTATTAGGAAATTATCTCAGGATTCTAAATTTGCGAGTACTTTTGCTGGATATGTTAAATGTTGTATTTAGTGTTAAAACAATTCTTTTTCAATTGCCTGGCTATTAATCAAAATAGTAATTTTACACCTACTGAATTAGTTTCATAAAGTATGAGAATATTTGAACATATTGTTTATTATGTTTCTTAAAACATTCCCACAGTTTGATTTAAATATTTCCTGATTGTAATAGACATTATTTAAAAATTTTGCTCAGTAGCTATTTACCAGAAGCAAGCTTATCTTGTAATGGCTCTTTCACAGCTTGGCTAGTTTTTGATCAAAGCCCGAGGTTTTAATACAGTTTCAACAATTATCAATCTTAATATTTTTAAAATACATATGCACCCATTAATATACCAGTTCATTATATTTTTAAAAATATGAATCAATTTAAAAAAAAAGTTTTTAATTTTATAACTATTTTACGAATGCGTGTTAATTATAACATCAGCGTTTAGATTCGGTATGGCAACGGTGGATTGTAATATTACACATGGCACATGCGCGCTGTGTGTGTCAGACATCAAATTAAACTTGAGTAGATTCACAAGTTGCCTACTTGAGAACATTTAATTGATTTATTTTTTAAAAGACAGTATATATTTCTGTAATGAAATACACGACGATTATTCGTATTTCAAGATATATTAATTGTAGAAAACTTATCATTTTTTCAGACTCCAATTTGGTACCTGTGGCTATGTTGATGTAAAACAACCTTAAGAATGGAGCCAAGAGATTATAATGAATAACGATAGTAATATATGAAGACTGCTATGACTGACTACCGTGCAGATGTGTAACTAACTTCCTGTATAGTCTGAATATTTATCACATTCACTGAGAAGATATAAATGACCATAAATGGTAAAATTGCCCCCTCAATCTCTCCCAGCTATTATATGCTGTAAATCTAAGAAAAATGCTCAAAGCATGATTTCTGATTAAATTTTAAACCATAAGTTCACCATAATATCGCCAAAAGAACTTTTAAGGTATATCATTTAGTATTTTCTCAAGTTGAGCTGTTATAAAAATAAAAATAATAAAGTTGGGCGTCCAAAATTAAGAAATTGTTATAAAAAAAAAATTATTTATGCCGTTTCACTGCTGGAAATATATTTTTCGAGATCTTGCCTGGATCACATTTTAATAAGTGCAGTATCTATATGGGCGAGGCTATATATTTATGACTGAAGTCCATTTCACGCTTGAAGCATTCATAATCGAGTGAATCTCTTGGCATTATTTCACATGGAAAAAGGATTCATATATAGTAATAACAGTCAATTCGCGCAGTGAAATTCCCCCTTACAATTTATGTGAAATATTAAATCGAACGCATCGTAAAGCAAATGTAAAGCTTGTTAAGTGATTAAACTCTTCAGCGATTAGACAGCAACAACTTAAGTGCCTGTGTTTGTACAATCGCTATTTAAAGCTTCGGATGGCTATATTTTTCGCATCTTTTACGGCGATTATAACAGCCGGAGTATGTTTGCAATAATTTTAGACAAAATATTTGTCTAAAATTGAATTCCTTTATATTTTATTAAAATTAGTAGGACTTAATTCATGTGAGAACTAGAGGACCATCGATCATTAGTATCGCATGCATCGATGATATTGTTGAGGGTTATTTATAGGTGGTTCGATAATAAAGTAGAGGAAACAAAGAGCCGAAGATCAGATTTTAGGAAGAACTGAGGGACGAGGAAGGCTATTTTAGCGTAAAAGTAGTGAGAAAAGAAGGAGAGTAGGGAAAGTATCTTACATAGCTTTCCTACGAAAGTTATTACATGAAATATACGATATAGAAAAAGTATTTTCGATAATGTAACTTGAGACATAATGTTTAGAATATCAGAAGAAATAGGAATCGATTTTAAGAACTATATTCAATTTGCACCAATAACAAACCGCTGAAGAGAATCAACTTCTGTTATAAAAGATTATAGTGTATACGTGAAATAAAAATGGTACAATCATTCCGCTTATATCATTTTTATTTGCTTTAAGTATAAGATAAGTTTAAGACTTCCAAAGCATCTTTTATTAAAACGCAGTAGTAATTAACTGTCGGTAGAAACACCGCTTCAGTTCATTAAAATAACCGCTATAGAGCCGCTAGGAAGCCACAACAATCTTCTTCTTTTTTTTTTAAACTCAAGACTTCGCTGAATCGCTCGTAACATAGTAAAATTAATGATAGAACCTCTGCTGGGTGTCTTAAGCCTTCCATCATAAACGATTCGCATTCGCAATCCAAAATGAAGAAAACGTTCATTTTAAATGCGTTTTAATTGCCATTTCTTTTCTCGGATAGTATTAAAGTGTTTACGAGTTATATTGCGGAATAACCTGTATAGAATGAATCGTGCTAGTACAAAAATGGTAGTTACGTAAGTCACCACTAATGGCAGCACCGACACAGCGATAAATAAACACGATTTTGTGGTGGTAAATTTGCGAATATATTTAGAGAAAAAAAAACCACGATTCTGTTTTTAATGAATAAGTTGTTTTTTTGCGAATCTCTAAACTTCAGAACTAACTTAAAATTTTAACGAGTTATTTTGTGAATTCCTTGAATGTATGCATATTTCTTTAGTTGATATTTTGATATCCTAATGCAAATGAAGACTAGCATGAAAATGCTGATGCATTGAATCGCAACTACAAATTATCAATTATTATTTTAATGCTGCTATAATTATTAAATATTTGCGGGCATAAATGCATATATACTTTATTTATAATCACATGACTTGGAGAATTTATAACTTGGTATAAATACATGATAATCAGATGAAACTTCATTTAAATATCAACTGGTATTAATAAATTTAAATTAATCCATTTTAAATACCTTATTCCCCCGTTTAGCATAAATATCTCTAATTCGAAAACATGTTTCTGTTTTATAGATTTCGTTCCCATATTTTTGCAATATAATTTATAATAATCTCACTAATTATATATAAAATTCAATTCAATTCGTTTGAATAACTATCAATATTTCTGAAAGTTTACTCGTTAATTAGTAGTTTTTAAAACTCAATATGCTGACTTATTATATAATAAAGTAACTTTCAAACATCGGCAAATATTTGAACAAAACAAATCTGTAAAATTTATTAAAACTCAAATCATAAAAATTATATATGTACGTGCCTTCATCGGTGATATAACGGATTTAACGTTCTTTGTTGCAATGAATAATTAGATGATTACATAACAACATTTTTAAATTTATTGTCCATTCAAGGCTCCGAGTGGATTGTATTTATAATATAAAGTACGAAAATGAGTCTATTTCAGCTATCAGATCGTCGTATTTGGTATGTAATGACATAATAATGCCCAGTAATAATATCATCAATTATTATTAAGCCTGTATTGTTCATCAAACACGATCAATGTTTCATTTCCAATTTTGATGTTAAAATATTATATGTGTACGTTCATATATTGCTTTGAAATTTGATTTAAGTATCGATTTGTACGTATTAAAGTTAGCTATTAATTATCTGAATTAAAGAAGCGATAAAATATAAGCGACCGCTAAAAAATATGCCAGTTCGCTTGAAAATAGGTTTGTTAAAATGATGATAATTCTTTTGTTCTTATAAATCCATCCTAACTTTAATTGTGTGTTAAATGGTAAGACCAGCAAAAAAAAGGAATTTTATTTATTATATTCATTTTATTGAGTTTGAAGGCCTTTTAAGTTAAAGAGAAATTCGTTTGTTTATATATATTCGTGTATTTTCATGTATATTTTTCTTTTCTTAGTAAAGTCTAATATTATTATTATTAATTCTCTTAAATTGCCGAAAAATTATAACAAAACTCCCCATCTACAGATAAAAATTTTTTATACGTTAAAAAATTTTCAGATTGCACGGCTCTTACGAAGCCCTTAAATACGGCTCGCTTTTGGACGGCCTGGCCGACCTGACCGGTGGCATTACCGAAAGCGTTCCAATACGCCAAGATGCAACAGCCTGCTCCAGATTATTACATAAACTGCTGGATATGACATCTATTATAACAGCAACTGTACAGCCGCCCAATTATGCCCCCAGGACTCACGTGGAGAAATTGGCAAACGGTATACAGATCGGAGTGAACTATAGATTATATGCAGTCGAGAGGGTACGAAACAAATACTGTGAAATTTAAAAAAACATAAATTTTATTTGCAATAATGCGGCAAAAAGGGACGTCTCTTGTAAATTGCAACGTTTTTTTCGCCACATTGTTAGGTGGAGAAGTTCTCCGGTGATTCGGTTCAACTCGTACGCCTTCGTAATCCACTTGGTCCCGCGTCGGACTACATCGGGCCTTGGTCGCTTTCTTCCGGCGATTGGTCGGACGTGCCACCGTTAGAACTCGAACGAATCAACAACCAATCACAGCACAATCTAATCAACAACAACCACAATTCCTCGCAAACAATGAATTCAGCCACCTCGAACGACGAGGACTCCCTTTTATTCTTCTATATGCCGTATCACGATTTCATCAAGACGTTCACCAGTTTGGAGGTGGTCCATTTAGATTGCGACACGAGCAGAGATGAGCCGAGCTTGAATGGGAAGAACACGTGGCAGATGCGATTGTATCAAGGCAATTGGCAGAAGGGCGTGTCGGCGGGGGGGTGTCGGAATAATCCCGACACGTTTCATATTAATCCGCAACTGCAGTTGATGTTGAGTGAAACGGAAGAGGTGGTGAGTACGAGCAAAATTATTAAAATCCATGTAAGATCAGCATGTCTAAATTAAGGGCAAACTTCTGCCAGCAGATGCCACTAGTGGTTCAAACGGTCAAACTTTTTTTCTAATTTTTTCACTAGCTTCCTCGATAAAACAACGTGTGAAAAAGTCGTCTTTTTTTTATGAAAATTATGATTTTTTTTCGACATGTTATTGAAAATTTAAAAATAAAATATATATACCATTCAAAAGCCTCACCCCCTAGGAACATTCTCTAAATATATTGTACAAAAATAATCAAAATTTGGGAAATGCTAAGCAGAACCCCTGCTTTTCGTATGAGAAGACGCTGGCCTTATAAGGATCTTAGCAAACCATGTATTTGTGATTCTATTTAAGGTTTTCTATACAATTTAATTGAATTTTAAAGAAATGTGGAAATTTTTTATTGAGATTTTGTTGCCAAATAATTTATTTTAATATACAAATAAATTTTACATTTTAAAGATTTCACTCTTGCATAACAACTCTTAGTTTTCAATACTGTTTTATAAACAATAATAGTTCATAATCTTACCTTTATGAGCACAAATAGCTGAGTCAACTGTAATTTATAACGGTCGTCGCTACTTTATTCCCAATATAATTTTCAAAAAGAAGCTGAAAATTACGATAAAAATCCTTTTTAGGTGGTTTCATTGAACCAGCACAGTATAATGGAGCCAAAAGTAATCGGATTCACGGCATATTCCCTTCAAAAAAGCTCTATAGAGACGATACTCAAATGTTTCTTTAAGAAGAATAAAAGCTTAGTCAATTCTCAGTATACAAACAGTCGGCAAGTAAGTAAAGATGGCAAAAAATACGTATTTGTGCAAAAATTATCTTAGTTCTCCCGTTTATCATCATCCAATACCAACATCATCCAAATACCACACAAAGCATTTATAAGCTAAATGCGCATTTCGAAGGCCGAGCCCCCATCTCAATCATACAATTATTGATCGTTGTAACGATAAATGTTCTTATATAATGTCCTCTTTACCAATGACGATGCTATACATTACCAATGACGATGCAAAGCCTCTTTTCTCACCATCTCAGGTGTCCCATCGTTGCCAACTCGACGCCGGCACCTACCTCATTTTGCCCACCACATTTGAACCCGGACAGGAATCCACATTCACCCTTCGCATCTACACAACTTCACCCACCCCATCCCCAATCCCCATATCAACAACCACAATCAAACTGAAGCTCCTAGACACACAGCCGCATCTTGTGCGCGCTGCTGTCGTTAAAGCGCCCGCTCTCCTTGACGCCAAGAGCTTCAGTCAGTATGAGGCGGTCTTCCTGCAACTGGCCGATGAGCATCGAAGTGTCAATGCGTTCGAGCTGCAGGAACTATTGGAGGCGTGCTTGCCCAATGATTATATCAAGAGTTGCGCTAGTATCGAAGTGTGTCGACAGGTCGTGCTCACGCTGGATGTAAGTGGAATTTTTGTGAGAAAAAAAAAGATGATTTTGGCTATTTCTTTTGTATAATAATGCATATTTTTGACACTTTTGTTGTTTTTATGACATTTCTTATTTCTTTAGCAAATAACTAAGAAAACACAAGAGTTTCTTCAAGAAGTACAAAGCAAATTGATTGATTGATTAAGTTTGACCTTTGCGAATATCATTTACATACATAAATATTTAGACTATATGAAAGTGCATAAAAACTTTTAGGCTTACACTTTTTCAAAAAAAAATTGATTTTTTTAGTCTTGTCAAGTGTGAAGCAAATTTTGTATAAAATCATCTTCAGTTTGATGTTTGACAAATCATTTACATAAATAAATATTTAGACTATATTATAAAAGTGAATAAAAAGTTTTAGGCTTACACTATTTCAAAAAAATATATTTGATTCTTTTTAGTCTTCGGGCACTGGTAGGTTAAAGTTCTCCGACTTCAAGGACCTAATGTGTAGTCTGAAACACTGGCAGACATCGTTTAAGAATCACACAAAAGAAAAGACTGGAATATTAAAGGCGGAACGATTGAGAGACGCTTTGCTAGAAGTTGGATTTCAGCTGAGCAGCGAAGTGTTGGCTATCATCATCTTGAAGTACATGAGGAAAGATGGTACCTTGAGATTCGGTGACTTCGTTTCGGCCATATTGCATCTTACTATCGCATTCAGTAAGTGGATACAAAATATTTTGGCTATTAATACATAAAAAGTATAATAATAAAAAATTAAATAATTATACTTTTATTCGTTGCTTTGCTCATATTGTTCTGTTTCTTTGCTGTTAATATGATTAAGGTGTTGAATTTAGCCAAAATTGAGGCTGGAAAATGAAATAATCCAAAACGACATTCAAAAGGGAAAATCAACTTTATAATCCTTGCAAATAGCATCGATAAAAATGTTTCTATTTATTCTACTCCTTAGAAAATAATCCGCCCATTGCTTTATTTAACCTTCACTCGTTTATTTGTTATTTAATTTCACGCAACACAGGCATTCTTTTTATAATAATTGAACATTACAGTATATTGTTCTGTTTCTTTGCTATTAATATGATTAAGGTGTTGAATTTAGCCAAAATTGAGGCTGGAAAATGAAATAATCCAAAACGACAATCAAAAGGGAAAATCAACTTTATAATCCTTGCAAATAGCAGCGATAAAATTGTTTCTACTTATTCTACTCCTTACAAAATAATGCGCCCATTACTTTATTTAACCCTCACTCGTTTATTTGTTATTTAATTTCACGCAACACAGGCATTCTTTTTATAATAATTGAACATTACAGTATATTGTTCTGCTTCTTTGCTATTAATATGATTAAGGTATTGAATTTAGCCAAAATTGAGGCTGGAAAATGAAATAATCCAAAACGACATTCAAAAGGGAAAATCAACTTTATAATCCTTGCAAATAGCAGCGATAAAATTGTTTCTACTTATTCTACTCCTTACAAAATAATGCGCCTATTGCTTTATTTAACCTTCACTCGTTTATCTGTAATTTAATTTCACACAACACGCTTTCTTTTTATAATATTTGCACACTTGGACTGCCAATGCTAAAGCAAATGTATTCACTCTTTCGTGTAAATATTTTGGTGCTTGTGGTGCTTTGTAACTAACGTAAAAAAAATAAAAATAAAACGAAAAAATCCATCGAAACAACTACTTTTGTAGGTATATACGATAACAAAGACCCTCTTCAAAATGGGACAATTAAATTAAATTTAGCCGAAGTAAGTATATTTCTTTAACAGAATACATTTTAAACGAGTCTTCTAACAACATTCCTTATATTTTAGTGGCTGAAAGCATCACTTACATGTTAAGATGGCTACAAAGCAACTGACCGAAGTTTTAAGTAAAATTTAAAAAAATGTTTCTATTTGTAAATAGAAAGTTCTAATATATTTTATTAATTTGTATATTTTAATTACTAAGTAATTTTTAACGCAATATTTTTGCAATTAAGATGCTCAATAATAGCACGTACTATTTACAGAATTATATAGATATATTTAAACAACTTTAGCTTCAGTTGTATATTGTTTAAACATTAAACTGTGATGTAAAGTAATTCTAATATAAAGATTCATTTTTATTACCGTTTAGGAAATTTTATAATAAAATATGGTATAAAAATAATAATTATAAGATTCTTCAATAATTCTGAATTAAGGTTTAAAATTAATTTTTATAGTCTATAAAATAATACGCGCATTTTAATTGTCGTTACTCTTTATTATTGCATAAAAAATGTATATATGGTTATTTGCAAATGGACACATTGAATCTGCTAGCAATAACAGAATGAACATTTCATCTGATCTAGATCCCTGGAGAACATGCGCAAGGATCCATCTCAGATTGTTGTGGATTCAGTTCATTTGCCGCGAAAACGGTGTAGGAATTCTTCAAAAAGTTTACATGACCTACAATGATAAAATATATAAATTTCACGAGTTCAAAAAAACTTTCCCATTTTTTTTTCGTACCTTGAAGGTTACGTATTCTCATTTGAGCATCATCAAAGTTCTCATTCAAATTATTTATTTGCGATTGCATTTTCTGTCGAATATCGTCCCTGTCCTTCTGTGCACTTCGCGCTTGCGCACGGCTCAGCGCCAATTGACGCTCCAAGTCCGCAACTTGACTTTGCATAGATCTATAATTTAATTCACATAAAAATGTTCGCTGCTAATTGCTTTTACCACATTGGACAAATGCTATAAACATATAGACTCTTTTACCTGCGGACAGTTTCGCAACGATCTTTGGTTCTGCTCACTTGTCTAGCAGATTCCTCCCTCAGGTTATCCATCTCGGCTTGCAATTGCGCAATCTCGTGCATCTTCTCCTGCGCCTTCATCTCAAATTCATTGGCTAGATCTTCCTGTCTCACTAGCTCCATTTGTAGATGAGCCACTTCATCATTCAACTCTTTACACTGCCGCTCAAAGTCATCGCAGCGCTGTTGCAATGACATCTTCGCATTGGCACCAAGCTCCTGATCACTGCGAACCTAAATAATGTTTACTGTAGCTTGTGAGTTACGATTTATTTACGACCAAATACAAGATTTAAAAGAACATTTCTTTACCTTCTCCATTTCATTGAGCATATCGGCTGCTTTGTCTCTGTATGATTGCAACTCCCTAACCAACGCTTCGTTGTTTCGCTCGGCCAGCATGTGCATCTGTTGAGCCTCTTGAAGTTTCAGTTGCGTCGCCTTGAGTATATCAGGCAGAGGAGTTAGCTCCTGCAATTTTTCTTGAAATTGATTTTTGACCCGTTGTATCTCCAGATTTACTTGCTCGGCAACGCGATTATTCTCCAGCTCCATCAAATCAATCTGGCGGCGTTGCTCTTCCACTTGCTGTTGGGCTTGAAGATACTAAATTAAGTTTGAATTAGTGTTGTCGGGAATACGAGGAAGCAGTTAAAAAAATCGTTACTTTCTCTCGATAATCTTTAAGTTGCGTATCTTGGTCCTCGACTAATGCTCGTACTTCATCCAGTTCATCTTTAGCTTCGCGATATCTTTGCTTCGCAACATTCATTTCCTGTTCTTGTTGGACGAAAGCTTCTTTCGCACCAATTAGCTAAATCGCACGACAATGGCGTAATCAAATTTGTACAAACTCATTGCAAAATTACAAACCTTATCATTTTGAATTTTGAATTGCTTGATGAATTTCTCATTCTCCTTAATTTTGTCATCGGCAAGTTTTCGAGCTTCTTCAGCTTCAGTGGCATTCTTCTTCTGTTTGTCAACATCAGCTCTTAGACCAGCAACTTCCGTCATCTTTCCCTTGTAATCGTCTTGAAGAGTTTTATATTGTTCTTTAAGTTCTCTCAATTGACCTTCCGTAGCAGGAGATCCCTTGTAATATATAAAACATGTTAATGATTTCTATCGAAAAAAACATGTATTTTTTGTGGAAATTTGAATTATTATCAGTTTTACATGGTTATTCTTTCGTATACCGCAAGGGTCTATCTTACACCTTTTATTATTTTCGCTTTGCATTTATGATCTATATACAAAAGAATTAAATATTTTCTCACCGATTTGGCCGATGTATTCTGAAAAAGAATCGCATATTTAAATATTGCGACATTTTCAACGACTTTTCTTGTAAAACTTACGCATGGCATCGCGGGCGCTGATTGTGGACACATCATTCTTCTATGTTGCTCCAAATGCAGTCTCTCTTGCCGTACTTGCATTATTTCTTGTTGCATTGTTCGTACTTCCGTTTCCATTTCGCTTAATTGCCTTTCCTAGGAATTCAATGATGAAAAATAGCAAAATTTATTATATTTTTTAATCATCGAACTGATTTTTTATATAAACTTACCAAATTTATGGTTGTTTCATTATATTCATTTAATCTATTTTCGACTTCTGCTGGGCATAAGCCCTTATCTTTTCCGCACGGCATATTTCGTCCTTTACAACTGTCCTATTTATAGAAACATTTTTATTAAGCTTAAAAAATTGTTTAAAACCGCAATAATACTTACACCACGATTGCGAGGAATTGTCTGTAAAATAAAATTAATAAAATAAAATATGAAAAAAAATATATATATATCGTGAATTTCTTACTTGCAGTTTATCTAGTTTATCGCAGAGTAATGTATTTTCCTTGCAGACATTTCGCATATCAGTCTGAAGGCTGCATATTCGACGCTGGAGGTTTTCAACAGTACAGTCCTTGTTCAACAGATCCGTCTGCAGTTGATATCTAAAAGATTTCGCTCAAAACAATTTTATTTTAGTAGGGGAATGAACGAATTCTATTTTGGATGAAAAAATGATAAGTTTGACGGGTGAACCATAATTTTTCTATTTTTCTTTTTAAATGACGGGGGGGTTTTATTTTATTTTATTAATATTGTTGCAAATTCAAAATTTGTAGCTAAGGAACGAATCAATAATACTAAAGTAAACAATTACGAGATTTATTTTCATGACTTGTCCGAATGATTGGATTTTGATTTGCAAAACTTACCTTTTGTTTTCTAGATTGGCATTTTCCTGTGCCAGTCTATCTTGCATACAATAACTTTCATTCAGTTTTTTGGCAAATTGGGGGACTACTGCCTGTTAAAATAAATCATACATTTACACGTCCATTTAAAAATAGTTTTTAACAGCAACTAAGATTTTATATCATTTAAATTCATTTTATGAACGATTTATTTAATAACAAAATATTTCTTACCATATTAGGACATGGAGCATTTGCAGGGTCTTTGGAACATTGCGCTGAACAAGGCATTTTACCCGATGGTGGTCGTGGCTCGTCAACATTCTGGTAAGTAACAATGAAATTTCAATGAAACATTTAATTCGCATAAATCAAGTCAAAAAGATTTTGATAAACACATTAAATTTTAAAAATTATCACTACGGTGTTAAATTATAATATAGAATATCACCCAAATATCGTAACAAGCATTAAGTAGCTAGATGTTCATTTCAAGCGCTATGCGCCCATCTTCAGTAGCACAAGATAAAAGAGGTATTTTGTTTAGTTTTATCTTGTGCTACGGAAGATGGGCGCACAGCGCTTGAAATGTACATCTAGCTATTTAATGCTTGTTACATTAAATTTGATCAAAAAAAATAAGTTACCGACTTTCCTGAGCAATTTGGTACACACTGTCGAAAATCTTGTGACGACATCATCACTTCCTAAAAAAGCAATAAAACTATCCAAAAATAATTCACCATATAATCG
Source organism: Leptodirus hochenwartii (assembly GCA_947310635.1). NCBI lineage: Eukaryota > Metazoa > Arthropoda > Insecta > Coleoptera > Leiodidae > Leptodirus > Leptodirus hochenwartii. The sequence continues at coordinate 3,094,943 of OX371179.1, forward strand.
AAATTGACTTACTGTATATGCAATATTAGAGCCTACTTTTCCATCGCAAAGACCTGCTTTCTCACAGGGTGCGTAACACCGATTATAATTCCCCGGGGGTTGTATTTCATCAGCAGTTGGCACGTTCTGTCCCCCAATTGCTTTATTCAATTGACCTACAATACCAACACATTAAATTAAACCACAGGATTTTCAGCGTAGTAGAATAGTAACAATGCCGAAGAAAATAGGAGCTAATTTGTGTGAGAACTATAGGACCATTAGCCTACTATCACATGCATCGAAGATATTGTTAAAGATTATTTATAGGAGATTAGAAAATAAAGTAGAGGAAAGGCTAGGAGAAGATCAGTTTGGTTTTAGGAAAAACAGAGGGACGAGAGAGGCGATTCTAGCACTAAGAACGGTAGTAGAAAAAAGAAAGAGGGTAGGAAAGGTAACTTGCATAGCTTTTGTAGACTTAGAAAAGGCATTTGATAATGTAGATTGGGACATAATGTTTAGAATTTTAAAAGAAACGGGTATAGATTATAAGGATAGGAGAATAATATTTAATTTATATAAACACCAAACTGCCTTAGTTAGAATTGAGGGGGAAGAAGAGGTAGCAAAAATAAGGAAGGGAGTTCGGCAGGGATGTACACTCTCACCGTTATTATTTAATCTATATATAGAAGATGCAATAAACAAAGTAAAAGAAGAGTATAGTGTAGGTGTGAATGTACAGGGAGAGAAAATATATATGCTGAGATTCGCCGACGATATAGCTATATTGGAAGAAAGCGAAAAGAATTTAGAAAGGGTACTGAATGGTATGCAGGCAGTATTGACTAGGGATTTTAACATGAAAATAAATATAGGTAAAACTAAAGTGATGAGGTGTGACAAAAAGGAATGCAGTAGAAAAATGAGGATCTCAATAGGAGATAATAGAATCGAAGAAGTGTCAGATTTTTGTTATTTAGGCAGTAGAATCACAAAAGATAATCGAAGCAAGGTAGATATAAAGTGTAGGATAGCACAGGGTAGGAAGGCATTCGTAGAAAAAGAACAGATTTTAAGATCAAATATTGACTTGGGTATTAGAAAAAGATTACTGAAGGTATATGTTTGGAGTGTAGCACTGTACGGGTGTGAGGCGTGGACTATAGGAAAGGAAGAGAAGCGTAGATTAGAAGCACTTGAAATGTGGTGTTATAGGAGGATGATGAGGATTGGTTGGGAAGATAAAGTAACAAATGAAGCTGTACTAGAGTTAGTAGTGGAGAAGAGAAGTATCTGGAGAGTGTTACAGCGTAGGAGAGACAGATTAGTAGGGCATATCCTTAGACATGGGGGGATTATGCAATTGATCATAGAAGGTAGAGTGGAGGGAAAGAGAGGGGTAGGTAGGCCTAGATTGGAGTATGTGAGTCAGATAGTTGAAGACGTTGAGATGAATAGCTATAGGGAGATGAAGGGATTAGCTCAGGATAGATCGGCATGGCGTGCTGTTTCCAACCAATCTTTAGGATTGCGGACTCTTTAACTAAACCAACACATTTATGAAGTGAGTGAATGAGTTACTCAATAGGGAATGTTCGAGCGGACAGCGAAAATAACACATTCTGTTCAAAATGCATGCAATATTTTTTCTTAAAAATCGCAACTTCCACATAATTTTTTAAGAATTTCTGCATTCCTCATCTGATTACCATTATTACGATAGATTTTTATCACCTGGCATATCCTGAACATATGTATCTCCAAGTGCCGATGGCTTCCTTCTCTTCCGTTTCTCATCGCACACTATTAGATTAGGTGATCGATCGTCCGTCAGGCCACATATAATAACTTTGGGCAAAATATCTTCGGTATGTTCTTTATCGTATTCTTTGTTCAACGATCTACTTTGACCAATCAGTTGTTCAATGCGTCGCGTCTTCTCTTCGAGTAAATGCATTTTCTCGTTAAGCATCCGTTGCTTCTCTTCTAATTCCCGATCTTCCGCATCTGATCTTGTTTCTTTCTAAATAAAAATAATTTTGTGAATAAATTTGAACTTTTAATACAAATTTTACGTATACATTCATCAATTCTCCAACTCTTTTCTTCAACTCATTGAGAATTCCATAAATTTCCATACATTGCCGTTCGCAGGATTCGACTTCCTTGATGACCTGCGTGTTATCCTTGAAATCTACAAGCGAAACAATTCTTTAAAAATATTTTTTAGTCGAATTGAATCAAGAACTTACCTTGGCCTTGGCCTTTAGATTCCGGCTGAAATAAACATAGATTTTAATTCATTCTGTGTAGAAGTTGATTTATTTATACGATATGATTACCTTGATTTCCTGTTCAATTTGATCTATTTCCGTCGATGACTTTTTGACCAGTTCTTCTGTTTCAGTTAATGGATCTGCCTACATCATGAACAAAATGTGTCAATTCTTTTTCGGTAATGTTTATATTAAACTTTTATCCCTATGATATTTTTTCAAATGCCACTTCTTCATAAACTACCTACATATTCGGTTCTCTTAGAAATCTCGGTTTTAATGGACGGTTCCTTCGATTCTTCCTTAATACTTGGTGCCTCTGCTGTTGGTTCCTGAACATCCGGTTCATCCGCAGCTGGTTCTTCTATTGCACCCTCCGCTTCATCAGTTGGAGGCGGTGGTTCATCAGGAGGCGCATCCTCCACAGGATATTCATCTCCACCTCCATCACCTTCTGGAGGTGTTTCTTCAGGGGCCGCTAAAATTTCCTCTAGTTCTTCAATTGATTGTACCTCAGCAATTTCTTCTTCTATCGCTTTTTGAGTAAGAGATTCATGCTCTTCCTCTATCGCTTCTTGAGCAAGAGATTCATGCTCTTCTTCATCCTCCATGACGGGAGATGTAAGTGTATCAAGGTAGATTTCACTTTCAGCAGCTTTTAGAAGCCTGTTCTTCAAGAGATTGTACTTTTCGACTAAATCGTCGTAGTCACCTTTTGGTGATAACCGAGATTTGTAGTACTTATCAGTTTTTATACTAGAGGTGCTTTCGTCTGAGGAAGGTACTGTTAATGGACTACGTGGTTTCCTTACACTTTGGTTATTGTGTCGTTGATTATGATCCAAAGCCTTTCGAATACTATTCGTTAAACCAGATTCGGTAGATTCCTCCTTCTTCAACTTGAACAATCTGTAATTATCTAGGACACTACTTATGTCGTCTTCGTAATTCCGAAGTGATTTCCGAAAGTGCGAATCTGGACCAGAACCGTGATAGTACGCTGATATACCACTCGTACTTTTGACGTTGAAGTTCCGAAATATATCGGAGGTTTCTCTAAATATATTCGGAGTAGGTTTTACTTTGATTTCGGCTTGATTGCGTGTGCGTCGATGACTGGTCGATGGTTTATCGGCGACGCTTGGATATGTCTTCTTATTCTGCAAATTGTGATTAGTATCATTGAAAATTTTGAGATGTACGTCGGGATTTGTCAAATATAAATTACCTTCATGTCGGTGCGATTGTTTTCCAATTAGCACTGCCAAATCTAGTCGGTTCTTTAATGATTTTTACAATGGCCAATATCTAAAGCCCGCTTTGGTGATTATTTAAATACTGCTTAAATACCTTCGAACTTATTATAGTGGAGGATTACACGATGGAATGGCTGTTTAAAAAAACCTTTAAATAAATGCTCAGAAATAAAATGACTCGCTTCAAAATATGATTTGATGTATACAATCTAGATCTTAAGATCGAACTAACAATTTTTCATTGTTTCTTGTTTTTCTTCCGCCTTATTTCGGGTTCCATTTATGTGAATAAAACACATAATTCAATATCGAAACATTATTATTTTAAATAGAAATAGATAGTAATATCAATCAGTTACAAGTTTCATTATATAATTTATAATATAACATGAACATTCCCAATGTATAAATAACTAACTTTCAAGAACATCATTAAGCTGACAAGCAAATACGGTCACCTTAAAAAATGAATAGCAACTTTTAGAAAAACTATAAATAATCACAAAATTTCCAACGCTCAAATCACATCCCTCTTCTCAATACGAGTGAATCCTTTGTAATTTCTTGTAACGTAATAATAGAAGGTATCTTTACTAGTTCTTTGAAGGGTACTCAGAAACTCTTCGTCATGAGTAATGATCAGTAATTGGAAATTCTTATCCTTCTCCCTTTCTTCAATCAGCCTAGCCAATGCATCACTTAGGCTTATGATATTTTGACGATCCAAATTCGTGGTGGGTTCATCAAGTGCCAAAATACCACAGTGTAAACTAAACGTCTCGGCGAGTGCCAAACGGATGATGAGACAAGCTAAGACCTTCTGTCCAGCACTACATCGACCCCTCATCTCAATTTCAACACTATTCTTCACTTGCATTACGCTGTAGTTGTAAGTCCTTCGCATAGCGGTTGATGTTATATTATCTGTTTTGATTCGAATCGATTCGATGTCGTTACCTTTGTAAATAGTCCTCCACAAGTCTCGAATGATTTTGTTGATTTGCTTCATGCGTTCCGTGTGGAACGATAGAATGGATGTTTCAATGGCTCGCATAAAAACCACCAAGTCTTCCGTTCCTTTTTCGAGCGTAACTACTTTGTAGCACATGTTTAGGTAATGTTTATGAGCGTTCTTGTTCTCGGGTTGCTCTAAGAAATTCTCCAATTCCGCTATGGATACTTGCAATTCTTGCTGCTGCCCTTTAAATTTACCAACTTCGTTGGTTAGATCGTGCCAGTGTTTGTTCAGCACTTGTTTCTCTTTCAGAAGTTTCTGATGGTTTTGACCATCAATTTTGGTTTTAAGAGCATCGCGTTCTTTGATTATAACATCCCTAAGAATGATTTTTTCGCGCAATAATGCGTTATCTGTTAGGTTGCGCAATTCGTGCTTTTGGCCAACGATCTTCTTCTCTGTATCAGTTTGCTCTTTAGTAATCCTCTCAACTTCAGCTGCGAATTTAATTTTACGTGCTTGCAATTCATCGCCCACTCCAATAGATTTGGCATATAATTTGCCGACATCCTTACTTTCGAATATTTCAATCTTTTTTTGGATATCCTCTATGTTTTCAAACATTCGCTTTTGCTTTGCCAAATCATTGCGAAGATTTGCAGTTTCCGCTTTGTTTGTTGCCTTAATTAAATCAAGATCAATACTCGCATCATCGTGCAATTCTTTGGCGGCTGTTACTTTCAGTTTCAATTCTGCAATTTCGGACGTCAGTGATTCTTTGTCCGCTTGTAATTTGGCGTATTGTTCTTCCAGCTGTGGTTGGCCTTGCATATTTTTCTGCAAATTGAGCTTCTTTTCATTTTCAGCTGCTCGACGATCTTTCAGTTCTTGTAGTTTATTCCTGTTTTGTAGCAATTTTCGTTGTTCCAATTCCAAGTCATGTTCACGCCTAGAAATATTATCTTTTAATTCTGATATTTCGATTTTGGTTTCCTCCATAGATTTCATGGAATGTACTGTAATTAGATGAGCTTGTAGTATTTCACGTTCTGATTCGAAGGATTGTAAATCTTTATACGATTTGTCTAATAGGGAAGCATCACCAACTAATTTATCAGCTATTTCTTTGGCCTTTTCGGGCTCCTTCAATTCCTCCTGCAATTGATTTAGATTTTTCTTTTCGCTAACAATTAATTCCCCAGTAGTTGCTATTTCTCTCTTAACACTCTCCATATTATCACTCAGTTCTTGAACGCGATTATTTATAGTTTCCAGCTTCAACACTCTATTAAACTTATCTTGGGCAATTTTAAGCTTTTCAGTACAAGCCTTCAAATCATCAGGAACACTTTGGATGCGAGCCTTTAACGATTGAATAATTTCACCAACAGTGTCCTTTTTATTTTTAAAGTCTGTTGCGCAAATTGGACAGCAAGGTTTTTCATTTTCGAATGCTTTAATAAATTTGCTGTAGACAATTTTTGCTGAGGTGTATTGACCTTTATCGGACTGTAAATTATCCAGTTCTTCTTCCAATTCCTTCTTGATAACAGGATACGGTTTACCTTTACAAACCACTTTGACTTCTTTGTCGCAAGAATCGTATTCTTGGATCATGTCTTGCAATTTACTTTTCTTGCTTCGACAAATAGTTTCATGTTCCGTGAGTTTCTTTTGCGTGCTGTTTATTTTTTGCGTGATTGTCGCTATTTTATTTGCGTTCTGTCGCTGCATAGTCAAAACAATTTCTTTGCAATTTTCAGTTTTATTACCAAATACCGTATCGAAGTAAGTGGAATGTTTATTCTTAATCTTTTCGATTTCAGTTTGCTTTGAAATGACGGAGCATTCTAAATTTTGTAGTAACTTTCCCGTAGCGTGATTGTCTCTAAGTACATCATAATCATTTTCTAAACTCTCCAGAGTAGTCTTCAGGTTTTTAATCTCTTGTTTATTGGTTTGAATGTTTCTTTCTGCTTCTTCAGGTTTGAAAGTTTGCGAGATTCTCTCAATATCCTTCTTCATTCTAGCGATTTCTGCTTCAAATTGCGCCATTTTCTTATTAGAAACTTTCAAGTCCTGCAATTGATCTTTTAATTCAACAATATCCTTATTCAATTTAGTCATTTGCGTCGTTTTTAATTTAACTTCTTGATCCAACGAAATCATATCTTTGAGTAATACTTCAACGTTATTCTGCCGTTTGTTTTCGTCTTCTTCTAGACTTTTAATGTATGTGTCATTATCATCTTCCAAGCGTTTGTAGCCTTCTTTCAAATTAAACACAGCGTCCACAATATCAGATTTGGAATCCAATGATTTGTGTGGAATATTAAACTCAGTTTCGCAGTTAGATATCAGCTGATTACGTTCTGTTACTTGGTTCGCATTTGAATCAATAGCGGATTTCAATTGAGCTATTTTATCTCGCGTTATACGAATTTGTTTTTCGATTAATTCATCTTCAGTAGCTAACTTGTGTTTGCTTTTGGATAAGGTGTCTAAATTTTGTTTCCATTTAATTTCCAATTCTTCGAAGGAATTGATCTCTTTTTGCAAACTTTTGTCGTCACCTTGATATACCTCTTGCAAATTCTTACGAATTTCTTCAATATGCCTGTTAAAGCCTTCTACTTCTGTTTCTTTAGCTGAGCACTTCTTTTCAAACTCTTTCAGATTATCTTCCAACACGGACAATTCTTTCAACTTAGCCTCAATAGGTTTGAGTTGCTCGACTTTATCTTTTATTTGTATTTTCAGATCTTTCAATTTCGATTGCTTTTCATTCAACTTCAATCGCTCATTATCAACATGATACTTATCCCTTCGAAAACCTTCTCTACGTTCAATATATGTCTTCAGCAATATCTTATTCTTCTTGGTCATTTTGATGAGATTATCAACGGCTTTATTATATTTCGTCGCATCAAATATTTTATCGAACGTCTCCTTGACCGTTTTTGGCGTATCTAAAGGCCACAATGAATCTTCCTGATGGCAAAATAAGACGTGGTTGATGATCGGTTTGGACACGCCCAAGATACCGCAGGTTATTCGTACAAATTCCTCTACCGTCACGCTATTCGATTCTTTAAGACTGCGACCGACCTTCTTAAATGTAAAAGAATTGTCCAATCTTTGGAAGGATGTTGATTTAGCCTTTATCTCGACAGTGAACACTCTGATGACCGTCAATATGTCACCGCTATTGCTGGCTAATTCAAGTCTGATCTTTCCTTTCGTGGACATATTACCACTGAGGCTTGGGTCATTAACAAAGTCTTTGCCTCCACCAACTGGAAGTTCGTCTGTACAAGCGAACTTTAAACATTCGATGATGGTTGTTTTGCCGCAACCGTTCTGGCCTAGGAATAATGTTAGAGGCGATGTGAAATTTATTGATTGTTCATCTTCATTGTCCGGCCCGAAACTCCGGACACCCATCATTGACATTCTAACCAACTTGGTCATTATGGTATCTGCAACAAAAATATTTATAATAAAACTTATTGGTAACGTTTTAGATTGTTAAAATGTACGATTGCGGTTGCTCAAAATCATAAAATACACATAAAAAATGGTCTATTAAGTGACATGATGTCGTACAATCATTAAGAAAAATATATAATTATAACTATTATTAAGAGGCAATTTAACAACTATTTTCGAGTGCGTTATAAAATTTGGAATACGGTTCTATTCCATTCTACAATGGTATTAGGGCAGTAATCATGGTAACTAAATTGCAACACAAACAACACAAATTTTAATATTACCTCTAACATTTATTCTCGTTTATAAATAAGAACTTTTGCTGTACAATAAACGATAATTTGAAAAAGTGGGTATTTAAATTTTAGCTTATTCGCTTAAAAAAATGGTGAGAGTAAGCCGTACCGAAGGTAGTGTTCAGAGATCCGACACAAAAAGTGATTTAACCGATGATTATGTTGAATCTATTGAAACGATAGAAGAGCCTCGAGCAGCTCTAAAAAAGCCGCCAATACCTCGACCCAGAACAAGTAAAGTGAAACATTTATTAGTAAAACGTTACGATACAAATGCGGAAAGCGTGGACAAAATTTCGAGTCTATCAGATCAATATGACACGAGCAATTTTACTGTGAAATCCGAACCGAAGTCGTACAAAGATAATATTAAATCACGTTTTCGACAAATCAAATCGAATTCGAGTAAATCTTTGCTGAAGGCGAAAAGGAAAGGTGTCGCTAACGAGAAATTGGAAACTATTAGTTTTGGCTTGTTACGAGAAGAAAGTAAACTTGTAGATGATAAGTTGAGAAATAAAGAGAATTATGAAATTGAAAACACCGTGACGAATTCGGAAAAATTTGCTTTCCTTTGCCAGGTAAAAAAAAATGTGGAAAATGCTAATAAAATTGAAAACAACTTTTTTTTTAGATTAAACAATTCAATGAGAATTCAGAGGAACTGCAAGTAGTCAAAAATGACTCACGAGAAAACGTTGTGGTATTTTCAAAAGCGGAGGATTTATCTACTTTGTTGGAAAATGCTGAGAATGCGAATGTCCAAGTATTAAACGTGTAAAGACAAATCTACAAACCCTACATTAAAAGATCAATTTTAATAGTAAAACGATATGTATTTTTGTTTATATAATTATTTTAGATTTACGTCCTCCATTGCGGAAAATGGTGCTTTATCAAAATTAAAACAAGATGGTATTTATAAACCCGTATTGCCAAATTTAACAACATTTGATATAAATTTGTTAGAAAAAAGATTAGTGGACTCTGAAATTAGGTGCCTTTTTGTAGATTCTAATAAACTTCCGTATATATTTATTTATCTTCATATTTTCAGGGACTGGTTTGGTAGTGATGGGCGCTTAAAATTCTTAGATAAACCAAATCGATTATCAAAACTAAAACCTGTAATAACCGCCAAAGATTTCGCGCAAACTATTTATTCTCTACCAATTTTAGATTCATCTATACCAGAAGAAATTGTTATAATCGGAAAAAGTACTATAATTGACATAAATTTTAAAAGCATTCGATTTAGTCACCATCCTTTATTTAGCGCTGAACACATTTTGCAAGAAAAAATCCTAAATTATTACGATATTTATAGAGAATTTGTTGTTAGTAACAGACAAGAACGTCTATTGAAAAAATTAGATACAATGAGAAATAAATTGAAAAATGTTTTAAATAACTCTGAAGATGGTTCTGGAGATATGAAACCATCTTACCAAAATTTGAGCACTATAAAAGAAGATGTCGCAATATTACGAGAAAAGCTGTTCCAAGATAGTAAAAAATACAGAGATAATATGAAAAGTATATTAGCCACTTGGAAGAATATTAAAAAAATTAGAGATAAAAATGAATATTCCAATACAGCGATCAAATTAATTATTCGCAAAGAAGTTTCACGTATAGATGAAGATGATTTCAACTGGAATGAGCATTTACATATTGTTTGTCAAGAGTTACAAGAAGAAAATGAGCTCACTAACAGTTTAAATCGTAAAGAATATAAGAGAGAGCTTAGAAAATTAAAAAATGAGCATCCCAATGAAGACTTGCCAGAAGATTTTGAAAAACCCGAAAATATAATTGTAGATTACGAAGAACTTAAAGAAATTGTTACTAAACGATTCAAAGAAAGCTTTCGATGGCCTGGTGAGCCCATACTAAATTTTAGTTTATCATACGAAAATGAAATATCAAACATAATTGAAAATGCGCAAGAAAAATTGCGACGTACGGCCATTAAAACGGCCAAAATTAATTTAAAAATTAACTGTAATAATTTGCATGTATGCTCGACGAAATGTACAAATTTAAATGATAATTTTACTCTACTAATAGAAGATGCTGTCTCTATAAAGCCTGATGTTTTACCAGATACTTTGACGATTGAAATTTGCGAACAAAACGAAAACTTGCCCGACAAGATCATTGGATCATTACAGTTGAACTTGTCGAACTTTCAAAATTCTGGAAAAATTTATGAAAAGAAATTTAGTTCCAAAAATATTGTCCACTATAAGCACGAAGGTGTTGGAAGTGGTGATTCAAATATAATGGACAGAATTATTAAAAAATATGAGCTTCATAATAATTTTGAAGCAGATAAAAAGTTAGAATTGTGCGGTATTTTGAATTATATATTAAAAATCGAAAATCCGATGGAAAAAGCAAAAGATAATGTTGATGAAATTGTGGAGGATGATTTTATGCAGACGATTATCGATCCAGAAAATCCTAGGAATATTTTTAGAGAAAATCAAGAAGATATTAAATTTGGAGAACAAAAAGAAAACGACCATAATAGGTGATTTCATTTTATCTAAACACGAAAAAAAAATTTAGTTAATATTATTTTTTAGACTATTGCAAACGTTGGAAGCACCACATTTTCTTTGTTCTCCAGATGATTTGCAAAATAACTTACGATTTAAATTGCTGGAACTTCGAGAAAGAAACGAGCCAGAATTTACAGGTAAAAAAAAAATGAAAACGATTAACTAGCTTATATATCAAATGATTCTTAGGAATGATTATTCCAAATCGAATAAAAGAAATACCGTCGAATGTTCTGGTAAGTTATAATCGACGTATTTCTCAGGAGCAACATGAAGTAAACGAAGAACCAGACATTGATGAGAGTCAAGCTAATAAAATAGTTGCCAGAAGGTCTTTGGGTCGCAAACAGCTCAGACAAGTCTACGTTAAAATCTTTCAACAATGCAAGAACAGAGAAAACTGTATATTATACGAAGATGTCGTTGATGAAAAAAGTGTTCCACAAATTCAGTACGACATCAAAGAACGGCTCAAGTTACTACTATAAAAACGATATAAAATTATTTTTAAGGCTGCTTTTAAAGACGATCATTTTAATTTTTTTCAACTGGTTTAAACTCCAACCGAAATTGAGTAAACCAATCCCAAAAATTGCGTTTAAAAGGAATCAATTGGAGAAAACATCGGATGTATCCAATAGTACTATACCAAAAATTAAAATTAATTTACTATCTGGCTGCAATTTTCCAAATCGGAAAACGGATTCTACGAGAGAAAGTAGTGATGCTACATCTTCGAAAAGTAGTGTCAAGGCGAGTGGAATTATTAGACCATTTATAGAGATTTCATTTAATAATTTGACTATTGAAAGCAATGTGGCTGAAGGTGGTAACCCTATTTGGAATGAAGAGCTTGTCGTACCATTAGAGTGAGTAAATTTTCATCCTGGCACACTTCCTTTGTATAAAACAATTTAATTTAAATTTTTAGATCTTCCTCGACTGATTATTTAGGTCCGAATTCTTTGAGCGGTTCGATAATTTTTAACATTTTCGATTCTATCGAAGAAACTGAAGTTTTATCGCCCACGTCCGTTAAAAAAATTGTGAAATGGTTGGGGTTCATACAGTTACCAATATCAGCTATCAGTTCTTCGACAAAAGTATATGAAAAAAATTTAAAGAAAATGCACAACTTTATATGATTATTAATATTTCAGATGGAAGGACTATTTCCCGTAAAAGAAATCGTATTAATCGACTACGAATACCCAAATCCTTCAAATTTAACACGATCGCCAGGTACCACTACTCCATTCCAAAAATTCCAGAATACCATGTATATACAAATGAGTATAAGTATGGAACCACACATTCCAAAACTATCGCCCGACTTTGTAATAGAAAACAATGATTCCAAAGCGACTTATTCCTATAAAAATACAATTTCTTTAGGATAACACTCCGTGTAATGAACCTCCATTTCTCAAAAATCACTTAACGATATGGAACGACGATTTTAATAATAGCCATACCCAGCGTAAATTTAGCGTGTTTGCGCTCGATACAGCTGGGCGGAGTTCTTGTATCACCCGGTATATCAGGTCGTTGGAACCACCACAAATTAATCGGGACGGATTTGATGTGACTGCCGCCCAATGTGCCAAATACATTGCTATGATCCCTTTTACCGAAACCAACAAGTTTTACGAAAATATCTGGCTAAACACAGAGGTAAAAAAAACAAACTCAACAACGAATACAATCAAAACGGTAGTTAAAGTTAATATACTGCGCAACTTAAGCCGCGCAACATGCAATATCATTACTCATTGTAATATTTCTTTAAGCAATTGTTAAAGTATCAAATCGGTTCAATAACGGACCATGCCATAGCTCTAACTAGCTACTTATTAGCTCTTAATTTGGACGTTTGGTTGGTGTTAGCTGGTGGTTTGCCGCATGGCAACACTGTAGCGTACGTTCTAGAACGGGAACACACGGGCGGAGTCGAAATACCCGCCCATTATGTGTACGATGTAACAACGGGCCATAAATATAACGTATTGGACATTATGTGCCCGCTCCAGAAAATATATTGCGTTGTAAATGAATTTAACGTACGTATGCTAGTTTAGGAATAAATGCCATTTAAGCATGCGCATGTATGTCACGAATTGCAGGTATGGGCAAATATTCAACGTGAATCGGACATTCTCTTAACTCGCTTCGATTTTTCGCGCAGATTTGATTGGTTACCATTATTTGGAAATCATGTATCTGCGCCTACAAATTCAGTTCAAATTCGTTTAGTTTATACGCACACGTACGATGTAGTACAAGTAGAAACGACGATTGAAGCGAAATTGCGGAAGAAAATTACAAAAGCGAGACGACTCGCACGCACTGTTTGGAACCATTCCGCGTGCCGAATGGTGAAAGAAGCTCTAAAACGATTCGAGATCAGTTACATGCACGGAAGGAAGCACTCCGGCTATGGACAGAATACTGAATTTAAAACGATGTGCCGAAATCAGGGCGTAAGTTTGGTAAATTCGCAATTTGATTTTGAAATTACCTTTTTATTGTATTATTAGTTAAAGGGGTTCATATTAAATATTCCTTTTGATAGAATATCTACTATAATAGATATCGTGCAAGCTACGAGAATATTTGACGAAAATAATACGAACGAATTGGTGATGGCTGTCTCCATACAACCTTACTCGAACAATATCTTGAATTTATGGTTAGCCTTATGTTATTCATTATAATGATCTGATACGTAAGTTAATCTTCCTTGTAAATGTTTTTACCTTTGTTTCCAACGACCAGTTCCTTTTTTTAAATTAAAAAAAAACTTGTATAAACCAATTAATACCGGCAAATTCTGAATATAACACTAAAACTTGCATAAATGACAACTTGATGTCAATGTCTGTCAAAATGAAAATCGCATCGAATAATGCGTGACCAATGGATAAAAACAATGTTGGTTAAATAAGAATTTAAAGTATGTCACGTGGAATTCACACAATTTATTAGATTAATAATGATTCGTTGTGGCTGTTCATAAATTCTTGAAACCAGCTAGTCGCTTAATTAATTGAGATTTTTTTTAATTTCTTTCTACTGCTTGTGACAATCGAATCTGCCATCTGTCAATACAATATCGAATCTGTCAGAAACATTGATGATGGACTGTTCGATCCTGATTTTAGGTTATAATTTTTTAGAAGTATGTTGTAGCGCAATGCATATTGTTAATTTATATTGCTAATTGCCATTAATAGAGTGAGAGTATGCATGATTCGTAATTATATTCATTCGCTGCCGACATATCGTGTTAGTCCTCCCTTCGATTTCCACCATTTATATTGAATATGTGATCACTTTAAAAGTACAAAGGCATCGCTGCTCTCATCATCGGCCATAGGAAGTTTCATCATTATTTCGATCCCCCGATTGTTTCCGCTAAACTTGACCTTTCTTAGACAACGCACTCGTTATCACAATCGCCCGTTATCGCGAATATCGTGTGTCGCCTTCACACGCTCTTGAAACGTACCAGCGTAGTATACAATGCCTATTACTTACCTGCCCATTAGATCTGTTTAATGGTGGATTGATAACGTACCGAACAAGTTCCGTGCCGGCTTTTTAGAAGCGTTTGTTACGTGTTACGGAACGGTTCGCAGTGCGCACTTAAATGATTAGATTCTTAGCAGAAGCGCTACTTACCGTTCGGAGTAATGGCAGAGTTGTTTCAGGATCTAGAATCGAACAAGCCGGAACGTATAGAATCCGCCAAGCTGACTCTGCACATGCAGCTGAATCAACGTAAGTCCACGTTCATCATAAAATAACGTGCTTTCTTATCATTCGTTCGTTTTTATTATATACTTTGTGTATATTTTTATATGACTTTTATGTTTAGATAAAGATTCATGGCTTCTAAACGGTTTATATGAGAAATATTTGAAGACAAATTCCGTCCGATACGTTGATGTTCTGGTGAATGTTATGGAACCACATCACAACCATTTATTTGATAAGTAAGCGAATTTTAAAAATTATCAACGGTGTTAAATTATAATATAGAATATCACCAAAATACCGTAACAAGCATTAAGTAGCTAGATGTACATTTCAAGCGCTATGCGCCCATCTAGATATTTTATTTAGTTTTATCTTGTGCTACTGAAGATGGGCGTATAGCGCTTGAAATGTACATCTAGCTACTTAATGCTTGTTACGGTATTTGGGTGATATTCTATATTATAATTAAGCGAATCTTTTAACATTCAATTAACCTACGTTGTAACAATAGTGATATATTTCTTTTGGTCTAATGATTCAATATAAATATCGAAAGAAACATTTTCTCGCATTTAACCAATTGATTTACTGCGACGATTTGTTTTATAGAGTATCCGAAAGTATTCACGGAAACAAATATGATGAAAAGGTTCAAGCACTTACATTGTTAGGCCACATTGTCCGACATCAGACAACGTGGTTATTTAAAATCACCGATCACAAATTATTAAAGGAACTAATGCGTTTATTAAAGGTACAATTCTTTGGATTTATTCGGTTATATAATGACATTCTTCAAATAATGTTCAATTACCAATTTTGATTTTGAGAGAGGCGATTCTAGCACTAAGAACGGTAGTAGAAAAAAGAAAGAGGGTAGGAAAGGTAACTTGCATAGCTTTTGTAGACTTAGAAAAGGCATTTGACAATGTAGATTGGGACATAATGTTTAGAATTTTAAAAGAAACGGGTATAGATTATAAGGATAGGAGAATAATTTTTAATTTATATAAACACCAAACTGCTTTAGTTAGAATTGAGGGGGAAGAAGAGGTAACAAAAATAGGGAAGGGAGTTCGGCAGGGATGTACACTTTCACCGTTATTATTTAATCTATATATAGAAGATGCAATAAACAAAGTAAAAGAAGAGTATAGTGTAGGTGTGAATGTACAGGGAGAGAAAATATATATGCTGAGATTCGCCGACGATATAGCTATATTGGAAGAAAGCGAAAAGAATTTAGAAAGGGTATTGAATGGTATGCAGGCAGTATTGACTAGGGATTTTAACATGAAAATAAATATAGGTAAAACTAAAGTGATGAGGTGTGACAAAAAGGAATGCAGCAGAAAAATGAGGATCACAATAGGAGATAATAGAATCGAAGAAGTGTCAGATTTTTGTTATTTAGGCAGTAGAATCACAAAAGATAATCGAAGCAAGGTAGATATAAAGTGTAGGATAGCACAGGGTAGGAAGGCATTCGTAGAAAAAGAACAGATTTTAAGATCAAATATTGACTTGGGTATTAGAAAAAGATTACTGAAGGTATATGTTTGGAGTGTAGCACTGTACGGGTGTGAGGCGTGGACTATAGGAAAGGAAGAGAAGCGTAGATTACAAGCATTCGAAATGTGGTGTTATAGGAGGATGATGAGGATTGGTTGGGAAGATAAAGTAACAAATGAAGCTGTACTAGAGTTAGTAGGGGAGAAGAGAAGTATTTGGAGAGTGTTACAGCGTAGGAGAGACAGATTAGTAGGGCATATTCTTAGGCATGGGGGGATTATGCAATTGATCATAGAAGGTAGAGTGGAGGGAAAGAGAGGGGTAGGTAGGCCTAGATTGGAGTATGTGAGTCAGATAGTTGAAGACGTTGAGATGAATAGCTATAGGGAGATGAAGGGATTAGCTCAGGATAGATCGGCATGGCGTGCTGTTTCCAACCAATCTTTAGGATTGCGGACTCTTTAACTAACTACCAATTTTTACGTACAGGTAGAAATTTGTATGAATCTAAATAAGAAGTCGATTAGAATAGTTGAATATTAAATATTTTTGTAGGTGGAAACGGATATCTTGCCACTACTTAGTGCGCTGCTGGTTTTAATAATCCTATTGCCGATTATTCCATCACATATTGGACAGATTTTTCTGGAAGACATATTTCAAATATTTAGGTGCGTACATTAAACAAACACGTTTATTTATACATTCGACGGTTTTTGTTCGTACAGTCGCCTGGCGGCATGGAACTGCAACAATCCGGAGAAGTTGGTGGAGGAGCAAATGGTTCACATGCAAGTTGCCTTATATGCCCTTTTTCAACGTCTGTATGGAATGTATCCTTGTAATTTCCTCGCATATCTCAGAAATCAATATAAAGACAAGGAATTGTCGCCGATTTTTAGCCATACCATCAAGGTAAATATTAGCTACACAAATACCGAACGGTTTTGTACTGATATATAGAATTTATAACTAAAAAATTAAAATCAACTGTGTATGGGTTTAGGTTATTGATAGGTTTTTTTTTCTATTGAATACTTAAAAATAGTCTATTATGCGCTAGTACAATAAATTCTTCAATATGGTATATTGTCTTGGGGAGGTTTGTATGAAAATGCATTTGTGGAATTGGAAGTAATGCAGAAACTAATATTAAAAGTAATCTTAAAGAAACATTATATGTACCCCACTATTTGATGAAACTAAAATACATTGCATTAAACAGCTTTATTTAATGGCATTAGCTAAATATACTGATAATCGAATCACACTTGATCCAACTATTGTTGAGAGTATACATCCAATACACCACACGATTATCGCGCATAGACCAAATAGGCATCCCAACGTTCAACTTAACCCTCACACAACACTATGCTTCTTATTTAGAATCTAAGTTGTACAACTTACTGCCTCAAAATATAAAAGCACAAAAAGTCTACTACATTCCTCAAAAAATTAAAACGGTGGTTACAAAGCTATAATTATGATACGATACACTCTATATTTGGATTAACTAAGTAAAACATTTTGTATTAATTAAATTTTAAAATTTATTTTACACTTTAAAATACACTTTACACTTTTAAAATTTAAAATTACACCATCTTGCATACATATACATATATAAACATAATAATGATAACTATAAAATAACTATAATAATAGTTATTTTATATAACATAATTGTGCCGCACACAACTGTTAAAAGTTAGGTGACATAAATATACAAAATGTTTATAATTAATATTTTATTATTACGAAACAATTTGAATAAAGAAAAAATGTATAATAATTGAATTTAATGTAGTAATTTGTTTGTTTGAATATTTAATCACCATCACATCGAAAATGAGCAATATTAGATGCAATGTTTAATGTTTTTTCTTTCTTTCATTTTTTAGCCCATGTTGTCGACAGTAAAAATGCATCCACTTTTAGTGACTATTTCAAAGGATAGTGAACGTACAACTGAAAGGTGAAAATCGCTATCTACATTCTTGTTGCGAATAATTATTTTATGAATGCTTTTAATTATCAGGTGGAAGAAAATGAACTCCCACGATGTTATTGTCGATTGTGAACGTTTTACTTTGGGTATTTTGCATCACTGTATACACGAATCTTGTCTGGGTGCGGCGCCGTTTCGATCTCGATCTGGAACTACAAATTCGGCAACATTCGGTAAACAAATAAAACACACGCGTAATAGTACAATTTTTAAATACACCGAACTAAATTTGTTAATGAACTACTTTTGATCATTTGCAATAATATGTCGATGTGTATTATAGAATCGCCGGTTCCGATACAAAATTTCAGGAACATTCCTATGGGCAATGTTAGAACCGAAAATTACAGCCCCAGTATATATTTCCCGAGCTCACAGAATTTAAACGAAGCTACATTGAATCTAAGACATAATTCGCACATTCAGGTGAGGTTTTTAACAAAAATAATATATAATTCTGAATTAATATACTGCATTTTTTCAAATTAACGCACTTATTTCCTTTGGGCAATAATGTTTTTATTTTTATTAATTATAGAGCACAAATTTAATCAATCTTGCTGCTATGCGCATGCAGTCTCAAGAAGGTACCTCACCACCCGAAGCTGCCATTGAAGCCACACCGGAAACAACACCTATAAAGGTAAACTAAATATATTTTTTTATAGATAAAGGTGCAAGACACTTATTATATTAACCTACAACATCTATTTCAATTTTTTAAACTTTGAATAACTATTATTTCACATTTAACTCAAAATGAAAATCACTTCTGTGAATATTTCATGTTTTATTCAGTACGAATTGATGCAATAAGTTAATTTGTCCCATCTTTTTTAAATATATACATGTTTGATCATTAATCTACATATTTCTAAATTTTCACCATCACTTTGTTAACGTATTATTTAAACTATATTGAAAATAAATTGGCTAAACTATTGTCATTTTAACAAATGATAAAACTAGTCAGTTGTTTGTATTAATATGTACATGGTTAAAAGAAATCTTACCATACTCATTTCTTCTCGCTGAATTTTCACACCTACACTACTCTAAGTGTAGAAACCTGCCCGATTCCCTTTCCCATTCTCGCTACCTCATTCTTCCTTCTATTACTCTTTTTAGCTGCAAAATAGCCTCCTTAATCCTTCAAACTAATATATCTTGTGTTTACCAGCCCTTATTCTACATTATATTTCAACGGCATCTTCGACAAAAATTTACTTTAAGGATACTCGGTCGATGATAAATCAGCGTTCGTCTGTCCCTGCATCGCCAGTTCCCCGATCGCTCACCAATTTCGCTAATGTGGTCGGGGCCGGTGGTAAGATTCGACCATCCGTCTCGGGAATAGCGCCCATGGCCAGCAGCAGTGCCAGCACCACCCCCATTCATTCGCAACCCTCGTCACCCATGAGAAAGGACCATCCGCAAGGGCAACCATACACATCCGCGTTCGGTGTCAATAAACTGCAAAAAATGCTCCACGAGCGATCACAGGTATCCTGAAAAATGATTTTTCAAAGAGATGCAGCGAAATTTTTAATTTTCTCTTGTTTTGTACGGAATTATGTATTGAAGAAACTATTTTTAATCGAAAATACAAAACTAGACTAAGTTGACAAATTTTTCTACGCAATTCTGATTTTCTCTTTATTTTTTTATTAATTCTCCGCGGTCTAGATGTGTAATATATTATTTTTATATTTTCGATTTACAAGCACTTGAGATTACTACAATAATTTTACATATTCTTGGCCTTTGGAAGTGGAAATATTTCTTTTGTTTATTTTTAAATTTAAATTCAGTATATCTACGCAGACGTTGGCATTTATATCGTATGTATATGTACACAAAATCGATTCATAATAGTTTTACTACGCCATTCACTAAATATCGTGCCAAAAGTGCAGATGCATTTACAATGCACTTTCGGTTTTAAAAAAAAATTGGATGTTCTAAACGAAGTGGCTTGAATGTCGAAGAATACAATTACCAATATCGTAAGTGATTGATTTCATTTTTAAATTAAGGTGGCTTATAATTACTTCTAAGTAAATCTTAATTCTTCATATAATACAATGCCAAAAAATGTTTTGTAGACTTGAAATTTAAATATTCTGAAAGTAAAATAGAGCTTAATTTTGAGATTTAAAAAAAAGTAGCGAGCATTAAAATCGTCAGAGAATCTATTATTACCGAATCTAAATCTTTCTTAATGTGTCCTAAAAATATTACATTTTTACCACTTTTCTTTTAAAGTTATCTAGGCCCAGCAAAATCGACCATGTTTCTGATCGAAAATTAACATTGCAAATCTTCCCCATAATCTAAACAGATTGTATTGTTTTGTACCAATTTTGAATCTTCTCTTTTGCACATGATAAATAACGGAAATTAAAAATATTTTGAATACATTATTTTTATATGGTGGAGGCACAGAAGGAAAAACTACAAAAAAGTTCGATAGTCTTTGAATTTTTTTTTAAATTTCATAAATATAATATCAAAAGTAAGTAATTACAATGCGAAAGTGTATATAGTTTTATAAAATGAAGTAATTTTGAATAGTTTATAGATTTTAAAATTATGTTGTATTAGGGAAGAGAAATAAAAATACAATGTTATAAACGTTATAAAAAATAAAAATAAAATTCGAACGTTGTTAAACATATTTTAGAACCTCACCATAATTTTGCGCATTTCGGAAGCTATGCCCCCATCTTCAGTAGCACAATAATATCGGACGTATTATCGTAATTCAAAAATTTGTCTTCAAATATTTCTCATACAAACCGTTTAGAACAAATATAGAAAAAATATAGATACCTCTGTCACTCACTGGGATTGCTATACAATTTTTCGAAACTAGTCGAATAAATCCTCGTTTTTAATCGTGATATACAACATTGTATTTTTATTTCTCTTCCCTTAAGAAATTTTAATTGTAAAAAAAATATTAACTCCAACCACAGGCCATCGACTTCGATCCACAACCCCTCACAAGCATCCATACCTCCACGTCGCAACAACAAACACAACGCACACTCCCATCAACAGCAACAACGACAACTCTTCCCCATCGCACACCCATCCATTCCCAACCGCATCCCGTTCCACCGAGCAGTCCTTTCCGCAACATCGAGCCATCCACAACGCACTTTCCAACTATAACGGGCGTCACTGCAACACCAGCGGTCACGTCCGCCGTCGCTGGTTTACGCATCGAATCGCCGGTTAGCAGCCAAGAGGATCAGGAGGTGGTTGCGATCGTGTCCGAGCGCAGTGAGGGCGGCACTGGTGCTGGCGCGGGTGGCAGAAGCGGCAGTGTCAGTGCGGGCGGTACGAGTGGGCGACATACAGCGCTGCGCCAGTGCGATAGTGTCATACATGATGCAGAAGGAGGACGAGGTGAGTGCGTGGATGTTCAAATGTGATCAAATTGATTAATTGGGTTAGTGTTGTAGTAAATGGTGTGCTGGCCGTAATAGCGACTAATTGTATATTGAAAAAAAAAGTGAATTGTGGTAAGATAATAAATAAGCAAGTAGTGGGGGGAGATTAGAATATGAGATAATAAAATAAAATAAATAATTAAGGAGGATAATTGAAAATGGGCTATTAAAGTGAAAATGAAATTATGTTAGAGATAGTTATAGAAGGTACAGTAGAAGAAAAGAATGGGGTATTCTGCCAACTCATTTATACACACAAGATTTTATACAAGAGACGGTCATTTGGAGTTCTATTTTAAAATATATGAAGAATGAAGTTGGAGTTCATAGAGAAAATAGTAATTTTGAATTTAAAAAATTAAATAATCTACGAGTAAGAAAATATCTTTAAAATGATTTTTCATTATAAGAAATCACATCTTAATTTTGACAAGTTCAAATATTGGTTGTTTTAATTATCTTATGACGAAACACAAAATATAAAAGGTTATAGATTTTATTTATTTATTTATTTATTTATTTATTTGATAACAGTTACATCCAATTTACAAACAAATTGTTATTATATTATAATATATATATAATGGTACATAATAATATTAAAAGTTTAATAATAGAATACTAGCGATTAAAAAATATAATTTATTTCAATTAAAAACAAAATCCTTTTTAGTTTTGGTAATTTTCAAGAAAATTTAGCAATACTTTGCCCTAATCTGAGTATTATTTCAAGACTGGCTATGACTACGGCAATAAAACAATTCAATTCAGTAATTGGCTATATTTGTTAGATATTTGCTATATTAATTGGCTATCTCTTCGGCAACTACTTTTCGCGTTATATTTATTTTTCGGTTCGTGACAGATATTATTGCCGAAATAAATAGAACGAATGTTTCAGTGACTGTAACGGACGACGATCTCATAGCATCTGGCGCAGACTACGACCTGAGCCAGGGCTCGCCATGTTCTGCCGGTGGCTTGCACATGTTGGATTCCACCGTTATCACCAAGTACGTGGAACGGTTGCGCTACCACAGTCAGTGCGGCAGCGGCAACGAATCCTACGAGACCGGCCTAGATCACACCAGCAGCCCTGGAAGCGGAAGCGGAAGCGGTAAAAAATACTAAATTTTCAATGGGTTTGAAGGAAAATAACTTAGTTATAACATAAATTTATTGATGATAAATACAAATTATATACATACGTCACAATATAATCATGTAAAATAATAATAAAAGCAATTATTTAGAAACAATATAAAAAAAGTCACATATTAGAAATATCACAGTTTAAAAATCATATGTTTTATATCGTTAAAAACGAAGATTTATTCGACTATAGTTTCGCTTACTAAGCATTTTCAAGAACAACGAATTACAGAAAATCTATTTATATGTAAACAATCTACCTTCAGATAATATCGAACAATGGGGAGGCTATTAGGTCTATTGGTCATTCAGTAAATTATAATTAGGGTTTTTTCGGTGTTTGTGAATTTTTAGTGATTCAAGCAAATTTAATTTATGGCTCTGAACAAACATGTACACATAGTTAAATTATCTATACTAGGAAAATTATTATGAGATTCTAAAATATGGTTAACAAAGTTCGAATGAGTTTTTTTTTAAATTTATAACATTAACATGTTTATTAAATCTAATTTTAAAGCTACGGCCTGTTTAGCTAATATATATTGCATTGCAATCTGGACAATTAATCTTATATACACCACCTCGATTAAATTTATCCGTCTGATCTTTATGATTAAATAATAGATTGGATGGTGTGTGTAAATTGTTGTTAGATAAAGTATTAGTAATTTTTTGTGTGTGGTGGAGAAAAAGTAAAGGAAACATATTTAGTAGTGTTTGTATAAGAGCATGTAGGATAGATATAGTTGAAAATCATTTGCTTACGCTTCCTATAGACAATATTAGAAATTGATGCTTTTATTTCTCTTCCTTAATATGGAAAATCACAACATAATTTAATATACTGACTGATATTCTGTTAATACGACAATCCTTTTAATAGATGATTTTCCATGTTTACGCAAGAAATTCAATCCATTTTATCATTTTACCTCCTTTTATATAATGTAATAAGATTTATGATTTATTTCGCTTGATTTAGAACGGGAGTTGTATGATAATAATCTCTTAACTCGTGTTTGCATGCTCTTAATGTTTCAGTGCCATCTTTACCAATTCCGAAAGTGCGTAGAGCTAATTCTTGCCCAGAAATTAAAAAGCTGCCGACTACATCGTCAAAAGACACTGTCGTACAAAAACCGCTCGATGAAACGGACGAAGATTTAACGGAAGATAAAAACAATTTATCCAATGGCGTCGGTTCAGATGCTATACATAAAATTAAAAAGGTATGTTCATATAGTAAATGCAACAATAAAATAAAGATTCCTAATAATATAGAATATCACCCAAATACCGTAACAAGCATTAAGTAGCTAGATGTACATTTCAAGCGCTATGCGCCCATCTTCCGTAGCACATAAGTATTATTATTCTTAAGTATCTTTTGTGCTACTGAAGATGGGCGCATAGCGCTTTAAATGTACATCTAGCTACTTAATGCTTGTTACGGTATTTGGGTGATATTCTATATTATAATTTAACACCGTAGTGATAATTTTTAAAAAAGATTCCTAACTTTGTATAATATAATTCAACTATTTCATTTGAAGACAAATTAATATAAAATGTATCGTTTGTTTGGCTTTATAACTTGAAGTGGTGTCTTCTTTTTTATTTATACTGGTTAAAGGTTTGCTTTTTGCCAGGTACAAATGTCATCTATAGAAACGCAAACTGAAAGTTTCTGGCCCTATGAGCATCTTTTCTTGAGTATATTCCCGTCAAGTGACCAAAACGAAGCTATTAGGCCGAGTCCCGCAAATAGCCCACTGCCAATTCAACCGCAGCAAGTTCCAGCCGCTATGATCTACGCGAATACTAACGAAATTCTAAGCAGGTGAGTATGTCGAACGAAAGGTGCGTACGTATATTTATTTGTTATTAATAAAAAATTTTTTTTTAGGTATATTGAGATAGCGATGAATAATAACGAGAGGGACGCTCTTAGAAATGTTAAATGCCAGCTGCGTTTATTGTACCAGCAATTACTTTTTGAGCGACACCATCGAGAATCGCACGCTTGCGGAAATCGCCGATTACTCGCGGAATCGAGAAGTAATCGAGCATTAGAGGAACATAACTCTGCCCTGGTTAGTTCAAAATAAAATTCGCGTATTCAATAATATGAATTTATTGGTTATTTTAGCGCGACCAAGTGCAGCTTCATCAAAGGGACATCGATAAAATGAAGGAGGAGCTAGAAGTGTACAAAAAGCAGAAAAACTGCAATATTAGCAAAGAAAATGACGACGCGTGTTTTTACAAGTCCAGTTGCCGCAATTTACAAGTGGAAATTAAGCAGTTGAAAGAACAGAATTCGCAACTAGTCAAACAGCTGCAGAATGAAAAGAACAACTCTTCCGAACTGGAGAAGAGCTGCAAAATGACCGAGGATAAATTGTTCCATGCCCAAACTGAAGTTAAAGTAAATGTGTTTTTTTTTTTGTAATTATGGATATTCTTACTATTTATAATGGTTTTTAATTTTAGATATCCCATGAGCAGATTTTTGCGGGTCATAAATGCCGCGAAGAGCTGGGACGTGTTAATACGGAATTACTTTTGTGCGGAGAACTGATTGAACGGTACAAAGAAAATGTTGCTGATATTCCCCTGCTGAAACAAGGAAAAGCCGAAATTGATCGGATTTCCAAAGTCTGCCATAACGAAGTAAGTTTAGCAATATATAAAATGCGTTTATTAATCAATTTATTTGATAAATGTTCTTAGTTTTTTAGACGATTTTATACCAATTATTTTAATCCTATTTTTAAGCTGATTTTACAACAATTTAGCGTTTGTTCTTGCTATTTTTAGGTGCGGCAGTTGCAGAATCAATTGGACCATAAACAGGTTCTGTTTGATGCGTTTAGATGTCGAATTGGTGAATTGGAGCACGAGTTGATTCGAAAATGCGATGCGACGTCAGAAGAAAAACGATCTCTAAATCATGCCCAAGAAGAGTACGATGAAAAAGTCAAGGTATTTTTCTCTATTCTTATAAAAAAAAACTGGGTTTAAATATTTATAGCAAACATTTAAAAAATATCAATGTACTAACTATTGTCATTAAAGGGCAGTGCGAAAAAGTATCTAAAAATTTCCACATCACTTTTGTATATTCTTGACCATTAATCCGCGTATAACGATATCTATAACTTTTTAGCGGCTCATTACTTTTTCAGCAAATTAATAAGATGCCACTTTATTCACTTAAATGCCTAATTTATCGGCCATAAAGCCCAATGCGATTTTCTCGTGTTTTTACAATCCAAAATAAAACCTTTCACAAATATGTTAAATCAAAGGCATAAAAATTATAGTACGAGACAAATTAATTGCATTGTTTAATCTTCGACTCAAAATGGAAATTTGTGTAAAAATGTGAAGAATTTCAAATTAATAAATGTAGTGTTTATAATTCGCAATATTGAATATCTTCTCGTACTTTGCCTTTTCTATATATTTTTTGAAGTGCCAAGTAAAATATCTAATTAGGAAAAATATAGTTGGCTTTATAAATTGGGCCGTATTCACTCATTATGATAAATAGATAGATAGTTAAATATTTTACAAAAAAGTTTAATCTGTATAACAAATACATTTTAAATATTAAATATCAAAATAACTTACATTGACTTACAAATTCTTTAATATTGTAGGGCTCTATTTCTACTAACATTTTCTTTAACTTATTTCTAAATCTACGAGGATTGGTCATTTCTTTCACATTCTTTGGTAACTTATTATATGGACTTATACTACGGTAAATTAGACTATCTTCCGTTTTAGTTAACCTATGTTTTTTTACCTTATATTCTATTTTTCTTGTTCCGCATGTGTGTGTATATTTATATTTTGTTAAAAGTTACATAATACAATCATATAGCATATATTGTCTATGAAGAAGCAAACAAATATTTTAGAAAATCGTTTCCTTTTTACTTATCCAGAAAAAAACGTTATTTTCTATTTTATTGTCATCGAAGGCTATCCAATCCAAATACCGCACCCTGATGGCCATCAATCGCTCGCTGGAGGAGAAACTGTTGGACATGTACCAGCAGCGTGAAGTGGTGAACAAACGTGGCGGTGGCATACATTCGCCAGACACGAGCAGCTGTCACGAGGTGAATCCGACGCCCTCCGTCACGGAACGGGGCAGTAGCGGAGCTGGGGGACCGGGAAGCAGCACCAGCGGCCACGGTGGCGTCCATGGGGGCGGCGGCGGCGGCGGCGGATTGAGCCCGCACTCCAGTCCGCTCAGTGCTTCGTTGGCGAGTAGCAGCGAGGGTGGGTCTGTGTCGTTCTTGTACGGTGGCGGGGGTACAGGCAGCGATGGTCGTGGCGAGGTGAAGAATCTACAGGTCGGTGAAGAGAAAAATGTATAAAGTCAAGGTGTTCAAAACTCACAAGGACATCAAATTATCATTCGTCTTTTTCAACGTGCATTACCAGAAATACATTTTTATTTTGCTTCAAATAATTTTGCTTACACGCACATGACACATTTGACATCTTTTTAAGTCCTTAAGTTCTGAAGTACTGAGCCTATTGATATTAGATATAAATCATTTCATGCAGGATTTGTAAATATAACAAATTCCTAAATTTGTTTTTCGATTTTCGCACTCTTCTAGATATATCTAGATGATTACATCTAGATTACATACATCTAGAAGAGTGCAAAAATTGGCGGTAAACAGTTGGCTATTGCGAACATGTGAAAGTTTTAAATTCTAGTAAATATCATAAACATTTATTAGCAGGTGCAATGGAAAATATCGGTAGTTATCATTAAATAAGAGATATGTTGTTAAAAATTTAGGAATTTGTTACACACACACACGTATATATATATTTATATTTATATACATTTATTTATTTATTTGCACTAATTCAGTTGATTGTGGATCGTATCGAACCGCCAACACCGACGACCGCCACCTCGACGAATCCGTTCGGCACACCTAGTACGCCCGAGGGTGACGATATGGGCGTACCGTCCCTCGCGTTAGACGATGCCGGACTTCTCGTGTCTGACACCACACCTTCCGTAGGCAATTCCAACGCCTCGAGGGCATCCCAGCAGCAGCAGCAGCAGCAACTAGCCCAACAGCATCCCAAATTCGACTGATCGCACGCTCTAGTCAGGTGTTATATCGTTCCGCAGCTAATGTACTGGCATAGGGAAAACGGTGCAAGTCGTTGTTAGCGGCGAATGATGCGGTATCTTGTATACACACACACAGTACTGATGATACACTATAAATACGCATTAATTCTATGATTATATGATACTATACAATGGTTGAACGTTGTTTTAGGTGAGGAAGATGTTGTTAATGCCATTTCTGTTCAATGATTTGATGTTCAATTGTATTCTGCCCCCCGTTTTTAAAGTAACCACCATATAACAAGTCTTGAAATGTAGACAATTTGTCAGTTTTTAACTGCAAAATACTTTATATGTGCAGTTTATTTTTGGGCTGAACAACAAATATTAGGAATATAAGTATAACTTTTTATCTAACTCTTAACTTTTTTTTTAAGTATTTATCTTTAAAATATGAGCCTTTCACACAAATACATCTATTTCACCGATTTTCCAAAATTTCAAACTAAATTTGATATAAATTCTTTGTTCATTCAAATCAGACATTTTTACTTAGCCTAATTTTGACAAAAGATAGAAAAAACAGCAGATGCATTCTATCAGGTTTTTTTTTGTGCACAGCTGCAACTCCCTACATTTCTGTGATTAGCTGAATAGTTGTATTATCGGATACGGAGACATTTAATAATTCCTAATATTTATTGATCACGGGGATAAAACGAAAAAAGAAGTAAAGTATTATAATCGAAACTTTCCCAGTTTAATGTTTGTTTCCCATTGAAATTACGTTGAAATTAAACTTCATTGGACATCAACAGAAATCGTTAACAATGATTATGAAAGTTTATACATGCTAAGGAAATCTGATATAGTGAGAAAATGAAATATCCTAACTATGTCAAGTTGTTTTTATATCGTAAATTTATGAACTTTTTTACAATTCAATTTTTATTTAAACTGACATTAATATAATTTTTTGCAAACAATTTTTGCTCGGAAAAAAAACTGCAACCGAAATAATAATATTTTATCCTCTAACTAAGATTTTTATATGTTATTTCGAGCGTTCTTTAAATACCCCGCAGTAATTGTTTTTATTGACTTTTTGTATATTTTTCTCTCGCTATTTCAGGAAATAAAAATATAATCAATTTTTTATTAATTCAATACATCCGCGCACTATGTAAACATGCATCATATAATACTTACCGAAACAGAAAAAGCTCTGTAAAATCAAATAAAAAAAAAAGGAAAGACACTAAATGTCTAGAATTTTAATCGACAACGTATGTGTTGTTCCTTCAGTTCATACAATTTTGATTTGTGATGGTTTTTTTTTTAATCGCCAAGTTTATAGAAATTGTTACGCCGATTATTGATTGTTAAATATATGTATCGATCCCTGTTCAAATCGATTATATTTGAAGATCAAACAGAAACATCTAACAATCCAAACAGGTCGAAAGTTCTTGAGACGTTATACTCTTTATTCCATCTGTAGTTTTAATGGTAAATGGATACAACGGCATAGATTTTAATTCAAGGCTGATTATGTATGGTTTATCTGAGTCGATTTTGGAATTGATCATAATTTATCACAAATGTAGGTAATATTACTCAATAAAGATATAATATTTATTAATTACCTTCTTCAGCTTTTTATTGTAAAAAGCTTTAAATCACCGAAAATCTTACAGAACAGCATTTGCATTTTCGATTTATTCAACATTTAAAATATGCCAAATCAGTACCACCAAATCGGTACCAAATCAAATGAAATTTTAAAATGCGGTCTTAAATAGTGCGTAGCGATTTATGCCACAATTGATATTTTCTTGAAAATCTTAACTAAATTTTGTAAGAAAATATTCAAAGGGGTGTATTAATTTATATAATTTCAAGTTTATTTTTACGACTATAAAAAATGCATACAATTAAGCCTAAACATTGCCTAAACTTGATTTTGGTTATAATTTAAAAAGTGTCCAAACAACGTAAAATCGTCCTAGAAGTCAATTTTACCGATTTTCGGTTCAATCGCAAAAAGTTGAAAAAATCGTCGAAGAATCGCAACGGGACCTAAAAAACAAAAAATAAATAAAAATATTTTTAATTAAGAATAAAAAAATAACAAATTTATATTATAACAACCGTGCGAACCGGTTTGAACCGGATTTTTTAAATATTTTTTTAAAATAAAAATAAAATTGAAAATTTAAATAAAAAATTATAAATTTAGAGATTTGCAGTTCAATCAGAAAAAGTTGAAAAAATTGTCGAAAAAGTGCAAAGGAGGTATATATACATATACCTGTCGAAAATGTAATTTTGAAAACTTTGAAATTTTGAAAAAAAAAAAATTTCACGAAAATCGACAGGTATATAACTCTGTTCTTTTTCGATAATTTTGATGAAAATCGACAGGTACATACCTCTCTTTTTCGATAATTTTTCGATAATTTTGATGAAAATCGACCTCTGCTCTTTTTCGATAATTTTTCGATCATTTTGGTGAAAATCGACAGGTATATACCTTTGCTCTTTTTCGATAATATTTCGATAATTTTGATGGAAATCGACCTCTGCTCTTTTTCGATATTTTTTCGATAATTTTGATGAACAGCTTACCTAACAAATTTTTGCTTATTTTATTTTATATAAAATTTTATTGGGATAAAATTAACAACACAAATAAGTAAAGTGATCATACGTCCCGCTTTTAGCGGGACAATCCTGATTTTCGGTAATTTGTCCCGCTTAAAGATAAAAATCATTATTTCCATGCTACTACAAAAGTTTACCCGTATAAAAAAAATTCTGCGGAACGGCTCGACAGATTTCAATGATTTTGGTGTTATATTAAAGCGATTATGTCTATTTTTGCCCATTTTTTTCAAAATTTAAGTGTTGCTAAATTGGTCCGAAATTGAAAATTAAGAATGACTAATTTTCCTCTACATTCATATAGACTTGTATATCATAATCAAAGGCATAGCGGCCACTTGTCATGTACAATCGAGTCAAAGAAATAGTCAATAATTGTGGCTTTAAGTGTCTGACTTAAAATTATTCTAGGCGAGACCTGGCGATGCTATATATATATATAAATAATTATTTTTTACATACATTTCTTATATTTAAATTTTTTAAATATTTTATTTCGATTTTTGTCAAATATTTTATAGCAAATTATGTTGGATTTATGAATTACAAAATAAATACACAATAGCGTCCTCAAACAATCGGTCAATAATTGTATTTTCTTTTTTCAGTTTTTAAACTATGCATTTATGTCTGATTTGCCATATTCTTGGCAGTAGGTGTACTACTGTACAGATAAAATTCTGATAATAAGAACGCCTTTCTTGATAACGAATACTCTACTAGAGCGAGAACATACTCAGAAAACGGCGAAAGTCTCGCTTCAACCAACGCAATAAACTTTTTCGAGTTTATATTCTTCACTTCAACTTATCGTTCAGGGTGCCATTGAAACTGCCCATATAAAATAGCATGTGCAAAGATGGGATTGCATTCACGTAACCATGTAGTTAGACTTGAATTTCTCGCCGCGTTCGTCGAGAATAAATAGTGTGTAATCTGTGTGTGTGTTTATCGTCGTTGTCGCACACACATCTATTATTAAAATATGTAGATGGCGATACCAACACGATCAGCAACTGTAAATTAATACGCGATATTAATTGCGTGTTCAATTTCAAAGGCAGCATTTAGACACATTTTTATATGGATTATCCATGCTAAGATTATAAATTTTTATTAAACGTGAAAAAATGATTGAATGGGACATTTTCTAATGCGAAATGATAATTTTGATGAAAATCGACAGGTATGTAGCAGCTCTCTTCTTTTTCGGTAATTTTGCGATAATTTTGATAAAAATCGACAGTTATAAGTAAATATAAAGTTCTTTGTAAATAACAAAAAAATGTCGACAGGTATATATTTACCTTCTTTTTAAATAATTAAAATAAATAATAAAAGCGTAATAGCATTGTATACAAGTAATTGAATAAGTACATTGGTAGGAAAAATATTAAAAAAATAAATAGAAAGAAAGTATATAACAAACTTTAATAAATTTTACTCAATTCCCAATATAAAAGTGCGAATATAAAGAGATATAAGGCGAAATTTTTTTGTAAAAATATTGATATTGTAAATTATGTTTAGTCATGTCCGCTATATGCGGACAGGATTATATATTTATTTATTCTCTACTATAAGGATTAGTTGGAAACTGCATGAACGTTACAATGGAATGCATTTGAAGAACTTTGAAAACTAAAGTACACTTGAAATTATATTGATTTACGTTCATTCTAAATTTATAAACAATTACGTGTTTCTAAAGAATTTTCTCATTTTCGATATAAAATTGCGGAATTTTACACATTGTCCAGTGCCTGGCGCCATTTCTTTGCAATCCTAGACCCAGTATAGGCGCCAAGCTCATCATCTATTTTACGCAGTGCAGTGTACTGCACAGAAGCAACGCCACTGTATCAACGTGTTGGAAAATGGAATTGTTACGTTACTTCAAAGCAGTGCGTTGATTCGAAGCAACGCGGTTTGGTAAGATTCAGTAGTCCAGTGCAAACCTAAAACCGGTTTTCACCGAAAGTCGGTATATACCTGTCGAAAAATGTAATTTTTCGTCGATTTTGATGATAATTTTTTAAACTTCCAAAACAACGTAAAATGACTATAAATCGTTCTAGAAACGATTTTTAGTGATTTGCAGTTCAATTAGAAAAAGTTGAAAAAATCGTCGAAAAAAGTGCAAAGAAGGTGTATATATACCTGTTGAAAAATGTAATTTTTCGTCGATTTTGATCAAAATTTTTTAAACTTCCAAAACAACGTAAAATGACTATAAATCGTTCTAGAAACGATTTTTAGTGATTTGCAGTTCAATTAGAAAAAGTTGAAAAAATCGTCGAAAAAAGTGCAAAGAAGGTGTATATATACCTGTCGAAAAATGTAATTTTTCGTCGATTTTGATCAAAATTTTTTAAACTTCCAAAACAACGTAAAATGACTATAAATCGTTCTAGAAACGATTTTTAGTGATTTGCAGTTCAATTAGAAAAAGTTGAAAAAATCGTCGAAAAAAGTGCAAAGAAGGTGTATATATACCTGTCGAAAAATGTAATTTTTCGTCGATTTTGATGAAAATTTTTTAAACTTCCAAAACAACGTAAAATGACTATAAATCGTTCTAGAAACGATTTTTAGTGATTTGCAGTTCAATTAGAAAAAGTTGAAAAAATCGTCGAAAAAAGTGCAAAGAAGGTGTATATATACCTGTCGAAAAATGTAATTTTTCGTCGATTTTGATCAAAATTTTTTAAACTTCCAAAACAACGTAAAATGACTATAAATCGTTCTAGAAACGATTTTTAGTGATTTGCAGTTCAATTAGAAAAAGTTGAAAAAATCGTCGAAAAAAGTGCAAAGAAGGTGTATATATACCTGTCGAAAAATGTAATTTTTCGTCGATTTTGATGAAAATTTTTTAAACTTCCAAAACAACGTAAAATGACTATAAATCGTTCTAGAAACGATTTTTAGTGATTTGCAGTTCAATTAGAAAAAGTTGAAAAAATCGTCGAAAAAAGTGCAAAGAAGGTGTATATATACCTGTTGAAAAATGTAATTTTTCGTCGATTTTGATCAAAATTTTTTAAACTTCCAAAACAACGTAAAATGACTATAAATCGTTCTAGAAACGATTTTTAGTGATTTGCAGTTCAATTAGAAAAAGTTGAAAAAATCGTCGAAAAAAGTGCAAAGAAGGTGTATATATACTTGTCGAAAAATGTAATTTTTCGTCGATTTTGATCAAAATTTTTTAAACTTCCAAAACAACGTAAAATGACTATAAATCGTTCTAGAAACGATTTTTAGTGATTTGCAGTTCAATTAGAAAAAGTTGAAAAAATCGTCGAAAAAAGTGCAAAGAAGGTGTATATATACCTGTTGAAAAATGTAATTTTTCGTCGATTTTGATCAAAATTTTTTAAACTTCCAAAACAACGTAAAATGACTATGAATCGTTCTAGAAACGATTTTTAGTGATTTGCAGTTCAATTAGAAAAAGTTGAAAAAATCGTCGAAAAAAGTGCAAAGAAGGTGTATATATACTTGTCGAAAAATGTAATTTTTCGTCGATTTTGATCAAAATTTTTTAAACTTCCAAAACAACGTAAAATGACTATAAATCGTTCTAGAAACGATTTTTAGTGATTTGCAGTTCAATTAGAAAAAGTTGAAAAAATCGTCGAAAAAAGTGCAAAGAAGGTGTATATATACTTGTCGAAAAATGTAATTTTTCGTCGATTTTGATCAAAATTTTTTAAACTTCCAAAACAACGTAAAATGACTATAAATCGTTCTAGAAACGATTTTTAGTGATTTGCAGTTCAATTAGAAAAAGTTGAAAAAATCGTCGAAAAAAGTGCAAAGAAGGTGATATATACCTGTCGAAAAATGTAATTTTTCGTCGATTTTGATGAAAATTTTTTAAACTTCCAAAACAACGTAAAATGACTATAAATCGTTCTAGAAACGATTTTTAGTGATTTGCAGTTCAATTAGAAAAAGTTGAAAAAATCGTCGAAAAAAGTGCAAAGAAGGTGTATATATACTTGTCGAAAAATGTAATTTTTCGTCGATTTTGATCAAAATTTTTTAAACTTCCAAAACAACGTAAAATGACTATAAATCGTTCTAGAAACGATTTTTAGTGATTTGCAGTTCAATTAGAAAAAGTTGAAAAAATCGTCGAAAAAAGTGCAAAGAAGGTGTATATATACTTGTCGAAAAATGTAATTTTTCGTCGATTTTGATCAAAATTTTTTAAACTTCCAAAACAACGTAAAATGACTATAAATCGTTCTAGAAACGATTTTTAGTGATTTGCAGTTCAATTAGAAAAAGTTGAAAAAATCGTCGAAAAAAGTGCAAAGAAGGTGATATATACCTGTCGAAAAATGTAATTTTTCGTCGATTTTGATGAAAATTTTTTAAACTTCCAAAACAACGTAAAATGACTATAAATCGTTCTAGAAACGATTTTTAGTGATTTGCAGTTCAATTAGAAAAAGTTGAAAAAATCGTCGAAAAAAGTGCAAAGAAGGTGTATATATACCTGTTGAAAAATGTAATTTTTCGTCGATTTTGATCAAAATTTTTTAAACTTCCAAAACAACGTAAAATGACTATAAATCGTTCTAGAAACGATTTTTAGTGATTTGCAGTTCAATTAGAAAAAGTTGAAAAAATCGTCGAAAAAAGTGCAAAGAAGGTGTATATATACCTGTTGAAAAATGTAATTTTTCGTCGATTTTGATCAAAATTTTTTAAACTTCCAAAACAACGTAAAATGACTATAAATCGTTCTAGAAACGATTTTTAGTGATTTGCAGTTCAATTAGAAAAAGTTGAAAAAATCGTCGAAAAAAGTGCAAAGAAGCTGTATATATACCTGTCGAAAAATGTAATTTTTCGTCGATTTTGATGAAAATTTTTTAAACTTCCAAAACAACGTAAAATGACTATAAATCGTTCTAGAAACGATTTTTAGTGATTTGCAGTTCAATTAGAAAAAGTTGAAAAAATCGTCGAAAAAAGTGCAAAGAAGGTGTATATATACCTGTTGAAAAATGTAATTTTTCGTCGATTTTGATCAAAATTTTTTAAACTTCCAAAACAACGTAAAATGACTATGAATCGTTCTAGAAACGATTTTTAGTGATTTGCAGTTCAATTAGAAAAAGTTGAAAAAATCGTCGAAAAAAGTGCAAAGAAGGTGTATATATACTTGTCGAAAAATGTAATTTTTCGTCGATTTTGATCAAAATTTTTTAAACTTCCAAAACAACGTAAAATGACTATAAATCGTTCTAGAAACGATTTTTAGTGATTTGCAGTTCAATTAGAAAAAGTTGAAAAAATCGTCGAAAAAAGTGCAAAGAAGGTGATATATACCTGTCGAAAAATGTAATTTTTCGTCGATTTTGATGAAAATTTTTTAAACTTCCAAAACAACGTAAAATGACTATAAATCGTTCTAGAAACGATTTTTAGTGATTTGCAGTTCAATTAGAAAAAGTTGAAAAAATCGTCGAAAAAAGTGCAAAGAAGGTGTATATATACCTGTTGAAAAATGTAATTTTTCGTCGATTTTGATCAAAATTTTTTAAACTTCCAAAACAACGTAAAATGACTATAAATCGTTCTAGAAACGATTTTTAGTGATTTGCAGTTCAATTAGAAAAAGTTGAAAAAATCGTCGAAAAAAGTGCAAAGAAGGTGTATATATACCTGTTGAAAAATGTAATTTTTCGTCGATTTTGATCAAAATTTTTTAAACTTCCAAAACAACGTAAAATGACTATAAATCGTTCTAGAAACGATTTTTAGTGATTTGCAGTTCAATTAGAAAAAGTTGAAAAAATCGTCGAAAAAAGTGCAAAGAAGGTGTATATATACTTGTCGAAAAATGTAATTTTTCGTCGATTTTGATCAAAATTTTTTAAACTTCCAAAACAACGTAAAATGACTATAAATCGTTCTAGAAACGATTTTTAGTGATTTGCAGTTCAATTAGAAAAAGTTGAAAAAATCGTCGAAAAAAGTGCAAAGAAGGTGTATATATACCTGTTGAAAAATGTAATTTTTCGTCGATTTTGATCAAAATTTTTTAAACTTCCAAAACAACGTAAAATGACTATAAATCGTTCTAGAAACGATTTTTAGTGATTTGCAGTTCAATTAGAAAAAGTTGAAAAAATCGTCGAAAAAAGTGCAAAGAAGGTGTATATATACCTGTTGAAAAATGTAATTTTTCGTCGATTTTGATCAAAATTTTTTAAACTTCCAAAACAACGTAAAATGACTATAAATCGTTCTAGAAACGATTTTTAGTGATTTGCAGTTCAATTAGAAAAAGTTGAAAAAATCGTCGAAAAAAGTGCAAAGAAGGTGATATATACCTGTCGAAAAATGTAATTTTTCGTCGATTTTGATGAAAATTTTTTAAACTTCCAAAACAACGTAAAATGACTATAAATCGTTCTAGAAACGATTTTTAGTGATTTGCAGTTCAATTAGAAAAAGTTGAAAAAATCGTCGAAAAAAGTGCAAAGAAGGTGTATATATACCTGTTGAAAAATGTAATTTTTCGACGATTTTGATCAAAATTTTTTAAACTTCCAAAACAACGTAAAATGACTATAAATCGTTCTAGAAACGATTTTTAGTGATTTGCAGTTCAATTAGAAAAAGTTGAAAAAATCGTCGAAAAAAGTGCAAAGAAGCTGTATATATACCTGTCGAAAAATGTAATTTTTCGTCGATTTTGATGAAAATTTTCTAAACTTCCAAAACAACGTAAAATGACTATAAATCGTTCTAGAAACGATTTTTAGTGATTTGCAGTTCAATTAGAAAAAGTTGAAAAAATCGTCGAAAAAAGTGCAAAGAAGGTGTATATATACCTGTTGAAAAATGTAATTTTTCGTCGATTTTGATCAAAATTTTTTAAACTTCCAAAACAACGTAAAATGACTATGAATCGTTCTAGAAACGATTTTTAGTGATTTGCAGTTCAATTAGAAAAAGTTGAAAAAATCGTCGAAAAAAGTGCAAAGAAGGTGTATATATACCTGTTGAAAAATGTAATTTTTCGTCGATTTTGATCAAAATTTTTTAAACTTCCAAAACAACGTAAAATGACTATGAATCGTTCTAGAAACGATTTTTAGTGATTTGCAGTTCAATTAGAAAAAGTTGAAAAAATCGTCGAAAAAAGTGCAAAGAAGGTGTATATATACCTGTCGAAAAATGTAATTTTTCGTCGATTTTGATCAAAATTTTTTAAACTTCCAAAACAACGTAAAATGACTATAAATCGTTCTAGAAACGATTTTTAGTGATTTGCAGTTCAATTAGAAAAAGTTGAAAAAATCGTCGAAAAAAGTGCAAAGAAGGTGTATATATACCTGTTGAAAAATGTAATTTTTCGTCGATTTTGATCAAAATTTTTTAAACTTCCAAAACAACGTAAAATGACTATAAATCGTTCTAGAAACGATTTTTAGTGATTTGCAGTTCAATTAGAAAAAGTTGAAAAAATCGTCGAAAAAAGTGCAAAGAAGGTGTATATATACCTGTTGAAAAATGTAATTTTTCGTCGATTTTGATCAAAATTTTTTAAACTTCCAAAACAACGTAAAATGACTATAAATCGTTCTAGAAACGATTTTTAGTGATTTGCAGTTCAATTAGAAAAAGTTGAAAAAATCGTCGAAAAAAGTGCAAAGAAGGTGTATATATACCTGTTGAAAAATGTAATTTTTCGTCGATTTTGATCAAAATTTTTTAAACTTCCAAAACAACGTAAAATGACTATAAATCGTTCTAGAAACAATTTTTAGTGATTTGCAGTTCAATTAGAAAAAGTTGAAAAAATCGTCGAAAAAAGTGCAAAGAAGGTGTATATATACCTGTCGAAAAATGTAATTTTTCGTCGATTTTGATCAAAATTTTTTAAACTTCCAAAACAACGTAAAATGACTATAAATCGTTCTAGAAACGATTTTTAGTGATTTGCAGTTCAATTAGAAAAAGTTGAAAAAATCGTCGAAAAAAGTGCAAAGAAGGTGTATATATACCTGTCGAAAAATGTAATTTTTCGTCGATTTTGATGAAAATTTTTTAAACTTCCAAAACAACGTAAAATGACTATAAATCGTTCTAGAAACGATTTTTAGTGATTTGCAGTTCAATTAGAAAAAGTTGAAAAAATCGTCGAAAAAAGTGCAAAGAAGGTGTATATATACCTGTTGAAAAATGTAATTTTTCGTCGATTTTGATCAAAATTTTTTAAACTTCCAAAACAACGTAAAATGACTATAAATCGTTCTAGAAACGATTTTTAGTGATTTGCAGTTCAATTAGAAAAAGTTGAAAAAATCGTCGAAAAAAGTGCAAAGAAGGTGTATATATACTTGTCGAAAAATGTAATTTTTCGTCGATTTTGATCAAAATTTTTTAAACTTCCAAAACAACGTAAAATGACTATAAATCGTTCTAGAAACGATTTTTAGTGATTTGCAGTTCAATTAGAAAAAGTTGAAAAAATCGTCGAAAAAAGTGCAAAGAAGGTGTATATATACCTGTTGAAAAATGTAATTTTTCGTCGATTTTGATCAAAATTTTTTAAACTTCCAAAACAACGTGAAATGACTATGAATCGTTCTAGAAACGATTTTTAGTGATTTGCAGTTCAATTAGAAAAAGTTGAAAAAATCGTCGAAAAAAGTGCAAAGAAGGTGATATATACCTGTCGAAAAATGTAATTTTTCGTCGATTTTGATGAAAATTTTTTAAACTTCCAAAACAACGTAAAATGACTATAAATCGTTCTAGAAACGATTTTTAGTGATTTGCAGTTCAATTAGAAAAAGTTGAAAAAATCGTCGAAAAAAGTGCAAAGAAGGTGTATATATACCTGTTGAAAAATGTAATTTTTCGTCGATTTTGATCAAAATTTTTTAAACTTCCAAAACAACGTAAAATGACTATAAATCGTTCTAGAAACGATTTTTAGTGATTTGCAGTTCAATTAGAAAAAGTTGAAAAAATCGTCGAAAAAAGTGCAAAGAAGGTGTATATATACCTGTTGAAAAATGTAATTTTTCGTCGATTTTGATCAAAATTTTTTAAACTTCCAAAACAACGTAAAATGACTATAAATCGTTCTAGAAACGATTTTTAGTGATTTGCAGTTCAATTAGAAAAAGTTGAAAAAATCGTCGAAAAAAGTGCAAAGAAGGTGTATATATACTTGTCGAAAAATGTAATTTTTCGTCGATTTTGATCAAAATTTTTTAAACTTCCAAAACAACGTAAAATGACTATAAATCGTTCTAGAAACGATTTTTAGTGATTTGCAGTTCAATTAGAAAAAGTTGAAAAAATCGTCGAAAAAAGTGCAAAGAAGGTGTATATATACCTGTTGAAAAATGTAATTTTTCGTCGATTTTGATCAAAATTTTTTAAACTTCCAAAACAACGTAAAATGACTATAAATCGTTCTAGAAACGATTTTTAGTGATTTGCAGTTCAATTAGAAAAAGTTGAAAAAATCGTCGAAAAAAGTGCAAAGAAGGTGTATATATACCTGTTGAAAAATGTAATTTTTCGTCGATTTTGATCAAAATTTTTTAAACTTCCAAAACAACGTAAAATGACTATAAATCGTTCTAGAAACGATTTTTAGTGATTTGCAGTTCAATTAGAAAAAGTTGAAAAAATCGTCGAAAAAAGTGCAAAGAAGGTGATATATACCTGTCGAAAAATGTAATTTTTCGTCGATTTTGATGAAAATTTTTTAAACTTCCAAAACAACGTAAAATGACTATAAATCGTTCTAGAAACGATTTTTAGTGATTTGCAGTTCAATTAGAAAAAGTTGAAAAAATCGTCGAAAAAAGTGCAAAGAAGGTGTATATATACCTGTTGAAAAATGTAATTTTTCGTCGATTTTGATCAAAATTTTTTAAACTTCCAAAACAACGTAAAATGACTATAAATCGTTCTAGAAACGATTTTTAGTGATTTGCAGTTCAATTAGAAAAAGTTGAAAAAATCGTCGAAAAAAGTGCAAAGAAGGTGTATATATACCTGTCGAAAAATGTAATTTTTCGTCGATTTTGATGAAAATTTTTTAAACTTCCAAAACAACGTAAAATGACTATAAATCGTTCTAGAAACGATTTTTAGTGATTTGCAGTTCAATTAGAAAAAGTTGAAAAAATCGTCGAAAAAAGTGCAAAGAAGGTGTATATATACCTGTTGAAAAATGTAATTTTTCGTCGATTTTGATCAAAATTTTTTAAACTTCCAAAACAACGTAAAATGACTATGAATCGTTCTAGAAACGATTTTTAGTGATTTGCAGTTCAATTAGAAAAAGTTGAAAAAATCGTCGAAAAAAGTGCAAAGAAGGTGTATATATACCTGTCGAAAAATGTAATTTTTCGTCGATTTTGATCAAAATTTTTTAAACTTCCAAAACAACGTAAAATGACTATAAATCGTTCTAGAAACGATTTTTAGTGATTTGCAGTTCAATTAGAAAAAGTTGAAAAAATCGTCGAAAAAAGTGCAAAGAAGGTGTATATATACCTGTTGAAAAATGTAATTTTTCGTCGATTTTGATCAAAATTTTTTAAACTTCC
The DNA here is from genome assembly GCA_947310635.1 of Leptodirus hochenwartii. Lineage (NCBI taxonomy): Eukaryota > Metazoa > Arthropoda > Insecta > Coleoptera > Leiodidae > Leptodirus > Leptodirus hochenwartii. Next base: position 3,136,055 of record OX371179.1, read on the forward strand.
AAAACAACGTAAAATGACTATAAATCGTTCTAGAAACGATTTTTAGTGATTTGCAGTTCAATTAGAAAAAGTTGAAAAAATCGTCGAAAAAAGTGCAAAGAAGGTGTATATATACCTGTTGAAAAATGTAATTTTTCGTCGATTTTGATCAAAATTTTTTAAACTTCCAAAACAACGTAAAATGACTATAAATCGTTCTAGAAACGATTTTTAGTGATTTGCAGTTCAATTAGAAAAAGTTGAAAAAATCGTCGAAAAAAGTGCAAAGAAGGTGTATATATACCTGTTGAAAAATGTAATTTTTCGTCGATTTTGATCAAAATTTTTTAAACTTCCAAAACAACGTAAAATGACTATAAATCGTTCTAGAAACGATTTTTAGTGATTTGCAGTTCAATTAGAAAAAGTTGAAAAAATCGTCGAAAAAAGTGCCAAGAAGGTGTATATATACCTGTTGAAAAATGTAATTTTTCGTCGATTTTGATCAAAATTTTTTAAACTTCCAAAACAACGTAAAATGACTATAAATCGTTCTAGAAACGATTTTTAGTGATTTGCAGTTCAATTAGAAAAAGTTGAAAAAATCGTCGAAAAAAGTGCAAAGAAGGTGTATATATACTTGTCGAAAAATGTAATTTTTCGTCGATTTTGATCAAAATTTTTTAAACTTCCAAAACAACGTAAAATGACTATAAATCGTTCTAGAAACGATTTTTAGTGATTTGCAGTTCAATTAGAAAAAGTTGAAAAAATCGTCGAAAAAAGTGCAAAGAAGGTGTATATATACCTGTCGAAAAATGTAATTTTTCGTCGATTTTGATCAAAATTTTTTAAACTTCCAAAACAACGTAAAATGACTATAAATCGTTCTAGAAACGATTTTTAGTGATTTGCAGTTCAATTAGAAAAAGTTGAAAAAATCGTCGAAAAAAGTGCAAAGAAGGTGTACATATACCTGTTGAAAAATGTAATTTTTCGTCGATTTTGATCAAAATTTTTTAAACTTCCAAAACAACGTAAAATGACTATAAATCGTTCTAGAAACGATTTTTAGTGATTTGCAGTTCAATTAGAAAAAGTTGAAAAAATCGTCGAAAAAAGTGCAAAGAAGGTGATATATACCTGTCGAAAAATGTAATTTTTCGTCGATTTTGATGAAAATTTTTTAAACTTCCAAAACAACGTAAAATGACTATAAATCGTTCTAGAAACGATTTTTAGTGATTTGCAGTTCAATTAGAAAAAGTTGAAAAAATCGTCGAAAAAAGTGCAAAGAAGGTGTATATATACCTGTTGAAAAATGTAATTTTTCGTCGATTTTGATCAAAATTTTTTAAACTTCCAAAACAACGTAAAATGACTATAAATCGTTCTAGAAACGATTTTTAGTGATTTGCAGTTCAATTAGAAAAAGTTGAAAAAATCGTCGAAAAAAGTGCAAAGAAGCTGTATATATACCTGTCGAAAAATGTAATTTTTCGTCGATTTTGATGAAAATTTTTTAAACTTCCAAAACAACGTAAAATGACTATAAATCGTTCTAGAAACGATTTTTAGTGATTTGCAGTTCAATTAGAAAAAGTTGAAAAAATCGTCGAAAAAAGTGCAAAGAAGGTGTATATATACCTGTTGAAAAATGTAATTTTTCGTCGATTTTGATCAAAATTTTTTAAACTTCCAAAACAACGTAAAATGACTATGAATCGTTCTAGAAACGATTTTTAGTGATTTGCAGTTCAATTAGAAAAAGTTGAAAAAATCGTCGAAAAAAGTGCAAAGAAGGTGTATATATACCTGTTGAAAAATGTAATTTTTCGTCGATTTTGATCAAAATTTTTTAAACTTCCAAAACAACGTAAAATGACTATGAATCGTTCTAGAAACGATTTTTAGTGATTTGCAGTTCAATTAGAAAAAGTTGAAAAAATCGTCGAAAAAAGTGCAAAGAAGGTGTATATATACCTGTCGAAAAATGTAATTTTTCGTCGATTTTGATCAAAATTTTTTAAACTTCCAAAACAACGTAAAATGACTATAAATCGTTCTAGAAACGATTTTTAGTGATTTGCAGTTCAATTAGAAAAAGTTGAAAAAATCGTCGAAAAAAGTGCAAAGAAGGTGTATATATACCTGTTGAAAAATGTAATTTTTCGTCGATTTTGATCAAAATTTTTTAAACTTCCAAAACAACGTAAAATGACTATAAATCGTTCTAGAAACGATTTTTAGTGATTTGCAGTTCAATTAGAAAAAGTTGAAAAAATCGTCGAAAAAAGTGCAAAGAAGGTGTATATATACCTGTTGAAAAATGTAATTTTTCGTCGATTTTGATCAAAATTTTTTAAACTTCCAAAACAACGTAAAATGACTATAAATCGTTCTAGAAACGATTTTTAGTGATTTGCAGTTCAATTAGAAAAAGTTGAAAAAATCGTCGAAAAAAGTGCAAAGAAGGTGTATATATACCTGTTGAAAAATGTAATTTTTCGTCGATTTTGATCAAAATTTTTTAAACTTCCAAAACAACGTAAAATGACTATAAATCGTTCTAGAAACAATTTTTAGTGATTTGCAGTTCAATTAGAAAAAGTTGAAAAAATCGTCGAAAAAAGTGCAAAGAAGGTGTATATATACCTGTCGAAAAATGTAATTTTTCGTCGATTTTGATCAAAATTTTTTAAACTTCCAAAACAACGTAAAATGACTATAAATCGTTCTAGAAACGATTTTTAGTGATTTGCAGTTCAATTAGAAAAAGTTGAAAAAATCGTCGAAAAAAGTGCAAAGAAGGTGTATATATACCTGTCGAAAAATGTAATTTTTCGTCGATTTTGATGAAAATTTTTTAAACTTCCAAAACAACGTAAAATGACTATAAATCGTTCTAGAAACGATTTTTAGTGATTTGCAGTTCAATTAGAAAAAGTTGAAAAAATCGTCGAAAAAAGTGCAAAGAAGGTGTATATATACCTGTTGAAAAATGTAATTTTTCGTCGATTTTGATCAAAATTTTTTAAACTTCCAAAACAACGTAAAATGACTATAAATCGTTCTAGAAACGATTTTTAGTGATTTGCAGTTCAATTAGAAAAAGTTGAAAAAATCGTCGAAAAAAGTGCAAAGAAGGTGTATATATACTTGTCGAAAAATGTAATTTTTCGTCGATTTTGATCAAAATTTTTTAAACTTCCAAAACAACGTAAAATGACTATAAATCGTTCTAGAAACGATTTTTAGTGATTTGCAGTTCAATTAGAAAAAGTTGAAAAAATCGTCGAAAAAAGTGCAAAGAAGGTGTATATATACCTGTTGAAAAATGTAATTTTTCGTCGATTTTGATCAAAATTTTTTAAACTTCCAAAACAACGTGAAATGACTATGAATCGTTCTAGAAACGATTTTTAGTGATTTGCAGTTCAATTAGAAAAAGTTGAAAAAATCGTCGAAAAAAGTGCAAAGAAGGTGATATATACCTGTCGAAAAATGTAATTTTTCGTCGATTTTGATGAAAATTTTTTAAACTTCCAAAACAACGTAAAATGACTATAAATCGTTCTAGAAACGATTTTTAGTGATTTGCAGTTCAATTAGAAAAAGTTGAAAAAATCGTCGAAAAAAGTGCAAAGAAGGTGTATATATACCTGTTGAAAAATGTAATTTTTCGTCGATTTTGATCAAAATTTTTTAAACTTCCAAAACAACGTAAAATGACTATAAATCGTTCTAGAAACGATTTTTAGTGATTTGCAGTTCAATTAGAAAAAGTTGAAAAAATCGTCGAAAAAAGTGCAAAGAAGGTGTATATATACCTGTTGAAAAATGTAATTTTTCGTCGATTTTGATCAAAATTTTTTAAACTTCCAAAACAACGTAAAATGACTATAAATCGTTCTAGAAACGATTTTTAGTGATTTGCAGTTCAATTAGAAAAAGTTGAAAAAATCGTCGAAAAAAGTGCAAAGAAGGTGTATATATACTTGTCGAAAAATGTAATTTTTCGTCGATTTTGATCAAAATTTTTTAAACTTCCAAAACAACGTAAAATGACTATAAATCGTTCTAGAAACGATTTTTAGTGATTTGCAGTTCAATTAGAAAAAGTTGAAAAAATCGTCGAAAAAAGTGCAAAGAAGGTGTATATATACCTGTTGAAAAATGTAATTTTTCGTCGATTTTGATCAAAATTTTTTAAACTTCCAAAACAACGTAAAATGACTATAAATCGTTCTAGAAACGATTTTTAGTGATTTGCAGTTCAATTAGAAAAAGTTGAAAAAATCGTCGAAAAAAGTGCAAAGAAGGTGTATATATACCTGTTGAAAAATGTAATTTTTCGTCGATTTTGATCAAAATTTTTTAAACTTCCAAAACAACGTAAAATGACTATAAATCGTTCTAGAAACGATTTTTAGTGATTTGCAGTTCAATTAGAAAAAGTTGAAAAAATCGTCGAAAAAAGTGCAAAGAAGGTGATATATACCTGTCGAAAAATGTAATTTTTCGTCGATTTTGATGAAAATTTTTTAAACTTCCAAAACAACGTAAAATGACTATAAATCGTTCTAGAAACGATTTTTAGTGATTTGCAGTTCAATTAGAAAAAGTTGAAAAAATCGTCGAAAAAAGTGCAAAGAAGGTGTATATATACCTGTTGAAAAATGTAATTTTTCGTCGATTTTGATCAAAATTTTTTAAACTTCCAAAACAACGTAAAATGACTATAAATCGTTCTAGAAACGATTTTTAGTGATTTGCAGTTCAATTAGAAAAAGTTGAAAAAATCGTCGAAAAAAGTGCAAAGAAGGTGTATATATACCTGTCGAAAAATGTAATTTTTCGTCGATTTTGATGAAAATTTTTTAAACTTCCAAAACAACGTAAAATGACTATAAATCGTTCTAGAAACGATTTTTAGTGATTTGCAGTTCAATTAGAAAAAGTTGAAAAAATCGTCGAAAAAAGTGCAAAGAAGGTGTATATATACCTGTTGAAAAATGTAATTTTTCGTCGATTTTGATCAAAATTTTTTAAACTTCCAAAACAACGTAAAATGACTATGAATCGTTCTAGAAACGATTTTTAGTGATTTGCAGTTCAATTAGAAAAAGTTGAAAAAATCGTCGAAAAAAGTGCAAAGAAGGTGTATATATACCTGTCGAAAAATGTAATTTTTCGTCGATTTTGATCAAAATTTTTTAAACTTCCAAAACAACGTAAAATGACTATAAATCGTTCTAGAAACGATTTTTAGTGATTTGCAGTTCAATTAGAAAAAGTTGAAAAAATCGTCGAAAAAAGTGCAAAGAAGGTGTATATATACCTGTTGAAAAATGTAATTTTTCGTCGATTTTGATCAAAATTTTTTAAACTTCCAAAACAACGTAAAATGACTATAAATCGTTCTAGAAACGATTTTTAGTGATTTGCAGTTCAATTAGAAAAAGTTGAAAAAATCGTCGAAAAAAGTGCAAAGAAGGTGTATATATACCTGTTGAAAAATGTAATTTTTCGTCGATTTTGATCAAAATTTTTTAAACTTCCAAAACAACGTAAAATGACTATAAATCGTTCTAGAAACGATTTTTAGTGATTTGCAGTTCAATTAGAAAAAGTTGAAAAAATCGTCGAAAAAAGTGCAAAGAAGGTGTATATATACCTGTTGAAAAATGTAATTTTTCGTCGATTTTGATCAAAATTTTTTAAACTTCCAAAACAACGTAAAATGACTATAAATCGTTCTAGAAACGATTTTTAGTGATTTGCAGTTCAATTAGAAAAAGTTGAAAAAATCGTCGAAAAAAGTGCAAAGAAGGTGTATATATACCTGTTGAAAAATGTAATTTTTCGTCGATTTTGATCAAAATTTTTTAAACTTCCAAAACAACGTAAAATGACTATAAATCGTTCTAGAAACGATTTTTAGTGATTTGCAGTTCAATTAGAAAAAGTTGAAAAAATCGTCGAAAAAAGTGCAAAGAAGGTGTATATATACCTGTTGAAAAATGTAATTTTTCGTCGATTTTGATCAAAATTTTTTAAACTTCCAAAACAACGTAAAATGACTATAAATCGTTCTAGAAACGATTTTTAGTGATTTGCAGTTCAATTAGAAAAAGTTGAAAAAATCGTCGAAAAAAGTGCCAAGAAGGTGTATATATACCTGTTGAAAAATGTAATTTTTCGTCGATTTTGATCAAAATTTTTTAAACTTCCAAAACAACGTAAAATGACTATAAATCGTTCTAGAAACGATTTTTAGTGATTTGCAGTTCAATTAGAAAAAGTTGAAAAAATCGTCGAAAAAAGTGCAAAGAAGGTGTATATATACTTGTCGAAAAATGTAATTTTTCGTCGATTTTGATCAAAATTTTTTAAACTTCCAAAACAACGTAAAATGACTATAAATCGTTCTAGAAACGATTTTTAGTGATTTGCAGTTCAATTAGAAAAAGTTGAAAAAATCGTCGAAAAAAGTGCAAAGAAGGTGTATATATACCTGTCGAAAAATGTAATTTTTCGTCGATTTTGATCAAAATTTTTTAAACTTCCAAAACAACGTAAAATGACTATAAATCGTTCTAGAAACGATTTTTAGTGATTTGCAGTTCAATTAGAAAAAGTTGAAAAAATCGTCGAAAAAAGTGCAAAGAAGGTGTACATATACCTGTTGAAAAATGTAATTTTTCGTCGATTTTGATGAAAATTTTTTAAACTTCCAAAACAACGTAAAATGACTATAAATCGTTCTAGAAACGATTTTTAGTGATTTGCAGTTCAATTAGAAAAAGTTGAAAAAATCGTCGAAAAAAGTGCAAAGAAGGTGTATATATACCTGTTGAAAAATGTAATTTTTCGTCGATTTTGATCAAAATTTTTTAAACTTCCAAAACAACGTAAAATGACTATAAATCGTTCTAGAAACGATTTTTAGTGATTTGCAGTTCAATTAGAAAAAGTTGAAAAAATCGTCGAAAAAAGTGCAAAGAAGGTGTATATATACCTGTTGAAAAATGTAATTTTTCGTCGATTTTGATGAAAATTTTTTAAACTTCCAAAACAACGTAAAATGACTATAAATCGTTCTAGAAACGATTTTTAGTGATTTGCAGTTCAATTAGAAAAAGTTGAAAAAATCGTCGAAAAAAGTGCAAAGAAGGTGTACATATACCTGTTGAAAAATGTAATTTTTCGTCGATTTTGATGAAAATTTTTTAAACTTCCAAAACAACGTAAAATGACTATAAATCGTTCTAGAAACGATTTTTAGTGATTTGCAGTTCAATTAGAAAAAGTTGAAAAAATCGTCGAAAAAAGTGCAAAGAAGGTGTATATATACCTGTTGAAAAATGTAATTTTTCGTCGATTTTGATCAAAATTTTTTAAACTTCCAAAACAACGTAAAATGACTATAAATCGTTCTAGAAACGATTTTTAGTGATTTGCAGTTCAATTAGAAAAAGTTGAAAAAATCGTCGAAAAAAGTGCAAAGAAGGTGTATATATACCTGTCGAAAAATGTAATTTTTCGTCGATTTTGATCAAAATTTTTTAAACTTCCAAAACAACGTAAAATAACTAAATCGTTCTAGAAACGATTTTTAGTGATTTGCAGTTCAATTAGAAAAAGTTGAAAAAATCGTCGAAAAAAGTGCAAAGAAGGTGTATATATACTTGTCGAAAAATGTAATTTTTCGTCGATTTTGATCAAAATTTTTTAAACTTCCAAAACAACGTAAAATGACTATAAATCGTTCTAGAAACGATTTTTAGTGATTTGCAGTTCAATTAGAAAAAGTTGAAAAAATCGTCGAAAAAAGTGCAAAGAAGGTGTATATATACTTGTCGAAAAATGTAATTTTTCGTCGATTTTGATCAAAATTTTTTAAACTTCCAAAACAACGTAAAATGACTATAAATCGTTCTAGAAACGATTTTTAGTGATTTGCAGTTCAATTAGAAAAAGTTGAAAAAATCGTCGAAAAAAGTGCAAAGAAGGTGTATATATACCTGTTGAAAAATGTAATTTTTCGTCGATTTTGATCAAAATTTTTTAAACTTCCAAAACAACGTAAAATGACTATAAATCGTTCTAGAAACGATTTTTAGTGATTTGCAGTTCAATTAGAAAAAGTTGAAAAAATCGTCGAAAAAAGTGCAAAGAAGGTGTATATATACCTGTTGAAAAATGTAATTTTTCGTCGATTTTGATCAAAATTTTTTAAACTTCCAAAACAACGTAAAATGACTATAAATCGTTCTAGAAACGATTTTTAGTGATTTGCAGTTCAATTAGAAAAAGTTGAAAAAATCGTCGAAAAAAGTGCAAAGAAGGTGTATATATACCTGTTGAAAAATGTAATTTTTCGTCGATTTTGATCAAAATTTTTTAAACTTCCAAAACAACGTAAAATGACTATAAATCGTTCTAGAAACGATTTTTAGTGATTTGCAGTTCAATTAGAAAAAGTTGAAAAAATCGTCGAAAAAAGTGCAAAGAAGGTGTATATATACTTGTCGAAAAATGTAATTTTTCGTCGATTTTGATCAAAATTTTTTAAACTTCCAAAACAACGTAAAATGACTATAAATCGTTCTAGAAACGATTTTTAGTGATTTGCAGTTCAATTAGAAAAAGTTGAAAAAATCGTCGAAAAAAGTGCAAAGAAGGTGTATATATACCTGTTGAAAAATGTAATTTTTCGTCGATTTTGATCAAAATTTTTTAAACTTCCAAAACAACGTAAAATGACTATAAATCGTTCTAGAAACGATTTTTAGTGATTTGCAGTTCAATTAGAAAAAGTTGAAAAAATCGTCGAAAAAAGTGCAAAGAAGGTGTATATATACCTGTCGAAAAATGTAATTTTTCGTCGATTTTGATGAAAATTTTTTAAACTTCCAAAACAACGTAAAATGACTATAAATCGTTCTAGAAACGATTTTTAGTGATTTGCAGTTCAATTAGAAAAAGTTGAAAAAATCGTCGAAAAAAGTGCCAAGAAGGTGTATATATACCTGTTGAAAAATGTAATTTTTCGTCGATTTTGATCAAAATTTTTTAAACTTCCAAAACAACGTAAAATGACTATAAATCGTTCTAGAAACGATTTTTAGTGATTTGCAGTTCAATTAGAAAAACTTGAAAAAATCGTCGAAAAAAGTGCAAAGAAGGTGTACATATACCTGTTGAAAAATGTAATTTTTCGTCGATTTTGATGAAAATTTTTTAAACTTCCAAAACAACGTAAAATGACTATAAATCGTTCTAGAAACGATTTTTAGTGATTTGCAGTTCAATTAGAAAAACTTGAAAAAATCGTCAAAAAAGTGCAAAGAAGGTGTACATATACCTGTTGAAAAATGTAATTTTTCGTCGATTTTGATCAAAATTTTTTAAACTTCCAAAACAACGTAAAATGACTATAAATCGTTCTAGAAACGATTTTTAGTGATTTGCAGTTCAATTAGAAAAAGTTGAAAAAATCGTCGAAAAAAGTGCAAAGAAGGTGTATATATACCTGTCGAAAAATGTAATTTTCCGTCGATTTTGATCAAAATTTTTTAAACTTCCAAAACAACGTAAAATGACTATAAATCGTTCTAGAAACGATTTTTAGTGATTTGCAGTTCAATTAGAAAAAGTTGAAAAAATCGTCGAAAAAAGTGCAAAGAAGGTGTATATATACCTGTCGAAAAATGTAATTTTTCGTCGATTTTGATCAAAATTTTTTAAACTTCCAAAACAACGTAAAATGACTATAAATCGTTCTAGAAACGATTTTTAGTGATTTGCAGTTCAATTAGAAAAACTTGAAAAAATCGTCGAAAAAAGTGCAAAGAAGGTGTACATATACCTGTTGAAAAATGTAATTTTTCGTCGATTTTGATGAAAATTTTTTAAACTTCCAAAACAACGTAAAATGACTATAAATCGTTCTAGAAACGATTTTTAGTGATTTGCAGTTCAATTAGAAAAACTTGAAAAAATCGTCGAAAAAAGTGCAAAGAAGGTGTATATATACTTGTCGAAAAATGTAATTTTTCGTCGATTTTGATGAAAATTTTTTAAACTTCCAAAACAACGTAAAATGACTATAAATCGTTCTAGAAACGATTTTTAGTGATTTGCAGTTCAATTAGAAAAACTTGAAAAAATCGTCGAAAAAAGTGCAAAGAAGGTGTATATATACCTGTTGAAAAATGTAATTTTTCGTCGATTTTGATGAAAATTTTTTAAACTTCCAAAACAACGTAAAATGACTATAAATCGTTCTAGAAACGATTTTTAGTGATTTGCAGTTCAATTAGAAAAACTTGAAAAAATCGTCGAAAAAAGTGCAAAGAAGGTGTATATATACTTGTCGAAAAATGTAATTTTTCGTCGATTTTGATGAAAATTTTTTAAACTTCCAAAACAACGTAAAATGACTATAAATCGTTCTAGAAACGATTTTTAGTAATTTGCAGTTCAATTAGAAAAAGTTGAAAAAATCGTCGAAAAAAGTGCAAAGAAGGTGTACATATACCTGTTGAAAAATGTAATTTTTCGTCGATTTTGATCAAAATTTTTTAAACTTCCAAAACAACGTAAAATGACTATAAATCGTTCTAGAAACGATTTTTAGTGATTTGCAGTTCAATTAGAAAAAGTTGAAAAAATCGTCGAAAAAAGTGCAAAGAAGGTGTATATATACCTGTTGAAAAATGTAATTTTTCGTCGATTTTGATGAAAATTTTTTAAACTTCCAAAACAACGTAAAATGACTATAAATCGTTCTAGAAACGATTTTTAGTGATTTGCAGTTCAATTAGAAAAAGTTGAAAAAATCGTCGAAAAAAGTGCAAAGAAGGTGTATATATACCTGTCGAAAAATGTAATTTTTCGTCGATTTTGATCAAAATTTTTTAAACTTCCAAAACAACGTAAAATGACTATAAATCGTTCTAGAAACGATTTTTAGTGATTTGCCGTTCAATTAGAAAAAGTTGAAAAAATCGTCGAAAAAAGTGCAAAGAAGGTGTATATATACCTGTCGAAAAATGTAATTTTTCGTCGATTTTGATGAAAATTTTTTAAACTTCCAAAACAACGTAAAATGACTATAAATCGTTCTAGAAACGATTTTTAGTAATTTGCAGTTCAATTAGAAAAACTTGAAAAAATCGTCGAAAAAAGTGCAAAGAAGGTGTACATATACCTGTTGAAAAATGTAATTTTTCGTCGATTTTGATCAAAATTTTTTAAACTTCCAAAACAACGTAAAATGACTATAAATCGTTCTAGAAACGATTTTTAGTGATTTGCAGTTCAATTAGAAAAAGTTGAAAAAATCGTCGAAAAAAGTGCAAAGAAGGTGTATATATACCTGTCGAAAAATGTAATTTTTCGTCGATTTTGATCAAAATTTTTTAAACTTCCAAAACAACGTAAAATGACTATAAATCGTTCTAGAAACGATTTTTAGTGATTTGCAGTTCAATTAGAAAAAGTTGAAAAAATCGTCGAAAAAAGTGCAAAGAAGGTGTATATATACCTGTTGAAAAATGTAATTTTTCGTCGATTTTGATGAAAATTTTTTAAACTTCCAAAACAACGTAAAATGACTATAAATCGTTCTAGAAACGATTTTTAGTGATTTGCAGTTCAATTAGAAAAAGTTGAAAAAATCGTCGAAAAAAGTGCAAAGAAGGTGTATATATACCTGTTGAAAAATGTAATTTTTCGTCGATTTTGATGAAAATTTTTTAAACTTCCAAAACAACGTAAAATGACTATAAATCGTTCTAGAAACGATTTTTAGTGATTTGCAGTTCAATTAGAAAAAGTTGAAAAAATCGTCGAAAAAAGTGCAAAGAAGGTGTATATATACCTGTCGAAAAATGTAATTTTTCGTCGATTTTGATCAAAATTTTTTAAACTTCCAAAACAACGTAAAATGACTATAAATCGTTCTAGAAACGATTTTTAGTGATTTGCAGTTCAATTAGAAAAAGTTGAAAAAATCGTCGAAAAAAGTGCAAAGAAGGTGTATATATACCTGTTGAAAAATGTAATTTTTCGTCGATTTTGATGAAAATTTTTTAAACTTCCAAAACAACGTAAAATGACTATAAATCGTTCTAGAAACGATTTTTAGTGATTTGCAGTTCAATTAGAAAAAGTTGAAAAAATCGTCGAAAAAAGTGCAAAGAAGGTGTATATATACCTGTCGAAAAATGTAATTTTTCGTCGATTTTGATCAAAATTTTTTAAACTTCCAAAACAACGTAAAATGACTATAAATCGTTCTAGAAACGATTTTTAGTGATTTGCAGTTCAATTAGAAAAAGTAGAAAAAATCGTCGAAAAAAGTGCAAAGAAGGTGTATATATACCTGTTGAAAAATGTAATTTTTCGTCGATTTTGATCAAAATTTTTTAAACTTCCAAAACAACGTAAAATGACTATAAATCGTTCTAGAAACGATTTTTAGTGATTTGCAGTTCAATTAGAAAAAGTTGAAAAAATCGTCGAAAAAAGTGCAAAGAAGGTGTATATATACCTGTCGAAAAATGTAATTTTTCGTCGATTTTGATGAAAATTTTTTAAACTTCCAAAACAACGTAAAATGACTATAAATCGTTCTAGAAACGATTTTTAGTAATTTGCAGTTCAATTAGAAAAACTTGAAAAAATCGTCGAAAAAAGTGCAAAGAAGGTGTACATATACCTGTTGAAAAATGTAATTTTTCGTCGATTTTGATCAAAATTTTTTAAACTTCCAAAACAACGTAAAATGACTATAAATCGTTCTAGAAACGATTTTTAGTGATTTGCAGTTCAATTAGAAAAAGTTGAAAAAATCGTCGAAAAAAGTGCAAAGAAGGTGTATATATACCTGTCGAAAAATGTAATTTTTCGTCGATTTTGATCAAAATTTTTTAAACTTCCAAAACAACGTAAAATGACTATAAATCGTTCTAGAAACGATTTTTAGTGATTTGCAGTTCAATTAGAAAAAGTTGAAAAAATCGTCGAAAAAAGTGCAAAGAAGGTGTATATATACCTGTCGAAAAATGTAATTTTTCGTCGATTTTGATCAAAATTTTTTAAACTTCCAAAACAACGTAAAATGACTATAAATCGTTCTAGAAACGATTTTTAGTGATTTGCAGTTCAATTAGAAAAAGTTGAAAAAATCGTCGAAAAAAGTGCAAAGAAGGTGTATATATACCTGTTGAAAAATGTAATTTTTCGTCGATTTTGATGAAAATTTTTTAAACTTCCAAAACAACGTAAAATGACTATAAATCGTTCTAGAAACGATTTTTAGTGATTTGCAGTTCAATTAGAAAAAGTTGAAAAAATCGTCGAAAAAAGTGCAAAGAAGGTGTATATATACCTGTTGAAAAATGTAATTTTTCGTCGATTTTGATGAAAATTTTTTAAACTTCCAAAACAACGTAAAATGACTATAAATCGTTCTAGAAACGATTTTTAGTGATTTGCAGTTCAATTAGAAAAAGTTGAAAAAATCGTCGAAAAAAGTGCAAAGAAGGTGTATATATACCTGTCGAAAAATGTAATTTTTCGTCGATTTTGATGAAAATTTTTTAAACTTCCAAAACAACGTAAAATGACTATAAATCGTTCTAGAAACGATTTTTAGTGATTTGCAGTTCAATTAGAAAAAGTTGAAAAAATCGTCGAAAAAAGTGCAAAGAAGGTGTATATATACCTGTTGAAAAATGTAATTTTTCGTCGATTTTGATGAAAATTTTTTAAACTTCCAAAACAACGTAAAATGACTATAAATCGTTCTAGAAACGATTTTTAGTGATTTGCAGTTCAATTAGAAAAAGTTGAAAAAATCGTCGAAAAAAGTGCAAAGAAGGTGTATATATACCTGTCGAAAAATGTAATTTTTCGTCGATTTTGATGAAAATTTTTTAAACTTCCAAAACAACGTAAAATGACTATAAATCGTTCTAGAAACGATTTTTAGTGATTTGCAGTTCAATTAGAAAAAGTTGAAAAAATCGTCGAAAAAAGTGCAAAGAAGGTGTATATATACCTGTTGAAAAATGTAATTTTTCGTCGATTTTGATGAAAATTTTTTAAACTTCCAAAACAACGTAAAATGACTATAAATCGTTCTAGAAACGATTTTTAGTGATTTGCAGTTCAATTAGAAAAAGTTGAAAAAATCGTCGAAAAAAGTGCAAAGAAGGTGTATATATACCTGTCGAAAAATGTAATTTTTCGTCGATTTTGATCAAAATTTTTTAAACTTCCAAAACAACGTAAAATGACTATAAATCGTTCTAGAAACGATTTTTAGTGATTTGCAGTTCAATTAGAAAAAGTTGAAAAAATCGTCGAAAAAAGTGCAAAGAAGGTGTATATATACCTGTTGAAAAATGTAATTTTTCGTCGATTTTGATGAAAATTTTTTAAACTTCCAAAACAACGTAAAATGACTATAAATCGTTCTAGAAACGATTTTTAGTGATTTGCAGTTCAATTAGAAAAAGTTGAAAAAATCGTCGAAAAAAGTGCAAAGAAGGTGTATATATACCTGTCGAAAAATGTAATTTTTCGTCGATTTTGATCAAAATTTTTTAAACTTCCAAAACAACGTAAAATGACTATAAATCGTTCTAGAAACGATTTTTAGTGATTTGCCGTTCAATTAGAAAAAGTTGAAAAAATCGTCGAAAAAAGTGCAAAGAAGGTGTATATATACCTGTCGAAAAATGTAATTTTTCGTCGATTTTGATGAAAATTTTTTAAACTTCCAAAACAACGTAAAATGACTATAAATCGTTCTAGAAACGATTTTTAGTAATTTGCAGTTCAATTAGAAAAACTTGAAAAAATCGTCGAAAAAAGTGCAAAGAAGGTGTACATATACCTGTTGAAAAATGTAATTTTTCGTCGATTTTGATCAAAATTTTTTAAACTTCCAAAACAACGTAAAATGACTATAAATCGTTCTAGAAACGATTTTTAGTGATTTGCAGTTCAATTAGAAAAAGTTGAAAAAATCGTCGAAAAAAGTGCAAAGAAGGTGTATATATACCTGTTGAAAAATGTAATTTTTCGTCGATTTTGATGAAAATTTTTTAAACTTCCAAAACAACGTAAAATGACTATAAATCGTTCTAGAAACGATTTTTAGTGATTTGCAGTTCAATTAGAAAAAGTTGAAAAAATCGTCGAAAAAAGTGCAAAGAAGGTGTATATATACCTGTTGAAAAATGTAATTTTTCGTCGATTTTGATGAAAATTTTTTAAACTTCCAAAACAACGTAAAATGACTAAATCGTTCTAGAAACGAATTTTAGTGATTTGCAGTTCAATTAGAAAAAGTTGAAAAAATCGTCGAAAAAAGTGCAAAGAAGGTGTATATATACCTGTCGAAAAATGTAATTTTTCGTCGATTTTGATGAAAATTTTTTAAACTTCCAAAACAACGTAAAATGACTATAAATCGTTCTAGAAACGATTTTTAGTGATTTGCAGTTCAATTAGAAAAAGTTGAAAAAATCGTCGAAAAAAGTGCAAAGAAGGTGTATATATACCTGTTGAAAAATGTAATTTTTCGTCGATTTTGATGAAAATTTTTTAAACTTCCAAAACAACGTAAAATGACTATAAATCGTTCTAGAAACGATTTTTAGTGATTTGCAGTTCAATTAGAAAAAGTTGAAAAAATCGTCGAAAAAAGTGCAAAGAAGGTGTATATATACCTGTCGAAAAATGTAATTTTTCGTCGATTTTGATGAAAATTTTTTAAACTTCCAAAACAACGTAAAATGACTATAAATCGTTCTAGAAACGATTTTTAGTGATTTGCAGTTCAATTAGAAAAAGTTGAAAAAATCGTCGAAAAAAGTGCAAAGAAGGTGTATATATACCTGTCGAAAAATGTAATTTTTCGTCGATTTTGATGAAAATTTTTTAAACTTCCAAAACAACGTAAAATGACTATAAATCGTTCTAGAAACGATTTTTAGTGATTTGCAGTTCAATTAGAAAAAGTTGAAAAAATCGTCGAAAAAAGTGCAAAGAAGGTGTATATATACCTGTCGAAAAATGTAATTTTTCGTCGATTTTGATGAAAATTTTTTAAACTTCCAAAACAACGTAAAATGACTATAAATCGTCCTAGAAACGAATTTTAGTGATTTTATTTTTAATTTTTAATTTATTTTACATACTAGAAATATGTTTTAACAAAAAATTCTATATATATTTTAAAAGAATAGTAAATTTGTTAGTAATTTTTCTTTTATAGTGATGCCTTGAAAAGAATTTAAAAACTAAAATTGATTTTTATTGTCACAATGTCCGACTAGCATAAAAGCTAATTAATTATAATGTTTTTTGGTACGAAAATACAATTTTCTTATATTATCTGTATTCTGTACACTATGTAATATGATAATAAATTTATAATTATATTTTGTATTTACATATCCTTAGAATAATATTTCTTTTGTACAACTTCTTGTCAAATATACAAATTATCAGCATTTAAAATTCGCCTGAAAACAATCGTTGTTTATTATCGCTTATATATTTTTTGTACAATATTTACAACAGAAAAAGAAAAAAATTTAAGTAGAAAGAAATAACAATGAATATTGATTTTAATATATTATAGAAATAAATAGAATAATATTATCTACTAAGATGACAAATTCCTCAATGTAAATGCAACGCTGAAAATGACCACAAGGACCGAAACTGATGATGTCATTGCTCCATTTTCTGAAAGATTATAAAACAATTATTATTAATTTTATAAATTCTGTATTAGTATACTAAAATAGTATTTACAAATTTAATTATAAATGATATTCATAAATTATATATATTTTTTGTTATCACAAAAATCGTTTCCTTTATACGCATATATTAGTAAATGGTAGCATTGCAACAAATACAAAAGCTCATTCAAAGCTACTTTTAAAAAAAACTAATCTTTAAATAATTTCTGCTTTAGTTAATGTCATTATAATATACAAGTTAATGCTGGCAACTTACAGAATAGCAATACGTCAATAGTAATTACCAATCTTAATATTTTTTCAAAATAGATATAATACATCAATTATATAAACAACATTTTTGAAAAGATTATTTATATTTCTAAAAAAATATATTTGAATAACATGTTTTTCGCGGCAATATAAAATATTTAGCAGTTGCCAATAATTTTTTCAAAAATTAATAAATATGCATACGAATATGTAGTAGTTCATACAATAAGCATATAATTATCGTAATATATATTTTTTTCAGTTATACGAATATTAAATAAATTACCAACCGTAAACTAGTGCAAAATGCCTTGTGAAAATATTTAAAAAATATTGTTTCTTTTAACATCAGCATTTCGATTCGATATGGCAACGGTGGATTGTAAATTTGCTATGGCACATGCGCACCGTGCATGTCAGACATTAAATTAAACTTGAGTAGAGTCACAAGTTGCCTACTTGAGAATATTGAATTCCTTTATAAAAGCTCGTAGGATTTTTGATACGACACATGCGCATCATGCCTATCAGACATTTAAATTCTAATCAATTGTACAGTTTTATGTTTTATTGCATCTATATAATGACTCGTAATAGAATTTGATTGATATCACAGCGAAGCTAAAATATTTTATAATAATTCAGACTAAACTATGATCGCAAAAGGAATATCTTTACATTATTGGTTGTACCTTCTTCTGAACTATCGTAATTTGTTACAATGCTCTTCGCAATGCTGTTTGCAATGCTGGATTCCAATTGTGTATCAGATTTAGACGTGGACGTTTCATAATCCTCTAATACAAAAACAAAATGAGACGATTTAGTTAGTTAATTGCTTTAAACAAGCTTTGACCTATGTGTTGTATATATTAATTGTAGTAAAAAATGTATTAACATCGACAATATAAAAAAAAATTGATTCATGTTACGTTGAAGAAATTAAATTAATAAATAATTTACTATAGTAAATAATAATAATATAGCAGTTGTAAGGTTAATATTATAGTAAAGCTAATTTATTTTATTTTATATTTTTTGGAGAAGATTCGTAAAAGAATAGTATGAAGCTAATTATTTTTTAGAAAAAGTTGTAATAAATTCTTTGGAAATAAAATAAATATATTGTGAAAGAACAGCAACTTTTAGCAAATCATCTCCATTTTGAGGTGAACATCTCTTAAATTTGCTTTATTCGAATTAACGAAAGTTCACCGTTTTTTTTTTTGTTACGGAATATTTTTTACCTGGCACATAAGAAATCTTCTCGAGGATTTTATAATCCGTATCGGGAATATAAAGTTCGCAGATGAAGACTACAGGCTCCTTCAGGCTATCTTCTTCATATTTATACACAGACGATATATTATATGTTCCATCAGCTTCCAACTTGATAATATCTTCATCTTCGTTCGAATTGGCATCTTTCTCATCATCATCATCGTCATCATCATCATCATCATCATCATCGCCATCATCAGCTTTACTGTCACCGTTGTTTGCCTTTGCACTGCCATTCTTACTGTCATTGTTGTTATCATTATCATCATCATTGTTGTCGTCGTCATCGTCATCGTCGTCTTTGCCATCTCCATCTTTATCAGCACGTTTGGTAGTGCGTCTCTTCTTCTTTTTCCTTTTGTCGTTATCATCAACATCATCATCGTCATTCTTGTTATTGTTATCATCGTCGTCATCATCATCGTCTCTAAAAATGGTCATTTTGCATAGAAGAGTAGTTTAACAACGTCAAGTTAATGAACAATTAATAAATAAAAAATGACTATGGTGAAAAATGGCAAACTACTCACTGGTCTCTAATGAAGATGTTCATTTTTGGTTTTGGGAAGACACCTTCTGCATTGCAGACAAGTGTGTCGGCATCTTCGTCGTGTGTTAGTTCAATATCGGTGGCTGGTTCTAGAAATTAAAGTAAAAATGGTATGAAATTGAGTTTCTACGCTACAAATATATAGCATTAATAATGTATTTAAAAAATATATTTTAATATCAGCATTTAGATTCGATATGGCAACGGTGGATGAGATTTTTGCTATATGACACATGCGCACCGTGCATATCAGACATTTAAATACTACACACGTCATCAAAATGAAATTTAAATTGTATAAAATGCTATGCAAATTGCCTACCTTAAGATTATTTAATTTCTTTAGGTTTTTTTAAACTGTAGGTATAAAATACTTGGTAAGTATTCTCATTTTAATGTTTTTGGCCAGCAGTAAAAGTTTCGTGTATTCGTGGATGACCACATTTTACAATGTTTTGTAACTTCTGAATCCCTTATCAATAAATTGACGTTTCAAGTACATTTAGAAAACAAGAAAAAGTGTAAATTAGCATTATACGAAGTCTACCCATCTTATCTTTTTGCATTATTCTTGTACGTTCCATTGTTAAAGCGAGCAGTGGTGTGGAACGAAGTGTGGCACGTGCCAAGCCAAAGAACTTCAATTATACACCTCTATAGCACAACCTCAATTAACCGTTTACGCATCAAATCATCAACTATGCTAATTATCAACAACATTTTATCAAAATATACAAAAATGCGATTTCTACAAGTACATCATTTATTAGCAAGTTTATATCTTGCAATTTTAATATGCTGCTGTTTAAATTACATTATTTTTCGATAAATACTTTTGAGATATTGAACTAAAGAAAGGTAACTCCAACGTTATTACCAAAAAAGCTTCCTACAAGTTGGTTCCAAAAAATAAACATCTTACTTTAAAGGATGACACTGACGAGGCATGAAAAATTTACATTTTTCTTTATTTATTTGAACGAAATAGGATGAGGGTACATTTTTTTTTTGAAATGAATACCAAAAGTGATATTCGCCTTCTTCAAGTTTTCAAACGAAAAAAAATTGGCTAATATTTACAGCAATTTGATTGATAAACAACAGATTAGTAACTCATTTACTGTTCAAATAAAAAATAAAAAATCGATATATCAACATACGATAAACAACCATCTTTTTCGACTCGACATCTTCATTCTCGAAGCTGGACACTTTACAAGAATACATCCCGGCCAGCTCTTTCGTGACTTCGTTGATCTTCAGGGCCCGGTACATGGTGTACGGATCATTTGTGGCTTTGTAATCGAGATCGAGTCGGTCCTTCAGTCGGCCCATGGCCTGCGGCCTCCTCGTAGCTGGAATCCATTGGTACACCTGCTCGTCTCTATCCAGGAACCATTTAATCACCAGGCCCTGCCTGTCTGTCACCTCGTAAACACAGTCGAGGATAATGTCCTTGTTCTCGGACAGGGACACGGATCTGGGGACGTTCAGGTCGGTTATGTGTAATGTGGCATATGCTGGAAAAGAGGACCAATGTTAAAAATTTGATGAAAATTAACGCAGTAGATGATTTTAATGTAATACTACAATTAAGTCGATTTTAATACATTATATTTGCAAATAAAATAGAATTTATGACATTATATATATTTTTTTTATTCAAAAACAGTTTTATATTTTAAAAATTGATCAGATATTATATTTACTAACAGTAATATTTGCAAATGTTCAAAAAAATGCTGTTTCCGGGCTATATATATTATTTTTTTACATAATTGTATTGATTTTAGAATATTCTAAGATTTTTTTGTTAATAAATGAGGATTATTTTTGCCGACATCAAACTGTTTGTTTTGGCTTTTAAGTAGTAAGCAAATTTTCGCGTGGCAAAATGTAGGAAAAGTTGGCATTTGTTAGGGAAAGTAGATAATAAATCCTAAATATGTATAAAGAACAATCCGCGTGCTGTTACGTACGTTTTGCGCTCTAATGTGGTTGTTTACCTTTCCCGAGCCAAGTTATATTTTTTACCTTAAAAATTAATAACGGTTATTGTTAAATTTTAAATAAACTAACCAGAACGCTGAGAGAAATTAAGTGGCGAACAAATTATGCGAAAAACTATTTACAAAAACGTTACAAGCAAAAAATGTATATTAAAAACATAACAAAATCAAAATGTTTTGTAATAAAAATGTACGGCCAGATACTTCGATTATTATTTATCTATTTATTTATTCAAAGGATATATTTACATGTTAGTCTGCTGTTTTAACATTGTAATTGTCAATTTGACGTTTCTAGAATACAGTTAAATCCATGATGGCCGACGTCGTTTTCTGACAGTGTAACCATAGCAACCGATGTATTTGACTAATAACAACATTACTAGGTGGCCATTATCACATAACCTCTTGACATAGTTTGACATTCGTTTGTTTACATACAAATGTCACAAAAGCACTTAAATAAACATTATTATTGCGAAATGAATACTGATATTTCAACGGATTTGTTAATGTCTCATTCGTACTCGTACGAATGAATTGAATATTTTATAAGAACTTGCAATTCGATAGGACACTGAAAGGATTTATATTAAATTTATTCAAAGGATATATTTACATGTTAGTCTGCTGTTTTGACTTTGTAATTGTCAATTTGACGTTTCTAGAATACAGTTAAATCCATGATGGCCGACGTCGTTTTCTGACAGCGTAACCATAGCAACCGATGTATTTGACTAATAACAACATTACTAGGTGGCCATTATCACATAACCTCTTGACATAGTTTGACATTCGTTTGTTTACATATAATGTCACAAAACACTTAAATAAACATTATTATTGCGAAATGAATACTGATATTTCAACGGATTTGTTAATGTCTCATTCGTACTCGTACGAATGAATTGAATATTTTATAAGAACTTGCAATT
This sequence comes from Leptodirus hochenwartii, assembly GCA_947310635.1. Taxonomy (NCBI): domain Eukaryota; kingdom Metazoa; phylum Arthropoda; class Insecta; order Coleoptera; family Leiodidae; genus Leptodirus; species Leptodirus hochenwartii. Next base: position 3,157,857 of record OX371179.1, read on the forward strand.
CGATAGGACACTGAAAGGATTTATATTAAATTTATTCAAAGGATATATTTACATGTTAGTCTGCTGTTTTGACTTTGTAATTGTCAATTTTACGTTTCTAGAATACAGTAAAATCCATGATGGCCGACGTCGTTTTCTGACAGCGCAACCATAGCAACCGATGTATTTGACCAATAACAACATTACTAGGCGGCCATTATCACATAACCTCTTGACATAGTTTGACATTCGTTTGTTTACATATAAATGTCACAAAAGCACTTAAATAAACATTATTATTGCGAAATGAATACTGATATTTCAACGGATTTGTTAATGTCTCATTCGTACTCGTACGAATGAATTGAATATTTTATAAGAACTTGCAATTCGATAGGACACTGAAAGGATTTATATTAAATTTATTCAAAGGATATATTTACATGTTAGTCTGCTGTTTTGACTTTGTAATTGTCAATTTGACGTTTCTAGAATACAGTAAAATCCATGATGGCCGACGTCGTTTTCTGACAGCGTAACCATAGCAACCGATGTATTTGACTAATAACAACATTACTAGGTGGCCATTATCACATAACCTCTTGACATAGTTTGACATTCGTTTGTTTACATATAAATGTCACAAAAGCACTTAAATAAACATTATTATTGCGAAATGAATACTGATATTTCAACGGATTTGTTAATGTCTCATTCGTACTCGTACGAATGAATTGAATATTTTATAAGAACTTGCAATTCGATAGGACACTGAAAGGATTTATATTAAATTTATTCAAAGGATATATTTACATGTTAGTCTGCTGTTTTGACTTTGTAATTGTCAATTTGACGTTTCTAGAATACAGTAAAATCCATGATGGCCGACGTCGTTTTCTGACAGCGCAACCATAGCAACCGATGTATTTGACCAATAACAACATTACTAGGCGGCCATTATCACATAACTTCTTGACATAGTTTGACATTCGTTTGCTTACATATAAATGTCACAAAAGCACTTAAATAAACATGATTATTGCAAAGGATTTGTTAATGTCTCATTCGTACTCGTACGAATGAATTGAATATTTTATAAGAACTTGCAATTCGGTAGGACACTGAAAGCAATATCTTTATGAAATATGCAAACAATTTGTGCATGATACGCATTCACTACATCGGTTTTGGTACAATTCCCATATGGTACCGGTACTGACTACCGGCTTCCTCTAAGCTGAGGACATTGGCACTTCCGGTCGCTGATCACTGGACTATAGTTTTCTACCAGTTCCCATAGCTTATAATAAGCGATATTTTTTATAATATAATCACAAGTCGCACCCGTAGTCTAACGTAATGTGTAATCAAATCAATGCCCCAGTTTATTTACCCTTATGTCAATGTTAAACATTCACTATTACCCCCTTTTAAGTTTCATTACTAACGTTAATAAGTAATAAGCTAAGGCAGAAGTTTTTTAGGCAAATGTTTGCGTAATTTTTATTTATATAAAGTCTTTATCAAAAAAACGAACTTTCGGGACGTGTCTTTTTAAATTTCTATGGTTCGCTAAATGTTAATTCTTTCGAATTCGTTCGATTCTACATTTTCTTCTATTATTCTGATATTTCAATCGTTCATGCTAGTTTAGATATTCTTTGTTTTAAACCTTGATTCAGGTAACAGTAACAATGTACAACTTGACTTCATTTTTAGTCATATTGCACACATATGATGGTTATTTTGTGTTTCTTCTAACAATATAGCAAGAATGATGAAAGATGAAGAATACGCTATACTCGACTTCGTGAATTATACTGAATTATAAGAGATATTGCTGAAGATATGGTCCGGTGGTCACCCAGTTGTTCATTTATTCGGACTATGTGTATCATTACATACATAGCGAATATATGAATTCAACTGTAAATGCAGAAACTTAATTGTAGAAAAGAATATTTTGTTTTTATAAATTACTATGTAAATAAAATGTTAGGCGTAATGGAGAAATAACAAATAAATTGTACTGAGATTTAATTGATTCTAATATGAAGACTTAACAATCAAATTTAGATATAAATATAATTTTTAACAACGAAAAGAAGACACGTAATATTTAAATATTACGAAAGAAATTATTAGTCATTTTGTACAATTTAAATTTCTATTTCAGTTGTATAATAAAATGTCCAGGCGATGTTTTATATAATTCCTTTAATAGTGTAATAAATGAAATATAATAAAATTTTGTGATTTATTATAGAAAGTCATTGAAAGGAATTCAATATTATCAAGTAGGCAACTTGTGAATCTACCCAAGTTTAATTTAATGTCTGACATGCACGGTGCGCATGTGCCATAGCAAATTATAATTACAATCCACCGTTGCCATACCGAATCGAAATGCTGATGTTAAAAGAAACACGCGTTCGTAAATAACTTCTAACATTTTTTAAAAACATGAATGAATTTTTTTAATATAATGAAGAATTGGTGTATTAGTGGATGTATATATATTTAAAATATATTAAGTTGTTGATGTGGGAGATTCAATTGGATATAGCTGTATTAGAAACTCGTGTTTCGATCAAAAACTAGGCAAAAGTAATGTTTGTTAGAAGAAATTTCGTTTTTATACAACACGTTGATAACTTCTATTAAAAAAAAAAATGCAGATGGCATGACCTGGTCAAACACGATGAGGGAATATCTTAAAATAAATTTAGATAAATCTTGGCCACACTCAGCTGTGGACAAGGAAAATTACGTTTAATAGGTCTAGATCATTTATTTTCCATTGCAATTTTAAGCATAAAATTTAATAAATTATTCTCGAAATTCCACACAATCACAAAAAAAATTAACGGTTTCCAAACAAACGAATATTTCTACCTTTAATTGTATAGAAAATATCAACTTAAATTGAGGAATTTAAATGACAGAATATGTGGGGACTAATTAAACAAATCACGGGTTAATCTTGACGATACCGGCCAACATCTACAAGATGTATTATTTGTTGCGTTATAAGCCATTTATCAGAATCAAGGCACAAAGCAAGTGGACATTTCCTTTACACTGCTTAATAATGGGCCGTTCATTGTAGTATATGTAAATTCTCTTGAAGATCAGATGCTGTGTTAAAATAGAAAAAGGCACAGAGAAATTTGTAGGTAATTCTAATTAAGACTAGCGTCTTATTATAAGAAAAGCGGGGGTTCGGCAGCGTGTCTAGCATTTCTCTAATTTTGATTATTTTTGTACAATATTTTTAAAGAATGTTCCTAAAGGATGGGACTTTTGAACGGTATATTTCTTATATTTTTAAATCTTCGATAACATGTCGAAAAAAAATCACAACTTTCTCAAAAAAAAAATCGATTTTTCAAACGTTTTTTTTTTATCGAGGAAGCGAATGAAAAAAATTAGAAAAAATTTGACCGTTTTATTGCTAGACATCTTGTCTACAATCAGAAAAAAATGCGTACTTTAAATCGCTTTCGTTTAATAGTTGGGCTAACGCTAGTAAACATTTGCAATCGAAAAGTAGTTCGGCAGCGTGTTTTAATTTTGATTATTTTTGTACAATATTTTTAGAGAATGTTCCTGAAGGATGGGGCGTTTCAACAGTATATTTCTTATATTTTTGAATCTTCGGTAACATGTCGAAAAAAAATCATAACATTCTCAAAAAAAAAAATCGATTTTTCAGACATTATTTTATCGAGGAAGATAATGAAAAAAATAAGAAAAAAATTGACCGTTTCATAGCTAGACATCTTGTCTACAATCAGAAAAAAATGCATACTTTAATTCGCTTTCGTTTAATAGTTGGGCTAACGCTACTAAACATTTGCAATCGAAAAGTAGTTCGGCAGCTTGTCTAGCATTTCTCCAATTTTGAATATTTTTGTACAATATTTTTAAAGAATGTTCCTAAAGAATGGGGCTTTTGAACGGTATATTTCTTATATTTTTAAATTTTCAATAACATGTCGAAAAAAATCACAACTTTCTCAAAAAAAAAATCGATTTTTCAGACGTTTTTTTATCGAGGAAGCGAATGAAAAAAATAAGAAAATATTTGACAGTTTGATAAGTAGACATCTTGTCTACAATTAAAAAAAAAAGCGTACTTTAATTCGCTTTCGTTTAATAGTTGGGCTAACGCTAGTAAATATTTGCAATCGAAAGTCGTTCGGCAGCGTGTTTTAATTTTGATTATTTTTGTACAATATTTTTAAAGAATGTTCCTAAAGGATGGGGCTTTTGAGCGGTATATATTTTATATTTTTAAATTTTCAATAACATGTCGAAAAAAAATCACAACTTTCTCAAAAAAAAAAAATCGATTTTTCAGACGTTTTTTTATCGAGGAAGCAAATGAAAAAAATAAGAAAATATTTGACCGTTTGATAAGTAGACATCTTGTCTACAATTAAAAAAAAAAGCGTACTTTAATTCGCTTTCGTTTAATAGTTGGGCTAACGCTAGTAAATATTTGCAATCGAAAGTCGTTCGGCAGCGTGTTTTAATTTTGATTATTTTTGTACAATATTTTTAAAGAATATTCATAAAGGATGGTGCGTTTGAACGATATATTTTTTAAATTTTTAAATCTTCAATAACGTGTCGAAAAAAAATCACAACTTTCTCAAAAAAAAAAAATCGATTTTTCAGACGTTTTTTTATCGAGGAAGCGAATGAAAAAAAAATAAGAAAAAATTTGACCGTTTCATCTTGTCTACAATCCGAAAAAATTGCATACTTTAATTTGCTGTCGTTTAATAGTTGGGCTAACGAAGTTAAATTGAGATTAATTTCAAAATAACTAAAGTCGACCTAAATGAACTTTTTCTGAAAATTAACGTAGTCATTAACTAGCATTTTTTTCAAATTATTTTCAATCTCAATTTGTATATACATGAGGTACCTACTCATCTTTATTTTTCATTTATGTTGGATTGTACAGGTTAAAAAAAAATCAGATTTTTTTAAATCTCTGAAAAGTGGTTCGACAATAAACTTCCTGCCATCCATTTATTTTTATTTAAATAGTAATTTTGAATAGGGGCATCCTCCACATTTATCAATGAAACCATTTCCTGCCTTTTATATCCATTGAATATCAAACATATTTTGATGGCATCGTTGAATAAACGTTGAACTCAATAAATTACGTTAATTTCGAAATTCGTTTTTCAATTGAACTTGAATTTAGACCTTACTTTGTGGGCAAATAAAAAATTATTAAGCCCAAATCATATATTTTTTTTTCAATTTACTTAAAATACACTTCCTCGACACGTCCCAGATAGTTTGAAATGTTTCTACTATAATAAAAATATTTCTGAGATGAGTCGAACAAATAAATCAGTCAATTCGATTTTAAATCACGCGAATTTATGTTGCCGAAGTATTTTTAGTTCTGTACCTTATTGAAAGCCGTTAAATTTCATTAAATGTGCTTTGGAGTATTCGATGAATAATTCGAGATCTCCATCAAAATAGGAAATGCAAGCTAGCGAAAGAAGAGTGGATAAAAGGAAATTGTGAGGATATTGAGGAGGATATGAGAAGAGGTAAAGTAGATTTGGGCTACAGGAAAATTAAGTCACATTTTTCTAAAGTAAAACCAAAGGGTAACATTATATGTGATAAGCAGGGTAAGGAACTCACAGAAAATAAGGAAAAAGCTAGAAGAGGGAAGGAGTATCTTGAAGATTTATATAAAGGTAGGCAGGACATGGAGGAGCTAGAAAATGTGGAACAGATAGATGAGGATGACTTAGGTCATAGCATACTTAGGTCAGAGTTTCATAGAGCATTAAATGATTTACGGAATAACAAAGCAGCGGGGATTGATATGATACCAGCCGAATTAATAAAACACGCAGGGGAAAAAATGCAGGAGCGATTATACAGGTTAGTTTGTAAAATATATGAGAAGGGAGAAGTACCACAGGATTTTCAGCGTAGTAGAATAGTAACAATGCCGAAGAAAATAGGAGCTAATTTGTGTGAGAACTATAGGACCATTAGTCTACTATCACATGCATCGAAGATATTGCTAAAGATTATTTATAGGAGATTAGAAAATAAAGTAGAGGAAAGGCTAGGAGAAGATCAGTTTGGTTTTAGGAAAAACAGAGGGACGAGGGAGGCGATTCTAGCACTAAGAACAGTAGTAGAAAAAAGAATGAGGGTAGGAAAGGTAACTTGCATAACTTTTGTAGATTTAGAAAAGGCATTTGATAATGTAGATTGGGACATAATGTTTAGAATTTTAAAAGAAACGGGTATAGATTATAAGGATAGGTGAATAATTTTTAATTTATATAAACACCAAACTGCCTTAGTTAGAATTGAGGGGGAAGAAGAGGTAGCAAAAATAGGGAAGGGAGTTCGGCAGGGATGTACACTTTCACCGTTATTATTTAATCTATATATAGAAGATGCAATAAACAAAGTAAAAGAAGAGTATAGTGTAGGTGTGAATATACAGGGAGAGAAAATATATATGTTGAGATTCGCCGACGATATAGCTATATTGGAAGAAAGCGAAAAGAATTTAGAAAGGGTATTGAATGGTATGCAGGCAGTATTGACTAGGGATTTTAACATGAAAATAAATATAGGTAAAACTAAAGTGATGAGGTGTGACAAAAAAGAATGCAGTAGAAAAATGAGGATCACAATAGGAGATAATAGAATCGAAGAAGTGTCCGATTTTTGTTATTTAGGCAGTAGAATCACAAAAGATAATCGAAGCAAGGTAGATATAAAGTGTAGGATAGCACAGGGTAGGAAGGCATTCGTAGAAAAAGAACAGATTTTAAGATCAAATATTGACTTGGGTATTAGAAAAAGATTACTGAAGGTATATGTTTGGAGTGTAGCACTGTACGGGTGTGAGGCGTGGACTATAGGAAAGGAAGAGAAGCGTAGATTACAAGCATTCGAAATGTGGTGTTATAGGAGGATGATGAGGATTGGTTGGGAAGATAAAGTAACAAATGAAGCTGTACTAGAGTTAGTAGGGGAGAAGAGAAGTATTTGGAGAGTGTTACAGCGTAGGAGAGACAGATTAGTAGGGCATATTCTTAGGCATGGGGGGATTATGCAATTGATCATAGAAGGTAGAGTGGAGGGAAAGAGAGGGGTAGGTAGGCCTAGATTGGAGTATGTGAGTCAGATAGTTGAAGACGTTGAGATGAATAGCTATAGGGAGATGAAGGGATTAGCTCAGGATAGATCGGCATGGCGTGCTGTTTCCAACCAATCTTTAGGATTGCGGACTCTTTAACTAACTCCATCAATATCTTATATTCGATCAGATTGAAGTTAAATTGCATTGCACGATTTGTATAGAAATGTAGATTTTCAAATTTTTCAAAACGTTATTTGAAATCAATTTGGACTTAATATTGACCATGCAATCATTCATCTGACAATTATCATTATTACTTGATAAAATCTACGTGCAGAAATTTAAAAAATCTGAAATTAATTTGTTTAGAAAAATGTTTTCGATTATATTCAAGTTTCAATTTTATTTAAGATTGCCGTTTCAGTTTTCAATGCAGGTCAAATGAAATCATTTAATTTTTGTATCAAATTTAATGCGCTGTTTAAATTTGATTCTATTATTGTTACGAATAATTAATAAAATTTGTAAACTTACCATAAATTAATTGATACGTTAAAGATTAATTCGATATTGAAGTACATATAAAAATATATCGTCGTTCAATTTATACAATACAAAATAAAATGCCTGTTTTCTCCAATTTTTTATTAGCAATTTTTACTTTTTAAAAGCACGTTAGAATAGTGTAAAAAAATATATTCTTAAATCATTTTATTAATCCAGCAGAATCCTTTCAAGATGTTATTTTTTGCTGATCCAATTTTGTTGAAAAATATTGTTAATTTAGCGTGCAGAAATTTAAAAGCATTTCCATTGCAACATATTCCTTGCATATAGTTATAACATCCAAAATTAGATCTTCTCTTTTACATTAACTCATACGACTGTCCAAACTATGTATATGTAAATACAACTTGTGAAAATTAAGTATTTGCTTCAATTTTTTTTCAATATATTAAATTTCTTCGCTAAATATGAACTAGAAATATCGCAAAATTTATTTTACGTTCCTCACAAATGATTTTTGTTTACTCGGTTTTATTTAATAAAATAAAATGTAGTTTTCATTTAATTTAATCTATACCTCTTGTAGTTTAGCTTTTGAATAATTTGGACCAGAGCCATTAAAATATCAGTGTATATAAAATAAAATAACTCCCAGAAATAAATACGCTAAAATTATGGTATTCGATATTCGAAATAAATCGATTTTTTTTTAAGAAAATTCATTTAGTTATTTCGAAAAATTTAAATTAACTAATTAAAAATTAATATTAAGTTTTTTTTTATCCAAAAAATTAACGACCGTAAAAAAATCTAGTATTGACTATCGGTTTATCTTAATAAAATTCAGAAATATTTAAATTAGTTACGAAATTATACATTTTTTTTTAATGTAATGAAAGTAGCAACAAAATGTATGAAAATAAATTTTATTGCTGCAGAAAAATTACAATAATTATTGAATAATGTTTTTTTAATATATGTAATAATATTCGGATAAAAAAAATTATTCTGCACTCATATTGCGTCCAGGTGTGAAATAAAAAAATAAAATAAAATAAAATAAAGCAGAACATTTCCAAAATGTTAATAGCTACACAGAATATGGCTTTTCTTGCATATTAATGCTAAGGTCACGAATCACTGATTTTGGGCCATCTGTTGTTGCCTTTGCTTCTATATTTAGTTACTATCCTGAAGAAGGCTAACCTCTACAAGAAATAGGGGTTGTTTTTGGGGTAGGTATAAGTATATCCGGTTGCGGTACTAAAAAAGCGGCGATATGGCGGTTTTAAAGAAAGAATGGCGAGAGATCAAGAAATAAATTTGACTAGATATGAAAGATGGTTGATAAATTTTTGTAAAATTCTTCAAGTATATAGAAATATCAATGATTGTTAATGCGGGAATATTGGTTCATAATTTTTTAAATTTAAACAATTGAATTGAGCGTCTAAATGAGGATAACTGTTAAATCAAATTAGATATCCTAAACTCTTCTTTAGTTTTTTTTATTATGATCATTATATTTCTTTGGCACACGCCATTTTTTACTACGGCATGAAGTTCAAAGTTTATTTTTTTATATAAAAAGAATATTTGTAAATCAACACTCTTCACGTAATATTTTCCAGCTCAATACTCATTTTTTAACGAGCATTTTTACAACATAAAGCTTCGAACATAAAGAATAGCTACTTCTTCGTATTATTTGATTCTGGGTGCATTTCGACACGTGCCATAGAAGCATAGGGCACCGGACATTGCGAAGACACACCGGGTACCTTAACTTCCGTTACGGAGGTGAGCCGTGATGGTATACCATTCTTTAACGACGTGGTATCATGCCTCAATGTGGTGAGGCATATGAATGCAAATTTGAGGAATATCTGTTCACAATAGCGCGTGCTCAAAATTGGACGAACAAATTACCCACATATCTATTTTAAGGATTTTTTGTGCTTCCAAATAAATAAGTCGGTTTATAAAGGGCATATTGCGTGTGTTAAATAAATGTTTGCAAATCAAATTTGACTTCGAAAATCGATCTGGTTTTTAAATTCTTGTCTTACAAAACGTTGCTTCTTAATTTTGATAACTAATTAGGACATTCTTTGGTCAAATCCAAAAATAATGTTGTAACTGTTGGAAATTGTCTATACTAATTTGAAATCTTGCCAAATAAATTTAATTAACATCGCATAATAAATTTGATCGAAATTTTTGGATTATTTCGAAGCTGCAATTAAGAACAAAACGAAAAATTCGCCGAAGAGATGCCGAATTTGAATATTCGATAATGACGAGGTAAATAAATTTGTAAAAATCATGGAATAACTATGATCGAAATTTTTGGATTATTTCGAAGCTGCACTTAAGAACGAAACAAAAAATTCGCCGAAGAGATGCCGAATTTGAATATTCGATAATGACGGGGTGAAATTTTTAGGCGGAATTAACGACGAAAACATTTTAAATAGTCAACAATAAAATGTTGTTTAGTTTTTCGAAATGAAATCCGTTTCTTATTTCACCGCCGAGAATAGCAAGAAATATGAAACGATCATGTATCACGTGTCCGCGCAATTATTCTCGATTTTCAAATATAAATCAAATTTATTTATGGTACCAAAATACAAATTGGAACATTTAAATTTGAAATTGAAGTTGTGTGAACGCAATTCTAACTTTTACTAAAAATTTAATGACAGCTTTAGCTCACAAAAATTTGCCATCGCTTTAAATAGTTCAACACTTTAAAGAATGGACATTTTTTTTTTGTATTAAGATTCAAAAGAAATTCGCGATTCCTAAAACCAAGTCAAAACCGAAAAAAAAGTAAAAATAAATCATTTTTTCAAATATCTGATTAAAAAAAAAACAACGGATTAATTCAATTAAAATAACAATAATTAACTTACATAAAGAACATAATTGAAGCACAATCAAGCACGCCACAGTCCATTTATACATTTTCGAAATATCCGCAACAAAATTGCACGATCACAAAAAAAAAACAGCCCCCTGCGAGGGGTGCAAATGGTTTAGCTTTACGCGTTGTTAAATGCGCGAAATTTTACAAAGACCCAGGGACCGGCGAAAAAAAGTCATCCGTAAAATCGCCAACTTGGACTGGGACAGATTCCGGAAAGTTGCCACCTCCGCACAATAATAAAACGACGGTTAAAAATACGGTAATCGCTTTTTATAACTAGACCGTTGTGTAGTTTTATTTTTTTCAGCGGGATACGTTTCCGAGTATAGCTCGGACCAGCAATAACTAAAAATATTTTCAAAGATCGAGCGTGGCACGTATGCAGAACGACACTAAACTAACTGAAAGAAAAACGCGTGTAGAAGCGCGTAATATTGTTACAGGACGGTTGGTGCATTTGGTACGTGCCCATCCAAGCATTGGAATAGAAGAATACAGTCTGGTCAGTACCATGAGGGGAAGCACAGGTGGTACCCCAAGGTACCACCGATATCGTGGTGCATGCAAGTCAAACAAATTTGACGGGAGATTATGTTTTACAGAAAATGTTAATTTTTTGTTGTTGTTGAAAAATATTTAAATTGGGCGCCAGTTTGTAGCATGTGTTGATAAAAATGCTTTTGTATTAGTTTCAATTAGTTTATCATGATTTTTCGATTTTTTACTTAACGACAAATATTTGACGTAAAATCGTCATTTTTTACTTTAAAGTGTTTTGTAATTTTTGTGTCTAGAATTTTTTTTTTTACGAACAGCAGCGATGTAAAATCGTTCTAAATATTCATAGACAATGTCCGTAATTTTTTTAGAGAAAAATAAAAATCGAAGATTTTTCAATGTTTTTTTTTTTTTTGAAAAAAAATCACTTAATTTTTTAAATAACTTATTTTTTTAGAAGAATTATATATATATATATATAATGATTTTTTAATATCGTGAATTTCGTAATTTATTTAGAAAAGAAAATTGTACATTTTCCAAAAATGATTTAAAAAAAAATAGAAATCATAAATAATTTTTTGATAAAAAACATTGTTTTTTTAGAAAAAATCCTAGATTTTTTTTTGACAAATCTAATGTAGATTATATTAAAAAAATCTTCACTTGTTTATTTTATTTTATTCACAGATGTTAATAGTTTATCGATTTTTTTCGATCGTGTTAGATTTTAGTAAAGTCTTAAACTAGAAATGAAAATTACAAAAATTAATCTCACTTTTGATAGTAGCTAATACCGTCTACAACTTTCTTTAAGTGTGTTAAAAATATTACGTCCTAATGGCATTCTCTAAAAAAAATGTCTTGGCTCAAAATATACCGCGATTTTTATGAAAAATTAACATGACAAACCGTAAAAAAAAATTTGGAAAAATCATATTTGGAAAATGCAGCGAAGTTTTAATTTTTCAGGGAAAATCAGCTGAATGAGTCTGATATTTTAATTGAGAAATTTTTGAACCGACCGGATTTTGTGACAGTACAATTATTTGAAAAAATATATAAGATATTTAATATAAAGAGCACACTTTTAATTTCGGCGCTAACTTTAAAAAACCCCAAAATAAATTCGAACGACTTTAAAGCGCACTTTTTTTTTGGCACGCTTTATAGTTTGGACGCCTCGATTCTTTATATTTATAGTTATGAAGTTTGTACAACTATAACATTCGCTATTGTAAAACAATCTACCCCCCCCCACATATACCATTACTTCCTACCTACCATATAAGCAAAACCTCGATTATCCAATACATTTAATATATTAATAGAACTGTCGTAGAACTACAGTCAATTTTTAACAATCAACTGTTTTTTTCATGAATATTTGTGATGGTTTAATTAGATCATTTTAAAAACTGCTATCTAATTGATAAATATCAAATCTACGATTGTTGAGAGTCTTTGTGGTTATTAAACTCGATTTATATATTCTAATTTTAGTAATTTTCTTAGTTGCCAGCCTTTTGCCAGGATTTCATTTTGAATATTTTCAATTTAAATAAAAAAAAGTTATATATATTTAATTAAAGATTTACTTACCACAATTTTGCAGAATAGTCGATGATAGGAGTCTCGCCATAACTAGAACACTTGTTTTAAAAATATATAAACAAAGTAACAATTACGCGCGATTTGCAAATAATAAAAATATTTGAAGCCAATATTTTATTCTATGTTTGTAATAAAATAATAAAATATGTGAAAAGTACAAGCAGAAAGTAGAAATCATGGCTAATGGAACATCTAGGAGCGACATAGATTGCGAATGGAGGGAAATCAGAAATGGGTTAACTACAGCAGCAAATGAAGTATTAGGCACAAAGAAAAGGGCAGGTAGGAGGGAATGGATCACGGAAGAAATAGTTGAAATGATAGAAGCAAGAAGGAAAATTAAAATTGGAAACACAGAAGCAGGACAGAAAAAATATAAGGAACTAAGGAACTTAATTAATAGGAAATGCAAGCTAGCGAAAGAAGAGTGGATAAAAGGAAATTGTGAGGATATTGAGGAGGATATGAGAAGAGGTAAAGTAGATTTGGGCTACAGGAAAATTAAGTCACATTTTTCTAAAGTAAAACCAAAGGGTAACATAATATGTGATAAGCAGGGTAAGGAACTCACGGAAAATAAGGAAAAAGCTAGAAGATGGAAGGAGTATCTTGAAGATTTATATAAAGGTAGGCAGGACATGGAGGAGCTAGAAAGTGTGGAACAGATAGATGAGGATGACTTAGGTCCTAGCATACTTAGGTCAGAGTTTCATAGAGCATTAAATGATTTACGGAATAACAAAGCAGCGGGGATTGATATGATACCAGCCGAATTAATAAAACACGCAGGGGAAAAAATGCAGGAGCGATTATACAGGTTAGTTTGTAAAATATATGAGAAGGGAGAAGTACCACAGGATTTTCAGCGTAGTAGAATAGTAACAATGCCGAAGAAAATAGGAGCTAATTTGTGTGAGAACTATAGGACCATTAGCCTACTATCACATGCATCGAAGATATTGTTAAAGATTATTTATAGGAGATTAGAAAATAAAGTAGAGGAAAGGCTAGGAGAAGATCAGTTTGGTTTTAGGAAAAACAGAGGGACGAGAGAGGCGATTCTAGCACTAAGAACGGTAGTAGAAAAAAGAAAGAGGGTAGGAAAGGTAACTTGCATAGCTTTTGTAGACTTAGAAAAGGCATTTGATAATGTAGATTGGGACATAATGTTTAGAATTTTAAAAGAAACGGGTATAGATTATAAGGATAGGAGAATAATTTTTAATTTATATAAACACCAAACTGCCTTAATTAGAATTGAGGGGGAAGAAGAGGTAGCAAAAATAGGGAAGGGAGTTCGGCAGGGATGTACACTCTCACCGTTATTATTTAATCTATATATAGAAGATGCAATAAACAAAGTAAAAGAAGAGTATAGTATAGGTGTGAATGTACAGGGAGAGAAAATGTATATGCTGAGATTCGCCGACGATGTAGCTATATTGGAAGAAAGCGAAAAGAAATTAGAAAGGGTATTGAATGGTATGCAGGCAGTATTGACTAGGGATTTTAACATGAAAATAAATATAGGTAAAACTAAAGTGATGAGGTGTGACAAAAAGGAATGCAGTAGAAAAATGAGGATCTCAATAGGAGATAATAGAATCGAAGAAGTGTCAGATTTTTGTTATTTAGGCAGTAGAATCACAAAAGATAATCGAAGCAAGGTAGATATAAAGTGTAGGATAGCACAGGGTAGGAAGGCATTCGTAGAAAAAGAACAGATTTTAAGATCAAATATTGACTTGGGTATTAGAAAAAGATTACTGAAGGTATATGTTTGGAGTGTAGCACTGTACGGGTGTGAGGCGTGGACTATAGGAAAGGAAGAGAAGCGTAGATTACAAGCATTCGAAATGTGGTGTTATAGGAGGATGATGAGGATTGGTTGGGAAGATAAAGTAACAAATGAAGCTGTAGTAGAGTTAGTAGGGGAGAAGAGAAGTATTTGGAGAGTGTTACAGCGTAGGAGAGACAGATTAGTAGGGCATATTCTTAGGCATGGGGGGATTATGCAATTGATCATAGAAGGTAGAGTGGAGGGAAAGAGAGGGGTAGGTAGGCCTAGATTGGAGTATGTGAGTCAGATAGTTGAAGACGTTGAGATGAATAGCTATAGGGAGATGAAGCGATTAGCTCAGGATAGATCGGCATGGCGTGCTGTTTCCAACCAATCTTTAGGATTGCGGACTCTTTAACTAATAAAATAAGAGCTTTGTAAATGCATTATGAGTTAAACAAATATGCGAAGAAGCTATAGAAATATAGAAAAAAATTGCAATAGCTATAAAAATTGGACGTTACTTATCTGTTTTCAGTACAAATTTATTATTAAAGTTCGTTGTTTGTAATTAACTATTAAGAACGGCGCGTTTTAAACTTATTTAACTCATATTTTATCGCTTAAATATAAATCTGTATTGTTTGCATAAATATTTAAATAAATATATATTAATAACATTTTAATTTAAATAAATAGCTATAATTATTGTAATATTGGTAGAAAGTAGAAGTCACTATTTTAACTGGCAATAATCGGTGGCAAAAGTAAAAATTTGGTACAACATACAATTGTTTCTTTTGAGAATAATTTTTTAAAATCTTGTAAATTAAATATATATGCTTCAATATATATTAATAAAAGTTGCTGTATTATTATTATTTAATTTACATGCATTATTTTATTATCATACTTTCTCTTTAACCCGTAAGAAGACATTTGCTTCATGTTTGCAAAAATTGTAATTAAGCGCTTTCTCTGTAATAATAATTTTGAAATTTAGTTGTAATATTAAAATTCACCATGTAATTCTCAAATAAAGGTTCCACTTCTCGTAAAAATTACAGTTTTTTCTTCTTCAAATATCGCTTAAAAATGTATGCAAAAATATAAAGAGAAATAAAATCAATTCATAAGTTTTAGCGATGCCATTGCAGACTCCAACCGCTCTAACTCAGTTAACGTTTGAGTTAACTTCTCTTTATTGGAATCCTGCACATCTTGAGGAACCTAAAGAATACCAAATAAAAATATTCCAGATACGGAAAATCCGGACATAAAGTAATATTTCGAATGTTAAATACCAAAATTGAGCGATCTTAAACTACGAACGAATTTTGTTACTTACATCATTTTATTTTAAGACTGGCGATAATAAAAAGCCACTTTTTTCAAGAAAACTAAATGCGGTGACTTGACACATTTCATTTCACATTACCATTAATTTTCTTAATTTTTCTCACCTTAGTAGCGTAATCTGGCGCACCGATCGCTCCCTCCAACTTGGTTTTCACACGCTGGAGAAAGTCTAACTTTTTACTCATCTTCTCCAACTCTTTCGCGGGACCAATAAGTCCCTTTAGCAGCAAATGGACCTCACATTTATCGGACACTGTTATGATGCTGCAACCAGTCGGGATTGCATCCGCATTCACGACAGTTGCCGAACAATACGATAGTGTCTGAAGGGGGGTGGCGTATCTGGTTAGAATTGAGGCGGTGCCAGTATCGGACGTGACGAAAAATGCTGTGTAAAAGGAACGAATATGTGCAAGTTCAAGGGTTAGTGATTTTTGGAAAAATGAAAAAATTCGATGGGATTTTATCCACAAAGGTGGATTAGGTGTAAAAAGTGTAGGTCAAGTCAAATCGAAACATATACTATAACAAATATATAGGTACCGACGACAAATGATATATTAACCAAAGGATTATACATCTGTATGTTTACTTAATCAATGTCAATACTCTTGTAGAATTTAAGAAAATGTGTAATTAAATCAAGATTAGATTGATATATAATAACCATCTTTCAAAACTAGGATAATAAAATCATAATAAAAACAGGTTGTGTATATCAATAGACCTACAAATCCAAGCTAAAAGCAACGATTTTAACGGTCCCACTAACCTTCAGTCTTCGTCTTGTTCGGCACATTATATACACTCCTGGCGCCCCGAATCGCCTTGGCGACCTTTCCCAACACAAACTCCACATCACCCTCCACCTCCATACTCCTCCACTCGCCACAGTCCTCAGCTGGATACGCAGCGACGGCAACACTGGGCGCTACCCGTATTTGTTCGTTCGGCCGGGGCAAACGTTGGAACAACTCCTCGGTAATGAACGGCATGAAGGGGGCAAGAAGCAACAGAGAGATCTCGAGGGCACGGTAAAGGGTCACTTTGCACGTATCCAGGATCTGTGATGGGGTAGTGTGGGTGGCGAAGATGGGCTTCAGGTGTTCCTGAGAGATGAGTAGATATAAACGATTGAAAGTTATAAAGAATAAATAAAACTAAATAAGAGTAAAGAACAAAGAATAAAGGCTCTTGAAATTTGCTTATGTGGATAATCAGTGTGACAGAAGAGGATATGCTCAAGTTAGTTTAAAAAAAGAATAATTTGTATGTTGTTTCTTACCAAATAAACATCGCATAAATCATATAACCACACGTTATATATGGCTGTAGTGACTAATGGGAAATCGTAGTTTTCGAAGCCCTTGTTGCTATCCGCTACGGCACTGGATAATCGGCTAAGCATCCACAAGTCCATAGGCGACTCATTACCGATCAATTTTCGATCGATAGGAGCTTTAAAATTATCGCCTAAAATCAATTGAAACAATTAAGAAACCAGTTTTAATAATACATAAAAAATAAAAATGTGCAAGTGCATAATAAATAAAAATTACGCACCCGTACATTTTAAAATTTCTATTTCAGTTAGTTAGTGATAATAACTTGCCAAGATATGTAAGGGCGAACTTCGTAGCGTTCCAAATTTTATTGCAGAAAAATCGGTAGCCCTGCACACGTAAAATATCCAAGTTAATATCGCGACCTGAACACATTGCGCATAAAGCGAACCGAAGAGCATCTGTGCCGCACTCGGGAATTCCTAGAAAATAAAAAAATAATTTCACCTAAAAAAAGACGAACGATAAAAGCATCATTACCTTCAGGATAGTCTCGTTTCTGTCCCGCTTTAGCTTTATCCACTTCTTTCGCATCCAAATTGCTATCTAGTAATTGCTTGTGCAGATCTTCTAAACAAATGCCATTTATTACGTCGATCGGATCAATGACATTGCCCAAGGATTTGCTCATCTTTCTACCGTGCGCATCTCGAATAATTGGATGAAGATATACCTCCCTAAAAAATTTAATGAACAAAAACCAAAGTTTTAAAGACAAAACGTTTATATGTTTAATTTAAAGAACAAGAAATTTAAATAGGTTATAGATTTTGCCGTTATGTTATGATATTCCATATTAGGGAAGAGAAATAAAAATACAATGTTTTATATCACAATTAAATAATTAATAAACCGAGTTTGTTGCATTTCTTTTATTTCTCTACCTTAAAAAGAACTTTTTTTTTTTAATATCTACTTCTTACTTGAACGGTAATTTGCCCAGTAGTTTCGTGCCGAAGAAGACCATTCGTGCGACCCAGAAGAACAAAATATCGTGTCCAGTTTCTAGCAGAGACGACGGATAGAAAACGCGCAGTTCTTCGCTATCGTCCGGCCATCCGAATATGGAGAAAGGGAATAGACCCGAAGAGAACCAAGTGTCCAATACATCCTCATCCTGTCTTAAGGTAATCCTGGATGGATCCATGTGGAATTTAGCGGCGGCTTTGGATAACGCTTCGTCCTCGGAACGACCGGAGATCCAATGTTCATTGTCAGTGTCCTAAATCAAGAAAAAAAATTGAATTAAATTAAAATGTCGGGGTTACCAATAAATGTTTTTTTGTTTGTTATTGTTTAACATCGTAATTAATTACAAGTATTAATGAGCTTTAAAATTATCACTACGGTGTTAAATAATTGTATATATCACCAAAATATCGTAACTCAAAGCATTTAATAGTTAGATGCGCATTTCGAAGGCTATGCCCCCATCTTCAGTAGAGTATTAATGACATTAAAAAGTAATTCGAATTTGCAAATGATATAATCAGAAAGGATTAAATTAATAAATCCCCAGCGCTAAAAACTTATTTTCATATTTTCTGATTCGTTTATTTTTCGAATAATGATTTTTCTTTACCTCGACGCCTAATTTTTCCATTTCACTAGCCGACTAAGTATAGAATTTTACAATAATCAAAAATAAATATACGAAATCACAAAATCGAAATATATCCTCACCTCTCCCTTCTTCATTTCTTCTCCGTCGACCGTAACGAACCACGCGGGAATTCGATGGCCCCACCACAGCTGCCTGCTGATACACCAGTCCCTGATCCCGGCCATCCAGTGATGCCACGTCTTCGTGTGCATCTCGGGGATGATCTTCAACGCACCGCTATCCACGACCGCAACGGCCTCCTTGGCCATATCGTCGCAGTTTAGATACCACTGCGGTTTGAGCATCGCCTCCACGATGTCTTTGCTGCGACTGCATATGGGCACCACCATCTGGTGATTGTCCGTAGAGACGTACAGGCCGAGGCTCTTCAGGGCGGCAGTGATGGCCGTGCGGGCGTGGAAACGCTTCATGCCCTACAATAAAGGTGATTTGCGGAAGGAGTAATTAATGTTTTAAATTTTCATTGATTTATATCATTTATGATGTTATATCGTTTATGGGTGTTTAGGTAATTTAATTTGTAGTTATATATATATTGTCAATAGATAGTTTATTTTTAATTTTTTAAGAGACTTAAATATATAGCAACAAAAGATCAAAATCCAGTTAAAAAAAACCGACCGCGTTGTGAATCTTCAATTATTTTATATTTGTTTATTTATATAAATCGTTGAAATTATATAATTGAACTAATTTCAATAGGATGACCTGAATCAAAAAGTAAAAGTAATGTAAAAAAGGAAATAGTAAAAGAAACATATTTAGTAGTGAATATATTTCTATAGCCGAATAAATCCTGGTTTTTAACTGTGATATAAAACGTTGTATTTTCACAATTTCTCTTCCCTAATTAATGTTTTGATGCATTTGCTACAATATGTTGTACAGTATGTTTAAAAATCTCTTCGCAACGAACAGAAATGAAGAATAATATTTATTATGGTCTAAGATCCAATCATACTCGAAAATATCATAAACTCACTTTCAAAAATGTGAAAATTTTGCGAAAAAATTCACAGGGGGGACCCTTCTTGTTTTTCCAATTTATTATGCGTTTATTTGTTTTTCTAAACTATTATTGTATTAAGTTGTGTTTTTGAAATATTAAGAAAATTAACAAATAGAATTGGTTATGCAAAATAAAATCAAGGAAAGATAGTTAAGCATGTTTTATTAAAAAAAAAAAAAAGTGAATTACCGTAAATTCTCCATAATCTCCTTGAATTACGCCATCCTCAGTGAGTATGGTGATAAACGGTAATTTGTTTCGAAGTCCGCACTCGTAATCATTGGGATCATGAGCGGGGGTTATTTTGACAGCTCCCGTGCCAAAATCACGTTCAACGAACGTGTCAGTTACAATTGGTAACTTCCGATCGCAAAACGGATGTTGCACAAACCTAAAACCATCAAGGATTGTACAAAAAATGCTTCAGAAAATGAGGCAATCTAACAATATGTTTGAATTAATTAATCGTTTAAAATTCGCATTTTTTAATCTCATACTAAAAATTACATTTACATGTTTAACGGGGTAATTGATTTCAGGATTCTAAATCTGCAAGTTGTTTCACTGTAGGACTAACCGTTTGGAAGATATCATAAAAAAAATGAAAATTTGAAATATTTCAAATTTTCGAAAATGAGTTTACGATATTTTCTAATAGTATTTGACCTCCGAATTTATAATCTGTAAGTGATGGGGGATGAATATTAATTTTGATGGGAGATGAATATTTCAAAATACACACTTTTGAAATGAATTAAAATTGTCAATTATATATTCATAATACGATAAAATAAATGAGATACTTTTAAATTTAATACTATAATTAAATTAAATTGACAATTAATTTTACTTTCATTTTAATAATAAACGGAAAATCGATATATCGCGTCCCTTGCAATTTTTTGTCATCTTAGGTATATAAAAAAATATATAATAAACAATTTTATACTCAAATAAATTTCCAATATTTTTTATTTATTTTTAATATGATTTGATTATAATTGTATCAATGAGTAGAATTTCAGTAAAAAAAATAGAAAAAAATTAAAATTAAAAAAATACTAAGCTCAGAATCTTCTCAATAGATTATTATTATATAATAGACAATAGTATTTAATAACACTTCCTTGTTCAAGCTTTAGCATCAACAAATTTCTAGCAAATGCTGACTGTTCCAGCTTCAAAACGGTTCTTTTTTAATTCGGACGATTTTAATGCAATAAAACAATTTTTTTTGTAATTATTCGACATATTTCGCGACTTACTTTCCATGCAAATGCTTGTATCGTTCGTCATCCGGATGGACGGCTACAGCAGTATCGCCCAGCATAGTTTCCACGCGCGTTGTTGCCACTATTATCGTATCCTGCGAATCCACAACGCGATACTTAAACTGCGTCAAAACGCCGAATTCCACCTTCTCCTTATAACCGGGAATGGATAGAAGAGTACGGCCTGGAATGTCCACCTTATCCACCTTAAGAAATTATTGGATAAGAAGAAATTTGTTCGTACAGCGTGCGAATTCTATTAAAACATTAAAATATGATACTTATTTATTATTCAATATTTCATAATAATTTTTCTTGAACATTTGAGGATTCCAAATGGTCCACCCGGTATAAAATGTATTGGTAAAAGCTGTTACACAAAAAAGACGAAATAATAAAAAAACGCATTTATAGTACGAAATACAAAAGCAGCGTTTAATGTTTTTATTTATTTGCGATTTTTTTTTTGTTAATTTTTATGTACCTCGATGTCGGAAATAGCCGATTTCAATGCGCAAGACCAATTAACTAATCGGTTATGCCTATAGATGGCTCCATCTTCGTGCAAACGTACGAACGCTTCCGTTACAGCTTTGCAGAGCTTAGGGTCCATCGTAAAAGCAGCTCTAGTCCAATCCATCGAAGCTCCTAAAGTACGCATTTGCATGTAGATTCGATCACCCTTCCTAAAAATAAGAGAAGCAATTTTTTTTTACAACGTTCGTTGTTATTTATAAAAGATTCGTGAATTTTAAAGTAATAAATTACAGAATTATATTTTAAATTCTCTTTAATCTGCAAACAATGAAATAACAAATTTTAAACTATATAAAAACGGGAAAAACCTTTAATGGCTGAAATTTTGAATATAATAAATAAAAATTTCATGTAGGTTTGGAAATTTATAAATTAGATCTATAAAACTATTATAAATATTGTATTGAAATATTTCATACTCAAAAGTAATTTTTATACGCAATTTTTTTTCTCACTATTTTTAATATAAAATAAGATTTCGACTTTCTCAGTGTATATCCATATATTTTTTAATTGAATAAGGAAATTAAAACTAAGAAAAATGCATTTTTTGTTACAATACTATACATTGTCTTAAATTCTGGTACCGGTATATATAAAAAATTTCAAAATATATTTTTAATTTTCCTAAAATAGTTTCTTTTTTAATAAGAGTAAAATATATCATATTAATTGGCTTATTTATATTAGTTCTATATACAAGAATTTTCAAGAGAATCTTTTTTTTTTTTTCTAAATATTCCCTCTGGAGAGAAAATCATTTGATATATATATTTTTTTTCAATCCAATTTATAAATCCGTCGTTATAAATAATTTCGAAAAAGCAAAATTCGTTTCATCAATCACGAAAAATCTATCAACATCTAACCAACGATCAATAAAAACGACCCATTCAACTTACTCATTTCTCCATTTCCAGATACTCTCTACAAACTTATCTCTCCCGATATCGTGGCGAGTCTTCTGTTCTTCCCGCCAAAGTTTCTTTTCCACCACAACTTGTGTGGCAATTCCAGCGTGATCGCAGCCGGGATTCCACAATGTCATTTTTCCATTCATTCGATGCCTAAAACGAAGATAAAAGTATTTTTTTAGGGCAGAGAAATAAAAATACAATGTTATAAAACTGTGATAATAAACATTGTATTTTTAGTTCTGTTCCCTAATATTGAATATCGCAACATAACGGCAAAATCCATTAGTTTAATTTAAACCAAGCTCATAAAAAATATACCTTTTTCGATTCTGGATGAGAATAGCCAGATAAGAAAAAGAGAATTAATATAGGCAACTAAAACTACACCTACGGTTGCCACGAAAAATTTGTCACAATTGATGTAAATATTCTAGATAAATGATAAATTAAGTAAAATTTGAAAAATATATATCCCTGTGTCAAAGTAAGTCTTAATATTCGGTATTAAAGACCTGACCTACGACCCAAAAGTATTTTTTTTAATTTCGACCTAAAGAGGAGAAAGTTTAAAAAATATATTATTACGTGGAAGACTAACCATCTTACAATGGAATCTTGAATAGCATTGGTTAAAGCGTGGCCTAAATGAAGAGAACCCGTTACATTTGGTGGTGGAATGATGATTGTAAAGTTGCCATTCTTGTTTGAACCACTGATTGATTCTCGCTGGAATAAATATATTAAAACATTTGGAAATGGTTAATATTATTCGATTTTTTACCCCATATTCTGGCATGAAGAAGCCTTCTTTTTCCCACCAATTGTACCAAGCCGCTTCAACATACTGCGGACTGTACGCATTCGGCATTGGATTATTAACATTCTTTTTCTCCCCCGGAGCTGTAGGAAAATCATACACAGCTGTGTGCTTTATTTCTTTCATTTTCTCCTTTTTCTACAATGAAAAATATAGAAGAAACGAGTCGCTCTTCAAATCCCCTCAATGCAAAGCAACTTTAATTTAAACCAAGCTCATAAAAAAATATACCATTTTCGATTCTGGCTGAGAATAGATAGAAAATCGAATTAATATAGGCAACTAAAACTACACGATAAAAACCTAGGGTTGCCACGAAAAATTGGTCGCAATTGATTTATATATTCTAGATAAATAATTGATAAATTAAGTAAAATAAGAAAAATATATATCCCTGTGTCAAAGTAAGTCTTTATATTAGGTATTAAAGAGATCCCTAGGTCAGTTGATTGATGCACTGGAGAATCTGACAAACTTAGTGCCCTTTGAGAGTAGGCTACTTCATATACGCAACTGTATCACGGAATGCGCACTAATTAATGATCCCTATTCAGCTATTCTCGGCCAGAATCGTACCCCTTTTTAAAAATAAATTATTACCTCGGCTGGTGCTTTGTGTGTAACAGCTGATTTCTTCTCCAACTTCTGTAGCAGCTTTTCCAATTTCACCTGTTTCTTCGCATCCTTCTCCAGCTGCTTGGCGCTCTTCTCCGGTTCGCCTTCACCGGCAATCATTTTAATTTCTTCGGACATTATTTGAGCTCTTGGACGATCAATGCAGTATTAATTATCACTGTTAGGTAAACCAGATAATTTATAATTCAATCGAATGGCTCCTCGAATCTCCCTATCACACGAGGGAATGATAGCAATTATTACGGCGAGTCAAAATCGTGCGCCAACGTTGCATCAGCTGTACAGATAAGTGTAGGTTTGGATGCATATAGTCAATCATTGTACAGGATATTAAAGAAATCCAAGGAACGAATATGCTAAATGCCACACGAATTTCTTTATTTTTAGTTATATTTTTTTTAGTAAACGATTTATAGTTTCGTTAAAATCGAAAATATATCATTTAGTCGATTTTTCTTGTTTTATAGCAGCTTGTTAATTTATTAATTATTAACTACGGTTAAATTACAGTATCAAAATTTCCTGATACAATCTTTTTGCAACAGTTAAATTAAAAAAGAATACGGAAAATAAGCATAATATTTTAATTAAAATTCTTTTAGTCTATTTTTAGTTCCTATTATGAGAATTTCCGTTGTAAATCAAATGAATACACGATTCCTATTGTGAATAATTAAATGTAACAATTTCGTAATTGAATTTATTTGTTTTATGCAAATTAGGCATTACTGTTTCAATAAGAACGTACTTATAAAAACTTTGTTATAAGTTATAAAATAAAAACTTTATAAAATAATTTAATGCGATCTTATGTAATTAAAATAAATACTGTAAGTTACTACATTTATATGAAACACCACTTCAAATTAAAATCTAAAAATATATTATGAGATGATAATTATAAACAGGTAATTACACTTAAATAAAATATCCGATTTAAAATGGTATATAGTTTCAGTTTCAACAGCATCTTAAATTCCGTAGAAACATTTAGTAATATTTTAATAATTCTAATATTTCGTTGTAATTGGCATAATTTTAACGCACTTTCGCGCGTATTTATTTGTTTTAAACGGTTTAAAATGTTTATAGATATTCGTGTGGCATTCGGCGATGTGTGGAACAGTTTGGTTTCGACGCGGTTATTTATTTAATCTATCATTATCTGGAGAGGAAGTTAAATATACGCAAATCGAGTTGGTATTTAGTAAGCGTAAGTGTTGCGGAAAAGAGACGGTTAGCAGACAATATAGATAGTCACGTTGCCTCTGGCGGAAATATGGTGGGAAGAAAAGGCGTGAAAAACCGCACAAATTCCAGTTTTTCACGTTCCCACTAACAGTTCAGAACAACACCAGCATGTGCCGCAGAGTTACCCTCGAACGAATCAATAATTTGCCCAGTAATAACATTTAAAACCAGGCCAGTCTAAACATGTTCGCAACGCTACTAACAAAAAGTACGTTAATTTTAACGGTCATTTTAACGGTCCGCCCCGTCGTTACATTTAAAATTCGCAAGTGTTGCGATTCCGGTCACTTTTTCAATATACCGATGAATTGCACGCAGATGACCAAAGACTTACCATTCGCAAATAACGATTTCTTTGATTCGAAACGGGTGTACGTGCAACAGTTACGGTGCAATACATCGCTGTATGTGCTCACCGTCGAAGACTTCTTGTTGGGGGCGAATGGGGAGGTGCAGGACCTGGATGAGATCACATTCATCGGAGATGCTTGTTTGGATTTCACCGCAGCAGAAGCGAATGTGACCGCGATTATTTGCGATCATCCCGAAGACAATGTAGAGGATGATCAATCCACCACGTATTATGGTGAGGAAATGCGTTTTGATGTAACTGGAAAATGAATTGTTTTAATACGTTATTTTATTGATTTATGAATGATCTTGGTTTAATTACGATTTTTATTGTATTCATCAATTGAGTTGTTTTGTGAAAAGCGTTTTGGAAGTTGACCAAAGTTTGTTATTTGAAAAAAAAAGTTTACGTAACGTTTTTTTCACTTTTCTCTTTGCGGAGAAAATTTTAATTTAGACCTAGGTAAACAATCAAACAATCGCCGGTATTTTTTTATATCCTACGTGGTATGTTCAGTGCCGGCTTAATGGGGGCACATACCTAAGAGACGGTTGTTAAAAATATTTAAAAATTGTTGGTGAAACTTATTTCATAAAAAATATACAACAACGCTTGTGTGTTTTTTAATACATTCATATTTTACGTTCAAGATATATAGGCTTTTACTAAAACTTTTTCCCTAAAACAATTTTTTTTTTTAATTAGTTTCCATGTAATTCGTAGTAAAAATAATTTCTATCTATTTAACTAATAATATAGATCATTTTTAAACATAATTTATTGGAATATATGTATATACCCCCTATAAAATAAATAAATATATTATATTTTATAAATTAAATCAAATTAAATATTGCAAAAAAACTTCAGGTGAAAGTATCTAAATTTTTAAGCGCCAATTTCAATGTTTTCCGAACCATTTTTTTTCGAGCCGGTCCTGCCTAGGTCTATCATTTTGCATATTGAATATAGAACAAACTTCTCATTCTTTGCAGAGAAATAAATATTTAAAAAATCTTATAACTAGACAACAGAGTGTATGAAAATTTGCATATATTATGCAATTTTCGTAAATTTTCTTCAAATCGGAAATAAATTATTTTTCAACAAATTCCAGCAGTCAAATTCTGAAATATATTTATAAACATATATCATCAAAATTTAAACCGCCAATATAATTAATTTATTATAAACATTTCGCCAAAATCAATGACGTAACTAATAGATGATTTAAGATTATTAACACTTCTTAACATTCATCAGATTAATTTAATATAAAGGTTGATTCAAAAAACACAAAAAAAAATTTTTTTATATAAATTGTAGAACTTTTTTTTTCAGATGCATGTAAAAAAATTTTATCGTTTTTTTTCATGTTTTATACAAAATGAATGATTTTTTTAAAATATGTTATATAGCTTGATATTTATTTAAAGACAACATTTTCCCTCAATAAATGAACAATTCTACTCTTTATTGAGAAAACTCTTTTCAAAAATTAAGCAATAAACCATTTATTTTTGCAAAATGTGCAAAAAAAAAATTGAAGTGTTTTAATTCCTGTTTATTTATCGTAAAAAAAAATCACAGACACACCACCAAGTTCACCAATATGTAGAAACGTTTATAAATAGAAGAATGGCATTTTCATTTTCATTTTTCGCTTCTATAAATTACATTATGACATTTATTGTGGCAGAACAAACAAATTTAGTAAAGCAGTAATACAACCGCATGTACACAAAAGAATCGGATGTTAAATGTTTATTAAAAAGAGAAGATGAACGACGGTCATTTTTCACAGGGGCGTCCTTAAGCGGATTCTACAAGAGGTGCGTACGAAGAAAAGAAAATCACAATTAACTATTCGTGTAAAAATTTACTACTTCATATATTTTTTTCAAGTAAATCTTTCTTTACAAAAAAAATCTAAAAATTAAATTGTTTTAAATAAAAAATCGGCGCCGGATGAAAATTGATTATATTTTGAAAGATTGTAGTTCAAAACATTTCCTTGGCGATATGAATTTTGGTAGGGGTGTTAAAAATTATTTTTCGAATGATCGAAAAAATAAATGTCGTATATATTTTACAATTTTGCTACAAATTTTGAAGGGAAACAATGTTTTGGATATATTATGCACACTCAACTCGTTAAATTTTTCGAAAAAAACGAATCACGTGTTCATTTTTCAGAAATATCTTTGAAAAAAATAAAAAAATTGTGCGTATATTTTTTTAATATCAGTAATATTAAGTGTTTTCATTGAGGCGATTAGTAATTATCAATTATCAACCTAAATATATGTGTAATTACTTATGAAAGTATTTTTTTTAATGTTTTCTCAAACATCAGCACTTACGAGTCGATATGGCAACGGTGGACGGAGCATTTGTTATGACACATAAGCACCATTCATATCATATCAGACAAATATCATGCAGATTGCCTACATTAACTATTAATTTAAAAAAAAATTAACAGTACATATTTTTTTGTGACAAAATACATAGGCAAATATTTTTACTAAATCTAGCTGTGGAAAAAAATTCATGGAAGACACCATTCAGGTTATAAGGGCTCGAACAGTATGAAAATATCAGAGACTAAAGATTTTGACATAAATAGTTAGTTTTGCTACGACACATGCGCACCATTCATATCATATCACACAAATATCATGCAGATTGCCTACAATAAATATTAATTTAAAAAAAAAATTAACAGTACATATTTTTTTGTGACAAAATACATAGGCAAATATTTTTACTAAATCTAGCTGTGGAAAAAAATTCATGGAAGACACCATTCAGGTTATAAGGGCTCGAACAGTATGAAAATATCAGAGACTAAAGATTTTGACATAAATAGTTAGTTTTGCTACGACACATGCGCACCATTCATATCATATCACACAAATATCATGCAGATTGCCTACATTAAATATTAATTAAAAAAAAAAATTAACAGTACATATTTTTTTGTGACAAAATACATAGGCAAATACTTTTACTAAATCTAGCTGTGGAAAAAAATTCTTGGAAGACACCATTGAGGTTATAAGGGCTCGAACAGTATGAAAATATCAGACTAAAAATGTTGGCAAAAATAGTTTGTTTTGCTACGACACATGCGCACCATTCATATCATATCAGACAAATATCATGCAAATTGCCTATATTAAATATTAATTTAAAAAAAAATTAACAGTACATATTTTTTTGTGACAAAATACATAGGCAAATACTTTTACTAAATCTAGCTGTAGGAAAAAATTCTTGGAACACACCATTGAGGTTATAAGGGGTCGAACAGTATGAAAATATCAGACTAAAAATGTTGGCAAAAATAGTTTGTTTTGCTACGACACATGCGCACCATTCATATCATATCAGACAAATATCATGCAAATTGCCTATATTAAATATTAATTTAAAAAAAAAATTAACAGTACATATTTTTTTGTGACAAAATACATAGGCAAATACTTTTACTAAATCTAGCTGTAGCAAAAAATTCTTGGAACACACCATTGAGGTTGTAAGGGCTCGAATAGTATTAAAATATCAAAGACTAAAGATTTTGACATAAATAGTTAGTTTTGCTACGACACATGCGCACCATTCATATCATATCACACAAATATCATGCAGATTGCCTACATTAAATATTAATTAAAAAAAAAAATTAACAGTACATATTTTTTTGTGACAAAATACATAGGCAAATACTTTTACTAAATCTAGCTGTGGAAAAAAATTCTTGGAAGACACCATTGAGGTTATAAGGGCTCGAACAGTATGAAAATATCAGACTAAAAATGTTGGCAAAAATAGTTTGTTTTGCTACGACACATGCGCACCATTCATATCATATCAGACAAATATCATGCAAATTGCCTATATTAAATATTAATTTTAAAAAAAATTAACAGTACATATTTTTTTGTGACAAAATACATAGGCAAATACTTTTACTAAATCTAGCTGTAGCAAAAAATTCTTGGAACACACCATTGAGGTTGTAAGGGCTCGAATAGTATTAAAATATCAGAGACTAAAGATTTTGACATAAATAGTTTGTTTTGCTACGACACATGCGCACCATTCATATCATATCAGACAAATATCATGCAAATTGCCTATATTAGATATTAATTTAAAAAAAAAATTAACAGTACATATTTTTTTGTGACAAAATACATAGGCAAATACTTTTACTAAATCTAGCTGTAGGAAAAAATTCTTGGAACACACCATTGAGGTTGTAAGGGCTCGAATAGTATTAAAATATCAAAGACTAAAGATTTTGACATAAATAGTTAGTTTTACTACGACACATACGCACCATTCATATGAGACAAATGTTATGCAAATTGCCTACATTAAAAAAATATATGTATTTATAAAAAAAAAAAGAGCAGTACATATTTTTTGTGACAAAATACATAGGCAAATATTTTTATTTAATCTAGCAGTAGAAAATATTTCTTGGAAGGTTATAATGGCTCGAACAGTATTAAAATATCACAGACAAAATGTTTCGAAATAAATATTTAGTTTCGTGTGTTTTCTGTTGGTTGAGATCATTCTTTCTCTCCACCACTGAGCTAATAGATTCCGAACCGACAATTTTCCGCATGTTTTATGCGGGGCTTCGTTGGCGGGCACAAGCAATCGTTTACCAATAAACATTTGCGCCGTTTGAGCCTTCATAATATAACCCACCACGACCGACGTGTAATGTCGTACATTCGTTCCATTTCAATATACACTCCCATACATACAAAACATCTCATAAGACATCGAGGCGGGAAAAAAGATTATTTTTTTAGTCCTCCGGCAACATCTGCTGTGCATCGACAAAGCGAAAACAGAACGAACAAAAAAAAATCAACGTTAAACAATTAACAGATTTTTTCAATAATCGTCGGCTGCTTAGTTTTTGGTCGGGACGAGTTTAGGAAATTACAATCGGGGAAAAGACGCTTGACAACGACGATCAATTTCGTATTCGAAAAGTGATCGGAGTCGCGCGTTTCAATTATTTTCGAATTGCAGAAGAAGTGGTTTAAGATCGACGCGGTGTAATTGGAAAAAGCGGTGGTGTAAAAATATAATTCGATTGTTCGGGCAGCGGGCGGCCAATTCGGATTCGTTTATTTGGCTTTTTGTTTTGATTAAATAAAAATTCGCAATATAAAAATATTTGAATCGATTTTCTCTTTCGCTGGAACTTCACAAACACCGAAACCGATATCTGTACGAATTTATATTTGCATTATAAATTAACTTATCGGAACGTTTGTAATAGCAGTGACATAGCTAGAAATTAATTAGTTAGATATTTACAAGTTTCAACAACAATAAAAATTAATTGCAGGATGAAGAAGTAGAGATTTTATCATTTAACTAAAAAAAAAAATCTGTTCTTAATTTCTCACATATTTAAAGTTATTATGTGTCCATTTTTAATCTTGAATGTGTTTTGTAATTTTTGAGTCAAGAAATTTTTTGATAAACATGTTGTGAATTTGTTAATCAGCTGTTTAAAATATTCCAACTTAGATTCGGCAAATTTTTCGGATGATGTGATAGTTTTCGGCAGTCTCAAAGTTGATTTTTTTTTGACAAAAGAGGCTCAAATTTGATTTTTTATTTTTTTTTTAACAACTAACGTATCTTATACCGTCAGAATCTGTCATTATCTAATCTAAACTTTTCTTAATGTGTGTTAAAAATATTACGTCCTTACGACGTTTTTGTAAAAAAAATTCATGACTCAAAATATGTCATGTTTCTTAGAAGAAAAAAAAAAGTAAATAAATTTACACTGAACTTAAAATATTTATCAACAAAATTAAACACAAATAATTTCACCAATGAAATTGAAAAATTGTTGTAAATTGACGAATCAAAATTTTGTCCATTTTGAGTTGTGTCACTCTTTTTCGTTAAAAATTGAAATTAACTAACTAGCGTAAATGTATTCGTTAATTTTCACTAAAAAATAAATGAATTATTCATTTGGCATTACCGAGTGTGATATTTATAAAGCAAATATTAAATATTTAATTAGATACGTCATTTTATATTCAAGAAAAGCACAAATTTCATTTTTCATTTATTTTGCATTTTATGCAGCGCAATATTTTGGACTTATCATAAAAAATTTCTATTAATAAAAAATAGAATAAAATTCCCATCGCCTTTTTATATAAAAAAAATAGATTCGCTTGTAAAAAATCTTTTTAAATTAAATAAAAACATTTCTACATTATTTTCCAGCTTGTAAATACAACAACGAAAGATTTAAATAATTTTTTGGTGGCAAAAAAAGACACGGATCAAATTTTTGAGTCAGCCTATAATTAAAACGTTCTTAAAGCGAAAAAAAAACGATCAATATTTTTTGATAATTGAAAATAATTGGCATCTAAACAGATATCGAGTTACAACGTAAAAACATTCGCCTTTATACGCTCGAACTAATATTTTAGTGGTATTTTTCAGAGTGATATAATGAAAAGCCATTAAGATAATGAGTAGGTAATTAGAGATTTCCAGCCATGTTTTTCTTTTATGTTAAATTAACAGAATTAGAAGCTGACAGTCCACTGAAAAGGATTATTTATTGCTTTACCCTACAAAAGGAAACATCGTTGGTGCAAAAACAATTTTTAAGCCATTTAATTTATTAAATAAACAAATACGCATTTATTGTCATATTAAAAAAAAAAATTATTTGTTTCTATTCATTAAAAAAAATAATTAAAATAATTCGAATGTTAGAGATAATATTTTACCTGAGCATTAAAATCAAATGATTTTTACATACCAATAGTAATGGCTTATTTACGCAAAAACCACAATAGCGTTTGAAAAATCGACTTTACCACGAAAAAAGTATTTCTTCCTTATCCTGCGGATAACCTACAGATAGTCCTCAATCAAAAACGTACCCTTTAATTACGCGTCAGAAAAAAATCAAGTAAATATGAAAAGTCGATACTTCATATTTTGTATAAACGCTGTTATACTGGGTGTTTTATCGCACGCGGCGCATCGAAACTTATCAAACGTTGCGAGTGATGATATCGCGGATGCGCGTGTTAAGTTATCTCCAGTGGTAAGTTTGAGTGATGAGAGTGATCGCGTGATGATGTCGGTTTTGAGCGAGATCGGTGTTGAAGAGTACCCGGATAATTACACGTGGAGTTCCGAGAGTCCGGTGAAACCGTACGATATTAACAGAAATTGCAAGAAGGGCACTAAACGGAACAAGGTACAGTTGGAGTATGAAATTACACGTGACGGAAGATAAATTAAATATTGTCAGATTTGATGGGGATTTTTTTTTTATGTAAGAATGATTACGAAATTTATAAAATGGTCAACATTAGTCGCTAAAAAAAATTAATTGTATAGTAAATTACACGTACAATTGGAATAATAAATTACACGTGACGGAAGATAAATTAAATATTAAATGATTATGGTTTTTGCGTTATTTCTTTGACCAACGAAATTTATAAAATGGTCAACATTTGTCGCTAAAATATTTTAATTGTATAGTAAATTACACGTACAATTGGAATAATAAATTACACGTGACGGAAGATAAATTAAATATTAAATGATTATGGTTTTTGCGTTATTTCTTTGACCAACGAAATTTATAAAATGGTCAACATTTGTCGCTAAAATATTTTAATTGTATAGTAAATTACACGTACAATTGGAATAATAAATTACACGTGACGGAAGATAAATTAAATATTAAATGATTATGGTTTTTGCGTTATTTCTTTGACCAACGAAATTTATAAAATGATCAACATTTGTCGTTAAAATATTTTAATTGTATAGTAAATTACACGTACAATTGGAATAATAAATTACACGTGACGGAAGATAAATTAAATATTAAATGATTATGATTTTTGCGTTATTTCTTTTACCAATGAAATTTATAAAATGGTCAACATTTCTCGGTAACATTTTTTAATTGTGTCGTAAATTACACGTACAATTGGAATAATAAATTACACGTGACGGAAGATAAATTAAATATTAAATGATTATGGTTTTTGCGTTATTTCTTTTACCAATGAAATTTATAAAATGGTCAACATTTGTCGTTAAAATATTTTAATTGTATAGTAAATTACACGTACAATTGGAATAATAAATTACACGTGACGGAAGATAAATTAAATATTAAATGATTATGATTTTTGCGTTATTTCTTTTACCAATGAAATTTATAAAATGGTCAACATTTCTCGGTAACATTTTTTAATTGTGTCGTAAATTACACGTACAATTGGAATAATAAATTACACGTGACGGAAGATAAATTAAATATTAAATGATTATGGTTTTTGCGTTATTTCTTTTACCAATGAAATTTATAAAATGGTCAACATTTGTCGTTAAAATATTTTAATTGTATAGTAAATTACACGTACAATTGGAATAGTAAATTACACGTGACGGAAGATAAATTAAATATTGAATGATTATGATTTTTGCGTTATTTCTTTGACCAACGAAATTTATAAAATGGTCAACATTTCTCGGTAACATTTTTTAATTGTGTCGTAAATTACACGTACAATTGGAATAGTAAATTACACGTGACCGAAGATAAATTAAATATTAAATGATTATGGTTTTTGCGTTATTTCTTTGACCAACGAAATTTATAAAATGGTCAACATTTGTCGCTAAAATATTTTAATTGTATAGTAAATTACACGTACAATTGGAATAGTAAATTACACGTGACGGAAGATAAATTAAATATTGAATGATTATGATTTTTGCTTTATTTCTTTTACCAACGAAATTTATAAAATGGTCAACATTTCTCGGTAACATTTTTTAATTGTGTCGTAAATTACACGTACAATTGGAATAGTAAATTACACGTGACCGAAGATAAATTAAATATTAAATGATTATGGTTTTTGCGTTATTTCTTTGACCAACGAAATTTATAAAATGGTCAACATTTGTCGCTAAAATATTTTAATTGTATAGTAAATTACACGTACAATTGGAATAGTAAATTACACGTGACGGAGGATAAATTAAATATTGAATGATTATGATTTTTGCGTTATTTCTTTGACCAACGAAATTTATAAAATGGTCAACATTTCTCGGTAACATTTTTTAATTGTGTCGTAAATTACACGTACAATTGGAATAGTAAATTACACGTGACCGAAGATAAATTAAATATTAAATGATTATGGTTTTTGCGTTATTTCTTTGACCAACGAAATTTATAAAATGGTCAACATTTGTCGCTAAAATATTTTAATTGTATAGTAAATTACACGTACAATTGGAATAGTAAATTACACGTGACGGAAGATAAATTAAATATTGAATGATTATGATTTTTGCTTTATTTCTTTTACCAACGAAATTTATAAAATGGTCAACATTTCTCGGTAACATTTTTTAATTGTGTCGTAAATTACACGTACAATTGGAATAGTAAATTACACGTGACCGAAGATAAATTAAATATTAAATGATTATGGTTTTTGCGTTATTTCTTTGACCAACGAAATTTATAAAATGGTCAACATTTGTCGCTAAAATATTTTAATTGTATAGTAAATTACACGTACAATTGGAATAGTAAATTACACGTGACGGAAGATAAATTAAATATTGAATGATTATGATTTTTGCGTTATTTCTTTGACCAACGAAATTTATAAAATGGTCAACATTTCTCGGTAACATTTTTTAATTGTGTCGTAAATTACACGTACAATTGGAATAGTAAATTACACGTGACCGAAGATAAATTAAATATTAAATGATTATGGTTTTTGCGTTATTTCTTTGACCAACGAAATTTATAAAATGGTCAACATTTGTCGCTAAAATATTTTAATTGTATAGTAAATTACACGTACAATTGGAATAGTAAATTACACGTGACGGAAGATAAATTAAATATTGAATGATTATGATTTTTGCGTTATTTCTTTGACCAACGAAATTTATAAAATGGTCAACATTTCTCGGTAACATTTTTTAATTGTGTCGTAAATTACACGTACAATTGGAATAGTAAATTACACGTGACCGAAGATAAATTAAATATTAAATGATTATGGTTTTTGCGTTATTTCTTTGACCAACGAAATTTATAAAATGGTCAACATTTGTCGCTAAAATATTTTAATTGTATAGTAAATTACACGTACAATTGGAATAGTAAATTACACGTGACGGAAGATAAATTAAATATTGTCAGATTTTATGGGGGCTTCATTTTTTATAAGAATGATTATGTTTTTTGCGTTAGATTAAAATTGTAAAATTATCAACATTTGTCGCTAAAAATTTAAATTGATTTAAAAATCATATGAAAATCAACTATGTTTATACAGCGATTAAAAAATACAGTTGACATTTGGAAATATTCAATTATAAAAATGTAAATGCAACACCATGTACGTTTCAAATTAGTTTCACGTGGAATTTTTATATACTCTCAATATATCAACATTGAAAATACAAACTGTATAGAAAAAAGTCGCACGAAATCTGTAAATTAAAACTAGATAATATACAGGGTGATCTACTTATGAAGTCTCGGAATTTCTTATATAAACTAATAATAAAGTATAAAATAAAAAAAATCTAAACCCTATTTATAAATTATATTAAAGTCATAAAAATAATTACACCTTTACAGGGTGTGACATTTTTTTTCCATTGTGAGTAATTAAATTTATGCGTTAATTTTTGCATCTCATTTGAATTTGGCACTTTACAGCGATTTATTATTTTTGTATTATATTATTATTAATTTGCGAAAAATTCACAATTTGAAAGGTTCAAGATAAAATAAATGGCTATATCATAATCTATAAAAAATTATTTATAATTGTATGAACTTACCCATATTATATACAGGGTGTTATTAAATACAGTCGATATGTAAAAATTTTAAATATACAAAATTCAAAATGTCTTAAATGAAACACCTTGTATATTAAAATTATATAGAATTTATACTAAAAATGCAAACTGTATAAATAATCACACAAAATCTGTAATTGAAAATATTTAATAGCTAGGTGCTATACAGGGTATTTAATAAGATGCGGAATTCTGACATAAACTAGGTAATAATAAAAATATAAATATAACAAATTGCATTCATATTTACACAATTTAATTGACCAAGTCATAAAAATTTACAGGTCGTTCCGTTTTTTATGTGTGTATTTTAATTATTGTGTTTTGAATAGAATGTTTCAATTTTTTATTTGAAATTAGCAATATTTAACACCGAGTGTGATTAAATACTGAAAATTTTTAATTATAAAAAATGAAAATTTTAAATAGAACACGCCATTATATTCTAAAATAGTATTAAGTAGTTTGCGTTTAATGTAGCGAAATTAGAAGATTTTTGTAAAAAAAAAAAAACCCATATCGAATCTGACGATAAATACCACAAAAAAAATCAATTCAAACTTCCAACGAAATCAAAGGTGTGCCTGCGCAAATGCTGCAACTTTTCGCACACGCTCATCAACCGCCACTGCGTCAAAACCAACCCGAACGCAACCAACCCTACGTCACTGGAGCTCTCGCTGTACATCGGAACTACTTTCGTACGCAACGTCAGCATGGACGAGACATTCTATGTGGTGTATGGCCGAATGGTCGGCTGTACGCAAAAGAACTACGACCTACGGCCGGATCTCGATGTGGAGGACATGTCGTACCTTCAGCCGGACGGGCGACTATTTCTGGTCGATATATACATTGAGCAGAACCGGTTCTGCGTGGATTATGGGGACAAAGGGTTCGTACAGGTGCTGGTCTGCTTTTCCGAAGAGCAGCCACAGATTAGCGCGTTGAAATGTATAGGTAATGTATGGGAAATGTCGTACGAAAGCTGGTAATAATTATGTAAGAAAAATGTATTGTTTTATCAAATTTGTCCGAATTTTATACGATGGATGCAAAATTGCTGGTTGATTTTAGACAAAATCATTAATTAGTTCATAATTTGAATGAAAACAGAAAATTTTTTTTGGGCAGTGCCCTTTTTGGATGACAATATTTAAAAAAAAAACTAAAAAAACATACATACTTCGAAAATATATTTTTTTACATAAATTTCAAAGATTTATGACGAAAATTTTTAATATATAGAGGTAGAGTGAAAATTTTGGATGACAATATTTAAAACAAAAACCAAGAAATCATACATACTTCAAAAAAATATGTTTTTTAAATAAATTTCAAAGATTTATAACGAAATTTTTTAATATATAGAAGTAGAGTGAAAATTTTGAATGACAATATTAAAAAAAAAACCAAAAAAAACATACATACTTCGAAAATATATTTTTTTACATAAATTTCAAAGATTTATAACGAAAATTTTTAATATATAGAGGTAGAGTGAAAATTTTGGATGACAATAATTTAAAAAAAAACAAAAAAAACCTATATACTTTAAAAATATATTTTTAAAAATAAATTTCAAAGATTTATAACG
This sequence comes from Leptodirus hochenwartii, assembly GCA_947310635.1. Classification (NCBI taxonomy): domain Eukaryota; kingdom Metazoa; phylum Arthropoda; class Insecta; order Coleoptera; family Leiodidae; genus Leptodirus; species Leptodirus hochenwartii. Next base: position 3,195,989 of record OX371179.1, read on the forward strand.
AAAATTTTTAATATATAGAGGTAGAGGGAAAATTTTGGATGACAATATTTAAAACAAAAACCAAGAAATCATACATACTTCAAAAATATATATTTTATAAATAAATTTCAAAGATTTATAACGAAATTTTTTAATATATAGAAGTAGACTGAAAATTTTGGATGACAATATTTTAAAAAAAACCAAAAAAAACATACATACTTCGAAAATATATTTTTTTACATAAATTTCAAAGATTTATGACGAAAATTTTTAATATATAGAGGTAGAGTGAAAATTTTGGATGACAATAATTTAAAAAAAAAACAAAAAAAACATATATACTTTAAAAATATTTTTTTACATAAATTTCAAAGATTTATGACGAAAATTTTTAATATATAGAGGTAGAGTGAAAATTTTGGATGACAATAATTTAAAAAAAAAAACAAAAAAAACATATATACTTTAAAAATATTTTTTTAAAATAAATTTCAAAGATTTATAACGAAAATTTTTAATATATAGAAGTAGAGTGAAAATTTTGGATGACAATATTTTAAAAAAAAACCAAAAAAACATACATACTTCAAAAAAATATACTTTTTAAATAAATTTCAAAGATTTATAACGAAAAATTTTTAATATACAGAGGTAGAGAGAAAATTAGGAACGTTGAAAATTACATTAATCAAAAAAATTCTTGAAAAAATCTTGAAAAAAATTTCGCGAAAATATTCCAGTTGACGTCAGCAATAATAATTACGGACAATCGGATTTATAGCTCAAGAGTTTCTGCGTGGGTCAGCAAATTTATCGACCTTTACATCCAATTCCGAGAATATAAAAAAAAACCACCCACATAATTATCAAACTAGGGCGCATTTCAAAGATCTACAACATCCGATTAGAAACGACCATCTAATTAATTAAAAAATCGATGCTCTAATTAAAAATATTATTCAATGTATGTGGAAATGTTACATGAAAATTGTATATAGGTCAGTTTTTATGGTTTTAGCGACGTGTCGTGAAAATAAATTACATTTTCTTTCAAGTGGAAATTGTGGTAAATATTGCGAAGTGTTCCAAGTAATTCGTATATATATAATTTTACGAGTGTCTATTTGTGAATAAATAAAAACAATACGACAAGAATTTGGAGCAAAATAAACGCAAAACGCTTAATATAAATTATTATTTTAAAGACTGTAGTAAATTATAAAAAGCTACAAAAGATTCTTTACGAAAATTTGGTGGTAAATTGTTTATCTGCGGTAGTGCGATCAAGTCGGGTCGGGTCGGGTTAGATCGGGTCGGTTCGTGAACTACTCCATAAAAGATGCAGTAGTTCACGACCTATAGTTCGTGAACGGTACATCGAAATGAACTACGAACTAGGTACTCAAAGTGACCTACAGTTTGCCATCGCTAATGCAATGTAAATAAATATATCTAACCGTCAAATGACATGACAATACCATCAACACTGTTGCAACATCGTCATAATTATGACACCGAAATGGATCATTTAATATAATTAATCCAACACGCGAATGACGCAGCCAAACCGATGAAACAAACAAAAATCGACATAAAAACAGGGCATTAAGCTTTACAATGAGACGTGGGTGGGCCGACAGCAGTGCCGTAACATACCCGAAAATTCAAATTCAATGCAATACTTTAGTCAGTCGGTCATCAATCATAGGAATTGTTCTAGGCCTACTTACTTTCCCTCTGCTCTACCTTCTATAACTAATTGCACAATACCCCCCGTGTCTAAGAATATGACCTATCCCACCTACGCTGTAATATTTTGCAAATACTTCTCTTTTTCCCTACTAACTCTAGCTTGAAAATAAATCACCTGTAATCTATTCCCAGTAATTTCTTTTAAGATTGGAATGTCCCAATTTGATTATGTCCCAATCTACATTACCGAATGCCTTTTTTAAATCTACGAAAGTACATTTTTCAAAAATATTTAATTATTAATAATTTTTTATGCATCGATTGGCTTCTGATCAAATTCACGGTGCGCCACTGGTGGCACTGAAAGTCAAAAAGGGAGTACAGGTGCGGCACTCCTGAGAAAACGGGGCGTTAAAAAGGGGCTGCCGTAAATACACCGAGTGTTACCAAATGAGAAAATAATTATGTTTGTAAAAAAAAAAAAATTGTATAGTATTTTGTGCAGCACCGTAATGCCGTGTCTTTTGTGCCCGTCTTGTCAATTTTTTTTTAATTGATGAAATATGTAAAATTAAATATAATTATTAATTTATTTTTAAAATGTACTCGTTAACATAGCGTTGTTAATTTTAATTAAAATAAATCACGAAGTACTTTATATTTAAACGAATAACGCTTTAAAAAAAAAATTTTTAATACGGCGCAGTGGAATTTTTTTTTTTATTCAAATTAAATACTCTTATGAACATTTATACAATATTATTTAAATATAATAATTTTTTTTTTTTTCGTATAAAAATAGAACATTGATTTGGTTTGATAGAACACCCCCACTTTCAAAGGAGGACTAAGGAAAAGCTAGGACCTTTCATGATAAATTTAATAAATTTAATATATTTGACAAAGTGTCTGTAAAAATTTAATCTGTAAAATTCTATCTGTAAAAAAAAATATTTTTTTTACAGATAGAATATATTAAAATAAGAATATTTGGCGTGTATTTCATCACAGAAATATATATTGATTATCAAAAAAAAATTAATTCATTAAATATTCTTAAGGTAGGCATTTTGCATTACATTTAACAGAAAGTACATTTCTCTACGATGACGTAAGGTGGTATATAAATATCTGATACGCATGGTGCGCATGTGTCATAGCATCCACGTTGCCATATCGAATCTAATTGCTGAAGTTTAAGGAAATATAAAAAAAAATACTTAGGAGTTATTATGAAAATATTTATCATTCAAAATATTCGCTTTAATGAAAATACTAAATATTATTAATATTACAAAAAAAAATAACCTATTACATTCAATATTGATTGCGTATAATTATTGGCAACAGTGTCGATAAATTCCACGTATGTATTTATAAAAAAAAAGAAATTAAACATTCTTATGGTAGGCAATTTGCATAATATTTGACCCAATACAATGATGACGTATGTGGTATTTATATGTCCTATATGCATGGTGCGCATGTGTCATAGCATCCACGTTGCCATATCGAATCTAATTGCTGAAGTTTAAAGAAATATAAAAAAAAATACTTACGAGTTATTATGAAAATATTTATCATTCAAAATATTCGCTTTAATGAAAATACTAAATATTATTAATATTACAAAAAAAAAAAACCTATTACATTCAATATTGATTGCGTATAATTATTGGCAACAGTGTCGATAAATTCCACGTATGTATTTATAAAAAAAAAGAAATTAAACATTCTTATGGTAGGCAATTTGTATAATATTTGACCCAATACAATATTTGACGTATGTGGTATTTATATGTCCTATATGCATGGTGCGCATGTGTCATAGCATCCACGTTGCCATATCGAATCTAATTGCTGAAGTTTAAGGAAATATAAAAAAAAATACTTAGGAGTTATTATGAAAATATTTATCATTCAAAATATTCGCTTTAATGAAAATACTAAATATTATTAATATTACAAAAAAAAATAACCTATTACATTCAATATTGATTGCGTATAATTATTGGCAACAGTGTCGATAAATTCCACGTATGTATTTATAAAAAAAAAGAAATTAAACATTCTTATGGTAGGCAATTTGCATAATATTTGACCCAATACAATGATGACGTATGTGGTATTTATATGTCCTATATGCATGGTGCGCATGTGTCATAGCATCCACGTTGCCATATCGAATCTAATTGCTGAAGTTTAAAGAAATATAAAAAAAAATACTTACGAGTTATTATGAAAATATTTATCATTCAAAATATTCGCTTTAATGAAAATACTAAATATTATTAATATTACAAAAAAAAAAAACCTATTACATTCAATATTGATTGCGTATAATTATTGGCAACAGTGTCGATAAATTCCACGTATGTATTTATAAAAAAAAAGAAATTAAACATTCTTATGGTAGGCAATTTGTATAATATTTGACCCAATACAATATTTGACGTATGTGGTATTTATATGTCCTATATGCATGGTGCGCATGTGTCATAGCATCCACGTTGCCATATCGAATCTAATTGCTGAAGTTTAAAGAAATATAAAAAAAAGTACTTACGAGTTATTATGAAAATATTTATCATTCAAAATATTCGCTTTAATGAAAATACTAAATATTATTAATATTACAAAAAAAAAACCTATTACATTCAATATTGAATGCGTATAATTATTGGCAACAGTGTCGATAAATTCCACGTATGTATTTATAAAAAAAAAGAAATTAAACATTCTTATGGTAGGCAATTTGTATAATATTTGACCCAATACAATGATGACGTATGTGGTATTTATATGTCTTATATGCATGGTGCGCATGTGTCATAGCATCCACGTTGCCATATCGTATCTAATTGCTGAAGTTTAAAGAAATATAAAAAAAAATACTTAGGAGTTATTATGAAAATATTTATCATTCAAAATATTCGCTTTAATGAAAATACTAAATATTATTAATATTACAAAAAAAAATAACCTATTACATTCAATATTGATTGCGTATAATTATTGGCAACAGTGTCGATAAATTCCACGTATGTATTTATAAAAAAAAAGAAATTAAACATTCTTATGGTAGGCAATTTGCATAATATTTGACCCAATACAATGATGACGTATGTGGTATTTATATGTCCTATATGCATGGTGCGCATGTGTCATAGCATCCACGTTGCCATATCGAATCTAATTGCTGAAGTTTAAGGAAATATAAAAAAAAATACTTAGGAGTTATTATGAAAATATTTATCATTCAAAATATTCGCTTTAATGAAAATACTAAATATTATTAATATTACAAAAAAAAAAACCTATTACATTCAATATTGAATGCGTATAATTATTGGCAACAGTGTCGATAAATTCCACGTATGTATTTATAAAAAAAAAGAAATTAAACATTCTTATGGTAGGCAATTTGCATAATATTTGACCCAATACAATGATGACGTATGTGGTATTTATATGTCATATATGCATGGTGCGCATGTGTCATAGCAACATTACCATCCACCGTTGCCATATCGAATCTAAATGCTGATATTAAAAGAAAAACGTTATTACAAACGTATTTTCGCGCTGATAATTTTCATTTAATATTCGCCTTAATAAATATACTCAATATTACTAACATTACAAAAAAAAATCTTAATATACAAAATGCCGCGCCCGTATATTTATTCTTATATCCGCAAAAATACGTCGTACAAATATTTTAAATAATATAATACAATTAGAATCATTCTTTTTCATAAATTTTTTTTTTTACTATAATGAAGACCTGTATGAATGAACATTTATCAATAAAAAATATTGACAATTTATTATTTCATATTTACGGCAACATCCTGTATAGACTGTTGGCATAATACGTGCGATCTATAAAAATATCAACTTGATATTTATAAATTAGTTTACGCAGTGTGAGTTTCGTTTCGTTTCGTTTTTTTTTTTTTATATATATATAAATGTTTGCCCACCTTTTCATATAATTATGTGGCAAATATCGGCTGTATATCGAAGGGGTAATTTCGACCCGTTTCGCTGATAGCTATCGGAAATCAAGTAGATCGGTTCAACCAACAACTGTGTTGATACTATCGAATTATCCCGAAGAATAAAAATATATATTTTATGTGCGATGCAAACATCGCGAGCAAGCAATTTGCACCAAGTGAATTTACTTACATCATCATCGATCTTCGGCAAATATGTCAACATTCACGTTCGCCGGATGGATTAGTGGTATTGTTGACTCATCGTCCCAATCAGAAAAGAAATAAATTTGTAGATATATAGATGTTGAATCACAGGAAATAAGAAATGTTTTTTCAATCTAGTTAAACGTTGTGGTATAAATAAAGGGCAAGAGGAGTGATATCTGGCAGATATTGGACAAAAGGCGAAATTGAACGAAATAAATCCATTTTTTAATAAACGATTTAAAAGTTGGGTGTTCTAAATAAATTTGTATCGTGATATAAAATCGAATGTATACAGAGTATGGTAGATATTAAACAGGATTGTGTAAATAAAAATTGTTTAGTGAGAATAAAAAAGCGAAATATTTTTTGTTTGCTTCAAAAAAAGCGGTGTTAAAAAAATTGAAAAAAAAACAGTCGAAATATTTAAACCTATTTAAATGTAAACTGTAAATGCGAAGGCACGTTCGTTAGGTCAAGTTTGGTTAAGTCAGATCAGGTCAGGTCAGGATTGAGTTAAAAATTTTTTTTTTATAGAGATAATGTAAATTTAATACCCAAAAACAATTATGACAACTTATAATCGTCGAAATTGAAATTGTTTTATCAAAATTAAATGTTTGTTTTTTTTTCAAAACAACAAACAATTCTAGTTGATATATATATTTTTTTAATATGATAAAAATAATCTATAAAATCAAAAATATGCTCGTCAGGTCAGGGCTGATCAAGGTTAGGGCGCGAAAAAAATTTTCCGCTATATTAAACCTGACGCAAATTTAATACGCGCAACATTAAATAAAAATATATATATTAATCATTAATTAAGTGTCTAATGAAATTTTTTTTTGTAATTTCTCAAAAAAAAATTTGCTATTGGTAATATATACAATAAAATTAAAGATATGCTGGCCAAATAAAATTTGGCAGGTCCGGTATAGGGTTAAATATATTTTTTTTTAATTGGTTTGGCTGATGATTTTTTTTTCAAATATTCGTCGTTGCATTATATGGAAAATATAGTCAAAAACAGTGGTCGATTTTCATTAAATTTAAACTTAAAAAAAAAATTAAATTAAATTGCAACTAAATTTGTTCGAAAATTATTTAAGGTGGTTAATATTTTTTTGTACTTTATAGGAAAAAAAAAAAGGTAGTAATAATGAATGAATTTGTACTCATTGGCAAATGTGGATTAATATGAAAAAAATGTCAAAAATCTAAACTTTATTACGACAAAATTTTCTTAAAAAAAAAATCAGTGTACCTATTATTCGAGGTTATTTTAAAGACCCTATAAACTCGTTAATTCTAACATTATAAATTATTTATGGGCGCGTTTGCTAAATTAATTTTCCATCCGAAACATGGTATATTTCGATTGCAGAATGTTTTTTCCTGAACAGTCGTAAAAACGTAATATTTTTAACACACGTTCCGAAAAGTTACTTTTTTCAAAAATCTCAAAACCGAGCTTCATTTTTTTCCTACTTTGAGAAACTGTCGAAAACGAACACATCATTCCAGAAAAAAATTGTCGTCCTCTTGTCGATATTTAATTTGGAATATTTGGAACAGCTGAGTAAACAAATTTACTTCACACCAGTATGTTTATCAAAAAATTTCTTAACTCAAAAATTACAAAACACTTTTGCAGCAACAATCACAATCTTATGCGTTCCGACAAACATTTAAGATTTAAGATCAGCGTCTTCAAATTACGGACAAACTTCTGCCAACAGATGCCACTAGTGGTTCATGACCGTAGTTTATCTGGTCGATTGCACAACGTGTTTGTACCATTGTTACCAATTCTCACAAAACCCTCAATATGTTTTTATGCTCAATTATAATAGGATTGCGAGGGTTTACTAAATTTTGCCTAACTATTAAACGAAAGCAAATTAAATTACACAATTTTTACTGATTATAGACAAGATGTCTACCTATGGAAAGGTCAAATTTGTTTGTTATTTTTTCGTTAGTTTCTTCGATAAAATAGCGTCTGAAAATTCGATTTTTTTTTTAAGAAAGTTGTAATTTTTTTTCGACATGTTACTGAAAATTCAAAAATATAAGAAATATACCGCTCAAAAGCCCCATCCTTTAGGAAAATGATCTAAAAACTTGTTTGTTATTTTTTCACTAGTTTCCTCGATAAAATAGCGTCTGAAAATTCGTTTTTTTTTTAAAGAAAGTTGTAATTTTTTTTCGACATGTTATTGAAAATTCAAAAATATAAGAAATATACCGCTCAAAAGCCCCATCCTTTAGGAAAATGATCTAAAAACTTGTTTGTTATTTTTTCGTTAGTTTCTTCGATAAAATAGCGTCTGAAAATTCGATTTTTTTTTTAAGAAAGTTGTAATTTTTTTTCGACATGTTACTGAAAATTCAAAAATATAAGAAATATACCGCTCAAAAGCCCCATCCTTTAGGAAAATGATCTAAAAACTTGTTTGTTATTTTTTCGTTAGTTTCTTCGATAAAATAGCGTCTGAAAATTCGATTTTTTTTTTAAGAAAGTTGTAATTTTTTTTCGACATGTTACTGAAAATTCAAAAATATAAGAAATATACCGCTCAAAAGCCCCATCCTTTAGGAAAATGATCTAAAAACTTGTTTGTTATTTTTTCATTAGTTTCCTCGATAAAATAGCGTCTGAAAATTCGTTGTTTTTTTAAAGAAAGTTGTAATTTTTTTTCGACATGTTATTGAAAATTCAAAAATATAAGAAATATACCGCTGAAAAGCCCCATCCTTTAGGAACGTTATCTAAAAACTTGTTTGTTATTTTTTCACTAGTTTCCTCGATAAAATAGCGTCTGAAAATTCGTTTTTTTTTTTAAAGAAAGTTGTAATTTTTTTTCGACATGTTATTGAAAATTCAAAAATATAAGAAATATACCGCTCAAAAGCCCCATCCTTTAGGAAAATGATCTAAAAACTTGTTTGTTATTTTTTCACTAGTTTCCTCGATAAAATAGCGTCTGAAAATTCGTTTTTTTTTTTAAAGAAAGTTGTAATGTTTTTTCGACATGTTATTGAAAATTCAAAAATATAAGAAATATACCGCTCAAAAGCCCCATCCTTTAGGAAAATGATCTAAAAACTTGTTTGTTATTTTTTCACTAATTTCCTCGATAAAATAGCGTCTGAAAATTCGTTTTTTTTTTAAGGAAGTTGTAATTTTTTTTCGACATGTTATTGAACATTTAAAAATATAAGAAATATACCGCTGAAAAGCCCCATCCTTTAGGAACATTATCTAAAAACTTGTTTGTTATTTTTTCACTAACTTCCTCGATAAAATAGCGTCTGAAAATTCGTTTTTTTTTTTAAAGAAAGTTGTTATTTTTTTTCGACATGTTATTGAAAATTCAAAAATATAAGAAATATACCGCTCAAAAGCCCCATCCTTTAGGAAAATGATCTAAAAACTTGTTTGTTATTTTTTCACTAGTTTCCTCGATAAAATAGCGTCTGAAAATTCGATTTTTTTAAAAGAAAGTTGTAATTTTTTTTCGACATGTTATTGAAAATTCAAAAATATAAGAAATATACCGCTCAAAAGCCCCATCCTTTAGGAACATTATCTAAAAACTTGTTTGTTATTTTTTCACTAGTTTCCTCGATAAAATAGCGTCTGAAAATTCGTTTTTTTTTTAAAGAAAGTTGTAATTTTTTTTCGACATGTTATTGAAAATTCAAAAATATAAGAAATATACCGCTCAAAAGCCCCATCCTTTAGGAAAATGATCTAAAAACTTGTTTGTTATTTTTTCACTAGTTTCCTCGATAAAATAGCGTCTGAAAATTCGTTTTTTTTTTAAAGAAAATTGTAATTTTTTTTCGACATGTTATTGAAAATTTAAAAATATAAGAAATATACCGCTGAAAAGCCCCATCCTTTAGGAACATTATCTAAAAACTTGTTTGTTATTTTTTCACTAGTTTCCTCGATAAAATAGCGTCTGAAAATTCGTTTTTTTTTTTAAAGAAAGTTGTAATGTTTTTTCGACATGTTATTGAAAATTCAAAAATATAAGAAATATACCGCTCAAAAGCCCCATCCTTTAGGAAAATGATCTAAAAACTTGTTTGTTATTTTTTCACTAATTTCCTCGATAAAATAGCGTCTGAAAATTCGTTTTTTTTTTAAGGAAGTTGTAATTTTTTTTCGACATGTTATTGAACATTTAAAAATATAAGAAATATACCGCTGAAAAGCCCCATCCTTTAGGAACATTATCTAAAAACTTGTTTGTTATTTTTTCACTAACTTCCTCGATAAAATAGCGTCTGAAAATTCGTTTTTTTTTTAAAGAAAGTTGTATTTTTTTTTCGACATGTTATTGAACATTTAAAAATATAAAAAATATACCGCTGAAAAGCCCCATCCTTTAGGAACATTATCTAAAAACTTGTTTGTTATTTTTTACTAATTTCCTCGATAAAATAGCGTCTGAAAATTCTTTTTTTTTTAAAGAAAGTTGTAATTTTTTTTCGACATGTTATTGAACATTTAAAAATATAAGAAATATACCGCTCAAAAGCCCCATCCTTTAGGAACATTATCTAAAAACTTGTTTGTTATTTTTTCACTAATTTCCTCGATAAAATAGCGTCTGAAAATTCGTTTTTTTTTTAAGAAAGTTGTAATTTTTTTTCGACATGTTATTGAACATTTAAAAATATAAGAAATATACCGCTGAAAAGCCCCATCCTTTAGGAACATTATCTAAAAACTTGTTTGTTATTTTTTCACTAATTTCCTCGATAAAATAGCGTCTGAAAATTCTTTTTTTTTTAAAGAAAGTTGTAATTTTTTTTCGACATGTTATTGAACATTTAAAAATATAAGAAATATACCGCTCAAAAGCCCCATCCTTTAGGAACATTATCTAAAAACTTGTTTGTTATTTTTTCACTAATTTCCTCGATAAAATAGCGTCTGAAAATTCGTTTTTTTTTTAAGGAAGTTGTAATTTTTTTTCGACATGTTATTGAACATTTAAAAATATAAGAAATATACCGCTGAAAAGCCCCATCCTTTAGGAACATTATCTAAAAACTTGTTTGTTATTTTTTCACTAACTTCCTCGATAAAATAGCGTCTGAAAATTCGTTTTTTTTTTAAAGAAAGTTGTATTTTTTTTTCGACATGTTATTGAACATTTAAAAATATAAAAAATATACCGCTGAAAAGCCCCATCCTTTAGGAACATTATCTAAAAACTTGTTTGTTATTTTTTACTAATTTCCTCGATAAAATAGCGTCTGAAAATTCTTTTTTTTTTAAAGAAAGTTGTAATTTTTTTTCGACATGTTATTGAACATTTAAAAATATAAGAAATATACCGCTCAAAAGCCCCATCCTTTAGGAACATTATCTAAAAACTTGTTTGTTATTTTTTCACTAATTTCCTCGATAAAATAGCGTCTGAAAATTCGTTTTTTTTTTAAAGAAAGTTGTAATTTTTTTTCGACATGTTATTGAACATTTAAAAATATAAAAAATATACCGCTGAAAAGCCCCATCCTTTAGGAACATTATCTAAAAACTTGTTTGTTATTTTTTCACTAGTTTCCTCGATAAAATAGCGTCTGAAAATTCGTTTTTTTTTAAGAAAGTTGTAATTTTTTTTCGACATGTTATTGAAAATTTAAAAATATAAGAAATATACCGTTCAAAAGCTCCATCCTTTAGGAACACTATCTAAAAACTTGTTTGTTATTTTTTCACTTGCTTCCTCGATAAAATAGCGTCTGAAAATTCGTTTTTTTTTTAAGAAAGTTGTAATTTTTTTTCGACATGTTATTGAAAATTCAAAAATATAAGAAATATACCGTTCAAAAGCCCCATCCTTTAGGAACATAAGAACAATTAGGAACAACTTTCTAAAAAAAAAATCGAATTTTCAGACGCTATTTTATCGAGGAAGTTATTGAAAAATAAATAAAACAAGTTTGACCGTTCGTTAGATAGACATCTAGTCTACAATCAGAAAAAATTGTGTAATTTAATTTGCTTTCGTTTAATAGTTAGACTAAATTTAGTAAACCCTCGCAATCCTATTATAATTCAGCATAAAAACATATTGAGGGTTTTGTGAGAATTGGTAACAATGGTACAAACACGTTGTACAATCGACCAGATAAACTCTAGTCATGAACCGCTAGTGGCATCTGTTGGCAAAAGTTTGTCCCTAATTTGAAGACGCTGATCTTATACTAGATCAATCATGCTGGACACATAGCCGAACCCTTTTCGTATGATAAGACGCTACTAAAAAAAAATGCAAAATCTATGACGTATGACGTAGACGTAGCAAAAAAAAAAACCCGCATCTTCGCCTAGTTCACCATATCAGCTAACAGGGAATCGTACATAGATGTCATTTTACGGTATTATCAACATTTACACGACTTTAGATAAAACTTAGATAAGACTCTCAACCGTAGAAACACCTCAGTCAAGTATCTAACCGGCAACTAGAAAGATCATCTTACGAAATATCCAAAAAAAAAATTATGAAAAACCGCAACAAAACTGATTCTTCTGTGGTGTTTTAAAACGTAGTAATTAGTGAACAAAAATGCGTTTGACCCATGTCATGACCCATCATCCCGTGCTAATCATGGTCATATTACTGACTCACCGAGTCACCTCGTTCGTGCACCTCGACACGGAAAATTCGACCACCCACCACCAATGTCCCAGCGGCGCCACATGCATGCGCAAGTGCTGCGACGAGTTCCATCTCATGATCAACAACAGATGTCGCTTACGGCAACCGTACCACATCCCATTGACGCTGCCCTTATATACGAAAGAGCGACGCATCGATTATTTCACCTTTGCCCATTTCACGTTGGTGCAGAATATTTGCGATGGGTATACGCTGGACCCGGATGGTTACCCGGAGGACACGTATTACCTGCAGATGGACGGCAGTTTGTATATGCCCGTTAGGGACGATCAGGAGTATATATTGGCCAGTGATTATTGCGTGGAGGTGTTTTATAATGACTCGGGTGAGGAGGGGGCGGCGGCGGGCACTGTCGATGGGAAGGTGGTGGTGATGGTGTGTCCAGACGAAGAAGCGATCTCCATGACGATTTTTCAAGGGATAGGTAGGAAGGACGTGTTGACGATGAATGGTTTTTTTTTTTTTTTTTGAACAAACGCTAGCGTGAAATGACCTGACTTGACTAGACTTTGCAAAATTTGCATTGGTTAAGAAAAAATCGAATTGAGAGCTTTTTCAAATACAGGCAAAATTTGAAAACAAAATATTATCAAAATGTAGCTTTTAAACGATTGTAAATGAGGAACAATCATCGAGCTAATATTTTCAATGATATGTGTCACAGATTTTGCGGAAAATTATAGTTAAAAAATCACAAAAAAAATATTATTTTCATGAAATTTAATACTACATACTATTTACTCTATACAATCTTATCACTTATCTCATATGTAACTTAGATAATATTAAAAAAAAAATTTTTTTTAATAATATGTCATAATAACGATTTGAGAAAGGTTTAGTTTGAAATAATTTTTTTGGTATATATTAAATAAAATAAAAGTGACGAACCAAACGAAATCCCATTGCGTAAATGAATCAAATTCGTATTTATACTACAAAATGTTTATAATTGCAAATAAATATATATTAAAATATTAATTATCTACGTGCCAAATTAAACCGACATGTGACATAAATACAGCGGATATCACAAAAACCACAAATTCTAAATAATAAAATCCACAAACGATTATAACTCGTCAAAAAATTTATAAAAAATAATGTTATTCATCCATTATAAACCATTAACTGAACAATAGACAAAAAAATGCATAAAATCACGTTAATAGCGACAATTACACTTGTCACATTAATCGCGCAAATAAATACACAGTTAAATGCGACAACGAAAATTCTACGAAAATGCTGCCCATTGGGAACAATTTCCATCAATTACGACTGCATGGCTTCGAATAAAACGTTTTCTACGCCACTGGATTTGTATAGGGAAGAGGTATTTGTCCGGACAGTATCTAGCGATGATTTTGTGATTTTATCGAGGCACGAGGATTGCGATGATGTGGTAGAAGAAGAAGTGAGCGTTTTGCAAGAGAATGGATCGCTGTACGACACGTTCGGATATTATAATAATGAAAAGTTTTGTGTTGAAGTGGATTATGAGAGTGAAGATGGTGAAAATTCCACGTTGGTTTTCCAAATTTGTTACAATAAAGCGGAAGGAGCTGAGTCTACGTTGTTACTGTATTTCAAAAGTTGCGGTATTGTTTGTATTTTATTATATAAGTAGAGAAAAATATATATTTGAACTTTTTTTTTTCAATTTTTTATATCAATTATAATATTTATATATATTTTTTTTTATTTTTTTATAATTTATATAACTAATTTCAGAAAATTTCGTTTGAAAAATATCCTAAACCCATTTCCATATTATTAAAATTCAAAGTAATGTACTTTTTTTTTAATCAAAATATTTGTTACAGAGATATTTGTAAATACAAGAGGCATGTTTTTTACGAACACACTTTTTTATATTATTTTTTATTATTATTTTATTTTATTTTATTTTATTATTTATTATTATTATTATTATTATTATTATTATTTATAATTATAATATTATTATAATATAATAATAATTATTATTATTATTATTGTTATTATTATTATTATAATTATAATAATTATTATAATTATAATTATAATTATTATAATTATAAGTAATTGTATATATACATATATATAATATTTTTTATGTATTTTTTATATATTTATCTATATATATATATATATATATGTGTGTGTATTTTTTATATATATTTTTATATATATTTTTATTTTATTTTTATTTTTTTAATATATTTTTTTATTTTTTATATATTTTTTTATTTTTTTATATATTTTTTTATATTATATTATATTATATTATATTATATTATATTTTATTATATTATATTATATTTTATTATATTTTATTATATTTTATTATATTTTATTATATTTTATTATATTTTATTATATTTTATTATATTTTATTATATTTTATTATATTTTATTATATTTTATTATATTTTATTATATTTTATTATATTTTATTATATTTTATTATATTTTATTATATTTTATTATATTTTATTATATTTTATTATATTTTATTATATTTTATTATATTTTATTATATTTTATTATATTTTATTATATTTTATTATATTTTATTATATTTTATTATATTTTATTATATTTTATTATATTTTATTATATTTTATTATATTTTATTTTATTTTATTTTATTTTATTTTATTTTATTCCTTTCATGATACGAATTTTATAGTATTTGTAGAATTTTGTAATCCGGATAAACTCTGGAATCGTACCTTTACAAAATATATTAATCTATTAAAAAATTATACACTTTTCAACGTTCTTCCGAAAGGAAGAACTTTAATATTTAAAAATAATTTACGCGATATTTTCTGGTTATATAAAATTTAACCAGAAAATTAAAGCAAATTTGTATATCTAAAATTAGCCTATTATTTTTGATTGCTGCGACTAAATTTATGAGTCAAAATAGAATTGTTTCGTCACGTTTCAATAATAAAATGAACATTGGCGAAAATTTAAATTTTTGAACTTCTTTTGGGATTTTATGTAGAAATTGTTTGGTCACTTTTGGAATATTTTTTGCGATAAAACCATATAAAAATTGCGGCAGTTATTTATTTTGATGTTTTTATGAACTATTATATATTTAACTGCAGAATGTTAAACTTGAAACATAAATTATAAATCTTCAAAATCTTCAAATCTATTCAAAAATATTTTCTATCAATTAATAAATATATTAATTAAATAATCAATGATTTAACATTTCTTTTTCTATTTTCATAGTAGTACAAATAAATTAAAAAGTACAATATAAACAAATTTCTTAAATTCTCTTAACTAATTTCTATCATTTTTTTTTGCAATTTTCTAACATCACCACCCAAAACTATTTTCTATGCGAACGTTTAATTCTTTCACCCTGTAATTTCAATATTTTATTTTCAAAAATTTATCATTTACCGAATATTTTACATTCCTAAAAGAATTCTGTTATAGAACGTAATTTTCTAATCCCTTTTTTTTCAATTTTCAGGAATGATCGTGTCAATCCCGTTTCTAGTGCTGACGTTATTCGTATATATAATCCTTCCCGACCGAAATATTCCCGCCAAAATTATAATGTGCTTCGTGTCAACATTAATATTGGCTTATGCGTTTCTAATCTCACTGCAAATCGGATCGATGGAAACCGACAATAGATGCGATATTATTGGTAAATTAAATCCACCATAACAAAACAATTAATATACCACTTTGTATTATTTATGTGGACCAGCCTTTAATAGCAACGTATTTCCTGGGATACGTCAAATTTGACGTTTAATTAGACATTTTAATCCGTCAGCCGTCAGTAGTTCTTTTTCGCCATAGCCAATCTACATTTTACCTGCTTAAATGACATATCGCATTTGACATATGACATTTTACCTACTTAAATGACAAATAATCTACTAAAAAAGTTCACTGTAATTTCTTTTTTACAGCTATAATTTGCCATTACTTCTTTTTATCGTCATTTTTATGGATGAACGTGTCTTGCATCGATATTTATTGGACATTCAGGTAAAAAAAAAAAAACTCATGAACTTCCGTAAATAAAATATAAAATCAGTATATAATAATTCAGTTGTTATAATTATAAAGTGTTTATATTTGTGTAATAATTATATTATGAATTAGATCATAGTATTCCAAAAAAAAAAAATCGTTGTGGATTTGAGATACTTTGCATGTAATTTTATGAATATGAAATGATAATAAACATGAACATTGATTGAGCAGAGCCAAACGCTCAAAACTGAGAATATTGTGGAATTAATAATAGTTTACATGTTCTGACATTTAAGATATTTATAACCATTACTAGATATTCTAACTCAAACAATAGTTTTTCCGATTCATCACATAAAAGATTTAAATATAATTCTAGAGAATTTCCGATTTTTTGAATAATTAAATTAATATCAAAAAATTATTTTAAAAAAAAATCTGCACTAACGAGTAATAAAATATCTGCACAAACAAAAATGATAAAATTGCTCAAACAAGAGATATAAACTATTCTGTTAAATTTTAATACCTATATTTAAACTTTTTAATTTAATTTGCAAAAATAAAACTATTTTAGGAACATACAGCAATTTGAAATGAATTAATTATTAATCTTTCTCAATTTTTTAAATAATTTCAAATTACATTTTAGTGGATTACGGGGATTTGGCGGAAGCAAAAAGGCCGAACTAAAAAGATTCGCACTATACGTTGCCTACGCCTCTGGTTTGCCCTTAATTATTTCGGGGGGAGTATTTGGTTTAAACTACCATCCCGACACTAAAGCCTGGTTTCATCCGAAAATTGGGGTTGGCAGATGCTGGTTCGAAGGTAAAAAGATTTTTTTTTTAAATCATCAAAAATTACCCTTACAAAAAAAAATTGTAAAATATATTAGGTTTTGCCGCTATGTTGTGATTTGTTCCCTAATATGGATATTAGGGAAGAGAAATAAAATTACAATGTTTTATATCACGGATAAAAATATATTTAATTTTTTACCGTGATATAAAACATTGTAATTTTATTACTCTTCCCTAATATTCTATTGTAAATACTGTAAATACAAGACCAAAAAATATGATTTTTTA
Organism: Leptodirus hochenwartii; assembly: GCA_947310635.1. Classification (NCBI taxonomy): domain Eukaryota; kingdom Metazoa; phylum Arthropoda; class Insecta; order Coleoptera; family Leiodidae; genus Leptodirus; species Leptodirus hochenwartii. Next base: position 3,213,677 of record OX371179.1, read on the forward strand.
AATGAAACAAAACGGTTATAAAAAGCATTTGTATTTTACAGAGAAAACGCCGGTGTTGTTGTATTTCTACGGGCCATTGGGATTGATCATTTTCACGAATATTCTTTTATTCATTTTGACTTCTCTGAAAATCAGAAAAGTTCGAAAGGATACAGTAATGCTAAAACGCGCGGATAGCAGACGACATAATGCCGATGAAAAAGAGCGGTAAAATATGTATTTTATGGCAACTCAAATTGCCCATGTATAACATATGTTGCCTATCTTAATTTGTATATACAGGATATTACAATAATCAAAAATATTATTCCAGATTTAATTTATATGTGAAATTACTATTCGCTATGGGTGTGAATTGGTCTTTAGAAATAATATCGTGGGCCGTAATAACATATTCTCGTGTCCCAGCGATGTATTGGATTCTAACCGATTTTTGCAATGCTATTTACGGAGTATCTATATTCCTTATATTCGTATTTAAACGAAAGACATTGATACAACTGAAGAAACGGTAAGATTCGACGTTGATATTAACAAAAAGTGTGTGGCAAATACTTATTGAAACGACCATTTGCATGTAGTTTTTTTGTTTACTAATATTTTGAATGCGTTTTCTAGCTATAATCAATGCAGGCGAAGGTCGGACGCTACTGGTACAATGCAAGATGAAACAGAAAATACCTTAACAAGTTCAGTGTCTCATCAAAAGAATAGCATGCTATTAAAATAAAGAAAATGAAAACAAATCACGCTTTATCGTAAATTCTAATGTATATGTCGTAGCATTATTTTCATAAATACTCCTAAATGTGTAATCTATTCTGTCTAATTTAATAAATGTTCTGTATAAGTGTAAAGATTTTATGTAGTGTTCAAATTACTAACGAATATTTGGCTTAAAAATCACCGCTACTATTAATCTTACGATATATAAATATACGTACACATTTTTATACAAAAAACAATTGCATTATTTCGCAGATATGAAACGTTTGATTATAAACCTGCACAATAAAATTGATTTCCGTAAAATTAATCTCATCGCAATATGTTACGCGATGCTTAGTACGCTCCCTGTATGTAGTTGCTGCACGTTTGGTTGCCTATACAACCGTAATGCGTTCTATATATAAATGTCAGACATGTAAACAAATAAATGCTTCCAAAAAATTGTGCCAGCTCTTCATGAATGATAACAGAATAATAGAAGCATGTATATATAAACTTAAGGAAGCGTAAATAAATGAAATATCGAAATGGATTCAATACAGGGTTTGCATGTGATGACGCTCGCAAATAGTATAATCGGTGTGAGCATTTTGGCGATGCCTTATTGTTTTAAACAGGTAAGTGCGAAGAAGTGTAAAATGACTTATAAATTAACACGTTTCCGGTTCTTTTTAGTGTGGAATAATATTGTCTATAGTTCTACTATTATTTAGCAGCGTTTTATCTAGACTATCGGCCCATTTCTTGATTAAATCCTCCATAAAAGCAAAGTTAAAAACGTTCGAAAACTTGGGTAAACTATATCAACATGGCGACAAACAATCATTTTATAAACAAGTTATTGCTAGCTTTCTACACATTCGGACCGTTGGGCAAATTCGCGGTAGAGATTGGCTTAATCGGTTTCTTAATTGGGACGTGTATAGCATTTTTTGTTGTCATGGGCGATTTGGGGCCGCAAATAGTCGCTCAACTAACAGAAACGCACGTAACGAGCCAACTCAGAACGCTGATCTTGGTGTCTTTGGCGATTTTCTGCGTTTTACCGCTCGGTTTGTTGCGGAATGTTGAGAGTTTGGGTGGCGTTTGTACAGCCGCTATTGGCTTCTATGCCTGTTTAGTGTTGAAAGTAAGACAATTTTTTGGAAAAGTAATTGTTAGTTGTGATTGATAATTAGCGATAAGTATGCCGCTGGTGTTTTTAGCTCGATATTTCGTTATTTATTAGATTATAAGTGAATCCGCACCACATATTGCGTCCGGTGATTGGATAGGAAACGTGGATTTTTGGAATCCGTCCGGAATTTTGCAATGCATACCCATTTTTTCCATGGCTTTATTTTGCCAAACGTAAGTCAAATACTTTTGATAAGCTTCCATAAATTACGCGTAGTTTACTATAATATTATACAAAAAGGTATAATTTATTAATTATATACGTCCATTATTTGCGATTTTCGATTATTTTGTGTCCAAATAAAATGCAATATATTATCTATTATAGAGCAATAAATTGTTTTTAATCATGATTTGTTTTCAATTAAAATATTACTCCAACAATGTATTTTTATTATTATTAACGGAATCTACTTTTCTATATATGATGCAAATCGTATTTTCAATTTTAATATTATTTTTAAATTAAGATTAAGATTGATCAAGCAATAATTTTTACGCGGTAACGAACTATTTTTCCTTGCGAAAATACCCACTTGTTTTGCGAATGTTTTTAAAAGATTTAGTTTATCACTATAAATATGAAAATAATTTTTTTTATGAAATGCCATTGTTGAAGAATGTTTTAAAATTCTACATTGAAATATTTTTCCTTCTAATTAAATATTAGAACATAAAAATATAAATTAATTACTGTTTTTATTAAAGAAAAATAATTTTAAATGATTTATCGTTATCTTGTTGAAAATATTGTACATTTGTAATTGTAATTAACGCATGTTACCATTGATTAAGTAATATTTCAGTAATATTACTTAATCAATGATGTTACTCAAAAATAAAAATGCAGTTAAATAAAGGCACGTTTTTATACATTTTCAATGCAGACAACTGTTTGAGATCTACCAAAGTATGTCAAACGCTTCCCTGGATAAGATGAACGCAGTAGTCCGTCTAGCCACGCATATTTGCACTTGCGTTTATATCTTCGTTGGGGTATTCGGTTATATAGCCGTTGCGGGGCACGGAGCTCCAATCGGCGGCAATATTTTGCTCGCATTTAGACCGTCGTTAATTACAGAGATCATAAAGATTGGATTTGTATTGTCTGTTGCGTTTAGCTTTCCATTGGTGATTTTTCCATGCCGAGCCAGTATTTACTCATTACTTTACAAATCAGTGAGACAAGTAGATTTCTGTTGATTTTTCTATGATTAACACACATTTCATTTTTTCAGTCTTATAGTTTATTAGACACAAATAACGTGGCTACAAATTCAGCTCCTACTTCACCGTCGACAATTTACATTCCGGTAAATAAATTTCGAACGATTACCGTCGTAATTGTCGCCGTATCTTTACTAATTGGAATAATTATTCCAAATATTGAATTGGTACTTGGATTAGTTGGCTCTACAATTGGCGTGATGATTTGCGTTATCTTTCCCGCTACAAGTTTTATTTGCTTGACAACCAAAAATACAAATGAAAGAATTGGCGCGCAGGTACCAAAAAATATATTAGGAAACTAGTTATTTTTTTTTCGAAAATAAGCGAGATTTTTTTAATAATTTTAGATCATATTATGTATTGGTGTATTAGTTATGGTATTAGGATCTTATGCTAATCTTTATGCTATAGAAGAAGTAGCAATCAATCCAATAGATGCTGTAAAACCGATTCAAATTGAAAATGTAGCTCCTTTGGAGTCTGTCATTAATTCATTTGAAGAGAAGCATAAAGATGATTTACCAAACTTGGGTAAAGTAAAAAGTGTATTAAATATACGTGTTGTTTTCAATGCGACTTTTTTAGATGTTGAGAAGGTCATAAATGATATTAAATTGAACGATATAAATAATAAAATTTCAAACGATCAGGAGAATGAAAAGAATGCTAATATTATTGAGAAAATAGACAAAATTCTTGAACCGAAAGAAGATGAAAATTTGAATGAAATTCGACATGAGCCTGTTCAACCTGAGGAACCAATTGAAGAACCTAAAAAAGTTGAAGTCAAAGAACCAGAGAAAATATCGGATGAAAAAAATATCGAAAAAGTTATTAAAAATATCACTATTGAGAGAAGTGAAATTGAAAGTGGTCATAAAGTTGAAAAATCGGAAGGAAAAATCAAATTGGATACAAATATTGATGTAGAAGCTATAAAGAAGGAAGATGCCGAAGAACTAGAACAGAAAAAGAAAGAAATTTTACAGGAAGCCAAGAAAAATGAGGCAATTTTAGTCAACTTACAAAAACAGAACGAGGTGATTAGAAACTTTCGATTTTTAGATATATTTTTTTTTAATATTTCTTTTTAGCTTCAACAAGAAATGGTGGAAGAACAAAAGAAAATATTGGGGGAACTTAAAGAGTTGAAGAAAATTGCGGAAACCCAACAAAAACCACAAAATGAACAAACCGCTGAAAAATCAAAGTTAAAAGATGACTCTGTACACGTAATTCCAGAATTTCCCGAGAAGATTAATGAAGTGGACAAAATAAATGATAAAGCGATCGTAAAAAAAGGAGCGGTTGTTAAGAATCGATCAGTAGAAACTGTGTTAAACAATCAGGAAATGATGCAAAATAATAATGAAATTGTAATTGCGAATGAAGCTGCCGAAATGATTGCATCAAATCAAAAAGAAGGTCAGAATAAAATAGAAATAGAGGAACCGATTATCGTAAATGAAAAACCCCAAATTTCAAATAAAAATGAAGCTATTGTAGAAGAACCTGTTGAGGAAAAACAACAGAATGTTATTAAAAATTATACTGAACAAAGTGCTAAAATACCGATTGAAGATACAGTATTAAGAATGTTGCAGAATCAAATGAAGGAAAATAAACAAGAGGACAACCAAACCAAAAATGAAAATAAAATAACTGATTTGGTAGAAAATCCGTTGCAAAACAATACTCGAAGTAAAGACAACGACGCAAATGCAAAGGAAAACCACAAATTTGTTGAACGTGAAAAAGAAAATGTTAACGCTATCAGAAGGGACATTTTATCAGCTGGTGAGATGTCTCGTGTTAAAAGGGATATTCAAGACGGCAATATAAATGCAGTGCAAAATGAATTGCACAACAGCGAGAAAATAGACGACCAAAAAGAACACTGCAGCAATTCCTCTTCATCGAACATGATCGTACGAAAAGATGATCACACTAGATATGAAGGGAAATTCGTGGCTCGTGAATTAAAAAGTGTTAGCTCTGACAGTGATAATAATAATCCATAATAAACAAAAACAAAATATTAGTGAAAGAAACATTGGCATTTTATTTTAGTTGATTATTTATAGTATAGAATATCACCCAAATACCGTAACTCAAAGTATTAAATAGCTAAATGTACATTTCAAGGGCTATACCCCCATCTTCAGTAGCACAAGTAAAACTAAATAAAATACCTCTGTCACGAATCGTATATCAATAATAATAGTATATCAATCACGATTCATGAGAGGGGTATTTTATTTAGTTTTATCTTGTGCTACTGAAGATGGTGGCATAACCCTTGAAATGGGTGTATACATATTCCTATAATTTTCAGGTAGTCGAGTTAATGGTGGTCAAATTCCTACAAAGGTACATACAAATTCCTATAAGGTTCGGTCTCCAAGAAAATAAGCTCCGTAATCCCTCGTTACTGATATTGAAAAGAAATATTTCCAATTGAAATCAAACATTGAAGAAGAAGACATATATAGGTTCCCATATATTTAACGATCGTGACAATTACCCAATTAACAATGACCTAGATGACCCAGTTGGTAAAAATATAGAAATTCAGAATGCAGAAGCCTGCATTTTATTGCATGATCACCCCGAGGAAACAAAGTTACATGTGCAAGAAATAAGTGCTTCGTACAAGATGGACAACAGGCGTTTGTAGGAATTTGACCATACACATTTTCGGTTTCTTCTACCTGACCCCATATTTATAGGAATTTACCATCCTCGCTTGAAATGTACATCTAGCTACTTAATGCTTGTTACGGTATTTGGGTGATATTCTTTACAATAATTTAACACCGTAGTGATCATTTTTTTAATTGTTTATTTATGCTGTAGATTTTGTAAATTGTAAGCTATATATGTAATACCATATTATCCCATCTGTGATGTTAACATTGTACCTCTAATTGATAATAAAGAATGTCGAGTATTAATTGTTGGATTTTTTTCTTCCAAACTTTTTGTAGTTATGGCCATATAGATGAAATCATGTCAATTAATTTTATAAGTACGATATTCCATTCAAAATATAACAAAATCGTCTTAAAAGTGGCTGTGAAATTGTTGTATAATATTTATTAATAACTCAAACTGAATTTTAAAATATTTAATGGAATTTGTTTTTTATCGAAATGAAGCTTTTAACTTAATTTTCTACAATTTCAATATCAAAATACAAACTTTAAAGCTTGCATTTCTATTTTAAGAACAACATAATTAATATCATTTAATTTAAGCGACAAATATTTAACTTTGTAATTAATCGACGAATAAATTTTCTCTTTTATAAAAATTATTATCTAATCAATATAATTTTGTTCGCGAAATATAATTGCAATTTTAAAAAAGAAGTTGTATATTTCTTATAATATTCTATTAACGTATTAAAACCGTTCTATTTCATTATTTCTGCGTACATAAAGTCTTTGAAATGATTGTTATGTTAAGACAATTGGTTAAACAATATGTCTTCGATTAGAAAAGGCCGAAATTATTTTAATTGGCTTGAAACCAAAACGGCGAGCGCTCGGGAGGACGTATATAATAAACGTTAGTGCAAATATAAATATAAACCGATATGATGTCATAGATGTGCATTCGGAATTCACAAATAAGTGATTCTCTAATACTCGTAGAATTAGGCAGAGTCTATTTCTACCTTAGGACTATTTAGCAACGATGTCAAATATATCTTCATCTACCTCAGATGACTTTGGACATTGGCTAACTAAATGCAAATGATTCGATAAAGACACGCATGGCTACTGTTGAAAACAAAATTAAAGCGGGAAATTCAAACGGTTCCATATTAATTAGACTATATTATTTGGATGAGTAAATAAATTTCGTTTACGATTTTACAAACGTATTTGGAATGGAAATGGAAACAATGGAAACATTTAATTATTTGGATATACAATTTTTCGCTCGGTAGAATGAAAATCGATTTCGGTCGTAAATTATTCTTAGGCCCAGGTTTCAAAACGCATCCAGCGAATTCTAATCGAATTTGTGTCCGTACAGAAATAGCTTGCGTAAATCTAGCTGCAACTCATATTGCAAATATATTTTCCAATGCTAATGAACTTCGTCATTCATTGATCTAGTTCCGAAATTTAAAAAAAATATATTGTGCGTGTATAAAAATAAGAAAACGTAACCGTATGTCCAAATGGGCAAATAAATAAATGCTATTTCTTTACCCGACAATAAAAAAATTAATTATTTTGTTATTTACATAAACGAAAATATAAAATTTATGTTAGTTAAGCCAAAATTAAACATATACTGAAAAATATATTACAAATAGAGATGCGACGTACTACTGATATCGAAATTTTTATTTATTAAAAAAACGTGAAGAAATATTATACAAAAACATATCACGATGTAACCTTATAAGCGGCGTTCAATAAACTAGAAATAAGAGGGTTTTTTTTTTTAATTTCCTTACAAATTCCTTCTAATTCCATTTTTTTTTTAAATACATATAAAAACGTTTCTTTACTACTCGGGTTCGGTGAGTATTTCGCTTGACTAAAAGATCTATTTCTGTGAAAATTGGACGACTTGTTTGTTGGCCGTGTTCGGAGAAGCGACGCAGGGTGTCGAAACGTTGGCCATAATGAATGCCTACCTCACAAACTAACCGTGGAAGCCGGATTACGGTGCAAAAGCTAGAAGTCGATACAATCGCACTTTTAATCCTATAAAAAAAATCGACGCGAAGTGATTGAAAATAATCGGAATCGATCACAGATGGTAATACAAATTTCGCGAAGTGTTCGAAAATGCGGTATTTCGAGCCAGTTACGTGGAATGTGAGTGCCAGTGCAGTTTCGGATCGAGTTTATCGTTTTATTACGGCCGGGTCTTGGAAATCATAATTGCATTTCGCTACAGCTTCGAAAAGTGTGTGATAAAAATAGTGCTGAGTTTTTGAAGTGGGTTCGAACGGTGCTTAGCGCTCTTTTTTTTTTTTAAGTATGGGTTCGATAAAGAAGTCGTTGGGTGGTAGCATTCATAGGATTAGAGAATTTGAATTGGAAAAGGTAAATTTCATGTATAATTCGAAATACATTTTTCAGTGGAACAACAAGCGGCAAAGTAATTTTCTTTTTCGTTCTTTAATTGTTTTTTAACATTCATTTGCTCCCCAAACTTTCATTGACAACATATACCTATCAAATTCACAGTATATATTCTTTTTAAGGGTGCATTTCAACTCAACTGTATGACAACATATCGTCAAAAATATATACATTCTTTTTAAAATTGCTTATAAAAAGTTCTTATTTATAGTTCAAATGTAGTCTTGAAAAAATCCTGTTCCAAAAATTAATTATATAATAATTTGAAAAACAATTTATCCACAACAAAAAAAAACATATCTTATTAGAATCTACCTAGATTTTCAAAAAATATATATTACAACAGACTTGCATTCTTGTTAAAAAGGTCAGTAAATTTCAGCAATTGCATATATTTCTCTTTCGATGATTTTTTTTTGTATTTTATTGACGATTTTTTACCAATTCATCGTTAAAATTACGTCAATTTGTTTATCAAGATAAAGAAGATTTAAAGGAAGATTAATAAAAATAAAAAAAGCGCAACGTTATTTAAACAAACAAGTTTATGGGTGAGGTGACAATAAATTAAAAAATGTAAATAAAGTGGAAATTTTTCAACAATAACTGCAACAGTAAATCGAACTACAAAAAATCTGTAAATATGCACAATATGACTAATCCGTGGAATTAAAATATATCATGAAAATTAAGAGATTTGTTTCTATATAGAAGAATTGTTTCTATATAATAAAATTAAGAAATGGATAACATGCTTTAAAAAAAATCAAATCAGTTATTTAAAAAAATGCAATATTTCGCTACTGCATCGTCAATAATACTTGATAAAACAAATAAATGATCTTATCAGTGCGGAAAATACGGATTAATTTCATTTTTAAGTTAATACTATCGATTTTTCCAAAAAATGTCGATTTTAAAATACACAAAATTGCTAAAAATTTGCACCGTTAAAACTGCGATATATTTAAGTCGGTGGCAGACTAGTTAGTTAAAGAGTCCGCAATCCTAAAGATTGGTTGGAAACAGCACGCCATGCCGATCTATCCTGAGCTAATCCCTTCATCTCCCTATAGCTATTCATCTCAACGTCTTCAACTATCTGAGTCACATACTCCAATCTAGGTCTACCTACCCCTCTCTTTCCCAACACTCTACCTTCTATGATCAATTGCATAATCCCCCCATGCCTAAGAATATGCCCTACTAATCTGTCTCTCCTACGTTGTAACACTCTCCAAATACTTCTCTTCTCCCCTACTAACTCTAGTACAGCTTCATTTGTTACTTTATCTTCCCAACCAATCCTCATCATCCTCCTATAACACCACATTTCGAATGCTTGTAATCTACGCTTCTCTTCCTTTCCTATAGTCCACGCCTCACACCCGTACAGTGCTACACTCCAAACATATACCTTCAGTAATCTTTTTCTAATACCCAAGTCAATATTTGATCTTAAAATCTGTTCTTTTTCTACGAATGCCTTCCTACCCTGTGCTATCCTACACTTTATATCTACCTTGCTTCGATTATCTTTTGTGATTCTACTGCCTAAATAACAAAAATCTGACACTTCTTCGATTCTATTATCTCCTATTGTGATCCTCATTTTTCTACTGCATTCCTTTTTGTCACACCTCATCACTTTAGTTTTACCTATATTTATTTTCATGTTAAAATCCCTAGTCAATACTGCCTGCATACCATTCAATACCCTTTCTAATTTCTTTTCGCTTTCTTCCAATATAGCTATATCGTCGGCGAATCTCAGCATATATATTTTCTCTCCCTGTACATTCTCACCTACACTATACTCTTCTTTTACTTTGTTTATTGCATCTTCTATATATAGATTAAATAATAACGGTGAGAGTGTACATCCCTGCCGAACTCCCTTCCCTATTTTTGCTACCTCTTCTTCCCCCTCAATTCTAACTAAGGCAGTTTGGTGTTTATATAAATTAAAAATTATTCTCCTATCTTTATAATCTATACCCGCTTCTTTTAAAATTCTAAACATTATGTCCCAATCTACATTATCAAATGCCTTTTCTAAATCTACAAAAGCTATGCAAGTTACCTTTCCTACCCTCTTTCTTTTTTCTACTACCGTTCTTAGTGCTAGAATCGCCTCTCTCGTCCCTCTGTTTTTCCTAAAACCAAACTGATCTTCTCCTAATCTGGCAGACTAACATAAGAAATTTGAATAAAAATATCAACAAAGCATTAATTTACATGTTACATTGTCCGACATCTTTTCGGACCTTGGGGTGGTTTAAATTAACTTCTACTCGGATTATTTCTATTTTGATTATTCATAAAAATTTGTATCCCCCCCCTTGAACTTGTGCATTGCACACATCGTACTTTTATGTATTGTGCAGTTGATTTTATTCATTCTGAATATCCTGGGAATATTATACTTGTAATAATAATTCTAATAAAAACATTTGGACGAGATCCAAAGAGTCGCGCCGCCGATTAAACATAAACAATCGTAAGATAATAATAGTGGAGAACATTCTCTGGATATTCGTTATTTTGTAAATTTCGCACAATTCGACAGCATCTTTAATTTTGTTAACTACATTTTTGTACAAAAATCTAAATCCCATCAAAAATGGTATTTTTTTGCATTATAAAAACTACTGCAGCTTGCCAGTTTTTTTTTTCATCTATTTTTAACCGAATAATAAGAAAGTTATCTTGGCAATGCGAGGCAATTGTATTATATCGTCAGCGATGGTACAATACCACCTATATTAAAAAAAAAAAAACCAAAAATGACAGATTATATCAAACCGATTCTTAGGTTTATTGCGCATGTTCAAAACATCTCCCAACGCATTAAAAGTTCAAAGCAGATAGGTGGTATCGTCACATCACTGACGATATCTAGTTTTTTTTTTGTACAGGATGTCAAATGGAATTTTTGGATAGCATATAATTTATTACCGACTTTTTTTATAACGTAATACGGCAAGTATCCATCACATCCATTAATTATCGATTTAAAAAAAAATTAAATTCACGGTTGTTACTTTTCTTCTCAAATTTTTCGATTTGTTTCGAGTGTTATTATCTTTGGATTTAGTCTATAATTAATGGCATCTAAAATTACACACCGTTGTTTATCCTCTTGGACAATAACAACAAAGAGATGTAATACTATTTATACAAGAAAGAGATTTGCAAGCCAAAATGGTCGTAAAGAAACAAGAGACCTGAGAACACGCTTATTTAAACTTTGCAATAAAATCAAATAATTCCATTATAAAATCTGTTCAGAAATCGTTGAAAATGTTCATGATTATTTATTGGAAATTTTCGCCAACAAAATGATGATCATTTAACAACTTACATCGTAGATAAAAAATATATATTTTTTTAATTTCAAGATTTTTCATTTTTTTTTAAATTATTTAAACAAAATTCAATAGAAAAAGCTCCATAAGTTCTGACTGTATCATTCAACAAATGTTTGTATATAATTCACCCAAATTCCTTCAGAAAAAAATACATTTTTCTATTTCAATTCAATCACTTCTCTACTTTAATTTACCTGTGCAGGTGAATCTTGCGGACGAGTTCGATATTCTTCAGATCGTCGGTGAGGGTTGGTTCGGCAAGATACTTCTGGTCGAACACAAAGCCACCGACACCGAGATGGTCCTCAAGGCACTGCCGAAGCCCTACACGTCGCTCAAAGATTTTTACCGGGAATTTCATTACGGTCTACATTTGGGCGCGCATAAGAATATTATCACCACGTACGATGTGTCATTCGAAACCGCGGGATTTTACGTGTTTTCGCAAGAATATGCACCGCTTGGTAAGAAAAATGAAGGGCACGAGATCACGGCTTTAACTTTCAGAATATTTTTTTTCGCGAAGTGCGTATATTACTCGAAGGCAACGTTAGCATTGAAATGATTGAAGTAATTGTCAAGATTGATAGACGCGTCAGGTGACAGATAAGTCAGGAGTGCTACAAATGTCAAAAGCGGCATAACAGCATTATACTTTAGTTCAATTATTTCACTAAACTGCTCACACAACTACGCATTTATAACGTTTTTATGCTTATTTTCGTTTAGGATGAAATGAGAACAAACAACATTCAACTAGAAAAACATTTCATTGATTAATACCACCGTAAATTAAAGCACAGGTTCAAAATTAATTTAGCGTTGAAATGATTGAAGTAATTGTCAAGAATGACAGGCGCATCAGGTGACCGATAAGTCAGGAGTAATACAAATGTCAAAACAACATTCTACTTTAGTTGAATTATTTCACTAAACTGCTCACACTACGCATTTATTATGTTTTTATGCTTATTTTCGTTTAGGATAATTTGAGAACAGAAAACATTCAACTAGAAACACATCTCATTGATTAATACCACCGTAAATTAAAGCACAGGTTCAAAATTAATTTAGCGTTGAAATGATTGAAGTAATTGTCAAGAATGATAGACGCGTCAGGTGACAGATAAGTCAAGAGTAATACAAATGTCAAAAGTGGCATAACAACATTATATTTTAGTTCAATTATTTCACTAAACTGCTCACACAACTACGCATTTATAACGTTTTTATGCTTATTTTCGTTTAGGATAAAATGAGAACAAACAACATTCAACTAGAAACACATTTCATTGATTAATACCACCGTAAATTAAAGCACAGGTTCAAAATTAATTTAGCGTTGTAATGATTGAAGTAACTGTCAACACTGACAGGCGCATCAGGTGACCGATAAGTCTGGAGTAATACAAATGTGAAAACAACATTCTACTTTAGTTGAATTATTTCACTAAACTGCTCACACTGCGCATTTATTATGTTTTTATGCTTATTTTCGTTTAGGATCAAATGAGAACATACAATATTCAACTAAAACACATTTCATTGATTAATACCACCGTAAATTAAAGCACGGGTTCAAAATTAATTTAGCGTTGAAATGGTTAAAGTAATTGTCAAGATTGACAGACGTTGTCAGGTGACAGATAAGTCAGGAGTGCTACAAATGTCAAAAGCGGCATAACAGCATTATACTTTAGTTCAATTATTTCACTAAACTGCTCACACAACTACGCATTTATAATGTTTTTATGCTTATTTTCGTTTAGGATAAAATGAGAACAAACAATATTCAACTAGAAACACATTTCATTGATTAATACCACCGTAAATTAAAGCACAGGTTCAAAATTAATTTAGCGTTGAAATGATTGAAGTAACTGTCAACACTGACAGGCGCATCAGGTGACCGATAAGTCTGGAGTAATACAAATGTGAAAACAACATTCTACTTTAGTTGAATTATTTCACTAAACTGCTCACACTGCGCATTTATTATGTTTTTATGCTTATTTTCGTTTAGGATCAAATGAGAACATACAACATTCAACTAAAACACATTTCATTGATTAATACCACCGTAAATTAAAGCACGGGTTCAAAATTAATTTAGCGTTGAAATGGTTAAAGTAATTGTCAAGATTGACAGACGTTGTCAGGTGACAGATAAGTCAGGAGTGCTACAAATGTCAAAAGCGGCATAACAGCATTATACTTTAGTTCAATTATTTCACTAAACTGCTCACACAACTACGCATTTATAATGTTTTTATGCTTATTTTCGTTTAGGATAAAATGAGAACAAACAACATTCAACTAGAAACACATTTCATTGATTAATACCACCGTAAATTAAAGCACGGATTCAAAATTAATTTAGCGTTGAAATGGTTAAAGTAATTGTCAAGATTGACAGACGTTGTCAGGTGACAGATAAGTCAGGAGTGCTACAAATGTCAAAAGCGGCATAACAGCATTATACTTTAGTTCAATTATTTCACTAAACTGCTCACACAACTACGCATTTATAATGTTTTTATGCTTATTTTCGTTTAGGATAAAATGAGAACAAACAACATTCAACTAGAAACACATTTCATTGATTAATACCACCGTAAATTAAAGCACAGGTTCAAAATTAATTTAGCGTTGTAATGATTGAAGTAACTGTCAACACTGACAGGCGCATCAGGTGACCGATAAGTCTGGAGTAATACAAATGTGAAAACAACATTCTACTTTAGTTGAATTATTTCACTAAACTGCTCACACTGCGCATTTATTATGTTTTTATGCTTATTTTCGTTTAGGATCAAATGAGAACATACAACATTCAACTAAAACACATTTCATTGATTAATACCACCGTAAATTAAAGCACGGGTTCAAAATTAATTTAGCGTTGAAATGATTGAAGTAATTGTCAAGATTGACAGACGTTGTCAGGTGACAGATAAGTCAGGAGTGCTACAAATGTCAAAAGCGGCATAACAGCATTATACTTTAGTTCAATTATTTCACTAAACTGCTCACACAACTACGCATTTATAATGTTTTTATGCTTATTTTCGTTTAGGATAAAATGAGAACAAACAACATTCAACTAGAAACACATTTCATTGATTAATACCACTTTAAATTAAAGCACGGGTTCAAAATTAATTCACTGGGGATAATTTAAAAAAAAGGCTTCTCGCGTAACATACGAACGTACCGTGCTGAGCAGACGAAGAACACTGATTTTATCAAAACGATGCTATCTGCAACACATTTGTCAGTGATAATCACTCCTATTTAGAAGGTGACATTGCGGATTACCTGACTCAATGAAACGAAGTAGAAAAATAAACAATCAATAGATAGATATATAATTGATTTGAAACTACTACATAAATATAAAAAAAAATTATCAATGAACTAATTCCATTTCGAACATGTATTATTTAATGATAAATTAAGTGAATAGATTTATTTCAATACTAGTTCAGGTTTTTTTTAAACGAATTTTGTCACAAGCACGATAATATGGATAAATTAATTTCATGATATATTTTAATTTTAAATAAAATATTCTAAATATTTTAAATAAAAAACATCATTTTTAACTTCCGCAAAAATAAACTGCACTGACCGAAGCGATTTCGCAAAATACATATTATTAATGTAGAAAATATTTCGAAGTCACAATTGAAATAAAAATAAAATATAGTGAAAATGATTGATATATTTAAATGTCACTTCCGCCTGTGCAAAGCGCAAGCTTTGTACATAATCGCCAATAGCATAAAATCCCTGAACAAGCAAACAAGAAAACCTTCTGGTCATTTTATAAAAGGATATTCATTTTTGCATGAAAATATATTCATTGTTGGTAATTTCTGCAGTTTATTTAAAATCCACGAATCCTCCAAACAATACATTTTCCTGATATATCAGGTGACCTAACATCCAACGTAAGCGACACGGGCATTGGTGAATTACACACCAAGCGCGTTGCCAAACAACTAGCGGCAGCACTGGAACACCTACACACACGTGACCTGGTGCATCGAGACGTCAAACTGGACAATGTGCTGGTATTCCGATCCGACTTTGCACGAATCAAACTGTGCGATTTCGGGGAGACACGGAGGGTCGGCAGTCAGGTACCGCGCAGAAACGAATGGCTACCGTACGCGCCACCGGAAGTGCTAATGGTCGAGACGGATCACAGTTACAAGTAAGAGAATATAAAAAAAAAAACATTTGCAAAATCGTATTGAACGGGGTGCTGCTGTAGGGTCGCTTAAACCGAGGTCTCGTAGTATAGTTATAGTTGATGTAACGACCGCTATGTCGCGCTCTAGTAGCGTACTTTGACATTTCGATAGAACAAAAGAACTAATCAAATTTAAATTTAAATTGGAATATCGGAAATAAAATAACTGAAGAAAATTCATTTTTAGAGCTCAAACGTCGCACGATGTTTGGCAATTCGGTATCGTAATATTTGTCTGTTTGACGGGTTGCCTACCTTGGCAGAAGGCAGTACCGGGGGACCCAAGGTACGGACGATATTTAGCCTGGCACACCAACAGCATGCTAAAAAGGCAGCCGAAATTGTTCAGATTGATCGCATCGAGGGCGCAGCGTTTGTTCAGGAAGTACCTCGAACCGCGGCCGGAAAAGCGACCAGCGGGATTGGCGGATATGTACAGATATTTGGCCGATAGGTACAAAAATTTACGATGCGAATAATTTTGATTAATAGCTAAATATGTACTTTTTTAATACCATTTTTCAAAAATACGAAACATGAAGAATAACTTAACTTATAGAATTTATATATATAGTGCAACAATGTGACAATATCTCCTATCTTAAAAAAAATCGTAAAATAAGATTTTTTTTATCAAACAGTTTCTTAGGTTTATTGCACATGTTCAGAAATTCTCTGGACTCGTTAAAATTTTAAAGCAGTAAGAGGTATTGTCACATCACTGACGATATGCCACTTAATATCCATACAAGAATGACTGGTTGCATATCGATACATTTAAAATATAAACGAATTTAAAATATAAGCGATTTCTTAGATGGCATTCGAAAGCTGGCATACAAAAGAGCAACGAAATCGACACGGAAGAGGAGGGCCTCTGTCCGAGCATGTATAGTTTCCATTCTAGCGCCGAAGAGAAGAACAAATTGCTGTATTCTCTAACACAGTACGGGTTGGAAACGACGGTCGATAGGGGTGCGAAAAAAGATCGCATCAAAGATTGGATTCAGAGTAGTGTTATCGAGGAGGTGGACGAAACGTTGGAGGAGGGCGAGGAACCGGAGGAGAATAGTGAGGAGGATGAGGCTGTGATGCGTGTGATGGATGCAGCGAATGGACCAATCGGTGAGAGGATGCGAGATAGAGGACCAATTAGCGCCACAAAGGTAAATGGCAAAAAAAAATCTTTCAAGATTTTTGATGATAAACTAACAAATGTTTTTCGTATAGAAAGTATAGGAATACAAATAAATAAACGTTATATTTAGGTTAACCGTCGCCATTCAACTGTAAGCCTGCGCAGTGTGCGGAACCTCCCACCGATTGACCCACGAATTCCTTTCGAGCAGCAGAAAGATAAAATCAAAATGCAACTTCCAACAACGACCAATAATAACCCATCCATGTTACAGCAAAAGAATACCAGCAAAGCAGAAAATGGCGCAGTTATTCGCGAGAAACAACAAGACGAACCAGCAGAAGTTAATTTCGCTTCATACGGTATCCATGTACCATTCCAACATATACAGATACCAAAAACTCAACAAAATGAGACTAACAATAACATCGTCAACACATATAAAGTAAATGTCCAAATGCCGCAATCGCAATATATGATACCAATCAATAAATCGAACGCTCCGAACAATCCACCACAAAGTCAATCGAATCAGCTACCAAAGAACGGGCATCAAAATGGATTGGCGCAAGCGCAAAATTACGCGAATGCGCAACAAAGTGTTAACATTCAATCGACGGGATATCCTAAAGTTCCACCGCGGTCACCAATGGCGAAACGGAACATGCGCGATGAGAAACAATACGGCACCGTTTATGCGCGCCCGCAAATGGTGCCCACGACCAGCAAAAGTTCGTCCAGTAACAGTAATTCAACGGAACGATCGTCAGGTAGAAGAACGTGATGCTATAGGGAAACATTTGATTCGTAATATTATAAGAAAAATTGCGGTTTTAATGTCGGTAATTCAGTTTACTTATTGAACTGGTCCATTTTTTTTTGTTGGCCCAATTATCTTTAAAAAATCAGACCATTTTGATATAGTTTACCGATCACGGCATATTTGGATAACCGATTTCTCGCATAGGAATTTTTAATTTTCAATAAATGTTGACCAATATTATATATAAAATGGTCGTTTAAAAATTAATAAACGTCGATTTAATTATTTACTATTATATAACATGTGTTTCGTTGTGTAAAATTTTATTTTTCAAACACGAACTGCGTGAAAAGTAAATGATATATTACTTTCATGATATTCCTTTAATGCGTGATTTACAGTACTGAATTTTAATTATTGTATTTTCATTTTGTAATTTAATCGTTGTCGAAATAAAAATCATTTTGATAAAATAATGCATAGACAAGTTCGTTGTTTCTACTATTGATTTTATCGACACAAATAAATATTTTCAATTCGATGAAAAAGAAAATGAAGAGTTTTTTATACAACTAGTGGCAAAATTTCAGTGTAGTACTTTTACAGTTAAGTATTATTAGATAAATTATTTAAAAAAACTTGTTTTATTTTGCAAAACAAGTTTTTATATTATACATTTTATACAAAACATTTAAAAAATGTCCAGCAGTTGGGACATCGTATATTCAAACACTTTAGAGCCATTTTATGCAACAGAAAAAAAATGCGAAATTTAAATTTTAAAAATCTTCCCATAAATTTTGCGCGTAAAAATATGAAACAAAAATGCTCCATTTTTATTACAAATTACGTAAAAAATATTCTCTTACGCTTGCGAGTTCATTTAATTTCACTTCAATTTTTTTTTGTCAAAACTTTCTTAGCTATAATAGGTGGTTAAAACATATAGTGACCTATTCCCTGTTTAACACAATTTTTTTTCTATACCTGAAAACAAGCAGAGCAAATATACCTAGAAGATGTAGACAAAATATCTGTATTTCTACGATATTGTCGTAGAATGATTTATTAATTTATAACGCAATTATTTAAGAGTGCTCACAAAAAGTCGTGATCTAAAAAAATACTAACTTCCAGCCTAGTCCACATTTTAGTTTCGTTTCTAGCAGTAATCTAGTCATGTTGAATATTTTTATGCAGAAATTGTTTGGTATAATTTCAGATACATACATCTGTATTATAAATCTTATTTTTACTCGCAAAATTGATGAAAATTTCAAAGTAATTCTCGCTAGAATTATATTGTATAAACAGCTCTTGCTTTTGATTGATGCGCAGAACTATGCGCGTTACTAACAATCTCGTCACTTACCTACCCGAAAACATTCTTGCATCGTATTAACGTAAATTTAAATGTTAACACATTTAATATCTTCTTATTTCCGAAAGAAGTACGATAAAAAATATGCGTATATTTTTTTAATACTAAACGTTCGGGAAATTGGTATATTCAAAATCCATAAAATGCGAAAAATATCCACCTCGGCATGTGAAATTTATAATTATAATAATTAACCTCGACAAATTCCATTGCCAACAAATGCCATATTTTTTCTCGAAAATCATACCAATAGTTATTTAACTCCCGCATTATTATGCGGGACAATTGTAAAGACTTTAAGATAGACTTCAACTCTCTAAAATCTCAATTACGAACGATCTAACCTTATTACAATCTGTCCTCTTAATCGCCTCCTCTTGGCGCGTCCGCCAACCTCTAAAATACGCGATCCTGATATCCGCTATCTTGCGAAGCGCTGGTGGATGGTCGCGGTGGCTGCGTCGTGCCCGGCAGCGAGTGGCGCACGCGCATATTGTTACTCCTGCGCGCCGGTGTTAGGTATTCGAACATACTCTGCGTGTGCGTGCTGAGCATCTGTCCTAAATCGCTGGGCATCGGGTCCGACCAGAAGAAGTCGTGATTGAGTGCCGTGTCGGCGTCGATGCGTTTGCTCGGGTCCAAGACGAGGAGTTTGTCGATCAAATCGCACGCGTATGGGTTTTGCATGTAGTGTTTCATGCGATCTTTGACCTGATATTAAGTGTGCAATTGTAAACTTCAAACTACATAATATGGTCGCTTGAAATATTCCATAATCACTTTACAGCGAAATAGTAAATATAAAAGTATAGGGGAATTTTATTCTGAACCTGGAACACTTTATTTCGATTTATTTCACTTATTCAAGAAAATAGACGAAACGTGGACCTACAATTACGGCAAACAATAGGACTACCTGTGACTTTGATAATAGAAAATGTCCACGACAAAACTTATATAAAGTCATTATAATCAACTATTACGATTGAAAACAACCTTTTTAATAATCCTAATTGGCTTACCTTCCTTTTCTGTTTGTCTATTAGTTCCATCGTTCGGTATAATTCCAAATTTTCTACACCAGGCCAAACTGCCGGCGTTATCGAACCACATAATTGCGAAATTAACGTCAACTGAAAAAAATTGTGTTGGTTCAAGTTTCATTCAAACATTCGACAAACATTTGTGTGAACCTTTAAGAATCGTGTTTTCTATTTTATGTTATACCTGAATTTGTTCACTACTGCCCTGCATAATAGGCGACCTCGTCCACATTTCGGCCATTATACAGCCAGCCCCCCACATATCAACTGGCGGCCCATAATTTCGTTCGCCCAGCAACAATTCCGGCGGCCGATACCACAATGTTACTACGCGATTCGTAAACCTAAAAATTAAAACTAACAATAAAACAAATGATTTTTATTCTAACAATCAATCCATTTTTTAAATTATCACTACGGTGTTAAATTGTAATATAGAATATCACCCAAATACCGTAACAAGCATTAAGTAGCTAGATGTACATTTCAAGCGCTATGCGCCCATCTTTAGTAGCACAAGTTAAAACTAAATAAAATACCTGTCACGAATCGTATATCAATAATAATAGTATATCAATCACGTTTCGTGACAGGTATTTTATTTAGTTTTATCTTGTGCTACTGAAGATGATGGCATAGCCCTTGAAATGGGTGTATACATATTCTTATAATTTTCAGGTAGTCGAGTTAATGATGGACAAATTCCTACAAAGGTACATGTAAATTCTTATAAGGTTCGGTCTCCAAGAAAATAAGCTCCTTAATCCCTCGTTACTGATATTCAAAAGAAATATTTCCAATTGAAATCAAACATTGAGGATGTAGACATAGATATAGGTTCCCATATATTTAACGATCGTGACAATTACCCAATTAACAATGACCCAGTTGGTGAAAGTACAGAAATTCAGAATGCAGAAGCCTGCAGTTTATTGCATGATCACAACGAAGAAACAAAGTTACATGTGCAAGATGGATAAGAGGCGTTTGTAGGAATTTGACCATACACATTTTCGGTTTCTTCTACCTGACACCATATTTATAGGAATTTACCATCCTCGCTTGAAATGTACATCTAGCTACTTAATGCTTGTTACGGTATTTTGGTGATATTCTATATTATAATCAATTCATTATAAATAATAATTTAAAGTTGTGACAATGGTATAACTACAACGTTGCGTAAACTCACCTATTTGGATGTCCATTTTTACTTAAACTAAAAGCCCTGGCCAAACCAAAATCAGCCAATTTCAGTACGCCATTCTTGGTTATCAGTACATTTGCCGCTTTCATATCTCTGTGTAATATTTTATTGCTGTGAATGTAGTATAGGCCATTCAATAGTTGTTGAACTACTTTCTTGATTTCTCCTAAACTGAATTTAACCTTCATGTTGGACAAAAGGCCCGCTAAGTCGTGCTCGCAAAAATCGAACACTAAATAGAACGTGGAACGGTACTTATTCGCGGGGCTAACTTGAGAACGGCAGATTTCTATTAAGTTTACAACGTTTTCGTGTTTAAGAAGTTGCAGTATGCGGATTTCGCGTAAGGCTGTGATAGGGAACTGAAACAACTTATATTATAAAACTTGTACATTTTCAAGTGTACCACAAGTACGTACTCCCTCTTTTTCATTATCCATGAGTACTTTCTTCATAGCGACAAACTTTTTTGGATTCGTCTTGTCTTTCGCTTTGAATACTTCACTATTTTCGGAAATAAAATCGATCATGCCCCCGGACAATATTTACATTCAAGATTACTATACGAACCCAAATGTGCCCTGTCCGATTTTGGCTACACGTTCATATTTCAGAGATAACTCGCAGTAAGGAAAATGGAATGTTTCCATATACTTTTCCTTCTCTCGAGTATTCATTGGCGTGTAGACGGGCTGATGTTCTCTTTCGCGTTGCCCCTGGGGCTGCTGCAGCTGTTGCGGATTCTGTTGCATTATTTACAATGGGTAATCCCACACAATTGTGAATAAATATTAGTTATACACTCGATTAATTAATACTTCACAATTTTCACAAAACTAACACATGACATAACCTCTCATACATAGTTCGTTTATGCTACAATGGGTGACCAAAAATTGTTGATTTTATTAAAACAATAGTGAATTTAATATGATCTCAAAACCTATTCGACTATTTTGAACCACAAGCACTGTATTTTTAATACTTAAAATATTATCATTAAACTCATTATATACGTCATTTACATTTTTACGACCGATTTTACTGTATCGTGATGAATTTGACACTTTAGACAAATAATGGTCAACCAAAATAATTTTAGTTATAAAATTGATTATAATAATATTGTATTTGATAACATTATAATACGTTAAATTAGCGTAAAAATATCTTAGTAGATTTATGCACATACCACCACAGAACTAATACAAGTTTGTCAATTGTCATTGTCAATGTCAAAATATCATTTGTCAATGATATTACGGCATAATGCCAAAATAGATTAGATGTACACCGCAAAAGTAGATACAATGCACAGCACAAATGTAGGTACAATTTCAAATGGTTTCTTATTTTAATAGGCAGGGAGCAAATTACAAAAATTCATCTTTGCTATGTATGTTACGAATACGATAAAAATGTATGGTCCAAGTTAATATATATTTTTGTACTACAATTATGTTTTTCTCCTTGCTTAGATACAAGTTAAATATATTTCACTTGCAAAATTGCTTAGTCTGATACTTCACTTTTAGTGCAACAGAAATTTAAAAATTATATTTAAAAATACTATAACAATGATGAAATTGTGTAATATCACTTTAGAAAGCAATTCCAACTAACATTAGTACAGATTTGTTAATAAATAGCCTTTTTAAGAATACAATTGTTAGTAGATTAATTTGATTTAATATTAAATGTACAAATAATGTAGATATAAAGTAAATTTAATCAATAAATAATTCGCTCTGTCCAATTATATTATTTTAATGCTAAATACGTGGAAGAGAATATATATCACTGGAGATTGGATTATATAGCTATTTGTCAAATGCCTTAGGTACAAAAATACTTACAACTAAATAATCATAATATGAAATATTATATTTTAACAATATACAACTACGATGAAAGACTACCAATTAAAAATACATTGTTTATAAAACAATTTAAAATATATGCAATGTCATGGCAATGAGAAATTTAAAAAATCAGGATCACATAAAAAGTGCATAAAACTTTTAGGTAAAAAAGCAATTTTTAATTCTATCAGTTTGTGAAATAATTCAGTCTGCTTTAAGAATCGTCAATAAAGGGTTTTTACCGGTTCGACCGCTACTGGGTGTTGGAGTTGTCGCATCTAAAAAAATATTGAAATTGTCAAACGATAAAATATCTTTAATTAATCAGATCTCACTCATTAATGGTTGAATTTTATTAGGATTCAAACATTCCAACCATTCCGTCATACTGATTTGTCTATCTTTATTGACGTCACAGTATCTCGGTAACTTTTTACCGCACTTCCGTAACGTTTGCAAGGTTTCAACGGTTTCTTTAAACGCCTTCCACTCGCTACGTTCCAACATTTTGTTCTTATTCCTATCGAAATGCACAAAACTCCACGTTGCTATTTGATCGTCTTTTGGATCATTCCAAATTCTAGACCTAAAATATACCCATGAACAATATCCATTTAAATGACTGTAACAAACAAATTCTTACACTCCTTCGTCCCTCATCATCGTTTTATAGAAAAAATCCATTAACTCTTTGTGGAAAATTTGTTTTTTCTCTTCCGGGCAACCCTTCATTGGTCGGACAGCTGTCGACACTACCGAATCACAATTTGGCTTCAAGTCCTTCATGGAAGTACCGGGAATATTTTTTCCCGTATCCTCATTAACGCACCAACAATATCCTGTCGAATTATAACATTGAACCTGCACAAAAAATTACAAGTCCTTCTTATGATTCAATTTTCTTAAAGCGCCAAATAAATATTCAATCGCGATGGCAATAATTAATGTCAATTAAACGTAAACGAATGTACCTTCTTGTATCGGCCGTCAGAGGTGCAGACAGGAACATAAAGTGGATATCCGTTCGAGTTCTTGCTGTCAATTAAGGCTTGAGCTCTGTCTGTCAGACAATCGGACGCATCTTCGTCGGGCATATCGGGTGTTTCTTCTTCATATTGATGATGGGAAATACCAGTTTGAAGAACTGACAAAGGAATTATGACATTTCAAATGAGGTTTTATCAGTAAACACATTCGTTAGTCTGCGCAGTTCACATATCAACGCCTGCGCACAATAAACATTTGTGAGGGAATCTCAGATGACAGTTTTATGCAGATGTAAGTGTATACTCTTCTCGCTCCAATTAATAAATTTAATCTATTACATCGCATAACCTGTTTTATTATGATTTTAGCCGCGTTTTGACGTTAGATATCAATCTACTCTTGATTTAAACACATATCGTCAGTGATATGACAATACCTCCTAGCTGCTTTGAATTTTTAATGAGTCAGGAGATGTTCTGAACATGCGATTGCGCATTCTTAGGTTTATTGAAACCTAAGAATCTGTTTGACATAATCTGTCATTTTTCGAATTTTTGTAAGATAGAAGGTATTGTCACATCTCTGACGATACTTTCTTTAATTATACATGAGTATTGATCTATTTTCAATCGTATATGAGATACTTTGAATTCCATTCAGTGGATATGTAGAAAACTGTAATGAAGGAATGTAAGAATATTTTTTTAATTCAGTGCATTTTGCAAGATAATTGTAGTAAATATTCACCAAGAATATAGCTATTAATGGGAAGAAAAATGTTAAGAGCATAAATATCTATCATCTGTGAACTGAAATTCATAGATTACACGCATTACCATTGTCAATGTCATCGTCAATGAGTACACTGCCGGTACCGCCCGGTCCAGCGTTGCCAATATGTGCGGTAGCTGGGCCAATATTACCGTAGTCGTCATTATCGCCGCCATCCCCCCCACCGCCAGTGTTGCCAGCGCCCACATTTGCCGATTCGTCCGAATCGCCTGCGTTCAGGGACAAGAACACACGCAAAAAGACTATTTAAGTTCAAAACCAAGCATCCCAAATACACAACGTAACTAACTAATTAAAAGATTTACGCAAACAAAATTATACCTTCAATATTAACTAAATAAACAGCAGACGGATGAAATTAAAGCAAATCATATCTGTTGAGTTACAAAGATTTGTCACATTTATAATAAAGATAGAGTGAGAGAGAGTAATATTAAATTTATCGCGAGCGTTAAGAGTTAGTGGGTGGATTATTTTACTATACGTAAACTACGACAAGCAGGATGTAACGAGAAATGTCTGCAAGATGCAACTGCGAAGAATTTATATTAGCGGAATTGAGAATTGACGCTACTGAAGAAGGGAATATTGAAGACAATGGTGTTAAGTGGCATGTGGGCTGATTAAATCTTGAAAGTTGTGTCTAGTGCGGATATATAATTTAATCAAATTAAATTCGTACAACAGATACTTTAAGAGAGTTAAATTGTGTTAAGTTTTTCGATGGAAAATTAAGAAATAATAAAAAATATATAAATATATATAGTAAACAATGTCTACGTAAAATGTCCTAAAAGACAAAAGCAAATTGTTACAGAATAGATAATATATCCAACCCTGGTTTAATAGTTCTCATATTAATTATTAATTAGTAAACCCGTTGCCAAAATATGGTATATGGTATATGGTAAATCAGACACAAATGTATAGATTAAAAATTTAAAGAAAATACAATTATTGATTATTTAAACATAACTTTCTATTTAATAATATTTTATTTCATATTTGTAGTCTTCATGTTATACACAAGATGATTCGGAATTTAGGGAAATTTCAGATATTGATAAAAGCAAGTCTAAGCAGAAATTCTATTCTATTTGGTAAAAACTCATATCGTGCACGCAATTTATTAAGAATTACTTGACAAGAACTAACAATCAAATAATAAACAAACGAAATTTATAAATGTGTCGTAAAAATATCTATTTGTTTGACTCAATTGTTTATAATAAGTCTTTGATTAAGTTACGCTAGCTAGATGATGCTATTGTATTTTTATTTTGTATTTTATAAATCCTACATATTTTGCTATAAAATATTTAAAAAAATCTAAATATAAGAATTTTATACAAGTAAATATAAATTATACGTATAATAAGAAAACAAAGAAAACAAAAAAATGCCTACCAAATATATTTAAATTTTGAACAAAATGTGCAATTATAGACCCTAATCGCTTTAATTTAACACCAAAATCATTAAACGCCCGAAAATGGGGGAAATGCTGCGAACCCCTGCTTTTCGTATGATAAGACGCTGGCCTTAAGAGTTCATATTACGTATTATATTGAAATATAAAAATTTACCTTTCATGAAAACATCTATTTTCTTTATTTTAAACAATATTATCAACAGAAATATAGCTTAAAATATCAGAAGTTAATCTTGTTATATCATTTAGTTAATTTTCTCAACACTATTCTCCTCATCGTACTTACCGTCAATCCCATCTCTGCTCAGGCACTCCGCCCACTCCATGGACGAGATGCGCGAATCGCCATTTATATCGCACGCGCGGCTGAAGCTTTTCGCGCAACGTTTCGGTTTGACGTTTCGCCTGACCAGCTTCCACAGTGGATCGTACTCGCTCTTGTCCAGCTGCTGGTCACGGTTCTGGTCCAAGATACCAAACTTCCACTCGAGAACGGTGCGATCTAAGTCTGGAGTGGGTACTACATAATATACGGTTCAGTTAGAGAAAAGTACACTTAATATGTATGCTAATAATGAACTAATTGTGCATATAACTGCATATACAAATAGTTAATGGTCGTTTAAATATTAAAAATAAATGTAGTATTTAGTAATTTTGTTTAAAGTTAATATGTGGAATGTAATATTTTGGTTATAAGTAGCAAAATGAATGAAGAAGTTCGGTGAATGAATGAATACCATGCGGAGAAGATCCGAATTTATCTCTGGTCCATTCAGTTTGAAAGATTTTCATTAAATTTCCATTGAAAAGTGCTTTGTCCGCTTTTCGGCAGGCCTTTCCTTTATTCCGATTTCCGGAATTTCTACAAATAAACAATTATACATATTTTTATTCCAAATTGACATACTTTTTCTTCAAAATATTATTATTTTGAACCATGGGTAATAATTTAACATTTTAAAAACTTCAAATACTAAAAACAATAAACCCAGATTTTGTCGAAAATTTTTATGTTTTGATAAATAAACACTCTCCAACTATGATGAATAGTTAATAAAATAGTGTGGCCAAAATTATGCGATAGTGAAAAATAAGCTGCGGCAGAATATAATTAATTAGCGATAATACAAAGTCCAATAATATTATTTTAAATACTTAAAATCACGATTAGTATTATAATATCGTTAAATATATGTATTTATATTTATTATTAAACAAAATAGACAGAAAAATATTGATCAAAGTGACAGTTATTGACAATTATTCTCACATTATTCATTAAAACTATAGAAATGAAACACTGATTTTTGCAAAATTAAAAAAAATTACTTAAAATTTTCAAATAATCCCTTCAACTTAGATCTCATTAATCTAACATATCTCAATTACCTCCTTTTCGTAGACTTCCGCTTCCGCCTCTGACACTTCAATTTCCTCCCTTCCACATATTTCACCACGGTATACGGAAGAGGCGCACCGTTGCTGCTGTTCGCGCACCAGCAGTACCCTAATTGCGGAGCACATTGCGCAAGCGCATACTTCCCGTCCTGTCTACACGCAGGCTTATACCCGACCGATCCAGTACCACCAATATTGCCAGAGTTGCCTTTCAGTTGGAACGATGTACATTTGGCTGGACGCTTGCATATGTTCCGATGGGATAGTGTTACGTTGGGACTTAGACAACGGACGTGGTCCAAAATACAGCGGTTTGGGTAGGTGATACCCTCCGAGCTGCAGACAGGCCGTGCCGTGTCCAGGTCCAGCCGGGAACAGGATTTGGGTTTGCAAGAAGAGATCTGGAAAAATAATAATTAAACATTTTGTAAATTGTATACAATTCGTTGAATTTAAGACACACAAGTACAAGTAAAAAAAATTATAATTTGGCAACAAATCACATGATGGAAAAACCATTTACGAGTAAAATATGTTACACTTGCCAATTCAAAAAATTTTGCTTTGATTCTAAAGATCTTACAAATTGCCATGTAATTTCACATGTATTTAATTTTAAGTTAAATTTCTAATTAATTTTATTTTAAGTTAAAAAATGACACGTGTAATTCAAGCATTAATTTAACGATTAATAAAAATAAAATATTGTTGCTGACAAAAAACCAAATGGCAAATAGACTGGCCGTATATTAGTATATTGAAAAGCAGGGTATCAGAAAGAGACCTTTATCTCGTGGGTTTCGATTTAATAGCCATATTTTACGCTGGCGCGTTAAAATATTTCAAAAATTCCCAGGCACCTAAAAGATTATAAAGTATGTATAGAGCAAGAGCAGCGGCCCAAAGAGAACAAACAAGAATTTGGCGTGACAGCGGAGGGCCTTTGATTTGTAGCCAACAGATACAAACCGAAAACAAAAGACCCACAGCAAAAATGTTTTGTTGCGATATTTGGTAGACGTGGAGGATGCGAAGATGGGATTTTTTTTTGCTCATGCGGATCGCAAAGAATACAGTATCGCTATTATAATGTAAATTATACATTTGAAACAATATAAAACTTTATACTGTATATTCTTTTGTTGTTCGAAAAGAATTGCGCGATAATGAATGCTCTCTTTTCGTATCGTCGGGGATATCCAAACGTTGTAGGCGTCGAAGTAATGATATAACAACCGAGCGCATGACGAAAATTCGTCATAAACTTAATATATCTCGCAAAACTTGGCAAAAATCTAAAATTCCCATTCCAAATGTCACGTATAATGTAAAATCCGCATCTTATCTATTCTCTTCTATACGGATTATGAAATTTAAAATACACAATATAATCTTCGTAGGCATTGGAAGAAAAGACCATATAACATCCACACGATTTAACAATAAGATTACGACTTTTCTATTGCCATGCCGGCGAGGAGTCTCCGACTCGAAGCACAACAAGAAGTTGTCTCAGCTCCGCCAGACATTCAGGCAACAACATTAAAAAGCGTAAAGCAATAGCCGGTATCTATGCTACCAACAAAACCAGAAATTGAATAGAAACGCTTATACGCGCAGATCTTTTCCAATAGCCAATAGATTGTTTTTTAAATGGAACATAAATTTTAATATTCTAAATATGCTTTAAACAAAAGAAGGCACACAGTGAAAATGGAATTTTTTGATGTTTGTACCAAGTTGAGTGGTCCTTCGGACTCTATCGGTATATTTCAAGTTCCCAGAGGCCGGAGAACGACGACTCCCATGCCCATGGATAGATAGTACGGTATGGTATACCGTAAACTATAGGTATGGTAGGAATACATAGCTTGACCAGGTGTTCAACTCCGGCTCGGAAGATGTTAAGGTCCCCCGAACGCATTCAATGTGCATTCCGAGTGTGATATAGGTAGTACTAGTACATTGGTACAGCATGAACAATTATAAGTTGTTCACTCAATTTTCTGCAGAATAATAAGCATTCATTTTCGTCAGATATAATATATTGAATTGAATTAGAAAGTCAATGGGATATATGTTAAATCGTATACTACCTTGTGGAACCCTGCAAAATAAATTGACAAAAGTTCTTTACGCATCAATAACTGGCGTTAAAATATGATAACATTTCCAAATACTTTGGATATTTTTGAATCTGAAGATCTGTTGTTAAGCATAAACCTTTCTATTGTGCACAAACAACGTTTGGTTCTAGTTAAAAGTATTATTTGAGAGAAGACGAGTTTTTGAGACGTCTGTATATGTCCAAGTGGGTGTACGCAACCCGCTAAGCGGTTGGGAACAGGTGTGCAGGTCGCATTATTGTATGTCGTTTCACACCTGTAATATAAACTACATATAGTATAAGACCAGAAAGGCGTTCACTTGATTTTAGATATTGAGCAGAGAGAAATACGTTACGGTTGCTTTGCTGCTGCACCAAGCACAGGCCAATATTTCAACCGCTATACCGGTCAGATGTAAAAAAAAATCACTGCGTGAATTTGTCGAATTTTCGTTATTAACAATTTAATGCACAACTGTACAACGTTTCAATTGACTGATATCAAGAATTTCCTTTTTAACCTAGAAATGGCTGATGCGTCATCTAAATCAATTCGACATGTGTCATGATGAAAATAAACAACAAAATGTCATTTCTTTCACAAATCATACTAATTAACTTATCTAATATTATTTTAATAAGAATTATTCAAAGATGACAAAATATATTTGGGTACTTTATGTATATTTCAATTAATGTTTTATTTCAATTAATTGATTTAAACTGATATCAAGAAATGTCTTTTTAACCTACGAAAGGATGATGTGTCATCTAAATCAGTTCGACATGTGTCATGATGAAAATAAACAACAAAATGTCATTTCTTTCACAAATCTTACTAATTAACTTATCTAATATTATTTTAATAAGAATTATTCAAAGATGACAAAATATATTTGGGTACTTTATGTATATTTCAATTAATGTTTTATTTCAATTAATTGATTTAAACTGATATCAAGAAATGTCTTTTTAACCTACGAAAGGATGATGTGTCATCTAAATCAGTTCGACATGTGTCATGATGAAAATAAACAACAAAATGTCATTTCTTTCACAAATCTTACTAATTAACTTATCTAATATTATTTTAATAAGAATTATTCAAAGATGACAAAATATATTTGGGTACTTTATGTATATTTCAATTAATGTTTTATTTCAATTAATTGATTTAAACTGATATCAAGAAATGTGTTTTTAACCTACAAAAACGCTGGCATGTCATCTAAATCAATTTGACGTCTGTCATGATAAAAATGAACAACAAAATGTAATTTCTTTCACAAATCTGCGCTAAATTTATTTAATATTATTTTAATAAGAATTGTTCAAAGAAGAGGAAAAATATTTGGACGTTTAAATTTGAATCATAACCATTTGAAAAATCGGCAAAATTATATTTCTTTCAAGTGCAAATTCCCTAAAACCTGCTAAATATCAAGTTAACGCATGCACTAACATTATGTTGACAGAAAATCTAATATTTACAAAACACTTAAAACGCGCGCATAACATCTGTTTGAAATTATCGCTATTTTGTCGGTAGTTACTCGGTCAATATCGTGATTTTTATTCATTATATACAATAGAATCTACTATATCAGTATAAAATTACGAATACTAATACAAAGAGTAAAAAGAAACACAAGAAAATGTAAGAAAAATCGCACGGGCGAAATTATTAAAACGTGCAAGTTTCTGCAATTCTCAATTTTGATATAAAATAGTCACAACCTACACGAAAAATCCCTTTTTCGACATACGTGTCAAAATAACTTCAATTTTTGCCAGATTTCTAGTATGAAATTAAACTCGCGTAATTTACAAGTATGTACTTGTAAATTATGAATATTTTTCCATAAAATAAAATTAATAAAAAGTAAATAAAATTATAATTATTAAAAATAGGAAACGTATGATTAATAAAATGTTACAAAAAAAGTAATAATAATTGGTTAAACCAAATTTTAAAAAATATATAAAATTAAATTTATTAAGGCGATTTATACTACTGATAGTATTTTAATTTAGCGGTTCTTTTGTATAGAAGTAAAAATTAAAGTTTCTAAGAAAAATAATTGTAGAAACATACAAATTCCTATACGATTTTCATACAAAAATCACTTATAAAAAATGCCAAAAAAAAAACAATGACAACGCTGCCGCAGATTCTCAAAGCGGATTATTAACAAAAAAAAACACAATATGTTGCACTCGGATTTCCATACATACATTTTTCTACATTGTGGAACTACCTGGTATATCGTACCATGTGCGGACAATAGCCGAGGTGGTACCCAGACAGAAACAGACCTCGCCAGACTCTTCGGCGCCCGATACTGTCGGTACTGCAAATACGCCTGCTCGATGCATATGCACCATTACCACACATGTTACCTCAAAAGCGCGTAATAGCAAAAAATACACGAAGAAATCATTAAAGCCATTAGCAAATTTCCTACGTTACATTTACCCACGTACAATTTGTGTAAAAAGTACAATTATTTTGACTATTGATTTATCAAAATTCCGCCGACACTATCTTTTTTATTTTTTATTCGTGGTTTATAGAAAATCATTAGCAGGCGGATAATAAATAAATGGTTTAGAAACTGATTGCTTATTGTACGTATAGTTTATAACTATATCAATTGACTCCGCATTTACGTTATCGCCTCGGATAAAAAAAAAAAAAACCTCATCGCAGACTAATAATTAATTAATTAATTAATTTGCGAAAGCGTAACGTCAACAACGTTACGAATTGGCGCCTGTCGTTAATCATCCCATCGCGAATTCGCGTTAATATTTTTTTTTTGGTTTTGTTTAATTATTTAGACCTCGATAGAAGTTCTCATAGAAAAACCTTCGGCACTCGATACATTTAAAACGCGAAATTCCTATGTATGCTGCGTTAAATTATAATTTACTCACCAAGCATAAATAATTATAGATGATACGATAAATTTTCAATTTATTTGAAATCGTTAGAAGCAACAAAAAAGTGTATTTTTTTTTTAATTGAACGATTTGACAATATTAACAATTAATAGTATAGAATATCACCCAAATATCGTAACTTAAAGCATTAATAGTATATGTCAATTACGATTCGTGACATTTTATTTAGTTTTATCTTGTGCTACTGACGATGGCGGCATAGCCTTCGAAATGCGCATCTAGCTACTTACTGGTTAAGTATTTGGGCGTCTATTATTTAGCACCGTTTTTAAAAAGGCAATCAACGCGTAAATGAATACACGAATGCCGTTTTGAATAAACTTACCGAATCGGGAGCAGCTACGGACGGAGTGGCGGCAAAATGAAAAACGATCACCAGTTGCAGCAAAAGGACACAATTGTAACAGTATAGGCAATGTATCGCAAATGTGGTCATCTTGGAACTGATCGCACTGATGAGATATTGTTTCTTACAGCGAAGCGCTTCTTCAGTCGCCGTTACTGTCATGTCCTTAAACACAATGTCAGCGATGTCTTTCTCTTCTACATATAATACAGTCGACCGTTCATAAATTCCGATTCAGTTAATTATAATTACCATAAACATCGGCCGTCGTTTAAATTAACATTCGCGAATTAATGGATTCGATCGCAGTGCGTGGAGGAAGGAAGTTGGCAGATGTTGGCCAAGTGCGAATTGAATTGTGGAGTTACAACTGAACCAACAATAACTAGGTCCAATCCAGTTATAGGCACGAATTGTACCCAAGTACCGATGCGAGCCACTCGGTCGTAATAATATTGCAGAGGCACTGTACGCAGATTGTATGTGTATGAGCGTACTGAGACGACTATATCCGCGATATAGCTGCTAAATGTTATTGTACGCTATAGTACTACTACGAGTGCTATACGGTACTATTCTGTGGGATGGTTAAACATACGTTCGTGCGAGATGAATTCAAATCAAATCGAACAAAGAGTATTGTGGTGTTTAGTACTGGTCAAGTGTCAAAACCATATGGGTCGACTTTATATATTATGGAAATTGTTGACGTATGTCACCATCAGCTGATCATTTTACTACAATAATATGAAAAAATATGTTGGAAATAAAGTGGATTTCGTATTTTTATGTATATAAACATGTTAATCTATCAATATATTGTAAAAATCATAAAATGTATTAGGAACAGGGCAGTTTAAATGTTTCAAATGCGTTTCAAATGAGTTTGACAGCATTTAATATTTGACAGCAATCATAAATAATAAAACCTGTATCGAATTTCAGATAGCTATTACAATGAAAATAAGCATTTTTTTATATTAAAAAGATTTTATATCTCTAAATAATGATAGCGCATCTATTTTAATTTAATGGCAATTTGCGCATCAGAAATAAAGGAATCTTTTATTTATACATCTAATAACTGCTGATAAAAGTATAGAGTGCTGCAAAGATACTATAGAAATAATTTAACTTCATTCTTTTTAAAGGTGTGTAGAAAGTCGAGAATAAATTCATCGCAGTTCACCACAGATAATTTATTTTTTAGTTTGTATATGAATTTTTTATAAATTTATATAAATTTTATTAAATTATATATAAAGGGATATATCAATTGATTATAGTCTGTTGTTGAAAAATTAAAAATAATTTCGAATTGAATACAAATATTCAAGCGTATCTTCATTTACTGTCGTTTTTTTTTTGTATCTAATATGTATTATAAATTAGATTCAAGGAATCAAATAAGTAAAATTGATTTGATGACAAAATATAATTTGGCAGCAAAATATACAAAACGCTAATTAAAGATTACTGATATTAGATAAATAGAATATGTCGAAAAATTGCTAATTATTTTCTATGCGATTTGTAACGACTTAAGAAAATTATATAAATTTAGATCCTAATTATACGCATAAGTTGCAGTATATGCAACTTATATTGCACCGTTTACACATAACCGCGCACTCTATTGGTGAAGCATGTACAATATTTCTTGATCTCATTACTAGCGATTAAAAATGAAATCTTTGGTGAATTACAAATGTTATTAATGCATTGGAAAATTTGGTTGCAAATAAATACTTTTCAATTACATATAGATTTTAATTTTACTTTTTGACTGTATAGCTACATATTGCGCAGCCGTACACATTGTAACATATCATATATAACAACAATGGCACACTATTTTAATATAACATATCGAGTGTAAAATAATGGGCTAAGGTAGAGGGATAATATACAAAGATGGCCTAGGCAAATATATTTAGCGTTAATATGTAATATAATATATTGTATCCACCATTTACGTATATGTATAAAGTTACACAAACAATGAACGTTGTCGGTACAGATACTACATAAATGTCAAAACAATATTATAAGACAAGGAGGGGTAACTGTCAACTTGACACTGGCGACAAATATCAACAATAACCGAAACCTTGCAGAATGTGACATGCGCTTTAGTGTGGATATTTGTTAATTTGTATAATAAGCGATTTTCCAACGATATTGAGGCATCGTTTGCTACATCCAACTACATAATAGATATCTATAACGTAATAATAATAACATTTGTGCTTATAATCTAATATTAAAGGCACTGTTTCTTCACAAAAAGACGTGTTACTTTGGCAGAAATACCAAAAAAAAACCCACAATCGATTAATTAATATAATTAATTGTACTTTGCTTTCAATCACATGTTACAATTTTTCAAAATGTATATTACTTACCGGCAGGTATTTTTGCACATTATAAAATAACATACGTACGATGTTGAGAATATTATAATCCTATTTTTATAAAGCTGTTTGGTTGTTATATTATTGTAAAACAGTAAGTACAAAACAAGAAAATGCCTATTAGTACATTCGCATGCTTCTCACAAAATAATTGCTAAATATTATTACGCGGGACCAAAAATGTGTGGATTTATTTTATGTCACTGAATGAGAAAAAAATAAATGTAACGTACGCGCAAGTTAATTTCACGCAGCTATCTTCATAGTTATTCTATACTGCGCTCAAAATCGGTATGGTAAAATAATATCGTTTATGTGCATGTTGTTTTTGTCAAAAAAAAAAACGATGATTGATATTTCATTTTTTTAAATGTAAATTGCACTAAAATTTAAATTGACCAAATAGGTCTAAAAGAATATTATATATTAAAAATTATCGAATTGAGTTTTGAGATAATCGCTTAACTAATTAAAAATAATAACATTATCAAATAAATATTCAGTTTTTTTTTTGTAATTTTAAATAAATTCTAATACTTTGTATTGTGTAATAAAATTGCACACGGTAACAATGTGCATTGACAATTAAAAAAAAATATATATATAGCAACTATTCTTTTACCAGCGCCATGATTAATTAACTTGCTTTTTTTTGTATTATATATAGACAATTCCTTTTGTAGTTAAAATACAGTTTCATAAGTTTCAACATTGTATACATATATCTCTTCTAACGTTCATAATATCTCTGAAAATAATGAGGGGTATTAAAAATATTTTGATTTCTTGTATTTTACAATTCACATTCCAATATATCTAGACTATTTTTGTCTATTCTGGAAGATTCGTTTAGTAAAATATATAATAGTATAAGCTATCTCTCATCTTTTTACAGTACATAATCGTCGATCATTCCACTTTTCATATCTCACAGCCAAGAATTCACGTAACTTAGTATTTAATTGCAAACAAATTGTCAATAATCATAAATAGCAACAGTTTAACGTTTATTGAAATGCTGTATATATGCCAAACGATAATCATATGTCATTTTAAACGTCACAACATTGACACATGTCCAATTTAACAATTAAAAACATTTAGTCTTAGTAATCTACAACGGCGATATCAATAATTATAATAAATTATACCGAACGTAAGATTGAAATGAAATTTACCGAAAGATAAACAATTTGGACGCAGTTTTCGAAATTGTTTCTTTCGTAATTAGGATTTAATATTGTCACTATGACAAGCGGGAACTGTCAATATGACAGAAAATGATTGAGACAATTTAATTTCACGCATAAACGTTTATGCATTGGATTTTCCTCTTTTCTAGGTACAAGTAATGAACACTAGCATTTCAGTTCGAGTGCAAGATAGTTCGTTTTGATATTTAGAATTTTGTTTGGTTACAATGTCGTATTCATAACTGTATGCATACAGTTAAATGATTTTTACAATGCTATAATATACGTTTCGTTTTAATTTACATGTATCTTACAAAAATATTAAGCTATGTCGCGTTTTTTTTATGCAAATTTAACAGATTATCGAATTTGTTTCGGAAATCCTCATTTTCTAAAAGCATAATCTGTTGTAAATGGGCGTTTTTTTGAAAGTAATGTTCATAAATATAATAAATTTGGAAAGAGGCACTGCGAAAACTTAAAAAAAAACCACGCATTTTTTAAATAAAACATTTTTTTCAATATTTAAATGAGAAAATGTGTGCGAAAATTGACATTTGTCTTGCAACAATATCAGTACTACACCGCTAGTTTCCCTAGCAACTTGTCGCGATTTAAACAGTGGCAACCATTTCATTAATAAATTGCAAAGCCCTTTAATATAACACCTTGTCTCGAAATTTTGTCAACTTTCAATCAGTACAAGTGGAATTCTTTTTCCCACAGTAATTTCAGACAAGACTTACATCATCTACCGTAGATCAACAGCCATCACCAACTGCCAACTGACAACTGTCACCGACTCACGCACAAACATTATCAATGTATTGTCGAACGGTATACAGATCTAGGTATCGTGATTCGTTTTAGACGTATTCAAGACTAGAGGGTAGTCTCGAGGTACTGACATCGACTCGTACTGCGCGCGCGCAATAGTTGCATCCTACTATTCCGTTTTTGAGCGTCTGTTGATTGGCTGCTGTTCGTCGTCTGAGAGTTGGTCCTGCACAGACCAACGTCTTTTCCTGAATGGTTTATGAAAAGATAATTTGGGTTTTCTTCAAAAAAGCGTATAAAAAATGTTTAGATTATAT
This sequence comes from Leptodirus hochenwartii, assembly GCA_947310635.1. Classification (NCBI taxonomy): domain Eukaryota; kingdom Metazoa; phylum Arthropoda; class Insecta; order Coleoptera; family Leiodidae; genus Leptodirus; species Leptodirus hochenwartii. Next base: position 3,251,676 of record OX371179.1, read on the forward strand.
TTTACTATAAGAAAACCCTATATAGCAGTTCACTTTGATACTAGTGCAGAACTAAGTTCTTTTTACAAGTAGAAATTGCTGAATGATTGAAAAAAAATTTCGTTAAGACAGACTATTATTTATTATAAAGCTAGCCATTTAGAAAAACAGAAAAACAAAACGTAATAATTCAATAATTGGCAATATCTGTCACTGACAAAGTTTTTTTGTGGCTTTTTCGTTCAATAATAAATATTTAGTGATATTTAAAACCAACCATGATTTTAGGAATGGGAAAAAAAAAATTATATTTTGTACTGGATTTGAAATTTCGCTAATAAATTGTACGTTTATTTTTAATAAAAGAGCCGTAGAAAACACCTCTCAAAATATCAGATATTGACAATTATTTTAATTAATAATAATTTTGACCAAACTATTTTCAATTATTTGGATAATTATTAAAACCATATGATTGAAACAATGATTTTTTTAAATTCCGTTTTCACAGTCCATTTTTTTTTGTAATTATGTCTTGTAAACTGATTGGTTGAGCCATTTTAAAACTGATCGATATTTAACATGGGATGTACTCTAATACGTTTGCCAACGCAACACCCGTTATATAATAAGAATTAATAAAAATGACAAAATAATTATTACAAAATCGTTTTTATGCGGTAATTAATTCAATATGAGAAAAATTCTAGTATATTTCACTCGGATTAAAAATACTTTTTGTTACTCATTGTTTGTTCTTTTTCTTTGTAAAGCTACTCATCGTCATTTTCTGTATACTATAGATTTTATACATATTTTTACGATCGTTACCTGGCCAAGCTATCCGGGGACATGGATCTGCTATTCCGGCTCCCCCCACTATGCGCGGGAGCGACAGCGACCGGCAACTGATGTTGCGCAGGACTGTGGGCGTGGTGCGCGTGCGCCGATCGCACGATCAGCGACTGCTGCGGATGCGCATAAGTCACCGGTCGCGACGTCATCGCCGTTCCAGTCACCGTCGTTATCGTGGTATTGCCCATACCAACCGGATTACCCTGCAATGGGCCCAGTAGTGCGTGTGGCGCCAGACCATTCTTCAGCAGCAACGAATGTTGTTGATATGTCGTCGAAGATGGCACGGAAGCTGTTGCGTACGCTGTATAAATGCAGTTTTGGTTGCTATTTGGACTGCGAAAGTGGCTGTTGTAGTTATTCACGTTGCTAGTGTTGGCTTGATTGTTACTTGGGGGTGTTACGCTATGCCTGTCTCTTTCACGCTTTATCGCCATGTTTGTTGGGGTGTTTGATTGCTGCGCACACGGTATGTCTGGCGATACGGGCTCTCTGGGGGTTACAGATACTAAAACATCGCCCACTTGTAGTCGACATACGCGCAGTCCGTAGTATTGGTACGTCAACTCGGGCTTGCACGACGCCCAGCCAGCGCCCATTACGAAGTACGGGTGTTCCCAGCTTGATTCCACCTCGATCTAAAGCGGGCGACAGAAAAAACACACCGATATTTTTTATATACAAAATTTTTATATTAAAAATTGTATTATTAAAATTTTTATATTAAAAATTGTATTATTACAAAGCGAAAATATTTAAAATGATAATCAGAGAAACTGCAAATAATTGGATATAACAGTAGTCAATTATTTTTAATGAAATTTGTCGATTATTGCAATATAAGTCGATTTTCTAATTTTAATTAAAATTCTTTTAGCATCTGAAAACACAAGCAGCAAATCACATTTGTTAAAGTAATTAAAAACAGTAATTGCAATTTATTTAATAAAATTAATAGCGATACTGGGATTTTTTTTTTAAATACACACGGAAATTTTTATCTGAGACTTATCGCTGTTGAAACGAAGCGAAATATAAAGTTTCTTATTTTGCGAATTATTCTTATTTTATATGGTTTAGTAAATATTGAACAGACGCTTTGGCAAATAAAAATTAAATATGCAAATCAACACGAATATAAATAATGATGATCATTTTGTTCACTCGTGCTTTTTATAACTTATTATTAAATATATATTATATTATAATTGGTTAAGTGTACAGACCCATTCAATATTTAAATTTTACAATAAAAACTCGGATATTTAAAATTCAAAAGGGACGAGGGACGTAGATAAAAATATACAATTTTCGAGACAACAACCAAAAATCAAAATCATGTATTAACTAATATTTGAGGAAGTTTCGTGTACATTTTTGATTTGTGTTACTGTTCGGTTATATTAAACACACAACCATAAAAATGTGATCGTAAATGATATGTAAATGAAGCGACGCCAAAATTGTTATCAGCGAAGTTAATTTAAATAATTACGAGACGACGGGATGGAGCGAATACGACCCTGACAAGCAAAAATCAACCTTGAGTTTAGATATGTTAATTACATAAAAATAATGCTTCAAAATGGTTGCGTAGGTAAATGTTTTATATATTACGGGGGGTCAGTTGTTATTCCACACAGTTCATATATTTGCAATTAACAAAACTTGAACTCTACTAGAAGAAAATTTCATTTCAATTCTAGTTAAGTTAAAGAGTCCGCAATCCTAAAGATTGGTTGGAAACAGCACGCCATGCCGATCTATCCTGAGCTAATCCCTTCATCTCCCTATAGTTATTCATCTCAACGTCTTCAACTATCTGACTCACATACTCCAATTTAGGCCTACCTACCCCTCTCTTTCCCTCCACTCTACCTTCTATGATTAATTGCATAATCCCCCCATGCCTAAGAATATGCCCTACTAATCTGTCTCTCCTACGCTGTAACACTCTCCAGATACTTCTCTTCTCCCCTACTAACTCTAGTACAGCTTCATTTGTTACTTTATCTTCCCAACCAATCCTCATCATCCTCCTATAACACCACATTTCAAGTGCTTCTAATCTACGCTTCTCTTCCTTTCCTATAGTCCACGCCTCACACCCGTACAGTGCTACACTCCAAACATATACCCTCAGTAATCTTTTTCTAATACCCAAGTCAATATTTGATCTTAAAATCTGTTCTTTTTCTACGAATGCCTTCCTACCCTGTGCTATCCTACACTTTATATCTACCTTGCTTCGATTATCTTTTGTGATTCTACTGCCTAAATAACAAAAATCTGACACTTCTTCGATTCTATTATCTCCTATTGAGATCCTCATTTTTCTACTGCTTTCCTTTTTGTCACACCTCATCACTTTAGTTTTACCTATATTTATTTTCATGTTAAAATCCCTAGTCAATACTGCCTGCATACCATTCAATACCCTTTCTAAATTCTTTTCGCTTTCTTCCAATATAGCTATATCGTCGGCGAATCTCAGCATATATATTTTCTCTCCCTGTACATTCACGCCTACACTATACTCTTCTTTTACTTTGTTTATTGCATCTTCTATATATAGATTAAATAATAACGGTGAGAGTGTACATCCCTGCCGAACTCCCTTCCCTATTTTTGCTACCTCTTCTTCCCCCTCAATTCTAACTAAGGCAGTTTGGTGTTTATATAAATTAAAAATTATTCTCCTATCCTTATAATCTATACCCGTTTGTTTTAAAATTCTAAACATTATGTCCCAATCTACATTATCAAATGCCTTTTTTAAATCTACAAAAGCTATGCAAGTTACCTTTCCTACCCTCTTTCTTTTTTCTACTACCGTTCTTAGTGCTAGAATCGCCTCTCTCGTCCCTCTGTTTTTCCTAAAACCAAACTGATCTTCTCCTAGCCTTTCCTCTACTTTATTTTCTAATCTCCTATAAATAATCTTTAACAATATCTTCGATGCATGTGATAGTAGACTAATGGTCCTATAGTTCTCACACAAATTAGCTCCTATTTTCTTCGGCATTGTTACTATTCTACTACGCTGAAAATCCTGTGGTACTTCTCCCTTCTCATATATTTTACAAACTAACCTGAATAATCGCTCCTGCATTTTTTCCCCTGCGTGTTTTATTAATTCGGCTGGTATCATATCAATCCCCGCTGCTTTGTTATTCCGTAAATCATTTAATGCTCTATGAAACTCTGACCTAAGTATGCTAGGACCTAAGTCATCCTCATCTATCTGTTGCACACTTTCTAGCTCCTCCATGTCCTGCCTACCTTTATATAAATCTTCAAGATACTCCTTCCATCTTCTAGCTTTTTCCTTAATTTCTGTTAGTTCCTTACCCTGCTTATCACATATAATGTTACCCTTTGGTTTTACTTTAGAAAAATGTGACTTAATTTTCCTGTAGCCCAAATCTACTTTACCTCTTCTCATATCCTCCTCAATATCCTCACAGTTTCCTTTTATCCACTCTTCTTTCGCTAGCTTGCATTTCCTATTAATTAAGTTCCTTAGTTCCTTATATTTTTTCTGTCCTGTTTCTGTGTTTCCTATTTTAATTTTCCTTCTTGCTTCTATCATTTCAACTATTTCTTCCGTGATCCATTCCCTCCTACCTGCCCTTTTCTTTGTGCCTAATACTTCATTTGCTGCTGTAGTTAACCCATTTCTGATTTCCCTCCATTCGCAATCTATGTCGCTCCTAGATGTTCCATTAGCCATGATTTCTACTTTCTGCTTGTACTTTTCACATACATCAGCTAATTTTAACCTATCGACATCTACTCTGACCTGTTTAAACTTCTGTAATTTCTTGAATTTGACCTCTGAGTCCAGGACTACTAAATTATGGTCACTATCAATATCTGCTCCAGGGTAACTCTTACAATTCTTAATCTGGTTCCTAAACCTCTCTTTAACCAGTATGTAATCTATCTGATACCTCCCTATATCTCCTGGCATTTTCCACGTATATATCCTGCGCTTGTGATTCTGAAAAAGCGTGTTTGCTACCACTAGCTTATTCCTAATACAAAACTCTACCAATCTATCCCCTCTATCATTACGTGTTCCTATTCCATATTCTCCTACTATTGAAACTTCCTTTCCCTTACCTACTACGGCATTCCAATCTCCGGTTACAATTAGATTATCCTGTCCTTTAACGTTTGCTAACCTAGATTCAATCTCCTCATAAATGGATTCTAGCTCCTCATCATCGTGACTTGAAGTTGGCATATATACTTGCACTATAACTGTGTCCGTTGGCTTCGTGTCTAATCTAATAGTTATAATTCTATCACTAACTTGGCAATAACTCTTTATTCTACATCCCAACTTTCTATTCATTATAAAACCTACACCGGTATGCCCATTATCTGATGCTGTGGTTATTAATCTATATTCTCCTGACCACGTATCTACTTGATCTTTCCTCCTAACTTCACTAATCCCTATAATCCCTTTCAATTCTATACGTGCAAAATAAAATCAGAATTCTTTAAACGAAATCTTATAAAAAAATCTATTGTCGAGTTGCATCTGTTCGAATATTTAAAAAAGAATTGCTTTGTCCACATTTCTGAAAGGTCACGCCTGTTGAGCGCCATCTATCGACAAGAAGCCGAAGTAGAGCGCGCTGTCATCATAAAATTAAGCGCATGCGCATATACAAAAAAAAATGTTAGAAATTTATTACTGAATCTTTATTATATTTACGACTAAACTAAATTTTGTTATATTTGTATGAAAAGATCGTTCGCATCTTTAATAAATGCTGATAATTTATCTTTTCCAGCTTCTTGTCTTAATAATATACGCTGACCGAATACGCGTGGACAGGACCGCGTGCGCCTCAGGTAAATGAAAGTAGCGATTTCTGTTTCAAAAGTGGTCAGCAAGATAAATTTTCGTTTGCCGCATACATTTATATACATAACGTGTGACTAATTGAAAATCAATGGTGGAGTTGAAATTATTAAGAAAGGGGGCAAACGTGCTGTTGAGAGTTTCGTCATTAGTAGATTGTATACTTGCACCACGGATACCGTGGGTTCGAATCTCTTAAAAGTGGGGAGGGGGGATATATTTCGAAAAAGAAAATTATTTTCGGGTTATGGATGTCTAAATATGGGAAATAAATATAGTTGCGTATAATGTTTATGATAATTCTATGTTTTTTTAAAATTTTGTATAAAAATCCTTCAAATTTAATTTGTTTCCACATTAAAAATGTATAACTTTAAATGCCATTTTGCTTATAAAACTATAAATTTAATATAACAATTGATTTCAACACAAATCAAATGTAAACGTGTCTTTTATGTCGCTATGTTTCAAATTTAAAGCTGCCACACGATATAATACAGACACTGCAATGTCTGTCTCGGATATATTTTTGTTTAGTGTGAAGCTGTGACCTGGATGCATTCAACCAGAAACAAATAAAGAAGTAAATAACGCAGTAATTATTGTATATAGATATGGAACGTTGGGTTTTTGAACAAATTGTATATATTTCGACAGTAAACAGATTATAGAAAGATTGCAACAATTTCACGAAATTGGGTAATAGCTAACGTCTGTCATTTTTCTGAAGATGTAGTTTAAAATTGCTAATGCATTAATCTATTCCGAGATAAAACAAAAACATTTGCGAGTAACAAATAATTAAAAGAATTTTTTATGTAGATTGAAAATGTCACCTTGTAGTTTTTAATTGTCACAATGACAGTTAAAAACGATAAATCTGTCACGTTTGACTTATAAGATTAATTAGATGTATTAATTTTGCTTTAAAAATGCCTAATTTATAAATAATATAAATATTCTGGGAAGATTCAAAATTGAACAATATAACAAAATGAACAATATTTGTACAATATAACGTTTCAATTAATCGCTCGAAGCGAGTATCGAAATTTTATTGTCTCAATTGTACAATCAGCATTTCCAGAATTCGAATCATGAATTTAATTTAAAAAAATTATAGTTATCTTCACGCGTACCTGAACGGAAAGTTATTTTTAGATACGGGAGAATAAATTTACAGTTCATTGGTATTTGTAATTTGTGGCCAGCAGTATGTAGTTTACAAAGAGTAGATTAAAAATAAAATAAAATCTGCTGGGATCAAAGCACGTAGTTAACAAAGTCGTATTTCTAGAAAATTTGAGTAAAATACGGCTACATCAAATGATGTATTTACGTAATTGGTGATAAGCATCAATAGTTGCCTATCACCGATTACGTACAATTTTTATTTCATTACTTCTTGAGCTGTCAAACTAGACTTGGCTTTACTGTAAAATTGCTAAATTAAATTAACTGTATTAGTACAAATTATAGAAGCGATACAACAGTACCCTCCATAATTTCGTATAGAGAAAACAAGACGAAATGTGTGCAATCGTTGAACGTGTAGGCTATGTGAGTGCGTGGCTATGAGCGTGCAAACACATGGCCGAGGTGGTTACGAGAGTGCAGGCTATATCAGATTGCATTGCGTTGTGTTGCGCTGGTACTAGAAGACACGCCATCGCTGTCTTGGCCCGCATACTTGTTATATCTTATAACTGAATGCTTACACGAATCTGTAAAAGTACTAAAAGGCCACATACTCGTTGCCAAGACAGACAGTTAATGTGTAGGTTTTAAGCACTGCACTCTGAGAACCATGTACTTAAATCGCCATGTACACACCTTCAAAGCACGTATCATTATGACCTCTGAAAGCCCAACACTGTTAAAATGTGCACTATCATAGCTCGCTCCCGAGGTACCGCATGCAGAGTGAACTTTCTTCGGCGGATTACTGTATAATTGCGTGACGATGATGCGGATACTGCGTGAATGTTATAATATGGCGCCTCTGTTATATACAAGATAAATAAATAATGAGATACGGGCATGTCTTCGAGGTGAGATTCGATGGATCATCGGCCTAAAATAACATTTAGTTATGTTATCCCACTGCTGGCGCGCCCGTTTTTCAATTTTACAATTAATTAACCAGAAATAAATGGTTTGGAAATTGAATTAAATTAAATTATTGAAGAGATCCATTTTTTTTTCGTTAAGTTTTGTTTTTGTAATTTAATATACAAATTTGCGAGTTATTTAAAGGTGACGCATAATTTCTGATTTAAATTGTTCATCGGTCGAACACAAATCGATTGATCTTTATAAATAAATCGCTTAATTTCAATGCCGAAATGAAATCATCGTTAAATTTACACATAGGAAAAATGGTAATTTATAAAGGAAATGATCCGAGAAATTTCTGCCGTATTTATGGAAACGCAATTAATATAATTTTTTGATATTTTAAATCGAAAAATCCGAATAATTATTAGTAGTATACAATTTGTTTAGCACCATGTTGATAAATAAATTTTATTGAAATACCGCACGTCAATGTTAATGTCAAATAATATGTCAAGAGTCATCCGTCACATAATTTACTATCTGTATTTATAATAAATACATATGAAATATGCGCAAAATTAGATATCATCACATTTTAACCATCATATTATAAATATACGCTATTATATTGAGTTCTAAAACAATTTCTAAGCAGTTAAAACTATAAGACGCTGCTAGTCCCTAGAATTTCTTTGTAATAAACTTCACATATCGTAAAATTATATTACACATGATATACAGAATTTGTAAATGTGTAAAATTCTAAATACACACATAAATTATACAGGGTCTTCAAAAGAAACTGCGAAAAATAACAACGTTAAATTATAATATTCTAATAGCCGCCCAAGTAGTTGTAAATATAATAAATAAATAAGCGTGTGTGTAAAATATGATAAAAGTTGTAAAATAATGCTTGCTTATTACCTACTTTGTAAAATACGTTAAAATGGTAAATTTCTAAAAATGCCCACGAAAATAATAAGAAAAACCTTAAAAAATATTAAAAGTAGTACGAAACGAATGCTAAATTGTATATTCCGCAAAATCTATATTAGTTAAAGAGTCCGCAATCCTAAAGATTGGTTGGAAACAGCACGCCATGCCGATCTATCCTGAGCTAATCCCTTCATTTCCCTATAGCTATTCATCTCAACGTCTTCAACTATCTGACTCACATACTCCAATCTAGGCCTACCTACCCCTCTCTTTCCCTCCACTCTACCTTCTATGATCAATTGCATAATCCCCCCATGCCTAAGAATATGCCCTACTAATCTGTCTCTCCTACGCTGTAACACTCTCCAGATACTTCTCTTCTCCCCTACTAACTCTAGTACAGCTTCATTTGTTACTTTATCTTCCCAACCAATCCTCATCATCCTCCTATAACACCACATTTCGAATGCTTGTAATCTACGCTTCTCTTCCTTTCCTATAGTCCACGCCTCACACCCGTACAGTGCTACACTCCAAACATATACCTTCAGTAATCTTTTTCTAATACCCAAGTCAATATTTGATCTTAAAATCTGTTCTTTTTCTACGAATGCCTTCCTACCCTGTGCTATCCTACACTTTATATCTACCTTGCTTCGATTATCTTTTGTGATTCTACTGCCTAAATAACAAAAATCTGACACTTCTTCGATTCTATTATCTCCTATTGTGATCCTCATTTTTCTACTGCATTCCTTTTTGTCACACCTCATCACTTTAGTTTTACCTATATTTATTTTCATGTTAAAATCCCTAGTCAATACTGCCTGCATACCATTCAATACCCTTTCTAATTTCTTTTCGCTTTCTTCCAATATAGCTATATCGTCGGCGAATCTCAACATATATTTTTTCTCTCCCTGTACATTCACACCTACACTATACTCTTCTTTTACTTTGTTTATTGCATCTTCTATATATAGATTAAATAATAACGGTGAGAGTGTACATCCCTGCCGAACTCCCTTCCCTATTTTTGCTACCTCTTCTTCCCCCTCAATTCTAACTAAGGCAGTTTGGTGTTTATATAAATTAAAAATTATTCTCCTATCCTTATAATCTATACCCGTTTCTTTTAAAATTCTAAACATTATGTCCCAATCTACATTATCAAATGCCTTTTCTAAGTCTACAAAAGCTATGCAAGTTACCTTTCCTACCCTCTTTCTTTTTTCTACTACCGTTCTTAGTGCTAGAATCGCCTCTCTCGTCCCTCTGTTTTTCCTAAAACCAAACTGATCTTCTCCTAGCCTTTCCTCTACTTTATTTTTTAATCTCCTATAAATAATCTTTAACAATATCTTCGATGCATGTGATAGTAGGCTAATGGTCCTATAGTTCTCACACAAATTAGCTCCTATTTTCTTCGGCATTGTTACTATTCTACTACGCTGAAAATCCTGTGGTACTTCTCCCTTCTCATATATTTTACAAACTAACCTGTATAATCGCTCCTGCATTTTTTCCCCTGCGTGTTTTATTAATTCGGCTGGTATCATATCAATCCCCGCTGCTTTGTTATTCCGTAAATCATTTAATGCTCTATGAAACTCTGACCTAAGTATGCTAGGACCTAAGTCATCCTCATCTATCTGTTCCACACTTTCTAGCTCCTCCATGTCCTGCCTACCTTTATATAAATCTTCAAGATACTCCTTCCATCTTCTAGCTTTTTCCTTATTTTCCGTGAGTTCCTTACCCTGCTTATCACATATAATGTTACCCTTTGGTTTTACTTTAGAAAAATGTGACTTAATTTTCCTGTAGCCCAAATCTACTTTACCTCTTCTCATATCCTCCTCAATATCCTCACAATTTCCTTTTATCCACTCTTCTTTCGCTAGCTTGCATTTCCTATTAATTAAGTTCCTTAGTTCCTTATATTTTTTCTGTCCTGTTTCTGTGTTTCCTATTTTAATTTTCCTTCTTGCTTCTATCATTTCAACTATTTCTTCCGTGATCCATTCCCTCCTACCTGCCCTTTTCTTTGTGCCTAATACTTCATTTGCTGCTGTAGTTAACCCATTTCAAAATGTATATAATAAAAAAATATATATTTTTTTTAATATATTAAGGGGTGCCAGGAAGAGCAAGAATAAGCCTTATATCTTATTATTTGATGGCATTCCTTTTGGCTGTACTTTCTTAATCTAGCATATGCCAATAAATGGTTTATTATTATTATTATATATTTGCGCCATGACTGACTTAGTGGGTTAGTGTTTTGTTTTTGCCATCTATAGGTTAATGGTTCGAATCTCAGCCATAGACGAAAATTTATCGCTTTTTCGTTAATTTTTAATAATAATAATAATAATAATGCGCAATTCGATGACTCGAATTTTTAATGTATTCGATTGTGATTACGTGACAGGGATATTTTATTTTGTGCAACTCAAGATGGGGGCGGAGCCTTCGAAATGCGCATATAGCTATTGGTGCAGTTATAGTGATTGTGGTAAAAGGCTAAGAAGTAATTTTTCGTACGTGTATCTGTCTGTTTACTGTGTATGTATGAAATAACATACGGCGCGGTATATGACCCCGCGAGTCACAGAGTAGGCCTGGGACGTTCAAGGTCATCGGGTTCCGGAACTCACAAAGCCGTGTATGGTCGTCTTCTTGGTCGTCGTACCGTCGTAGTAGCGTGGCGTACTTACGATACGATACTCCGGGGAGATGCTGATGATCTCCTCGTGGTGATAATGATGTTGATGGCGTGTTTTGGAGTACTACGCGAGCTATACCCGACCACAATACGCGTACTACAAGACATTTACCATTTACTACAACCGCATGAAGAGATGCGTAGTGGTGTACGAGAGAATTTTAGCGTTGATGGTACAATAAACGTTGGAAAATATTGTCGACGTGAACGATAATATTTTCAGTGGCGACGGAAGTGTGGCTTAGCAAAAGCGAGGCGCATATGAGAGTGAAATGCGCAAACGCCGTGTTGTAGAATTGATGACCCGACCCTAACCTCTGATTCTATCAAATAATTCCGGAGTATAAACGTTTCTAAATTCCGCACAATATTATACATAAAGATTCCATTTAATAATCTAACACTTTTTATATGACCTCAAATAAGGTCATGTTGAGAGTGAAGTGAAGCAGGTCTAACCTGAACTGATCTAACCTATCTAATAGTTTTGACATTTAGACATCCATTCAATTCATTCAATTATATGACTCGCATTTTGTGGTAATAATGACCTATGCTTCAGCAACTTGCCTCCATTTATCATATTTCTCTGATTTTGACCTGATCTAAAATTTATTTTTTCTAATTTTATCAAAAAACACAATACCCATACTTAATACATACTGACCTGTCACTAATTTGACCTTTATTTTTCTCATTTTACGTCTAAATTCGATTCCAATGATGGTGCATACTGACCAATTACCAAATACTGACCTGACCTGGCCTGATCTAACCAATCTAATAGTTTTGACATTTAGACATCATTCAATTCATTCAATTATATGACTGGTTAAAATTATGCATTTTGTGGTAATAATGACCTAAGCTTCAGCAACTTGCTTCCAATTTATCATATTTCTCTTATTTTGACCAGATCTAAGATTTATTTTTCTAATTTTATCATAAAACACAATGCCCATACTCAATACATACTGACCCCGTCCCTAATTTGACGTTTATTTTTCTCATTTTACATCTAAATTCGATTCCAATGATGGTACATACACTGACCAATTGGATACATATTACAGAATATATTTAATTTTAAAGCCCATCTTCAAATATGTAAACTCTAAATACCACGCTCATTACAAAGATCATCTACAATGATTACAAAATCTCCTCATTATTGCCGTACAGGTTTTGCGTGGAAGTCAAAATCGACGAAAAAAAAAAAACACCATTTTATATCCATGAACCCAACCAAACGGGTCCATTTCTACGTTGATAATTTAGTTAGTTGGCTGCATATACGGGCCGAAGAGACTGGACTAAATGACCCAGCAAGTATTTAATATATTATAAGAGATTCGTGTCGAGTAACTCGTCATGACGTGCCTTGTGGTGGGTATGTGTATAATGCCAGACGACGACGCAAGAGCACCTTTGATGACGTTGATGGTATGTTGATTTTTTATGGCCAAGCTTAAGATTGGACGTCCACCACCACGTCACATCAGGTACATTGAATTACTGGCTAATAATGCGTACACCGTAAGATAATTCAGATTTAATTTGATATCAGATGCCAAGTGGGCTGTCATTCTTTTATTCTTGTACTTTTATTAATGCTATTCTTTCAATTAAACAGCTTTTTAAAATCAACTTTGTCACGTCCCATGGAGGATAATGATAATGAAAATGGCAAGGATCCCTCTTAGTCTTCCACCATTTTTTTTAATGAAAATATCTATGAAATATTATATAATATTTAAAAATATTATATGACAATTTTCATTCCTGCTCCACTTTCTTGTAAATTGATCTTTTATTAATGGCGTTCTTTCAATTACATAGGTAAACGTTTTTAAAATCAACTTTGTCACGTCCAATGGAAAATGATAATGAAAATGGCAAGGATCCCTCTTACGAGTCTTCCAACATTTTTTTTTATGAAAATATCTTTCATTCCTACTCCACTTTCTTGTAAAATGATAGCGAGCATTCTATTGGGGTTTATTGTTAATTAATGTCGGAAATAATTGACAAAAATTAACCTCCATACCAACTATAATTATCAATTTTAATATTCTTCTTTGTTTCATCGTTTATATTATATGGTAAAAATGTTTCAAATTTTATAACATTTGAAATGTTTTGGGTAGCTAGTGTTAAATTTTTTGTGCGACGTATTTCTGTATAATGTTGCCAATAACTTCTTTACTAGTTAAAAAAATAATAAAACGATAGTTTTTATATATGTATACCTATATAATAAGCACTAAAACTTTTTAAAACTGTAATATGTATCTTTAAAATAATTTTAAATTATTAAGAAAATAATTTAAGCGTTTGTCTTTTAATATCAACGTTTAGATTCTATATGGCAACGTTGGATTGGGCTTTTGCTACGACACATGCGCCCCATTAATATATGACATTTAAATAGTACCTACGTCATCATAGGGATATTTACATTGAGTTAAATGTTATACCAATTGCCTACCTTATGATTAATTTTTTTTAATATATTTAAAAAATAAACGGTGATAAAATCCAACGCACATATTCTTATATTTAATGTATTCTAGTTGTAGAAAAAGTTTATGGAAAAGACTCGTATGAAATAATTTTTTTTTGTTGATTTTCTCGAATATTAGTAATACTTCAATTTTGTGTATCTCTCTAACATTTTCCAAGAAGCTATTTGTCGTTTTTCTTGCCAGATATTACAATAATATTAGTACCGTGAAAGATACTTAGTTACAATGTAACGATGTTCGATGTTAAATCTGTTTTTTTTTTTATACTACTAAACTTTGTTAGTTTTACTACGAAGTAAATATACCAAATATACAACTTCTCCATATGTAACGTGCTGAACAAATATATACACCAGGTTGTGTCAGATGCATTCCACAATGACGACGTATGTCACAGGGACGGATTTAGGTAACGGACAAATCGAATTAAGGCGACGGCGGCAAAGCATTTTCATCGGTACAGTGCGCTGTATTTTACCAGCGGTGCCAGTTTGAAAAATAATCTTCGACCGAAGATAATTACACATAAAAAAAAGATGATGCTAATAATAGCATCGACATGATTTTTCAGTTAAGTTTGTTTGTTTGTGTCACTGTGAAGTTATCGACGCTGTTTTCTATACACGGTTTTACGAAGATACCCGAATGACATTATCTAATATATTAGTAATAAATCAATATAAATACATAAAAAGTCAAAATAAAAATAGAAAGGTTAATAAATAAGTGACATTCGTATAAAAGTGAAGAAAAATATTGTGCAAATGATTAATTTTTATAAAATCTCCTTAAAATCACCATTTATGGTGAATTACTAAGTGGCTACTAAAAGGATATTAATGTCCATCAACAAATTCCTCGTTTGTCACACCATGTAAAATAGACATTTTCCTACGAATATTCACCATACTAATTATAAATATTCCTTAATATCGTAATAACATTAATAATTTTTCGATTTGTTCATATTTTTGTATTAGTGTCACTTATTTATGTACTTTTTATTTTGTATTTGTTTATCTTGATTTATTACTGTATGTAATCTTACCCATCTCTAATATCATTCGGGTACCTTCGGAAAACTGTGCATACCTTCACACTACTTTGTTTGATAACTGTGGATAACTTCACACTACTTTGTTTGATAACGGTGGATAACTTCACACTACTTTGTTTGATAACTGTGGATAACTTCACAGTACTTTGTTTGATAACTGTGGATAACTTCACAGTACTTTGTTTGATAACGGTGGATAACTTCACACTACTTTGTTTGATAACGGTGGATAACTTCACAGTACTTTGTTTGATAACTGTGGATAACTTCACACTACTTTGTTTGATAACTGTGGATAACTTCACAGTACTTTGTTTGATAACGGTGGATAACTTCACAGTACTTTGTTTGATAACGGTGGATAACTTCACACTACTTTGTTTGATAACGGTGGATAACTTCACAGTACTTTGTTTGATAACGGTGGATAACTTCACAGTACTTTGTTTGATAACGGTGGATAACTTCACAGTACTTTGTTTGATAACGGTGGATAACTTCACACTACTTTGTTTGATAACTGTGGATAACTTCACAGTACTTTGTTTGATAACGGTGGATAACTTCACAGTACTTTGTTTGATAACGGTGGATAACTTCATACTACTTTGTTTGATAACTGTGGATAACTTCACACTACTTTGTTTGATAACGGTGGATAACTTCACACTACTTTGTTTGATAACTGTGGATAACTTCACAGTACTTTGTTTGATAACGGTGGATAACTTCACAGTACTTTGTTTGATAACGGTGGATAACTTCACACTACTTTGTTTGATAACTGTGGATAACTTCACAGTACTTTGTTTGATAACGGTGGATAACTTCACAGTACTTTGTTTGATAACGGTGGATAACTTCACACTACTTTGTTTGATAACGGTGGATAACTTCACAGTACTTTGTTTGATAACTGTGGATAACTTCACACTACTTTGTTTGATAACTGTGGATAACTTCACAGTACTTTGTTTGATAACGGTGGATAACTTCACAGTACTTTGTTTGATAACTGTGGATAACTTCACACTACTGTACATTTACCAAAAACATATTTGGTAGTCTACTTTTTATATTATAGTGATGCTAACTTCAGTTATTAAATTCTGCTAATTTCGTCTACATTTACATACACTCAGGAAAATTGAAACTACCTCAATCTCTATCTCCTCGGCATATTCATTTAGAACCATTTCGTTTGCAAATTAACGATGCGGTAACTGTTTGAGTTCTAGCGATGAATGTTCGCAACAGTTGACATTGGTTGGCAAAATTCATTTAAAAAAATAGTAACTGGTGATACCTTCTTTTCATGAATTGGCAAATGTTGGGGCGACGTAGTAGTAAATGCGAGAATCCATCAATTAAACTTATGTAACTGGACGTCGTCGGGATTTTAAATAGCTGATCGGATTCTGGCTAGCCGCCAGCGAAAGTATTTTTAGTTATAGGCCAAAACGAAAACAAACGAAAATATGCCTACTGAAAAAAAAAAAAATCTTTATTAATATCTTTGAAATTTTGACATTTGTCGTGGATGAAATTTAATTGTGGTGTATAAATAGACACAAGCATATACTATTTTGATTTTTCTGGATTTTAAATAAATGTGATTTCATTTTAAGTCTCAGTCTTGATTAGTCATAGAGAATTTGCATAAAAAAATAACATCGAAAATATTCTAAGAAAAAAAAATTGAGGAAAAAGAAAGGTGATGGGTTTATCACCGGTTGATCAATGTAAATTTGGTTTTTCAATTAGTTATAAATCACGAATTTGCGATTTTTAACGATTCTTGGTCAAATATTTGAAGTATGTCGCCCAGTATAAAATTTTCATTTTTAACTTCGTAATTTCTGAGTTTAGAAACTTTTTAAAACTGTTTTTAAAAACATAGTAAATTTGTCAATCAGCTGGTCAAAATATTCCAACTTAGATATTAAGGGATTCGATAAAAATTTCTGATGGTTTTTAAATTTTCGGCAGCCGCAAAGTGAATATAAAAATTGACAAAAAGAAGCTCAACTATCAGATTTATTTAAAAAGTAATTAACATAGCTAATAATTCGAAAGTCTGTCATTATTTAATCAAAACCTTTCTTAATATGTATTAAAAATATTTCGCCCTTACGACTTTTTTGTAAAACAAATATCTCGATGTAAAAATATACCAATTTTAATTTATAGAAACATGGAAAATCCACCCCTTAATAAATTTCGATGTAATCTTATATTTTTTAAATAAAAATCAAGGAATATGATAATAAATTAACGACTCATATTTCGTAGTCTTCTCCGAGTATAAATTTCTTAAACACGTAATAAGAAAAAATAAAAAATAAACTAAAAATTGTATTGGTGATATTTTGTATTATTTTCAACAAATCACTAATTATAATTTCAAATATCTTATATTGGGGAATACTAATAATTTTGAAGAAAAAAAATTATATTACTATACTCCATTCTTAAAAATCGCTATCAATTAATGTTTTTTACACTTCATCTTCATACGATATATGAATATATTATGAATATATGAAAATAAATGAGATTTTCAATTATTTTCAAAAAATCAGTTCAAATGCCATATTCTCTTCAAAGAAGCCTTCGGAAATTTATTTATTATTCCGAGAATGTTTAGACGGAAATTAATTTGCGTTGAGATGACATAATAGAGTGGAAATTTTCTTTTCAAAATAAATATAGCGCGTACATACATTAATTATAAACGACGATCTAACTAGTCATTTTTTTAAGCAATGCACTTGTTTTTTAAATAACGACATTATATTCAAAAATATTTATTTTCATTCGGCATAAATTGTCGAAACATAATATCCCCAAAAAAAAAAAACGCAATTCTATTAAAACTATTTTATATGTACATTTCGAAGGCTAAGCTTCCATATTCAGTGCACAAACACAAGAATCTACAATTATTTTCTTTATCGCCATATTTCATATTGGCGCGGGCAAAATGTAGAAAAAAATTGCTAAACTCTAAATTTTATTTCGTGTAAAACGCGATTTTGTATAAATTAAACGCTTTATCGGAGACACCACGTTAATAAATAAAATATTCTTCGAATTACGACATTATTTATAAACATCATCTACATCGAAGATGTACTTACTACGGTCCACGAATAAAAATGCGAACTTTAAAAATAATTTCGCGTGGAAATGTTTTGGCGCAGAAAACGCGATGGTTGTAAAATTCGCACAGTATAATAATAAACGTAGGTATATTTTGTGTGATGTACCGCCACGTTGATTCAATGAGTTTTTTTTTTAGCTCTTTTTGCAACATCATTTTTTTAAAACAACAATTTGGCTCTGAAGCGGTTAGCAGCTAATTTAAATATATCCGTTTCTATATAATTATACAGAGTAATTTTTTTTTTTTTACAATTAAATAAATAATTCAACTGCTGCGATAAATTTACCTTTTTTCTAATTGATAATTAACACAAAATTGTATACACGATGCAGAATAGAAAAAGTAACTTCAACTTTTTCGGTATATTTTAAATTTTGTAAGAAATTAATAGCCAAAAAGGGCACTTTTTTAAAATATACCAGCGGGTGTGGGTGCTATTTTTTTTTAGACGAAAATAGTCTACATTTAGTTGGTAAGAGTAGTTCAAATTTTAAATGATCTTAATAAATCCTGAAATTAATGTAAATTTTCTATTGAATTAAATTAAATTAAATTACTGAATCGTCACAAATTGATTAATTAAATATCGTAGTCCAGATGAGGGTTAATATATAAAATCTATTAATAAATTTTATATAATAAAATTCGGACACTCTGTATATAATTGAATACCTGCTTAAAATAAAATGTTGAAATAGCGTAACAAAAAACAACAACGTTAGAGATTTAAATACATCAATTAGGCCATTTGTTAATTAATAGGATGTTATTTTATTACGTCTACGCTTATATTTTTAAGTATGCGCTTAATTAAATAAACAATTTAGAAATTTCGCCGATGCAAAAATGTTTCCAAATTCATTTTTAATTAATGCGCCTATACATTGCTCGCTTTTAGTTCCAATTCTTTTTGATTCGAATAAGTATAATTTTTTTATATACTTTCAAGAATATCATAAATATAAACTCTCCAATATTGGGCCAAGCGAATTAAAAGACGCGCAAAATAGACGTGGTACGTGAATCACGGCGCAATGAAAGAAACCTCCTTAGGTTAATTTAATAGGTAATAGCTTAGAGGCTGTTGGCAGCGTGTACGTAAGTAATTCATATATTTTTTTGTGGTGTTTCGTTACGGTGAGTTAGTTCTTGTTGCACGTGGTCGCAGTTTAATCATAATATTCGGACACAATCAGCACGTTTAGCCGTATGTTACACTCACCTAGTCATTAAGTTAAAGAGTCCGCAAATCCTAAAGATTGGTTGGAAACAGCACGCCATGCCGATCTATCCTGAGCTAATCCCTTCATCTCCCTATAGCTATTCATCTCAACGTCTTCAACTATCTGACTCACATACTCCAATCTAGGCCTACCTACCCCTCTCTTTCCCTCCACTCTACCTTCTATGATCAATTGCATAATCCCCCCATGCCTAAGAATATGCCCTACTAATCTGTCTCTCCTACGCTGTAACACTCTCCAAATACTTCTCTTCTCCCCTACTAACTCTAGTACAGCTTCATTTGTTACTTTATCTTCCCAACCAATCCTCATCATCCTCCTATAACACCACATTTCAAGTGCTTCTAATCTACGCTTCTCTTCCTTTCCTATAGTCCACGCCTCACACCCGTACAGTGCTACACTCCAAACATATACCTTCAGTAATCTTTTTCTAATACCCAAGTCAATATTTGATCTTAAAATCTGTTCTTTTTCTACGAATGCCTTCCTACCCTGTGCTATCCTACACTTTATATCTACCTTACTTCGATTATCTTTTGTGATTCTACTGCCTAAATAACAAAAATCCGACACTTCTTCGATTCTATTATCTCCTATTGTGATCCTCATTTTTCTACTGCATTCCTTTTTGTCACACCTCATCACTTTAGTTTTACCTATATTTATTTTCATGTTAAAATCCCTAGTCAATACTGCCTGCATACCATTCAATACCCTTTCTAAATTCCAATTGCACTTAGAATATTTGCACAGTTCATCATCGAATATATATTGTTACAACCTTGCGATTATAAAAAGCACGTGTGAATATAATAATCTCAAAATGTAAACTCACCTGTGTGACCTGCGTCCGCCTCTCATT
Organism: Leptodirus hochenwartii; assembly: GCA_947310635.1. Taxonomy (NCBI): domain Eukaryota; kingdom Metazoa; phylum Arthropoda; class Insecta; order Coleoptera; family Leiodidae; genus Leptodirus; species Leptodirus hochenwartii. Next base: position 3,271,971 of record OX371179.1, read on the forward strand.
GTAGCTCAACGTGACCATCGCCCCACCCGTCACCCTATTCTCAGTGATCTTCACCACCGTACTCTCCGCTAATCTGAGCGCGGGATTTCTCTCCGCCGACAGCACAAAGTCCTCCGTTCGCATATCCTCGACCCTTCTCAGTTCCCCACCGCCCAACTGTATAAACGTGCCCCGCGTAAACGATCCGCCCGTGATTATGGGCTGTTGTTGTTGTTGTTGATGGTGTTGTTGTTGTTTTACACCGTTACTACCAGGTGGCGGTATTGTGGCAGATGAGGGTGGGGAGATAGATGAGTATATGTGTTGTTGGTGGTGCGGTAGGTGTTTGTGGGGTATGTTTGTGGGTGGCGCTAAGGTCGTGTGGGCGTGCAGTTTGGATTGTATGGGGTAAGGTATGTGTGGGACTTGAGAGGTAAGATTGTTTAGTGTGTGGGATTGTTTTGGGGGTAGGGATGTTATTGGGGGAGGGGCGAGCGTTGGTGGGGGAGGGGAAAGTGTTGCACATATCCTATAATTTAACAAACAAATAATAATAATAATTGCGCACAATAAAAAAATAAAACAGTTATTTGCGACTAAATCACTCGCCTTTTCCTGCCGATATTCGAACCATCGCCTCTCATCATTTCCCCCGCGCCTTTATGCTGCAAATCCAGCACCTGCTCATCTGGCCTCGTCTGCAGTATTCTATGCTTCAATGAACCCTCCTTCCCGGACGGAATCTTAAACTGACTACCGCCCCCTGCACTAGCCACCCCCGGTGGCCTTCTCTCCCTCAACAGTGACGTGCCACTAGTTATACTACCACCAACAACGTTCGCCTTGGCACTAGTGCCCGAGGTTATACTCCCGCCCGGACCACTGGCGGCTATCGGCGGTGGTTGTGACTGATGGACAGCACCGAGCGGATGGATACTGTCTTTGTGTTGCGCATGAGAATTGGTGGTCGGTGATAGGTAGGTGCCACTAGCCGTGGTTAAGCTATTGTAGGTCGTTGGGTCGATGAGTGGACTTAGAGATGGCGCTACAGTAGTTGTGGGGATGTAGGGAGTGGTGCGAGGGGCTGCGGCATGGTGTGGTGGGAGGAGGGCGTAGGGGGAGGCTGCTGCTGCTGCTGCGGCAGCGTAAACTGGAATGAGGTAAGGTGAACGGGTTGTCAAACATTTGACTGGCAGTTCATTTATAAAGATAATATTAGCAATTTGGTTCCATAAATCCACACGTAAGCGCTTCGATCGTTATATCATTGCTTTTATGAAGTGGCGTTGAAAATGTATACCCCTCTCGCTCAATTTAATAAATTGTGTCTAATAGGCCTGGGCAAATATCGTTCATTTAAGCGCATTATTCACATATACATGAATCATTCGATCAATCGTTATTTACGTTATATACATAGATAACATTAAGCTACGCATATTAATTCAAAGAATATTATATTTGGAAATAAATTTTGCAACGATCCAGTTTTAAATGACAGTAATTCCGAACAATATTTGCTCTTAACTTTGAATAACCCAGTATCTTTGAAATACATCAAAAATTTGACTAGTTCGTTTCAGCATTTTGTAGTAATAATCTCACTACAGGGTAACTATTTTTTTTAAACTCAAGTAAAAATAGTCATACAAATTAATATTAATATACTTACGTTAATTTACGTTTAAATTATATATTAAGTATGAATATGTTTATGTGTATGCTAGACTAGACACACTCTGTTAAATTAAATGAACTGCTAGATTAAATAAAATTTTAAATATATACCATTTTTACTGATTGTTTTACTATTATCTTATGCTTGAGTAGCAGCGATGCAATTCGCAATATACAATTTTCAGTACTGATGTGAATAATTCGTTTGAGAATATATAAGTGAATACAGAATATCTAATTCCAGTATAAGGAATACTGAATACGAATCGTTCACTCTGTTGAATAGTTCAAATTGAACGATTTATGGATGAATTACACAATTGCATCATATAACCCGTTTTTTTTTTATTACGATTTTATCCGAGCTTTAACACATTGATATTAGGTATTAATCCAATCTTGATTTAATTACACGCTTTCTTAAACTGTACAATAGTATTCGTTAATTTTCTAACCGTATAGGGGATATTTTATATTTCATTCAGTCGAAAATGCACGAATATCTAGTAGCTTCAGCTAATATCATAACTTCATGCCTTATTTCAATACAATTTGCAACAAAATTATAGTAAATATTCAACCAAGAAATTAATGAAAAGAAAAAGATTATGAACGTGAAGATCCTATACGATCATTGAAGAATGTGATGTAAATTTGAACGTGCATAACTTTTTTTGATCACCTATCCCGACAATAAACAGCATCTTTTTCAAATGAATTATTTATAATGAAAGATTAATTATTTTATTTTGCACTCTATTAGATTAATTGTATTAATAGGTTTCTTTGTTCATTCCGAGCAGTCCTTAAAGAGCAATATTTTGATGGGGAAAATGCTCACATGGCAGTTTGTTATCATATCAATGGCAAAATATAACTATTACGGGTTAGTTAAAGAGTCCGCAATCCTAAAGATTGGTTGGAAACAGCACGCCATGCCGATCTATCCTGAGCTAATCCCTTCATCTCCCTATAGCTATTCATCTCAACGTCTTCAACTATCTGACTCACATACTCCAATCTAGGCCTACCTACCCCTCTCTTTCCCTCCACTCTACCTTCTATGATCAATTGCATAATCCCCCCATGCCTAAGAATATGCCCTACTAATCTGTCTCTCCTACGCTGTAACACTCTCCAAATACTTCTCTTCTCCCCTACTAACTCTAGTACAGCTTCATTTGTTACTTTATCTTCCCAACCAATCCTCATCATCCTCCTATAACACCACATTTCAAGTGCTTCTAATCTACGCTTCTCTTCCTTTCCTATAGTCCACGCCTCACACCCGTACAGTGCTACACTCCAAACATATACCTTCAGTAATCTTTTTCTAATACCCAAGTCAATATTTGATCTTAAAATCTGTTCTTTTTCTACGAATGCCTTCCTACCCTGTGCTATCCTACACTTTATATCTACCTTGCTTCGATTATCTTTTGTGATTCTACTGCCTAAATAACAAAAATCTGACACTTCTTCGATTCTATTATCTCCTATTGTGATCCTCATTTTTCTGCTGCATTCCTTTTTGTCACACCTCATCACTTTAGTTTTACCTATATTTATTTTCATGTTAAAATCCCTAGTCAATACTGCCTGCATACCATTCAATACCCTTTCTAAATTCTTTTCGCTTTCTTCCAATATAGCTATATCGTCGGTGAATCTCAGCATATATATTTTCTCTCCCTGTACATTCACACCTACACTATACTCTTCTTTTACTTTGTTTATTGCATCTTCTATATATAGATTAAATAATAACGGTGAGAGTGTACATCCCTGCCGAACTCCCTTCCCTATTTTTGCTACCTCTTCTTCCCCCTCAATTCTAACTAAGGCAGTTTGGTGTTTATATAAATTAAAAATTATTCTCCTATCCTTATAATCTATACCCGTTTCTTTTAAAATTCTAAACATTATGTCCCAATCTACATTGTCAAATGCCTTTTCTAAGTCTACAAAAGCTATGCAAGTTACCTTTCCTACCCTCTTTCTTTTTTCTACTACCGTTCTTAGTGCTAGAATCGCCTCTCTCGTCCCTCTGTTTTTCCTAAAACCAAACTGATCTTCTCCTAGCCTTTCCTCTACTTTATTTTCTAATCTCCTATAAATAATCTTTAGCAATATCTTCGATGCATGTGATAGTAGACTAATGGTCCTATAGTTCTCACACAAATTAGCTCCTATTTTCTTCGGCATTGTTACTATTCTACTACGCTGAAAATCCTGTGGTACTTCTCCCTTCTCATATATTTTACAAACTAACCTGTATAATCGCTCCTGCATTTTTTCCCCATATTACGGGTACAGGAGATTTATATCATCTGTGGTTATATCTTGGTTATATGGATATATAACAAAAGTTCTGTTTTTATTTGTACATTCTAAAAGTTAAATATAACGAGAAACCTCTTACCTGCATATGGACTGGCATGATACGGTGACGGCACGAAACTGGGCGCAAAGATCCTATACGCCGTATACTGCAGATCATCTGCCGTCATCTGCACCTGCGGCGGAACGGCAACAACGGGCGATTCATCGCCCAACTTATGCGCGGCAGACAGATTCACCGGGCTGCTACTGCCTTGTTGTTGCTGGTGGTTATTACCACCGACCAGAATCGGCGGGGAGTATTTGCAACTGTTTCGCAGTGGATTAACAGACGATGGGGTGGTCGGCGTGGACGGACTCGGAATTGGCGTGGGAAGTAGATTCGATTGCGGTGGAAGACACGGTGCGATTCGACCACCGCTAACCGTTGGGGGTGATGAGTGCTGCTGCTGTTGTTGGGTGTGGTGAGTGTTGGTGAGGCCGTTGATGAGGGCGGTACTAATGCCATTATATCTAAAATTGAATGTTGATTCAAAAACGGTGACCCAGAAGGTGATCAATTTCGTCAATCAAATGAATTGAAATAATTGGGAAAATTTTGTTGTACCTGAGTTGTGTGAGTGGCTTGGGGGCAGGACGCAAGAACTCCGGTGGTTGTTGCTTCGTCCGCCAGGTGTCGGGGTAAGTCATGTACGTGGGCAGTGTAGCGCGGGCCTCCACCTCTGTGGAAATCATGGGAGACTCGATGCACCGTCAACGCAACCGTCTGCAAACAACAACAACCACGAAATCAGCCCATTGCCACTACAATGTTTCTATGTTAACAATATAGTTAAAAGATTACGTGCAGCATTTTCAATTCGAAAATGATTCCGAGCGCAGAACGCGATTTAAATTGACACTGCGCGAATGTTACCTCGGCATCAGATGGTGAATTATAATTGCGAAATGGGAGGCTCGGTGGTGCACGGGCAAGTTGCCAATAGTAACTAGAAATGTTACAAAGTTATAATAAAACCGGTCATAAATATAAATACGCGAATGTTGTCATTTCGCATGCGTGCGAATAAATCTGGTATTTTTAATTTTGCGGGAGAGGAACGGCGAAACGAGTTCATTCAGGTATCGAGCAAACAAATAATCAGCCTTTCGTCACATGGCATTGACCTTGTGTTGTCTGTCTGGGACAGCCAAATAGCATTGGATAGATTGGATTAGTGGTCAGCGAATGCGAAACGTACCGTCCATAATATGAATATTCTATGTTCGGAAAGCTCTTTCGCTTCTAATTAGCGCCTACGTTACGAGTATTTAGATCAACATTTGACGTAAATAATATCACGAAGCGAAACGAAATGATCAAATCCACTTTTTAAATATATCTACACCTAAATTCTCCAGTTTGTGTGTTGAAGATTAAATCAACGATACAAAATATCGACTTTTATGTATTTTAACCATCACTTTTAACAATCCGCATCTTCGTGCAAAATTCGTAAAAAAAAAATTGGAATTTCCACTAATTGTATACTACTAACACAAAAATGCCCATCTAATAACTAAAATCTATAAATAAATATAATAAAATATCTAATATTCATAAGTATCTATACTTATCTATACAGTGAAGTACTTAAGAATAAAGTAAATCAGCAAAGAGAATAGCTACGTATAGGTATATATTTGCACATTTCATATTCTGCTGTGCAAATAATAGAGCGAATATCACAATATGAAGAAATGTTTTATAGTGTGATGGATAATACGTGAGCATACAATGCAAAATTGTATTAAATTGGTAAACAACTAGTCAATATTTACCTATACGGAAGAATAATAATACAAACACAGCAAATTGTATAATTTTATAGGATAATGTAAAAGAACTACACAACACTATATCAATATTAACTCAGATACGAATAAATAATAATAATTCCGCTTTTAGTAACTTAAAAAATATTTTTCAATTATTCTCTCTGTATAATCTCTGTATATATACATGCAAAATTGTATCTGCCAAATACGAGCATATTTCATCGCTTAAATAAGCAGTAGTTTGGTATCGAAATTATCTACTACAGTGCAGCGACATCTACTAGATTGGTTTTGACTAGTGCGACGTTTACAGGCAATAGATGGAGCTGAACGAAAAAATAAATTTAAACTGATTTTCTGGGCAGAAAAGACGTTTGAATGTTGAAAGGTTTCAAAGACAGTAGAGATATTAATGGCCAATGTTGTGTGATCACATCTCCGTTGATGCAGTTACGAAATAATTCGGTAGCGGGTTTATATTAAACCTCACTTTCCCATACACAACATATAATTAAAGCGTAACGTACAATAACATTTACGGCAAGTAGCAACAGCAGGAGAGCGGTTGTTCAACGACGACCATGTAGTTAAGTTACGGAGTCGTAAGTCGTAACCTTCGCCTTGCACTTTGTTGCTACTCTAGAACTTTACCTTTACTACACAGACTTGTTTTGCCCGTCGTCAAATAATACCTCGTAATGACTATACCACACCACCAAATTCATTCCGAAAAAATCGTGTCTCGGGCAAAAGTGAATTAATAAATGATTGTATAATTACATTTATCCCGAGGAACGGTGATGGTATTATAGTTACACTAATTGTCGGAATTCGAAATATGAAGTATATAATGCACAGCTGTTAGATTACAGACATTTGTGTATTTTTTTTTCAGGGGGGCTTTTCGTCGTTCTTGTAATAAATTTTTTTTTTTAATGAATAACATATTTATGCAACATTTCTAGCTAAAGTAGGAATATTGCACTTAAGTAGATCGATCATACGTTCCAGATAACGTATAATAATTAATATTCCTCAACAAAACGTTAAAATAGAAACTGATTATCTAACAAATACTCGCTAAAATATAGCGAAATAATATTTTAAATACGACAATAAAATTGAGCCAAAATCGCAAAATGCACATCGACGTTGTTTCAAATTGTTTGTTATAAACCAGCTGTTTTATAGATGACAGCCGATGAATTAAATGCCAAATTTTATTGTTATATAAAAATTTTCGCGGATATTCTTAAAATTTGTTAGAATATAAAATTAATTAAATATGCATTCATTTCCTACCACTTTTTATCCAAACCATGTATTTTTTGCCTTGCAGCAAACGAGTAGTTGATTTACAATTAAAATAACTAATATAAATGTAGCACTAAAAATCGAATACCAACATTTACTTAGAAAAAATATATTATTTCGAGCGTAGACACCGTTTTCGGGTCACCTTTAAAACCCCATTAAGCGAAATTTAATTCATGAATTCGTGTTGTAGTTTTTTTAAACGCGAGGATATACAACCACAACTACACCATTTACAATTTTGAACGATACGCTATTGTTATATTGTGTAACACATTTTTAAACCTATTTATCTAACAGTCATTTGCATAGTGGCAACGTAGCCTTGAATACACAAAAACCAGAAGGATATCAATATGAATATCGAATATTTTAGCGTAAAAAACCACGATAAGATACATATCATTTAAATTTGCTTAGCGATAAACAAATTTGTGTCCTAGAACGTGATTTAAATGAAACTGAAGTGAAAATACTCCTTCACACACTTGCAAAAGAAATTTTTAAAATAACGATGTGGTTGCCGCAGACATTGATTTACTTAATTATTTTTAAAAAGTAAAAAAAAATTCTTTCCCCAACATAAATTGATGTTAAAGTTAAATATGTACAGCAAATTTTAACAGTTGTGTCATTTTTGACACTTCTGTGATTTCGAATTATGACGTTTTAGAATTTTTTATACTGCCATCTATCTGTAAATTTAAATTGCAACGGCATTTCTTTTTAGAGTCGCTTTGATCTTATGTTTTTCAAATGTATTATGCAACCCCACATACTCTAAACACACAAAAATTATTCTATAAAATTCCCATTAAAAATTCAGCTATATTATGCAACCACACATACTCTTTATATTTAAAATTAATTGTAAAAAATGTTCATATATATTTTTTTCACATACACCAGGCTACCCTAGCATAATAAAATGCTAAAAAAAGCCATTTATCATTGACAAGCTCAATTTTCCGTCATAATCTGTCAAAATTCGAATATTCTTTATTACATTCCCATTGAATTGACAGATACGTATATAAGAGAAGTTATGAATGAATTTGGATAACGAAGAATGAATTACATTTCAGCTGTAAGCTGCCATATGAAGGACTTGTTCATTTATATGCGATGACCTAGAGCGGCCCTGAAATACAGAAATCGATTTTCCACCACCCCCTGAAGACCGACTACGAGGGGGGGGGGCAACTCGACGCCCACGTGATCTGAATTAATACGAAATGTCTACCGACAGCGTAAAAATAGAGATGCGGAAATTATTACACGAATTATTACAAAAATATATAATGTTAATTAAAATCAACTTGGATTTCGTTTTAATTCGTTTTTATTAAACTGTATGTCTAGAAATGTAAATTATAATTAATTATCAATTCAAACTTTAAAAAAATTGATTTAAGTGTAATCATAAATAATTTATAGTTCTTAAAAATACTTCTGTTGATTTTAAGCGCAAATTTAATTGATATATTAAGAAAATGCACCTGCCAATTTTTTTGTTTAAAATAAATAAATCATTCGAGTTAAATCATTAAAAAAAATGCTATTATGTAATTATATAAATTAAATAAGTCAGTTTTCAATTTTTAAACTGGTTTTTTATAATGTTTAATTTATTCTTTGAATAAATATTATTAATTAACGTTGAGGTAGAATCAAGTTTCAACTAGCATCGTGCAAAATTGTTTTAATTTGAAATCACAAAAAAAATCTCCGCATTCCATTTAATTCGCTATGGATTTTGGTCGATCGTTTTTGCAATCATTGCAAAAGACGTAACATTACGTAACTTAGCTTAGAGTTTCAACGTGAAACTGGCCTTCTTAATCAATTTTATATTAAGCTTGGTAATGGTCAGCAGCGGCTATTATAATATCATAATGATGGTGTATTGAATTGGAATGGATAATTCTAAACAAACAATTTGCATCTATTTTAAATAATTCGCCTGATATCAGGGCCGGATTTTAAATAAATTCGTCGTATTGTGAAAATAATTGAAACGCCCCGTTTGGTTTTTTTTTTATTTCATATTGTTGCTATTGAAGAAAATAATAAAAGTTCACCAAACTATTGTACAATTTTTATTTTTCAATTTTTGCAAATGTTACGAATCTCTAAACAATTATTTTTCATGTAAAATATATTTCGTTCATTTATTCCATAAAAAATATAAATGTAATATTTTTTATTATTTTTTTTTAGGAATTTCTCATCAGTCCGCTTCTGCAATATACTTACATAGATACAAGAAAACTTAAATTATAACCTCGAATAGTCAGAAATGACAAATAATTTGACACACGCAATCACTTATGTCATTTATATTTAAATCAGAATTTAAATAGCAATTATTTAAACGGAATTTATTATTTCGAATGATCTAAATTCGAATTTTTGATTTAATAAAATTTTCAGTCTCCAAAATAACTATTTTCAGTTGCATTGTGCAACCCAAAATACTTTTTACATAACAAAATTATCCGATAAATTTTTTATAATTATTTTCGAATATACTAGGCTACCCCATATACAAAAAAAAATGCCATTAATCATTGAAAAGCTCGACTTTACGTCATAATCTGTCGTAATACTTAAAATCAATACAAAAATATTTAAGTAAAATTAAAATCAGACACCTCAATTGTCAGAAATGACAAATAATCTGACGCACGCAATCACTTATGTCATTTATATTTAAATCAGAATTATTTAACATGAATTTATCATTTCAAATGATTTTAAATTCGAATTTTTGATTTAATAAAATTTTCAGTCTGCAAAATAACTATTTTCAGTTGCATTATGCAACCCAAAATACTTTTTACAAAACAAAATTATTCTATAACATTTTTATAATTATTTTCGGATATATTAGGCTACCCCACATACCAAAAAAAATACCATTAATGATTGAAAAGCTCGATTTTACGTCATAATCTGTCGTAATACTTAAAATCAATACAAAAATATTTAAGTAAAATTAAAATCAGACACCTCAATTGTCAGATATGACAAATATTCTGACACACGCAATCACTTATGTCATTTATATTTAAATATCAATTATATATTTTATTACAATTATCTAAACCACAAATTCAATAGAATTGTAGAAAAAAAAATTTCTAATATCATTTTTTCCTAGTTTTAGGTAAGTTTTTGTAGATCATTGGATCACAGAATTTAATAATAAGAAAAAAAAACAGATTAAAAAAATAGAATTTTCTGATGTAACGTTAGATCAAATAAAAGAAGGTTCATTAATAACAAACAATCAGCAATCGAAACGGAATAAACACAAAAACGATTAAAAAATCGCAACTAATAAGTCGAAGTTGAAAACTCGATTAAACTCTTATCGAAGCACGTAAAATCGAAAATAGCTGGATGATTGCACGAACGGTTGTAATTAATGATTCAAACAAAAGTAAAACTACACTTTGCATATTTTATGAGCCGAAGTTTATTGTCACGTTACTACGGAACGAATAGAAAAGAATATTTCATTCCGTATACCTTCATTCTAGAAATAGCTTTTTAATCAATGAATATAACCGACTCGTATAGAAACAACGATAATGGCACACGATAATATATACATGTATATATACTGAGTGATGCATTTCACTGATTATACTATTAAGTAAACAATGAAGATACAAATACCTAAAAATGTACCTAGCGAATACACTTAATTTTTGCCGAAAATGAAATTTTATTTTAAAAAATTAGTGCGTTAAAAAATAAATAAAATAAAATAATAGTTTTTCTTAAATTTCTAAGTAAAATTAGACCTAAAAAATTGCTGTTGAAAATGCTGCAGAAAATATCCCAGGGGATTCGAACCCACAACCTCCGCGGTGTTAATCTAACGACTATATCACGGCACCTATTTTATAATGTCTTATTCAAACCGTCAAATTTCACCTACTTTCTTATTTCCACGATCTCGACATTTTCGTTGTTTATCTATAAAAAACTATTTGATTCTTTTATTCCCGTTCTATCAAATAAATTATAAATTCCAAGAATCATCTGGTATATGTCATACCTATTGCAACGAATTAATCAGGCGAATATACAGTTGAGTACAATATACAATGATTGTATTCGATTTGCCTATATTACATACGAGTACGTGTACTTGCATATATACATGAAAAAAGGCACTTCCATACTAAAATTCGTATTGATATTTCTATTATTACTTTGCTTACATAACCCCCTATATGTTTTTTTAAGTGCTTTATACTATGGCTAGATTTAAGTTGTCGCGGTAAAGCATAGGATGATGCAAAATTATTATAAATGTATTAGTAAAAAAATACACTAATCAAGAGAATTGAAATAATAAAATATTAAAAAAAAATTCAAATATGCAGATTTCAACAAATTTTACTTTCTCGTGTCTTTTACTGTAATGTATATATTAAACAGTTCAATTAATTCATAGTATAAAATGCAGTTACTCCCAATAATTCTTTGTTTTTATTGGATAAGTATTAGACCCCATCTGTTGAGAATTGTGTGTAAACGTCTTACCAGTTTACAAACAAATCCTATAGATGTCGCTACATCAAATACTTCAGTTAGATCAAATTTAGGCTGCATTAAGCGATAAAATTAGCCAAATTTGGAAGATGCATTTCTGTAAATATATAAATCATCGGACTACAAAGAAAAATAACAAAAAAAAAAGTATTTTAATTGCAGAAAAAAATTGATTATATATAAGGTTTGTATATTTAGGTAGATAATAAACAAATTTAAAAAAAATAGTAATTTGTAGCAAATTATTTCTGGATTTGGTATACATATCCATAAGACATAATTCAGCTACAATTACCGGCACGCCGTGATAGTTGCAATCACCTTGGATATACGCCCAAGTTTAAAATATTAATAACAATAGCGTAATGGAAAACTACTTTACGAACGATCCATTGTATGATACGTGTTGGTAAATGTAATAGATTGGTGATCCAACAACAATGTGATCCAGTTCGCAATATCGTAACTAATTAGTGATAGTAAATATGCACAATGAATCGAGAATAAATTTTACGCTCGCTAAGAAATCGGAAAAAAATTTATATGGCAGTCGTACAAAGGGTATTGAGCAATAATAAAATGTGATAATATAGTTTCTAGAATAAATGGAAATAACTCTTTCGAAATGACACTTACTGCGTTATTTACACAATATTGTACAAAGCAAAAAAATATTTTGTGAAAATGAACAGTACAAAATGACGATGTTCTTAAATTCAAAAAATCAGATGCTACAGTTTTGCTTAGTATAAATATTGTATGTACAAATACTTGCATTATAAGTGTAAGTGCAGTATGTAGCATTGAAGTAATATTTCAAATTAAAAGATGCACAAAAAAAAAACACGAACTGTCTTAATAAAAATAATAAACGAGGATATCCTTAATCCTAATATCTGATCCGACGGTTTTGCTTAGTATAAATATGATATATACTAATATTTGCACTATACGTGTAAGTGCAGTATGTAGCATTGAAATAATAATATTTCACATTACAAAAGATGCCCAAAAAAATTAGATATACCCAATTTTGGTTGATTTTCAACAAGATTTTATATTTTTAAAAAAGAATGTATTGAAAAATATTCTAAATGTTTTATGACAATTGAAACCAGGAAAAAAGTGGAGATTACGTCAACGCTGAAATACAAATATAAATTTTAATATTTACTATAGAATTCCAAACCAATACTCGTACAGCTAATAAAGTCATAATAGCATCGGTATTATTGATTAATAAGCCCCAATTCGATCCGATTTGAAATGGCCGCATAACCAAACAAGATCAATTGCTGCATGCTCAGATGACACAAATGTTTACATTTACTATTTACAGCGGTTATTTGTATTTACAATTGTGTGTAGATAACGTCGAATGTAGTCGCAATACAGCAGTCGAACTGTCTGCAAATTTTTGTAATATTTATATCTCCGATTTGTAAGTGCATTGTATTTTGAACAATGCTTGAACAATCACGTACGCGCACCTAACCTAAAAATGTCACGTCTTCTGTCATCTTGTAGATATTTTTAGGCTATTGTAGCGAATAAATAAAAATGAATAAAAATCCAAAACAACTGTCAATTATATTATATTACCGCAAAACAAATAATTCACTTCTTAAAATGCCAATAGTTGTACTACTAGAAATGCAGCTTGTAAACAATATTTTATTAATAATAAGTCTACAAATACGGGATTATATGGCTTTGGGGTTGCCTATAATTACATTAACAGTTCATTGCTGCTATGTCATATCATAATTCCTGATATACGTGTCATACATGACACATAGCAAAAAGGGCTAAATTATTCCAGTGGCGTATCAATCATTTATTAATCCGACAAAAAATGAACTAAAATGAAATAGCCAGAGTTATTTATATTTCTGTAGATATTTTTAGGATATTGTATAGTAAATAAATAAAAATGAATAAAAATCGAAAAGAACTGTCAATTAAATTATATTATATTATACCACAAAACAAATAATTCACTTCTTAAAATGCCAATAGTTGTACTACTAGAAATGCAGCTTGTAAAAAATATTTTATTAATAAAAAGTCTACAAATACGGGATTATATGGCTTTTGGGTTGCCTATAATTACATTAACAGTTCATTGCTGCTATATCATATCATAATTCCTGATATACGTGTCATAACATGACACATAGCAAAAAGGGCGATTTATTCCAGTGGCGTTTCAATTATTTATTAATCCGACAAAAAATGAACTAAAATGAAATAGCCAGAGTTATTTATATTTCTGTAGATATTTTTAGGATATTGTATAGTAAATAAATAAAAATGAATAAAAATCGAAAAGAACTGTCAATTATATTATATTATACCACAAAACAAATAATTCACTTCTTAAAATGCCAATAGTTGTACTACTAGAAATGCAGCTTGTAAAAAATATTTTATTAATAAAAAATCTACAAATACGGGATTATATGGCTTTGGGGTTGCCTATAATTACATTACCAGTTCATTGCTGCTATATCATATCATAATTCCTGATATACGTGTCATAACATGACACATAGCAAAAAGGGCTATTTATTCCAGTGGCGTTTCAATTATTTATTTATTCGACAAAAAATGAACTAAAATGAAATAGCCAGAGTTATTTATGTTTCATTTGATTTATATCGCTGTCTGACAATATGTAATATGTCAAATTGTCAATCGTCATGGTTACTTCCCTGCACTCGTATGAATTCATAAACAGATCGGCGGCTCCGTTTAATCAGACTAGAGTTTAAAGTGCAATTATTTAATTGTCGGTGTGTATTTTTATATTACTACCGATTGGTTGACGTAAATAAATCGACGCATTGACAATTGTTTGGGAACGTTATTTAATTAAAAACAAATAATGTAAAATTCGAACTGTTATGGCATACGAAATGCAAATTCATTGATTTTTTTTCTGATATAATATGTACGGGCTTCCTTTCCTTGAAATTGTGGTATTATAATTACAGGGAGGTTATTTTTGGCGGCTATTACCGTCATATTTAATATAGCAGCATCGATATTCAATAGCTCGGTATATTACGGACCGGATATTGCGTGGGAGCATACAACCGTACGCAGTGTTGCCACATGGAAATTGGTATGGATAAGAAAACGAAAGTGGCGTGAATAACAAAAAAAAAATCGGATTACTGAAAGACCGTGGTCGAAAGAAATTTTAATTTTTTACCTCGTAAGTTTTGTGTCAAGAATTGTTGCAATTCAGTCATAGGCTGATTTATTATCTTAATACGTGTTTACCATATTTGACCGTGGTGTCATCTGTATTTCAATTAGTCAATCATGAATTTGAGATTTCTAACTTACCGGCTCTGTTGAAACATTTTATATAATATATGTCAAAATGGATCAAATATAAATGTTTAACTGCAAAAGTATTTTGTAAGCTTCGAGTCAACGATAAAAATAGCACAGTGATGTAAATTGAACACTCAGCTGTTCCAAATATACCAACTTAAGTATTAAGAGTTTGTAAAAATTCTTCGATGGTGGGTTAGATTTTGACAAATTTTCTCAAATAGAAAAAAATATTGACAGCTCAATATTGAGATTTTTACATAATCTATACCTTTTTTAACGATTGTTAAAAATATCACGTCATTCCAAATTTTAAAAAAAAAAAATGTGTTTAAAATATTACTTCTTCGCGATTTTTTTGCAAAAAAATATTTTTTTAGTCAAAATACACCAAGTTTCTTATGGAAAATTAACATGGCGAACCAATTTGGAATAATTTCGTTAATATTCTAGAGTTCCCCAGGGTAGTATAGTATATATTCTTGTGCTTGTGCATAATGCATCATAAATCTGGCAACATTGTTGGCAAGGGATGAATGGGAGACACAGACCGCGTTCCGCTTCCACGAGAGCACATGCACATGCCTGACCGAACGGTATAACCTTACCGCTCCCCGCCACCGCCTTTCATCCGTGGCTAGCGTAACGTAGCAACGCCCCCACCCCCATAACCTAGCACGCTATCGTTCCTATCTGCGTCCTCGTCTATCACCATCGTTACCAACGGTATTATCACCGGTTGCGAGAGCAGCGCTCGCCACCGGCGGTGGCGATAGCAGCAGCTGCATTGATTTTACCACCGCCGACAGCCTTGTCAAGGTCACACACGCACACTATGTTCCGTATTAGGGGCGGCGTACAATGTCGTGGACCCGTGTGCCGTTCGTGTACATATGACCGAGAGGAAAAGGAAAAGCGAACCACAAGAAGTGCTCTAGTGGTGGTGGTGGTGGTGGATGGGCTGCGATATTGGAACGATACGGGATGGTGTAAATTGGTGGTGTAAAACGGGATTTCTGTCAAAATATTATTCATTTTTTTGACAGAAATGCTGTTTTAATAATTCATTTGTTCAATAGATTAGTAAATTATCGGATTATACGGTATTTAGATAAATAAATTATTAAATACGTTGTGGAAATTATATATTTTTTGGGTGGATTCCACTGTCATTAAAAAAAACTTGCAAATAATCATTGAAAAATATATAATTACGGTGTGGAAAATTAAAAAAAATCATTATTCAAGACGTTGTCCTTTTTGAATAACGTGACTTAAATAGTTACAAGGTTTACCCGACATATTTTATTATCTTCGTATTAATAGGCGCAGTCGTAATGAGTACTCATAAATACAGATTTAGTAAAATTCTAAAATTCATTCGAATTTTCTGGGAATTATTAATTTTTGACAGAATAATCGTGTTTTTAACATTCCTTTTTGCAATAAATTATCTGATTATACGGTATTTAGATTAATTAATTAATAAGTACATTATGGAAATTATATTTTTTTGTGTGGTCATTAAAAAAAATGCAAATAATCATTGAAAATTATATTTAAAAAATCACGAAAATCATTATTCATGACGTTGGCCTTTTTGAATAATGTGACTTAAATAGTTAAAGGTTTACCCCACATATTTTATTATCTTCGTATTATTAGGCGCAGTCGTAATGAGCATTCATAAATAAATTTTTACTGCATAATAATAGTTACAGTATTTAAATTTTTTTAATTTTTTAGTTTTTTCTTTCAACAATTCAATCCGATTTGACATTTACTCCCAAAATCCCCCACCGTTTCGCGGAAAACATTTTTAAGACCACTGAATTAGATTCCGATGATAATTAATGACCGAGAAATTATTATACACAAGATGTATAAAAAAATTAAACAAAAAAAGTTGTCGATTTTAATGTTCTAGTAAAATTATACCGGGTGCTGTAATTATACCACAATTCGAAATGGCTCAAAATTCTATCTATTTTTAAAAACAACTTGAATGAAACTTGTTAGCAACTACTCGTATTTTACAGTGAGGTAGGCAACTCAACCTTTAAAAAAAAAAAACGCAATCTCGATCAGTATTTTTAATTTATCACAAGTCGCATTATTTATTTTAAGATTGGATCAATTAAAGGTATATCTGGTTTATAAGTTTAAATAATGAGAAATCGATACGCAAACAAATAAATATATAACGCAACTATAAATAGATTTGCAGCCTTGCAAAGGTCGAGAGCGGCATTAAAATCGAATATAAACCGCCAACGAATCGTATTTACAATTTCCTAAATTTCATTAAAAAAAAAAACGTGGTTCTGTAATGGTGCAAAACAAATCTATATACTACTAAATATTGATTCCGCTGCCGACAAAAATTGCGTTCGTAGAGGGTATTTTTTTTTAATATAAATCTTCGTAGAATTAATTGAGCCAAAAAAGCGAATTCGTTCAGGCCCACAAAAAAATGTATCATAAATTGGAATTGACCTTTATTTGATTGTCTATTTCAAATTTGTTGTTGGAAATAAAAAAAAACGGCAAAAAAACAACAAATTTCTTTCCGGAAATATATGTCAGCTGTAACGCAAACTATCTATAGGCAATCCCCGTATAACGCGGTACGGTTTCGCTTCTAGCACGGTTCGGGAATTGGTTTTAAGCGCAATAAAGTTGGCTATACAAAAGAAATATTTCTATTATTTAACAAATACACATTTCAAATCGAAAAATATATATTTATTTTATTTTTAATACTAGAAAATTCAAATGCACTTGTATTAACACGAGAAAAAAATTTTTTTAGGGATTTTTTTGCGTGAATTATTAAATAGACTTTTAACTTTTTTTTTACTATAATTACAACGATTGAAATTGTTCGAAAATGAGCATAATAAAAAAACGCGCTCGCTTATTGATGATTAGGTAATGATAACGATGAAAACCTTATGTAATATTAATACCCTTTTGATCAATAAACATATTCTTCTCAGAGATGAAAACATTGTAGTTTTTTTTCTTCAACTTTTGCAACCTAACGAACTAGTTCGATTTTTTCTAGGACCGCGTTATACGGGGTGTTACATGTATAAAATTCGATTATATGAACTTGTATAAATTAACGTGGGGAGTTATATCATATCGAAAATCGACGACCACGGGCGAAATTTTAAGTGAATTTAATCAGGAGGCCGAATCGATTCATGATCACGAACCAAATTTCAATGGTAATTGCTTTTCGCTTTCTGTGCCGGTGCCATTATAACTAGCCAGCCATGACTTTGGTACGTCCGTTCGTGCCGCGAATACACATGTGCCAATAATCAATCCGATCCGCAGCTACAATCAATTCAATTTATTTCTCTTCTTTTTTTCGTACGAACGCTATAGCGATCAATGATCAGCATTTACAATAATGTCACGTGAACATAACTAACTTCTGTACAGACTATTATGTTGTAGCGATGCGTAGTTCACTCGCGAACCGTTCACTCGCGAACGGTTCAATCAAATGACTGCGACGATATTTTGCAACGACCTATAGGTCACTAGGACCTAGTTCGTGAACTATCAACTACATGCACGTATTGATGTACCTGTACTAGGTCCTGAACCCGTCGTGTACTATGAATCACAACGGCTCGTAAACGATGCAGTATAGTATACATTACATATACAGTACCAATAGCAGTACTAACATTTACGTGATCAAGTGTGTTGGGGAACGGAACGAAATGATATTTCATTATATATATATGTTTTGTATAAATTATAAACATTGTTGTCTTTTCTTCCTCATTCCTAACTCAAAATAAGTATTGTAATATTTCAATTTATTTATTTGTTACCATTTAATATTTTTATATTGAGAAAAAAAGGGATTATTTTCAGTATGTGCATGTATTTGGTCATATAGGTCGTGAACTAGTTCATTTTAAAATGATGTTAGTAGTTCACGACCTATACTTCGTGAACGGTACATTGAATTACGAATTAGGTCCTCAAAGTGACCTACAGTTTGTCATCGCTGTTATGTTGGATACAATACCTAACCGCAAATTGTCGCCAAAGTAGGCAGTTTAATTTTACTTATTGGCTGTCATTATCACGTAAACATAAATATATTTCGCGCAAATATATTTACAATATTTACAATCCAACTTAACCTCAATATAGTCATTTGTTGAAATATTTTGATACGAAACTGCATAAAATATGTACACTCAGAAAACAATATAATAGCGCAAGTGCCACAAGGTACTATACTCGGGCCATTTCTGTTTATTATGTATAGTTAGATCTAAATCGAAAAATGAAGATTAAACGTCTTTTTGCGGGTGTATAGAATCTTGTAAATGGCAAAATTCGCCGAGTAATTTCGATTCATAAAATAAATCATTCTAACCTCAAAAAATTTCTATCTCTTTTACAATATTACAAAAGACGAAAGCCTCAACTTAACACAAAAATATATATATTTAGAACAATTAAAGGCTGTTGAGCGATATTGTCTTTTTTTTAACGAGCAAATTACGTAGTTCCACGAGGTGGTATAATGCGCCCACTTCTGTTTATTATGTACAATTTAAACGTCAAAAAAGTATACAAGTATCTATATAGCATCAAAAAATACTAGGAATTAAATTAATGTAAACGGCGATAGTAAAAATAATTGTATGATAAGTACCGACCACACAACTGCATTTTATTGTTAATGAGGCTTATTTCACGATGCACGACTATTTCGAATGACTGTATATATTGATATTATTTTTAGTAAATGGCTAGAGCACTATCAGTAGTATTAAACCCACAATGAATTTTACAGCCTGTTCATAATAATCACTTAAATAATATATCAAGTACTGTTAGAAAGCGTACTACTTAAATAGACATTGTATGTCTACGAAAAATTGACAGAATATGCTAAAAAAAAATGGTACATTTAAATACGCACTGAGATAAGAAACTAAAATAATTAATTTGAGGACACGATTATTTGCCAGGTTAATTTTTCTTAAGAAATATGGTGTCACGAATTTTTTCGCAGAATGGTTGAAAGGTCGTAATATTTTTAACATACATTAAGATATGTTTAGGTTAGCAAGAGCCGATTTTTATGATAATACCTTTGTTAGTTACTTTTTAAATCTCAAAATCGAGCACCATTTTTTTCAACGTTGCCATAAATTAACGCGCCATCAGAAAATTTTGCCGCAGCCTTAATATCTAAATTGGAATATTTTGAACAGTTGAGTGTCACTAAACTTTGTTTATCAACTTTGACCCAAAACACTTTTGAAGTTACAATATAGAATATCACCCAAATTTTATACATATAATTTTCACCTAGAGCCGGTAACTTAGACATCGTAAATTCGCGATTCGCTAATTGACACACAGATGGCATCTCCGTCCAATATAATAAAATATCATTTTATAAACAGGCGACACCAATCAATTTTATAACTATAAATTATAAATAAATAGATCATAAATTTTGTAATAAACACTTATTATGATAATAAATCACCCTATGGCTGAATAGCGGCCAATTAAATATAGCCGCAGTATTAAACGATAAATGTAACCATCGAACGAGTATTTTTTTTTTTTACAAATAAGATAGCATCCAGTTCTAGTAAGTGGTAGTAACAAATATAACTTAACCAATTGACTGACGAAACTCTAAATTACAAATATTTATTAACGACGCTTGTACTTATGAATTAAATCGGTCCGTGTATGTCTGTGTACGAAATGGAAAAATGTAATTTGAAAAGTAAATAAAACACTCGAGATAACTATCATACTAGAGAATGTATGTGATGAAAATATTCCGAAAAATAAAAATACAGTGTAGTTTGTAGTATCAAACCAAAACGTTGAACTAATTCATAATGTCGCCTGTTATCTTATCGGTATTTGATGCAAATATGACTTGTGGAAAATAATATTTGACGATAGCATTATCAATTCTATGTTTTATATTAAACATATTTTATTGTTGATCGTATGTCATTTTTTCTAAATAAAATCTTAAGCACTGGTTGGTGGTAATTGCTAACTGAGTACCGAATACTTGAAAAAACGACAAACAAATATATTTTTTAATTGATTATTATTGACATTAATGAAATTATTTCATTAGTTAAAGAGTCCGCAATCCTAAAGATTGGTTGGAAACAGCACGCCATGCCGATCTATCCTGAGCTAATCCCTTCATCTCCCTATAGCTATTCATCTCAACGTCTTCAACTATCTGACTCACATACTCCAATCTAGGCCTACCTACCCCTCTCTTTCCCTCCACTCTACCTTCTATGATCAATTGCATAATCCCCCCATGCCTAAGAATATGCCCTACTAATCTGTCTCTCCTACGCTGTAACACTCTCCAGATACTTCTCTTCTCCCCTACTAACTCTAGTACAGCTTCATTTGTTACTTTATCTTCCCAACCAATCCTCATCATCCTCCTATAACACCACATTTCAAGTGCTTCTAATCTACGCTTCTCTTCCTTTCCTATAGTCCACGCCTCACACCCGTACAGTGCTACACTCCAAACATATACCTTCAGTAATCTTTTTCTAATACCCAAGTCAATATTTGATCTTAAAATCTGTTCTTTTTCTACGAATGCCTTCCTACCCTGTGCTATCCTACACTTTATATCTACCTTGCTTCGATTATCTTTTGTGATTCTACTGCCTAAATAGCAAAAATCTGACACTTCTTCGATTCTATTATCTCCTATTGTGATCCTCATTTTTCTACTGCATTCCTTTTTGTCACACCTCATCACTTTAGTTTTACCTATATTTATTTTCATGTTAAAATCCCTAGTCAATACTGCCTGCATACCATTCAATACCCTTTCTAAATTCTTTTCGCTTTCTTCCAATATAGCTATATCGTCGGCGAATCTCAACATATATATTTTCTCTCCCTGTACATTCACACCTACACTATACTCTTCTTTTACTTTGTTTATTGCATCTTCTATATATAGATTAAATAATAACGGTGAAAGTGTACATCCCTGCCGAACTCCCTTCCCTATTTTTGCTACCTCTTCTTCCCCCTCAATTCTAACTAAGGCAGTTTGGTGTTTATATAAATTAAAAATTATTCTCCTATCCTTATAATCTATACCCGTTTCTTTTAAAATTCTAAACATTATGTCCCAATCTACATTATCAAATGCCTTTTCTAAATCTACAAAAGCTATGCAAGTTACCTTTCCTACCCTCATTCTTTTTTCTACTACTGTTCTTAGTGCTAAAATCTCCTCCCTCGTCCCTCTGTTTTTCCTAAAACCAAACTGATCTTCTCCTAGCCTTTCCTCTACTTTATTTTCTAATCTCCTATAAATAATCTTTAGCAATATCTTCGATGCATGTGATAGTAGACTAATGGTCCTATAGTTCTCACACAAATTAGCTCCTATTTTCTTCGGCATTGTTACTATTCTACTACGCTGAAATCCTGTGGTACTTCTCCCTTCTCATATATTTTACAAACTAACCTGTATAATCGCTCCTGCATTTTTCCCCCTGCGTGTTTTATTAATTCGGCTGGTATCATATCAATCCCCGCTGCTTTTTTTATTCCGTAAATCATTTAATGCTCTATGAAACTCTGACCTAAGTATGCTAGGACCTAAGTCATCCTCATCTATCTGTTCCACACTTTCTAGCTCCTCCATGTCCTGCCTACCTTTATATAAATCTTCAAGATACTCCTTCCATCTTCTAGCTTTTTCCTTATTTTCTGTGAGTTCCTTACCCTGCTTATCACATATAATGTTACCCTTTGGTTTTACTTTAGAAAAATGTGACTTAATTTTCCTGTAGCCCAAATCTACTTTACCTCTTCTCATATCCTCCTCAATATCCTCACAATTTCCTTTTATCCACTCTTCTTTCGCTAGCTTGCATTTCCTATTAATTAAGTTCCTTAGTTCGTTATATTTTTTCTGTCCTGCTTCTGTGTTTCCAATTTTAATTTTCCTTCTTGCTTCTATCATTTCAACTATTTCATTACGCTGTACATATATAATTGATTTATTCTTTTATAATCGTTTAATTAAATACGAGCCCTTGTAATGCTCAGTTCAGTTTTTAGTGTACTTATTATTATTTTTAAAAGTACTACTGTAAATCTTCTGAATTGTGTTTTATTGTTATAACTATATTCGGATTTTGACAAGCGATGTTGTCATATTGTCAGATCAGTGCAAGAAATTTATATACATTATAAAAAAAAATACTACTCTTACAAGCCTGCACTGCACTTGTTAATGTTTCTTTCAATCAAAACAACATAATTTTAAATCAGATGTTTCTAATTCAAACCAGATTAATTTATATATTTCATATGTTTAGTTTGAAATTTATCAAATTGCCCCTCTATTTCTAACACAACTTAATCCAGTATCCGTGACATGACAACACTCCTACCAACTTAAACTTATGGTTTGTAATTTTCTACGCTTTGCAAATTAGTTGGTAGCACTGAAATCGATGGGAAAATAAAGTATGCCAGAACTACCAACTTAATCTAGATCTAAAACAATATGGACTTTATAGTAAATTCGATTATGATCGAGCTTGCGTTATCGTGCGATGGCGAACATTGAAATAATATTACCCAATGACACATTGCTGTTTTCTTTTTAAATTTGATTAAACTGACGATGGTTTATGTATATTGAACTGCACACAATTATAATTGTACGTGTTCTTTTGTTATTTATGTAAAATCATCGCTGGTTGGCTACTGGGGATTAATCGCAGTAGGTTATTCATTGACTCGCGCGTTCATTTCATCGGCTCAGCGTATACATTATGGTGAACATTATACATACTCGAAGAAAAAAAAATCGAACAGCCGCGTTATGTTATCGATTGTATAACATAACCAGTAGCTAAAACGAACACTAATACACACACACACACACACACACACATATATATATATATATCGGACACTCCACCTCTCCATAATTCGTTAAGTATGAATCAGTTGTAATTATAAAGCGTGCACGTAATTTCTTGTATTATAAATATGCAACATATGACCGACACATAATCTTGCGGGAAAATGTGCATCTACAGGGTGACACACGAAACAGCTGCACAAGCCATAAACAGCCATTTATCCTACCGACTGCGCCAATTATATGAGATCTATTTTATTGAGGTCCTAATTGAATTTATGGTATA
The DNA here is from genome assembly GCA_947310635.1 of Leptodirus hochenwartii. NCBI lineage: Eukaryota > Metazoa > Arthropoda > Insecta > Coleoptera > Leiodidae > Leptodirus > Leptodirus hochenwartii. Next base: position 3,296,249 of record OX371179.1, read on the forward strand.
GAAACCAATTCTTATTTCACAATTCAAGACGAGTGTCGTGGATGTTCGTCCTAACGACTGCGCCTACTGAAACTCAATTATGTATTTAAATGAGATCTTGACTAGGTTTAATTAAAAAATAGACGCATTGAAACTAAATCTTGTTTGACAATTCAAAACGAGCGTTGTGGATATCCGTCCCACCGACTGCGCCCACTATTCTAATGCAATCTGAACTGGAACGTGGCAAGTTAATGTAATAGTAATCAATTCGTTCGACAATCGAAGTAAGAATATTCGTCCCAATGACTGCCCCAACTTTAAATCAACTATTTTAATGAAATTCTAAGTGGTCTTAAGTAAATTAGTCATATTGAAACCGATGTTTATTTGAATATTCAAAACAAGTATCGTGGCTATTCGTCCTAACGACTGCGCCAACCGAAAATCAATTGTTTTAATGGGATCCAAGTGAATAGTATTGAATTCGTTTGACAATCGCAAGTAAAAACGTTCGTCCCAACAACTGCGCCTAGCTATTCGTCCTAACGACTGCGCCAACCGAAAATCAACTGTTTTAATGGAAACCAAGTGAATAGTAATCAATTCGTTTTACAATCGCAAGTAAAAGTGTTCGTTCCAACGACTTCGCCTGGCTATTCGTCCTAACGACTGCGCCAACTGTTTTAACGGGATCCAAGTGAATAGTAATCAATTCGTTTGACAATCGCAAGTAAAAATGTTCGTCCTAACGACTGCGCCAACTGAAAATCAACTGTTTTAATGGGATCCAAGTGAATAGTATTGAATTCGTTTGACAATCGCAAGTAAAAATGTTCGTCCCAACGACTACGCCTGGCTATTCGTCCTAACGACTGCGCCAACTGAAGATCAACTGTTCTAATGGGATCCAAGTGAATAGCAATCAATTCGTTTGACAACCGCAAGTAAAAATGTTCGTCCCAACAACTGCGCCTAGCTATTCCGTCCTAACGACTGCGCCAACCGAAAATCAATTGTTTTAATGGGATCCAAGTGAATAGTATTGAATTAGTTTGACAATCGCATGTAAAAATGTTCGTCCCAACAACTGCGCCTAGCTATTCGTCCTAACGACTGCGCCAATTGAAAATCAACTATTATAATGGGATCCAAGTGAATAGCAATAAATTCGTTTGACAATCGCAAGTAAAAATGTTCGTCCCAACGGCTGCGCCTAGCTATTCTTCCCAATGACTGCGCCAACCAAAAATCAACTGTTTTAATGGGATCCAAGTGAATAGTATTGAATTCGTTTGACAATCGCAAGTAAAAATGTTCGTCCCAACAACTGCGCCTAGCTATTCGTCCTAACGATTGCGCCAATTGAAAATCAACTATTATAATGGGATCCAAGTGAATAATAGCAATAAATTCATTTGACAATCGCAAGTAAAAATGTTCGTCCCAACGACTGCGCCTAGCTATTCCTCCCAATGACTGCGCCAACCAAAAATCAACTGTTTTAATGGGATCCAAGTGAATAGTAATCAATTCGTTTGACAATCGCAAGTAAAATGTTCGTCCTAACGACTGCGCCTAGCTATTCCGTCCTAACGACTGCGCCAACCGAAAATCAATTGTTTTAATGGGATCCAAGTGAATAGTATTGAATTCGTTTGACAATCGCAAGTAAAAATGTTCGTCCCAACAACTGCGCCTAGCTATTCGTCCGAACGACTGCGCCTAGCTATTCGTCCTAACGACTGCGCCAACCGAAAATCAATTGTTTTAATGGGATCCAAGTGAATAGTATTGAATTCGTTTGACAATCGCAAGTAAAAATGTTCGTCCCAACGACTGCGCCTAGCTATTCGTCCTAACGACTGCGCCTAGCTATTCGTCCTAACGACTGCGCCAACCGAAAATCAATTGTTTTAATGGGATGAAAGTGAATAGTAATCGATTCGTTTGGCAATCACAAGTGAAAATGTTCGTCCCAACGACTGCGCCAACTGTAAATCAGCTGTTGTGATTTTGACACGACCTAAGCGATCTAATCATATGGAAATGGATTCGTTTAGCAATCAAAGACGAGTAGTCGTGCATATAAACATCTATGCATTTGAGAGATCGATAAATCGATTTGGCTTGGACATTCAACGTGACTGGGATTCGTAACATCATCCATCCGCGTCTCGCAGCGCACCGATTAGTGGAAAATTGATTTTCCATCGTTCACCGTGTGTACACCCATACTCTCACTATTAACTGGTATACATATACAATAAAATCGTGGATGAATAGTGGTCGTAACCTTTAAAGTTTTGAAGGTAACATCGCTAGTAGACAAGGATACCGCTTGTTTATAAACACGCCGGCTCCGCAATGCACGTAGAAGAGAGATGCCAGATACTACACCGGCTCAACAGCCAATCGCAGATCGCCTGGCAACAAGGCATGCCACACTACAATTTTTACTGGATACATACGGACGCGCATAAATATGTGTACGCGGAATAATACACCCAACAGATTCGCGATACATTATCCGAGTACACACAGGCATCTCTTTCTTCTCCTGTACACGCCAACAATCACGACTCTTCGATAAAAACCGGCTCGTTTGTGCCTCTATAAGAGACCATTCTATAAACGCAGGCGACAAAAACTATCATTGACGACTGATCAGGAAGTGACAAATATTGGTAGCAGCTACCAGCAAATGTCATTCATAATTACAACAGCGGTAATTTACCTGCTTATTGCTGCGGCTTGTAGAACTGGTCGTTGTCGGGGGGGGGGGGGGGGGGCGGTAATTGGTAATCCAAATGGGAACCGCCGCCGCTACACGCACATCGACGCAGCACACGCACTATCTAGTTACCGGGTCCAGAGCAACATGGGGCGCAGCAGCTTGACAACTGCGGTGCCTGTATTCTTTGGTTTGTAACGCGAGTCGATGCCGATCCGATCGGTATGGCACTAAACCCAACTCGCGCGCGCCAACTTACAGGCCACTACAGTCGCTATCGCTCAGCCGTATAGGACCGAGTGAGATGCGACTGATCGAGTCGCGGCGGACGGTTAAACGGTCCACGTTGTCGCTGCGTTTGCTTAATGCTCACTATAAAGGCAACGAAGCGACTGCGATCGCAAACAGAGTCTGGTTTCTCAGCTCTGGATTCTCTCCCTCTCTCTGGGCGATGATAGCGCTACTGCCGCTCGCTCGGGCAGTCTGATTGTCATCAACCGGTTCGCGCTGGTTTGCTCGTGTGGAGGCGGCTAAACGGCTGACTGCGATCACGGTAACGACTAGGCTTGGGTAATTCACCTATGAACCGTTCTATTTGAACTATTCGTATTCAATATTCCCTGTACCGTATTATATATTCTGTATTCACTTATATATTCGCAAACGAATTATTCACTACGTTGTATATTGCGAATTGCATCGCTGATACTCAAGCATAAGATAATAGTAAAACAATCGCAGGCATTATCCATGTTAAGTTAAGTTAAGTTAAAGAGTCCGCAATCCTAAAGATTGGTTGGAAACAGCACGCCATGCCGATCTATCCTGAGCTAATCCCTTCATCTCCCTATAGCTATTCATCTCAACGTCTTCAACTATCTGACTCACATACTCCAATCTAGGCCTACCTACCCCTCTCTTTCCCTCCACTCTACCTTCTATGATCAATTGCATAATCCCCCCATGCCTAAGAATATGCCCTACTAATCTGTCTCTCCTACGCTGTAACACTCTCCAGATACTTCTCTTCTCCCCTACTAACTCTAGTACAGCTTCATTTGTTACTTTATCTTCCCAACCAATCCTCATCATCCTCCTATAACACCACATTTCAAGTGCTTCTAATCTACGCTTCTCTTCCTTTCCTATAGTCCACGCCTCACACCCGTACAGTGCTACACTCCAAACATATACCTTCAGTAATCTTTTTCTAATACCCAAGTCAATATTTGATCTTAAAATCTGTTCTTTTTCTACGAATGCCTTCCTACCCTGTGCTATCCTACACTTTATATCTACCTTGCTTCGATTATCTTTTGTGATTCTACTGCCTAAATAACAAAAATCTGACACTTCTTCGATTCTATTATCTCCTATTGTGATCCTCATTTTTCTACTGCATTCCTTTTTGTCACACCTCATCACTTTAGTTTTACCTATATTTATTTTCATGTTAAAATCCCTAGTCAATACTGCCTGCATACCATTCAATACCCTTTCTAAATTCTTTTCGCTTTCTTCCAATATAGCTATATCGTCGGCGAATCTCAGCATATATATTTTCTCTCCCTGTACATTCACACCTACACTATACTCTTCTTTTACTTTGTTTATTGCATCTTCTATATATAGATTAAATAATAACGGTGAGAGTGTACATCCCTGCCGAACTCCCTTCCCTATTTTTGCTACCTCTTCTTCCCCCTCAATTCTAACTAAGGCAGTTTGGTGTTTATATAAATTAAAAATTATTCTCCTATCCTTATAATCTATACCCGTTTCTTTTAAAATTCTAAACATTATGTCCCAATCTACATTATCAAATGCCTTTTCTAAATCTACAAAAGCTATGCAAGTTACCTTTCCTACCCTCTTTCTTTTTTCTACTACCGTTCTTAGTGCTAGAATCGCCTCTCTCGTCCCTCTGTTTTTCCTAAAACCAAACTGATCTTCTCCTAGCCTTTCCTCTACTTTATTTTCTAATCTCCTATAAATAATCTTTAACAATATCTTCGATGCATGTGATAGTAGACTAATGGTCCTATAGTTCTCACACAAATTAGCTCCTATTTTCTTCGGCATTGTTACTATTCTACTACGCTGAAAATCCTGTGGTACTTCTCCCTTCTCATATATTTTACAAACTAACCTGTATAATCGCTCCTGCATTTTTCCCCCTGCGTGTTTTATTAATTCGGCTGGTATCATATCAATCCCCGCTGCTTTGTTATTCCGTAAATCATTTAATGCTCTATGAAACTCTGACCTAAGTATGCTAGGACCTAAGTCATCCTCATCTATCTGTTCCACACTTTCTAGCTCCTCCATGTCCTGCCTACCTTTATATAAATCTTCAAGATACTCCTTCCATCTTCTAGCTTTTTCCTTATTTTCTGTGAGTTCCTTACCCTGCTTATCACATATAATGTTACCCTTTGGTTTTACTTTAGAAAAATGTGACTTAATTTTCCTGTAGCCCAAATCTACTTTACCTCTTCTCATATCCTCCTCAATATCCTCACAGTTTCCTTTTATCCACTCTTCTTTCGCTAGCTTGCATTTCCTATTAATTAAGTTCCTTAGTTCCTTATATTTTTTCTGTCCTGCTTCTGTGTTTTCAATTTTAATTTTCCTTCTTGCTTCTATCATTTCAACTATTTCTTCCGTGATCCATTCCCTCCTACCTGCCCTTTTCTTTGTGCCTAATACTTCATTTGCTGCTGTAGTTAACCCATTTCTGATTTCCCTCCATTCGCAATCTATGTCGTTCCTAGATGTTCCATTAGCCATGATTTCTACTTTCTGCTTGTACTTTTCACATACATCAGCTAATTTTAACCTATCGACATCTACTCTGACCTGTTTAGACTTCTGTAATTTCTTGAATTTGACCTCTGAGTCCAGGACTACTAAATTATGGTCACTATCAATATCTGCTCCAGGGTAACTCTTACAATTCTTAATCTGGTTCCTAAACCTCTCTTTAACCAGTATGTAATCTATCTGATACCTCCCTATATCTCCTGGCATTTTCCACGTATATATCCTGCGCTTGTGATTCTGAAAAAGCGTGTTTGCTACCACTAGCTTATTCCTAATACAAAACTCTACCAATCTATCCCCTCTATCATTACGTGTTCCCATTCCATATTCTCCTACTATTGAAACTTCCTTTCCCTTACCTACTACGGCATTCCAATCTCCGATTACAATTAGATTATCCTGTCCTTTAACGTTTGCTAACCTAGATTCAATCTCCTCATAAATGGATTCTACCTCCTCATCATCGTGACTTGAAGTTGGCATATATACTTGCACTATAACTGTGTCCGTTGGCTTCGTGTCTAATCTAATAGTTATAATTCTATCACTAACTTGGCAATAACTCTTTATTCTACATCCCAACTTTCTATTCATTATAAAACCTACACCGGTATGCCCATTATCTGATGCTGTGGTTATTAATCTATATTCTCCTGACCACGTATCTACTAGATCTTTCCCCCTAACTTCACTAATCCCTACAATATCCAGTTTAAGTCTCCATGTATATAACGTGAATAACGACTGATCGAAACGATTCATGTATATGTGGATAGCGAATAATCGTTCGTGAACTATTCACTTATAAGTGAATATTGAATAATTCACCTAAATGAACGACATTTGCCCAAGGCTAGTGACGACAACGGTGGCGGACATGTGAACTATACGGCAATAGCTGACATTGGGTAGTGACCGCCACCGCGACCGGTGGTTCTACCTTACGGACATACTCGAAGCGTTTTAACAACAAATATGACATATAAAGGAAATTCGGGCAGTTGAACAACATTAGAAAACAAACGGAGCGACTAAGATGATGAAATTGAATAAATATACGTAGAATAAATGAAGAAATGCCGTTTTTAAAGAGAAGATACCACCTTTAAATGAACTTTAGAATAGACTAGTTTTGATGTGCAATTAAATATGTAGTTTTGAAGACATTTATAAATTTAATTGTAATTATTACACGTATAATAAGTTGCCTATATAAATATATAACAAAAAGAATATGTACATATTCTTCTGACGTGTTAACAAATCCTCACACACACTTTTTTTTAGAAGGCGACCTCTTGTAATTCGATGCAACCGCTCTTCTTTATACAATCTTAATTGCACCGTTTCTTCGATTATTAAGAACTTCATAAAATATGAATTTCCTTGTCTTCTAGCGAAGAAATGTTGAAGTGGATATTTGAGGTAAAGCGAAAAGAAACGACAACAGATTACGAAAACGAAAATATAATTTTAAGTCACTTATAATGAGTTTAATAGATCATAAAGAATCTAAAACACATTGCCTGTTTCATGCTTTTCCAGGGTTTTACTGCGCAATGTGAGCAGTGCGCATGTATCCATCCATGTAACACAAAAAATCTCCAGAAAAAGTCAATATTTAGATCGAACACAAAATTGCTTGTTTATTCAGTAATAAATGAAAAAGTTACCACATTCGAAGTAAACAATTGGCATTTTAATACAATTTTGACTGTGTCTAAAATATATTATATACCCATGTAAATATGTTGATATTGAATTTTTTGGCGCAAGCGTACATGCAAAAATTTGCTTACTTTTTTTGTATCATTGACACATGTCATTTGTCAAAATAAATTGAACGGCTGTCATACAATGAGTGCGTAAATGCAATAAATGTGACTATAACCATACACAGAATTCTTTCATAATATACGCTCGCGATATCGCCATTTACGGCATTATTGATGTTTTATCAAGGGGCAAGAGATTATTGGCTTTTATTTCCCCAATATAAATAGAAGCGTAGTTTTATCTACTATTTGCCAGAGATACCATGATTTAACAAAAGTCATGTTGAGTATCGCGATTGTATTGTTGCAATTTAAAAATAATAAGAATAGCAAAAATGATAAGATTTATCAACAATACAATGATAAATACATTAAAGTGTCGCTAATTTATTTTTATAAATTAATATAACACTTAACAAAAAGTTTACAAAAAAAAAAAAGTGTATCAATTTATAAATTTAATAATAAAAATTTCTTTACACCCTGTATTCGGTGTTTTCAATTTTATTTCAGTCTGGCAACCTTTTACAATTTACATTGTAACTTATTTATATTTTATAATGGCTTTCTGTATGTTATAGGTTAATATTATCTTGTATTTCAAACATTCAAATTGATAAAGAAATGTATTTATAGCGGATGATGTGTGTTACGTAAATTATAAAATGCAATGCGATCCCTTTATTGTTTGTTGTGATTATAAAGCAGAGTGTGCTTGTGGAAACAGTTGTTGCATTGTTTCTAAACAATATTTACTTTTGTCAATACATAGTATATGGGAATTATCACTGGCTAGTTGCGATAGTGGATTTTTGTATTATGCTCACAATTAATTTGCATTTAATCTCGTTGAGAGAACGTGGCTGAAAAGTGTTCCTATATTTTGACATATTACAAATTTTTTTTTGTATTGGAAAAATTTCTCAATTGGCTTCCACTAAAAATTAAGCTTCTTCTACGGGTTATAAATGAATATTTCATCAAAGAAATGCATTTTTTTAACTGAAAAAATGTAATACTCTTAAGATAGGCAACTTGTAGAACATTTCATCCAATGTAAATTAAAACGTAGGTCGTATTTAAATGTCTGACAAGCATGGCGCGCATGTGTGGCAGCAAATGTCCCATACACCGTTGCCATATCGAATCTAAATGCAGATTCTTTTAAATCACTTTATTCACGCGTTATTTAAAATTCGCCTTGATCAGAATAATTAATATTTCTACTAAAATTCAAAAATCAATAAGCTTTTTATACAGGGTGATCCACCAGTGACGCGGCAAAATCTCCAACATAAACTCAGATAGAAAATAAATATAAAGTTTGATTTCTAAACCGTAAAAATATTTTTAACTATACAGGGCATTCCACTTCCGTAATGCACACATAAATATTTATTTATAATATTTTTTCTAATAACTCGAATCGCGTTTCTAACTATTTTTTTTCACTTTCGATTTCTGGTAATAATTTTCTTATTCGCAACACTTTACCGAAAATGTAAAAACGCCTAAATTAAACGTTATGATCATTTGAAATTTTCATTTTCCGTAGATTTCTTTGTATCTTTAACACTAAAGATATAAAATAATCATATACAAAGTGTTATGTAAATTAAAACGTAGGTAGTATTTAAATGTCTGACATGCATGGTGCGCATGTGTGGCAGCAAAAGTCCCATACACCGTTGCCATATCGAATCTGAATGCAGATTTTTTTAATTACTTTATTCACGCTTTATTTTACATTCGCCTTGATCAAAATAATTAATATTTCAACTAAAATTCAATAAGCTTTTTATACAGGGTAATCCACCAGTGACGCGGCAAAATCTCCAGCATAAACTCAAATAGATAATAAATATAAAGTTTGATTTCTAAACCGTAAAAATATTTTTAACTATACAGGGCAGGCCGTTCCAATGCACACATAAATATTTATTTATAATATTTTTTCTAATAATTCGAATCGCGTTTCTAACTATTTTTTTTACTTTCGATTTCTGGTAATAATTTTCTTATTCACAACACTTTACCGAAAATATAAAAAACGCCTAAATTAAACGTTATGATCTTTGAAATTTTCATTTTCCGTCAACAAGATGTAGATCTTTGTATCTTTAACACTAAATATATGAAATAATCATATACAGAGTGTTAACTAGCGAAACAATAGCGCAAACAATTTCTTAAATGAAACACACTATATATATTATTGGTATTTTTGATTCTGATCTTTTTTACAATTTTTTTTATCCTTAACTTAATATTAAATGAATTGCAAAGTTTAAAAAACATTTTAGAAATTTTTTTATGTTGCGCTTTCTGTTAATTCATTTTTGTTTTAATCTTTCGTTTAAACACGCTTTAAACAATTAATAACACCAACTTAACTTTAAAAATACAAACATCATTATGATAAAAGCAAAAATAAATAATCACATGCACATGGTAAATAAACTTGAAAACCCAACGTTTAATGTACACATAAAATATTTTCCATATTTATTTATTTATATTTAATAAATTTAAACATGTTTTGCGATACACATGCGTATTCTGGAATGAATAATTAATTTATTATTTCAGGGAAGTTCGGCAGAATAAATACATTTATAACACACGTTGTTTTCAATTTATTTAGAATGTTCGCTTTTATTAAATTTAATTTCGATAACAATTATGTGAAATAATCGGCCTGCCTTATACGACGATTACTACAGCAATTTAGTGAAGACAACCATTCAGTCCTTTTACTAGTATATACGGGGTGTCACAATTTTTTTTAGACTAAATTAAACTTTTGTATATATAAATATCCTGTGCATTTAACATAATATCAAACGAATTGAAAAAAAATGTTATTTTTTTAAACTTTTATATATTTTTAGTTCCGTTTTTCATTTTGGTGCACAATAAAAATGTGTAAAAAAGTTTTCTCAAATCATTTTCTATAATTATTATTTTTATATAAAATTTGGAGGCATTTTATGACGTTATAGAAAGTTGCACAAATTATTGGATTATACTCAGTTTTTCAGTAACAATAATTTAATTTAAAAAACTAAATCGCTGGAAAAAAAAATCCAGGTGTGCCATAATATTTGTCTTTTATCTGAAGAAAAAAAAATTGCTAACCTACGCTTTATTCTGGAATAGTAGGCGGTTTGTATTGCATATATACAGCGCATGAAGGTGTTCAACTGTTCAACTATGTGATTATGATGAAATATTGAAACAAAAGAAGAAAAATATGAAACGTTAGCGTTAAACACAGCTGCGGCAAGTATACAGAAATGGAAGAATTTTCTCCAAATGTTACCAACATTTGTTGAATTAAAAAATAGTGATGATGGCCCTGGATAACGGTACAAAAAAAGTATTTTTTATCACAAAAATGGAGATTATCGAAGAATTAGATGATTTTTAGAAGTCATTTAAAAAATCGGATGTCATTGGTAAAAAAATTATAAATAAACATGTGGACATAGCCACAAATATGGAAAGAAAAATTTTCAATTCTGTTCCAAATTTCCAAATATCAATTTTAAAGAAACGCTCAACTTTTATGAACTGAAGACATGCAATTTTTTTAAGAAACATTAATTTTTTTGTTCAAAATTTAGTATAAAAAAACTATTTTTTAACACAAAATACGTAGATTATCGAAGAATTAGATGATTTTTAGAAGTAATTTAAAAAATCGGATGTCATTGGTAAAAAAATTATAAATAAACATGTGGACATAAGCACAAATATAGAAAGAAAAATTTTCAATTCTGTTCCAAATTTCCAAATATCAATTTTAAAGAAACGCTCAACTTTTATGAACTGAAGACATGCAATTTTTTTAAGAAACATTAATTTTTTTGTTCAAAATTTAGTACAAAAAAACTATTTTTTAACACAAAATACGTAGATTATCGAAGAATTAGAGGATTTTTAGAAGTAATTTAAAAAATCGGATGTCATTGGTAAAAAAATTAGAAATAAACATGTGGACATAAGCACAAATATAGAAAGAAAAATTTTCAATTCTGTTCCAAATTTCCAAATATCAATTTTAAAGAAACATTCAATTTTATGAACTGAAGACATGCTTTTTTTTTAAGAAACTTTTTTTTTTTGTTCAAAATTTAGTACATTTAAAAATCTAAAATACTTTCAATACAATTTTTTAAAAATCTGCAAAAGTTTTAATATACAAAATAAGCTAGAGCCTAGAGCGTCTCTTGAGGAACCCCGCTAGTATTTATTTATGTCATAAATTTTTTTCGTCTTTTAAATCAAAACTGTCGTAAGACAAATTGTGATATATATTTTTAATTAATTGCAAATAAATAAAATACTTTAAAATACCTTCCTTATATTTTATGATTTTTGTTAATACTTTTAAAACATATTCCTCAAGTTTGTGAATTGTTTTTGAAGGAAGAAAATATTGTTTTTGAGGGAAGGATTGGAATCGTAGCTTTATAGTGATTGGTGTGATATTTTGGTATATTTTTAAATTTTAATGGTGCACAATAAAAAGGAAATCAGAACGAGACAATAGGGCGCTATTATAATCAAGCATGCGCGCCTCGATGGAGCTCAACATAAGCTCGGAAATATATACAGGGTGGTCGCTTAATTTAGGTAAAATAAATATAAAAAGGAGCACTAGAAATATTTCCAAAGTTAAGTTAACATATATTCGTTTAAAGAAAATTCAATTGAAGACAAATTGGATTTAAAAAATCAACGATTTGCATTTTCCAAATTTAAATTTAAAAAATCGCGGTTTTTCTGTAATTGTAAAGATTTATGAACGGTATCTGATAACACGCTTCAGATACCCGCAAAAACTTGAAGACAAGCAAGTTTTTTCGATAATTATAAAAAAAATGTTTAATATTTGAAGAATTGTTAAAATTAAACGTTTTGAAAACGAAGAATTTTTCGAGGATATAGTAAATTGTTTTTGCTGTGTGAAATTATTAAATTCGAGAACGCGCTGTGTGTAAAATCACAACTCACGAGCCTAAAAAAACAATAAATCTTGTCGAAACAACAAACGTGCCTCTTCGGCCTTAAGTGTAATTATACCACGCCACGGACACGGTGAGAAGACGCTCACGTCCGTTCCGTATGGCGACTACACAATCCTTTCTTTCTCCTCTTCGCGAGGTGCTTAAAAAAATTGTGGGCCTGCCTGATGGGACCATTCAAACATGAAAATGCAAGAAAATCGAAAGAGTCGTTGGTAAAAATACACTTTCTTTGTGTAAGACCAAAAAATATTTGTTTAGGTTGAAAAAAATATTTAAGATTTGCCTGTGCTTTCTTGCAACATCAAAGAAAGTAGTGAATTTTTAATAACGATAATTAAATAATAATTTATAAAAAAAAGCACAGAGGTGTAAAAAACTTTATTTTGTTGTTGTTTTGGACAATTAAATCAATCTTTTGCAATTAACACTTTGAGTCTTCAGTGGCGTATTTATTTATAGGGGCAGAGGAATTCAAAAACCCCCCTCCCAAAAACGCAATTTGGAATAATGAAAATTAAATTATTCTGAATCATCGTGTATATTTTATTTTAAAAAAATTATTCAACAAAGCCGAAGACTTTTTAATTATTTTCCCATTACATCGGAATGTAATGGGAAAATTGATGAAAATTAGAAATAAGAATTTTTTTTTATCAAATCGATAGAATGAAAAAGTTTAGTCCTAATATTTACACAAATATTAGAATTACTTCAAACTTCAAATTTACTTCAATTACTTCAAAAATAAATAAATTTTAAACATGATATTTATATTCGTTAGAAGTTTTTTTTTCTCAATAGCACAGTTATTAAGCTTTTTCCAAAATTAAACAATTTTGAAAAATTCAAGAATAATTTTTTTTTTACTTAAACGTATATTGAGGCTTTTATTTTCTTGAAAAGTTTAAAAATTTCAAATACCTTCTATATGTCAATCCGAATACTTTATGCGCATGTAAATTTTCTTGCAAAAAAAAAATGTAAAAACATGATTTAAAAAAAATTATGAATAACGAAAAATCATTTAATAAAGATAATTAGGAAGGCCCTAAGGAACTAATTGATGTGACATGACCTGTCAACTATTAAAAAAAAAAAGTGTCAGAATTTTTTTCAAAAAACATATGCCTATAAAATTACGTAAGATAATTTAATTAAAGTTAATTAAAATTTAAAAAAAAATCATATGCGATGTTTTTTTTTAAACTCGAGTTTTTTCAACATACAACAAAATAAGATTTACTTCGGAGTTGGAAAAAAAAATGTAAAAAAGAAGAATGAAAACTTGATACAAAAATACAAAAAAATAGAGGAACAAAGAAATGCTGTAACAAAAATCGTAAAAGAATTATGAAAGGGAAAAATTATTAAGAGTGCCCCAAGGAACTATTCTATGGCCTAGATTATTCTTGGTGTATATTTCGAATGTTATATTAAAATAAAAGTATCAAAAAAGAAAAAATAATTTAGTATTATTACACAAATGTTAATGAAATCAATTTTACTTAATTTTTGATGGAAAAAAATGAAGACATGGAAAAAAAATTGTGGCATATGGACTAGATTATTCTTGGTGTATATTTCGAAAGTTATTTTAAAATAAAAGTATAAAAAAAGAAAAAATAGTTTAGTATTATTACACAAATGTTAATGAAATCAATTTTACTTAATTTTTGATGGAAAAAAATGAAGACATGGAAAAAAAATTGTGGCATATGGCCTAGATTATTCTTGGTGTATATTTCGAATGTTATATTAAAATAAAAGTATAAAAAAAGAAAAAATAGTTTAGTATTATTACACAAATGTTAATGAAATCTATTTTACTTAATTTTTGATGGAAAAAAATGAAGACATGGAAAAAAAATTGTGGCATATGGCCTAGATTATTCTTGGTGTATATTTCGAATGTTATATTAAAATAAGAGTATAAAAAAAGAAAAAATAGTTTAGTATTATTACACAAATGTTAATGAAATCAATTTTACTTAATTTTTTATCAAAAAAATGAAGACATGGAAAAAAAATTGTGGCATAAATCATATGACATCAGACATAAATTCTGTATAGTTATACACACTAAATATCGTACGTGCATCATAATAGTTTAAAATCTGTAGTAACGAGTATTTGGGTGGTGGATTCTTTTGTTTGTTTTATACTCTTCGAGTGGCTATTTTTGACGCGCGCCTAAAATTAACGTCTTAAATTAAGCCCACCGACTGGCCACGTTCAATTTAGATTTTGAACGTATTCATAATTGTGCGGAATTCATTCTAAATAGACCGGAGAATATTATAAATGCTATTTCGTAACGTTCCATCTAGTCGAAGCGTTCTTCTCATCTGCGCACGATTAGAAAAAAACATCGAATAAAAAAAATCATTACAACGATTGAATGTCATTTAAAGCCCAACATTTACTGGGCAATTTAATTAAAGCATTAGAAACGGACGGGGCGTGTAATAACATTGCACGGCTGTGAGGTGCGGACTACAGGCAAGGAGCTGTTAATCGATTTTTGATTTTTTTTTTTGCTACAAATCATGACGAAAAAACGCTATTTTTATTAAATTGCTGTTGCGGTAATCTCGCATTCTTCGCCGACTATATATATTTATAGTTTTATAGTTGATTGAAACAAATTAAATTCTATTATTATTTTAAACTGGCGCAAGGAAATACAATTAAATTGAAAATTATTATAGGGGTACAATGCGAGAGTACATCAAAGAGTAAATAACATCCAAATACAATTGAAAACAATTTGATGATCGATGGACAAAAATAAACGGACAATTTTTATTGAAATTGGTTCGGCCAGGAAGCGAAAAAAATTCGAATATGTAACAATTTACGAGCGAAATTGAATGATTTTTAAATACCTTTACGTTGTTGAAAAGGAAATTATTATGTGTGTTAAATCCAATAGAAAGGGTGGTGAGTCGTATTGTAAATGGTAATTCAAAAAATCTGTTTGTTTTCAAAAAAAACAATCTTCAAAAAATTGTTCATTATAAAAATTAACCGTCGCATGTTGTACATGTATTTATTTTTTCAACTAAATGTGCTATTTTGAACTATATTCGTGCAATCGGTTTATTATTTCTACGCAAAATACATAAATATTAACGATTCGGATATGCTGTCAATAAATATTAATAGAAGCGGCGAATTTAAAGAAATGCAAAGAAAGAAAAACTATTATATCGACACATAACTCGTATCTACTCTGAACTTTTAATGGTCGGGAGGTTTTCTGAACATACGCAATAAACTGTCGAATTTTTGTAAGATACGAGGTATTGTCACATCACTGATGATATATTCTTTTTAAATAACGTCCTATGTTACTGATATGACAAAACCACCTATCTACTTCGAGCTTTTATTGAGTCGTGAGATTTTCTGAACATTCGCAATGTGTTTTAGATTTTTCGATAGATAGGTGGTATTGTCACATCGCTAACGATATGGTAAAATTGTTATTATGCCGAGGAAAATTCCCCATATTCTTACACAATTTACTACACCACACTTCATAAATATTATCTTTATTTAATGGCGCGAGTGATGCACTTTGCGGAACACATTGTATATTTTCCATAGGAGCAAAAAATCTGCTAGTTGCACAACACAGGGTAAGTCACAACTTAACGAATTCAACGCACTGATCGAAACTCTCAAAGATTATATTTAAAATTGACAAATTTAATTTTAAGGAGTCACTTCTCGTTGCATTTACAGTTATAATAATTGATGAATTAATTTTACCGAAATATGAATTCATTTTGCCGTTTTTACGACTTGCCGCTTTTTGCTTGTTGTATTATTGCTCTTCTAATAGCATGTGGTTACTATTCATAATGCGAAAGAAAACTCTATATCGTAATTATAGCTCGAGTATTATATGCGCACATATACAGGGTGCAAAAAAAAAACCGTACTTACTACGGTCATGTGTCTTGCGCACTATTAAAGAAACAATTTTTATTAGATAACACGTAAAAAAATTGTGTGAAAAAAAATACTTTTCACTAAACAGTTGGAATTACGCATTGAATAATTACAGGCAACGCTGTTTTTATTTTATTTGTCTATAACGCGAGTTATAGAAAAATGCAGGTACAGTCCTGGATGTAAAAATCTGTTATACCGATCTCTAGAAATGTTTTTTTAATTTAATTTATAATATATCATTGAATATGAACAATTGACAGTTTACGACAGCGTAAGAAAATGACAGTTAATTTCATTGAAGTAGCAAAAATATCCATTAAAAAAAAATCTAGCAGGTACGAATTAAAAAGGACAATTTAAATTCCAATTTGATAAAATACGACATTTATATGGAAGTCATAAAATGCCTTCCAAATGTCTTTCGAAACAAACAAAAGCATAACTTAAATAATGAGTTCTCTTACGTTAGTTAGTTACCAAACGTAACCTTAAAATTGTTGCCATTTTAACTCATATGGAACAGCTGATTCATATACAATCGCGACATTTGACAGGTGCGCCATTTTCCGATTACAGCTGAATTATATAAATCGCACTTCAGTTTCGAATACTATTTCACTATAAAGAAGCTTTATTACTTTCCTAGTTGAATAGTTCACATTTTAATTATTTGATGGGGAACGCCCGGACACGTTGATGTTTCAGTCAGTACTCAGTAGTTCATATGCGTTATCAACGACGTATGGCCTACTTGTGCAATGGCTCAAAAACAATACGCAAAACGTAAAATATATTTGAAAAAAACCTTTTTTTTTGGGGCCGGTATTTAATTTAGCTGACACACTCAAAAATGACAACCAACAGCTACGAGTGCACTTCAAATCATCCGATTGCATCGTAGGCTGATTAAACTGATTTGCTATTTCGATCACAAATATTGTTGGTATTCACTGTACGGACATTAGCGTGGATATAAATATAATATAGATTGGAGAGACGTCGTGATCGTCCTCGGTCTTCGTCCACGTCCACCACCGGCAACAACGCACAGAGGTCATTAGACTATCCCACTACGGCACCCATGATGATAGTCGAGTAGTAAAATACTACTAGTTGTTGCACTACTACGAATACTATACTATACTTACTATATGGCTAGAAAGGATGTAGTAGTACACATACTACATATACATACACAATAAAACACAAAACAAAACACATAACTATATACTAACAGTATACTGGGTGAATAATTTTTGATTGTTATTTATATGGATGTCATAAAATGTCAATCGTAAACGCGACAAATACAACTTAAATAAACAATAATAAATGCGATGTTTTTATTTTTACGTTCGTTTGCTATGTGTTTGGTTGGGCTACCAAACGTAACCTTAAATTTTTTACTATAGTAGGCGCTTTAACTCATCGGCTGTCACTTATGAAATAGCAGATCCCTATATAATAGCGACATTTGACAGGAAATGTCAGTGTGCATTTTCTGATTATAGGTATTTTATATTTTCTACTTTTTTAACGTGTAATTTAATATTTTAGTTGAATAGTTTATATTTTAATTATTTGACGAGGAACGCGCAATGTTTACATTAGTGGTTCTTATGCGTTATCAACAATGTATGCCTACTTTGGCGAAAAAACAATACACAATAATTGTAACCTTAAAACGTTCGCCATAGTAGGCCCTTTTAAATCATCGACCGTCATCGATGAAATTTCAGATTCATAAATCTGTAACTTGGAACAAAAAGGGCCCATGTCCAAAATATGGTGGCAATGTGCATGAAAATTCAAATATATATATATATATATTTTACACTGTTAATTCGCCAAATAACATTAATTATTAAAACTTTGCAAAACAAGTTTATGAAAATGGTTATATAATTTTATGAAAATGTTTAAATTTTTAAAAACAACTATTCTTCCATTTTCCGGCACATTATCATATATTGGACATTGGCCATTTTTGTACCAAGGTACAGATGTAAAAGCGAGATTGCTTATAAAAATTGTAACCTTAAAACGTTCGCCATAGTAGGCCCTTTTAAATCATCGACCGTCATTTATGAAATTTCAGATTCATAAATCTGTACATTGAAACAAAAAGGGCCAATGTCCAAAATATGGTGCCAATCAATGTGCATGAAAAAATTCAAAAAAAAAAAATATATATATTTAACACTGTTAATTCGCCAAATAACATTAATTATTAAAACTTTGCAAAACAATTTTATGAACATGGTT
The DNA here is from genome assembly GCA_947310635.1 of Leptodirus hochenwartii. NCBI lineage: Eukaryota > Metazoa > Arthropoda > Insecta > Coleoptera > Leiodidae > Leptodirus > Leptodirus hochenwartii. The sequence continues at coordinate 3,314,818 of OX371179.1, forward strand.
ATATAATTTTATGAAAATGCGAAGACATTATGAAAATGTTTAAAAAATTTAAAAACTCCATTCTTCTTTTTCCGGCACATTATCATATATTGGATATTGGCCATTTTTGTACCAAGGTACAGATACAATAGCGAAATTGCTTGTAAAAATTGTAACCTTAAAATTTTCGCCATAGTAGGCCCTTTTAAATCATCGACTGTCATTTATAGTGACATTTGACACGTAACGTCAGTGTGTACTCTCCCGATTTTTTTTTTGATTTTATACTTTATTATTTTTCGAAATCGAATGTATTTTCAAAATCTCTTCATTACATTTTATTATATATTTGATAATTAATCAATTGATACGTCGATTATTTGTTAACATTGATACATACATAAATTACGTCAGTAGTTCTAATGTGTTATCAACAACATACGGCCTACGGATGCAATTTGACAGAGAAATGTCACGTATTAAAAAAAAAAAACGTTAAAATCGTTGAGTGCTCTGCCCATACAAATATATTTGTTTTATAGAGGTATTATGATGAATCACCCTGTATATTAGTAGTTCACTATACGCACAATTGGCAGGATGATGTTAGTTGGTGCACAATAATTTTGTGGTCACCGTTTGCCGAGCTGCAGTAATGTCTTTGAAATTATGTACAGCCTGTCGCACAATGGGCGAACTAATACGAAGAAGTGACGAAGCACGTTTGGTGCAGTCGCGATTGCACTCGCAATAGAAAGAGAGAATGAATTGTGACTCATTAGTTCATTGCTCGTTAGTCATGTGCAACGTTTTTTTTTTGTAATGTTGTGGAAAACAAAGAAAATCTGAATGTGCAAATTGTTTTATACAAAGGTGTCTTAATTACGTTCGTTGGTGCATTTTATGATATATTTCAGTCGGACAGTTTTTTTTTAATTTTATTTCTACATATATGAAGTTTAGTTCCTTTGTTTCGTTCGGGAAATTTGGGAAATTTGTTAGAAAATCTCACACAATTAAATTTTGGAAATAAATCGAATTACAATTACAAATGATCAAATATTTAGAACAGAAAATATTTAACACTGAAGAATTGAATTGAAATTAATGCAAAATCGAATTCGAATAATACAAGACAGTTATCCCTTAATAATTTAGTAATCCGCAAAAGAATCCGAGGAGTAGTTAGGATTAAGCTAATGGCAAATTAAATTAAATTAAATTAAATGGTTTATTCGTGGGTTAATTCTAGTGAAATTTAATAATACTAATACTAAGTGAAGTTACATTTTTTTTTATTATTAAAATTTAGATATTTATCTCTATTATTGTAATCTTATTGAAAAAACTAAAATAATCGAAGAAGAGAACATACAAAGCCACAATAACATACAAAGCATAAAATTCATAATATTTTGGATGATTTTTTCAGATCTTCTTTGGGAAGAGAAGATAAGATAAGATAAGAAGATGGGTGAGATAAGATAAGATAAGATAAGATAATAAGATAAGATAAACTACACCAATGACTGCAGTTTTAAGATAAATTTGTAAAAACTTTACTTTTAATATTTCAGCTAAAAGCACATATTGTGACAGTAATTTAAAAAAAAATGATATTAGACACCTAGTACCAAAATTACGACTGCTTCTTCGTAATAAATAAACAACATTTTTTCCCCAGATGATGATTTGTGATATATCGAAACTAGTCGAAAAATTAAAATGAAATTAACATATTTCCAAAAACTGCGAGGATTTGCTATTTAACTTGCAATCCAACAATTTAAAGATAATTTTTTTTTCGTAAATGTAAGACAGGTCAAGTCTCAGCTACAATTTCATAATTAGTCAAATTCCTTATTCCCAATTCCTCAACGGTTTCACCATTCATCGCTGCCCAAGATAATATTTTTCCCAAAACATTTATTTTTCTTAAATTTTATATTATTCCTCTAATAGTTCGTCGGTAACAATTTTAGATAATACACAATTCGATGATGACGTTTACTAAATAAAATAGTATTGCGATATTTTATCTCGGCATTATTTTTCCTAAAAGATTAAGCTTGCGCCGCGAACATACCTAACACTCATACCTCACACGATATGACAGCTAGCAGGTACCAGTCAAATGCATATGCCTTATCTGTTGGAAGCGCTAGAGTGAGAGCGACGGTATGCAGTATGTCTTCTCTATTTCTTCGGTTCGCTTGAAACTATATCACGACTAGTGTGCAACTTTACAGCGGCTTTGGATGAGTCATAGCAACGTGACGTCTCGCTGCTTGTACAGCGAGAATATATATCGTTGTTTATGCTATTCTGGGCTACGATTCTTTAGCGTCCTAACAGAGAAGCCTAGTATACAGTAAAATTGATATAGATATAGTGGCATTGTTCTGTGAGTTACGTATGTACGATTTTACCACGTGTTTCTCCAAGAATATATTTAATAAAAATGAATAGTGTTAGTTGTTTATTGAAAATAGAGTTTTGTAGACTTTCGCTTGTGGACAAAGTAAAAATTAAAGAATTAGGTAGGCCATTGCCTGATTTAAATTGATCGTAAACTTGTGCAAGGAGTGCTCAAAAGCGAACATTTACGCGGCATTTTACAAGAGACATTTACAAAAAAAATGTTAACACAAATGAAGGACAGATTCTCGTATCATGGCCATCTAGAACCCGCTGAGTTATTTAACACGAAATCGATGCCAACATTTTCTAAACTATTTCCAGTGGACCTTTTGGACACCGTGTGTCAAGCATATCAATTTTTGAATAAAAACAGAATTAGAAGTCATTTACTCGCGTCTGGATATTTATCAAATAATTGGAGCCACGAATTTTCTTTCGTTATTGCTACAAAATAATTTCAGTGAAACTTTCCTGGAAACTATAAAAATACTTAAAATTATTTAAACAACCCCGATGACCGCTGCTGAATCAGAGCGTTGTTTTTCAACACTTAAAAGAATCAAGACTTTTTTGCGAAATGCTATGGGCAATGGTCGTTTAAACGCGTTGGCGATGATGTGTATTAATAAAAATGTGGTGCGAGTTATTTATAAATTTAACGAAAAAGTTTTGGAAAAGTTTATATCAATGAAAGATAGAAGAGTGGAATTCACTTTCAAGAAATCATTTTAGGTAAGATTTCTCACTATTATGTTATTTTTTAAGAAATGCGCCCCCCCAGATTGAAATGGCACTGTGATTTTTGTATATTTTCTATTGTCGGATAATCAACGAACGTGCAAGAGTAAAAGGCACCCAACGAATTCGGAAAAAGTATATTCTACACATCAAGAGGGAGGACGACAGATATATCCAATATCGATTGAAAGCAAAAAAAGATCGACCCACGAAATACCTGTTTATAAAATTACCTGTTTCGTGTATTTTTTCCAAAGAAAAGACTCTTGAAAATGGCCCTTTGCAAGCTTGAAGAGAGCTACAAATTCTCAGAACAATAAACATCAACATCGAGAACAACGACAATGTATGGTATGGTAAAAGGACTGTAGAAGAGAAACTATACACCTTTCAAGAATTGAAATATAACTGCATGGGAAGCAGTAAAATGTATGAAATCTCGAGAATCAAAAGTCATCAAGAATCTATGTTACAGAATGCTTTTGTTACGTCGGAGGACACGGTTTTATCAAAGAAAATTCGAACAGAAACCGTAATTAACCTAGGGAAAAAATGGATTAATCTCTATGTAAATGACGAATCATTTTCATGCGGTTGTGGCGACGCAAATTCGGTACGAACACGAAATCTAACTTTATTGGAAAATCATTCGATCTATCAATTAGCCATCCCACGTGAAGATATGATAAGATTTAAACATCTACATAAGATGGAGGCATATAAAGTCTGGTAGATCGGTTCTTTCTTTAGTTGCAGATATAAATGTCAAAGATGTTGCAATGTGATTGAATATTATGCGTTGCTGTTTATACACAGGGTGTCTACGGTTGGATTATTTCTTCGTAATTCCAAGAGAAAATCTTTTCTAGATAACAATTGACAATTTCTATTAGATAAAATCATTGTTAAAAAAAAAAACTAAAACTAACAAAAAAATGTAAAAATTCACGAATTTTCTCTATTAAAATAATTTTATTACAAATTAAAAAAATGGAAAGGAATTGTTTACAAATACATTTTTGAAGTGAAACTTCTATAGATGCGGTAGGGCAAATTGGCCTGAACGTCACGAAAAGTGAAACGCGCTACGCGCATGCGCCGCGTGTACTGTGTGTATACGTGGCATAAGGCAACCAGTAGACGCTTGCGCATTTTATTATATATTACACAAACAAAGCTTAATCTTTTAACTAACAATTTCCATTGTGTGAAAAGTGAAATGGAGAAAAAGACAAGTACAGACAAAGTGCGAGCCTTTAGAGAACGGAAGAAAGCGAACAAACCGCCAAGAAAAGTGCCAACAATTACCTTGTAAAGAAGTGGAGAGTATCGAGTCAGGCAAAGGGCGTTAAAGAAACACAGTGGACAACATAACCTTCCAACGACCTAAAATACACTGGATGAATCGTTAAATGAGGACACAGTGAGTGGTATAAAGAATTTGAATGCCACTGATTCAGGCACGTGAAGATACACGCGGTGTGAGAGATCCACGAAATGAATCTGATACAGCTGAGCGAGCCATCGACATATAGAAATGCACCCACTAGTGCATCATACACAAAATTTAATCCAAACTCCTTTTTATAGACTGTATGACAATACATATTAATAATGCTTTCTTTGATGAGCAGAGTGTCAATCAAAATCAAAAATAAATCGTTAACAAGTGGAATAAAAGCAATGTATAAAATCAACTTTTCCTAGGAGTTAAGAAGTTTCACATCTACCGCGCGAGAGTCTCACGCATGCTTTTTTTAAGAATTTAGCAACTAGAAATATATTGCTAGGAAATCGTATAAAAATATGAATGATCAGAAAAACTAATCTTCAAAAATAAAATTGATATTTCAAGAATATTGTTGTTTTTTATATAAAATAATTGCAAGTCGGTCACATATCTGAAAATGTTTATTATTTAACGCCGACTTAAGGGGATATCATACATTCTTAAGTCTGGCAATATTAACAGGGTACAGTTTTACTCCCAAGCTAGACCCGTGCAAATTGGTACATCAAGTCTTCTATTACACGCATATTACACGGATTTTTCAAACTTTTCCCCTATTAATACATAATCGACTTATATATACTTGAAATTTTTCAGAATTTTGCAGAATTTCACTTTACAATCAGGTGCTTAATTAGGGCTAAATTTCGTATCTAAATAAAAATATTCGATATCAGCGAGTCGATATCATTGTTTGCAATATGAAATTATGTGATAATTAATTAATTAAAATATTTATAGTTTATATTTTGCAAGAATTTTTTCACTGTCTTTTACTTGTTAATTCTTAATTTATTTGGAATATATTTGACCTCATTTTCAAATTTGTGTACGATCAAAAATTTGCAAATACGTATTTTAAATCGTTTTAACTACATTTTATGTAAATATTCGAATTTTTTCGAACTGCTGGAAAACGGTTCTTTTAAAACGTCCGTTTTTTTTTGTATCGATCCTACTCACCATGTATGTTCGTGCCTAACAAGTACCGTGTCCGATTTGAAGCCGCGTAATATAATAACGTTGAAAAGGGTGTAACTAGGTAATCTGTAGGTGGCGTAATTAATTCGTTTCGCCGTTGATCTGCGGCTGGCAACTTATCGCTTATCTTCGGCCGATAGGCTGCGCAGCAACAACGGTGTTCGGTGTGCCACCACGGCGATGTAAGGTAATAATTGTTAGAAATTGAGGTAATAGTTAATGCCCGTTCGGGTGTCTCTTATTAGTTACTACCACACTATCTCACAGGCGAGTGCAAGTGTAATAAATTATATACACGTAAAAGAAGGCGCACGCATTTTCATTTGTACGAGTGGGCTTATTGTTTATATTCCATCGTCCATGCCTATATGGAAAGCACGTTTGTGCACATGGCTGAAGAAAATGTTGGATGGATGTCATTGGAGTTTTTTTTTCGATTTTACCGATTAAAATCGCTAATTGTTACAGGTATTTTTCAATTTAATATTGACAAAAAATTACATGTCAATACTTAGATATCTGAAAAAACGTCGATCCGCCACTTTTTACATTTTGTACACCTTCGAAAATTATATATAGAGATGTAAATCGAGTCTGTATGTGATTTTGATGGCATATGAATATTTCAAGAATTACAAATTTTTGATTTTTTTCAACAGTAGTATTTTTAATTCGGCAGTATTGAACAATATTTTTAAATGAACGTTCTATGTTGCGAAGGACGTGTTTTTCCTTTTTTATTAAAATGAAAATTGTTCAAAAATATTTTTTGGAAATTAATTTGGAGGCAAAATATTTTTTTTTATATTTCGCCATTAAAATCAATCGATTTAAATCGCTAATTCCAACAGACATTTGCCATTTAATATTCACAAAGACTTAGATGTATATTATCTGTACCTTAGTACAAAAATGGCCAGTGTCCAATATTATAATGTGCCAAAAAAATGGAAAATCAAAACATTTTCGAATTTTCGTAAAATCTAAAATTTTCAAAAGTTTTTTGTTTCAATTATTCGTGTTATTTGGTGAATTAACAGTGTAAAAAATATATATTTTTTTTCGTGCACATTGGTTCCATATTTTGGACATTGGCCCTTTTTGTTCCAAGGTACAGATATATACTGGGCTCATGAAAAAAAAAAAATTTTTAATTAAGCAGTTCGAAATATTTTTAAATTGACGTCCTATGTTGCGAAGGAACTGATTTTCCTTTTTTTTATTAAAATTAAAATTGTTCAAAGATTTTTTACAAAATATTTTTTTTTGTATTTCGCCATTAAAATCAATCGATTTAAACCGCTAATTCCAACAGACATTTGCCATTTAATATTCACAAAGACTTAGATGTATATTATCTGTACCTTAGTACAAAAATGGCCAGTGTCCAATATAATGTGCCAAAAAAATGGAAAATTTAAACATTTTCGTAATGTTTTCGAATTTTCTTAAATAATTTTTTTTCTACAAACTTTCTTGAAACTACAAAAAAAATAGTTTCAAAAAAATATCTTACAGCAATGATATACATATACAATGTAGTTATATATATATATGTACCTAGGTACAAAAATTGCCGATGTTCGATATTAAAGAAGGTTTTCATAAAATTATTTTTATATATTTTTAAATTTTATTAATTGTTATTTTAAAATTATATAAGTTTTTTGTTTTATATATTCGTGTTATTTGGTGAATTAACACGTGTAATTTTTTTAATTTTTTTTTTGTGCACATTGGTACCATATTTAGGACATAGGCCCTTTTTGTTCCAAGGTACAGATATATACTGAACGCATGAAAAAAAAAAAATCCGTCACATTTCCCATTTTGTACACCTTCGGAAATCATATATAGTGAGATGTAAATCCAGTAGCCAAGTGTCTTATATATCTTCGGCAGTGTTGCAGCACCGGGAGCAGTTTAGCTGCTACAGGTTTACAATATAGACATACCAGACATTGACTTAACTGAACTGTTGAGCGTTGAGATTGAATACGTTTTGAAATACTCTTGTGGCCGTTATAGCGCGCGTAGGCCGAAAATGTGTATAATATTCGTACGTTTTATATCGTTCCACACATAAATACACTACACACGTTCGTTAGTTATAACAGCAACGTATATACAGCAAACAGTTACACATTGTACAAATACACCAGCTAAGAGCTTCTTGTAATTGTTTACAAGGCATTAATTAACAATTAACAAAACGACGAGTTAGCGAGGCGTTACCACATCGTTGTGCAATAGACAAATATTTAATATTCTACAAAAAATATATAAAAACTCACCAAAAAACGTATCCAATCGCTTCTACTAAGCACGCGTCAATTCAAACAACGCCTGCTACAAAAGTCAAATCGCTTTTGATAACTTGCAATTGCAACGTCATTGCATTGGCAGGTTATGTCATCGTCATTGACAAATCAGATTTTGACAAGACGTAACGTCACAACACGAACACACACATACACACATGGATATGTTGCTCTTGTAGCATGAAAACGGCGAAATGGCCTGCACGAGCCTACAAGTTGGTCGTTATTTTACTACTACTTGGAAATACTACGGCCACTATAAGCAGCGCACCGCCGTGAGCGTGTATTTACTACAGATCGTGTGGAATGCGCGCTGCTTGGTGGGGCGTAGGAATACTACGAGACGCAACCCGCCAGGCAAGTACGCCGCCACCGTCGCACGACGGCCGCACGCACTACTCCATCTGGCCGACTGTATCGTAAATGTGTGTACGGAATCGTTTTGTGTTTTTGTTGTGTTTTATAATAATGTATCGCGGTGCGCGTATGAATTTTGATCTGGCTTGTGGTGCGTACTCTCTCTGCTAGTACGTATGTGGAAGAGCGCGCGCGATTCGTTTTCGTATTTGTCGTAATTCGGCACGGCTATCTACTCGCTGCATTGTAGATGGCGTACGCGCAAATCTGCACTGGTATGAACTTGAATTGTCGAGATGTAGATGCAGTTGTGCCATCGGTTCACTTTGCAATATGGACGCGCGTCAGGGGTAGCATTTTTTTTTTACGCGAAACAGTCGCACTGAAACAAATTCGATATTCGCAAATGTGCGGTTAGAACATTGAAAATCATTTTACGTAAACGTACAATATCATATGACATGTCATATGCATATTTGATTATAGCTCATAATATGCATATGACATATGTCATATGTATATTTGTTGATAGCTCATAATATGCATATGACATATGTCATATGCATATTTGTTTATAGGTCATAATTCGATCCATTATGCTTCCATTCTAATACCCATCTAAGAATAAACCGTTAAAATACGAATTTGTCTTTTTATCTACCCACCCAATCGTCCTCATCCTGCTATAACACCACATTTCGAATGTTTATAATAATAATATTAATAAATCCATTTATTGGCATATGGAAAGTACGGCCAAAAGAAATGCCATCAAATAATAAGATATAAAGCTCATCCTTGCTCATCTTCCTTTCCTATTACCCACGCCTCACCACCATACAATGCAACGTCCACACGTACATCTCTTTAATTGTACTGAAACTATAAATATAAATATAAAAATCTTTATCGAATGTTCTTTATTGAAAACTATCGGTTAGGATTTTCCTTTTAAAATCGGACAATGGGCGAGAGAAGTTGATTATTTCGACTCGGCGTTGAAGCAAATCACTAATCCATAAATCAAAACGTTATAATAAAAGCGCGTGGCGCAAAGAAAAACGAACGTACTTTACTAATTACTTATATACGGACGGAGTATGGAGAATAAACAACACAATACATTATGTAATACATTTAATTGTATTGTTTGTACAGTAATTACGAATTACATTGTGAATGGACGCGCAAGAAACGGCAAGGTTCTGTTCGTTCAGGAACAACCGTGCAGTAGAGCATATATACCGTTGTTACTGATGACTGTAGCTAAAGCACTGTACAGTGTTCTTGAATGGACGGCGGAATGAATAGGCTTATAATATAATATAAAGCTAGTTGAACGTAAAATAATCCTGGAAAACAAAAACAAAACAAAACTGGAACTAGTTATTGTCTATTTATACTATATATAGTCGATACTATAGTCAGTGTGTAGTAATAATGTTAATTCGACTTTTTTCATGTAGTAAAAGCAATTGCAACTGATTACTTTAGAGTAATAGGGCTAATAGCAAATTGCGCTTGCGGACACTGTGTGTGTCTTTTGTGACGAATTGGTACTAATTATATGTCAATTGACTCGGCGATTCCTATTTGATAGTAATTACTTTTACTTCATTGTACGGTTGATAAATATCACCGCGAAATAACTTCCGACTTCAATCGAAAACATTTCATTTGTTTACTAATTTTGCAATATTCACAGGTTAGTTTAAGAAACGGGAATATATTTTTTGGATAGAGGAATAATTTTTTATCTAAATATAAACATGAAATGGCTTTAGTTAGACTTGAAGAGGTAGCAAGTATAGGAAAGGGAGTCCGGCAGGGGTGTACACTGTCGCCGTTATTATTTAATCTGTATATAATAAAACATGTTTTTTTTCTGTCTTTGTATAACACTTGCGATTAATTATTCCCTATGCGATTTTATTATCATCGTAGCCAAGATGTTTTTAATAAGGACCGAATGGTCCCAGTTTGTGGGCGGTCGGTGTCTATGTTTTCGATGTATAATTTGCAGAACTATTGTTATTAATTTCCTTCTCTTTTATATAAAAGTATATAAACAAGGGTCGCAGGTCGGCGGCAAAAAGTTTTTCTGTAAAAATTGCAACTGAATAAGAGAAAAAAAAGTGTTAAGTGAAATTTTTTTCGCAAAATTTTCACATTTTCGAAAGTGAGTGTACAGTATTTTCTAATAGTATTTAGAATCTGAAAGTGATTTTGATGGCAGATGAATATTTTAAGAATTACGATTTTTTTAAGGCAGCAGTTTGACATATTTTTAAATTGACGTCGCATGTAAAAAAAATCGATTGGTCATTTCGTACCAACTGGGTCATTTTCTGATGGGAAATCATCTCAGGATTCGAAATCTGCAATTGGTTTTGATGTGCGATTGTTAGTTTAGTAAATATCGAAAAAAAACTGAATTTGAAAAAAATGCAGCATCTGCAAGTGATTTTAATTTAAGAAAAATATTTCAAGGCAGGATTGAATTTGTATATCCGAAGCCTTTTGGTACGAAACCTCAGTTTCGTTCTGTGATCATTAATATCTATTATCTAAGTTTAAGTCGAACAAAATATATTTTCTATTTTTTTTTATAAGAAAATAATTTACCATCAATTATAAAATACAAAATATGTTCCTTCCCTTCCCTTCAAACAAACCCTGAAATTTACAAGGTGGGTCTCGGCGCTGCACGCCTCGAAAAAAATTCGTACGACTGCTAAATCCATATATATGTTTTCATTGTGCAAACTTGTATTTACTCTAGATTTTCTTGGGTTGAAATTTACTATCACTTTAAAGTATAATAAACTCATTCTAATTGGTCAATTACGAACATTTAAAACTTGTCGTACAAATTATACGCTTAAAATATATACCAATTCAGTAGCTCGCGCAGTCATCGCACAAACAGCTAACTGACCAGATCATTTTCAATTACTACACTCGTTCAACTTTAATATAATTTATTTCTCAATTTAGTAATAGCAATTTTAATAACATAAAATGCAATATGAACGTATAATGTTCATATATAGAGGTTAATCGCTCTAAAGAATTTTTGTCAGTCATTTTCCTCAGTAATTTTTATATCAACAATGTCCACTACATCTGTTTTTTTTTTTGTATATTTTTTGTATACATCCATTATATTTGATCTTTATTATTAAAATATTTTGAATTTTTATAATATTGTATTGAAATGTATTTGGCAGGTAGTGTTAAAATATTTGTAGTGTGACGTGTGGACACTGTTGCCAATAACTTCTTAAAAATAAAAATAAAATAATAAATAGATTTTAAAAGAGTTTTTTTCAGTAATTTTCAGGTCATTTTCCTCAGTAATTTTTACGTCAACAATGTCCACTACATCTGTTGTTTTTTTCTATATTTTTTGTATACATCCATTATATTTGATCTTTATTATTAAAATATTTTGAATTTTTATAATATTGTATTGAAATGTTTTTGGCAGGTAGTGTTAAAATATTTGTAGCGTGACGTATGGACACTGTTGCCAATAACTTCTTCTAAATTAAAAAAAATAGGTATACACCTGCGGTAGTTTAATATATATTTTTGTAGTTAGTTAAAGAGTCCGCAATCCTAAAGATTGGTTGGAAACAGCACGCCATGCCGATCTATCCTGAGCTAATCCCTTCATCTCCCTATAGCTATTCATCTCAACGTCTTCAACTATCTGACTCACATACTCCAATCTAGGCCTACCTACCCCTCTCTTTCCCTCCACTCTACCTTCTATGATCAATTGCATAATCCCCCCATGCCTAAGAATATGCCCTACTAATCTGTCTCTCCTACGCTGTAACACTCTCCAGATACTTCTCTTCTCCCCTACTAACTCTAGTACAGCTTCATTTGTTACTTTATCTTCCCAACCAATCCTCATCATCCTCCTATAACACCACATTTCAAGTGCTTCTAATCTACGCTTCTCTTCCTTTCCTATAGTCCACGCCTCACACCCGTACAGTGCTACACTCCAAACATATACCTTCAGTAATCTTTTTCTAATACCCAAGTCAATATTTGATCTTAAAATCTGTTCTTTTTCTACGAATGCCTTCCTACCCTGTGCTATCCTACACTTTATATCTACCTTGCTTCGATTATCTTTTGTGATTCTACTGCCTAAATAACAAAAATCTGACACTTCTTCGATTCTATTATCTCCTATTGTGATCCTCATTTTTCTACTGCATTCCTTTTTGTCACACCTCATCACTTTAGTTTTACCTATATTTATTTTCATGTTAAAATCCCTAGTCAATACTGCCTGCATACCATTCAATACCCTTTCTAAATTCTTTTCGCTTTCTTCCAATATAGCTATATCGTCGGCGAATCTCAGCATATATATTTTCTCTCCCTGTACATTCACACCTACACTATACTCTTCTTTTACTTTGTTTATTGCATCTTCTATATATAGATTAAATAATAACGGTGAGAGTGTACATCCCTGCCGAACTCCCTTCCCTATTTTTGCTACCTCTTCTTCCCCCTCAATTCTAACTAAGGCAGTTTGGTGTTTATATAAATTAAAAATTATTCTCCTATCCTTATAATCTATACCCGTTTCTTTTAAAATTCTAAACATTATGTCCCAATCTACATTGTCAAATGCCTTTTCTAAGTCTACAAAAGCTATGCAAGTTACCTTTCCTACCCTATTTCTTTTTTCTACTACCGTTCTTAGTGCTAGAATCGCCTCCCTCGTCCCTCTGTTTTTCCTAAAACCAAACTGATCTTCTCCTAGCCTTTCCTCTACTTTATTTTCTAATCTCCTATAAATAATCTTTAACAATATCTTCGATGCATGTGATAGTAGGCTAATGGTCCTATAGTTCTCACACAAATTAGCTCCTATTTTCTTCGGCATTGTTACTATTCTACTACGCTGAAAATCCTGTGGTACTTCTCCCTTCTCATATATTTTACAAACTAACCTGTATAATCGCTCCTGCATTTTTTCCCCTGCGTGTTTTATTAATTCGGCTGGTATCATATCAATCCCCGCTGCTTTGTTATTCCGTAAATCATTTAATGCTCTATGAAACTCTGACCTAAGTATGCTAGGACCTAAGTCATCCTCATCTATCTGTTCCACATTTTCTAGCTCCTCCATGTCCTGCCTACCTTTATATAAATCTTCAAGATACTCCTTCCATCTTCTAGCTTTTTCCTTATTTTCTGTGAGTTCCTTACCCTGCTTATCACATATAATGTTACCCTTTGGTTTTACTTTAGAAAAATGTGACTTAATTTTCCTGTAGCCCAAATCTACTTTACCTCTTCTCATATCCTCCTCAATATCCTCACAATTTCCTTTTATCCACTCTTCTTTCGCTAGCTTGCATTTCCTATTAATTAAGTTCCTTAGTTCCTTATATTTTTTCTGTCCTGCTTCTGTGTTTCCAATTTTAATTTTCCTTCTTGCTTCTATCATTTTAACTATTTCTTCCGTGATCCATTCCCTCCTACCTGCCCTTTTCTTTGTGCCTAATACTTCATTTGCTGCTGTAGTTAACCCATTTCTGATTTCCCTCCATTCGCAATCTATGTCGTTCCTAGATGTTCCATTAGCCATGATTTCTACTTTCTGCTTGTACTTTTCACATACATCAGCTAATTTTAACCTATCGACATCTACTCTGACCTGTTTAGACTTCTGTAATTTCTTGAATTTGACCTCTGAGTCCAGGACTACTAAATTATGGTCACTATCAATATCTGCTCCAGGGTAACTCTTACAATTCTTAATCTGGTTCCTAAACCTCTCTTTAACCAGTATGTAATCTATCTGATACCTCCCTATATCTCCTGGCATTTTCCACGTATATATCCTGCGCTTGTGATTCTGAAAAAGCGTGTTTGCTACCACTAGCTTATTCCTAATACAAAACTCTACCAATCTATCCCCTCTATCATTACGTGTTCCTATTCCATATTCTCCTACTATTGGAACTTCCTTTCCCTTACCTACTACGGCATTCCAATCTCCGATTACAATTAGATTATCCTGTCCTTTAACGTTTGCTAACCTAGATTCAATCTCCTCATAAATGGATTCTACCTCCTCATCATCGTGACTTGAAGTTGGCATATATACTTGCACTATAACTGTGTCCGTTGGCTTCGTGTCTAATCTAATAGTTATAATTCTATCACTAACTTGGCAATAACTCTTTATTCTACATCCCAACTTTCTATTCATTATAAAACCTACACCGGTATGCCCATTATCTGATGCTGTGGTTATTAATCTGTATTCTCCTGACCACGTATCTACTTGATCTTTCCTCCTAACTTCACTAATCCCTACAATATATCCCTAATCACTAATCCCTACATATTTTTGTAATATTAGTAATATGACGCATTTTCATTACGACGAATATAAAATAGCAATTATCGACCATAAAAATGTGTGTAAAAACGTATGAAAGGATTTAAAAAAATGTTCGTTTAATATCAGCATTTACGATATGGCAACGGTGGATGGAACTTTTGCTGTATGACACATATACGCCAGATATATCAGACACTTACGTCATCATTAAATTTTCGTATTTTTTTACATAAACAGCATATATGATGAAATATATGACAAATAATTTTATTTTTGTGCAAAAAATATATGTGCAAAAAAAAATTTCCCCTCTTCGTGGATAAATTCAATAATATCTAATAAAAAGCTATAGATTTTATATTTTTTTTATCCAAATTGCTTTTTAAATTTCCATACAAATCTTACAACAATGAGACAATTAAAAAAAAAAAAATTTTAAAGATATTTTTTGGAATTTCCAATTTCTTATTTACACACGAGTTTGCTTTTAATTAAATTTGACTGATTTAAATTGAAATTTAAATTAATTTATACTTTTCTAATTCCCGCAAATAAGATCTTGTCTACAGCGAGGTACCACTGTATCAATATCGTTATTGCCTATAGTAAATTCAGTGCTGTATCGAAGAAAAATTGCGGGGAGAAAGTGTCATTATTTGTACGTGTATAGTAATTAAATATTGTATTCAAAGTCGCTTCGTTAATTTCTCGAAAAGTATTTAAAATTGTCTTGTGCGCGATAAGAAATGCGAACATGTGACATACCAACATATCCGAATGACTCCGACGGATAAAAATTTCTGCAATTTTATCAGTGACGAGGATAGTCGAGTATTTTAAGAATTTCACTATATACAGAGTGATACATATCGATTCAAATGGTGAAATTATTTATTATGAACTACTGGTTAAAATTTTGATGACAAAGTATAAATTTTTCATTTTTAACTTAAAAAATGTGTCAAATTAAAATGTCAAGTGTCAAAAATGTAATTTTTGAGATAAATACAGTGATGTAAATTTTGTAAATCGTGTTATTCAAATATTCCAATTTAAATATTGAGGCATCCGCAAATTTTTCCGATGGCGCGTTAATTTTTTGGCAAGGTTGACAAAAAATTGACGAAAAAGAAGAATTTTTTTATAGAAGCAATTAACATAGCTAATTACTCAAAAATCTATCATTATCTAATCTAATCGTTTCCTAATTTGTGTTAAAAAAATACGACTTTTTTGTAAAAAAAATTCTTGTTTCAAAATATACCACGTTCCTTATACTTTGTCAACTAGAGATGACATAAAACGATAATTTCATTACCACAGACGCAATTTTACTATAATCCACAACGCCCTGTATATTAATCTTTTTTTTACGTTGGTACGTTTGCTTTGTTATTGATGAATTATTCCATTTGATAACATTTAAGGAACTATTGTCTCATTTCCATTTTAAATAGCGCACAAATGATTGATTACAGACACTTTATTTATAACGTATACTTTAATTTTTAATTTTTATTGCTTCGTAATATCCAACGGATCGTTACGCTCTGTAATCAGTCAAAAGAAATATTACGCTATTTCATCAACATATTCGATTTTGTTTAATATATTTCGATTCACAGCTAATTGTTTGCTGTTATTAAACTTTATCTGTAGCAGTGCAATACGTCACAAAGTAGGTTATATGGCAAATATTGATAGAGCTTTTTTTTTTAAATGCATTAGCAATATCTTGTATTATAGATTTAATTTCATTAATCAAAATACAATGTGTCCCTAAAGTAAAAATCAAATTTTTATTTTGAAATTCTCGTAGATTGTACTAATTAAATTTGTGTTTTTAATTTTTTTTT
The DNA here is from genome assembly GCA_947310635.1 of Leptodirus hochenwartii. Taxonomy (NCBI): domain Eukaryota; kingdom Metazoa; phylum Arthropoda; class Insecta; order Coleoptera; family Leiodidae; genus Leptodirus; species Leptodirus hochenwartii. The sequence continues at coordinate 3,331,369 of OX371179.1, forward strand.
TTAACCTTCGAAGATTTGAAGTGACTTCAATTTTTTTTTTATAAACGCCAAAATATTTTATTCTTTAATTTCTACTTATTTTTAAATATCCATTAAATGAGTTTTATTTTCTACTATATACGAGTGACTATGTAGATATACTAAAGTATAGAAAAATTAAAAATTAAAAAATAATAACGTAAGTCCGATATTTTGAAATGTTCTTCAAAGCTCACTGTCTTCAAATATTGTCACCCTGTATAGCTTACAATTGATGAATAAACAGTATGCAACTTTTCATGCATTGCCTTTAAATTGTACAGTGTGAACAGAACGGTTCGTACAAATTTTTTTTTAATTTAATATATAAAATATAAGCCAAATATTACAGAATGATCAAGCGAATTTTACATTGTTGCAATTGTTTGGCTATTTTAAGAGAATTCGTTGTTCAATTTTGAAATTTTTTTAGTTTAGCAAATATTCAGTTCTACGTATTAAGTGCGGTCCTGTATAGATTTACAATCGCAATATACAGGATAAACTAGATTTACATTTATATTTGATTAAATTAAGTCCATGAAAATTAAATATATTATTTAAATATACAGGGTAGACCATATTCACATTTATATTTGATTAAATTAAGTCCATGAAAATTAAATAAATTATTTAAATATACAGGATAGACTACATTCACATTTATATTTGATTAAATTGAGTCCATGAAAATTAAATAAATTATTTAAATATACAGGATAGACTACATTCACATTTATATTTGATTAAATTAAGTCTATGGAAATTAAATAAAAGATTTAAAAAATCACATTCTTTACTTATTTTAGATTAATATGTTAAACATATTTTATAACTTGTTTATTTTTATAAAGTTGCAAGAAAGAATCCGTTATATTCTTAATTTTATTTTTAAAAAACAAAACTATCTTCTTATTTTTTTAAATAATGTATTTAATTTTTATATAAATTGGTAATCTAAGAAGGCATAAAAATTAAAATTAAAATTTGAATTTTGTCTACACTGTATATTACCAATTGCAAATATACAGTTTATATAAATAAATATAAGCACAAATCGACGTATGAAAGTCAAAACCATATGAACCAAGACAAACTATACCATCTATAGTATAATTTCCGAAATATATTTCGTTGGTTGGTTCCCGCTATCGTTGGAATGATTTGCATTTGGTAGTTCCAAGAATAAAAGCTACTCGACGGGCAATATCTCCACCTATCTACACACTAGCGATGGGTAGTTCACTCGCGAACCGTTCACTCTGAACGGTTCAATCAAATGACTGTGACGATGTTTTGCAACGACCTATAGGTCACTATGAACTAGTTTGTGAACTATGAACTGCATGGTGAACGGTGTACGTATTGATGTACTTGTACTATATATATACTTGCAGTATAGTATACATTACATATACAGTACCAACAGCTAGGTCCTGAACTCGTCGTCTACTATGAATCACAACGACTCGTAAACGATGCAGTATAGTATACATTACATATACAGTACAAAACAGCTAGGTCCTGAACTCGTCGTCTACTATGAATCACAACGACTCGTAAACGATGCAGTATAGTATACATTACATATACAGTACAAAACAGCTAGGTCCTGAACCCGTCGTCTACTATGAATCACAACGACTCGTACACGATGCAGTATAGTATACATTATATATACAGTACCAATAGCAGTACTAGCATTTATGTGATAAAGTGTGTTGGTGAACGGAACGAAATTATATTTCTTTATATATATATTTTGTATAAATTATAAACATTGTTGGTTTTTCTTGCTCATTCTTAATTCAAAATAAGTATTGAAATATTTCAATTTATTTATTTTTTACCATTTAATATTTTTATATTGAGAAAAAAAGAGATTATTTTCAGTATGTGCATGTATTTTATATAGGTCGTGTACTAGTTCATTTTAAAAAGATGTTAGTAGTTTACGACCTATAGTTCGTGAACGGTACATTGAACTACGAACTAGGTCCTCAAAGTGACCTACAGTTTGCCATCGCTACTACACACTCAATGTTGATATTTTCGGTGCCGAAGAAGCACCTGAATGCGATACGATACCTGGATGTACCTGTGCCTAAGCCAAAAGGCTGCGGGTATTTGTATGTACGAGATATCTACACATATTGTTATGTACGAGGACCTATTCATATAATGGCATCCCTCATTGTGCTGTGAAGTGGCCCCCCTACCTCCAACGACAATCGTTCAGAACGAAGAAAAAGCGACCGACACATATTATTCGATACAACAACATTCGAGGCAGGAGAGAATGAAGTGACTGCAGTTACCTGAGAAATGACGCTTTTGTTGCCCGATTAACGATCTTAACCAATCTAGTATACAGGGTGTAGTTTTGTTGCGACATTATTTAATGTCGCGTGTAGCGATGGCAAACTGTAAAAAATAAATAAATTGACATATTACAATACTTATTTTGAATTAGGAATGAGGAAGAAATGACAACAATGTTTATAATTTATACAAAACATATATATAAGGAAATATAATCTTCTCTAGGTACTCACGATTATTTATACGAAGTTCTAAAATACTTATTGGTAGTTACATGTTTATTTTTGAATTATTGCAAAAATTTGCTATGGCATAACATATTTATGAACATATTTAATCTTGCGAATATATTAATTATATTATTCCAAATGAAATCTGATAGCAACATATAAATCGTGACTCAGCTCGGCAATGCTGCTGTTGCAATATTGCATCGAGTTTCCTATTTCGTTCCGTTCACCAACACACTTTATCACTAAATAAATGTTAGTACTGTATATGTAATGTATACTATACTGCATCGTTTACGAGTCGTTGTGATTCATAGTACACGACGGGTTCAGGACCTAGTACAAGTACACCGTTCACCATGTAGTTGATAGTTCACGAACTAGGTCATAGTGACCTCTAGGTCGTTGCAAAACATGGTCACAGTACGACCGTCATTTTATTGAACCGTTCGCGAGTGAACGGTTCGCGAGTGAGTTACACATCGCTAATGACCTGGCCACTAAAATTGAAATAACCTTAACTTAATGATCAAAAAAGCTTACGAATGCAACAATGGTCGCAGTATATAGAAATTGCAAGGAAATATACCACGCCAGAAAGACATACCACCATTTATCCACTAATGTGTCCAAAACCTCTTTACTCTACGAAATCATGATTGCTTGCCGCTAAATGGGTGTTAGAAAGAAAATACACCTCGTCTTATACAATTCCTTTCATCCACATCTCCATCTCATGCCCTCCTTCGTGCAACAAAACACCGTCAGGTACATTTCTCCCACGAAGACGAAGAAACTAATATCGTTCCTAGAACGGAATGAATAGAACACAGAAAACAGTACAGGCGCCTCTTCTCTGGCCAGCCATATAATGTACCAAATACTCGATGGTGCGATTGTCTCGGCGAAGACATGGGGCTCCATTGTGGTACCTGGAAACATGTATGTCATACGGAACAGAAGTTTAGACAGACCACTTGGCGGCTTGCCCAGTCAATTGTGTTTTGTTTTGCTTTAAAAAGGTATCGGCCATGGACCGAGTATGTATAAGACATTAAGTGATTTCTATTAAAATGTGACATTTTTCGCCAAAGTAGGCATATTGCACAGGCCATATAGTGTTCATAATGCATAAGAACTACGGACCTAGATAATGGAAATATTACATATCTGTGCGTTCCTCCACTAAAAATTTAAATTAAAAATTATTATCTATCAAATACTGCTGATGAGTCAAAATGCCTACTTTAGCGAAATTGTTGAGGTTACATATTGTAGCCAATCGAATCTATTGCAGGAATATTTGTTATAATATCTCGCTGAAGTTAGCAGCGTTACTAAGTTCAGTCTGAACATAATTTCGATGTAATATACGAAATGTGCTCACTTCATCGAATTTATTAGAGAAAAATCCAATGCGATTTACAGCATTGCCAAATTGTTAAAAACAGATAAATAATCTTTTCAAACATTCAATATTTAAAATCCACAACGATTCTATATATATATATTTTTTTAAATGGCATTTTTTGAAACGTTTCGCTTGAAAGAATATATTGTAATATATCTCGCTGAAGTTAGCAGCGTTACTAATTTCAGTTTGAACATAATTTCGATGTTATATACGAAATTTGCTCACTTCGACGTCACTTCATCGAATTTATTAGAGAAAAATCTAGTGTGATTTACAGCATTGCCAAATTATTAAAAACAGATAAATAATCTTTTCAAACATTCAATATTTAAAATCCACAACGATTCTATATATATATATTTTTTTAAATGGCATTTTTTGAAACGTTTCGTTTGAAAGTATATATTGTAATATATCTCGCTGAAGTTAGCAGCGTTATTAATTTCAGTTTGAACATAATTTCGATGTAATATACGAAATTTGCTCACTTCGACGTCACTTCATCAAATTTATTAGAGAAAAATCCAGTGCGATTTACAGCATTGCCAAATTGTTCAAAAAAAAACAGATATATAATTAACACAGTTTTCAAAAATTCAATATTTAAAATCCACAACGATTTTATATGTATTTTTTTTAAACGACGTTTCGTTTTGAAGGAGTATTGTGTAGTTCTTTGGGTGAAAAAAATGAAAAACCTATTACGACAACTTCCCCGAAATTTTTGCGCTATAATAAAATCGCTGCGTGAAAATTGTTTACAAGCGAGTATTCGGAAAGCTTCATTCTGAAAACTATAGCTTTCTTGTTTTCCGAATGGTTTCTCGGTAGTGCATGGCCTTCCGAGAATTACCCGCCAATGACAAATCCTTCTCAAGACACCAGCTAGCTTTATAGTCCGTAATTCAAAAACTGTTTAAATAAACTCTGTGAACAACGTTCTTGGAAAAACGTACATGTTAGTATAGCAATTATAGTCTAGTTTTTCGTAGTGGAACTAACTCAAGTATTAACGCCAAATAATACCAAATAGATAATCCAATTAAAATAATTCTTGCGCAACAAATCAACGTTTTGCGAAGAAATTGTTTGACTAGAAATAAAACCAGTCGATTTTTTAAAAACAAACACAGTATACGCAACGTTTACATTTGTAAACAATATGGCCGGCTATGTTGTGTTTACCTACCGGTAGGTGCCGCCTCTAGTAGTGAACTATCATTTTTGAACTAGTAAAAAAAATGAATATTTTATAAAAACGTGTTAATAATAATAATAATACACCAATAGGGAATGAATCTGCAGAATTATGACTAGAAAAGAATATATATATTTTTTTTATACAACCTGAAAATTTATCTATCTTCTTGTAGATTACTATTCCTCACTTTGTTTTAGTACTATATGTACTATAAATCAAGATAGAAATAAGGGCTGTACATGAAATTTATGTTTTAACGCAGGATGTATAAAATTTACACTTTAAAATATCCTTTTGCTCATATATAATGAATTTACGTTTGTTCTCTTGTCTGTAATTAATGTTAAATCGTATTTTTATATGCAAATTTCTTTGTTCAACCACCAACATTTTAAATTATTTAACCCATTTAAACGCTGATATAAATCTATGCACTTGTGTTTTTTTTTGTACAAATAAAATACTACACAACATTGTATGTAACATGTTTTTTCGTGCTTCTTTTTTATTCATTTTTGAAGCCAGATTGAAAGATATCTCAATACGACTGCACTTTGTTTCAATTAATTGTTTCACTTTTATATATGTTATATTGTGTGCTAATTACGTTTTTATGTTCACTGAAATTAAAGAAAAAAAACACCTGTAACTGAATATAGCAGTAAACGATATACGTTTTTTTTTTTCTGTAAAAATTCAATGTAATTTAAATCGGTGAAAAATATCTTTTGTCTAAACCTGCTCAGCATTATATTGGATTTTAAGTATTACACCGGGTGTAGATTTTTAAGTTATTAGCATTTTTATGTAGAATTTGTTCGATGTTATTATTCACTGTCCTCTTTAATTTAGAATAAATTGGCTATAGTAAAAAAAATAGTCTGCAACCCGCAATACACAACGTATATATGGTGGTATAAACTTATCTCAACCAACTAATCCTGCAATTACAACACAAATTCTCGGATAAGATTCGGCTGAATCTTACTGCTGAAATTATTTATTAATAAATAAAACTAGCTTGATATCAAAAAATCAATTCTGTCATCTCTTTGTATATATTTAATGATTTATACAACGATACCTATTGACAAGGGTTATTAGAAATAAAAACTTATTGACGTACGTCACGCAGTTTCTTAATTATTCGCTAAAGATGTAATTAAAGTGACAGCAACGTCAAAAATGACAAACGTATTAAAACTGACAGAAGTCAAAGAAGGAACTAAAGTTTTAATCAATCTTCAACAATACGTAAATGTCAAAAGGGACTGAAATTTTATTTATTTATCGTATTATCCGTAAATGTCAAGATATTGTATAGAATATCATCCAAACACTAGATTCAATAGCTAGATGCGCATTTCGAAGGCTACGCCCTCATTAAAATGTCGAGAGAAATAAAATAAAATAATTATTCATCGAACTATCTATAAAAATCCCCTGAAGTGTCAATATTGACTGACGTTTTATTTATTTATTCATCGAACAATCCATATTCCAATAGAAATGTCATTTATTTATCGAATTATCCATAATTGTGAAAAGTAACTGAAATTTTATTTAATTGCCGTAAATTATCCGTAAATAAATATCCATTGGTGATTACGCAGTTTTATTTTTTATGAAAAACAATTTAATATTTACTTACATTTTTCCACAAATTTTCATCAATATATTTTGCACACCCTGTACACGGGCGCCTTTAATGCAAAAATAACGAACTCCCCTTAACAATGGAACACTATATTCCGATTTTACACGCAATAATTACACTCCATTATTAAAGCCTGTCTCTTTCGAAAAATCGCAGGTGAAATATTGAACGCGCAGGGGGGTTCGTTCACTCACTCGATTTACTTTTGCCATCGTTCGGGGCCCTTTTTGCCCATGTAGGATGGCTCCATATCGTCAGTGATATGACAATACCACCTATCTGCTGTGCGCTTCTAATGAGTCGGGGATGTTCTGAGCATGCGCAACAAACTTAAGAATCAGTTTGACATAATCTGTCATTTTGCAAATTATTGTAAGATAGGTGGTATTGTCACATCGCTGACGATATATAAAAGCGTGCAACAGGTATATACGAGGCCAATTTATATACCTGCTCTGTTATTATATTGTGCGCCATTTATTTTGTGTTGATTTTTGGACATGGCGTATTGTTAAAGCGTCGGCAGATCAAATGAACGAATGACAGTTCGATAACAATGACAGTGGATATTATACATGACATGTCGATTTTGACAATTGGTTAGGTTTAATATATGGCTGTTATAATCTCAGCGTATTCTTTTAAATAAAATTATTTTATTAAAAGGCATTTTTTCCTTCGAATTTGGACTTTTAATTCAGGCATAATTATGTTGTTTTAACCTATAAAAAGCTTCATTTATATCTTATCATTCTTATTATACTATGCAACCAGACTACTAGATGTAGGTATGAGGTTGCCTTTTTTACAAATTGTATATCTTTTTACAAATTTCTATCAAAGGTTTATACAATATAAGTATTAATAACAATGTAAGTAAATGTTTGTTTTAATAGAAATATACTAATTACTATAGTTAATATATATTTCGTTTTTTTTCTGTACATCTTTTTGTTTCTTTCATTCTACTTTGTATAAAAAACATATTATTATTGTTTGGAATTTCCACTCTTCCTGTGGATCGTATTCACAATCAAATTCGTATTCTATCACGTACTTAGGTACTTTGTATTATGCTATCCACATAACTATGCTTATTTTTTTAATATACTGGGCGTACCAAACATAATGATATCGCAAACAAGCCATTCGCATTTATACATTTGCTTCTTGTACAGTCATAAATTCTATATATACTATGATCGGTCGTAAAAAATTCTCAGAAAAGGTTATGTCATCCGACACGTAGCACTTCACGTTCGCTGCAATTAAAGCTGATTTTCGGGTGGTTTAAACCTAACCCCACTTTATTAAAATCTATTGATTTCACATAAAATAAAAAGTAAAATTATTTCGCAAGAGAAAACTTTTAATTATAAAATGATTGACAATTGTTTTAGGAAGCATTTGTTGATCAAATATACAATAATTTAATTTAAGTTCATATATGTTTCATTTACAAATTCTAATAATTCTTGTTCAAATTTATAATGTAATATAAAATATTACATATTATGTCGGAAAGTAGAAAAATTTCATATTTAGCTTTAGCTGTTAGAAATATTCTAACTTAGGTATTCTAAAAAAAATTTCGATAGTGTGGTCGTTTTTGGCACAATCTCGAAATAGAAAAAAATTAACAAAAAGAAGCTTAATTTTAGCGATTTTTTAACTAACAGCTAATATCTAAAAAAATGATCATTATCGAATCGAAACTTTGTGAAAATATTACGACCTTTCGACCATGGTGTAAAAAAAAATTTCTTATCGAATATCAACTTAGCTAATATTGTGATTAATGCTTTATAATTTTTTTTTGCACCGTCGGTAATATTTCTCCATACATTATTATGTATTTATGCAGTTATAGTAATATAGTTTACATATAAAATGATAAAAGCAGTATGTTAGCACATATCTGCAGAGAACAATAATACGATAAATTATATAAAATAAAACGAACTGTGGCGTACGAGTCAGTAACAAGGTATTTAGCGTTTGTTTTGTATCTGTGTATCATTTTTGTATATTTTAAACAAAGATACATCGGATGTGACTCATACGTATAGATATATATGGGATATATACAGGGTGGATTCCGAAAATATGATTCATGAATTAATTTTTTTGACGATAATTATCGACCTAACAATTTAGCAGTAAAATTTCAATAAAATTTAGCTGCTAAATAACCAAACAAAATACATTTGTATGTTTTATTATTTTTCTGAAAATCTTAATGTTATAAACAAAAAAAAATGGTTTATCAAACCTTCAAAATGTTTCAAAATATACAGCGGCGCTTCGAAATTATTTAGCACCGTTTACTTCGTAATTTCAGTTTATACACTTCTGAGTATAAACCATCATTTTAAGTAATTTAAGTACCTTAAAGTACGATAAAATACCAGTAATCGAATTCGCATTTTAATTTGACAATTTTTAATACTGCACCCTGTACATAGTACTTCAGGACATACAAACTAAACTCGAAACTAGTGCCAGTAATATTATTGCTTGGATGTATAATGCGATGTCATTGGTAATGTGTTCCACCACTTTTATACGTACTACTACCGATTAAATACATCTGTAATTTATAGTAATTTCATTGTCAGACCTGATAAGTACAGTGTAATTATTATAGGAAGGTTTTTTTTTTTTTTTTTATTATTTATTTATTAATAGCAATCAATGCTAACATAGATACATAAACAGAGAAGAAAAAAAAAAAAAAAATGTGTACATCAGTCATATATATATATACTTAAACATATAATATAATATGTAAATACAATATCAATATCAAATAACCATACAATATACTTAAACATCTAATGTAACATGTAAATACATTATAATCATATAATTATATACTTAAGCGTCTAATCTAATATAATGTACTAATTTTTGCTTAAAAACTAATATTGATTTAGAGTTCCTAATATCCCCAGGAAGACTATTAAAACATACGAGTCCCTTGTGGAGTAGCATTTTTTGTGTGGCACTTTTGTTTACTCTTTCTATGTATAATTTATTTGAGTTTGCACCTCTTGTATTATAATTATGTATTTCTTTAGCGAATTTTAACATGTCACTTAGATAGTTGGGGACTAATTTATGTACAATTTTATAAACAAATGTCATGGATTGTAGATACAGACGTTGTGAAATGTTTAACCATTGTAGGCATTCTAACATTGATTTTATACTGGTGTATCTATTACAATTTAGAATTTGACGCATTGCCCTATTTTGTAATTTTTGTAGCGATTCAAGATATTCCTGATTGACATAGTTTAATATTGTGGGACAGTATTCAAAATATGGGGCTATAATCGATTTATAAATAACAATTCTATTATTGAGGCCTACATTTTTACAAATTCTGCCAAAGTAATTTACTCGTTTGGTAATTTTGTCAACAAGGTATTCACAATGTGCATTAAAGTTGAGGTTATTATCAATAATAAGGCCTAAATATTTCATATGACTAACTATTTCTATGTCGGTATTATTTATACTAATATTAATATCTATATCTACATCTATTTTCTTATTATTAAAAAGTAGAGCTTTGGTTTTATTAACATTTAAGAATACACTATTGCACTTCAACCACTGTTCAAGAATTCTCAATTCGGTATTCATTAATAATTCTACTTCTTTAACACTGTTACCACATACATATAAAACAGTGTCATCAGCAAATAGATTTACATTTTCTGGATCAGTTAAACTACTAGCTATGTCATTAATATATACAAGAAACAATAAAGGTCCTAAAACCGAGCCTTGCTGTACACCATAACTATTGTTAAGGTTTGTTGAGGTAAATTCACCAATTTTTGTCTTTTGATTTCTATTTGAAAAATAGCTTTTAAACCATTTAAGAGCATCATCTTTAATTCCTATATTAAGTAGTTTTTGTAGTAAAATATTTCTATCTATTGTTTCGAATGCTCTCTTGAAATCTAGAAAAACCGCAAGAAAAAATTTGCCTTCATCTAACAATACTTTCCATTTGAATAATAATAGTTGAATAGCCGATTCACAGGAGTGGTTTTCCCTGAAGCCAGATTGATTCGTAATTAAAATATTATTCATTTTCAGGTGATCCTCAATTTGACTTTTTACATGAATTTCTATAATTTTTTCAGTTAGTGGTAGCGTGTTAATCGGTCTATATTCTTCAATTTTTTTGGTATTTTTTATTTTTGGCACTGGGACAATAGTTGATGTTTTCCAAGCTTCGGGAATTGTATATGATTTTAATGAACAATTAATTAAATCCATTAACTTCTTAAGCAAAATATCACCTCCATCTAGTAGTATTTTTTTCGAAATTTCATCCGTTGAATGACCCTTACTGATTTTATTTATAATGCTCATTAAATCTTGCATGGTAATAGGTTTAAATGTATCTAATTCCTTTTCTATTGTATAGTTATGGTTGATATTAACACTATGTAAATTAACATTATTTTGTTGAGTAATTTCTTCAATGCTACTTATGAAATATTTATTAAATTCTTCGACTATTTGAGATTTGTCCGTAATGATGGTTCCGTTGTTGTTTATATTTGTTATATTTGAAACACATGATTTTCCCAAAAGCTTTTTTATTTCCCTCCACATTTCTTTACTATTTTTTTTGTGACTTGATATTTTTTTCTCGTAGTATGCTTTTCTTTTGAATCTTAATTTGGCTGTAGCTCTATTTCTAATGGTTCTATATGTAATCCAATTTGTTTCTGATTGATCAATCAGGGCTAAGTTGTATTTGGAATCTCTCAATTTATACAGTGAATTAAGTTCAGGTTTATAACAGTACCGGGTGAATACATGCAGAAGTACTGATTTAAATTACAAGAATAATAGTAAATAAGAATTTTTATTGGAAATGTAGATGTGATGCCTTTTAACTTCGATTTCTTAGAAAAGTGTTTTGCATTTTTATTTGGTACATTTTATTTACATATACACTATATAAAAAGTCATAGTGCGCATGTGCAATAAAAAAACTGACAGGTTATACTTGTAACATTTTTACACGAATTATGCAAAAAAAAATGTACTGCCAAATTTGAAAATTACCTAAATCATATCAAATTTTAATATTATGTTTTATCAACGTTGCGAATTAATGTTGATATTACTTTAAATTATTTTGACTTACCCAGTTTGCCTGTTCTTTAGATTATTTTCACGACACAAATAAGTTGCATCTCGTAACAAAAATTTCCAAAATGTCTTGCACAAGAATTACTTATTATCTGATTAGTAGAATTTGCACATTATGAAAGCAATTTCTTCATTATTATTTATTCTATCGGCTTTACAAATAAGAATATTTTGCTCATGACTAATGAGATGCTTCCATGAGATCTGATCTATGCAACCCATCGTACAGTAGTTTACTGGTTCAACTTATTCTAATGCACTTTTGCAATGAATCGAAAAATAGGGAAATTCAAATAACAATTGATTTTTCGAATAATTTTATGAAGTTACATATTTGAATACATATACAAATATAAAGAGCAACAATCGCACAGAATAAAATTTATAAGCGTTCGTATAAGTAATAAATGAATGATAGAATGTGCTTATTTATATATTAAAAAATTTAATAGTCAACGTGAAAAGGAGGCTGCAGCCATAGATAGATATATGCGTATATAATAATCGATACAAATCAACGCTTCTTAATCGAAAATATCAATAATTAAAAATGGTAACAAAAATCACATTCTAAATGTTTAATTTCGTCATATTTAAAATATATAGCATTTCCTATCTGATAAAATATTTTCGTTGGAATTATTCTCAACAAATTTTGATTCTAAATACGCAACAGTTAATTATTGTAACGTATTTCACGAATATCTATTATAATATCAAATCCACTTAGTTTTCTATATGTAGTATGACATTTTTAATTAAAATATTAATTTTTGGTCGAAGGAGTCTCCTTAGTATTTTCTAATCACAATAATATTAATACAATATAAATTATTAACATTCATTCCATAAAGAACAAATAATGTACATAAATCAATCAATTTGATTGCCGATACGTTAATAATATTGAAATCAACAAATCACAGATATTAAACGTACGAATAATAAGATTACAACTATAATATATTAAATAATATTAATATTCGTTTAAATATTGTAATTAGCCGTGGCAAATTTTTACTTTTTAACAAATTATATCACATTAGTCATAATATAGGCAACATTCTTATCAACGGTGTCGTACAGGTTGTATAATGCTTCAACGACTAATATAACCATATCAACTGATCACGTCACGCAACTGACGTTTATATTTGCACAAATAAAAAGTTAGAAAAAATTCTGTGTGTGTTAAGGCTTGAAAGTATAGTTTTAATCGTTTCTGTGTTGTGTATCGAATTTGCAAGAGTCAGCAGCAGCCATAAGTGTTTTTCTTTCATTAATACGACTTATTATGAACGAAAGGTAAGCGCAACTAAAACTTTACGTTTGTAATAGCAGTTCTTGCTGATAAAATGCTAAAACGAATACTATACGAGCATGATTCCTTGCAAGCTATTGCTGATTGATAAGATAATGCCTATACGATCATACAAAACCCAGTCTAAGTCTAATTCAATCAAAAACGGCCGTGAAACAAATCAACGTGTACATGAAACACTTCTCCCATCGCGTCCTCTCACTCGACACACTCATTCTCTGATTGGTGCCCATCTGTCTAGGTGCCGACAACTTATCCTTCAACTCCTCTACCTTCTTACCCCTGGCTTTATCTTTGATATACTTCTTATATGCCTTATACTCTGCTTGGCTCAATACGCCGCCCCTCTTCATTCCGGTAACGCCATCGATGCACGGCTGACAGAATTGCCCCAACGACATCAGACCGTATCTGGGCGCGTACTTAAGTTCTTTCATCACGTTGCCCACACGGATATCGGTGCACTTGTCGCTGCATTGCGCCTGTGCCCACCGTACGCACGCGCAATACACATTCGTCTCGTTGGTAACGGCGAACGTGTCACGCGTGACAATAGCGTGCAGTTGGTTATAGGTTAGGTTACAGAAAAGATCCGTTCTTTTGAGGAAATCGTTCGCATTCGCGTCGAAACGGTCCAAACAACGATCGATGAATGTGCAGAGGTGGTCGTCGATTTTCTGATCGGCATCATCTGGAAATTATTAATGCTCACTCAATAATGGATCATGTTTTGCTGCCATCTAGTGAGTATACTTGCAAGTTTTTAAAATATTTTTTGAGCGATAAACTGGCCTATTTAATGAGACTATTTCGTATATAAATACAATTGTTTCTATACATTCATTTTCGTTTATTACGTACCAATTAGGTGTTCCATATCTTCTTCGTGTTTCGGTGCGCTTGGCTCAAAACCAATTTTATGTGTGTACGGTTCGAATCTGCCGAACAGTTCGATTACTTTCTCCAAAGACAAATCATCTACGGACCGTTTGAGGTATTCCAAACATCTCAGTACTTCTCCATAATTACGGGACTCCCATGCTTTGACGAGAAATCGTTGGGCTTCGTCCTCGTCTCGAATTGGTATCGGTGGTGGGTCCACTTTCATATATCTACAGTTAAGAGAAATGCTACTTTAAATGGATTTAGACGATGGTGTTTTCGATAGAACCAAAATCCATTGTGTTCTTTGGCTTTCTGTAATTGTTCGTGGTAGAAAATGTTCCGATTAATTTTTATTCAATGTCTACGGTTTAAAGATGGCATTTGATAGAAGAATTTTGAAGACAAATCTGACATTTGTCAACAAACGGCGACATCAAACACATCGGTATTGCCGTTTGTTTAAAAACATATTATTATATTTTTGCAAAAAATCATATTTGACGATTCAAAATCGGCCGATTGAATTTCCAATACCCCACTGAACGTGGTGGATTCTTTATTGCTGTTCCCCGTTTAACGCGCACAGTGAATATTTCCTTTTGTGCGCGGAAACAATTGAAATTTTGGAGAAAAAACAAGCAAATATTTCCAATTTTTTGTTTTGTTAGCAAATAAATGATTTTTAAACGAGCATCGATTTAATTTTCACAATAAATCGATGTCACAAACAATACGATTACAACTATCGTCTGGGAGGTGAAAATTTCACAAAAAAAATCGCATTTAGATTGTGCATACACATTAATTTTTTATTTTAGAAAATTGTAAAAATAAACATCCGACAAAAAAATAAATATTTACTTGTAAGTTTGAATGCTTTTACACATTCTTTCGCCTGGGCTGAAAAGAACTCGATATTTATTTGAAAAAATATTTTTAGTAGACTAGTTGTAGAATTTTGTAAGATTAAAAAATCAATTATAATAATTTTTTAAATAATTTTAAATACAAAACTATTTTTAATAACACCGTACGTACAATTTTGAAACCACCATTTTGTCGAAGCAATTTATTTTTCACGCATCATTTGGCATAAATAGGACACTTAATTTAATTTTTTTTAAATAATATAAATCACAACGTTCTTTATATATATTTTTTTTCTTAAAAAAAAATTTCTATAGTACAATAATTGATATTTCACATGTATTGTTTATTTAAGCACTTTTTTCGCTCTAAATTATATATTTTCAGCTGTTGTTTTTATATTTGATTAACTAGAACTGAAGACTTAACAATAAACAAGAACATATTAAAAAAGTATAGTGCAATATTAAAACCTTGAAGCACTCTGCTTCTTCCAATAACAATTCTTCTTCGTTAATTAGATTTTTTTTTAATTAATATTCAAGATAAGAACAAATGATCCTTCAATGTGCTCGTTGTCATACAATAAAATAATACAATTTCGACATTTCTTTTAAATAAATTAAAGCGATAAAAATAACTAATTCCGTTACCGATAAAGATAAAGATATAACACATCCTCTTAGTTAATTTATAATGCAAATTGATTAATATTAAAATTAAATTATCGTTAGCTATTAAATATCGAGATATTTTTTAATTTATATTGCAAAATGCTACGTTTATCTAACCATAAAATCGTTCGTGTAATGAACAATAATTTTTAATTATAAATAATTGAACGCGTTATCCATATTTTTATATAATTTGTATTTACACTAACAACGAATAATTTATTCAGTTTAGATTATAGATCTTTTTTTTGCAAAATTAAATTTGATTTTTCGAAAATTGTAAGCTTATGTTTTGTCGAATTATATTAAGATTTTTTTTTTTATTAAAATTCAATATACCTTTATAAATTAATATTTGGTAGAGAATTTAGGACACTGTTTTTGGTTTATAAAATTTTTTGAACATATCCAATTGAGAAAATATAAATTTCAAATATAGGATTAATTTGTTTTTTAAATGGTTTATAAAATTTTTTGAACATATCCAATTGAGAAAATATAGGATTCGAATATAGGATGATTTTCGAGTTAAAAAAACAATTTTTTGGAAATTAAAACTTACGATTTTGATGAAAGTGGATTTTCGGTAATCCGGACGACATTTTCGGGTTCTTCTGGTTTGGACTTGACTTTCGTTTCTGGATCTAGTGGTTTGTTCGTTACCACAACCATTTTATCTGCAATTTTTTTTTTATATACTACACAAACGCAATAAAAAAGAACACAAAATAAAAATCTAAGCACCTTTTTCATAGGATATGCTGATTTTTGAAAAAACTACCGTCATTTTAAATTTTCAAATATATTTTTTCGCTCTTTGGTTTTAAAAAAAATCTATTTTATTTACAATTACAAATTTCTTAAAAAAAAAACAAATTTTATATTTGAGCAATATTTTTTTATTACTTCGATGTTTGCTTATAATCATTGAAAGCGCAAATGCGACTTTGCAGTTGATATTTCTTATTTATTACTAATTTTAAATAGATAGCACACACCAAAATAGTCGATTAGAACGTATCTATTTAATATTTTGTTTATTTTAATATAGTTAAAACTTATAAATTTGTAGAAAATAAGCGGCTAAGTCCACTCAAAATGGTACTAGATTTATAACAACATTAATTGATATTATCTTTAATTTGTTTGAACTGATCAAGATAATTGATAAAGCTAATTAATAAAGATACATTTCGTATTTAAAAAACATTGGGACGTTGATTTATTTAATTATTTACGTTTGCCATTTTTTTATTTTTATTAATTGTTTTTAATCGCCAGCAGGATTAACATCCTGTTTATGTCAAATGTAATATCTAACTAATCTGTCATAATAAAGTCCATAAATTCTCTTATTATTAAACAAATCACTGTTGTTCTTAAATGATTTTTTTTGTGAATGCAAATATTTTTTTTCTACATTTTATGAAATTTTTGATAGAAACGTTCCTCCACACGATTTTTTAAAAAATAACATTATTAAAAATATTGTTCTTTCGTAAATAAATGCAAATATAATATTTGCATTTTATTAGATTTTTTATTTTAATTTTTCTTCTATATGAAGAATGTTATTTTTTTCGTGATAGATTTTTTGACACTTTAAATAAAATTATTTATATTTATAAAAAATATTTCCAATTTTATATTTAAATTAAATATGTTCGGCGGTGGTGTTAAAATATTTCTGTGACGTATGTGGTTTTTCTGTTGCCATTGATTTTTTTTATAAGTTAAAAAATAAATATACATCAAATGCAGTAGTTTATAAATATTTTTTAAAAATATTTCTCTAAATATCTGCATTTGGTTTCGATGTAGCAACGGTGGATGAGACTTTTATAGGAAGACACATGCGCACCATACATTTAAATACCTCTACGTCATCATAGCGAAATTTACATCATGTCAAACGTTATACAAATTGCCTATCTTAAGAATATGTTATTTGTTTATTATAAAAAAAAAAAACAGAACATATTTTTCTGCTGAAAATGTAACGTATTTAATACTTTTTTCGTTAGAAACATCGCTTTAATTTAAAAAAAGGGTCAAATGTTATAAAAGTTGCCTATCTTAAGAATATTTTATTTCTTTATTACCAAAAAATAAACAGAACATATTTTTCTGCTGAAAATATAACGTATTTATTTATTTTTTCGTTAGAAACATCGCATTAAATTTAAAAAAAGGATATTTACGTTGGGTCAAATGTTATAAAAGTTGCCTATCTTAAGAATGTTTTATTTCTTTATTACCAAAAAATAAACAGAACATATTTTTCTGCTGAAAATATAACGTATTTATTTATTTTTTCGTTAGAAACATCGCATTAAATTTGAAAAAAGGGTCAAATGTTATAAAAGTTGCCTATCTTAAGAATATTTTATTTCTTTATTACCAAAAAATAAACAGAACATATTTTTCTGCTGAAAATATAACGTATTTATTTATTTTTTCGTTAGAAACATCGCATTAAATTTAAAAAAAAGGGTCAAATGTTATAAAAGTTGCCTATTTTAAGAATATTTTATTTCTTTATTACCAAAAAATAAACAGAACATATTTTTCTGTTGAAAATATAACGTATTTATTTATTTTTTCGTTAGAAACATCGCATTAAATTTAAAAAAAAGGGTCAAATGTTATAAAAGTTGCCTATCTTAAGAATATTTTATTTCTTTATTACCAAAAAATAAACAGAACATATTTTTCTGCTGAAAATATAACGTATTTATTTATTTTTTCGTTAGAAACATCGCATTAATTTGAAAAAATGGTCAAATGTTATAAAAGTTGCCTATCTTAAGAATATTTTATTTCTTTATTACCAAAAAATAAACAGAACATATTTTTCTGCTGAAAATATAACGTATTTAAAAAAATTTTCGTTATAAACATCGTATTACATTTAAAAAAAAAACTTAAAAAATCAATGTTTTGTTCAATAAAAAATAAAATAAACAAAAATAAAAATAAAAGACAATAAAAATAAATAGAATGATATAGCTTATAATTTCATAGAATTTTTAATTATATAAATGGTTGAACCGTATTGCTCCTCGGGTTATTAAAGAAAATTGAATTTTGATAAATATTGGAAAATATCGTTTCGCTCGAATAAAAATATCACGCTTTAATTACGAAAGTTTACAATAAAAAAAAAAGTGATTACATCTTGTCTGCAATCGCCACAGACAACAAAGTCACAGTGTAATGAGTTTTCAGAAAATGTAAACATTCAAGCAGCGATCTATTTATAATTTTTTTTAAGATTTTTTTAAATATTTAATTCAATCTTGTGATAGAAATATAAACAGCAATTTTACGAGGTCGAAGGTGTATTTGCAACGAAAAAATCATTAAAAAATTGCGATCCAAACTCACATATATATTTTTTCAATGACTTAAAATATTTATTTTGTACCATGCTTAAAAAATAATTCATTTTTCGTAGTTTGCTTGTTTTTTTATGACATTTTGTTTAAAATTTGAGCATATTTGTTAAATTGGTCGGGAATTAAAAAATAAAAATTACTAATTTTTCTTTATATCCATATAGACCATTATTTCTGCGACATATATTTTTTAAAATTTATTTTGATTTTTTTTAAAATATTTTATGTAGGATTTATAAATTACAAAATAAAAACGCAATAGCGAATAAATAAAAAAAAAATTTTCTAGTATTTAAAATTTTTCAGTTTTATATCATGACTTTAATTAATATATAATACATTTTTAATTAGAGTATTAATAATAATTTTTTTTTTCTAAAATTACTAAGGAATAATATTGGGTGGTAATAAAAAGTTCTTTTCAAGTTTTGTGCTTTATACCTATATACTTACGATTTATTTTTTCGTATAAAAAATATTTTTTGAGGTGACTAACTAAATAAAAAATATATAATTTTTCAATTAGATTTTATTTAATTAATTTTTTTCGACTCACCAAATATTCGCGAAATAAACAATGACTTGTAGTTATAAAAATGTTGCTTTGATTAAAAAAAAATTGCTTTATTTTTTTTTTACTTCAATATTTTTTTTTACAAAATTCAATGACAAAAATTATGGCAAATATATACAATGTACACTCAACGACAATAGTAATGCGTCAATCCAGCGAAAAGCAGCGGGCAGTTTACGGGCACATTACTAATGTCTTTGAGTGTACAAACAAAATTAACCATGTCATGAAAATGGATAATTTACACACTGTTTTCTATCAATTTTTTTAGCATGTTCTTTGCGATATCCTACAGTATGATTCATTTATTTAACGAATTTATCCGACTTGTTTGATTCCAGTGCGGTTTATGTTTGCTGTAAGTCATTCATTTATTGAATAACATACGGTTTATCTTGTATCTAATGCAAAATACCGACAACTAGACTATAATTGATCCATTGTGAACAAATGCACATATAAATGGTAAATTTACCAAAAGTAAATATCGGTGAATAACAATTTTACACTGAAAAGTGTTTTGTTTAATTTGGGTGAAATTGAAATGTATTTAGCGCTTGCAAATAACAGAAATGTGTGTAAAGTGTTAAAAAATAGTATAGAAGAGAAATCGGTGGGTGATAATTATTTTTATAAGAAATGTCGAACGACGGCGAAATTTGCAGTCTGAGTTGAAGCGAGGATTGCAATCGGTTGAGTTCGGCAAAGCGTTTTCAGCACGTGTTATGCGCACTGTTTTTTTTTTTTTTTTGAAAGACAAGAAAGCTCATACAAATATATTAATTTTTATATACATTTTGGACGAATATACATACAAATTGGTTTGTTAAATAAATAAATAAATAAATGATTGAAAGCACATTTTTAATAAATATTTTATTTCGATATATGTATATTTTTTGCATTTTTTTTTAATTTTTAATGTTTTTTTTCGCTTAATTTAATTTTCACGGATTTATTAAATTTTACTAGTAAATTTGATAGAATTTAATAGGAATTTTTTTGGAAAATTTACTGATTTTATAATGTTTTAAAATTTTAATTCTTGTAAAATATGATATAAAAATAAAGACGATTATGAAAAATAGCAAAGCTATAGTTTAAAAAGTCGATTGAAAAAAATAATAACGATTCCTATTTTCTAATTTTTTCAAATACCAATTTTTATTGCATTTCTTAACTTGAATAAATAAATTAGTATATTGTTTTTATAATTTCCTCATAAAAAAATATTCAGCAAAAAGGTTAGAAAATGAAAAATTTTACAGACTTTATTGAAAAAAAGAAGAAAATTCCAATAAAGTTTTTTATTAATTTAAAATGTATACGAGTACATTAAATATCACTTTGAAATTAAAACTCCGAAAAATACAAATTGATTTTGAAAAAATAAAAAATATCAAAATATCTAGCTTTGATAACAAAAAATTACAATAAAATAATATTGTGAAAAATTCAATATTTTCTACAAACATAAAAATCAAATTTTATATTATTTTTATTTTATAAAAAAATTTTGTACCCCTAGCAAAATTTTAATTGCAATTTTGTATACGTTTTCAATAATATAAGTCAGGTCCTGCCTAAATATTGCTGCACACTTCAGATTTACAGGGTATACAGAATAATCCAGATATACAGGGTAGTAGTGAATTAAAAAAAATATATATATAATATATTCGCAGACATATAATAAAATTATAATTTCGAAAAATGAAAATTCCAATACATTTTGGAAAAACTTAAAACGTTGAAAATAAATAAAAATGTTTATGTAATAATAAATTTGTCGTGTAGCGAACACACCGCATTTTATTTTATTTTATTTTATTTTAGTACTTAATAAATGCAAAATTTCGTTGAAAAAGAAAAGATGGCGATCCAAAATTAATAGGATGTTATTTTCGAATTTTTTTCAAGACCAATTTCTAATTTAAATAATGAAATGAAAAAAATAAAAAATTAAAATAAATGAAATAAATATATTTGCTACAATTCATTTTGAAAAAATTAAAAATTTCAAAAGAATTCTAAATTTGATAACCAAAAATTACAATAAAATAATATTGTGAAAAATTCAATATTTTCTACAAGCATAAAAATCAAATTTTATATTATTTTTATATAATCCAGATATACAGGATAACAGTGAATTAAAAAAAATATATATAATATATTCGCAGA
Source organism: Leptodirus hochenwartii (assembly GCA_947310635.1). Taxonomy (NCBI): domain Eukaryota; kingdom Metazoa; phylum Arthropoda; class Insecta; order Coleoptera; family Leiodidae; genus Leptodirus; species Leptodirus hochenwartii. The sequence goes on from OX371179.1 coordinate 3,353,298, forward strand.
AATATAATAAAATTATAATTTCGAAAAATGAAAATTCCAATACATTTTGGAAAAACTAAAACGTTGAAAATAAATAAAAATGTTTATATAATAATAAATTTGTCGTGTAGCGAACACACCGCATTTAATTTTATTTTAGTACTTAATAAATGCAAAATTTCGTTGAAAAAGAAAAGATGGCGATCAACAATTAATAGGATGTTATTTTCGAATTTTTTTCAAGACCAATTTCTAATTTAAATAATGAAATGAAAAAAATTTAAAATAAAAATAAATGAAATAAATATATTTGCTGCAATTCATTTTGAAAAAATTTTAAATTTCAAAAGAATTCAAAATTTGATAACCAAAAATTACAATAAAATAATATTGTGAAAAATTCAATATTTTCTACAAGCATAAAAATCAAATTTTATATTATTTTTATATAATCCTGATATACAGGATAACAGTGAATTAAAAAAAATATATATAATATATTCGCAGAAATATAATAAAATTGTAATTTCGAAAAATGAAAATTCCAATACATTTTGGAAAAACTTAAAACGTTGAAAATAAATAAAAATGTTTATGTAATAATAAATTTGTCGTGTAGCGAACACACCGCATTTAATTTTATTTTAGTACTTAATAAATGCAAAATTTCGTTGAAAAAGAAAAGATGGCGATCCAAAATTAATAGGATGTTATTTTCGAATTTTTTTCAAGACCAATTTCTAATTTAAATAATGAAATGAAAAAAATAAAAAATTAAAATAAATGAAATAAATATATTTGCTACAATTCATTTTGAAAAAATAAAAAATTTCAAAAGAATTCTAAATTTGATAACCAAAAATTACAATAAAATAATATTGTGAAAAATTCAATATTTTCTACAAACATAAAAATCAAATTTTATATTATTTTTATATAATCCAGATATACAGGATAACAGTGAATAAAAAAAAAAAAATATAATATATTCGCAGAAATATAATAAAATTGTAATTTCGAAAAATGAAAATTCCAATACATTTTGGAAAAACTAAAACGTTGAAAATAAATAAAAATGTTTATATAATAATAAATTTGTCGTGTAGCGAACACACCGCATTTAATTTTATTTTAGTACTTAATAAATGCAAAATTTCGTTGAAAAAGAAAAGATGGCGATCCAAAATTAATAGGATTGTTATTTTCGAATTTTTTTCAAGACCAATTTCTAATTTAAATAATGAAATGAAAAAAATAAAAAATTAAAATAAATGAAATAAATATATTTGCTACAATTCATTTTGAAAAAATTTTAAATTTCAAAAGAATTCAAAATTTGATAACCAAAAATTACAATAAAATAATATTGTGAAAAATTCAATATTTTCTACAAACATAAAAATCAAATTTTATATTATTTTTATATAATCCAGATATACAGGATCACAGTGAATTAAAAAATATATATATAATATATTCGCAGAAATATAATAAAATTATAATTTCGAAAAATGAAAATTCCAATACATTTTGGAAAAACTAAAACGTTGAAAATAAATAAAAATGTTTATATAATAATAAATTTGTCGTGTAGCGAACACACCGCATTTAATTTTATTTTAGTACTTAATAAATGCAAAATTTCGTTGAAAAAGAAAAGATGGCGATCAACAATTAATAGGATGTTATTTTCGAATTTTTTTCAAGACCAATTTCTAATTTAAATAATGAAATGAAAAAAATTAAAAATTAAAATAAATGAAATAAATATATTTGCTGCAATTCATTTTGAAAAAATTTTAAATTTCAAAAGAATTCAAAATTTCATAACCAAAAATTACAATAAAATAATATTGTGAAAAATTCAATATTTTCTACAAACATAAAAATCAAATTTTATATTATTTTTATATAATCCAGATATACAGGATAACAGTGAATTAAAACAAATATATATAATATATTCGCAGAAATATAATAAAATTATAATTTCGAAAAATAAAAATTCCAATACATTTTGGAAAAACTAAAACGTTGGAAATATATAAAAATGTTTATATAATAATAAATTTGTCGTGTAGCGAACACACCGCATTTAATTTTATTTTAGTACTTAATAAATGCAAAATTTCGTTGAAAAAGAAAAGATGGCGATCAACAATTAATAGGATGTTATTTTCGAATTTTTTTCAAGACCAATTTCTAATTTAAATAATGAAATGAAAAAAAAAAAAAAAACGAAATAAATATATTTACACATTTACACCATTGACGTATATACAAACTTACTCCATAGACATGTTCATTAATTCTTTACACACGAGCAAACAGATAAGCGTTCTTATTGATTCAGATAAGCAACAAAGTCGTCGAGCTTTTTTTTATTACATTCTTCGCCGGTTTAATGAACAATAAATAGGTCGTTTCTCTTTTACCCCGGGGTACAAAAATGCACAACTACACTTCTTCTCTACATTAGCTTTGTACTTGAAAAAACAAAGCACCATTCATAAAAAGCTCTACAATTTTTAATATAAGCGATTAGAATGGTGAGAAAGCTTTTGTAACTTGTCACCAAATATCAATTGATTTTTTGACGATTAAACTCAAATTTTCAATCCGCATTAATAATTTTTTATAAAAATCAAGAATTATTAATCTTGCTGTGTGCTTTTTGTTTGATCAAATTGCTAACTACTCTAAATTCTGCCCCCTTTCTTATAAAATAGCTGTAACACGTCAACTTTTTCTTTCTTTCTCAGAATTTCCACAAAATAATTGCATTTTATTTGCTGAATTTTAAATAATCAGTTGCGATGTTGCATTTTTATAATCCAACAATTTTTTTTTTTAATATATTTATTTGGTTTATAAATTTTTGCTAATATCAACTTTAGGTTACATAAATTTTGTCAATATTGATTTAATTTAATGGGGCTCTTATCTTGTCAATTCGCCATAATATCCACACCTTAAAATTAAAAAAATTGCGAAAAATTTGTTTTTTTGAAATTATATTTTAAGGTATTTATATACAATTGTACGTAATTAAAGTAAGGAAAGTGCAAAATAAATAAATATTCGTTCGAAATTACTTGAAATTACTTGAAAAAATTAATTTTGTTTAAAAAAAAATTATAAACGTTATTTAAAAAAAAAGCGATTTTATCGACATTTACAATTTGTCAGATAATTTTAGGTTACATAACGACTTTGTTTATGACATTTGACATTTGACAGTGATTTGTCAATGATGAAATTTATTTAAAATATTAAAAAGATGATTTTTTACATTTTTCTTTGTATAATTTTCATTTAAAAAAATTTATATCAAGCCTGTACGTATTAAGTATAAAGTAAACATGTCAAAAATTTTAATTTTTGTTTATTTGCGATTGCTTTTTGTTTTGCAAGTAAGAAAGTACAAAATAAACAAATAAATATACGTTCGAAATTACTACAATTTGGTTTAAAAAATTTATAAACGTTATTTAAAAAAAAAAGCGATTTTATCGACATTACAATTTGTCAGATAATTTTAGGTTACATAACGAATTTATTTATGAATTTAACATTTGACAGTTGGGATGTGTCAATGACGAAATTTATTTAAATATTTAAAAAATGATTAAAAACATTTTTTCTGTATAATTTTCATTAAACAAAAATTTATATCAAGCCTGTACGTATTCAGTTTTAAATAAACATGTCAAATATTTTGTATTTTTGTAATTCAGTTTATTAGCGATTGTTTTTTTGTATTGCTATATTTTTATAATATCCAAATTTTTATGCGATTTTTTTTATTTATCAATTAATATATTTTGCCAAAATGACAATATCCATTAATTTATACAGTTATAAGGTTCCTATTGTTTTATAAAATAATTATTATTCCTTTTAATTTTAAATCGCAATATACGAAATATAAAAATTGCAACAAAATTTATTAAAATTTTGTTGCAATTTTTAATGTCAATTTGTTTTTACCAAATAAAATAATATTGTTGATTAATTAATACCACTACTTTATAAAAGGATGTATGTCAAGGAGTCAATTGAATTAAAATATTAGAATATCTTAAATAAATTATATAAAAATTTATATACTATAAAAAAAAATTTTTAAAACAATTCAAAAAACATATTTTATTGATCAAATTATTTAATAATACACGAAAGTAATTTATTTTCACAGTTATCAAAGAAATTTAATTAAATTTGACAAAGAAAATTTCCAAATTAAACAAATTAATTATTAGTCATATTTCATACTTAATGTTTTTTTAATAATTCGAGTTTTTTTAAAAAACATCACCAGTTTAAAGATTTATAGTATATATTTTTAATTAACAATTTTTTTCTTCTATTGTCGAAAATGTCGAAAACCAAAAACTCAAAATGTCAAAAAAAAAATGTTTTTGTCAAAACCAAAAGAAAATCCAATTATTTGATTCTAGACTATTAATAGATTAATTCAAAATTTAAGAAAAATTTATATTTTGTAAAAATTGTACTATAATTCGATTTCACATGAGAAAACGGCGAACATTTTCAAAATTCAGCAAAAATTTCGCAAGCAGCTCTTGTTTATTGAACATTCGTCTAATTTTAGACTCGCAAATATGCATCGAATGGTTCGTCCGTCAAATATAAACGTAGGTGTTGGCGAACTGAAGATTCTCAGCCATTAACGACATTCTGGACTAAATAAAATCTTATAATAAAATTGATCGCATTGAATACCGAATATAATAAAAAGCCATTGAAAAAATCGATAAAAAAATCAATAAGAAATATCCATTTACACGTATATGAAAGTTTATGATTAGGAAACCACCAAATGTCATTAGATATCCATGAAATCGAAACTCAATGTTTATAATACACGATTTTTCATCAGATATGAACGGGGGCGGTTTGACATTTTAATTATCCTTAAGAAACTTGTTGTATTTTTAGAGTCAAAATTTTTAACACACATTAAGAAAGGTTTAGATTAGATAATGACAGATTCTGATGGTATTAGCTATGTTAGTTGTTTTAAAAAAAAATATCGATTTTGACAAAAAAAATCTACTTTGAGAAAAATACATCAGAAAAATTTGCCGAAGCCTTAATATCGAAGTTGGAATATTTTAAACGGCTAATTGACAAATTTACATCACTGGCAATATGTTTGTCAAAAAATTTCCCGACTTAGAAATTACTAAACACTTTTGAAGTGAAAATGAAAATTTTGTGATTTTCGGCATTTGACCAAGAATTATTAAAAATTGCAAATTCGTGATTTATAGAATAAAATTATTCATTAAGCCGAAATTATTACAATAACTTCTGTCCATGAAAAAAACAATTTTAAAGTTTTTTTTTAAATTTATATCGAACAATTAATTATTTTATTCAAAATTATTCTACTGAAAATTTCTTCCAATATGATAACTATTTGACGAGCCCTTCTGTTCTATTTATATTATATAATAATATAAATAGAACAGAATAATAAATTAGTTATATATTATAAATATTATATTTATAATATATAACTAATTTTTTTTATTAAAAAATTTTTTTTTTTTTAAATTAATTGTACGTTTTGCAAATATTTGAAAATTTTTATACAACTTTGTTCAAAAAAACTTGGTACTTATTACCATTATTACGTATAAATTGCTGCATTTTGCAATCAATAAGATGTTTTATCTCAAAGTTTTAATGAAAAAATTTTTTTTTTTATAAATTTTGCGCCAATTTATTTATTATCCTGTCGAAGCAGATTATGATCTCGACGGTTTCTGATATTTTCGCAAATATATATATAAAAAAAAAATTTTAACTACATATTTCCGCATATTGTTTTGATTTGACTTATTTTTTATTAATTGCAGATTTTTAAAATCAAAATATAAAAAAAAATGTTCCAATTCCCCCAGAATTTCTTTTTGTAGAAATTTCAGATTTTTGAAATTAATGAATGAAAAAAAAAGAGTATTTCAAAAGATACGAAATTTTTTGAAGCGACATATAAAAAATATTTTTTATGGACATCCCATGTTAAAATTTACAATTTTTATTTCCGCATCAAAAAATAATCAAAGTGCACAATTTCTAAGATTATTTATTAAATCAATAAATTACCTTCGTTTTTTATTATCTAATCTCCAACAATGCAAAATCCCAAATTTTGTAAAAAAAAAAATTTCAATCAATTTATTTTAATTTTTGAAGTTTTATCCAACAATTTATCCAAGACTATACTAATCCATTAATTATCCATTATTTATACACCAATTATTTCAACATTTTCGATACCATCAATGCATATAAAGATCTTAATTAATTATTGCAAATTAACTGAATAATCCGCCGAGTTCAAATTGCTAAAAAACTCGCTATATCTTAAAAAATAGGACTATTCGTTACCAATTCAACATTTCATTGTTAATTTGCGCAAGAAAACATGCTGCAACAAATGCGGGTTGTTCAGTAATAAAAATAATTGACAGTACCATGGAGGATCAAATTTGAAAGGTACTGGTACTTAATAATTTATCAGCCTGTATGTTTTTTTTTGTTTTTAATAAAGATTTATTTTATGTCTGTTCTTATAAGAATAAAAAAAAATATTTGACCACTTTTTACCAAAAATTCATTAGCATATTTGACAATTACTCTGAAACAATTTTTTTTAAATAACAGTTGAAATTCGCCATTATATATACAGGCCGATCTACAAATATTTATAAAAAAAAACATCGATATAATAATTTTAATTTTGAAAAATAGCAATTTAAACTGGGGCGGTCTACAAATATTTATAAAAAAAAAATCGATACACTCATTTTAATTTGAAAAATAGAAATTTGTAATATCCTGTATAGAATATTTGCAACTCGCATAAAATCTCAATTTAAAATATGCGGGTAAATTTTACGAATCTCGAATTGTTTTATCTTTTTGTTTTCCTAGCTGCCTTGGGGTGTGTCTCAATGACGTTTAAATGTCAATATTAGACAAGTTCACCACCAGTGGTGTAACTAGGGGGGGGTCGTAGTAAATTCCCTATATTTATAACATTTTTTTTTAATAAAATAATTCAGCTACGATACTTTTTCTTAGTTTACAACTCGATGTTGCATAAAAACATTTTTTTTTTTAATTAGTACATGTAATATTTGTTTACTTGATGTATGAAAATTTTTTTGGTCGTCCCTTTTTACATATAACAAAAATTTAGTAAAATTAATCGTATTTATAAAAAAAAGACGATTATTTCTACGCCACTGGTGAGGATATTTAAAATTTTTGTCCAGCTCTATAAAATAGGGGTTCCTTAGTTATTTGCTAATTACAAATATTTGTTCATAATTATCGTTAATGAAATAATTATTACAATTTTAAAAAATTAGAAATTTTTTTTTTTAAATTAAAAATAAAAACCGCTAAGATGACTTTTAAATCTTCTACAAATCTTTGCAAATAAACTGTATATTTAATGATAATAAAATTGTAGTTCCCTTCTATATATGTTTTTATGATGCCGGTAAGTTCTTTGTTTAATATAAGCCAGATAAATAATTATACGAGCTCAATGTAAATAGCGATAATCTTATTTAGCGATGCAGTGTCTTATTTATATTTACATTTTTTACCACGGTGATTAATCCTCTATTACAAAATCGATTTTGTTATTATGAAACGTCTTTAATTAATGACGTTTATTTGCGTTTATAGCCCGTTTGAAGCGAAAATAATTATTTTTTTGTAGATAAGTATTGAATTGAAAGCACGTTTGGAATTGATTTGAATAAATTGAATTGGTAAAAAAAAAATTTCTTATTGATGAGTCTTGAAATAAAAGATCGGCCTCAAATAACAAATTAAATTAAATGATAAAAATTATATATTAATCGCGCAAAATACAAAATTTCTTTCTTACGATATTTATTTCATATTATTTTATTGTAACTTCCCTTACTGGACTTATTACGGCTTCAGTACGCCCCTGATTTTGGGATAAATTTTTGATGAAAATATAATATTGCATTTTTGCAAATTTATTTCAAAATCGCAAATATTATCAATAATTTACAATTTTAACTTTTTTTTATTCTTAAAATAAATATTTATAGACAAATAAAATGATTTATATTCAGTATTATCATTAAAACGAATATTAAATCATAATTATCAGCCATATAAATATTTATACTAACTTATCAAAGTTTTTTTTTAAACCGTTTCTTTAAAAATCAGCATTTAGAATCGATATGGCAACGTAGGATGGGGCTTTTGCTGCCGCACATGCGCACCATGCATATCAGACATTTAAATACCACCTACGTTATCTTAGGTAAATTACATTATGTCAAATGTTATACAAATTGCCTATCTTAACAATATTTTAATTTCTTTATTAACAAAAAATAAACAGAACATATTTTTCTGCTGAAAATATAACGTAATTATTTATTTTTTCGTTAGAAACATCGCATTAAATTTTAAAAAAGGATATTTACGTTGGGTCAAATGTTATAAAAGTTGCCTATCTTAAGAATATTTTATTTCTTTATTACCAAAAAATAAACGGAACATATTTTTCTGCTGAAAATATAACGTATTTATTTATTTTTTCGTTAGAAACATCGCATTAAATTAAAAAAAAGGATATTTACGTTGGGTCAAATGTTGTAAAAGTTGCCTATCTTAAGAATATTTTATTTCTTTATTAACAAAAAATAAACGGAACATATTTTTCTGCTGAAAATATAACGTATTTATTTATTTTTTCGTTAGAAACATCGCATTAAATTTAAAAAAAGGATATTTACGTTGGGTCAAATGTTATAAAAGTTGCCTATCTTAAGAATATTTTATTTCTTTATTACCAAAAAATAAACGGAACATATTTTTCTGCTGAAAATATAACGTAATTATTTATTTTTTCGTTAGAAACATCGCATTAAATTTAAAAAAAGGATATTTACGTTGGGTCAAATGTTATAAAAGTTGCCTATCTTAAGAATATTTTATTTCTTTATTACCAAAAAAAAAACAGAACATATTTTTCTGCTGAAAATATAACGTATTTATTTATTTTTTTGTTAGAAACATCGCATTAAATTCAAAAAAGGGATATTTACATTGTCAAATGTTATAAAAGTTGCCTATCTTAAGAATATTAAATTTCTTTTATAAAAATATGTTTATTAAAAATTAGTTTTTTTTTTATCAATTCCGCCACCCTTGCAGGAACAGTACGCCACTGATTTGCGTTAAAAAATTCTGCAAATATATTTGAAAATCACGAATCTGGTGCAATAAATTTTAATATTTATATTTAATTACTTCAAAAATCGATTTGTATTTTAACATCCATCGTTGGATAGTGACATAACTCGTAGTTTTTTCAGGATTTTATTTTAATTTGGCATCTTTACAAATAGAAAAAGAATAAATTGACAAATAGAATTTCTTTTCGTTGTTATGAATCACCATCCTCTTGCAATATATAGATATTTATTTAAAAAATATATATTAATTTTTGCAAGCATCCATAAATATGAATCAGACCAGATTGATAATTTTCGGTGTATATTTTTTCATTGCGCGTTCATATTTCGTTTCATGGATTCGTAAATTGAGTCATAATTCTTTTTCCCGTTTGATTTCCAATCTCATTCCTATGCACTTTTTATTTGAAATAACTCGTATCTTTTGGCGCCATGTTTGAAATACTACATTATTTTTTAGTTCTATTTTTTTATCAAAATATTAGTGCGATTACATCACTGATTTTGTATAAATGTATGTACTATTAAATCATAACGATTAAAACAAATTTCACCCATAGTTTCTAAAAAAAAACTATGAATTAATTTCTTAAAATCGCCAATTGATCAATATTTGTCTCTATCGATACTAAAATCCATAAATAAATTGCACAATTTTTGAAAATGAAATATATTTTTACTGATTATAATACAATTGGACTGAATTATTTAAAAAAAAATTTTTTTTTTTTTTGACACGAAAAGCGATTAATATCTTGAATTTTAATATCGGCCCATTTTTTATTATTACTTTATCGGTGAAACTTTATGTGACATTGTTTCATATTTTGTAGCAATATATTTTTTTAAATACAACTCGCAAGAAAATATTGTTTAAGAAAATAATTGTGTCGTTTCTTCAACAAAGAGACTATATTTAGTTTATAAAAAAAATTAATTCATTTTTTTGCAAATTAAAAAAATATCGTCTCAATTTTTCAATTTTTAAATACAACAAATGCAAGAAAATATTGTTTAAGAAAATTATTGTAGTTTCTTCCAAAAAGAAACTACATTTAGTTATAAAAAAAAAAGAATTCTTTTGCAAATTTAAAAAAAATATTGTCTACTTTTTCAATTTATTTTTCTATTTTTAAATACAACAAATGCAAGAAAATATTGTTTAAGAAAATTATTGTCGTTTCTTCAAAAAAGAGACTATATTTAGTATATAAAAAAAAATTAATTCATTTTTTTGCAAATTTTAAAAAATATCGTCTACTTTTTCAATTAATTTTTCTATTTTTAAATACAACAAATGCAAGAATATATTGTTTAAGAATATTATTGTCGTTTCTTCAAAAAAGAGACTGTATTTAGTTTATAAAAAAAAATTAATTAATTTTTTTGCAAATTTTAAAAAATATCGTCTACTTTTTCAATTAATATTTCTATTTTTAAATACAACAAATGCAAGAATATATTGTCTAAAAAAATAATTGTCGTTTCTTCAGAAAAGAGACTATATTTAGTTTATAATCAAAAATTCATTATTTTTTTTGCAAATTTTAAAAAATATTGTCTATTTTTACAATTAATTTTTCTATTTTTAAATACAACAAATGCAAGAAAAAATCGTTTAAGAAAATTATTGTAGTTTCTTCAAAAAAGAGACTATATTTAGTTTATAATCAAAAATTCATTATTTTTTTTGCAAATTTTAAAAAATATCGTCTACTTTTTCAATTAATTTTTCTATTTTTAAATACAACAAATGCAAGAATATATTGTTTAAGAATATTATTGTCGTTTCTTCAAAAAAGAGACTATATTTAGTTTATAAAAAAAAATTAATTAATTTTTTTGCAAATTTTAAAAAATATCGTCTACTTTTTCAATTAATATTTCTATTTTTAAATACAACAAATGCAAGAATATATTGTCTAAAAAAATAATTGTCGTTTCTTCAGAAAAGAGACTATATTTAGTTTATAATCAAAAATTCATTATTTTTTTTGCAAATTTTAAAAAATATTGTCTATTTTTACAATTAATTTTTCTATTTTTAAATACAACAAATGCAAGAAAAAATCGTTTAAGAAAATTATTGTAGTTTCTTCAAAAAAGAGACTATATTTAGTTTATAATCAAAAATTCATTATTTTTTTTGCAAATTTTAAAAAATATCGTCTACTTTTTCAATTAATATTTCTATTTTTAAATACAACAAATGCAAGAATATATTGTCTAAAAAAATAATTGTCGTTTCTTCAGAAAAGAGACTATATTTAGTTTATAATCAAAAATTCATTATTTTTTTTGCAAATTTTAAAAAATATTGTCTATTTTTACAATTCATTTTTCTATTTTTAAATACAACAAATGCAAGAAAAAATCGTTTAAGAAAATTATTGTAGTTTCTTCAAAAAAGAGACTATATTTAGTTTATAATCAAAAATTCATTATTTTTTTTGCAAATTTTAAAAAATATCATCTACTTTTTCAATTAATTTTTCTATTTTTAAATACAACAAATGCAAGAATATATTGTTTAAGAATATTATTGTCGTTTCTTCAAAAAAGAGACTATATTTAGTTTATAAAAAAAAATTAATTAATTTTTTTGCAAATTTTAAAAAATATCGTCTACTTTTTCAATTAATATTTCTATTTTTAAATACAACAAATGCAAGAATATATTGTCTAAAAAAATAATTGTCGTTTCTTCAGAAAAGAGACTATATTTAGTTTATAATCAAAAATTCATTATTTTTTTTGCAAATTTTAAAAAATATTGTCTATTTTTACAATTAATTTTTCTATTTTTAAATACAACAAATGCAAGAAAAAATCGTTTAAAAAAATTATTGTAGTTTCTTCAAAAAAGAGACTATATTTAGTTTATAATCAAAAATTCATTATTTTTTTTGCAAATTTTAAAAAATATCGTCTACTTTTTCAATTAATGTTTCTATTTTTAAATACAACAAATGCAAGAATATATTGTTTAAGAATATTATTGTCGTTTCTTCAAAAAAGAGACTATATTTAGTTTATAAAAAAAAATTAATTAATTTTTTTGCAAATTTTAAAAAATATCGTCTACTTTTTCAATTAATATTTCTATTTTTAAATACAACAAATGCTAGAATATATTGTCTAAAAAAATAATTGTCGTTTCTTCAGAAAAGAGACTATATTTAGTTTATAAAAAAAAAATTAATTCATTTTTTGGTAAATTTTAAAAAATATCGTCTACTTTTTGAATTAATTTGTTTATTTTTAAATACAACCAATGCAAGAAAATATTGTTTAAAAAAATTATTGTCGTTTCTTCAAAAAAGAACTATAGTCAGTAAAAAAAAAAAAAATGAATTCTTTTGCAAATATAAAAAAATATTGTCTACTTTTTCAATTCATTTTTCCATTTTTAAATACTTACAACAAATGCAAGAAAATATTGTTTAAGAAAATTATTGTCGTTTCTTCAAAAAAAAGACTATATTTAGTTTATAATCGAAAATTAATTAATTTTTTTGCAAATTAAAAAAAATATCGTCTACTTTTTCAATTATGTTTTTCAATTTTCGATTTAATACGGACATTCTCGTAAAAAAAAAAATTTTAATTCAACTCTCGCACTTCAAATATATATTTACGATACACAACGTTTCGACAATTCTAATGTACCTTCATCAGTGTTGTATAGTACGACTTTACCCTAGCTTATATTTGCATTTGGGATAATAAAAAATATATATCTATATAAAATGTACATATAATTGGACGCCAGAATGTAGGTCAAGCTTTCAGAGAGTTATATATTTTTATATTTCGTGACTAATTGTTAGAATCTCCTTGAAAATTCTCGAATATTTTTTTATATATCAGTACTAATTTCAAGAAAAAAAATCTTAAATAATATATTATATATTTTTTTAATATATTTAGAATATATTTGTAATAGTATTTGATAAATTATTGTTTAAAACCAAATTTCGTAAAACAAAATTCGTTATTTTTCTTAATTTCGCTAAAAAAAAATTTAATTTACATATGAAATTTACAAATTTTACAAATAATAATATCCGACTTTTTTCACTTTTTTTCTTTACATCAACAGTCACATGTAGAAATCAATATAATATAATTTGAATAATATAATTTGAATAAAAAAAATAAAAAGTATACATAAAAAAATAAACAAACAAAAAGTGACCCTATCAGCTCGATACCTTGTGCGTTTTTATCGATTATTTATTCAAATCAAGGATATAAAAGCTACGGAATGCCGACTAAAGTGTAGAATCACGCACTCGGTATTGATTAGTCCTTATATTCAAGGATGTTACGCTGAAACAACGAAAATAACTACTCACCCTTTGCGCCGAGTCAATTTAAATCCTTAATTTATAAGGGCACTTCTGAAATTTGATTTATTACCGATTATAAAACACAATTTACGATTAAGACAACGTGAAATACTCGCAGCGGATTTTGTTTTTGGACGCGATGCTAGTTCTGGATGGCGACTGTTGAACTGACACTGTGCCAACGGACGACGCGGTTTTATTTGTGAATTTGTTTCGATCCTCCCGAGGAATTCGTGTGCTATTTCCGTGTTTCTCTGGCCGCTTGGAGTGAGTGGATGGTGCCGGCGGTCGGACCGTCGGACGGGTAAAGCGGTCGCCGTCTCCAACGCTCCAGAAGCTCCCTAATGCGCCTGTCCCGCCCGCCACTCACAATAATACCGATTCATTTCGCTATCTATAGAACCTGGCGAGAACGGAAGACACTAGCCGATAACGAGTAACGTCTCGATTAACCGAAGCCAGCTGATTCAAATTGATAAATATTGTTGTTGATAAAGAACTTGGGGGGGGGGGGGGGGGGAAGCTGTGAAGAGTTTTTTTGAAATTTTTTGGTTTTTTATCAATCTTTTTGGGCGTTTTGCTGAAATGAACTAATTATGTAACAGTTAAGAACACAAAAAGGGATAACATTTGAAAAATCACTTATAATAAACTTATAATCACAAAAATCACTTATAATAAACCATTTTTCTTAAACTATAGTGTTATGCTCAAATATAAGTTAATCAACTTCGTCACTATTTTTTTTTCGCTCTACTGATAATTTAGTGTAAAAATTTCTTTTATTTCTTTATATGTTTTTTTTACCGTTTTTTATAATTATAATTTTTGCACAAAATACTTCGGACGGTGGAAAATTTCAAATTATTTTTTATTTGGCTCACTGTTATGCTCAAATATAATTTAATCAACTTCATCACTAATTTTTTTTCGCTTTACTGATAATTTAGATTAAACATTTCTTATTTCCTTTTACTTCTTTATATATATTTTTTTACCCTTTTTTATAATTATAATTTTTGCACAAAATTCTTCGGACGGTGGAAAATTTCAAATTATTTTTTATTTGGCTCACTGTTATGCTCAAATATAATTTAATCAACTTCATCACTAATTTTTTTTCGCTTTACTGATAATTTAGATTAAACATTTCTTATTTCCTTTTACTTCTTTATATATATTTTTTTACCCTTTTTTTATAATTATAATTTTTGCACAAAATACTTCGGACGGTGGCAAATTTCAAATTATTTTTTATTTGGCTCACTGTTATGCTCAAATATAATTTAATCAACTTCATCACTAATTTTTTTTCGCTTTACTGATAATTTAGAGTAAAAATTTCCTATTTTCTTTTATTTCTTTATATAGAAAATTATATTTTCTTTATTTCTTAAATTATTTTTTTATTTGGTTCAGTCCTTTGCTTATGGAAAATATTGGCCAAATATTGCAAAAAAAAAGACAAATGTTTAATAATTCAGAATGAAACTCCACTATATTTGTTTTAAAATATTTTATCGATTTCAAACAGAAATCTTTTTTTTTTTCTATAACAATATTTTTTTTTGCAAATATCTTTTAATTATACAATTCATGAAAACATCTTGCATCACCACAACGATAAGAAATAATATCATTAAAATGATTAGAATTCAATACTTGATTTGATTATATCTTCAAATTTTCATACGATTTTTTTATATAAACACCGCGCAATTTAAATAAAATTTATCTGCTCATTTGTCTTGCTAATAATTTTCAGTATTTTAATACAAAATTGTATGTTTTTTAATAAAATTTCATAGAAATACCATTAAGCAATTCGCAGAATCTGAATAAACCGTAATCATCTTTAAAAATGATTTTTATATACGATGACAGTTAACGATTGACAATATATAATATATTTTTAAAATATGATAAGGTGCATTTAATCCACATAAAACTTTTTTTGAATAAATCTTAAAATATTAAGTTTTTCAATTATTTAATTGAAAAAGAAAACAATCCTGCATGCATAAAAAACAAATTGTAGCGTTGAAAAAAAAAAAGTACTCTGCAAAAGAGACTTTTAGACAACCATATGTATGATAACACTTGCATGTGCTTAAATTTAATTAATAATTACATGAATTATGAAATAAAACATTTATTTTATTGTGAAAACAATTGATAAGTAATATACAGTAAATGATACGAAAATGAAATTAGTTTTATAAAAAAGAACGAGATAATTCAATTCTCTTTGAAATATGTCTTAATACGTAAATTGTATATAATACAAAGCGATTCGCTTTCTCTATAAATATTTGAAAAATATCTCTTGAAACGCAACAATTTTCCACGTTCAAAGCTCCAATGATTTCAGCATATTTCATTTCACCGTTGTTTAAACAAATTATTGGCTTACTGAAAATCTGACAACATATGCTACAAAAAAAAAATTAAATGTTTTAAATGGGGGGTTGACTGTAACCGAGCCTGTTCATCTTTATTATTCACCTATAGAGGTGTGTGTGATTCAGGCATGTAGATGCAATCCTGTTGGATTTATCGAGCATTCTCTAAGAGTTGATGCAATGTTGCCATTGATTAGAATTGATTCATCTCAGACGTGATTAATGTTGCTTCATCTCGAATGCGTTGTGCATTTTTTGTCTCGTGATTTTTGTGTCACACTTGTTATTTTATTAGGTGTTCATATACAGTTTTTAATAGGAATCCAGGGTAGTACTCACTTTAAAAAAACTGTAGTTCTAGGGAGCCATTCCCCCTGAGTTCTTAGAACTTTTACTGTTGGCAGTTATATATATTTCGTTATCATGCGTTTTCATGAAATGATTTTCTGAAAAAACAAACATTGCAACCATACTATTAGAATACATATAGTAATTTGGCAGCAGTGTTTTTTTAACTGCCAAAATTTACTTTTGATATCAAAATATTTAAATTCCGAAGATAAAATTGTACAGAACAAGCTCTTGTTAAAATAAACACTTTTTTGGAATGCGTGCATATTGTGCAACTTTACAACTAGGCTTGGGTAATTCACCTTTGAATCGTTCATTCATTGAACAATTCATCAAATTGGACGATTCGTATTGAATAATCGTTCAATTTGAACAATTCATCAAATTGAACGATTCGTATTGAATATTCCCCATCCTGAATTATATATTCTCAAACGAATTATTTAATACGTTATTCACATTCTGTATTGTAAATTTTATATTGCGAATTGCATCGCTGTACTCAAGCATAAGATAATAGTAAAACAATCGGGGTATTAACACTTTTGATGCGATTATAAATACTTAAAATCTTATTTAATCTAGCAGTATGATTTAGTCTGTTTAGTCTAGCATACATATTCATACTTAATATAAATTTTAAAAGTAAATTAATGTACCTAAGTATGTTAATATTAATTATAATTTGTATGACTTTAGAAATTCTATTTTACATCTGAGTTAAAAAATAAAATATTTGTTTTGTAGTGAAATTATTACTACAAAATGCCCAAACGGAATGATTCACCTAAATGAACGACATTTGCCCAAGCCTATTTGTAACAATAACGCTTTTTCTTTTGTTTATCGATCAGAATTGTTTCTAAATGTAAAAGGTGGGATGATAAATAAAAGACGTTGCAAACGAATTAAATCATATTATTTCAATATGAATATATAAAAAAATCAATGTTTTTTTTTTATGTGTAGATACATCAATAAGCGACGAAACATCCCTTCACACCATCCCCAATCTCCAAATCAGCCACCCCCATCAATCGATCCTTCTCTTTTACCGTTGTGGAGCGGCCAGAGGCGACGAACAGCCCCCACCGGCGGCACCGTTCACCTTCTGGTCCGTCGATGGCCACTTGACATTGACGAAACAGCAGCCGTTGCCCGCCGCCTCCTGGCCGGCGCCCACGCCACCCAATCCCCCGGTAAATATCACCATCTGTAAACTCGGATCGGCGCTCGCCTCGGCCATGCGCTTGATGGCCGTGTCGAGATCGCCGTAATATTGGACGGCATTATTATCCCCGATCATGGTGGCGTCCTACAAATGGCGTTATTAAATACGGTAAATTAATTTATAGAACATAAATGGAATTTAATTCCAAATAACATCAGTAATAAATAGGGATGGGAGTAAATATGGATAAATATAACAAAATAAGCCGCCAACACATCGAATATAATAAATTCGAACAATAAAATCAATAGAAATATGATCTTGCAGCGTTTCAGTATATATTTCAATACTTGCCTCGGGCTAAAATTTACACACCAAAAACAATTGTTTTTGATTTTAATTGTTTTTGTGTGTAAATTTTAGCATGAGGAAAGTATTGAAATATATACTGAAACGTTACGAGATCATATTTCTATTGATTTTATTGTCCAAATCCCGAAACTCCTACAATTTATCATAAGAGCCGTTTTAAACTGTAGAGAATTTTAGCGAAAATTAATACGAAATATATTTTAAAATTATCAGTGCGGTGTTAAAAAATTATATAGAATATCACCCAACTACGGTAACTCAAAGCATTTAATAACAGAGATTTGAATGATTTGAATAAAAAAAACACTGGTATTTATGATAAAATTAGTTTCGATAGATCTATTATTCCGACTATTTTATCTCGTTGAACAGTTATTGAAATATAATAAAATGTTGTAAACACTTGAAATAAGGAAACGGTTTTCCCATTTAAGTAGTATATTCTACCAAAATAACTGTATTATCTATTATTACGATATTATTATTACTACATTGTCTAATTTTTTATTTTATTTTTCAAGTGGGATTATAGATTTGCATCTATATTTATTAGTTATTATATCAAAATGGATGATGAGGATTGGTTGGGAAGATAAAGTAACAAATGAAGCTGTACTAGAGATAGTAGGGGAGAAGAGAAGTATTTGGAGAGTGTTACAGCGTAGGAGAGACAGATTAGTAGGGCATATTCTTAGGCATGGGGGGATTATGCAATTGATCATAGAAGGTAGAGTGGAGGGAAAGAGAGGGGTAGGTAGGCCTAGATTGGAGTATGTGAGTCAGATAGTTGAAGACGTTGAGATGAATAGCTATAGGGAGATGAAGGGATTAGCTCAGGATAGATCGGCATGGCGTGCTGTTTCCAACCAATCTTTAGGATTGCGGACTCTTTAACTAATATCAAAAATAGAATGGATGAATGGATAAATATCACTCACGCGTTAAAATTATTTTATCTCTAAGCATAAAGAGACGTCACAGTTTTATTGAAAATTATAATCAATAAATTTCCCAATGATTAATCTTTTAAGTTTTAAAATTATCACTACGGTGTTATATATTAATATAGAATATCACCCAAATACCGTAACAAGCACTAAGTAGCTAGATGTACATTTCAAAGGCCACACCCCCATCTTCAGTAGCATAACATAAAACTAAATAAAATACCTGTCACGAATCGTAATTAATATACTATTAAATAAATAAGTCAGCATGACGAAAAGTACTTAAAAAATGGCATATAATATGACCTATAAATCTTTTAAAACAAGGCAAATTAACAATTAACGAAAATATTGATTTGTGAAATCTGAAATATCCAAAATAAAATAAACTAAATAAAAATAAATTTAAAAATAGTTTAAAAACAGTGAACATAAATGTAGATTATTAAAGCGTAGTTTTTAAATTCTGCTGAATTCATTAAAACTTTTGGAAAACTTGTAATACACTCATCAAATATCTCCTTCTAATCTTCGATTCAATATACGCAATAGTTTCAACATTCTTTGGGCTATCATTTTCAAAAGTCTATACAAATTTATGGAATTATCTTTATTAAACCATCCTATTTTTATTACATTATTCTCGTCGAAAATTTTTTTTAAATTCAAATACACCTCGCTAATGCTTCGTCATAATTTAATTCAACAGTAGAATTCAGTTCTTACCTTTAATCGGATGTGCGCAATATTGAGAGAATAACTGGCGGCGGATTTGCTGATATTATGCACGGCAGAGTTGATATTGTTGTTGATCTCCGTAAATTTGATGTTATGTACAGTCTTTGCGTTTACACCGGCCTTTATTTTGTAGGTGTAATTATTATATCTATCTAGAAACTCAGCTGGAGCCATAATTTGAACACGTTTGCTACCCATTTTTGTCACCTGCGTAAATAGTATTGTCTGTTTTATTAACGAACTAATTCTTTAGAAGGATTTTCTTTATGCGCTTATGTATAATCAATCGGAAGTATTTTTTATTAATACAATTCATTGGTTTAGTTGATAATAAATATATCCGATATATTTATTGTTAGTTTTGAAATCAAATCAAAATCTTATGCCGCGTGAATATTCATTCTTCGCGGAAATATTTCATTTAAAAGTGCAACTGTACCTGTTTTAGCATACTAGTGGCGAATGTAGCATTCCCCACCAATTCCGGATGTGCACTTTTACAGTGTG
Source organism: Leptodirus hochenwartii (assembly GCA_947310635.1). Classification (NCBI taxonomy): domain Eukaryota; kingdom Metazoa; phylum Arthropoda; class Insecta; order Coleoptera; family Leiodidae; genus Leptodirus; species Leptodirus hochenwartii. Next base: position 3,373,410 of record OX371179.1, read on the forward strand.
TTTGTTTACTACTACCCGCAGAATTCGCTATGGTATTCATAACCGCGTCACCGTAGTATAAGGACTTTGTCAGCTTGTGCTGTGCCAGCCGCAAGGACGCCATACTGTCCTCGGCGGAACAATGTCCCTCAGTACCCTCCTGAATGCCCATACGTAGAAATTCCGCCGCGAGTATCTTCAGTTTGCTTTTGCGTTGACGATCACCGGATAGATTGTAAATGATACTAAAAGAGTGTAAAAAGCACCCGCTGCTAAATATCTTTTAATGTAAATTTTTCGTAAATTTAGAATTCGAAAAAAATCCTCACCACGTTGAAACATTTAATAAGCACATTTTTTTTAACACTACTCCAAAAATTTATATTATTTTTCATAAAAGAACCTCATCTCAGATGACTTTAACAAAAATTCCACAAAAAAAAAACTGAAATCTAATAATCATCTTACACCTCCTACTAATAATTCACAACAATCTAATATCCCGTAATCCCAAATACACGTCAAAGAGTTACCAAAATGTACAGCAACATTACGGCGAAGAACTGAAGCAGTGCAAATACATGACTGACAAATTCATATATATATTAAAAATACACGCAAAATCATCTCACTCCCCCTTAAGCACTGAAAAAACAAGTGCATGTTTTTTTTTTCAAAAGCAGGGTCTTTTCGTACATATTTAAAACGATAAATATATCACAACGTAATAGTATAGAATATCACCCAAATACCGTAATTTTTTTAATTTAATTTTTATTTTGTGATACTGTAGATGGAGGCATAGCCTTCGAAATGCGCACCTACCTATCTAATGCTTTGAGTTACGCGGTATTTGGGTGATATTCTATACAATTATTTAACACCGTAGTGATAATTTTAAAATTATCACAATGTAATTATTTGGTGGCGTGCACGTACCTTGTGTCTATAACGTACGGATGCATCATTTTAAGGGCGTGTAAATCTGAATTTAACGACTGGCCAACTAGAATAGAGTCCGCGGGAAGTAATCGACGCAAATCCCTCTGCACATCTTCTAATCGGAAAGTGACATGCTGCAGCATCTTTGGTGTTATACCCGAATATCTAATCATCAAAACAATTACCAATTTATTTTCTAATATCCATTACAATATTCTATATTATTTACAAATCGTAATTATTCTTCAAATTATCAGTTAGTATCTTACTGCGTCAGATAGTCCGTTATCATATGATCCGGCTTCACCAGTCGCTCATAAATTACTTCGTGCTTCTCGTCCACAATGGAGATTCGGGTCAGTTCGTTCAGTTTCGACGTTGTCAAACACATCTCGCAATCCAGCCCAAACATTGGACTGTGCGGTGTTACTGGGCTATATCGATCCTAAAAATCGATAAAAGTGGGAAATTTATTTTTTTAAGAGGTTATAGAATTTGCCGTTATGTTGTGATATTCCATATTAGGGAAGAGAAATTAAAGTGCAATGTTATATTAGTTTTTTTATATATTTATAACTATTAACATGTTCATTAAATCTAATTTTAAAGGTACGGCCGTTTGGCCAATATATATTCCATCGCAATCTGGACAATTAATCTTATAAGCTCCACTACGGTTAAATTTATCTACCTGTATCTTTATGATTAAATAATAGATTGGATAGGGTGTGTAAGATGTTCGTACTGTATGGTTAGATAAAGTATTAACAATTTTTTTGTGTGTTCGGTTGAGAAAAAGTAAAGGAAACATATTTAGTAGTGTTAATAGAAGAGCATGTACAATAAATAGAGTCGAAAATCATTTGCTATGGACAACATTATTTTTTAAGCTAATTTTCCAAGTTTCTCATTGAATTTCTTTACCTTAGTCAAGACATATCCTTTATATTTTCGGTCCATCAATCCACGAATTGGCAACGGATAATTCTCCTCCACCATTTGCCATCCGGACATGAGCAGATCTGTGCGAGGGAATGCATCGGTGGCTGGCAACGTGCCATTATTGTTGTTTGTGGCTTCTTCGGAGGTCGCTGCATTATCCACAGGAACTGTCGCGATTCCAGCGCCCTCCACCGGGAACACGTTTCGAACTAGATTGAACACCTCGTTACACTTTTCCTCGGCCGCACGTAAGTTACCATACAGACGAACGTACTTTTTCAATTGAGTATCTTAAAAAATATATATATATATATATAGAATATCGATCAATTCTTCGAATGATTCACACTTACTGCTTAGAGGAACCATCGCTAACTCTTTAACACAATCGCCGTTGTACGCCTGTGGCGCAATAATTTCAAATTTGAACCGAAATGTTGAGCTGAGGTACGGGAACGCAAATTTCTCGAATTGTACAAAATTGCCCATTGACAAACCCTCGAGGATTAAAACGTTCGTGTTATTTAGGCTACCGTGTTTGTCCAATTGACACCATCTATGTGGTTTAAACACATATTAAAATAATATACAAAACTAGTTATTTTAGTCATATGAAAATGATAACTAGTCATTTTAGTTATCATTTTCATAATAAATCAGACAAGCCGTTGGATGAATATATTTTCCTTCGCATGTATAGTAAGAGACTTATGTTATTTCAATAATTTGTGGAATATTTGGAAGAATTTTTTTCTAACCTTGTAGGCTTGTATACGGAATGCAATCCCAACTGAGCATACATAATAAGATGTTGAATATCTGACATGAAAAGAGGGATACGTTGGTCTAATTCCGTAGATAAAGCTGCATTCATTCCAACATCGCGCAACCAGAATTTAGGTAGTGACTTGGTAGATTGTTTCGGAACTCGCTTATTTTTACCTTGTTTTCCCGAAACCCCATTCATTTTACCTACGGAATCAGGTAATATAACTACACTTTAATTCATTCGGAAACTTGATCGATAATGAACTATATCGCGCATTATACATTATTATAGTATTTCTTATTACCTTCGATGTAGTCGACAGTTTCGTCCAAAGTAGCCCCTTTCGGTGGCCCCGTCACTTTCACGTTCAACATTAAATTTTGACCAATTACGTTAACATCCACTTGCTCTCTAGCTTCATTCCCAATCTCTCGATGTTCGCCGACGTCCTCTCCGAACGTTGAATCTGAGCCCGTCCTCAGTCGCTTAGCGCTGGGCTGTTCCGTGTCTGATTGCCCAAAGCTGGTCGCGTTCCTTGCCACTTTGATTCGATCGCTAGCGTTCAGTTTGCTCACCTCGAGCAGAGCCGCCATCCTCTTCTTCTTCTTCTCGATGCGAATGTTGCGCTTACTGTTGATGCTTACTATACTATTGGTATTGTTGCTCGTGTTGGTTGGTTTCATGATCTTCTGTATTTACTACTGTGCGGATTGTTGTCGTCACTGTAGCGAACAGGGAAACGCATTGTATAATTCGGGACAATTGGCTCCTTTTAAAGAGGGCTTAGGGGGAAATCGGCTTGTAATTTTACTCTGGTTACTGTTAGGTCGAATATACTAAGAATTAAATACCGTACGAATTTCGTTATGGATAATTTTACATATCATTCCAACAATGTTTACGGGAGCAGAGATTTATTGTTTTGTTGCAAAAGAAAAAGGGGAACGATGAGAGACAGTTTGCTTTTCTTAAATAGGTTAGTAAACAAAACTCGAAACAAATTTAAATGATGGACGACGACTATGATTTCGAGATGGGCTTAATTTAAATACAAACCAATTCATTGTTTCTTTCAAAGTGGTGTCACGGATTTTGGTTTGTAAATAGAAAATACATCGAACAAATTCACACATGTTTCGGTGCGTACGTCATTTTGACAAGATACTTTTCACTTCGAGAGCACTCGGAACCATTCGGATCTTGGATAACTACTTAGGGAAAAAGGTGTGTACGAGTATATTTGAGCTTTAAAAGCACCATTTACATATAATTTAAATTAATCAAGCAATTTTCTTAGAATTATCCACATAATGTGGGTAGTCGATACTTCCCAGTGCATTCAATGCAATAATAGTTTTATTCTCGAAATAAACGGTTTCAATTTTTAGCACTCATCTCTTAACTTAGTTTTGACATTTTGATGAAAACTGACAGGTATAGATTAATTCAAATTTATTTACATTATTTATCTTACTCCTAAAAATAATTAAATACATTAAATTTTAATTTACTAAAGCCATGTTATCACTCTCCGTCATCGTCATATTCTTCCAAATGATCCAATTTCAATTCTTTGTTACTCTTCACCTCTGCCACGTCTAGCCTGGCCTTCTTTTCCTTTGGTTTCGATTGTCCGACAATATACTCGGGCATAACAACTTTAGAGCTTCTAAAACTCGCTTTATCATCTGTTCCAGATACTTCGGCAACTGTAGTAGTAGATCTCCGTTCTTTAGCCTTGATTGCCATTCTGTTGAACGTAATCTTAGTAGGAAGTTCGGTATTTTCATTTTCACCCACATCCATCTTCTTTCGATCCTGCAACTCGCGTAAAAACGACATAGCAGCCTGTGTATTGCTTCTATCAGATATATCGCCAACGTCGTCCAAACAGTATTTGGTCCAATTTTGTGGGTTCTTATAGTGATCGGGTAGCCTTCGCATTGGAAGGCATCGATTTATTGGAGCATCGGGCTTTTTGAAAATGCTCTCCTTTCGTTTATACTGCCTCATTGGTTTTTCCGGTGTTGTAGATGAAAAGTTTGCATCTGTCGTGCGACGAATTTTCGAGCGTAAATCCGGTGGAGGAGTTTTCGGGATATTTGAGGCCTTCTCGATGGTGCTCAGTTGGTCGAAAACATTTTTTTGGCGGTCGGAAAATGCTTGATACGAACTGCAAATCTTAAAGTTGTGTTCAGGACCCATGTTCTATTAATTTAAAATAAGTAAACAACGCAGTGAAAAACGTCAATACTAGTCAGTATTAAAAAATATATGAAGTATAGGCAATTCTGTGATACTTGTGTTAATATGGTGGTCTATATTATATTTCAATTCAAAATAAATACGATGACAATGTATTGTCATTGATTAATATTACTCGTAAAAACTGACTAATGTGATAATAGCACAATTTATTAAATTGGATAACTTCACGACGCATAATCTAGTTCTACCAATGACAATGTATATATAGACATTGCAAGTTCATATAAAAGAGAGAATCAGATGGGAATCACATTTCCACAAATTTCATAGGCCAGGAAGTGCTGCACTCTGTTGGTGATATATAAATTATGGTTGTGTTGAAATATTTGATATCTAGGATAAATCCTGCGTGAATGCATCTATTATAATAATCTAGTTGATTCAAAAGCCACAGCGGTACATGCGCTGTTTGCAATTTCTTTCGTTTTTCATCGGGTTAGTTCGCGGAAGAGTTCGGATAATCAATAAAAATATATTTATATTTCCAGATTATATTCATTTACCGCAACCAACGCATAGTTGTCAAATATTACATGATTTGTATAGATTGGAAGAATTATGATCAATTCATGTATGCGACTATTATATATACATTGTCATTGTCAGTGATATCAATGACAATGTATACAAAGACGTTGCAAGTCCATATACGAAAACGAATCAACTTACGATTTTAAACGGAAAAAGTTGAAATTATCGTCGAAAAAAGTGAAAAAGTTGTGTATATAACCTTTGAAATATTCCGATTTTTTGGCGATTTTGGCCAAAGTTTAACGAGTGCTGCCCAAAACAATGCAAAATGGCTATAAATCGTCTTAAAACTATATTTTATTTATTTCCGGTTCAAATGGAAAAAGTTGAAATTATCGTCGAAAAAAGTGAAAAAGTCGTGTATATATACCTTTGAAATATTCCGATTTTTTTGGCGATTTTGGTCAAAGTTTAACAAGTGCTGCCCAAAACAATGCAAAATGGCTATAAATCGTCTTAAAACTATATTTTATTGATTTCCGGTTCAAATGAAAAAAGTTGAAATTATCGTCGAAAAAAGTGAAAAAGTTGTGTATATAACCTTTGAAATATTCCGATTTTTTGGCGATTTTGGCCAAAGTTTAACGAGTGCTGCCCAAAACAATGCAAAATGGCTATAAATCGTCTTAAAACTATATTTTATTTATTTCCGGTTCAAATGGAAAAAGTTGAAATTATCGTCGAAAAAAGTGAAAAAGTCGTGTATATATACCTTTGAAATATTCCGATTTTTTTGGCGATTTTGGTCAAAGTTTAACAAGTGCTGCCCAAAACAATGCAAAATGGCTATAAATCGTCTTAAAACTATATTTTATTGATTTCCGGTTCAAATGAAAAAAGTTGAAATTATCGTCGAAAAAAGTGAAAAAGTCGTGTATATATACCTTTGAAATATTCCGATTTTTTTGGCGATTTTGGTCAAAGTTTAACAAATGCTGCCCAAAACAATGCAAAATGGCTATAAATCGTTTTAAAACTATATTTTATTGATTTCCGGTTCAAATGGAAAAAGTTGAAATTATCGTCGAAAAAAGTGAAAAAGTCGTGTATATACCTTTGAAATATTCCGATTTTTTTGGCGATTGGCAAAAGGGGTGTATATATACCTTTGAAATATTTCGATTTTTGGTCGATTTTTATTTTAATATTCTTTGGCAGAGGTGTAGTTTACACTGTTCATAAAATTATGTTTTGTAGGTGTTGGAGTGGTCTCGGCATTAAGGTGTCGACTACCACCGCTAGGATCGAACGTTCGATCTCGTGTAAATCCTGTATAAAATGTATTGTAAAATAAAACGTATTTCTGCTAGATTTCTACGATATAGAAAAAGTCAACACAACAAGTACTAATTACAAATTTTAGCTATCTTTGTGGTGAAGGAATGTAATTTCATTTTTGTTTTTTTTTTGCTAAACTGAAAATTGTTCAAGATTTTTTAGAAAATAAATTGAAGAATTTTGAAGGTAGTAAATTGTATCTAATACTTCTTTAGGTACGATTATAAAGAAATTGTAATGAGTGACAAAAGTGAAATATTTGTTGATGATGGAGTGTAAGAGGAGGAATATATTGAGGAGTGCAAGTTAATATATGGTTCGTATATTTATTAAATGTGCATTGTAACTAATGCCAATGACAATGTATTTTATCGAATTTTATCAATTCGATACATTTCTCCCGGGTTGTTGAACACATTTCATTCATTGTGTTGATGTTGCTGATGTCGAACAGCTGACCGTGTTCGAACACAGTAATCGAATGCTTGGTTTAAGTCGATTGGGGACGCAACGCGCGTTTTGAATTCAATTAACATATTGCTTATGGGGAGACAATGGCGCCACACTAAGTGGAAAATTGTCAAAATTTCGTTCCCGTATACTAGCGCAGTCTTCAGGTATCTTCACCAAGTTCTCGTGGTGAAGATTTCGACAGGTGGCGCCACATGACAATCAACCGCTTAAAGCTGATTCGTTTTCCTATATGCACTTGCAACGTCTATGTATATATTGTCATTGGTTCTACTATTTTAAGGCAAATAAACAATGCATTGAAAATCATCAATATTAGACTGTATAAAAAAAATAAATGAAGTATAGGCAATTTCCGCTACAAGTTCGCTAATATGGTAGTCTATATTATATTTAAATTCAAAATAAATATTACTCGTAAAAACTGGCTAGTATGATAATAGCACAATTTATTAAATTAGATATAATTTAAATAAATTGGCCCAGGTAGTTATCGAAAACAATAATGTTAATACGTTTAAATAATGAGATAAATTGCTTAAGTTGCTGTTGGGTTCGTCCTATGACATAGTTGCAATAAATTAATTTAAGTAACTATCGTAAGTACTTAGTAAGAAGTCAGTATAAATTCACCCGGGCTATGAGATAGAAGCGACGCGTAACGTAACGATATTCGCAAATTGACTACGATATTTATTAAAATCATCGTTATAATAAAAGTACTATATTTTCTTAAAGTAGATGAAGAATTACATCAACTAATCCTATTACAATAAAAATTATTTTTGACGTAGTGTATTTTTTTCGTAAAGAAACGCAGTGAATTTATGTATCTCTGACCGTTCGTAGGACATAAACAAATTTGAGTTTTTTTTTTTTGCTACTGTTGGGTGTTAATCTCTATAATATTATGATCATTGGTGCTGTTGTTGTCGCTAGCAGATTATTATCAATGAAGTACAGACGACTTGATTGCAGCGCCTTAAGTGGATAATTCGCCATATAAGAATATTAACGACAATTTTCGGGGTATTTCCGGTTTGCAACCGCACTAACATCTACCAACGGAATTTCAAAGGTGACGGTTATTTATCCAACGCATATCCCACACAAATGCTTTGTTGCAATTGTAAATATGCCACAATTTCGTAAATATTTATACTTATATTTCGCAAATCACGTGCCAATTACCGCATCTCTTTGAAAATATTATTATCGAAATATATATATTATTTCGGAGATAAATACAAGTTATGCTATATTTTCAGTATATGTCAACATCACAAAATATTTTTTTTGGAAAATATATATTTTCTTCTAATTTAATTTACACCGATAATTAAAGATTTACATATCTCTCTGTGTGCAATAATACAAAAATAAATTTTCGGCATTGGTTTCAAATTAATATAATTATTTAAGCACATACTCTTGTTCTTATTTGATGTATTCATTTTCAAATGCAAAAATATGTTTTATTTAAATTGGCGTTACTTATCTTAAAAATCTCGAATACATATGTTAGAAATTACATTTGCCGCAAAGAATAGAAGGATTAAAAAAGGATTAATGCGAAAAATTCAGCGCGTAAATCTTGCCCTTGAATAGTATAATGAAACTAAATAAATAGCCTGCCGATTAAACGAAATTTTTTTTTTCTATACTCGTTCAAATTAAGTCAGAGATAGTCTAATATTTGTGAAATTTTTCAAAATTGGTACCACGCTTTAACGCATAAAAACAATGGTTCATTTGTTTATTAATTAAAAAAAAAACACGCTTTTGTTTTTGTTTTCAAATTTGGAATTTTCAATATTAGTATGTTTTATATTACTTACATAATTTTTTTTTGCAGTAGAGAAAAAACATAATAATGCATAGTAAATTGTAAATCATAAAGTCGAAATATTATTATTAAAAATCCATTTACATATATATTTTCTATGATATAAATAATTTACAAACTTAGTTAAGTAACTTGGAACTTCCAGTTTTTTGCTATTATTTATAAACCGAAACAATAAATGTTAAGTTATTTTTTGCAATTTTTTTTGTTTATTATCAAGGCGAAATTTCTAATTATGTTGTAATTATTCGGAAATTTAGATAAAACTGCTTAACCTTGTAGAAATCGTTAAGAAACTAATAATTGCCAAGCCACAAGAATTTTCCAGATTTTTCATTTTCGGTTACTCGTTTTATTAAAGTTTTAATAAAATTTTATTAAAACGAGTATACGAAAAAAACAAATCGTAAGTATATAGCTATAAAGCACAAAAGTTAAAAAGAACTTTGTCTTAGTTTTTATTACCACCCAATATTATTCCTTAGCTATTTTAGAAAAGAATTTTTTATCATTAATACTCCAAATAAAAACGTATTATATATGAATTGAAGTCATCATATAAAATTGAAATTTTTTTACTATTAGAAGATTTTTTTTTCATTTGTTAGCTAGCTAGATGACGCAATTGCATATTTATTTTGTAATTTATAAAAATTTTAAATCATATTTATTGATTGCAGCTGGACGATTATCTATGATTATTTAATACCTTTATTATGTACTTTTTGAATTAAAATTAATCCATTTACAGTATATTATTCAATCCGCCAATCCTTAGAATAGAATTGTTAAGATATCAATAATTCGCCAGTTTATTTAGACTTGTATTTACGCTGTTGTAATGCAAATTAATTTCTAAAGATCAAATATTTAAATTAAAATACTTAATGACCGTAATTTACATTACATTATTTTCAATTGAAAGAAAAATATCCACGCGCTTGCAATGTGAAAAAACTATTAACTTACGTACCATTTAAACTCGTCTTTTTATACATGATTTCCTTAGAAAAAAGTACGCATGAGTATTTACATGAGTTTTTTATAAATTAATATTACGCAACCTTTAAAATCAATACGCATGCGCATTGTGTATTGCATTGACGTAAACATCATAAAACTATGATTGTTATAAGTACATTTTAGGTTAATTTGTTGTGTTTTGGTATAAAAGTTGTAAAAAAATAATAGTTTCGTTGATTTTACTAGAATTCTAAATATTACTCAATTAAAAATGGTTTTCGCACATTTCACCCACAAAAATCATTTATTACAGGTCCATATATTCTATGTCTCTTCCACCAACATCCCTTTCCCTAGCATCAACATCAATCTCTCTTTTCCCCCTCCGCAACCTCTGCTTCTTTTTCCTATGCATATGCCAACTCCTGCCGTCCACGTGGTCACTACAAGATCCACCCAATCCGAACGAACGTTGCCCCGGGCACGCTGACAAGGGCCCTTGTAACAGGAACCTGTACAAATGGTATTATGACGCTGAGCGGACGCAGTGCCGCATTTTCCTCTGGGGCGGTTGTGCTGGAAACGATAAAAATCGATTCGATACAGAAGTGCAGTGTATGAGGCAGTGTATGGTTAGGCGAAGTAAGTATTTTTGGGGTTATGGAACGATAAGTCATTGTGATCATATATTTTGTGTGATTGATTTGTCAAAAGTGGCGTATCTTGATTTTTAAGTAAGTTTTTTTGAGGTTATGTTGTGACAAGTTATTGTGTTTATATGTTATGTGCGGATTGAGAGAATTATTGATCTGTCACAAATGACATAGGTTTGTCACAGTGACAATTAATGATCTGTCATGCGTGAAAAATGTTTTGGAAATTTTATTTGTAGCGTTTGTTATATGATAAATATAGTTATTTATTTATCAACTTTTCTATACGCATTAAAAATGATTTGATTTTGATTATATTGTTTTTAATTATAATATCATTAGTCTAACGTTTGTTTGAGAATGAGAGAATATAGTTTTTGTAATTAGCGTCTTAGATTTGAGTAACCTATTTCGAAGAACGAAATATAATGTCTTATATAATCTTTGTAGCCTATTAACGAAAGTGTAATATAAATGCATTTTTGGACTAATTCTTTTAAAATGAATAACGACAAATTGAGCAAATAATAAATTGGCTAAATATTAATTTTAAAAACAAGTTAAAATTTTTTTTTTCATATATCTTTAACTGTACATCAATAATTATTAAATTATTATCTTTTTCTTCGTTTTTATTATTTGATCATTTATTTTATTTTTCAAGATTCAATTTTTTGTAGCCATATTTCCTTTTTTACTATAATTTTTAGAAACAGACAATGAAAATAAAACCAATCCCGTCCCGACGAAAAAACGGGGTCCGCAATTGACATTCCAAGAGACTGGACACCAAAATACGTTCATGTTTGCTCAATCTAACACATTCATTCAAATTGATGGTGATATCATACAAACCTTCCAATTAAGGTAAAAATAACACGAAGAAATAACAACACAATTATTTTATTGAATCGTTCGTATTGTATAATACAGTGGCGTGTAAAAGTAAATCAATGACAATTCGTAAAGGCAGAGCTGGTTAATATAAAACTAACGTACTACGCCTCTGGTTTATTATAATTCTATAATAACTAGTTCGAATTTTTATTCAATACACTAAAAATTATTCAATTCAACAGTCTTAATCGCAATTACGATTTATTTAAATAATAACAAATTATATAACCCATGCAAATTTATTATTTTTAAATCGTTCTAATTTTCGAACAAATTATTGTCTACTATGTGTCCTTTATTTTGCAACTAAATAAAATTTTAATAGCATTATAATGGCAAATCTTAAAACAAATATGACTATTGTTCAATATTTCCATTTATGATCTTTTACAATAAGCATGATTCATTTTATAATTGTATGATACTTCTATATTTTCATGTAATTCAGGTCACTTCCTATTTTTTTTATACATACAACTAAACAATTTTCTCAGGCCAACCTTGTGGACTTTAAATAACCACGATACATCAAATATACATTTTAAACTTGAAAAAATATATAAGAAATCTAAAATTTGGTAATAATGGTTCATTAACTTCATTATTTTGTACTTAAATACGAAATAAAATTTAATTACAAAAAAAATGAAAAATGCAACGTAATAAGAAATTTTGTAATATGTACTTAAAAAAAACACAAAAAAACAGTTGACAAATAATTGTATTTAAACTTTCTAAATTTCTCTTTTTTTATTTATAGACTTTGCCGTCAAATTTCTTTTAAATTTCGCACTCGTCTACCGCACGGTTTGCTTGTTTACCACAATGTCAAAGTTCCTGCCGGCGTCTCCCTACAACCTTACGCCCTTTACGTTATCGTACAACAAGGTCAGCTAAAGGTGGTCCATGTCTATGGCAAACATTCGACCGCCCTCACAGTCGGATGGGGGTTGAATAGAGATGAGTGGCATTCTGTCACCGTACGTAAATGATTGATTTATTTAAAAAATATTAGCGCAATTTTTGCTTTTCTTTCCAAGGTACGAATTGATGTTCATGGAGCACGGTTAATGGCGACTGTTGACGATTTAAAAGGCGAAACGCATTTGAAAGGCTTAGACAAAGAAGATAATTATGGTGTGTCGACTAATGTTACGTCCGTCATTTTAATTGGAGGTAAAAAAAATTTTTAAGATATTTTTACTGATGTAGAATTTTTCAATCTTCTAATCTTCTAAATAATAATACAATTTTTTAATTAAATCACGATGAAATCATTAACCACCATTTACCATATTTTCTACATTATTTCTATAAGGCCTCTCATCCGAAGAACGTCTTCACGGCGTGAAATATATAATCGAATCGTTCGTCGGTTGTATCGAAGACGTCGTTTTAAGTTCCGGTAAATCAGCGTCCGATCTGGATTTGCTCCCCATATCGCCGCTCATTGCAACGAAGCACGAGAACGTGCAAGAAGGGTGCGTGAATAAATGCGACACCCTCGAGAACCTTTGCTTCCAAGGGAGTAGATGCATCAACCATTACAATGGCTTAAGTTGCGACTGCTTCGGCACACCTTATGAAGGAGAATACTGCGATATATACAGTAAGTTCTTATAATAAATGAATTTATTTTTGATTGCGATAATTACATACGAAATATACTTTGAAAATTCTTGATGTATTTGCAATTGCGCGAAAATCTGAACAACGGTACTGAAAATTAATCTTTAACTCGCCCAAAGCTTCAATTGCAAAATCAACGGGGAATGGAATCTCAGTTTTCTGACTGAATATTTGACATGTATTAAAATGGGCGAAATATTTTTTATTCAATTGGAATTGAAACAAATCAATTTTGTGTCAGAATCACTTAATATGAGCGTACAAATCAGGCTAGGTCTATAGACCTTACAATTCGTTAAAAATTGTAAAATCGTCACTACGGCGTTAAATAATTGTATAAAACATCACAAAAAAACCGTAACAAAGCGTTTATTAGCTGGATGCGCATTTCTGAGGCTATTCCCCATCTTCAGCACAATAATAGAACAAATAAAGATACCTCTGCCACTTTTGATAAATAGATGATATATTTTTTTAATTCCGCGTACTTCATTTCAGCTGCAACCGTCCTCACACTGCGCGGTTCCGCTTACGTCTCGTACCGCGTCTACGATTGGAAGGATCGCATTCACTCCGCCATGAATCGCTTTTCTATGGTATTTCGCACCCAGTTCGATGACAGCGCTCTTTTCTACGCCAGTGGCGGTGAGCAGGAGATCGACCATCACGTTGCGGCAAGTATCGTCAATAACACCGTGTATATCGAGGTGAATTTTGGCGATGAGACAATGAGCGCCATATTGGGCCGCGGCGCTGCTGACCTCAAACAATGGAATAATCTCACAATATTCCACGAGAATAGGATTCTGCACTTGGTTTTGAACGAGGAGCGGGTTATGCTCAATATAACGGGCAATAATTTGTTGTATATCGATCCGGAGATTTATATTGGTGAGTGTTGGCGACGAGATATTATGTTTGGAAATGCGCGTATATGCAAAGTTAATTTGCATTTGCCTGAGAAATTTGTTCGTTCATTTTTTTTAGGTGGTGGTCCCGAATTAATTAAGAAAATTGGCCTCAAATCCAATAATAATTTCGCTGGTTGTTTGAAGTACGTTTTTTACAACGATATTAGCATTATTTACGAACTACACAAGATGAATCCGAAGGTACTTTCATTGTAGTTTATTTAATTTTAATTTATTTACATTTACATAAATTTCTACTTACCTTGAATTTCTGTCTGCGCTACATTCTATAACCAGTTAGATTACAATTATTCGTGTATATACCTATCGAGCTAACAATAATTAATTTTTGTCCTTCTTTTCCAACCCATTATTCATCCTATTCTTGAAATTAGAAAGTTTTTTTATCATTAATTTTTTATAAAAGTAGCTTTTATTAAAACTCTTATTTCCACGGAACATGTCTTTTTGTCAAACAACAATTATTTCGTTCAAGGTGCATTATATCGGCATATTACGACCAGAATTCTACGAGGCCGACGTGTCGGTAATTCCGATGACATTTCCATTTCTGGCCTCGCACATTTGGTGGCCAAACAATCATACGGACACTTTGTCATTGGCATTGGATTTTAAGTCCAGTACGAACCTGAGTGTTGTCGCCAGTAGCGAAACGCAAACGGGTTTGTATTGGGAAGTTCGCGTTGTCAATGACGAGGTAAAATTTTTAGGTATTAAGTAATTACTAAAGAACCGCTAAATATATGGGAAGTGTGTAAAAATAGTTTGACTAGAAGTAAAAGTGAACTTATTGTGAGTCTGTCAAATGCAGATGATTGCAAAAGATACATTTACTCGGAAGATTTCAGAAGGAAATATTTGTAGGTGAGGTTTGAATTAGCGGATTCTGTACGAAACGTAACGCAGCTGATTAGTGTTAAAAAAATTCCCGGAATTTGGCATACCATGACTCTAAAATACGGAGACGGTGAAGTATTTTTGTCCGTTGATAGCAAATATAAACAAGAAAAGATTGGGGAGTTGAAATTTGCGATTGGAGATCGAATTAAAGTAATTTTAGTGCAATAAAAACATTTGTTGTACGCATAGAAAATAGACATGAATGCATTACTATTAATTTAACAACTGTTATATATTTCAATTTGTTTTTATGTTATTTTAATTAGTGATTGATATTTATGTTTATTTTTAGATTGGTAGTGGTAGTAGAAGTAACGCGGGTTTAGTTGGTTGTATGAGAGATATCGAATTAAATAGTGAAAAATTGGAACCACGAAGAATTTTGCAAATGGAAAGAGTGTTCGAAGTGACTTTGGATGACTGTCGATTTGTAGATCCTTGTAAAAGACCAAATACTTGCGAACATGGCGGACTATGCTCCGTAAGAAATCATGAAATTGCGTAAACTTTCGTTTAACTATTTTCGAACCTTCAGTCGACTTAAATTAAAATGAATTAAAATTTTTAGGTAAAAGAAGATAAATTGACTTGTAACTGCGATAATACCGGCTATACAGGCATGAACTGTCATTTTACCAAGTACAGAAAGACGTGCGAAGAATTGGCCTTGCTCGGTTATACGAAACCGGATGTGTATTTGATCGATATTGACGGAAATGGCCGATTCCCTCCAGCGCACGTTCGATGTGAATTCCAAAGCTTAGAGGACTCAACGAAGGTTTGAAAATTGATTTATTTATATATGTTAATAAAATTAATAAAACACGCAGGGGAAAAAATGCAGGAGCGATTATACAGGTTAGTTTGTAAAATATATGAGAAGGGAGAAGTACCACAGGATTTTCAGCGTAGTAGAATAGTAACAATGCCGAAGAAAATAGGAGCTAATTTGTGTGAGAACTATAGGACCATTAGCCTACTATCACATGCATCGAAGATATTGTTAAAGATTATTTATAGGAGATTAGAAAATAAAGTAGAGGAAAGGCTAGGAGAAGATCAGTTTGGTTTTAGGAAAAACAGAGGGACGAGAGAGGCGATTCTAGCACTAAGAACGGTAGTAGAAAAAAGAAAGAGGGTAGGAAAGGTAACTTGCATAGCTTTTGTAGATTTAGAAAAGGCATTTGATAATGTAGATTGGGACATAATGTTTAGAATTTTAAAAGAAACGGGTATAGATTATAAGGATAGGAGAATAATTTTTAATTTATATAAACACCAAACTGCCTTAGTTAGAATTGAAGGGGAAGAAGAGGTAGCAAAAATAGGGAAGGGAGTCCGGCAAGGATGTACACTCTCACCGTTATTATTTAATCTATATATAGAAGATGCAATAAACAAAGTAAAAGAAGAGTATAGTGTAGGTGTGAATGTACAGGGAGAGAAAATATATATGCTGAGATTCGCCGACGATATAGCTATATTGGAAGAAAGCGAAAAGAATTTAGAAAGGGTATTGAATGGTATGCAGGCAGTATTGACTAGGGATTTTAACATGAAAATAAATATAGGTAAAACTAAAGTGATGAGGTGTGACAAAAAGGAATGCAGTAGAAAAATGAGGATCACAATAGGAGATAATAGAATCGAAGAAGTGTCAGATTTTTGTTATTTAGGCAGTAGAATCACAAAAGATAATCGAAGCAAGGTAGATATAAAGTGTAGGATAGCACTGGGTAGGAAGGCATTCGTAGAAAAAGAACAGATTTTAAGATCAAATATTGACTTGGGTATTAGAAAAAGATTACTGAAGGTATATGTTTGGAGTGTAGCACTGTACGGGTGTGAGGCGTGGACTATAGGAAAGGAAGAGAAGCGTAGATTAGAAGCACTTGAAATGTGGTGTTATAGGAGGATGATGAGGATTGGTTGGGAAGATAAAGTAACAAATGAAGCTGTACTAGAGTTAGTAGGGGAGAAGAGAAGTATCTGGAGAGTGTTACAGCGTAGGAGAGACAGATTAGTAGGGCATATTCTTAGGCATGGGGGGATTATGCAATTGATCATAGAAGGTAGAGTGGAGGGAAAGAGAGGGGTAGGTAGGCCTAGATTGGAGTATGTGAGTCAGATAGTTGAAGACGTTGAGATGAATAGCTATAGGGAGATGAAGGGATTAGCTCAGGATAGATCGGCATGGCGTGCTGTTTCCAACCAATCTTTAGGATTGCGGACTCTTTAACTAAATGTTAATAAATATGCTCGAATTATTATTATGAAATACAATTAATTTGGGATGTGCATTTCCCTAATTTATTTATTTCATAACGGTTCACCCAATTTACAAACAAATTGTTATTACATTATAATATGTATATAATATACATAATAATAACATAATATTTATTAAAATAATAATAATAAAAGTTTAATAACGGAACACTAGCAATTTAAAAAAGAAAAAATCAATTCAGCTTCAATAAACACATCTCACTCAATGGTTCAGTATAACAACATTACAGTAATATTACAAATTAGTTAAAGTTATTATAGATTATTATTCAATTTATTAATAAAAGATGTTATAAATGAAATTAAGGAAGAGTATAAAAGTAGACGTTAAAATTCAGAAATACGAAACAAAAACAAATAAAATATAAATTGATTTCAAGGTTCTAAAGTTTGAACAAAACCATTTTTTAAAATAAATTTCTGACTTATCTCTTTAATTGATGACAAAGTGATGATTTTTTAAATCTTTAGACGATAGTTGAGCACAATCTACCGAGTCAAATGGACGTCCGTTCGCCATCCGAAACGGACTTCAGCTTCAGCATAAAGTATCGCGAATTTACAGCGGATATGCTACAGGAGTTAGTGTCACATTCACTGAATTGCAGTCAATATATTCGGTACGATTGTTTGAAAGCTCCGCTAGATTTACATTCGAACACATGGTTCATAAGTTCGGCTAATGAAACGGTCGATTATATTGGAGATGTCAAAAGGTACCATTCAATTTGCTAGTTTTTTTGGAAACGTTATGTTCAATCGTTACTTGTAAAATTGTAAATATTTTGTTTTGTGGATAACAAAAAAAAAAATGTTTTTAGGGGTACTTGTCCGTGTTCAGTTGATAAACAATGCGAAAAGATAACCACTTGGTGCAATTGTGATTATGTAAATGCAACTGGAGATAAGTGGATGGCCGATAATGGTTCTTATACCAAAGAGTCCAGTTTGGGGATCACTGAAATGTTTTTCTTGCAGCAACCGGATCTCTCGGAGGAAGCTGTGGGTAGAATCACTTTAGGACCACTGGAATGCGTAGAAACTAGTAAGACAGTAAAATATACCACCCTAATTAAACCAAAGAAAAAACATATATATAACTTATTCATTATATTTTTTATAATAAGGAATTTTATTTTATTTTTTTCATTATCACAATATTTTACACAATTCTTTGTGGGGTAAAAACCATCATTTAAACATTTTTAAGTCATTACCAAGTGATTATTCGTGATTTTTTTAGTAATGTATACTTTATTCAGCAAAGTTTAACTGATGGTGAAAACCTATTTATAAATATAAATATTATTAATATGCGATTTTCCGCTATATATAAAATAACGCAATGTCGTCACAAATACGGTTTTGCACTTAAAAGATTCATTCTAGCTCTATATAATTTTTTTTTTGTAGATACACAAAAATATGTCGTTACTTTTACAACTAGTCAATCTTATATAGAAGTACCCGGATGGAGAAAAGGCGATCTAGCCTTTTCTTTTCGAACCACCGGTAGAAAGGCGATTTTATTATATCAACCGCCGATAAGGCCAAATTATCCAAGTTTTATGGTCGCTTTAACTAGTGGTAGTTATCTTGTAAAATATATTTCGCTATTTTTTTAATGTATTAGTTATCATTTTAGTACTTCAAATTAATTTATTTCGTAGATTTTCAACTAACTTTTAATTTCACATTAAATACGGGCGTCTCGAAAGAAATTGTGATCGTTTCCGCTCGTCGATTAAATGCCGGCGAATGGCATAAAATTTGGATCGATTACAATCGATATCACGTCAGGTTAATGATAAATGAAGACCAAGCTATGGTCAATTTAAATCCCGAAGAAGAGTTTGGTCCGTTCGAAGGCTCTATGTTCATTGGCGGAGCTCCGTAAGTGCCCCAGCTTCAATTTCGATTATTATTTATTTACGTTACATTATAAAAATGATCATTTTTAGTGATTCGTATCAACAAAGATCTTCAGTAACTTACGGTTTAATAGGCTGTTTCCGCGGTTTAGTAGTAAACGAGGAAATTTTGGATATTTACAGTTATATGAGTGTTCATTTGAGTGAAATTATTAAAGATTGTAAACCTTCTTGCGTGCCGAACCCTTGCAAAAATGGGGCACAATGCCGCGAACTTTGGAGCACTTTCGAATGTATTTGTCCCAATCCGTGGGCGTATAATGGGACAACTTGTGATTATAGTAAGCGAATAAATTAATTAATGATAAATTTAATGAGGGACTATTTAATGTGAATTTTTTATTTTTTTTTCAGATATCAATACGAAAGGGATAACGTTTACAATTCCCGAATCATATATAAAGCGAAATTATTTAGGCACTCAAAATTCGGAAGAAAAAGTAATGACCAATTCTAACATGACCAATTCATTCAATAATATATATATTTTTAATTAGTTTGTAAAATTACTAACTTTTCTACACCCACCAAACAATTTATACTTATTTTCGTTCTTTTACAGATCATTCTGAAACGCCTATTTACCGCTTCGCATATTCTATTTAATTTGCGCACTTACGATCAGGATTCGTTTATTCTTTACGCAAACGACCATTTAAACAACTTCGCTCACATTTATATACGGGACGGTCATACTTTAACGTACCAATTCAATCACGGTCGATTTATACACAACATTAGTGTACAATGCTCTCAACTAAACAGCAGCGAATCTGTTCAAGTACACAACAATTATTTTGCGATGAGATAGAGAAGATTTTTGGTAATTTTTTTAAAAATATGTTTAGGTAGCAATTGTTCGAGAAAGTGGATTGGGCCCCGGGGGGAATATTAGCGTTACGACTCTGCACGTAAATGCGGAAAATAGAAGTGTGTATTTGGGGGTGAAATTATTGGATGAATATTGGTCTAAGCCATGGAGAAATCCAGAAAAGGGTAAGTGACGGTGTATAAATAAAAAATTTGAATTTGTTTCTGCTTGATTATTTTTATAATAATTTTATGTTTACAAAAGAGTCGTTTTTAATATTTAAGTAAAACTAAATACAAAATTCTTAGCTTGTTGATTAGTTCATTTTTTTCAGAGATTTTGGCTCCTCCTAGACCACCAGCGCCTCCAACAGACTATTTCCAAATCAATGTTGGCGGTTTCGACCCCGAAACGCTGCTAAAAGTAAGCGACACTCCTCTTCATATAAATGGATACGTTGGCTGTCTTCGGGGCTTCCAAATTGGGGACACATTAATTGATTTACCAGCTAAAGTTCAATCATTCGACGGTGGTGCGACACATTGACTACATTTTGCGCTCATCAATCACATGTTACGCTCTTCTATAGGTGTTCTGCCCATATGCAATATGTCTTGCGATGCACTTCCGTGCAAACATGGCGGCTTGTGTATCGAGCACTTCGCCCAGGCGGCCGTGGGCGGCCATAGCTGCGACTGCGAACACACCAGTTATTACGGCGAACACTGCGCCGACGATAAAGGGGCGGAATTTAGCGGCGAATCGAATCTGTGGCGCGAGTTCCCGTTGGATGGTGGCGCTGTGCGTAAAATCAAAGTACAGATGGCTTTTAGTAGTATGGACGTGCGCAAGACCGATTCCGTTCTAATGCTGTTACAAACAGAGAACGAGTGAGTTGATTTTTTACATTTTAACAAAATAAACCGCAAATCTTCTTCCGCGCATGTTCTTATTTGTTCTCTCGCCTTTGACACAGAATAGAATTGATTAGAATCGAATAGAATAGATTTTTATTGATCGTGTTACATATTACAAGAAATATGTTTATGATAAGTCACAAATATACAAATAAACACGCAATATACATCGAACATTTAACAAATAAAATAGGATGCATCTATGAATTAAAAAATTCTTCAATTGAGTAGTAACACTTCTTCCGCAGATATAGTTTCATTTCGCGTTTAAAGCGAGATAGTACATTAATATGTTTTAAATAACTTGTGACATGACGCAAATCAGGATATAAAGTATTTACATGCACGGTTACAAAATGTGCACACCAAAGACCAAATTCACGCAAAACGATGTCGCACATTCTTTCTAAGTAATTGGCAACATTCTTCCTTTCACAGTCGCAGTTATTATTTCCTCGTTCGAATCACGCACGAGGGCCATCTAGTAGTCGAAGAGGACCGCGAAGAATCCGGATTATATTCGGCGATAGTTTACAGCAAAACGTTCGTGAACGGTGCACGGCATAGCATTTATTACAAACGGCAATGTGTCATTTTCAACGCAACAGCAACGACAACAACACAGGCGACACCATCATCTCACGGTAATTCCGTCGGTGGTGGTGGTCTTATAGAAGATACGCTACTGATGAAAGAGATGCGCGTTGATGGTGAAGTGTTGGTAATTGGTGCGCTTGGGGGTGGCGGTGTGGTGAACGAATCATTGCGAACGGGGTGTATTGGTGATAATGTGGTGACGGAGGAGCTGCTGATGGTCGATGGGGAGAAGGTTGAAATGGTACCCAGTAATCGGGTGCAGTATAAACAGGTTGGTGTTTTTTTGCAGATTTCTCGGTCCATTGAGTCTAAAAAAAGTAATTTTCGCGATGGTGTCTGTCTGTCAGTTATTTTTCTAGCGTGAAAATTAATTAAGAACATTATTAAAATATGCTTTTATTGTGAACAAAGTGGTCTGATTTAGCCAGTGTTCTTTTTTTTAATTGTCCCTAAAAAATGTCTACCGGTGATGTCATTTAAAAAAAAATGGGCTTGGATCTTTGTCTTGTGCTGACGTCATTTTAAAAACCAGTGAATTAAATAATTTCGCAGTTCTAGTTATAATTGAAAAATACATGAAAGTAAAATAGACACATTTTATTTATATTATGTATTGTTAGCAAAAAATTGTATTTTTTCCCGTTCTGAACAACAAGGTCCCTTTGGAGGGTACGAGCAACGAAGTCCAAATTGGAGGCCACAGAACAAGTTCCGATCCTAGATTTATGACCTATAAGTGGTATAGTGGTTGCCTATCTAGTAAGTTCGTGAAACAATTAAAAAATTTTTTTTTTCCTCAAAAATCTAATACTTTCCTACTTCCAATTCATTTTTCAAGTGAGATTTCTTTTGGTAAATTTTAGACATTTTTATTGAAATAAACGAACATTCCATGAAACCCCTCGAAGAATATATGCTGTTCACTAGAACTGGTTTGGAGAAGGTCAATGTTAGCAACCCACAGGGCGTCAGAAGCGCCCAATGTAGTGCCCAGTTCGATATTCAACATAGAACGCACAACGGACCGCCCAATTTAAATATAACTCAGGTAACATTTAAGTCTATGCCAAAGTGCACCCAAAAAAAATCTATCTATAACGAGTAGACAAATTGTGTAAAATATACGTTCATCTAAATGATTTTAACGTTAAAATGATTATTTTATTTATAATTATTTTACTGATCATTTTCCATCGATTTTGTAGGGTAAAGATAAGACATGGGTACAAGATGCCCCTCAACGGATACCCTATACTCCCCCATATACAATATCCGCTATAATTGAAGATGATCGCGAACAAATCATTGTTATTGTGTTAGCTTCCTTATTCGTAATAGTATTAATTTGTGTTTTGTACGAACTATATCGTAGCGACAAAGCTTACAGGAAGAGAAAAGACCGAATAACTGATGCCAATATCATGTGGAGTAAAGTACACGCTGCAAAAATACAAGAACCAACGAATACATTAGATGTAAGCGGGACACCAAATTAGTTCGCATCGAAACTGCATACATATATTTTGTTTTAAATGCTCTAACGAGATTATTTTAAATTTTCAGCCCGGAGATGCCTTAAAATCACTACAAAATGGTAAATCTGTAAAATTATCGAATGGTAATGTTTCGATTAATAATATTCCTGAATTAGAATTAATTTCAGTAACAGCTATGGATAATATTCAAAAGCCGGAGAAGAGAATTTCATTCAAAGGTAAATATTATGAAAAAAATTGTCGAATTTGTTTGCAAATGTTTAAAGTACAAATTTATAAAATAATTAAATTATATTTTGTGTAGTAAAATTTGCGGGGAACTTTTTTATAATTTGCAGAAAATATAGCAGGTATCCAAAATATTGAAGAAAATAATATGGACAAAGCTTTAGAAAAGGCGGAACTATTAAGTCCTATGCTGGAAGAAGATGAAGAAAATTTGGATGAAGATTCAGACGATTTTGATAAAAATAACCATTATGACGATAGTGAAGATACGGAAGCTACGGAAGATTTAATACCCACA
This sequence comes from Leptodirus hochenwartii, assembly GCA_947310635.1. Taxonomy (NCBI): domain Eukaryota; kingdom Metazoa; phylum Arthropoda; class Insecta; order Coleoptera; family Leiodidae; genus Leptodirus; species Leptodirus hochenwartii. Next base: position 3,396,977 of record OX371179.1, read on the forward strand.
GTAAGCAAAACAAAACTTCTTTACATTGTAAACTAATCGGCGGGTTTGTTTTTGTTCTTTTTGTTTGTGGTGTTGTGGTTTAACTGGCTATTTTGTCTTTTACTAACAATTTAAACACAGGTCAACAATAAAAAAGCTTCGTTACCGCTTCAAAATGACGCTCTTTCTAATATTCCGGTAATGGCGTCAATTAAATTTGACAATTCGGCATTGGTGCAAATTGACTAAAATATACAAAGCTTAAGGTACTAAACACCAGGCGCTAGTAAAAAACGGCAAATTTTAAATATATCTTGTAGTTTGCCGTATCAAAGTTAAAAAAATACATATTTCTTTACAATAGATAAATGGATCGATATATGATGATTTAGATGATTTAAAGTTATCAAATGATCGAAGTAAGTAATTATTTTTATAAGCAAATAATGAAATAAAAATTTTGAATAGGCAATTTTTGCGTGGGTACATCTAAATGTTATATACAATGATTTTAGGTGCCCAAATTTTAAGGAATATGGGTAATAATTCATTTAAACGAGTATTTTTAGCGCCGAGCCAGCGTAAATTTGGTAATCCTATTAGTTACCTAGGAGGTCCTACTTTACCTAGCCGAAACCGATCTAGTGTCGAAAGTGTACTGTCCTTAGACTAACAAACTATTTAGTAAAAAAAATCTAAACATAACACGAATTAATGATTAATCTTAAAATGCTGTAAAATAGCTTGCAAAAACATTCGACTTCTTGCTTTTATCAAGAAATATTGCTCAAATATATCTTGTTTTCAACGAATTGCGGATATATTGATCATTTAATTTCAACGCATTTTTTCACGACTGATTTTAAACCCACCAAAATGTAACTAAATGGATTTTTTTCAGTTGCTTTCCTAAAAATCATTTCTTAGTTGCGTCACTTTTAACTTGTACCAATGTTTTCTGAAATGTTATTATTACGAAGTTTATTTCGTATCGAAGGTTGTGTTTAAAATATTTTATTGTTGCACAACGTATATTGTTGACTGTGTGATTTTATTATAAAAATAGCTTTATTTTTAGTCGTAATCGTAGTGCCATATTTAGGTGTAAAAAACGAGTATTAAATGAAAACAAATGCGTTTGTTTAAAACGGTATGCTTTTATTGACTGATATTCCTATAATAATTTGCTTAATTTTACATTATTGTTATAGATTAGTAATAAATACAGAGAACACTGCACGAAAGTTGCAATACGTTATCAATGAGCGAAAAGATACTCAAATATTTGTAATACAGTAATCAATAATAAAAAAACGACGAAAATACTGGAGATCGCTTTATATTAATCTTACAAGTTTTGGTTATACACACGATTAAGTTATATATTATCGAAACGATTTACAAAAATAAATAATCTTAATCAAGTCTTAGAATATTATCTTCACAGATATTATGTATTTTATTTTAATGAAAAGGAGGGCGCTACTTTGGGAGACGTTGAAGACATTGTACTGGTACAACCGTAAAGTATATAATACAAACTGCTTCTGTATACGTATATAAAAATTTCTAGTTTAGAAATGTCTACGATTTCAATTTTCTTCGTGGTATCTAATATACGTTCAAACAAAACACAGGATATTGTTATTTACTTTAAAAAATGATTGAGACAACATATAAATAACACAAAACTGCCGTTCATGTCAGCGCTTCATTATGCAGAAGACAATTATACTATCGTTATTTAATAAATTAAAACGCTATTCAATTATTTTAAATCGGTGGCAAAAAAGCTGCACTTCTCGAAATCTGAACTGAACATTTCGCATTCACGTCACATTAGCTAGCGGTATAAATAAATAAGGGCTCTAAGGATAGAAAATTTTAAATGTGGGCTAATGTCACTTGTACTTAGAATGCGGGTTGTGCAGAGTATGTCACGGGGCCGCAGTATCTTTCTTTACGTCGTCAGTGCTGGAGGTCTTGCTCTCCTTGTCTTCATCTAAAACGAAAATTACACTATTTACTAAGATGCATAACGTCGGCGATGTGACGATACCTCCTATTTTAGAAAAATTTGAGAAATGACAGATTCTTAGGTTTATTGCGCGTGTTCAGAAAATCTCCCAGGTCATTAAAAGTTCAAAGCAGATAGGAGGTATTGTCACATCGCTGACGATATGTTTATACACTCGATATATTTTGTTTAGCTGGTTAAAGCGGTGATAAAAAGAACGTAAAAAATTATACTACCTTTAGCTAACACTATAACATATACTTTATTTCGGTATATTTACAACAAAATTGTGTATTAATGGAAAAATATAAACGAATTAGGTATAGAATTTGATTATAATATCAAAATCTATAATATGGCAAGTATATGAGATCGTATATTTGCATAAAGCTGTTATCTGTGATTATGCTAACATTAAACAGCATGCGGACATTCGACATTTAGCGTTTCATATCACGTAACACGAATTTCCAATATACTTATTTATGTTCCGTCCATATATATATAATTCTAATATCTAGACATTGTAAATATTTCGCTTTCTCACCTTTCTCAGCTTTAACCTCATCTTTGACTGCTGCCTTGTCCTCCGCACCACCACCACCGCCACTACCATTATCCTTGCTCGCAGCATCGTTCGCACCCCCACTAGCGCTAGCTCCTGTACCACCACCACCCTTATCCAGCCGCGGTCGCTTCCTATTGCTACCACCGGCGCCGCCGCCACCGCTGCTATTGTTACTATTCGCCCCACCGGCACCACCCTTGTAACTACGCTGGTCCCGTCGGCCACCCTCGCCTTCGTCCTCGCTATCGCTGAACTCATTCTCCGGCACGATGCGCTTGTCCAGGTCCTTTTGCGGCAGACGTTCGTCTTTCGTGTCCGGCTTCGTGTCCTCGTTGTCACTGTCGTCGGCGATGGCATCTTCGGGTATGGCTTGCACCTACGATACGAGAAGTCTTTCGGTAAGTGGCATAATTTTCATTATTGCAACATTTTTAGGAACAATTTTTTTGTTGTTGAGCTGAGAGAATGTGAGACAGTTATTTACCTGTACACCAGGCGCATGCGGCAACATTCGTAGATTCTCAAACAGTCTGGTTTTAATCTTCTCTAAGTATTCGCCTGTATTCTGGTTGGCCATATTGCTAGGGCTGATATGTAGTTTGAAGTCCGGTCCGAAATACTCGAAATAGTCATTGTAGGGCAGTTCATTGGCGATTTCTACGCCCAAAGCAACGGACGTTTCGTACGTCCACGCTCTAGACACGTTGCGGATCGTATATCCTCCGCCGCCTACCATCATGAACGGTAATTGATAACGTTTTACAAATTCTACACATTTACCTATATAAACGACATAAAATCGATTAGAAATATTCAATTTTACGCTGGATGAATTTTAATAATTCAATATTATAACGTACCGTGTCCTTTCACAGTCAAATTAAAACATCCAAGCCGATCACCGGTCAAAGAATCAGCCCCACATTGTAGAACAACTGCGCTGGGTTGAAATGTTTCCATTACCTTTAACAATAAATATTATATATCCTCCATAATATTCAGTTTTTTTCTACAGTTATTCCAGAAGAATTTCTTTCTAGCAATTGATTAACGTACCTTGCTTATAATCGGCACGAAAATGCTCTCGTAACTCTCATCATCCATTCCATCCCTCAAAGGTATATTAACAGCGTAGTACTTCCCTTTGCCCGCGCCTATGTCCCTCAGATCGCCCGTACCAGGGAAATATTCTCCATACTTGTGAAAGCTCACAGTCATAACGCGGTCAGTGGTGTAGAAAGCCTCCTCAACTCCGTCCCCGTGGTGTACATCGATGTCGATGTATAAAACACGTTGGTGGTACTTTAAGAGTTCGAGAATACCTAACACGATGTCGTTAACATAACAGAAGCCGGACGCTTCCGACTTCTTAGCGTGGTGAAGCCCACCGCCTAAAAAATTTTGTGACTTTTATCGGCGACTCTAAAATCTTCTTGTGGTGCTTCTGTAGTAATATCAAGAGATTGTAAATGATTCGTATTGCTCCGTTGCAAACGTATAATAGAATCAAAATTATGTTACGAATTCTGATTCATTGATTTTTTATAAAATTGTTGATAAGTTTGAGAACAAACATAGATTTACATCGTAAAATGGTAGATAAGAACCTAATCTAAATTTCAAAATTTTTGCGAAGTTTAATGCGTTCTAAATAATTGGAAACGATCAACTTTTTAATTAACTTGCGACACGTTAGGCTTAAAAAACGGATACTTCTTTGGCGTTTTTAAAAGGCTATAGTTACCCCAATTGATGCATATTTCTGACGCTTGTTTGTTCAGTTTCACTGCAGCGGCAACACTGCCACCCGCCGAAAGTTGACAAAACTCATATAGTCCGTCAAAGACGGGACAGTCCTCTCCAACATTGAACCTCTGCATTTGCTTATTGTATTCAGACATATTGTCGGGCCGAATGGATCTTAAAAATCGAATGTAGTCGTCCGAGTGGAATTTGGTCATTTCGTCTTGTGTCGCTTTGTGCGGCCTCTATATTACGATTAAGTGGGATAAATGCTAATGTAACGTTTATTCTGTCCGTAATAAAATCCAATGATACATTAATCCAGTGAATTGGTAATGACGAAATAAATACTCCCGAACAATATTTCATTGGTAAACTTACGTATATTTCCATTTTACGGTAAAGACCGTAATTTAAAAGCAAGTTATGCGTCATACGTATACGATGGGGCTTCATGGGATGTCCCTGACCATAGTAATAGTTTCCAATATCACCTGTGAAAAAATGCGAAAAAAGTTTTAAAAAAAATGTTTATATTATAAATAGCAAATTAAAAATATATATATATTAAAAAAATTAGGTATTCTGAAAATTATATTATAGTTTGCATAATCAAAAAAATTATACGTGTAGAAAATTTTATGTAAAGTAGAATTAAATTTGGCATCAGACCATCGTAGAACGTAGCATCATAATGCCGCCATTATGACTCTTTGATAATTGCTATATTGTAACTACGAGCGGTGTCAGTCAAACGTAAGCATCTCAGTAATAAAGTACAGAAAACCATACTCCAGCATGTTTTTAGATTTTTTATTGCAGAATAGGTTAAATTAGGCATAATTTTGAATGATAATGCAAACAATTAAACTATTTTAGTTGTATTCGACCATTTTCCAACTTTAATCAAACGTGCGTATGTCGATTTAAACTTCCAAAAACAGTATTACGATGCAATTACATTGATGTAGGGATATTATAACTGAAGAATACGTATTTATAAACGTATATAATAAATAAAACGCAATAATTTTTGATCGTGCTTTAAATTTGGAAACTTATTGTTAATATAGTGAGGTTAAGGTTATATTCAATACGTACTGTCGTAATAGTAGCACACTCGTTTTTTACTGTGTGGTTGCATCGCCATTTAAGTTGTTGATAAGTTTTTGCTTGATAAAAATAAAATTCACTTATTAATTAAAATTAATCAAGGAACGTGTTAGCACAACAAACACCACAGACAAAATGACAGGGAGAAGTATAAAAGGGAGGGGAATATAAATTTTCATTTCTATTGTATCAATGTGCATTGTTGCCGTATATACTCTAAACCACCTGCTATAAAAGAAATACATTTATTCACTTGAAACTTTACCGTTGTGAAAACTGATTTATTTAATATATATTTGTTTTCATTTACAAAATATCGGTATTACTTCTCGTTTCGCGAACGATTATAATCAGAATATATTAAGGAAGGTATTTTACAATTAATAAGGTATACATTTAATATAATGCTTAATTAATGTATTAAATATATAATTTATGTATACATCATTTCTGCCATGGAGCTCATTTTCTTCGGTATATGTACAAAGGTTTCGAAGTAACTGGCCAATTCGTCAATAGTGACATCACAGGGTGGTGTGATACGTGCTTGATGAGAGCACGAGATGTTTGTTGAATCCGACAACGCTGTATTGCGATGACGTACCGAGCCTTGGTTGGTGGTGCCACCATTTGCCATGCGGACGCATCGGAAACTAGGCAAGGAATAGTCTTGAACGCCGTCATTGGCATTGGCCAAAGACAGCTGTTCGCAACTATCAATAATCGAGCGGAAATTGTCCTTATTGTCACTATTACATTGTCCGAATAACCTGTTAGTCTTATCGCCAGCGGAACGTCTACCTTTGCATCGTTTATTCGCACAATGATTGATGAACTTTAACACTGGTTCTCGCAGTATTTTTCTATTGTAGCGCTTAAAGGACGCGGTACGTTTCAGACCGTTGATATGAATCCTACAGGTGCATTTGTTCACTTGACCACTGGCAAATAAGTGAATGCTAGACATAGATTTCGATCGCTTGCGTTGCATGAAGGGATTGGGAGATTCGTCATTCTGTGGCGGCTTGTTACTATCGAATTTTCCATTGTTATTTGACTCTAATTCTAACTTCTGCATATCCGTTGCCAGTGTGGGCTCTTCTTTTAATGCCATTTTTACACAGATATTCTACAAAATAGGTCAAGGAGTCTTGGATTCCATAGATAAACAAATGTGTAGTTGAAGATACTCACGTAGATATGGTAGATGAAAAATCATTATATTTATTGTCTAATGCTGTAGCATTAGCGGTTTCCAACTTTCAGATAAGTTGCGACACTTGTACGATATTTAAACAATCTTCAAATTGAAACAGTCAATATCAAACAACACGTAACTTTCATTCCCTATTGTTTATTTGCGTGTTTACGATTGCGCAACGTCATTTTGCATTGGTCACTGTCATCTGTCAAACCTGCCAAATGAATAATATGTCTAATAATGTCTGAGAAATGAAAATTAATAAACAATAAACAATCAGTCTATATATACTTGTAAAAATGCGGGTAAGTTCAAATTGCCAATTATATGGACAATCGCACCTGACACGGATTTAATTTTCATTCGGCTGCGTTATCTGGGAATATCACGAATTTTTCACATAACACATCAAATTTGATGTACTTTCATATAAAATTTAATTTGCTGGGAAAAACAGAGGGGAAGGCACCCTACAAAAGCTCGAAACATCGCAATATATATTTAGTTATCACTCAGTTTCCCATATACTACCATACAAACGCTGCCTTACGTTTCACAATATTATTTAAAATTTCTTTATGGGAACAATATGATTTTCTATGAGAAGATAACTACATTAATTCTTTATCGTATAAGTGAAATTCATCATTGTTAAATTAGCGGAAGACACCCTATCAAATCTTTAAAGTTGAATAGATTTCCCTATACAAATAACATATACTTTTATAATTTATGTTTCCAATTAGAAATAAGTACCGCAACAAATATGAGCTTATATCTAAAGATAACGTGATTAATCCTGTTCCAACTGATGCTATTTTTAATAAAGGGGAGGACCCCTAATTTAATTTTAATTTATAGGCTGGTATTAAATTGATAGGCCCTATCAAAAAATACAAAAATAACCATATTAATGGCTGTATATCATCGGTTTATATCTTTATTATAAATCATTTTGATTTTAGGGACGTTTTTATCGTTTTAAATTTGCAATTGGACATGAATTTAGATTTTTAACTTAAATAAATTTTATTAATTTACATGAAAACTATCTGGGCCATAAAGTAGTTCGAATTTTTCCTATATATATGTTGAACACTTGATTATATATAGATATACTAAAACATTGCATGAAGTGAGGTTATGTACCATGTGCTGTACGGGTCAGCGACGTTACAAATATTTGATTTGCTAATGAATTCATGAAATATAAAAGCTTTAGTTTATTTCTTGTATTTTAATTAAATGGCGATTATCTCATTAATTAACGCTTTTCATTGAATATGACTTGCACACGCTTAGGTATATTGTATAATGATTCGACTAGTGGAGAGATTTGCGCGTGTGCTATTTAGCAATTTTCGGATATACGGCGGCAAATATAGTAGCCATCATTTGTATGTATATAATCACCAACAGTATCGGGATCTCGGCGGCGTTGTAGTCTACCGGAGAAAAGTGAAATGTTCGAGTAGCCGCGTAGCCGTAGTGGGTAATTGCTCCGGTTTACCGTTATCCGGCGGCGTGACAGCGGTACTCTTCACCGCTACAAAGTACCGCGGCGGTGCGGTCGCTGTCGCCAGCGCTGCGATGCATTGTGGTTCAGTCGGTCGCCGTGTCACTGGCACAACGATCGCCGCTGTCGCCGTCACAGCAACAAGCTGCACAACTGTCATTTCGTCGCTGCTCGCGCTGTCATCAACATCAGCTTGTACCTCGTGGCTAGCGGCAGTGTCAAAGTGCCGCACACATCCACAACTGCCACCGCGTACATTCACCAATCTGCGTCCGTATTCGTCGCGTACATCAGCAGCGATATCGACCGACAAAATGCCCGAGGTGAAGCCGTTTGCCCGCCTGCCGGAAAATGTGAAACCGCGCCACTACACCCTGGCGCTACGGCCTGACCTGAAGACGTTCGCGTTCGAGGGCGATGTAGCCGTACAGATTGAGGTATGTGCGCACGATCGGTATCGTTCGGGTATCGCATTTATCGCGGTTGATTTGTAACATATGTCCCCGCAGCCCGTACCTCGGTGCCTTTCCGGCCGCTCGACCGGTACTTGGAGTGTTTACAATCGCACGCCAAGTACCGTTACTTCGTCGAGATGTATATATATATATATTCGATTTAACCGTTGAATTGACTGTTAAGAAGCCGCTGCCGAAATTGAGGTGACCGAGTGAATCAATTTTTATTTATAATGGGGTACCATACAACATTCGAGTAATATTGGTGGTTATTTCAATGAAAGATTCGTTTTTTTTAATACGTTTTATGTATTTCTTTATTTTAAAATTTATCACTACGGTGTTAAATTATAATATAGAATATCACCCAAATACCGTTACAAGCATTAAGTAACTAGATGTACATTTCAAGCGCTATGCGCCCAAAAATTGCAAAGATGTCATCTACATATCTAATCCAAATTCTAGGAAAATAAATTTCAGTTTCCTTTAATTTAATTTCAAAATAACTCGTAAATAAATTAGCAATAATAGGACTTTATTATTTATTTAGTTTTATCTTGTGCTACTGAAGATGGGCGCATAGCGCTTGAAATGTACATCTAGCTACTTAATACTTGTTACGGTATTTGGGTGATATTCTATATTATATTTCTTTATTGGTCCACTCGACTAGTTTCGTAATACTATCATTATGCCCTCATCTTCAGTAGCACTGAAGATTTTGTTATCATTACATCTTCAGGAGCTACAATTAACAATTGTATTTTAGATAACGATAGTGCTTTATAGATTGATAAACATGGTTTCAATGTTTAAAAAATTATCACTACGGTGTTAAATATTAATATAGAATACCGTAATAAGCATTAAGTAGCTAGATGTACATTTCGAGGGTTATGCCCTCATCTTCAGTAGCACTGAAGATTTTGTTATCATTACATCTTCAGAAGCTACAATTAACAATTATATTTTAGATAACGATAGTGTATTATGGATTGACAAACATGGTTTCAATATTTTAAAAATTATCACTACGGTGTTAAATATTAATATAGAATACCGTAATAAGCATTATAGGAAAGGTAACTTGCATAGCTTTTGTAGATTTAGAAAAGGCATTTGATAATGTAGATTGGGACATAATGTTTAGAATTTTAAAAGAAACGGGTATAGATTATAAGGATAGGAGAATAATTTTTAATTTATATAAACACCAAACTGCCTTAGTTAGAATTGAGGGGGAAGAAGAGGTAGCAAAAATAGGGAAGGGAGTTCGGCAGGGATGTACACTCTCACCGTTATTATTTAATCTATATATAGAAAATGCAATAAACAAAGTAAAAGAAGAGTATAGTGTAGGTGTGAATGTACAGGGAGAGAAAATATATATGTTGAGATTCGCCGACGATATAGCTATATTGGAAGAAAGCGAAAAGAATTTAGAAAGGGTATTGAATGGTATGCAGGCAGTATTGACTAGGGATTTTAACATGAAAATAAATATAGGTAAAACTAAAGTGATGAGGTGTGACAAAAAGGAATGCAGTAGAAAAATGAGGATCACAATAGGAGATAATAGAATCGAAGAAGTGTCAGATTTTTGCTATTTAGGCAGTAGAATCACAAAAGATAATCGAAGCAAGGTAGATATAAAGTGTAGGATAGCACAGGGTAGGAAGGCATTCGTAGAAAAAGAACAGATTTTAAGATCAAATATTGACTTGGGTATTAGAAAAAGATTACTGAAGGTATATGTTTGGAGTGTAGCACTGTACGGGTGTGAGGCGTGGACTATAGGAAAGGAAGAGAAGCGTAGATTACAAGCATTCGAAATGTGGTGTTATAGGAGGATGATGAGGATTGGCTGGGAAGATAAAGTAACAAATGAAGATGTACTAGAGTTAGTGGGGGAGAAGAGAAGTATTTGGAGAGTGTTACAGCGTAGGAGAGACAGATTAGTAGGGCATATTCTTAGGCATGGGGGGATTATGCAATTGATCATAGAAGGTAGAGTGGAGGGAAAGAGAGGGGTAGGTAGGCCTAGATTGGAGTATGTGAGTCAGATAGTTGAAGACGTTGAGATGAATAGCTATAGGGAGATGAAGGGATTAGCTCAGGATAGATCGGCATGGCGTGCTGTTTCCAACCAATCTTTAGGATTGCGGACTCTTTAACTAATAATCATTAAGTAGCTAGCTGTACATTTCAAGGGCTATGCCCCCATCTTCAGTAGCACTGAAGATTTTGTTATCATTACATCTTCCGGAGCTACAATTAACAATGCTGGGTGATATTCTATATTAATGGTTTAAATACAAAAATATTTTTTTTTATAAAAAATTACATTACAATTTCGGTTGTTTTACTTACTTTGGTCAAACTAAATTATCAAACCAAAAATAGATTCGTTATATACATTTAATGTCATTTGGTAATATTATTTTGCATAAGTTTCGGCCAGAATTCTTATTGAATAATAAATATTTGTACCTTGGTACGAAAATGGCCAATGTCCAAAATTATAATGTGCTGAAAAAATGGAGTTTTATAAATTTTAAACATTTTCGCATGTTCATAAAATTATATAACAATTTTCATAAACTTGTTTTTCGTAAACTTTTTTTAAATTTAATTGTTTTGTTTTTGTTTTGCGGAAACTACCACAACGGGATATAATATCCCAATTACAGAATGTCGTTATTCATGTTATTTGGTGAATTAACAGTATAATTTTTTATTTTATTTTTAATTTTCATGCACATTGGCTCCATATTGTGGACATTGGCCCTTTTTGTTCCCAGGTACAGATATATGGATTCGTTCATCAATATTCAAGTGTTCGTACATCCATAAACTTATTTATCGTTAATACGTTTTTCTCTTTTTATTTATTAATTAAATATTTTTATTGTATTCTTTCCTTATGATCATTTTCTACAAAATTTGGCAGCGTTTCACTGTTGTTGTTTTTTTTTAAATAGAAATTTGCAAATAACGCCGGTTGGCAGATAAATTGAATTTATGATGTACAAATATTTTCCATTAATTTCGGATGAGCTTGTTTACGAACTATGAATCTCTTGTATGCTACTGCTGATAACATTATATTGTGTTTTATATCGGCTTGTTTATTAATATCAAATTGAAGTGGCGGTTCATTAATTTCTATATTTGCCCCCCTTTTATCTCTCAGTAAAGGAAAATATAAATATATTACTCGGATTAATCAGATAAGAGTTGTTACTCACTAAAGTCACATCGAACGAAAATATGGGCGATGTTAATATTTTACTTTGTTTTATCATCAACATCGACAGATGTTTCGCGATCATATAATTAACGGAAAATTTCTAGATGTTCCAATGCATAACTGGAAAAACTATAAAAAAACTACAATGTTATATAATGATGCAATTAAAATATTATAATGATATATTTTAATAACTTACAATCCCACATACAAATGCTTGTTGAAGTCTTTATGTTGTAATTTTCTAATACCCGTCTCGTCTTTTTAATTATACATTTTAATATATCTAATATTCTAACAGAATCGATGTATGAAATGTATGAATAGAATGTTGTCGTTTATTTGTTAGCTCATTTTCAATTCGAATGATATTTTAAATGTGCTAAAACACACAAACCCCGATTTTTTCATTTTAATGAAATTAAAAAATCGTTTGTGGTTTTTGTTTAATTCACAAAACGACGAATGTCAAATTCCACTCATCATCATCACTTCTTTAACTCTCCGCAGGTAATATCACCCATCGGCGTCATTACAATGAACGCCCTCGATTTGGTGATTGGCTCGGTTTCATTACAAGCTGCCGAAGGGACCTCGCCCGGTACACAGTTCACACTTAAAAGCAGTTCCGTTAGTACCGAAACGGAAACAGCGGATCTGGTCTTTGATAAGACAATACCAGCGGGAAAATACCTTCTCAATATCGCCTTCACTGGCGAGATCAATGATAAGATGAAGGGATTGTATAGGAGTAAATATACCAACGAAAAAGGTATAAATACTTTTTTTTCACGGTTTTGTTTATTTATAGTAAGGTACTAAACTTATGAGATTCTTAAATGCCATTGTTCACAAATATTTCACTATTCAAACAAATCACATTTTTTTTTATGTATTTAAAGTATCACATATAATAAAAAAAGGTAATCAAACAGTTTCGTTCTTTTCGAACATTTTCAAGTGAAAATGTGATTATTGTATATGTTTTATTACCTCTTTTTAAAAATGGATTATCATAAAGTAACGGTAACATCCATCATATCTCATACATAACATTTTGCGATTTAGTTCAATATGAAAGCTGTATATGCATTTATTAAAATAATTATTGCAAAAAAAATTGCGATTGACGCGTTTGAATACACGTGACTTTATTTTACAACAATAGAGTATGAAAAATTATCAAGGCTCTTAACTGCGGTGCAGTTGTCAGTTAAAGGAAGTAAATGGTATTAATTCGAATGAGAACTTGCATGTTTACACGCACAGCAACCAAAAAATCATATATAAAAAACAGTTCTCTCTAGAAAAATTGGCAATATATATCGCACATGTGTTTCTAATGTGAGCTAATAAAATTGGGGTGAAGGCGAAAAACTGTTTTTGTGAGCTTGGTAAAAATACTTACAAAACAAGTATTGTTTCCTCTTAGGCTCTTTTTGATGATTAATAGAGGAATTTTTACGAAACTCCTGCATGGTGATAACTCAAAAATGCCGATTTTTGAATTGTACGATATATGCGAACATATTTTTTTCTAGGGGAGGATCGTTACGCCGCCGTGACGCAGTTCGAATCGACCGACGCCCGTCGTTGTTTCCCCTGCTGGGACGAGCCGGCATTGAAAGCTACATTCGATATCAGTCTCTTAGTGCCTACCAAGTTGGAAGCCTTATCCAATATGCCGGTGAAGAGCAGCAAGGAAGAGAATGGTCTGGTGCTGTACCGGTTCGAGACGACGCCCATTATGAGTACTTATTTAGTTGCCGTTGTGGTGGGAGAATACGATTACGTCGAGGGAAAATCAGACGATGGCGTTTTAGTAAGTATAGTATAGTTTTTATTCGGCATATAACTTGGTACATGTAAAAAATATGAAAAAAAAATTTACCGAATGTCATTTAACTACGTAGTTAATAAAAGGTAAATACATAGTTATAGGTAAACAGGTAAATACAAGACACTTAGCTAACATATAAAACGTATAATAAAAATAATGGACACTAGAACTCGCATTAAAGGCTTGCAGGCGAGACGAAACATTATAAAAATTAGAAGAGGTGAAGAAATTCTTGTATATCGTAAATCGGGCTACCAGTAGCGTTTTAAGAGATTTTTTGTACAAATTCAGTGGCAAAGAGGAAATTTTTGCCGGTACGTGATTAAATTTTTTTATAGACCAGTAGTGAGGGCCGTTTTGGCATTTTAATATCCTGTATCTCGGGATTGCAATTTGATTTTTTTGCGACTATGTAAGTCGGTATGCTTTCGAAAGTTTGGATAATTTATTTGAGCGAAAAGTAAACATTCAAGCACATATAGACCAGGTAGGGTCTAAATCTTCAGTTTTGAAAAACTTGACCTACAGTCATCACGATAAGCCAAATTATCCATAAGTTAAATGGTATAAATTTAATTAATAAATGTGTCAATGATCATAATTTGATTTTTCATTATATGGATAAAATAGTTCATAGAGCAGGTCCTACCTACAGAATTCATTATATATAGAAGCTTGATTTTTAGAAGTTTATAAACGGTTTTTCATTAAATAGCCTTTTACATGTGTCTTAAATTGTGAATTTGATTTTTATACATTTTTTTTAGCTTTTAATAAGTTAAATGATATAAATTTAACATATAAATGTGTCCGTGATGTTGTCATAATCAGATTTTACATTATATGGATAAAATAGTTCATAAAGCCGGTCCTACATACAGAATTCATTTATGTATAGAAGCTTGTCTTCGATTTTTAGAAGTTTATAAAGGGAGTTTTCATTAAATAGTCTTTTACGTGTGTCTTAAATTGTGAATTTTATTTCTATACATTTTTTATGTTTTTAGGTTCGTGTGTACACACCACGCGGTAAAAAGGAGCAGGGTCTATTCGCATTAGAAGTAGCTACAAAAGTACTGCCGTATTATAAAGAATACTTTAATATTGCATATCCGTTACCTAAAATCGATCTTATTGCAATCGCCGATTTTAGCGCTGGTGCGATGGAAAATTGGGGATTGGTCACGTACAGGTAAACAAACAAACGTGATAATTGCTCTTATCGATGATTTTATTTTCCTTATCGCTAAACTTATTTCGCTATTTTTTTTTTCCAATTCTTGAAATAGAAAAAATAATTGATAAAAAAGCTGTTCCATATTTTGAGGTATATTTAAAACGACTGTTTTCTAAAGAATTTTCTTGTATCAAAATGCACTGCCTTTTTATGGAAAAATTAATGTGACAAATAGCGCTCTTAAGACATTAATCGAAGAATATTAATCAGTTTGTAATTTTGTAGGGAAACATGTCTTCTTGTTGATCCGCAAAACACATCCGCGGTGCGAAAGCAATGGATTGCATTAGTTGTTGGTCATGAGCTGGCTCATCAATGGTTCGGCAATCTCGTCACTATGGAATGGTGGACGCATCTATGGTTGAACGAAGGTAGGAACCATACCATTAAATATACTGAAAATCAATATTAACATAATTCCCAATTGTTGTAATTTTGCTTTTATATATATTTTTTATGTATCCATATGTATAACATCAATCTACTTATCTATCTATCTATTTACCTATTTGTGTACTTTTTCGCAGGTTATGCCAGTTTCGTTGAGTTCCTTTGCGTGAATCATCTGTTCCCCGAATACGATATCTGGACTCAATTTGTCAACGAAACGTACATTCGTGCCTTAGAGTTAGATTGCTTAAGGAATTCGCATCCGATCGAAGTTCCCGTGGGACATCCCAGCGAAATTGACGAAATCTTTGACGATATCAGCTACAACAAAGGTAAATTTTGCTCGCATAAAATTTTAATCTCGTGGCTTATTTTAAAATTGTAGCTAATCTTAATCTAAATTTTAATCTAATGCCCATTTTCTATTCGATTTATTTGCGCAGACGTCTTTTATGAACGTGTTTAACACTAGATATACCAATGACCGGTTTCAACATCTGCTTATCAGATATTACTTTAAATTTAATTTCAAGTTTTCTGATAACATTATGATAATTTTGATTTTTATGTATTTGACTATTATTATAAATGATTCCGTTTTTTTACTTCCTTTTTTTCTGAGATATGTATGTGGTATATACCTACATATTTTGGTGTTAATGTTAATAATTTCACAGCCTACTAGGAATATTTTCAAATAATTTTACCGAGTACTAATACAATGTTGCACACTCTCCCACGTTTTTTCTGCGTAATTCCCTATTTTTATAATTTTACGTCATTTTGAGTGTTAGGATTTTATTTTACATTTTTGAGTATTCCCCTATTTTCTGTAAACTTGTTACTGAAAACACATATTTTCGGGTAATTACCAATTTTACAATTTTCATTTTGAATCAACCGTTTTGTGAATTCTTATATTATTATTCAACCATTTTGGGAATTTTATTGTGGGTTATAGCTACGAATAGCTAAAATTACGAACTATGCTTTTTATTTTATGAAAAGTTATTTAGAGTTTTTTTTTTTATAAATTCACATTATTCTTGGACACATGGTAAGTAAATCGTAAGTAAATATTTTGATAATAATATTTCTTATTATTTGAAACTCTATTTTTTCTTACCGCTTACAGTAATTGGCTAAATTACAATTCTTTTTCGGCTAAATTACCAACCGGATGGTAGAAGTAGGTATATATCAATTCTTAGTATATCTAGTGTTAAATCGGTTCTCTTACATTTTCTGCAAAAAATTCTTATTTCTTAAATTGTTACAGGCGCTAGTGTAATCCGTATGCTGCACCATTACATCGGTGATTCGGATTTCCGCAAAGGTATGCATTTATATTTGACGCGGCACCAATACGGTAACACGTTCACCGAGGACCTATGGGCTGCTTTGGAGGAGTCGAGCAAGAAACCCGTTGGCGCTGTGATGAGCACCTGGACCAAACAGATGGGCTTCCCCGTCGTTAAAGTCAGGGAGACTGAGCGCAGAGGGAACGATGTCACACTTACCGTCGAACAGAGAAAGTTCTGCGCAGGTAAAAATGATTTTTAAAACTAGTAAATTTTACGGATGTATTTATTTCTATTCGTCTTTCTTTAGATGGCAATGAAGATGCAACTAAAGACTACCTCTGGATGATCCCGATTTCGATTGCTACCGCAAAGGATCCGCGAAAAGAATGCGTTAACACCGTACTGAAGACCAAATCTTGCGAAATTGTCGTTCCTAACGTGGGTGAATCTGACTGGATCAAAATAAATTCAGGTAGAAAATAATCTTCAATTATTTTATATTTGTTTATTTGTATAAATCGTTGTATAATTGAACGAAATCCTCAAAGAAAAAACACTCGTTTTATGTTAATTTTTTATAATGCGATATATAAATGCGATTATATAAAGAATTATGAATTTTTGAAGAAAAAAAATAGAACAATAATCTAGATATAGTTTAGTTAGTGGTATATTATCGCTGTAAATGTAAGAGATAATTCAGGTTACTTTCCGTGATACTTTCTAATAGGTCTTGTCTTGTCTATATACCTGTATATACAGAGTGAACCATGGCCAAGCTAGAACAATAAGATTTCACTTATTTATCGACGATCAGTTAAAATAAGCAACAAAAATTCCCCCCCCCCCCCCCCAAATTTTTAATCAAAAAAATTTAAGAAGAAAGCATTTTTAAATTTTACTATATATTTTTTTAATTTAAAAATTTGCGGATTAATTAAAGAGGTGCTGTAAAAAACGTTGCGGTGTGTAAATTTAAATTTGGAATACTCTGGGAAAAAGAAAATGTTCCTTATATCTACTTTCAATAGGTCTACGTGTTTGTCCTATGTGTTTGTCCTTCAGACAACTAGAAAGAAACAAATATATAAATATATATTTGTACTTTGACTAAACATCGCCCGAACTGAAATTCCAATTGCACAGAACTAATTGCTAATTGCTCCAGGTACTATTGGCTACTATCGCAGTCAATATCCGTCGGCCATGTTGGACAAATTCCTACCGGATATCCGCAACCTGAGTTTACCTCCACTAGATCGTCTGGGACTATTGGACGATCTCTTCGCTTTGGTCCAAGCTGGCCAGAGTAGCACCGTAAATGTGCTACGTTTACTGCCCGCATTCGTCGCTGAACCGGACTACACTGTTTGGTCGTCCATCTCTAATGTTCTCACCAAACTGAAAGTGTTGTTATCCCACACGGATTTGGCACCGCAATTCGCCAAGGTAATTCATTTATTTATTTTTGTACTATACTAAATTCAAACGAAACGATTACAAGATCAAATAAACTCCCAAAGAATTTTTTTTAACAAATTTTTATTTATCATCGGTTGTGGAACGTTTTTATTTCACCTATTTTTCACTACAATCTTACAGAATGGCTTATATTTGGACAACATGATATTGAACGGATTTTTTGTTTCAGTACGAACGAGATTTGTTGTCCCAAATCGCGTCACGTTTGGGCTGGACCCCGAAGTCTGCGGATGAAAAGCATCTGGACACACTCTTGCGCGGTTTAATATTGGGCCGTTTAGCTTGGTTGGATGATCCAGATACGCAGCGTGAGGCCAAGGTGCGCTTCCAACGCCATCTGGCCGGTGAGGAACAGATACCAGCTGACTTGCGCAGTGCTTGCTATAAAGCCGTACTAAGGTAATCACTACGGAAGAACACGCTTCGTCGTTTGAGCAGGGTGTTTTCGGTTTGTCGATTATAATGTTAAACGAGTGTTAATGTTGCAGATGTGGTGGGGCGGACACTTTCGATCAAATGTTAGCGCTATATAGACGAACGGATCTACACGAAGAAAAGGATCGAATTAGTCGAGCTCTTGGTGCAGCCAAAGAAATGGATTTGCTGAAACGGGTGTTAGAATTTGCTATGTCTGTAAGTTGATTGAAATATCTGGAAGATTTATATAGACGTAGGTAGGAAATGGAGCAGCTAGAAAGTATAGAACAGATAGATCAGCATGAGTTAGGTCTTTAGGTCCGGGTTTTATAGAGCATTATAAGACTTAAGGAATAACAAACCAGCAGGAGTAGATATGATATCAGCAGAATTAATAAAATACGCAAGGGAAAAGATACGGAAAGATACAGAATTTGCAGCGCAGTAGAATAGTGATAATGCTGAAGAAGATAGGAGCTAATTCGTGTGAGAACTATAATACCATTAGTCTACTATCCTTGAGATTGATGACTAACTAACCGAGAAATAAATGAGAAACCATAAATTTGTTTGTCCACTGTATAAATGTATAAAAAAATTAATTTTAGACGATTAAATTGTTGCCAAAATTGAGTAACGAATAAAAACTAAAATTTAAATAAAACGAGTTTAAAGAATTTTAAGAAATTTTCGTAATATGGCTATAGTATATGAGCAGATAATTCGAATGTGGTCTTGGCAAAATAATTCTGGTCGCATCTCATTAAGAAACGAGTTATTAGTAAGACCAAATACAAGTAAAAGTTGAGAAGGGCATTCAAAAATACATAAAACACATGTCCCAGCATAATATCGAAAAGATTTTTATAATCACGCACATATATTTATAGCTCATTCGGCGAAAATTGGCCAATGATCGGACGAGAATTAATGTAATTATGACTAATTAACTTTCCACTTGTAAAATTAACTATACCATGTATGCTTACGTTATGAGGCGCTAATTGTTGAGGTAAATAATTATTAGTACAGCAGAGTATAATCAACAATTAATGAAAATACTTGTGAATTCTACAATAGAAATTGCAATAAATAAATAATGGACTGATTTGTTTTCGTAACAACTTTAGTTGTTAATTACAAATAAAATGAAGAGAGTATTGTATAGACAGGTGACTAATTACGTAGTGTTATTTAATAAAATTATACTCGTTGTAATTTTTGATTGTTATTATTCTGTTTCTTAATAGAGGAAAAGATTTATTTTTATATTTGCACTAATCAGACAGCGTGGTGTAATAGTGACAATGCCGAAGAAAGTAGGAACGAATTCATGTGAGAACTATACGACCACTAACCGAGAAATAAAACATAAATCGCTAAATAGATCCCACGGAAACATGTTCATTTGTGCTTTTCAGGATGAAGTTCGTTCTCAAGACACTGTTTTCGTGATTATGTCCGTGGCTACGACTCGACCCGGCCAGGAGTTGGCGTGGAACTTCTTCAAGGACAACTGGCGCACTTTGCTGGACCGTTACCAAGGAGGTTTTCTATTGGCCCGATTCGTCAAATTTGTCACGGAGAATTTCGCCAGTGAGGCGAGAGCTCGCGAAATCGAAAAATTCTTCGAGGGACATAAAAGTCCAGGTAAGTTTATTTTAAATTTTTGTTAGATGGTTGCTTTTTATGAAGCGCCCTTGTTGGGACACTGAACATATTTTTAGGTACTGAACGTACTGTTCAACAAGCTGTTGAGACAATTCGATTGAATGCGGCTTGGTTAAAACGAGACACAGATGCTATCAGAGAGTATCTGAATTCGAACTAAATATAAAAATTAACCGCTTAATAATTGATCAGAAATATATCAGTTTCTTTTTTTTTCGAATATGAAAGAAACTTAATTCAATTTGTCAAAATAACTTTATACAAACATAAAAAATTAATATATAACGCATTTAAACTATGTTGTACGTATTGATAAGAATGTGAAGACACACGATAATGTACCAGTGTCATTTATGGCAACATTACGAAATGTTTCCTTTACTTTTTATGAGGTTGAATTTTGTTACTTGTAAATAATGTGCCTGGTTACTTAAAAAAATACGAATTTCCATTTTGTCAGCGAAGAAATAGCCTACAGTACTATTGTTAATACGACGTAATTGTGTGGTGAATTTGATTGTTTGCCGAGTTAATTTTTTACCTTTTAATACAAAATTAATATGTAGGTAATGTTTTATAAATATATGTTTGTTTATTTCAAAGGTAGCGCTTGAACTACAGACTCAAATTTCTTACTATCGTTAAATTTACGACCAAACAGAAACTTGTTCATAATTCTAACTTAAAAATTATTTATATATTATTCAAATTGTCTTTAACGTAAATAGACATGAGGAAAATTTGTATTTTGTACTAAAAGAGGCAATCCTTTATATTATTTAAAGGTACTTTGTGCAAGAATGAAACCTCGATATTATATATTCTGGAAATTATATATTACAATATTCAAAATAGGATGCTACAACATACAATAACTTAAATTTCGATAAAATTACAAACAACGCAATTGGAAAAATCCACTATCCTTCTTCTGCAGCTTCCTCATCATAATCTACATCTTCCAATAATTGTTCATCCTGCTGATGCGGGTAATCCATATCAACGTAGTCAAACATCTTCACTTTATGTATCGCTCTTCTTTTTTGGTGGTACGCGTACGGATGTTTTATTAATTTCCTAACTTCCTGCACTAAGATCGTATGATCCTCCTCCTCATCCTCCGGCTCGTGCGAATGATTCCCGGTTAATGACACCGTGTTTTCCACGGATATTGTACATCGCGCTTTGCACGCCCCCATATCGTACTGGTGGCACTTCCAGTACGTCGACTTTTTGTTCGAGCGGTGCTTAACGTAGCGGTACCCTTGGACGAGCAGTTGGCAGTAGTGACGTGGACCTTGGATGTACGTGGTCACTATCAGATCTGGAAGTTTACGTGATTTTACAAAGATCTAATTGCTATAGAGTTGAGAAATAATTTTGGGATTTTTTTGTGAAGATTTTACTCATTTTTCAATAGTCACATTTTGCGGTCTTCTTATTAAGGAAAAAGGAAAGTGACGGATTTTACAAACAAAACATTTTCGCTTGGTTTATTTCCCAATCTTTATTAAAATTGATCTAAATCTAAATTTACAACAAATGTTCCATTTCCATTCAATACACCTATGCCACTTTTTAATATTCATTTTTTGAAGGTAAAATTATCCGGATGATTATGCGTATGTTGTTTCGATATAGTGAGTATCTGCGTTTTGGAGTCTAGTATTAATCGCACGCGACACTTGGCTCTTATACCGTTTGTGGCGTAGTTCTTGCATGTCCAGTAGTCCCGCCCTTTCACGTTACTCTTCTCGCGTATAAACATGTTCTTACGATAGATCAGTGTCTGGTAACCGCGGGAGTTAATGCTGTATTGTATGTGGGCGTCTGCAAGAAAATATTTTGTTAATGGATTAAACAAGAAAAATCGAATAGCGTATTCTCGGTGGTTGGTGGAATACTTACTTTACGATTATATTTTTTGACACAATATTACAATCTACAATAGCACAAGAGTTTGGTGTATTTTTTATTTTTATTTAGAAGTTTTATACAATGTATTTGATTATATCTTCGTCAATAATGAAATACTAAAACAAATTATTTCCACAAGCTTTGCTTGCTTTTTTAAATTGTGTTTTATTAATTAATAGTTTTATACCGATTACAATAGTCGAATGAATAGAAATTAAAATACTTTTTTTCAATTTCTTTTTGCAACTACAAGTTCATTAACGAATTAGTAACTAACTTAAAAAGATTAATTTACTACTTTTATTCAATTTATTTTTCCTGAATAAGTAAAATGTATTTACAACAATTCATGTTACAATCAAAACAAACTGCTTATACCAGCCATTCGTCAATCTATTCAAATTTAAATGAATTACGGCTATTTAAATAAAATGCTACAAGACGTACAACATAAACCTAAACAAAATAAATGCAGCGTTTCGCTTAATTTGGTTGTAAATGAATAGATTCTTCCAATGGGTCGGGTGGGTGGTTGTGTTTATTCGAAGAGGTGGTATCTAGGAAGTTTCCTTTTGTCGTGCACCGACCTCTGCATCTCAATTTCCGGTCATTCTTTACGCACTTCCAGAATATCGTTTCGTTTACTTTCTTGTCGCAACAGTATCGATAATGGTTGTATATCAATATTGGGAAACCTTTTCGACTTTTCGTATAACTTACGATGTTACTTCCCTCTGAAAATAAAATATACAAAATGTATTAAAGACCAGAACTATAAATATATTTTATATTAATTACTCGTAAACTGAAATGATAATTTTTGCTTATTTATAACTTCTTAATTTTTCATAATTATAATGAAACACGGTTTTCTTTCTGCCAGTTTTTATTAGCCTCTTCTATTCCATATATTTTTGATAATAAATATAAACAAAATTAAAATCGTAACATTCGAAAAGTACATTTTATTAATTTGTATATTAACATTAGTTATTGTACCTGTTTCTAAAAAAAAATCGAAGAATCTCTTTGTAACTCTCATATGGCCACTGTTTCGGATGTTATAATTTCTCAAATTTTTGTAGTATCAATTATAAATATTTTGGTTTTCATCTACATACATCATTCCTTCGAATTCTGGCATTACACAAGTACGATTTCTGACTTAACGCATTTCCAATTGCACCTGAAAGCTAATGTTTTATTACACATTCCAATTAATCATACAAATAAAATACCAATTTACCTCCTTTTATTATTATTCGAAAGCAATTTCAGATCGTATTAGGAAAGTTTTTTCAACTCCGCACGAAATTTTATAGATGGTCTGGAAAGGGTGGAAAAGTGACTGCTTTTATATTTAATTTAAATCGAATACCTTTATTATATTATAAAGATAAGATTGCCTGATTATTCTTTAAAATAATTTCAATAATTCACGAAACACTTCTTAAATAATATAGTACAATATTTTTGTTTCAGTCGTAGGTACCGTTTGTTAATGTAGTTTTTGCTAGTTCAGGAAATTGGAATTAAAAATCAGCACATCTGATTTTTATATGAATTTGTAAGTGGTATTTCACTTTAAAACCGTTTCTTAAAATCTGTCTATATATATTCAATGATTTATTAATACATCAAGTTAAATTAAACATTAAAGTGTCATATAAATAAAACGGTACAGACTAATAGAACTCGGTATCTACAAGATCATTCGCTAAATATATGTAAGAAATTATATGAATGTATTTCGGATTTCCGAAACAATTTAATCAGGAATAATAATTTCCGTTTTCAAAGTGCGCTTTTTAGGCGTTGATTCCGGCATAGTTTCCATGCCACCAATGCGCATGTCTATCTCGTTATCTAAAATGAAACTCCGTTTCCAACGTCCCATCTTATTTTTTATTGTTTCGTATGGAGTTTCGTGTGCCGCTGTGGGATATCTAAAACGAATGAAAAATCTTCGTGATAAATCAACACATATTTTCGTATGCAGATCGGAGCTTTTGTAGAACTTACATTGGTTGTAATAAATCGTAGACTTCTTTCGTTGATAGATTCATATGCCGCATAATGAAATCTTTCAGTTCCCGCATAAAAACGATTTTCTCTTCAGCTGCAAAGTCTGGCGGATGATTGTGCATTTGAGTCAATTGGATATCTTGAATCGACCCGTTCGTGGGCATAACCGCTCGAGCGTGACAACCCAAGCGTTTATATTCGAGACAACGGAGATATCTGGAAACATTCGCGCATTAAATCAAATATATGTTGTATATTTTTCGTATGGCTTACGTCATTGGAGGATTTCCCTTCATAATATTCACGTGGAAGACGAATCCATCGACGATATATCGCGGCATTTCTTGTTTTCGTATAGTGCGATGTAGAGGAAGGTCTCCTTCCTCTTTGGATTCTACAAATAATTAATATTGGCTTGTACAACCGTAATTAAGAAACATACTCTTATAATATGGTGTAGTCCATCTTATTAAAATAACTTACCGACCAATACTTTCAATTTTAATACAAATTTATTTTCGTTCTTTGTACTTCGTTCTTTATTGTATAACGTTTATGTGCTTTATTTCTAGTTATTTTCCCGATAACTATGGTGCTGCATCTACAAAATTTAAATTGTAGAATGTAAACAGTTATTAACAGATATATTGTTTAGTAAGCTTACCTTCTCTATAAAGTCAAGAAACTAAACTAACTTCAAATGAACCTTCAAAAACACTCAAATTTATTATTACCGCATATGTTTATTCGAACGACTTCACTATTTTTTTTTTATCTTAATTTAACTATCATAAACTATATTAATAAAATAAAACACTTACCTTCTAGAAAGGCAAATGTCTTCAAGTCACTGTCCACTAAATATGATCACAAATCACAGTAAATTTTATACTCAAAATTGTCTAGGGGGGGGGGGAGTACTAAAGATGTACGAAATCCAATTATATAATAATGTCAATTCTAATTTATATATTGTACATGCAGCACCTATTTTTCTATGTACTCTTTGATGTACAAATACATTTTAATTTGTATTAAAAATGAAACAGGTCAGTTAAATAAACCATTGCGTAATCAAACAAACTTTTAAAAATCTGCCATTAACCGCGATGTAATGTGGATTTGATTGCAAAATTTCATTAACTTTAAGTATAAAATGAATAAATGCATTGACTTTCGCAGTTCCATTTCAAAACAAGATATAATGTCTTCTATCTAATGAGCCATGAGATTTACTTTGTCGCAAAAGCATTGGCAAAAGTATATTCAACCATTGACATAGTAAATATTAAGTTTAATTGCTACTTGTATAGATTGATAATAGACCATATTTCATGTGTTACGAAGCACAATATTATAACTATAAATGCCTCAATATTTCCCAATACACATATTCCGCTCAACGATGCGTATTCTTTTTGTTTACTCTGCGTATTAGTGGCTTTTTGGTTGATTATTTAAGTAGAATATGAAACATATTTGTTCGGTATATTATTAGTCAATTTCTCTAATATTTATTAATAATCAATTCTATAATTGAAAAATTATTTAAATGTACTAAATTATATTAATTCACATTTGACATATATAGTTGTGACAACATTACTTCATTGTGAAGTTAAGTCTTATTTTACTTTATTAGTAGGTTGTACTTGAAGATCAAACGTTCATATAAGTATAAAATATCACCCAAATGTTAAATAATAATAACAATTTTAAGTTCATACAATTAAAAATCAATATGCTTCGTTCATTTAACTAACACCAAAATCTCCTTAGTATGTGACTAAATGGGTTGTTCCTGCTCTCAGCACTAAGTCGAAACATACCTTCTTCTCCGGTACCGTCCGTGTGCATTTCAGCGTCTCCTTCCGCCGCTTCCATCATTAATTTATGCTCCACTTCATCCCCGTCCATATCTTCAGCATTATCCTCCTCCCCCTCGCCCATGTCTCCGCCATCGTCGTCATCTTGCGAAAGATCCCGCTCCAATACAATATCTTCTTCGCCGCCACCACCGATGATCACCCGATGTTGCAAATCGTCCTCCTCGGAGTCGTCTCCCTGTTGCTGGTGATCCGCCGATTCGAGACCTTGGTGGATGAGGGTCAACTCCATCTCCATCGGATCTATAATCGCTGCTGTTGTTCTCGTCGATTTCGTCGATGGGTCCGACGTGCTCGTGATGCTTTTCCGTCGCTGCTTGCTCATTGATGTGGACCGTTGTTTTGAGTTGTTGGTGGTCGTGTAGCTGTAGTTGTGTTGGATGTGATCTGAAACGGAATATTTTTTAATTTTCGTGCTTCCAGAATTAAAAATGTATTTTTCACGATTCTTGGAACGTGCACGTGAAATAAATTTATTTTTCGTTTAAAAAATCTACAATTATACTTGGCAAACATTTTTTTTTAGAGGTCATGTGATCCAGGTTAAGTCAAATCAACGATGGTACATGTAAGCGCAATTTATAAATGTTGGTTTAGCGAGTTTAATAAATCTGCACTTTGCATAAAACTATTTCAGAGCTCACCCAACTGCGACAGATCATCTATATGCCCGTCCTCTCCTTCCAGCTCCCCCAGCAAGTCCTCTTCATCCACTTTCTCCACTTTGGACAACTTGCCACTGTCCAAAACGAATCGTGGCTTATTCGTCATCTGAGCGTGAGGTGCCAGTTTCGGTCGCTTCAGTGGCAGATGTCCTGTTACACCGTCCGCTATTGAAGAAGCGGATCTTCGTACGCCGCCAACGGATTGCCTGGTTGTGGCCATTGTTCGGCGAATGGTCGGAGCGGTGGCACCCTTCGTAGAAAGGACTGTATGTATGGGTAAAGATTCCGCAAAGATACGCTGGTTGAGAAGCTGATGATCCGAAGCTGAGGACGTTCGTTGCTGTTGACTTCCAGCCTAAGAATAAGATTCAATTTTTATTATGACAAATTGAATGTTTGAGGCAAGCTCGGCATAACCCCAGAGCGCTAGATACATCAAAAAAACTATTACATTCATAGAAAACGGCAATTTTTAGACATTTTCGAGCATTAGGGATTAAAAGTGAATTTCCCTCACGACAGAAAAATATTTTTTATTTGTGAAAATTAATTTATTAACACCATGGAACTGGAAATGTCCAAAATCGATCACATTCAAAGAAAATAGACATTTTCAAGCATCCAGGATTAAAAGTAAATTCTTCACGACAAAATAGTATATTAAATGAATTTCATTAGAAACGCAAATTAGATAAATTCGTTTTATTCTTATTAAACCCTAGTTTCATATATCATCTACCAACTTACAGGTTCTTCATTGGTAAGTCCACGAATTTGCAAAGATTCACCCAATCGTACAAAAGCGGGCAACAGCTCTTGCGTCAGGAGTACTTCCCCTTTATACATGTACGCCAACAAGTCTTTCATGACCCTATATTTTACATCATTCAAAAAAATGATCGGATGTTGACACGGATTGCTTTCGAACAACTCTTTAAAGAACGGACTGCAAACGGATAAGATCATCTTGTGCGCCTTTAGTTTCTTCCCATCGACACAGAATGTAACATCGACCAAATCTTCAGTTTCAAGCAGTTGGACGATGCCAGTTTGCATCGTCTGTTGGAAATTGTCCCAGCTAAGGGCTAACTGGGACTCCGGCATTGTGCCTACAATTTACAATCGTACAGTTTATGCCAACGGGTACATTTCCATTTACTATTTGACGTCGGTAATTAATCGGTAAATGATGCTTTCTAACATGAATATCTTCAACGTTTAGTTAATGAATTATACCGATTAATTAGAAAAGTACGCGTATTTGCCCTTTCGTTCAAACAAACTATTTGAACTTTCTACAAATTTCTATTAAATTGGGACTAGGTAGTTCTTTTACTCACTTGATAAATGTGTAGTTCTGATGCAAGTATGATTTCGAATTTCGATTGCAAACAGAAAATGGACAAGAAGCTTCACTAGATGTGACTAGAACGCAAAATGGCGTCGCAAATGGTAGGAATTAAATATACATAAAACCAATGACAATGTACTTAGGTGGCGTTGCTTCATTGTGCTCATGTGCTCGATTTGACATTTCCGCCATTATTAAAGCGCAGTTTTGCACCGACAGAATGTAATGTTTATATATTTTTGTATGGTACAGCTCAATTGTCTTTATGATAAAGAAAATTATCGAGGGAGAAGGACTAATCCAATGTAAATATCGTAAAAGTAATAGAATTATTTCATGTTTACCATATGTTAATAATTATTCAATATTACTTGTCGCTTTGGTATTTACGTTATTGCCTTTAGTGCGAACATGCCTTTAGAATTAAACTCCATTTCTGTCACTATTCAAATACACGTATATCTTTTCTTGTTTCGGTAAAACAGCTGATTTGAGTCATTTCAGAAAACGTCAGTGTGCTTATTTATTGTCTGCTTTCCGCTATATTATGCAATTATTAATTGTATTTAGATATTAGTAGTAAGAATGCTTCTATAGATTGTGTTAAAATGCCCAAAGAACAATACAGAGAAGCAGATGTAGCCCGAAAAATGTAAACTATATAAAACAAACCATAAACTTTCACTAATTACGTTTCATTTTTTTTTAAATATAGATCCCATGTTAGCTTCGGGGTGGAAAGTGCGGAGAGTATGCAACAACAGGCTCATTTACACGTCGTTGCCAAGAATTTGTATAATCAAGATGTACAGAGAACTCCTATACCTTACGGAGTTCTCGATAAAAGACTGGTAAGTTTACATACGATTAAACCTACATGTACAGAGATCCGAAATAATATTTCTTTATAGGGTACAAATTCGAAAGATACACCGTGCCAAACATGTGGAAAAAATTTGAACGATTGTGTGGGCCATTTCGGCTATATTGATTTGGAATTGCCGGTGTTTCATGTTGGATACTTTCGGTCCATAATTTGCATACTGCAGTGCATTTGTAAAAGATGCAGTCACGTTTTGTTAGCGGATGATGATAAAGATACATTTCGTGCGCGATTATCCAACCCAAACCTCAGTTACATGACCAGAAAAGCCGTCCGTAAAAAGGTTACTTAATTGTAAAGGGGTTTATTGGAATTTTGAAGAATGACTAGTATTTAAATTTATTATTATTATTAAATGGTATGCCGGAAGTAATGACTAAGGTTTATAACATGAAAATAAATATAGGCAAGACCAAAGTGACTAGAAGGAATGCAAGCGAAAAATAAGGATAAGAATAAGAGACGATAGAATAGAAGAAGTGTCAGACTTTTTTTATTTAGGAAGTAGGATTACAAAGGATAACCAAAGTATGGTAGATATAAAATGTAGGAAGGCATTCGTAGAAAAGGAGCGGATTTTAAGATCTTGATCGGATATTGACTTGGGTATTATAAAAAGATTACTGAAGGCATATGTGTGGAGTGCAGCATCGTACGGGTGTGAGGCGTGGACTATAGGTAAACAAGAGAAACGTAGAATAGGAGCATTCGAAATGTAGTGCTACAGGAGGATGATGAGAATTGGTTGCGAAGATAAAGTAACAAATGAAGCCGTACTAGAGTTAGTATGGGAGAACACAAGTAATTGGAGAGTATTACAGCGCAGGAGAGATAGACTACTAGGTCATATTCTTAGACATGGTGGTATTAAGCATTTAGTTATAGACGGTAAAGTAGAGGGAAAGCAAGTGGTAGGTAGGCGTATGGGTCGGATAGTAGAGGACGTGTGGGATGAATAGCTATAGGGAGATGAAGGAATTAGCTCAGGATAGATCGACAGATGGCGTGTTGTTTCCAACCAATCCTTAGAATTGCGGACTATTTAACTAACGATTATTTGTTAGGTTATTGAACGTTGTAAGAAGATCTCGAAATGTCCGAACTGTAAAGACTTGAATGGAGTTGTTAAAAAAATTGTACCGGCTAAAACTGGTACCGGCGTTGGTGTACTAAAAATCGGACATGAAAAGTTTCGGGGAAAGAAAGACAAAGATCCCGCTGTTCAGCGACAAATGGGTAATTATTTTATGTCCGCAATTACATGTAATATCTTGGCAACTTGATTTTTTAATCCAGCCGAATTTACTGCTGCCGTTGAGTTGAACCCGGACATCCGTCAATCGCTATCTGGTAGTGCTTTTACCGAAATCCTATCACCGATTGACGTGTTAAAGCTGTTTGAACGCATACCGGATCACGATATTTCCTTGTTGGCTATGGATGGCCAAAGGGCTCGTCCCAAAGATCTTATTCTCACCCGCATGTTGGTACCTCCGGTGTGCATACGACCTAGCGTCGCCTCCGACATTAAAGCCGGAACGTGAGAAGTGTTTTTTTTTTGTGTATTAAAAAAATTGCTAAAAAATCGTTTATTCTAGTAATGAGGACGATTTAACGATGAAGCAAACAGAAATCATTTTCATTAACGATGTGATTAAGAAGCACAAGATGTCAGGAGCATCGGTGAACATGTATCAAGAAGGGTGGGATTTCTTGCAACTTCAGACGGCCCTATATATCAACAGTGAGTTATCTGGCGTTCCTCTTTCTATGATGGTAAGATATTTTGAGGAGAAAAAAAAAGAACGCGTGATTGATTTTTTTTTTGTAGCCAAAGAAACCCGGAAGAGGTTTGGTACAGCGACTAAAGGGAAAACAGGGCCGTTTCAGAGGAAATTTATCAGGGAAAAGAGTTGATTTTTCATCCAGGACTGTTATATCTCCAGACCCTAACCTAGAAATAGATCAAGTAAGTTTCGATTTCATTTTTTCTGACGTCAAGAGCTAAATATATCGTCAACGATGTGACTACCGCCTATCTTACAAAAATTCGAAAAATAATGTATTATGTCAAACTGATTCTTAAGATTATTGCGCATGTTTAGAAAATCTCCCAACACATTAAAAGTTCAAAGCAGTTAGGAGGTATTGTCACATCACTGACGATATGTCAACTTGTATATCTTCTCTATTTCGTTTGATATTTTGAAATAATTTTTTTCTCATTTGAAACTAATACAAAAAAAAAATCCCCTTCGCGTAATGGTGAAAATCGATTTATAGTTGTTTCTGCTTTATTCGTGATTTCCTTAGGTGGGTGTCCCTTGTCACGTAGCCAAGATCCTCACGTTCCCTGAGCGAGTGACTGCAGCTAATATCGGACACATGCGCCATCTCGTTGTAAACGGGCCTGAGTTGTGGCCCGGGGCCAATTATGTACAACAAAAGAACTCCGCATTCAAGAAGTTCCTCAAATACGGCAACAGGGAGAAACTCGCGCAGGAATTGCGCTTGGGTGATATGGTGGAGCGCCATCTGCACAATAATGATGTGGTTCTGTTCAATAGGCAACCCAGTCTGCACAAACTCTCTATTATGGCTCACAGAGCGAAGATTCACTACCATAGAACGTTCAGGTTAAAATTAACACTAGCGACGAAAATAATTTCAACGAAACATAAAAAGGAGTCATTAAAGGAGGTGCAAATTTATTTATTTGGCGATTATATTTTGGTTTTTCAATTCGATGGACGTTTATTTTATTTTTTAATCTATAATCTTACTTAAGGTTAAAACTTTTACCGCAGGTAGACTATAGAATTTGAGGGAATATTAAATTTGCTGCGATATGTTTTAAATGATTTGCCACATTTAGAAGAAAAATCATTTTTTAACTTATAGATTTAATGAATGCGTATGTAATCCATACAACGCTGATTTCGATGGAGACGAAATGAATTTACATTTGCCACAAACGGAGGAAGCTAAAGCGGAGGCTTTAATATTGATGGGCGTACGTAATAATACGATTTATTCCCCAATTTGTTATCAAATTTTACTCGTTCGTTGTAGAATAAAAGTAACTTAGTTACACCGCGTAACGGTGAACTGCTAATAGCAGCAACGCAAGACTTCCTCACTGGCGCGTACTTATTAACAAAAAAAGATACGTTTTTGAACTATCACAAGGCTACGCAACTTGCGGCTACGTTATTGGCTGGCTCCGATACGCATATGATGATCAATCTCCCGAAACCAGCTATACTTAAGGTAAACATTTCAAACTACTAACGTATGAATTTTTAAAATTGCCTTTTCGTTTAGCCTCGTCCTTTATGGACGGGCAAACAAATTTTCAGCCTAATCCTTCGACCAAATAGGCAATCGACTATAAAAGCCAATTTGGAAGCGAAGGGAAAGTCATATACGAACAACCGAGAGTTATGTGTGAAAGATTCGTATGTAATATTACGCAATTCGGAACTGCTCGCCGGTACTTTGGACAAAGGACATTTAGGGTCCGGCGGAAAGGGAGCGAGTATATTCTATGTGATTCTTAGGGATTTTGGCCAGGATCAGTCGATTAAATGCATGTGGAGATTGTGTATTTATTTGTATTCATTTTTGTACAAGTTTTTGCGTTAATGCGCATTTGTTTTAGCGAGAATGGCATCGGCCTATTTAATGAACACCGGATTTTCGATTGGTATTGGTGATGTTACACCTGGAGAAGGGTTGCTAAGGCGAAAGAACGATTTATTAACACAGGGGTAAGTTTATTTCAGTTTTATAACGTTAAATATACATATTTTCAGCAGAACAAAAATTCTACAATTAATTGATTTAGGGATTAGTGAAGTTAGGAGGAAAGATCAAGTAGATACGTGGTCAGGAGAATACAGATTAATAACCACAGCATCAGATAATGGGCATACCGGTGTAGGTTTTATAATGAATAGAAAGTTGGGATGTAGAATAAAGAGTTATTGCCAAGTTAGTGATAGAATTATAACTATTAGATTAGACACGAAGCCAACGGACACAGTTATAGTGCAAGT
Organism: Leptodirus hochenwartii; assembly: GCA_947310635.1. Classification (NCBI taxonomy): domain Eukaryota; kingdom Metazoa; phylum Arthropoda; class Insecta; order Coleoptera; family Leiodidae; genus Leptodirus; species Leptodirus hochenwartii. Next base: position 3,429,948 of record OX371179.1, read on the forward strand.
ATATATGCCAACTTCAAGTCACGATGATGAGGAGGTAGAATCCATTTATGAGGAGATTGAATCTAGGTTAGCAAACGTTAAAGGACAGGATAATCTAATTGTAATCGGAGATTGGAATGCCGTAGTACGTAAGGGAAAGGAAGTTCCAATAGTAGGAGAATATGGAATAGGAACACGTAATGATAGAGGGGATAGATTGGTAGAGTTTTGTATTAGGAATAAGCTAGTGGTAGCAAACACGCTTTTTCAGAATCACAAGCGCAGGATATATACGTGGAAAATGCCAGGAGATATAGGGAGGTATCAGATAGATTACATACTGGTTAAAGAGAGGTTTAGGAACCAGATTAAGAATTGTAAGAGTTACCCTGGAGCAGATATTGATAGTGACCATAATTTAGTAGTCCTGGACTCAGAGGTCAAATTCAAGAAATTACAGAAGTCCAAACAGGTCAGAGTAGATGTCGATAGGTTAAAATTAGCTGATGTATATGAAAAGTACAAGCAGAAAGTAGAAATCATGGCTAATGGAACATCAAGGAGCGACATAGATTGCGAATGGAGGGAAATCAGAAATGGGTTAACTACAGCAGCAAATGAAGTATTAGGCACAAAGAAAAGGACAGGTAGGAGGGAATGGATCACGGAAGAAATAGTGGAAATGATAGAAGCAAGAAGGAAAATTAAAATAGGAAACACAGAAGCAGGACAGAAAAAATATAAGGAACTAAGGAACTTAATTAATAGGAAATGCAAGCTAGCGAAAGAAGAGTGGATAAAAGGAAACTGTGAGGATATTGAGGAGGATATGAGAAGAGGTAAAGTAGATTTGGGCTACAGGAAAATTAAGTCACATTTTTCTAAAGTAAAACCAAAGGGTAACATTATATGTGATAAGCAGGGTAAGGAACTCACAGAAAATAAGGAAAAAGCTAGAAGATGGAAGGAGTATCTTGAAGATTTATATAAAGGTAGGCAGGACATGGAGGAGCTAGAAAATGTGGAACAGATAGATGAGGATGACTTAGGTCCTAGCATACTTAGGTCAGAGTTTCATAGAGCATTAAATGATTTACGGAATAACAAAGCAGCGGGGATTGATATGATACCAGCCGAATTAATAAAACACGCAGGGGAAAAAATGCAGGAGCGATTATACAGGTTAGTTTGTAAAATATATGAGAAGGGAGAAGTACCACAGGATTTTCAGCGTAGTAGAATAGTAACAATGCCAAAGAAAATAGGAGCTAATTTGTGTGAGAACTATAGGACCATTAGCCTACTATCACATGCATCGAAGATATTGTTAAAGATTATTTATAGGAGATTAGAAAATAAAGTAGAGGAAAGGCTAGGAGAAGATCAGTTTGGTTTTAGGAAAAACAGAGGGACGAGAGAGGCGATTCTAGCACTAAGAACGGTAGTAGAAAAAAGAAAGAGGGTAGGAAAGGTAACTTGCATAGCTTTTGTAGACTTAGAAAAGGCATTTGATAATGTAGATTGGGACATAATGTTTAGAATTTTAAAAGAAACGGGTATAGATTATAAGGATAGGAGAATAATTTTTAATTTGTATAAACACCAAACTGCCTTAGTTAGAATTGAGGGGGAAGAAGAGGTAGCAAAAATAAGGAAGGGAGTTCGGCAGGGATGTACACTCTCACCGTTATTATTTAATCTATATATAGAAGATGCAATAAACAAAGTAAAAGAAGAGTATAGTGTAGGTGTGAATGTACAGGGAGAGAAAATATATATGCTGAGATTCGCCGACGATATAGCTATATTGGAAGAAAGCGAAAAGAATTTAGAAAGGGTATTGAATGGTATGCAGGCAGTATTGACTAGGGATTTTAACATGAAAATAAATATAGGTAAAACTAAAGTGATGAGGTGTGACAAAAAGGAATGCAGTAGAAAAATGAGGATCTCAATAGGAGATAATAGAATCGAAGAAGTGTCAGATTTTTGTTATTTAGGCAGTAGAATCACAAAAGATAATCGAAGCAAGGTAGATATAAAGTGTAGGATAGCACAGGGTAGGAAGGCATTCGTAGAAAAAGAACAGATTTTAAGATCAAATATTGACTTGGGTATTAGAAAAAGATTACTGAAGGTATATGTTTGGAGTGTAGCACTGTACGGGTGTGAGGCGTGGACTATAGGAAAGGAAGAGAAGCGTAGATTAGAAGCACTTGAAATGTGGTGTTATAGGAGGATGATGAGGATTGGTTGGGAAGATAAAGTAACAAATGAAGCTGTACTAGAGTTAGTAGGGGAGAAGAGAAGTATCTGGAGAGTGTTACAGCGTAGGAGAGACAGATTAGTAGGGCATATCCTTAGGCATGGGGGGATTATGCAATTGATCATAGAAGGTAGAGTGGAGGGAAAGAGAGGGGTAGGTAGGCCTAGATTGGAGTATGTGAGTCAGATAGTTGAAGACGTTGAGATGAATAGCTATAGGGAGATGAAGGGATTAGCTCAGGATAGATCGGCATGGCGTGCTGTTTCCAACCAATCTTTAGGATTGCGGACTCTTTAACTAAACTAATTGATTTATTTATATTTTAAAAAATCGTCACTGCGGTGTTAAATAATTATATAGAATATCAAAAAATACCGTCACTCAAAGCATTTAATAGCTAGATGCGCATTGCAAAGGCTGTGCCCCCCATCTTCAGTAGCACAAAATAAAAACAAAATAAAATTCCTATATCACTAATTGTGATTGCTATACAATTGAATAAAAAGTCAACATAGAAGCTTTACAATCTATGACATATAATATGACCTATATAATTATAAATTATAAACAATTGAAAATACGACTAATGAGATAAACAAGTAATAACAATAAATAAGACATAGTCAAACCAAAATAATCAAAAATAAAAATTGTTCTCATTAAATAAATTAAATAGACAACATGAAATTGGGCCTAAGATCATTAAATTTGGTTTAGATTTATGCATCTATACTTTCATAAGCATTTAACTCTGGAATAATTCAAAACACTTTTAAGCAATTTAAGCGAACTAATTTGAATAGGATGACCTGATTCTAAAATATGCTCGGCTACAGCACTTTTATCTTTTCTATTTAATCTGGAATGAGCTAAATGCTCCTTAAATCTAGTTTCAATAGGTCTACGTGTTTATCCTATATATACCTTAGATTAACTAGACAAGATATTTCAGAAAAGAATGGTTTCTTATTCAAATCAATCAAATCTTTGGGATTTCTTAGAAAATTATCAAGACTTTAATAGTTATAATAACTATTTTACGCTATTTCAAAAATTTACTTGATTAAATTGATTAGTTAGTTAAAGAGTCCGCAATCCTAAAGATTGGTTGGAAACAGCACGCCATGCCGATCTATCCTGAGCTAATCCCTTCACCTCCCTATAGCTATTCATCTCAACGTCTTCAACTATCTGACTCACATACTCCAATCTAGGCCTACCTACCCCTCTCTTTCCCTCCACTCTACCTTCTATGATCAATTGCATAATCCCCCCATGCCTAAGAATATGCCCTACTAATCTGTCTCTCCTACGCTGTAACACTCTCCAAATACTTCTCTTCTCCCCTACTAACTCTAGTACAGCTTCATTTGTTACTTTATCTTCCCAACCAATCCTCATCATCCTCCTATAACACCACATTTCAAGTGCTTCTAATCTACGCTTCTCTTCCTTTCCTATAGTCCACGCCTCACACCCGTACAGTGCTACACTCCAAACATATACCTTCAGTAATCTTTTTCTAATACCCCAGTCATTTTAAATTGATTAAAAATGTTTTATACAATGCTTATATTTATTTAATAAATATATTTTCAAGAAAATAACGCGATATTTGTAGCTATTCTAAGTGCGATGAGTATATCAGGGCAATGGCCCAGGGAAAATTACCAACGCAACCCGGTTGTACCATAGAAGAGTCACTAGAGGCTGTGATCTTGAAGGAATTGTCTGTTATACGTGATCACGCTGGACAGGCTTGTGTCGCAGAACTGCATCCAACCAACAGTCCGCTCATCATGGCTTTATCTGGATCTAAAGGTAATCAGATCAATCAAAATGCCCTTTAAGACTCAGGAGTTAGACTTGGACGGTAGTCTATATATATATATATGATTTATTTTGTTTTAGGGTCTTTTATTAATATTTCTCAGATGATCGCTTGCGTCGGGCAACAAGCTTTAAACGGCAAAAGAGTTCCAAATGGTTTCGATGATAGATCTTTGCCACATTTTGAACATCATTGTGAGTAATATTATAATAAATGTTTGTCGATTTTTGTTCAATGTTCAACATATTTGTAATTTATTAGCTCGCACACCACAAGCTAAAGGTTTTGTAGAAAATAGCTTCTACAGCGGATTGACACCCACCGAATTTTTCTTTCATACTATGGGAGGTCGTGAGGGTCTCGTGGATACGGCTGTCAAAACGGCCGAAACTGGATATATGCAGCGACGACTCGTCAAGGTAAATAGCAAGACAATAATATAAATTTAAAGTAAATTGAGTGAATCAAGTGCTACCCTGTGGTAGTTCATAGTAAATGAACTCTATGTATCATTGTCTATTATACATGTTCGCAATTTTGTAAAAATACTACCAAATGTAAGTTTTCCATGCACTCTGATGATGCCCTTACCGGCGAAACCTGGTCAACAAAAATAAACATATTTTAAGCGGTATTATAACTACCGAAGTTATGTTCCTTCAAACCCATTTAAAATTAAAATGTTGAATATGCATTTTAATTTTTTTTGATATGTAGTCTTTAGAAGATCTTGTGGTACATTACGATGGTTCCGTGCGCAACGCTGAAGGCGATATTGTTCAAACGACGTATGGATCTGATGGATTAGATCCGACTTTTATGGAAGGTGAGACTATCCAAAACACAAGACGATATATGTACTTATTAAAGGTTACTTCGTTCTTATTATCATAAATTGATTTTTAACGGCTCTAGTTAATAGTTATTATGAACATTGTCAAGTCTATAATAGCATCTTCCTCTAAAAAAATCTCCTGATTGCTCTATAACATAGGTAAGGATTGTCCTGTAGACTTTGACAGAGTCTTAGCGCACATCCAAGCCAAATGTCCATATAGAGATGAAACTCCTCTCCAGTCCGATCAGATAATCAGAGCAACGAATGCCTTTATTGCGACTAATGCTCTCAGTGAATGCAGCGAAGACTTTAAGAAGGAATTGTGCGAATTTCTCATATTGAAATCGAAAAAGTTGGCATCTATTCAGAAAATGTACGCTGCGAGTAAAAAATTGAAGGTGATTAGCGAAATTGAACGGTTGACGTGCAGTCAGCTTGTGACGTTCTTAGAAACGTGCGGCCAGAAGTATGTGAGAGCTATTATTGAACCAGGTAAATAGTTCATATATATATATTTTTTCTAATTTTTACATATACAGTAGAAAATAAATACAGTATTAATGTCATAAAACCAAATGGTTGTGATATTCCAAGAGAAATAAAAATACAGTTTTATCTTACGATTAAAAACGAGGATTTATTTGACTATAGTTTCGTTTATTAAGCATCAAGAAACGAAAACGAATTACAGAAAACTTATTTATATATAAACAATCCAGATAATAGCGAATAACGGGGAGGAGATTAGGTCTAATTGGTCATTAAGTAAATTATAATTAGGTGTTTTTACGTTGATTGCGAATTTCTAGTGATTCAAGCAAATTTAATTTGGGACTCTGAAGAAACGTATAAAAAAAATTAAATTACCTATACTACGAAAATTATGGTGAGATTCTAAAATATGGTTAGCAAGTTAAATTTATAACTATTAACATGTTCATTAAATCAAATTTAAAACATATAAAACATTAGTATAGAATATCACCAAAAAAATATAAAACATTGTATTTTTATTTCTCACCCCATTTGTTAGTTTTATTGGATTTGCAACTCAATTAAAAATTGAAAAAATCCAGCCCTCTAGCATTAATCGCTTGATTTATAAGAGCTTTGGATTTTTTATTATTATTAAAAATTCCTCGTTTCCTTCTGGGAATTCGAAAATATTTTAAAAGCGGCTGTTTTAGTTGAATAGTATAGATAGGATTTTGTTATTTTTTTTAAGGAAATTTTAAATACATTTTAAACGCGATAAAAAGACATTTTTATAATTTTATAATTTTTTTATAATTTTTATAATATAGGAACAGCGGTGGGTGCTTTGGCCGCCCAAAGTATTGGAGAACCGGGAACTCAAATGACATTGAAAACATTTCACTTTGCTGGTGTGGCCAGCATGAATATCACCCAAGGTGTCCCAAGGTGATCTTTATTATTTATTTTATTGTCTTCGAATATCTGTTTGATCTTTATTAGAATAAAGGAGATCATAAACGCGAGTAAGTCAATTAGTACACCAATTATTCGCGCATCTCTAACGCAACCGGAGAATGCCGAGTTCGCCCGAAGAGTTAAAGGTCGAATTGAACGAACCACCCTGGGAGAAGTGCTTACCAAAGTGAACCATAATTTAATAAAATAATACAAAAAATCATTTTAGATTACAACGTATATCGATGATGTCTATACCAAATGCGATTGTTTCTTATTAATTCAATTAAACTACGAACGGATTAATCTTCTTCAACTCGAAGTAAATGCGGAATCGATTAGATACAGGTAACAAATAAATGATCTTTTTGATTTCGAAGATTATATATGACATCACTTGTAAATTAAAATAACGCTGTAATTATTAGTATATGCACTTCGAAACTCCGTTTACGACCAAATGACGTACGAGTGGAGGGTGACACTATTTTGACAGTTCACCCGAACCGCAACAAACATTCCACTCGATTAAATTTCAACATGCACGAATTAAAGGACTTGTTACCGAAAGTCGTCATTAAGGTGTATATTAGCGTGAAGCATTGTGTTCATATATATTTAACACGTTACGGTTAATTTTAGGGTCTACCGACTGTCAATCGAGCTGTCATTGCGAGAGAAGACAAGGGAGGACGTCCTTACTACAATTTATGTGTGGAAGGAGATAATTTACGGGAAGTTATGGCTACGTATGGCGTGTTGGGAACAAAAACGGTGTCTAATAATATTATAGAGGTGTTCCATACGTTGGGTATTGAAGCTGCCAGGTAAATAAATGTTATTATGCCACTTATATAGTAAGAAATTATTATTAAGTAGATTATTATAATATTAAGTAGAAACTTCTAGAAAAACATATAGAACTCTATATTGGGTGATACATTAGCTACGGTTTGATTTGATTTTATCAAAGAGAAGTAAGCGTCGTATCGAATAGTGAATTTAATTATTCTGTTTTAAATTTTAAATTGTGAGATTTTTATGCAAAGTTGCTAGTAGGAAATTTTTCTTTAATACAATTTTAATTCGTTTCATTATGTACCAAATATGTTTGTACACTTTTATCTGTGACTTGTGTGTTTTCTGTAATCAGACTATAAACACCGATAAAAAATTCATTTCATATCTAATTACAGGCAAACTATAATGGCAGAAATCAAGATGGTGCTAGAGAATTATGGTATGAGTGTGGATTATCGCCATATAATGCTTTTAGCTGCTCAGATGACGCATACGGGCGAAGTTTTGGGCATCACCCGGCACGGATTGGCCAAGATGAAACAGTCTGTGCTCAACTTAGCTTCGGTTAGTCTTAAAGATACTTTTTTTTTGTATTGTTGCAGTTGTAACGAATTTACAGCGTCATGTCCGTTGATAAGTATTCAAATTTATATAATACTACAATTATTACATCAATAGGTTAGTGTCAACGTTAAATAACTACAAAAATCTGCCAGACTATACCGCTTAAACCGTATAAATATATTTGAAAAATTATCACCAGAGATGAGAGTAAATTAGACCATAGAGATAGTTAACTGTCAACAAAAAATTGGTCCGCTGAATCGTAGTGCGAAAGCCAGTTGCTTTATTGTTGCTTTATTACAGCGTGGCGGGAGATTCAAATTATCGAATTCCCTTAAAAAGAATATCGTTTAAAATGTATAATTAAATTTGACATTGAACACATATTTTGTTATGTGCTAAATGTTTATTTTTTTAGTTTATTGCTTTATTTTTAAAATGATCACTGTGGTGTTAAATAATTTTATAGAATATCACTCAAATACCGTAACTGAAAGCATTAATTAGTTAGATGCGCATTTCGAAGGCCAATCTTCAGTAGCACAAGGAAAAAGCTAACTCAATTATTTTCAAGTTGTGAATTAGTGTATTCCATCGATTGTGTCGTTTAAACTTTTTTTTTTCAATAACTGGTTTTTAACATTTTTTTTACAACAATTTTTAGTTTGAGAAGACTGCCGATCATTTATTCGATGCTGCTTATTACGGTCAAGCGGATAAGATAAATGGCGTATCGGAAAATATTATAATGGGCATGCCGGCACCAATCGGAACCGGTATCTTCAAACTCTTGCACAAACCGCAACTAATCGACGAGCATCCAGAACCCAAACCGTTGCTATTCGAATCCGCAATGTCGTAACCGTAAAAGTGTTGTAAAATAATGTAAAACATGTTAAAATGTGGTGAAATAAACTATATATATTTTAATTACACATCTATAAATTCTTTAATTATTCCATACTTACTAGTATAAAAATAATATTTGATTTTTATTTTTTAGGACCGTCTAAGACACCCGTACTGCTTAATCATAGTGCCGAAGATATATATAGGTAAAATTATTTATTTTTATAAAGATATATGTTCTAGGAATGTGGGGGGGGGGAGACTACTAGTGTTTAGATAAAATTCTGTTAATAAACACACGTACAGGATTTGTTGATAACGAATAAGAGACTAGAGCGAGAACTTTAGCAGAAAACAACGAAAGCTCACTTCAACCAACTTTTTCGAATTAATATTCGTCGCTTCAACTCTTAGACCAAGGTGACATTGAAACTGCTCATCTAAAATAGCGTGTGCAGAGAAGAGATTGCGTCTGCGTAACGATGTATGCGAAATTTGAATTCGGCGCCTTGTTCGTCGAGAATTTAAAAAAAGTGTGTAATCTGTGTGTACGTTCATCGTCGTTGTCACATACACATCTAATACTAGAATATGCAGATGGCCATACCTACTCGGTCAATGTTAAATATTACGTCTTTAAATTAACCCGCGCTATTAATCGCCTCTTCGATTTCAAAAATTACAGATTTTCAAAGTCAGCATTTAGAAATATTTTTATATCGAAATTTTTAATTGTCATTTTATTTTATTTTACGTAAAAAAATGACCTAATGGGAAATGATCTGAGGATTCTAAATCTGCAACTAGTCAAATATAAAACCATAATGTTAATGAATGTAAAATAATATTGAACAAATTCGTGCCAAAAGTTTTACGAAAATTTAATTGATAATCGGAATCGTTTGAAGAAAATCCACCAAGTGAAAAATATGTGTATCAAAAACATGGAAAATTACTTATATGGCAAAGATTACTAAAGTAATTTTTTTTCTAGTTCCTAATATATTACTATCGTATTACTAATATATACGTAAAATTCACAATAATTTTGATAAACCTATATATTTAAACATTACTTCACATGTCAACGTCAATGACAATATATATACATTGTCGTTGTCAACACCATTATCTTTCTACTTTTCAGTGTTCGTTGAATGGTTGACGAGGTAAGATCAACAAAGTGATTTTCCAAAATTGTGTTAAAAATTCGCGATCTTAAATTTAAATTGTATAATTATGTGTGAGAAGTTTGGAAATTTACGTAAAAATATGCTTCGTACGAGTTTATTTTTTGTTCAAATATGAACAATGAATTTTTACAATTGTGCAACGATCTATAACCAAAAATGCATCCTGCAGTTGTGTTTACGAAGTTGCCTACTCTCAAGGAGTATTAAGGTTGCCAGGTTTTCGATGCACATGGATCATAGGTCAGGTTTTTAATACATACTATTAAGAATTACTTTGAAATAAGGTATTTTTTTAATTTTACTTAATTCAATATTTTATCTATTATATAGCTAGAATATTTATATCAATTGAAAATTTATTAGGGCAACACTGGATTTTTATCGTGTAGTTTTGGTTGCCTATATTTATTTTCCTTTACTGGCTATTCGCAGCCAAAATCATACCGATTATTGTTCATATATTTTTTCATTTTCATGTTGACTAAAGTTTAATGTCTTAAAGAATTGTTAATTATTCTTCTGAATTTTCTATCATGCTAGTTTATTTAAAGAAATTAGACATGGTAATGACTGGATTTGAAGATTCCCATAATAAAATTCGCATGTGTTGTAATAAATTTACAATTAAGATTTCACTAATTATCCACTTTTTTTTAACAAAGAAAAGTAGTTTGGGAATATTTTTAATGTTAGCGGAACGGGTTAATAAAATAATTATATAGAGGTAATAATTTTTATTAAATACGAAAACGTATTTGATTATTATACCATTATTACAGAGATTTGTAAAAATATCTTTGGACCACTTGGTTTATATTGCACTCGCCCATTGGATATAATGAATCTTATAAATCAACTAACGCAATAAATTATCTAAATAAATCATAAAGCAACAATCTTGCAAAAAAAAATGTGAAATACTTTTTTCTTTTGTGGATTTGATCGATTTATTTATTATTTTACCTGGTCAAATCAATTCTTAATTTATTAAATCAGCTTGACTAGAATAACTAAAATTATACTGATAATTTTTAGCTATAAAACTTCTGAAATAAATTAATCTTGATTGGAAAATACGTCTGCGACGATTTGAGCACGTTAATTACTATTTTATTTTTTTAAAAACAATTAACACGCATTGTATTTTTTCAAACTATAAGAGATAAAAATCCCAAATTGATACACCTTTCTTTGAAACACTCGAAGTTGCGATCAGTTCACACTAAATCAGGTCACTTACTAACATCCGATTCGGAAGAACTCGACGCAATCTCATTTCCGTAACTGACCTTTGCGTGGAATCCTTCATCATCGGCGATGTAATGCACGTTCTGAACACGCCCGTCTGGCAACAGTACGTGGTAATGGCCCTTAGTCTGGCCACCATCTTTGGCCTCCTCGTGGCCGAAGTCGTTGCCGTTGTGGTAGTCTCGGATGCGGTAACCGAAAGCGTATTTAGTCGCATATAACAGCTGCAATGAAAGATGAAGCAAAGATTTATCGATTTGCAATTTTAACATTGATTTAGGAATTATGAAATGTTTCTTTCCATCTACCATGCCTTTTATAACTAATTAAACAGAATACCACCATGTCTAGGAATAGGACCTACTAGTCCATTTCTTCTACGCTGTAAAACATTGCAAATGTTTCTTTTTTTCTTGAACTAAATCTAATACAAAAATTGATAGATTTTTAACAAGTATTAGCTTGTATTTAGGTGAATTGGTCAAATTAAATGTTTAAATAAATAGTGCGTGTCGTAAATTATCGCCTGGACTTTTAATATTAAATTCTGTTCGTACAACAAATACCGTGTCTGTTGAAGATATAGAAAAGCATTCATTGAAAAAAATTGTAGTCAATTTCTCTTTCAATAATAATTCTACTTAATGCGAGAAAAATGGCAAATTGTAAGATTGTGCCGAATGAATTCGTCGCGAATTTAAAGCTGCCGCCAATTTTTAAACGAGTTTTTCTGGAATTTTTTTTTAAAATTAATATTAACGCTATAATTGGACTGAAATTATTTGTTACGCTTATTAAAAAAAACACGTGTACACTGTGAGTTAAATTCTTATCACAATTCTTTGCGATTATAAAAAACAAATGGCAACAATGGTAACTGTAAAGTAGTTCAATTGACTCAAATTCGCGCTCTATTGAATAAAATAATTTTATTGTATTACTTAACAGTAAAATGAATTGCTCGGTCAGATAATCAAATAGAAAATTTAATAATAGACTTAGTTTCTACACGAATTCCTCATGTCCTTAATGAGGCTCAAGTATCATCATCATTCATGATCACAATGACTCAGAATAATACAGATGAAGATAATCAAAAAGATTAGTGTCAGATTAATGTTAGATATCTAGATACAAATATTCTCAGTAATTTACGAAATATTAGAAAATTCACCACAAGATTTGACCAAGTAGTAAATAAAAAGAAAATATATGAGTATATAAAATTTAATGTAATATGACTTCATCCAGATATTAAGTTTTTACAGTTTTTAGATCTTGCGTAAACGTTTGTTGTCGGTTAAGTTTCGCTTTCAGAGAAAGTGACAATTGTAAATACAACAGAACAGTATTAATTTATTTTCCGCGAAATTTGAACTACTATATCGTCAACGAAGTGACAATACCACCTATCTTACAAAAATTCAAATTTATTTTTCAGGTTTATTGCGCATGTTCAGAACATCTCCCAACCCATTAAAAGTTCAAAGCAGTTAGGAGGTATTGTCACATCACTGACGATATATTGTATTTAAAAAGTTGAAATAGCCGATATAAATTTAAATTGTAAAAAAAATGATATGTAGTTAATGTGAAATTAAATAGAAAAAAAATCAATGCAGTAAATATATAAAACTTTCGACGATTTTTTAACAATTTCTCAGAATCGCTAGACAATACGGTACTGCAAATTTAAGTTTATTTATATATTTCATTACTATAGAAAGTATTTGACAAAACTGTCACGTTCTTCAAAAGACATTTTATCAAACAATTGTCAAACCGTTGCAAATATTTAAACGAAACAAAGTCGTTGAGTTTTTTGTTTGGATCAACTATTTGAAATCGATATATATTAATAATTTTTTTTTTTGTTCTATATGAAATTAACAACATTGTATTACATTGTTGTTTCTACAATCAACGCGTTAGCTATAAAATCCTCACTTCTTGCATAATTTTGAATTAAGTTATCACATTAAATTGTTAGCTGTTGTTTTAGAAATCTATAAATTTGCCGTTCAATAAATGAAGAGCAGTTTTAAATTAATTTAATTAGACGTAGCATAGCTTTTGTAGACTTAGAAAAGGCATTTGATAATGTAGATTGGGACATAATGTTTAGAATTTTAAAAGAAACGGGTATAGATTATAAGGATAGGAGAATAATTTTTAATTTATATAAACACCAAACTGCCTTAGTTAGAATTGAGGGGGAAGAAGAGGTAGCAAAAATAGGGAAGGGAGTTCGGCAGGGATGTACACTCTCACCGTTATTATTTAATCTATATATAGAAGATGCAATAAACAAAGTAAAAGAAGAGTATAGTGTAGGTGTGAATGTACAGGGAGAGAAAATATATATGCTGAGATTCGCCGACGATATAGCTATATTGGAAGAAAGCGAAAAGAATTTAGAAAGGGTATTGAATGGTATGCAGGCAGTATTGACTAGGGATTTTAACATGAAAATAAATATAGATAAAACTAAAGTGATGAGGTGTGACAAAAAGGAATGCAGTAGAAAAATGAGGATCTCAATAGGAGATAATAGAATCGAAGAAGTGTCAGATTTTTGTTATTTAGGCAGTAGAATCACAAAAGATAATCGAAGCAAGGTAGATATAAAGTGTAGGATAGCACAGGGTAGGAAGGCATTCGTAGAAAAAGAACAGATTTTAAGATCAAATATTGACTTGGGTATTAGAAAAAGATTACTGAAGGTATATGTTTGGAGTGTAGCACTGTACGGGTGTGAGGCGTGGACTATAGGAAAGGAAGAGAAGCGTAGATTAGAAGCACTTGAAATGTGGTGTTATAGGAGGATGATGAGGATTGGTTGGGAAGATAAAGTAACAAATGAAGCTGTACTAGAGTTAGTAGGGGAGAAGAGAAGTATCTGGAGAGTGTTACAGCGTAGGAGAGACAGATTAGTAGGGCATATCCTTAGACATGGGGGGATTATGCAATTGATCATAGAAGGTAGAGTGGAGGGAAAGAGAGGGGTAGGTAGGCCTAGATTGGAGTATGTGAGTCAGATAGTTGAAGACGTTGAGATGAATAGCTATAGGGAGATGAAGGGATTAGCTCAGGATAGATCGGCATGGCGTGCTGTTTCCAACCAATCTTTAGGATTGCGGACTCTTTAACTAACTAGACGTAGCAATATTTGTCTTTCACTGAACATTAAAGCCGTGCAAACCGAGAACACGTTCATTTATAATAATTATTAAGAGTGAAATAATACTCTTAAATATCCACTTAATGGAAGTGGAAAATCGTGATACATTCTATTTAGCACCCATCTCTTTTTACGATCACATTTTACCGCTCAACATTTTTGCTCAACGCGGTACTTTTGTGTTAACTTGATCTGAAGAGCTGTTTTTCTCCAGAGTGCGGAATTATTTCCTCGCTAGGCGATTAAATAAAATATAATTGTTGTAATTGTTAATAAAAAAAATCGGTGTAGTGGTCAGACGTGCTGAAAGCGAAGTGCACTCGATGAATTAGTTGGTATTAAATATCTGGATATTATAATATTTGTCGAAAATTAATTAAAATCTTGTAGATCCGTGCAAATCGATTCGTCATGGTTAGTACTCATATTACCGCGCATTTTATTAAATTGAATTTATTAATTTTGTACGAATAGGTAAATTAAAATAAGTATAAAATGACGATTTCTAAATTCAAAATGCGTTTATTCAGATATTTTTGTTGTACAATCTAATTCGTATAGCACAAATTGATTTATCCGATTTTTAATTTAGTTTAATTTAATTTAATTTAATTGATGGGGTTACCAAATTTTATCACACGAACGCCTGAAATTAAATAATTAACGATACAGATCGTTGACCATAATTGTATTTGGCATTTGTGCACGTATAATATAAAAAAATAAATAAATATTATATCAGAACTCTCGAAATATAAGAATTATAAGTTTATACTACTAGAAATATTTTTTAAACTATTAGATAGATAAATTCTCTGTGATTGAGATTTAGTTTAAATATCTTAATTACAACTAATACTGATCGTATCATTGATTTAGAAGTAACACTGAACAAGTCGAAGATTTAATCGAATATATTTAACATATTGAAATAGTTGCTAATTTAATCTGATCGACTTAATAACGTTTGCACTCTTTGGTTGGTTCTAATGGAAAGAGACTTGGTCTGATTTACTATTAAGAATATTTCAAAAAAGATATGGCAAATGCTTTAATGGATTTAACAAAAACGTGAATTAGTTCAGTGTCACCTCGAAGCCCACGATTTTTTAAAAATCAGGTACTTACTTCGAAATGTTTCGAATAAAAAATGCAACTACCACTGGAAAATCCGAATTTAGCTAAATTATTTCACCATTTCTATCACGGCTTCGAAAGCACTTATCCCGCGTGCGAGACTTTACGCAAAGCCGCTTTAATTTTATTAATAATCTTTAAGGTCTTCTTACTCGGCTTCCGTCTGCGCACCACAAACTTGACGGGTTTCTTATGAGTGCCACGATAATGATGACTACTATGATGGTGCCCTTTATATCGACCATGATAAGGTCCACCATATCCATGAACGTGGCCACCATAATGATGACCATGGTCATGCGTCAGTTGCGACTTGTGCTCGTGATTATCATTGGAGTTATTAATCACAATCACGTTGGTGGCATCAGCATCTTTCTTGCTTGGCAAATGGTCTTTGTAATTATGAATTGATAGGGGCTTTTTGGTTATTTGATGATGGTACGGCTGTCGATAAGGGTCATGGTGGTGATTTTCTACCACCTCGTACTTGTGCGGCTTTACACTATGATGGGGCGTGTAATAGTGATTTGGGCGCTTTTTCTTCGTCCAAGGAAATTTACGTTTCGCATACTTGTGACGATGGACAAAAGCGCGCCGTAAGGGCTCTGGTACGGGCAACATTTCACCGACAATACTACCTGATATTGTTCCATCGCCACGTTCATTTACTACACCTATATTAAGATGATCGTCGACAGTTGTATTATTTTCGTCATTAATGTCATCGTAAAAATAGTCCATGTTTAAATGACCATTAGTGAGTTGGTCATTATTAAGAATGGTGCCGTTATCGAACGGGTCATCATCATCGTACAAGACATATTCATAATCAATACTATAACCTACGTCATCGTGGACAGTTAAATTTTGAATTTTCGTATTACGCTTAACTCTAGCCGCATCTAATCTAGTTAACTTGAAAATTTCATGCACAACATCATCAACACTAGGACTACTCACATCATGCTGCCCCTTGGCGTTCTTGGACTCTTCAACAGTAACTTGGGGAGGGACGAAGTATTTGCTGACATCCGCCTCTTCGCTCTTCGTGTGTTGGTTATATCCGGCCGCATGAATGTCCACAAATGATTCGGATGGCGTTTGAATGGAATGAAGCTTAGCGCTGATGTATTTCACTGGCGCTTTCGGAGCGTTCAACATAATGGTCTGCGGTGAATAATTGTGAATGGATTGTAGCTTGTAGGGTACTTCTACTGGCACGGCATACGAAGAAACTTGATGGTAGTACTGGTTTTGTGATTCGGCTGGGTCGATTTTGCTTTGTGTCTTTTGGCGGGTTTTCTGCGCAACGGCAGCTGCATCTTGATGTAATGCAGATGCTACTGGCAGTGGTTCGGGTTGCTTCTGCTTCATCGAGGCCTCTTGTTCCTCGCGTTCTCGTAACTTCCTCTGAAGTGCTTGTTGCCGCATCTGTTCTTGGAATCGCCTTCGTTCTTCAGCTAACCTCTGCAATCTCGCGGCGTCCTTCTTTTTGTTTTCATCGACATTTGCTCGTTCCCTCTCAATGCGTTCTTGTTCTGCTTTCGCTTGCGCCTCAGCATGTGCTCGTACCAATGCTTCATTTTGAGCTTGCACCTGACCTAGGGCCACCTTTTCAGCTTGTACTTGGGCTAATGCAATGGCCTTATGTTGCGCCTGCACATGTTCTAAAGCCTTTTGCTGTGCCTGAGCTATAATTTTATCTGCATGCAATTTTGCAGTTGCATCCAATTGCGCTTGAAGATGGTTAAATGAATGTTGTGAGGCTGTACCAGATTGATGAATCGCTTGCGTTTGGGCGATTATAGCGTTTTCCATAACGTTGCTGTGTAATGTTGGATAGTTCTGTTGTTGATTTTGATTGTTGCGCTGTCCTTCAGCATCTTGTTGATTCTCGTGAATTGGTATGTGATCTTTTTTGTAAACTGGACGTTGACTTCCCAAAAGCTGATTCAAACCTTGCAATTGCACAGTTGGATGTTTACCGAGAAGTGAAGTTAAAGCAGATAGCTGATCCTGGTTCTGGTATTGTTTACCTTGTTGGTTTAGGTCTGGGTTAAGGTACCCAACGTAAGGGACCAAATTGCCAATATCCTGTCTTTCTTGAAGCGGTTGCGTAGGATGTATTTCCGTATCTTCATCCAGATGGTAGCTATTGGGTAGTAAACTCTTCTTATAAATACGTCCCTTTCTACTGGAATCTTCACTTGGCACTAAAGTTGGAGCAATTTCATCATAACTGCCAGCTTTCTTCATATCCTCGTTCTTTTCTAACAAGTTCTGTTGCTTAGCTGGATACGTATTCTGGTACTCCATCATTGTGGTAGGCAAACTAGTAACTGTCACGTAATCTTTTACATTCTCCGTCACAAACTTGGGATGTATCACCTGCCAGTTTGGATCCACAGGAGCCTGCACCCTAACCGAAGACTCCTCACTTGGTTGAAACGGTTGGTCATCATTTCTCGTGTCTCTATAATTCGCGTGGAATCGATCGCTTTTCTGTTGCTGGAGGTATCGGTACTTCTGCGGGTCTAACTGGCCTCGCCTTTGGTACTCTTCGTAGTCAAAATTCGTATAAATTGGCACGTTTTGCATATTAGTTTGAAAGTCTGTGAATTGGCTGCTTGAGGTGATGATTTCTGGTTCGTAAACTTGCGCTGGTAAAAATGCGAATGCACAGGAGACCATTATTGGTAGTAGTAGTACCTGAAGAGAAAGATTAAAATATTTTTGTACTGAAGATTTTTATTTTCGAAATAATTTATTTTAATCGCTATTTTTAATAGGTGTCGATTTTAGATTTCTGCATTGTTTTTTTGCATAAAAAATATTTTTAACTAACATGAAATTTAATGAATGTTATGGAAACTTTATTTAAAAAATTAAATTTAATAGTCCATTCGATGTAATTTAGAACCAGTTGCATTTTTATGTAAAACACAATTCAAAAAATATTAATTTACAATTTAAACAAATTGATTTGATTTTTTTTAATGAACTTTGATTATGATATTTGGATACATTTTCGAATTTTTCTTTAATTTTAAAATTTCGCAACCTACCGAAGATACTTAACATAATTAGCCGTGAACCGTTTTTTTTTTCTGGGCAATTAAAATATTTTTTTCTAATAATAAAATCAATTTAAATCACTTACAATTTTTCTAGTCATTTTGTTGATCGTTTACCGTAATCCAATTTTTTTATACGCAGAGCAACGATCTTCCGCATTCAAAAAAACGCCGTTCTTCAGCGATCGGTTGGCACTCTATACAGCGGTACGACTTTGTCCTTAACACCTGCACCTTAACACTGACCACGGCCGCACCACCGCAGACCCGAAGAAGCACACTCACTCAACCTAAAGTCACGTCCACAACCACAGTTGCAGATACACAACAATCACTGTGCGTATTTAAACCGTTCACTTTCTATAGACACGACGATGAAGATATTGAAGATACTGATGATACAGTTCTTGCACTTGGTCGTTTGTCTTGTTTTATGGTGCGTATAGAATCGTGTATGTTCTGATTCTGAGTTGCGTCTGCAAATACGTGATTGTTCGTACCACGTTATAAAGAATCGATTGCTTTAGTGTGGGGGATGCCCCCCCGCCCCCCGAAATTGGTTCGAATTGAGAAGGGTTTTGTAGATTACTAATTGGTAGTAATGATTTTTTTTGTAAAAATTACGTACAAAATCAATACTAAAATAAAATAAAATGATATTTTCGTCGAACATGAAAAATGTACATCAACTTTATTAGCTGAAAGTATATCTTTATAAAAAAATATCGATTTCTTAACTTATCAAATTATTTTTTTAAATATAGGAGTTCAAAAACAATTAATTATAAATAAAATTAATGTTTAGCTTCTGCGAATTTAAATTAATTTAATAACATTTTGTTATCTTGTCACGTAGATACAATTTTGGTAGCGATAGTTCAATAAAATATTTAAGATATCTTTTCAAAATTATATTTATAAACTACGATAAGAATACTTTTTAATTCTAGCGAAAAAAATTGTTTTTAACTGTTCGGGTTCTTGACTTAATATATTTCGATTTGATTTATTATTTCTGAAAAGTAAAAAGTTGCGAATAATTGTTTTTAATAATATTGAAGTTGTAAAATATTTTATTTATAGATCTAGCTATTATTATTTATATAACTATTTATTAGGAATAAGCTAGTGGTAGCAAACACGCTTTTTCAGAATCACAAGCGCAGGATATATACGTGGAAAATGCCAGGAGATATAGGGAGGTATCAGATAGATTACATACTGGTTAAAGAGAGGTTTAGGAACCAGATTAAGAATTGTAAGAGTTACCCTGGAGCAGATATTGATAGTGACCATAATTTAGTAGTCCTGGACTCAGAGGTCAAATTCAAGAAATTACAGAAGTCTAAACAGGTCAGAGTAGATGTCGATAGGTTAAAATTAGCTGATGTATGTGAAAAGTACAAGCAGAAAGTAGAAATCATGGCTAATGGAACATCTAGGAACGACATAGATTGCGAATGGAGGGAAATCAGAAATGGGTTAACTACAGCAGCAAATGAAGTATTAGGCACAAAGAAAAGGGCAGGTAGGAGGGAATGGATCACGGAAGAAATAGTTGAAATGATAGAAGCAAGAAGGAAAATTAAAATTGGAAACACAGAAGCAGGATAGAAAAAATATAAGGAACTAAGGAACTTAATTAATAGGAAATGCAAGCTAGCGAAAGAAGAGTGGATAAAAGGAAATTGTGAGGATATTGAGGAGGATATGAGAAGAGGTAAAGTAGATTTGGGCTACAGGAAAATTAAGTCACATTTTTCTAAAGTAAAACCAAAGGGTAACATTATATGTGATAAGCAGGGTAAGGAACTCACAGAAAATAAGGAAAAAGCTAGAAGATGGAAGGAGTATCTTGAAGATTTATATAAAGGTAGGCAGGACATGGAGGAGCTAGAAAGTGTGGAACAGATAGATGAGGATGACTTAGGTCCTAGCATACTTAGGTCAGAGTTTCATAGAGCATTAAATGATTTACGGAATAACAAAGCAACGGGGATTGATATGATACCAGCCGAATTAATAAAACACGCAGGGGAAAAATGCAGGAGCGATTATACAGGTTAGTTTGTAAAATATATGAGAAGGGAGAAGTACCACAGGATTTTCAGCGTAGTAGAATAGTAACAATGCCGAAGAAAATAGGAGCTAATTTGTGTGAGAACTATAGGACCATTAGTCTACTATCACATGCATCGAAGATATTGCTAAAGAGTATTTATAGGAGATTAGAAAATAAAGTAGAGGAAAGGCTAGGAGAAGATCAGTTTGGTTTTAGGAAAAACAGAGGGACGAGGGAGGCGATTCTAGCACTAAGAACGGTAGTAGAAAAAAGAAAGAGGGTAGGAAAGGTAACTTGCATAGCTTTTGTAGATTTAGAAAAGGCATTTGATAATGTAGATTGGGACATAATGTTTAGAATTTTAAAAGAAACGGGTATAGATTATAAGGATAGGAGAATAATTTTTAATTTATATAAACACCAAACTGCCTTAGTTAGAATTGAGGGGGAAGAAGAGGTAGCAAAAATAGGGAAGGGAGTTCGGCAGAGATGTACACTCTCACCGTTATTATTTAATCTATATATAGAAGATGCAATAAACAAAGTAAAAGAAGAGTATAGTGTAGGTGTGAATGTACAGGGAGAGAAAATATATATGTTGAGATTCGCCGACGATATAGCTATATTGGAAGAAAGCGAAAAGAATTTAGAAAGGGTATTGAATGGTATGCAGGCAGTATTGACTAGGGATTTTAACATGAAAATAAATATAGGTAAAACTAAAGTGATGAGGTGTGACAAAAAGGAATGCAGTAGAAAAATGAGGATCACAATAGGAGATAATAGAATCGAAGAAGTGTCAGATTTTTGCTATTTAGGCAGTAGAATCACAAAAGATAATCGAAGCAAGGTAGATATAAAGTGTAGGATAGCACAGGGTAGGAAGGCATTCGTAGAAAAGGAACAGATTTTAAGATCAAATATTGACTTGGGTATTAGAAATAGATTACTGAAGGTATATGTTTGGAGTGTAGCACTGTACGGGTGTGAGGCGTGGACTATAGGAAAGGAAGAGAAGCGTAGATTACAAGCATTCGAAATGTGGTGTTATAGGAGGATGATGAGGATTGGTTGGGAAGATAAAGTAACAAATGAAGCTGTACTAGAGTTAATAGGGGAGAAGAGAAGTATTTGGAGAGTGTTACAGCGTAGGAGAGTCAGATTAGTAGGGCATATTCTTAGGCATGGGGGATTATGCAATTGATCATAGAAGGTAGAGTGGAGGGAAAGAGAGGGGTAGGTAGGCCTAGATTGGAGTATGTGAGTCAGATAGTTGAAGACGTTGAGATGAATAGCTATAGGGAGATGAAGGGATTAGCTCAGGATAGATCGGCATGGCGTGCTGTTTCCAACCAATCTTTAGGATTGCGGAATCGTTAACTAACTAGATCTAGCCATAAAATATTTAAAATATATAAAACAATTTTTTAAAATTATTTCTGAAATATTAATTAGAGTATCGACTATAAACGTGGGTAAATAATTTTTTTAACATTATTTTAAGTGCGTTATAAATTCTTATAAAATTCCTCCTATTTATCTATGGTTAATAAATAAGAAATGCTATTTTAAAAGTTACCATGCGCAGGAAATTGTTAAATAAAAAAATCGGACCATGAAAAATAGCATTTAATTAGAGAAATGCGATAATTTAAAATTAATTCTATTATTCGAATAATCAAATTTACAGATAATATATATATTTAAAAACACAGTAATATTTTTAATTTAATTGCTTATTATAACTGATAATAAATCAGATTGGAGAAAATTCACGCTGAAGCAATAATTTGTGTTTATGTTCATAGATCGTATTAAAAGAAAGTAATAAACAAGTCCAGGCAAAATAAATTTTTCGAATCATTTATTACAGAAGTATCAATTTCCGACTTTATTTTCCAACGGTTTTATTTCGATCAAAAATCAGTAATTAATCAATTTTTAGTTATTCTACGAAGCTGCTACCCAAAAAAAGGGAAACGTAAATTAAATTTAAATATTGATATACAGGATAAGAAAGATGATTGTCTTTTAAAAAAAAATTTAAATATCAACGTGTATTTGATATTTTATTTCTGTCAAAAGAATTTTTGTTGTAACTTTGTTGTAAAAAATACGATGAATGTATAAAAAAATTAAATGGTTGCTAAATAAATAAAATGAAATAAAAAGAATATAGGTATAGTATATGAGCAGATAATTCGAATGTGGTTTTGGTAAAATAATTCCGGTCGCATCTCATTAAGGAACGAGTTCTTTAATATTAGTAAGCCCGAATACAAGTAAAAGTTGAGAAAGGCAATCAAAAATACGTAAAACATATGTCCCGGCATAATATCGAAAATGATCTTTATAACCGCTCACATATAGCTCATTCGGCGAAAATTGGCCAATCAATTGGATGCGAATTAATGTAATTATGACTAATTAACTTGCCACTTGTAAAATGAACTGCACCCTGTATGCTTACGTTATAAGGCGCTAATTGTTGAGGTAAAATAATGATTAGTACAGCAGAGTATAATCAACAATTAATGAAAGTACTTGTGAGTTTTTAACAATAGAAATTGCAATAAATAATGGTCTGGTTTTTGTAACAACCATTTTTTTTGTTAATTATAAATAATGTGAAGAGAGTTTAGGTATTGCATTAATAATGTAATGTTATTTAATAAAATTGTTATTGTTTTGCTCGCTAATAGAGGAAAAGAGATATTTTTATATTTGCACTAATCAGACAGCGTAGCGTAATGGTGACAATGCCGAAGAACGTAGGAGCTAATTCATGTGAGATTTATAGGACCATGTTTATTGTTTATTGTTTATGTGATTGGGATCAGATTGCCAACAGCTCGAAGCTCAAATCAGTTCGCTGATGATATAGCTATCGTGGAAGAACGGGAGCAGAATTTAGATAAGATAATAAATGGTATGATGGAAGTAATGACTAGGGATTTGTTTGCTTGAATAAATTGTACAACTTAGATGGTATGTGCAGGTGTATGTACTTATAAATACAGAATATTATTATAGTTTTTAATCGTTTAATTAGAAGAGTAAATTACTTGTAACTTGAAATTATTTTGAACGAACAATATTAATAAAAATTCTTTCTACTGTTGCGTATATAATAGCGAATCTTTAATAGCGTAACGAACAGTTCTGCGATCGGAATGTGCAGTATATATGAAGAACTGTTAAATTTACAATGACTACCAAACCGAATAAGCACATAAGTACGTACTTTTATATTCCTTTCGTACTTTTACAGTAAAATATATAATGTATTCGTCGTACGAAAAGGAAATTATGTAAAAATGTGTTAATATTATTTGTGACGCGAAGAGTTTGAGATATATTAATCATTTTGAATGCGCGAGTATTAAATTTGATCACAAAATACTCTACCAGTGATTTTTTTAAGAATTCTGTTAAAGAATTGCGATTTGAAAAAGGTATTTTACTAATGATTTATTTTGTGCTATTGACGGTGGCGGCGCAGTCTTCGAAATGCGCATCTGGCTTTGCGTTACGGCATTTCTATACAAATAAAAATTTGACTTTACATTTTATCATTTTAGTTTAATCTTTTGAAAAAGGTATTTTACTTATGATTTATTTTGTGCTACTGACGGTGGGGGTGCAGCCTTCGAAATGCGCATCTAGCTATTAGATGCTTTGCGTTACGGTATTTCTATAAAAATAAAAATTTGACTTTACATTTTATCATTTTAGTGTAATCATTTGAAAAAGGTATTTTTCTAATGATTTATTTTGTGCTACTGACGGTGAGGGTGCAGCCTTCGAAATGCGCATCTAGCTATTAGATGCTTTGCGTTACGGTATTTTTATAAAAATAAAAATTTGACTTTACATTTTATCATTTTAGTGTAATCGAACTTTGTGATTTTATTTTAGTTCATAAACTTTATGACTCGCTGAATAGTTTGTTTGATAAGTTGGGCTAAATTTTTAACAGCGTTCAATCTTCGTTCAACGATGCGAAAAGGTCAAAATTTCATTGGATTTTCGTATAAAACATTGTTAGTGAATAATATCATTTTGTTTTGTCTATCCAATGATGGAAATTATTTTTCAGTATTATTGTAAATTTTTTTAACTTCTTCCTGAATACGATCGTTTGTTTATTTGTTAAAAAGTAAATTAAGAAACACGTATATTTTTTCAATATTTTACCGAAAAATGAAAAAAGATTGTAATATTTTTCAATAATGCAAGGAATATTAATATTTTAAGGGATTTTTAAAATCCTTTTTCTTATGATTGTTTGAAATTCTTCTTCTTAAGTACTAGTGCTGTTACGTAATCCGGTGTACCGGTGCACCGGTCAAACTTTTGTTGGGGACCGGTTACTTTTCCTTTCATGGTACACCGGTACGTACCGGTACGTACCGCCGCACCGTTGTGTACCACTACACCGCTATATACCACCGTACCGGTGTGTACCACCATACCGGTGTGTACCGCCGTACCGGTGTGTACCGCCGTACCTGTGTGTACCACAACGCGTTAATGCAGCGGTACGCACTGCGCACCGGTGCAGCGGTTTACAAAAAGTAGGCCATTTCGAAATATCAGTATAAATTTTGAAAGTACTAGAAATGAAGCAGCGCCTAAATCTACATTTTAATACTATGAAACAAAAACAGATTGGTCATCAAAAGACATTTATCAATTATAAATATCATTTATTCATTTATTATATCAATTATTAATATCATTTTTTTTTCTGTCAATTATCCTCAAAAATATAATAAACTACTAATAAATGAGCACATAGATTCCACAGTTGCTTTAGCTTTCTGAGGAGGGTGAATTAATTCTATTCGTTCCATTCCACTATTTCCTTTCTCTTACCCGCGCTCTTTCGCCTTTTTCGTTAAGTTTATAGGAGACCACTATCAGATATTAGGGAAAACCGGTACGTATGGTATGGATCGTACTATACGTACCGGTCCGCACCATGCGTACCAATGCACCGGTCCGTACCGTACGTATCAATGCACCGGTTTGTACCATACCGGTGCATCCGCGGATTCGGTGCACCGATTTATTTATACATACCGGTCCGCACCATGCGTACCGATCACCGGTCCATACCGTACGTATCAATGCACCGGTTTGTACCATACCGGTGCATCAACGGATTCGGTGCACCGATTTATTTTTACGTACCGGTCTATACTATACATACCGGTGCACACCATACGTACCGATGCACCGGTCCGTACCGTACGTATCAATGCACCGGTTTGTACCATACCGGTGCATCAACGGATTCGGTGCACCGATTTATTTTTACGTACCTGTCCATACTATACGTACCGGTCCGCACCATGCGTACCGATGCACCGGTCCGTACCGTACGTATCAATGCACCGGTTTGTACCATACCGGTGCATCAACGGATTCGGTGCGCCGATTTATTTTTACGTACCTGTCCATACTATACGTACCGGTCCGCACCATGCGTACCGATCACCGGTCCATACCGTACGTATCAATGCACCGGTTTGTACCACACCGGTGCATCAACGGATTCGGTGCACCGATTTATTTTTACGTACCTGTCCATACTATACGTACCGGTCCGCACCATGCGTACCGATCACCGGTCCATACCGTACGTATCAATGCACCGGTTTGTACCATACCGGTGCATCAACGGATTCGGTGCACCGATTTATTTATACATACCGGTCCACACCATGCGTACCGATGCACCGGTCCATACCATACGTATCAATGCACCGGTTTGTACCATACCGGTGCATCAACGGATTCGGTGCGCCAATTTATTTTTACTTACCGGTCCGCACCATGCGTACCGATGCACCGGTCCGTACCGTACGTATCAATGCACCGGTTTGTACCATACCGGTGCATCAACGGATTCGGTGCGCCGATTTATTTTTACGTACCGGTCCGCACCATGCGTACCGATGCACCGGTCCATACCATACGTATCAATGCACCGGTTTGTACCATACCGGTACATCAGCGGATTCGGTGCACCGATTTATTTTTACATACCTGTCCATACTATACGTACCGGTCCGCACCATGCGTACCGATGCACCGGTCCATACCGTACGTATCAATGCACCGGTTTGTACCATACCGGTGCATCAACGGATTCGGTGCGCCGATTTATTTTTACGTACCGGTCCGCACCATGCGTACCGATGCACCGGTCCGTACCGTGCGTATCAATGTACCGGTTTGTACCATACTGGTGCATCAGCGGATTCGATGTACCGATTTAGTTTTACGTACCGGTACGTATGGTGCGGACCTGTGCACCGGTAAGCGGTGCACCAGTGCACCGGTGACAATGGACTGTACCGGGTTACCGGTTCATTAGAGGAAATTTGACAGCACTATTAAGTACCTTATGACTTTGATATATTCTTCACTGTACGTTCTAAAAAAAAAAAAAAAAATGCTGTGGCTATAAAATTCTATGCCCAAGCTCGTAAAATGCATTTTCCGTCGACAGGGCAGGAATAAAACTAAAAAGGAAATTTTGAACTCGAGCTAGTTGCTATATATACACGGTGGATGTGAAAGTGAAATTCTTATTGACAAGCACGAAAACATTCGTATTAAATTATTTTATTGCCCATTTTTAGGAAGTGTGTATTGAACAAATTTACAATCATATCGTCTTTAACATACTAAAATTTACCGTCTAATAGGTTATAAATTTTCGTAATATTTTTTGTAAAATATAGTTTTTAACATTCTTTACAATTACATTTTATTTATAGTGTATAAATTGGAACTAAGTCGAACAAGAAGTGATTTTCAAACATGCAGCTTAAGAAGGATGGGCTATTCGATTCCAAATTAATTCAATCTACAAAAAGAAACGATTCCAAAATGGATTTCAATAAAAAAACAAACCATTTTCGACGCACGAATTAATCGAATTAATTAAACAAATCTCAATATAAACTAAATTATAATTCGATGAGCGCATTATATATTTTCTTTTCTTTTTTATAAAATTAAAACGAACGTTCTTTATATAACAATATAATAAGACGGTATAATAAGATCAATTCCGCTTGATTTCTGTTTTCTTCCACGCGAGTAATTTTGTCCCGTAATTAAATTATTACATTGTTGATGGCACCTCGAAACAATTGTACCAGCAAGAGCAAGAACAAACCAAAAGAGTATTATTATTATCCACCGGCAATTACACCCGACGTGACGACTGAGAATGATCTGATTATGCCATATTTATGCTAATATCGCAATATATGCCGCGTTCAGCGAAATCTGGACCGATATCTTTCCTCAATATCTGCCGCCATTTTATATGGACGAACTCAATTTTACAATTATAATGTGGAAAAGTACCACAAAGAAAATTTATATTCGAACATTTTCGAATATGTAAACGTTTCTAATCGCAAATTCTGCGAATCGGAGAAATTTCTCCGAACTGGGCATATATGAGAAAGTATATAATAATATTAGCTAAGACCTCATAAGTCAAGAGTAATTGCATGAAAGTTTTTTTCGCATTTTTAGTTTAATGTTGTTTCACTGAAGATATATTATGATTGATATTCAGCAATTTGAAACTTAAAAAAAAGTAATTTTCTGTAAAATTATCAATTTTACGACTACTAAAATTAACATTGTGCATAAAATAGTTTATTTTTGTACTAGTATAAAAATGATAGTTACGTAATTCTTGACAGGTGACAGCACCGGCCGACAGATTGATTAGAGTCAGCCATATTGCAAATGGATTTTGGAACTGTATACATATTTTTTCACGAATTAATTAATGTAAGAATATATAACTAGCAGCTTGAATTCGCGCAAGCGCGAGTACCGCAGCTAGGCAACAGTTGGCTGTGGCAACTGTTGCCTAGCTACGCGCCTCGAAGCGTATCCCTGGCTTGCTAAATTCAGTTATTTTTTGTCACGGTTTCAGTCGCGCAGGCGCGAGTTTTATAAACTGACCTCATCGAGTCCATAGGTCCTCTTCGTTATAGTAAACTGACCATCGAGGCCGCGGGTAAAGAAATTCATTGTATATATATATAATTTTATAATATATAACAAATTTTATAACATTTAAAAAAATTACTATGTACTATTATTTTCATGCTGTTAGAACAATAACAATACAGATATAAATAGTAAATATTTTAAATTATACTTTTTACTAAAAAAATTTCTTTGTAACAGATATGTAGAATATTTATTTATTATATATTTATATTTAATAATTTTATTTAAAATTAAAATAATAAAATTAAAAATCCAACTAAAAAAAATTAAAATTTAATTTAAAATAAACATTAATAAAATGTTTAATTTTAATAAATAAAAAATATATAGATATCACCCAAATACCGTAAGAAGCGTTAAGTAGCTAGATGTGCATTTCAAGGGGTATGCCCTCACCTTCAGTAGCACAAAATCTTCAGTGAGAAAGGGGTGTATAATATACCTTTGAAATATTTCGATTTTTCGTCCATGTTGGCCAAAGTTTAAAAAATGCCCAAAACAATGCAAAATGACATAAATAATATTAAAACTATATTTTACTGATTTCCGGTTCAAACGGAACAGATTTCAATGATTTTGGTGTTATATTAAAGCGATTATGTCTATTTTTGCCCATTTTTTTCAAAATTTAAGTGTATTTGTTAAATTGGTCGGAGATTGAAAATTAAGAATGACTAATTTTCCTCTACATTCATATACACTTGTATATCATAATCAAAGGCATAGCGGCCATTTGTCATGTACAATCGAGTCAAAGAAATAGTCAATAATTGTGGCTTAAAGTGTCGGACTTAAAATTATTCTAGGCGAGACCTGGCGATGCTATATATATATATATAAATAATTATTTTTTACATACATTTTTTATATTTAAATTTTTTTAATATTTTATTTTGATTTTGTAAAATATTTTATAGCAAATTATGTTGGATTTATGAATTACAAAATAAATACGCAATAACGTCCTCAAACAATCGGTCAATAATTATATTTTCTTTTTTCAGTTTTTAAACTATACATTTATGTCTGAATTGCCATATTCTTGGCAGTAGGTGTACTACTGTACAGTTAAAATTCGGATAATAAGAACGCGTTTCTTGATAACGAATACTCCACTAGAGCGAGAACATTCTCAGAAAACGGCGAAAGTCTCGCTTCAACCAACGCAATCAACTTTTCGAGTTTACATTCGTCGCTTCAACTTACCGTTCAAG
This sequence comes from Leptodirus hochenwartii, assembly GCA_947310635.1. Taxonomy (NCBI): domain Eukaryota; kingdom Metazoa; phylum Arthropoda; class Insecta; order Coleoptera; family Leiodidae; genus Leptodirus; species Leptodirus hochenwartii. Next base: position 3,459,671 of record OX371179.1, read on the forward strand.
GTGCCATTGAAACTGGCCATATAAAATAGCATGTGCAAAGATGGGATTGCATTCACGTAACCATGTAGTTAGACTTGAATTTCTCGCCGCGTTCGTCGAGAATAAATAGTGTGTAATCTGTGTGTGTACTTATCATCGTTGTCGCACACACATCTAATTTAAAATATGTAGAGGGCGATACCAACACGATCAGCAACTGTAAATTAATACGCGATATTAATTTCGTGTTCAATTTGAAAGGCAGCATTTAGAAACATTTTTATATGGACTGTCCATGCTAAGATTATAACTCTTTATTAAACGTGAACAAATAATTGAATGGGACATTTTCTAATGGAAAATGATAATTTTGATGAAAAACGACAGGTATATACCTTTGCTTTTGTTTCAAAATTATCGAAAATTTTCGAAAGAAAGCAAAGGTATATACCTGTCGTTTTTCATCAAAATTATCGAAAAATTTCGAAAAAAAGCAAAGGTATATACCTGTCGTTTTTCATCAAAATTATCGAAAAATTTCGAAAAAAAGCAAAGGTATAATATACCTGTCGTTTTTCATCAAAATTATCGAAAAATTTCGAAAAAAAGCAAAGGTATATACCTGTCGTTTTTCATCAAAATTATCGAAAAATTTCGAAAAAAAGCAAAGGTATATACCTGTCGTTTTTCATCAAAATTATCGAAAAATTTCGAAAAAAAGCACAGGAATATACCTCTCGTTTTTCATCAAAATTATCAAAAAATTTCGAAAAAAAGCAAAGGTATATACCTCTCGTTTTTCATCAAAATTATCGAAAAATTTCGAAAAAAAGCAAAGGTATAACCTCTCGTTTTCCATCAAAATTATCGAAAAATTTCGAATAAAAGCAAAGGTATATACCTCTCGTTTTTCATCAAAATTATCGAAAAATTTCGAAAAAAAGCAAAGGTATATACCTCCGTTTTTCATCAAAATTATCGAAAAATTTCGAAAAAAAGCAAAGGTATATACCTGTCGTTTTTCATCAAAATTATCGAAAAATTTCGAAAAAAAGCAAAGGTATAATATACCTGTCGTTTTTCATCAAAATTATCGAAAAATTTCGAAAAAAAGCAAAGGTATATACCTGTCGTTTTTCATCAAAATTATCGAAAAATTTCGAAAAAAAGCAAAGGTATATACCTGTCGTTTTTCATCAAAATTATCGAAAAATTTCGAAAAAAAGCAAAGGTATAACCTCTCGTTTTCCATCAAAATTATCGAAAAATTTCGAATAAAAGCAAAGGTATAACCTCTCGTTTTCCATCAAAATTATCGAAAAATTTCGAAAAAAAGCAAAGGTATATACCTCTCGTTTTTCATCAAAATTATCGAAAAATTTCGAAAAAAAGCAAAGGTATAACCTCTCGTTTTCCATCAAAATTATCGAAAAATTTCGAAAAAAAGCAAAGGTATAACCTCTCGTTTTCCATCAAAATTATCGAAAAATTTCGAAAAAAAGCAAAGGTATATACCTGTCGTTTTTCATCAAAATTATCGAAAAATTTCGAAAAAAAGCAAAGGTATAATATACCTGTCGTTTTTCATCAAAATTATCGAAAAATTTCGAAAAAAAGCAAAGGTATATACCTCTCGTTTTTCATCAAAATTATCGAAAAATTTCGAAAAAAAGCAAAGGTATATACCTCCGTTTTTCATCAAAATTATCGAAAAATTTCGAAAAAAAGCACAGGTATATACCTCCGTTTTTCATCAAAATTATCGAAAAATTTCGAAAAAAAGCAAAGGTATATACCTCTCGTTTTTCATCAAAATTATCGAAAAATTTCGAAAAAAAGCAAAGGTCGAAAGAAAAATCGTCGATTTTCGCGATCGTTTAAAAAATGCCGAAAATAGGCTAGAACGACTATAAATGGTCCTGCTAACGTTTTTACTGCGTTGCGGTTCAATCGGAGAAATTCGCGGAATTCGTCGAAAACACGTTGAAGGCTATACTATGGAAAAATCGTCGATTTTCGCGATCGTTTAAAAAATGCCGAAAATAGGCTAGAACGACTATAAATGGTCCTGCTAACGTTTTTACTGCGTTACGGTTCAATCGGAGAAAGTCGCGGAATTCGTCGAAAACACGTTGAAGGCTATACTATGGAAAAATCGTCGATTTTCGCGATCGTTTAAAAAATGCCGAAAATAGGCTAGAACGACTATAAATGGTCCTGCTAACGTTTTTACTGCGTTACGGTTCAATCGGAGAAAGTCGCGGAATTCGTCGAAAACACGTTGAAGGCTATACTATGGAAAAATCGTCGATTTTCGCGATCGTTTAAAAAATGCCGAAAATAGGCTAGAACGACTATAAATGGTCCTGCTAACGTTTTTACTGCGTTACGGTTCAATCGGAGAAAGTCGCGGAATTCGTCGAAAACACGTTGAAGGCTATACTATGGAAAAATCGTCGATTTTCGCGATCGTTTAAAAAATGCCGAAAATAGGCTAGAACGACTATAAATGGTCCTGCTAACGTTTTTACTGCGTTGCGGTTCAATCGGAGAAATTCGCGGAATTCGTCGAAAACACGTTGAAGGCTATACTATGGAAAAATCGTCGATTTTCGCGATCGTTTAAAAAATGCCGAAAATAGGCTAGAACGACTATAAATGGTCCTGCTAACGTTTTTACTGCGTTACGGTTCAATCGGAGAAAGTCGCGGAATTCGTCGAAAACACGTTGAAGGCTATACTATGGAAAAATCGTCGATTTTCGCGATCGTTTAAAAAATGCCGAAAATAGGCTAGAACGACTATAAATGGTCCTGCTAACGTTTTTACTGCGTTGCGGTTCAATCGGAGAAATTCGCGGAATTCGTCGAAAACACGTTGAAGGCTATACTATGGAAAAATCGTCGATTTTCGCGATCGTTTAAAAAATGCCGAAAATAGGCTAGAACGACTATAAATGGTCCTGCTAACGTTTTTACTGCGTTACGGTTCAATCGGAGAAAGTCGCGGAATTCGTCGAAAACACGTTGAAGGCTATACTATGGAAAAATCGTCGATTTTCGCGATCGTTTAAAAAATGCCGAAAATAGGCTAGAACGACTATAAATGGTCCTGCTAACGTTTTTACTGCGTTGCGGTTCAATCGGAGAAATTCGCGGAATTCGTCGAAAACACGTTGAAGGCTATACTATGGAAAAATCGTCGATTTTCGCGATCGTTTAAAAAATGCCGAAAATAGGCTAGAACGACTATAAATGGTCCTGCTAACGTTTTTACTGCGTTACGGTTCAATCGGAGAAAGTCGCGGAATTCGTCGAAAACACGTTGAAGGCTATACTATGGAAAAATCGTCGATTTTCGCGATCGTTTAAAAAATGCCGAAAATAGGCTAGAACGACTATAAATGGTCCTGCTAACGTTTTTACTGCGTTACGGTTCAATCGGAGAAAGTCGCGGAATTCGTCGAAAACACGTTGAAGGCTATACTATGGAAAAATCGTCGATTTTCGCGATCGTTTAAAAAATGCCGAAAATAGGCTAGAACGACTATAAATGGTCCTGCTAACGTTTTTACTGCGTTACGGTTCAATCGGAGAAAGTCGCGGAATTCGTCGAAAACACGTTGAAGGCTATACTATGGAAAAATCGTCGATTTTCGCGATCGTTTAAAAAATGCCGAAAATAGGCTAGAACGACTATAAATGGTCCTGCTAACGTTTTTACTGCGTTGCGGTTCAATCGGAGAAAGTCGCGGAATTCGTCGAAAACACGTTGAAGGCTATACTATGGAAAAATCGTCGATTTTCGCGATCGTTTAAAAAATGCCGAAAATAGGCTAGAACGACTATAAATGGTCCTGCTAACGTTTTTACTGCGTTGCGGTTCAATCGGAGAAATTCGCGGAATTCGTCGAAAACACGTTGAAGGCTATACTATGGAAAAATCGTCGATTTTCGCGATCGTTTAAAAAATGCCGAAAATAGGCTAGAACGACTATAAATGGTCCTGCTAACGTTTTTACTGCGTTACGGTTCAATCGGAGAAAGTCGCGGAATTCGTCGAAAACACGTTGAAGGCTATACTATGGAAAAATCGTCGATTTTCGCGATCGTTTAAAAAATGCCGAAAATAGGCTAGAACGACTATAAATGGTCCTGCTAACGTTTTTACTGCGTTGCGGTTCAATCGGAGAAATTCGCGGAATTCGTCGAAAACACGTTGAAGGCTATACTATGGAAAAATCGTCGATTTTCGCGATCGTTTAAAAAATGCCGAAAATAGGCTAGAACGACTATAAATGGTCCTGCTAACGTTTTTACTGCGTTACGGTTCAATCGGAGAAAGTCGCGGAATTCGTCGAAAACACGTTGAAGGCTATACTATGGAAAAATCGTCGATTTTCGCGATCGTTTAAAAAATGCCGAAAATAGGCTAGAACGACTATAAATGGTCCTGCTAACGTTTTTACTGCGTTACGGTTCAATCGGAGAAAGTCGCGGAATTCGTCGAAAACACGTTGAAGGCTATACTATGGAAAAATCGTCGATTTTCGCGATCGTTTAAAAAATGCCGAAAATAGGCTAGAACGACTATAAATGGTCCTGCTAACGTTTTTACTGCGTTACGGTTCAATCGGAGAAAGTCGCGGAATTCGTCGAAAACACGTTGAAGGCTATACTATGGAAAAATCGTCGATTTTCGCGATCGTTTAAAAAATGCCGAAAATAGGCTAGAACGACTATAAATGGTCCTGCTAACGTTTTTACTGCGTTACGGTTCAATCGGAGAAAGTCGCGGAATTCGTCGAAAACACGTTGAAGGCTATACTATGGAAAAATCGTCGATTTTCGCGATCGTTTAAAAAATGCCGAAAATAGGCTAGAACGACTATAAATGGTCCTGCTAACGTTTTTACTGCGTTACGGTTCAATCGGAGAAAGTCGCGGAATTCGTCGAAAACACGTTGAAGGCTATACTATGGAAAAATCGTCGATTTTCGCGATCGTTTAAAAAATGCCGAAAATAGGCTAGAACGACTATAAATGGTCCTGCTAACGTTTTTACTGCGTTGCGGTTCAATCGGAGAAAGTCGCGGAATTCGTCGAAAACACGTTGAAGGCTATACTATGGAAAAATCGTCGATTTTCGCGATCGTTTAAAAAATGCCGAAAATAGGCTAGAACGACTATAAATGGTCCTGCTAACGTTTTTACTGCGTTACGGTTCAATCGGAGAAAGTCGCGGAATTCGTCGAAAACACGTTGAAGGCTATACTATGGAAAAATCGTCGATTTTCGCGATCGTTTAAAAAATGCCGAAAATAGGCTAGAACGACTATAAATGGTCCTGCTAACGTTTTTACTGCGTTACGGTTCAATCGGAGAAAGTCGCGGAATTCGTCGAAAACACGTTGAAGGCTATACTATGGAAAAATCGTCGATTTTCGCGATCGTTTAAAAAATGCCGAAAATAGGCTAGAACGACTATAAATGGTCCTGCTAACGTTTTTACTGCGTTGCGGTTCAATCGGAGAAAGTCGCGGAATTCGTCGAAAACACGTTGAAGGCTATACTATGGAAAAATCGTCGATTTTCGCGATCGTTTAAAAAATGCCGAAAATAGGCTAGAACGACTATAAATGGTCCTGCTAACGTTTTTACTGCGTTACGGTTCAATCGGAGAAAGTCGCGGAATTCGTCGAAAACACGTTGAAGGCTATACTATGGAAAAATCGTCGATTTTCGCGATCGTTTAAAAAATGCCGAAAATAGGCTAGAACGACTATAAATGGTCCTGCTAACGTTTTTACTGCGTTACGGTTCAATCGGAGAAAGTCGCGGAATTCGTCGAAAACACGTTGAAGGCTATACTATGGAAAAATCGTCGATTTTCGCGATCGTTTAAAAAATGCCGAAAATAGGCTAGAACGACTATAAATGGTCCTGCTAACGTTTTTACTGCGTTACGGTTCAATCGGAGAAAGTCGCGGAATTCGTCGAAAACACGTTGAAGGCTATACTATGGAAAAATCGTCGATTTTCGCGATCGTTTAAAAAATGCCGAAAATAGGCTAGAACGACTATAAATGGTCCTGCTAACGTTTTTACTGCGTTACGGTTCAATCGGAGAAAGTCGCGGAATTCGTCGAAAACACGTTGAAGGCTATACTATGGAAAAATCGTCGATTTTCGCGATCGTTTAAAAAATGCCGAAAATAGGCTAGAACGACTATAAATGGTCCTGCTAACGTTTTTACTGCGTTACGGTTCAATCGGAGAAAGTCGCGGAATTCGTCGAAAACACGTTGAAGGCTATACTATGGAAAAATCGTCGATTTTCGCGATCGTTTAAAAAATGCCGAAAATAGGCTAGAACGACTATAAATGGTCCTGCTAACGTTTTTACTGCGTTGCGGTTCAATCGGAGAAAGTCGCGGAATTCGTCGAAAACACGTTGAAGGCTATACTATGGAAAAATCGTCGATTTTCGCGATCGTTTAAAAAATGCCGAAAATAGGCTAGAACGACTATAAATGGTCCTGCTAACGTTTTTACTGCGTTGCGGTTCAATCGGAGAAATTCGCGGAATTCGTCGAAAACACGTTGAAGGCTATACTATGGAAAAATCGTCGATTTTCGCGATCGTTTAAAAAATGCCGAAAATAGGCTAGAACGACTATAAATGGTCCTGCTAACGTTTTTACTGCGTTACGGTTCAATCGGAGAAAGTCGCGGAATTCGTCGAAAACACGTTGAAGGCTATACTATGGAAAAATCGTCGATTTTCGCGATCGTTTAAAAAATGCCGAAAATAGGCTAGAACGACTATAAATGGTCCTGCTAACGTTTTTACTGCGTTGCGGTTCAATCGGAGAAAGTCGCGGAATTCGTCGAAAACACGTTGAAGGCTATACTATGGAAAAATCGTCGATTTTCGCGATCGTTTAAAAAATGCCGAAAATAGGCTAGAACGACTATAAATGGTCCTGCTAACGTTTTTACTGCGTTGCGGTTCAATCGGAGAAATTCGCGGAATTCGTCGAAAACACGTTGAAGGCTATACTATGGAAAAATCGTCGATTTTCGCGATCGTTTAAAAAATGCGAAAATAGGCTAGAACGACTATAAATGGTCCTGCTAACGTTTTTACTGCGTTGCGGTTCAATCGGAGAAAGTCGCGGAATTCGTCGAAAACACGTTGAAGGCTATACTATGGAAAAATCGTCGATTTTCGCGATCGTTTAAAAAATGCCGAAAATAGGCTAGAACGACTATAAATGGTCCTGCTAACGTTTTTACTGCGTTGCGGTTCAATCGGAGAAATTCGCGGAATTCGTCGAAAACACGTTGAAGGCTATACTATGGAAAAATCGTCGATTTTCGCGATCGTTTAAAAAATGCCGAAAATAGGCTAGAACGACTATAAATGGTCCTGCTAACGTTTTTACTGCGTTGCGGTTCAATCGGAGAAATTCGCGGAATTCGTCGAAAACACGTTGAAGGCTATACTATGGAAAAATCGTCGATTTTCGCGATCGTTTAAAAAATGCCGAAAATAGGCTAGAACGACTATAAATGGTCCTGCTAACGTTTTTACTGCGTTGCGGTTCAATCGGAGAAAGTCGCGGAATTCGTCGAAACACGTTGAAGGCTATACTATGGAAAAATCGTCGATTTTCGCGATCGTTTAAAAAATGCCGAAAATAGGCTAGAACGACTATAAATGGTCCTGCTAACGTTTTTACTGCGTTGCGGTTCAATCGGAGAAAGTCGCGGAATTCGTCGAAAACACGTTGAAGGCTATACTATGGAAAAATCGTCGATTTCGCGATCGTTTAAAAAATGCCGAAAATAGGCTAGAACGACTATAAATGGTCCTGCTAACGTTTTTACTGCGTTACGGTTCAATCGGAGAAAGTCGCGGAATTCGTCGAAAACACGTTGAAGGCTATACTATGGAAAAATCGTCGATTTTCGCGATCGTTTAAAAAATGCCGAAAATAGGCTAGAACGACTATAAATGGTCCTGCTAACGTTTTTACTGCGTTACGGTTCAATCGGAGAAAGTCGCGGAATTCGTCGAAAACACGTTGAAGGCTATACTATGGAAAAATCGTCGATTTTCGCGATCGTTTAAAAAATGCCGAAAATAGGCTAGAACGACTATAAATGGTCCTGCTAACGTTTTTACTGCGTTACGGTTCAATCGGAGAAAGTCGCGGAATTCGTCGAAAACACGTTGAAGGCTATACTATGGAAAAATCGTCGATTTCGCGATCGTTTAAAAAATGCCGAAAATAGGCTAGAACGACTATAAATGGTCCTGCTAACGTTTTTACTGCGTTACGGTTCAATCGGAGAAAGTCGCGGAATTCGTCGAAAACACGTTGAAGGCTATACTATGGAAAAATCGTCGATTTTCGCGATCGTTTAAAAATGCCGAAAATAGGCTAGAACGACTATAAATGGTCCTGCTAACGTTTTTACTGCGTTACGGTTCAATCGGAGAAAGTCGCGGAATTCGTCGAAAACACGTTGAAGGCTATACTATGGAAAAATCGTCGATTTTCGCGATCGTTTAAAAAATGCCGAAAATAGGCTAGAACGACTATAAATGGTCCTGCTAACGTTTTTACTGCGTTACGGTTCAATCGGAGAAAGTCGCGGAATTCGTCGAAAACACGTTGAAGGCTATACTATGGAAAAATCGTCGATTTTCGCGATCGTTTAAAAAATGCCGAAAATAGGCTAGAACGACTATAAATGGTCCTGCTAACGTTTTTACTGCGTTACGGTTCAATCGGAGAAAGTCGCGGAATTCGTCGAAAACACGTTGAAGGCTATACTATGGAAAAATCGTCGATTTTCGCGATCGTTTAAAAAATGCCGAAAATAGGCTAGAACGACTATAAATGGTCCTGCTAACGTTTTTACTGCGTTACGGTTCAATCGGAGAAAGTCGCGGAATTCGTCGAAAACACGTTGAAGGCTATACTATGGAAAAATCGTCGATTTTCGCGATCGTTTAAAAAATGCCGAAAATAGGCTAGAACGACTATAAATGGTCCTGCTAACGTTTTTACTGCGTTACGGTTCAATCGGAGAAAGTCGCGGAATTCGTCGAAAACACGTTGAAGGCTATACTATGGAAAAATCGTCGATTTTCGCGATCGTTTAAAAAATGCCGAAAATAGGCTAGAACGACTATAAATGGTCCTGCTAACGTTTTTACTGCGTTACGGTTCAATCGGAGAAAGTCGCGGAATTCGTCGAAAACACGTTGAAGGCTATACTATGGAAAAATCGTCGATTTTCGCGATCGTTTAAAAAATGCCGAAAATAGGCTAGAACGACTATAAATGGTCCTGCTAACGTTTTTACTGCGTTACGGTTCAATCGGAGAAAGTCGCGGAATTCGTCGAAAACACGTTGAAGGCTATACTATGGAAAAATCGTCGATTTTCGCGATCGTTTAAAAAATGCCGAAAATAGGCTAGAACGACTATAAATGGTCCTGCTAACGTTTTTACTGCGTTACGGTTCAATCGGAGAAAGTCGCGGAATTCGTCGAAAACACGTTGAAGGCTATACTATGGAAAAATCGTCGATTTTCGCGATCGTTTAAAAAATGCCGAAAATAGGCTAGAACGACTATAAATGGTCCTGCTAACGTTTTTACTGCGTTACGGTTCAATCGGAGAAAGTCGCGGAATTCGTCGAAAACACGTTGAAGGCTATACTATGGAAAAATCGTCGATTTTCGCGATCGTTTAAAAAATGCCGAAAATAGGCTAGAACGACTATAAATGGTCCTGCTAACGTTTTTACTGCGTTACGGTTCAATCGGAGAAAGTCGCGGAATTCGTCGAAAACACGTTGAAGGCTATACTATGGAAAAATCGTCGATTTTCGCGATCGTTTAAAAAATGCCGAAAATAGGCTAGAACGACTATAAATGGTCCTGCTAACGTTTTTACTGCGTTGCGGTTCAATCGGAGAAAGTCGCGGAATTCGTCGAAAACACGTTGAAGGCTATACTATGGAAAAATCGTCGATTTTCGCGATCGTTTAAAAAATGCCGAAAATAGGCTAGAACGACTATAAATGGTCCTGCTAACGTTTTTACTGCGTTGCGGTTCAATCGGAGAAAGTCGCGGAATTCGTCGAAAACACGTTGAAGGCTATACTATGGAAAAATCGTCGATTTTCGCGATCGTTTAAAAAATGCCGAAAATAGGCTAGAACGACTATAAATGGTCCTGCTAACGTTTTTACTGCGTTGCGGTTCAATCGGAGAAAGTCGCGGAATTCGTCGAAAACACGTTGAAGGCTATACTATGGAAAAATCGTCGATTTTCGCGATCGTTTAAAAAATGCCGAAAATAGGCTAGAACGACTATAAATGGTCCTGCTAACGTTTTTACTGCGTTACGGTTCAATCGGAGAAAGTCGCGGAATTCGTCGAAAACACGTTGAAGGCTATACTATGGAAAAATCGTCGATTTTCGCGATCGTTTAAAAGAATGCCGAAAATAGGCTAGAACGACTATAAATGGTCCTGCTAACGTTTTTACTGCGTTACGGTTCAATCGGAGAAAGTCGCGGAATTCGTCGAAAACACGTTGAAGGCTATACTATGGAAAAATCGTCGATTTTCGCGATCGT